>JAWNGF010000007.1:96210-2821147 GCA_037039685.1 Ceratobasidium sp. AG-K | reverse complement strand
GGCTGGTGTTGGGATGAGATTGAGCCTCGATTTTTCGTACGAGAAGGTCTTTAGCCACCAGGTACAGAATGCGCGATACGAGTTCGCCCCTTTTGCCCATTTCGATCAATCCATTCTGCATATTTAGCGCCAGAGACTGAATCGAGTCGCCTAAATTTCTTCCTGCGTTGCCAGAGATATCCTTATCGTGCAAGAGCCGAGCAGCAGCGCAGGAAAGAAGAGGCTCGGATGGGTAGAGGGTGTCTTGCCAAACTCTATCGTCGGTGGTGTCCAGACATATGCGAAGGTGACTAGATATGGCTTTCTGTTGAAAGCCGATAGCCTTGGAGTGACCGAAGCAGATGTCGAGACAAAATCGCTGGGCCAAGACGGCGAAGGCCTGCGACGGATCAGAGGGAGCGAAAAAAGTATTGTTGCAGAGCTTTACGCCAGCATTGTCCAACAATTCGTGGGCGGACCCTAAACTAGGAGCTGTGGACTTCCATCTTCCAAGATTGCTTCAACATGCGAGAAATTGTTAGCGAGTCATGTAGTCACAATGGTCGGCCGAACCCCATGATGTACTCGAGGCGAGCGGCGTTTCTCAGATCGATGTCCCCTAGCGGGGTGGCCAACTGATCCCAGTTAAACTCCGAGTAAGGAGGGAAAACGTCTTCACCGCCTCGGCGAACTCGTAGAGAAGGATCTAGACTGAAATCAGCCTACTACCTCCACTGGCAGGTTAAGGCGTACGAATGTGTGCAGGAGCCGAGAAATCGGCCACCCGTGAGGTAGTGGACGCGAAAACAACCCAATTGGATATGCGCGATTGCATACGAGAAAACCCACTGATCACTCGGCATAAAATGTGCGACGGCCGAAAGTGGTTCTGGGGTTCACCAAGTATGTGAGCCTCGTCGAAAGCGATCACTAGTTTGGGCTTATGGGATCCGTTACTGAAGAAGGCACTACCGGCGTGAATCAACTGTCTGTACGCCTCACGGAGGATGGCTTCGCCGCGTAACTGCGGGCTCTCGGTTACTGGGTACGGTCATGTCAATACAACTGGATTCGACAAGGAGAAGCATATGCTTCACCCACCGTCGTCTTCTTTACTTCCTTTACTCTCATTACTTCCGCCACTTAACGAAGCTCCCATTGGCGGAGCGACTGGTGGACTATTGGCATATGGGTCCTTACCTTCATCCATAATCGTCAGGTCCTTGATTCCCGCCTCCAGGGGTTCATGGCCAATGAGCGGGAATTCCTGGAAGCAAAAAATGTCAACGGTCAAAAACACATCTCGAATGATCCCTCACCGCCTGAATACCCTTTGCAAACTGTAAGGTTCGACAACCCTGTGAACACATATCAAACAGGGTGTATGCGGCTCGCTCACTCTCCTGTATTCTCTACCCACGTCCTTAAAAAAAAGACTCGCGGAGTCCTGACTCGAAATCGGCCATCTTACTCGACCAATCCAGGATTTTTTCCGAGCACTGGGCTTCTGTTTCAGATATGGAGCGTAGATGCCGTCCCACCACAGTGAAGATCGCCGCGAACAATGCGACGCATCTGTCCGAATACTCCTCCGCCGAGATGGACAGATTCTCGGTCAAGATGCGCGCGGGAACGTGGTCTCGTGGCGGATATGAATTCTTCTCCCGACGGGATCCTAGGTTGATGTATACTCCCAGAACCTTGCTCCGCATAAGCTATGCGGTCACTTATTCAGCAAGGAACCCAGCAAAAACGGATTCGTCCTACCTCAACGATTGTACGAGACTTGCCGGTGCCCGAGCTTTGAACAATGGAACAGAACTTTCCATATATCTCGACTTTGGGTTCGTGAAATCGTTCGTCGCAATGAGTAAGGTACTCGTAAAGGCCCTGGACCGCTGGACCGATGTAAGTGTCTTTAAACGATGCCACCAAATCGGCTCGTGATGCAGTCTCTAGAATAACATCAGCTAGCGAGTAATATACTGTTCGTATTTTTCCTACTCTTTTGAACCGCGTGTGAAGGCTCAGAGCTGGTGGTGGGATATGCATAGTTCTGAATATCTACTCGTGTGTCGGAGCTCAGCGAACAATCATGTATATGGTGTATTTAGTTACTGATACTCACATCTTTGGACGCAATCAAAACTACGAAATTCCATGGCCTTGATCATAGCTTCCTTCAACCCTTCGTCTAGTTCTTGCTTCTGGTTCCAGAAGAACGCATCCCGTGTTGTCGACGAAAAAGCCTGTCCGAGCATGGTTTGAGCCGCTCGAGTCGATGCCCACTCGAGGTACGCCTCTTCTCCCCCTAATTCAGTTAGAATGCTATGATAGTCCATAGATGGTGAACAGGATGTGGGGAGGTGGTTCGGGAGTGGGCCAATAAAATAACAGCTAATTACAGGTACAAGCGCCGAGCGCTCGACACCGTGACCATTGTTTGGCCTACGCATACAACTAACTAAACTTCATCGTCGATGACATGCCACCCTGCCCCTACAGACGATCTGCCCACTACCGCTGACCCTTGCTCTCTATCGAGCAGCTCTAGATATCTCTCTTGCAGGAGAGCAATAAATGTGTAAACGATATTATCCCTACATGTATGAGGCCATGTTTACTGAAGAGACAGCACGATCTATTACACGCATACTATGGGAAAGGCACCGGTTTCCACTAAGCGTTCTCCGGGCCCATGACCTGGAAGCACCCGATCGTCAAGGTAAATTGAACTCGTAATGCCTGAATTGACCGAGTCACCCGGAGTTGCGCTCCAATGAACCAACTGAACTGTCCGCCAGTATGTATCCATCCTGCAGCGAGATACAGTACCAGGCCCTAGATAAGGCGATTTATAGGCTAGGGAAGCTTCCTCCCAGTTGTACGAGAACGATGTCGATTGGAATGGGCCCATACATGTCCATGAGCATGGTACGAGCTTCTTAACGCGTCGTTGTCAATGGGGTTTGCAGCTGGCAAGCGACTACACTACCGCCGCGCAAGCCCTTGCCTCTGTTTCCGCCGTGGCTTTAGTCCATTGCCCCAATTGTACATTTATTGCTCCGCTGGTAAACTTTATATGGGCCCCCGTTTCAGCTTCGGATACCCAGTCCGCTCGTCACCTCCAGATAAGTACCTTCGACTTTATCACTACGCGCCTGATCGCATTCAGCGTTGTTGTACTCTTCACCACCTCTCGACTAGCTATCCAATTTTTCCCTCCGGCCCACTATCTCCGTCTGTTGTTGGTTCCTCCATTTTCCGTCATCACTAAGATTCTGAGTCGGGCCCAGCGACCTGACCCGCGAGCACGCACTTGTGTGTTGGTGTCCAAGTCCTATTCTGCATGCCTCCTGGCACCGGGCCGTCAGGCGAATGTTTCTCCTTTACACATCTAACGCCGCATCCGATGACTACGTTCATATGTTACAGAGTGCAACTGGTTACTGCAACCATGAGACGCTTCAGAGTCGTTTTGGATTCCGAGTCGAAGAAATTTTGCTTTGAACGCTGTCAGCAAAATAATCATGTGCTCCAGAGTCGAGGAGGATGCGCGAGCGCTCGAGGAGAAGCGGTGTTTGATGGGAGCGACGGGAGTGTCGAGGAGCAACCGTGAGCTACGAACCAAATAAGCAGTTCGTGTGGTAATAAGCACACCTTCCATTTGACTCGTTTACAAATTGCAACGACCACGTGATCTTGCCCATGTCGCTGGCCCTGCGTCGATCATGCCTTTCTCGCAACCTCGTCCGCCGTTATTCTTCAAAATCGACATCCACAACCAAAAGATCCACTACCTCCGGTCTACTACCCTCTCCCAAACTAAACTATGACGATCTAGTCCACCCCGATCAGGCAACAAATGCCAAAAATCGGAATGCCAAACTTCCGGATCGTACGTTTATAGCTTTGCGCAGAGACCTCGACGCTTGGCGATCGACCACAAAGAGCGCGGATGAGCTCAGGGCTAAGCAGTCCCAGGTGGGCGATTCTGTGAGGACGGCTGGGTCTCCTGAAGGTGCGATTCGTTTCACCAATTCAAAATTTACTTATCCTCAGTCGGATATTACTAGAAAAAGAAAGTGCCCTGAGAAAGGCACGAACCCTGCGGGATTCTGTTCAGGCCCACGAACGTGAGCTATCCCGACTCGAGCGCTCGCTTCTCGCATCTGGTCTTCGCATTCCAAACACCTCGCATCCCAGTGTTCCCCTTGGACCCGAATCCAACGCCACTGTTCAATCGACCCATGGGCCGGAACCTACCCCAGCCGATCCCAAGCGGGACCATAATCTGTTAAACGACCTACCAGGAATGAGGTTTTTCGACAGAGATGCAGGGGTCGTCTCGTCGGGAGCTGGGTTTGCGTACCTACGAGGTGGAGGCGCGCTTTTGGAGGTCGCGTTGGTTAGCTACGCAATGGAGATGGTTGTCCGACGAGGATTTGAACCTGTTGTTGCCCCTGACGTTGTCCGGAGGGACGTTGCAGACCGATGCGGATTTATCCCAAGAGATAGCGAGGTGTCGACTGAAGAAGGGGCTGACGAAGGGACACCGGAGCAAATGTATGGCGTCCAGAGCAAACACAGTTCTGGGGAAGGAGGGCTTGTGCTAGCCGGGACTTCGGAAATACCGCTCGCAGGTTAGCAAGGTGTCTGCCCGATGATTGTTGGCTAAGTTGAATTGTAGCCATGCACGCACAGGCGCTATATAACCCGCAATCTCTGCCTCGTCGCACCGTCGCCATCGGACATGCATTTCGGGCCGAGGCTGGAGCTCGCGGCAAGGATACGCGTGGGCTGTATCGGGTTCACCAATTCACCAAGGTCGAGCTATTCTCCATAACCGCCGGCGAGACCAAAATTCAGGCAGCCAACGAAACGAAATCCAACCACCATCTTCAAAAGGCGAGCGACGTTGAACTCGATTACCTTCGTGACTTGCAAATCGAGTTGTATAACGGCCTTGGCTTGACGTTCCGGTAGGATTTCTTAGTTTAGACATTTGTTGCCATTACTTGACAATTTTCGTAGTGTGCTCGATATGCCGAGTGAAGAACTTGGAGCCTCCGCACATCGAAAGTACGATATAGAGGCATGGATGCCAGGTCGAGGCGCCTGGGGAGAGATTTCGTCTGCATCCAACTGCACGGATTTCCAGGCCCGCCGGCTTCACATTCGGCACCGGTACTTGCACGATGATGCAACTGGCCCGCTACCCTATGCGCATACGCTCAACGGTACGGCGGCTGCCGTCCCAAGGCTCGTTATTGCGCTTCTCGAGAATGGAGTGAGGTTCAAGAATGGTGGTGCGGTAGAGTGTCTCGTGCTGCCTATGGCACTAAAGAAGCATTGGGTTGGGGGCGACAATTTTGGACAGGTGGAAATTCGATGGCAGTAAGTTCTAGATCAGTATATTGGATGTACATAGATATCGTCGCCAAAATCACTCCGGTCACATGAAATCAAGCGTGATTGGTTTGCGTCAATTGTATCCCAAGGATAGATGACAAGACCCAGTACCGTAGTCTGTGAGGGAACTAGCAGGCCGGTAAGAGTAGGCGACTTTGATGTGATATGCATAGGACCAGAAAAGCATTGGGTTCACCGCACCAGCAACATATCTTCCTGCGCGAGCTTGTAATGGTCATGGTATTCAGGATCCTGTGCGAAGTCCTGGGAACCATTCTCCCTCCTGAAATGCCTCCAGAATGCCTCGCTTTATTTAGAAAGTTGGTACCTTTCGAGTCTCCTCGAAACCTTGCTATCTGGTCCGGAACACTCACGCTTTCGACACAAATGTAGGCTTGATCGAAGCAATTCATTCAGCCAGTAGCGTGATATCCACGTGCGACGACCACCATGCCAGAACCCCCTGGCAGCAATCAAAGCGCACAAACGCATATACTCTCACAGACTAGCGACTCCTTTTCCGATGTCCCCTCTACTATCCCTCCCTCACAAATCACCGCCGGTCGCAGAAACTCTGTCTCCGAATACTCTGTCCGAGACCACAGCCCTACACCCAGTGCCAAACGGTCTAGGCGTCATTCCACAAACTCTCGGTCCAGCTCTGAGGACGATGGGGGGGCCAGGCCCTCGAAGACCTCCCGATTCAATTCTCCTGCCGCAGGCACCCCGAGGACCTCAAGGGCGGGTACCCCCGCCCCTGTGATCTTCTTCTACGAGGAGAACGCCGAATCCTTCAACACTCCTACCTCCAAGAATACCCCACCGTCCAACCCCAACCCATTCGATCCTGCGATGTGGGACCGAAACTGCATCGACGGATGGACCCCTACTAAATACCAGCTCGACTCCATGAAAGCTACTGTCTCGAGGGCAATTAGCATATATGCCCAAGCTCTCCACAACGCCAAAAACTCCGACCTGTTCGACCTCAACAACCATGCCTTTGTGCTAGCGAACCAGTTAGTTGAGGAACTAAAGGGCGAAACCGTCCAAATCATCGACACACTACTCAACGGGAGAACCATCAACGATAATACGGTCATCTGCTCCTCACAAGAACATGAATGGATTGAGGACGAGATGGATATTCAAGAAGATACCCCTCCACATGACACTCAAGAACAGACCTGGCACGACATCATGAGGGAGGACCGACCTGCGGACGCCGACCCCTGTGCGCCGGTCTCGTCGAACGTCGCGCAGCCACAAACGACCGACCCAACAATGCAAACCATCCTAGCAATGTTGCGTGAACAGAGCGCCGTGATTAATCGTATTAACATGCGCATTACTGATCTCGAAACCAGCAGACCCAACGGCTTCACCAGTAGACCCCAAGACAACACTCATAAAACTCAGGGAACCACCCAAGCAGGCGACAACACAAGCCGGGCTGCTTCTTCCAGCTCGTACGCCGGGAAGGCTCGGGCCAACTCTGCGCCCAACCAACCCGAAGGGCAGGCGAATCCAAAACCACAAGGCGTCCAAGGCAAACCTAACGGCACGACCCCCAAGCACACGCCACTCCGCATTAACAAAGAAGCACGATTCGTTATGCGCATCCAAGGTGGGATGCCAGTCAGCAAGCAACTTCCCCCCGAGGAGATAGGCAACCGGCTGCGTAGCCTATTCACCCGTCACTCCGGGGTGGAGAACATCCGGGTACTCGAGGCAAAGTGGACGGCCTCGGGCAATCTGGTCCTCCTCTTCCCTCCCGCCACCGACCTTCGGGCAATCCACAACCTAGGCGATAACATCAAAACCGTCCTCAAACTCCCAGCCCTGGCCACATTCCACCGAGACGTAGCGTGGTCCAAAGTTATGCTAGCTAACATGACCACAGGAATTCGGTTCATGAATGCCACCCCATACGACGAGGCCACGCTCCTCGAGGAGATCCGTACCAATGATTTCATCAAATCCCTGACGATTACCCAGAACCCCCGATGGGTCTCGAAACCAGAAACCATCACCAAACCCAAATCCTCGGTCTCTTTCTCGTTTGAAGACCCAGATGGATCAAAACTCCAACAACTCCTCAAAATGCAACTGCATTTCTTTGCAGGTCGCGTAACGCCGAAACGATGGAACGACAAGCCGTTGCTCAAGGTGTGTAATCGATGCGCATCGTATGGCCACCCCCAAGAGTCCTGCAAGAGGCAATACACCTGCCACCACTGCGCTGGGAAGCACAGCACCGAAATGCATCGCGAGAAATGCGACCCCTGCCAAGCCGATGCAATCCCCGTTGACCAGCCATGCCCGCACCCGACGAAATGTAGAACATGCCAGGGGGCCCACAAATTCAACGACCCTGCTTGCCCCTCCCGCGCTCAATACCGCGTACCCATCACGAACATCCTCGTCAACAATATCGACCCAACCGTTCAATCATGAATAACGAACCCATACATGTGCTGCAACTCAACGTTGCGGGGTCCTCACACCGCATACACGCCCTCCTCACGGCTCCCACGTACGATAATTTCGACATAATGCTAATACAAGACCCATGGTGGGGTCCAATCGGCCACGCTAAGTCTATCTCTGACTCTGACTCTCCTATCTATGGCACCACCGCCTCACGCGCATGGCACTGCCTTCTTCCCCCGGATATCGGGCCTACCTGCCCCCCTGGGGTCTCTATTTATTATCGCAAAGGGGTCTCAGGCCTCACGGCTACACTGGCTGCTGACATTCCTCTCTCCAGAGACAACCTTGCCGTCGACTTCCAGCTCCACGGCAACAAAATCCGCATTCACAATATCTACCTCCACGGCGAGCGGTTTAACCAAACGTTCGCCAATATCATTGAGCATCCTCATGACATGGACACTCCCTCTGTCATTGCTGGCGACTTCAACCTCCATCACCAATTATGGCAGCTCGGGGACTCGCCCCCACCGTCGCAGTCTGCCGAATCTACTGATCTCGCCGAGTGGATCATCGCGAATGACCTCGACATCCTTAACCACCTAAATGTGCCCACCCGTAGAGGCAAGCGCAACCAACGCGACTCGATCATCGACCTCACTATTATCAACACGCAAGCTCGCGAACTGGGACTCATCGATGACTGGGAGTGCTCGCCCGATCACGCCATGGGATCCGACCATAACTGCATAACATGGTCGATCCAACCATTATGCAGTCCACAGTACTCACCCCGCGCACCGACTTTCAGGTACTGCATAGACACTGAACGACACAATGACTGGGTCGCTGAACTGGCACTACAAATCGAACACAACCCCCTCCCCGTACACTATCAACATACTCAAGATCTCGAACGCGGGGCCCGATTGATCCTCCAAGCTATGCAGGACGCGACTCGGAAAGTCATGAAGCGGATCGAGGTCAATACCAAAGCCTCACGGGCCAAGTGGTGGAACGAGGAGTGCGATATGGCGGTTGGAAACATCAACCGATGCACCGATGGAGGGGCCCCCCTTGAACAAGCCCAAGGTCAACTCCGTTCTGCCATCCGCCGAGCCAAACGCGACCACTTCAACGAACTCCTCCAAGAGGTCACCATCGATAACCTCTTTGAGAAGACAAACTGGTACAAGGGCAAGCGAAACTCAAAGGTGCCACCACTTAGGGTCAACGGAGAAGTACTCGTGGATCCACAGGCACAGGCCAGAGCGTTCAAGGAGGCCTTCTTCCCTTCCAACCCACCCGAAGTCGATTCCACAGATCCTCTGGGCATACCACTCCAGCCCAGAAGAAACCACCACCCGATCACCCGACACGAGGTCCAGACCGCATTAGATAAGTCGTCCAACACCTCAGCTCCTGGCGCTTTCGGCACCAACTATCGCCTACTCAAATGGGCTTTTCAGGTACTGCCGGACCAAATTGTACAACTGTACAACGGATGCCTGGAGCTTGGATATCACCCGACCTGCCTCCGCAACGCTGTTGTACAAGTCATACCCAAACCTAACAAGAGCGATATGTCTAACCCACGCTCTTACCGCCCCATCTCCCTTCTAGAGACGCTCTCCAAATGCCTGGAGAAGGTCGTGACAACTCGACTACTCCATGAGGTCGGGAAGTTCAACCTAATCCCATTCACCCAATTTGGCGGCCGGGACAACTCCTCCTGCGTTGACGCTGGACTCACCCTCGCACACGACGTCCAATCAGCCTGGTCACACGGACAACAAGCCTCGCTACTGACCATGGACATCTCGGGATACTTCAACAATGTCAACCACGATCGTCTCATATTCACTCTCCATCGTCTTGGCTTCGCCAACACCATCTGTGGCTGGCTCAGATCCTATCTCCAGAATCGCTCCATCCAGATTAGAATCGACGATCTCCTATGCAATCCGGTCTTGCTTCAGCCTGTAGGGATTCCACAAGGGTCTCCGCTCTCTCCCGTTCTCTCTTCGCTCTACTCGCTCCCAATCCTCTACCTCTTTCGCCATGAGCCCGAGATCTCAGTCCGAGCATACGTTGACGACTTCACTATCATGGTTACTGGCCGGTCCTTCAACTCTAATCGGGACGAACTCGAGGAAGCCGCCCAGACAGCTAACTCCACCCTCAGGAAGCTTGGCCTCGAATTCGAACTCGAGAAGAGCGAACTCATCCACTTTGCCCGCTCAAACCGCGACCTGACGCAGAACCCTAACGTTGTCCTAGAGAAACCCAACGGCGGCGCGCATACCGTCAGAGCTGCCAACTCTATTCGATGGCTGGGGTTCTTCCTCGACCGTCGGCTGAACTTCAAGGACCACGTACGCAAGATGGCCATCAAAGGACTGTCTGTCATTGCCGGCCTCAAGATGCTCGCCAATACGGTCCGTGGGCTCTCAGTCTACCACGCCCGCATCCTCTTCAAAACCTGCGTCGTCCCCATCCTCACATACGGGTCTCCAATATGGTTCCGGTCCAGGAACTACAAGTCGCTCATCGCACCCATTGTGAAAACCCAGAACGTCGGACTCCGGTGGCTCCTCGGAGCATTCCGCACGTCGCCAGTCCCCGCTATGGAACATGCAGCGTCGATTGCACCCATGCACATCACGCTCCAAAAGCTCATCGAACGCGCCTCTGCCCGCCTCCGCCGCTTACCCATCAAATCAGAAATTGCCCGTCGCCTCCCAGTGACGTGGGACTCGCACGACCAAGCTGCGCCCCAGCCTGACACCTCCCGCACCTCTCAAACTACCTCCATATATGCAATTGCATCCCTGTCCCACCCCGACATCGAGTACATCGACCCATACCTGGCCAGCCCGTGGGAGTCGCCTGACGATTTCGGACGGAGACTCAAAATCATATGCCCCACCTCAGAGGATAGCCGCAGCAAACGCGACCATGCAGTGGAAACCGCCATAGGCATGATCGCAGCGGAGTCTGCATCCAGCCGTATGATGGTATTCACTGACGGCTCAGCGCGTATCGTGGCAGGTTGCCGAAAGGTTGGCTGCGGTTTCTCCATCATACAAAATGGCCAGGAATTGGAGACCGGTCGGATTGGAATCGGACCAAGGGCGGAGGTATTTGACGCCGAGATGTTTGCTCTCGCGCAGGCTACCCGTCGTGCCGTCTCTCTCGCCCTCGCTTCGAACACGCACGGTATATCCATTCACTCGGATAACCAATCGGCGGTCCAGCAGATCACACGTCTTACTGCACATCCAAACCAGTTCTGCTCGATTATCGCGCGCAGGGAAATCGACTCCTTTCTCGCAGCTCACCCTGATAACAACATCACACTCCGATGGGTCAAAGCCCACCACGGCATAGAAGGCAACGAACAAGCTGACATACTCGCCAAAGAGGCAGGCGACCTTCCCCCGACCCCACTCTTCAATCGCACAATCACGTGGGCACGCGCGAGCGCCTCCCGGAAAGCCGCCAAAAGATGGAGATCCCACTGGGCCTCTGCTTACAAATCCACCCATGTCCAGACCTCCATCCGCCACCCGCCATCACTCTCGGGCGGTGGAATTGGCGCCTTTCACCTTGGCCCAGACCTTCGCCGCAGCACTCACTCCCGACTGGTCCAGGTCATCCTGGGTCACTGCTCTGTCGGCGAGTACTTCCAACGGTTCATACCAGATAGGGACATTGCGTGTCCGTGCGGCACTAAAATTCAAACTACCTGGCACGTCCTCCTGGACTGCCCCCTGCATCACGAGGCAAGGGCACATCTGCGCAAGGTGTCCAACCCTCCCCGTCTACCCAGGATCTTTGGATCCAAAGCTGGACTCGAGGCCCTCTACGGCTTCATTCGGGACTCCAACACTTTCGCTATTACTTAATCCGCCCTGCTTTGGCTCCCTCTGCCCCTTTGTCCCCCGATCTCCTTCTCGTCGCCGTACCGCCCTCGGGCCCTTTCAGCTTCTCCCCCCTCTGCTCTCTTTACCGTGCTCGGCTTTGACTTCAGACGCCTCCTCTGTACGCCTCCCTTGTGGACGAGCGGTTTGACCCTGTGTTCATGTAGCTCGTTAAAGATGTATTTTAAAAAAAAAAAAAAAAAAAAAGTGATATCCACGTGACGGAAGGCACCTTCGTCCCACCCTCACAACTGTAGGGGTGGCGATGATAGTGATAGTAACTAAATAAAATTATGAGATAGGAATGTCATAGAAATAAGATAGTATTTCAACAGGGGCGCACCACCGCAATATGTTTCGATAAGATAGGATGTGATAAGATGGAATTTTCTAGTTATCGGCTCAATTTCGTCCTCGTGCTCGTGCTCCCTGCCAACAACAAATTCGAAATCGAACGACCGACCTTGCACATCCTGGTGCACCCCACGGAGGCCAAGGGAGCCGAGGGGAACGCTACGACGGAGTTTGTGTCCTATACCGAGCCCAGCCGATCGCTCATACTCGACGTTTCCGCAACTGAATGCGCAGTCGGACGGCTCCATAGACGAGGCGTCAAGGCCTCGGACGAGTGGGTGATAATCGACCGCTCAAACAGACTATGCGAAATGGGGTTTCACCTGCTGGAGCACGCATGCAAGGACGACGAATAAGTTTGTGCAGTACCTAAATCAACCCACGTAATACATGCACTTAACTTTTATATGTATAATCCTATGTAAATTTGAACAACACCTAAACACGAAGAGGGGCGGGTAAAAATTAAATGCAAATTTTAGGTGCTTTCTCGGACTTACAGTTTCCTTACCCAGCCCGACCACCTACATTAGGTGGGGGATTTTTCGCTGCGCGCACGTCTCGATGAATTTGATGAAACTCCATCATCAAGAAATCAAAGTTGTATGCTCATGTGTTTGCAAATCATGTGCGACCCCCGCAGGTACACGGACATGGTTCCAACCCTCAGGAGAAATTCCTACGAAACGAATCGAGTAAGTTCGTACCTGAGACTGCGGGTTCGATTGGTATGATCGAGTGGATTATTGCGACTTCTTGTGGTTGTGCAACTTGGACGGCTTAGTTATTCCTGTCAGGTGGCCAGAGCGGAGGATACCGAGTGCTCCCGCCTCGCGCCCGACATCAGCTGGAGCCGTACAGGCGGTGCGTATATGAATAATGGGCTCGGGTTTCTGCCCAGTGCCTTGGAATGGGTGTGGTACGATTGGGCTGCCCCGCACACTCGAACAACATGGTGGAGGTTGGATATCCACCCGAAGACACCCGCGCTTCTTTTGGATAAGAGTGGCAGTGCCGAGGTACCGCCGGTAACCGGTTTGCCGCGGCGAAACCATCACGTGACGCGGATCTCAGTTGCCCGGGTCAGAAAGGATGACCATGGGCATTTGCATCCAGGCTGATTCACGCTCTGATTTCAAGCAGATTCTAATACTCTGACAGCAGGTGTTGCTATGGATCCGAGGCTGTGATGCGGGACGAACAAATTAGCGACCGAAGCCGGTCGGGTGAATACGATTCGCGAGCTTGGCCGGCGGTTCGATTCTTATATGAGCTCTCGCGAACGCATCGTTCTTCTCTGTCGTATTCTCTTTTCTTCACTGCCAGCGCATCATCTCGTACGCTCGTTTACTGTTGTCTCTCCACCACCGCCTGACTGTTGTTGTAGACTCCAATGACGCGAACACTTGTTGCGTCTACCCTCCTCTTCGCTCTCAGTGCATGTGCACTCCCCAGTCCCGGGGCAGCACACAACCCAAATAACCCGAACCGACATCTACTCTCACGCGCCATCACTGCCGACACCTCCCTAGTCGATGGCAAGACCTTTGATTTCGTCATTGTTGGGTAAGTCACATGACGAGGCAATTTATGCGTTACTTATGCGCTCTGCAGTGGTGGAACAGCAGGCCTCGCCATTGCTGCTCGACTCACAGGTTGGTCCACGGTAATTTTTTTCATGATGTGGATCGCTAAGCTCCTGCCGCAGAATACTCCAATATCACTGTGGCCGTGATCGAAGCCGGGGGAGATGGTTCTGCCCACGCTGACAATATCACCATCCCCGGCTATTCATACCTGCACGGTCTCACGGGCAGCGACGCTGACTGGTCCTATACCATTACGAATCAGACCAGCGCAGGCAACCGCGCTACCAAATGGCCTCGAGGAAAAGTCCTCGGAGGAAGCGGTGTAAGTCTGTTTTCCGCATGCCAAGAGCTGGTATTGATCCACGCATGTAGAGTACCAACGGGATGTTCTGGGGTATTGGCTCTCAACAAGACTGGGACGCATGGTCCACGCTCTTCCCTACCTCGTCCAGCTCGTACAACACCTCGACTTTGCCCAATGGTACCCCCGCGAGCTTCCCGTGGAACTGGAACATTATCCACTCGTACTTCAAAAAGTCCGAGACGTTCCACGCTCCTCCGGCGGAGCAGCAAACCCAGTTCGGAATGACAATTGATATGAACGCTCATGGAACCAAGGGCCCGATCCAAACAACCATGTCGCAATACATCTATGAGCCGATTGCCAACTGGGTTCCGACACTTGTCAACGTGGGAATGAAAAAGGGCGATCTATCGACCGGGAACACGAACGTCGCGTCAATTACGCCGAGCACACTCAACCCGAAGAACTACACGCGCAGCAACAGTTTGGCCGGATATATAACACCCGTGGGGCCAAGGAGCAATCTCGTCATCCTCACAGGCGTACAAGCAACGGGCTTGGTATGGGGAACCTCCAAGACTTCCAACGGCGCGGTTGCTACGGGCGTGGTAAGTCACTCTGATTTTAACGTTTGTGCGCAAGAGTGCCAAGTGTACTCTGGTCTCGCGCGCATTACGTGAGTGTGGAGAATTGGTATTGACGCCGAGCCTCGTTCGGTCTTGTAGAACTTTGCTGCGAGCGCCAACTCTCAAACCTTTAATGTCAAGGCGGGCAAAGAAGTTATTCTCGCGTACGTCCTGTTGAGGTTTGTTGACATGCATTGGTCCTGACCATGTGCTTTTAGTGGTGGAGTCATTGGCTCACCTCAATTGTAAGCGTGATCTTGGTTCTCGCGAACATGATGTTGATCCGAAATTTAGGCTTCAACTTTCTGGCGTTGGCCCCAAGTCTCTCACCGACTCGCTGAACATCAAGTCGGTCGTTGACCTTCCCGGAGTCGGACAAAACTTGCAAGATCATGGTAGGTACCTTGACTCCTTTAAACGTGCGTCGACTAAAACTTGTTTGGGTTTATAGAAGCGTCGTCGATGACCTGGGCCGTTGACGGAGAGACGTGGGCCAACTTGATGGTCAATGCTACCCTTCAGGCTGAACAACTTGCTCAATTCAAAGAGTCCGCCACCGGATTGTGGACTTACATCAACGAGGCAGTTGGTAAGCAACCCGCCGGTGACACTCCACCCCTCGTGCTAACCGAACATTGTAGCCTATCCCAATATCCAAGATGTCATGGGCTCCTCAGCCAGTGCTTGGATCTCCGGCGTCTCCTCCCAACTTTCCAGCGCTCTCGCTTCGCTCTCTCAGCAACAATCCCTTGACCCGACCGTACTCAAAGGCATTACCGAGCAGTTCAAGATCCAACTTGAGATGCTCCAAAACGGAGTAGGCCAGTTGGAAATCATCATGACCATGCTCGCGGGCGTAGGGAACGCTGGCATCCAGTTTGCGCAACAACACGCGTGGAGCCGTGGAGAGTTAAAGATCACGAGTGCGAGTGCCTTTGAATACCCAAGTATCAACCCCGTACGTATTTAGCTTTGATTCGAGTCGGACAGAGACTAACACCTTATCGTAGAATTATTTCTCTAATGGCTGGGATGGTGAGGATTCACGATGTTGCGCACTTTATTGTATACTAACGGTTCATTATAGTCGATATCATGAATGCGGCCTTGAAGTTTGTCAGGCGTGTAGGTGGAACTGCCCCCATGAGCTCTTACCTCAAGACTGAGGGCCCCGCGACAGTAAGCGACCCTTCACTTGATCCCCATTACATCAACTGACGCATACATCCCTAGACCGCACTCGCCA
This sequence comes from Ceratobasidium sp. AG-K, assembly GCA_037039685.1. Taxonomy (NCBI): domain Eukaryota; kingdom Fungi; phylum Basidiomycota; class Agaricomycetes; order Cantharellales; family Ceratobasidiaceae; genus Ceratobasidium; species Ceratobasidium sp. AG-K. The sequence continues at coordinate 2,805,281 of JAWNGF010000007.1, read as the reverse complement.
CCGATGAAGCCATCAACGCCTACCTCCCCGGCGTGATCGCTACGGGATACCACCCCATCGGAACTTGCTCTATGCTTCCGCTCGACATGGGCGGTGTGGTTGATACTACTCTGCGTGTTTACGGTACCTCCAACGTCCGTGTCATCGATGCCAGCGTTATGCCCATCCACGTGACCGCGCACACCATGGCCCCCGCCTACGCGATTGCCGAGTATGGTGCAGACATCATCAAGATGGCATACTGGCCCATTCCCGCCTCGAGTACAAGCACCGCGGCCGGGGGATCCGGGACTGGCGGAGCCGGCAGCGGTAATGCCACGACTGAGAGCAGCGGATTGACCTCTACCCAGCGGACGATTGTGATCGCCACGACGATTGGTGCTGCTGCTGCTGCTGCACTCATCGGGCTGTTGTTCTTCATCCGCAGGCGGGGGGCCAAGAAGCAGGCCGCAGAAGACCCTTACCGCCCTTCTGTTGGTGGCCATAACCGTACGCTATCCATATTGCAACCCTACACCGATAACCCACGTTCCGCAGTCCCCATGCAAACGCTGTCTCAGTCGGACCTCAACGCTCCGATCATTCCATTCAAGGGAGGAAGCAAGGAAAGCTACCGGATGTCCGCTTCCACTATGGACACTGCGCAACTGCACGCAGCTACTCCCATGCACGAGCATCAGTCCTTGAACTACGATGGCCCTCATACTCCGGGGTACGCGTATAACTCTCAGGGAGAGTTTAATCCCTATGCTGGCTCTACTGCGCCAGGCACGCCTCACATGGGCCCAGCACCTGGACTGGCGCCCGGAAACGGGCACGAATACGCACCCGTAAGCGGCCGTGCATCGCCTGCCTCTGGAGCCAGGATATGATTATTATATTTTGGCCTCAAATTTGACTTCCTCTCATTGGGATTCTAGTAGACATTCGTTTCTTTTTGTTTTTCGTACTGTACTGTCTCAAACTCGGACCGGCTGATCGAATCCTCTGACACTCTCTGATTTTATACCTGAGCTTTTTGGACTGCTACGTGTCGTGTTAAATATGTGCTATCTCTAGTTCAGTCTCTATCAATCCCAACGCGAGCTTTCTACTTGGAAATCGAGCCAAAAGATTCTTAGACATGTGCTCGTAACTTCACCGAAATGAGAGACTACATGCGCATTACGGATGCGCTCGTAACCTCTCCGTAACCTGTTGGTTATGTAACGGTAACCCCACACCCCATGCCAGCTCTGGCCTACCCCTTTCGCACTCGGAGGATTTTATTAAGCAAGGTTGGTTTAGTTTTCACAGGTTCTGCGTTGAATCCTTTCCATGGCCCTGACTTTTGGCTATTCCCTCCCCTACTTTGTTTACCTTTTTGTTTACCTCCTCTCGCTGCCCTTGTTCAACCTTTTTGTGAGCGATATGATCTCGAGCTCATGTAGCTCGTTGAATAAATAGCTAGAAAATCTGGCAAAGTTCAACCTTACCTAGTGCTAGGTCTTCGTTGAGTCCCTGCACGTTACCGAGTATCTGGGCGCGCCGAAATTCAGTACCGCCGAAATTCACGTTTCGAAACAACACCTGGGTATATATATGCGTGACTTGGAGAGATTTTACACTTCCAAATGCAGGTTGAATTGTTCATTTCAGGTTGCTATAGCCGCAACTTCCGCTTTTTGACTCTCAGATCGGCCGATCTAAGCTTATTTCATTCAATTTTAGAGTACAAAACGAGGATAACATTGGCTATACCCAAACAAAGCGGCTCATATCACGTCATTACAATCATTCCGTCAAGCCCGGAGCAGATCATACCATCGCCACCACCAACTCCAAACCTATCGCTCCGACGTGGATGGTCCTCCCTCATAAGGATTATAGGGAGGAAGTGCGGTTCCAGTGTCCGAACGAGGTGGTGGGGAACTAAGCAACCAACGACCCGCGTCCTTGGAATGGTCAAATCGTTCCCCACCCCGGATTGGCCCAAATGAAGTTGAACCAGCATCCGGCGTGCTGACATAGGTAGGTGCTGGTGACATAGTGCCGGATGGAAGCCCAGGTGATGCTACGCGACCCCTCGTATCGTTGGCTCCCGTAGAGCCTATGGATGCACCCTGTTGCATCCTATGAAAAAAGGTTGTCTGGTCGGTGTACTGGGATTGGGGTACTGGACCGTGAGTGGTCACCTCGTTGAAGGATGTCCGACGGGGAGAAGTGTCGAGCGGCTGATGTGCCCTTGCGCTTGGTAGGTGTGCGAACGCGGTTGATGTGGTTGGATAATCAGTTGAATTTGTCGAGTGGTCCTCACTATGGATCTCGGGGACTGCTAAGGAAGGATAATGGGCAGTTGGAGTACTGGTATATCCATATGGTTGCTGAGGGCTCGATTGGGCGGCGGACGGATCCATTTTTTCCGCTGACTGCACATCCTCCATACCAAGAGCCCCTTGCTTTTTACGCTTTCGTAAGATGATCAAAATAATGAGGGCTAGAATGATTGCGGCGGCTGCGGCAGATACAGAACCAGCGATAGCAGGCGTGTTTGACCTAGTAAAAGACTTGACTAAGGCGGAGGTAAATGTGCCTGATAATCAACTTACCGCTGGGCTTCTGTTCTCGGGGGGAAACTACAGATGATACGTTTCGTAAATAGGATTAAAAGGTTATTTAATGAGCACTGTTCCTAAAGGTTACCCAGAGCCAAAACTCACTCGCCCGAAGAAGTACTAGGATTGGCTGCCGCCGAGGTCTGGGTTCCTTCCATCATATACGTACTTTGAGGGAGCACGACACCACTCCCAGGAAACGTGGTTGAGGCAGCTGTAGCGGTAAGCGTTGGAGCAACACTCAAGCAAGAATTGTCATCCGAATCCAAGACGGTGAGGGGGCCATCCACCGCAGAGTTCCCAGCGGCATCAGTGATGACAACTGCCCACTAGTAAGGAATATTCCTTTCTAAGGTTATAGCCGAACTTACCAAAGTAATTCAGCCCTACTCTAATGTCCAAGCTCAATCCCTACGAGTACTCCATATTAGAGAACGTTCATTGATCTTCGAAGAAATAACCCACAAATTGATTCGTTGCGAAATTCACACTCCGCGAACGATGCTATTCGCAAGGGGTTGATAAGTTGGATCCTGCAATTCAATCAAGAGAGTTCAGACCCACCGATTCCGGGATTAGCTCAACACGGAATGGTGAAGTTCCGTTTTGTACCACATAGTTAACTTGACCACATTGCGCGCTATGCCAGGTATCAGGGGTTGGTAGAAACTTCCAAATCTGACTCACTAGCCGTCCTTGGTGAAACTCAGGGACGATGGTGGCATCGGATCTTCGATGACGCAACTACCGCCGGTCCCAGATACGAGCCACCAGGTGGACGTCTGTTGAACAGGTAAACACGAGGTAGAATTCCACGAGTAGAGATACTCACGCCTCCAGTAAAGTCTTTGGAGTCTCTCATCGTAAACATATACGGACCGCCAGCTGGCAAGTTCACCGAATACGCATACGTTCCCAGCGGGTCTACGATCGGGGCAAGCCGTGGGTAATAAGGCCAGTTCGAGAGCCAAGGAAAAAGACGAACTACTATTCGAGATACTATATGTCCACGGTTGGTAGCCACCTTTATAGAACGTTATACTGTAGGGAAGGGTCGGAGGCGGGTTGGAGTAAGGGTTTGGTGGGTCGAGGTTGTTGATATTGGTATACTGGACATTAATACTGTCACATTGTGCGTATGTTTCGCGAGTCGGGTCGACCTACAACACTCGAAGGCGTAAGGCGACGTTTAAGCATACGTCTCGCCGGGAAGCACCTACCAGATAAGTGAACGTCTTTTGATCCCAAGGTAGAAGACTCATGATTTGGAATTCAAGCCCAAACCGCCTGCTGAGAGTGTCAAACTAGGTGACCATGCACGGAACGGAGGACAAGTGCGAGGGTGGTGTGGTGGTCATATAGGGCGTTGGGCAGTCCAGGCAGCTCCAAGACAGTGCCTATCGAAGCGGTGTCTGCAATCAGACCCCTCGGGTTCCCGGGAAGCCCGATCAGGACTGAATTGTTGTGCCCTGTCATCGGATCTCTTGGCAGCGCTACCCCATCACAGGTCATTCTTGGTTCACTTACTCGCGCTCCAGAGTGCAGAAACAAACTCACCCCCCTCATAAAACTGGCCCATAGGAATGCACAGGGTACTCTCACCTGTGAGAGTGGCAGATAGCTCTGGAAACTCCGTGCCTTTAGTCTGTAATCAACGTCGAATGAAGTGCATAATATACGCATTGGGTTGTGTAAGTGAGCCAATGATATTATGGATTCGACCAACACGACGGAAGCCAAGCTAGCAAATGACTTAAGAAAGGAAATTGTATATGGTCGCATTTTCACTTACCCCAATGCTCGCTGAAAAGAATCTATTATCAAGTGATCTCAAACCATAAACCAAGCGGTGCGATACACGGCTCTCATTCCCTACATTCGACAAGAATTTGCGAAGTGGACGCATCCATCGTGTTCGAAATTCAGTGCCTTATGTAGGCTGTGAGGTCTCGACGTATGCGCTTGGCCCTCCCACCCCCTCGGTTTGCGTGTGCGTCAATCAATCTCGCTCCGTTGCCATTAGGCGACCACTCCGCGAGATTCAAAATCTCGACTCTAAGACACGTGGCTGCAGAGCGATCATCCACTCCCGCCTTTGACAATATTCCATTGCAACGCGCATGAATATATGAGCAAGTATTGGTTTGGGTACAAATCATGCGAATTTCGATTGGCCCCCAAAGTGACATCGGTATTTTTTCACCTGACGTGCGGAAAATTGCAAAAAGTTACCCAGATTTTGGGTTGTTTGGAGCGCACAGTCGAAGATGAGGTTTCGCAAGTAAATTAGAATGTGTGAGCCAAACAAATGCTCACCGTGTCGAGCGCTCGGCGCTTGTATCTATAATCCGCTCTTATTTTATTGGCCCACTGCCGAACCACCTCCCTATGTTCTCTCACACCCTACGACATACTGTTCGCCACCTATGGACTATGATAGCTTTCTACCTAGATTAGGGGGAGAAGAGGTTTACCTTGAGTGGGCGTCGACTCTAGCCGCTTAAGCCATGCTCGGACTGATTTTTGCACCGACACCACTGGCCGTTGGCTTTTGGCGTGGTAAACAAGAAGTGGACGAAGGGTTCAAGGAAGCTATGATCAAGGCCATGGAATTTCGTAGTTTTGATTGCGTCCAAAGATGTGAGTATCAGTAACTAAATACACCATATACATGATTGTTCGCTGAGCTCCGACACACGAGTAGATATTCAGAACTATGCATATCCCACCACCAGCTCTGAGCCTTCACACGCGGTTCAAAAGAGTAGGAAAAATACGAACAGTATATTACTCGCTAGCTGATGTTATTCTAGAGACTGCATCACGAGCCGATTTGGTGGCATCGTTTAAAGACACTTACATCGGTCCAGCGGTCCAGGGCCTTTACGAGTACCTTACTGATTGCGACGAACGATTTCACGAACCCAAAGTCGAGATATATGGAAAGTTCTGTTCCATTGTTCAAAGCTCGGGCACCGGAAAGTCTCGTACAATCGTTGAGGTAGGACGAATCCGTTTTTGCTGGGTTCCTTGTTGAATAAGAGACCGCATAGCTTATGCGGAGCAAGGTTCTGGGAGTATACATCAACCTACGATCCCGTCGGGAGAAGAATTCATATCCGCCACGAGACCACGTTCCCGCGCGCATCTTGACCGAGAATCTGTCCATCTCGGCGGAGGAGTATTCGGACAGATGCGTCGCATTGTTCGCGGCGATCTTCACTGTGGTGGGACGGCATCTACGCTCCATATCTGAAACAGAAGCCCAGTGCTCGGAAAAAATCCTGGATTGGTCGAGTAAGATGGCCGATTTCGAGTCAGGACTCCGCAAGTCTTTTTTTAAGGACGTGGATAGAGAGTACAAGAGAGTGAGCGAGCCGCATACACCCTGTTTGATGTGTGTTCACAGGGTTGTCGAACCTTACAGTTTGCAAAAGATATTCAGGCGGTGAGGGATCATTTGAGATGTGTTTCTGACCGTTGACATTTTTTGCTTCCAGGAATTCCCGCTCATTGGCCATGAACCCCTGGAGGCGGGAATCAAGGACCTGACGATTACGGATGAAGGTAAAGACCCATATGCCAATAGTCCACCAGTCGCTCCGCCAATGGGAGCTTCGTTAAGTGGCGGAAGTGACGAGAGTAAAGGAAGTAAAGAAGACGACGGTGGGTGAAGCATATGCTTCTCCTTGTCGAATCCAGTTGTATTGACATGACCGTACCCAGTAACCGAGAGCCCGCAGTTACGCGGCGAAGCCATCCTCCGTGAGGCGTACAGACAGTTGATTCACGCCGGTAGTGCCTTCTTCAGTAACGGATCCCACAAGCCCAAACTAGTGATCGCTTTCGACGAGGCTCACATGCTTGGTGAACCCCAGAACCACTTTCGGCCGTCGCACATTTTATGCCGAGTGATCAGTGGGTTTTCTCGTATGCAATCGCGCATATCCAATTGGGTTGTTTTCGCGTCCACTACCTCACGGGTGGCCGATTTCTCGGCTCCTGCACACATTCGTAGGCCTTAACCTGCCAGTTGAGGTAGTAGGCTGATTTCAGTCTAGATCCTTCTCTACGAGTTCGCCGAGGCGGTGAAGACGTTTTCCCTCCTTACTCGGAGTTTAACTGGGATCAGTTGGCCACCCCGCTAGGGGACATCGATCTGAGAAACGCCGCTCGCCTCGAGTACATCATGGGGTTCGGCCGACCATTGTGAGTACATAACTCACTTACAATTTCTCGCATGTTGAAGCAATCTTGGAAGATGGAAGTCCACAGCTCCTAGTTTAGGGTCCGCCCACGAATTGTTGGACAATGCTGGCGTAAAGCTCTGCAACAATACTTTTTTCGCTCCCTCTGATCCGTCGCAGGCATTCGCCGTCTTGGCCCAGCGATTTTGTCTCGACATCTGCTTCGGTCACTCCAAGGCTATCGGCTTTCAACAGAAAGCCATATCTAGTCACCTTCGCATATGTCTGGACACCACCGACGATAGAGTTTGGCAAGACACCCTCTACCCATCCGAGCCTCTTCTTTCCTGCGCTGCTGCTCGGCTCTTGCACGATAAGGATATCTCTGGCAACGCAGGAAGAAATTTAGGCGACTCGATTCAGTCTCTGGCGCTAAATTTGCAGAATGGATTGATCGAAATGGGCAAAAGGGGCGAACTCGTATCGCGCATTCTGTACCTGGTGGCTAAAGACCTTCTCGTACGAAAAATCGAGGCTCAATCTCATCCCAACACCAGCCTTGGGACAACAACCCATGATCCATGGACAGACGAGGAGCTGCTGGACTGTAAACCGGTTCCTGTTATGGATTACCTCGCCTTTATGTTCGGTTCGGCGGTTCGGGCAACGGCGGGCAACGTATTCGAGAATTGGTACATCAACTTCTCTCACTGGATACACATGACGCACGATATCGCGGACAACGAAAAAAATCCACCGTGAGTGTTCCTTCGGAGTGTCTTGGGGATAGCGCTAATTGTGTATGCCCATCGAAACAGAATGCATATGTGGCTTACGCGTCAATGGGCTCGCTCATGTGCCATGCAATGCTGTCATAACCAGGCCATAATCGACAAAGTCATCCCGATGTACAAGTTCCACTCTGAGATGGACACAACTCCTTGCGTATCCTATATACTTGTCTCAGATCGGGCGAGAATACAATCAACGCAGCACGCTCTCAACTCGATAACCCCTAGCAATCTGAACATCGCCAACCTGGGCCATCCCTACATCGCGATCCTTGCGGACCTACGGATTCCAACCCAATCTCTGAGCTTGAGTTTAACCGGAGAGAAGGAATCCCAGGCGTTGCGAATCTACGCCCCAGGGATCGACTCGAGCATGTACCCTTGGCTGAAGGATACTCTTCCATCATTCGCTCAGGATCTGCGGGAGATTTTGGATATCCAAAAACGCAATTTACCAGGATCAACCAGGCTCTCCCTGAGACAGCGATTCCAATACGGTCAGACAAGGGAGAGCGAATCTATTGAATGGGAAACGCAGAGTTGAGCGAGCTGTGGTTGCGAGTGTGTTGTGTGATATATGCATAGCGCTCTGACCATGAATGTTGGGTTCACAACGTGCGGGCAGCGCTTTTGGCACTAGGTCCATGTACGGTAGTTGGTATCCCGTGTTTACTCACCTTAGTCACGTTGTCCCATCTGGTGCCTTCGCATAGCCTGTATTAGTTTTGTCTCTTAGTGATTGGTTCATGCGCCCTTGTAATCAATATGGCGTTTTTATTTTCAAAAATGTTGGCGTTACGCGATCGATGCATGCCTCGGAGTCCAAGGGGCGAATAGCAAGTGTCTCGCTCAAATATTCCGCCGTTCAATTTTTCCTTTTACGATTCTTCGGGCGCTCGACTCGTGAGCTCCCGTATTTTTCAGCGTCTCGGCGCTGATTCTCTACCCCTACCCTCCGGACTTCCCGCCCCCGCCCCTTCAGAGCAACGAGGCAATCGGCGTTCTCTTCACTCTGTCGTTGGACCTCAACCCTCACCCTTTTCTACATAGCATCCCTTTTCCCTTACATGCATTCACACTTCGGCCTGTATGCATGTACTTTGCTTCCAGCTCTACCTCGTCAGCGGACAGAATGTATGCACCACCGCACAAGCGCCGGGGGCGAAGTTGCCCCCAATTCAACCAGTTAGCGACGTCAGACATGCCCTCAAGTCATTCAGCCCTCTCCAGCAGCACCGAGTTACACGAGATAGTCCTTACGATCGTTTAGTCATTGAGATGGGGTTTCAAGCGCGCGTACGTATTCCCTCTTGCGCCTTTGCATATCCCAATACAACAACATATGACTTCAATGTGATCATTCTTTGATTGGACCCCATAGCGAGTCAATTGGCGAGAGAAACCTTTCCAAGAAATGCACTTTGTAAAACTACAATCAATTCGTAAAAATCATAACCAAACCACTCTACAAACAAACGCCTGCGCATACCACGAATCACACATACATCATAAACATACAAAATCCCCAGAGCCAACGCTCCACATCTAACCAACGGTCCTCACATGATCACACACCCCGCCCGATCATCCTGCCTCGGCCTCCACCGCGGCCCAGCCCGAATCCCACTCGCACCCATCCCACCCTCGGTATTCCTCCGACTGAGTGTACCAGCCCGACGCCGATCAAGCACCCCATCCACTGCCTGCCAACTCCAATACGACTTTAATACCACCCGACTCTCATCGCACTCGTCGCCTTCAATCGCCCCGTCCCGCGCATCGACGTACCCCATCCCCCGCGCGGCCCAGTCTCGCGTCCCGCGTCGAGGTCGGACGGAACTGATGGGTGGTAGGCCAGAACGTGCGACGTGCCGCGTGTCGGTCGCTGCGATTTCCGCTCCGGTAATGGACCGGGCTTTGGCTGCGCAGACGAAAAACCGCACGACGCGGTCGTCGACTTGAGTTCCGTCGACCGCCAGGACTTGGAGTTTCGGACACGCCCGGACGAGTTGAGCGAGCGCGGGAGAGGTAAGTTGGGGGTTGGCACAATGCGAGAGGAGCAAATGGGTAAGCGCGTGTCCGGGATGTGACGAATCGGCGCGCATGGCAATCTGGATCGACTCTTCTTCCTCGGTTTCTTCCGGCGGCTCCTCATCTTGCATAGGCGGGGTAAGGGCGTCCAGCACCTCATCGCCCACACCCGTCTCTTCTAGATCTAGTCTTCTAATTCCTGGCGTCGTCCTCAAAAGCCTGACCAACCCTAGCTGGGCGACCCCGGCGATCCCAGCAACCTCGAGAATCTCCAAATTCGGCACAGCATGCGCGAGAGCGCCCAACCCCCCATCCGTCAACCTCCGACATCCGCTAAGGTTCAAATGCCTCAACGCCGTCAACCTTCGATAAAACGGCCCAGTCAACGTAGGGTCCAGCCCCGCCTCGCGCGCCGTCAGAGTTACAAACTCAGCCTGGTCCTGCACAAGCTCGACATCCCCACGCCGAGCTCGAGCCCATCGTTCGATTTGAAGCACCTTGGCACGTTCGATTTGCGAAGCGGTCGGTTGAATCTCGACGTACGCCGCGATGGACTCGTCCCATACGCCCCACGACCCGGCCAAATCGAGCGTTTCGAGCATGTGTCCGAGGGATTTGCCCAAGTGCTTGAGGGAAATGGTGTCCACATAGGCGTACCCCGCGATATGGAGCGTCTTGAGTTTGAGGAGCCCGGTGTTGGGGATGTATGGACGGGCGACGCCGCAAATGTGTGCGATGGCTTCGGGGCCGAGGTTCTGGCAGCGGGAAATGTCGAGGTAGGTGAGTGCGCGGCAGGTGGTGGAGAGGATGGAGCAGGTTTCGTCGGTTACGGCTGGTAGTGCGCGGAGCTCGAGGTGTGTCAGCAGAGGGCTGGCCGAGAGGAGGGCGTGGAGGGGAGAAGAGGTGATTTGCATGCACGAGGTAAGGATGAGTCGGGTTAGGTTGGTTGTATTGGGTGGAAGGGTGGGTAGGATATCGTAGCGGGTGAGTGAGAGTAGGGATTGTACCATCGGGACGTCTGGTTTCACGACCACGGTGGTTGGAGAACTAATCCAACGGGCTAGACGCTCGACATGTCGCGGAGTAATTCGTGCAAATCCACGTAAATCGAGTTCGGTCAAGCAAGGTCCCGCGGCCTGGAGCAGTCGCATCATTCGTTCGTCTTGGGCCTCCAGCTGAGCCCGACCCGGAACGTCCTTGACCTGGGCCCGAACAGAAGACGGGACCCAGTTGGTATGGACCGGAATTCCGACTCGAGGAGGGACGAGCGAGGCATATCGAATCTTGGACCAAAACGAACCGTCGTGGGCGACTGCGTGCCAAGTTCGAGAGACCTAGCGCCGAAACACAAACAAACCCATATAAACCTTGCAAATTCTATTTTTCATCTCGACTTACCCGTGCTGTACCTGCAATGGCTCTCAACCCGGCTGCCTCGCCGACCCACTTGTTGAGCTCGTTCCCAGCTCGGCCGGCGCTCCAGGTTCCGTTCTTGATTTCTCGCTCAAAGTCTTCGACATAGGACCTCGCCAGATGAATCAAAACCAAGACATGCAACTCGCGTGGAAGAGCTTGGAATCCACCAGCTGGCTGTACCTTTGCTTCAAGCTAGGCGCAAATCAATCATCTCTGGCTCCAGTCCTAAATCAAAAAACGCGCACCAACACGTCCGAGGAATCTTCACAACTCGGCTCCTCGGCCTTGTCCTCGTCCTCTTCAAACCCAAACGTGAACCCGAAATAGTCGCCGGCGCGGTATCGGCTCGACCCAGGACCGGACGGACGACTTCCTCCTTGGGACCGGGCGTATCGACTGGTGTATTCGGACCCAGCCAAGGACTTGATCCGGGGAGTCTCGCATTTCCCGGACGCCGGACGATCGTGCTCGATGGGGTCATAAACGCCGACGCAGGCGTGCTCGTCCCGCTCGCCACGCCAGAATTCAACCCGGACCTCGAGCGCGATGCCTTGCGCCTAACAAGCGCCCCAAGCCCTTTCAAGCTCAACTTGCGCGCCAAACCAGGCACGGGCGAGCTGGACCCCGAGCCGGATTGGCGCCGACGATTGACAGCGTCCTTGATCGAGCTAAACGAGAGACCCGATACGGCGCGGGAGCGGGGCCTTAGTCGGGACGGGCGGGGAGTAGGATCAGAGTCGCCGTCAGCTTCGGAATCGGCGAGTGGCATGATCGAGGGCAGGTTTCGAGGCGGTTCTAGCATGCGATGCTGTCTCGAAGACGAGGGACCCGACCCGGATGGAGTGCCGAAGCTCGTGTCGGGTGGAGTGCGAAACTCGTGTATGCCGGCGTCTAAGTCGCGCAGCACGTGTACGTGGGTGGGAGTAGGAATCGCTCGCGACTTGCCCTTGTACGACGACGGAAGCGGCGAGGATGGGCGCTTGGATCGTTCGGGCTCGGAATCCGAGTCGGGGTGGGTATCGGGTGGAAAGGAGGTCGGGATCGGAGAGGTGGGCGGGGAGGTCAGGTAGCCCGTGCTCGCCGGCGAAGTGGGCGCTACACTCGTCAATTGGCCCGACGTCTGGCTAGGCGTGGGCGACATGTGTACCGCCGAGGGCTGAGGAGACTGCATCGACGAGACGTGGGGAGGCGACAGCCCGAGCTCAAACTCGAGTTCATCAGCAAAATCTACCGCCAAGTTTATCGGCACGTCCAGTCCAGAAGGCGACGCAGAAGTCGTGCTCGCAGAGGTGATCATCGTCGACGGGAGCTGGTCGTCGTCTGCGAGAACCCCCAGGATTATCGTTGTCGACTCCACTCCCAGAGCAGTATATTTTTGTCCGTGTGAGCTGTCGAATCGGGTGGGGCGTTTCTCCCACACCACCTCGGAAAGGGTTCCTCTCGTGGCTGTGCTCGCGTGGGGCTCTTCGATCTCATTTAGGCCACGTGCCACTTTGCGCCGGCCTTCTTTTGGATCGCGCGTTGGGTGTGCTTGCAGGGCGTGTCTGTGCAGTCCAGATGTAGGAATATATCAATAAATGACCTCCCTGCCATTCGTTTGAGTCTTTGAAGAGCAACTAGGTTTTGCTCGAGTTGGCGCCCGATGGGTCCGCTTCGGCATTTTGCTCCACTTTGATCCCAAGATCCCAGGCACGCATTCCTCCAAGGGGTTATCGGGACTTGCGGCCATGCGCGCCAAGCCGCAGAACTACACAATATGCCGATCCACGTGCATGGTGAAAGGTCACATATAACCACTTCTCGTTAACCCTGTACCCCCTAATACATAAACCCGCCACCACCATCTCGAATACCGAACTCGTCGCCCAGAGTTATCCTAACCGGCCCAAAGACCGCAGATTCAATGATCTGCAAAATGGCATCTCAATCAGCCCAGCGGCGAACCCTCGAAAAATGCGAATCTCAGGAAATTTAAAGGAATTCTGGTTAAGCACACAATTACAGATATGTGGCAGGACACAATAAACGCCATTATATCGGGTTGAGACGCACCTGACGATTCCCACTGCCTGAAAAAGTTTGACGAGTCCAAGAAGCTGCTCATAGGAGAGCCAAGGTAGGAAAGTCTCGATCCAGGGAACGACCATTGGGCGGCACAATCGGATTTGCATATAAGGGAGCGACCACGACAGCCATGGTTGACGATTACAACCCGATGCTCATCTAGTAATCGCCCGCTCACTGCCAGCGGTCGCTGTCCAACTGTTGGGGACGAGAAAGTCAAGGGAAATAGAAAATTCGGATAGATAATTGCCTTGCATTGTTCTCCTTAACCACAAATGAAAATTCCGCTGCTCGTTATGACCAAGCGCCTCCAGCGTGCTCAATAGATAGTATACATAAGATTGTGACATACACATACACGCTCATCGTTTGCGCTCCGATCGCCACTTGTAAACCCTAGGTGCATAATCCACGTCGCCTTGCTTCGCAAACTTGACTTCTCCGTGCTTCTTCTTGCTACCGCCATCGTCATCGTCATCGTCGTCCTGGGTTCGTTCTGGACCACGAATTTTAGCTCGCGCACCGGGCGCCATGAGAAGTTTCTGCATTTCGAGTTCGCGGAGAGCGTGCCGGAGGGCCGTTTCACGTTTGAGGCGAGCAGAGAGCTCTTGGAGTAGGGACAGGCGATGTTTCTAAATCAACCTATGTAAGAAATGCCGACGCAATGGTATTTTACGAACATACTTTTGCCTGGGCCTGTCGTTTTATCTCCTGTTTTTGTGCCCGCTGTGCTGCGTACTTGTCCGAGCCGTCGGCTTCATCCCCCTCGTCTTCATCCTCAACCATGTCAGATCCGGCATCTTCGCCATCCTCGTCCGAAATCCACCCATCGCTGTCGGCTGATCGGGATTGAGCGCTTCCCGAGGGACCAGTATAATTTTTTGCTGCGAACAACGATTGGGTTAATTTGATAGGCTAGGCGAACGAAATACACTCGGTCGTACCGGCAGCTTCATCGTCAACAAATACAATGTGCCTCGGATTTAGCGCAACCGCCTTTTGTTTGCCTTTTCGCGCACGTCCAGTGGGAGAAGGTAGAACGCCGGCCTCACGCAACGTCTCCAGAACGTCTTCGTCAAGGTCGTCCAAATCCTCCGGTTGGGGTACCAAGTCCACCATCGACGTTAGCTCAGCTTTGATAGCGTCTATCCTCTGCCTAAAATTTAACTGCGTGCTATATATCTTGAGCGCCCACTCACCTTTTGGCCCTTCTTCTGAACCGTCCTCAGATAGCCCTCATCCTGAGTCTTCAACACCTTGACCATATCCTCCGGTAATGCCCCCTCTCCCCGTTGTCTATACTCCACCCCACGCTGCGTCTTCTTCCCGCTCATTCCAAAGTAGAACTCATCTCGGTTTCTCGTCTCGGCTTTGAGCTTGAGTGTCCGAATTCGGTCCCGTTTAGAACGGTAGTCGCGTGCGCGGAGGACATAGTCTTTGTGTTTCTCGAGGAGGCCGAGTTTAGAGCGGTGTGAAAGCTGGGAACGCTCTTTGTGTGAGCGTCGATGGAGCGAGTTGCGGAGAGGCATGGTAGCGGATGAGATGAGAAATATGGCGGAAATTTCCCCTGGTCACGTGCATGTGATTCTCGATCAGTCAGTGTGAATTTCCAACAAGAGCAACGATGCTTTATCTACGACAACCAAGTCATTAATACTCGAGCACTAATCATCAATGGAATAATCAAAACGTAGTACGAGCGGAAGCACCGGTATGGCCCCGGCTGAAATCACTATCATGCGTGGTGATGACTCTCCATACCACCCTATTATGGGACATCCTTATCCATCCCCATAAGCTGAGATCAAATCGCCGAGCGCCCGTCGCTCCGCTGATCGTATCTCAGCCTGAACTCGCTCCCAACCGTCATCACCTCTCACTGATGCCTGCGCGTCGCAAGGGGGAAAAGCCTTTGTAGCCGGCCCCTCCGAGCTCCAGTACTTTACCGCCTGCTTCCATCAACGTGGAATCCCGACAGGAGCCCAGTACGAATCCCACACCCAAGCAGCCCATCCCACCTACGCGCTCTTCAACGATATCTAATTCGACTGCGATTCTCACTCAATCTTCTACTCAGGCTGCCCCATGCGAGGGTGGCTGGCCACGGCTCAAAGGTTTTTCTAGGCTGTTTGAGCAAAGTACGGGAGCTTTATCGCCACTTAAATCGGTGGCCCAGGAAATTATGGGGTGCACCGAAATATACGAGGTGAGTAGGGAATTTTATCTCATGTTCAGTAATTGAATAGATACTCGAGCAGAAAGTAGTCAGTGGTAGTGACGAGTTCAATAACCTACAACTCGAGCTTGAGGGCCTTTTTGAAGATCTCCAACGGCATTTTGGTGAATATATGCCAGAAAAATATCACTCTCAGCATAGAAAGTTTATGCAAGTGAGTAATTTAGCTTGGTTCTTGTAATCATGCAACCAACTATGGCACAAAAAAGATCGATTTTGAAAGAACTCAACAATATCAAAAATAAACAAGCACACAACAGAATGCAAAGTATCTTGAGGCGCGGGAAGATTCAGAAGTAGTGTTGGCGTGCTATCGCCGGATTCGAGGCCATCTACAACGCCTCGTGGTAAGTCAGCTCTTCTCAGCGATCAGAGAATGCTAAGTATGCCCAGCTCAATGCGAATATTTCGATTTGGAGAATCGTCGATGAACGGACGATAGTAGGTGTAGAACTGGGATCGTTGGAGCGCTTCATGAATCACTACTACAGGATGCCCGACTGGACCGTCTCAACCTTTCATTTTCGGCTCGCTACAACTCAAGACAAGCTACAGAACTCAGGAAAGGCGCATGCACCCCTGAAACACGTATTGATGTGCTCGCGCAGATGCATGCTTGGGTCTACGATCCGGCTGCACGGCCAGTATATTGGATAAACGGCATGGCCGGCACCGGCAAAACGACAATCGCATACAGCTTATGCGATGAACTTAGGATAGCTTGTAACCTTGGCGCTTGCTTCTTCTGCTCTCGCCTTCTCCCGGAATGTCGCGACGTGAACCAGATAGTGCCGTCGATCGCATACCAGCTTGCGGAATTCTCGCGCCCGTTTCGATGTGCGCTCGCACGAGTTCTGGAGAAAGAACGGAATGCTCACACCCAACTGCTTCCTATTCAATTCGAGATGCTTATCATGAAGCCGCTGACTGAGGTGCTTGATACCCTTCCGGAGACTCTGGTGGTGGTAATTGATGCGCTCGACGAATGCGATGATAAACAGAGCACCGGCCACATTCTTGAGGTCCTACTGACTAGAACGACACACCTGCCGATAAAGTTCCTAATTGCGAGCCGACCGGAACCCGAGATACGAGAACAGATTAAGAAGCAAGGGAATAATCGGGCAATTTCACGGCTCGTACTTCACGAGCTTGACAAAGGCACGGTGCAAAGCGACATCGAGACCTACCTCCGCGACGCTCTAAGGCCCATCAAACCTTCTAACGAAGATATCATGGCACTCGTACGTCGCGCAGAGATCCTGTTGATATATGCGGCGACGGTAGCCTGGTATATCGGCTACAACAACTTTACTCAAAATCCTCGCAAGCGACTGAAAAATATCCTAGACGTATTGGCTGCGAGCGGAAACAACCCGTCTAAGGATAGTGTCACGCTATACACTTTGATAGTGGATGCGGCACTGAACGACCCTAACCTTGATGAGAAAGACAAGGACGATCGAAAGCTAGCCCTTTTCACAATTCTATGTGCTCAAGAGCCGCTTACTATCAACGCACTCTCTGGGTTGCTTTCTTTGGATGATGCTGAGCGAGTACAGGGGCTGCAACCATTATGTTCTGTGTTGCACATTGTTGAGTCAAGCGAACTGGTCTACACGCGTCTTTCCCCGACTATATGTTCGATCCTAAACGCTCTAATGCCAACTATTTCGACCCAGAAGCACAACATAAAACTCTTGTTCGATGTTGTTTCAGCTGTAATAGGAATACCAGGCCACAATTTAATATTGTGGGATAGAGTCCTCGTACGTTCCAGATGACAAGGTACCGAATATGGATACACGCACCATAAAGGCCATCTCGCCCGAGTTGCTATACGCCTGTAGGCACTGGATAGGACGCATTGAATTTGCTAGAGGGTCGCGCAATGCGATCGACCTACTCGATGATTTTCTCTCTGTGAGCTTGTCGCTTTAGGTGGAAGTCATGAACCTCAAGAAGTGTATGAGTGTAGGGCTGGGAATGATGCAACGGATCGAGGAGTGGTGCAAGGTAACCGTGGGCAAACCGATTCAAAGATTGACGTGCACTAACTAGGTCATAGCGGCAAGCTTGTTCTGAGCAGCTCATCCAACTCACATAGGATGCCTGGCGATTCGTAGCAGCATTTACACTCAACCCGGTATCAAGGAGTACGAGTCATATCTATGTCTCTATGTTACCTTTCTGGCCGCGCTCCAGTCCCATTGGCAAGCACTATGCATCGCGCACGCAGCGACCAGCGGCTTGGGGCAGATGCATGGCAAACCGTCAATTCGCACTGCTAAGTATATGGCCGACGGACGATCTTGTGTATTCGGCAGTACAGTCGCTAGACGGCGCCTGGATAGCATTGATTATTGGAGGAAAGTTAAAGCTCCACGACTCGTATTCTGGCCAGCTTGTGCGGGAACCACTTGGGCAAAGTGATATATTTTCGCTATCTGCTGCGTTCTCCCCGAATGGCACCCGTATTCTCTCAGGCACCACAAATTCAAATCTATACATGTGGGATACCCATAGCGGACAAATGGTACTCGGACCACTTGAAGGTCACACTGCCGCGGTTTCGTCAGTTGCATTCTCAGCCAATGGCTCCTACTTTGTTTCGGGCTCTCGGGACCACACATTACGGGTGTGGGATGCACAAACGGGACGACTGGCACTCGGCCCGCTCAAAGGGCATAGTCACTGGGTTAAATCGGTAGCATTCTCACCCGATAGTACCCGTATCGTCTCTGGGTGTCGCGAGGATACCATACGGATATGGGATGTCAAAACAGGACAGACGGTGGTCGGCCCACTTAAAGGATGTGCTCCCTCGGTTTTATTCTCGCCCGATGGTAGTCTTATTGCCTTCGCTGGGGTTATTTTCCGCGACTGTATATGTGTATACGATGCACAAACAGGAAAGCCTATCCTTGAGCCTCATAAGGGACATGCCGATTGGATCACATCGATCGGATTCTCCCCCGATGGCACTAGCATCGTCTCTGGCTCCGAAGATAAGACCGTACTCGTGTGGGATGCACGCGATGGTCATATTGTACTCGGTCCACTCGAAGCGCACAACGGTCTCATTTCATCCGTTGCGTACTCGCCTGACGGCACTCGGATTGCGTCAGCATCTTATGACAAAACAGTCTGTATATGGAATGCAAAAACGGGGCAAAAGCTGCTTAAACCAATCAAAATACAACACGAATCAATAACATCGGTTTTCTTCTCACCCGACGGCACTCGCGTTGCTTCTGGTTCGTTAGATAAATTTATATGGTTATGGGATACGCAAACAGGACAAACAGTACTTGGACCATTAAAAGGACACACTGGGACAATCACAACGATTGCGTTCTCTCCTGATGGCGCACGCATCGCCTCCAGCTCCAATGACATGACTATCCGCGTTTGGAACACGCAAACGGGACTACTGTCCCTTGGCCCGCTCAAGGGACACACTCAGTCGGTCGGCTCGGTTGCTTTCTCACCCGATGGCATTCGTATTGTCTCCAGCTCTAACGACGAGACTATACGCATCTGGGACGCATCAACGGGGCGTATAACCCTTTGCCCTCTCAAAGGGCATGCTTGGCCAGTTAAGTCGGTGGCATTCTCGCCAGATAGCACCCGTATCGTCTCTGGCTCTGATGACAAGACCATAATTGTGTGGGACGCCAAAGCGGGAGTGAAGGTGCTGGGTCCATTGCAAGGACATAACGGGTCGATCACATCGGTTGTATTTTCTCCCGAAGGCAACCGCATTGTATCCGGCTCCACTGACAAAACTATTCGTGTATGGGATGCTGAAACAGGGCAGGTAGTGCTTGGTCCACTTCAGGGACATACTGATGCGGTTACATCGGTGGCGTTATCTCCTAACGGGACTTTAATTGTCTCTGGTTCGTCTGACAAGACGGTACGCGTTTGGAACACACAGACAGGACGGAAACTGGGCGAGTCACTCAAAGGGCACACTGGCAAAGTCACATCAGTTATGTTCTCTCCTACTGGGTCCCTTGCCGCTTCCGGCTCTATGGACAAGACTCTGCGTATATGGGATCCGATCAATGAACAAACCATGGTGAGCACCGAGATTTTGTTCCGCAATCCTCGTGTATAGATTGGTTCCTAAATTAAATCTTAGAAACCCAGCCGCCATCGAGTTACAAGGAAAATGAGGGCGGATGGGTGGGTAGTGAGCAAACACACTGAATCCCGCCTATTAATCTGGATCCCAGTCGATTCCCGCCGGAATATCAAGGAGTCGTCATTCGGATCGCTTCTGTGGAGTTCGGATGATGAATTTGTAAACTTGGGGTTCGAAGATGCCTGGGTCGGACAAGTGTGGTCCAAATGTTATGAACCACCTAGCGCTTAGAATGGGAACAGACCTTTCATACCACAGCGATGCGAACTGATCTATTCCTCCCCCGTATGGCTGCCTTCAATGCTCTTGCTCGAGTGTTGTGATTCATAACGTACTGTATGCGCATTGATATCTACCGTTTACCGGATCATCCAAAGAAGGCGGGTTTTATGGAACCCGCTTGGGGGGATTGAGATGAGAGAAGATATATTTCGAGGAAAATAAGCTCGTTAGCCCAGCAGAGCTTTGTCTACCCGCCGCGGAAAAGGTGGAATTCGCCTTTGAGGTCGCCAGAAAGGAAACATCACGTGACATAATCTTTGTTGCTTATGTAGGTACTAGCCAATTCATCAAGGGTTCACGAACGAACCAACGGCATTTTGGCTCCGTGTCCACATGTTTTGCTTCTACGCCAGGGCGGGTAAACCCCACTACTCCCTCGTCCGCGGCTTTCGACTTGAACATTCAACGAGTCCTTTTAAACATTATGAAGGTGGAAGCAGGTGGTTCGAAAGTCACAAATCAGGATCGAGCGGAACGGTCGCGAGGAAGGCAAGCACTCGGGTCATGTGCGGTGAGCTTTATAATATTCATTTTTCTCTCATTTCTCCTACTGACTATGGGTTATAACCATAGTTGAATCCTTTCCATTTTGTATGGCCAATTGAGACCTTCGAAAACGCGTCAACGATCCCACCAACGGATGGCTGGGAGCATGGGAAACCACGGATCCATTCGACCCAGCCGGTCCGTCACGCCGAGATGCTTGTTGCGGCGATGGAACAACAACGTGAGCCAGCGAGAATAAGAGGGGGAGGTTGCTGTGGTGGTGGTGCTGATGTGAGTATTAGTCCGGTCATAACGAGGAATTGCTCACCGTGATCTACAGAAGGGAAAAATGACAGTGGACACCAAACCCCACGAGGATGGTCCTGGTCTCCCGCCTCCCACGGCGAAGCCAGCTACCCCATTGCGGGTGACTCCACCACCCAGATCCCGTACAGGATCACACGCGTCTCAAGGACCGAATCCACCTAGATCCAGAGCGGGATCGGCGGCGTCTCAGAGAACTACACAATCGGTGCGAGAGCGGCGAGAATCAGTAACAGCCAGAGAGGCGGGACAGCCACGGCCGCCCTCAGCTCAAGGCTCACGTTCGAGAAGGCAATCAACCCAAAGAGCTCCCCCAGTTCCCCATGCTATGTAAAACGCGGGACAATCAGTACCTACTCGATGACTGTCAACTCGACAGTCGGAACAAATGGACGATCTCTGGACACGCCTGCCTATCGGGCGTTTGGGCCCTGCATCGAAACGATATATCGATAGTTGCTAGACTCGGCCACCTCAGTGTGGCGCGGATACCCCGAGTGTAAAGCCTTTCACCTTCAACAACCTACCTTTCGCTGCCTTACTAAGCTACGTATGAGATTTTTTTCTCTCTTTAGCTATGTCTGTGTTCTGTAAAAACATCACAATTTCGGTTCATGCTACGATCGCAATCTAATAAATATACACCTTGGTTTGACTCTTGCAAAGTCAGCGCCGCTGCTTGTTTCGGTACCTTTGAATTCGCGAGGTCGCCCCACAAAGCCGGGACCAAAGACGATCTTAGCCACTCGCGTCAACAATCACATTCACCAGACTCAGGAAATCTACAATGTGCATAATGATTGGGCCTTGACCCCCTGGGGATTGACAAACGTAGGGCGCCATAAATTTACCAACCGGATAATTTACCACAACTGGCTCCATGTGAGCCCAGTAATGTCAATTGTGGGTCACTGACCCCAGCTTGACTCGGTTTTCGGGGTACTACCTTGACCTGTATCTCGCCCGTAGCTGGGGTTTCAATACAGAAATTTCTCATAGTAGTCCAAAGTCCTCCTCAGATACCAATTGATTACTGCCGGTGAAGTTGTTTCTTAGTCAGATAATGAGATACGAGCAATGGCGGGACCCCGGAAATCGGCTCAAGTTGGGGTCAGCGGCCCACGATTGACAACACTGTGTGAGCCCCACGTACACGTGAGCTCCGTACCAAATCAAGTAATTGTTAATAAACATTTATGTGGAGCGGCTCCCGAATGACCTGATGGTACAGGGAGAGTTATAGCGCCCTATCCCAGTTTCACGTCGAACCAAGCGATGGGTAAGTCGGTGTTACGTCTGCTTCTTCCCACACTGACCCCTATTATTTTAACGTACCAATGTTCTCGCACACGCACGTTCAGACACACACGGTTGCCACGATGCGGCGCTAGTGCCTATGAGGTCAACCCTACCCATACTTCAATGCTGCTCTATGTAACAACTGTAGGACGCTGTTCCTATCGTCCCTCGCTTTACTTCCGCATTCTATCGTCAGTAGGATCCTCACAGATTCAAATCTACAGCTCACAAAATAACTTTACCACAGCAGCATGTCTGCGCTCCGTGGATATGGGCATCGCCTTCAGTCAGTATTTCCTCCAGGGTTCGATAGCGTCCCATCGAGTTCTACAGCTTATTCGAAACACTATACCCACTCCACTGAGCAGCTGAAGGGGGTCCTTATTGACAACTACGACGCTCTGGCGCCTTCCGAGTCAATTGTCGTGAAGTCCGCTTGGTATGGCAAACAGACCAGCGCACCGAGACACGAGTTCCTGCTCATACATTTTGAAGACGAGCGAGAAGCACCAATAGGCGTTCAGCCAATGTTCAATTACCTGGTGCTTGACCGCAACGTTGTTGGCAAACAGACCAAATCTAGAAAGGCGTCCAAACAATCCAACACATCTATCCAAGGCACCCAACCGATCGATGAATTCAAGGTCTCGTACGATGGAGACTCGTACCGGTTGCTTGAAGACTGCAACCTCCATCCTCACAGACTGATAGAGCGGTTGGAATTTTCTCCCGACCATCCACTACGCTTATATGAACTGGCCGTGTTGGCCCACCTCGTCTCCAGGCAGAACCCAGATTACCGCGCCGCCAATTCAAATTGCTACTTGTTCGCTGGGCTAATCTGGGATAGCCTGTGTGAATTGTATCCCGGTGCCATTCGTCATAAACAATTTGAGAGAGAAAGAGGCAAACATGGCTTGTACCGGTATGTCATCACGCAACCTCAAGTCGCGGCCACGTGCAAGAAGGCTCTGGAAGAAATCTCAGATGCAGAGGCAAAGATCAAGGGACGGAAATCGGTGGGTTCCTTTGGTCCAACCATTCCGAACAAGTCAGGAGCTCATTGCTTCATTGTGGCACAAAAGGTTCTCGAAGCTTATGTTCGTAACCAGATTGCGACGAGTGCGCAAAGAGGAGCATCGCAGCTCCCTAGTCGAGGGTTTACTGTGTAGAAGTGAAGCATATTTTCGACGTCATTTTCCTTCCCCCAAGGCGGAGCATTGTTGATCGCCACACGGGAAGTTTCTATGTGTACCGGGAAGCTCAGAATTCCTTGCCCTATATATGCTCTGTTTTTTTCTTGTTGCTCAAACTTACCGTATATGACATTCAACCCATAAACTCATGGTGGTCTTTCGCACAGCACATTACTGGCAGTAGTTTTTGTAGCATGTTTGTACATGTGAGAAAGTAGCCAAACGGCCTCCAACGGACTAAAATGGGAAACCAACGCGCTCAAGTAGCAAGTTCTGCTCTGAGAGCCCCGTGCGAGTAAACACCTTTGCTGCTCTCGTGACCCAGTCCGACCGTTTAATAAGCGGGGATCTAATTTTTTGTAGGCATATATGCCGCAGGTTCACACCGTTCAGGCTCCTCTAGGCCGACCGGAAGTTCTCGAACATGGCTGTACTGTATATTCTCTCTTCGGCCAACTGTTGTGTTTGATTGTAGAACTGTTTTAGGTGATCCTTACCTGGGCCCCAAACCTTTCGTTTCAGTGCCGGAAATAGTACGTTGCACGCTCTACTACCCATAGCTTGTAGCTCGGAAACGCTATTAACTGAAATGTATATTCGGATAGGTCTCACTAGCGCATACAAAATGGTATATATCGCGTGCGGTAACTCAAAAGTGATATTGTCTGAAAGGTCGCAGCCATGCAGAAAATCCACTGGCAACTTGGCTAGGTACCGACGCAATTACAAGGTAGGAATATCAGTATATGCACGCAGAAACAGCTTTCACAGCACCGCTCTTTTCAATCACAATTTTTACGAAGCTGACCACTGCAAAGTTGCAAGAGTAGTCAGTCTTCAGATCGCGCCCAAACACGAGAGCTCTGGAGAGCCAGCTGCTGCCTCGGGGGTATCAGGAGAACGCCTTTGATTCACAGAGCCTCTCAACTTGAACATGTTTGATGTTGCCAAGCACCGAAAGTCCTGAGCTCGTCATTCCTCAGTCTCCCTGGATATACATCATCTACTTTCAATAGTACCAGCACGACATGAAACATCACCGATGACCTGTAGAGTTCTTTGCGCTTCACGAGCCACTATAGAACCCAAACCTGCGGTTCATTGGCAAAATGCGCAGGTTACCCGCGAATCCTAAGCGAATCCTGGACTGGCGCACGTGGAGCTGCGATCGAATCCAGAGGTAACCTCTAGATTCTCCGCAGGTTTGCGTTCTGTACTGTAGTGGAGTGGGTAATCACCGCGTAATGGTATCTTTATGAGATAGCAGGTGAGAAGCGGAGTCAACAAGAATGTTTATGTATTTGATATCCGCCCCCAGAAGTAAAGACGGACACGGAATTTCACTACCAATATCCACATCATGACTACATGCACGTCGAGGGGCTCGACTGTAGTTTGTACTTACCAAGCTTCTTATGTGTGCAGTTGGCTAGACCAGTTTACTAAGCCTCAAGCGATCGGACACCCATGTCATGAGGAGCCAACACTTGAACCTGAACTTCTTGACGTGTTATGGGCGTGTTTCCTAGGCATATCTCCCGGGTCCGCTTGTCTGGGCTAGCATTTCCATAAACTTCCACCTGCCTTGCCTGTTTTGTTGTTATAGTCATTTATTTCCAATAGATGAGGGGGCACGCGGCGACGTTGAGGCCGGCTCCTCTTCGCACCAGGGCAGACGTCATCCGTACCTGTGGAGGCGTCACCTGAGCCTACTGAATTGTCTCAAATACAAGCCAATACTTACGGTTTCTGCAGTTTTATGAGCGCTCGACTGGCATGCCTACTCGGCGCAAGCTATGAGGCTGTCCCCGCACGCATTGCACACGCGTAAAACATTCCGATGATTGTTGATCTTGACTACACGTGGAGGTACTATTGTATAGCTCAGGGCCTGATAATGATCGCAGAAACCAAGTTAACCTCAGAACAGGACTCGTGTGGAAGGCCGAGGTGAGGGGTATGTACAGGCGGGGTTTCGATAACGGAGCTGTCGCCTTGAGGCGCAGTTGCTTATGAACTCGTCGCTCACAGCTATATCCCATCATTTTCGCAATCCGATTCCTATTACCATACCACTTCAGTTACCCCATTCTCCCCTAGTTCAGGCGCTTACAGCCACCTCATTATTCCTCACAGGCAAGGTAGCAATGGAGCCTCCCACTGGAGAAAATTGTGAATTACAAATGAAAGAAATGAAGCGGCCGTCGGCGTCAGAACATGTAAGTCTTCCTTAAACACCGTTTCCCTTCTCCTTGCCTCATTGTTCGCTAACCAGACTGCGAATTGGTAGAATAAGCCCTCGGATATACCTTGGCCAACCAAAAATGAAATACAAAGTCCGCACAATAACTCATCTACCTTTAGTACGGAGCATGAGGATTCGGGGGAGGGCAGAAGACCCAATGAGTCTCTGCATGTTAGACCTCCCTCACCGGCCCGATCAAGTCTACGACCGACAGAAATTACTCGAGGTCAGTCGAGCCAAAATACACTTATCTCGGCTCAGCCGACTCGTCATCCTGGGATGCGCCTGTGGATGGCAAGTCTGCGGTGTGACTCAGTGAGGCTAGATCTGTGCTGCGCGATCAGTTGTGTAGGCAACATATCGTTACCCTGCGGTACCTGCGGGTTACTAATCACGATTGGCAGTTTGGGTGTAGGATGAGCCCCAGAGGCCATGAGGAGGGGAATGGTCTTACCCCCCCTGTCGCGAAATGGCATCCGGTTCTAACCCCTCCAACCAACCGGTTGGAAAGCGGGAAACTACCCGAGTTGCACGATGCAGTACAGTCGACGTCGGCGTCCGGGGGAAGATCCAAACCACGGTCGAGGAGGCCTTCCGTGGCGGTAGTGTCGCGCTCTCGAGCAGGATCCCAGGCACCTCCTGTAGCCCATATTACTTTGCCGGGGTTGGACTTGCAGCCTCAGCAAGAGGGGCAATCGAGAACAACATCCCGGGTTGGGCCGCGATCAAGAGGGCCATCGCGAGCTGGTGAACCGCCACCGCCATCCCCGCGGCAGCCACAGCAACCGGGATCAACGGTTGAAGCTAAAGTGCTCCCTGAAATACTGCCAGTCCCGTCACTTCCTGCACGATCTGAAGAAGTAGAAACGTTATGAATTACCCTTCGCTATCACTCCGAGAGGATACCCTGTTTCCATGCAAATATGTACAGTTTTTCGTACGCTATGAACTGAATTCAATATCCGGGTTGACCATCCTTGTCCGGGTGACCCAGAAACCGCTGTAAGAGTCTTACGTTGACGATCCTCCGCAGTCTACGTGCCCCACGATTCGAAATGTTGCGACCGAGTTCATATAGCCAGCGTCCGTCTTGGTCTATAAGTTCAAATACTTTGCGATTTTTTGGCAACCTTTTACTGGTTATATGCGCTAATTCCCGGTAACTTTTGACCGTGCCACCGGTATATCAATACAGTAAAGTTTGTAATCCGGCAGTATTAGGCCCTATCATAGTTTGATCCAATCCGGTCGAATAATATGAATACATAGAGAGTCGACTCTAAATGCATTCAAGCCTGCGATTCACCGTCATGGTTTCTCATGAGGATGAAGGGGCTTATTGCGTTACGCTGGTCTATCCGAGTTAGAACCAAACAGTCGTTAACCTTTCCTCATCAACGAGTAATTGACATGAACATCACAGACTAATAACTTGACTGCGAAATAACTCCTAATCAGCGCCGTTTCAGTACAGAGCACCCGGGTGTGACAGTGGCGCTATGCAGATTGCAGGTTATCAGCAGCAATCTCCGCTAATTTCCGCCGACATACACTCGCCCTTTCTTCTTCAGGCAAACTGTGTTGAGCTCTTGGCGAAGATTATATCATATTCGAGGACGTAAAGCGTATGGGAACCGCGAATCATTGGCTTAGGAATGCTTAATCGGGAGTGCGGATGGGACAGCTTGGCAAACTATGGCAACTTAGGGAAATTGATTATTGAACCTCGTACATGGTAACATCGATATATAACTGGGATATATTGCTCAAGCTCAGACATGGTGCCGATTTTGAGGCATGAGGTTGCCGACTTCAAGCGGTAAAGGCCCGTTGAGTGTGTCGCTTTGCATCCAAATTCGATCAGTGTTGGTAAATAACATGTTACAACTGGGACCCCGGGTTTTGTACCCCGGTGACATTTTACAGCCGAAACGGCTATCTCCACAGGATTTTGGCTCCGAGATCGGAAGGGGTATTAACATGGGCAGTACTTATTGAAGTTTAAGGGGTGTAGTAGGCCACAATTGAGAAATAAAACGGAAGTGGACCCCGGATACATGTTAACTACCAACACTGAATTCGATTAGATGATCCAATCGAATTCGAAGCCGACGCCAACCTGATACCATGATCAGGTGACGCCCCTCGAGGGATTTCTCTCTTGACCGTGCCTGCGTTAGCTCCGTGTGGACAGCATATTTTCACTTCTTTTCCGATCGTTGCGTTTGCACAGACGCCGAGTGGTTTGACCTCGTGTTAATGTAGCTCGTTAAAGATGTATTCAAGAAAAAACCATGATCACGTGATTATCTTGTGCTCTGTTCTCGACCCATCGTCGCACAACTGGACGCCTTCAGCGTACAACTCGGTGCCGTTAAACGTGAAAACAGGCTCCTCATCGAGCCAAATAACTTGATGTATGGAAATAGTCTGGTTCAGTTGACGACTAAAACGAACAGCTTTATCCACTTCCAACCATTATACACGGATAACTGC
This sequence comes from Ceratobasidium sp. AG-K, assembly GCA_037039685.1. Lineage (NCBI taxonomy): Eukaryota > Fungi > Basidiomycota > Agaricomycetes > Cantharellales > Ceratobasidiaceae > Ceratobasidium > Ceratobasidium sp. AG-K. The sequence goes on along the minus strand of JAWNGF010000007.1, from coordinate 2,777,484 downwards.
AAGATCCCTAGCAACTCATATCTTAGATCGCTTTTGCCTAAAATAATTGTGTAATGTCCCGCCCGTTAAGGACGCGTAGCTCCCGCTCGCGTGACCGTGGCTCTGAAGATCTTTCGCGCTCCAACGGATACCAATACGACGCACCTCCCCTTCCTGCCACCCGACCTCTCCAACCCAGACCCCGCGTTCCCTCGATCAGTGGCGGATACGGAAGCGACAGAGACCGATTTGGGACATCACCTTCGGGTAGCCGGATGCACTATGAAATGCCGAGTCGGGCCTCGCCTGCGCCTAGCCGGCCTGCACGATCCGAACGACGACCAATCAACTCGATTGCGTCGGACTCGATAAGGCAGAGTCAAAGTCCCAGGGCGTCACTCGACGAAGATGGGGATCCGTATGGCGGGATGGATAGTGGCCAATTCCAGGCTCCACAACAGGCGATGGAGGAGCAGGCGCCGCAGGCATTGGGAAGCGTAATTTCGGCGTTCCAAAACGCGGGGTATCGGCGGGTGGGCGCTCCAGACCGGGAGAGGGAGAAGCAGCTGGAGCAGCGGGATAGGATACGCGACAGAGAGGCGGGGAGGAACTTGAAGGGTAGGCGAGGCACAATTGGGGAGATCGATGGTGAGTATATCGGCCTACGAATTCTCGTTGTGTTCTCACAGAGGGTTAGCGGTGTTGGAACAGATGCAGGACGAGTGGGCGTTTGTGATTGACCCAGACGTGAGTGGTTGCCTGTGTCCTATTCCGAAATGCCTGACGCCTCGCTCCTAGTTCAATCCGGTTTCGCTTGCCTTGTCTTTACTCGACGAGTCATCGGTAGGGCGGGACCTGGAGTCCTTCCAGCGGACAAAAGGAATGCTGGAAAGGGCGCTCAAGGGCACGGTTGATAGTAAGCACGACACATGTATTTCTTCATACTCCTTATCGTACCCTCGCGACAGAGCACTATCAATCCTTTGCTGCCTCCCTCCCCCATCACGGCAAACTCCTCAGCCTGTTGACAGAAACGCAAAAACATATTGCGGAAACGCGTTCCAGCCTGACCGACGCGCGAGCTGCGTTGAGCCATCAACGGGCGGATCTCGTGCAATTGTGGTCGCGAGGACAAACCATCGAGGAGATGCTGAGGATATTGGACGAAATGTGCGTTTGATATTGGTTCACGGTATACCTGGTTCTGACGACATATCTATAGTGACCGACTAAAGAATATACCCGACCAGCTGGAGTCGCTAATGTCCGAGAAGAAATTGTTGCAGGCGGCGTTGTTACTTGTACGAAGCCAAAAGACCATAACAAACGCAGAGCTTATGGACATCGGAGCCTTGACGGATTTGCGATCATACTTGAGTGGGCAAGAAACGGTAAGGCCGCGAGATTGTTCTGTTTTATTTTTCTTACGCGACGATCAGGCGCTCCGAGATATCATGGTCGAAGAACTTCACGCGCACTTGTACCTGAAAAGCTTTTGGTGTGAATCCAGATGGGCAGCTTACAAGCCTGGCCAAGAAGCTCGTAAGTCCTCCTTTAACAACACGCTCTCCTAATTAACAAGGCCACTGCTCAGTACCCGATTTCCTGTCCACCGCTTCCACATCCGGCGAGCCCCCAATTATAGTCCCCTCCAACTCGATGCCACATGCACTTTCCGAATACCTCTCAGACCTCAAAATGCGCCCCGCTGCCGATGTTTCATTCGCAATTTCAGACGACCCTCGCCAATCCATCCTCGATCCTACCACCTCCCGAGGTCACTCTAGAAATCCATCCCTCTCGGCTCGTCCTACATCGGTGGCGGACCCCGCGGGTGCGGCACTTTCGACTCCGGAGAATATCGAATCCAACTCGTTCCTCTATATCGAAATGCTCCTCGAGGCGCTAGCAGTTCTGGGCGCGCTGGGTGGAGCGCTAGATACAGTCAGCCAACGACTTGGCGTGGAGATCTTTACTCTCGTCGAAGGGGTCACATCAGAAGTCCATGAGAGAGCCGAGTTTGTCCGTCGAGGACTGGAGCAAACCACTTCCTCGCCAAGTACAGGAAGCGGAGGTAGTATCTACGTCTTTGTCGGTGAAGGTCCAGGGGCACTCCGCCTTGCTGCACTTGAAGGCGCCGCAAAGAAGGCCGACCATGAGATTTTGAGGGATATGTGTTGGACTTTGTATTCCAAGTTGGATGCGGTTGTGCAGGGATTGAGAGTCGTCAGCGAGGTGTCGGAGAGGATTGCGTCGGTGAGTGTTTGGACTAATAGTTCAGGGTCGAGCTGATCTGGGTATAGAGGCGGGATTTCAAAGACTCATCGGGGAGTGGTCCAGGTCAACTGTTCCCGCTTGCGAGTGCGTGGTCGTCGATTCAGTCCGAGGTGCGTTCGGGCGTCGTTATTTAAATTCGGATGCTGACCTCAACTAGGTTCGGAATTTGTTGCACGACCATATTACGGATGAGGGAAGCGGCGCTACGGCCGGCAGGAACCCCATCTCGTCGATCAATGAAATTCTGCGTACTGGGAAGTATGGCCGTGACAGGTCTAAGGTATGATTGTCTGTATTTTTCGTTTCTAGGTTTAATCTTGTTTGTAGGGCGCCTTCCACTTTGCCGATACCGACCCTAAACTCGTCACTCGTGCCCTCCGGACTCACGAAGAGGGCATCACCCAGGTCCTTCGTGCGACAGTCCCAGGCCTCATTACATCCCTCGCCGGCGAGCCCGGTACTACCGCCCAATTCACCAGTGGCCCAGATGCATCAGAGCATCGACTCCTTATCCGACCTGATGCATTCCACGTGAGCGTCCTCTTCCAACCCACACTCGCATTCCTCGAACGCGCGGCTGCGTGTCTACCCGAAGGTGTCAGCGTCGACGGGAGCGGTGGATTATTTTTAGACGATTTTGTGGTCCGGGTGTATCTACCCCAGTTGGAGGAAAAGGTGTCAAATTTGTTCCACCAGGCTGTGGGCGGTAAGTAGATTTTGATTATGACTAGGTTAGTTAATTCATCGTCTTTCCTTATGTAGGTACGGATGCATTCCAGGAAGATACACACTCGGGGAGGATATCTGAGCAACCTCTGGTCAAGGTATGTGGGCGTTGGATTGTATTGATAATGTGTCTTAGACAAATATGCTATAATAGGCAAGCATGCAACTCATGGCGCTTATTAACTCGCTCTGCATCATGCTCCAAGCCACTCCCTTCCACCGCGAAAACTATGCCCGACTGATTCTCGGTGTGATAATTCAATTCTATCAACGCTGCTACGAGCGGTTTTTGGACCTCGTTTCGAGAAGCGCGTTTGGCGGTGGGATTAGCAGTATCGCGGCTGGATGGGCTCAGCGACCCGAGGTTGCTGCGTGTTTAGGAGAACTGTACTCGACACCGGTGAGTTTATTATCGTATTGGCTCAGCATTCGAAGACAGCTCATATTCGGTCAAAGCTTTACGAAACGAGTCAGCGAAGGACACTATGCAAGCAGGAAACCAGGGTAGAATTAACGTTCCTCGCCAATGGAGTCGTAGGAAAGGACGACCTGCTTCCTCACACTCGGGATCTTACCGCGCTGGGCAGTCTCTATCGCAGTTTGGTACGCATTCTCCTTATCTTTGCTATTTCAGCTAATAATTGTCGGGAACAGACTTGGTTCATTTCCCAACTTTTAGGCATGAAGTTGTTGCTGGACGACCCAATATCCTCGACCAGCGAACCCCGTGCGAGCCCTAAACCTCCGCCTTCACCACGGAGTCCCGGCGCGCAGATTCTCCCCAATTCTCCATTCTCGCCTCGGATCCCTCTTGACTCAGTCCCATCAAATCTACCAGATGCGGGATTGAAGCTGCCACTTTCTCATGCAATGGCCCAGTGAGTGGCGTCCTGGGGTGATTAATAACCGTTAGACTGACAGTGATGTTTACTAGCCGATTTGACGCAATTATGAAGACCTACGACCAGCTCGCCGAGCTTGCGCTTAGTACGATTCGAATTGATGTCCGATGTCGTGTGATGCACTTCTTGCATACTGGTATCCAAATGGTAATTATTCATATCACCCATAAAACCTATCTCGCTAACGACAGTATAGGAAAACTATCAAATAGAACAAGAATGCCGAGAACCCGACCCGTTCGTGCAAGACTTGAATGCCAATTTGGTAGCATGCGACGACGCTATCAACGGCGTACTACCGGATGTTGAACGAAGGTAAGCATGAGCGCAGGCAAGTGTATTTCAGATCATTGATGATTTATCCAGGTTCATCTTCGATGGAATCGGTGGGCTAGTCGAGCACCTACTCGTCTCCAACTCTCGCCTAGTTCGGTTCGCCAATGACCTTGGCATCCAAAAGATGCATCGAAACATCTCGGCCTTGCGCCAGAACCTCAAAACTATCACAGGTTTGCCAGATGACTCGGATCTCTCGCAGGCGCAGATATACTATGACTTGTATAGCCTTGGGCCCACGGTATGTAGACACACTCATCCGATACCCAACGTATACTGACATTAGTTAAAGGCTATGCTAGAAAGAATCAAGAACAATCAAGTATTTGGGTTCGAGGAATACAAATCCATGCTGAATCTTCAGTGTGGGGTCGACCAAGCGTTGGCTGACAATGTACGATTGAGCGGGGCGCCTTTGCAGGCTATCGATAGGGAGTATAACGACTACTTGATTGAGCTTCACGCTCTGGCAATCGATGACTGGAGCTAGGGGATCTAGGTACGTGCTGCCAAGTTGTAAAGCTGACGGGCGTTAACCTCGACGTCGTAGTGTATTTATAGTTGTGCTTTGGGCTTGACGTCAATGCTATCTCGGACAATGCACTACCTGAAAGTGCTGATTCAAGTACGTGAAATAAGCGACAGGAATGTTTCAACATGATTGGCTTTGGTTCGTTCTGCTGCTGCTTGTCACCATGTCTGAGCAGCAATCTACTGAGACTGAAAAGTCGCTTTCCCCTTTTCCATTAAGTCGACAGTTTCGATTGACTCCGGTCGGCTCAAATATATCGCATGGCCGCTCGGTCTAGTAGCGGGTTTGATTTCATCCATAAACACCCCTGTCCCCCTTCCAAGCCAGTACAAACAACAGATGTGACCTCGAGGACGGCACATGATCACATGCAGCCCGACAGTCCCCGAAAAGTCGGGCTTTGTTTACGCTATATGCTCCGAGTAAAACCAAGTTGTATCTACTTGATTATCGAAAATTATCTTCCAGAATACCGCTTCTTAGAGAGAAATCTCGTTGGCGCAATAGATGATATATGACCCGTGTGTTATTTGCTAACGTTGTGCCCAAACTCCCACCCCTATCAACTTGGGCCAAGTATTCGATCCTCGACGTACTTAAGTCCTCATGCTGCGGCTCTCAGATCCTTACTTTCCCTCGTTCGATAACTTTGCACTTCAACCATATACGCCCACCGCACGCTCTCCTCGCTATGATTATCGTTCGCAACGTCGCCGCCACGGCGCTGGCTCTCTGCAGCTTCATCAGCGATGCATTTCACCGTGCTTCGCCAGCTTTGGTCTCAAGGTTTGTCGACTAGCGGTGCTTTAAGATCCCGTCGCTGACCTCCCCTATAGCATTGCGGAACAAGGGCAACTCGGCAATGCCGGGTACGCCGCCCTTCTTACTTTGCATGTCACTAGGTAAGTCGCTCGGACTGGCAGGCGGAGCTGCGAGCTGACGAATCTAGTGCGAGTGTCATGATGCCGGGGTCGTCTAGGACGACTTTAAACAGTGCATCTCCCGCCAATGTAACGGCACTTTACACCATCTGCCTTGCGTATGATTCTACTATGGCCAATATCACTCAGCCCTCCCATTGTCTCGATCCTCCTTCCACGGCTCCAACGGTCCTCCCGTACTCTGGCATCAAGGCTTTAGCACTATACGACAACCGGCGCGATGTCTCCATTTACGATCGAGGACCTCAGGGGCTCACTGTTTACGCAGCCCCGATCGACTTCGTCCAACTATGGGTCGACACCCGGCCCCACAAAATCCCGTTTTTGAGCTCTCTTCCGTCGTTCCAGGATGATATCCGCTTGTTCAAGGCGTATAGAGAGCGTCGGGTCGTCTTACTTGCGATCGTCAAGGCCGTGGAAGACCCGATTGAGCTTGGCCTGCGCCGTGATCATTGCTTCCCCGCTTCGACCGCCGCTCATCCCCCATGCATGTTTGTCGTTCCTCAGCAAGCCAAGCCCATGGCTATCTCCCAGAAGTTAGTCCTACTCCATGCTATCTGGCTGCTCGTCGTACTTGGTTGTATTGTATATCCGGATGGAACGAGGGTATGTGGATCATCAGGTGAGCGATATTAGCAACCCCATCTGCTCTTCCACTCAGTTCGTTTACCTTTTGTACCTTCAGATCCGAAATATGATACTGATCGTCCCGTTGGACCTTGTACGGGGTGTCAACCTAACCCCACTGACCGAGCATTTGGTGGGAAGATGAACAAGAATCAACGCAAAAATCTGAATCGTCGCAACCGCATGAAAGGGATTGTTTCGATTGGATAATTCCAAAGGCCAAGGATGGGGAGGGGCAGAAGGGTAGGATAGTGATCAGAAAGGATTCCGGGTACGTTGGGGGGGCAATGAAGAGGGGTCACAGGATCGAACGGGCGGCGACCGAGATTGGACAAGACGGATACGTTATGGATGCGAGGACGGCGACTAGGCGACGACCAACTTTCTCTGAGCGTGCTTCCACCCACCTTCCCTACAAGCTTGCGCGCGAGACGAGATGCGACCACCTGGCTTAGCTGGCCGGCTCTGACTATATGCGTACGTACGAAGCTCACCACACTCGGGCCAACCGTGCTGCCGGCCCCAGCACGGCGGGGGTGTGTGAGTCTAGTACCTATGTTTACAGAAGGAGTCGCGATGCGGTCCTAGTGTGGTTCGCGGTACGGCCCGAGCATATGCTCAGGTCTCTGCCACCTGTCGCAGTGGTGCCTGAGTGCCCGCTGTAGATCGCCAACAGTACAGTCGTCGGTCCTCGTATTGGTTTCTTCTATCTTTCCGAACTCTTTCGTCACTCAGCCCTTTCTATGACTCGTTTTATGCTTTGACGCCTTTTCACTGCCCTCTTCATGTAACCCCGTCACCTTCGCGAACACATTCTTATATCCTTCCTGTGCCCTCGTCTCCAATTTCTTTCTCCAATCCCCGTCTGTCATATGTTCAATATTCTGTGTACGCTTTTCTCGTTCTGTGCTTGCTCGCTGTTTCCGCATCTGGCTTTTCCCTGTATTTTGCTCTATTCTGGGCTTATCACGCGTCCTGTGCGCCACCATAAGTACTATTAATACACATACCGTTTATGTTCTCATCTGGGCGGCCTGAAGACTCCTCGGAAAACGACTGTTTGCAGGAGTCGCAGGCATGTGTGCCTCTCAATCGCTGTGCTGGACATGTACCCGTATGTACATTAATTCAAGGGGAAACCTGCCTGAGATGTAAACAGCGGCTGGGGAGACGATAACTTCAAATCCCCCAACGAGTCTTTGCATGTGCCAGTATTGAACCGCATATAGCCATAGTTTGAGTCACGTCTACCTCTACATACGATGTTTATCCCCTACACAATCCTTTCGACTTATATGGCACCTTTTCCATCGAGATCATGCTGATGGAACATGATATTATATTTATCTGGCCTCCTTGCCTTGTCTCGTTCCTAGACTAGACTTATACCTGGAAGATTACTTCCCATTGCTTCTTGAGCATTGACCTAGGGACCAAAATGGATAGTGGTGCACCGGTTCTACCACGGTTTTCCGAACAGCAATTAACCGGTGGGTATTATGTAATCACCGCGGTCGAGTCACAAGATTGTCGCGGAACGACTCATCTCCGCGGAGAATACCACTTACAATGACGGTGTACCACGCATCATGGCCAGCAGCACACGTGAGATCCATACGTCATTCTGACGCATATATGCCAAGTGCATATGTGCACAGTAGTTTCACTTAGGCACACCGCTTGAATCTAAACTTTTTTCGCTTGTATTTAAAGCCATTTTTTGAGGAGAATCGAACATTATCAACATGCCTCCCATTCGAATCAGCCATCCTGCCCCCTGTTCAGCCACGGGCTAAACGTCGCAAAGGCCTTAATGCATTGTCCGATTTCGAGGTGTGGGATTACTCGGATAGGCAAATCTTAGGTGCGTGTTTCTATTCTTTGATGGGTGATAATCCAATCTAACATGTCACTGTTACCTTTTAGATGCTGCTCGTCAATCATGGAGGTTGAGTGTATATTAGCTTAATTATCTGTGCTTATTCTACTACTAACCAGGCATTACAGCTTCCTCCATCGACACAGAGCACGCATTCTCTAGCGGGAGACTTCAGATCAATCACCTCCAGCACAATATGCCGATTCGGCCTTTTCAAGCCCAGATGGCAATATGGTCCTGGTATGGTACCCCTCTACTACCGGGTTTGAAGGATGTGGCGGCGATACTTGAACGACACATGTAATTCAAATGTACATAGGCTAGGGATCGGAATATACAGAATAACCGTGGTTTAACCGTGTATTCTTACCGCAACAATGCTGCGTGGTTAAATTGTCACGTGGAGTTTCCGTTTGTACCGTTTCCACCTTATAACCACGGTTATCACCGCGCAGCCTTCCGGATCTACCGTTTTAGTCCCTAATCATTGACCACACTACCAGCACGTGATCTATTGACCAAGATAACGAAGCCACCAACCCTCTACGCCTCATTATTACCCAATACTTGATGTCACGATCTCCTAATCTTGACAAGCGCGACCAAGGCTGGGGAGGTAGCCTAGAGGTCCACAGCTGCCCGTCAGACATCCAGAGATTCCTCTCCTAGCCCCGAATACGACATTCTGGCCTTTGGCGACCCCGACAAACTAGCAAAGCAACTAGATGACTTAGATCAGGAGCTATTTAGCGACGGTGTCTGCTTATCGACTCTGAAAGCCCTACTTGAGCTCACTTCACAGCTAGACCCCCGTCTGCTACTCGTATGTCCAGCCCGGATCGGTCAATCCATTGAACTCTTAATGGCAGTCAAAAAAAATTGGGAGGGTCTCCCCGACTATATCCTTGGCTGGGTTCGTCCAGACCACTGTGCACCTCAAGAGACGCTTGTTTCAGCCGCCAAGGCCTCATCGCTCTTAGACATACTCTGGGAGGATCATAAAGATTTCTCTCAGGCCTTGGAAACAATGTTTTGGCTTGGAATGCCAAGGATACTGTTCTTACTATGGCAATGCTGACGTCTGGATTGGTATGTGAAGTGTTGTGAAACGCGAAACGGCGCATTGAGCTAACGGTTTCATTAGTGCTGGTGCCAGGTGAGCTGATGGGACTGCTGATTACATCCTTGTGCCATTACGTGAGATACAATGGAGATGCTTCTTTTTTGCTATCAAAAACGAGCAGCACACGCTTGTACTAATTCACAACGACATTGCGCAAATAATGGCACGTTGGAAGTCTCAGTCTGTCAATGCAGAAGATTGTAGGATAGTACTCCGTGCTCACAATTCATGCCTCAAACCCTTGGACCTAACACTATACCAAACGCCGGCATATACCCCCACACTAATCCTACTATTTTTGGCATCACTGTTTGTTCACCCTAAATCCGATGATTTAATGCCAGGGTTATTCTGTCGTAAGCTTCTTCTTGTTGGCTATGAGACAAGCCGCGACAGAGAGTGGACGGCACTGAGACCTAAGTGACCTCTCGAACCGCAACACACTTAAGCGTCTGTAGGCTCTTGAGGGTAGGGGTGGTTCAAAGTGTCACTCAAAGGGGATGTTTTGACGAGACAAAACAAGCTGGGGTTACCAGGCTTGTTGGTCCTCTATATATATTCAGAAAGAGACTGAGTCATACAAGACGCAGCCATACGAGTCATACATACAAGCCAAACAGGAGTGTCCATGTGAGTCATGCTGTATGAACAGACATGACTCGTACAAAGCACAGCCGCGTTACACAGTGTAACACATAACCACAAGAAGGTGGCAACGCGGCAAACAGAAACGGAAACACAACACAAGAGACGGGAGCAGGCGGGCGAGACTACAGGCGAGTCCGATGGAGTGAGCTAGCTCACGACATTACTCCCCCCTAAGAGTCCGTTTGGGGGACCTGAACGGACCTACTGTACCGCACAGTCCTTTTCCTTCTTCAGCATGTATTCCTCCAACCCCTCCTCCTCCTCCAAGGTCAGGTCGATGGGATTAAAAACGGTATTTCCCGGTTCGTCCGAGAACTTCTCCCATTCCTCCCACGTTTCTTCCCTCGTCCAGTCCGCCTTGGACCAGTCCAAAACCCTCTCCTGAACTTCCACAAACTCCGCATCCCATTGTCGCACATCGGGCTCTGCCTCCTTCCATGCCGACACGTCGGTCTCCTCCTTCCTCCACCAGTAGGGCTCCCATTCGATTTTTTCCTTCTGGTATCTGCCTCTCTCCATCCTCCAGTTGCTCAGGTCCTTCTCGTAGTTGGCGTCCCAGGCATCGTTCCATCTAGGTCGGAGCGTTGGCTGTCTTCCGTCGTAACCTGGTACCCACTCGCTGGAGTACGCCCCTTCTTGTCCCCATTCGACCACTCCAAGCATATGGGTGGAGAGGAGGACGACCTCCGAGACCTGGAAAGCGGCACACCCTCGACAGACGAATATGTCCTTTCGTAGGAGCTGCATGCGCGTCGGCCACTTTTTTCCAACCCACTGGAATTCCCCCAGGTCTGAGTGGAGGATATCGTCCGAGGCCCTGAAGTGCATTCTTCCAGAGCTTTGTTGCGACCTCTTAAAGACATAGAGGGCAGCTCCGGAGTCGAGGATTCTTGCCGTGGCAAAGGCCGGTCCTTCGAGGACGCGGATGAGGTTGTTGGCAATGGTGGAACGGGTGACGGCAGGCATTGTAGAGGACAAAAAAGATTTAAAGCGTGGAGTTGGTGGAATGTCTTGGAGTAGTAGCAAGTTTTGCAAGTGACACTACTGGTTTCGCTGCCTCTGCCTTTTATCCTCCCTGGAGCGTAGTTAGATGGCGTGGGAGCCTCGGGGTGTCGGCGTAGAAGGTCCTTGATGATCTTTGAAAGGTGGCCAAAATCTTCCGCCCTTTGTTCTGTGTCTTCTTCACTTCCATAACCCTTCCATCTGACCCTGTAAAACAGGCCGTCCTTTGTCTCCTTCCAGTCCAAAATCTTATCTACTTCATATTCTTCCTCTCCTTCTTCTGTTATGATCGGCGGCGGTCGGGGTTGGTTACGGCTGAACTCAGTGTCTCCCTTGTAAGGGCTCAGCAAGTCGATGTGGAAAACAGGGTGTACCCTCATTGTTGCCGGCAAATCGAGCTCATAAGCGTGTGACCCTATCTGTCGCTTCACGACGAACGGCCCGTGCTTTTTGTTGTCCAGTTTCTTTGATGGTCTCTTTGTTTGAATGTTCTTTCCCAGCAGCCAAACTAGATCTCCCTCTTGGTACTTGTTCTTCGGTTCTTCTTCTGGGAGCCTTTGGGTTTCCATTGATGCAATAGCTTCGTCCCGGATTTTACGCCATTTCCCTGTGATGTTGTTTGCTTCTGGAACTGCTGATTCCTCTGTTGAGATGTTCCACAGTGGTTCTCTTCCGTAGACAATTTCGAAAGGGGAACTACCCGTTACGCGGTGCTTCTGTAGATTATAGCTGAATTCCGCAATAGGCAACAAGTCCGCCCAGTCATCCTGTCGGTAGTTGACAAAAGATCGTAGCCAGCCTTCCATCCATTGATTTATCCTTTCCGTTATTCCATCTGTTTGGGGGTGGTAGGCAGTACTGAAACCTGGGCTAGTTCCAATCTTCTCATAAATGGCTTTCATAAGTTTGGAATTGAAAGTAGTCCCTCGGTCTGAGATTGTGCTTTTTGGAAAACCGTGCAATTTCCAAACATTTGTGATGAAGAGATTTGCAAGGTCGCTTGCCGTGTGGGATTCTTTGCAGGGTATGAAGTGCGCCATTCTTGAGAATCGGTCCACCACTACTAAGATGCTATCTGACCCCCTGGATTTTGGCAATTTCACCACGAAGTCGAATGCTATATCTTCCCACGGTCCTCTTGGAATTTCCAGAGGTTTAATCGGGACTATGGACTTCGATCCCTTTGTCCGTTGGCAGGTCTCGCATGATTCCACGTATCTGTTTATGCTTTGCTTCATTCCTGGCCAGAAGTATCTTCTTGATATTAGTTCCAGAGTTCTAGCCTGTCCTTGATGTCCTGCAATCTTTGAGTCGTGATGAGTTCGCATGACGGCTAGTCTGGATTCCTTATCCTCCGGCACGTAGATCCTCCCCCTGAACCATAATAGTCCTTCCTTGAAATCATAGTCCTTTGCGCTGTGTTGTAGGGTCTTTGGTAGCGTTTCCCTTGATTTGCAGATTTCTTTGATTCGTGTCAGTCCTTCATCTGTTTCCTGAGCCTCCTTGATAGTTTCAATGATGTTTGTGTCAACTTGTCCCATAAATCCCTTGAATTTTTCGGCAGATATCATGATTTGTTCAGGCGTCGGGATATCCTCGTGATCTGACCGTCTTGACAAAAGGTCAGGTTTTGATGACAGGATTCCAGGGCGATAAATGATGTCAAAGTTGTAAGAAGCCAGCAATTGATGCCATCTTGCGTGTCGACGGTTAAACGTTCTCGCTTCTTTCCAGAATTGTAGGTTCCTATGGTCGGTGTAGATGGTGATAGGGTCCGTTGTTCCTTCAAGGTATAGCCTCCAATGTGTTAAAGATTCTATGATGGCCATAAGTTCTTTATCGTGTACGTCGTAGTTGAGCTGAGCCTCATTGAAAGATTTTGAAAGAAAAGCGATAGGGTGTAGGTAGCCATCATCCTGCCTTTGCGACAGGATTGCTCCCATTGCTACTCCGCTTGCGTCTGTCTCCAAGAAGAAGGGTTTGTCCGGGTTTGGATGGCGTAGTGTAGGCTCCTTGCTGATTTCCGTCTTCAGGGCTTCAAATGCTTCCTGTTGATCGCTTCCCCATTCCCATTTGTTCTCCTTTCTTGTTAGGGACGTGAGGGGTTTAGCTAATTGGCTGAAATTCGGAACAAATCTTCGGTAGAAATTTGCGAATCCTAGGAATGCTTGGACCTGTTTGACAGTTCTCGGTTCCTTCCACTCCTTTATTGCCTTGACCTTTTCTTCCTCCATTGAGATGCCCGAATCGCTGATTCCAAGTCCAGTATATGTCAATTTTGTGACAAAGAATTCGCATTTTGGAAGCTTTGCGAAAAGGTTTTCTTCCAGTAGGATTTTTAGCACCTTCCTGACATCCACGGTATGTTGACTTCTGTCCTTAGAGAAGACTAGGATGTCGTCGATATATACTATGACACATACGTCAATGAGATCATGGAAGATGTGGTTCATATATCTTTGGAATATGGCGGGCGCGTTCTTTAGTCCAAAGGGCATGACAACGTATTCGAACAGTCCTTCCTTTGTTCTGAAGGCTGTCTTCCATTCGTCTCCTTCCCTGATTCTGATATTGTTGAAACCCATGCGCAAATCGATCTTGGAGAAAATTTTTGCGTCTTTGATTTTATCCAAGAGATCTTCCATTAGGGGCATTGGGAATCTGTCGTCTTTTGTGATGGCGTTTACTCCTCTAAGATCTTGGACAAGTCGTAATTGGCGGACCGCCCCTGGGTTTTTTGGATCGATCGGTTTTTTGACAAAGAAGCAAGGTGAAGCAATGGGCGATTTGCTTGGTCGGATTTTCCCCGCTGCGATTTCCTCATCCAAGTATTCTCTCAGCGCAATCGACTCTGCTGGAGAGAGTGGAATAGGTCTGGCTGGTTTCGGAAGTTCAGCTCCTTCTTTGAAGTCGATGGCACAGTCGTAAGGGCGATGATCTGGGATTCTCTTGAATTTTTCTTCGCTGAAGACATCGGCAAATTCCTTGAATTCTTCGGGCAGGTCGTCTATTGAGGCTGTCCTTGCTTGAATGGCTTCTGTTCGCCATGATATGTGCTTTGTTTTCCAATCGATGACAGGGTTTGATTCCTCTAACCATTCCAATCCTAGGATAAGTTTAGTTTCTCCAGTGGGCATAGCGAAGAAGATTTGCTTGAAGGTTCTTCCCTCTACTTCTAGTTTCAGCCTTGCTTTGAAACGTATTTGGTGAGAGAGTTCTTTCCCCTGGATACCAATTACTCTTCTAGGAGTGGAGAGTTCCATGAGTGGAATGTTGTTGGATCGAGCCCACGAGATGTCCAAGAAGTTTTTTGATGCTCCAGAATCGATGAGGGTTGGGATAGGTTCTGTGATTCCAGCAACGTTCGTGTAGACAATGGTAGATTCATTTGTCGCTCTAAAGTACATTGTTTCCGTTGCTGGTTTTTCGGTCTCTCCACACACAGTTAGAGGGAGACCCCTTCTTTTCCCGAGTCCTCTACAATTGTTGCCTCTCTTCCTTTAACGCTAGGTTCTGTCGTTATCCATTCCTTGGATGGGCATTTGAATGAACGATGTCCTTCCTGTCCGCACTTCAGGCAGCGGTTGCTTGCTATCCTTGCCTTGTATACTTCGTCGGGAAGCCGCTTTGTAGAGGATTGTCTGCTAGCGGTTGGTTGGGCTGCTTTCTTCCCTGTAGAGGTCTTGATCTGTTGCAGTTTCTGGTCAATAGAGATTGCGATTGAGATCCACCTGTCAAGGGAAAGTTCTCGTTCTGTCCCATCTTCATTGATCAGGGTTAGTTCAAAACGAGCTAGTTCGGTTTTGACTTCAGACTTTAACCCTTCCTTGAATTGGTTGATCAGCGCTTCCTGTCCCCAATTTACGTCTACCAGGAGATATCGGAATTCCGAGGCATAGTTTGCTACAGAGTTGTTTTGTTTGCATTTTCGGATATCTGATTCGGCTTTAGCTTTTTTGTTGGGGTCGCTGAACTGTTCCATGAAGTGTGCCTTGAAACTTTCCCATGAGGCAAGGTTTTGGTTATTTTCCCTTTGGTTGAGCGATCGTAAGAGTACTTGTGCCCAGTGAGTGGCAGCTTTGTTCTCGGATTTGAAGTTTGCTAGGGCTTCGCGGATCCTTTCTTCGCTGGAAGTGTATTGGTCGCCTAGGCGTAGAAAGTAGCTTTCCATTTGAGTGATGAACATTTCGGCACCTTCCCCTTTCTTTCCGTCGAAGGCTTCTGGACGGGTTACTTTTGGACGACGTGGTCCGCTACCGGTGTTTGGGTTTTCGGTTAGCCGTTGGATTCTTAATTCTAATTCGTCGATCCTGGTGGATTCCGCGTCTGGATGGGGTGGGGAATTTGATCGCCTAGAGGGGATTCCGTGCAGGGATGCTTTGTCCATTTCTTCTCGCATATTGTTGATGGTTTGCTGCACTTCCGTAATTTTGGTAGTGAAGGAGGCTCCTTCTTCTCGTAAGGTTTCTAGTCCTTGTGTTACTGCCTCATTCCACACGAGTTGTGCTTGCCTGGTAGTGTTGAGTTCTTCGCGTACGTTATTCACTAGTCCTTGGGTGTTGGTAACTTCATTTCGAAGGCGGGTTACGTCTTGACCGACTAGAAAGGAATTATGTTCGCCATTTCTTGCCGAGTTCAGAATGTCTGTTAGGGTTCCTTGTAGGGTGTTGATGGAGTCGTTAAAGATTTGCTGGTTGTTTGCTAGAACCTGGGTGGCTTGTTCTAGACCACTAAGCCTTCGATCTATAGTGACCCTCATTCCGTCTATAACCCTAAGAGTAGCGTTGTGTCTTCCTTCTAGAAGGTCGTCTAGGTCATCTAAATTGCTGATTACAGTCCTGCCGCTAGAACTGGAACTTGAACTTGAGCTCCCTGGATCTCCGGCGCCTTGTTGTATCGCGCCTGATTGCTCGGAGTATCCTTGTGGGATATATGGTGGTGCTGGGATCACCGGTGTGACTGGCTGGGAAGCCACTGGAATTGGTCCTGCGTTGGTGACGGTTCCTCCAATTTGAGGAACTGTAGGGACATTGGGAATGTGTGGCGTGGGGGGAGGTCTGATGGGAACAAGCGATACACCCCCATGGGCTTCGGGTTGGGGAGAAAAGAACTGTCTTCTGTTTCCTAACGGCCATAAGGGACGTGATGGCCCTGGAGTTGCAGTTGAAATATGAATTACAGCCGGAGTAGGGTCATTTGTGAGGTCTCCTGGTTCTCTATTCGTGATAGTGGGTTCTTCTTCTTGTACTGTTGTCATGTCAGGAATGCCGAAAGCTCCCGGCATTGATGTTTGACTTTGGGGGCGTGATCGGGCGGGACCTCCCGCTTGAGTTTGTGCAATATCTTGCTCGTTTAGTGATCCTGTGGGTCTTGCTGCCCGACTAGGTCCTCTCCTTGTTGATATCACAGATGAGGGACGTGACCCTCCATCTTCTTGAATAGACATGTTTGTGTGTTGTTAAGCTTGTTTTGTAATGTCGTAAGCTTCTTCTTGTTGGCTATGAGACAAGCCGCGACAGAGAGTGGACGGCACTGAGACCTAAGTGACCTCTCGAACCGCAACACACTTAAGCGTCTGTAGGCTCTTGAGGGTAGGGGTGGTTCAAAGTGTCACTCAAAGGGGATGTTTTGACGAGACAAAACAAGCTGGGGTTACCAGGCTTGTTGGTCCTCTATATATATTCAGAAAGAGACTGAGTCATACAAGACGCAGCCATACGAGTCATACATACAAGCCAAACAGGAGTGTCCATGTGAGTCATGCTGTATGAACAGACATGACTCGTACAAAGCACAGCCGCGTTACACAGTGTAACACATAACCACAAGAAGGTGGCAACGCGGCAAACAGAAACGGAAACACAACACAAGAGACGGGAGCAGGCGGGCGAGACTACAGGCGAGTCCGATGGAGTGAGCTAGCTCACGACATATTCAAAGTAACAATAGGAAATATGTGGGACCAACTGGTTATTCAAAAAAGAGATGAAGTGATTCCTTTTTATACGGGCCATGACTCGGGAACCTTTGGATCTCTGAGGAGGGTCTTGAGACTGAATGCTTATTTATTTATTTACTAAGGACTCTGCGCAGTAGACTGCTAATTGCACCCACTCCTGAGCACCCAACCCCCTCTGCCATCACTCCGGAACTAGCCAGGGCTATAGCTCAAAGTGATTTACTCAACCTTATAGGTCGTATTTTGTTGATGCTGAACCCACCCAGTTCTCTGGCAGATCCCATAATAGGTTATGTCTGATAGCTTCATCCACTAAATCCTGACTGATTTTTGATAACTTTAGAAAGCAACAAGTTGGTTGTAGGTAGCTTTAGTGCCTTCTTTACCACGCTTTCCGGGGTGGTCCCAGGGGCCCACCTCCGAAGTGCATTCAGCAAATCATTTCTTGTCGTGAGCCAGCTCACTCCATCGGACTCGCCTGTTTGTCTCGCCCGCCTGTTCCCTTCTTTTGTGTTTCTGTTTGCCGCGTTGCCACCTTCTTGTGGTTATTCTGTTACATCGTGTAACGCGGCTGTGCTTTGTACGAGTCATGTCTGTTCATACAGCATGACTCACATGGACACTCCTGACTGGTAGACTGTATGACTTGTGTGGCTGCGCCCTGTATGACTCGGCCACTTTCTTTATATATATAGAGGACCAACAAGCCTGGCAACCCCAGCTTGTTTTGTCTTGTCAAAACATCCCCTTTGAGTGACACTTAGAACCACCCCTACCCTCAAGAGCCTACAGACGCTTAAGTGTGTTGCGGCTCAAGAGGTCACTTAGGTCTTAGTGCTGTCCACTCTCCATCGCGGCTTGTCTCATAGCCACCAAGAAGAAGCTTACGACATTTCTGGAGTGGATCAAAGTCAAGCTGGATATCTTGTGGCAAACAACGGCAGCCCGTACGCCTTTGGAGGCTAAACACTACAGGTTGATTTGGAGAGTTTGGTATTACGTTGCAAGGTGGCTTCAGTGCACCAATAACAGTATCTAGATACTGTATATATGAAACGAGTTGGATATCGTAGATCTATGATATCCGACTTGTTTCATCTATATTTGAATATGCAAGATACGCAAATCATATGTCCTCTTATTTGCCCCGCTTTACTTGCTTGGTATGCCGTACTGTTTATTGTAGTCTCAGGTGTCAAACTGCGTAAGCCGACAGCCTAAAGGAGTTTTGTGCATTCAGTCAACTAACATATTGTCCTAGCGATTGGACTCGAGTGGTATGGCAAACATCCCATAGAGAGCTCTATGATGAGCTACATACTTAACCTGCGCGAAGTACTATGCTAGCGCGTGGACTAGTAGAGCGAACAACATAAATATGAAATAATAATAATATGACTCAATGCATCACTTTTAGCTATAGATTCTCGGCTCTACCTGCAGAACCCCCATATGGTTAATTCAGCCTGGGCTATGATAGTCCCAGAGCAGTCGATTAGTAGAAGCCATGTGCCCATCCCATCCTTGTTTGAGTCTCAATTCATACAATAGCGTAACCCTTGTACCATCTCATATCCTTCCTCATGATTACCTCAACCACTAGCGCTTCACCCTCTCCCTTCACATATATTTGTTCTAAAGCCGACGCTTAGGCGTCGTCTCAAAACTCAAACAACTTTTCAGAGGCTTTCCTCACTCTGACTTAATGTTTCTTAGCCACAGACAAACTATTGAAAATCGAATGGAATAGAATCAAATGTACAGTTAGTTACATTACTATATGCAGAAATCACGTGCAAAGAGGATTTGGCTTGGATCCAAGTAAATCGACATACAGAAAATGTGTGTTAAATACAATAAGATACAGCAGTGTCAGGGCTACATACCATATAAACTGGTGTGTCTGTAGTACTAAAAATGACTGAGCTAAAAAATTACTAAACGCGAGGCTGTGTCCATACCGTTTTGTAACACATGGTTGTGCTTGAACACTCCCTGTTGGCACTTGTCAACCAGACGGTTATGGTACCTGCTATTAAACAATTATGACACATTTGGGCTACTATCATTGTAGGATGGCTTTATTCACTGGTGAGAGAACTAGAATTGCTAAAGATCCACAAAAAAAGCGCTGAGCAAGGGATTTAAGGCTCAATGGGTGTGTTATGTTTTTGAGCAACTCTAAATGCCATCTAAGATGCTATTTGGGTAAAAGATTGCTGTAGAGTTACTAGCACAGGTCTTGGGGTGATTTTATATTTGCTTTCCCATTGAAAACAAGTTTCATATGCGCACACATGAGGCCCACACAGTAATATTACTGCATTTTTGGATGCTTAATCACTGTGAATTGGCTTGATACTGCCTATACGCATGTATAAGTGACAGGAAGTTTTGCTGCACTGAGAATCGCCTTGCTCCAGCACTGCCAATGGGTTGTTAAGAGGCAAACTTATGGGAGTAAAACAGCCCTGTTGCCTTACTCCAGCAAATCTTGGTCACCCCAAGCATTTGAACGGATAATCAAAAAACAGGGCAGCAGTAATGAGATAAGATCTATGGCTAATCCCTGAATGAGGGTGTCCTTGTTCTAATGAGCTCATAGAGAAACAATTTAGGTTTGCCAAGGTAGGGTGCCAAGGTTGTTTTCCCTTTGTAAGGTTGCCTCTTCATGGCCCATCAACGGCTTTGGAGCGATGCAATACTCAGTCCTACAGCGGCTCTTGTTATTTATGCATGTCTATAGTTATCATTGAGCGAGAAAACGACGTTTAAGTGCCCCAAAATGCAATAATACTGCTGCCTGGGCCGCATGTATGCGCAAACAAAACGTGTTTCCAATGGGAAAACAAATGTAAAGTACACAAAAAAAACCCTTCTGATCGATTTAATGAACTATTCTACCCAATGAAAACGTCGATTCATGTCCGAGGCCTCTCAAAAATGTATGACACCCATTGAGCCTTGAGCCCCCTGCTCTGTGCCTTGTTTCACATCTATTTAGCAACCTGGGATCTCTTATCATCTAAGAAAGCTACCCTGAGATAGTGATACACCAGTTTTAGTATAATACTCTAACCACGGGTAGTATACTGCCTGAGTTGATGAGCACCAACGGGGGGTGCTCAAGCTCAAGTGTGTGTTACAAAACAGTATGGGCACAGCCTCGCGTTTAGTAATTTTTTAACTCAGTCATTTTTGGTGCTACAGACACGCCAGTTTATACGGTATGTAGCCCTGACACTGCTGTATCTTATTGTATTTACGCACATTTTCTGTATGTCGATTTACTTGGATCCAAGCCAAATCCTCTTTGCACGCGATTTCTGCATATAGTAATGTAACTAACTGTACTAGTACACGTATGACTTACTGTATATAGTCGATTGAGTGGTTGTATGCTGACTGAAAGTACACGTATGCGTGTTACTAATTGTTCTCTTCACGACGTTCTTTGTTCTATGACTGCATGTATATAAACCCGACTGCGTACTCGGCATATACATCATCCAGTTGTCCTATCGCTTCCGCTTGCCTATCTGCTAAGTTAGCTTTGAGTGCGGAACGTTTCCGGTAATATCTCAATCCAAACGTTCAAGACAATTAAATTAGCACTTGTACCGGTATTACAGCATAAAATGAACCGCGCATATATTCGGGGCAACGATTCTGTCCGGGATTTATTTAGCTCCGGCTTACTCACACAATCGTCCGCCCCTTTGAGCCGCCTCCATCAACCCCCGCCGCGCTGGGGCCAGCAACATGGTTTGGCGCGGGTGTGATGGACGCACGTAGAGTGCGGACGATTCGAACAAGTCAGCGCAGCTAAGGTCGGACCACGGACGTCTTCACCGCCTGGATATCTTGTCACGTGCGCCAGCCAACCTGATTATACATGCCTCTCACCCAATGCCCAATCAGAACCAGTTGGGCCGTACACACTTCCCCAACTAAACCCAGACGACTCTAGACACCACCTCGGCCGCTCACCCTTTCCTCCTACACCTTCACAGCCATCCACCCTCGCCTCGTTGTACTTCACCCTTGTTCTACCTATATCGGCCCCCACTACTCCAGGAGGTCGCAGTACATGATTAGTTCCGGGTGGACCTGTAAAGCCAAGTGAACAACAACATCACGCATTGAGGTTTACTACACATACCGTTGGCGCCAGCGTGAATGTAATACCAGTGCTGCTTCAGGCGCTACTGGCTTAGATACGGCTGGCCGCCCAACGTGCCGACCCCTCTAGTAATCGATTGCAGTGGTTAATGGAGTGGTGGTAAACTACAAAAGCTGTCGGTTTGCGGCATAGAGGGCAGTGCTCGCAGTCCACTCACCTCGGCACTTGGTTCATATTCGAAGGCGTCATAATGCTCAAATGACTGCCACGAACGTCGCGGAGGGGTAGAGGGCTCGTAGGCTTCGTCGGAGGTTCCGTTGGCGAGCGGGAACAGGTCGATGTCTGAAGGTTTGTTTGACTAGAATTTATATTAGCGGTTATAAATGAATAGAAATAACAATAGCTCACCTCCATAGGTTGGCTCTCGTATTCGTCAGGGTCTGGGAGTAGGAGTTGAGATGGGCGAGAGTCGTAGGTGGAACTGAAAAGTGGTGGCCGCAGGTTGGTCGGCCCTAGAACGACGCCCATGTCATCTACAGCTGTGGCGAGTCAGCACGGGGGATAAATCTCGATGCAGAGAATACTTACCGGTCGTGTCTGGCGAAATAGCCTTGGCGTCGTCGAAGGGCTGTTCAAGTGGTTCGATACTGCCTGTCTGGGAGACCGGCGTCGAGGCACTCGGAGGGACTTGCACGCTGATGCAGAACGCGTATTCATCTAGGCTTCGCGTCAACAATGATACACATTCTCAAGGCAAATGGTTACTCACGGGTATCCACATCCAGAGATAGCGGCCATTCTGCAACAAAACCTTCCTTGTAGACCATCTTGCTTTCGACATCGAAGGCCGCCGAAGTCACTCGCACGCATACATCAATGGCTGCACCCAAATCTCCAGCATCCGGGTGGTACCGCTGCACAGCCTTCTGAGCCTCGCCAAACGCCCACTTGATGCCAAGCTCCAGAAAGTCGTCCATCATGTACCGCTCGATAAAGGAGTTATCCGAGCGGTAGAAAACCGGGAGACGGCGTTGACCAGGAATAATTAGATGGGCGGCCAGCTGCATTTTGACCTCGACCCGTTCAGACAAGTCCAGAAAATAAGCGTTTATAGACTTGTGCGCACGAGCATTACCATCAATCCAATGGTAAAAGTCGAAATCGGACACGGGAGGGCGGATCCACGGGGTTGGGTAGTCGTCTAGGGTCGGAGTGGCGAGCTGGATTGGGGAGCCAAGGTGAAATGGTGGGACTACAGAAGAAGCTGCAGTCGGCGAAAAGCGGGGAGGAGAAAGTGGTGGCAAGGCAATGGTAGGCGCCGCAGAGACGATGGAGACGATGGCGGCGGTGGAGATAGGACGAGTGGGGGAGATAGGGGTGCCAAGGGAGAGTGTCGGGGTAGCTGGGTCGCATTCAGATACGAGTGCCGTTTTGGGGTCGATATAAGAGGAATAACTGGATTTTTTGAGTCTGCAGACGCCTGCCAGCACCGATAGGCTAAAAGTGAATAGCCAACATCCCAAGGCATATCGATTAAGCCAGACCGACTTGAGAACTTGATTTTTGTACCATCCATGCTCGGTAGTCGGAGGTGCTGGAGCAAGGTCGACGGATGTCCGGGTGGCCGCGATGTGCACATGAATGGTACGCGTAGGTAGGAGCAGAGGGGGGGAAGCGAGTTCCGGGGGGCGCGCAGTCCAAAGATTGGGTAACATGGAAAGCCTTTGGCCGCTCCTTAGGATGACGCGACTAATAGACATCTCACAGAACGGGTGGGGGTTGTAATCGAGGACACGACGTAGGTTCCGCTGGGCGTTGGTAAACATAGAGGTAAAAACACGAGAGAGTGCATTCCGCTTGGTGGCTGTGATACGACAATTATCAATCCATTCTTGCATTGTGTGTAAACGTACGTTTTTTAATATCGGAAATAGAGTCCAGACCGTTTGAAGACTTAGTAAGGCCTATGCCATGAATATCGGAGACGGGAGCCCAAGGGCTATATTGGGGTGGAGAATTCGTCCGAACGGTCTGGAAGGAGGTCGAAGGGATATATGAGGTGCTCGAAATGGTGCTGCCACCGATCTTGGCCCCTCCAGGTTCGGGTGGGTCAAAGATTGGGTCAGGGAACAGTAGGCTAAGCCAAGGTATCGTCGGCATACAGAAGTAGGGCAATGGAATCACTTACGATGATGGGTCTCCCAGTGGCTTCGCGCCCAATGCGAGTAGTGACAAAATGAGCCATGCCCAGCCATAGAGACCAGGCATGAACGGTAGCTTGGTGAAAATCATAATAAGTTTGAATCAAGTATAAGCACAAAGAGTTCGAGTTAATGGTGGGGATCTCAAAGCCCTCGCCCGCAGCGGTTTAAATACTCAGCTTGCCCCTTTCCTCCTCCCGGTCGTTGAGCACCACCGACTAGCATTATTCACACGACTCCTATGTATTTGAACAAGGATTTACACCTTTTTGAAGACTTTATTCAGCTCGATACAGGAGCCATGCCGAGAAAAGCGTCGGGAATCAGCGGAACTAGTGAGGCGCATGTTCAGGGGGGGAAACTGGCCATTACCCCCGCCATAGTTCTTCGCAAACACTGTCCATGAAAATGAGAAATCCTCAGCCGAGTAAACTAGATGTTTGTAAAGACGTACCACTCTCGAAAACCACGTCGAAATCGACCCAGAACCTGCTATCGCGCACCTCAAATATTGCCCGCCTATGACCAAATATGACGCGCATGGACCCTTTTGACGATCATGACCTCATATCTCGGTGGGATCGAGAAATTGCCCCGCGGAGTTGGCTGAGAGCTCAAGCGATCCCTTCGTTGGTATTGCAGGCGATGGCCCTGTTAAAGGAACCGCAAAGACTGGGTAACCAATAGCCAAAAACACCTTTGCTCAAAGCCATTACTTAGCGGAGCCTGCCCCCATTCAGCTATTTGTCATCCAAACCGCTCCGTGCATTGGACCGCATTGAAGGGGCGGAAACAGAGACGAAGGAGCACATGCAACGACGAGTCGAGCCAGCACCAACTTTAGAAGCGCTCCAGGTGAGCCAATGTTCAGCGCGGTTCACGTATTGGAGTAGACATTGTTCGTTCGTCATGGGTGATCATTCAAAATTTAGAGTCGTCAAATACATACACTACAAGAAGCGGGTTCATTGAAACAAAGTATCCCAGAGGTCGTCGTCGTTCGTCAAAGGGACGGCCCTTTATCACGTGCAACCAGGGTTATCTCACATCTGATGTGCCGTGTGCCCAACCTCTGGCGATTGTGACGCGCTCGGCCCACGATGGCAAATAGACATCCCACCTGGGGACTTTCACTGAATGATTACACCAACTACTATGGCTTCAAAGCGGCTCGCGCCCACATTCAAGACGCTCCTTTTCATGACGAACAGATGAACCGGTCACAGGCAGACATCACCAAGTTGTGCACTCTCGCGGGGCATTCCGGGACCATTGACCAAGCACTTCCCTACAAACAAATTCAGCCTTCGACTATTAAATCAATTCTCCAGCTCGCCTCGTGGCCGGAGACTCTTCAGCTTTTTGAAGTTCCAACCGTGATTAGTAATTGTATCCATTTGTTGAAGTTGCTCTAGTAGTCCGCAAAACTATCGGTTGGTGACTCAAACCCCGGCACAGTGTGAGTAACTCACTCCCTCTAGCCATTCAACTATGAATACGGGTACCTGTGTTTCAGAATCCTTTCGCTGTCGCTGGGGATGTGTTTACTGGGGAGTTTGCAGCGTCTTTGTTCCACAGTTGGAGAGATTTTGGCGCAACCAAATTCGCGGTTTTTGCCCATTGTATCCTTGGCGGTATCCAAAGTCGTTGATCACGGACTGGGAGCGTCAGAAAACGACTTATGGTAAGCAGACCGATTATATCCTGGGCTGGGCTTCTTTCAAAAACATAAGCGCCCGAGTGTTCTGGTCCCGCGAGATGATGCTGCGTTTCTACTGGAGATACTATATGAAGACCGTATAAATTTCTTTCAGGTTTGCCAATCTACCTACTGGCCAGGGATACCTGGGGTCCTATTCCTACTTTTGAAATGTTGGGTTCTAGATTCGTATGTGTTTCAGACGGTGGTTAGATGAACTAACTAGACTTTGCGTATTCATAGAACCAGCCGGTTGCAGATTAACAAAAGCCTCAGTTATTCGTCGTCGCCACTCAACGAGATAGTCGAACGATACACCGTTCTTACTCCCAAAGACGAGAAAATGGCACTGATGCACATTCATAACAAGATCGGAAAAGTACCCACTGAGAGGAAATATAAAATAATAGGTCTAGGAGATTGCATCAGAATTATTCGAGCTTACGTCGGTTGGGTTGCCCCAACTGACTTGGCTTTGTATGCATCACCTGGCCTCGACGCAATTCCAACCCTATTCAGATTTGCAATACGATTTCTTCATCCTGGGGCTGGTGACCTATTACCCGAGTTATTTGGGGTCATCCTTCGTGGCGTTTGGCTACAACTTGCCCGCGAAGGGCCACAGGAGAAGATATTTGTGTAAAGTAGACGTCACGCACAGTCTACCACCTGGCCAGGGTCCCACGCTTTTTGACGGCGCTTTGACGCAAATCGACACTAGATGCTCGATTACTCGCCCACTATGAAGAAATTAGGTGATCGGCCAAAGCCAAAGTATTTAGGACATTGGGAAATAACGTTAACTAGCATCAATGACGCAATTACACCTTTATGATATCCATCCTAAGCTTCTACTTACTACAAGAACCTTCCCAGGCTGATACTAGTGTGGGTCGGTCATATCGACAGAACGGGGAATTAAAAGTCACATGCTCACACAATTCCCGTTCGCATTCCCGTTCGCATTCCCGTTCGAGAGGGCTCGGTCGTACATGCAACTACCGCGACCGGCCCGCCCTACATTCATCGATTCCGGTACCGCGCACACGACCCGCCCAATCTGTCAATCAATCAATACGCGTGATAATGTAAAAGTCAGGTGAGTAAACAATGTATGCTAATTTGGGAACTAGTAATGGGGTGTTAAATTTAGATTATGCGCCGTATGGGCATCGCAGCCGTGATCGCTGGAACTCAGCTCGGACCTTGGCTTGCCAGCCGTACGCAAGGTAAGGTACCCAACTGGGCCGGAATGATCGACAAACAGAATACCTACAAGGTACAGTTAATCCGATCGGCGAGACACCCAGACTACAAGTACCCTTGCTAGCGACAAGAACCTGAGTCTTCGGCAAAAATGTGGGTCGATGGGCCCAAGGCCAAGGCTCCTCACGTCATTCCAGTCGGTCGGGCGCTTACTCACCCAGTCAGATGACTGCAAGGTGACTAGCCAAGATCTTCTTAGGGAAATTGTAACGGATGCATACACCCGACTTCGACCAGAATGTCACATCACGCGCGTACCTCAAACACAAGCCAGCCTTCTCGCGTACTCGAATAGGTTCACGCGGCCGAGTTGTCCAACTGGATCAATACGGTACGTTTATTCTGGCGATGCGCCCGGGATTCACGAGTCGCCGAATTCTGCCATTTCGAGATCGTCTAGGCTGATCAACGTCAGTTCTACCGACAAACGCGCAGGTTAATGAGCTGGCACGGGGTCGTGAGTACTATAAAATGGTCGGCTGTTCCGTCGCTATGGCCTTGAACTCGTCTCGTTATGCGTCTAGCCACCCTACTTCCGGCGCTCACCTTCCTGGCCTCGAGTGCCTCGGCTGCCCTCCAATACAAAGGAGCCGACATCTCTTCCCTCCTCGTCCTCGAAGCCCAAGGCAAAAAGTTCAAATGGACCGACGGCTACGTCGAGGGTTTTGAATGGATCTTGCAGAAATCGGGTGCCAACTCCATTCGACAAAGGGTCTGGGTTAACCCCTCAAACGGGGATTACAACCTCGATTACAATGTCAAACTCGCCAAGCGGGTCAAGGCGGCGGGTATGAGCGTCTACCTTGATTTACACTACAGCGACACCTGGGCTGACCCAGGACACCAAGTAAGTGACCACTCGTTCTATCAATATATGCGTGCTGACCTACAGTTATAGTCGACCCCTGCTGCATGGAAGCAAGCCAACATTGGCGAGCTCACCAATAGCGTATACCAGTATACCCTTAGCGTTTGCAACCGCTTCAGTCAAGAGGGGATCAACCCTGCTATCGTCTCCATCGGGAACGAAGTCACCGCGGGACTCCTATGGCCGCTGGGCGGATCCAGCTCGTACTACAACATTGCATCCCTCCTCCATTCTGCTGCATGGGGAGTCAAGGACTCAAAGCTTAACCCCAAACCGAAAATCATGATTCACCTCGACAAGGGATGGGACTCGGGTACTCAGCTCTGGTGGTACAAGACCATGCTTGCCCAGGGTCCACTCAAGACCTCGGACTTTGACATGATCGGCGTTTCGTATTACCCCTTTTATTCGTCCGAGGCGTACCTTGGCTCGCTCAAATATTCCCTCGCCCAGCTCGCATCCACGTACGGGAAGCAAATTGTGGTAGCCGAAACCGATTGGCCCGTCTCGTGTCCAAACCCGCAGTACAAGTTCCCCTCTGATACGTCCTCGATTCCAATTTCTGCAACTGGCCAGGCGACATGGATGAAGCAAGTGGCTGCGATCGTGGCTGGCACGAGCGGTGGGGTTGGATTGTATTATTGGGAGCCTGGCTTCCTTGGGAATGCTGGACTTGGGTCGAGTTGTGCGGATAACCTCATGGTTGATTCGTCGGGCACGGTCCGCAGTAGTCTTTCGGTTTTCGCGCAGATCTAATTGTTTAATGTTATAACTACTAAATTCATACATACCTTGGTCTATCCGGTGTGAACAATGAAACTCTCGGAATAATTGATCCCTCTTTCGCCAATGATTCTATATCCAGTTAACATTCAAGATACATCGCAGTCAAGATCTATTCCAATTTAGTTATTCAACACCGCACATTCCCAGAAATTCATTGCCACCCGTCTCGCTCACCACTGCATACGCTTCTCGGGGATACCCGGCGTGCCAACCTCATTTCCATCCGCAAATGGATCCGCAAATGGATCGTCGTCATCGTCTTGTTGGCTGCTCAACGGCGCCGCAGTTCCTCCCTGGCGATAATCATAACCACTGGGTCCCGCTCGATGCGTCTCCTCGTCTGATGAGTCATAGTCGCTAAAGTCGGAAAGCGATCCTCGGTTCGTATAAGCTTCAGTAGCAGAGCCAGAAGGCTGGAGAGGGGCTTGAAGAGAGCTGCTCGCTCCACCCCACGCGAGATCTTGTAAATCGGGATGCAAAGCAGCCCCGGCAGCACCAGCTCCAACTCCAGCACCGACAGCACCAGCAGTGAAGCTGGAGCGAAGCGAGGACCGGCTAATCTCTCGCTGAACCCGAGCACGTTGTTTGTACTGAAGTTTCTCGAGTTCGGTGTCTCGCTCGTCAGGAGATGGGTTGGCGGGCTTTTCCCCGAGCGCCGTCGAGGCAAGGGTCGCCCGGACTTCTTCATCTGAATCCTGATCGGGGGATTTGGACATCTAGATGAAATAGAAATTAATTTTGATTATTAAACCCGAGTATGGTAACTCACCTTGTCATAAAGTTGGATAGCCGCGATAATTCGTTCATTGGTATCGAGCAAAGTACCGATAATCTCCTCCTTCTGGATGGCAAGTTGGATATACCTAATCAATTGCTTGCGGACGGTCTTGGCAGTATTCAAGCATTGTTGAACATCCGCATTCGTCGTGACGGACTCTTGCTCGCGATTAACGCGCTTGATTAACTCTGATGAGCGATCATTATCTGGAGCGGTATTTGACCAACACACCTTGACCGCGTTGAGGAGATTCGTCGAAGCTTGCGATGATTCCGCAATCGTTTGCAAAATCTTGGGCTTTTCCTGTTCGTAATTGAATGGCTTGCGAGCGGGTTGGGACCGTGCCTTGCGTTCACGCTCCTACGCAAAGTTAGCAAAACAGAATGGCTGGTGATTGCCACATACCTTGGCTGCCAGCTTCTCTTCTCGTTGTTTTCTCTTCTCGTCCTCTTTCGCGGCTCGTTCCTTTGCCTTTGCCTCGGCGCGTTCTCGAGCTTCCTCCTCAGCGCGACGTTGGTGTTGCTCGTACACCGTCTCTGCGTGCGGTCGAGGCGAAGTTGGCCCTTGACTAGCTGTTGACGCCTAGATATGAATCCTAGATTAGCTCATGCCCTACTAGAGGTATCCGTCCACAGTCTACCTTTTTGCCCCCTCCGCACTGCGCATAGAGACTGGATACGGCCTGCATCTTGGGATCGTCCTTGAATTGCCTATGCCAACTAGCCAAGACGGACATGAGCTTGCGTTTGACGTGCTCATCCGTCATTGGATCTTGGGACATGAGCTTTATTCTCTCCGTGAGTTGGTCATTGGCAAAGGTGGCTGTATCGAGTGGATTAGGACAATCACAGATATAAACCCGGTGGCGAGGTGCGCACCTTGGAATTTGGGGCCGCAGTTTTCGACGAGAGCTTTGAGCATCTACTGGGAATCAGGCCATTTGATCGGAGGATGGGTGGGAATCCGGGACACACCGTGAGCGCACGAAGTTGGCGATGTACGTTCCCATACTTGAGTTTCTTTCGAATAGCTCTAGATGCCTCTGTCGCCCTAGGCAAGTCAATTAGGCTCATACAATGGGTAGCATAGGTGTATTGCACATACCCTCCAGCTTGTAGGTTCACCGATTCGACTAATTCGGGAATCCTAGTGGCAAATGCCCGCAGTTAGCTACCCTAATCTCAAAGCACCAGTCTGCGAGAAACTCACCCATCGTAATCGTCTTCTTTATATTGCTCTCTCGACAGGATCTCTATCCAATCGGTGATGGACGACTTGAGCGACAATCAGTGCCGTGATGAGGATTGTCAAAGTGTGAATCGAACGGACATGTGGCTTTTCCCCTGTTAGGGTGCTGAAGGCCTGCTTTGCGATTCCGAGAGTAGATGTTGCCATAGAATATTTATTGCGATGTAAGCCTACAAAGCCAATGGCCGTATCTATCAGATGAGCAGTGGCAGAGAGTTGACTAGACTCACGGAATACAGAGATCTACTTGGTCGTATTTGCAGGTCGAACTCTTGCTCCAAAAATTTCGACGTTGCTAAGAGTCGTCGCCGATCGCCCCTAAACCACGAACTCCAGAGGCGTGGTCGTTCACTTTGGACCCCGCGTGATGTGCAAACCGCAATCAAATGATGACTTCACTGGACGCTTGTTGAGTTCCCACGCATATTGGCAATCCGGGCCACAGTGTCGCATGTCAGTACCCCTTCAGATTCAAATGATCGGAACGTCCCAGCGAAATCCGTGATGCCAATTGAAGCTCGCAAAATCTCGTCTGCACCAGCGAGCCCTTACCAACACGCACGATTTTTGCTGAGATGCATACGGGCCCATTTGGACGACGAAACATCTCGCAGACAAAAGCTTTATTTAACATTGCAATTTATAAAACCATATTCTGAGCTTGCGAGTGAGGCCCGCGAATCGTTGCCCCATATATCGAGTGATACCTTCCGTATTTGCCGGCGGGTCCACATCAAAGCACCACTTTGGAGTTTAGAACTTGCTTCTGTAGGACGGTCTTCGTTATGGGAATTGTTCTCTGGCACGTCGACAAACCGCGACTTGCCTGCAACCGAGGATCCTCATCCTTAAACGCAGTCCACAGCTAAGTACAAGACGAGGTACGGTCAATGTGCGACGCTGATAGTGGGTACATCCACTCACCTGTACGAATTGTGGCCTCGGGTCTTCCCAAGAAGTTGTCGTTTGATGGACTGCCCGTCTGCGCATATACAATCGGACTGAGTTATCCGGGATAGGGACTCAGACTAAGGGACTGCGTACTTGACTTCCTTGTATATTTGCTTGTGCGTATGGGTGTCCGCCAGCTTCAATTCTTTATATATCTTGGTGAAGGCCTGTAGATTTGGTTCTCCATATATTGGGTGCTCGTTAGGGCATGGCTTTACTTACGCGGGTTAGTTCACCAGTCGCGCATTGACCGCTGGCTGAGTTATGAGCGTTCTGCCGCAGGTGACAGGCACTCCAATGAAACTGTGAAGCCATCGAAGTGGTCAGTCGCTATCTACGGGCTCCTCATATCACCAACAATATTTGCTCTAATCTTGTTCAGTTGCTTCTCGCCCTCGGGAAGCTCCTCTATCCAGAAGCCGGCGTTATTGAACAATTCGGACGGCTGTTCGATGCTTTCGTCATCGGAAGACTCTGATACCGTAGTGGCCGGTTCTGAGGCGGGTGAAGCTGCTCCCGTGCCCTGAGTATCGGGTTCTGGCTCTGGGATCGGAGCGATTGGTTGAAAATCCGGATTTGGAACGACTGGTTCTGGCATTGGAATCTGTTGTAGTCCTTGCATGAGATGACCCATCTGCATGAGACCACCCGTCTCTCCATTCGGAGCAGCCCCAGGCTGCTCAAAGTGAAAATGACCGAGCGCTTCCCCTATCACCATTGGTGCTTGGGAAGAGCGTTCCGATTGTTCAACAGCTTGTTGAGGTTTCCCCCTAAACCCCGGACCCAGATAGCTGTCGGGGATATTCCCCCTAAACCCCGGACCCAGAGCCTTGTCAGGGAGATCTCGCAAGTGTAGGGTTCAGATTTCAAATAAAGTCACAAGTAACGGTACGACATACTGAGCATCCTGCCACTCGCACAGCACTTGGATTTCAGTAGTATTAGCTTCAGCTGGACTACACCGGGATAAAATTCGGCATACATCTATGACACACTAAGGTGTATGGCAATCAGTTGACAGAACTACCGAGGAAATTTCATCAAGCGCTTGATGCTACCCACCGTAATCGTACTCTCGGGATGAAGCTGTGAGAGGTAATGATTCAACTCCTGCAGGCAAATAGGTGAATGAAAGAACAAGACAAAGTATAATATCTCATAATCGTACGGTGTCCCATATAACTGACGGGTCCTGTGATTCCTCATCGTCCCTTGATTCACCGAGCCTGGTCATGATAGCTAGGCCATTTGTGAGAACCGGGTATTCAACGAAAAATGTGGCGATATTCTCGTCACCTTGCTTGTAATATTTCACTTGTTTAGGGACTTTCTGTGTCCTCAGCCTCTTCGGGCATTCCCCATCGCGGATCCTGTGCCGCACCTGGTCAATACTATCCTCGTAATCATCAAGTGGCACCCCCGTGTAGGTATTTTGATTAACGCTCGGATCTACCATGCGTGCTACCTTCCGAGTTCCGTCATCGTTTGAGTCTTTTTCGTCCCGAGCACCATGTCCACTGACTATTTTCGGATAAAAACGTCTTAAAAGGCGTTTGTGCTTATTAGGACGAGTCCAAGTACTCACAGTGTAAAAAGCGAAAATCGCCGCGGCGACTATCATGAACGAGCCATTGTAGACTGGCTATCTGAGTCAAGGTGCGGATGAAGTCAACGGATACAACCGGGGGTATGCATGTAAGGTTTTCTTACAACATTCTCTCTCGTCGGGTCAGCGGTGCCATAGAACCCGCCGCAAACATCGGAGAGTACTCGAATCTCTTCTTTTCCATACCCAGCTTCCTGGACTAGCAACTTGAAATGTGAGCTCTAGTTTCATCAAGCAAGTCTCAGGATGAACAGCTTACTGAGCATTTCGTGCACCAACAAGACGTCTCGGGCAGTAGCAGGTAAACTCAATTCTTTCCTACGTTCATCTGTTTCTTTATACACAGGGGCTATCTGTTACCGGTTAAATATTAGTATCATTTACCATACTCAATAGGGATTTGAGAACATACGATTAGGGCCTTGCGATTTGGCTCTCGCTCTTTGCCCGTTGATAACTGTGATGCAAGATCTTGGGCAGTTTCTTTGGGATTAGGTACCAGCCTGTTTCCATTCTCAATGATTTCTCGGACACGTTCCCTGACAGCTTTTAGGTCGCTGCCTTTCGGAGGAGGTTGGTCAACATTATGATCCACCTCGGACCGTGATAATGCGAAGGTGCTATTCGAAGTCATGAAGTTCCCGCGCAATTTATGGTTTCAAATAGTAAGTAGGTGGCTCGAGACGAATGATGGATGGGTGGGGATGCAGATGAATGTATCCTAACTCTCGCGCTCTTTCAAGATCGCGGTAGACGCCGTGCTGTCAATCAATTCCGATCGCGATCGGATAGGCTTATAGGGCCGGCAAAGGAGCAAATTCCCCGGGACGGGTGTTTGGGCCTAATCGAGAGAGCGAGGCGACTAGCACCAAAATCATGAGACTTCTGAACGTGACTGTCATGCATTTGACAGGCGCATATGCGGTCAGAATGGAAGCAAAGCCATGCTGTAACATGAATTAGTTAACGCAACCCGATGATACACGGCGCTTAACTTACCAAGACTGAAGTGCTTGGGGTATTTCATAGGAGCCAAGAGCTATCGCTCCTAGAAGTCCAGGAAAGAGTGCAGAACTCGCTTATGAGATCAGGAGAGGAGATATACTATTGGCCTACTGAACAGTAGTCTATATGCATATGAGACACGTACCTCACTCTCTCGAAGGCATCATTGTACATAAGAGGGCTTTGAGTCGCTAATTCACGACAATTAGCCAAGTCCTGATAAAGATGGACAAAACACTGAGCCTAAATTTCGACGCAATAACCTCTCGAGCAAATCAGAATCCGTCCTAGTGAGGAGCCCAGCTGTGAAGTCAGCTGTGTCCCATGCCCCAAGGCTTTGGCGCTGGTGACAACCTACCCAAGCAAACTAAGCCTTACAAACGCTGACTCCACTATAGCTGCACATGTGAACATTTTACCACCTAGGTCATAATGCAATCTATACTTCTTTATCTCGTCTGGAGCTTATTTCTAACAAGGGCTGCGGACTATGTTCCGAAGCGGACAATCAGCGGTCAGAGTCCTTCGAGGCCCAGGGTAAACGGGCATCGACAAACGTGGCATTTTGAGTTACAATGCCATTCGGCTCATGATAAGGTACGTGGTCGTGCACAGGAATGATATGTTAGTACGCATGCGTACAGGTACTGATTCTATACTATTAATTTCATCATGTGTTCGAGTGGTTTCAGACAAGGTGATCCAGGCACTTCGATTGTTTCAAGCTATTCGTTATATATAATTGTTGCCGGCATTCACGTTCTACTTCAAAGCTCCACTCGCGACTTCAAAAGCTGCTTCTATAGTCCTTGAATTTAAGAAGACTTCGAAACGTAATAGCCGGACTTAAACTCACTCGTGCTTCAGGGTCCTTGTCCTTGAATACAGTCCATAACTAAGATATTGTTAGCTCCAACCACCGCATTGTTGGGTTGGGATACTCGACTCACCTGAACAAACTGAGGCCTTGGGGACCCTAGGGAGCTTGTGGTTTCGTAGACTGAATGCCTGCAAAATCCGAATGAGCTTCTTGACGCAACCCTAAATAATCAAAAGGCTGCGTACTTGACCACTTTGTGCAACCGCTTGTGGGTGTGGGTGCCTTCCAACTTTAAATCTTTGTAGGCGTTGGTAAATGCCTATAGTTTAATTCAAAAGTAAGCGGAACGCTCCGTTGTACTAATATCTTACTACTTACGCGGGTCAATGCCCCAGTAGCGCATATGCTATTGTCCGAGTTGTGGGAATTTTGGCGTTGGTGGCAGCCGCTCCAGTGAAACTGCAAAGTTCAAGAATAGTTTAGTCAACCTGTATGGCCCGTTTTAAAATAATAATATTCACGGACAATGTTCGCTTTAACTTTATTAAGTTGTTTTTCCCCGATTGGGAGCCGCTCAGGCCAGATATCGGCATCATCAGGCGATTCGGCCGACTCGCTTGATTCCTCAGTTGCTTGAGGAATTGAAGACTCTGGTATTGGGAGCGTTAATTCTGCGTGCTGAGTAACAGGTGGTATAATAGATTCGAAGGCCATTGGTGCCGCTGGAGCGGGCAGGCCAGGTAAATCAGCCCCGGCGGAAACGGCTTTAAATACCATCCCCCGAAACCCCGCACCCAGGGCTTTGTGAGGGAGATCTTGTATGCAAAGATTTCAGATTACGGTGGAAGGTTAGAGCATGCATGTGACATACTAAGTATTCTTCCGCTGGCGCAGCACTTCATATTTTGGCAGGGGCGTTAGTTACATAGAGTGAATACAGCTAATTTGTGAACGTACATCCATCAGACACTGTGTTGGATGGATAGTCGACTAATCAGCTATTCGGTGAAGCATTCAGGAAGCACTAACCGTAATTGTACTCTCAGGATGAAGCCTTGAAAGATATTGGTTCAGCTCCTACACACGCATTAGTGAGCATGAGAACAAAACAACGGAGGTTTTGCTGCGGTACACTATCCCAAACAACCGACGGGTTTTGTGAGTCCTCGTCATCTCTCGATTCTATGAGTCTGGTCATGATAGCTGTGGTCCATGAGGATCCGTGGGACTAACAGAGGCTTTACGGTATTCACCTTGCTTGTAGTACTTTACTACTTTAGGGATGTTTTGTGCCTTTCGCCTCTTCGGAGTGACTCCATTGTCAATCCTTAGTTGGGTAAGCTCGATGCTAGTTTCGTAATCATCGGAGTCCACATCAGAGTACGTGTCCCTGTTCACGCTGGCTGGAACTCCCCGTGCCGCTTTCCGGGTTCCGTCATCGTTGGAATCCTTTTCATCTCGAATTCCATGGCCGCTAACTGTTAAACCCAAAGGGGTTGAGTTTAGTCTATATTCGGCCCCCTTTTCTGTGCTCACAATGCAAGAACCGGTAGTCACCACCACGGGTATCGTGAACAAGCCATTCCAGACTATCCATCTGAGTCACCTTGCACGTGAGCCTCACGAACATGTAAGTGTATGAGTATTCATACAATGTTTTGCCTCGTAGGATCAGCAAGGCAGTTCAAGTTCCACATATCACATAATATGCGTATATTTTCACGCTTGTATCCCGAATCAACTATGAGCTGGTGGGTCAGAACACCATTCATCATGCACGACGATCGGTTCGCGCACTTAACATTTCGTGTACTAGCTTTACATCATGGACTGTCGCTGGTAAAGCAAAACCTGGCTCTCGCCCTGGTTCTTGGTAGACCGGTGCAATCTACCAAGTACCGAGATGCCTTACTCAACCCACACTCACCCAGAAAATTTCGGTCAAACGTACTATTAAAGCTTTACGAGTGTCGCGCTGAGGCGTGACACCAGGCTTGTAGAGCATGTTACCGTCCTGTATAGCCTTTTTGACGTATTCCTTAATTTTTTTGTGATCGTCAACCAACCCAGAGGAGGGGACTTGAACGGTTGCCTGACGAGCACGCGGTGGCATGGGGAAATGGTTAACACGACGCAGTAATTATTTCGAGATCAGCGTTCAAGCAACGAACAGATATATTCAAGGATCAAGGAAGGGGAGGTAGTGTTAGGGTTAGGGTCAGGCGGTTTGCTTCCAGCCTCGGCCCGAAGTCCTTGATCATGATAGACGCTGGGCTGTCAACGAGCCGGATCTTGACACATATAAGAACAAATGTAACTAAATCAGTAAATATGTGTAGCTTCACTCTCGTGCACAGTAGAATCTCCTAACGGGGTCACGGAGTATTTCAGCGGTCCGCCGGAGGCAGTGGTGAATAAAGGCGGACAATCGTTCCATTTCGAGTATCCGCCTTAGAGCGTTAGACACCGATTATGGCCAAGCGGCCAAAGGAATTACGAGGGTGAACCGAAACCGGCACTGGCAGCGGATACTCCTAGTAGGCCTAATCGGCGATAATATTAGCTGCAAGCGCTGAGGGAACATGAGCCTCAATTGGGCCGAATTGTTTCGGCGAATGAGTGTAGTTATTTGTAGAATTATTGTAAAAGTGTAGATAAATGCGCATACAGGTAAATGGTCATCAAGACTGGACATCTTATATTACTACAGGAAGCCTCAAAATCGAACTCTAATAGTCTAGGTGGTGAGAACTTGGAACAACCCATACAAGGGGGCTCACCTGATGATTATGATGACTGTTTCTCGAAGAGGTCCAGAGCTAAGCAAGTGCGCACAGAAGCAGACTGAGCATGGGTGCAACCGAGTACGATATTATAGTACTCACCTGCACAAACTGCAGCCCACGTCTATTCGTATCAGGTTCGGCAGCACGAGCCTTGGAGACCATATCGCTAGGGAGTGGCGTGATTCCCATCAGCCTGCTGAGCCTGAAGGATAGTCTGTATGCGCATGGGGTACATACCTAACTCTCTCGAAAACTTCACCGTAAGTGGCAGGACTGCGAGTCGCCAACGTCCGACTCCCCGCTACGGGGAGAAAACACTGGGTGAAACACTGGGCGCAAAAGTTCATGTTAGGATAACAATACTTCGAGATATGCATTGGACTTGCCTGAGTGAGAACCCCAGCCTTGAAGTCAGAGGTGTCCCATGCGCCTTGGCGTTGGTGACAACCAGCCCAAGCAAACTAAACATTCTAAGTCCCGGTTCCGCCGTGACGATACATCTGGGCGACTTACCATCCGCGCTTTGATATGATCCATATTTCGTTCCCTTGCCGGGAGTTTTTCCACCATAATAGTAGTAGCAATATTTGACTTGAAACGCACGGGAGTCAACTCTCTGGTACTGGTGCAAACTTTTGCGTCCTTGTGTATGGCGCTGTGAGCGGAGATTCCTTTGCCAAAGTGGTATCGTAACTGGCGAACCTTAGTCAGGCGAGCAACGCCAAGCCTTGCGGCAGTTTCCCGCATTGGATTTCCACCTGAGCGTGCTGGCACCCGCCCGCTAGACGCCATCCACCCAGGACGTGCCCTGAGCCCGCCTCCCAACAGTTTCGTGTTGGCATCTATATTCAGGGAATTTATTGTTAATAAGCTATTCACGGTGGCCCCGTAATTTACTCACTAAGGATTCTTCCACTAGCGCAACACTTTCAGTATAACGCGGTCAAATAAGTGGTTAGTTGATTCGGCTGGGTCCCAAAATCATTTACTTACATCCATCACAGTCTACAGTAGGCTTGAGCTTAGCGTCGTATGGTGGTTAAAAGTTATATCAATACGTACGGTAATAGTGCTGCCTTTGGGGAGCTTCGAGAGCATCGCATTGAGCTCCTGGCATTGAACTTTGTTTTAGCCTTTGGTTCATGAGAGCTATCCGAACTAAAGACCTACGCTATCCCAAATCCGGGAAGCATCGCCTGGCCTGTCTTCGTCCCTTGGCTCCCTTGATCTCGTTATAATAGCTACGGCGTTTGGGAGCATGTGAGTCTTTCAACTCAACATTCCTCATAGTCATGTCACCTTCGTTATAGTATACGCGGTCTCTAACGGTTATGATTCTGGCACGAACTTGGGCGGGGAATACTGTATACTCCTCGTCGATCTCGTAGTCTTGAGACGGCTTTAAAGTTGGGACAAGTCGAGCTTCCTTGCCTCTTGTTGAGTCGCTGAGAAATCGATCTGCGTGGCCACTGACTGTAGACATGCGTATAGTAGGAATTACGCATTTATATAATGAACGCAAACTTACAATGTAGGAATCGGTAATCGCCCTCCTGAGTACCTTTGACGAGCCATTCCAAGCTGCCGAGCTATAGGCTATCAGTGCGGATATCGGTGAATAACCAAGCAAGCGATTTACTATATTCTCCCTAGTCGGATCTGCGCGGCCATTGAACCCACCACAGACATCGCAAAGAATCCTTATGTTACAGGGATCATATCGCCACTTAACTAAGGAAGCATTATTGGGTGCAATACTACATGTTCAAGGGGGACTCACTGAGCATTTCCCGAACCAATTTAACGTCATGGGCAGTCGATGGTAGTGGTGGGTACTCGGAGGCTGGCTCCGCGTAGGTTGGGGCAATCTGTAACGAGAGAACGAGTTGTACCACAAGCTTGAACGCCCTAAGCCTACTTGCTTACAATCAAGGCTCTCCGGCGAGCGGACTTGCGACTTTGAGGGTTGGGGAGCTTGTCTCCCCGCCCAATGGCATTTCTGACATAATCTACTAAGGCTGCATTTGTTCTTTCGACATGTGGAGGCATCGTTGTCAGAGTTAGTTGAGCGCCGGATGATGGTAGGACACAAGCACCTCGCGAGTAGCGGATTATTTGTAGTGTGAGGGCGGTTCCAGGCTGGAAGTTCCCCCGAGTGGAGACAAAAGAGTGGCTATCAGCAACCAGGGGAGCACTTGGTGACATGTTCTAGTACGGCCAGTTGTCGCTCCCGACAGACCACAGCCCATCATAAAAGAGACGCCGCGCGTCAGATATTGGTGAGCATCAGCAACGAAAACAGCCACGCTGTCAAAGTGGAGCTTTGCACTGCAGCATATCAGAGCACAAGAGAGTAGAGGATAACAAATCTTTGTCACGCAATTGTATTCAAGGCACGAATGTGGATACAAAAGAGTACCAGATCGTCGTCGGGGCATTGACAGCTCGGGTACACGTGACCCTGGATCACCAGCCTTGGCATGCCCTTTATACCACGGTTGCCATCGATGACCGTTACTCATGTAGCATTCCTCGAGCGCCTGCACCACGCTTGACTTGTGCTGCAACCGGCTGTTGTCCTCCACATGTTGGAGATGGGTCTATGTAGTATTTTAGGTAAATGTTGGTGAATAAGCTTCTCACCTCGATCGACACGATTGTGGATATATTGGCCCTGCACTCTGTCTTTTCGACAACTTCGTGGCGAAACCTCAAGTTCCAATCACTTGTGAGCGGCACCTCAGCCAGGAACCATGAACGGGATTTAAATTAACTAGCCAAGTCCTCCACCAGTATTACGTCCGGGTTACCGCACCCTCAAAAACCCCAATGTCTCTTTAGCTACCCTTCGAGCCAAGGTCAAATGACTTGCCTGCGGTTCTGGCACAAAACCCCGGTCACGAGCGCTTAGATCCGCTGATCGATCTCTCTGCTCTACTGCTCTACTACAACCTCTCGTCGTACTAGTGGATCATTTAGTCTCAGGGCGATAGTCAGATTATATCCAGTCTAACTCCACGTCATGCCGGGTTCAGTTTGGGTCGACGTGCTATCTGACCCGTACTCCAAGTCGCAAGTGCCTTGCGTCATTAATGGTCAGGAGCACTTGTGCTCGAAAACCTATCCACGAAACGATCCTCATACCGGAGAGCACCTATACGATGTCTCTGCAGCGACCGAAACAGATGTTCGCCTTGCGATTAAATCAGCAGAGGCAGCGTTTCCAGGTGTGTCTACCTGCATAACTCAAAGTGATTCGTGATACATTTGGAGGGCAGGATGGCGTGCGACCGCTCCAATCGAGCGACGAGCCATATTCCAGAACGCAGCTAAGATCCTGGAAGAGCGCAGGGCACAAATCGTGAAGCTCGGCGTG
The DNA here is from genome assembly GCA_037039685.1 of Ceratobasidium sp. AG-K. Taxonomy (NCBI): domain Eukaryota; kingdom Fungi; phylum Basidiomycota; class Agaricomycetes; order Cantharellales; family Ceratobasidiaceae; genus Ceratobasidium; species Ceratobasidium sp. AG-K. The sequence goes on along the minus strand of JAWNGF010000007.1, from coordinate 2,737,040 downwards.
TACGAGACAACAAACTCCGAACCATGGGCAAACGTTGATATTGCCTTGACTATCGCCGCGTAAGTGACACCGGCTCATTAATAAGATATTTGAATTTATGCAAATACAAATTACGCAGACTGGAAGAACTCGCCGCTGCTATTACTCAACTCAAGGCCGAAGTCGTCACTCCGTCGCCTGGACAGGACGGATACATTTTCCGCGAACCGTTCGGTGAGACATATTGGGTTGAATTTTATAGCGACATAATCTCATCGTTTCGGCTTTAGGCGTTGTGCTCGGCATCGCACCATGGAACGCTGCTGTCACGCTATCCTGCCGCGCTATCTCCAACGCTATTGTAAGGACGCTTAACGTTTGTCCTGTGATACATTCACCACACTTACCTCAACCATATATGCGATTAGATAGCGGGAAATACCGCCATTCTGAAGACCTCGGAGCACTCACCCCGGCTCCACAACGTTATCGCTCAGGTATTCTCCGAAGCTGGACTCCCTGCGGGAGTACTTAACGTAGTGCATATTGATCCTCAAGACGCGCCAAAGGTAAGCTAGCTTGGGCATACAACTGTGAGCTGTTCACGAACTATATATAGGTTGTCGAAGCGATGATCGCCCATCCCGCGATTCGCAAGGTCAACTTTACCGGTAGGTTTGAAATAAATAACGCACTTTCGCTCCTGAGCTCTGAACCATCGCTTAGGATCTACACCCGTCGGTGCAAAAATCGCTGAAATGTGCGGGCGACACCTCAAGCCTGTTGTAATGGAACTTGGCGGCTCGGCGCCATTCATTGTTTTGGAGGATGCGGACATTGAGCACGCAGTCAATAACGCGATTCATGGCGCGTTCTTCCATTCGGGTAAGTGAGATACCCAAACAATAGAGACAAACCTTACATCTCCTAGGTCAAATCTGCATGTCGACAAAGTAAGTGACTCGTGCGGGTAATATTCTCGCCCTGACTTGGAAGTAGCACCCTCTTACTGCACGACTCTATCGCCGACGAGTTTATCTCCACCATGAAACAATTCACGCTCAGCGCTGGCTCAAGTACCGAGTCAGCATACCGCGGCCTATTCACGTCCCAATCGGCAGACCGAGTACGAGCCTTGATTGACGACGCTATCGGCAAAGGAGCGACACAGGCGATTGGCTCGAGCGACCCGTCTCTCGCTTCACCCACCAACAACGTCATTCAACCAACCCTCCTAGACCATACGCCCGAGTCTGCAAAGATTGTTACCGACGAGATATTCGGACCCGCGGTCGCTGCTGTGCGATTCAAGGATGAGAAAGACGCCGTAAGGATTGCGAATGCACGCGAGTTTGGTCTTTCCGCAGCAGTGTTTTCCAACAACACTGGGCGTGCGTTCGGGATTGCGAGGCAGATTGAGGTTAGTATGATTAGTTTTAGCGACTCGATTCATTATGTTGATGTTGATTTCCAGTCCGGTGCGGTCCATATCAATGGTTCGACTGTACATGACTCTCCGACACTACCACACGGGGGTTGGAAGAAGAGTGGATGGGGACGATTCAATGGTGAGAAATACGAAATATATCCTCAGAAGTGGCGCTAATACTCCCGACGAATAGGCTTGGAGGGCATCAAGTAAGCCAGGTAACCTATGATAAGCCACATATTACTGACAACGGCTCTCCAGGGAGTTTACCCAAACTAAAGTCATTACGGTCAATACGTTGCACAAGTATCCAGTTGCGTAGGAATGTCTTGATTCACTCCACGGAACGAGAGCAGGGCTTTGCTCAGGCCAGAAAACACTGTGAATAGGCTTAATATTGAATTACTACCTCTTTTGAAGCAACAAGGTAGAAATGTTCCGCTCCTAGCGCCAGTCTGAGACGGCGGGGAAATAATTTTAGTCGCCTCTCCAAGTTTGGCGTGAAGCCTTGCTGGGTAATCGCCTTGGGGAGTCTACGCCGGAGTTCGCAGATTTGCATCCCCGATCTTGGTCACGTCCTTTTCCGACGAACCCGTCCTGCAAAATCCTCTCGTGGAATTGAATAAATATAAGGTGTAATTCAAGGTAAGTTTAGTATGTGAGTTGATCATGAGAGGACTTACAGCTTCTTTGCCTGGTCATGCCGTGTATATGCGCCACTAAAGTTGGCCGAGTAACGGCTAGGAACGGGCTCTAATTCCTCCTTGACCAATTAATTGCAACCACCACATAACATGCTACAAACATGAGGGATAGCACCGGTGTACGCCCGTGATAAAAATGAAGTTGGTGGTCAGCGCGCAAAGCTCAACATTCTGGTCTGTCTCGAGTTTCTCTCTCCATAGATCGATCCAGATCACTTTGGCGAACATTCTGATATGCATATCACGTTTATAGCAAACCTGTGGGTGACGGTATAACAAAAGTTTGTTACCTCTCGGACTTCACATTTTCGTCATTTGCTCAAGCAAGATCGATTCGCCTCCGAATATCCTCTAGCATTTTATAATGGAACTTGTCTTAGAAATGTGTATTCGCGGAGATATAACGTTTCCATAAAATCGTCCAGGAACTATCATTTCACTTCGAGTTTGGCACCAGCAAACAATATTGCAAACCGCAATAAATCGAGTCGCTCAAATTATATCCCTTATTCCCACATGTTAGTAGATCGCCCTTGCATGACCTGCGCATTCAGCTAGCCGTTCAAGACGCACGATTCATGTTTACGGTAATATGCCTGCGTCTGGGACTGGTACCGGAGAGCTGTCGGCCAATTGCTTCCTCATATTCAGAAAGGCTGTCTGCATTATCTTCATAAGCTACGAAAAAACCTCTACGTCTCGCTCTTTGCCTCGTGACTGCTACACAAAGCCTAGCCCAAACCGAAAATCGAAGCAAACTCATCATCCTCGGCATTCGTTGCCCGTAATTCAATAACGTTTTTGGACATAACTCCAAAGTCCTCTCCTGCGACGGTTTTGAGGAATTCGAAGGCCATATTCTGACCTGCCGTAACGCCAGAACTCGTCCATACATTTCCATCAGTCACCCAGCGAGCTTTTGGAACCCATTGAATGCCCCAGCTCATTTTCTCCTGCAAAAAGTGGCAGAGGTTAGTAAAAAAATGGCAAAGGCTTCGGCATTCTACTTGTACTTGTCTGAAAACAGACTCATTTGTAGTAGCGTGTTTCCCTTCAATCGTGCTAGCGGCTGCAACAAGTCGGCTGCCGGTGCAAATCGATAGGACGTAGCTGGCCTCGGAGCCTTGGGATTTGGTGAAGTCCAACATGGCGTTGGAAACTAGCTCAGGATCTACACCGAATCCTATACAACCGCATAGTCCGTGGGTGGTTGTAGGTAGTACTCGGGCGGTACACTCGCCGCCGAGGACCAATATGATGTCATATTGTTTTGAGCCCACCTCGCTGAAAGTCTTGGAGGGCAATACCCGAGGTCCGGCCCCTGAACGGATGGGCTTAAGAGTATCAGTTAAGTAGTCAACCTCGAATAGCCTTTCTGGGCGTGGCAGTCCGGGGATTTCACGAAACAAAGGCCAGGCTTCATTTACTCCCGCAGATCCAATAAGTTCGACAGGGCATGTAATAACCGAGCGCATGTGTTAATTTTCGCTACTGCATACCCAAATAGGTACTCATTGGTAGTCTAGTGTCGCCACGTTGTGAAATATCACGATCACAAGGAAAAGTATTGGAATGTGAGACATGTTTCCTGATACGGAGTTGGTTGATATTGGTGTGCAGGGCTGTCTGGAGTATATTTCTAATGGCCAAAAGCATTGACAATTTTTATATTCGTCTTAGGAAGACTCTTGTCCGTACGCAAATCATGCGCAACCCCGGTCCCCCACACTTCCCGAACTCAAAACTGGCGCGGGAACAGTCTTGCGCCCGCGAGGTAAACATACACCGACTTGATTTGAAACGGTGTTTATATTGCGCACGTCGGAGCCCGGCTGCTTCACATGGACAATAATTGTAGGTACGTCTTCGGGTATCGATGGCAGCGTAGCATAACGAGCTTCTGATGGATATATGCGGGGTCGGTGCAGTACAAATCTCCGTACAGAACCATAACTCTCGATCGAGGGGCCCAGGGAGAGGATGCAAAACAAAAAAGACGCGTACCCTGGGGCAGTAGCCTGGAGGTGGTACGGGAATCCCAGCTAAGTTCCCTTTCCGAGTACCAATATTCACCGTTTGCCGGTGTTTCGTGTTTCGTAGCCCCGGCATTTCTCCACCCATGACTCTATGAGTATGGAGCTGCTTGCCTTTGGAGCCTTTGGAAAGCCGCGGCTGTTTAGTACAGCCCCCCTCGGACGGTAACTCGTTGATGCGGAATTCATCGCCGTCACTAGCACTGGTTAGCCGCCGTGTTAGTACGATCCCTTATCTCGATCAATGATATCAGAGCACCCGAACCACTCGTTCTACGAGGTAACTTGTCCCAGTATATCACCGAGCTTCCTCGTATTACGCCCCTGAAATACCTGCATATAGCAGTTCGCCCGAAAATAGTAAGGTTTGGGAATGTTGTACTGTGGTCAGGTTGAAACGTCCCTCGTCTAATTCTCAGAAAGGAACATCGGCCTCGATCAAGACCTCTGGCTCAGTTATCGGCGGATGTCACTCGGAATCCTTATATATGCATATTTCCACCATGAGATCGTGCCTTAACCCTGCAGATTTAATTCCGCTAGCTTAACTATATTAGCGACGTTTGCCAGAGATCCAAGCAAACGTGGTCCTCGAAAACGAGGGTATCACGGGTGAATTACAGTAAGCAATCTTCGGCTCGAATCCAATCATATGACAGCCTCTTGATTCGGAGACGTCTACAAGCGCCAGGCCACTCCGATGGATCTCAGTCCTGTACTTAACATCACTCGTGCACTAGAAATATCGAACTTACCCCCAACTTCAGTTGATGCCCGCATACACCCGTCCAATTACAACCCTGAAGGTTGGCGTGATGTCGTTCAGCTGGTTCCCTATTTTAGCTTTCGGTCTCGCCGCGCTTACCTGCGTCTGGAGCTGCAAGAGAAAGGGCCACAGACGTCTACCACCATCGCCAAAGGCTGATCCGTTTATCGGTCACATACGATTCCTCCCACCTGTCAATGAGCAAATAGCCTACAAAAGCTGGAGTGAAGGACTCAAAAGTATCTGTTTGAGTGGTTAACCTTGTGTGTGCAACGCTAACATCAATGCCTTGTAGGCGATATAATCTCTCTCAGCATGCTTGGGCAGACCATTATCGTGTTGAACGCTTACGAAGCCGTGAATGACCTCCTCGTTCGGTGGCTGCAATTTACTCCAATAGTCCACAACTAACCATGGTTCGAAGCGAGAGGTTGTGCGTCTTAAAGATTCATTAGTTCTCCACCGAGAATTGAGAACCTGATCCTTTTGGGTTATCTAGGACTGGGTGGGGTAATAATACGGCCTTCCTGCCACACGGGAGCGCTGGAAGAAGCAACGCAAGATGATGCACGACATGCTCAACAAGAAAGTCAGTAAGCAATATTGGCCGAGCCTTGTCAAACAAGCACGGCTAGCAATACAAAGGCTCTTGGGCCACCCCAGCGAGTATCATGAAGAGTTCAGACGGTAGGCCGCGTGTTAAATTCTTAACAGCTGCATTTGACAAGTCGTGTGCTACTAGAATGGCTGCATCAACGCTGTTATCAGCGGCTTATGGATACGACGTCACAACTTCAGACGACGAACTCGTGCAGATAGTGGAGGAAGCTAACAAAGGCTTGTGCGAGGCAGCCTTGCCTGCTAGTGCGTACTTACGAGTGTCATGAATTTGGTATACGCTGATGGCCAGCACTCCATCGCTCAGAATTCTACATAAACGTAATTCCTTGGCTTCAATACCTTCCGTCATGGTTTCTTGGCGCTGAATGGAGACGCCTAGCCGATAAGTGGCGCGCAGACAAAGACACGATGTTGAATAGTCCGTTCAACTGGACTAGGGGTCAAATGGTGCATATATAACTTTTGTTATTGATAGTGAGCTTAAACTGTGATGATCTAGGCCAAAGGAACTGCCCGGGCTTCTATGCTTAAATATCTCTTGAGCGGACTCGCACTCAAGGAAGAACACTCGGATATCTTGATGGAGGAAGATCTCGCCCGTTGGACTACAGGCACAATGTTTAGTGGAGAGTGGTCTCTGGGGATTTGCTTCCTTCAACATGCTTAAATCAGTGGTTTATCAGCTGGATCAGATACTGTACGTATAGTCCAATGCTTCCTGGTTTGTCTCCAACCAGTGATCTTCTAGTCTGTCGCAGTTCTTGTCGTATTTGTCCTGGCAATGACAATGCACGCCGATATCCAGACAAAGGCACAGCACGAAATCGAAAGGGTAGTTGGTGAAAATCGACTGCCTGAAATGTGGGATAAGCCATTGTTGCCTTATGTGGACTGTTTTATTAAAGCAGTTCTGAGGTGGCGGACAGTTACCTTACTTGGTAAGTTCCCGAAACGATTGCTCTATTTGAACTGCATACTGTATGCGTACTTACATGATATAATGGAACTGAGCTGTTCCCCCTAGTCGCACACAGGACGACACTTACCGGGGATATCATACCCCTAAAGGTTCTATAGTGTGGGGTTCGCCTTTTGATGAATTAACTGACGAATAATTGACACTACACGGGGACTCAGCGTCGGGAATGCCTGGTAAGTGCCAGCCGCCCGTCCCCTAGTATCCACCTCGTCATGGATATTTGCACCAGGGCCATGAGTCAAGATTCCAAGATATACTCTCAACCAGAAATATTTGATCCCGATAGGTTTACCGACCTGAGTCTACCAGAGGCGTTGGTGTTTGGTTTTGGTCGGCGGTAAGTGAGCACTGTGGGGTCGCGTGTCTAAATAAATTAAGTTTTGCCCCTAGGAACTGCCCGGAGATGCATGTGACCGAAGGAATGCTTCTCATCACAATCAGCACCATGTTATCGAGCTTTGATGTCAGGTCAGTGCGTGACATCCCGGGCAATGCTATTTTTCTTAGTGAAGAAATGGGTCCGAACCTTCTAGTCAGGTATACCTGGTTCATAAATTATTTGAGATATGGAAAATTAGAGCTTTTTATTCACGCAGCCTTCCGGCCCCGTTTCAGTGCGTCATTACACCTAGATCCCGAAAGCACGAACAACTGCTGAGGGAATGGGTGGATGTATGAGAAGTCGGAGCGATCAATACGCCGCCAGCGTAGAATAGTGAGGTGACTGTAGTTGGTATTGATTGGAGATATCTGCGAGGACCAAATGCAGCTACTTTGTTTGTTGGTTTGAACCCCTGGATGTATCGGACCATCCAGGAACTAGGGAAGTTTGGGCTCTGATGAATTATAAACATAGTAAATGTTGGATCTTTTTTCTTGTACCGCGAAGTTAGGTGTTCATGAAGTCCCAAATGAAATCCTCCCGATCGGTCCCGGTAATATGACACGGGTTAAATCGTCGAGCGTGGGGAGTCGTGGAAGCTGGCCACGTGATAGTCCGAGCGTAACTCAGGCGCCTAAGTTGTTGACGATTGGAAATGGGAAATGATTTGCTCCTCACCTCGATATGGCGGGTGGACATGCCTTGACGAGGGTTGGTAAGTTGCTCTATTCTCAAGCAATGTGGAAGTAGGCTAATTAATTTGCTGATTAGACTCTGGCGCTATGAAATTTCGGCCGGGTGGAACATCGACGAGGCGTCCGAATCCTCTGTCAACGCCAACCCGACCATCGGCCAGCAGCTCAATAACGCCAAACCCCTCGAGGAGTGCGAGCGCACTGAACCAGGTCTCCGTCTCTCGCGATGGGCTGGCTAGCAGCTCGGATACGGAAGCCGGCCCTTCCCGGGGCGGAATCCCGACAATTGCAAGCTCGCGTGCGCCCCATATCAGTATTACCCCAGGACTTTCTCGAGTTGTAACCCAGCAGAGACCTCCAAACTTTCCGGCCCCCCGAGCTGCCATCTCTGCTGCAGCTCAACCCACTCTTGTTGCCCCGGCCGCATCATCACAGCAAGGAGCGACGACCGCCAGTTCCACGACAGCCGCCGGTGACTCATTAGGCCCACCTTCACGAGCCCCTAGTACATCCAACCCGCCCAATACTTTTGCGACTGATGATTCAGCGGATCCCATGAGCAAAGCGAACAACGCACTGTCAACACACAACATCGCTCCGCTCCTAACCCCACCTTCGAGCCAAAATTTCAACTTGTCCGACTCGACAGCGAGCCGTCCAGGAATCGCCATTCAACCCGGAATTTCTCAACCTAACTCTATCCGCCTGCCTCAGACCCCACCACCTTCACAGCCTCTTCCCTCGAATTTTCCCGTTGACCCCGATCTGCTCGAGTTTACAAACGAACCTTTTGGCAGTCAACTTGAAGTGGGAGACCTTTTTAATGTGCCTCTTGTACAACCTGAACCTACTGCTTTGCCCAACCTGGTCGAAGTTGGCCAACTACCACCGCCACCACTGCTCGAGCCAGTTCCTGAAACTCAATCCGCCGATCCTACCCCTGCAGCGCCTACCAAGAAGAGTCGCAAGAAGGCCATAAACGCGGACAAGCCGAGGAAGCGGCGCCGAACGGTGAGCGCAGTCCAATGCTTTGAAACACTTGGATCTCCTGATGCCTGCTGTTAAGGCTCAAGCTCAATCAGACGCCGAGGATGATCAAGGGGAGGATGCAGAACAATCGGGTCGCCCCACTCGACGGAGGCGCTCAGGAGGGATTAGGGTGCGCCGGGCGAAGACTATGGAAGAGAAGATTGAGGCGTTTGAACAACGCGCGGCGAGAGCCGCCGAAGAGGGTGAAAACGGTGAGGAGAGATAACATAACATGCCTTTGCCAAGTAACTTAAACAAATTGTTAGAAGAGCCGCTTGATCCGACTACTGCAACCATGGCTTCGCTTTGTGAGAGCGACCTTCCGAACGGCAGGATTAGTTCTAAATACGTCGAAAAGGGAATTGCCTATGTGAAAGTAGGATTCTTTCTCGTCATCTCCCCGCGACAATCATTCTAACTCGAATTTAGCATGTTGAAGAACGCCGACAAAGGATTCTGGAGCGTACGGCCGAACGTATAAAGAAACTCCGGACCAGTGGTCTAGATCCCGACCAAACCCAACTCCCTCCGCCAGTCAAGCAGCCGGAACCTGCGCCAGCTCCCCCTAGTGCCGAGTTAGATGAAGATGGAAATCCAATTGCCGGTCCGAGCCGAAGGGAACTCGGTGCCTCGCTCTCTCCATCCCCGGAACGAGAACTGGAACCAGCTTCGCCCGAGGAAAAGTTTGCCGAGACCGCCGCTGCTCCTCAAATTCGATTCGTCAATGGAGAAATGGTCTTGGACGAGGAATCCCAGTTTTACGATCGCGGGGGTCCGACTCAGCAGGATGAGGACGCGATGGTGGTTGTGGACGAGGCCGATTCGACCCGCTTCTCTAATTCAAGTAGTTTCATGAGGAAAGCCGGCTCGAGAGGCTCTCGATGGACTGCTGATGAGACCGAAATGTTCTATTGGGTATGTTTCCTACCGCACCAATCCGGACCACACACTTACACCCACTCAACCAGTGCTTGTCAGCATTCGGCGAGGATTATGAGAATATTGCCCGGTACCTAGGAAGAACCCCCTTGCAATGTAAAAACAAAACCAAGTCGGAGGATAGACGAGGGAACGAAAAGCGGATCACAATGGCTATTAAGACCCGAATACCCCTGGGTAAACATATTTCACATTTTGGCTTCATCCATCAGAGCCTGATTAGCTTCCATCATCAGATTTAGAAGAATTCGGACGCATTACAGGCCGAGACTTCTCTGGTCCACCACCCGCGATCCGTACTCCTGCCGTTCCGCCGCCTTCTGAGGCCCAGGAACAAGAGCCAGTGGTTGTGGCAGGGAAAGCCAAAGCTTTGTCGTCAACGCCTGCCCCCGCTTCGACCCAGAAACAGAGGGGAAAGCCTATTTCACACGCCGACGAAGAAATCATTACGTTCGAGGAGTATTTGCGTAACGGGGATGATTGAGGTATCGTTATTCTGTCGTATATATTATGTAATTATGCCTTACTCTCGCGTCAATGATTACTTCAATGAACTACGTTGTCATATAAATCCCTTGTGTATCAGTGCATGGATTAGCGGGTGATTAACTCGACAGGAATTTTCGAAGTCCTAAATCAGCCCTACTTTGCACCTGACCCGACTTCTGATGTATGGATTATCCAACCCTCGATGCTTGGCCTGCCCGTTAGCCCCAGAAAATGATGTGCCCCATGTGTACTGTCTCTCGTTGAAATATGTTTCTATATCCGCGATGCTATGAAGTATGTATCCGAGGCCCTAATGGTTCGAGGCTGACGCTTTTTAGTCATAAAGCCTTACCAACTCAATGCCCAATGACCCAGCACAATAGTTGCGATATTTGGTACCCACACAATCGAACCGCCAGTCCCGTACGCCAAGAACATCTCTCATAACGAAGTCCCTAGAAGAAGGCTGTGGCCTTGTGACTGGACATCGTGCACGGAGATTTTAGTGCCGAACCAATCTTCGATGTTGATCACTCAACACTACCCAATCCTAGCATCGGCCCCTCCGGTTGTCATAAGTACAAGTCGGTAACCTACCCTTCCCAGCCAGAGGATTTCATCCCACCATGCTTGCGCTTTCGGTTGCCCTCTTGACTAGCGCGGTCGCTACGCTCGCTTTGCCTAACACACCCGGCGAATGCAAACCGCTCTCGTCACTATCTTTTTCCTATCCACCCTCTGTCGCCAACGGCCTCTCAGCACACGTTATTTTCAACGACCTAAAAGAGCCTCGCGGACTTCGTTTCGATCGCGATAAGAATCTACTGGTTGTCGAACGCAGCAAGGGCGTTACCGCACTCACATACCGCAATGACGCGACTTGCGCCGGGTGGGAGAAGCGGACCGTAATCAGCCAGGCGGACCTCGAACATGGCATCGAGATCGGACCCGGACCCGCCAATGCGAAGAATCAGTACCTGTATGCGAGCTCTTCCGAGAACGTTTATCGTTGGGAGTATGACCCAGCCAATGCTGCAATCGTCGGAGAGCCGGTCGTGATTGCATACAACATGACAAACTCAGGTCCGTCCAACTAAAGTTAGATACTAGCTTTACTCACCGGAATCTAGACCACGTCACTCGAACTTTACTGCTGCAGCCCTCGTCCGGCGTTCCCAAGTACATTATCGTTAGCCGTGGCTCCGCTAGCAATTTCGACGAAAGCTCGGGTGAGTGATTGAATGCGGCTCCTCCCCGCAAGCCCACTCTAATTTTTCTCTCAAGCCGACGTTAATGCTGGCCCCGCTCAAATCCGTCGTTTTGCGCTTAATGGCTCGCCTCCTGTACCCTGGGGTAAAGGTGAACTGTTGGCATGGGGTGTCCGTAACGGAGTTGGTATTGCTTTGTCAAAAGACGGAAATGACCTGTGGGAAATTGAAAATAGCTCTGACAATCTCCTCTGGCGTGGCGTGGACGTGCATGTTGACAACCCTGGTTAGTATTTCTTGAGCATATGCACCTAACTCCTTGACTGACGCACGTGTAGCGGAAGAATTAAACCGCATCTCGCTCAGGGATCCTCAAAAGATCCCAGTCGAACACAAGTTTTATGGGTATCCTCACTGTTTTACCGCCTGGAACGCCTCCTCTGTCCCAGCGAATGCTTCGGCTCCCGTCTTCAACTTTAAAACCGGGGATCAGTTTTCGAGAAGGGATCCGTCGGATGTCCACAATGACGCCTGGTGTGCAAACCGAAACAACGTCATCAAACCGGCGCTCTCTCTAATGGCGCACTCGGCCCCACTTGACCTTGTCTTCTACGATAAATCTAAGTGCTCCGACAACTCCCAAGCAATTTCCCGCCGGTGGGACGGCGATGCATTCTCGAGTTTCCATGGTTCCTGGAACCGTCAACCACCGACCGGTAACGCTTAGTTTCATTCTTCACCGGAGAGTGTCTTACAGTCCAAACTTAGGCTATAAAGTTGTTCGCATCCCGTGGGCAGGCAATGGCCCCCGGGCACGATCGGACTCTACAAACGGTTATGAAACTGTCGTTGCGGCGCCTGATTTGACCAAGTGTCCCTCCCAGTGCATTCGTCCCGCCGCTTTGGCTTTTGATCACCTGGGAAGGCTATTCGTGAGCTCCGACGATACTGGCGAGGTGCGTGGTAAATCTACAGTGCTTAAGCGTGTGCTCACATTGGCAACCTTGCCTATAGATATTCGTCATTCATAACAAGGCTTAGGGAATTATGTATTACAGTATAAATAATATCTCAGTTATCTCTTGTCGCACTGTATATACCATACTAAGTCTCGCAAACGTATCACTGGATGCCTCTGATATCAGGGTGTTCTTGGGATGAGACATAGCATAAAATCGGGTATATATGCGGGCGTTCCAAACGCTATTACCATATTGGTGCATCACAGCCAGCTGAATGAAAAGCGCCCTCACTTTGCGATTAAATTCAATTCAACAAGTTCAAGCATCGACATCTGAGGACCAACACTATCGTACAAAAAAACACCTCCTATAGCCCATGAAACAGAGTCCCGAAAATCAAAGAACGGGGTGCTTTTTTATCGCATACGCGGCATACCACTTAATCAGCGGACATCTTTCCGGGTCCAATGCCTCGGTGAGCATCTCTTCGACGAGAGCGTTAGCCTCTTCATCTGTCAGCCCGGCATCACGCGTCATGCTAACCGAGTCTCGTGCGCATACAACGTGAAAATGACGGATCCACTGAATCATGTAGGGATCTATGCGCGCTGCACAGGGGCGCCCAGGATGAGGGTGCAGTGGGATTGTTTTGAGTATCGGAACGATCCTCTCAAATCCTTTGGCATTCTTGGACGAGTTCCATAGCTCAGAGCCTGGAGCAAGCCAGTCACTAATCTTGGTGCATGCATCTGGGTCAGCGCCGTATTGCCTCAGCGCAGTGGCCATGAGGTCAAAAACTTTGCACCCGGCCGGGTTGGTCGCTATGGCGGGCCTAGAAATGTCGCTACTTTCCCAGAGACCCAAGCCAAATTCGCGAATGTGGATAAGTCCGCCTGGTCGAAGAATCCGGTGAACCTCGAGCAAGAGCGCCTGGTAGTTCTTGGTCTACCATTAGCGCGAGTAAGTACAAGAGCTTATATTCAGAGAGAACTCCATATTTACCAATTCAACCCCCGCATTTATGAAAACTATATCCTGAGAATCGTCTTCGGCCAAGAGCCCGCTGCCTATATCGTACACTTCAAATACGATGTTTGGCCGTGGCGCGTGGGCAACCAGTGGGGCAACGTCTACGCTGCGGAACTGGACGTGGGGAAACTCGGCTGCCATTTCTTGGACCCTGTGCTTACAAGTCAAGATTCAGTCCCATAGCACAAAGTAGAGTCGACCCACCAAGTTCCACTTCTAGTTCCTATTTCTAGCACACAGCGCTGGGTCTCTTCCCCAGATCCTGCATTAGAGCCAAGTATTTGCCGAACCGGGCCCAAATAATTATGACCAAACAGCCACTTTTCCACCACGTGTCGTAATATATCTCGCCTCGTGTTGTCAGAGGGCATCCAACGGAGTGCGTTTTCGCTAGCCGGTTGTTGTCGACCGTGATGTGTAATGAAAAAGTCTAATAATTGAAAGTCAGCTCGTGAGATCAACAGTATGACACCCGGCTGTATTGACCTGTCAACTCATCTGATTGTATTGTCATTGCGGACGCGGATGATTCAGTAGTCTCGGATACGATGTCGGATATAGATTCGGTCTGGTAGGTCGGAACCACATGATAGACGTGGCCCTCAGTCTCGGGATCGTAGTGTGGGTATGCAGACATGGTACTAGTACAAAAGATGGTGGCCCAGACCCGACGCCATGCAGTGGAAATAAGAGGGTCCATCAACGAAAGTTGGCGCCGAGCTAACGTGACCCGGAATCAATGGTTTACCGTAAGAATTACTAATTTAGGCGAGTTGAAAAGGTAAGAATCGATTATTATGGTATGCACAATAGATATAACCTGGGGTCCTGCACGTAAACATGGGTATACTGGTACCTCACATGTCGCTAAATTAGACGAAGATATCAGACTACTGTCGGATCGGTCTACGCCTCTGACCTCGTTCTATGTAACTTGAAATGCGTACATGGCCGCTACAGTAGCCGCCACACTTGAGGCCATTCGTGCTTGAGTGATGTTGGACTATCCTCCGAGTCGGTAATCACATACCATCGCGACTTGCCAAATTGCCGGGTGCGCGGCAGCGCGATGCTGGGGTTTGAACCGTTATGTATTCGTCATTGCTCGCGTATATGCTAGTTTGATTAATCTGCTCGCCTTTGTACATTCGGCAGATGGGCTGCTTTGGAAGATGTACGCTAGCAGATGCGCTGTCACGACATAGCCGCCCTAACGTATGTTCAAAAGGTAGAGGGAAAATACAAGTCCGTGACTCGTATTGCCGTAAGCTTGCTGTGTGGAAAGCCCAGCAAAGAATGTAACACCGCAAAATCAGATGCGCATTCTTAAGTACCTGTTACAATAGAAAAAGCAACGCTTGGGCAGGGCCTCCTGGAAGTTGGTCATTATGTTTCAAGCCCTATGCTACGTTTTCTAACCTGACCAGCGGTACGACCAAAGCCTAACGCATAGATGTCCAACCTTCATATGTCGACCCAGTGACGTAAAAGTAGTTCGTGTTTCTCGGAACGAGGCATAATCGAACATTTGAACGGCAATGGATAGCTGAACAGGCGAAAACATGAACAAGACACTGGCGGTCAAACCTATGGTGCATACCTTATGAGTAGGTTGGGTCCCTTTCGAACTTCAGGTAGAACGTTGTTCCCAAACTGGTCGCGCGTCGGCGTAATATTGAATATTGTGAGCAAGGTGCACATCGTGATGAAGAGACTTGATTCGGCAAAATGAATGCCCTGACAACTCCTGTGTAAGATGCAAGATTCAGTTGTCGGCGGGTGACGCCCTTCTTAGTACCCACCGCCGCCCATACCCAAAAACAGGAGCGCTGGGTACCACCGGATCGAGGAACCGCTCGGGGTAGAAGCGTTCTGGGCTGGGGTAGATTGCCGGATCATTGCAGATCGCCCTGTGGATTCGTGAATTGGATACGATTTGCCATTCCTACTCGATACCGATCCTTACCACGTATTTCCGATACTGAGCATAAGTAAGCGTCAGAATGATTATATGTGACGTGGGCGTGATGTACGGACACTGTTGAGCCTTTAGGAATAAAGTATCCTCGGTACACGTCATCTTGGGTGGATGCATGAGGCACGCCTCAGAAACGTCCGCAGTGTGGGTTAGGATAAAGACAATGGGAACGAAATGACCTACCGAGTGGAAAGGCAGGCCACCAGCGTAGTACCTCTTTCACGATACAGCATACATATGGCAGTGATTCGCGGTCGCTCATCTCTGGAAGCCGGGCGTCTCCGAGCACCGCATCAATTTCAGCTTGAGCTTTAGCTTGTACCTCGGGATGAAGAACCATAGAAAGTACAAATACAATGACCGTCGCTACGGACTAAAAACCGTCCAATAAAATGATTAGCGAGTGGAATAAGCCTAATATTTAACAAAACAACGTACAGTATCGGTCCCAGCTGGATTGCAGGGCGATGGCGTCAGAACTCAAATAAGCTCAAAGCGTTGAAATAGTGACCCGCGAATAGCGTTGCTGTTGCCCACCGAATTCGATCCTCCAAATGCCGCCTCGCAGTCTCACTATGCACCTCACTATCCTTCACGCCTCCTAACATTTGGCTAAGAACGGAATGCGGAGCGATACCTTTTGCCTAGTGAAGTATATACCCTGATATCATCGACCAGTCTCTAGAAGATTGTGTAGTGCTTACGATCTGATCCTTTGCCCAGTGGTACGGTAGGTTAACCATCTCTTCCACTTCTTTCCTCCAAGCGTTTGCCGTACGCTTCCATTCAGCTCCGGGAATCCACGAGGGAATGTACTTCATCCATACAATCGTGTTTACGTAGAAGTCTGCGATTGATGAGTCGCGTGAAGGAAACAATCCTTGCGAGTGACTCACTCCCGGCTAAGGCAGCCTCGCTAATGCGGTGTACGGCATTCTCGACGACTTTAACGAGGTCATCATTAGACGAAGATACTTCGTAACCATAGACTGAGGAGAGCAGCGTTGCACCGGACATTCTGCGAATACATTGATTAATTACAGATCCAAATACTATGTCTAGTGGAATACTTGCCGGCGGAACTCCTCATTGAAGTTCTCTGGGTTATCTAGTAGTCTCTGTAAAGCCAAACGCGTCTGCTTCACCATAACAGGCCATAGGTCTTCGCTAGCCTTCTTGTGGAGTACAGAATGTGTCAGCCTACGCTGGGTACGCCAGTTGTCGCCATAGCGAATATTTCCAGTATTGTTACCCCAACCCACCCTGCAAACATGGGCGTAAGATAAGCAATATTTACAACGAGCGAGGGCTCACAGCTTCTCGTCGTTGAGCATAGGTAGTTCTGGGCGATCGGAATATATCGAGGAACGCCTGGATAAAAGCTCGGTTGCAGTGTCCAGCGAATTGATAATAATCACGGTGTGACCGAATATAGTCATTGAAATGATATCGCCTGGGCCGAATCGTCAAGGGGGTGAGTATGGGCGGATGGGAGACTAACTATTGAGTTGGATCCCCCAGTCTCGATAAACTCTAGGCTCATCATCTGAAGGGATGTGTCGGAGGTGACCAATGATTGGATCCGGCTTGAGTGAGGGAGGCAATGGTGGACGAAGTGGTTTCTGCTTTCGATGTCGCACATACTGAACGGCCGCCCATAGGAAGCAAATGGCTAATAAAGGAGTACCAAGAGTCATCTTGGGGTAATGGGGGGGAGACAGCGGTGACAAGGAGAGTGGAGCGAGTAGCTGATATAGTGCACTTTCGCGGATCTATTCGAATCCCAAGGAGGCGACTCCAGGTTTTACAGAGTGTAGCATGTAGGTTCCCCAAATCATCCCCTGCTTCTTTGTTATCGTAACCCAATGCGTGCCTCGTAGTCTCACGGGATTGATGCGTAAAAATGCTCGAGATGGGTTGAAGAACGCGGGTAAAAGCTCTAGTAACCCTCTCTATCCGAGGAACTGGGAGAGTGATACTTAGCTAGGGCAGCTTGAGAGTAGTATATCATAGAGAATACGTTTTTTTCCTATCGTAGATGGGGGTGAAGAAATGTTATGTGCCGGATTGTTGGGCTCGGACAAAAGTCTCAGGGATCAGAAGAATGGAATCCTTCGCTGTGGCGAGGGAGAGCGATGAGCAAGTAAGCGGTATATGGCACACAGATTAATAATCGAAGCGGAGGCTTTTGTATTGGCATAAAACATTATTGCAATAGTAGATGATCGATATCTGCTTGCTCAACCAAAAGCGAGAAATCTCGTTTGGCTCGTCAGTTCTTGTGATGGCGGGAACTATCTCGTCAAGCTCGTGATGGTTCGTGAGTGCTCCCGAGATTTTACGAGCAGAAACGAGCAAAAGGCTCGTTTGTCTCCTGAGCGCTTATGAGCAATCCCGAGCGCTCCAGAGACCGCCGAGATAGTCCCGGGCATCACGAGACCTCAAGAGCCAACCGAGATTTCTCACTTTTGGTTGAGTGGTCCGAGGCAAGTTGAGATCTATAGAAGGTTCCTTGTCAGCCTCAAGCTTGGCTCGGCTTCCAATAAACACCAGTATGTGTCATCAGGGCAACTGTATAGTTCAACACAGCCATGTTGCAGCTTTATCTCAGCTGAGTTTGAGCGTGTGTTTGGTACGGTGGCAACAGCGCCAAGGAATGCGTCGATATAGTCATAAAGGGCACCTGACGCGCCCTCTCCTTCAACCACCATCAGGTTAGAGTCAACAGGGGATTGCACGGTAGATTGTTCGAGGTGAGGAGCTTTCCGGATTATGACCGAGTCTCCGAGAACGAGATGGCACCACTGAAATTTCTCGCCACAGATCTTACGAACATGGGTCACGAATCCAATCATCACCCCGAAAAAGTAAGACATCCTCGGCGCATCATCCCAAAATACTCATTCGCAGCTTGGCGCTCAGCCCCACCGTACCATCCATCAATTTGGACCTGGGAACGTCCACTTTCATGGTAGGTCTTTCGACGACCACGACAGCGAACACTCGCACCACTACTCGGTCAAGACTTTAATCCGACCACCCATTGTCCGGCAGTGGATTCATCTTGGCAAAATGTGCGCTCCCACCTCGCCTCAGTTCCCCCGCATCAGAGCTTGCCACTCAATCTATATCCTCCTAGTCATCGCGAACACACGGAGCGTGTTCCATCGCGTCTCGAGCTGTTTTTCGATTTGGTGTTCGTGGCTATCGCCCACCAACTGAGCGATGCCGTCGCGGAGAACGCTAGCGCCGCTGGGCTCGCAAAATTCATCCTGATATTTTAGTAAGTTCGAACACAGGTTATTTCCAAGGTCGAGGCACTGATGTGGACCTGAACAGTCCTACTTGGTCCCTATGGAGCGAGTAAGTATAGTCTGTGTGTGGTGTATCTTGAGAGTTGACAACTAGCTAATAGATTCCGTAACTTTGTCAACGCCTCTGGGACCGACGATGTAGGTTTAGTCTGACATTTTCCGAAATCATCTTACGTATTCCCATAGGTCTTGCAACGCCTCGCGGTCCTTTGGTTGATGGCACTCCTCGTCGGTACGTTGCCATAGTCCTATCGAACTCTCAGCCTGATATTTCATTTCGTATAGGGTACACGGCCAATGCATCAGCTATCAAACTTGGCTCGCCCGAGTCAAGTGAGACCGCTGTTCACGCTGTACTTGCGGCAGCTACCGAACCGAGTCCCCATGGAAGTGAAGCGGTGCTTTCGACTCACCACGAGCGTGATCCAGCTCTGGTGACCGCCGTGGCGTTCTTTCTGATAGCAAAGTTCAGTCGAGTGGTGATCCTGGTGTACGTATACATCAACGCGTGTTAGTCCCATACTAACTAGGTTATAGCTGGTATGCGGTAGCGCTGCCGCTCTTTCGCTCGGCGTTCCTCCTCCAGGTTGTATACCAGATGGCAAATTTCTTTGTGTATCTTCCGCTTCTCTTTGTGAGGTCTCCGGCGGCAATCATTACGCTGGCTTCAGTAGGAATGGCCACAGATTATCTGCTTCGGTGAGCTTGGTTTGATTATTCCTGGATCACTCATTCAGATTCCCGATCAGCTACGCTGCTGGGGTCCCGCTCCTCTTGAACAATAAACTCACAAAAAAGATATTGGCACGAATGAACCACGAGGATTTGGAGGCCCATAGCACGAGCGTTGATCCGACAGTAAGTTTCTGTTTCCCAGCCCACGGATGAGCCCAAGCTGATCTCCGTAGGTCAATATCTGTGCTTACGAGAAGAGCCGAGAGAAGATCGCCCCGTATATCCCTGGTAAGAGTACGCCAGTTTGTTTCGTTGCGTTCAGCTCATTTGAACTGGTAGCGACAAATATTGAGCATTTCATCGAGCGTACGGCCGCCTTCGTAGTTATCGTACTTGGAGAAGTCGTCCTCAGCGTTATGTTAAGACGCACACCTAAACCCGAGCAACCAAACACAAACGCACAAGGCCTCCACCACGGTAACCCAAAAAGGCAAACCCGCAAAAAGCCGTCAACACACATCCTCGTCCTCAGCGTTGTTTACCATGCCTCTAGCGCGCAGGTGGGGTTCAAAAGGTATGGGAAAATCCCAGGAGTGTATCCGACCGACAGGCTGAAGTTTCGATTAGCATATATGGAAGCTCCGTCTCCGCACTGATAATTGCCTTCAACTTTTGCTGGCTGTACTTCGATGCCGAATGTAGCCATAATTTCGTGCACGCGATGCGTAGACATTGTCAGTTCGAGACCCTTACTGACCGAATACTATTCTAACGGACTGCTTCATTTTAGGGTTCACCTCTATTACTTTTACGAACCTCCACTTTCCACTCTGTGCCTCCCTGATTCTAGTTTCCGCCGCCACTTCCCGCATGACTCAACACGTGGAGGAGGTAACGCCTGCGATTCGGTGGTATTTTGGCGGGGGATTGGGCGTTGCACTCGTTAGCATGGCGTTGATTGGCGCAACCCACCGCGGACTGGATCCAGCGGGGACGTCTCGCCTGGGCCGGGTAAGTCCTCTGAATTCGGGTGTGTAGTCTACTGTACTAAAGCACTGCCCCAGTATACCCAACTTGCTTTCCGTCTCGCCGTGGGCGCAATAATCATTTGCCTACCTCTCTCCGATCTTTCGCCACTAAATATGCTCGGGACTAGCGCCGGCCTAACCGCGTTCCTTGTTGTGGAAGAGACATACGGGAAACTGAGACGGGGAGAACCACTGGCAAAACCAAATGCGGCCGAGCAGGACGTGATTGATGCGAGGGAGCATGCCGAAGAAGATGGACCCGAGGCAATGCGACTGGACTCGAATGTAACGGCTTCAGGGGATAGCGTTGGTATCAAGGAAATGAAGGCGCAGTGATCGAGATGTTATCCTTAGGACTGTTTCTTGGATCCCTTGTTTTTATCGTGCAGTTGTGTAGGGCGTGCCGGGGATTTCTTTTTCAAAGGGCGCCGAATACATATCTGTTTAACGCAAATAACAAGGCTTACACCTTGGTGGTTCAGTTACCCTTTCAGCAATTTGGTTACATGGCTAAAGTGGTCCCTATTGATCAAAATCATATGTTCGCATTCCGGCTATCCATACTGATAACGCTGGGACTTCAACAACAGAAGGTCTCCTCAGATTGATAACCAAGGTCAAACCATGACTAATTGGGGAATACAAACGCATATATCCACCAATTCTCCCGGTTTATCCACGGCCTTAGCCCAATGCGCCAAATTATACCTTGCTAACTTGAAACACGGTGTGTCGAAATCAGTCATAACAGGCAAGGACACCAGTGCCAGTAACTCCACGGAGGACGTTTGCACACTTGTCACACTATTTGACGCCTTCCTTGGTTAAAATCTAGGAACCAACGTGAAGCTGAGACTCGAAGTGGACGGATTTCCCCGAAGTTATCCTCATACGGCGACTGCAATACTAATCGGTACGTGAATCACAGTACGGAAACTCAGGGGGGCGCAACAAATCGCGCTAGTAGGATATGACGCTAGGTCTGCATTCGCCATAAGAGCAGGCTCATTCGACGCGAAATGATTCAACAAAAGACCCGCGAGGTAAAACATTAGGACCACAGGCTCTATGTCATCGTAAGATGCGACCCGGATATCATAGGCGTGAGGAAATACCGGAAGACGTTTACGCCACAAGGCGATTGTCCCCCCGTTAATATACGCCTATGGCAGGCTGGTATGTCACAATCCCGCGGTACGATTTCACAATATTAAACATAAATTTGTACCTGGACGCGTTCGATCCGCGCGGCGCAAGTTTTGACCTCCACCTCATTCACCGGTAAACCTCAATTTGTAGTCACAAGCATGAGGCATTTCGACTTGGTCATGCTGCTCGATGCCCGTCATGAAGCCGCCGGTTGTAGGCACTGTTGGTCATCGTGGCTCGAAGAAGGTCTAATGTGAAATAATAATGAAGGCAGACAGGGTAACTCTGTATAACATGGTTCCGCCGCAATTAATTAAGGTTGCGATTTTAGTGTCTCGAAGTGAGGATCTGTTTCAATCTAATAATATTGAGCATATATGTACACGATCGGAGGCGATCCACCTCCGAGGTTAACTCGCCTGTTTAAATCGACACCATGGTCGTACAGGGGTACTCTTGCTGTATCAGGGATCGACCTTGCGAGCTACGAGTAGCGCAAATTGAGTCACCTTTTAGGTTAATCGGTCCTTACACGATGGACCGCGAGGCAAGAAAAAAAAAGATGGGACTCGGTATTTCCTACCGGAACGCAGCCAATTCATTAATAGTAAGAAGTCCAGGATTTGGCTGCAGTCGCTTAATTTGAAGCCTTGCTGATCCTCTAGGTGATCGATTTGTTGGTCTGCGTCTGCCGCGTCCAATCATTTTTCGAGGGAGTAGAGAGTGTGGGCGGGTTTCGTGCTCTCACTGGTTCGATGAAAAATGTATCGCGAGCGACTGAGATCCGTTACCATGAAACGCGCAATCTATAGTCGAGGGCGAACCTACCCACCAGCGTCATCGTTCTCTCCCCCGAATCTAGCAACTTGCGGCAACTCAACTGCGCTGGCGCATATAGTCGGTTCAATGTACGAATTGGCCAGGCGGGGTAAATTTAGTTATATGACGTATTGGATTGTGGGTCAGGGCGGTAGATACATACGAAATACCTGAAGATGAGATACACGGAGCGGGGGTGAACCGGAGGAATTTACCGCGACAAACGAATGGTCAGCGTTTGGCGGGTTGTATTCGTGGAGGTGGAGAAGGCCCTCGGAGAGGATCTGACGTCGTTGGGATCTCATCGGGGCCGACTGCAAGTTCGCCCTGATGGCTCAGCGCAAAATCATCGAGGAGGCGATAGTTTAAGAGCAGTGTACTTGAGATGGCAGACGGCTCGATAGTAATCGACAGTTACCCGAGAGTGGTCGTGATCCCACGTAAAATGCTCATGTAAGATGCTCAAGTAGATTACGCGCAGTCAACGAAATGAGAATAAAAATAGTCGACGCGATAATTGAAACGCAAGAGATGTTTCAGGTACGAATATTTCCGCAGTCGGTGTATCGTTCGAGTGCCAGGGACAATAACCGAAAAGGGAGAAGCCGTCGGGTGGCGACCCGTGAGTGCGCATTTGGAGATTTTTGTGGGTAGGCAGGTCGGACAAACGATGGTGGCGATAATAAACGTCGGGCAAGAAAAATTACAGGGGCGGCAAAGATGAGCGAAGCAGGGGTGCATAATGGGAAGTGACCGGGAGTGAGGAAGATGCCGGTGTCCAAGAAAAGCTGAGAGTGCCGAGCGCAACGGAGACAAGAGCCCGGCGCTAAAGTCATTAACTGACATTTGCGTGACAGAGCCGCGTTGTTTACTCCCCCGCTCTCTGAGTGTTTTTCTCGTGGTTGAACGCGACGCAGACGGCTCTGATTTGACCGTAAGTGGTAGTTATTCCGATGGTCCTCGGATGCTGATGGATGGTTACCAGTCACATGGCGTATCCAAACCAGCACCATGGTTCGCATGGCAGTCCTTACTCGAACCCACTTTCTCCCTCCACCCCCCGCCTTGAACAAGACCCGTTTGCGTCTCCCGCTCCTTCCTATAGCGCAAACCAGAGCACTGCTACCCTCCACAGCCCGCACCAGCCTTTGACAGGCTCGTCTCCCTACGCCCCTGCCTACCGCGCCCACTCGCCCACCTCGGCCCATCCACTCGCTGACCCAATGTCCCACAACCAGCAATACAACCAGCCCTACCAACAGCAGAGCTATGCCTACTCCAACGATGGACACTCGGACTGGGACGCTCGCAGCACCAAGTCGTACCAGACCTACCAGTCCCAGTCGCACCTCGACCCGTACAACAAGCAGTACGAGATGACCCAGGTCCCCGCAGTCCCTTCTCTTCCCTACAACGGCGGAGTAGTCGACTATCCCCCGCAGCAGCCGTACCAGACTGGTCTGGGCGGCGGCCTCCGACCCCATCCCGGGGGGAGCCAGCACTCGCATACCGGCTATTCGAGTGCTCGCGACAAGATGATGAAGCGTAGGGTGAGTGCCCAAATACTTGTTAGACCCGGCTAATCCCTTTCTAGTCCGTCCGCCGCATCGAGCTCCAGCAAGGCAATCTCGTGCTCGACGTCCCGGTCCCCTCGGCGATCGTTCCCCCTGGCTGCACGGCCGAAGAACAAACCAAGATGCGATACACTGCGGCTACCTGCGACCCCGACGACTTTGCAACCTCCAAATACTCTCTCCGTCCCTACCTCATGAACCGACAAACCGAGCTATTCATCGTCATGACCATGTACAACGAAGACGAGGTCCTCTTCGTCAAGACCATGAACGCCGTCATCAAGAACGTCACCCATCTCTGCAGCCGGACAAAGAGCAAGACATGGGGGCCAGAGGGCTGGAAAAAGGTGCGCCACTCGGCTGCGTCCCGACCCGGACTTACCCTTTGCAGGTCGTTGTCTGCGTCGTATCCGACGGTCGCAACAAGATCAACCAGCGCACGCTCAAGGTCCTCCAGCTCATGGGATGCTACCAGGACGGTATCGCCAAGGACGAGGTTGCCGGAAAGGACGTTACGGCCCATATCTTCGAGTACACCTCCACCGTCGTGGTCTCGGACTCGGGCGAGGTTGCGCAGGGCGGGACCCCGATCCAGATTCTGTTTTGTCTCAAGGAGCAGAACAAGAAGAAGCTCAACTCGCATCGGTGGTTCTTCAATGCTTTCGGCCCACTCATCAGACCGAATGGTAAGCCCTTGAATCCACGCTCTAATTAATGACTAATTTCTTCCTAGTTTGTATCTTGCTTGACGTTGGTACAAAGCCCACCGGAACCTCGATCTATGAACTCTGGAAATGCTTCGACAGTCACCCTGGTGTCGGCGGCGCATGCGGAGAGTAAGTGCACCCCGTTTCAACCCCATTCCGTCCTAACCCTCCCCAGGATCTGCGTCGACGCTGGTCGCGGATGTTCCATCCTCCTCAAGTCGCCCCTCGCCGCCTCGCAAAACTTTGAGTACAAGATGTCCAACATCCTCGACAAGCCCCTCGAATCCGTTTTCGGTTACATTTCCGTCTTGCCTGGCGCGTTCTCGGCGTATCGATACAAGGCGCTACTCGGCAAGCCCCTGCAAATGTACTTCAAGGGCGAGACGATGCACGGAGGAGGATCAGACGGTGCGGGCTTGTTCGAGCGGAACATGTATCTCGCCGAGGATCGCATTTTGTGCTTTGAGATTGTGACGAAGAAGAAGGAAGCATGGACGTGAGTGTGCGGATGGGTTATTGGTATGATGACTGACCGTTGGTATAGGCTGAAATACGTCAAGAGCGCCAAGGCGTCGACCGATGTCCCTACGACCGTATGTTTTCCTATGCTCGCCTAGTCCTCGTTCTTACCCTCTGGTAGATCGCCGAGTTCATCTCCCAACGTCGTCGCTGGCTCAACGGCTCGTTCTTTGCTGCGCTTCACGCGACGACATTCCAACATCGCATCTGGACGTCCGGCCAAGGCTTTTTCCGCAAGATTATCCTTCAGTTCGAGTTTTTGTACAACGCTGTGCAAATGTTATTCGCATGGACCTCGCTCGCGAATTTCTACCTGGCATTTTACTTTGTAAGTTTATTATTCTCTCAGAAAGCTCGTACTCACCGACTCGATAGCTGGTCAGCTCGGCTACGTCCAACGCCGACCAGGACGCGTTCAACTTTCTGGGTCACAGTGCCGGTGTCAAGGTTTTCGAAGTCATCCTCAAGGTACGTTGATCGGATGGCCTGGTGAATATAGCTAACGCGCGCTGCAGTTGTACATTGCGTTGTTGTTCGTCGTTCTGATCTGCTCGCTCGGAAATCGGCCGCAGGTAAGTCTAATTCGAAGATGATTGACACCGCGCTCATTCTCATTCATCGATAGGGCTCGAAAATCACTTATGGCACGGCGATCATACTGTTCGGCGTTTGTAACATCATCACGCTCTGGTGCGCTGGGTTCACGGTGTACTTGGCCGTTCCACACTCGCTCTCCGAATGGGCCAATTTCGACAAGTAAGTGGCATTATTTCTTCGGCCGTAATTCTTACTGATATTGCTAGGCTGTTGGAAAACCGAACGTTCCGTGATATCGTGAGTACGCCGTAAATACCAATATCGCTGGACTCACCCGAAATAGGTCATCTCGCTCGCCGCGACCTATGGGTTATACTTTATCGGCTCGTTCATGCACGGCGAGCCGTGGCACATGTTTACCTCGTTCCTCCGTGAGTAATGCTGGCCAAGGAGGACCATCGAGACTGACCATATGCTTGCAGAGTATCTCTTCTTGTTGCCGAGCTGTAAGTACTCGTGTTAGGTTTCCGTGCGGGTTGCTAATTTATTTCGCAATTTAGACGTCAACATTCTGAGTAAGCCAATCATCCTAAACTTGAATTCAGTGGACTAACCATTCGTTTCTCGTACGCAGTGATGTACGCAATGTGTAAGTGACTTGGTATCGTCCACCCTCATAAACTGACTTGAAGCGTAGGTAACCTGCACGATCTCGGTTGGGGTACAAAGGGTGACAACGGCGCGGTCAAGGACCTTGGAGGCGCGAAAAAGGTCAAGGGCGACGACGGCAAGGACATGATGGAGGTCCGGGTCCCCACCGTCAAGGAAGACATCGACTCGATGTGGGCCGCCAGTCGAAACGTCCTGCGTCAGAAGCCCGCCGAGGTCAAGGAGAAACGTGATGCGTGAGTCGCGTGGTCGGATGGGAGATTTATGACTGACACCTGGTGTAGCGCGACGAAACAGATGGACAACGACCGCAACTCGCGAACAAACGTCGTGCTCGTATGGATGGGTACGAATATGTGAGTCGCAAACTTTCGCTCGTTTCACATTCTCATCCCTCGTAGGGCCATGATTATTTTCTTCACGTCCGAGCTCTTCCTTGACTTGACGAAAAAGTGGGCGGACGCTTCAACGGGCGGCGTGTTCAACCCGTACTTGTCCTTTTTGTTCTACGCACTGTGAGTATCCGTTTGATTCGTATGTTGATGTCTCGGCTGACTCGTTTGCGCAGAGCGGGGCTGAGTTTGATTGTACGCATTTATTACCCTCCTGCTTGAGGTACCGATACTAACTTTTGTTCAGCGATTCCTGGGCTCGTTACTTTACCTCATCTTCCGATTGGTTGGTCTCTAGATACGTACGAATTTTCTGCGAGTCAGGCACTCGTTCGCATACTTGTCCTCACCCCCCGACGCACCTACCCGAGTTTTGGAGTTGTAAAAACGCCTTTCGTCTATCGTTTATTCACACTGTCATTGATATACCCTTCCGTCCTTAGAATGAATACTATTATTGGGGTCTACGGAATATGTTGTGGGCTGGCGTATAGTTTATTTGGTTAATTTTTTGCACTCGACTTGGACCGCCGAGCACAGGTTCCTGGCTAATGCTCATGATGTCACGTGCACATCGGGTGGGAACAATCCGCGCCACTTGACCGCGACCACCACATTCCATGTCGACCTCTAACTCGAGTATTCCGCCCCTTTCCAGCCCGATCAGGAATGATTATGGGACTCTTAGTGAAAACCGCGAGTGGCTTAAAGATCCCAAGAAACGCGCACTCCTCGAACTTGCCAAAGAGGTCTCGGAGAATGATTTTCTATCCACGCACCTTGCTGCAACCCTCACTGAGGGCGAATCTTGGTCTCCGTGGCCAGCGCTGGAGGTCTTGGTGAATCAGTTCCAAAAAACTGTAGATACTTTTCAAAAGGAAGCCCAACTATACGTACCTCTCCTGAAGCTCCTCAATTCGATAAGCTACGAGGTATTCCAGTCGCTCCCCGCTCAAAACCAACCCCGACGGGCCCTCGTCTTCCTTACATGCCACGAGCAAATGATTTACAACCCATTTGGAGGGTCCATATCTCCGGATTTCGTCGTGTTAGAGGACGAGGCAAGCATATTGGCTGGCTTAGCGGGTGAGTTCGCCGCGACATCCCTACACCGTGGCGAGTGGAGGCTAATGTATCGTGATCAGATCACAGCCAAAACAAAAGCTTTTTATGCCCTGTACCAAAATGGCATGCTCTAGTCGCAACGGGGGAAGTAAAGGGGTGGAGGAGCAAAGGTCAAGACGCTAAACACGTGGAACGATATGCGATATCGAAGGACCAAGAAGCTATAGCCCAGGCGGCAAAATACCTCCTACACCATCTACAAAACCGACCTGAACAGGTGTCAGTCCTTGGGTTTGCCTCCATAGGAAAGCGCTATCGTTTATTCTATCACGACGCCAGCGCCATCCAGTATTCTCCACTGTTAGACTGGACCCCGAGGACGATATTCGCATTTATTCGGCGGTTGTACGCGATGCCTTCAAGAGACCCTTCCATGAACTTGGTACCACACCCGGACGCAAGCATAGCAGAGAACTTGAAGCCCATATGGGCGATCAAAGTCGACGACGAGGTTTTTGTGGCAGGGGAAGCAAGACCAGAGATGGGACCTGGACAGCGCCGTTTTGTTGCAATCGTGCGCCATATCGAAACCGGCGTTGAGTACTTCGTAAAGGACATCTGGCGAAATACTCGCGGGAGATTTATAGAAGCCGAGTTATGCAACAAGGCTCACAAGCCCCGACAGCTTCCCGGACTCATGTCGGTTGCTCGTTTCGGCGGAGTCCTGGACGAACATGGAGACCAGATTTGCACTCCATCCCTACCACGAGCGTTGGACGAATCGGTCCCAGATCCTAGGGAAAAGGCGCGGCTGTTTACACTAGATGTAGGGAAACGCTTGACAACCATTGAAAGCGCTCTGGAGTTTCTGCGTGTGATGTATGACGCCTGTGCTGGTGAGTAACAGCCCTTATCTAGCCGTTATATACTTCTCACTCGATGGATACAGTGCAGCGGAATATGTACGAACAATCTCGTGTCATGCACCGAGATGTTAGTGAAGGTAATGTTATGGTTGCTCCAGCGGACGAGGAATTCTACGATCGATGTATTGACGGCTACGACAACGTAAAATATATCAACCAGGTACTACCAAAAGACCCGGAAAGGTAATGTTTGATCCTTGCTGGCGTTTGCATTCTAACAGGCGCCTCGCTCTCGTAGGGATGAGAAACCACGACCTGCATGCTTGCTCGTCGATCTTGGACACGGTGTAGACCTTGATGAGGCACAAAGCGATCCCAAGTTGCTCGCGGAAAGAACCGTAGGCGAATCTATAAGTTAATTTTTGTGGGGCTCACTGGTTTGCTAGGGCACGCCCAAATTCATTGCTCGCTCCGTGTCCTCCGGGGCCCTTCTACCCTTCGCAAGCCACCAGAGTAACTTGGCGGAGATGCCTCTCCTAGAAGGTGTCGCACTTGCACGGTACAAGGACCAATATGGCGACAAACATTATGACTTCTACTCTACTTTGTTACAGGCGACGCCACCGAAACTAACTGCCACCCAACGGTCCCAAATAACTTGTGTGCATCGACTTTTTCATGATGCGGAGTCGGTCTTTTGGCTCATTTCCTGGATCCTTATTCGCTCTGCTCCCCCAAACTCCCCACAGGAGCCCGAGCACTCTGCACAATTGGTACGCTACCTTAGGAAGATGCAGGAGCATCGGCCATTCAACGAAGCCGGCGATGAACGTGATCAAATAATGTCGTTTGATTGGGAGGGCATGCTTCACGAAGGCTTGAAGTCGCTGGCACCAATGCTGCGCGATATGTGCTCATACATTTCGCCTGAATGGGCCTTTAGGACTGATCTCGAGGAGTCGCCTGAACACGTTCACGAGGCTCTAATGAGACTTCTGCTCACAGAGATTGTGCGACTTGAGGAGGACGGCGACATACCCATTGAGGTCGAAGGGCGTTACTTACCTGTGATCGAACGATTCCCGCAGCTAGATCATAACACGGCATCGCAATCTCAGAGTGCAGCACTTGGATCCACCACTACCCCCTCGGTAAACCAACAGAGCCGTGTAATGCCCACTAAGCAGAAGACCTGGAAGCAGAATTTGTCCGAGACTCGGGATGACTGGCTTGCGAGCGTGAAAATAGTCGTACAGCAGATCAACTGGCCCAACGTGTCTTTCAGGCTCAAAACGTTCACTCGGATCATGTCCGCAAAACAGGTGGGGGCTCCGGAGCTGTGAGGGATGTAGCGTGCGGTCCTTGACCAGGCGCACGTGTGTTGTATCTTGGCAATGTCTTATGTTTATGTCCTCTCTTGTTCTTATGTGAGCATCCCCAATTGTAACCTATGTATGTGCATTCTACACTGGTGCCAGTCACCATGAATAGTGGAACTACTGAATCATATCAGGGGACCCACACCTGGTCAAGTGATGGCCATGCGCAAGTGACAACCTCCCAGCTGTAACAGTTACAGTTACAAGATGGAGTGGAGGTGCCACGCGTGGTGTGGCAACTTGGTTCCTTGTATGCACATAGGTTAGAAGCGGTCAGGTCAGGTTTTAGGGGTGCACATATGATAATTAAACTATAACCAACTGTTTATCTCAAGATCTGGTGATTAGTTCTGCCCCAAACTTCTCTGACAGCCTTGGAATGCATGCAGCTACAGATGTAGGCCAGCAGCACCCAAAAATAATTCTATGGGTTTGTCACTGCTGTTACTCAGCTGCAGAATTTCAAATTAAAAGAACACAATCCATGTGGCAGTGTACCTTATGGTGGAACCCTCAGACCCTAGAATACTACATCCATACATTACTAATCCACATGTGTTGTCCAGATTAATGCACTAAGGTTAGGTTAGATAAGGATGGAGCGGAGCGGGGATGAAAGCAAAGGGCTAGCACACAACGTATACTAGCGCTTTTGGTATGACACCTCATCAGTGCTCATCCCCTTGTTTATATATCTGCTGGGAGCCAAGGAACTCCCACGCTAAGCGGCACGGTGGCCGGCTTGGCGATTTAAGCGAGATAACCTATCAGCAAATGATAGTATGACAACATGGATCTCGGCGGCCGAAGTTGACACGTGTCAACAGCCAAGACCACGCCACTTGGCACGGTACAAAGGAACGAATCCTTGGCAGCCGGTCATGTCACTCCTTGGCTACACGTGTCCGCCTAAGTGAGCCCACGTGTGCTAAATTGTTCCACGTCACTTAGGTACCTGACAACCGGCGCCCGCAAATCCCCGGCGCAAAGCGCAGCAGGAAGACACAGCGACACCGGCCCGTCCTGTAACAGGACGCTTATAGCCTCGACCCCAGAGTTCGACCCGCCAACAAGTGCGGGGAACCGAGCCGGGGAGTTCGGGCTTCGGAGTAGTTGGACCAACAGAACCAAGGGTCGAGACCCTTTGTCCACGTCGAGCCCTACCAAGGGTCCTTTAGCGCCCAGCGCTAACATGTCACGTGACCGATTGGTAAGTCTTATATAATGCTTTGTCATACCAGATGACTAACGCTTACAAAACAACAAAGCTAGACGCCAACCCAAAGTTAGCGTTAGGTTATTGTTAGGTTAAGTTAGGGTTGTGGTTGGGTTTGAACCAGACCAATATAATATAAATACACATAATTTAATTATACCCAAAGCTAAAATGCAGACATATCTGAGCGAATCAGTCCAAATCAATCAATTCGTGACCGTCCTCAATGTAACCAAGCACCATTTTACGCCAGGTAGCCGCTAAGTCGCCAAGGGACAAATGCCTCCTTCGACTTAAGATCATGCTACAACTCATGAGAAGACTCAGAGACTTAGGATCAGTTAGTTAGGTTATAGGCTCACGTAGGATGAGCTAGGATTGTCGGACGGAGACCATCAATCCTTGGACATCCCGAGGTGAGGTGCATCACGTGATGTCAGCTGGTCTAGAATGGTGGATCAATGTGGAGACCCATACGGCGTATGACTCAACAGGGATGCAGAAGCCAACGGAATAAGGGTGAGCGCGGGTATTCATGGCCTCAAACCACGTACGACTGCGCGGGGCCTGAATCGTCATACGGGTATACCTACGTGCATGCAGTTGTAGCCTGTGAGGCAGGAGTCCGGGCTCGGCCAGATGATGGTTGACAGCCGAGAGTGAAGTATGCTGAGCCTTCATACTCGGTTTGACCAATCTTGCAGTGAATATTGCGAGCCTGCTGTGCACACGAACAATTGTGCTCACTTTGACGGGGCTAATGAAGGTGCGTAGCTACTTCGAAAGTCTGAAACGGAATTGAATTGTTCAAAATGTAACTAATGTAACTAATGTACAATTTATATATATATTGACAGGCATACATACAGGTCGCAAGGCCATTGATCACTCAAACAAACTGCTCGATAGTTAGTCACCAAGTATCACGTGAATAGAAGTAACTTACGATTGAATCACAAGCACGCGCTCAATGTGATCGGCGAGCAGGGTATTCCACTCAGCGTCAAGTGAAAGATGCGGAATAAACCCGCGGCGAGTGAACAGGTCAGCGATAGCGTCAGCATGACGGCGACCTTCATCGGAAAGAGCGGCGGAGAGATCGGGCCAGATCTCCCGCGCGTGGGCAAAGTCTTCGCCAATAACCAAGCTCGAAATCCATGAGCGAGGCGAAGCGGCAGGGGAATGCGAGTCCGAGACCGAGGACGAGCCCGGGGACGAGAGACGGAGGGACTTAGGGCGGTCCAAGACCCAAGTGCCGAGGGAGGGTGAACTTTGGGACGAGGTCAATCCAGCGACCGACACGAGCGAGGACAAGGGAACGGGGTTGGCTACGGACTGACCAAGGGAGACCGAGTCGGAAGTGGATAGAGAACCATCGCCGGCGGACGACAGCAGCAGCAAGGACGGGGGCAGCTCGGTAAGCGCCAAGTTCGTGCCGTTTGCGGGAGCCCAGTTGGTCGTCCAGCGGCCGAGAGAGACCGAGCTTGCAGCAGAGGGAGCAGCGGCGTACGATAGCGGCGGGGAGGACGACAGACGCGGTGAAGACGGGGGCGGCCCAGTAAACATCGAGTCCGTGCCGTTTGCGGGAGCCGAGTTGGGCATCCAAATGCCGAGGGAAACCGAGCTCGCGGACAACGGCGACAGGGCGGGCGAGTTGCCGTTCGAGTCATGCTGGGGCGAGGGATCGGAGATCCGAACCCCGAGGGAGACAGAGGTGGCAGGCGAGGGGGACGATGGTGAGGAGCAGTCGAAAAGGGAATCGGGCGGCATGACTGCCGACCGAGTTAGCACGAGCGTCGGGACTGACTGGGGTAAGGAAAAAAAGTGACTCACGTGGAATGCTAAGGAGTACGGCCGGGGACAAACGGGTCGGACGGTGTGCGACTGAGCAAGTGCCGAGGGTGCCGAGCAGTCAGACTCGCAATGTTGGCAAGGAAGAGCGGAGTCAAACGGCGTCTGAAGACGCAAAGCGAGGACCGGAGTCGGGATCTTGCGGCACACAAACGGGCGAGCCGCAACAGTCGGACGGCGTGAGCAGACCGTTGGACACGTGCTCTCAGAACTCGCTGGCAGAACGTGACCGTCAGGATCATGTTCGGATCTTGCTCGGATCAGTTATCGGATGAGTAACGGTTTGTCAGCGACGGAAGCGAGTAGTCACATTCCGGACCGTATTTAAGGTCCCACGGGACGCCGGTCACGCGGTCGAGACCCAGGACAGGGACGCGCACATTCATACGGCGGACAACTGAGCGGCAGCACGTGCGGGGCGCAATTCGCCGTCCTTGGCCAATCGTGCCACGGCCGACTGGCAATGCGCCCGAAGGTTGCTGCTTTGGCCTACGGGGCAAAGGGCAAGCCCCTGCCACCACGTGCATTGAGGGCCATTGTGGAAAAGCTCGCGGCCTGTGGGGCCGCTTGCGCGATAAGTGCTAGCGCGCGAGACGAGAGCAATCATGACTGAACTGTAAACGATACAAACGATAAAATGATAAACGCCTGTCATAAAATCTATTCGGGACTATGTACAGGAGTCTGTGAGAGGTGCGCTGGGACTGTATCTAGACAGAACACAAGGTGCACTGGTCTCGGAGTCGACTACAAGGGCGGGAACCCTGACAATTACGTCACGAGGCCATGAGTCAGTTGACCAATGGGACGCAAAAGAGAATACCGGCGTGACGTGACTCACCCTTATTGTTCCCCTCCCCGCCCGTTTCCCCCACATTGTCGGGAGCTAGCTCACTCCATCGGACTCGCCTGTTGTCTCGCCCGCCTGTTCTCTTCTTGTGTGTTTGTGTTCCGCTCCTGTTTGCCGCGTTGCCACCTTCTTGTGGTTTTACTGTTACATTGTGTAACGCGGCTGTGCTTTATACGAGTCATGTCTGTTCATACAGCATGACTCACTTGGACACTCCTGACTGGTTGACTGCTGTGACTCTTGTGGCTGCGTTCTGTATGACTCGGCCACGTCTTGAATATATATAGAGGACCAACAAGCCTGGAAACCCCAGCTTGTTTTGTCTCGTCAAAACATCCCTTTGAGTGACACTTAGAACCACCCCTACCCTCAAGAGCCTACAGACACTTAAGTGTGTTGCGGTCCAAGAGGTCACTTAGGTCTTAGTGCCGTCCACTCTCCATCGCGGCTTGTCTCATAGCCACTAAGAAGAAGCTTACGACATTACAAAACAAGCTTATCAAACACATAAACATGTCTATTCAAGAAGACGGAGGGTCACGTCCCTCGTCCACTAGATCACCACGACACTGTGGACCCCAGACTTCCGGATCGTCCGGGGGTCGGGTCCGGATGGCACAAAAATCCGGAGGTAAGTCCCGCCAATGTCTTTTGGCGGACTTCCGGATTCCATATCCGGACCTCCGGACGACCCAACTTACCTCCGGATTGCCGAACATACTTCCGGACGTGCTCGCCGCCCTCGGACGGGCCTCTGGCGGATGATCGACCACTTTCGGATTGTTCGGAGGTTTCGAGGGGTGTTGTAGGATGGGGTGTAAACTGGTTATATAAACATTTGCGATTGTAATTACATAGTTCCTAATAATAGAAATTGTTACATTAGCAAACTGGCGATCACGCAGCTCAATTAAATGCGGTGAGATAAACGTTTGCGCACCTTGGATTCATTCAGCACCCGGGCTCCGATCGATAATCCACCATTTATTTCCATCACGAACTCGCCCGATCGCACACATGATGTTGCACGCGTCGATCACTTCACCGCTTGAAAGTGGACCATCGTACGAAACCACCGTGTAGTCGTACGAGGTGTTGACTTCGGTTTGAGCCTCCAAAACCAAGGCGAGCAACAGGGTCTGAGGGTGATTGTTGGGATTGATGGCGGTGTTGGGCGGGATAGGGAGCGCGAAGAGGTGCTGGAGCTGCCCGTAAAAAGACCGCGTGATAAAGTCGGGGGGCGCATTTGGTAGATGTGCGAGTCGATCGACCTCGAGCTCGTACTATAATTATATTAGCATAGTTTGACCAATAAATGCGACTCTTACTCGAATGAAAGATGCGTCACGCCCATCTTCCCGTAGCTTGTGGTAGCCCCGTGCCTGGATCAAATCACCTCCCCCGTGATGCGCATCCGTCCCCATTGCATAACCGACGCAGGAACATAAGCTTTGGCCACTTGGAATGTGGTTTCGTATGCTGTTACTAAGTGTTTGGCGATTTTTCGGCGCAGCGGCTCTGTCATCATCAGTCGTTCGGAACGGGGGGTCAACAGCGCACAATTCGGGTCTAAGTTGTATGCGGGCGTAAGAAAAAACGTAGTAAATTATTAGGTTACTTACAATCTGGAAGTCGGTCGCCCTCAATTGCCTGACCTTCATCCTCGGCGTCCTCGGCATCCCTGGGGTGACGAAGCACGATCGTATCATGAAGGTCGTACACCTCGCGAATAACTCGCAGTTGAGCACAATCCAAGATTCGCCGTGCAATATTTGCCGAGTAGTATCGTCGGCTCCGGACTGAAGCACCGATGAAGCTACAGTATCGCTCCATCGGGAAGGCCCAATACGCCCAGACGGGGCCTAGGAATTCGATCGAGTCGGCGATGTGCAGGAGATAATGAACGTTGACGGGGCATGTTTGTAGTCGATTGGCACTGTATTGATAGTATATGCTATTCAACGATAAGTTTCTGGTCGACAAGTGTATGTATGCGCTCACCCACCGTTCATATTCTTGAATCCACTCGGCGAATCCATTGCGAATCGTAGGAATGTCGTCCCTAGAAATTTGATGATCGACACACATCTTAACCAGAGTTATTAGGCGGACAAAATGGGTATAATATGATCGCTTAGCAAAGCGACGGCGTAGTAAGCAAGGGGCAAGCTGAGTCGCGAAGAGCATCCAGGACTCGGCGATAAAATTGCCGCGCTTTTTCAGATTGGGGACACGACACCCGAATGCAGAAGGGATCGTACAGCCAGAGTCTTCGCATAGATTTCCAATAAGAGCCCAGAGTACCGAGTCGATTTGGTACGTTTCTTCGCCGTTGTCGATATCGTTAAAGTCGTTGGTCCATAGGTCGACAAGCTGGGGGATCAAGTTAATCCACACCATATGCATCACTTCGACAGGGAACGAGGCTGGAATGCTGATCGAAGAGAGTCTAGCAAGCAGTGAGACCCCTTTAACACCGTAGGTTGTTGCCAGTTTGGAGCACGCGTGCTCATTTGGTGTACGAAGGACCTCGTCCCCCTGCACTAGGGTTTCTGTATGCGTTCGCAGAGGCAAGTCCAGAGGGTCGGCGATCGTTCCGTCAGGTTGATGTAATGGGCAATACATATGCGTGCCGCCCCCAGATGTCTGGCCTGAGATTGCCTCGTGCATACAGAATCGGCAAGGGAATCGAGCATTGTGGCCCAAGAACTCGAGTACTTTAGTGATTGCCGGTATATCACCAAAGACAGCCAGAATATGAGCGCGCAGTAAGAAAACCTCCTCGCGTAGCATATCAACAGCTTCGACGCCCATTGCAAGTTCAATCAGTTCGTCAATAAGCGGCTGAAGAAAGGAATTAATATCCTTGGGAGAATGTGGGCCGGGAATTACGCCGACGCAGATGATATTCTCTAGTAGGTTTCGGATTTCGGGTGGAAAGTTATAGTTAATGAGAATTATCGGCCAGCAGGTGTTTTTTCGACGCTTGAAGGGACACAAGCCATCGATTGAAACCCCAAGTGCAAGTTCGCGACGATCCTCGAAGTGATAATGACTTTGTTTTTTGCCGTCTATCTCCACCTTGGTACGTTTTAGTCTCTCATATTGCTCGCCGCCGAAGATCTCGTCTATGTCGCCCGATCGCTGATAATTTGTGCGGTATTCAAGCTTCTCGCAGGTGGATTTGTTGCGGAAAAGGGCAAGGACTTGGGGGATCATAGGGACATAAGAAAAGACTGAGTATGGTTGGCCAGCCGGGTTCAGTCGAGGTGCGTTGCAGTAAGGACATTCCTGTAAATCGCCTAGATAGCCGGTATAACAGACGCAAGAGTTCTTGCAGCAATGATACTTGACGGATGTTAGCGCCGAGAGCGAAAGCATTTGCGCGCGCACAAGTTTCAGCGATCGCAAACGGCCGTGGGACTTTTTGTGGATAAAAGCGTCTTGCATTGCCTTGTAGCTACGGACAGTTGGCTTGTACTGAACTATAAATTTAAATGATAGAATATCGTCTAGGATACTAGGCGTAATAGAAAGAGGTGCTATTAATATAGAAATCAGCCAGAATAGTGTCAAATGCACCAGAGAGACTTACCATTCCTTGCCGCATCTAATGTGAATCCCGCTCGCAGCTGTGCCTCGGGCGACAAGCCACCAGTCGCCGGGTTATATCCCTCATTACCAGGGTCGGATGCATCAGATCCGGGGTGTCCAGCGGTCAAATCTGAATCGCTGGTGGAGAGGTTGGTGGACTTTGTTACAGTCCGATCGCCAACGTCTGTATGCGGATGTGCGCGCATAACTTGCTCCCAGATGTGAGTTAGGTCAACTTCGGGTATAGGATCGGGGACCTGGGCATTTTCGGGGATAAGGAGGGGTAGATCGGGGGGTCCGGGGGTGCTATCAAACATGGGGTGCACGCCGCCGGCGGGTTCGGACTGAGCAACGGCGGATCCACGGCGTGCGCTGAGCGACGCCCTACTGGATAAATGGCGACGAAAGCTCTCTCTGTATTATTGTAATTTAGCATAACTAATTGATAGTAAATTGGATTACTCACCGTGCCCTTGCCAGACGTTCGCTCGATTTACGTCGCTTTTTTCGCCAATTTCCTTGGAGGTGACGCTTCCGCGTCTCGGTTGTCACCAGCTTGTTAATGTCGCAGTCGCCGCAATCGCAGGGGACTCTTCTTTTTCCCATTTCTGCGGCGGAGGGTGCATGCAAGGAGCGGGCACGTAAAATTTCCGCCTGTGGCGGGTCGCCACTTAAGCGCCGGGATGTCTATAAAGACAGACGGACTCCGTGCGCGCATCCCCCTTGCTCCCGACCACCCCCCTCCCCAGTTGACCTCCAAACAACCTCCTCAGATTGTTTGGACGCCTTAAATAGACCAAGGTAAATATCTCTGCTCATCCCAAATATCTCATTTTTATCGCTGACTCTGAACCACCATCCGCGCGCACAGCATTCATTTCGCTCTCGCCCTCCACATCCCCCATTATCGATTTCATTATATTTCCCAGTAAGTACAAAGCTTGCTTATAGGCTACCTAGTTGATTGACGCGCTCTGACGCACTCGTTCGCACTTTTTCCTTAATTATAGCGCATTCATTATGCCGCCGGTCAATCACCCCAACCCCGGCGCCACATCGAAGTCCGGTGCCACATCGAAGTCCAGCGCCAATGATCAGTCTCATAGCGCTA
Organism: Ceratobasidium sp. AG-K; assembly: GCA_037039685.1. Taxonomy (NCBI): domain Eukaryota; kingdom Fungi; phylum Basidiomycota; class Agaricomycetes; order Cantharellales; family Ceratobasidiaceae; genus Ceratobasidium; species Ceratobasidium sp. AG-K. The sequence goes on along the minus strand of JAWNGF010000007.1, from coordinate 2,698,503 downwards.
TCATACACGTGGGGAACGGAGGTAAGTGCGATCAAATTTCATTTCCCGACCTCGTGGCTGATCATGATCGGGTCTAGCTACGGTCGAATTCATCAAGAATAACACCGGTATACGCATTACAAACGCCGACGGCACCACCGAAAGGCACCGCATCCTTCCAAAGCCCGCTGACGCTTCAGGCCCCGGGCTCGAGGAGAAGCTACGATGCAAAGGCCCCAAAGCCGCCAAAACCCACAACGACTATTTAGACTACCAGGTAAGTACGTGTCGCTCGCGTTTGATCAATACTAACTTCATTTAGACCAAGGTCCGCAACGACACCACGACCGCGCTCAAGGGGGAAACCAACATCTTGTGGAAGGATTGCCCCTTGGAGGCAAAGCTCCGTGTTACCAACGCGGTAAGTAAATCTATTGTTTATTTTCGCCCGACGCTCATCTACTTTTACAGCTTAAATTCAAATATCCCTACTTCTACCGGTTCCAGAACGACTGGGCCGGCCAGGAGCTTATGCGGCGCGTGCTCGAAAACAAGCGCGATCACAAGGCCAACAAGACCGTCGCGAAACGTGCCGCGGCCGCCCAGCGAAAGGCAAAGGGAAAAGGCAAGGAGCCCGCGACCGGTGAGAACCAAGGCGACGAGGCTCCCTCGACTACGGCGGACGCGGAGACTTTAGACACCGAAAGTAAGTCGTGTTTAGTTCTCTATTTACATTTTATTGACTCTGGAGTAGCTGGCGGGGCTGGCCCGAGCAACTCTGAGCGCACTGTTGGTTCTGAACCGTCGCGCATACAAGCCGAGCCAAACAAAGACGAGGGCGAGGACGAGGACGACATCGACAGCGACAAGGAAATTGAGCGTCGCGAGGAACCTAGTCGCCCTCGAGCACGCCCCAAGGTATGGCTCCATACACCCATTTTCCTTATTCTAACTCTAATATTATTTACAGCCAATTCGGCGTATTGAGACGGATGAGTCGGCCGGGGCCCCCGTCGCTGACAAGCCAGCCTCTCCAGTCGCAAGCACCGTCTGTCGTACGAGCAGCCCTGGACCATCGGTAAGTGAAGGCTGATTTACCTATATGATCCTAAGCAGCCTGCTAATTTGTCTTTAGGATACCACGGGTGCCTCCAACCAAATCAACAAGTCCTCTAAGGTACGAGCCCTCAACTGGACTTTGTCGGGCAATTCTGACGGCTACTTAGAAACGCGAGCCTCCTGGCGCGGAGGAATCGACCGACTCGGAGGACGAAGTGCCAGTTAAACCAACCAAGGTAAATTGTCTAAACGATCTCTATTCGATGTATTTGATACACTGACACTTTTCCCGTAGAAAATCAAGACTTCGCAGGCCAGTCACAAGGAAACGGAGAACACGCCCGTCGAAGTCCCAGTTCCTCCCGCGTCGAAAGCCAAAAGTGGCAAAAACAAAGTGAGTTCTCCCTTCAACGAATTCAGGCTCCACTTACCGCGTTCGCAGAAACAAAAGGTCCCGGCAGCCGAGCCCGACGACCCAGAGAGTGAGGAGGACGAGGTCGCGCCTCCAACTAAAAAGGCTAAGGCAGCCAAGGTAAGTTCTTGCGCCAACGGATTTATAGCCAACTAATACCTCCGATAGAAGCCAAAAGCGACCGCGACTCAAGAAGAGGAGAGCGAAGTCGACGAGGACACCTTGGGAACAGTCGCCCCGCTGCCTGCCGCTAACACCACGAAAAATAAGGTATTTATTCATATTAATCTTTAAGAATACATTATTGACTATCAGCAGAAACAAAAGGCAGCGGAAGACGAAGGGGGGGAGGCCGTGCCGGTTACTGCTGGAACGAAGGTAAGTATGAGGAGCGTAGCCCCGCTGATGCTCACCGATTTGTGTAGAAACGCAAGGCACCCGAGCCCGAGGTCGATTCCTCGGACTTGTCGGAAGTCGAGGATGTGGGCAAAGGCAAGTCCAAATTCCAGCCTGAAAGCGAGCCTGAAGAGGTCGAGGTCGAGGAGGGGGAAGAGGACGAGGAGCCTGTTGCGCGAAACCCGAACGGCAAGAACGGCAAGAAGGCGACGGGGGGGAAGAAGAAGGAACAAGTAAGCGTCTTGTTCGAGGTCGTTTCACCTACTGAGTATGAATCGCAGAACAAAGCCGCCCAGCAAGATCCTTGGGACGCTGAATACGCCGCGCAAGTTGCGGAGGCCGCCCAGAAGCTGACCCCGGCGCAAAAGCGAGCGGCGACGAAGGCCGCCAAGGAAGCTCAGGCCGGCGCCGACAAGGCCGCTAAGGAAGCCCAAGCCGCCGCCGACAAGGCTGCCCAAGTTGCCGCCCAGCTCAACGACCCGTCGACCCCCGACGCCCCACCTAAGAAACGACGCAAGAACGCTAAGGCCAACGCGACCACCCTACCGATGACTCGCGCGGGAAAGGAGGAAATCATTGAGTCGGTCGTCAAACAGACCCGGTAAGTGCCCAGTGCTCGTTCTTATAAGTCATCATGACGACTTCAATCTAGCGCGAGAAAGCAAGTCGTCCGCTAATCGCTCGGCCGGTCCAGCTCTCAGTCCCCCCAACCGCTTCGTCTTAAAGTTCGTTTCGTTTACTCTTCGCTATTCGGTGAGTTGCGATTTCCCAAGTTTTATCATGTTCACGCTGAATTCTCTTCAATTCTAGCTTTTTTCATTTCGATGTAGGTTTATTTGTATGTATCCGCCACCCCCCAGACAATCCGCGACAACCTCCCGGACCAACCGCGCTTTACCCCCGGATTCCCATGGACGCTCCCGATTTTTATTTTATTTCGTGTAGCTTCGACCAGCCTCTCCTGGCATTTCTTTCGGACTTTCCCGGACTTCCCTTCGGATTCCCCGTATGTTACCCCCGGACTTGGCCTGCGACGTACTTCTCCTACGGACGCTTCGGACTTTTCTTTCGAACTATCCGCATGTATCGATCGGATTCCACTAGTGTGTAATTAACTCATTAATCATATTAAAAACTTTGTACATTAATCCGAGAGTGACTTGAGGACAATCCGGGAGGTCGGCAAATGCATACGAGGAACAAAAGCCCGGACAGTCCGGACCTCCGGACCGTCCGAGGGTCCGGATTTTGCCGACAATCCGGACCTAAAGTCCCTATGCCCGTCCTAGTGCACCGGACCGGACCTTACCCCCGGACGCTCCGGAAGTCGTACACGGATTTCCTGCTTCCGGATCGTTCGGAAGTGGGGGGTCCACAGTGCGAAGAGGACCCAGTCGGGCAGCAAGGCCTACTGGATCATTAAATGAGCAAGACATCGCACAAACTCAAGCGGGAGGACCTGCCCAATCGCGCTCTCAAAGCCAATCTTCAATGCCAGGAGCCTTCGGCACCTCTGACATGACAACAGTACAAGAGGAAGAACCCACCATCACGAGTAGAGAACCAGGAGATCTCACAAATGACCCCACTCCAGCTGTGATTCGCATTTCAACTGGAAGTCCAGGGCCATCACGTCCCTTGTGGCCACTAGGGACTAGGAGGCAGTTCTTTTCTCCACAGCCCGAGGCTCATGGGGGCGTGTCGCTTGTCCCCATTAGACCTCCTCCTACACCACACATTCCCAATGTACCTACAGTCCCTCAAATTGGAGGAACCATCACCAACGCAGGACCAATCCCAATGGCTTCCCAGCCAGTCACACCAGCGATTCCAGCACCGCCCTATGTCCCACAGGGTTACTCTGGGCAGTCGGGCCCGGTACCACAAGGCGCCAGTGATCCGGGAAGCTCAAGTTCAAGCTCCAGCACCAGCGGCAGAACTGTGATCAATAATTTAGACAACCTGGACGACCTCCTAGAAGGAAGACACAACGCCACCCTTAGGATCATAGACGGAATGAGGGTCACCATGGATCGAAGGCTTAGTGGCCTAGAACAAGCCACACAAGTCCTAGCAAACAACCAACAAATCTTTAACGACTCCATCAATACCCTACAAGGCACCCTAACAGACATTCTAAACTCGGCAAGAAATGGCGAACACAATTCTTTTCTAGTCGGACAAGATGTAACACGCCTTCGGAACGAAGTTGCCAACACTCAAGGACTAGTGAACAATGTACGCGAAGAACTCAACACTACCAGACAAGGGCAACTTGAATGGAACGAAGCAGTAACTCAAGGACTGGAAAACTTACGACAAGAGGGAACCTCCTTCACTACCAAAATCACGGAAGTACAAGAAGCTATCAACAATATGCGAGAAGAAATCGACGAAACTTCCCTGCACGGGATCCCATCAAGGCGATCAAATTCTCCACTACATCCAGACGCGGAATCAACCAGGATCGACGAATTAGAATTAAGAATCCAACGACTGACCGAGAACCCAAACATCGGTAGCAATCCACGACGTCCCAAAGTAACTCGCCCAGAAGCCTTTGACGGAAAGAGGTTAGGTTAGACAGAGATGGAGCGGAGCGAGTGCGAGCGCAGCGAGCACGAGAGACGCGGGGATGAAAGCAAAGGGCTAGCACACAACGTGGACTAGCGCTTTCGGTATGACACCTCATCAGTGCTCATCCCCTTGTTTATATATCTGCTGGGAGCCAAGGAACTCCCACGCTAAGCGGCACGGCGGCCGGCTTGGCGAGTTAAGCGAGATAACCTATCAGCGAATGATAGTATGACAACATGGATCTCGGCGGCCGAAGTTGACACGTGTCAACAGCCAAGACCACGCCACTCGGCACGGTACAAAGGAACGAGTCCTTGGCAGCCGGCCACGTCACTCCTCAGCTACACGTGTCCGCCTAAGCGAGCCCACGCGTGCTACATTGTTCCACGTCACATGGCTTAGGTTATAAGGCCTACTAGGTTGGGCTAGGTTGAGCTCCAGGTGGTCCAACCTAGGTCCCAGGTTGCCCAACCTAGGCCCTAGGTCACCCACTCAAGTCCAGGTTGGGAACACCAGCACCAGGATACCACAGTCTACAGATATGGGTAGGGGACACACATAGCTTTGCAACCCAGCATACAATCATGTACTTAGACACAGATATATACAATCATCAAAATCACTGCATATATGCATAATGTAACAGGCAGAACACCAAGAAGTCCACAGCTTGTCTCAGCCAGATCACTTAACACCCTAACACACATCACCAATACCGGTTGTTTGATCATTGGGCCATGGCATAGGATTACATCTAGGTCTCAGATTGTATCCTACTCATCCTGACCCCTATTCTATTCTATATACACTGAAAGACCATTATTTAGTATATGGGCTCAATGATCCTGGCTCCAGTACCACTGGCCAAGCACCTGCTACATAATCAGTGTGGTTGTTGGTCCAGGTTGTATGCTGTGCCCCGAGTCCTACCCCAGCCGTGATCCTCTGCAAAATGGCCTGAGTCTTACCCCAGTCTGCATACTCTGTAGGTAAGCTGCAGCTTGCATACAGAGTACGCAGACTGGGGCAAGGCTCACCACCTGGAGAAAATGTCTTCAGTGATTTGTACACTTGTACCTGCTCGGTGGCCAGGTGTATGAGCCCTACTAGGTCCCAGGTTTTGGCTAAATGACAGTGGGATATCACAGCTAATACATACAGATGGTTTACATACATAGCCCTGAAACACAGCATACAACCATGTATTTAGACCAACATATATGAAATCTCCAAAAACCCAACATATATGCATATAGTGTAAGAGCCATAACACCAAGGAGTTCATAATTTGTCTCAACCATATCATTTCATACCATAAAACTCCCCACCAACATGGGTAGGACAGTCATTTGGCTATAGCATATTTTTCTATCCATGTCTACTGATTTATCCCACCCATTCTATTGTCTATACTATCCTCTTGTCAAACTCTCTATTTTATTGTCTATTCTACTTTGCCTACGGAAACAGACAAATACCAAACCTAACGTACAGGTAAGGAATTGTTATTGCTGTACTCCTAGCAGCTAAGTACCTGCTACATAGCTGGCATGATTACACTGTCAGGTTGTGTGGTATGTGCTGAGACCTACCCTAACTATCATACTACTTACACTGAACAAACTTCATCTGCCCACCTTGTCCCTTCCATGCTGCAGCATGCAACTGGAGTATGCAAGCCAAGGTTGAGCAGGGGGCAAGTGGTCAGCGTGACAGGGCTGTGATGTCCGGGTAAGCACGCCAGGAGTTGTGCCGCAGTCTGCGTACTCCGGTCGCAAGCTGCTGGCGGGCAAAAGACAGCAATGCAACAGCCATTGCACAGGGCAGCAGCGTGGCGACTGGAGTGCGCGGATTAGCCAAGCATCACTTAACTAATGGATATCCACAGACACATGCACACATGTAGTATCATACATGCATCTAGCAAATATATGCATGTTGAAGTACATCATATACTCTACATGTGTGAGAGGTGTAAGGTAGTTTGAGCCTTGCACCAGTCTGCGTACTCCGTACGCAAGCTGTAGATGGGCACCAACAACCTATACAGTTTGGCCGTACCATGTTGCAGCTTGCGTACGGAGTACGCAGGCCGGGGCAAGGCTCAAACAACCTTGCATCTCTCACACATGTAGAGTATATGATGTACATCAACATGCATATATGTGCTAGATGCCTGTATGATACTACATGTGTGCATGTGTCTGCGGATATCCATTAGCTAAGTGACGCTTGGCTAATCCGCGTACTCCGGTCGCACGCTGCAGTACATTGCAATGCTGTTGCATTACCGTCCTTTGCCCAGCAGTAGCCTGCGACCGGAGGACATGGGTTGCCCAAGCGCCATTAGCCAATGGACGTTTGCAGACACATGTATGCGTGTTCTGTAGTGGGAGCTCGCAAGATCACCTTCGGACACGCATGGTCCGGCTGTGGTGGAGGATGCGACCAGAGTACGCAAGGGGCGAGTGATCGGTGCAAGGGTCCAACACATACATGAGTGGGTTAGTCGGGTCCGGGAGTGTCAAACAGTCCACGTACTCCGGTCGCAAGCCATCTGAGGAGGAGGGGCGGTACGGCCACTGGCTGGTGGAGTGCTACAGCTGGCGACCGGAGTACGCGAGTTGTACATGGGGCAGTAGCCAACAGATGGTGTGAAGACACACACATGTGTGTTCTGCTGTCAGAGCCAGCAAGATGACCTTCAGACACGCCTGGTCCAGCCGTGGTGGAGGATGCGACCGGAGTACGCAAGGGGCAAGTGGTCGGCACAAGGGCCCACCACAGAGATGACTGGCTTAGTTTGGCCAGCGGCTATGCAGCTGTCTGCATACTCCGGTCGCAAGCCAGCAAAGGGGGAGAGCGGCAGAGCAACCGGCAGGTGGGTTGCTGCAGCGGGCGTACGGAGTACGCGAGTTGCCCAGGTGGCATTGGCCGATGGATGTGTGCAGACACACACATAGATAGAGTCTTACATGTACTTAGTAAATAAATAACTGACGATGCACGTTAGACATTGTATATGCGTGAGAAGTAGATGCTTAGAGGCATGGACCAGTCTGCGTCGTCCGGACATAAGCTGTAGGTTGGAACTCAGCATTCGGCACACGCGCATGCGTGTGGGTCCTACAGCTTATGTCCGGACGACGCAGACTGGTCCATGCCTCTAAGCATCTACTTCTCACGCATATACAATGTCTAACGTGCATCGTCAGTTATTTATTTACTAAGTACATGTAAGACTCTATCTATGTGTGTGTCTGCACACATCCATCGGCCAATGCCACCTGGGCAACTCGCGTACTCCGTACGCCCGCTGCAGCAACCCACCTGCCGGTTGCTCTGCCGCTCTCCCCCTTTGCTGGCTTGCGACCGGAGTATGCAGACAGCTGCATAGCCGCTGGCCAAACTAAGCCAGTCATCTCTGTGGTGGGCCCTTGTGCCGACCACTTGCCCCTTGCGTACTCCGGTCGCATCCTCCACCACGGCTGGACCAGGCGTGTCTGAAGGTCATCTTGCTGGCTCTGACAGCAGAACACACATGTGTGTGTCTTCACACCATCTGTTGGCTACTGCCCCATGTACAACTCGCGTACTCCGGTCGCCAGCTGTAGCACTCCACCAGCCAGTGGCCGTACCGCCCCTCCTCCTCAGATGGCTTGCGACCGGAGTAAGCGGACTTCTAGGCAATCCTGGCCCGACTCACACACTCATTCGTGTAGTGTACCATTGTACCAACCACTCACCCGTTGCATACTCCGGTCGCAGCCTCTGGCACGACTCGACGAGGCGTGCCCAAAAGCGGAGCTTACCAGCTGTGCTGGCGCCCAGTGCGTATTACCCAACAATCCCGGAGCAGGTCTGCTCCATAACGGTTTTTAGTGGCCAAGAAAACAATATAGCAACTGGAATTGAGAAATGGCCAATATGCGCACGTACATCCTAGTGGAGTAAAGTTGCAAGGATACACGCATATATGCGCCTAAAACAAATCCAAAACAATCAGGAGAACTCCTCGACAAGCAAAGGAGTGGATATCGTGCTCGACCAACGTGACAGACGGAGCGAGTAATGAATTATGCAGGAGACATGTGTAGATACATAAATAAATACGTGCAAAATGTATAGTAGCATCAAAAACCAGTATATACAGGCTATACGCTACCACTCGGAGGTGAGCAATCAAGCACAGTAGGATCTAGCAGGCACGCATACACACATGTCAGGGAGAGCCTAGTCACACATGTATGTATTGGCAGTAATTGATCCAACATCATAAAGAACATCGTAACGTGAACAAAATCTTTGGTAATGAGGGGGAATTTCCCAGCTTTTGTAGTGTTATCAACGCACTCTCTTGATTGTTTAATTTTTTTGGATGATGAGGAGGTGGAGCAGCCCGACTGACCGATTGAGAGTCAACAGCAGTCGATGATACGGAATGATTGATCCGATCGGTAGACTTGCTAAAACGGTATTATATACATCAGGGCAATGAACAACAGCGTAAATACTATATACAAAAACGAGTACTTGTCCGTTGGGACCAGCAAAGCAAAGGCCAAGGCAGTAAGACTGAACCGCAAAAAAATTAGTCAAAAGTATACGCGAGAGCCAAAAAAAAATAGCCTACCAAATCAATCGACATCGCTAATCGTATCGTTGCTGTCGAGGGACTCAGAGACAGCAGTCGACTCATTAGTGTAGACAGACTCCATGTCATCGGTCAGTTCATCGTTAGTATCTTCGCAGAGGGTTTGCGCGACGAGTACTAACGAATCATTGGTTTCAATCACGCAAAACGGCGGCAAGAGAAGCTGACAAGATACTTACAATCAATCTCGAATCGCCGAACCTCGCGTACGATTGCTTGCTCGATATCCTGGTCGATACGAGCCCGGAAGAAGGGCATCAGCTGGACGGCGCGTGCATACGCCAAGTCGTACATCTCGTTCGCCTCGTTGCCGTTGCGGAAGAGCTCTCCGGACACACAGTGTATAGCGTAGCCAAGGCAGAAGCTGGTCCTGCGATACGCAAGATATCCCCCGCGACGAATCTCCCGAACACGCTCTTCGTGCCATTGCGTGATTATGGGCTGAAGAGCCCAGATCGGGGGCAGCTGGTTGGCTGGGAGGTCAGGATTCATCTCAAGTACTCGACGCACGTAGTCATCAAAGGAAGGGGCAGAGTTTTCGATAGCGAGGACGAAGGGTGGGATCGCAGCCATAGGGATGAGGCAAGGGTCGCAGTGTTTGAAACGGGTGGTTGAAGTTCTGAATTAGCGTGTGAGATTGGTAGCGGTAATGTAACGAGTCACGTGACTGAGATTTCTGGCTTTCGCGACGGGATGTGTAAGTGCTAATATGCCGTTGGGCTCGAGCCGGCTTGCACGTACTCCGGCCGTGAGTTAGAATATAGATCTGTGTGGATCATGAAGGGCCGTCAGAAGCAGGTAACATCAGGGGTTCGAGTACTTGGCAAAGCAAGCGGTCAGAAGCGGTATGCATCAAGCTCATGGTGCATACAGGCCTTCACTCGTTGGTCGCGTACGCCGTACGAAGGCCACGTTCGGCAGTCAGGCGAGAGTGAATGAGGACATTGAGTGTACTACTTATTCACAATCTATGTACAGTATTCAGGTCCGTATGCTCTCAGACATCTCCATGACCCTATCGTCGCTTCGTTGGTCCTTTTCGGCCCTTTCCCCCGCCACGATTCAAACTTGCCTTCAATGCTCGTGCCTGGGCAGCACGTATGTCTGCGGCCGTGAGCTCGACGACGGGCTCCTCATCCGTCTGCTGAACGTCATCTCCCTCCGATGGCGGCTGCTGATTCGAGGGGCTCGAATTTGTGGGATGTCGACGTTTTTTAGCCGTCGGTGCTGGAGCACTGCCTCGGGGGGTAATCGAAAGGCTGCCGACACTGTCCAGGACGTGGTCCCGGCCCGCTATCTCCGACGGCAGAACCTGCAACTGCGGGGACCATGTGTCGGTCTGGCCATCGCTGTCGCCCTGCAAGAACCCGATATTGAACTCCGGTTGCGTCGAGGGAGGATTTGTGCCCTGCGTGAGCGGGACTGGTGACGACGGTGGAAGGTCGACATCGCCTCCCTGCGTACTCGGGGCGTAGAGATGGCCGGGTTCCGCTATCTGCGAGCTCGTGACAGTCGGTTCTTGGCGAGGGGTTGACGCTTGGTGTGGGGGTGGCGTTATGAACGATTCGTGAGAATGAGGTAATTTGAGTCCACTGGCAGGTCCATCGTCTTCACGACGTGGACGCTTCAGTGGGGGGGAACGAATCGATGGAGGGGAATCCGACCAGAACATCTCGACGTCTGGGTCAAGAGCAGCCGTTGTATCTATCATCGCCCAACTCAAAATTAGTAGTGCGATCATACCAGTGAGCGTTGTGCCACGTACCGGTGGGTTCCTCATTCTGCACCCCAGATCTAGACAGCCCAGCAGACGAAGAAGCCGCATTCGCAGAAGGGAGGAGCGAGGGATCGAGCGGCGCCTGCCCACTTTGCGCGAGCATACCTTGTGCGGTCTCGACGTCCAATCGGCCTTCCGCTATCATTGCCAGCATGATATCATGCATTGGCCTGACCAGTTCGGACGCTTGAGGGGTCTCTGCGGGTTCCGCAGGCGTCATGGGTGCTGGGTCTGTCGCCTTGGCTTTGCCCTTGGCCTTGTCCTTGCTCGCGCCTTGGACTTTCACTGATGCCGATGCCACTTCCCCTTCTTGCTGCTGGACCTTCGGCCGGGACTCGGACGGCGGCTGGTCTCGGAGGCGCTGGCTGCGCTCCGTCCGAAGTTCCCGCTCTTTCAGGCGCTGTTGTTTGACCTCTTCGCGCTCTTGAACAGCTTCCTCGGCGGCTTTCTTCTCCTTGAGCCTCTCGCGCTTTGCATCCCACTTCACGCGCGACTTCGTGCCCTCCCCAGGACGTCTACCTAGCTCCGGGAACTCGGGGTCGATCTCTGCTGCTGCCTTGCCGCTCGCCCTGGTCTTGATGGCCTTCGGCTCTCGCTCCGGCTCCGGCTTTGGTTTTGGTTTTGGCTTTGGCCTTTGCGTTTGCTTCAGCGTCGGTTCCTCGTCGTCGGAGCTTGGAACAACTGTCCCCTCGTCATCAGTTGTCTCGGCTTTCGATGGGCGGCCCTCGACTCTTGACCGGCGTGCAGGTGCCTCTTCTGCTTCGAGATCCAGGCAATCTCCTAACCCGACCTCATCAAGTTCGAACTCAAAGCCTGGCATCCCCTCCGTCTCCAGGTGTTTCGTGAAGATCTCCATCATCATCTTCTTGCCGCTGGCATAGCCCAGGAGATACTCGTCGGGCGTACCCGGGGCCATGATTCGGTACACGTAAACCTGGCGCAGCTGTCCGCGACGCTGGACTCGGCCCTCGATTTGCTGCGCCTCGGAGGCAGACCAGGGGTGGTCCTGTCAGATTGTAGTCAGTTATAAGCTTGTAATATGACGCATATAGCCTATGAATGAAAGTAAATTTACACTTACCACATACACAACAATCGAACCTCTCTGGAGGTTCAACCCCGTAGCCCCGACATCACTCAGCATTATAACATCAGGACCATCGTCGAACTGAAACTCTTCAACTGCAGCGGCTCGCTGATTGGCGTCCATCGATCCGTTTACTCGAACGCTTGGGATGCCTTGTAGTTTCAGTATCTATGCCCGGTTATTGTATTAGCTCCACACTGATCAGGTTGCGAACATAAACTTACATGCGCCACGAGAACCCAGCTCGATGAGAGATGACAGTACACTACAGCTTTGCGGCGTTGGGACGGTGCCGTCGGCTTCGGGCCGGCCTGGGGTAACACCGGGGAGGGAACCTCGTTGCCTTCCTCGTCCCAAGCCAGCGGGGGTTCATCGGCCTGCGATTCGCCGAGATGATGCTGTAGGATGCATAGGAGCCGGTCGATCTTGGCAGAAGGGTCCGCCTTATAATCCTCCAACGTCGGGAATAGGTTCTGGACGTGCTCTTCGGGCGAAACGTGGGACGGCCGTTGTTTTGCCAGCGCAGGATGCACAAGGATTTTCTTGAGCCGCGTGAAAAAGCCCTGCGAGGACAATTAGCTGATAACAAGGGCGTATGCAAATGAACTCACACTCATATCCATGCGAGCAGACTTCCTGAATTAATTGGGAAAGTCAGGAACCATTACAGTGTGTTAGACTCAGGTGGGGATCGTACCTTTTCTCTTTTGTATCTGTTTCACGGCTGACGGCCGCCTGGGTACTCTCGGTCAACTTGATTGGAGACATAATGTCGACCTTCGGCTGCAGCCCCAGTAGCGGCTTGCCCTCCCAGTCCTTGGATCGATCGTCGCGCCGAATGACATAGTCCTGTAAAGCCGAGCGAAGCAGAATCAAGCCATTTCGGGTGGCCCAGAACGCCCGGTAAGTTTGCAAGTCGAGGCCCGCCACGTCTATGTCAACTATTGAGGCGTCGGACTCAGAATCGGAGGCGGTCGACCCTCGGAGTGACTGAAGAAATTCGCGAAGGGTTCCCTGCTCCTCCTCTGTCTCCCACTGCTTCCCGCTCTCTTTGAACTGCTTCTCGACGGCCTTGGTGAGCTCCTCGCCGGCGGAGCCAATGAAGCGTCGAGCTCTCGCGATGCGGCCGAGGTGGAGGAGATCCTACGCATATAGTATGGTTAGTTGAAGCTGCATAATTATCAACATCCCGAGTCAAAACTGAAGTTTACTTACCCGCGGCTGCGTGAATAGCGGCGTTGCAGTGAGTAACATACGCTGGCGACATCGAGACATGAGTGTCAGCATAGAACGGTAATTGAACCCCCAGTTTCGGTACATATGTGCTTCGTCCAACACTCCAAGCAAGTAGTTGTGGGCAAAGATCGTTTTCGTGATCAAGTTGCGGGGGCCCGTACTTGGCTCTGCCCGTGCTCGGTTGCCGTTTTGCAGCAGAAGCGAGCGACCCTCGAATTGCACCGACTGGATGGCCAGTCAGCGCTCTGCCGTTTGAACAAGGGACGTACTTACTGGGGCTTCGGCGAGAATTATTGTCCTCTCGGAATGGTCTCGCTCCATTGCTTGAGCATACAGGGATCGAGGCTCGAAAAAGATCTTGCGTTCAGTGTCATTACCGCGATAGTTGAGGATATGGCAGGCTGTCGGGGAGAGCCAGGTATCGAGCTCGGACGTCCACTGGACACGCAAGGTCTGGGGTACGACAATTAGCGTCGGAAGGGCGGGAATAGCACCTCGGCCCATGAACGACGTGCGGGAGCCTGTCCACAGACAATGCCATGGCCAATTGCGTCGTTTGCGACCGGAGTACGGCAGTTATGTGTGAGTAAATTTGATACCACGCCAAAGCGTCAGTATGCCGAGCAGAACCAGTTGGACGGATATATTTGACACCAGGGTTGCGACCGGAGTACAAAGGTTGTGACGATGGTGTGCAGTTGGAGGGGGTATATGCGTGGCCAAACAGGTTAAACCGGTGTTCCGTGTGAGAGATGCGACCGGAGTACGCGAGTTGTGGTTAGGCAAGTGACAATCTCTGTCAGCACGATATGCTCCTCATCCCGGGGGATCACTTACCTAGGAATGCCGGCCATCGGGTTCCCACCTCGAGCGGCTGCTCCTTGTCCAGCCGCTGGAGCGACTTTAGATGCCAAAGCACCTGGATGAATACAATCACTTGGACCGTTTTCCCCATACCGACCTCGTCCGCCAACACCGTCGGATCGCCTTCCCCACCATCCTCGGTAAACGATCGGTTGACCAATTCAAGGACAGCAGCCCACTGGTGCCCCATCGGCTCCCTTGCCAACTTCCCATCTGGTCCACGAGCGCAGCCCGGCAATCCCTCTTCGGGGATTCCAAGCATTGTCTTGATCTCGGCCGGCGACCTGCTGGACCACTTTTCCACTCCAGCATTGAGCGGGAAGTCGTTCATTCCCTTGAGCGGCCCTTCGAACAGATCGTCAGTGCAGGCATCCACCTGCGATTCGGTTAATGTCGGATCGCTCGGTCGCCAAATCTGCTCGCGATAAAACTTCCACGCCTTATCTAGGTCTTCTTCTGAGACCAGACGTGCCAGTGGGTGTGTCGCCTTGGTTCGCACCGCTGGTAAGGTCGCTCAGCTTTGGTATGTAGGTTAACGCGACCATACTCACTTCTATTCCCCTCTCGTTTTCGACCCAAGGTCTCCATCAGCGTGTCAAGCTTGAGGCGCCACACTACCTCCTCTTCTTCTTTCTCGGTGATACCCATCACACGTTGCAGGCTGACGACCTTGCCGAACAAGCCTATCGCCTTCTGCAGTATCCGGTAGCCTGGCTTAGCTTGCGCGTCTGGAATCTGTGAGCCCATCATCGCCGTGCTATTTTGGGTTTACTCACCGGCATAGCATTGGACAAGCATCGTTTCAAACTCTTTGAGCTTGCCGAGGTTACCCCTCAAGGTCCGGGACCCAGTCTCAAAGAACCTGAATGTCAGCGCACGAACAAGCGGGAACGCTCTGCTCGGGCGGACGGCAAGGAGTTAGTGCTCAAACAGTGTCGCGTTACCAGCTCACTCACCTAACCGGAAGACGCCCATTGCCGTTCATATCACCCAACAGCGAACGACCGAGCGGCTCCCGAGCCGCCAGGAACACGTCGTCGTATTTTGTAGTTTCTTTCACATCAGACTCTTTAAATTTGTCCCCCAATCGATATATCTTAGTAGTAATTTTGTAGAATGTAAGCTATTGGAAGATTTGTTTGAAATTATACCCACCTTGTCCTCTCGAATTGCCCGATATGCTTCCTCCGCATCGCATCCATGGTCCCGCATGAGGTCTTTGAGCTTCGCATATAGACCGCCCGGTACGCTAAAAAATTGCGTGGCGAGCCAGTTCCAGTCGTCTACCCTCGGTGCTCTCCTCATAATGATCTGAAATGACTCCATCGAAAACTTCTTGTTCGCCTGCTTCATTCGGCGCCGTTGTTCATCGCAATGTCTAAGGAACTCCAGCGCGCCTTCAACTCTCTTTGGCCATTGCCGACGCACAGCAGGACCGACTAAGCTACCAAATTTGCCGCTAGGAGGTTGCGACAGGCCAATCTCCACGGAGGGAATACCGGCGTTCTCACAAAAGACGGGGTTGGAGAATGGAAAGAAGTTCCATGGCTGGTCGTCGGGGGGTACTTCGTGTTCCGCAAAGCGATGTACCAGTGTCGCAAACGTGAGGTTAACCGGCGCCATTAAGTCGACACAGAAGGGGATGTCGAAACAAGCTTGCGAGAGAGGATTTTCCCTCTTTAAACCACCAAGCTCGCTCACGGGGAAAAGTATCTATGGGAGGCCAATCCCCGATTTGGACGTCTCCGATGCAAGTTAGATGGCCTTCATACGTATTGATCAATTCTCGCTCGAGAAGCCCACTCCGTGCAGCGTGTAATGCCTTAGATCGTACGCCGAACTATTAGCATACAAAAGTTTTATTGAAAAGACACGCTGCCCAAGTCGTGGAGCTCACGAGCTAGGCACAGCGTAGCTAAACTCACGCGGCTTCTCGCAGCGACTTTCACCGTGAGTCGTCAACGTCACACACCAATTCTAGACTGTTGTACGCGACCTGATCTTACCCCAGATCGTCAACAGGGGAGGTTACAACCTCGCTAAACATCACGCATACATCCACTCGAGGAGGCTCAAAAAGCAATGGCTTGCCCGATTGATTGTGCATGTTTGATGCCTGCATGAGGCTTCTTACGTATAGGGCGTTGAGCTGTTGGTCAAGGTCCGGCCGATGATCACAGAGTGGTCTTGCATACGGCGTACGGGACACACGAGTGGGTGCAAGCACTTAGTATCCAACTGCTTGGCGCTTCGGGGTCACCCGGCCGCGTCACACCCTTCTGCTTGTATTACCATTTATATACAGACTTCGTCGTTTCGAGTAATTCTGCACAATTCCTTCTATACAAAATGCAATATGTATATCTTCGATACTAATATATACAGATTCTGTGCAAACAGGGAGGAGCCTGCTACTGCTGCCATGTTCCAGTATATGTAGAAGCCTGCCATACCTGGCCCAATGTCGGCTCGTGATCGATTCGGAGAAGAGATATGGCACGTGTCACTCAATCAGATACGGTGTCATTATTCGCTAGCGCCTTAGCACAGCTTCGGTCTTAAACAATCCCCTACTGATGCGCCACACTACAACTACTAACAATACTTGGACCTTCTCTTCGGGTCCCAACTTGGCAGCTCTCACTTCGACTCGGTAATCATCTCGTTGCTTAGCATTCTTGGCTTCGTTTGAGCTGCGAGTCTGTTTCCCTGGAATTGCGCAATTTCTCTGCTCGATTGCGACTGCACTTGCTGCTTGGACCATTCAACAACTTGTTCCAACTGTCTGAACCCTGATTGCAACGGGCTCGTTCTGAGTCTGGGCTCGAATTAGTACCTGTTGACGTGCAGTCAACAGGGTCAGTCTTAACCTGGCCGCTGCGCCTTCAGCTCTTTCTGACCCCGACCCAACTTCCTGGAAGTGCGTTGTCCCTCTGCTCGATCACGGCCGTGCTTACCGCTTTGACCACCACCCGAAAATTCGTTTAGACTGTCCAAACTCATGTTGCGACGGGCTTGCTCTCGGCGATTATTCAACCAGTGACTGGGGTGTTTTAAGTTTGCTCCGCCTACATCCATCGTCAAATTGCTCGATCCGTTTGCGAATCACATCGAAATCTGGCTGATGTTGCCATTGACGAGGTTAGTAAGTATTGGCGGCTATTTCCTGGGATTCGGACAGTGAGTGTTCAGATCCGTCCTCTCGCGGTAGGCATACTCGCAAGACGAGCGTTCTTGCCGTCTATTAATAGCTCGAGGTACCCGCCGCTCTTGGGGCCTGGCGGTGTCTATCAGGTTGCCTCGAGGGCTCCGTGCCTGGCTCGGGTACGTTTTTGGTACGTTTTTACTTGATTGTTACTTCGATTTCTTGGATGTGTTGCCTTTTTTACCCTTGCCCGAAGGTGTAGCGCTCTTACTGGTCTCAGATCACTGTTGGGAAGGAACCGAGTCGCCGAGTTATTGTCGTTCTCGTCGTCGGTTTCCTTGAGGATCACACGAGGGGTTTGTCTAGGACCCGATGGTGGCTCCTGATGCCTGCCCCGGCACCTCGGGACTATATGTTCCGTCTCGTAAGTACCTTAGCACGTCCCCGTATTGGTTGTCGCTGAACGCTTAGCTGTCATCGAGCTCGCATATTAACCCGTTGGGTTCGATGCCTTCACTTTCAGATCGTTGGGTCGCTTTGCAAACAATTTGGCTTTATCAAACTTGAGTCCACGTCGGGCAAGGACATAGTCCACTCAGGTCAGCCTTCAGCATTCACAATCTATTCTGCCGAGTCAGAGTGCGTCTCTTTGGGCTCTTACAGGGCTGTCGTGCGACAATTCCCGCGGGGGTCTCAGCATCGCGCTCGAGCGCTCGGACGGGCTTTGTAAGTCCATTTCAGGTGTTCAAACTATGTATTGGACAATGGTAGTGTAGCTGGCATGGTGGTATCGTACTCGGCTCATGCGTGAAGGGTGTATCATCGCTTGACTCAGTGCTCGGTAGGCTGTAACTGAGTCGAAAAATGGTCCTGACCGACCCTGGCACAGGGTGGGTTTCTTCTTCGTTGTTAATTCGACTCATCGCTAACGATAGCGGCATCTTGAGCTTTCCATTCGGGAGCCGGAATCAGGGCTCGAGTTCCCATGGACGCTTCTGGCTGATCAACAATACAAGAAAGCCGCCGAATCATATTTGACAATTAGGGAGCTGGGTTCCTGGTATGAATGGCGACTATATGCGTGTCCAAAGGCTGACCGCATCGTCGGAGCGACGCCACATATACATTTATCACCGTCAGGTAGGTGATGTGCACAACCCGCAAAAGCGCCCCAATCAGTTATTCCTAGGCTGCTATCTAGCCCTGGCCGAAGATAAGCCAGAATGCAAAGCCCAACGCTTGTGCCCTGCATAATTCGGTACTGCAGCTGCTCGAGAGGAAGATGATTGATTGCAAAGCTCCCGTTACCAAACATGCTGTGGCAAAACAATGTATATAATCACACGAGTGAATAGACGGTGGATTGTATGTATCAACGAAGAGTTTGCTGCACGCATTCACTATATATATAAAGTACTCGGGTATCAGCCGAGCAGAGAGCCATTTGCCGCTGGCTACAAATAAAGCATTTAAAAGTGATGGAGGGGGTCGGGAGGAGTCCTTCTAAGACTGAGGGGATTATATAGATACGTGAAACAAACACCGCAGTTAGTAGACATATATCATTGTGTACATTCAGCTCTTGGGTAAGCCTTAGAACAGAGTTGAACCGTGTTGCATCTCACGGCCACCATATGTCGAATGCAACCTTCTCCTAGAGTAATGCCTCATCTAGTTCTTCATCGGGGACCGTTCGTTGCCCGCAAGCAGGTCCCGACCGCAGTTCGCATCACATGTCTTGTTTATTGGAGCTCCTATGACGGAGCTGCAAAAGAAGGGTCGCGAGCATTCCCCGATTGCAGTTCGCTTTATCCGCCTAGTTTGTAGTGAAGCACAGTCCATGGTTGTCTAGGTAGGACTGCTTGCGAGCACCTCTCAACCACGATATGTACCATGCGTTATATGGCTATGTTTGCCGTTTTGTCTCTGAGGCGGCAAGCATTCCTACATGCATGCTGCGACCGCAGTACGCAATGTGCGCCCGGTGCCTAAAGACGTGTGTGCCTGCAAGCACCCCTGAACCAATGTATGGACAATGCATTACATATCTGTGGTAGCCGTTTCGTCTCTGATGCGGCAAGAGTCCCTACAGGCATGCTGCGACCGCCGTACGCAATGTGCACCCGGTGCCCACGAATGTGTCTGCATGCGAGCACCTCACAACAACTATATGTACGATGCATTATATGTCTATGGTAGCTGGTTTGTCTCTGATGCGGCAAGCGTTCCCACACATATGCTGCGACCGCAGTACGCACTGTGCGCCTGGTGCGTAAGGATGCGGTCGGCTGCAAGCACCTCTTAACCACGATATGCACTATGCGTTATATGTCTATGGTAGCCGTTTTGTCCCTGATGCGGGAAGCGTTCCCACACGCATGCTTCGGCCGCGGTACGCATTGCGCGCCAGGCACCTCAGGATACATCTTCCACTCCTGCTGGGGTGGGTTTGCCTGCAAGCACCTCTCGACCGCAGTAACCCATTGTACATCTGATGCCCTTGGTCGCATATTGTACTCCAGCTGGAGCGGTTCTACCCATAAGGCATCTCTCGACCGCAGTTCGTGTGATGCGCATGGTGATTGCCTGAGGGCGCTATGCCCTACTCATTGTTCATCTGAGATTGAGACCAGCTCCCGACCGCCGTTCGCATTGTGCACCTTGCGACCCATTGTGAGACACTCCGCCCATGCTCAGAAACGGCAGCTTACAACCTCCAGGCTGCAATAAGTGGTGATTGGTGAATAATCCCTTGGCTGTGAGATAACTTAACCGTGTTGATGAAAGTGTGCCAACCCAAATGACTTGAGCCGTGGAGTATGATACACGCTTTCAGAACTAATTAAGACAGTACCAAAATAAACATTGATAAGAAACTCTACAACTTGCCTCCGGGTATATCTACATTTGTACAGTGTACAGGGTTGAGGACAATAATCACCCCTAATCTGCCCCCGTGCTGTCTCCGTGCACAGTTACCCCCCGTGCTGACCCATCTGCCGCCCACAAGCGGTCACATTTTCCGAGCGGTAACCATTGAACCTGGCTGTGTATTTTCTTGCGTGTGAAGTTAACCAGTGCATCAACATCCTGTTTCGGTGCATCCACTGTACCAATAAGTGTGGTCCAGCTCTGAAACCACGAGCATTGTGCAAGCCCTTGTAAGTAGGTGCCCTTTGGCTGGCCGTCGCGGTCCGTAGATACGTGAAGAAATTGAGTTGGTGTCGGGAACAACTTCTCGACCGTGTTGTTCCATTGGGTCACTGATGATACCTGTCGCCACGTTGTAAATAGCTGGGGGAGCTCCTTTGAATCACACAGTGTCTTGAATGTCAGCTGCGAGCACTGGCCATCCCCTGCAAGCCTCCAACTCCCGTGCTGCTTGTTGCTTGGGACCTTGAGCATCATCTCGCCCGCCATCCGACGGAAAATGCTTTCGAGTGACTCCCGGTATCCGATGCCAACTGCAGCAACTTCGGGGTCTTCCTCTTCGGATGCGTAACCAGCTACTGGCTGTCCTTCTGGTACTCCTTCTTCGTCTGAGCCAATCACCGCCTCGTTGTCCGCCGACACATGGAGCCTCAACCGTTTAGCACGACTGACTTTTCCGACACCTGCTGGGCGTTTGGCAACGGCCTGACTACCACTCGCACTTCCTGGATTGTCCCCCCACTGTGGAAGCGGCTTCCCCCAGAGCGCATCGAGGGTCCGCACCTGGCGTAAGACCAACGTACGGAGTTCTCCCTCTGGTGCCCCTCCTTTGATCCCACATAGCCGAGCAATGTAGGCAATATCGAGACACCTGTGGGAGGAGATGCGAAGGTATGGCTCGTTGATGAGGGAGTGGAGGAAGCATGCGTTTAGCGGTCGGATGGGTGTGAGTACGCTGCGACGCTCTTCGTGCACACTGATCGTATCCGCGAGTACGTCAAAGTCGCTGCCCTGCTCAGGTCGGTTAACCATGGCATTGGTGAGCCAGCAGAGTGCGATAGCCAGAGTTGCTGGTGCACCAAGTTTCTGTGCAGGAACCTGCGGGAGTTTTGGGTGGAGCTCAGAAAGGGCTGCTATAATTGCTTCCACTCGTGTAATCTTCCATTGCCTGTGCATGTGTCAGCTCCTCCTGTGTTTCACAAATCGACCGCCGGTCGATTGCCACTTACCAGAAGTCCTTGGATTTCACCATTACAAGACACGACGTTAGGAGGTTGTTGGAGATGTACCGGTGAGCTTTGTATGCATCCCAGTATGACACTCGAGACTCCAGTCGCACGTCTACCGAATGTGCAACACCCCTAGCCTCTCGAAAGACATTCTCCAACTTCATGAGGTGGTTGTTAAGTGCCTGTTTGTAATCCCTGAAATATTGCTTTTGGTTCGAGATGCTTTGCGAAGTAGCCCCCATCCTTGAGCGCCGTCAAGCTTTTCTCAGTTGTGTAAGCTTGTATATACGTCACTCCGTTGGGGTTTGGGTGATTTCCTTCGGAGCGCAGTCGAAAGCCAGCTACAGATCCAAGGTGTGCTGTCTCATCAAGAAAATAACCGCTAGCTTTGCCGCGCCTGATACGTGCAGCTGCTTCCACCACTGATTCTCCAGTCAGCTCACCAATGAGCCAGTCGTGCTGCGTGGCTGAAATGAGTAGGCTATATCCACGGTCTGAAAGGTGGACTGTTGTTGCAATATCAATCCACCAGTTGTCAGGAACCAATTCCAGGGCATTCAATGGATGAAGTGCATCCATGACGGCACCACCACGCATCTGGTCAAATGCATCCTCTGTCTCAAGGCTAGCTTCAGCATCGATGTCAGCAGAAACTGGAGGAGGAGGTTGATGCTTGGTCCCTTGTTTGCAGCCTTGAATCTGAATCTGAAGAAAAAAATCCACTGCCCAACTGAGCTCATCAGAAAGCCCGCACATGCTTATGCAGTGCTTTCAAGAATGCACTCATGTGGGTTGAGGGAATGGAACGTGGTGTGTAGACAATTTGCCCATTAGAACGAGTGGCACGGAACACCTCATCTTGATGATCAATGGGCCAGTCACCATGTGAAGTAAGAGGAAGAACCTCAAGGACAGAAGGTCGGACACCAAGATCATAGAAATGGGCCATACGGTCATGGCTAATAGTGTTCCCTCTGCCGGGCTGTCGGTAGTGGACTGCTGATGGAAACATGTATCGGATTTGGATTTTCTGGACATTGGCACCACTGATGAAGGCCATGGATGCATTAGGCATGTGACCATGATCAATCCACTGCCAAAAGGTTTGGTTCAGAGACAGTGATGGTTGGCTGAGTCAAAACAATTCAATTGACTGCAATGACTCACAGTGTCATCTCCTTGACCACCTGAAGGGGGAATGCTGCATGGAGGAAGGTGGAGGGTGGCTCTCAGGTGTAATCAAAATTGTTGAGAACCTGGTGGAAAACTGTGTGCCCTGGGAGCAAAGGGAAGGTGTCGTCCTCATAGACAAAGCCAATTGCTGAATCCACATCACAATGCTTTGCAAGACGATAGGCAGGGTATTTCCAAGGTTTGGGGCTGGATCTTCATCCGATGATTGTCACCAAGCTTAGCATAGTGTCCGGTGAGTGCAAAGTGGGTGTGGGCTCCATATTCTGAGGTCAAGAGGCCTTCTGAGGCAGCTAGATCCTCATAGACAGCTTGGAATTCCAAAAGTGAGCCACTAGTGATATCAGGTAGATTGCAGTCAAGGAGAGGCTTGAGGAGTGGGGGCTGGGTGAGTAAGCATGAGGAGGAATCTGATTGGAGGTTTGGTGGGACAGACTGGGCTGGGAGAGGGGGGAAGAAAGCAAGGGAGGAAAAACTGGGAGAGGGAGGTATTTATATAGAGGTAGGTTGCTCGTAAACAAAAAACCAGACAAAAAAAATTAATAACACAGCATAGAGGGATGAGGGGGAGTGGGGAGTAGGACAAAAAGCAGTATGGAGGGTAATTGGTACAAATCACTAATGGAGATTGCAACACTAAAATCCAGTGGAACCTAATCCAGTGCTAATGGCTGATTACAAGTCAAGACCAATGGATATTTGCAAGTTCCGACTTATCCCAATTACAAGTCAGGACTAATGAGGTCTACTCCAAGGACTAATACTTACTGATTAACTACGTTGAACTAAATCCACGCATTATCAAGTCCGGGACTAATTGAAGATTCCAACCAAGTATAAATGACCAATTACAAGTGATAAATTATTCCGCCATTACTCCCAAAATTTACTAATGGCCATTACCAATTTTTGATAACTCTTAATACACCTTTATTTTTACTAACTTCTGACCCATCTCCCTGAAAATACATCAAAACACGCATTTATTTTAATTTTTATACTATATTAATATCTTTTATTCACCACCTTCTCACCCAACNNTCTGCATGAAATGATGGAGTGCTGCGACTTTTAGTCCAGAGGTCGATTTTCGATTTTTTTTCGTTGGCGCTTGGCGGGTACTTTTGCAAATCGCTGTAAGGGCTACTTTTTTCGGCGGCCACGTGTGCGTCGTTAACTCGCTGTACCGATCCTCGTTAACATGTCCATCACCTCCCGCAACACCTTCGTCCTCTCTACCCTCAAAAGCCCCAATTTCACCCAGCGGAGAGTCAGCATAAGCCATGAACCAGCCAAAAAATCAGATGCAGAGTTGCAGTCGCTGGCTAAGGGCATAACCGAGTGGTACCAGGGGGCTGCGCAGGGCGCGTTTCTCGTTGGTGAAATTACCTGCGACGATTTACTACTACTAGACAGTAATTTTAAACGGCTTGGCTAGTGCGTATCGCAATTTGCGGTTGGCCCTACGTCAGCATGGGTGGTAGCGCTAGGCTCGAGATTTTCCCTAGTCTGCGGCAGCCCGACCAGACAATATACCTATGCTACGAGGAAGACAGCCGAGACAAGAATAAGGACGAAGGTGAAGACAAAAGCGAGGAAGAGGACGAGGAGAATGGTGAGGAAGAGGATGAGGCTGAAGGCGAGGACCAGGGCGAGGATGGGAGCGAGAACAAAGGCGAGAACCAGTATCAAGGCCAGGACAAGGACGAAGACGAAGACGAGGACGGAGACGAGGTTCCGCAACGATTCACAATGCCACGCGTCATTTTGGAGACTGCATATAGCCAGCCATACGAAGATGTGAAAAAAAAGGCATGGACCTATCTCCATGGATCCGACTACGGTGTGCACGCTGTTATCATTGTATGCATGACATATCCTGTGACGCTCAAGCGCGACTTCCGAGCTGAGATAGGTGTATGGATTAGGGACAAGACAGGCGAGACAGGTGCGCCACGTACTACAGCTGTCCTTGAGTTAATACTTAGCATTGATGCGTTTAATCAGAGAAAGACTTCCCACTTGAGCCCTGCGTTTGTCACAGTACTTCTAGCGAGCATAAACAGCAGGGGAACAGCTTCAGTGCAACCGACAGCGTCGAACCAGGTAGCACCGAATCTGTGGGATACGATCAGACATTGGATGTCGCCCCGACATTGGATGTCGCCCCGACATTGAGTTTCGACCCGACATCGGGTTCCGATGACAGTTCAATGCCTTCACCGCTCGAGCCACCGCACACATTCCGACCCAAAGAGACGGATCCTTATATCATCCTGCGATCTGGCAAGCCTATTGTATGTACCCTGTCCGGTTCGTTGGACATGAACCCGAACACTCGCCAACTCAATTTCACGCTAGGTTTTTTACGACGAAACGTCGGGCAGTGAATGTTCAAATTTCGTCCGGCTGGAGGAATACGACTTCCTTCGCCCATGTGATGAGCAACCAAACACGTACATCGAATCTTCTCATTTGGACCTTGACTTGCGTCCCCTTAAGGATAGGATCACTATGATCTTGAAAGCAATGCGTGGAGCGAAAAGAGGAAAAGGAAAGGCAAAGGCGGCCAAAGCTGTTGCCGCTCGCCCATATCCGTTCCGAGTAGCGAAGCTACGTGCGGACAGCGTGACAGAATCACCGGCTCCTCCGGGCGCGATGTGACGCTTGATTTACTCATTTGATACATAAAGCTTCTACAAAATCGTGTCCTATCAACTACGAAGTCTATGATCCGTACCCTTTTGCAGGCTGCGATTTGGCCACACATCTGTATAACGCCCTCCTGTTTGGCCAAATATGATCTTGGAAGGAGTGACCAACTATCCTGCAATAGGTCAGCGGTTTGTAGCGCTTACGGCTCAACAAAGTAGTCTTTGAGGCATTGGGTACCGTGCTTGATCTCGCTAGATGTCATTTACGGGGACCTGTTTTTGTAAGCGTTTCATGACTCGCGATAAATGTCAATCCTTCCGATTGGCGGTGAATCCTGAGCAATTCCAACATCTATTTGGGGGAAACTAGGCCAGTCCCAGGAGCCAAGCTACCCCACTTGTTGGCTTCGAGTCGGGATGATGAGCAAAACGCATGAGCTGAATGGTTAACCCGCGCTAACCAATTCTCTGCATGCTACCAATAATGGTCATTTCCGTCAGGTTAGGTTATGAAACTCTGTTTGCTCTCCATAATACGGCGCCGCATTAATCGGTACACAATGAATCTTCCGACCCACTTCCGCCGCTACATTCAACACCGTATCCCCCCATGAGCGAAACGAGTATATTTTCTCCGCTTCCTAAACTGCCTACTCTGGTAAAGTAAATGCATTAGAGACACATCGTGATACATCAGCACATGCGTACTTGGCATCGTCCTCGAGAAATAGAGATAAAATTTTCGAAAGATCTTATGCTTGCTGACAGATAGATTCGCTCCGAGCACTCTCGAGGGCCATACGTGATTGCCACATACATTCTGTCGTCCACTGCCGGCCTCCTCAAACTTGGTTTTGACTTCAACCATGAACTCGACCCGAGCAGTCGAACCGCGTCCAAGGAAATGACACTTAAACAGATGTGGCGACTGACCTCCATCTGTCAAGGTTACAATCACACAGCAGTCCCAAAGCAGACTATTGAAACAAAAACTGAGCCCGTTGAGTAGTGTTTCACGACTTCTGAGGGCAGGGCACTTCGTAATATCGCGCATACTCGTGGTAAGTCCGCTGGTTTTATGCCACACGTAGTGCCCTCTTATATCTAGGGTCGTATTGCGAGGCTGATGGCACTGCTAGGACTTTGGTCAAAAATTGTATTATTATTTCAAGGTTGTGATATAAAGTCATGCGCAAAACCCATTTTCAAAATTACTACGTAACACCCTGCTCCCAGTGCACACGCAAATGTTCCGAGCGAGTCTCATCGGCCCCGAAAGCGGTTTGCCAACGTTCCTCCTCTCGTACAATGCTTGGCTACCGTGAGCAAAGTGTCCAACGGTCGACGGCTTTATGGCGGCAACAAACCCAGCCACGTCCACCCAGGAAGGGCAAAATGGACAGGCAGCGCCTACGACGGCTGGGTTTAGGAAGCCATTGGCCGCTTCCAACCGTCAAGAAGCCGCTCAAGCCTACTCAGCCAGGTCCACCCGAAACGGGTATAATGGACAGGCAACGCCTACAACGGCTGAGTAAGTGGGTTATCGTTCTCCTGGCCCATCAAAAATGGGGTGCGCTCCCCACACCCAACCGAGTCCACCCATGACAGGCATTACGGACAGGCAGCGCCTACAGCGACCAGGTGAGGGGTGGTCGCGTCCTGTGGTGGCAAAGCTTACACACACTCACCCACACCCCGACAAGTCCACCCAAAACGGGCATAGCGGACAGGCAGAGCCTACATCGTCTAGGTGAGGGAGTTCCTGCGTCCGACCTGCATCCATGGAATAATCGGATTCTCACTGCACCCGGCCAAGTCCGCCCAAAACGGGCATGGTGGACAGGCAACGCCTACAGCGGCCGGGTGTGGGAGTCATCGCGTCCTGGGCCATCAAAAAAGGGAATGCGCTCCCTGCACCCAGCCAAGTCCACCCGCAACGGGCATAATGGACAGGCAGCGCCTACAGCGACCGGGTGCGAGAGTGTTCATTTGGTGGACGTGTCGAAAGAACGCGCTCACCGCACCCAGCCAAGTCCACCCGAATCGGGCCTAGCGGACAGGCAATGCCTACATCGGCTGGGTGAGCGAGTGATCCTGCACCGGTCGTCGAGCTGGGGAGTTGCCCACCGCACCCAGCCATGCCCACCCGAAGGCATAACGGACAGGCAGCGCCTACAGCGGCTGGGCGAGGTAGTCGCGGTCGTCTGGGGGGTTTCGGGGAGGTTGCACTCGACCCGCCCAGCCACGTCCACCCGAAGGCATAACGGACAGGCAGCGCCTACAGCGGCTGGGCGAGGGCGCGGTTGTCGTCTGGGAGATGAGCGGGGGATGTTCATCCCGGGGAGCGCGCTTCAGAGCTGTCGAGGGCCCGGGTCTTGTCACTCGTCGTTCACGCGCAACCTTGTCCACCCGAGGCCGGGCTCAACGGACGGGCATAGCCCACAGCGGTGGCGCGTCACAACCGACGAGACCGGGAGTGTGGTGGTTGGGAGTAACAACAAACCGCGTCACGTGGTCCTGATAAACAAACCGCAGCTGCCACGTGACGTGCCAAGGGAAACAACAACATCACGTGCTGCGAAGGAAGCAACCGATGCGCCTGTGGCAACACGTCGTCGCTGCTTCTTTTGCTGACGCTCGTTCTGAATTACTCCGACGTGGATGTAAGTTCGCGATCACCGGAGATCACTCCAAAATATCTTCGGGTATCTCCCGGCAGATATGGTGGGATACGGTCAGATCGAGTGTGATACGGTCAGATACTGCTAAGGCAGATTCATAGAAAATACGAGCAGATCACTCAGTAACCTGCCAGTATTTGACCACATCTTGTTGTATCTGATATCCAAACTGATCTGATCTGTACCTAGAAACAAATGTATATTGATTGACGGTTGTAATCTACACTTATAGACGGACAAACGCTGCGCTTAATATGGCAATCTAGGTGCCAGTTCAGCACAGATGTCGCCATGGATGTCCGTCAACCCTTCAGCGAAAACTTTTGACAGACCTTTCAAGCGTAGTTCTCTCGCGATAAAACATACATCGGTGATAGATGGAGATTGACTTGACTAGCACCTTACTGCGTGGCGTTGGGCTATTCTGTCCACGCCTGCGAAAGGTGGTCGTTGTGCCGGACTGGTCATATATCCCATGGTTCGCGGAAAATCTTGAATGCCTGCCTGAGGGTACAACAAAGCACGTCCAATTATTTGCGGTCCGCCGTCTTGGATCTCTTTGTTCCTGAAATTGGCCAGATCGCGTCAGCTATACAAGGCTTCTTGGCCATTATTGTTCCAGGGAAATAGGCGCCAAAGCTAGCAGGGGTCCGGATGCAAACGTCGAGGAGCTCCACTAACAACCATTGCCAACGACCGGCTGTCATCGCTTTGCTCTCACGTGTAGCTATGGCAAGAACGAAGCAAACTAGTCGCAAGTCTACAGGAGGCAAAGCCCAGAGAATGATTCGTGAGTCATGGTCGCATTATTCAAGGGCGCCATTGAACCAGTTCCAGTTCCACCACCTACCGACTCCCACTGCGATTTACATGTTCCAGGCGGGCGTGTTGGATTTGAGAGGGAGGGTTTGCATCCCGACTTGCCTAAGCAAATAGAAGGTTCTAATTCCTCAGAGGCCGCTCCTCAGAGCGTCAAACCCAACGCGGCGGCCAGTAGGGTAAGTGATTCATGGATGATTGTGGACTTTGCTGACTTTGCGTTTGTATCCCTAGGTACCTTGCCAGGCAGCTCAGGAGGGCGAGTGATTATGAGAAAGGAATGTTCTAGCTGTGCCATAACATTGTTACTTCGTCCAATCAATTGATCGAGGCTGGCCGTGGAATTAGAACCCTTTCTCGCCGACAGGAGACAGGGGTGCCGATATTTTTCGCATACCCTGCGGTACATCTTGAGCCCAAGTAGTTGAGTAGACCCTGACACTACGCACTTGCATAAGGCCCATTTTGAGGGGTACGGCTGAAGTGCATACGAATTCTGGCCAACGTAACACGAACACCTCTTGGTTTAGTAATTCCACACTTCCAAGTTTTATGGCGTGTTGTGGGCGAGTTTAGTGGCGCTCAATAAATACTCATGGAGTGACGGCTACCTTTGATAGACCAACTCGATCATCCTATATATCAAAAGTTCGAGTACATCGAGGTATACACGCTGCTTTGGTATGGCTGAATGTACACGGGAGATAAAACAGCGCCCAGTAAACTGTAATTCTTTCAAAGGATTTAGCTCGTGGGGCGAACATGGACTACAACAAGGGCACTTACCTGTCCTTCACACCTGCGACGCTCTACATTTTTTCCACATCGTCGTCTTCGTCGTCGTCTATGATGATAAACTCGGGCACCATGTTCGTATTACCATCGTCGTCTATAAAGATCACCTCGGGCCCTATATTCATATCACCGTCGTCGCCTGTGGCGATCACCTCGGGCCTGATATTCATATCATCATCGTCTGTAGCGATCACCTGGGGCCTCATATTCGTATGTCCGTCATCATCTGTAGCGGTCGTCTCGCGTTCCATGTCTATATCACCGTCAGTTTCAACGACAATCTCAGTCTTTCACGGGCGATTCTTCGGCCTTGAGGTCTGTCATACGGTCGCGTGCTCCTTCTGGCTCCTTCATATTGTACCATGCCTCAGCGCTGACACACATTTTGCGGCCTCGGAAGAGTCGCCTTCGTGGGGGCTGATACGGGATATATCCTAGACCAGCTTTCTGATTCCCCGTAAGGGTTCAGTGCAACCGAACACTGCGCTCGCCCCATTCGCCGTCGTGAGCCAGAGAACAGTCTCGGTTAGACGAGGATAGAAGGTAGGATCGGTACGGAGGTCGCGCCAAAAGGAAACCAGAGCTCTGTGAACCTCAAACTACATGACATTTGTGATAGAAGCGATAGCTACTCTATCGTTCTCCGAATTGTAGTAGCTGTTATATGTACATAAACTCTAAAGGATCGCAGCGGTGGCGCTACACGTGTTTCTGCTAGGCGGACGGTGTGGGGGAGCTTCAGCACGTATCACTTAGGTTGGTCTAGCCGACCCACCGAGAGATCCGGGCTGGCGTCCCTGTGCTCGATATTGGCGATCGGTTGCTGGAAGTCCGACCGTTTGGACCATTGAAACGGTTTCTCTCGGTTTCCGTGTAAGCTCACCGGCCGGGCGGAACAACGTACGATACGGCGGGGTGTTTCTGATCGCCGTGGACCGTTGCTTCGGTTCGTGGAGCAATCAGCGTGCCCATTGAATTGTGGCTGTCGCCTCGTCATTTGACACGCGTCAGTCACGTGACTGTGTTCCATCTCGTTGTTCTAGCCAACGGAAACGAAACACCGTCCCTCTCACGACTACCTCTCATCCCTCAATCATGGCAAGAACCAAGGCGACTAATCGCAAGAGCACAGGTGGTAAAGCCAAGAAAATGATTCGTGAGTTACCCGTTCCCAAATATACCGCGCGCTCGACTGAGTCCGATCTAGTTCCACCACCCATCAATCACGACGACGACACTCAGACTAGCGGCGAGTCTCTCACCCGTCTATGCGCGACTCACGAATCTAGCGCTAATTTTTGAATGCAGGAACCTTCAAGCCGGTGACAGTCCCTTCTGGCGGTGACGAGGCTGATACCCCTGCACGCGAGGTGAGTACGGTGCGCATGAGTATACACATCGCTCATATTATCGATTCTGCGCGAAGGAGGTTTGGCAGCCGATACCAGCGACTACGGAACGTGAGTAAGGAAATACTCGGGATTGCGGCTGGTCGTGTGGCAGTCTGTTGGATGTGTACGATTATAATTTAAGCATCCCCCTGCTGGGGTTCGAGCAGAATATCATTGGTTGCGCAGTGCAAAGCGTGATAGTGTACCGTTTAGAATGTTAACGATGAGATAAATACCATAATGGGGAGAAAAATTCGAAATTCGAGAGTTTCAACGTTACCGCGTCTGGCAAGTGGCGGGTAATGGATAGTTGAAACAGCTTATACCAAAACTATCACGATAATCACGAGAAAGCATGGCGGCGGGGGCCTTCTAATCGTAGGACATATAAATTTGTTATTATAACGTACAGAATATACAAACAAACAACGGAACGAGATTAGCGCGACGGGATACGACACAGTCCCGATCACCGTCAAGGAATAGTACTTCGGAGCGCGGTGGGATTCTAGCCGGACGAGATACCTGAGTAAGCCTTGGAGGACCGGTTGTCGAGGTCCGCTTCTTGCGCGCCCGAGGAGGGCTCGACCTGCGTGCTCTTAGAGGTGACGGGAGGCGCTGCGTCGCGAACAGACCCGCCTGGCGTGGGGACGGTGTCACTCGCGGCGAGGGCGGGAGCAGCGAAGCCTGGCGCTCCTAGTGGGGTAGAGGCGCGGGCCAATGCAGCAACCTCGGGGGACGCGACCGGTGTGCTCTCAGCGCTGACCGGAGATTTCGAGGTATTCCCGGGCGCGTCCGACATAAGGGTAGGACCGTGTGGAATCGCGGTGGAGGCTACTCAGTAGCCCGCATGACCTTCCATCAATGATAGGATCTGTTTGAGACAACGCATCACGTACCTTGCGGGCTTTCCTGGCCCTCTTGTCCGATAGTGGATGAATCGCCGCTATCATCCTCGCCATCGCTCCCGCCCGTGCTATCTGAGCTATCTGAGGAGCTACCTTTGGGGGGTGGGGACGAGGGAACCTCGGCATAGTTGACAGCCTTGCGCTTCCTGAGTGTGGGCCGGCCATAGTCGCCAGCCTCCGACTCCCGCTTACGCTTATTCGCGCCTGTCTTCCTCCCGGCAGGGAACTGATTCTCCTTACGCTTTTGCCTTTTTCGTTCTGCGTCCTTGATTTTTGCACCGTGCTCTTCCTGCGTTTTCATAGCCGCCAGTGCCCGCGAGCGCCCCAAAGTGATCTTGGGAGAATCGGCACGGCGTTTCTGCACCCTCTTGCCTTCCCTGACATGGAAATTCCACGCCTTTTTGCCCGCCTTGGGCCACCAATCCGGTTGCTCATCACCGTGTTCGACTTTCACGAAGGCAGGGTCACCTGGATAGCACCCGCTCGCACTCGTCCATGAGTTGGTGACTATCCTCCAATTCCCGCGCTCGTCCCCGGCCTCTTTCACGTCTGAGTCGTAGACCTCGTCGGGCTGCAGCAGCGCGTAAGACTTGGAGTCTTTGGTCTCGAGCCACAGTATCATTTCATGGCTGTAGAGAACGGATTGATTAGTCGTTCACGCGTTCGAGAACAAGGGAACGGATTGCTACTCACCCACCGCGCCAATGGCGGTCGAAGTTCTTCTCGAGGCCGGTGAGGTTCTTGATCCTCACCACTTCCCAGTGTTTTCCCTCGTAATCGTAGTCCCATTGGCCGGCCCAAATAAAATACTTAAAATCGCCGGTCAGTGTTGCCGTGTATCCATAAGCCTCGACTCCCGTCCACCAGTCATCCGCTTTGTCGGCCGTCGGGTACACGAAGTGACCGTCCTTGACGAAGAAAAACCCATCCAGTGCGCGTAGTAGAGCTAAATTTTTTCAATATACACCAGCGATTGAGTAATACCCGAGCCGTACTTACATCTACCTCTCTTCGGTTGCTCCCCATCCTCCGGATCCAAAGTGATCGAGTCGGGATAAATCGGGTTGTCGTCGAAAAGGTTCTGGATACGGGGGTCAACTTTGAGGGCCACCATATTCGATCAAAGGTTGTGTGTAAAGTCGGTTTGAAGCGAAGGAACCGTGGTAGTGTTCAAGGTTTGCAACCGAAATCACGTGAGTGAGGATGCCTTTCCCTCATCCCACGTGACCGCGTCAGGCACAAATCGCGAACACCGACATGAACGACCACCCAGCTGAGTGGAGAGAATTAAACAAGCGAGGCAACCCTGCGTGCGAAGGGGAGCTTCTCGAAACGGAGAGGAGACTAGGACATCTCTCCGCGAAACGTAAGTCCATGAGACTCTCCACGGATCACTGTTTCCTGAAAGTGCCTTGTGTGGTCTTGTGTATTTTGCTTTTAGGTCGCGCTCGTGTCTTAGGCATGTTCCACGTTTTAGTAGACGGAGTCCCCGGGTCGATTCCCTACCAGTGGCTTCAGAACCAGGAGTTCGGAGGTGTTTCCTTCATAGGCGCCGTTTCCACCTTGCATGGGCAAGAGGGCCTCCACTCGCAGTGCCTTTGGTACCGACACGACCAGTTCGACTGGTTCTGGGTCGAAATCACAAACGTAACAGTGATTGAGCTCCGCGCTGACCCACGATTTCGTGGAAGGTGAGTGTCAATCGCCGGTGGATTGGACGTTGCGAAGTACTGACACTGTGTGCCAACGGACGGTAGTACACCATGTCTGTGGCTGATCACACCCATCGCAGAGTACGCCCTAACCTGCCCCCACTCCACTTTTGTCAACGAGTGGGAGAACGTGCTCGACTTTTTCAAGGTCGATCCTTGCGATGAGTGGCCGAGGCGAGGAACCCGTCCACATTGGTGGCCGCTTCAAAGCAGCGGGCAATGGCCGGGTGACCTGGGCCCTGGGGAGCCAGCTGCTGTGGTCTCCGCCGAGGTCGAGCTCCGGCAGCTTACCGAGCAGCTCTCGATGCAGCCATGCTCCTCCGGTGTGATCTGGCGCCGGCTCGGTCCCAAGGGGGACAAACGATACCCAGGCCACCCCATGCATCACTTGGGTCAGCTAGAAGAATGGAAGGTTGCACACAACGCAGGGTTGAAGGTGACACGCCAGCCGAAAGATGTCGAGCTGGATGTGCGCGAGCCGGAAAACATCGGTTCCGATGTGCGTAAGCCGCAAAGTATCGATCCGGATGTGGAGGGTGGTCGGGGGGGGGCGGTGGTCCGGCGGAGTGGGCCAGCAAAGCGAAAAATGGAGGGAACCGACCACGGCGAGAGGGTGCTCAAGAGGAGTGGTTAGGGATGGCGTGCATGTACATAATCGATGCCGTGTTGTTTTTTGTAAAAAAAAAAGTCTAGTAAATTAAGTTCAATCGAGGCCGCACCTTGTGTACAACTTCTATATGGAGGAAGATTTGAAAATAGAAGAGGAGGGACGATACATATAGAGCCAACTAAGCATGATAGAGTGTACTTTGTAGATAATAGAACGATCCCCCTATGTTATACCTCAGTGCAACTCCTTATACACGTATCCCACATGTCGTTGACTTAATGGCGGGCTTCTTCCTTAGTTAGGATTCAATGCGAAAGCGCATCTTACTGGGCGTAATTATGTCGAAGTACTTTAATCAACTGGCTTACGATTGAGCGATTGTGCGCGCAGATTTGTGGTATAGCCTTTTTGACCGCGCTGGCTCCTGTGGTAACGCCTGGCTAATGAAACAGTCCTTTGGAAATGTATCGCAATCCGCCGGAATGGGTGGAACCGATATAATCTTAGTAACCGCATCCCGCAAAGCAGGCTCCAAAAAAACAATTGCAGTCCATTCGTCAAAGACCTCAAAATCTCACATTGCTCGACCCTGTATCGGTTCAACTGAGCGACCTTCGCGATTTCGGGAGATCGTTCGGGAGCTCGGCTCCCTCGAGATAGTGCACAACGTTCGGAAGGGTCGCTGAGAGCAGGCTGGTGAGAATGAAGGGCTGCATCGATTTGCGAGTCTCGCCCGTCGTCGCAAGGGGTTACCTTTAGCGAAGCTGTTGTGCGTTGTTGGGAACAAGCTGTGCATGACGCGATTGAGCCCCGCTTGCTTTCATTGAATTAAGGTTTCGCCGCATGGCTCTGTTTTGCATCCTCCCTCATATGAACAGGCCAGGATAGGATTGTATATTGCGAGCATATAGGTGGCGTCACACCTTTCACCCTTGTTCGTAGGGCCGTGGGCTCAGTAGGTTGTCATGTTTGTCTCGAAGCACATAGAACACAAAGCAGAGTGTGATACAACACGCGTGTGGCCGCGCTCGGCCTGCCCTGGCGTACATGTCCTCTCGTTCACGCGCGACGTGGCTCCTTGGCTCACGGAGTGGATGCTGCAGGGTTGAGGGATATAAATTGAATGAATGAGGCAAGGGGTACGACCTATGCTCGTTGAACTGGAACGCCAAACTGAGATACCACAGGAACGGTGGAGATGAAGCAAAGCATTGGAAAGCACATTGTATTGGGGAGCTCGCTATCTTTACTCCAATTCTCATAGAACACAACTATCCTTCCAAACAGACGCATATCCTATCAATTAGTCAACTCCCCACGCGCTGTCCAACTTGTCCTCTCGCTGCCCGTCTCCCGGAGGCGGTCCAATGGTTGGTTAAATCTAGCTGTCTTGCTTCGTTTTTGAGCCGGGGGGGCTGAGATACGATAGATTGTCAGGTGAATAAACGAGCTAAGGCAGCCTAACTTACAAAAATCTTCATACAAACGTTCCGGGATTCTGTAAACAGAAACATTTGCGTGGTTCTGTCCATCCTTTCCTCGGTGAATGTGAGATCGTGCACCTTGATCGTGCGACGTTGGGCGGGGTAAATTCCTACTTGTAGCTCAACCTGGCAACAAGAGGAATGATACACAAATACCACCTCGAGCCGATTCGGGATCTCCCTTCTGTAAACCCAGTTCCCACTGCCTTCGGGACACCCACAAACGCTAAACGTGAGTGGAAGCTGAACGCCGAGAGGGCGGCTATCCACTGGCGAGCTCACGATAGTCTTGACGTCGAAATCGAACCCCGGGGCCGACCGCTCCATAATCAGCAGTCCGGTGTGAGTACGCACGTCTGAAGCTTTCCCCCACACATGCATGAGCGAAGGTTGCAATCCGGCACCAAAGTAGTAAAGGTTGACGAAAAGCTCCGGCATAATTGATGCGTAGTCGCAAACTAACAGCGAGCACGTGTTTGGCATGATCAGGGAAATAAATGATGTTCTAATGAGCGGGGCCAGCGTCAATGAAGTTCATCCGAAGCTGCTCACTCACATACCGCTGAAGGTAACGCTCGATGCGCGCCAGGGATCCTTTGACGCGTAAATTAAACCCGCATGCCAAGCCGAAAACACGCGCGGTTAACGCTTGGCGAGCGATTCGGTCCAAGCTGTGTAAACAAGATTCGAGGAACTGGTCTTCGTCTACTCGGCCGTCCTTTTGATTCCCATGTATCGATGTGTGCCACCAACCCCCTTGTGGGTCGCCTTCCGTCAGAAAAATTACCACCAAGTGGTAAGGCATTCCCTGAGGAAGCCTGAGGACCCCCCATGCTTAGTACTACGGAATTGAAGAGAATATACGAGACTCACTGGGCAAATAAAGCATCTGCTTCATGCGATTGAATACCATGATGCAAGAGTCGAGTCTGCCAGGCCACATTGATGTAAAAAACTTGCAGCGCGGACATCAGCTGGTCAGCGAGCGTTCTGGCCATGGCGACATGCGACTTCAGATGATAGATAACCAGGGCGACAGATGACTGCGACGCTACTCGCATGGTAGTTCGCGCTCCACGATTAATAAAATACTTAAGGCTCGTGTTAGCGAACCGCGGTTAGAACAGGTAAATCATATCTTACCCCGATTGTACGTGGGCGATGCGTAGCGACGCAACTTGGGCAGGGAAATACAGCATCCACGCTGGTGACCATACTAGACGGGATAGTAACGCACGCCTCGACCTCTCCGGGAGGATTCGATTCCTTTGCCCCAATGATGTCGTAACAACATACATTGGAGCACATCGAACATTCTATAATGTTCCCACCGTCCTCACATATGTAACAATACTAGCGTGGGATCTCAGTGGCGCGTCCGTATTGCCTAGAAGGAAACATACCTGATCCTTTTGATTTGAGCTGTTCGCGGTAGGGTCTAAGCAGAAAGACCTTAGTATACAAGTGTGATGAAAAGCATGTGTACATACCTTGCACGGGACGTTCGGACATCACGACTATGAATCACGAGAGGAGCGTGGGGGAGAATAGCTCGACAACCAACTTACACGACGTGAGTCAGTCCAAGGGCACAGAAGCGTCACGCGATGCCACGTGATCCTTGTGGCCTTTCATCCTCCATTGCCTTATTCAATGGTCCAAGCCAGGTCCGGAGCGTGTGGAGTACCCTTGTGCAGTCAATTCGACAGCCGCGCACTCTCAGGGCCCGGTCAATAGAGGTCTCGTACCAAACACGTGTCTACATCGAGGCGTTGCAGGATCCGGAGCAGGAAGGATCCAGGAACATCGGAGGGCACGGGTCACGTGACCGCGCAACAACCTGTTCTTGTCCACCTCGCGTCGACTTTTTATTTAGCACACAGCTATGGAGCAGTCAAAACCGGCTAAAGTAATCGTCACATCTGCTTCCCGCTCCAATGAGCATCTATCGCCCATCAGCGCGGACAAATACCCATCCCGTTTTGCGGACCTCATCACGGCAATCGCTCGTACCAAGAGGATCATGATCCTGAGCGGCGCTTCAGTACTGAGCGGAACTGGTTATCAGGTATGTTAACTCTCCGCTCCGAACAGCTTAGTGCTTTCAGGCCCGTTAACAAGCTGACTGTATAACCGCGTTGAATAGTCGTTGGACATGTCGGTCGATGTAAGATACGACAGGGAAGTGCGGCGGCAGAGTCTACAAAGTCTCCTTAAGGAGTGCACCTCGCGAGACGTCCGACCGGAGGAGCTGTCCCCCAACAAACTAGCCGCGTATAACTCTGCGATGACGCAACGTCGAATCGCCATCCGCCACTTCGAACGGAATGTTTTCCTGGATTATTTGGTCAGGATATTCCAGGAGGATCGGCTCACGACCTGTATGACTTCGAGCTTCGACGGAATTGAAGCGCGGTCGGCCGAAGGTCTCTCGGACAAAGTTACAATGCTATATGGAGATAACGGAACGCTTGGCTGTTGCACTAGGAAGTGCCAGACCACATCGGAAGAGGAGACCAGGGCGCTGGACACGGAAATGCTCTCGAAGGGCCTTGTTGCCTGCCGCCGGTGCACGCAAATTTGTGAGTTAGCTCTTCTCCAGTTATTTATGGCTCGCTCATCCATTTTCTGTCCCTTATCCTCTCGGAAACCATCATGCACACCCTTTCGCACCCCCTTTCTGGGCGCGCCTCTACCCGCAGATACGAAAACCTCAAAGGCTCGTCGAACTGGCAGCGATGCTATGCGACTCCTTCGGCCGATGGTTCAACATTCGCTCGCGGCTTCTATGGTAACAGGAGAGGGTGGGGAGGCGCTGCAAAAAGTCGCGGGAACATCGCACCTCCTCTTGATACTAGGCGCCCCCCCGAAGTCGAAGGAATTGACGGGGCTGATCAGTGACCTGGCCGAAGTCGTCCACGAACATTACGGTGCGGTCGCTTACATTGGCCCTGAGGCCGTACAACATCAAAATGTGCATCAGTACATCGATGTGCAGATCCAGTCGGACGTTTCAGAAGCCCTTGGACTGGTGATGCGGGAAATGGATCGGGTAAGTCATTTAATCCCAGACTGACAATTTGCACACTCTTTCGCTGAACAAAGAACGTCTGTAGCTTTTTGTCGGAGGCGAAGTTGAGGATGACTTGGATGACGGGGACTTTTGGTTCGAGGTAAGTTCTGTGAGCAATGGTAGTTGTCCTGTCGTGCGGCTTAGCTCCTGGTCAGACGATCAACAATCAATTGCCGCGACATACAGTTCCCCTTGAAGCGCCGTACCTTGGTCAAGTTTGCAGTCACTGCTGCTGCGGCATCACCGAATATCTAGTCCAATGTGGCAAATGTTCGGCAAGCTACTGTTATCGGCGCACAGAGGACGAAGATTCGGGAGACAGCGACGAGGAACCTTCGACCGATCGCTTAGACACCACGCGGCCGAAGCCAGTACTAGGCACACGGAACGCTGAGCAGCACGGGGAAGGCGAAGCTAATTCCTTCGAGGGATCCGTAACGGAGGAGGAAGAAGAAGACACGTTTACGTTTGATGAGGCTTGCATCGTCTTTAATATGTTTTCGCACGAGCTTCTTCGGCCATCTCTTGAAGATGCGAAACGGG
Organism: Ceratobasidium sp. AG-K; assembly: GCA_037039685.1. Classification (NCBI taxonomy): domain Eukaryota; kingdom Fungi; phylum Basidiomycota; class Agaricomycetes; order Cantharellales; family Ceratobasidiaceae; genus Ceratobasidium; species Ceratobasidium sp. AG-K. Next base: position 2,659,296 of record JAWNGF010000007.1, on the reverse strand, counting down.
ACTTTGTCTGCCCCGAGTGTTGGCATGCTGAAAAACGGGGTCTATATCCAGTGAGTCCTCAAGCACTTTATTTTCAAGTGTCCATGCTCACTGGTAATTAAGCACTTTGTGCGACCGGTGGCGCGGGAGACGCCTGAATCGTCGACTAAGCCCTGGCCTCGCCTTGCCTTGCTGGTGTATTACGTTGAGCAGTTCTGGCCCCAAACGAAGCATCTCTGTGCGCTCGTCGCGAGCATATGGAAACAAATGGGATGGCAGGTGGGTTCCAGTTTGATGCAGTCTTCGAAACTATTGGATTCAATGTACACACACTTAGTGCATGGTTGAGCCGGTCAAATTGCAACACCTGCGGGAGAAGACGAGCCTCTTTCCAGACTTGTGAGTATACTATCGCATTTGCGGTACCGTTCCGGTCCACTTCTCGGATATTGATCGGTTTGATTCAGAGACTGGGAGCAAGGCACATACGAGATGATGGTCGTCTACATCACTCACGGACTAACCGGAGAACAAGGCTACCAGCTGACGAACAAAGAATCGTACCGTCCTGTGGAGGTGAGAAGCACAGCTCTTTTACGCGGCTAAAGAGGTAGCAGCAGCTAATCCGGCTTATAGTTCTTCCAGGCTACGTTGTCTATTGCTCAGGGTACGCTCGAGGGCGCGAAGACGAAAAGGGGGTTTCTGCTCTGTTGCGGTCACCCGTTGCATCATCCAGGTCTTGTTAACGAGTTGCGCGAGTGGATCGATAGGTGAGTTTTGATCCATCGTATACGTTTGACTATACTAGCTGAGCACTGCCTACTGCAGCCGTAATACATTCGATACCTTGGTCGGATGCATGAACAAAAAGTTCTCCCCGGCCTTTATGGTCAACGTGATGGCAAAATGGAGCAAAGCGCTAGTCGACCAAACCGATCAGGCGTGCGCGACGCTCCTCAACTACTGGCTCCGAGACACCATTGGTTGCAGCCACTCTGATCTCCTGTGCCTGGCTCCTGGTCGTCGCCCGGAGATATGGCTGTATGCGCCGTTCCAGAGTCGACCATTGGGGAGGCCGTTACCTAGTCTCCTGAGCGTTTGCCCGTGCAGCCCTCAACTTGACGAGCAGGGCAAGCCCATCAGCGACCAGCGTCGTGGCAGGAAGATTTGGAAAGTAGAGCACGGGAAGATTAAACCTGGGTCCAGACTGCGCGATGTCAGCGTACAGGCGAAATGCCAGGCGTGCCGACAAGCCTGGCCTCTTCCATACGAGTCATTGGCGGGCACTTTGATAAAGGTTGATGGGGTTTATGGTGCCGTTGTGCCATATTTTTACGATCCAGATGAGGAATGAGTTTGTGCTCCCAAGTTTTTTGTCAAGTTTATACAAGTTTGTACAATAGCAAATGATTTTATTCCCGAAATTATGTTGATTAGTTTTGAACCTAGACAGGTGCAACTGGACGAATGCATACAGAACCATGCTCTATGGCCGAAGGCACTGTTTAGATTGTCAGCAGAGCAAAGTATGGAACAGACCCGCCAAAACTTCAAAGAATGTTGTGTGTCTCGACAGCATTTGTCGCTCGGGGACATCCCAACGTCCAGGGGTTTTGACATATGTCAAGCTTTTGGTGTCAACTGGTCCCTCAATTAGCAAACAGTGAACCCTATGTTGACATATTTCAGGACTTGCTTGTCATAGCAACTCTCCCGACTTTGCGCCTTCTCCCCATTCCTCGTTGTCCTAACATGGGGAAACCAAAGAAGTCGCGCAACAAGAGACGCATTTCTTCAGCTCCCCCCACAGTCACACCAACTACTTTCGTGGGCTTGAACGTCGACTCCAACGGTTCAGAGCCAACGACACGTAATGTTCCTCTCCCGGACGGCAAGCCATACAAGCAAAGGCAGAAGAGAGCGCGGGAGACGCTTAGAAAAACTGAGCATGATATGTACAGACAGGTACTCCACCATGCTGCAGAGGCGCTCGCAAATCCCAGTAAGGGACTACTTTTAATTGCGATTCACTGACTTCCCACTAATTCAATACTCTTGGTGGTGCTAGTAAAGTTGCCGTTCCGGGTATCAGACTTTGTGGAAAAAAGAAAAAAGAACGGTATCCCCATCGGTGGTGGTGCTTTCGAAGGCCTCGCTCAGGAGCCGAGACGCCTCGAAGTCGGAGGGCGATCTGCTGTACTCGTTGATATGGACGACATAGTAATCCTATGGTACTTCCCTGCTTTCCTTGGAACGGGCCTAAGGGTGTGTGAATGCCGGGCTATTGCGCTCCATGCAAAAGGTTGACCTTAATCTACAGAAAAACCTGCTCGGAAGGCTCGAGGACCTAGCCAAGGTGTACCAGCCACCTGCAGACTCGCAGATCAGAGACCGCCGGGCCGCGGATCAGGTTGTTTGTCCACGCTCACACACGTTGAACGCTCAGGGCGTTTCGACACGAAGCCAAGCGGCTCGTGCGGCTGCAGCAGCCAAAGGACTGTTGGATATGCAAGACGACGCAGAGGAACCATTGGATGAGACCTCTGGTGTTTTGGAAGACACAGCGAACTTCATATGTAGACAACTGCGACCAGAGGTTTACGTAGAAACCGAAGGGGAGGTTCGCTTGGTTGGGCTGGATATCCAACCAGGACCTACCAAGGAACCCAGAAGTGTTCCACAGCGCGACAAGGGAAAAGATTTTGAGGACCTTGCCAATCTGGCTCCGTTTGCTTACTACTTTAGTCCTGGGTGGTGTCAAACAGGGATGCAATACGTGAGTGGATAGCGATCCACCATCAGCTGTCGCACCGGACTCATTTCCTCTGCAGCTGAGGCCCATGGAGATGTCACTGCACTTTCGCAATGCGCTAGCACCCCACTGTCAGCGAGAGATGATCCATTTCCTAGAGTCAAAGCGTCTTTTCGATAAAAAGGTTGCCTTCCTCACCGACATTATCCATCCTTACCTCAGCAACGCTATGCGCCAATTGAGAGCCCACATGTCAGCGGTGAAGGGAGCGACCCAGACCGCGGTTATCAATGGCTGGACCAGCGCGTTCCCGTGCTTTGGTGTGGGGGTGAACCGAACGACGGCCATTCATCGAGATACGCGCGGGATCAGAGGTGGTCTCGATATCATTGGCGTTCTCGGCACATTCACACAAGGTGGAGACCTGGAGTTTCCGGACCTTAATCTGAGACTGGAATGGACCCCAGGGTGTCTCTGCGCGTTTGATGGTTATGACTTTCGCCACAAAGTGCACGAGTGGTCGGGAGGATCACGAATCACTTTGATCTCCTTTTGCCGACAATCGACATGGGCCGCGCTGAGGCTTGACTCAAGCTTGATACGTCCTACTAGCGAAGAATGTTTGGAGCATTTATCTGCTTCCGAAAAACGGAGGACCGTAGCTATCAAAGCGGACCAGCAGGATGAGCTTTCGAACCTGGGAACAAAGTTAGGAAATCGAAGAGCAAAGGAAAACCCGCAACTTGCGAAGCTGCTCGATGAGCATGACTATGCGCGGCGAGGAAGTTGCTTGGCTGGGCAAGCCTGCGCACCAAACTTCCCCGAACCAAAAACGGAGGGTTTCAAAGGGAGAAAAAGACGCAAAGTTTAAGCATTAGGCTCTGGTTCTGCTGGAACTAACGACAATCAGGCTTCCATGCCAGCGTCTGGTCTTGCACAACTGGTTATTGGATTATTGACAGTGTTGTAGTCTCAAGGCGGTTTTGTCATTATTGACTTATATTAGCTCATGTTTACCTTTGCGAGAGATGCAACCAATGCTTCCCAGTAGGGTAGGGTGAGCTGGCATATATTATACTCGCTTTTTCGCTTGTCGCACTTCCATCGTCTCATCGCGTGCCTCCCAGAGTACGCGCAGTCACGTGCGAAGAAATGCATGACTTGCCACGTGGCTAGGGTTGGGGTATTCATTACTTCAACAGCACCCTGTTGATTCCACTTCGACGCCCAAGTGCTCATCGCTCCCAACGCCACGCTCCAAATGCATACCACTCTGGCAGAACCCATGGCGTCAATTTACGCCCCCAACCCAGCGCGAACAGAAAAATATCGTTTGCTTACGGAACCAAAAAGTCGGCCAAAAGCTGGAACCTGTACGTGGCATGTATCAAACTTAACGCAAGTACTAAAATCCAAAACCAAAGTGCAGCTACGAGCGTTGAACGGCTTCTTGTTTATAAAAAACGGAAAGTTTGTGTTCCCAACGTACGAGGCTACCAAATCTGAACAGTGGTGGACCGGGGTGGAGGCCTACGGATATATGGCCGCTTTGACCGGTGATTACAAATATCTTATCTGGTCCGGTTACTGGGAAGAGGAGGAAACTCCCGGAAGACACTTGGAAGTGGTGAAGCTCGAAAACATTGAGGGTATGTCCAAGGAATATAGCGTACATTGGCGCGCCAAGTAAGCACCACCCAATCTTCCGTCGGCGGGCTTCCAAATAACCGGTCACCAACAGGAGCGAACCAATTCTATGGCTAGAAACCAAACATAAAATAGCCTACGCTTTGCTGGAGCCCGCCGACGAGTATGACCCACTTGAATGGAAACTAGTCGTGGATTCGTGGACAAACGCACGCGAGTTGGAAGAAGGCTCTGCGTACTTCCAGCGCACCGACCTGAAGCAGCGACCGGCCTGGTGGCCTAAGGCCGGTGACAAGCAATGGAAACGTGTTCAGAAGCTATCAAATGGTCAGAAGCCTAAGACAGGGATACGAGCAAAGGAGGCGAAACCTACTCGAGGAATGATTGAGGCTCGAAAGAACGGACCGAGCAAAAGCAAGGAAACCATTCCGATGGACACAGGCAAGAGCAGTGATCGCACCAGTCACAGTCCCAGGCAGAAACGTAGGCGGCCATCAGACGTCAGCGTATCCGATGGACCAAGTATTCAGCAGCCCAAGAAGGCTCATTACGAGGTGCCCCCTTCTTCCCCATCTCTTGGTGCAACCGTAATATCCTCCTCTTCGGAGCCAGAGGAACCTGGTACATCGAAATCCAAGGAAACCAGCCCTCCGCCAACCACAAAACCAAGCGCTTCGAGCTCTGGACTACGCAACCCTTCGAAAGGGAAGGGCAAACACCTTGCCAAGCTCTCTGCTGAGGAGGCTGACCGTGCCAGCAGTCGGACGGATGGGCGATTAGCCGATTCAAACTCCAAGAACGGGTCCAGTTCGAAGCGACAGGCGTCTAAGTTGAGAATACAGAAGGAGGCGCGAGGCGAGAAGCCTAGGCCAGCTACGCAGGAAGCCAGCGCCATGCCTTCTCGCCTACCATCCCCGTCTGCCGGTCATGCTCAAAACAAAGCTTTGGGCGAGAAAGGAGAGAGAGATGTGGTTGAAGGGGCGCCAACGCCACATACGGCATCCACTCGCAAGGTACAATTCATGCTTTCGAGCTTTCTATTTGAGAAGCTTATGGGTGTACTGCCAGATTACCGAAGATCCAGCTCCGCTTCCCAGCAACAAGATCGAGCTTTCCTCAGCACCGAGCACGCTGGCACAGCCGATGCAGGCGCAGACAAGTTCGGGTCACAGTGCAGGTATACCACCACTCAATTCCAAACTGCACAAATGATTTACGTCTCATAACGCCCAGACATTGAACCAGCGGTTGTGCAATCGATCTCGGGTTCACAGCCCACTGAGCAATTCCTTGGGCTCTCTCTCGGTAGGTCCTTTGTGATACAGTCCCGTACGTCTGACGGTCACTGGGTTATGACCTACACAACTGGTTCATACAGCAGAGCCAACGGTACCATTGTCCTCTGTCGCAGCTGCTTTCTACGCCGACCCCGGCCTCTCCTGGCAATGGTCACAAAATGCGTGCCTCAGACTCGGTTGATGTCCTGATGGCAGACATATCAGCTTTGCGCCCTGTGCGAGGTGTTCGGGCCTCAACTGTTCCTCCCGGTTCTGGAGTTGGTTCGCCTGCCAGGCGTTACTCTGCTGAAGCTGTTGGAAGCACAGAGCTCGACTTGGATAATCGAAGCTCTAAGCGATACAATCAGTTTCGCGCACGCCGGTGATTGGCTTATTTCATACACAACAAATTGTAGTTGAAGATTTGGCTCGGGACCTTGGATTACTGAACCGCCAATGATGATTCCGCGATTGGCGTATTCGAATACACTTATGAAATCCATCCCGTAAAAATACAAAGTCGCAGTTTCACCCAGGACCTGTGTGCACTCGCCTACAGCCTACTACTAGATACATGCGCAGACTGATACACGCATCGATCCTCCAGAGTCTTCATAGTTGTGGCGCTGATGCACAGAGGCCTAAGAATTACCGAGGCCTAGCTATGACGATAACTGTCGAATACCTCCCAAGGCATTATTTTCTCGGATTACATCTTCCGGATAGGCTGATCGATCAGTCACGTGCTGAAAACCCTTTGTGTTTGTCTCGCGTCAGGCTGTTTGGTCCGACGTGCCTTGCCAGCGCAGTCGACCTTCTCCACGCGTCATGTCAGAGCCCACAACGCAGCTCGGTACGTATTAATCCTTGAACTTCCGGGGTCTACGTTCTAAGCCTTCTCAGAGGCTATTACCGAAGAGAGCCGCAAAGATCAGGTACGTTACAGTGAGTAGCTTCGTGATGACTGGCTGAGTCGTTGAGGTAGTACTGTTACATATGCGAAGATGGTGGAAATATCATAGAGTGCTGCATGTGCACCAAGGCGTGCTGCTACGACATCATTGGCCAAACAGGGTCTAACCCGACCCATGAGCCCGAAGCATGCGTTAGCATTCCAGCCAGCATGGCAGTTGGCGCGGATATCACATTCCCTTGCCCAGATTGCGTCTCCAAACATCGACCGCGCTCGATCGGTGTACGTCCTGTATTCCAGTACTGGTTTTGCTTTACTAAATCGGCGCTAAGTACTTCATCAACCGAGGGGCCCGCACCACGATGAGAACAGCATCGAGATCCTCGGTCGCGATTGTGATATATCACCTGCACTCGCACTCGCACTCCACCGCAGCAAGAACTCTGGCTGATCAGCTGATGTCTGCTCTGCAAGTATTCTATGTGAACGTCGCTTGGCAAATTCGATTGCTTCACCATCGAATCGAGCCGGCAGACGCCAAAGCTCTCTTCGAGCAGTAAGTGCCATCTCTTACCTTTTGTTACACACTGACAATTCATTCTTTAGGCTCCCAGAAGGGTTCCCTTATCACCTCGTCGTCCTTTTTCTAACGGAAGGCGATCCCCAGGGAGGTTGGTGGCATACATCCCTCCATGGCAATCAAAAAGATGGTCGAGTAAGCGAGAAGCAATTTCTGGAGTCCTGTTTGCACAACCTTGGCGGTATTGCGCGTAACGCCACAACGGCTCGCGTGTTTGGGATAGCCTGCGGATTTAATCTGCGCGTTAAAGGATCTATAGCAAGCGTGGAGAATTATCTGCGGGGGTAAGTCGATTCGAGAGATGGCAAATTTGTTGATCCTATCCTCGCAGCACTGCGTTCACCTCACTTGTGATGCCAAACACTTGTTCCTTGCTGGTTTGCGAGTACGTCACGATTCTTCCCGAACTGTTTGTTAACCTCTACTACTTTGGCGCGGCGCTGGAGCCCTCACTTATGCGCATCTGGGGAACATCATCGGAGGTCCGGACGCACACTGGACTCATGATCATGCAGCGGTCTACAACCGGGGTCGAATTTAGCGTCAAGAATATTTGCTATTCACCCAAAGCAAGTTGCCCTTTCGGTGTGCTGCTCCCGATGGTGGATACCATATGTGGCTGCGATGACAGCGGGAACTGGATCTATCAGGCCGAGAGAGAGAATCGCTCCGAAGTGGTTTTTTTATATCGGTCCTCCTGCTGTAACGTCCAGTTACAAGTAGGCATCCACCCCGCCCAACGCCGGTATGCGACCATTCATGATGCCGAGTTTACGGAGGAGGAATGGGACGCGTCTACACAGTCCTTTTTGTTCAATGAATCTTCCAACGTTTGCATGAGAGTAATTGTAAGCACATCAAGGTCTAATCCAGCGAAGTGTACTACTAACTGTGCTATGCGTCGACTCGGTTCAGCCTCCGACGTCTGAGGGCCCACGGAAACCTGTGGATCTCAGTCATGTGTGGACAAGATCCGGGCGAAAAGCGGAAAAGGCCCTGGAGACACTCGCAGCCAAGCCGTAGCCGCCCAATATATAAATACATGTACCCCTACGATTGCTATGTATACATTGACGCGCTCACAAACCAGTTTGACTGAGCATACTTGTACCAACAAGGTATCACCGCATGTAAGGTGCTCCCGATGTCACGAACCTGTACCCGGGCGCGTGGGGATCTTCTGGCTCTTAGCCGTTTGATCACCTCATCCAATGGTTGGCCAAATGGCGCGGTTGTTGTGCCCCCTTGCTGTGCCTTTGGTACCCACTTGTTGAACTCCTACCAATTATTGTACTGACATCTTTTACCTTTGTAGAAAGACCGTTACATTCCTGTGAACAGATGTCCCCGCAGCCAGACATACTGCATGGTCGCTGATCGCACATGACTGAGTTAGAGCATACAACCGTGGAATATTATGTAGCGTTACACGGTGTGAAAGAATTTGATACACATTCCGGACCAACTAATGTATATCGTGCAAAGCTTATCTATGGTGTGCACTCTCGGTGACCAGCCAGGACTCTGGAAGAGGTATAGCCGGCTAAGTAGGAGTGCTAGCTAACATGTCCAACTAACCAATGGGACGCACCGCACAGGTCAACTTGCCTCTCATCCTGAGAAGTTCTCTCCGCGTTGGAGTGGCATTGGTCTGAGGGGCGACCTAGATAAGCTTTACATCACACACTAGACTGTCACAAGAGACATACCGAGGCGCTGGAACTCATTTTCCCAGTCAACAACGTCTGGAACTTGAATACCGTCAATGTGATTCTGATAGCACAGCACGGGGTGAGCATACGTATCATCAATCGGGCTTTACCTCCAGTAGATTTTCGTGAGGTGGATTTGTTTCCTGTATTGTATTTTGGCATGATTCACAGGGGAGTGAATTTGTTTGGGTGGTTGTTACTCTTGGAGTTGGCAACGTATTTGTATCCGGTTGTCCCAACCACACTTCCCATCAGCACAAATACACTAGGGCTCAGGGTGCATGGTCACGTGAGCATACGATTTGATGCCAGAAGCTGTTCCGAATACACGCATTTTTACAGTAATCGAACGATCAACCAACTACTGATCCGCTGGGGCCAGGCGCCTGCTAGGCTCATTCTGGTCGCCCTGCTTGGAAGCATAGCAATTTGCCCCAACAAACGAGAGCAGGAGTAAATTATAGGTATTGGACTTGAAACCAGTGAGGTACTCAAGCCCTGCCCGCTGGGGCGTTATTGAAATGGTACATCAAAACGCAGGAGGGAAGAGGCATCACGTGGTGTCTGCTGTCATGTCCCAACCCTGTGCACGTGCCCCGGGAGATTAAAAACATCACGTGATGCTGGGCGTCTTGATTCCAACAACAACCACAACCCACTCGGCCTCATCCTCGCGTCCGTTCCCCACTCGATCGATTAGGCGCTGCCTGTGTTCAACTATTTGGGCCGTCTGGCCATAGACTACGGTGATCCTCTCAAATGTTTGGGCTCACTTAGCTGCTGTAGGCATTGCCTGTCCGTTATACCCGACTCCGGGTGGACCAAGCTAAGTGGGCCCATTGCGATCTGGCGGAACGAACATCAATCACTGTGCCTGATATCTGGCTCACTCGGCCGCTGTAGGCGCTGCCTGTCCATTATGCCCTCACCGGTGGGCTTGGTCGAGTGTAGCTCGAGGTGGCTCTCCCTTGGTCAATGGCCCTACCGATCGCACATCCCGTCCAGCCTCTGCAGGCACTGCCTGTCCGCTATACCTGATCACGGGTGGACCTGGCTGGACGTGGATCTGGCTAGGACTCCCCATGTCTCTCTTTCTTAGCAACTCAGGGCCCATGATGAATGCAATCCCGCATACCCAGCCCCGTAGGCTCTGCCTGTCCGCTATGCCCGACCACGGGTGGATTCGGCTGGGTTCGTGGTCATCCTGTTGAGAATTGTGGCCATCGGCATGGATCTCCCTTCAAGGCTCAGGCACTGCCTTTCACGCGTTGTGTTACCCACTGGTGTGACTGAAACGTGTTCCCTGGATAACTTTGGTCTCCACCTTCTGATATGCTGCGAGCGCCGTCCCAATCGTTGCGGAGTGGACCCCAAGCTGGACCGGAAAACCATGCGTCCTACAACTCGAACCGCAAAATTGGGTCTCGTCGAGACGTGTCTACCCTGTAGCCCCAATCGTCGTCAACTTAGATTAATTGACTACCGTTTGTACACTTGATTTCCGTAATAAATATTTGCCACTATTGTATTGAATGAAGCGGCCGTTACCGTGCACTGCGCCTTGCTCAAATTGCATTGCAAGGTACGTGAACTAGCAGCATTTCCGGTAAATGTGTGTTTCACCCACCAGATCATGGCACGAAGCACAGCCTACCATTCCTGTTAGTCAGGCCATGCTCAATTGAATACTCTTTTGTATGTGTCGTTTTGTGCTCTCGCGCGCGCGAAGGACGTCGACTATTCAGAGTTGGTTACTTTGTTACGTTCACTTATCCTCGCACTTGGCTACTTATCCGTTTCCATATATCTCGTTGGCCACAGTAATGCTTCACACCTCTTCCCAGATGTAAGTTTTCACAATCAAAGATACACGCTGGTGACGCCTTGTCTGCGAAGAGTACGTCAACGTTCTAGCACTTACCTCCATCTCAAAGCAGGATTGGAGCCGCTATGTGACACTTACCTTGACGCTTGTCAAGACAATCGCACCAATTGCATGACTCTTGCCTTGGTATTCCTTGCTTATTGTGTTAACGGGATCCGGCCCAGTTTTATGTGAGCTGGTTGTTAATCCCTATTGTAATATAGAAGCCTCTAATATACATCATAGCTCTCAAGTCGTCCATCCTACACACTCCCTGCATAGCACAGAAATACCCGTTGACGGGTGTGGCTTCCTCCAGAAACGCATTAAACCCAACCTTGGTCCATAGTGTATTTGACCTGGACGCAAGATCGGTCCCCGACGAATCGAATAATTCCCAGCAAGCTCGCGGTCTCAAGGTCCCATGCTTGTTGACACAATGAGCACCGCAAAGTTATTTTAACGTCTTTGGCGGCACAGCCGTTTGCGGCGTTATGGTGCACCTCCCATACCTTGCGAACCATTTCTGGGTTTGGGCTACTACAACAGCAGGTATCTTCAATCCCTGGTAGTGGCTTTCCCATCGGTCGCTCAGGAAATATCGAAGCTAGGAGCATAGTAGTAGGAGCATGGCGCGAGAGAATAACGAGATCGGAGGTCGTAAATAGTTCCTCACTGAGCATCCACTCGGCGCAGACTTGTTCTACGACATCCGGTTCACTCTCGTCATGGGGGACCATAATGTCTACCACCAATTTGGCCCAACTTCCGGGCCTGAAACGGCAGAGATTGAGATTTGTTACCATGATATCGAATGCGGACTGCCTGTTTTGGTGGTCAAATGGTTGTACGGGGAGTTTAGTCTCGAAACGTACTTTCGAAACGATTCCTCCAAACTTGATGTTTGTCCCTCATCAAGCAGCTCATCTTCTGCACAAAGCACAACCAGCAAGGATCTCTGACTTTGTGCTAACATTCCACGGATCATGTATACTGCTCGATTCAGGAGCTAAGATGTGAATGAGGGAAATTCCACTGGAAGCGATGCTGAAACTGACCTCCCCCGTTCCTTGACCGGGTTCTATGCACCTCCACGGGCTGTACAAGCGAAGCAGATAATCGGACAAGTGAAGGACCACTAAATGATACTGTGTCCTGCTTGTGTTTTGTCACATGCAGAGGAAAGAAAATACTAGGATTACTTACCATTTGAGCAGTTTTGGTGAAATTTCGTCCGGTCCTGAGATTGAGATTACGTAGCCCCGGCACTAATTTGCCGAATATGAATAAGTATAGCATCCCGGCTGATATTGTTACTCACAATGCAACCGCGATCCTGGCCCTGATTAACGAGCTGGAGGGCGATACTTCGCGCGAGCGACGACAGCGCACCAGAGTGACACACTAGGAACAATAGTTTGCTCACGCGGGCATGTGGACCTGCTGTAGTAGTCACCCTTGCTTCTGTTTGCTCGGGACCGCGAACTCGCTGTGCTTGTATGGCCAAATAGGAAGATTGATTGCTGTCCAGGAGGGGCTGGTTCTTCTGCACATGGAATCCCTTCATATTGGTCAACGCCTAAAGGAGTATGTAATGTTGCATCAACATAATGTAAGCGTTCGCTCTTGGGTCTACTCAACCTCAACCTGTCCTCTGTTTGAGTCGCACGCACTGACCTAACCTTCACGTTAGTGGGGCCGACCGAGGTTGAGTGGAACAGAGATGTAAAGCTTACTGTATCGAGATTATAAGATGCGTCTAGCGCCCAGGGGTCTATCTCGGTCATGAGGTGGACATCAAAGTAGTCTGCCCATGGGCGATCGGGTAGTTTCTCTCTATTAACGTAAGCAACCATGCCGCCCGACCCGCGGACCTTTCTTGCTAAGGATTTTACCAATGTCGCCGCCCCGTTCGTTTTGAGTGATGTACCAATGACCAGCAGGAGGTTTGCACGCCCGTCAGCCCGCTCCAACTCGTCCAAGCCCATCCCATTGCATTCGATCTCGCGAGAACTCTCGTTGTGTAGTACTTGGGGCAGGAGGATTCCTGGAGGGAGAGGGCGTAGATCCCACTTGACGTTCGGACCATTCGCTGTGCCTTGTATCCCCGAGCCGTTCAATGGTCGAGTAAGGAACTATGGAAGTATGTCTCACCTCGTTTTCCGCATTTCTGACACTCAACGAACCCATCCCTAAGCATTAGCTCGTCTATATCTTCCGCGTTTCGATCGGTTGATTGGCCACATCGACTACACTTGAGCCGCTCGAGACTTCCATGAAGTTCTAAAACGACTTTGTCCATGTCCGAGCGACCACGTGTTTGTAAACCGTCGACGTTTTGGGTGTAACAGCGAAGCAAGCGCCCGGCATGGTGTAGCTTCACTATATACTCGTGGCAAGCCGTTGGCTGAGCTTTGCGGGCCAATGTCCTCAGGGCCCCCATGGCGCGACCGCTAGCGAGCAGTTTCTGCCTATCCAAAAGGGCGCGCGAATCGAAAAGCTCTGTGCCTAAGATAGTGCTGTCCAGTCCTGGTAGCTTGCAGTTGTATAACCCGCTCGCTGAACGAAAGTCCTAGCATGCCGTCAGCGCGGGGTACGAGTACGGAGACAATTGAGACTTGTCTCACCGGAATCCCAGCCCTAGTAGATATACCAGCACCACAGACGATGGTGATACGAGCGGCCGTAGCTAACGCGAGCTGAACCTCCCTGTACCGATCTTGATCCCCGGGCTGGTTGGGCTGGACCACATTGATGGTGCGGTGGCCGCTGTCACAGGGCACATGGAACCTACGGTGACTGCTAGTGTGCTGCACGGGGCGCATGGTTGTTTTCAATTCTGAGGCACGAGCTTGCAAGGTAAAAGCAAAAAGAGGTTTCCCCGATGAGCAGATCTAGGGGAATGGCCTAGTTGTTGGTCCGCCCGCGCCTTCTTCCTGGTTTTACAATCGCCCCTGGTACGTCACTGAAAGGCCGTCCGTCGGAGGAAAGACAAGGCAAACATTGTGATGTGTATACTCCGAGCTAAACCGGCTAGATACACCAGTCGCGTGGGTCTATTGAGACAGTTCCAATTCATGTGCGCGCCCACTCAAAGCTCAGGTCCGACAGAGGAATCTAATTCTTATCCACTGTCTACTATTGTCTTCCCAGAGAATGTTACATCATCCTCGCCTAACCTGATGCTGATTAGTCGCACAATTTGGTTGATGATTGCACCTCGAAGTATTTTGGAGAGTTACCACTGTCCGATGGTAGTGCCGATCACGGAGAGAAGTGTTATTCAAATTGGTGCAAACTTGCAAAAATCATGATCACGAGACTTGGCTGGCGTTAGGGTGACCGAGGTCATTGTGTCAACAACCGAACGCCCATCCTGGTTGTTGCCAACTCTCATGGACAAGAGGTGCTGACCTCGATTAGGTGTAAAAACCTTCCTGTGTGGCTCTTGTAAGTCGCATCTTAGAGTATGCGTCAGAATTATACCATGTCCCAGGCGAAGCAGACAGAGCCATGTGATCAGGGTGGGTATTTGCAACAGCTGGTGCTGTGGTCGCGTGTTTCCAGGGCAACAAAACAGGCAACGTTGAAGCACCAAAACGCTCCTGGCCGAGCGCCTCTGCTGGCAGCTCAGTCTATTCAGATGTGAACAAGCCTCACGAATGTGCCACAAGTGTTCAATCAACTAATCAACCAAGCAGGGTGCACCGATCGCTTGGCTCCGTTCGGACCATCGTGTGCCACTCCCAGAATGTGCCAACATCCGAGATCGGGGGATTCTCTGAGGCCCCCTGTCTCCGATGCCGTCCAAAAGGGTAACTCCCACCTGACGTCGACTGGCTATCTGAAACGATCGATGATCAACTTCGGAGAGAAACTTGGGGCGGTCCGTCAGAGGGGCAGAACGCCAATGTCGATCACGGAAGGAAGCCATGAATCAATTAGTGGTAAACAGCCACAAGTGCCAACAAGCCGAATACGCGTCTACCCCTGGCCGGTGTCACGGTGAGTGAACGAGGTCTGTGTGACGTTGCAAGCAAGCTGATCACCCTCGCTAGCCGTCTTCCGCCATGTCATCCCGAGCTTCCACCCCCGAGTCAAATCTGGGCAGTGACTTCGTCGACGAGCGCAAGCCTATTGACAAAAATCTTCCTCCTATTCATACGGTCTCGCTGGGGGACTGGCTTAAAATATGGAAAAGTCTATGTCTTCCACAAAGCACCCGCGACCGAGACGTTTTCGTGTTGACCGGTCATTACACCGACGCTGCGACAGGCCAGAGGCGTCGCGCACGGATCGACCTTTCGTCAGCTAGGCCAAGGGATGATCACGTCTTGCATCAGACCTGCGATATTGACTCGGTGATCGGCATTGTGTTGCACGACTTTCCAATATTGCCAGGCGCCATTCTCAAATACTTTCCGCTTCAAAGCGTCAAGCACACGTTGAGCTCCAACCTCCACATTCCGCCCGTCACGGTCAAAGCCGAGGACGGTTCAAACATGGTAAGCGCGGGGAAGCTGTACCTATGCTATGCTGTAGGCCCTATCTGACCGACTGACTGACTCAATCATCCACAGCTCATGCACTTGCATCACGTGGCCAACGCCCGTTTTATGGAATTAGAACCAAGAGCCCTCATTAGGATCTTCTTTCCCCGCATTTCGACAGCTAAGGGAAAATATGTCTGCGTGGAAGAAGACCGCCTGCGCATGCTGTACAACCGTGCCATTCACCCTGCGGCGTTGGAGACCTTGCCCGAGGAACTCGTTCGTCCGTGGCCACCAGAGTACGTAACGAAATGTTTAGGGCAAAAACCTCTGGAAGGTCGGCGCACGCACCACAGGAACGCGCGCAGGGGCGGACTATGGAGCAGACCGGCAGGGACATCCACGCCGTATACCTCAATGCTTGGGTGCAGCGGTTTCGGGAGATCATTGATAGTATTTCCGAGCTCAAGTGGGCCCGGTCTTTCTTCTTTGCCGTAGAGATGAGAGGGATGAAGAACTGGGAGGATAGCCTACACCTCCCTCCCGAGGAATACCTGGTGAACGATGGTGCGTGTCCCCTACCCTTCCCCGAGCATGGTCAACCTAATCAGTGTTTTTTATTTATTTTTATTTTATACTTTTCCTAATACAGAGGGTGAGATTGAGGAGGATAACCCAAGAACCCAGGCCGTGGACTCCATCCTCAAGGACTTTGACAGCGCTTCATTTGAGCCCGGATGCTGGTTCCTTGACATTGCAACTACCGTTACCACCTCTGACGACATTGGGATTCCCTCTGCGAGCACCTTTGCCGCAGCTGAGATGCATGCCCACCTTCTTTGCCATTTTACCGACCTCGAATGGGATGATTGTGTCCGCTATGTTGAAGGCCAGGGGAATCACTACCAGAAGGATGAAGTAGCGCAGCTCAATGACCTAGCCGGATTCCGCTTCACCAACCCAAAGTCACAAGACAGCGGCACATGCTATATACAGGTCTACACCTCTGAGAAAAGCGTGACATATAACCTGAGTGCGCAGCATAACGCACAAAGGACTTCCGCAGGCCTACTGCTCAACTCATGGGATCGCGAACTCAAGGATCACATCGACCCTCTCCTCAGCGCATTCCAAAACTCAGCGAAAACCCATGGCGTGGCGCTTCGCATAGAGTCTAGGGTCGAGTTCTTCCACTACCCCAACTGCCATCTGAAAATTCCCGAAGGACTACTCCGGCGCTGCATATACCGGATCGATAACTTTACCTTCTGGTAAGTGATCTCGCCTTTTCATAACGCTTAGCGGTTGACTGAGGTTTGACCAGGGGGTGGAAGGTGTCACGTCTTATCTCGATTCGCAGTGTCCTCCTGGATTGGATGAGTGCCCGGGCCAAGTTCACATCGGACGAGCTTCCAGAGTCAGGGACATTACTCATCACACTCACTTGGATGATGAACGCGTTGGTGAACCGACCGGACTCCGGAGGAACCTGGGACCAAATTCATGATGCCGCCTGTGTTCATGCCATGGCTGGCGGTCGGCTTGTTCCAATACGCCCACTTGGCGCTTTGTTTATTCCGGCCCTCCGTTACAAGATAAATAAGCAGCCAAGGGGCACAAGTCAACGGGCGGCATCCATCAATGTGATCTGCTACCTGCTGGGAGGTGGGGACGAACCAGTCGATGAAATGGAACTGTTTTCCATAATCACCCGGACCGGGGGTCAACTCAAACGGCGTCCAGAAGGTGACCCATGGTCGGTCAAGAAACACCTGCCTCAAAGTGAACCTGCCCCTCGGTTGGGCAACAAGCAGAGGCAGGTCAAGATTCTGACCACTGAGGCCCTTGATGATCAGTTTGCCGATGCCATGCCTGAGGTTGAACGGGAAGAGTACGCTTCGGAAGATGAGGACCCAGAGGAGCGAGAGAAATCAACCTCGCGCAGCCAGAACCTCACTCGATTGATCCACAGCTATCCGCTCCAAATAATTGCCAAGGCTCCAAATCGGGCAGGAACGGACTCGTGGTGCCGCCTGACTGGGCAGCAACGGGCGAAGGTCACGTTCGATCTTTTCTCCAGCATGGAGAAACTTGAGGAAGCGTTTGAGTCTTACGTACTCCTTCCGTTGGACCAAGACAAGTGGGACAATGTCGTCGAGGACCTGTTGCCAGCTATCGACCATTACAATGCGACTAAGAAGTACCAGGGACTGCCGACCCTAACAGTGCGAGAGAAATTTGTCCAGATCCTGCAAACTCTGGGTGAGAGGGATCGCTCTTTTGTCGTCCAGCAGGCTCGCGAGTATGTCTCCAAACACTGGCTATGGCTGCCCTACGGCCGTGCGAAAAAGCATCTCTGGGTAACAGGAAAAGCTGGTTACCCCAAAGATTCAAAGCAGCGCGGACAGCACCAGGGAGGACCGTGGATAGTGCTAAACCCGGTAGGCACCTTCAGATGAGCCTCGCTTTCACACTGCGTTTTGTATTACTTGTATTATTGGGGCCTCTCGACATTTTCACACGCATGTCTAATGCCTTATCCTTCCCGTAAATTTAACGTATCGTGTTTCCCTTACCTCTGGAGAATATGGTTTACTTTGAGCTCTGTCATATCCTCACCAACTCTCATAAGCCTGGGGGGGCTGCATGAGTCTGATCTCCTCCTCATGTGATCAGATATTCCGAGAGCTCACCAGCGCACCCAAGCAGTAACCGCTTGGCACTTTCCTCGCTGCGCCCAACCAGCCATTAATCTTGGGGGCCCGATACTAATTTATGCACGCAACCCAGAAGGCTCCATGGGGTAGGGTTCCAGCTTTGAATCCCTGACTACTCCTACCTCATTTACTTATGATTGAAACCAATTTCACAGCAACCTATACACCATTCCACAAGTCCCAGGACAAATAGCATGCATGCGCAGCATATTACCAGAGGGCTCAATAACGCTGCATGATGTCTCTTCTCGCTGACATCATGCGCCAACAAAGCCAAGGTGCAGGCAGCAACCCAGGTAACAGCTAAATCGTGTCTGATTTCTGACTATCTCTCGGTTAATTACGGTGAGATATGCAAGGCGGCCTCCCAAAGATGAAACGCAGATGGACGAATCAAGCCTTGGCAAATGCGCGCCCACAGTAGGAAGCGAAATAGTTTCATTGCGAGCTGATAGCGGTTGGACTGTTTTGTTCCTCATGCGGTTGCTCTCTCCCGTTGCCTACGGCTATTTCCGCACCCGCGCTCCGCTATATCACTCGCCTAACTACAAGAGATATAGTACTAGTACGAACTCCAGGATCTATGGGAAGACCCTCTGCCTTGTGGGCCTCAGGGAAAATTATATCACACTTCTCAGCATGCAATGACGGGACTTAGAGCACGCGGACAATGCTGGAAGTCTAAAGGATGCACGCCGGAATTCAACACATGCAGGTTAATTGAAGGGAGTGGCGAAACAACTCCGATCACGGCAGACCGGCGGCCGCAATTGTTTTCCCGGACTGCCCCTTTCGGTTAAGTAGCGGAAAAGCGCCACTGCGGCCGGCGAATTTAAGGTAAGGGGATTTTGACGGTGTCCGGGGTCACCAAATCAACTGCCTATTCAGCACAATGGAAGCGCACCCAGAACCCAGACAACGGTTTTCTGATTGAACATTGAGAACTTCCTTTATCGAAAAATTCAAGATGTCAAATCCCCAGTAACCCCGCAGTGACAGAAAGAAGAAACGGACATGAAAGGCTGTCACAACCATGACCGATAATTGAACTCATCCCAGGTTCTTGAGTTTCTCTATTCATCGGCGCGGAACACGGCTTTGAGAAATACACGAAGCAGGAACAAGCGTATGAAGCCTGCCATTCCCTCTTTGGAGGCCAATTCAACACTGAACCTCCGTTAGCATCGGGATGCTCCAGCAGTGAACACTACAAGTCGCATTGTTCGGAAGGCCGTTCAACCAAAGAGATTAGCAGGTACTCCCCTTATAACCGGGGTCATTCCGCCACGTAGAAACAAGGAGGATCTTATTCCTATATTTCACCCTGAATAGTATCGAGACAGTACTTACCATCTGGTCGGTGAGCTTTGCTCATGTACAAATTGAGTGACTCATCAAGCTTGCAGATCAACCAATGCCAGTTGCCGCTTTAGCCAAGTCGCTCCTGTTTCTCTTTGGTGCCGCTTCCCCAAGCGACACCTCGCCGTTTCAATGCCCACCTTGGACGTACCCTGTATGGCGGGAGAACTTTGGCCTCGCCCCTCTGCGTCCTGACGATGTGGAGCCTGATGAGCTGGTAGACGTTGATAGCGAGTTTGGCACCCAGGAATACGCTCGCGCGGAGGACGGCTTTGTATTTTCGAAGCAGGCTCTCACCACTCTCACCGAATCCAAGGCTACGCTGCTCACAGACATCACACGCATGCGAGCCGAGAAATTCACTGATTTCTTCTGGAAGATGAGGCGTGAAGATGCCACAAGCTGCAAGCCAATTACATTTACCGTGGCGTCATTGCCGCGAGACCCTGGCGAATCCCCGTTGATGAGAGAGAAGGGTTACGAGCAGTACCGTGAGGTGGTCCTGACGATGCTTAATAGGCGAGGCGGCATATTGTCACTAGTGGAGGAGGTGATGGTCCGGCTTCGTGCTACCCCGGCAGAGAAGTGGAAGGATCTTCGGGATGCTGATAGGGTAAGAGTGGACTTTTATTCTTTTTTTATTATTCTTTTTCTCAGTTATTTAAACGCATTTATCCCGTGAACAACAGAAGCGAGGAGACCGCCGTATGTACCGGGACGAATACGATGTGCCGCTACCAACCGGGAAGTCAGTGTGTGATAGGCCGGATGTTTTGGCGGCTACGGGCCTAGGTTTATTTGGGGGTGGAGCCGTCGACCGCGGAGGCGATTTACTTCCTGAGTTTCAGAAGACTGTACTGCTCCTCCTATACCGAAAATACGAAGGCCTGTATCGAAGGCTCAAAAATCTGATCAAGAGGTCGAAGAAACAACAAGCTCAATTTGACACTAGCCTGAAGGGTGAGCCATCAGCGGTGTTCTTGTTAGCATGACGCTCACTAGATTTCTGGCTTTCAGAGGCTTGTGAGGAGCATACGCCGGCGGCGCTGGGGGCCGTCTCTCAGGCACTGGTGGTATGGCGCAAAACCGCACAAGAGTCCCTCCAGTTTGAGGATCCACCATTTATGGAGCGGGAAAAGCATCTGAAAGAGCTCTGGGCCGAGTTGGGATTTGAGGAGGAGGTGGAGGTGGAGGTGAAGAGTAAGCAATCAACATACTGATTATCCTGTGAAGTTGCGTTGACTTGCAAACAGAACGAAGCAAAGGCCCCAGCAAGACAAAGTCCACACTTGGGATTGCCAGCGATGCTGAGATGCAAGCCGCATTCCAATACTACCTTGAGGACTATTGCAACGCCATCGAGGCCAACGACGACGTTGTAGTTCCTAGCGAGCGACCGCTTGGCATGCACGATTTGGCCGAGGGACAGATAGACATAGGGGTCGATCACCTCAAGGACTGGACTACCGAGCAAGTCTGGGAGAGCTTGGGTCTACCTGGTGCGACTCAATTCCCTTTTGCCGAGCCAGGTAAGGAACTCCCAGAGGGGCTTTCCCACCTTTCAAAGGTCAAGGCCGAACCCAGGTGGCACCAAGTCGTTGGCGTCCACGCCATCCTGGAACGCGCCTTCACCAAGACTCTTGGAGAGCGGGGGCTTCCGACAATGTTGTGCGACGACGTGGGGCTCGGTAAGACTATGCAGATCATCGGGCTGTTCAGTTGGCTTGCGCACCTCTACGAGCAACAGGCGCTGGATAAGGACCATAGGCTCCCACCACCCCCGTTTACCATTGGTGAGATCAGGCTCTATTACGTGTCAATTGTGATCCTTTGACTGAATGATGCTTTCATAGCAAACAAAACTCCATACTTCGACGGGCTGAAAAGTGTACCCAAACTACCCTCCTTGATCATATTACCGCGGAGCCTGAGTGCGCAGTGGCTTGACCAGTTGATCTTGTTCACACAGCGGGGCAGCTTTGCTATTGTACGATACTCAAGCGAAAACGGCTCTCTGGAAAACTTTAGCAGCGATCCAGGAGGCTTGTACAGGGTAGCTGCTGGTTTGAAACTAGAGCGGTGCCACAAGGTGATCATCCTTGCTGACCAATCGGTGTGTTGGCTACCTTTGAAAAGCATAAAACAGAGCCTGACCTTATAGTGATACAGGCTGTAGCAACGGAAGCCAAAAGGTGCTTGGTTCCCCCGCCTGCTTTCTTGAGAGGCAAGGCTGCACAATTTCAAGAAGCAAAGGGGGAGCCAGCAGCGTTCAGGCCAGGTATCAGGCCCGAGGGTTCTCTGTTGAGCATGTGCTTTCGTGTTGTAGCGATAGATGAGGCTCATAACCTCCGTAACTGCGGCCACGCCCATCAGGGCATTCTCAAGATTACGTCAAACTCACACCTTATCATTGGAGCAACAGCGACACCGCTTTTCACGGGTCCCAAGGTATGAGCTCCTATGTCTCCAGGCTGATTCCAAGGATTGCCCAGTAGCAGCCAATGTTAACCCTTTGCTTCCAGGACCTTGCTGCGCAGGGCAGAATTCTCCGCTTCCCCCCAATGATTGGGGAGAGGGGGCAGGCTCTATGCAAGGAGATGCTCCATTCCATGCATGAGCGCGCTAAGGAGTGGGTTGCCAACACCCAAACAATCATGAAGGGGGTGATCCAGCGGGAGGCTCGTCAGGCGGCGTCAGCTGCTGGCTTTGGTATCACCGACAACCAGTTTGCTCAACTACTCAAGGAGATGGAGCTGAAGTATCAAAGCGAGGACCAAATTAGCATTCAAAGGATGAAGTACGTATCACAACGAACCGTAGATATCATGGGACGAACAATGCGCCCAATCCTTGTTCGCCGGACTGCTGGTTCGCGGGACCCAAGCGGCAATCTGGTCCTAGAGTTGAAACCCTACACGATCGTCACTACCTGGTGCCCGCTGTCCAATGTGGAGCAAGAGGCGTTGTGTCGGGTCAATGAACAACACAGGATGTCTAGACTAAGGTAGTTAGCTACTCTGCCCATCAATTTTATTTCCCTTAGCTACTTTCAAGTTGCATATGAGTGGCGCATTGACCACCTTTCTCCTGCCCACCCCGTTCATCAGCCCATCCGAGAAGAAGGTCGCACAGAGCCATATCAAATGGACGGTATGTACTTTTTATAAGGCTTTGTTGTAGAGCAAAAGTGTTGATCAACGTCCACTACAGAACTTCCTGCTTGACCAGAAGCACGCAGGCCTCCACCCCTTGATTTTGACTTTGAGGCAACGCGAGAAAGATCAGGGCTTGAAGGAAGGCACACTCCTGAGCAAGTTGGCAGTAGACTGGGATGAAACTAACTTCGAACAGAAGGCATCGACTCGATTGCTCAAGATCGATGAAGTCCTTTGCCATTTCTGGGTGGGGAACCCAAAACCCCCTATGTTCAAGGAGGATGGGACGCGAGACCACAAGGCGGTCGTGAACGACCCTCTGCCAAGCAAAACCAACCGGAAGTTCTTAATTTACGTTGCATACCGCTATCATAGGGACCTAATAGCAAAGGTGTGTAACTCATGGCCCTTGGGGTAATGCGCGCGTCACTGACAGATCGTCTGTCCCTCACAGATGCTTCAAATCAAAGCGCGCGACTTTGTGACTTATGACGGCTCGATGACACTCAAACAACGCACAGATAGCGTCAACAGATTCAACAACGACCTGCACTGCCGCATCATGATCATAAGTAATGTGGGTTCTGCTGGACTAAACCTGACCGCGGCATCAGTCGTCATCTTCGTGGTAATTAATTGTACATGCTTTATTGGTATTGCTGGTGGCTGATGTTTTCAATCAGAGCGGTGTGTGGTCGGGGCAGGAGAAATGGCAAATCATTGGCCGGCTTTGGCGTTATGGTCAACAACGGGACGTGGTAATCATGGAGCTGGTTGCACCAGGTGGCATTGACCTTGCCTTGCAGGGCTACGCGGACGGAAAGACTTCCATGGCAGATATGTTCTTGCTGTCAGAGGCCCAACTGCGCCAGGCATACTTGCAGATCACCACTCCTGATGAAGACGATGGGCAGGAGATCGATGCCCCAGAGGCTTTTGTCAACCAACCTCCCAAGTGCGCTACCACAAGCAGCCGGAAGCGCAAGAATGATAGCAAGAACCGCAATCAAACAGAGCAGAGTGACAGGAAGATGGATGAAGGCGGAGGGATTGAGATGCAGGGCTCGGATGAGGATTTGGCTGGACCCTCAAATCCGACCAAGCGGGCCAAGACAAGCAAGAAAGCCCGTGAGGAAGTAGAAAAGAAGGGGGCATCCAGGAAGAACACAGGGCAAGCAAGTCAACAGGCAAGTCTGTTATTTCTTGATCAAGTGTTGGAATCTGACTAGGTGATTCAGAAGGCCCAGGGGACAACAACTGCCAAGCAACCTGCGACTGTTTCAAGTAATACCCCTGCACCCAAGAGCAGGGTACACAGCAATGCTTCCAGAAAGCACAAGGTGGATCCAGCATTTGACGAGTCGGGCAGTAAGGTAAAGGCTATTCCCTTTACCCACCCCCAGTGTCTAACTGCCCATTCCAGCAGCGCAAAGAGCCTTCCACAATGCAAGG
This sequence comes from Ceratobasidium sp. AG-K, assembly GCA_037039685.1. Lineage (NCBI taxonomy): Eukaryota > Fungi > Basidiomycota > Agaricomycetes > Cantharellales > Ceratobasidiaceae > Ceratobasidium > Ceratobasidium sp. AG-K. Next base: position 2,635,399 of record JAWNGF010000007.1, on the reverse strand, counting down.
GGATGCCGTGATCCCTCGCTTGTCCCAACTTCAGACTGATAGCGTCACACAAAGCACAGGGCGCCCAAAGCAGAAGGTTGCGCAGGCAGCAGCAGCTGGTATAGGTTGGAAGGTAAGGATACTGCCACCTACCAAAAATGGTACCATCTGACCAGCACGCCCAGAAGGCAACAAACCCTATGGACATTGATAAGCTTACCAGTGTGCTGGACGCATCCCAGCTTAACACGACAGCCCAAGCTTCAAGCAGCATACTTCCTGGACCAACAATGCCGCAGTCATCCTATGAATTGAGCCAAGCACCACTGCAGGAGCAAGGTGCATCAGTAAAGCCGAAGCCCAGGATTGTTCCTCATCAGGTAGTCATGACCAACAGCCCAGAGCACGATCTGTTTGACCTGTCACACCAGCAAAGGGGCCCAGGGCTTGGACAGGGAGGCGGAAACGTGGCTTGCGAGGAGGACCTGACTATGCTGCTCAATGCCCCTGTGGCTTCAAAGGTAGGTGGGAGCTCGAGGAAGCGATCAGGGTTTGCTTTGCCAAGTGCACGGAAGTGGGCAGCAGGAGCAGCAGGCAAAGCTAAGCAAGGGTTGTTGGCCACTGGGACTTCGTCTCAGAATCATGTGGATGCAACTATGCTTTTTTTGGAGGATGAGAGCTCTCAGTTTCCAAAGAAGGCATTGCGATTGCCTGCCACATTGAGTTCCAAGGGCAAGGACACAATGAATGGGGGTTCTTGGTCTGGCTGAATAAGCCTACATGTATCTCCAATAGGCAGTCAGACGTTATGTTTCACTTAAAGCAAGCTTAGACCAATAAGTTATCCAACAAGTGATGGTGTATGGTTCTCAAGCACATGTGCCCCAGTCCGCTATGTACACTCTCACATGCACCTCCCATGAACTAAGGTGCACATGATGAATGTCCTGCTAGGATGGATTGTTAGGACTGACGGGTTGTTGTTGTTGTCTTTGTATGGATTATTAGTCAATGCCACCATGTAATTTCACCCACATCATGAAAATGAAAATTTCTTACCCATGTATTCTTAGCCTGCACTTGAGTGTCTCATTGGCACAAACTACTAAGTGCGGCACTGAAAATAGGTGAGCACAGCTGGAGCCCGGCAGACCCACCTTTGATTTTACATACGTTTATCTACATGCAAAACGCACCAGAAGGGTGACTCTGTGTGCACCCAGCTAAAATAGTTGTGTCACTCACTGAAATTACGTGTGCGTGCCATGTAATTTGCACCCAGCCCACTCACCTAGTTTGAGGTGGGGCGCCTTTCACTGTGGCATGAATGAGAATTGGCTAAGTCCCTGGCTTTCCAATGCTCATTTCTCTGACATAAAAGGGGCAGGTTGCTGCGCCTAAGAACTGAAAATAAGTGCCAAATACAGGAAGTCAAAGGCAAGCTCTTCATTGGACATGTGCATGCAATTGGTACTGGTACATGCAAACAACATAAGCGCATGGGCAGCACATGGTGACTAAGCAGCGGATAGACAGCAGCAGAACCAGTGTGTGGACTCCATGTAAAGTTAGTGCATACATTGCATGTGCCTGTGGTACAGAGCCTACTGACAATGTTTGCTCACCCTGGCTGGAGTGGGCTGCCGCTACTATGAGTGCGTACCATGTATGCACATGCAAGTGGTGCACTTTCCAGCTAGTTTCCCAGTCAGTCAGTAAAGTGAAGCTCCACTATGTGCGTACTATGTATGCACAAGCATTAGCGGCAACCCACTCAGGTCAGGGTGGGTGCACGTGACTCATGTGTCTGTACTGGATAAGTGCGTACAATGTATGCACATGCGCTGCGTGTTGTGGTTAACTAGTTGATGGGCCTGAACACAAGTGGTGCGCAGACGCTGCCTGTAGCTGGTGCGTACTTTGTATGCACCTGTGGTATGGAGCCAACTAATCATGTGCACTCACCCTGACCTGAGTGGGCTGCCACTACTATGAGTGCGTACTATGTACGCACACACAAGTGGTGCACTTTTCAGCTAGTTTCCTGGTCAATCAGTAGAGTGAAGTTCCACTATGTGCATACATAGTACGCACAAGCATTAGCAGCCACCCACTCAGGTCCAGGTGAGTGCATGTGACCCATGTGTCTGTACTTGATAAGTGCGTACATTGTATGCACATGCGCTGCGCGTTGCGGTTAACTAGTTGATGGGCCTGAACACAAGGAGTGCGCAGACACTGCCTGTAGCTGGTGCGTACTTTGTATGCACCTGTGGTATGGAGCCAACTAATCATGTGCGCTCACCCTGACCTGAGTGGGCTGCCGCTACTATGAGTGCATACTATGTACGCACATGCAAGTGGTGCACTTTTCAGCTAGTTTCCTAGTCAATCAGTAGAGTGAAGCTCCACTAAGTGTGTACAATGTATGCACAAGCAATAGCAGCAACCCACCCAGGTCAGGGTGAGTGCACGTGACTCATGTGTCTGTACTGGATAAGTGCATACAATGTATGCACATGCGCTGTGTGATGAGGTTAACTAGTGGATGGGCCTGAACACAAGTGGTGCGCAGATGCTGCCTGTAGCTGATGCATGCTTTGTATGCACCTGTGGTATGGAGCCAACTAATCATGTGCGCTCACCCTGACCTGAGTGGGCTGCCACTACTATGAGTGCATACTATGTACGCACACACAAGTGGTGCACTTTTCCGCTAGTTTCCTAATCAGTCAGTAGAGTGAAGTTCCACTATGTGCATACTATGTACGCACAAGCATTAGCGGCAACCCACTCAGGTCAGGGTGGGTGCGCGTGACTCAGGTGTCTGTACTGGATAAGTGCGTACAATGTATGCACATGCGCTGCATGTTGTGGTTAACTAGTTGATGGGCCTGAACACAAGTGGTGCGCAGACGCTGCCTGTAGCTGGTGCGTACTTTGTATGCACCTGTGGTATGGAGCCAACTAATCATGTGCACTCACCCTGACCTGAGTGGGCTGCTGCTACTATGAGTGCGTACTATGTATGCACATGCAAGTGGTGCACTTTCCAGCTAGTTTCCCAGTCAGTCAGTAAAGTGAAGCTCCACTATGTGCATACATAGTACGCACAAGCATTAGCGGCAACCCACTCAGGTCAGGGTGAGTGCATGTGACCCATGTGTCTGTACTTGATAAGTGCGTACATTGTATGCACATGCATTGCGCGTTGTGGTTAACTAGTTGATGGGCCTGAACACAAGCAGTGCACAGACGCTGCCTGTAGCTGGTGCGTACTTTGTATGCACCTGTGGTATGGAGCCAACTAATCATGTGCACTCACCCTGACCTGAGTGGGCTGCCGCTACTATGAGTGCATACTATGTACGCACATGCAAGTGGTGCACTTTTCAGCTAGTTTCCTAGTCAATCAGTAGAGTGAAGCTCCACTAAGTGTGTACAATGTATGCACAAGCAATAGCAGCAACCCACCCAGGTCAGGGTGAGTGCACGTGACTCATGTGTCTGTACTGGATAAGTGCATACAATGTATGCACATGCGCTGTGTGATGAGGTTAACTAGTGGATGGGCCTGAACACAAGTGGTGCGCAGATGCTGCCTGTAGCTGATGCATGCTTTGTATGCACCTGTGGTATGGAGCCAACTAATCATGTGCGCTCACCCTGACCTGAGTGGGCTGCCACTACTATGAGTGCATACTATGTACGCACATGCAAGTGGTGCACTTTCCAGCTAGTTTCCTAGTCAGTCAGTAGAGTGAAGCTCCACTATGTGCGTACATAGTACGCACAAGCATTAGCGGCAACCTACTCAGGTCAGGGTGAGTGCATGGGACTCATGTGTCTGTACTGGATAAGTTCGTACATTGTATGCACATGCACTGTGCGTTGTGGTTAACTAGTCGATGAGCCTGAACACAAGTGGTGCGTTTTGGGATATGCGCAGTGTCGGGCTGAGAATCAATGTAACTCAGCTCGTCCTACTAAGAGTAGAGAACTGTGCATGTATATACCTGGGAATCCATGTAACTACAGGTAATATAAGCAATAGGAAAAAATGAAAATATAAAACTAAATCATACCTCAGCTCATGCTACTAAGAGTAGAGAACTGAGGGTAAAATTTCCGCAAAGCATGCGTCCATGTGAACACAATCACGTGATGCGCATATATCTACGTATAAGACTGTATATTCAACACGCCCACTCAGGATTAGACGAAAAATGAAAAGAAAGCTTCAAAACATTCGCATCCCAGTAACGAAACCAGGGAATTTGACGCGTCCGAGTGGTTTGGTAAGCGCATCGGTGACCTGTTGGTCGGTCGGAATAAATTGAAGGTCGACTTTGCAAAGTGCAACTACTTCTCGAATAAAGTGATGTTTTACTCGAATGTGCTTCGTATTTTGATGATTTACGGGATTCTTGGCTAATGCGATACTCAATTGATTGTCGGTAAGCAAGGTTGTCGGACCTTCCGATAAGTACCCGAGCTCGTCAAGGAATTGACAAAGCCAAATCAATTGGCGGGCGGCGCTCGCGGCGGCAACATATTCGGCCTCGGTACTCGATAGTGAAATCGTTGGCTGCTTACATGACGACCAAGCGACGTTTCCTCCGGCTCGTTGGAAGATCCAACCAGTAGTTGATCGACTCGTATTAGGATCGCCAGCGTGGTCTGAGTCGACATATCCGATTGGCTTTGACAATTTTGATCGTTCAAATACGATCCCGATTGCTTTTGTGCCTTGTAGGTACCGTAGAACCCGCTTGAATGCTGACCAATGCTTGTCGCCAGGATTAGCGGCATGTTGGGCAAGCAGTCCGGTCGCGAAAGTGATGTCGGGGCGGGTCGAAATCATGGCATACATGAGCGATCCGACTCCACGCTGATAAAGCATTCGATTGACGGTAGGAGTATCGAGTTTGGGCAGGTTTGGCGATTCGGCCATTGGTGTGTCCCATGATTTGGACTCGCTCATACTGAATCAAGCTAGTATGTCGCTAATATAACGCATTTGACAAATTTTGAGTGTGCCTGCACCACGATTACGCTCGATTTCGACTCCAACAAATATGCGTGCCTCGCCTAGATCGACAATATTGAACGATTTTCGCATTTTCGACTTGATTTCCTCTAGAAACGAGAGAGGTTTGCCAGCTAGGAGCATATCGTTGACATGAGCTAAGATTATCGCCAAATTATCACCATCCCTCTGAATGAACACGGCGTGATCACTCTTGGTCCTCATGAATCTGATTGATTCAAGTACTTCCTTAAGTCGAAGGTAGAACGCTTGGGCGGCTTGTTTCAGACCGTATAATGCCTTAACGAGTTGCCAGACGTAATTGCCTTTGGTGAATCCCTCTGGTTGCTCCATCTAGAGCTCTTCCTCGACGACGCCGTGTAGGAACGCCGTTTTGATGTCGAGCTGAAGGAGCTCGAGGTCTTCGCTTGCGACAATGCTGAAAAGCACCCTATATGCGTCTGATGCAGCTACTGGCGACGAAATTTCGACGTAATCGACACCCAGAGCCTGCCAGAAGCCCTTGGCGATGAGTCGGGCCTTGTACTTGAGGATCTCGCCATCAACGTTGCGCTTGTATGCATATACCCAGCAGCATTTGATAACCTTTTTGTGAGTAGGTCAATCAGCCGGTTTCCAAACTTTGTGCTCAGTGATTGATTTAATTTCTTCGATCATAGCTTCAAGCCATAAATTGGCGTCTGGACGTGCCATTGCCTCGGCATAGGTATCGGGTGGATGCTCAATTAATGCATTCAGGGCATTCTCAGTCGGTGGCTTATTGGCTCGCATGGCAGTTTCATTCTGCTTGCCCACTTCAGCTCCGTATCGTACTGGCAGTCTCGTAACTCGACCTGATTGACACGGCGGCTCTGGCTCGACTACTGGCTCTGGCTCGGATTCTTGCTGGCTTACTGGCTCTTGGCATTCTTGCTCTGGCTCGGCGGCAGTTTCAGGCGTCGGCTCGGGGTGTTCCTGATTGCCCACTTGCTCTGGGAACTCGTCCTCAAAGTCTTCGATAATAACTTGCTGCTGTGTCTTGCCTCCCTCCTCAAATACAACGTCACGTGGGGTGGTTATGCAACCAATTGATTGCTGAATCAGGATGTGCACTTTGCGATTCGGGGCGAATCCAAGGTAAGTACACTTGAACAATCGCAGTTGAAGCTTGGTACGTTGACTGTCGGGTACTCGAGCCCATGCCTTGCAGCCAAAAGTCCGAAGTCGGGAAACATCGGGTAACTTGCCTGTGAAAACTTCGTCCGGGGTTTTGCCATCAAGTGACCGTTTCGGCGTGACATTCCAGATATATGCGGTGTGCATAATCGCAAATCCCCAATATTTGTTGGGTAAGTTGGCATCCGATCGCATCATTGGAGTAGTAATGTTTACAGCATTAACTGGGTCCTCTTCTTCTTCACTTTTGACGCTACCAGGGCTCATAACCTCTTGGGATATGCACAGTGTCGGGCTGAGAATCAATGTAACTCAGCTCGTGCTACTAAGAGTAGAGAACTGTGCATGTATATACCTGAGAATCAATGTAACTACAGGTAATATAAGCAATAGGAAAAAATGAAAATATAAAACTAAATCCTACCTCAGCTCGTGCTACTAAGAGTAGAGAACTGAGGATAAAATTTCCGCAAAGTGTGCGTCCATGTGAACACAATCACGTGATGCGCATATATCTACGTATAAGACTGTATATTCAACAGTGTGCAGACGTGGCCTGTAGCTGGTGCATACTTTGTATGCACCTGTGGTATGGAGCCAACTAATCATGTGCACTCACCCTGACCTGAGTGGGCTGCCGCTACTATGAGTGCATACTATGTACACACATGCAAGTGGTGCACTTTCCAGCTAGTTTCCCAGTCAGTCAGTAGAGTGAAGCTCCACTATGTGCGTACATAGTATGCACAAGCATTAGCAGCAACCCACTCAGGTCAGGGTGAGTGCACGTGACTCATGTGTCTGTACTTGATAAGTATGTACAATGTATGCACCTGGGCTGCACATTGTGGTTAACTAGTGGCTGGGCCTGAACACAAGTGGTGTGCAGACGCTGCCTGTAGCTGGTGTGTACTTTGTATGCACCTGTGGTATGGAGCCAACTAATCATGTGCACTCACCCTGACCTGAGTGGGCTGCTGCTACTATGAGTGTGTACTATGTACGCACACACAAGTGGTGCACTTTTCAGCCAGTTTCCTAGTCAGTCAGTAGAGTGAAGCTCCACTATGTGTGTACAATGTATGCACAAGCATTCACAGCAACCCACTCAGGTCAGGGTGAGTGCATGTGACTCATGTGTCTGCACTCACCCTAACTTGAATGGTCCAACACTTTGACTTGTACAAGTGCAGGAATGCTGGTCGCATGCACTCACCCTAACCTGAATGGTCCAACACTGCAGCTTGTGCATACATAGTATGCAGATTATATTGCTTCACTCAACTGCACTTTACCTGTCCCCTCCCTACCTTGCCTCTCCTTACCTGTCCCCTCCCTACCTGTCCCCTCCCTACCTGGCCCCTCCCTACCTGGCCCCTCCCTACCTGGTGCCTCCCTACCTGGTACCTCCCTACCTTGCCTCTCCCTCCCTGGCCTCTCCCTACCTGGTGCCTCCCTACCTAGGTTGGGACCCACCCTACCCCACCCTACTCCCTCTTAATAACCTAACCAGCCAAGAGCAATGGGAAGGGGTGGTGAAAAGGATCTTCCCGACCCAAGAGGAACAAGCTGCCCTGAAGTCCAAGGGGTTGCAAGGGTGGAAGCAATCTCCTTTCTGGATAAGATGGGAGCAGCTACTTGCCATTCCAAGCTGGACAAAAGCTGACAGGCGGATGATTGTTGAGTTTGCTCGAAGGAAGATGAGGGAAGAGGCACAGTGGTTGCCACTTGGGGCTGCTGATAGGATGTGGACAGATAAAGGGCCCAGAGGCTTGACAATCTTTGGGCAAGCCATGGCAGGCAAGCTCGGGATGGTTGTGGTGCTCAACCCCAAGTTTGCAAATGACATGAAGAAGCCAGGGGGACATTGATCATTTGTGTTTTGTCAAGTGTTTGCAGTTGTGTAATCTTTTCTGGGCTGGTCTTTGTCATTTTCCTGTAGCGTGTGGCCAATAATCAAATACGGTGATTGTATCTAGTTTACAAACAGTGGGCAGCTCTTTCAGCGTCATTGTGGGAAAAGCCCGCAGCAAACCGGTCTACCAGTGGATGAGTGTTTGGGCAAATCCGCTTCCGCATGCGAGCATCATACGGTGTATGACCGCGGTACTGTAAGCGGGGCGGCGCATTCTACAAGTGGAATGGCCTGTGTGAGAAGGGGTGGACCAGGTAACACGTGTTGCGCCCAGCGGACGCGAATACGAGCTGCTAAGCAACGCCGACAACATTCAACCACGGGCAGAACTGGCTCTTCACCCATCCCGGGTCGTACAACGTCTGACTCCCGCCGGCACAAGAGTAGCAGTGGAGGTATGTTAACCTCCCACAACCACCCGAAGATATCGGCTAGCTAAACCGCTGGCCGGCAGGCCCTTCCTACTCAATTAGTCATACGACGTCGGAGCCGCTGGCGGGCAAGCCTCTCCCGCAAGGTGGTCATACACCGGCTGAGCCTCTCCCACATCGTACAACTCATACGCCGTCTGAGCGGCTCGCAGGCAAGCCTCGCGGGGGCACAAGTTATACATCCTCTGCTCAGCTGACGGGCAAGCCTCTCCCGCGGCGCAAGTCATACGCCGTCTGAGCTAAAGTCGCCCCAGTCTCTTCACCCCGCAGCTATTCACTGCCTGGTTAGAACCCGTGCAGGCTTTTGTAACGGTTACGGTAACGCTTACGTGATGGAGCGGAGGTGCCACGCGTGGCGTGGCGACTTGGTTCCTTGTATGCGCATGTATCGGACCGGTGTCCCTTAAAGGACCCGGGTTTCCGCCTATTCCCCTGTTCTCGTTTTTACTACCAAATCGATTGTGTTAAGGCTTGTCATTCACGGCGACTACGTCGCTTAGGCTAACTAAGATACATCGGTTACGAGAACCTTACATTTTTTGACATCCCCATACACCTACCGTTAGTGAGTCAAACTCGCTAAATTTTATCGTTTTAATCCTCCGAACACCTCGTGCAACGGGTTGGCCTCCGTTCGCACATCCTTTTGACTGTTAACGATCGTTTGTTTTATCCCCTCTACATACACATCATGAGTCGTGAACTCCGTAGCGGTCGTCAATATGACCCCCTCAAGATACCGAGCGTCCCTAAACGTCGTGCCCGCAAGAGCAAGGACAAGGACACCGAGGAACTAATTGAGGGTGAGCTAGCGGTGGTGTCGAGGAAGAATACACTTACCTTCGGGTCCGTTGACCCGTCTGAAAAATTTCCGGAACTTTCCCCGACTGTTGACGTAGTCGGGACGGGGCCAGGCAAGGTCCAAGGCGCCGCGGTCAGGGTCAGATTGACCCCGTCCATGTATCAGAAGGTATACGGACGGCCGCCGCCGATTCGAGCCCCCGTGCGGCTCACGAGCGCGAGCATCAAGACCATCGCTCCTACCTACGCCAGGCGAGATGCCGCTGAAGCCAGCGAAGAGTCGACTCGGAACGAAGAGGCTGCCTACCGTGCGCTAGGGTCGGGAAAAGCTCCCGACTCAGTTGCTGCCGACAGTGCGCCGGCTGCAATAAGTGCGCCCCAACCCACGTCGACACCTCAAGGACAAACCCGAAGGGGACGTGGGGACTCAGAAGACAGCGATCCCCCGTTTGTAACCGCCCGTACGAGTCGGGTACGAAGTGACGACGAGAGCATAGCTAGCTTCGCTCAGTACATAGTTGAAAACACCAGCGGTGACCCACCTAGCCCGTCCGTATGTAAGGCACAACCTAAGAAACGACCCAGGGCATCGTCTCATGACAGCCCGGCGAGGATTAGTCGAGTCAGCCATACATTAAGTTGGGCCGATGAAGTTATTAGAGCAGAAGGCTCACCTGGTAGAGCGATGTCGCTCCCCGACGTTGACCCTAGCTGGATCAACCCGGACTGGTCGCGCAGCGACTACCTGTCCGGCCCAGATTCTGAGACTGAACGCGCGCAAACCCAAGAGTCTGAGAGCGTCGAGCTGAACGCACTGATCTACGAGGTCGATGCGAACTACGTGTTCAGCGACGACCAATACGGGGAAGTAATAAGGCACTTACGGGACGATACATCTGGTCAGGAACGCCAAAGCCAGACGTCAGGAGCTGGCCCATCCGCTCGCAGGAGAACCCCGCGAGTAACCGTTGAGGAAATCGACGACGAGGACGACGAGGACTGGATTGCGCCTCAAGAGTCGTCTGAAACGGAAAGGAGCGTAAACCCGAGAGACAAGGGCAAGGGCAAGGCGTCGAAGAAAAAGAAGAAAAGCGCCCGCAAGATCATCGAGCTGGGAACCGAGCTCGACGAGCTCCGAGGCTCCGAACAGCCCATGCAGGCTGGCAGACGCCAGAGCGGACGATTTGATGCGTCGAGACTCGAGCAAACGCCGCAGGGGTTTAGGAGCGGCGGATACCTCGAGCTGATGCATGGGGAGAATGCTCGACGGGCGAGCACGCCTACAGGCAGGGGTCCCTCGCGAGGAGATGGATCTGTTCGATCCATCCGCCAGTCGGCAAGTAGACAGGACCGGGCGGGACCAATCCAGACCGATCGGGCAAATACAAATGGAGGCCGAGACACACCCGGCGAGCCGAGCGATCCATCCGATGAGAGTGACGACGGGGACCGGTCGTCTGAAACGGAATCAGATGACGAAGAGAGTGACCCCAGTTCCAGTGAGGATGACAACCAGGACCGCCGTAAGCTCAAGAAGAAACTGAAACGGATGAAAGCCGCCCAGAAAAAGCTGAAAAAGAAGGTGGCAGCCCAAGCCAGATCGGGGTATAAAGCTCAGGCCCCTCAGATGTATGACGGTCAAGCCAACTACGACAAATTTGAGCTATTTATATTCAATTTTGACAGCTGGTGTGTAGATACAAAACTGAGTCGCAAACAGAAGGTTAGAAACGTCGGGAGGTTCCTGGAAGGCAAGGCATCAACCTGGTACATGTCCAGTGTCGCCCCTCACCTGAACTCGTATGACATGAGCGCGGTGTATCAGGGAATGTTTGATTACTGCTTTCCGCCTGACTTCAAGGAGAAGATGCGTCGCGACTATATGCGCGAGCGACAAGGCGACCAAAACGTGCAGGATTACTTTGCTAAGCTAGACATTATGCGCCGTTGTCTCAAGATCTCCGAGCAACAACACATTCATCGAGTTTGGGACGGGGCTGCCCGATACATCAAGGGTGAATGGGCAATCAGGGGAATAACTCCCGAGGACACGTCGCTCGACGAGTTGAGAACCACAGCTCTAGACATAGAGCGAGCGCATAAGATCCGAAGGTCGATCGAACAACTTGACGATAACCGTTGGCACAGTAAGCGCGAGAGGTCCAGATCGCCCGACAGTAGGAGCGGCCGCAAACGTGACCGCCAAAAGTCTGGTTACCAAAGGGAGCAAGGACGTTGCAAGAAGAGCTCCAACGGACAAAAGGGGTCGTTGGGTAATGCCCAAGGCAATAGACACGGACGCGAGCGCGCTGAGAACTGGCGCAAAGCAAAGAAGGAAAGTCGTAATACGAACGGAGCCAAAGACGCCAAGCAACGAGACGAGTACCGTGCAGCCAACAAGTGCTTCGAGTGTGGCGAAGTCGGACATATGGTCAAGGACTGCCCAAGGAGAAACAAGACGCGACTGAGTCGCGTGGAAGTACGGGCGGCAAAGTTAACCCCAGAGGACAAGGTCCGAGCCTCATCGGTGCTAATACAAGAGCTACAGCGGTTGGCGGACATAAAGGAGTCGATCGAAGTTAGCTCAATGAATGTTGGCACCAACGCGGCCTTGTCGACTAAGAAGCTGAGAGGCATCGTCAAGCAGAGCCACATAGAGCGGAACGCTATGCGAGTGAAGGACGTAGCGAGGCGCGTTCCGAGTACATTGGTGGTGCAAGCTGAACTGGAGGGCGAGTCAGTACGAGTACTACTAGACTCAGGTAGTCAGGCCGACCTGGTTTCAACCACCCTAGTCGATCAGTTGAAATTGGAGAGAGTCGCGTTAACAAAGCCTCTTCAGTTGCAGATGGCAATGTCTGGTTCGCGAGGAACACTCACTTACAATGTGCGCGCGAAACTAAGGTACCAGACAGTCGACGAGTACAGAGACTTCGACGTAGGTAACCTAGAGAGCTACGACATTATCCTAGGGACGCCGTTCCTGTACCAGCACAGCGTCCGCCTGTCGTTCAACCCGAGCAGCGTATTCATAGGATCGGTGGGAGCCCTGCCGCTTGAGGGGAGTGGCGTTATCACAATCAACAGCCTCACGACGGAGGTCTTTGAGAATCGAATGAATAACTTGCGTGAATTACTACGTGAAGAGGCGGAGGACCTGTGTAAAACGGTCGGCGAGACACCTTTGCCACCGTTCCGCCGAATCAATCACTCAATACCACTCATTGATGAGGATAAGTCATATCATTTCAGACCCTCGCGATGCCCCGAAGCCCTAAAACCTCAGTTTGAGGAGAAGGCCCGCGAGTACTTGAAATCGGGCCGTTGGGAACTCGCCACAGGCACTAACGCGATACCAATGCTATTTCTACCTAAGAAGACAAAGGACGGTACTGTACAACTGAGGACGGTACTCGACAAGAGGGAACAAAACGCAAACACCCGGAAATTATCGTCCCCCCTACCAAACATTGAGGAAATTCTATCGACGGTATGTCGTCATAAGTACCGGACTGTGTTAGACGGAAAGGATGCTTACGAGCAAATCAGGGTGATAAAGGAAGATGTACCGAAGACACTCTTCCACACGCCAATGGGTACGATGGTTAGCTTGGTGATGCAACAAGGGGATTGTAATGCAGGGGCAACGTACCAAGGCCTAATGAATATGTTGTTCGCCGAATTAATCGGCGTGTCTGTCTACGTATACCTGGACGACATTATCATCTTCTCTGATACGCTAGAGGACCATGTTAGAGACATAAGGAAGGTATTCGCGATCTTGAAACATGAAAAACTTTACCTAAGTCCGAAAAAGATGCAGTTCTTCGCCCGAGAACTGGCGATACTGGGGCATATAATCGATGAGAAAGGGATCCGGATGGACCCAAATAAGGTAGACAGCGTGAGCAAATGGAAGACACCTACAACGAAAGAACAGTTAGCAAGTTACCTTGGCGCCCTGGGGTACCTGGCACCGAACTGCCCTGGCATAAGGATACCAATGGGAGTACTCACCAAGTGTACTGGTGGTAAGGTGATATTCAGATGGGAGGGGACCGAAGAACGAGCGTTCCGGGAGACACAAAGGATCGTAGAGGAGTACCGGGACCACCACAGGATCGCCTTAAACTACGGCGACAATAGAGAGCCAATATACCTTATAACCGATGCAAGCTTGACCGGGGCAAGCGGGTTTGTGAGTCAAGGGAAAGAATGGAGAAGCGCACCGGTTGCCGCCTTCTGGTCTGGGAAGTTTAACCCGGCTCAACAGAACTACTCAGTGAGCGATCGCGAGGCTCTGGCCATAATATCATCGTTAGAGAAATTCCAGACGATGCTACATGGTGTGAGGTTCGAAATACTCACCGACCACCGGGCGCTAGAGCACCTCATGACGCAAAAGAACCTGTCGGCGAGACAGGCCCGTTGGTTAGATCGACTGAGTCAATTCGACTTTAATATTCGTTACATTGAGGGATCGACCAATGTATTAGCCGATGCATTATTGCGTATATACAGCAACGAAGAGAAAGGAACGCTGAGGGCGAACAGCGAGTATGTACAAGAGATAGGAAGCGAGAACGAGGAAGGGAGGGAGATATCCCGTGGAGAATTCACCCGACCGATCCTCTCTGGACTCGCGGCGACAGTGGCAACCGAAAGCGAAATGAATTTGGGGGGTGTGAGAAGAAACCCCACACGCAACAGAGTCGCACCAAGAAGATACGATCCGGAGATTCTGGGGGTTGCGCCCAGCGGGAGCAAAACAAAACGCGACTCTAAGCGAGGGCCCAGACCAGCTAAACAGCGGCAGAATGGGTTCGAGAGTGACCATTCAGCGGGGATCGCCACAGGCCCTAACAATAAAGCTCCACCGGCAAGCGTTGAGCTGGAGGGCGAGATGGGACCTGAAACGACAATGATAACGAACGATGCGTCAAACCCACTAAATCTTACGAGTTTAGTCACGGAAATCGATGTACTCAATGCGATTCGCAAGGGCTACGAACAAGACACGCAGTTTGGTAGCATATACAAGGAAATCGATCAATTCCTGAGCTACAAATTACAGGACGGACTACTCTATATGACAGAGCATGGAAGATCGTACCTGTGTGTGCCAGACTCGTCGATTGGCGAGTATAACGTGAGGACTCTACTAATATCCCATGCACATTCGATCTTATCGCACCTGGGGAACCGAAAGACGTACGCATACATGCGGGAGAGCATGTGGTGGCGCAATATGGCCAAGGACGTTGACAAATTCTGCTCGTCATGCGTCCTCTGCGCCTCGGCTAAAACGCCCACTCAGTCACCATATGGACTCCTGAAACCACTACCGGTACCAATATACCCGTGGTCGCAAATTGGGATTGATTTCATGGGACCTTTGCCGCTTTCAAAGACTGTAATGGGGCAGTTTGACATGATCTGCGTGGTAATAGATCACCTCACACTTATGGTGCATATTATACCAACCCGACAGGAATACACGGCTAAGGACATAGCAGAAGTATTATATATAAACGTCTATCGCTTACACGGCTTACCCGACGTAATCGTAAGCGATCGGGACAAGTTATTTACAGCTCAATTCTACCGAGAACTCCACTGCCTAATGGGGACAGAGCTGAAGTTTTCGTCAGCCTACCACCCCCAAACCGATGGGATGACGGAAAGGGCGAATCGAACAATAATGAGCCTCGTCCGGACGATAGTAAACCCGGCTCAGCGCGACTGGGCCTCAAAGTTACCCGGCGTGGAATTTGCAATCAATTCAGCACGATCGGAGACCACCGGATTTAGCCCGTTCGCACTTAACTACGGCCAAATCCCTCGGCCAATGTTAGTAAGGACAAAAACAGACCTTCTGGGAGTACGTGAGGCAGCCCGCCAGATCAAGTATACCCAGAGCCTGGCACACGACGCAATAATCGCAGCGCGGCCAAGCCAGTCAATGCAGGCTAACAAGCGCCGTCGCTTAGCGCCATTTAAGTCAGGTGACCTGGTATTTGTATCAACGAAGAATATGAGCATACCTGAAGGAAAAGCAAGGAAGTTAGCCCCGAAGTACGTAGGACCATACAAGATAGAGGAGGAAGTAAAGGCTGGAGCTACCTACCGAATTGATCTACCTCACGAGATGAGGCGACGGGGTATAAGACCCACATTTCATGCGTCGCTGCTGAAACCCCACGCGCCTCAAGAAGACCGCCGGTTCCCGGGCAGGACCTACAAACAAATGATCAGCCTGGAGGGCGAGGAGGACGACTGGGAATTGAGAGAGTCATAAACCATAGGGGAAAGGGGAATAATGCGACGTTTGAAATAGAATGGAAGAGCGGGGACCGCACATGGGAGCCGTATCGAGTAATAAGGCAACTAGAAGCGCTGAAACAATACTTCGAAGCGCTGGGGATCCGTAAGGCAAGAGATTTACCTTGGGGAAGTGAAACTGGTGATCAGAGTGACCAAACAAGCGATAGCGAATCTGAAAATTTGGAGATCGCATCGCTCACCATACTTAAGCCAGAGGAAACGCACGAACCCCCTCAAGTCGCTTGCCCATCGCACTCGGCTTCAGGTCATTGGTTCACTAATCACATCCATTCACTACGCATCCTACTCTATCGTACAAACACCCCATCGACATGTCGAACTATCGTCGCGACAGCTATAGCGAGCGCGACATCGACTATCACCATGACCCCCCGGCGTACCGACGTGGCCACCGCAACATGGCCGACTTACGTCGCGAAGAACGTCGCCGGGACCGGCCTCCACCTGCTCGCGAACAAGTACCGAGCTGGGTGGGCGATATCGTCGCCGTCACCCGCATACACGCAGAGGCTGATCGTGACCGTGCCCGCGCCGCTCTCCTCGACAGCCAGCGTCCTCAGCCGCCTCCAGCGCAGCATCAACCCTTCCACAGGGGACGTCGCGGCGGCTGGCAGGTCCGCATGGCCCGCGCCGCACGTCACAACGCGCCCGCAAACGGCGACTTTCCTGTTAGTAAGCAGATGGAAAGCGAGGTGGTGGTTATACGCGCGGACGCTCACCGACCTCAACCAGGATTTCCCCCCGGGGTACCGCGTAAACGCGAACGGAGCCCGAGCTCCTCCACCGCCGATGGACGCCGCAGTCCCCCAGGTACCGAGCGTAGCCGCCCCAGTAAACGGACCCGAAACCGCAGCCCAGAACCTCGTCCGTCGCATGGAGGAGGCCAGGAACATCGTCGATACCGTCACGGAAGCGGCGACAACCTTGAGGGATCGGATTCGGACCTCTCGGGAACGGATCGAGGGCGAGGAGAGGAACCTGATCGCAGCGATGGCGAGACTCGCGATAGGCAACAGCCTTCGACCGACGATGACGAACCAGGCCGAAACCGAGTCAACGATCGAATCAAGCTCAGCAGGGACCGAACCAGAGGCGACCCCGGAGGACGAGCGAACGCCGACCCAAGTGACCGAGGAGCTGTTATCGACAATCAGGCGTCAACTCAGGGAGACAGAGTCGTTGGAGGTGCCGGAGAACGTACCGGGGCTGCCAGGGGCCGCACGATTCCGCCAACTACGAGAGCTACTCACCTACTACGCGACACTCTTGACTCGAGCTCTGTCGGGACCGACAACGAATCCATCGAGTCGCCCAGCAGCTCCGATACCGAACGTGAGGGCCCCGTTAATGGCACACGAGGCGTCGAGGGAGATGGAGGAAGCCATCCGGCTCATACTCCTGGAACAACAACCCGGCCCTCCGGTCCCGATAACGAACTCGCTCAGCACCTCGAGCGAACCTTCATTGACTACGACGGCGGTTCAGGCGACGTTGAAATGCGAGAAGAACAACCCGAACAACCCGAACAACATTCCGACAGAGGCGCTCAACAACCCGATCGAATCATTGGGGATTCCGCCCCCGTCGCTCGACAGCCCGAGACGGTCAAACCGCCTGTCGGGCCGTGCGTCGCACCCAAGGACCTCGTCATCAAGCCAGCGGACAGAAAGGGAGGCGACGGAGACGGTGGGGAAGGAGCAAGTGGGAAAGGAAAGAGAACAAATGTAAAGAAGAAGTGAGTGAACGTACCACAGGGATGTTAGGTGGCTGGGAGCCACCTGGAGGGCGAGTGTAACGGTTACGGTAACGCTTACGTGATGGAGCGGAGGTGCCACGCGTGGCGTGGCGACTTGGTTCCTTGTATGCGCATGTATCGGACCGGTGTCCTTTAAAGGACCCGGGTTTCCGCCTATTCCCCTGTTCTCGTTTTTACTACCAAATCGATTGTGTTAAGGCTTGTCATTCACGGCGACTACGTCGCTTAGGCTAACTAAGATACATCGGTTACGAGAACCTTACAGCTTTTCGCTTCATGATGTAAGCAAACCACGAACAGTGATTGTTGAGTCTTGGCGCACACTCTGGGATGTGAGGATAATGACGATGCATAAGTTTATGTGCCAAGGCAATCCGACTGTAGACGTAAGAAAAAGGAATAAAAATATACACATGTAGGGCAAGGTACAAAACTGGGCAATGAACAAGATCGACGCAATCGGAAAAAGGCATAAACAACAAGAACAAGATAACAAGATAAACAAGATACACTCTGTCCGATCGCGGTCGACTCAAGATGCAATCACTTCGATCCTTCGTCAATCGGTTCATCATCCGGACCCGGTTCGGAATACTCAACATCAACGGTGCTGGCGTTCGACGACGCTGCACGCGAGGGCCGCGGGGCTAGACGTGAGCTGGCAGATAAAAGAGCGCCCGCGGGCAATGCACGAAAGCCCCCAACCGACGGAGCGCCGGATTCACGACTGCGACGCGACGCATTAGCAAGCCGGTCCCGAAGCGCCAAAGTATTTGCAGCACTGGATGAAGGAGGTGCAAACCGCATCACTTGGCTCACGCCGCGTGTGCTGCCCTCGTCGCTCGAGTTATCCATCTGCTCATTGGTCCCCGCGGAATCGCGGCGCTGACGAGTCGAAGCCCGCTGCGTCTCGGGCGACCTGCTTTCGGGCCGCTCTCGCTTCCTGCCGACGTCTTCTGGGCGCTGGGTAAACGACGGGACAACCGCATCGCTAGTCCGATCTGCGAGGCCGAGATCATCAAGCTCTTGGGACAGCCGTTCCTGAGCATAGGCACTTGGGTTGTACTGCGAATGCTCCGTCGTTTGAGCGCTGGTCGTTGCCTGTGACGCGCCGGTACCAAACGGGATCTCGCCACGCCACGAGTCAACACGCCTGCCCGTCTCCTCGTTCGACTGGGTGTCACGGACCAGTACTTCGTGCTCGAGTTGACTGGATGTCGTATCCCCCATCTGGTGGTCTGCCTGCGCTGCAATGACGTCTAGCACAGGTACACCGAGAGGCGGCATCGTCTGTGGCTCACCAGGGCTGGGGGAACTCCTTGGTATGTAAGTCGAGCCGCTGTCCTGAGTGGGCGGGATACGAAGAGCAGCCGAGGAACGGCGTGCTCCCGCCGGCTTTGGAGGGGCTGGAGGGGGCATCAGGCCGGAGGAGTGAGGCGAGCCTTGGATTCGGGAGATGGGTGTCGGAGGAGCACCGGCTGCGTCAGCGACACTGGCAGCGGGAGGCTTCGCAGGTGGCGCAGTGCGAGCGTCATCCTCGGATCGTGGGACGGTTGGCGCTTGGACTGCCGATGCAGCCCTCCCGGTGCGATCGTGCTCGGACAACCGGAGGCCGGTGCTGGGCCTCGGCCTAGCCTTCGGTTTGGACTTCGGCTTGGACTCCGAAGGCGGCGTCGATGTCTTGCCACCCGCCGCTGGCAGATCGATGTACGGCTGTGGACGTTTCTTGGGTGACGGCTTGGCCGGAGTGGAAGATGCAGTAGCCGCTTGGACCGCGGGAGCTACCGGGAGCGAAGAGTGGTCTCTCAGCGACTGAGCACCCAAGGTGGGACGGACAACTCACCAGTGCCTGACCCAGACGGCGCGCCACCCGTAGAGCTTGGGTTAAGGTAGTCAGGCAAAGGGCGCTCGTTGAGGGCCACGAGCATCCCTTGGGCTGCCTCCCAGGTAATCTCGCCCTCCCCCGTCCCGATCCGCCCGAGAACAGTCGCTTGGATTGGGGACAGCATGTCCGGCTGGGTGTCAATATCCATCGACTCAGGCTCGGGTTCCGAGCCAGAATCGTCTTCGATCGGCAGCTCGGTCGCCTTGCCCTTGCCTTTGCCCGTGGTGGCGCCCTTACCTCTACCCTTTGCCTTGTCTGCCTCCTCGGGCTCGTCCTCCCAGTTCTCGAGAATGTGGGTGACCTGGGGTGATGGCACCAGAGGGCGAGTTGCCTGCTCGTCCCGAGCCTTAAGCCGAACCATGATTGCCGCTTGCTTCGCGTGCCGCTCCTCGTTCGTCCGGACACTGTCCTGGTACTCGGCCCGTGCTTTCTCTGAGGCGGCCTGTTTGGCGGACCTGCGATGTTTCGGTGCCGACGGGCCGTGCTGGTCCGAGGGGCCTGCATCATCGGTCTGTTGGTCCGAGGGGGTCTTTCTACCCTTGCGACGCTTTTTGACGGGCGGGGCAGCGGGAGCCTGGTCTTCGTCTTCGGCCTCGGGATCATCGGTCTGGTCCTGGGCCTCGAGCTGGCGTTTGCGCGACTTCTTCGGTCTGGACTCGGTCGTCGACGACGCTGTCGGCTGCTGACCGCCGTTCGATGGCTCTCGACCAGTGGATGTATTCGTCTTGGCTGTACCCTTGCTCGTCAAGGTGCGGGAGTGGGCAGGAGGTATGCGGACCGCAGTTGCTCTCTTGGCCGGCTTGTCGGCAGTGGTCTGAGCGACGTCGGCATCCTCGATTTTTGGCTTGGATCTCGACTTGGCCTTGGCCTTGGATTTGGGCTCGGTCTTCGCCTTGCCATCTCCACCCGCCCGGGGTTTCGCTTTCGACTTGCGTGCCGGCCTGCCGCTCTGGTCGTCGTCGTCGTCGCCGCCGTCAACGCCGTCGTCATCCGTGCCACCCGAGTCATCCGAGTTACCCCAGTCGTCGTCGTCAAAGCCGGGCAGACCCCTCGTGACGCACTCGAGCGTGAAACACTGCATCATAAGTTTCTTCCCGCTGGCGTAGGTGAGTAGATATTGGTCGCAGGTGTTCCGGGTAATAATCCTGTAGACAAAAACCCGACGAGTCTGACCGCGACGTTGCGCCCGACCTTCGATTTGCTGCACCTCAGAGTCCGACCAGGGATGATCCTGCGACGGGATGGTTCGTCGCGTTGAATGAATCCCACGTGCAGCCCAAGAGTGCACGGCCGGAGCGTTCGGTTCGTCCGAGGTCGGACCCCGTATGACGATTTGACGCGCAGGGGGGCCCGTACCACGGCGAGTGATCAGCCGACAATCGGGCCGTCAAACCGGTTGTGTTGAACGCCGGATGATGCGAAAGCACCGAGCATGTGATGGGGCGCGGTCAGCGTGTTGAGGGCAATGTTATCATGTGCCGTTGTGTTAGTTGTGTTAATGGCATATGGCATACATATGTGATATAGCATAGAGTATAGACCGTTTAATCAGATGGTGCTCTGGATGTCGAGGTGTATGACGCCGCTCACCAAGAAGATTACAACTGAACCTCGTTGGAGGTTTAGTCCCTGGCCACCGACGTCGCTCAGCAAAAGGACGTCGGTATCGTCGTCCGTCTGGAACTCCTTCACTACCACGTCGCGATCCTCCGGTTCCATTTGGCCGTTGATTTGCGCGGTTTTGATGCCGTGCAGATCAAGAACCTGTGCGCGTTGCATCCGGTCAGTTATGGCTATCTCGCCGGAAGCACACACTCACATGAGCAGCCAGAGTCCAGCTCACGGACAAGTGGCAATAGACGATGATTTTGCGTTTCGGAGTCTTTACACCTGCTGTCTTTTTGGGGGAAGGAAACTCCTCCGGCGCGGGGATTTCTTCGCCATCCTCGTTCCAGTAGAGCGGCCCCTTTTCGGCATTCTCCTCTCCTCGGTGATGCCCGATGATTCGGATCAGACGATCGAGCTTGGCCGAGGGATTCTTCTTGTACGCCTCCCTGTCCGGGAAGTTTTTCTCCCACCATTCCCGCATCGACGCATTCTTAGGAGGCTTCTCCTTTAGTATCGGATGCACGAGAATCTTCTTCATTCTCGTGAAAAATCCCTGAAATTCGTAGTCAGTCAGCATCATGCCATGCAAATTGAGAACTCGCATGCACACCTCCAGATTGACTGATTTGCCACTGTGCGGAGAGGGTCACTCGTCCGTCAATCCATCCGATAATAGCTGAACAACTCACCGGCGGCGTCCTTGCGCAGTTTCCGCGCCCAGAAGCTCATTCGTCTTGTCGTCGAGCTTGATCCAAGACATACTCTCGACCTTGGGCTTGAGATCGAGAACCCGCACGCCGTTGTTGTCGAGCGAACGATGGTCACGCCGTATGATTACTCCATGCAAGGACGACCGAAGTGGCTTGAGAATCCTTCGGGACACCCAGAAGGCGCGGAACTCGTTTTCGCTGTCCTGGTTTGCCACAAAGTCCGAGATTCGCAGACGCTCCTGGCTGCTCGCCTGAGAACCCGCCTCACCCGACTGCGCGAGGAACTCCCGCAGCTCCTCCTGCGTCACCTCGCTTTCCCATTCTCTTGCACCCGCGCTCAGCGCAGATGTGATTCCCTTTGTCAGCTTGACTCCCCGACCATCGACGAAGAGCCTTGCCCGGAGTAGGCGGCCAAGAACGAGCAAATTCTGCAAAACTGGCGTGATCAGCATCTCACGCACTCGTGCGCTAGACCGTACTGACCCGTGGGTGCGTGAACACCGGAGTTGCGGTAAGAGCAATGCGCTGAGTGCAACGCGAGAGCAACGTGAGCATCACGCGATAGTTGAAGCCGACATTCCGGTAGGTATGCGCCTCCTCGAGTATGCCGAGCAGAAAGTTGCGACTGAAAATTCGCTCTTGCTGCTTGTAACGGGGCCTCACGGTGGGCACGACGGCGCGGTTCGTCTCCTCGGCAGTGTAACCTTGTTTCTTCATTGCGACGACACCTTCCTTGATGAGCGACTACGGGACAAGTAAGCAAAGAGCCGATCGTTGGACCCGCAGCGGGATCACGGCTTACCGGGGCCTCCACCAGTATGATCGTGCGAATTGGGTGGGACGACCTCATGGCGGCCGCGTAACCACTCGCCTCGCCCTGAAACCAGCGCTCTCGCTCTGCTTCACCACCCCTGTAGACCAGGACGTGACAGTTGTTCGGGTCGATCCAACGCGAGATTTCGGAACGCCATTGACCGATCAAGGATGTCGAGCAGATGATAATGGTCGGCTGATCGGGGATTGTCGCATGACCCATGAAGCACTTCCGGCGGCCTGGCGGGACCCGGGCATCAGGTTGGTCGAACCGCGTTCGAGCATTGGCGGTTGCAGAGTGTTCGTACGACGTTGCGAAGGAAACAACTATCAGCGGGACGTCATGACCAAGGAGGACCCGTACTCACCCAGCATGGTCGGCCACTCACGCGTGGATTTCGTCGTTGGCCAGGCGGGATTCGAATCCTGGAGCGTCTTCAGGTGCCAGATGACCTGCAGGTAGCCGATGACCTGGGCCGTTTTTCCGAAGCCGACGTCGTCAGCAAGCAGCGTTGGCTGACCGGGCTGGCCCAACTCCACCGTAAAGGACCGATCGACCATCTCCATGACGCTGATCCACTGGTGCCAGGCGAGCTCGAGGGATTTGCCGTCCACGTCGACTTTCCGTCCAGGTAACACACCGTCTCGGATTCCGAGGCGCTGCCAGACCTCCTCGACGGTCAGCTTCCCGTGTTGAGCAACCCCGGCGTCGACGGTGAATTCCTTCATCATCTCCGCCCCCAGCTCTTTCGACCCTTCCTCCCCCTCGCTGTCGTCCTCACCCAGGGGATTGTCCTCCGCTTGGCTTGGCCGCCAGATCATGCTTTGGTATTCGAACCAAGCGGCGACAAGATCGGGCTCCTCAACGATGTGCGCAGCGCGCGACTTTTCCCGGACAACTGCAACGGGTGAGTTCTGGATGTGTCTCCTGGCAAATCGTACTCACTTCTACCGTTTGCTTCCCGCACACCCTTGCCGACCGTGAGCATCAGCTCGTCGATCCGTTTGCGCACCGGCATCTGCTCCTCGTCACGCTCCGTTGCGCCCATCGCTCGATAGGTCTCGACAACCTTTTTGGCGAGACGGATGCCTTTCTGCAAGGCTCTGGCAGAACCCTTCCCGCCGGCCGTAGCAACTGGCGACGGGAACCGCAAGAACGCGGGTAAGTCAGTATGTTCTTGTCTTGGGAATGACTACTCCTGTTACTCACCGTCCAGTGCTTCCGACAGCTCCACCTCGGTCGACCTAAGCTTCTTCACGTTGTTGCTTAGGGTTTTAGCGCCGTTCTCGAACAGCCGGTAGGTGAGAGCGCGCAAGAGTGGGTAGTAGTCGGGATCGGCACGTCCATCCAACAGGCAGCACGAGTTACCGAAGACCGCTCGAGCGAATGGCTCACGGCAGTCCGGCCAGACGTCGTCGTACTTTGTCCCGCCGGTCACCATCGACTCTTTGAAGTCGATCTCGAGAGCGGCGCACTTCTTGATCTACACCCCGGTATGTAATCAGCTCGATCTTTCTGCTCACCAGAACACCCCGCTCACCGTCTTCTCTCGCAATCGCCGATAGGCAGCCTCCTCGCTGCACCCGATGTCCTTCATGAGGGCCTTGAGCTTGTATCGAAGGCCCGCACGTGTGCCGAAAAAATTCTTCGCGATCCAATACCAGTCCTCGCGACCATCCTCAACGGTGAGCAGGACGCTCGACTGGAAGACGTCGAAAGCGGTCGAGCCGCCCGAGGACCGTCGCCAATGATCGTCGCAGGCGCGGAGATAGCGCTCGGCCCCCGCGACGTGCTCGGGCCACTCGTCAATGATCCTTTGCGGGAGCCCGTCTCGTGCGCGCCCGACGGGAGGTCGGGAAAGTCCAACTTCGGAGGACTCTATGCCCGCGAGGTCGCGAAACTCGGGGCTTGTCAGCGGGAAAAAGTCCCAGACCGACTGGTGGGGCTTGGGCGGCGGACCTTCGGAGTAGCGGTGGACA
Organism: Ceratobasidium sp. AG-K; assembly: GCA_037039685.1. Taxonomy (NCBI): domain Eukaryota; kingdom Fungi; phylum Basidiomycota; class Agaricomycetes; order Cantharellales; family Ceratobasidiaceae; genus Ceratobasidium; species Ceratobasidium sp. AG-K. Next base: position 2,610,971 of record JAWNGF010000007.1, on the reverse strand, counting down.
AGTATAGCGAAGGGCACGTTGACGGCGGGCATGTCGTCGAGCTCGGTAACAGGATGTGGGGGAAACGGGAGGGGGGGGGGGGGAACAAAAAGGGTGAGTCAGGTCACACCGACCTTCTCTTTCGGGTGCCACTGGCAAACTGACCCGTGGCCCGGTGACGTAATTCCCAGGGTCCCGGCACGCCTCTCAGACGCCTGTGCATAGTCCCGAATACATTTAATGAGATGCATTTATTGTTATCATTATCGTTTTATCGTTTTATCGTTTTATGTTTGAATGGTGGTTGCACTGTATTTCGTCTCACGCGTTAGCACTTATCGCACATGCGGCCCCGGAGACCGCAACCTTTTCATCGATGGCCCTCAGCGGACCGGGCGGAACCGTACTCTCGCTTTGGCTCTGCATGGGTCGGCCGCGGTACGATCGTCCAGAGGCGGCGAATGGCGCGCCGGCGGTGCTGCGGCCCACTCGTCCGCCGTATGATTGCACGCGTCCCGGAGCTAGGTCTCGACCGCGTGACGCGGGTTCCGCGGGATCATTAGTGCGGTCTAGACCGCCGCCACTCGCTTCCATTGCTTACGAGCCGTGACTAAGCCAACCGCTGATCCGAACAAGATGCAAACACTCACGAGTTGCCAGCGAGTCACGAGAGCACGTGTCCAGCGGTAAGCTTACGCCGCCGGTCGCCGCATCTCACGCCGTCCGACTCCTCCGGTCTGCTCACCCACCCGTTATCTCACTGTAACCCCGGCCCTCGCCTGATATTGTCGGACGCCGTTTCACTCCGCTCACCCCCACCCAGTCTCTTTCTGGGTTCGAGCTCCCCAGTCTCCGCCGCTACTCAATCGCACGACGTCCGACCTGTTCTGCATCTGGCCGTACTCCCCGTTTGGATTGTTCCGTTTTTTCCTCTCACGTGAGTACTTTGACTTTCTCACGCCGGTCGGTTTCGGCGCTGGCGCTGACTCGGCGGGCAGTCATGCCGCGTGACTCTCTTTTCCATGGTTCCCCGCCATCTTCCCCCTCGCCTCCTACCTCGGTTTCCCTCGGGGCTTGAATCCCCGATTCCCCGCCCCCGCACGACCTGAACCCCCCGACCGGCAACTCGTCTGCCCTGTCGCCGTCGTACGCCGCTGATACCTCTCTGGCGAGCTCGGTTTCCCTCGGCATCTGGATGTCCGACTCGGCCTCCGCGATCAACACCCACTCGACGCTTACGGAGCTACCCCCCCCATCGCGGCTCCCGTCGTCCTCCCCGTCGCCATCGTACGCCTCTGCTCCCTCCGCTGCGAGCTCGGTTTCTCTTGGCGGCTGGACGACCGACTGGGTTCCCGCGAACGGCACGAACTCGGCGTTTACCGAGCTACCCCCGTCCTCACTGCTGCTGTCCTCCGCCGACGGGGGGTCTGTATCGACTTCCGACTCGCGCTCCCTCGGTCAGCCTATAGCCAACCCCGTCCACTCGTCCTCTCTTGAGTCGGTCGCGGCATCGACCTCGCTCCGGAGTTCGTCCTCCCTCGGCACTCGGCTCTCAGACCATCCCAGGTCTTCTCGTATCTCATTCCCGGGCCCGAGCTCAGCCTCCGACTCCCCGTCCCCTTCCGCTTCGCCCCGCTCATGGATTTCAAGCTCGGTCATTGGCGAGGACTTTGCCCACGCGCGGGCAATCTGGCCCGATCTCTCGGCCGCGCTCTCTGATGAAGGTCGACGCCACGCCTACGCCATTGCCGACCTTTTCACTCGCCGCGGGTTTATTCCGCATCTTTCACTTGACGCCGAGTGGAACACACTGCTCGCCGATCACATTGAGCGCGTGCTTGTGATTCAATCGTAAGTTACTTCTATTCACGCGATACTTGGTGACTAACTATCGAGCAGTTTGTTTGAGTGATCAATGGCCTTGCGACCTGTATGTATGCCTGTCGATATATATAAAAATTGTACATTAGTTACATTAGTTAAATTTTGAACAGTTCGATTCCGTTTCAGACTTTCGAAGTAGCTACGCACCTTCATTAGCCCCGTCAAAGTGAGCACAATTGTTTGTGTGCACAGCAGGCTCGCAATATTCACTGCAAGATTGGTCAAACCGAGTATGAAGGCTCAGCATACTTCACTCTCGGCTGTCAACCACCATCTGGCCGAGCCCGGACTCCTGCCTCACAGGCTACAACTACATGCACATGGGCACACCCGTATGACGATTCAGGCCTCGCGCAGTCGTACGTGGTTTGAGGCCATGAATGCCCGCGCTCACCCTTATTCCGTTGGCTGCTGCATCCCTGTTGAGTCATACGCCGTATGGGTCTCCATTGATCCACCATTTTAGACCAGCTGACATCACGTGATGCACCTCACCTCAGGATGTCCAAGGATCGATGGTCTCCGTCCGACAATCCTAGCTCATCCTACGTGAGCCTATAACTTCTCCCGAGGAGCTTGGGAGGAGTCGCGTGCTGCTACAGGAGCGCTCCTTCCTCATCACACTTTTGGGGAGAAATTTTGGGTTTTAAAGATGAGCCACGCTGCGCGTGGCTCCTCCACAATCTCTCGAAAGCGGTAACATATTACACCCAGATACAAACTTCAACATAGATCCAGATATGTATCCCCGAAATATTCCCGATCTTAGTTTATGATTTCATCAAGTGTGCTTCATTCCTCGCCCAGTACGCTATTATAGATAAAAAAATTGCTCAATTCCCCAAGTTTTACCTACCTACGAGTTCCTGTGTCATCGAAAATAGGTCGAATTCATTTCATCTAATCTACACTGTGTACGACCATATCTGACCGCATCCGAGCGCATCTACCAGTAGATACAGCCAGATATTTTGGAGTGATGTCCGGTGATACACTTCTAAAACGAGATACGGTTCTCATACATTTGACCCATAATTTAGATACACATAATCGGCCGCAACTACGAGGTATCATCGAGCGACCGAGTCAATGGTAGATAATTTTTGACCTCGACCCAGTCGTTGCTCGAAAGCAAGCCCCGGTTTTTCGGTAACAACACGTACCAAGGCGCATACTCGGACCTCCAACTGTGCCAATCATCAGTGGGCGGAACTCGAGCCTTTTCCTCGACGGGATCCAGCGCAGGGCGATCTGCAACGGTCTCCAGTTCACCGCAGATGCGTGCAGCCGCCACCTCCTGAATCCACTCAACCACACGGTTTGCAACCCGAGTCGATGAGACTCGACTGGCCTCCAAGGGATCGCCTGCCTGGCCAAGTGCGGAACAAGTGGAAATGGGAGGCCAGAGAATAGGGTCTTGACAAGACTGTGAGTCGTCGGGGGTCGAATTGGACAGAATGGAATGCACGTCTTCGTGTATCGCATCGAAAGATCCGCCATGCTCGAGGTGTGGTCCAGAGCTACCGGCCGAGTGCGTTGTTGCACCCGCGTTATTCGTGCCGGGTCGAGTACGGGCTTGACTTCTGAGACCAGACCGATTGGACCCCGATCCGCCGGTGTGTATACTTGGTTGCGAGGAGGCAGCAGAAGTAACCGAGCCAGCGTCTGTGAAGGCCGTTTGCCAACTGCTGTAGATAATCCCCAAGTCGGCCATCATTGCACGGATTTCATCGGGGAGCTGTTCAAAGCTAACCCGCAGCTTAGGGTAGGCGTTCATGATGGCCATGTACGGGTGAATGTGGGACACCACAACGGGAAAATTGGAATATGGCGCGTAATAAACCGTGGCAGAAGGGGTTTGCTCTTCAGGCAATTTGCGGCGCGTAATCACTGGAGGAAATTCGTAGTGTTTCAAAGCAACAAAATGGTAGTTGTGCCGCGTGTTTGTTTTGCTAGGAAACCACTGGTTCGATATTCAGAACTGTGTCAAATCATCTGTGGAAACTTACTTCTTGGCTCCTAAAGTCAGGCCACGCGCCTGTGATTTTCTCAGCGAGTCGGCGGGCTATTTCAGCGGTGATTTTCGCGCGGATCCTGATAACTAGTTCATGTTCCGGTATTAAGGCCCACGCTCCGTCGTCAAACCCATTATATATGTCCGATCTCACTAGGAAAGTCAGAGGAAGCGCAATTCCGTCACAAATGGCTCACAATACAGTAGATTCCATCGATTGTCGGGTGTAAACTTCCGCCCCCACGCATACTGCAACATGCATAGCTAAAGATTGCTTGTAAGGTAACGAGATTGGAGTGGCGGCTGGGCTCTCACCTCTGGAGATTTGGTAGCCTTTGGTACCAAGTGGTATGCCTGTATCGAATTTGGGGGCGAGGTCTCACAGGTAATCAAACAGCGTCTGCCGTGCGGAGCGATGCGATCGAGACTTTCCTTCACCCGACTATCCACCGTCGTGAGGTTGACGGAGTGAGCGGTTCTCCACCAGTTGGCGGGCCTGGTCATGGGTATATCAGCGCCTGAATCGCTATTGGGAGGAGACGACATGCGTGTGGGGGAAGGATCGTGGGTTGGCAACTCTCTGTGGCGCGTCTACATCACGTGGCGGAGAACGTCACCAAAATCCTCTGACACTAACAAGCGCCAGTTTGCTCATACGTACTCGCTTGGGTAAAGGAGCACTCAGGAACACCCGAGTGGCTGTGCAATTGGTGCTCCTATACCTAAGCGAGCACGCACAAGCAAATCGGTGCTCACGAGCCCAAAAGAGAACCGACGGATTTGCTTGAGAACCAATCTGCGATTCAGCAGATCACGCGTAGACCTGCTGCGGATTCGGATTCACTTCAATTCATAGCTCATACACACACGGGTTACGTAGCCTCATTTCTGAATTTCTGTGTTCAAAAAACAATCCAAACCCTTGTCGCTCCAAGAAAATCTCAAAAAAGTCATTTTAAGGTAAGAATTTACCACGTGCTGGGTCGATGAATGACAACGGATGTCCCCTACTGTACAATGATCACGTGGGTTATCATTTAAGTATACGCAAAACCAAGCGTTCCGGTTTGCCCACGGAAACTTCCGGCTTGGAATGTCGATGCCCAAGCACTCGCTCGGCCAAATCGCGTGCCTCACCTATGTGTGTATGATAGCAGCAGCTAATTTCGTTGTATATGATCGAGCTTGGTTGATTGCTGTAAGGAGCTGGTGGTCCAGGGCGAGGCATGACCTGGACATGGGCGTACAGTCTTGTCCAGTACGACATGTGTTAGTGAGGATGGGAACCCAGAACCTACCAAGAAGACTCGAGAAAAATGGAGGTGGTACTCGAGACCATGAGCCGAGAACCTGACAGCACATGGTGACTCGAGGCAGTTGCTCCGTTCGGGTGATTCATCGAATGCACACGCAGGAGCGCAATCAGACAATGGAATGGCAAATTTCGGCCGAGGTTACCATAGTAAAGATCTTGGCTCGGGCCTGGCTGAAGAACTTAATCTTTGGGTAGAAGTGACGCTTGGAAATAGGGCTAATGGGTCTAATCAGGAACTTGAGATAAGCTCAAGCATCCTAGAACCGAGGTGTTTGCAAACTATAGTCTGATAGTGAGGTCTGAGTCTGGCCGCAGGTCCCAGATATTTGGGGTATAGGTAACGCCGTGAGATGAGGCCAACAGGACGGCTCGGGCTGAAACCGGGACCCATATACGCTGGTAGCGCTGATACTTGCCTCATTGAGTTGAAAACTATGCCATTGTTTAGGTTACGCTAGTGACCGGGTTCACTAATGTGCTTATTATAGGTCCAACGGAAGCGAGCGCCGTAGGACCCGGCTATATGCGTACTTTACGTTGAGGGAATCTATCCCAAGTACGTGTGATTCTCACAATCCTTACTTCAAAACAGCCCCTGTATGATGCTACTATATCCCCTCGTTTAGATCCTTGATCTCAAGTTGCGGCGCTCTCCTTTTACTCCAGAATTTTGTCCGACAGACAGGATTATTTGAATTGACTCGTGTTCATTCACTCGGGGATGGTACCATAATTGCGATCTATTCAGGGGTCGATGATCGCTTAGGTAGGGCTCTTTGCATTTGGCGTGGGCTAGCCTGTCGTCTCTAACAAGCATGGGACCTCCGGAAATAACATCCAGGGCGATTCCAGCTCTGATGCATCAGCCGAGGGATCTGACAATTGGTGGGCAAAGGCTGAATCAGACAACTTCAACGTAGTTGATGCATAGGTGAGGACTCGTCTCGATCTCGTGGTTCTGCACAGTAGTCGGTGCCTGATTTCCTCCGAGACCTCACTGGGGGGCTCGGCACAATTATGTGGTATCAAGGGCATCGGATCGGGAGAGGTAGGTTTATGGTGTCCACTGCTTCAATCTACAGGAAACCCCTAGTTCCGCAGGTTGCAGTACGCTTGGGAAAGCAAGTTCACATCTAATAAGCGGTGGGGCCAGGTATACTGTCAGATCTCATTTGTCGGAGATGGCGTCGCCGCTGACTGCCTGTCAAGAAAGAGCGGACGTTGAGACTCAATGCCTTGCTGGGACTGTCTCAGTGGGTTTCCGGTATAGCAAACCCGGGGTACAGATACCGCTTTGTTCCGCTGAAATGCCATGAGACCTCCCTGGTAATCACACGTCGTAACGATTTTGGCGGGCAGGTTCTCAAGTCCGTGTCGGCCACTAAATTTACGCTCCATATCTAGACATTCGGATTTTGAAATCCTACGCTCACCCATGCATCGGGATCATCAACGCCTACGACGTGGCTGCGTAAGTGCATCAGCTTGTACTAGTCATCCTACGTGCCACACGTGGGTTACCAATATTAGTCCTAATAACCTTTTCCCCAACACGTATGGCACCTCCTCCCAATAGCGATTTAGGTGCCGACGAGTCCGTAACCAGATCTGCCAGCCGGTGGAAAAATGCGCTGTTTGTCAATCTCAGGACGGTGGATGTTGGGTGAAGGATAGTCTCAATCGAGCCGCTCTGCATGCCAGACGCTGTTTGATTACCTGTGAGACCTCGCCCCCAAATTCGATACAGGCATACCACTTGGTACCAAAGGCTACCAAATCTCCAGAGGTGAGAGCCCAGCCGCCACTCCAATCTCGTTACCTTACAAGCAATCTTTAGCTATGCATGTTGCAGTATGCGTGGGGGCGGAAGTTTACACCCGACAATCGATGGAATCTACTGTATTGTGAGCCATTTGTGACGGAATTGCGCTTCCTCTGACTTTCCTATTGAGATCGGACATGATGGGGTTGACGACGGAGCGTGGGCTAGAGTACCAGTCGATACAAATATCCACAGTAACGTCACCACCGAAGTAAACCGACGCACCGCTGAAAACATCAGGGGCGCATGGCCCGACTTTATGAGTCCAGAAGTAAGTCTCTGCAGATAGTTTGACGCCGCACTAAATTTCGGGGGCCAGTGGTCTCCTAGCGAGCCAAACCCACCATACAGATACCATCTCATCGCTTTGAGAGGCTACGACTTTTCCCCAGTAATTACGCGCCGCAACTTGCCTGGAGAGTATGCTCGCCTACCCAAAGCTTCTGGGTAGCGAGAGGCAGATTCCCGGCAAAGTAGGTGCAATGATGTCCGATTTGATATTTACCTACAACTGCTGGAAAAGGCGTACATGGACGCGGACCCCATAACCAACGGGGGGGGGGTAGGGGTCCGGTCAATCTGGCCTCGGAAGTGGAGGTAGTGCCCGGCCTGGCACGAATAACGCGGGAACAGCGCACTCGGCTGGTAGCCACGGTCAACGCCGCGAACGTGGATCGTTCGATACCCCAGACGCAGATATGCACTCCATCTTGTCCGATTCAACTCTCGACGACTCGCTTTCGTGCCAAGGCCCTACAATACCGTTTCCCTTTGGTTGCGCACTTGACCAGGGGGTGGATCTTGGGGCCGGTCAAACCGCATCGGTTCAAGTTATGCATTGCGTGTTAAATGGATTGAGGGGGTAGAGGCTGCATGTATCCGCGGTGAGCTGGAAGCTAAGGCGGATTGTGCCGGCTGGACCCCGTCGAGGAAAGCTGTCGCGCTCCTGTCGAAGGCTGGCACGCTTGGAGGTCCGAGTTTGCGCCGTGGTGTGTGTGGCCGAAAAACAGGGGCGTGGTGTCGGGCAACGACTGGGTCGAGGTCAACAACTATCTGCCGTTGACTCGGTCGCTGGATGATGATCATTATAGCTTGTATCGTACCTGTTATGTAGCCGTGGTGTTGGGATCGCTTTTCAGACGGAGCTCGCGCATACAATGTGGATACTGTTCGACCCTCGAACTCGTCTGCACTGAATTCACACAAACCGTGATCAGGGACTTTGGCCTCGCCGATTTTAGAGTCTTGCCGTCCCAGTTCCGCTCGGAACACGGGCGCGCATTCTTCCGACTGGGCACTCGAGTAGTGAGCGAATCTGGATTGTATCTATCGAATACAGGCGAAAGGTCACGTGACCTAGGGTCGTGTGAATGGGGTGAACACGTTTTGGCGAGCGATTTTACTCTACAGCAACCAGGGGGAGAGATGGGCAAAGGAACGGTGGGAGTGGTATGGGAGGAGAGGGAGATGGAACGGAGGACAGCAGGGAGTGGATGTAGTCGGAGGGTCGAGTCGGGTGGGACAGGGGGCTTGGAAGGGCATGGTGTCGATGGAATCCAGTAGAGGACAGGCAGGAGAAGAAGAATAGAGCATCGAATAGAACGCAGGATGAGCGTGGGAGGTGTGCCACGAGAAACTGTTCGACCGAGTCATAATCGAATTCCGCCATCCGCCGTCATTCAGCGACCTAAAAGCCTCCAACCATCTCCATCCTGTGTCCGCGGTCATGCTCGTTGATTGTCTGGGTTTGAAGGGGGGGCTGTCGTGGGGAACAAGGAGAGAGGGCGGGTCACGTGACTAGCACCTAGTTGTAACCGACGACGATGAACGGGAGTGCCGAGGACGTGGAGGCGGCGGCGTTGCTGTGTGAGCTGCGGGCGAGTCCTGTGGTACACACCAGCGCGCTGTATAGCACGCCCCATGCACGCCCCTCGTTTTCTCACGCCCACGACCTACGACTGCCATCGCCGCACGAGATACTGGCCGGCAGGGACTGGTAAGTCGGTCAGCATTGTTATTACGTGGGCTAACTGGCGTAGGGAGCGACGGCCTGAGCGCACGGGGTCACCGCTTGCCCCCCTGGCGAAGCGAAAACGAGAGACGGACGAGGCATGGCCAGCGCGCCGTCCCCGCCCCCCCGACGAGGAAGAGGCCGCGCCACCACGCCGAGGGTACCTGAGTATGAGTGCGCTGGGAGTGCTCGAGGCCCCTCCACGCAGAGACGAGCCACCGGAAGAGCGCAGAGAGTGGTCCAACCGCAATCTGTCGCTGCCGTCGCTGTCCGACATCCGCCTCGCCCCGCTTCCCCCGCTGCCATTTTCCGACCCCCGTCTGCCCTCGTCCGACGCACGCCATTGGCCGCCTCCTCGCCACCCCCCCGACTTTGCCCTGCGCACACGCACTCCCTCGGACTTGCATGCCCCCTCTGACATGCGCTCATCGGTCGATCTCTCCGACATGCGCTCCAACCAACCCGCCGCAGAGTTTAGCCGCGAGGTGCGTTCTCTGTCCGACCGACGGCCTGACCGACCAGCCGACCTGCGCATCACCGACTCGTTCCTCGCCCACCCCCAGGCCGTCCTCTCCCCCTATCCCACCAGCGCACTGGGCCTTGGCAGCACACTGGGCCTCGAGCCAGCAGGAAAGCGCGCTCGAACAGAGGTCCCCACCTCGACCCTCGTCACTACCGCCGGCATCAGACCACGAGACGACGACCCACGCGAGCGGGCCACACGGTGCGTCACCCATCACTTGTTGCATCATGACTTATATTCTTCCAGAGACCGAAGCGGCAGCCAATTCACACAAATATCCCAGACTCCGCCCACCCAATCCCGAGTGCGCATGCCCTCGTTTGGTTCCCACCCGGCCACGTCGCCCGTCCAATCAACACACGCCTACAACTCGCGAGCCCATCACTCGACTCCTTCCCACTCTACCCCTTCCCACTCGCCCAGCCAACCGCATCCCGTCCGTCCAACGCAGGGGGTCTTTCGTGCCCCCACGTTTAGCGCTGGCTTTGTTCCCGCCAGGGGTGAGTCTTGTCGTCTAGGGGTGGGATGGTACTAATTTGACTAGTTCCGGTGCAAAAACTCAGGCCCGAACCTATCGAGATTGAAGACTCGCCCGAGCCAGAAGAGAGGCCGAGGGAGGAGAGGAGGGATGATAGGAGGAGAGAGGAACCAAGCTCGGCACCGCCCTCGCGGCCCGTGTTCGAGCCTCGGCCAACACGAGTGCCCGACCGTCCCGAACTCGATCCAAGGCGTCCCGACCTCGACTCGGGGCGCTCCGACTTTGACTTGCGACGCCCTGAGCTTGACATGAGGCGCATGCCCGAGGTCGACTCGCGACGCCCAGAACTCGATTCAAGGCGGCCTGAACTGCACTCGAGACTAGACGACACCAGGCGCCAACCCGAAGACTCGAGACACCCCGAGCTGCAAACCCGGACCCTCCCCGAGTTTACGTCGTTTCCCAGCCATGATCCCAAGCGGGACGTGTACCCGAGACCGCGCGCCCCATCAGAGGTTATCCCCCGCACGCCCATCGAGCGGATGCCCGACATGGTTCGCTCAGACTTGCCGCGTATGGTCGAGATGGTACGCGAGGTCCCCAGGGCGGATCCCCTTTCGCGACCGATGGACGTCGTCCCACGAACCCCCATCGAATCTCGCATGCCCGACATTCTGAACCGACTTATCGATCCCTCGCCGGTTCGCATGTCGGCCGAAGCTGCGATGAGGCCCGTTGATGCCTCGCGCTCGCCCACTGATTCGATTCCCCGCGCCCGCTCACCCACCGACCGCGCGCCTTCTGAAACCTTGCCCCCACGCACACCATCCGATGCGGCAAGCGTCCCGCGCGTATCGTCCGAAGGCCGCCAACGGCCCCCGGAATTCACCACCGACACCGAGCCCCCGTCAAGCCCGCTATCAGAGGACGAGACGGCCGACGAGGAAGGAGACGAGTGGGAAGCTCGGCGGATGGAGGATAGCTTGCGTGAAAAGGATGGGCTGGATCGGGTGGAGATTTTGGATGCGCGGGTGAGGGACCAGGTGGATGTCGGGGGCGCACGGATGGATATGAGCGTGCCCCGCGAGGTGGAGATTCATGATGTGTGGGAGGCCAAGGCATGGAGCAGCGGGCAGATGGAGACGGTTGAAGACGAGGTCAAGGACGCGCATCCCATCGACGCGCATCCCGTAGACGCCCGCCCCGAGTCGTCCAGGCGGACCACGTCGCCGGTTATTTCTCGACATGAGCCACCCCGACCAGAACCTCGGCCTGAACCCCGACTCGAAACCCGGGTGGAACCCCGACACGAGCCTCGGCAGGACCCACCCCCGCCGACCCCCTCTCGACTCGAAACACTGGCCCAACTCGTGCACGGCGACATGGGCATCTACCCCGTCAACGCTCCCCCGGCACCCAAGACAGTCCACCACGCCCCGACGTCTTCGACACCGAAATCAAAACCCATGCTGATTGGTCCAACACCCAAGCCCCGCACGAGCTCGACCAGCCGGCCGAAGCCCATGCCCGGCCCGTCCAAGGAAAAAGAGCAAGACACGGGCCAGATTCGGTGCAAGTGCGGATCCGAGGCCGACGATCGGGGTCTGACGGTATTGTGCGATGGGTGTGGAAATTGGCAGCATTTGCAGTGTTATGGGTTGGACGACCGCGAGGCGGTTAGTGGGCGCTGGATGTGTGGGCTGTGCAACAAGGATGGGATGGATTGGGTCGAGGAGGACAAGGAGGAAAAGGAGGAAAAGGGGACGGATGTCGAGATGGATACGGCCTCGGTGGCTTCGGTCGATGGCAAGGGCAAGGAAAAGGTCCAGGTCAAGGTATGGCCGACACTTAATTCTGACGGTCCACTGACACTTGGGCAGAAACGTGAACCCGGCAAGCCCAAGCTCGTCCCACGGCCGAGTCTGAGCAAGGCAAGCCAAAAGGCGAAACCATCCCACCCGCTTTTTCCCACGACTAAACCCATTGCGCCCACCGTGCGTACTATCACCGCTCTCCCGAAAAAGACGGCCAAACCGGCGACACCCAAGTCAGCCACACGACCCCTCAGTTCCTCGAGCGCGCGTCCGCCGACGCTCAAACCCAAGAGCGTTGGGTCCCGGCCAGCCTCTATAGACCCCAGTCCTCGCGTGCGCCCACGCCCGCTCAGCCCGACCGCGACGCCTCCTGCCCCGCAATCTCCCCGCGCGTCTTCGCCCGTCGAAGAACCTGTTGCCGTCGAGACCAAGCCACACGACCCGGAAAGGCATAGCTCGCCGAAGCTCGAGAAGCCCGAACCGTCTCCCGTCGCCCTGCACACGGCTCTTCCCCCGTCTTCCCCTCGGCCGCCTACCCCACCTGCTCCCTCTCCTCCCAAGCCGAGCGCGCCCGACAATGACGTGGACGACGACGATATCAATGCCGCACACTGGGCAACCGAATACGACCATATTAGCGCCAACATCGTCGATGCCTCGTTGCGCGAGCGGCTGCGGAGTTTTGGTCGGGACAATTTGGCCAAGCGGACCGAGTCGAAATCGACCGAAATTACCACACTCACGCCGTTTACTTCTTCCGAGCCCGTGTTTCTCGCGTCCAGTCAGCCAACATCGCTCGTCCGCGTAAAGGAGATCAAGCCGCCGCCAAATCAACACACGCCCACGTATGGGGTGCTCGCGACCGGCCCGATTGCCCAAGGCGCGCTCGTCCTCGAGTACCGGTGTGCGCTATCCGATGCCCACGCGTACATGTCCAACAAGGCCCATCAGTATGCACTCCTCGGCACCGGCACCAAGTTCGTCCGGCTCGTTCCGGCTCCGCTCGATATTTGTTTGGATGCTCGTGTGATGGGCAACGAAGGGCGTTTTGTGCGATGCGGATGTTGGCCAAACGTGGTCATTCGGCCGTTTATCTGCGAGGGCGAGGATCAGGAACCCGAGGCACGGTTTGGAGTGTTTGCGCTCAGGCAACTCGAGTTGGGCGAGGAGATTGTTTTGGGCTGGGAATGGGCCGTCGAGCACGTCGTACACAAGTTGGTTCGGGACGAAAAGCTAGGGCCTCTTCCGGAAGACGAGGACGTGTTGAGGTGAGTTCATTATTTTTCTATGAATTATTACTGACACTCTTGTAGCGACCCCGATACGAGACGACTCTGGGACATTCTCGACCTCCTTCGCTCTCTATCGATGACCTGCGCGTGCAAGCCTGACTCGTCCAATTGCGCCCTTTCGTTTGGCCGCATGTTGCTGGAGGATGCGGACTCGGTTGGGCATTCACGCGATCTGGGGCCGTTGGTCGGATACAAGCGCTACGAGAATGGCTTCGAGCCGACGTTGCACGCCGTGTCGAGCAAAACTCGCCGTGGTCGCAAGAGTGCAGGCCGAGACCGCAAACTCAAGGCCGCCGCTCCTCCGCCTCGAGTCCCCACGCCTCCTCCCAAGGCCCCGTCCCCACCCGTCGAGCCTGTTGCGCTCCCGGACGTCGCGATTCCCGATCCACCCCGAGATCCAACTCCTCCCGTCGCTGCTCCTAGTCCCGCCAAGCAAGCGTTGGGCAAGTCGGCCGCATCCCCGCCGAGGGACTCTTCAGAGACCGAGCCTAATGACGACACAAAGCCCAAAAGGGCCGAGAAGCGTGGTCGCAGCGCTACCGTGGGACGTGGCAAGCACAAGATGCGGATCGAGTCGCCCTCGCCGGAGGATGATGTGGACATGGAGTCGCGAGCAGAACCGGTGGTCAAGGTGGAGGTTGCGGCCGAGCCCTCTGAGAACGCCGAGGTGTCCAAGGAAGCAGAGGAACCAACGGTCAAGGTCCCCACTGTGGATCAGGTCGATTTGGCCGAGATCAGGGCTTCGCAAGGCCCCGAGGAAAAGGAACCCGCACCCAAAGTCACCCCTCAGGACAAAGTGAGCGCAAAAGTACCAGAGGTGGGGTCGCCAGTAGTGGAAATCACGCCAGCCAATCAGGAACCTCGATCTGGTAAGTGGACAATTCCCAAAATGGATCAAATTAACGTCGAATGCAGAACATGACGGATCTCCAGAACGCTTCTTCGCTGAATCCACCTTGCACGATGATGCAGATCACGAAGAGCCTAAAAAGATGTCGTTCCTCGACTGGGCTCGAAGGAGGCGCGCGACGCAAGCGGCCGAAACAAGAGATCTCGTCCCAATTATGGATCATTTCTCAGAGTCTCATTCTGATCATCATCCCGACGAGGGAGCATCGCCAGCCCCGCCTGCTCGATCCCTGGTCGAACCGGAGGTGCCGTTCACCGAGGCCACCGCCGAGCCCGCCGCGGTTGACCTTCATGCGGTGGTCTCGCCCGTTGTCTCAACGATCTCACTCCCCATACCCCACCGGTCGAGCCCCCAGCGTCACGTCCCACCGACGTAACAATGCAAGAGGTGCCTCTGGTCGCGCAAGAACCTAGCGTCGCCCCCCTCCCCGCCAAGCCTTCCCCACCCGCAGAATCGCATGCCACCGTCGAAGTTACCACCACAGATGCCATGGAACTCGACCTCGACCCTCCGGTAGAGACCCCTTCCACGTCCACCTTCGAGGACAAGGAGCTCGAGAAACCCGTCCCGTCGCCTCCCCATCTCAACGGATCTCGGATTTCGACCGCGTCTCACACCCCTCTCAATCATACAGTCCTGCTCCCCGATGGCCCCGCTAGCAGTCCCGAAGTTCCCACACTTGTCAAGCGGCTTAGCGGAATTGATTTCGACCCGCCAAAGCCGCAAGTCGAGGAGAAACCAGCCTCCTCAGACGATTTGTCGAACCAAGCTTCCGATCCATCGATTCTGCGACCCTCTCGCCCGTCTGCTGATGGGCCCGAAGAAGGCGAAATCACTGCTCCCCGCGCACCCGTCTCTTATACTCCAAGCAATGGCTCACCTGCTACGACTCCGGTTTCCCTTCCGTCCGGGCCACGCGACAGAGCACCTCCGACTCAACCACGCAAATTCTCTGCTGGTCCTCCCCCCGTGTCGTCGCCGTCTGGATCCAACAGCTCGTTGCGCCCGGCCGCTCCACCATATCCTCGAGTTCCTCCTTCGGGACCGTCGCGCGGCCTGAGCTTATCGCCTCGAGCACCACCATCCGCCCCGCGTGCGGATAGACGAGCTTATAATCCTCCGCCGCCAACCGGACCTCGGGACAGGGAACGAGAGAGGGAGAGGGATCGTGAACGTGACAGAGAACGAGACCGCGATCGTGATCCACGTGGCCGCGGTCGCGGGTTTGGTCCGCCCCCTCGAGGGCCTTCATCGGACAGGGGCTGGCGAACGCGTGGAGGTGGTCGTGGTGGCATGAGCCGTGGAGGAGGCTCTTGGCGCCCATAGTTTAACTTGTCTTTTTCTGATTTTCGGGTTTACACTTTTTGATCTTTCTTTTCTTGACTGTGATTGGAATTTTGTTATTTTGAGCTCCTGAATGTTTATGACCGTGTGCTTGTAATCGATGTCTATACCAGGATGAAAGTAATTACAAAATAGAAGCCAAACGGCAACGAAACTGTATTGCGAAATGTCCGATTAGAAAGACCTCAATGCGATCTGAGGCTTGCTGGACGTAGACTGCACATTCGCTTTGCTTTGGTCGGACACTGCTTGCCTAATCGATGTCTCCATCAAATCCTTTTGCTGCTGGTCCATCAACCCTGCGGCTTCTTTAAACGCAGCAGGAGCCATGGTGGCAAAGGACAGAACCTGCATGACTGCGGCTTTATGAACGACACCCGGCTGCTCGCCACTCTGAAGTAGGCAGGCGATGGGAGGCAATAGAGCTCCGAGGATGCGCGGGCCTGAACACGGCGTTAGTAACAAGCCTAGACCGAGGCTTATAGCTTACGATGTTCCTCGGGTGTTTGAGTCAGTAGCGTCGTAAATGCACGAAGGATCTCTTCAAGCGCTGGCAAACATGTTCCCTGATCGCCCTCGTCCCCAGCGGCGCATGCCACAGTAAACGAAATTGCCCCAGGGAACAACATCGACGCGGCGTATTGGAGAAGAGGGTTCCCTTGAGACACCGCAATCAGTGTTTTAGACATTGAGCGGCAGCGATGGATATCTAAATCAAATTATTAGAGGCAACTATTACTCAATTATGCAACGTGCCTCGGGAGAGTCGGAAAGCTTCTGAGAAATCAAGAAACAGCAATGCTCGACTGCTGCGCGACTCAATTTAACTTCGACAGGCGTGACCGTGAGAATTAGTACTGCCGCCAGAAGGTTATTCTTGGTCTTCAAGATGGCGGCTTTCCCTGCACGACCACTTGGACAAATTTCCATAATCAAAGCATTCAAGAGGGTAAACCACATACCTCATATCGTCTACGTTTTGCAAGCACGCAGATAGTAACCCATGAACTACCCGTGGATACGTCGGCTCCTTTGCAATGTCCTTGGGATTGGAGAGTAACATCCCACGCAAAGACTGGAGTGTGGGTCCGACTAGATCGATATCCGAGTACTCGTCCTTTAGTAAATCTATTACAGATGGTCAGCGACAAAAAATGCTGGCCAACGATTTACTTGCCAGAGTATATTGATAGTCCAATTGCTCTAACGCTTGGCAAGACCGCCGACCCCGCGACCTCGCCGATGGCCAACAGTGCTTGGAATGCACTGATGAGAAGCGGAATTCGCTCCGCCGGGTTCTGCTGCACAGCTGGAGGACCATAGGTCAAGTGTTTACAGCAGGAAATTATCCGCTTACAGTTAACTGTTTGGGGGGAAGGGATCGCGTTTTTAAGGATGGAGACATTCGCCCTCAAACACTGTGCAATTGGCGTGTCCGACCCAAGTGCTTCAGCCCCACTTCCACTAGGAACGTTGCATAAATTTCATGAACTATCATTGTTTTCGTACTCACCCCGATTGCTTCATATGTCCCTGCTGACTTCGCGCGAGCGACGCAATTGCTCCGACTAGGTAGGTCTGAATCGTCCACGGTTCAGTCATGGTCATCCGATACCATAACGCAGTAAGCTCATCAAAAATGGGCGGATCCAGAATTGCTTGCCCTGCGTATTCGGTCGCACGAGATATGTCAACACTTGAATGGCGGTCAAGGCAGTTGCACGCGTCTCGGGAGTGGACGCGCTGTCAGACGACGAGTTTGATAGTGCTTCGTAAACCAACCCGAGAATAACAAAGAAACATTCCGTTGGATCCTTGCGAGAGTCTTTGGTTACTGGTGCGGCTGCAGCCGTGGGATCTAGTCCGTCCATAGCCTGTAAAATATGCGAATCTCCAACCTTCATAGCGTAACCGACCGCGGCGAGGATCTTCGACCACGATTCATTATAATACTATTTATGGTCATTAGTAACGTGAAGCATACGCATATATGCAGGTACTAACGGGAAGGAGCGTCTCCCGACCTAGGCCAGTGTATGATGCATCCATTCCCGAGACATTATCCTGCTGGACTTCAGAGTCGGCACGAATACTAGCATAATCACGTAGAGCCGAAACCCAGAGGAGTGCAAGGATGCCGCGATAAGGCTTCAGGACTGCCTGAAGGTACTCCTCCCGCATACTTGCAATCTCGAGCTCAGCCCAAGCTGTCAAGGTCGAGACACGAAGCATCACCGAGGCATTTGGCCCTAACTGTTGAACTTCGCCTATTGAAAGCAGGCCGGGCTCTATTCACATGGCATGTTATTTTCCTAGTTATAACAGTCCGGGTTTGACTCACGTTTGCTTTGTTCGAGTGCAGAGGTTAGGAGTTTTAGGATACGACCCATTCGAGAAACATCCTTGACGAGCCCACTGCCCACAAAAATCGCGCAAACCTGGATTGCCGAGGCAAGTACGTCTGGCGTCGAATCGCTTGAAAAGGCTGGTGTAAGCGCAGCAGTGATCGGAGCCTGGTGCTGTTCAAGAAGTAGAGACTCTTCATAGTCGGGATCGGGTGATTTGGCAAATATCTGTTATCGACTGTTAATAACAGTAGGCAGCATATATCACCGCCTACCTGAATTACATCCCGTAATACTACTAATCCTTCCATTCGAATCTCGGTCACGTACGCCGCGGACGCAGTAAACGCCATCTTGATTAAGTCAGGAACCCGCGTTATGAGCAAATGGTTGGTCGGAATCCCATGGGCTTTGGCAAACGGAACGTCGATATGTTCGCGTCTACCAGACCTAGCAATAAGTGTGCAGATGTCATGTAGACATTGTAATGCAAATAATTGAGTGCGCCACCGGGAGGTAAGAACATTTGAATCAGACGCGGCGGTCCCACTCTCGAACCTAATCCCGCGCCTAATCCTTCGCTCTCCTCGTCCCGAAGTCCGACTGTCGTTGTCGTTGCGACTTGCTGAGAGGCCGTGGTTCTAGCCATAATGCGTTGACAAAGGTCTATCCATGCGGAAGGATTGAGGGTAACCGTTTGATGCAGCCAGCTGAGGATCACGTCACGAACCCCATCAATGGTTGGATCGTCATCAAGCATTCCAAATAGGTCTTCTACGAGTTTATCTCCTCCAACTTTAGACATGACTAGAGCGTCCTTTTGGACCAATTGATAGAGAGCATTGATTGCAGCAAGTTTCAAAGGCCGGCGCGTGCTAACGAGATTCGCGCGGAGTTGGTCGACGAGGGTGGGAGTATCGACAAAACTAGAGGCAAACATGAGAACGTGTTGACTGCATTTTATCGCTTCCACTGCAATACCCTCGTCCGGTTCACGAGAGAATTCGTGGACCAGATCGAGAACAAGCGATTGTGTGCGAGAAGCTCCATCAGCTCGGGCCCCAAGACCCCAATCAGAGCATCGATAATTTGACAAATGACCTCGTAAGCAGGAAGATCCCCAGCAAGGTTAGATGTATGCGTAGTTCCCCCGTTCGGATCATGAGTATCCCGTAGATAAATCGTGGAAAGGGATCCAAGAGTGCTTGCGATGTAGGGAGAGTACGATAGGTTGGCTGCATCAATAACCTGAGCCAAGCCTTTGAGGGAGTAATAATGAACCACCGGATGAGGGTCGTTTCCCAAAGACATCAAAACGTTAACCGTTGTCTTGAGAAGCGGACCAGCGGCAAGACCTCCCACATGGCTATAGATTGCTCCAAACGCCAAGGCACAACCCGCGCGGCCATCGGGGTCTCGATTGACCACAACCTGATCGACGAGGTATTTGACTTGTGAAGTCAAGAAATTTGTGCTTCCCAAAGCCGCGAGTCGCCCTAATGCTTCGCTAGCTGCACTTCTTAATACTTGGTCTGTGCTCAAGATCGCTCCCTACAAGGCATTAGGACGTAACCATCTTCTCTAGTGAGCGATCGTACCTGCAAAAGTTCACTTAACGGGCTAACAACATTTGGACTCCCAATGCTGTCTCGGGACCTCCTTCCTCCGGTCTCTGTCGCGATCCGAAGCATACGAGTGAGCGCCAGGGCCGTGTTGACGAGAACGGCTGCTTTGCGTCCAGCATTACGATCCAGCTTCGGCGAACGACATGATTCAATCAAGTATTGGACATTGCTCTGGACACTCGACTGATCTTGTGTGGGAAGGAGGAATGCGAACAGGGCGATAGAAGCGTCGACAATCGCTGTTGCGGGTGGTGAAGGCTGCGGCCAAGTCGATCCACGCGTGGATGAGGAGCAGAGTAGAATAGGATTGTGCTCTAGCGAACCCAGAATTGGTTGCGTGAGCTACACGTATAATGATTGAGCTATGTCACCAATCACATATGAATTTAAAACTTACCAGTCTTCCAAGCTCCTCTTCCACACTATCCCTATCCACGGACCGCTCATCCGCCTCGGCCGCGAGGCTCGACAATCCCCATGCATATCCGTCGCTTCCGTCGCTCAATGAATGCCCGGCAGCAGTGGCAATTGCAGCTTGCATAGCGTTGCCCACTCCTGGTCCCGCAAAAACCCCAATTGTGCTTTTGATCAAATCGGCCTGAGCACTGTCAGAAAGAGCTTGACACCCAAGCAAAGTATAACAGTTGAAGGTCCGAGTGCGAAGGACGTTTTCCAGATCACGGAGGCCCAATCCAATACCGCTAATTGCCGATGTGCCGTGCGCTTCGACTTCGAGGGATGCAAAGTATCCGGTTGCTGCGTTTGCAAACGCCAACGCATTAGTCAAGAGCGTGGTGAGGCGCCGGCCTACGTCCAACGTGACCAATCCTCCAGCAGCTGCGACATGAGGGCCACATGATTCTAGAAATGAGGCCAATGCGCCGACTGCCGAACCCCTGACGTGCAACAAGAACCCCCATTCTTCTACACTCCGCCCACTCTGAGCGGAATCCCTCGCAGTAACCTTGGGAATCGCGTTCCTCCACAACGCGAGAAGGCTAGCTAGATGGCTCCTCACAAACGTGCCGCCAAGCGAAGTCAGAGCGCTGATCAGACCCCAAGCACACTCGACTTCGATACTCGCAATCTGTACGGCGTGTTCCCCGGATTTTTTGAGCATTGATACGGCGCATTCCAAAACTTTGGCTGCAAGCTCGCCTGAGACGTATAGCGGCCGAGAGGGAGCGAGGGACAATAACGCTGCGAGGGCTTTGGCTTTTCCCACGGCTCGACGTCCCAGATCCGCCGGAGCAGCCGAGTTTCCGAGCCCCGAAACGTCTTTTTGGAGTTGCTCCAGTACGTTAGATACTGTAGCTGCCAGTCGATTAGGAGCGGCATTACAAAACGCACGCAGAGTCCAAGCAGCAGCAACTTGAACCGAGTGTCTGGGGTGAGCGGCCAGGCTGATGAGGGGATCGGCAAGGGCCTCTTGAACCGGAGGAGGAGCGTTTCCAAGTTGATCGAGGAGGGCAGCAATTTCGCGGAGGGACGCAACGAGGACGTCTGGGGCAGGCGCAACCGTGCCCGGCATTACAGCGGGCCACTTCGAGAGATATTCAATCGATAAGGCGCGAACTGCGGCGATCTGACCACGCTCAGATAGGGTTCGTTGGCGTAGTAACGAGCCAACGATTTGTCGGACGAGAAGTCGTTCATAGCGAACTGCGCTAGCTGGCATCGTGGCTGCCGCGGCCTTGAGCCGGGGGTGATCGAGGAGCTTCAGTAGATGCGAAGCGATGGTCGTATAATGACTCTCCACCCAAGCTCGACCAAGTGTAACGAAAAGTGATGCGTAGCACTCGGCAATGGCAACGCGAGCGCGACGATGGCTTGATGGCTTATGAAATTGCGACGCCAAAAGGTTGAGCATGGCATCGGGAGATAGGATCTCAACTTGGGTGGTCGTTGCCGCATGGGAGAGAGTGTCGTCATCGCTCCCAGGTTGCTCTTTCTTTGGCGCGTTTTTCTTCGGAGGTTCCTGCGGACGGGAGATTGGGGTTTGCGTCGAAGAAAGGAGGGAGCCAATGAGGCGAGCGAGGGATCTTCTTGTAGGTTTATCGGCGGAGTCGAAGGATTTGACACACAACCCAAGGATCTGCTCGATTTCCTGAGGAGTTCGTAACTGGCCTAAATGCGTGTGTAGGGCGAGGAGCGTCTGGTCCTTGATCAATTCTTGGGCCAAATAACTGAAGAAATGGATTTATCGCACCTCTGCTGCAGCCCTTTGAAGTGCCATAGATTTATCAGTCAAGCAGCTTCTCAGTTGTTTCATCAAATCCCTGGTCGCAGCATCCGTGATAGCCTTTCCAGCAGTAGGAATGGTTACCGAAACCGCTCGAAGCGCATGAGTCCTCAAAAGAATACTCTTTGCCACTTGTCAGTCGGAAATGCGAACGGATATAAATGCACCGTACATTACTCGAAGACTTGACGGTCCTGGTTGCAATCAACGCGATTTCCATTGCGAAAGACATAAGCTAAGAAAACCTGTAAATCAGCCAGGGAAAACACCTTGTTGTATAGCGACACCACCTGCGATCCATGAACAGCCATCAGCTCCCCAATACAGTACAGCGCAGATCTGTCCGCCTGGTGAATTTCGACTTTGACACAATAAGTTTCGAACTCACACCCTTCCATCCTTTTCGACCAGCTTTGCGTCTCCAGAGACTTTTAAGCAGGCCTGAACTGTATCATACAGAGTCCTAGTTTCTCCGCGCGAATATAAAACGAGGAAACACCTGGCGACCAATGCGCGAATTGGGCGGCCGGGCGCGGGAAAGGGCGTAGCGACGTTGACAGATTTGAGAAGCGTTGCTTCAGTAGCGGCCTGACTTGACTTGACCGTTTCCTACAACGCAATTCGAATCATGCCTCAACTAACATAAGTCAAGCTGGAACTCACCACCGGCAACTTTAGCAACGCTTTCTCCGCTGAACAAAGCCATTGGAGCAAATATATATCCCCATTCTCCGCTGATAGTTTTCCCTAAATTTCGAGGTATATTCTGGCATAGTATAGTAATCAAGGTGGCAAGACGTACCTCATCAATCACTAAATCGGCTTCTGACATGGTCGTTGGGTTGCTGTATCCGTGATCCAGGACCCTTCGTTACACGCTACCCAATGTGTCAGCATCAGTCACAACCACCAAATGTGAGACCACAATTCCTCGCCTTCCAGCATCCACCATGACACAAACAATGATTTACAGACCGAAAGAATCGTTTCCCTTGGACATATTACCTGGGTTCAGCTTCGAGTGAAATTTTGCCTCCAGACCGAGAGGGCCGAATCGCGTCACGGTTTGAACCGCTCCTACACCAGATGCTCAACTAGGTACATTACACAGCCAACGCGGTATCCCATAACCCCAGATTTACATACAGAGTTCAAGAATTAAGAAATATAACGTGCTAAATACGCACAGCAGGTTACGTATACATATAAACGCCAGTGACCGTCCCCAAAGCCACTAGGAGAAGCAGTTGTTAACCGCCCAGAATATAATGCGACAAAGGGGACAAACCTTGCTCAACTGAAGGCGTGCGTGCAAATTCAGCGTGACTTTGAATTGCCGTATTTAATTAGCTTTAACTGGCGCCCACTTCGGCTAACAGTTAGCCGTTCCTTACAGGCAGTCGGCAGCCGCCCCGATTCGTCTGGCTGTGTTACGTCGGTAGAGTCAAGATAGAGCGGTACCAGATTCGTATCTCCGGTCAGATGATAGTCACATTCAAAAGGTAGGGCTAGGAAACAAACCCCGAATAAGGTTACGGGGAGCTGCAAGCTCAACCAAATATATATACTTTCTGGGCTCACTTTGGCTCTTAGAGCTGGAAATGTCGAAGAGAACCTCGAGGTTAGCTTTGGAGATGACCTTCCCGTACTCTCGGCCAGAGCGGTCCATGCCCCAGAATAGGATCGAGCAAGCACCTCGTTGATGTACTCCTCAAAATCCCCCGTGTATGGAATGGAAGAATTCATGAGTACAAGGTTGTTAATGACATCCGGGTGGGCCCGGAGTCCTGTCATTATCGGGGGTCAGGGGACCGTCGCTTTGGACGATCGAGTTGGCTGAGAGCCGGCACCCTGTGCAAGTGGCGGCCCCCGCGTGGTATGTCACCTGCGCAAAAGCGTAGCAGTAGGTACCCTTCTCTAGATACAGGCCAATAGTTGATGGGATGGATATTCACAAGCCATTTGAACGACATTCAGAACTTCGACTTGCATACGCTACTAAGGTGCGGGTTTCGGACACCATTGAAGGCGAGGCCAAAGGCTCATACGCCCATTCTGTCGTCCAATTCTGCTCTGGAATAAACGCAAAAGTCCCTGGTACGATAAGAGAGAATACTCGCTAGTATAGTAGGACCTAATGCGTCTTAGTTTATTGAAGGGAGCGGCGGGAAATATTTCACCCTCGAAAGGCTACCGAGGCCACAATACCCGTCTAGTCGCTAACCTGCAGTATGGGTGTATCGGAATGTTTTATGTGGAGAGCGGACCTAGGCTTTTATTCAGAAATAAGATTCACTTAAGCCGGGATTGTTGTCGTGGTTGTTGAGTTCCTCGACATTGCTGGAGTTGTAACTGTTACGCTGACCCCCCCCCCCCCCCCCCCCCCCCCCCCCAACTACCGTACGAGATATTCTTAGTCATCCTTCAATGCATTTAACAACGAAACTATTGCTTAGTTGGCCGATGACATATGTATCCCAGAGACAAATTTAGCAAGGTATCAGCGATAGACGGTGGCGCGGTTGTGGTCGCCCTCAATGCCCAAAGATGGGATTTTACCCTACTGATTAGCACACAAACACTTGAACTCCAAGATTGATGTCTAGGCTAAGACCCGAGTGGAACTTTGCATCCTGGAACGGGGAAATTTCACATTCCAAGCGCTCGAAAGAAAGGGCATCATTTAGCACCTTAAGCTTATAACAGATCTACCTCAAGTGTTACACCATGGTAGCTCGATTATATTATTGAACAGTCCAACCAGACAAAACATAACAGAAGCAAAAACGAGAGGGTTGAAAAAGAGAGGGTTGAAAAAAAGAGGGCGAGAACGCCTAGACAGCCGAATTTCGATCGAGTGCGCTATATCCCAACCTAGCAGACGGATATCCCCTCCGCATGGCAGCTATACCCGAGCGGTGGGTCACATGATCGCAAGGGTTTGTGCCTGGATGCTCTTTCCACTTCCTGAGGCAAACAACTCGCCTTTCCTTCACCATATATGCTCTGATAATCCACTTTGTGTTTGTGCCTTGTCTCCGTACGCACCTCTCTCGCGCATTGAGGATATAACAGAGCTCCTGAGAAGTCGTGATTATTAGCTTTGACGCATATCTTTGATCACGGCCTTGCAACTGATAATTGGATCTAACTTCTGTGTCCATTGTCTTCAAAAATAATAATTGCTATAAGACGGAATTCTTGACTCCCCCGCTCTTGACATCCGCCGAGAAATTACGGTTGCCAAGCATTCAACCGGCCTATCTGATTGTGGCAACGCTGTTTCACTACGAGCTAGGTACGATGAAAAAACCATACGCTTCTAACATGCACTTTAAATTGCAGCCTGATTTTCCGCCAATCGGTTATTCATAACTCAATTTTAGCTAAGGTATGCGCCACTTTGTCCACCCGTCTGGCAAGTGGGGCCGCTTTCGGCGATACGGGTATCGGACTTGACCTTCTATCGAGTAAATAATGTATGCAGTGAATAATCCATCGGCATATAGCTCGAATGAAGCGCGGTCCAACCGTGTGATTTTTGAATTGAGGGTCAGGGAGGCACGAAGCCTCCAAATCAGAGGGTGCGACCGGGGCCGCGCCGCAAAGTTTGCTCTCTGGGCGGCAGAACTATCGTGGTCTATGCGTGGGAAGAAGACACGCAGAGAGTAGGAGTAGATAAGGCTCGCAAAACCGGGGATAGGTGGTGGAGGAAAGTGGTGGTGGGGAGGCATCATGCGCGGATCGAGTGCCTGTCATTACCGCGGCCGGCGGCCGCGCGCATAGACCTGCAAGTAATTGCAAATAAAAGGCCTGTGCAGACCTAGGAAATTTCACAACGTGGTATGCGCCGTGATCGAGCAAGAGCGAGCGTAGGACGTCAGTGGAACTGGGCTAAAATATTGTTGGCCCGACTACCACTCATCCTCATGCCGGCGCGATTCAAGCAGATGAAACACTACCAATCTAGTTATGACGGACGCTTCGCACTAAACCATGGCCCAGGTGAACTTGAACTTGAATTTTAGACTCCAGCATTCTCGACCGCAGAAAGATAGCTTAGCCTAATGCCTTTTCCACGAAAAGAGCACGTTGCCTAGAACCTTTGCTCCGACCCCCATCCAATGCTATCACAATTCGATTATATTCCTCAATATCCCAACGACGCGAGAGCAAAGCAGAAACGACAGAATTGAAATGAAAATGGTATCATTCTCAGACAGGAATCCCAACAAGCATATATTGCTGTTGATCAATTACCACCCAAAGCCCATCCCGGTGGCCAAAGCACCGAGCGCCAATCCAACCAACGCGCTCATGCCCGATACGCCAACCATAATCGCGCCTGACCCTTGACTCTTCCCAGATTGGTTACCCTGGCTAGCCGCCGTGGTTCCAAATGAATAACTCGTGTCGGGGCTTGGAGCCGAGTTCTGGAGCGCCGCGTCCGAGAGGAACACAAGCGCCAGCGACGGTGCCTTGAGCGGGATCGCACAGGTATTGTCAGCCGCATCGCAGGTGATGGTTTCGATCACTTCAGTGCCTTTTAGGAGCCCATCCGACTCGAAGGCGTTACCGAGGGTTTGACCGGCCCAGCTAAGTCATGGTATTAGCCTCGATCAATCGGACACACATCAAACTCACGTGATGTTCCCCTTGGAGCTAACACTTGGCGCTGAAAGATACTTGACCCGAACTTGCTTGGGGGTCGATGAGCCCTGACCATTGGATCCACCGCCGATCGAGATGCGAGCAGTCGCATCATGAGCGCCAGTCTTATCGTCCACATAGTTGATCAACAACACCCGAGTCGGCACACCGTCCTCGTACACCGCATATCCCGGTGTCAAGTTCTCGCCCTCGTTGGCTTTGAGATCCACAATCTGAGACTTGCCACTCTTGCCAAACATCTCGGCGACAACTAGGGCCGAGTAGTAGACGGGGCCGGTCGTCCACTTGTGGAATGTCGACTCGTTTGCAGGTGGGGGAGTAAAGACGTTGAAGTAGTCGGTCAACCCACCAGTATGCAAGAAGGTGGAGGAGAAGTTGTATGTGGCGAGCTTGAGGGCCCAGTCTGCTGCCCATAGGCCAGCGCCGAATGAGTCGGAGACACCGGGGAGCCCGCCACAGATGGCTGTATTTGTCTCGAGCATGTATAATGGCTTGCCGGCGGCCTGCACGATGCCTGGGAGGATGTAAGTATAGTCGAAAAGGCAAAACTAAGACACATACGAGAGTAATTGGCATATTCTGCAGCGTGCTGAGAGAGCAACGAGTGGGACAGGAAATTCGGGAACTCCTTCTGGGGTTGATGTTCCGAGATTCCACAGTAGTTGGAGGCATACCGTGTGACGGTCACAACCTTCAGCTCCTTGTCGAAACGGGACAGATAGCCTGCGGCAGCCATGTCTTCGTTATTGAATTCAGGATTGCTGGACAGACAGCAAGTGCTGGGACCCATCAGGATATTACGGTTGGTAAAGTCGGGGTTGCTGCTGAGTGCGTTGGTGACATTACCCCATTCTCCAAAGTACTTGTCGAACGTGTACGGGACGGGACGGATGTGATCGCCCAGCCGGTCGTACAGGTCAGGCCCGTCTCCGAGAGCAATACCACCTAGATTGTTGCCTAGGAGCTTCTCGGCCAGTCCCGCAACCCGAGCTTGATTGGATGGGTCAGTGACGGTTATAAAGTTTAAGCCCTGAGAAATTCGACGTCAGGCTGTGAAATGCTGGCACTAGCAAAACACGCACAAGGAAAACCTTGGTTTTAACCAGGTTCGCAACATTGGCCAGCATCTGGATCAGGTCGGGCGCAAATTCGACAACTGTCCCCGTCGTTATGTCGGATACAAAAACCCTCGAAATAGCTCCGGATTCATCAGGCAGAGTGTCAGAATCAATACGCGAACGGTCCTGGGCTATGTGAAGGTTAAATCTAGGATTTTTAATGAATTGCTCCGCTTACAGCTTCCTCCAACTCGGACACGGACTGACCCGGCACGCGCCGCGATGTTCTGCACATGGTTAAGGAAAGGAGTGGAGAGCTTGCTCGAGTTGGTTCCAATGACGCGAGTGGCCTCGGACAGTTCAACAGAAATGCCGAGGTAGGCACCAGACTGGGGAATGCTCAGTCCTGCCTGACCACCTTGGGATAGCTATGTGACGTAAGCTACCTTCTTGACAGTCGCATGCTTTCAACATACCTGGACAGCGTAATCTCGCTTGAACTCTGCTGGAGGGGGAGGAGGAGTAACGACCGAGGGGTCAGCTGCAGCGCTGCGAATGTATAGTTTGGTATCGGCTAGTGCCGCCTGGGCAGCAGTAGCCGCGAGAGCCGCAATCCAGACGCGGGTCATTGTGAACGAGAAAGGAAAGAATGTTTGTGTCTTGGTTTCCGCGCTGCCCTTTTTATCCAAAATTGCATGCTGATCGCACGGGTCCAGGACATTCCTCGGTGGGTCCCAGGCTCATTCTCTCGAACCCCAACGCCAAGTTTTCGACAACCTCTCATTTGGTGGGCATCGCCTCTGCCCGCTGAATGCGCCCGAGGCAGCCGTGAAACAGACAGTCACGGTCACGTGACTCGCATTTTGTCCCTAGATCCATTGGATCTTTCGACCACTGGCTCAGTACCGTTTCATCACTACGCTCGAATATCCAAACCCGCGGCGGATGTGCCTTGTACATACTCATTTACATACTCCTCGCACGTCAAGCCCATGCCGAGACCGGGGGAAATGCCGGCTATTAGTGTTACTTGTGCATCCTCGCCTACGATCTCCTTTCATCGTTCTGATATAATACACGGCTGTCGCTCTGGCATCGCGCGTTTCTTAATACCAAGGAACCCCCGTGCTTGACGACCCCTCGTTCTTGCCACAAATCTCCGGGATCCCCGAGAAAAAACGGTCACCAACCCTTCCACACACTTACTCACTTGTGCTAGCATTATGTCGCCGCAACCAAAGTGCATTGTGCTCTAAGCCGATAAGTACTGTATCCTCTACACATTGCGACTGAATCCCCGATTGTACTCTTGTAGGGTGGCGGCCAAGGCACGCACCATGCGGCTGAGAAGCACCCTTCATGTACCTTACGGCAAGGTCGCACGTCGCAATCCCGGGTTGCTTCGACGATATTTGACTCTAATCCGTCGTTTGTCTTCCAGCCAGTATTAGAGTTCCGGGCCCATCGGACTTGCGATGGTCCCTCCACAATTAATAATTTCCCGAGATCCATGCGTGCTATTTCTTCTAAATTCATCATTCTGCCCAATACTGATCAATTCAGGATACATGGGGGTCACTCAACGTGCGATGTGACTGTAGGCGAATATCCAATTTTCTGAATGCTGTGCTGCATATATCTTCCACTTACATTTTAAACTGTAGCCAAACGGTTCTCACCACCATAGGGTGATGCAACGATGACGGACCACATCACAACTGCTACTTCGATCTTTGGTCCTTCTCGTTCGTGTCAGCGGTGTGTGGGCGCGTGGAATTGTAAATGTCTAGTCATCCCCTTTTCACGGTCATATGATAGATATTTTGCGTTCGTTAGTGCAGGCTCGGACGAGCATTTCAATGATGACTTTCTGGACGAGAATCTACGTGATAAATCACCTTCAGCCTGTGACTTATATGTAGCTTGCAAAAACCCATCACGTTGTTGAAAACATTAACCATTGGGTCAATCTCCGTAAAGTGATTATAAACTCTGTGATATTTTGCTATGGGAATGGTCAATGTTCTGAATATTCCGAATATTAATTACTATAACTTAACCCAAATAAAGCCTATATAGTTTTACGTTGGCTGGCTCGCTTCAATTGACATACAGTATATGCCATCACTCTAAATTTGGTGAACAAGTTGTCATATATTATCATAGCCGAATACATGTCCCGAAACGCCACGAATGAAGCCGTCATACTGTCTCCTTCGGGTTGGGCCATCCTGCCTTGGAATCCCAAGTTCTAAACTAGTACCAACTGCGTTTCATCTTCTTCCGGAAGTACGCCATGGCCGCATCCCTGTCACAGTCTCCATTGGAGTTGAGCAAGTCAGCTTCCTCAGCTATGTCCATCAACTCATCCGAGGTGGGTAGGGCTCCGTAGTAACTATTATCTGTATCACAGTCATCATCGTCATCCTCCTCGTCTGAAACTTCTTCCAAGTTGTCCTGATACGGGTCCTCAAAATGCTTGTTCATGATAGGATTGGTGATACCATGTCTGGCACCAAATATCAGTCTCGACACAAAATGCAGGTGTCTGGGGACTCACACATCAATTAGGTGTCTCAGTATCGGGCACGGCTCAGTTTTAGTCAAGGCATACACGTGCCGATACGAGGCCTTGATACCCAAACCCCCACACACTTTGCATGCCGCGTCCTTTCCGCAATCTCGGGAGGGGGATCGATATTCTCTTGATTTGAGAGGAACAATCTTGAACCATGACCCTTTGGTGTCGATGTCGTGCGTATCGTTATACACCACTGTAGAACCCAGTTCTCGAATCCTTTCTTGTGCTTCTTTGAACCTGGATATTTCCTCCGCGTAGTGAGACACCTTTATTTCATATTTAATTACTGAGAATTGCATACTCGCCTTGTACTTACCAAGCTCTGCCATGTGCTCGGAGTTAGGTGTTGGCATCTACAGCATTTAAATGTCGCTCCAAAGGCCCTCATCTCGGCACCCGTAGCATTTGGACGTTGAAGTGCCGGCAGAAATACCCGCGCGACGTGCGACGCATCTTCATCGCGAGCGATGGCTGTCGGATCCCAGGGATCTCCGAGTGAGCGCCCATCGTGACTGGAATAGTTGTAACGATTGGGTTCGGGTCCAGAGACAATCTCAGGGTAAGAGCAGCATCTGACGGGGAGGCTGCTTCCTTGAGTACGGAAAACAATGTCAGCGCGCAAAAGTAAACGGAGATTGTCGGGGAGCTCCTGAATGTTATGGGTAGTTGTCCCATCCGCCTTGGTGAACTTGAGTTGGACAGTAGGTAGCAGGGCGCGCTTAGCTGGCTTAGTTCGATTTTTGGTTCCAGCGGGAGTGTTGCGTTTTGGATGTTGGGCGGTTTGGTCCGTAGTGGAAGGTTGATCTTGGTCATACACCAAGGTCGGCTCGTTTCCTCCGTGCCAAATGTCGACAAGATCTTGTTGTACCTGTGTCTGCCAATCCGCAATATATTGGATGATCAGGTCGCGTAGCTTGTCAAAGTCGTGACCCATTTCGCTCCCGGTGATATCCTTTTCCACGAGGTTTCGGATTATCGGGATATTCAAGGCGGAGGCGGCAGTAGGGAATGGCGTGTTGACCTTGGAAAGATCATCTCGACCCCAGTCACGGGAACGATACATGGTTTCAGCAACGTTGGACTGAAAACCTTTGGTTGTGGTCTCAACGAGCACGGGTGAGGAAGAACCTTCTAAGTTGCTCAGGCAGTCGATTAAGAATTCGTGGCGTTGATTGCGTCTTCCATCCCAAGCCTTCTGTTCCTTGTGTGCTTTATTCGTCCTGAGGAGTGTTTTGAGTTTTGGATAGAGCTTGACCCAAACTGGGGGATTTGCGATCAGGCACAGCCACCTCGACGTTCAAATAAGAAGCTCACCTTGATCGTCGATGGCTCTCTTCCTGTTGACGAGCTGCTCCCACGATTCGAGTAGCCCCTTTGAAAAGTGCATATCCCGCGACGTCCACACGCTTTGGAGTAAGCGTTGTTCAATTCTGAAGCGCTCGAGGTAAGTCTTTGGAACGATTGAACTGAAGAGCAAGAAACATACTGTCTTCTTCTCCTCCGACGCGCGGTTTTTGCATTCGCCGCACAATCTTCCAACATCTGACAGATAAAATTGTGAAGTTTCATCTTGTTCTGTACAGGAAATTGCCAGTAGTTAGATAATTGAAATGTGCAATGGCCTTCACAGACCTCGAAGTAATTGTGTAGCGCCTTTGCTCTTGCGTTCCCCAAGCTATCAAGGTTCACGTTAGGGTCGGAGGCCTTGAGCGCCGCGGCCTCCTGTATTAACTTGTTGACATCGCGTTTCAGCACAAGCACAATATCCTCTCGCGGAGAGGCATAAATCACTGTTCATATAGATGATTTAGCGTTGTAATGAACTAGTTTTACTTTACCAACATTCCGACGCCGGCACAAAGCTATGAACCCGTTGATGCGCCGAATAAGCTTCTAGCCTAAATGAAGCGTGAGAAACGAGTCGCCACGTTAGGGATATAGTCACAGTTGGCTCTGGCACTCTGCGCACAGTTTGACGTGCAGGTGGATATCCATTCTCTCAAGGACGGGCTTGCCGCACTCCTAGTTTTGATGTCAGATTATTGGCTAAACGGCTGGTGTGAAAGCACTCTACCGAGCAGGTCTCTGAATATATCAACGACGCGTACTGGGGCTCGGAAAGGTCCTTTGGACAAGGAGGAAGTCCTTTGACACGACAAATCGCCCTTTGCCATAGCGATTTTGTGGAAATCGAGAGGAGCACACCCCGAAAACGCTTGCAGGCTCGTGAAAGCAAAAGTAGGTCCTGGAACCCAACGTACAAGAAAATCTACAGACGGGTCAACGAATATTCGCGTCTGTTCTTAGCGAATAGTTTCCTGACCTTGTAGAACACCTCGGGAGATAGCTTTAACACAAAACTTCCCCCTTGAACCGCATCGGCGCCTTTGAGGCGCTGGGGCGAGTTGAATCGGCATAGCTCATCTTCCGAATCAGAACCTGGTGGATCTAAAGGGAGAGGTGGTTAGATGATCAAGTTGAATGGCTGTCCGACAACGTTCGGCAACCTTGTGCTTCCAGGGCGAGTTTGCATCCATCCTCGAAGTTCTTGCGATAGCACTCGAGCCATCCCTCAATCTGATTATTATCCGTTGCTGCTAATAAACCAAATATTTAAATAATGCGATTAACGCAGTCTCCAGTCTGACACTGGCTCACTTTTTCTTGCGGCTTTGATAATTGCCAGGGTTTTCTTTCTATTTTTATGACTTTAGCTTCACCCAGTCAAGTCCGACTGATGACAGAGAGGCGCACAGTGATAAGCTCAATGGGTTGCGCTTGCGGCCCGGATAATAGGCCATGATGAAAAACGCTATGGTGGGTTGGGAGGGTGAGTGATCACCGGTGCAAACAACAACTCACAGTGGCTGAACTATACCAAGTTAAATTAGCTCCAAGGTCTCCAGGGTCTAGCTACTGTACAGTACCACTTTGGCAGTTCCACGGCCAAGAATTCTCAAAAAACGCCGATCATTGTGGCATACAAACCCTGACCCACAAACTTGGACAGCTCATCCGGGACTCAAGGTATCTACAATTGATACATATGTTTGTGAGAGCAACTATTTATTGCTGAGTGAGTAACCAAATGTGGTGTCACATCTCGCCCAACTCGCCCTTTGTTTATGTGACAATGGTTTCATATCCCAATTTCAGAGTCCCCCAGTTCCAAGATCTATCCATAACATAAAAACTTTCCTGTATCACCGTAAATTTCTAGCTGTAATTATATCTATCTTTCATATTTATCATACGGGGCCCTCAATTTTACATGATAGATTATATAGAGTATCAAGGCAGCATATGCATCACCATGTCCCCGAATAGCCACCTATGGGTGCTGCCCCACGTTACGTTACGCCCAGTTTCCTTTGCCGTGACCACCATTGGAAAGCTTGTTCCCGACGGCCACGCTTGTGCTATGGATTCAGTTGTGTCACACCAGCAGCTCTATTTGTGCCTTTATGACGGAAATCAGAATGAGTACCCTTGGTGTTGCGTACCCTCACCACCTGCACTTTAGTTGTACCTCCCTGGTCAGACCGGACAACAGTGCACTGACTGCAACGGTGGCACCGCGTCAAATCAACCAATAATGTGCCTATAAATTAGCTCACTGGATTCATGAATGCCCTCCAACTTTCTGATACTTGGCATCCAAATGAAAGGCTACCTTGCTCCACACCGAGTCACACCTGCAGCGCTCTCCCTTCCACCAGACAAGTCTTCCAGCTCGGTGTGTAGTCCTCCAAACACCCCTAACTCAACTTCTACACAATCTCCCAAGCCACTGCAGATTGATGAATCTGCCTTCTTCGATCTTGTTGTTATCGGGGCCGGGCCAGCAGGGCTCGCGCTTGTAGCCCGCATCCTTGAAGCTAGACCAGCTGCGTTGTACACAGACCAAGAACACTTGTATCTCCACTGGCTCCGGCAAAATCGAAATCCCGTCCTCCTCAAGACTTGCAAAAAGGGACTTGGCAGTGACCGGATCATTGTGGATAGCTCAACTGGTGGAGGAAAAGAGGGGTGCTGCTGCGACGGTCAAATGCGGATTCTTGTAATTGACAAGCTGGGCGAAGGATGGATGACCAACTGGGACAGGCAGTTTGCGGCATTTGACATTAGACGTAAGTGAACTGTCCAATTTTGTCATTGATCTTGTGTTAAATGCTTGCATAGACCTTTGCTCTCCTTTATTTTTCCACCCAGCCCCGGCAGACCTTGATTCATTGATTGCGTTTGCGGAGCGCGAAAACTGACACACATCTGGTCCTCCATTGCTACTTTATCCCACTGGGCCTCCCTTGGCTAAACGACCCGCCCAACCGCAACCGGAACTTATCAAAATCCCAGGCTGCGTCGGCGCAGAAATATCAAAACACAAACGAGCTTTGCGCCGGTCTTGACAAGAATCCAACTATGCACGGCTCGTTCAAACCACTGGCCCAGCAGTCAACGAGCGCGATTGCCAAGACTATTTCACACCGGGTACTGCCTTGTTCCACAATTTTTGTCAGAAGGATGTTGTCGAGCGATACGGGTTGGCCTGGAAGCAAACCTCCAATCCCAAGCCAGGCCCAGTGATGACATTTCAGGGGGAAGTTGCCTCTCTCGACTGGACCCCGCTTCATGTCAAAGGATCTGGACATACCGAAGGGTTCTGTGTGCGGACAAGCACCGGAGCATGCTTTGGTGCCAGGGTTGTGGTCTCTGCAGTCGGGATGGGTGGATGTCCTTTGATTCCTCCCGCGCTTTTATCCACAGTCCAAGAATCCGGACCAGGCTCCACTTCTAGCCCAGTGCCCACGTCTGGTCCCGGATGGGCGCATTCATCCTATCTTCCCAATCCGGCTTTCACTTTTCCTCCAAAGGGCAGCAACAGGAGCACCCTAGTCGTGATTGGCGGTGGCCTAACTTCCACTCAAATAGCTGACCTCAGGTTACGCAAAGGGTTTGCCAAAGTCATACTCCTTATGAGGGGTCATCTCAAAGGTTTGTCTTCAGTGATCATCAAAGACCTAATCTAATCTAATTATATGATCTAGTCAAGCCATTTGATGTCTTGCTCGACTGGATGGGCCAATACTTGAACCTCAAAAAGATAGAGTTTTGGCAAGAAGAAGACCCACTCGCCCGACTGAATATGCTCTGCTTGGCCCAAAACGGGGGAAGCATCACACCAACCTATGCCAAGATTCTCAAAGCCCATCAGGACCAAGGTGTGCTTGATATCCAAGCCAACACGAGTCTCAAGCACGCAAATTGGGACCAAGTGTCCAAAACGTGGGAGCTCAATCTGCAAGTAGGCAAAGTACCCGAGACAATCTCCGCAGACTATATCGTCGCCGCAACCAGCACTATCCTGTCATTTCTCTCACTGCCTTTTATCAAGACCCTCACCCAAAATCCAAATATGCCAGCTTGCCAAACCGCGGGAGGGCTCCCAATGTTAACTTCGCATCTCCAATGGCCTGGTCTGCCGCTGTTTTGTGTTGGAGGATACAGTGCACTCCAGGTTGGCCCAGGTGCGTTCAATCTGGGTGGGATGCGGGAAGCCGCGGATTGGGTTGTGGAGAGACTGGAAGAGTTGGTGCTTGGTCGAGATGAAGAAGAAGTGTCCGGTGAATATGCGGACAAAGAGACCAAGGCAGGCGGGGAACTGAAGGGAGCATATACATATTTCGATTTCAATGTTTTATCTGTTGAAGGGTGAATATGTGTAGTGGCCACCTTGACGGAATCAGCCGGGGCTAATATAAAATGGTGCATATACGCGTATGCCTGATTGCGTTCCAAACATTTATCACCTGGAGTAATCATGAATAAATGAATGCATCAATACGTCAAGTTTGCACCTAACACTGAAGTCTCAGTTTACCCCAGAGCTAACATACATCTGCTTTGTTGATTCTATTGTTGGAAGGGCCCAGTGCTTCAGGTTTTTCTGGCTCACATTGCTTTCGAGTGCACATTCGGAGAACTGATCGAACAACTGAAACGACAGTCGATCAATTGAGAGGCTTATAGGACAAGTCAAACGAGGTATAATGAACCTACATGGACCACATTCTGGGATAGAACTCATGTAGCCTTTGAAGCAGGGATACTAAGTACATGAACAATGGCACAACGCTGGCTTTTTTCCAGGCGGCTGCATGAAGGATACAAGTGCTGCTCGGCGCAGAGCGTGGAAGGCACGTGAGACTGGATAATGGTGGTTACCATTGGAAGGCAAGCATGGAGAGTGAGTACGTTGCTGGGTGTGAAGAATGTATCCTATGCTGTCATTGATGGTCACATACCAGGCCAGGGGCGGAGCTGCCAGGACAGGGGTCAAGTGCATCAGGAAAAGCCGCCGGCTCTGATGAGGAGTAGATGTCTGATCAAATCACATCTCGCTTATTTGGGCCGTAGATCCAAAGTGATACATCTCATTCTGACGAATTGCTTCTCAGGCCAAGGCTCTAATTACCCAGCCTTTTCTACCTGAATTGTATTCTCAGCTACATTTCATGATGGTGAGTTAACAACTTATTTTAACTCATAGGTAGTTTCAGCTCGGATATTTATTGTGATTTCCTTTTAGAGATCTGGTTGCATGGCCTGCATTAAGCTACGATCTGGCTCTGGTTATTAGTTATTAAAGTGTATATACATGAGAAACAAATATATGCTATCTTCTGACCACTTGCTTGTAACCAAAATGAGATAACATAGGTCACGTGCTTAGGCATCACCCCCCAGTAAGGCATCACACGTTTGCACTCGGCGTACAATGGGCGGATCAAGCTGAAATTTTGCGAGGTAGTAAAAAATATGTATATGATAGTATATAGAAAATTGAGAGCAAAAAAATCGACACGTGAGGCCGTGAGGGGCAAAACAATGGCCCGGAAAACATAGAATTGCCAAAGAAATGAACAAAAAATTTGCGAGCCTCGTGAACGGGGCCTCAGCCGATCGCCAAAACTCACAAGGATGTTTACAAGAACCAAAATAATGTAATAATTAAGTCTCGTGCCATTATCTCTAGGAAAATTTGCACAGAGAACGCAGCAAGCCCTGGCCAGGACCCTGGAAGAGACCTCAGCAGAACAAGGTTACTCTCGAGTGTTCTACTTGCCGCCCTTTCGGCGCTGTAATTTTTTCTGTGTTTGAAGCTGGTCAGCTTTCTTTTTTTCTTGTTCTGCCTTCTTTTGTGCGCGTTCTTCTGCCTTCCGTGTCCGTGCCTCGGCCTTCTCCAGCTTCTGTGCCTCGAGCTGTTCTCTTCGTTTCGCTCGCTCTTCCTCTCGTTTCTCCCTTTCAATTTGTCTTGAATCTTCTTGAGTAGCCGCTTTCGTTCCCGATCGGTTTTTCTCTGCGCTTTCTGCTGTGTTTCGGCCACCTGTCGAGCCGCTTTATCCCTGACCTCCTGTATATACGCCTCGTCAGTGAGTATTGTGGCTGTTCCTTGACCAATACGGCGTTGCGATCCATCCTTCCGGGCACGGGCAGCATTATTGATTTTTGTTGCCCATCGATGTGTTAGCACTTCACGCGCGTTTGATGCTAACATGCGATCAAATGTGAGTGAGAGCGCTTCCCGAAGCTCCTCTTCCTCCTCAGTAGTTGTTGGCCGATGCACCAGATCTTTGATTTGTGCCAGTGAGAGCCCGGAAGGGGAAGATGGGGTGGTTGCTGCGCATATATGCATGGTTTAGTGTTCATCCAATAGGTGTACCTATCAGGTGGATTCCACACGACTCACCAACATTCAGCTCGGTGTCTGAAATATCATCTTCCTGACCACCTAACCATGCTCCGGTCACGGTTTCTGACCCAAGGGGCAGTGGAAGCCCCCCTTCATTCACGCGAGGAGGTACCTTGGTCATCAAATTAATCCGGGAGGGGTTGAATGGGACCAAACCCGTGGCTTCAAATGACTTGAGGATCTTCTCACCAGTCAGAGCTTTGCTCCGAGCCCGAGCATATATGCTAGATGGTAATGTTAGTTTCTTTCCTATACAACTCTGGGTGTTCTCACCAAGCAAAATCTTCTTTACGTGCAGGTTGACCAGCTACTGCAGCTAGCTTGATCTCATCCGACATGGCCCGTGCGAGTGGCCCAAAAAGGACTTTGTCGAGTGGTTGTAGAAGGGCAGTGGAGTGTGGCGGGAGGCAAAGAAGAAGAATATTATGATTTTTAGCATACATTGCTGCCTCGTAAGTCATATGAGACACATGGCCATCCCAGATCAGGAGCCGTGGCCGGTCAGCTGCTTTTTCAGCAGTCTCTGCATCAAATACATCGCGAAGCCAGGAGAGACAAATTTTCGAGTTCATCCAGCCGTGCTCCAAAGTCACAACATTGGCCTTAATGGGGTCACCCTCCTTCCATTTTGCTAGCACATAGCTTCCTTGGAAGATGTATGTCGGACGGATGGCGGTACCATCAGCACATACACATTCAACCACGGTAACATTCTCGCAATTACCATCTGTCACCATAAGGTCAGTTACCTTCAAATATCTCTTGGGGTTACTCACCCTGTACTTGGATTGGCCGTGCTCTTCTGCGGACAAGTACTTGAGCACGTTGGACCTGCCCAATCATACATCCCTTCTCATCCATGTTGAACCTGTTGGAAACTGCCACCCGACTAGCAAGGTATTCATACTTGGTGTGTTGTAAGTCTATGTTTAGAGACCAAGGAGTCCATCCATACCTTTTCGTAGTAGTCTTTAATCACCTCAGGGTTGGCAGCACCTGCACGGACTCGATCAAGTGACAAACGCAAACAAGCACGAATTTGTGGATGGCGCTTCAAAAACCGGTCGACATATCCTTTCCCACAAATCCCGAATCCTGGGACTCGGCTCCGAATCACACTTGAGATGTATTCGCGAAGGGCTCGCCGAGTGATTGGGAAACTGAGGTCGCCGAGACCAAGCACAAAGTCTTCGAGGACATCCTCTTCCGCCTTTGTTAAGAGTTGTTGACCTTCGTGAGCAGCATTACAAGGCCGTATGCCCTTCATCCGATTCTGTAAGCGCTTGAGACCGATGTTGAACAGTTTTGAGGCTCGCCGCTGTGAACGGGAATCAGGATCCTCATTTATCCAAGCAATTGCGCAAGCTACGCGCTCCTCCGTGCTGCCATTATACTTTTGAGCCGAGCCGGACTTGGGGGGCATATTACCGAACCCCCGAGGCCAAGTTTTGCTGGGACTGCGGGCTCAAAAAGTGGCAAATTCAACCGTCAACCTCCCGCAAACCACGTGATGCCTTTCTGGGGGACTAAGCGCCGAGACCATTTTCAGGATACGCGCCCGATTTTGTAGTTGTGGGAGCACCACTTGGTGGTTTCCCTCCAAACTTTGTAAAATTAATTAATGTATAATAAAGAACCTCTATACATATTATGGCGACAAAATACCCAGAATTGCTAGCACAGTCAAAATTTCGCGAATTGTGATGCCTTTCCACGTGACCTATGTTAACCAAACCAAAAATGCGATTATAACCACTTCCCAATATGGTTCTTCCAACCAATGAAAGAGTTGTGACTCCCGTCATTCTGACGTGAACAATTCGCGCAAAAACATTGTAATTGGCTCATAATTATGGTTTGCATTATAGTGAATGTGAGCTAGGCAATGAGTAGACAACACATTATTACCGCATTTCTTGCTGGGCAGGCTTTCCTGATGGCCTGAAGAATGGTCCAGTGCACGTGATGATCCAAGGGAGCCATGCCCACCTAGCCTGCCACGACCACACCAACTCACCAATGTCAAATAATCGTACCCCGTCGGCTCCGTCCAAACTTCCGTTCCTCGTCGTAGAATATTATGACATAAAAGCGGCTATCGCCCAAAACGCGAACTACCAAGTAGGCACTTGTGCATACCAGGCTTGCGTCGCTTGAGCCGTTGACATTACGATCAAGGAGACTTTAGCATCCATCAAGAAAATGTTCCCTGCGCTTCGAAATGTACAAGACGAGGACATTTTTATCAATGCGCTCCTTGAAGAGGTAGATGATACGCTCCGAATTGCCGAGGAGATATGGTCTGATCTCTTACCAAGGCTGTCTTCCGTCAAAGCCACGCTAGACGTTGACCTTTCAAACCAACGGAACAAAACTGAAAAAGGCCTTGAGCAAACAAAACCAAAAGAGCAAGCAGAAGCGGGAGGTTAGTCTAATGAGAATAATTACCAATGAGAATTCAAGCCTGATTTACCAAAGATGCAGTAACGATACATATACAATGTCGATTAGGTAGTAACTGGAATAACCCAGTTGTCCAGGTTTACAAAACACAGATTTCTCTGGATTGCACAGTTACCCAACTGATCAAGCAAGTGAAACAACAAGAGAATATCCCGGATTTGAGGGGCTATGCTTGCTACAATGGTGTTCAACTTACGGGGGCAAATTGTTGGCTCACTGATTTTAGCATCGGGCCAAATTCGCTGGTAGATATTACCTTTTGATGTAATTGCACTACGACATGTACGGAGGAGTTGCAGCATTTTTTTGCCCTTTATGAAGGAAACAGGTGAATACACAGGTTGTGATGTAGCCCCGACCAAGGACGTGTCTAAGTGCCCTTCAAATTCACTGAAGTGAGGCTAATCAATGCTGAGTTAGTTACAAAGCGGTTGAAACCACTTTGGTTGAGAGCAGGGATATGGGAGCCAAGTCTAGGGAATGCATATAAATTTCCGTCCTTGGATACTCAGTCTTGTGATCTACAAGGAACCACTGTACTAGTGTTTGGTCAACATGATGACTGGACTGTATACGCCTCAGGGCTTCCCGATGAGCCTCAAATCACTCAAAGTCCTCCTGGTCCTCGACCTTGGATCTTCAAGCACAAGAAGCTGTCAAGGGTGATACACATGGAGAGCGCTACACTTTCCGTGTGACTCCGACAGGCGGCCAAGACAAATCTTAAGAATTGGGAACTCGTGACGCAGGCGAAGGTCAGCTCAACATAATGGGAAAAGGATTTTATTCTATCGAGTAAACATGCGTCTATGAAGCACCTTCAGTCGCTCACTGGCTAGCCCAATCATGGGCAGAAAGTGAGTGTGTCTGGGACCAGCCGCGTTAGATATCTGGTCGACTATGGGGAGACAGAATACTTACAATCAGCCTTCTTCAATGCGGCGCACGTGAACAAGGCGGTACCGCTCGACTCATCGTATGCATACACGTATGAGCGCGGGCAGGCGTTCTTGAAGTACGAGTAGTACGCGACGCCGCTGGGAGGGCAGGTGGCGGGGGTGCTGTACTGTCCAGAGCAGCAGTTTGGCGAATTGGCTTGGTTTCCGTCCAAATTGGCTACACACGCCGACTATGGGTAATCTATGCGTTAACGCATAGCTCACAACGGAATGAGGGGTATGTACCTTGCATCCCACCGGGAACCCAGAGGAGTCATACGGTCCCTTGAGTGCTGCAGGGCAGTTCGGTCCAAGGTCCACAGCACACTCGGCAACATCGCAACCAACATTGTTCGAAATGCGCATTGGCAGGTTATAACCGTCGACCAAGCTCACTACACTCTTGTTAGCACAT
The DNA here is from genome assembly GCA_037039685.1 of Ceratobasidium sp. AG-K. NCBI lineage: Eukaryota > Fungi > Basidiomycota > Agaricomycetes > Cantharellales > Ceratobasidiaceae > Ceratobasidium > Ceratobasidium sp. AG-K. Next base: position 2,569,494 of record JAWNGF010000007.1, on the reverse strand, counting down.
ATTCCTTCGGCAAGGTACAAGGAGCCTACCGTCATACCAATCAAGTCCGTCAGAAGCACTCAGAGTCCACTTGGCGACACTCGCAGGAGGAACACCAGTTCCGGTGCGTGAGTCACACTGGAGACCACCATTGCATCCTCCAGTGAGGCACGAGTTGGGACCAGGGTTGGTGGCAAAGTTGCAGTTGCGACGACCCTGTCATCCGGTAAGCCAAAGGGATAATAATAAAGATGTAACGACGTACCCAGATACGACCCGCCTTCCAATTGTCTGGGACGGTAAAGGTGCGCTTGGTGTATGCTGCGGCTTCCCAACCGGTTTCAATAGCAGGAACGGCAGAGCCAATGTTCAAGTCGGTCTATCGATCAAAGGTAAGCCCAAATACAGGAATCAAAGCAATATGCATACGAAGACCGCGGGCCAGATGGTGAACGGGCACGCGTTGTAGATGGTGAAAGTACGACCGAGAGCGGAGGCGACGAACGCAAGGAGGACAGCGGACTTCATATTGGAGTGGTTGAGTTGTCGAGTAGTAAGTAGACGAGTAGCTGATGATATCTAATGTCTCTTGAGTCTTGGTTTTATACCCAAGGCCAATCTACCGCAACCTGTTCGGACGGGACTACAGCGGGGGCATATACATCTCGCCAATGCAGAATATCATCAAGCGATATGAGGACGGCAGCATCCGAAGCGGCGCCGTTCAACACATGATTGGCAAAATCATCTGATTTACCCCTTTAGGAGGTGATAGTAGGGTGGATCAAGTTCGACTGGCTAGGCAATCGGGGACTTCGGCGATGGAAGTCCTTGGGTGTTGAATATAGAACTCGGCTGCAAGAGAGAATTTTTGTGCAGATGATAGATTCCAGTGTATGTGTCCGCCTATCGCGGCAAAAAGCTGTGTGCTGCAGCGGATGGTTTTGGCTTATGGTCGAGAAGATGAAGGAACGAAAATCGATGATGTCATGTTGCCGTTACAATATTGAGATTGCGTTACGCATCGTAACCCTGGCTCTGGGGCCACCATCTGAATTTGACTACCCTCCGAAACCATCCCCATGCGCGAGGCCAATCGCATCGACCAGTCAGAATTCACTGTCACCAGTGAAACACAGTCTCTAGAGGGCTGATCTGGTTGTCGAATACTCGGGGTTATCACAACGTGGATATTGTTCAACTTCGAGTACCAGAACATCGCTGATACTCCTCCCTTGGCTTTAACCCGCATAAACATACTCCCATAGATGGACTCAACAGCAAGTACCTTGCCATGCCTTCCGAGTCCTTGGAGTTGACATCTTTCAGCAGTGCTACTCGTGAACCGTGCTTTCATAGGTATATTAGAGGGTATACATTCGATTTGATGGGGGCCTGGAGGTTGAATGTACATGTAAATAGTATGTATAATTCATTTTTTTAGTGTCGCAATCAATGCGCCCAATTTAATTTCGGGTGCGAGCAAGAACGGAGGGTAGATATTCCCTAAATTGGTATGTATGCTTAAGCTGGTAGGAGCTGACAAGCCCGCATGAGGTTCGTCGCGAGGACGGACCTTATCGTATTAGTCACTCGGAAGGGCATGGTCAATCTCGTCCGCTCCTTATACTGCACTTGTAATTTGCACCTCAGGCCAATAACGGATATGGGGTTGATGAGGACGTCGCAAGTGCCTGATAAGCGATTACTGTATTAGACCATGTCGATTACCCTGATGACCCAGCAGAGCCCAGCGATTATGTAACATTTCTGGTAAACTTTCACCGGTATAGGCGCCGGCCATTCATCATACGTGAGACCAAGTCGCAAGCGACACTCGTAAGGCATAATCTCATTCTATAGCATCGTGTTAACATAATTATATCGAGGGATTCTGAATTCCCAAGCCCGCCGCCATGTATGCAACATATTGAAGGCTCTCAGAATCACTGCCGAATGCACGCATCAATAACCTGAGCCAAGCCTTTGAGGGAGTAATAATGAACCACCGGATGAGGGTCGTTTCCCAAAGACATCAAAACGTTAACCGTTGTCTTGAGAAGCGGACCAGCGGCAAGACCTCCCACATGGCTATAGATTGCTCCAAACGCCAAGGCACAACCCGCGCGGCCATCGGGGTCTCGATTGACCACAACCTGATCGACGAGGTATTTGACTTGTGAAGTCAAGAAATTTGTGCTTCCCAAAGCCGCGAGTCGCCCTAATGCTTCGCTAGCTGCACTTCTTAATACTTGGTCTGTGCTCAAAATCGCTCCCTGCAAGGCATTAGGACGTAATCATCTTCTCTAGTGAGCGATCGTACCTGCAAAAGTTCACTCAACGGGCTAACAACATTTGGACTCCCAATGCTGTCTCGGGACCTCCTTCCTCCGGTCTCTGTCGCGATCCGAAGCATACGAGTGAGCGCCAGGGCCGTGTTGACGAGAACGGCTGCTTTGCGTCCAGCATTACGATCCAGCTTCGGCGAACGACATGATTCAATCAAGTATTGGACATTGCTCTGGACACTCGACTGATCTTGTGTGGGAAGGAGGAATGCGAACAGGGCGATAGAAGCGTCGACAATCGCTGTTGCGGGTGGTGAAGGCTGCGGCCAAGTCGATCCACGCGTGGATGAGGAGCAGAGTAGAATAGGATTGTGCTCTAGCGAACCCAGAATTGGTTGCGTGAGCTACACGTATAATGATTGAGCTATATCACTAATCACATATTAATTTAAAACTTACCAGTCTTCCAAGCTCCTCCTCCACACTATCCCTATCCACGGACCGCTCATCCGCCTCTGCCGCGAGGCTCGACAATCCCCATGCATATCCGTCGCTTCCGTCGCTCAATGAATGTCCGGCAGCAGTGGCAATTGCAGCTTGCATAGCGTTGCCCACTCCTGGTCCCGCAAAAACCCCAATTGTGCTTTTGATCAAATCGGCCTGAGCACTGTCAGAAAGAGCTTGACACCCAAGCAAAGTATAACAGTTGAAGGTCCGAGTGCGAAGGACGTTTTCCAGATCACGGAGGCCCAATCCAATACCGCTAATTGCCGATGTGCCGTGCGCTTCGACTTCGAGGGATGCAAAGTATCCGGTTGCTGCGTTTGCAAACGCCAACGCATTAGTCAAGAGCGTGGTGAGGCGCCGGCCTACGTCCAACGTGACCAATCCTCCAGCAGCTGCGACATGAGGGCCACATGATTCTAGAAATGAGGCCAATGCGCCGACTGCCGAACCCCTGACGTGCAACAAGAACCCCCATTCTTCTACACTCCGCTCACTCTGAGCGGAATCCCTCGCAGTAACCTTGGGAATCGCGTTCCTCCACAACGCGAGAAGGCTGGCTAGATGGCTCCTCACAAACGTGCCGCCAAGCGAAGTCAGAGCGCTGATCAGACCCCAAGCACACTCGACTTCGATACTCGCAATCTGTACGGCGTGTTCCCCGGATTTTTTGAGCATTGATACGGCGCATTCCAAAACTTTGGCTGCAAGCTCGCCTGAGACGTATAGCGGCCGAGAGGGAGCGAGGGACAATAACGCTGCGAGGGCTTTGGCTTTTCCCACGGCTCGACGTCCCAGATCCGCTGGAGCAGCCGAGTTTCCGAGCCCCGAAACGTCTTTTTGGAGTTGCTCCAGTACGTTAGATACTGTAGCTGCCAGTCGATTCGAAGCGGCATTACAAAACGCACGCAGAGTCCAAGCAGCAGCAACTTGAACCGAGTGTCTGGGGTGAGCGGCCAGGCTGATAAGGGGATCGGCAAGGGCCTCTTGAACCGGAGGAGGAGCGTTTCCAAGTTGATCGAGGAGGGCAGCAATTTCGCGGAGGGACGCAACGAGGACGTCTGGGGCAGGCGCAACCGTGCCTGGCATTACAGCGGGCCACTTCGAGAGATATTCAATCGATAAGGCGCGAACTGCAGCGATCTGACCACGCTCAGATAGGGTTCGTTGGCGTAGTAACGAGCCAACGATTTGTCGGACGAGAAGTCGTTCATAGCGAACTGCGCTAGCTGGCATCGTGGCTGCCGCGGCCTTGAGCCGGGGGTGATCGAGGAGCTTCAGTAGATGCGAAGCGATGGTCGTATAATGACTCTCCACCCAAGCTCGACCAAGTGTAACGAAAAGTGATGCGTAGCACTCGGCAATGGCAACGCGAGCGCGACGATGGCTTGATGGCTTATGAAATTGCGACGCCAAAAGGTTGAGCATGGCATCGGGAGATAGGATCTCAACTTGGGTGGTCGTTGCCGCATGGGAGGGAGTGTCGTCATCGCTCCCAGGTTGCTCTTTCTTTGGCGCGTTTTTCTTCGGAGGTTCCTGCGGACGGGAGATTGGGGTTTGCGTCGAGGAAAGGAGGGAGCCAATGAGGCGAGCGAGGGATCTTCTTGTAGGTTTATCGGCGGAGTCGAAGGATTTGACACACAACCCAAGGATCTGCTCGATTTCCTGAGGAGTTCGTAACTGGCCTAAATGCGTGTGTAGGGCGAGGAGCGTCTGGTCCTTGATCAATTCTTGGGCCAAATAACTGAAGAAATGGATTTATCGCACCTCTGCTGCAGCCCTTTGAAGTGCCATAGATTTATCAGTCAAGCAGCTTCTCAGTTGTTTCATCAAATCCCTGGTCGCAGCATCCGTGATAGCCTTTCCAGCAGTAGGAATGGTTACCGAAACCGCTCGAAGCGCATGAGTCCTCAAAAGAATACTCTTTGCCACTCGTCAGTCGGAAATGCGAACGGATATAAATGCGCCGTACATTACTCGAAGACTTGACGGTCCTGGTTGCAATCAACGCGATTTCCATTGCGAAAGACATAAGCTGAGAAAACCTGTAAATCAGCCAGGGAAAACACCTTGTTGTATAGCGACACCACCTGCGATCCATGAACAGCCATCAGCTCCCCAATACAGTACAGCGCAGATCTGTCCGCCTGGTGAATTTCGACTTTGACACAATAATTTTCGAACTCACACCCTTCCATCCTTTTCGACCAGCTTTGCGTCTCCAGCGACTTTTAAGCAGGCCTGAACTGTATCATACAGAGTCCTAGTTTCTCCGCGCGAATATAAAACGAGGAAACACCTGGCGACCAATGCACGAATCGGGCGGCCGGGCGCGGGAAAGGGCGTAGCGACGTTGACAGATTTGAGAAGCGTCGCTTCAGTAGCGGCCTGACTTGACTTGACCGTTTCCTACAACGCAATTCGAATCATGACTCAACTAACATAAGTCAAGCTGGAACCCACCACCGGCAACTTTAGCAACGCTTTCTCCGCTGAACAAAGCCATTGGAGCAAATATATATCCCCATTCTCCGCTGATAGTTTTCCCTAAATTTCGAGGTATATTCTGGCATAGTATAGTATTCAAGGTGGCAAGACGTACCTCATCAATCACTAAATCGGCTTCTGACATGGTCGTTGGGTTGCTGCATCCGTGATCCAGGACCCTTCGTTACACGCTACCCAATGTGTCAGCATCAGTCACAACCACCAAATGTGAGACCACAATTCCCCGCCTTCCAGCATGCACCATGACACAAACAGTGATTTACAGACCGAAAGAATCGTTTCCCTTGGACATATTACCTGGGTTCAGCTTCGAGTGAATTTTTGCCTCCAGACCGAGAGGGTCGAATCGCGTCACGGTTTGAACCGCTCCTACACCAGATGCTCAACTAGGTACATTACACAGCCAACGCGGTATTCCATAACCCCAAATTTACATACAGAGTTCAAGAATTGAGAAATATAACGTGCTAAATACACATAGCAGGTTACGTATACATATAAACGCCAGTGACCGTCCCCAAAGCCACTAGGAGAAGCAGTTGTTAACCGCCCAGAATATAATGCGACAAAGGGGACAAACCTTGCTCAACTGAAGGCGTGCGTGCAAATTCAGCGTGATTTTGAATTGCCGTATTTAATTAGCTTTAACTGGCGCCCACTTCGGCTAACAGTTAGCCGTTCCTTACAGGCAGTCGGCAGCCGCCCCGATTCGTCTGGCTGTGTTACGTCGGTAGAGTCAAGATAGAACGGTACCAGATTCGTATCTCCGGTCAGACGATAGTCACATTCAAAAGGTAGGGCTAGGAAACAAACCCCGAATAAGGTTGCGGGGAGCTGCAAGCTCAACCAAATATATATACGTTCTGGGCTCACTTTGGCTCTTAGAGCTGGAAATGTCGAAGAGAACCTCGAGGTTAACTTTGGAGATGACCTTCCCGTACGCTCGGCCAGAGCGGTCCATGCCCCAGAATAGGATCGAGCAAGCACCTCCTTGATGTACTCCTCAAAATCCCCCGTGTATGGAATGGAAGAATTCATGAGTACAAGGTTGTTAATGACATCCGGGTGGGCCCGGAGTCCTGTCATTATCGGGGGTCAGGGGACCGTCGCTTTGGACGATCGAGTTGGCTGAGAGCCGGCACCCTGTGCAAGTGGCGGCCCCCGCGCGGTATGTCACCTGCGCAAAAGCGTAGCAGTAGGTACCCCTCTCTAGATGCAGGCTAATGGTTGATGGGGTGGATATTCACAAACCATTTGAACGGCATTCAGGACTTCGACTTGTATACGCTACTAAGGTGCGGGTTTCGGACACTATTGAAGGCGAGGCCAAAGGCTCATACGCCCATTCTGTCGTCCAATTCTGCTCTGGAATAAACGCAAAAGTCCCTGGTACGGTAAGAGAGAATATGCGCTAGCATAGTAGGACCTAATGCGTCTCAGTTTATTGAAGGGGGCGGCGGGAAATACTTCACCCTCGAAAGGCTACCGAGGCCACACTACCCGTCTAGTCGCTGGCCTGCAGTATGGGTGTATCGGAATGTTTTATGTGGAGAGCGGTCCTAGGCTTTTATTCAACAATAAGCTTCACTTAAGTCGGGGTTATTGTCGTGGTTGTTGAGTTCCTCGACATTGCTGGAGTTGTAACCGTTACGCTGACCCCCCCCCCCCCCAACTACCGTACGAGATATGCTTAGTCATCCTTCAACGCATTTAACAACAAAACTATTGCTTAGTTGGCCGATGGCGTATGTATGCCAGAGACAAATTTAGCAAGGTATCAGCGATAGACGGTGGCGCGGTTGTGGTCGTCCTCAATGCCCAAAGATGGGATTTTACCCTACTGATTAGCACACAAACACTTGAATTCCAAGATTGATGTCTAGGCTAGGACCCGAGTGGAAGCTTTGCATCCTGGAACGGGGGAAATTTCACATTCCAAGCCCTCGAAAGAAAGGGCATCATTTAGCACCTTAAACTTATAACAGATCTACCTCAAGTGTTACACCATGGTAGCTCGATTATATTATTGAACAGTCCAACCAGACAAAACATAAAAGAAGAAAAAACGAGAGGGTTGAAAAAGAGAGGGCGAGAATGCCTAGACAGCCGAATTTCGATCGAGTGCGCTATATCCCAACCTAGCAGACGGATATCCCCTCCGCATGGCAGCTATACCCGAGCGGCGGGTCACATGATCGCAAGGGTTTGTACCTGGATGCTCTTTCCACTTCCTCTGAGGCATACAACTCGCCTTTCCTTCACCATATATGCTCTGATAATCCACTTTGTGTTTGTGCCTGGTCTCCGTACGCACCTCTCTCGCGCATTGAGGATATAACAGAGCTCCTGAGAAGTCGTGATTCTTAGCTTTGACGCATATCTTTAATCACGGCCTTGCAACTGATAATTGGATCTAACTTCTGTGTCCTTTGTCTTCAAAAATAATAATTGCTGTAAGGCGGAATTCTTGACTCCCCCGCTCTTGACATCCACCGAGAAATTACGGTTGCCAAGCATTCAACCGGCCTATCTGATTGTGGCAACGCTATTTCACTACGAGCTAGGTACGATGAAAAAACCATACGCTTCTAACATGCACTTTAAATTGCAGCCTGATTTTCCGCCAATCGGTTATTCATAACTCAATTTTAGCTAAGGTATGCGCCACTTTGTCCACCCGTCTGGCAAGTGGGGCCGCTTTCGGCGATACGGGTATCGGACTTGACCTTCTATCGAGTAAATAATGTATGCAGTGAATAATCCATCGGCATATAGCTCGAATAAAGCGCGGTCCAACCGTGTGATTTTTGAATTGAGGGTCAGGGAGGCACGAAGCCTCCAAATCAGAGGGTGCGACCGGGGCCGCGCCGCAAAGTTTGCTCTCTGGGCGGCAGAACTATCGTGGTCTATGCGTGGGAAGAAGACACGCAGAGAGTAGGAGTAGATAAGGCTCGCAAAACCGGGGATAGGCGGTGGAGGAAAGTGGTGGTGGGGAGGCATCATGCGCGGATCGAGTGCCTGTCATTACCGCGGCCGGCGGCCGCGCGCATAGACCTGCAAGTAATTGCAAATAAAAGACCGGGCCAACCCGTATCTGCTTTGTGGCCGGTGCAGACCTGGGAAATTTCACAACGTGGTATGCGCTGTGATCGAGCAAGAGCGAGCGTAGGACGTCAGTGGAACTGGACTAAAGTATTGTTGGCCCGACTACCACTCATTCTCATGCCGGCACGATTCAAGCAGCTGAAACACTACCAATCTAGTTATGACGGACGCTTCGCACTAAACCATGGCCCAGGTGAACTTGAACTTGAATTTTAGACTCCAGCATTCTCGACCGCAGAAAGACAGCTTAGCCTAATGCTTTTTCCACGAAAAGAGCACGTTGCCTAGAACCTTTGCTCCGACCCCCATCCAATGCTATCACAATTCGATTATATTCCTCAATATCCCAACGACACGAAAGCAAAGTAGAAACGACAGAATTGAAATGAAAATGGTATCATTCTCAGACAGGAATCCCAACAAGCATATATTGCTGTTGATCAATTACCACCCAAAGCCCATCCCGGTGGCCAAAGCACCGAGCGCCAATCCAACCAACGCGCTCATGCCCGATACGCCAACCATAATCGCGCCTGACCCTTGACTCTTCCCAGATTGGTTACCCTGGCTAGCCGCCGTGGTTCCAAATGAATAACTCGTGTCGGGGCTTGGAGCCGAGTTCTGGAGCGCCGCGTCCGAGAGGAACACAAGCGCCAGCGACGGTGCCTTGAGCGGGATCGCACAGGTATTGTCAGCCGCATCGCAGGTGATGGTTTCGATCACTTCAGTGCCTTTTAGGAGCCCATCCGACTCGAAGGCGTTACCGAGGGTTTGACCGGCCCAGCTAAGTCATGGTATTAGCCTCGATCAATCGGACACACATCAAACTCACGTGATGTTCCCCTTGGAGCTAACACTTGGCGCTGAAAGATACTTGACCCGAACTTGCTTGGGGGTCGATGAGCCCTGACCATTGGATCCACCGCCGATCGAGATGCGAGCAGTCGCATCATGAGCGCCAGTCTTATCGTCCACATAGTTGATCAACAACACCCGAGTCGGCACACCGTCCTCGTACACCGCATATCCCGGTGTCAAGTTCTCGCCCTCGTTGGCTTTGAGATCCACAATCTGAGACTTGCCACTCTTGCCAAACATCTCGGCGACAACTAGGGCCGAGTAGTAGACGGGACCGGTCGTCCACTTGTGGAATGTCGACTCGTTTGCAGGTGGGGGAGTAAAGACGTTGAAGTAGTCGGTCAGCCCACCAGTATGCAAGAAGGTCGACGAGAAGTTGTATGTGGCGAGCTTGAGGGCCCAGTCTGCTGCCCATAGGCCGGCGCCGAATGAGTCGGAGACACCGGGGAGCCCACCACAGATGGCTGTATTTGTCTCGAGCATGTACAATGGCTTGCCGGCGGCCTGCACGATGCCTGGGAGGATGTAAGTATAGTCGAAAAGGCAAAACTAAGACACATACGAGAGTAATTGGCATATTCTGCAGCGTGCTGAGAGAGCAACGAGTGGGACAGGAAATTCGGGAACTCCTTCTGGGGTTGATGTTCCGAGATTCCACAGTAGTTGGAGGCATACCGTGTGACGGTCACAACCTTCAGCTCCTTGTCGAAACGGGACAGATAGCCTGCGGCAGCCATGTCTTCGTTATTGAATTCGGGATTGCTGGACAGACAGCAAGTGCTGGGGCCCATCAGGATATTGCGGTTGGTAAAGTCGGGGTTGCTGCTGAGTGCGTTGGTGACATTACCCCATTCTCCAAAGTACTTGTCGAACGTGTACGGCACGGGACGGATGTGATCGCCCAGCCGGTCGTACAGGTCAGGCCCGTCTCCGAGAGCAATACCACCTAGATTGTTGCCTAGGAGCTTCTCAGCCAGTCCCGCAACCCGAGCTTGATTGGATGGGTCAGTGACGGTTATAAAGTTTAAGCCCTGAGAAATTCAACGTCAGGCTGTGAAATGCTGGCACTAGCAAAACACGCACAAGGAAAACCTTGGTTTTAACCAGGTTCGCAAAATTGGCCAGCATCTGGATCAGGTCGGGCGCAAATTCGACAACTGTCCCCGTCGTTATGTCGGATACAAAAACCCTCGAAATAGCTCCGGATTCATCAGGCAGAGTGTCGGAATCAATACGCGAACGGTCCTGGGCTTTATGAAGGTTAAATCTAGGATTTTAAATGAATTGCTCCGCTTACAGCTTCCTCCGACTCGGACACGGACTGACCCGGCACGCGCCGCGATGTTCTGCACATGGTTAAGGAAAGGAGTGGAGAGCTTGCTCGAGTTGGTTCCAATGACGCGAGTGGCCTCGGACAGTTCAACAGAAATGCCGAGGTAGGCACCAGACTGGGGAATGCTCAGTCCTGCCTGGCCACCTTGGGATAGCTATGTGATGTAAGCTACCTTCTTGACAGCCGCATGCTTTCGACTTACCTGGACAGCATAATCTCGCTTGAACTCTGCTGGAGGGGGAGGAGGAGTAACGACCGAGGGGTCAGCTGCAGCGCTGCGAATGTATAGTTTGGTATCGGCTAGTGCCGCCTGGGCAGCAGTAGCCGCGAGAGCCGCAATCCAGACGCGGGTCATTGTGAACGAGAAAGGAAAGAATGTTTGTGTCTTGGTTTCCGCGCTGCCCTTTTTATCCAAAATTGCATGCTGATCGCACGGGTCCAGGACATTCCTCGGTGGGTCCCAGGCTCATTCTCTCGAACCCCAACGCCAAGTTTTCGACAACCTCTCATTTGGTGGGCATCGCCTCTCCACGCTGAATGCGCCCGAGGCAGCCGTGAAACAGACAGTCACGGTCACGTGACTCGCATTTTGTCCCTAGATCCATTGGATCTTTCGACCACTGGCTCAGTACCGTTTCATCACTACGCTCGAATATCCAAACCCGCGGCGGATGTGCCTTGTACATACTCATTTACATACTCCTCGCACGTCAAGCCCATGCCGAGACCGGGGGAAATGCCGGCTATTAGTGTTACTTGTGCATCCTCGCCTACGATCTCCTTTCATCGTTCTGATATAATACACGGCTGTCGCTCTGGCATCGCGCGTTTCTTAATACCAAGGAACCCCCGTGCTTGACGACCCCTCGTTCTTGCCACAAATCTCCGGGATCCCCGAGAAAAAACGGTCACCAACCCTTCCGCACACTTACTCACTTGTGCTAGCATTATGTCGCCGCAACCAAAGTGCATCGTGCTCTAAGCCGATAAGTACTGTATCCTCTACACATTGCGACTGAATCCCCGATTGTACTCTTGTAGGGTGGCGGCCAAGGCACGCACCATGCGGCTGAGAAGCACCCTTCATGTACCTTACGGCAAGGTCGCTCGTCGCAATCCCGGGTTGCTTCGACGATATTTGACTCTAATCCGTCGTTTGTCTTCCAGCCAGTATTAGAGTTCCGGGCCCATCGGACTTGCGATGGTCCCTCCACAATTAATAATTTCCCGAGATCCATGCGTGCTATTTCTTCTGAATTCATCATTCTGCCCAATACTGATCAATTCAGGATACATGGGGGTCACTCAACGCGCGATGTGACTGTAGGCGAATATCCAATTTTCTGAATGCTGTGCTGCATACATCTTCCACTTACATTTTAAACTGTAGCCAAACGGTTCTCATCACTATAGGGTGATGCAACGATGACGGACCACATCACAGCTGCTACTTCAATCTCTGGTCCTTCCTCGTTCATGTCAGCGGTGTGTGGGCGCGTGGATTTGTAAATGTCTAGTCATCGCCTTTTCACGGTCATATGATAGATATTTTGCGTTCGTTAGTGCAGGCTCGGGCGAGCATTTCAATGATGATTTTCTGGACGAGAATCTACGTGACACATCACCTTCACTCTGTGACTTATATGTAGCTCGCAGAAACCCATCATGTTGTCGAAAACATTAATCGTTAGGTCAATCTCCGTAAATTGATTATAAACTCCGTGATATTTTGCTATGGGAATGGTCAATGTTCTGAATATTCCGAATATCAATTGCTATAACTTAACCTAAATAAAGCCTATATAGTTTCACGTTGGCTGGCTCGCTTCAATTGATATACAGTATATGCCATCACTCTAAATTTGGTGAACAAGTTGTCATATATTATCATAGCCGAATACATGCCCCGAAACACCACGAATGAAGCCGTCAGACTGTCTCCTTCGGGTCGGGCCATCCTGCCTCGAAATCCCAAGTTCCAAACTAGTACCTCCTGCGTTTCATCTTCTTCCGGAAGTACGCCATGGCTGCATCCCTGTCACAGTCTCCATCAGAGTCGAGCAAGTCAGCTTCCTCAGCTATGTCCATCAACTCATCCGAGGTGGGTAGGGCTCCGTAGTAACTATTATCTGTATCACACTCATCATCGTCATCCTCCTCGTCTGAAACTTCTTCCAAGTTGCCCTGATACGGGTCCTCGAAATGCTCGTTCATGATAGGATTGGTGATACCATGTCTGGCACCAAATATCAGTCTCGACACAAAATGCGGGTGTCTGGGGACTCACACATCAATTAGGTGTCTCAGTATCGGGCACGGCTCAGTTTTAGTCAAGGCATACACGTGCCGATACGAGGCCTTGATACCCAAGCCCCCACACACTTTGCATGCCGCGTCCTTTCCGCAGTCTCGGGAGGGGGATCGATATTCTCTTGATTTGAGAGGAACAATCTTGAACCATGACCCTTTGGTGTCGATGTCGTGCGTATCGTTATACACCACTGTAGAACCCAGTTCTCGAATCCTTTCTTGTGCTTCTTTGAACCTGGATATTTCCTCCGCGTAGTGAGACACCTTTATTTCATATTTAATTACTGAGAATTGCATACTCGCCTCGTACTTACCAAGCTCTGCCATGTGCTCGGAGTTAGGTGTTGGCATCTACAGCATTTAAATGTCGCTCCAAAGGCCCTCATCTCGGCACCCGTAGCATTTGGACGTTGAAGTGCCGGCAGAAATACCCGCGCGACGTGCGACGCATCTTCATCGCGAGCGATGGCTGTCGGATCCCAGGGATCTCCGAGTGAGCGCCCATCGTGACTGGAATAGTTGTAACGATTGGGTTCGGGTCCAGAGACAATTTCAGGGTAAGAGCAGCGTCTGACGGGGAGGCTGCTTCCTTGAGTACGGAAAACAACGTCAGCGCGCAAAAGTAAACGGAGATTGTCGGGGAGCTCCTGAATGTTATGGGTAGTTGTCCCATCCGCCTTGGTGAACTTGAGTTGGACAGTAGGTAGCAGGGCGCGCTTAGCTGGCTTAGTTCGATTTTTGGTTCCAGCGGGAGTGTTGCGTTTTGGATGTTGGGCGGTTTGGTCCGTAGTGGAAGGTTGGTCTTGGTCATACACCAAGGTCGGCTCGTTTCCTCCGTGCCAAATGTCAACAAGATCTTGTTGTACCTGTGTCTGCCAATCCGCAATATATTGGATGATCAGGTTGCGTAGCTTGTCAAAGTCGTGACCCATTTCGCTCCCGGTGATATCCTTTTCCACGAGGTTTCGGATTATCGGGATATTCAAGGCGGAGGCGGCAGTAGGGAATGGCGTGTTGACCTTGGAAAGATCATCTCGACCCCAGTCACGGGAACGATACATGGTTTCAGCAACGTTGGACTGAAAACCTTTGGTTGTGGTCTCAACGAGCACGGGTGAGGAAGAACCTTCTAAGTTGCTCAGGCAGTCGGTTAAGAATTCGTGGCGTTGATTGCGTCTTCCATCCCAAGCCTTCTGTTCCTTGTGTGCTTTATTCGTCCTGAGGAGTGTTTCGAGTTTTGGATAGAGCTTGACCCAAACTGGGGGATTCGCGATCAGGCACAGCCACCTCGACGTTCAAATAAGAAGCTCACCTTGATCGTCGATGGCTCTCTTCCTGTTGACGAGCTGCTCCCACGATTCGAGTAGCCCCTTTGAAAAGTGCATATCCCGCGACGTCCACACGCTTTGGAGTAAGCGTTGTTCAATTCTGAAGCGCTCGAGGTAAGTCTTTGGAACGATTGAACTGAAGAGCAAGAAACATACTGTCTTCTTCTCCTCCGACGCGCGGTTTTTGCATTCGCCGCACGATCTTCCAACATCTGACAGATAAAATCGTGAAGTTTCATCTCGTTCTGTACAGGAAATTGCCAGTAGTTAGATAATCGAAATGTGCAATGGCCTTCACAGACCTCGAAGTAATTGTGTAGCGCCTTTGCTCTCGCGTTCCCCAAGCTATCAAGGTTCACGTTAGGGTCGGAGGCCTTGAGCGCCGCGGCCTCCTGTATTAACTTGTTGACATCGCGTTTCAGCACGAGCACAATATCCTCTCGCGGAGAGGCATAAATCACTGTTCATATAGATGATTTAGCGTTGTAATGAACTAGTTTTACTTTACCAACATTCCGACGCCGGCACAAAGCTATGAACCCGTTGATGCGCCAAATAAGCTTCTAGCCTAAATGAAGCGTGAGAAACGAGTCGCCACGTTAGGGATATAGTCACAGTTGGCTCTGGCACTCTGCGCACAGTTTGACGTGCAGGTGGATATCCATTCTCTCAAGGACGGGCTTGCCGCACTCCTAGTTTTGACGTCAGATTATTGGCTAAACGGCTTGTGTGAAAGCACTCTACCGAGCAGGTCTCTGAATATATCAACGACGCGTACTGGGGCTCGGAAAGGTCCTTTGGACAAGGAGGAAGTCCTTTGACACGACGAATCGCCCTTTGCCATAGCGATTTTGTGGAAATCGAGAGGAGCACACCCCGAAAACGCTTGCAGGCTCGTGAAAGCGAAAGTAGGTCCTGGAACCCAACGTACGAGAAAATCTACGGACGGGTCAACGAATATTCGCGTCTGTTCTTAGCGAATAGTTTCCTGACCTCGTAGAACACCTTGGGAGATAGCTTTAACACAAAACTTCCCCCTTGAACCGCATCGGCGCCTTTGAGGCGCTGGGGCGAGTTGAATCGGCATAGCTCATCTTCCGAATCAGAACCTGGTGGATCTAAAGGGAGAGGTGGTTAGATGATCAAGTTGAATGGCTGTCCGACAACGTTCGGCAACCTTGTGCTTCCAGGGCGAGTTTGCGTCCATCCTCAAAGTTCTTGCGATAGCACTCGAGCCATCCCTCAATCTGATTATTATCCGTTGCTGCTAATAAACCAAATATTTAAATAATGCGATTAACGCAGTCTCCAGTCTGACACTGGCTCACTTTTTCTTGCGGCTTTGATAATTGCCAGGGTTTTCTTTCTATTTTTATGACTTTAGCTTCACCCAGTCAAGTCCGACTGATGACAGAGAGGCGCACAGTGATAAGCTCGATGGGTTGCGCTTGCGGCCCGGATAATAGGCCATGATGAAAAACGCTATGGTGGGTTGGGAGGGTGAGTGATCACCGGTGCGAACAACAACTCACGGTGGCTGAACTATACCAAGTTAAATTAGCTCCAAGGTCTCCAGGGTCTAGCTACTGTACAGTACCACTTTGGCAGTTCCACGGCCAAGAATTCTCAAAAAACGCCGATCATTGTGGCATACGAACCCCGACCCACGAACTTGGACAGCTCATCCGGGACTCGAGGTATCTACAATTGATACATATGTTTGTGAGAGCGACTATTTATCGCTGAGTGAGTAACCAAATGTGGTGTCACATCTTGCCCAACTTGCCCTTTGTTTATGTGACAATGGTTTCATATCCCAATTTTAGAGTCCCCCAGTTCCAAGATCTATCCATAACATAAAAACTTTCCTGTATCACCGTAAATTTCTAGCTGTAATTATATCTATCTTTCATATTTGTCATATGGGGCCCTCAATTTTACATGATAGACTATATAGAGTATCAAGGCAGCATATGCATCACCATGTCCCCAAATAGCCACCTATGGGTGCTGCCCCACGTTACGTTACGCCCAGTTTCCTTCGCCGTGACCACCATTGGAAAGCTTGTTCCCGATGGCCACGCTCGCGCTATGGATTCAGTCGTGTCACACCAGCGGCTCTATTCGCGCCTTTATGACGGAAATCAGAATGAGTACCCTTGGTGTTGCGTACCCTCACCACCTGCACTTTAGTTGTACCTCCCCGGTCAGACCGGACAACAGTGCACTGACTGCGACGGTGGCACTGCGTCAAATCAACCGATAATGTGCCTATAAATTAGCTCACTGGATTCATGAATGCCCTCCGACTTTCTGATACTCGGCATCCAAATGAAAGGCTACCTCGCTCCGCACCGAGTCACACCCGCAGTGCTCTCCCTTCCACCAGACGAGTCTTCCAGCTTGGCGTGTAGTCCTCCAAACACCCCTAACTCGACTTCTACACAATCTCCCAAGCCACTGCAGATTGATGAATCTGCCTTCTTTGATCTTGTTGTTATCAGGGCCGGGCCAGCAGGGCTCGCGCTTGTAGCCCGCATCCTCAAAGCTAGACCAGCTGCATTGTACACAGACCAAGAACACTTGTATCTCCACTGGCTCCGGTGAAATCGAAATCCCGTCCTCCTCAAGACTCGCAAAAAGGGACTCGGCAGTGACCGGATCATTGTGGATAGCTCAACCGGTGGAGGAAAAGAGGGGTGCTGCTGCAACGGTCGAATGCGGATTCTTGTAATTGACAAGCTGGGCAAAGGATGGATGACCAACTGGGACTGGCAGTTTGCGGCATTCGACATTAGACGTAAGTGAACTGTCCAATTTTGTCATTGATCTTGTGTTAAATGCTTGCATAGACCTTTGCTCTCCTTTATTTTTCCACCCAGCCCTGGCAGACCTTGATTCATTGATTGCGTTTGCGGAGCGCAAAAACCGACACACATCTGGTCCTCCATTGCTACTTTATCCCACTGGGCCTCCCTCGGCTAAACAACCTGCCCAACCGCAACTGGAACTTATTGAAATTCCAGGCTGTGTTGGCGCAGAAATATCAAAACACAAATGAGCTTTGCGCCGGTCTCAACAAGAATCCAACTATGCACGGCTTGTTCAAACCACTGGCCCAGCAGTCAACAAGCGCGATCGCCGAGACTATTTCACACCGGGTACCGCCTTGTTCCACAATTTTTGTCAGAAGGATGTTGTCAAGCGATACGGGTTGGCCTGGAAGCAAACCTCCGATCCCAAGCCAGGCCCAGTGACGACGTTTCAGGGGGAAGTTGCCTCTCTCGACTGGACCCCGCTTCATGTCAAAGGATCTGGACATACCAAAGGGTTCTGCATGCGGACAAGCACCGGAGCATGCTTTGGTGCCAGGGTCATGGTCTCTGCGGTCGGGATGGGTGGATGTCCTTCGATTCCTCCCGCGCTTTTATCCACAGTCCAAGAATCCGGACCAGGCTCCACTTCTAGCCCAGCGCCCACGTCTGGTCCCGGATGGGCGCATTCATCCTGTCTTCCCAATCCGGCTTTCACTTTTCCTCCAAAGGGCAGCAACATGAGCACCCTAGTTGTAATTGGCGGTGGCCTAACTTTGTCGTAAGCTTCTTCTTGATGGCTACGAAACAAGCCGCGGTGGAGAGTGGACGGCACTAAGACCTAAGTGACCTCTTGAACCGCAACACACTTAAGCGTCTGTAGGCTCTTGAGGGTAGGGGTGGTTCAAAGTGTCACTCAAAGGGGATGTTTTGACGAGACAAAACAAGCTGGGGTTGCCAGGCTTGTTGGTCCTCTATATATATAAGCAAAGTGGCCGAGTCATACAAGGCGCAGCCACACGAGTCACACAAAACAGCCAGTCAGGAGTGTCCATGTGAGTCATGCTGTATGAACAGACATGACTCGTACAAAGCACAGCCGCGCTACACAATGTAACGGAATAACCACAAGAAGGTGGCAATGCGGCAAATGGGAACGGAACTTAACACACAAGAAGGGAACAGGTGGGCGAGACAACAGTCGAGTCCGATGGGGTGAGCTGGCTCACGACATTACTCCCCCCTATGAGTCCATTTGGGGGACCTGAATGGACTTACTGCACCGCGCAGTCCTTCTCTTTCCTCAGCATAAACTCCTCAAGCCCTTCATCTTCCTCCAAGGTCAGGTCGATGGGATTGAACGCGGTGTTCCCCGGTTTGTCCGAGAACTTCTCCCACTCTTCCCATGTCTCCTCCCTTGTCCAGTCGGCCTTGGACCAGTCCAAAACCCTTTCCTGCGCCTCTACGAACTCCTTGTCCCATTGTCGCACATTGGGCTCTGCCTCCTTCCATGCCGACACGTCAGTCTCCTCCTTCTTCCACCAGTAGGGTTCCCAGTCGATCTTCTCCTTCTGGTATCGGCTGTCATGAGCCAGCTCACTCCATCGGACTCGCCTGTTGTCTCGTCCGCCTGTCCTCTTCTTTGTGTTGTGTTTCCGTTTCTGTTTGCCGCGTTGCCACCTTCTTGTGGTTATATGTTACATTGTGTAACGCGGCTGTGCCTTACACGAGTCATGTCTGTTCATACAGCATGACTCACATGGACACTCCTGACTGGCTGTTGTGTATGACTCGTGTGGCTGCGCCTTGTATGACTCGGCCACTTTGTGAATATATATAGAGGACCAACAAGCCTGGCAACCCCAGCTTGTTTTGTCTCGTCAAAACATCCCCTCTGAGTGACACTTAGAACCACCCCTACCCTCGAGAGCCTACAGACGCTTAAGTGTGTTGCGGTTCAAGAGGTCACTTAGGTTTTAGTGCCGTCCACTCTCCATCGCGGCTTGTCTCATAGCCACCAAGAAGAAGCTTACAACATTACAAAACAAGCTTAACAACATGTCTATTCAAGAAGATGGAGGGTCACGTCCCTCATCCACTATATCAACAAGAAGAGGACCCAGTCGAGCCGCAAGACCCACAGGGTCACTAAACGAACAGGATATCGCACAAGCTCAAGCGGGAGGACCTGTCCGATCACGTTCTCAAAGTCAAACATCAATGCCGGGAGCTTTCGGCATGGCCGACATGACAACAGTACAGGAAGAGGAACTCACTATCACAAATAGAGAACCAGGAGATCTTACAAATGACCCCACTCCAGCTGTAATCCGCGTTTCAACTGGAAGTCCAGGGCCATCACGTCCAATATGGCCATTAGGATCTAGAAGACAGTTCTTCTCTCCCCAACCCGAAGCTCATGGGGGCATATCGCTTATCCCCATTAGACCTCCCCCTACACCACATATCCCCACAATCCCTCAAATCGGAGGAACCATCACCAATGTAGGAGCAATTCCAACAGCCTCTCAGCCGGTTACACCAGTAATTCCGGCACCACCATATATCCCGCAAGGTTACTCCGGGCAATCGGCCCAGATACAACAAGGCACCGCTGATCCAGGGAGCTCGAGTTCCAGCTCCAACAACAATACTGTAATTAGCAATCTAGACGACTTAAATGACCTCCTGGAAGGAAGACACAACGCTACCATCAGGGTCATAGATGGAATGAGGGTCACTATGGATCGGAGGCTTAGTGGCCTAGAACAAGCCACACAAATCCTCGCAAACAACCAACAAATCTTTAATGACTCCATTAACAACCTACAAGGCACCCTGACGGACATCCTTACTGCGGCAAGAAACGGTGAACACAACTCCTTCCTAGTCGGTCAAGATGTAACCCGCCTTTGAAATGAGGTTACCAACACCCAAGGACTAGTGAACAACGTACGCGAAGAACTCAACACTACCAGGCAAGGACAACTCGAATGGAACGAGGCAGTAACACAAGGACTAGAATCCTTACGACAGGAAGGAACCTCCTTCACTACCAAAATCACGGAAGTTCAAGAAACCATCAACAATATGCGAGAAGAGATGGACGAAGCATCCCTGCACGGGATCCCTTCTAGGCGATCAAATTCCCCACCACAACCAGATGCAGAATCTACCAGGATCGATGAATTAGAGCTAAGAATTCAACGACTAACTGAGAACCCAAACATCGGTAGCAGCCCACGTCGACCAAAAGTAACTCGCCCAGAAGCCTTTGACGGAAAGAAAGGAGAAGGTGCCGAAATGTTCATCACACAAATGGAGAGCTACTTCGTACGCCTGGGCGATCAATACAATTCCGACGAGGAAAGAATCCGCGAAGCTCTGGCGAACTTCAAAATCTGAAAACAAAGCTGCCACTCACTGGGCACAAGTACTCTTACGATCGCTTAATCAAGGAGGAAACAACCAAAATCTGGCCACATGGGAAAGTTTCAAAGCACACTTCATGGAACAGTTCAGCGATCCCAACAAAAAGGCTAAGGCCGAATCGGACATCCGAAAATGCAAACAGAACAACTCGGTAGCAAACTATGCCTCAGAATTCCGATACCTTCTGGTAGACGTAAACTGGGGACAAGAAGCACTGATCAACCAATTCAAGGAAGGGTTGAAGTCCGAGGTCAAGACAGAACTAGCTCGTTTCGAGCTAACCCTGATCAACGAAGATGGAACAGAACGGGAACTCTCCCTTGACCGGTGGATCTCAATTGCAATCTCTATTGACCAGAAATTACAACAAATCAAGACCTCTACAGGAAAGAAAGCAGCCCAACCAACCACTAGCGGACAATCCTCTACAAAGCGGTTACCCGACGAAGTATACAAAGCAAGGATAGCAAGCAACCGCTGCTTGAAGTGCAGACAGGAAGGACACCGTTCATTCAAATGCCCGTCCAAGGAATGGATAACAACGGAACCTAGCGTCAAAGGAAGGGAAGCAACAATTACGGAAGACTCGGGAAAAGAAGGGGTCTCCCTCTAACTGTGTGTGGAGAGACCAAGAAACCGGCAACGGAAACAATGTACTTTAGAGCGACAAATGAATCTACCATTGTTTACGCGAACGTTGCCGGAATCACAGAACCTATACCAACCCTCATTGATTCTGGAGCATCAAAGAACTTCCTGGACATTTCGTGGGCTCAATCCAACAACATCCCACTCATAGAACTCTCCACTCCTAGAAGAGTAATTGGAATCCAGGGGAAAGAACTCTCTCACCAAATACGTTTCAAAGCAAAGCTGGAACTAGAGGTAGAGGGAAAAACTTTCAAACAAGTCTTCTTCGCAATGCCTACTGGAGAAACTAAACTTATCCTCGGACTGGAATGGTTAGAAGAATCAAACCCTGTCATCGACTGGAAAACAAAGCACATATCATGGCGAACAGAAGCCATTCAAGCAAGGACGGCCTCAATAGACGACCTGCCCGAGGAATTCAAGGAATTTGCCGACGTCTTCAGCAAAGAAAAATTCAAGAGAATCCCTGATCATCGCCCATACAACTGCGCCATCGACTTCAAGGAAGGAGCTGAACTCCCGAAACCAGCCAGACCTATCCCACTCTCTCCGGCAGAGTCAATTGCACTAAGAGAATACTTGGATGAAGAAATTGCAGCAGGGAAAATCCGACCAAGCAAATCACCCATTGCATCACCTTGCTTCTTCGTCAAAAAGCCTATCGACCCCAAAAATCCAGGGGCAGTCCGCCAACTACGACTAGTTCAAGACCTCAGAGGAGTAAACGCCATTACAAAGGACGACAGGTTCCCAATGCCCCTGATGGAAGACCTCTTGGATAAAATCAAGGACGCAAAAATTTTCTCCAAAATCGATTTGCGCATGGGTTTCAACAATATCAGAATCAGGGAAGGAGACGAATGGAAGACAGCTTTCAGAACAAAAGAAGGACTATTTGAATACGTCGTCATGCCGTTTGGACTAAAAAACGCGCCCGCTATATTCCAAAGATATATGAACCACATCTTCCATGATCTCATCGACGTATGTGTCATAGTATATATCGACGACATCCTTGTCTTCTCTAAGGACAGAAGTCAACATACTGTGGATGTCAGGAAGGTGCTAAAAATCTTGCTGGAAGAAAATCTATTCGCAAAGCTTCCAAAATGCGAATTCTTTGTCACCAAATTAACATATACTGGACTTGGAATCAGCGATTCAGGCATCTCTATGGAGGAAGAAAAAGTCAAGGCAATAAAGGAATGGAAGGAACCAAGAACGGTCAAACAAGTTCAGGCGTTCCTAGGATTCGCAAACTTCTACAGAAGATTCGTTCCGAATTTCAGCCGTTTAGCAAAGCCCCTGACAACCTTAACAAGAAAGGAGAACAAATGGGAATGGGGAAACAATCAACAGGAAGCTTTTGAGGCTCTAAAAACAGAAATCAGCAAAGAGCCTACTCTACGCCATCCAAACCCTGACAAACCTTTTTTTTTGGAAACGGATGCGAGTGGAGTAGCAATGGGAGCAATCTTGTCGCAAAGACAAGACGATGGCTACTTACACCCTATTGCTTTTCTTTCAAAGTCTTTCAACGAGGCTCAACTCAACTACGACGTCCACGACAAAGAACTTATGGCTATCATAGAATCTTTAACACATTGGAGGCTATATCTTGAAGGAACAAGGGACCCTATCACTATCTACACCGACCATAGGAACCTACAATTCTGGAAGGAAGCAAGAACGTTCAACCGTCGACACGCAAGATGGCACCAATTGCTTGCTTCCTATAACTTTGACATCATTTATCGCCCTGGAATCCTGTCTTCAAAACCGGACCTGTTGTCAAGACGGTCAGACCATGAAGATATCCCGACGCCTGAACAAGTTATGATATCTGTTGAAAGGTTCAAGGGATTTATGGGACAGGTTGACACAAACATTATAGAAACTATCAAGGAGGCTCAGGAAACGGATGAAGGTTTGGCACAAATCAAAGAGATCTGCATGTCAAGGGAAACGCTACCAAAAACCCTACAACACAGCGCAAAAGATTATGACTTCAAGGAGGGACTATTATGGTTCAAAGGAAGGATCTACGTACCAGAGGATAAGGAATCCAGACTGGCCATCATGCGAGTGCATCACGACTCAAAAATCGCAGGACATCAAGGACAAGCTAGAACACTGGAACTAATATCAAGAAGGTACTTCTGGCCAGGGATGAAGCAAAGCATAAACAGATACGTGGAGTCCTGCGAGACCTGCCAGCGGACAAAGGGATCGAAGTCAATAGTCCCGACCAAGCCTCTGGAGATTCCAAAAGGACCATGGGAAGACATAGCGTTCGACTTCGTGGTGAAATTACCAAAATCCAGAGGATCAGATAGCATCTTAGTAGTGGTGGACCGATTCTCAAGAATGGCGCATTTCATACCCTGCAAAGAGTCTCACACGGCAAGCGACCTTGCAAATCTTTTCATCACAAATGTTTGGAAACTGCACGGTTTCCCAAAGAGCACGATCTCAGACCGAGGGACCACTTTCAATTCCAAACTTATGAAAGCCATTTACGAGAAAATTGGAACTAGCCCAGGTTTCAGTACTGCCTACCACCCCCAAACAGATGGAATAACGGAGAGAATCAATCAATGGATGGAAGGCTGGCTACGATCGTTTGTCAACTACCGGCAGGATGATTGGGCGGACTTATTACCAATTGCGGAGTTTAGCTATAATCTTCAGAAGCATCGCGTAACAGGTAATTCCCCTTTTGAAATTGTCTATGGGAGGGAACCGCTGTGGAACATCTCAGCGGAAGAATCAGCGGTTCCAGAAGCAAACAACATCACAGGAAAATGGCGGAAAATCCACGACGAAGCAATCGCATCTATGGAAACCCAAAGGCTCCCAGAAGAAGAGCCAAAGAGCAAGTTTCAAGAAGGAAATCTAGTATGGCTACTCGGAAAGAACATTCAAACAAAAAGACCATCAAAGAAACTGGACAACAAAAAGCACGGGCCATTTGTCGTGAAGCGACAGATAGGATCACACGCTTATGAGCTTGATCTGCCGGCAACAATGAGGGTGCACCCTGTTTTCCACGTTGATTTGCTCAGCCCTTACAAGAGAGACACCGAGTTCAGCCGCAATCAACCCCGACCACCTCCGGTCATAACGGAGGAAGGAGAAGAAGAATATGAAGTAGAGAAGATCTTGGACTGGAAGGAAACAAAGGACGGCCTTTTTTACAGGGTCAGATGGAAGGGTTATGGAAGTGAAGAAGACACAGAACAAGCGGCGGAAGATTTTGGTCACCTTTCAAAGATCATCAAGGACCTTCTACGCCGACACCCCGAGGCTCCCACGCCATCTAACTACGCTCCAGGAAGGATAAAAGGCAGAGGCGGCGAAACCAGTAGTGCCACCTGCAAAACTTGCAACTACTCAAATCTACACTCCTCACTCTACTCACTAAATCTTTTTTGTTGTCAACAATGCCTGCTGCCACCCGCTCCACCATTGTCAACAACCTCACTCACGTCCTCGAAGGACCTGCCTTTGCCACGGCAAGGGTCCTTGACTCCGGAGCAGCCCTCTACGTCTTCAAGAGGTCACAGCAAAGCTCGGGCAGAATGCACTTCAGGGCCTCGGACAACATCCTCCACTCAGACCTGGGGGAATTCCAGTGGGTCGGAAAAAAATGGCCAACACGCATGCAGCTCCTACGAAAGGACATATATGTCTGCCGGGGGTGTGCCGCATTCCAGGTCTCGGAGGTCGTGCTCCTCTCCACCCACATGCTCGGGGTGGTCGAATGGGGACAAGGAGTGTACTCAAGCGAGTGGGTACCAGGTTACGACGGGAGGCAGCCAACGCTCCGACCTAGATGGAACGATGCCTGGGATGCCAACTACGAACAGGACCTGAGCGACTGGAGGATGGAGAGGGGCCGATACCAGAAGGAGAAGATCAACTGGGAACCTTACTGGTGGAAAAAGGAGGAGACTGACGTGTCAGCATGGAAGGAGGTGGAGCCCGATGTACGTCAGTGGGATGAAGAATTTGTGGAGGCCCAGAAGAGGGTTTTGGACTGGGCCAAGGCGGACTGGACGAAGGAGGAAACCTGGGAGGAATGGGAGAAGTTCTCGGACGAACCGGGGAACACTGTGTTCAATCCCATCGACCTGACCCTAGAGGAAGATGAAGGGCTTGAAGAATTTATGCTGAGGAAGGGGAAGGACTGCGCGGTACAGTAAGTCCATTCAGGTCCCCCAAATGGACTCATAGGGGGGAGTAATGTCGTGAGCCAGCTCACTCCATCGGACTCGCCTGTTGTCTCGTCCGCCTGTCCTCTTCTTTGTGTTGTGTTTCCGTTTCTGTTTGCCGCGTTGCCACCTTCTTGTGGTTATATGTTACATTGTGTAACGCGGCTGTGCCTTACACGAGTCATGTCTGTTCATACAGCATGACTCACATGGACACTCCTGACTGGCTGTTGTGTATGACTCGTGTGGCTGCGCCTTGTATGACTCGGCCACTTTGTGAATATATATAGAGGACCAACAAGCCTGGCAACCCCAGCTTGTTTTGTCTCGTCAAAACATCCCCTCTGAGTGACACTTAGAACCACCCCTACCCTCGAGAGCCTACAGACGCTTAAGGGTGTTGCGGTTCAAGAGGTCACTTAGGTTTTAGTGCCGTCCACTCTCCATCGCGGCTTGTCTCATAGCCACCAAGAAGAAGCTTACGACATCGGCCCCTCTCCATCCTCCAGTCGCTCAGGTCCTTTTCGTAGTTGGCGTCCCAGGCATCGTTCCATCTAGGTCGGAGCGTTGGCTGCCTTCCGTCGTAACCTGGTACCCACTTGATCGAGTACGCTCCTTCTTGTCCCCATTCAACCACCCCGAGCATGTGGGTGGAGAGGAGAACGACCTCCGAGACCTGGAAAGCGGCACAACCCCGGCAGACAAATATGTCCTTCCGTAGGAGTTGCATGCGTGTTGGCCATTTTTTTCCGACCCACTGGAATTCCCCCAGGTCTGAGTGGAGGATGTCGTCCGAGGCCCTGAAGTGCATTCTGCCCGAGCCTTGTTGTGACCTTTTGAAGACGTAGAGGGCGGCTCCGGAGTCAAGGATCCTTGCCGTGGCAAAGGCAGGCCCTTCGAGGACGCGGGTGAGGTTGTTGGTAATGGTAGAGCGGGAGACGGCAGGCATGGTGGAGAGCAGAAAAGATTTAAAGCGTAGAGTTGCGAGTTTGTTCTGGAGTAGTTGCAAGTTTTGCAGATGTCACTACCCATTTCGCCCCCTCTGCCTTTTATCTTTCCTGGAATGTAGTTGGATGGCGTGGGAGCTTTGGGGTGTTGGCATAGAAGGTCCTTGATGATCTTAGAGAGGTGACCAAAATCTTCTGCCCTTTGTTCTGTGTCTTCTTCACTTCCATAACCCTTCCATCTGACCCTGTAAAAAAGACCGTCCTTTGTCTCCTTCCAGTCCAAAATCTTCTCTACTTCATATTCTTCTTCTCCTTCTTCTGTTATGATCGGCAGTGGTCGGGGTTGGTTTCGGCTGAACTCTGTGTCTTCTTTGTAAGGGCTGAGCAAGTCGATGTGGAAAACAGGGTGCACCCTCATTGTTGCCGGCAAATCAAGCTCATAAGCGTGTGACCCTATTTTTCGCTTCACAACAAATGGCCCGTGCTTTTTGTTATCCAGTTTCTTAGATGGTCTTTTTGTTTGGATGTTCTTTCCCAGCAGCCATACTAGATCTCCTTCTTGGTACTCGTTCTTTGGTTCTTCTTCTGGGAGCCTTTGGGTTTCCATTGATGCAATTGCTTCGTCGTGGATTTTTCGCCATTTTCCTGTGATGTTGTTTGCTTCTGGAACTGCCGATTCTTCTGCTGAGATGTTCCACAGTGGTTCCCTCCCGTAGACAATTTCAAAAGGGGAACCACCTGTTACGCGGTGCTTCTGTAGATTATAGCTGAACTCTGCAATTGGTAATAAGTCCACCCAATCATCCTGCCGGTAGTTGACAAACGATCGTAGCCAGCCTTCCATCCATTGATTGATTCTCTCCGTTATTCCATCTGTTTGGGGGTGGTAGGCAGTGCTGAAACCTGGGCTAGTTCCAATTTTCTCGTAGATGGCTTTCATAAGTTTGGAATTGAAAGTGGTTCCTCGGTCCGAGATTGTGCTCTTTGGAAAACCGTGCAGTTTCCAGACATTCGTGATAAAAAGATTTGCAAGGTCGCTTGCCGTGTGGGATTCTTTGCAGGGTATGAAGTGTGCCATTCTTGAGAACCGGTCCACCACTACTAAGATGCTATCTGATCCTCTGGATTTTGGCAACTTTACTATAAAGTCAAACGCTATGTCTTCCCATGGTCCTTTTGGAATCTCCAGAGGCTTGATCGGTACTATTTGCTTTGATCCCTTTGTCCGTTGGCAGGTCTCGCAGGATTCCACGTATCTGTTTATGCTTTGCTTCATTCCCGGCCAAAAGTATCTTCTTGATATTAGTTCCAGTGTTCTAGCCTGTCCTTGATGTCCCGCGATTTTTGAGTCGTGATGAACCCGCATGATGGCCAGTCTGGCTTCCTTATCTTCTGGCACGTAGATCCTTCCCTTGAACCATAATAGTCCCTCCTTGAAATCATAATCCTTTGCGCTGTGTTGTAGGGTTTTTGGTAACGTTTCCCTCGATTTGCAGATTTCTTTGATTTGTGCCAATCCTTCATCTGTTTCCTGAGCCTCCCTGATAGACTCTATGATGTTTGTGTCTATTTGTCCCATAAATCCTTTGAACCTTTCGACAGATATCATAACTTGTTCGGGCGTCAGGATATCTTCATGGTCAGATCGTCTTGACAATAGGTCTGGTTTTGAAGACAGGATTCCAGGGCGATATATGATGTCAAAGTTATAGGAAGCAAGCAATTGGTGCCATCTTGCGTGTCGGCGGTTGAACGTTCTTGCTTCTTTCCAGAATTGTAAGTTCCTATGATCGGTGTAGATGGTGATAGGGTCCCTTGTTCCTTCAAGGTAAAGCCTCCAATGTGTCAAAGATTCTATGATAGCCATAAGTTCTTTATCGTGGACGTCGTAGTTGAGTTGAGCTTCGTTGAAAGACTTTGAAAGGAAAGCAATAGGGTGTAAGTAGCCATCGTCTTGTCTTTGCGACAAGATTGCTCCCATTGCTACTCCACTTGCATCTGTTTCCAGGAAAAAGGGTTTGTCAGGGTTTGGATGGCGTAGAGTAGGTTCTTTGCTGATTTCTGTTTTTAGAGCCTCAAAAGCTTCCTGTTGATTGTTTCCCCATTCCCATTTGTTCTCCTTTCTTGGTAAGGTTGTCAGGGGCTTTGCTAAACGGCTGAAATTCGGAACAAATCTTCTATAGAAATTTGCAAATCCTAGGAACGCCTGAACTTGTTTGACCGTTCTTGGTTCCTTCCATTCCTTTATGGCTTTGACTTTTTCTTCCTCCATTGAGATGCCTGAATCGCTGATTCCAAGTCCGGTATATGTCAGTTTGGTGACAAAGAATTCGCATTTTGGGAGCTTTGCAAATAGATTTTCTTCCAGCAAGATTTTTAGCACTTTCCTGACATCCACGGTATGTTGACTTCTGTCCTTGGAGAAGACTAGGATGTCGTCGATATATACAATGACGCATACGTCGATTAGATCATGGAAGATGTGGTTCATATATCTTTGAAATATGGCGGGTGCGTTTTTTAGTCCAAACGGCATGACGACGTATTTGAACAGTCCTTCCTTTGTTCTGAAAGCTGTCTTCCATTCGTCTCCTTCCCTGATTCTGATATTGTTGAAACCCATGCGCAAATCAATTTTGGAGAAAATTTTTGCGTCCTTGATTTTATCCAAGAGGTCTTCCATCAGGGGCATTGGGAATCTGTCGTCCTTCGTAATGGCGTTTACTCCTCTGAGATCTTGAACAAGTCGTAGTTGGCGTACTGCTCCTGGATTTTTGGGGTCGATCGGTTTTTTGACAAAGAAACAAGGTGATGCAATGGGTGATTTGCTTGGTCGGATTTTCCCTGCTGCGATTTCTTCATCCAAGTATTCTCTCAGTGCAATTGACTCTGCCGGAGAAAGTGGGATAGGTCTGGCTGGTTTCGGAAGTTCAGCTCCTTCCTTGAAGTCGATGGCGCAGTCGTATGGGCGATGATCAGGGATTCTCTTGAATTTTTCTTTGCTGAAGACGTCGGCAAATTCCTTGAATTCTTCAGGCAGGTCGTCTATTGAGGCCGTCCTTGCTTGAATGGCTTCTGTCCGCCATGATATGTGCTTTGTTTTCCAATCGATGACAGGGTTCAATTCTTCTAACCATTCCAGTCCGAGGATAAGTTTAGTTTCTCCAGTAGGCATTGCGAAGAAGACTTGTTTGAAAGTTCTTCCCTCTACTTCTAGTTCCAGCCTTGCTTTGAAACGTATTTGGTGAGAGAGTTCTTTCCCTTGGATTCCAATTACTTTTCTAGGAGTGGAGAGTTCCATGAGTGGAATATTGTTGGATCGAGCCCACGAAATGTCCAGGAAGTTCTTTGATGCTCCAGAATCGATGAGGGTTGGGATAGGTTCTGTGATTCCGGCAACGTTTGCGTAAACAATGGTAGATTCATTTGTCGCTCTAAAGTACATTGTTTCCATTGCCGGTTTCTTGGTCTCTCCACACACAGTTAGAGGGAGACCCCTTCTTTTCCCGAGTCTTCTCCAATTGTTGCCTCCCTTCCTTTAATGCTGGGTTCCGTTGTTATCCATTCCTTGGACGGACATTTGAATGAGCGGTGTCCTTCCTGTCCGCACTTTAGGCAGCGGTTGGTTGCTATCCTTGCTTTGTAAACTTTGTCGGGTAGCCGCTTTGTAGAGGGTTGTCCGCTAGCGGTTGCTTGAGGTGTCTTCTTTCCTGTAGAGGTCTTGATTTGCTGCAACTTCTGGTCAATAGAGATTGCGATAGAGATCCACCGGTCTAGTGACAGCTCCCGCTCCGTTCCGTCCTCGTTAATCAGGGTTAATTCGAATCGAGCTAGTTCGGTTTTTACTTCATGCTTCAGTCCTTCCTTGAATTGGTTGATCAGTGCTTCCTGTCCCCAGTTGACGTCGACCAATAGGTAACGGAATTCAGAAGCATAGTTTGCTACCGAATTGATCTGCTTGCATTTCCTGATATCGATTTCGGCTTTTGCCTTTTTGTTGGGGTCGCTAAATTGTTCCATGAAGTGCGCTTTGAAACCTTCACATGAGGCAAGACTTTGGTTAATTTCTCCTTGGTTAAGCGATCGTAAGAGAACTTGTGCCCAGTGAGTGGCGGCTTTGTTCTCGGATTTGAAGTTTGCTAGGGCTTCGCGGATCCTTTCCTCGTCGGAAGTGTATTGATCGCCTAGACGTACAAAATAACTTTCCATTTGCGTGATGAACATCTCAGCGCCTTCTCCCTTCTTTCCGTCAAAGGATTCTGGACAAGTCACCTTGGGACGACGTGATCCGCTACCGATGTTTGGGTTCTTGGTTAGTCGTTGGATTCTTAATTCTAATTCGTCGATCCTGGTAGATTCCGCGTCTGGATGCGGTGGAGAATTTGATCGCCTAGAGGGGATTCCGTGCAGAGATGCTTCGTCCATTTCTTCTCGCATGTTGTTTATAGCTTCTTGAACTTCCGTGATCTTGTTAGTGAAAGAGGCTCCCTCCTGTCGTAAGGTTTCTAGTCCTTGTGTTACTGCCTCATTCCATTTGAGTTGTCCTTGTCTTGTAGTGTTGATCTCTTCGCGTATATTATTCACTAGTCCTTGGGTATTGGTAACTTCATTTCGAAGGCGGGTTACGTCTTGACCGACTAGAAAGGAATTATGTTCGCCATTTCTTGCCGAGTTCAAAATGTCCGTCAAGGTTCCTTGTAGGGTATTGATGGAGTCATTAAAGATTTGCTGGTTGTTTGCTAGAACTTGTGTGGCTTGTTCTAGACCACTAAGCCTTCGATCTATAGTGACCCTCATTCCGTCTATAACCCTAAGGGTGGCGTTGTGTCTCCCTTCTAGAAGGTCGTCCAGGTCGTCTAGGTTACTGATTACAGTCCTGCCGCTAGAGCTGGAACTTGAACTTGAACTTCCTGGATCACCGGCGCCCTGTTGTACCGGGGCTGATTGCTGGGAGTAACCCTGTGGGACATATGGTGGTGCTGGAATTGCTGGTGTAACTGGCTGGGAAGCCAATGGGATTGGTCCTGCATTGGTGATAGTTCCTCCAATTTGCGGGACTGTGGGGACATTGGGAATGTGTGGTGTAGGAGGAGGTCTAATGGGAACAAGCGACACGCCCCCATGAGCTTCGGGTTGGGGAGAAAAGAAGTGTCTTCTAGTCCCTGATGGCCACAAGGGACGTGATGGTCCTGGACTTCCAGTTGGGATGCGAATTACAGCCGGAGTGGGGTCGTTTGTGAGATCTCCTGGTTCTCTATTCGTGATAGTGGGTTCCTCCTCTTGTACAGTTGTTATGTCGGCAATGCCGAAAGATCCTGGCATTGATGCTTGACTTTGGGGGCGTGATCGAGCGGGGCCTCCCGCTTGAGTTTGTGCAATATCTTGCTCGTTCAGTGATCCTGTGGGCCTTGCTGCCCGACTGGGTCCTCTTCTTGTTGATATGGTGGATGCTGGACGTGATCCTCCGTCCTCTTGAATAGACATGTTTGTTAAGCTTGTTTTGTAATGTCGTAAGCTTCTTCT
The DNA here is from genome assembly GCA_037039685.1 of Ceratobasidium sp. AG-K. Taxonomy (NCBI): domain Eukaryota; kingdom Fungi; phylum Basidiomycota; class Agaricomycetes; order Cantharellales; family Ceratobasidiaceae; genus Ceratobasidium; species Ceratobasidium sp. AG-K. The sequence goes on along the minus strand of JAWNGF010000007.1, from coordinate 2,537,701 downwards.
TGATGGCTACGAAACAAGCCGCGGTGGAGAGTGGACGGCACTAAGACCTAAGTGACCTCTTGAACCGCAACACACTTAAGCGTCTGTAGGCTCTTGAGGGTAGGGGTGGTTCAAAGTGTCACTCAAAGGGGATGTTTTGACGAGACAAAACAAGCTGGGGTTGCCAGGCTTGTTGGTCCTCTATATATATAAGCAAAGTGGCCGAGTCATACAAGGCGCAGCCACACGAGTCACACAAAACAGCCAGTCAGGAGTGTCCATGTGAGTCATGCTGTATGAACAGACATGACTCGTACAAAGCACAGCCGCGCTACACAATGTAACGGAATAACCACAAGAAGGTGGCAACGCGGCAAACGGGAACGGAACTTAACACACAAGAAGGGAACAGGCGGGCGAGACAACAGTCGAGTCCGATGGGGTGAGCTGGCTCACGACAAACTTCCGCTCAAATAGCTGACCTCAGGTTACGCAAAGGGTTCGCCAAAGTCATACTCCTTATGAGGGGTCGTCTCAAAGGTTTGTCTTCAGTGATCATCAAAGACCTAATCTAATCTAATTATATGATCTAGTCAAGCCATTCGATGTCTCGCTCAACTGGATGGGCCAATACTCAAACCTCAAAAAGATGGAGTTTTGGCAAGAAGAAGACCCACTCACCCGACTGAATATGCTCCGCTCGGCCCGAAACAGGGGAAGCATCACACCAACCTATGCCAAGATTCTCAAAGCCCATCAGGACTGAGGTGTGCTTGATATCCGAGCCAACACAAGTCTCAAGCACGTGAATTGGGACCAAGTGTCCAAAACGTGGGAGCTCGATCTGCGAGTAGGCAAAATACCCAAGACGATCTTGTCATGAGCTGACTAAGCTCAGACATTTTGTTCTGATTTTATATCTTTTTTTCCGAACACTTTCCTTTTTTGGTACAAATGTCCTCTGGCGCTTAACTTGTATCATGTGATGTATTTGTCTTTTCATTTGATATTGGTGATGCTTCCGGAACTTCCAGAATGTCGAGTCATGTCTCTTATCTCGCTTATCATTGGTTGTACTCGGCTTTCCCACACTGATAGATGATGACGTGGCATTGATCCCTCATGTATATAAACCTAGAGGTCAAGCCGGTTAACGACAAGGCTTGACCTCCTCTCCATTAGGACTTGCTTAAATCAAATCCTCTTAACTATCACCATTCCTTGGGTTCTAGGACTTCCTACAGTCGAACCCCTCAACTCTTACACACCTAATTGACCCAAGTTGGGACAGATCTCCGCGGACTATATTGTCGCCGCAACCGGCACTATCCTGTCATTTCTCTCACTGCCTTTTATCAAGACCCTCACCCAAAATCCAAATATGCCAGCTTGCCAAACCGCGGGAGGGCTCCCAATGTTAACTTTGCATCTCCAATGGCCTGGTCTGCTGCTGTTTTGTGTTGGAGGATACAGTGCGCTCCAGGTTGGCCCAGGTGCGTTCAATCTGGGTGGGATGCGGGAAGCCACGGATTGGGTTGTGGAGAGACTGGAAGAGTTGGTGCTTGGTCAAGATGAAGAAGAAGTGTCCGGTGAATATGCGGACAAAGAGACCAAGGCAGGCGGGGAACTGAAGGGAGCATATACATATTTCGATTTCAATGTTTTATCTGTTGAAGGGTGAATATGCGTAGCGGCCACCTTGACAGAATCAGCCAGGACTAATATAAAATGGTGCATATACGCATATGCCTGATTGCGTTCCGAACATTTATCGCCTGGAGTAATCATGAATAAATGAATGCATTGATACGTCAAGTTCGCGCCTAACACTGAAGTCTCAGTTTACCCCAGAGCTAACATACATCTGCTTTGTTGATTCTATTGTTGGAAGGGCCCGGTGCTTCAGGCTTTTCTGGCTCACATTGCTTTTGAGTGCACATTCGGAGAACTGATCGAACAACTGAAACAACAGTCGATCAATTGAGAGGCTTATAGGACAAGTCAAACAAGGTATAATGAACCTACATGGACCACGTTCTGGGATAGAACTCATGTAGCCTCTGAAGCGGGGATACTAAGTACATGAACAATGGCACAACGCTGGCTTTTTTCCAGGCGGCTGCATGAAGGATACAAGTGCTGCTCGGCGCAGAGCGTGGAAGGCACGAGAGACTGGATAATGGTGGTTACCATTGGAAGGCAAGCATGGAGAGTGAGTACGTTGCTGGGTGTGAAGAATGTATCCTATGCTGTCGTTGGTGGTCACATACCAGGCCAGGGGCGGAGCCGCCAGGACAGGGGTCGAGTGCATCAGGAAAAGCCGCCGGCTCTGATGAGGAGTAGATGTCTGATCAAATCACATCTTGCTTATTTGGGCCGTAGATCCAAAGTGATACATCTCATTCTGACGAATTGCTTCTCAGGCCGAGGCTCTAATTACCCAGCCTTTTCTACCTGAATTGTATTCTCAGCTACATTTCACAATGGTGAGTTAACGACTTATTTTAACTCATAGGTAGTTTCAGCTTGGGTATTTATTGTGATTTCCTTTTAGAGATCTGGTTGCATGGCCTGCATTAAGCTACGATCTGGCTCTGGTTATTAGTTATTAAAGTGTATATACATGAGAAACAAATATATGCTATCTTCTGACCACTCGCTTGTAACCAAAATGAGATAACCGAACCAAAAATGCGATTATAACCACTTCCCGATATGGTTCTTCCAACCAATGAAAGAGTTGTGACTCCCGTCATTCTGACGTGAACAATTCGCGCAAAAACATTGTAATTGGCTCATAATTATGGTTTGCATTATAGTGAATGTGAGCTAGGCAATGAGTAGACAACACATTATTACCGCATTTCTTGCTGGGCAGGCTTTCCTGATGGCCCAAAGAATGGTCCGGTGCACGTGATGATCCGAGGGAGCCATGCCCACCTAGCCTGCCACGACCACACCAACTCACCAATGTCAAATAATCGTACCCCGTCGGCTCCGTCCAAACTTCCGTTCCTCGTCGTAGAATATTATGACATAAAAGCAGCTATCGCCCGAAACGCAAACTACCAAGTAGGCACTTGTGCATACCAGGCTTGCGTCGCTTGAGCCGTTGACATTACGATCAAGGAGACTTTAGCATCCATCAAGAAAATGTTCCCTGCGCTTTGAAATGTACAAGACGAGGACATTTTTATCAATGCACTCCTTGGAGAGGTAGACAATACACTCCAAATTGCCGAGGAGATATGGTCTGATCTCTTACCAAGGCTGTCTTCCGTCAAAGCCACGCTAGACGTCGACCTTTCGAACCAACGGAACAAAACTGAAAAAGGCCTCGAGCAAACAAAACCAAAAGAGCAAGCAGAAGCGGGAGGTTAGTCTAATGAGAATAATTACCAATGAGAATTCAAGCCTGATTTACCAAAGATGCAGTAACAATACATATACAACGTCGATTAGGTAGTAACTGGAATAACCTATTGTGAATCGAATGGAATATGCAAATCGAATATACACGTTGCCTACTACCGAATGTGGCAAATTGACTCACTATATGCTGACTGATTATTTCTGTGCTGACCGATAGTACACGTATGCGTGTTACTAATTGTTCTCTTATCGTTCTCTCATGTTCTACTCATGTGTGTATATAAAGCGACTGCGTATTCACACAATACATCATCCTTGTAGTTCACTTCCACTGCGCGGTCTAGCTAAGAAGCTCATTGAGTGCAAGACGTTCTCGGTAATATCTCAATAGGTTATGAGCCCTGATTGGCTCTCTTAGGCATTCACATCGTTTTTCTACTTGCCCACCGTGTCTTCTGCGTCCTCAAACGGACAGCTCTCTACCCCAGAGCATTCGCCTCAACAACAACCAGTCAAGGTATCTCCCGACGTTACCACATCTGAAGACAAGGTCTCACTTGACCTCCAACCCGAATTCGCCGATCCCAAACCAACAGGATTTGTCAACCCCGATTATTACAAGCAACTTGATATTGCTCTTCCTGGATCTCCAGTCACTGATCCAACCTACCAGCCACCTTATATCAATCAATTACACACTCAGCTTGTTAATTCTGCTTACGGCAGTGCACAATACCATCGACTACTTTCCTTTTTAGCCGATTATCAAAATCTACTCGATTTTTACAAGCCCGACGAGGCTGCACAGATTACTTGTGAAGAAGCCGAGGCACTAGAACCTTTTCTATTCGAACTCAAACACGTCGGATATCCATCGCCACCTCCTACACCGCATATATGCCTCAGAACATATCGTGCACCGCCTATCTTCACTATGGCGCAAGTTCCCGCCATTTCCGACAATAATTTCAAGATCCCATTGCTAAACGGACGCGATAATTACCCAATTTGGTGCATCCAAATTCAAGATATGTTACTTGAAACTGAACTATGGGACTATGTTGGCGGAAACAACACAAATCAACTCGTTGCACGACAAGCCATTCCTGAACAACAAGACGGGAATGGAAACGTTATTGTACCCGGTGTAGCTGCAATCACAGATCAACAATGCCAAGAATGGGAAAAGAACAATCGCAAAGCCCTCAGCGTCATTAGAAGACGCATAGAAGCAGCACCTATGATTCATGTAGCTTGACTCGACACAGCATCGGCTGTATGGGCCCGATTGCGACAGGTCTATCAGACCATTGGCACAGCAGCAATGACACTGCTACAAAATCAATTTACCGGCCTTTGAATGGCAGAATCCGATGACATGGAAGAGCACATCAAGAAATTGCAATCCATCTTCGACAAACTTAATACTGCACTTCTAGCCAAAGGATCAAACCCCATAATTGAACTCAAATTTATCCAACAATTACTTGCCTCTTTGCCCAAATCCTGGCAATACTTAGTATCAGTAATCGATCAAACACCTGTTCAAGGCAATAATGAAGGCATCCAACTATCTGCCAACATTACATCACGCCTTCTAGCTGAATACCATTGCCGTAAAGCCCAAACGGGCGAAAAATCGTTCTTCGCCATGAACCGCCCCAATAACCGCCCCCAACAACAAGGAAATGCATCTGATCGACTCAACAAACGATGCAACAATTGTAATATCATTGGACACATTAAACGCGAATGCCAAAAACCCGGAGGCGGCGCATACAAAGGCGGAAATCGTCAAAATAACGGCGGAAACAACTCAAACTTGCAAAATCGAAATGGAAACCGTAACAACTACAACAGGAACGGTCAAAATTCGAATCAAGGACGAAACAACAATCAAAACCGCAACCAGAATCGCGGAAATTCCAACGGAAATCAAAACTTGAACCAAGGAGGTAATAGGAACCAATCCAACACAAATCAACAAGGACAAACTGCACATATTGCATCAGCTGACAACGGAGAAATTGCCTTCTCTTTCCAAATGAATTTCGAAAATCTTCCACTCATTCGAGAAGAACCCTACCCTCCACCCGGTCTAGATTTTTTCGACGCTTCCAGAACGGGTTCATGCATACGTTTCCGATCGCCTAGATCCATCAAAGATTGTCATCAATGGACAATCAGAAGATCAATATGGTTTTGCCATGGAAGACGCCTGGATAATTGATTCTGCTGCATCCTGCCACGTTACCAATTGCCGAGAACACCTCCTGAACTTTATTCCGTTCAAATGAACAGTAACTGGAATAGGAGGAACAGCAGAAATCAGCAGAATGGGCGACATCATTCTATATACTTCAACAAATGCACCGATTGTAAATGGATCTAGGGTCCAATGGACAGGTCGCCCGAACAACTCGATCACCTTCAAGAATGTTGCACTAGTTGAGAATTGTCCAGTAAACCTTATTTCCCTATCTGCTTGGACCAATCAATACCCGAAACACAATTTTCACATCCAGGGGAAGTACATCCATGCCAAATCCGGCCCATCAGATGAATCTCTGTTTGCTGTTGCTGAAAAGATAGGAAACCAACAATCCGGTAATTCCTGGTACCTGATTGCCACTACCAACATTGGTCAAACTGCAATGATCACACGTTCCCTTGATGATTGGCACATCATTCTTGGTCATACTTCTTATGACAACATTCTTCGCTTACAACGCATCAAAGGTGTCAAGGGTATTGAGATCATGAAAGCACCAAAATCTTGGACAGCAGACTGTGTTGGATGTATGAAGGGTAAAACAACCGTCCGACCTTTTGGCCCCCTCAAACTCGAAAACAAGGCAAACATTGGCAATTTGATCTACTCTGACGTCTGGGGCCCCGCTCGAACTACCTCCCTACAAGGCAACAACTACTACATCATATTCGTTGATGCAGCAAGTCGATATAGCTTCATTGCCTTCATGAAAACAAAGGGAGAGGCAGTCAAAAAATATATAACCTTCGCCAAATGGATGAAAACACAACAAAATTTGGAAATCAAGCGAATCCACTTTGACAATGGAAAAGAACTCATCAATTCCAAATTACAAGCATTCTGTAATGACAAGGGCACTGAAATTACCACAACAGCCCCTTATTCATCCCAACAGAATGGCCCAGCAGAACGTCGACACAGGACCCTGACGGAACGAGGCCGATCCATGTTGCATGCACATTCCAACACCCGGAACAAACCTTATCTCTGGGAAGAAGCAATTGCTTATGCCAACAAAATTTCAAACAATATGCCAACTGCCATAAATGGAAACTGGCAGATCCCCCACAAGATCATGTTCGGAAAAGTCGTTGATATGTCCTATTTTCAATTATTTGGGACTACATGCCATGTTTTGATCCAGAGGAAAGGACATGACAAATTAGACGCCAAAACACGTACAGCCATCTTCACTGGAATTTCGAACAACACAGGTGGTTCTTGGCGCTACTTGGCACTTCCTGATTGAGCAATTAGGGAATCTAGAAACGTCTTTTTCCCTTGACATTTGCCCAACCCAGCAGCACTTGGCGATGCACCCCCCCTAGGACTCTCTGAAGAAACAGAACCTTCTGAAGAATGAATTGAAGTCGAGGCACCAACTGAGGGGGAGATTGGACCAGAAAAGAAGTCCAACATGGAAAATAACAAATCCACTCGGCCATCGACTTCCACCCTGACAACTACAAAAGACAATGCTTCTAGTCAGGGGGAGCACATTCCAATCCCCGCATCTTCCACTGCTCCACACAACCCTATGCCACCTGTCTACTCCAAACCATTGCACACCCACACCACCAAACGTTACACCTGTAGCAATGTGGCGTCAGGTGCAGTATCTAGGGAGCATCAAGAATTGATATCTGATTGAGGCATAGCTCGTTCCCAAGAAGTCAATTGGATCAATGCAATGGAAGAAGTCCATCAACACATCATGGCAACAACTCAAGACCCTGATGACATCGCTTCCTTTGTTCCAACTAACTGTGGTCTTTTGTTTGATACTGGTGCCTTACCCGAACATGTTCTTCTTGCTCTTAACACTCTCCACCGATCACATGACAATATCACACCTTATGCCAAAGAATGGTTTCAATGTAACCATAGAGCTCTGGCAACTCAGACTATTGGTAACCCTGGCAACATCATCTTTGATGACCTTTCTCCTAGATGGGTTAACGCTATCAATGACCCTATCCATGGTGATGCCTGGATCAAAGCTGGCCACACTGAGTTTAACACGCTTAAACAAGCCAACACATTTGATGAAATCAATCGAGACGACATTCCCCCTGGCAAACAAATTCTTACTTCTGGAATGGTGACAAAGCTGAAACTCTATCAAGACGGCAATATTGCAAAATACAAGGCACGCTGCGTAGTACATGGCAACCGACAAATCCCTGGAAAATCATACAATGACACCACTTCGAATATGCCATATCTTGATGCTATCAGGATTGTTCTCAACATGGTTGCTCATGCAGATCTTGATTGTCACATCATTGATGTCACTGGCGCTTATATCCATGCCCCTATTGATCGCCCTCTTTATGTCGAATTCCCTGAAGGTTTTGGTAAACATGGACCCACAGTGATGAAACTCAAGAAAGCCCTTTATGGCGCTCATCAGTCCGGTTACCAATGGGAACAATTTTGCAATGAGAAGATTGCAACTCTTGGTTACAAGGAAAACCCCGTCGACATTTCCATTTTTATCTGTAACCAACACGGCGTCATTTCCATCCTAGTATGCTATGTTGATGACTTTATGATTGCTTGCACCCCTGGCCATATGCAACAAGTCAAATCCAAACTTATGTCGCTCTTCAATTGCTGAGATCTAGGGGAAGCAAAATCATTTTTAGGCATGAACATCATTCGAGATCGCACAGCCAAGACCCTTACCATTTCCATGGAACAATATATCAAGCAAATTGTATCACTTGCAGATCTTAGTAACGCCAAATATGCTCATTCCCCTATGTCGCATACTGTCGCGAGCCATGCTCTTGCCATCGGACTCGTCTACGTCTCATCCTCTCTTGTTACTTGTGTTTGCGCTTGTCTTTGTGTTTGTTCTTTGTTTGTCTTTCCCCTTGTTTTTCCTGCCGCGTTGCCACCTTCTTGTGGTTATGTGTTACACTGTGTAATGCGGCTGTGCTTTGTACAAGTCATGCCTGTTCATACAGCATGACTCACATGGACACTCCTGACTGGCTGTTTTTGTATGACTCATGTGGCTGCGCCTTGTATGACTTGGCCACTTTGTGAATATATATAGAGGACCAACAAGCCTGGTAACCCCAGCTTGTTTTGTCTCGTCAAACATCCCCTTTGAGTGACACTTTGAACCACCCCTACCCTCAAGAGCCTACAGACACTTAAGTGTCTGTGGTTCAAGAGGTCACTTAGGTCTTAGTGCCGTCCACTCTCCATCGCGACTTGTCTCATAGCCATTAAGAAGAAGCTTACGACATTACAAAACAAGCTTAACAACATACAAACATGTCTATTCAAGAAGATGGAGGATCATGTCCCTCATCCACTATATCAACAAGAAGAGGACCCAGTCAAGCCGCAAGGCCCACAGGATCACTAAACGAGCAAGATATCGCACAAGCCCAAGCAGGAGGACCTGCCCGATCACGTCCCCAAAGTCAAACATCAATGCCGGGAGCTTTTGGCATTGCCAACATGACAACGGTACAAGAAGAAGAACCCACTATTGTCGTAAGCTTCTTCCTAGTGGCTATGAGTCAAGCCGCGATGGAGAGTGGATGGCACTAAGACGTAAGTGACCTCTTGAACCACAACACACTTAAGCGTCTGTAGGCTCTTGAGGGTAGGGGTGGTTCTAAGTGTCACTCAGAGGGGATGTTTTGACGAGACAAAACAAGCTGGGGTTACCAGGCTTGTTGGTCCTCTATATATATTCAAGAAGAGGCCGAGTCATACAAGGCGTAGCCACAAGAGTCATACAAGACAGCCAGTCAGGAGTGTCCATGTGAGTCATGCTGTATGAACAGACATGACTCGTGCAAAGCACAGCCGCGTTACACGATGTAACAGAATAACCACAAGAAGGTGGCAACGCAGCAAACAGAAACAGAAACACAAGACAAAGAAGGGGACAGGCGGGCGAGACAACAGGCGAGTCCGATGGAGTGAGCTGGCTCACGACATTACTCCCCCCTATGGGTCCATTTGGGGGACCTGAATGGACCTACTGCACCGTGCAGTCCTTCCCTTTCTTCAGCATAAATTCCTCAAGCCCTTCATCTTCCTCCAGGGTTAGGTCGATGGGATTGAACGCAGTGTTCCCCGGTTCGTCCAAGAACTTCTCCCATTCTTCCCATGTCTCCTCCTTTGTCCAGTCAGCCTTGGACCAATCCAAGACCCTTTTCTGGACCTCCACAAACTCCTTGTCCCATTGTCGCACGTCTGGCTCCGTCTCTTTCCATGCCGAAACGTCCGCTTCCTCCCACTTCCACCAGTTAGGCGCCCACTCGAACTTCTCCTTCTGGTACCTTCCCCTTTCCAGCTTCCAGTCGCTCAAGTCCCTCTCGTAGTTGGCATCCCAGGCGTCGTTCCACCGGGGTCGCAGTGTTGGTTGCCTCCCGTCGTACCCCGGTACCCACTCGCTTGAGTATGCCCCTTCTTGCCCCCATTCGACGACTCCAAGCATGTGGGTGGATAGCAGAACCACCTCTGATACTTGGAAGGCCGCGCATCCTCGACAGACAAAGATGTCCTTTCTTGAAAGCTGCATTTTTGTCGGCCATTTTTTGCCGACCCACTGGAATTCGCCCAGGTCTGAGTGGAGGACGTCGTCCGACGCCCTAAAGTGCATTCTTCCCGAGCTTTGCTGGGACCTTTTGAAGACGTAGAGAGCGGCTCCGGCGTCAAGGATTCTCGCCGTAGCAAACGCTGGTCCGTCCAGGACTCGGGTGAGGTTGTTGACGATGGTGGAGCGGGAGACGGCAGGCATTGTGGAAAGCAGAGGAGATTTAGTGAGTTGAGCGATGAGTGGAGTTTGGAGTAGTAGCAAGTTTTGCAGATGTCACTACCGATTGCGCCCCCTCTGCCTTTTATCTTTCCTGGAATGTAGTTGGATGGCGTGGGAGCTTCGGGGTGTCGGCGTAGAAGGTCCTTGATGATCTTAGAAAGGTGACCAAAATCTTCCGCCCTTTGTTCTGTGTCTTCTTCACTTCCATAACCCTTCCATCTGACCCTGTAAAAAAGACCGTCCTTTGTCTCCTTCCAGTCCAAAATCTTCTCTACTTCATATTCTTCTTCTCCTTCTTCTGTTATGATCGGCGGTGGTCGGGGTTGGTTTCGGCTGAATTCTGTGTCTTCCTTGTAAGGGCTGAGCAAATCAATGTGAAAAACAGGGTGCACCCTCATTGTTGCCGGCACATCGAGCTCATAAGCGTGTGACCCTATTTTTTGCTTCACAACAAATGGCCCGTGCTTTTTGTTATCCAGTTTCTTTGATGGCCTCTTTGTTTGAATGTTCTTTCCCAGCAGCCATACTAGATCTCCTTCTTGGTACTCGTTTCTTGGCTCTTCTTCTGGGAGTTTTTGGGTTTCCATTGATGCGATTGCTTTGTCGTGGATTTTGCGCCATTTTTCTGTGATTTTGTTTGCTTCCGGAACCGCAGATTCTTCTGCTGAGATGTTCCACAGTGGTTCCCTCCTGTAGACAATTTCGAAAGGGGAACCTCCTGTTACGCGGTGTTTCTGTAGATTATAGCTGAATTCCGCAATCGGTAATAAGTCCGCCCAATCATCCTGTTGGTAGTTGACGAACGATCGTAGCCAGCCTTCCATCCATTGATTGATTCTCTCCGTTATTCCATCTGTTTGGGGGTGGTAGGCAGTACTGAAACCTGGGCTAGTTCCAATTTTCTCATAAATGGCCTTCATAAATTTGGAATTGAACGTAGTCCCTCGGTCTGAGATCGTGCTCTTTGGAAAACCGTGCAGTTTCCAAACATTTGTGACAAAAAGATTTGCCAACTGGCTTGCCGTGTGAGATTCTTTGCAGGGTATGAAGTGCGCCATTCTTGAGAATCGGTCCACCACTACTAGGATGCTATCTGATCCTCTGGACTTTGGTAATTTTACTACGAAGTCAAACGCTATGTCTTCCCACGGTCCTTTTGGAATCTCCAGAGGTTTGATCGGAACTATCGATTTTGATCCCTTTGTCCGTTGGCAAGTTTCACAGGACTCCACATATCTGTTTACGCTTTGCTTCATTCCTGGCCAGAAGTATCTTCTCGATATTAGTTCCAACGTTCTAGCTTGTCCTTGATGACCCGCGATTTTTGAGTTGTGGTGAGTCCGCATGATGGCCAATCTGGATTCCTTATCTTCTGGCACGTAAATCCTTCCCTTGAACCATAATAGTCCCTCCTTGAAATCATAATCTTTTGCACTGTGTTGCAGGGTTTTTGGTAGCGTTTCCCTTGATTTGCAGATTTCTTTGATTTGTGCCAACCCCTTGTCTGTTTCCTGAGCTTCTTTGATAGTCTCTATGATGTCTGTGTCCAGTTGTCCCATGAACCCTTTGAACCTTTCAACAGCTATCATAACTTGTTCAGGCGTGGGCGTATCTTCATGGTCGGATCGTCTTGACAATAGATCTGGTTTAGATGACAGGATTCCAGGGCGATATATGATGTCAAAGTTATAGGAGGCAAGCAATTGGTGCCATCTTGCGTGTCGACGGTTGAACATTCTTGCTTCCTTCCAGAACTGTAGGTTCCTATGATTGGTGTAGATGGTGATGGGGTCCCTTGTTCCCTCGAGGTATAGCCTCCAATGTGTTAAAGATTCTATGATGGCCATAAGTTCTTTATCGTGGACGTCGTAGTTGAGCTGAGCTTCGTTGAAAGATTTTGAAAGAAAAGCGATAGGGTGTAGGTAGCCGTCGTCTTGTCTTTGCGACAGGATTGCTCCCATTGCTACTCCACTTGCATCCGTTTCCAAGAAAAAGGGTTTGTCAGGGTTTGGATGGCGTAGTGTCGGTTCCTTGCTGATTTCTGTTTTTAGGGCCTCAAATGCTTCCTGCTGATCGTTTCCCCATTCCCATTTCTTCTCCTTTCTTGTTAGGGTTGTCAGGGGTTTTGCTAATCGGCTGAAATTCGGTACGAATCTTCTGTAGAAATTTGCGAATCCTAGGAACGCCTGAACTTGTTTGACCGTTCTTGGTTCTTTCCATTCCTTTATTGCCTTGACTTTTTCTTCCTCCATAGAGATGCCTGAATCGCTGATTCCAAGTCTAGTATATGTCAATTTGGTGACAAAGAATTCGCATTTCGGAAGCTTTGCGAATAGGTTTTCTTCCAGTAAAATTTTTAGCACTTTCCTGACATCCACGGTATGTTGACTTCTGTCCTTAGAGAAGACAAGGATGTCGTCAATGTATACTATGACACATACGTCGATAAGATCATGGAAGATATGGTTCATATATCTTTGGAAAATGGCGGGCGCGTTTTTTAGTCCAAAAGGCATGACAACGTATTCGAACAGCCCTTCTTTTGTTCTGAAAGCTGTCTTCCATTTGTCTCCTTCCCTGATTCTGATATTGTTGAAACCCATGCGCAGATCGATCTTGGAGAAGATTTTTGCGTCCTTGATTTTATCCAAGAGATCTTCCATTAGGGGCATTGGGAATCTGTCGTCCTTTGTAATGGCGTTTACTCCTCTGAGATCCTGAACAAGTCGTAGTTGGCGTACTGCCCCTGGGTTTTTGGGATCGATTGGTTTTTTGACAAAGAAGCAAGGTGATGCGATAGGTGATTTGCTTGGTCGGATTTTTCCCGCTGCGATTTCTTCATCTAAGTATTCTCTTAGTGCAATAGATTCTGCTGGAGAGAGTGGGATCGGTCTGGCTGGTTTCGGAAGCTCAATTCCTTCCTTGAAGTCGATGGCGCAATTGTATGGACGATGATCCGGGATTCTCTTGAATTTTTCTTCGCTGAAGACATCGGCAAATTCCTTGAATTCCTCGGGCAGATCGTCAATTGAGGCCGTCCTTCCTTGAATGGGTTCTGTTCGCCATGATATGTGCTTCGTTTTCCAATCGATGACAGGGTTTGATTCTTCTAACCATTCCAATCCTAGGATAAGTTTAGTTTCTCCAGTAGGCATGGCGAAGAAGACTTGTTTGAAGGTTCTTCCTTCTACCTCTAGTTCCAGCTTAGCTTTGAAACGTATTTGGTGAGAGAGTTCCTTCCCCTGGATGCCAATTACTTTTCTAGGAGTGGAAAGTTCAATGAGTGGAATGTTGTTGGATCAAGCCCACGAGATATCCAGGAAGTTTTTTGATGCTCCAGAATCAATGAGGGTTGGGATAGGTTCTGTGATTCCGGCAACGTTTGCGTAAACAATGGTAGATTCATTTGTCGCTCTAAAGTACATTGTTTCTGTTGCTGGTCTTTTGGTCTCTCCACACACAGTTAGAGGGAGACCCCTTCTTTTCCCGAGTCTTCTACAATTGTTGCTTCCCTTCCTTTAACGCTAGGTTCCGTTGTTATCCATTCCTTGGTCGGGCACTTGAATGAGCGGTGTCCTTCCTGTCCGCACTTTAGGCAGCGGTTGGTTGCTATCCTTGCCTTGTATACTTTGTCGGGTAGCCGCTTTGTAGAGGATTGTCCGCTAGCGGTTGGTTGGGTTGTTTTCTTCCCTGTAGAGCCCTTGATTTGTTGCAATTTCTGGTCAATAGAGATTGCGATTGAGATCCATCGGTCAAGGGACAGCTCTCGCTCCGTTCCGTCCTCGTTAATCAGGGTTAATTCGAATCGAGCTAGTTCGGTTTTTACTCCAGGCTTCAGTCCTTCCTTGAATTGGTTGATCAGTGCTTCCTGTCCCCAGTTGACGTCGACCAATAAGTAACGGAATTCAGAAGCATAGTTTGCTACCGAATTGTTCTGCTTGCATTTCCTGATATCGATTTCGGCTTTTGCCTTTTTGTTGGGGTCGCTAAATTGTTCCATGAAGTGTGCTTTGAAACCTTCCCATGAGGCGAGGCTTTGGTTAATTTCTCCTTGGTTAAGCGATCGTAAGAGAACTTGTGCCCAGTGAGTGGCGGCTTTGTTCTCGGATTTGAAGTTTGCCAGGGCTTCGCAGATCCTTTCCTCATCGGAAGTGTATTGATCGCCTAGACGTACAAAATAACTTTCCATTTGCGTGATGAACATCTCAGCGCCTTCTCCTTTCTTTCCGTCAAAGGATTCCGGACGAGTCACCTTGGGACGACGTGATCCGCTACCGATGTTTGGGTTCTCGGTTAGTCGTTGGATTCTTAATTCTAATTCGTCGATCCTGGTAGATTCCGCGTCTGGATGCGGTGGAGAATTTGATCGCCTAGAGGGGATCCCGTGCAGAGATGTTTCGTCCATTTCCTCTCGCATGTTGTTTATAGCTTCTTGAACTTCCGTGATTTTGTTAGTGAAAGAGGCTCCCTCCTGTCGTAAGGTTTCTAGTCCTTGCGTTACTGCTTCATTCCATTCGAGTTGTCCTTGTCTGGTAGTGTTGAGCTCTTCGCGTACATTATTCACTAGTCCTTGGGTATTGGTAACTTCATTTCGAAGGCGGATTACGTCTTGACCGACTAGAAAGGAATTATGTTCGCCATTTCTTGCCGAGTTCAGAATATCCGTCAAGGTTCCTTGTAGGGTATTGATGGAGTTATTAAAGATTTGCTGGTTGTTTGCTAGAACTTGTGTGGTTTGTTCTAGACCACTAAGCCTTCGATCTATAGTGACCCTCATTCCGTCTATAACCCTAAGGGTGGCGTTGTGTCTTCCTTCTAGAAGGTCGTCCAGGTTGTCTAGGTTACTGATTACAGTTCTGCCGCTGGAGCTGGAACTTGAGCTCGAACTTCCTGGATCACCAGCGCCTTGCTGTACCGGAGCTGATTGCTGGGAGTAACCCTGTGGGACATATGGTGGTGCTGGAATCACTGGTGTAACTGGCTGGGAAGCCATTGGGATCGGTCCTGCGTTGGTGATAGTTCCTCCAATTTGCGGGACTGTGGGGACATTTGGAATGTGTGGTGTAGGAGGAGGTCTAATGGGAACAAGCGACACGCCCCCATGAGCCTCAGGTTGGGGAGAAAAGAACTGTCTTCTAGTCCCTGATGGCCACAAGGGACGTGATGGTCCTGGACTTCCAGTTGGAATGCGAATTACAGCTGGAGTGGGGTCGTTTGTGAGATCTCCTGGTTCTCTATTGGTGATAGTGGGTTCCTCCTCTTGTACAGTTGTTATGTCGGCAATGCCGAAAGATCCTGGCATTGATGCTTGACTTTGGGGGCGTGACCGAGCGGGGCCCCCCGCCCGAGCTTGTGCAATATCTTGCTCGTTTAGTGATCCTGTGGGCCTTGCTGCCCGACTGGGTCCTCTTCTTGTTGATATGGTGGATGCGGGACGTGATCCTCCATCCTCTTGAATAGACATGTTTGTTAAGCTTGTTTTGTAATGTTGTAAGCTTCTTCCTAGTGGCTATGAGTCAAGCTGCGATGGAGAGTGGATGGCACTAAGACCTAAGTGACCTCTTGAACCGCAACACACTTAAGCGTCTGTAGGCTCTTGAGGGTAGGGGTGGTTCTAAGTGTCACTCAGAGGGGATGTTTTGACGAGACAAAACAAGCTGGGGTTACCAGGCTTGTTGGTCCTCTATATATATTCAAGAAGAGGCCGAGTCATACAAGGCGTAGCCACAAGAGTCATACAAGACAGCCAGTCAGGAGTGTCCATGTGAGTGTTGTACGCTTCTTCTGGCGACTATGAGACAAGTCACGATGGAGAGTGGACGGCACTAAGACCTAAGTGACCTCTTGAACCGCAACACACTTAAGCATCTGTAGGCTCTTGAGGGTAGGGGTGGTTCTAAGTGTCACTCAAAGGGGATGTTTTGACGAGACAAAACAAGCTGGGGTTACCAGGCTTGTAGGTCCTCTATATATAACCAAGAGGTGGTTGAGTCATACAAGACGCAGCCACACGAGTCACACCGAACAGCCAGTCAGGAGTGTCCAAGTGAGTCATGCTGTATAAACAGACATGACTCGTGCAAGGCACAGCCGTGTTACACAAAGTAACACATAACCACAAGAAGGTGGCAACGCGGCAAACGGAAACGGAAACACAACACAAAGAAGAGAACAGGCGGGCGAGACAACAGGCGAGTCCGATGGAGTGAGCTGGCTCACGACAGTGAGTCATGCTGTATGAACAGACATGACTCGTGCAAAGCACAGCCGCGTTACACAATGTAACAGAATAACCACAAGAAGGTGGCAACGCGGCAAACAGAAACAGAAACACAAGACAAAGAAGGGGACAGGCGGGCAAGACAACAGGCGAGTCCGATGGAGTGAGCTGGCTCACGACAACTATCATGAATAGAGAACCAGGAGATCTCACAAATGACCCCACTCCAGCTGTAATTTGTATTTTGACCGGAAGTCCAGGGCCATCGCGTCCCTTGTGGCCACTAGGGCCTAGGAGACAATTCTTTTCTCCCCAACCCGAAGCTCATGGGGGCGTGTCGCTCGCCCCCATTAGACCTCCCCCTACACCACACATTCCCAATGTTCCTACAGTCCCTCAAATTGGAGGAACCATCACCAACGCAGGACCAATTCCAATGGCTTCCCAGCCAGTCACACCAGCGATTCCAGCACCACCATATGTTCCACAGGGTTACTCCAAACAATCGGCTCCGGTACAACAAAACGCCGGTGATCCAGGAAGCTCAAGTTCAAGTTCCAGCTCCAGCAGGAGGACCGTAATCAGTAATCTAGACGATCTGGACCATCTTCTAGAAGGAAGGCACAACACTGTCATTAGGGTTATAGACGGGATGAGGGTCACTATTGATCGAAGACTTGGCGGCCTAGAACAAGCCACACAAGTCCTGGCAAACAACCAGCAAATCTTTAACGACTCCATCAACACCCTACAAGGCACCTTGACGGACATTCTGAACGCAGCTAGAAATAGTGAACATAATTCTTTTCTAGTCGGTCAAGACGTAATTCGCCTTCGAAATGAGGTTACCAACACTCAAGGACTTGTGAACAATGTGCGCGAAGAACTCAACACTACCAGACAAGGGCAACTCGAATGGAACGAGGCAGTAACACAAGGACTAGAAACCTTACGACAGGAAGGAACTTCCTTCACTGCCAAAATCACTGAGATTCAGGAAACCATCAACAATATGCAAGAAGAAATGGACAAAGCATCCCTGCACAGGATCCCGTCTAGGCAATCAAATTCCCCACCACATCCAGACGTGGAATCTACCAGGATCGACAAATTAGAACTGAGAATCCAACGACTGATCGAGAACCCAAACGTCAGTAGTGGACCGCATCGTCCCAAGGTTACTTGCCCAGAAGCCTTCGACGGAAAGAAAGGAGAAGGCGCTGAAATGTTCATTACGCAAATGGAGAGCTACTTTGTACGTCTAGGCGATCAATACACTTCCAACGAAGAAAGGATCCGCAAAGCCCTAGCAAACTTCAAATCCGAGAACAAAGCTGCCACCCACTGGGCGCAAGTACTCTTAAAATCACTTAACCAAGGAGGAAATAACCAAAATCTCGCCTCATGGGAGAGTTTCAAAGCACACTTCATGGAACAGTTCAGCGACCCTAACAAAAAAGCTAAAGCTGAATCGGACATCCGAAGATGCAAACAGACCAACTCGGTAGCAAACTATGCCTCGGAATTCCGATACCTTCTGGTAGACGTAAACTGGGGACAGGAAGCTCTGATCAACCAATTCAAGGAAGGGTTGAAGCCTGAAGTCAAAACCGAACTGGCTTGCTTTGAACTAACCCTGATCAACAAAGATGGGACAGAACAAGAACTATCCCTTGACCGATGGATATCAATCACAATCTCTATTGATCAGAAACTACAAGCAATCGAGAACACGACGGGGAGGAAGACAGTAACAGCATCCTCTAGCTCTACAAAAAGACTTCCAGACAAAGTTTACAAGGCTAGGATTTCCTCGAAATGCTGCCTGAAATGCGGATCAGACAAACACATGCTTGCCAAATGCCCAGAGAAGGAATGGAAAAAGGAGGAACCTAACCTCAAAGGAAGAGAAGGAAAAATAGAAGAGGAATCTGAGTCGGGAAAAGGCGAGGTCTCCCTCTAACCGTGTGTGGAGAGACCAACAAACCAGTAATGGAAACAATGTACCTTAGAGCTACCAGCAAATCAACAATTGTCTACACGAATATTACTGGAATCACGGAACCCATTGCTACTCTCATCGACTTGGGAGCATCAAGGAACTTCATTGACATCACTTGGGCATGAAGAAACAATGTGGCTCTAATTGAACTACCAACACCTAGGAAAATAATTGGAATCCAAGGGAAGGAACTGTCACATCAAATCCGATTCAAAGCAAATCTGGAATTTGAGTTACATGGAAAAAACTTCAAGCAAAACTTCTTCACCATGCCTACTGGAGATACACATTTGATTCTAGGGTTAGAATGGCTAGAGGTGTTGTGAGCTAGCTCACTCCATCGGACTCGCCCATTGTCTCGTCCGCCTGTCTCTCTCTTTCTGTTACGTTTCCGTTTCTGTTTGCCGCGTTGCCACCTTCTTGTGGTTATTCTGTTACATTGTGTAACGCGGCTGTGCTTTGTACGAGTCATGTCTGTTCATACAGCATGACTCACTTGGACACTCCTGACTGGTTGACTGCTGTGACTCATGTGGCTGCGCCTTGTATGACTCGGCCACTTCTTGAATATATATAGAGGACCAACAAGCCTGGTAACCCCAGCTTGTTTTGTCTCGTCAAAACATCCCCTCTGAGTGACACTTAGAACCACCCCTACCCTCAAGAGCCTACAGACACTTAAGTGTGTTGCGGTTCAAGAGGTCACTTAGGTCTTAGTGCCGTCCACTCTCCATCGCGGCTTGTCTCATAGCCACCAAGAAGAAGCTTACAACATTACAAAACAAGCTTAACAATACACAAAACATGTCTATTCAAGAAGATGGAGGGTCACGTCCCTCATCCGCTATATCAACAAGAAGAGGACCCAGTCGGGCAGCAAGGCCCACAGGATCACTGAACGAGCAAGACATCGCACAAACTCAAGCGGGGGGCCCTGCCCGATCACGTCCCCAAAGTCAAACATCAATGCCGGGAGCCTTTGGTATTCCTGACATGACAACGGTACAAGAGGAAGAACCCACTATCACAAATAGAGAACCAGGAGATCTCACAAATGACCCTACTCCGGCTGTAATTCGTATCCCAACTGCAACTCCAGGGCCATCACGTCCCTTGTGGTCGTTAGGAAGCAGAAGACAGTTCTTCTCTCCCCAACCTGAAGCTCATGGGGGCGTGTCGCTTGTCCCCATTAGACCTCCCCCTACACCACACGTTCCTAATGTACCTACAGTTCCTCAAATCGGAGGAACCATCACCAACGCAGGTCCGATTCCAGTAGCTTCCCAACCTGTCACACCGGCTATTCCAGCACCACCATATATACCACAGGGTTACTCCGAGCAATCAGCCCCGGTACAACAAAGCACCGGTAATCCAGGAAGCTCAAGTTCAAGTTCCAGCTCTAGCGGCAGAACAGTAATCAGCAATTTAGATGACCTAGACGACCTTCTAGAAGGAAGACACAACGCTACTCTTAGGGTTATAAACGGAATGAGAGTCACTATAGATCGAAGGCTTAGTGGCCTAGAACAAGCAACACAGGTTCTAGCAAACAACCAGCAAATCTTTAACGACTCCATCAACACCCTTCAAGGAACCTTGACAGATATCCTGAACTCGGCAAGAAATGGCGAACATAATTCCTTTCTAGTCGGTCAAGACGTAACCCGTCTTCGAAATGAAGTTGCCAACACCCAAGGGCTAGTGAATAACGTACGCGAAGAACTCAACACTACCAGACAAGGACAACTCGAATGGAATGAGGCAGTAACTCAAGGACTAGAAACCTTACGACAGGAGGGAGTCTCCTTCACTACCAAAATCACGGAAGTTCAAGAAACCATCAACAATATGCGAGAAGAAATGGACAAAGCATCCCTTCACGGGATCCCCTCTAGGCGATCAAATTCCCCACCTCATCCAGACGCAGAATCTACCAGGATTGACGAATTAGAATTAAGAATCCAGCAGTTGACCGAAAACCCAAACACGGGTAGTTAATCGCGTCGTCCCAAAGTAACCCGTCCAGAAGCCTTCGACAGAAAGAAAGGGGAGGGTGCCGAAATGTTCATCACACAAATGGAAAGCTACTTCGTACGCCTAGGCGATCAATACACTTCCAACGAAGAAAGGATCCGCAAAGCCCTAGCAAACTTCAAATCCGAGAACAAAGCTGCCACTCACTGGGCACAAGTACTATTACGATCGCTCAACCAAAGGGAAAATAACCAAAACCTTACCTCATGGGAAAGTTTCAAGGCACACTTCATGGAACAGTTCAGCGACCCCAACAAAAAAGCTAAAGCCGAATCAGATATCCGAAAATGCAAACAGAACAACTCTGTAGCAAACTATGCCTCGGAGTTCCGATATCTTCTGGTGGACGTAAACTGGGGACAGGAAGCTCTGATCAACCAATTCAAGGAAGGATTGAAGTCAGAAGTCAAGACCGAACTAGCCCGCTTTGAACTGACCCTGATCAATGAAGATGGAACAGAACGAGAACTTTCCCTTGACCGGTGGATCTCAATCGCAATCTCTATTGATCAGAAATTACAACAAATCAAGACCTCGACAGGGAAGAAGGCAGCCCAACCAACCACTAGCGGACAATCCTCTACAAAACGATGGCCTGACGAAGTATACAAAGCAAGGATAGCAACCAACCGCTGCCTGAAGTGCGGACAGGAAGGACACCGTTCATTCAAATGCCCGTCCAAGGAATGGATAACGACGGAACCTAGCGTCAAAGGAAGGGAGGCAACAATTGCAGAAGACTCGGGAAAAGAAGGGGTCTCCCTCTAACTGTGTGTGGAGAGACCAAAAAACCGGCAAAGGAAACAATGTACTTTAGAGCAACAAATGAGTCAACCATTGTTTATGCAAACGTTGCCGGAATCACAGAACTAATTCCAACCCTCATCGATTCTGGAGCATCAAGGAACTTCTTGGACATTTCTTGGGCTCGATCCAACAATATCCCACTCATGGAACTTTCCACTCCGAGAAAAGTAATCGGTATCCAGGGGAAGGAACTCTCTCACCAAATACGTTTCAAAGCTAAGCTGGAACTAGACGTGGAGGGAAGAACCTTCAAACAAATCTTCTTTGCTATGCCTACTGGGGAAACTAAACTTATCCTAGGACTGGAATGGTTAGAAGAAGCAAACCCGGTCATCGATTGGAAAACAAAGCACATATCATGGCGGCCAGAACCCATCCAAGCAAGAACGGCCTCTATAGACGACCTACCAGAAGAATTCAAGGAATTTGCCGATGTCTTCAGTGAAGAGAAATTCAAAAGAATCCCAGATCATCGACCTTACGACTGCGCCATAGATTTCAAGGAAGGAGCTGAACTTCCAAAACCGGCCAGACCAATCCCACTCTCTCCAGCAGAATCTATTGCATTAAGAGAATACCTGGATGAAGAAATCGCAGCGGGAAAGATCCGACCAAGCAAATCACCCATTGCATCACCTTGTTTCTTTGTGAAAAAACCGGTCGATCCAAAAAATCCAGGAGCGGTTCGCCAGCTACGACTTGTTCAAGACCTCAGAGGAGTAAACGCCATTACAAAGGACGACAGATTCCCAATGCCCCTAATGGAAGACCTCCTGGATAAAATCAAGGACGCAAAGATTTTCTCCAAGATCGATCTACGCATGGGTTTCAACAATATCAGAATTAGGGAAGGCGATGAATGGAAGACAGCTTTCAGAACAAAAGAAGGACTGTTCGAATACGTCGTCATGCCTTTCGGACTAAAGAACGCACCCGCCATTTTCCAAAGATATATGAATCACATTTTCCATGATCTTATCGACGTATGCGTCATAGTATACATTGACGACATCCTAGTCTTCTCTAAGAACAGAAGCCAACATACCGTGGATGTCAGAAAAGTACTGAAGATCTTACTGGAGGAAAATCTTTTTGCGAAGCTTCCGAAATGCGAATTCTTTGTCACCAAATTGACATATACTGGACTTGGAATCAGCGATTCGGGCATCTCCATGGAGGAAGAAAAAGTCAAGGCAATAAAGGAATGGAAGGAACCAAGAACGGTCAAGCAAGTTCAAGCATTCCTGGGATTCGCAAATTTTTACCGAAGATTTGTACCGAATTTCAGCCGACTAGCAAAACCCCTGACAACCTTGACAAGAAAGGAGAACAAATGGGAATGGGGAAACGATCAGCAGGAAGCATTTGTGGCACTAAAAACAGAAATCAGCAAGGAACCCACTTTACGACATCCAAACCCTGACAAACTGTTTTTCCTGGAAACAGACGCAAGTGGAGTAGCAATGGGAGCAATCTTATCGCAAACACAAGATGATGGCTACTTGCACCCTATTGCTTTCCTGTCAAAATCTTTCAACCAGGCTCAGCTCAACTACGACGTCCATGATAAAGAACTTATGGCTATCATAGAATCTTTAACACATTGGAGGCTTTACCTTGAAGGAACAAGGAACCCAATCACCATCTACACCGATCATAGAAACCTACAATTCTGGAAGGAAGCAAGAACGTTCAACCGTCGACACGCAAGATGGCACCAATTGCTCGCTTCCTATAACTTTGACATCATATACCGCCCTGGCATCCTGTCGTCAAAACCGGACCTGTTGTCAAGACGGTCAGACCATGAGGATATCCCGACGCCAGAACAAGTTATGATATCTGTCGAAAGGTTCAAAGGATTTATGGGACAAGTAGACACAAACATCATAGAGACTATCAAAGAGGCTCAGGAAACAGATGAAGGATTGACACAAATCAAAGAAATCTGCAAATTGAAGGAATTGTTACCAAAAACACTACAACACAGCGCAAAAGATTATGACTTCAAGGAGGGGCTATTATGGTTCAAGGGAAGGATCTACGTGCCAGAGGATAAAGAATCCAGATTGGCCATCATGCGAACTCATCACGACTCAAAAATCGCAGGACATCAAGGACAGGCTAGAACACTGGAACTCATATCAAGAAGATACTTCTGGCCAGGAATGAAACAGAGCATAAACAGATATGTGGAATCCTGCGAGACCTGCCAACGGACAAAGGGATCGAAGTCAATAGTCCCAATCAAGCCGCTGGAAATTCCAAAAGGACCGTGGGAAGACATAGCGTTCGACTTCGTAGTAAAGCTACCAAAATCCAGAGGATCAGATAGCATCTTAGTAGTGGTGGACCGATTCTCAAGAATGGCGCATTTCATACCCTGCAAAGAATCTCACACGGCAAGCGACCTTGCAAATCTTTTCATCACGAATGTTTGGAAACTGCACGGTTTCCCAAAGAGCACGATCTCAGACCGAGGAACTACTTTCAATTCCAAACTTATGAAAGCCATTTACGAGAAAATTGGAACCAGCCCAGGTTTCAGTACGGCCTACCACCCCCAAACAGATGGAATAACGGAAAGAATCAATCAATGGATGGAAGGCTGGCTACGATCGTTCGTCAACTACCGGCAGGATGATTGGGCGGACTTATTACCGATTGCGGAGTTCAGCTATAACCTACAGAAACATCGCGTAACAGGTAATTCCCCTTTCGAAATTGTCTACGGGAGGGAACCACTGTGGAACATCTCAGCGGAAGAATCAGCGGTTCCAGAAGCAAACAACATCACAGGAAAATGGCGTAAAATCCACGACGAAGCAATTGCATCTATGGAAACCCAAAAGCTCCCAGAGGAAGAGCCAAAAAGCAAGTACCAAGAAGGAGATCTAGTATGGCTACTCGGAAAGAACATTCAAACAAGAAGACCATCAAAGAAACTGGACAACAAAAGGCACGGACCATTTGTCGTGAAGCGACAGATAGGATCACACGCTTATGAGCTTGATCTGCCGGCGACAATGAGGGTGCACCCTGTTTTCCACATCGATTTGCTCAGCCCTTACAAGGAAGACACCAAATTCAGCCGCAACCAACCCCGACCACCGCCGGTCATAACGGAGGAAGGAGAAGAAGAATACGAAGTAGAGAAGATCTTGGACTGGAAGGAGACAAAGGACGGCCTCTTTTACAGGGTCAGATGGAAGGGTTATGGAAGTGAAGAAGACACAGAACAAAGGGCGGAAGATTTTGGTCACCTTTCAAAGATCATCAAGGACCTTCTACGCCGACACCCCGAGGCTCCCACGCCATCTAACTACGCTCCAGGAAGGTTAAAAGGCAGAGGCGGCGAAACCAGTAGTGTCACCTGCAAAACTTGCATCTACTCCAAGCTTCACCCCTCGCTCAACTCACTAAATCTTTTTTGCTCCCCACAATGCCTGCTGTCTCCCGCTCCACCATTGTCAACAACCTCACCCGTGTCCTGGACGGGCCAGCATTTGTTACGGCAAGAATCCTTGACGCTGGGGCTGCTCTCTACGTCTTCAAAAGGTCCCAGCAAAGCTCAGGAAGAATGCACTTTAGGGCGTCAGATGACGTTCTCCACTCGGACTTGGGCGAATTCCAGTGGGTCGGCAAAAAATGGCCAACAAGAATGCAGCTCACAAGAAAGGACATTTTTGTCTGTCGAGGATGCGCGGCCTTCCAAGTGTCAGAGGTGGTCCTGCTATCCACCCACATGCTTGGAGTCGTGGAATGGGGACAAGAAGGGGCATATTCGAGCGAATGGGTACCAGGCTACGACGGAAGGCAACCAACGCTGCGACCTCGGTGGAACGACGCCTGGGACGCCAACTATGAAAGGGACCTGAGTGACTGGAAGCTAGAAAGGGGAAGGTACCAGAAGGAGAAGTTCGAATGGGCGCCTAACTGGTGGAAGTGGGAGGAAGCAGACGTATCGGCATGGAAGGAGGCAGAGCCCGATGTGCGACAGTGGGACGAGGAGCATGTGGAGGCCCGGGAGAGGGTTTTGGACTGGTCTAATGCGGATTGGACGAAGGAGGAGACTTGGGAAGAATGGGAGAAGTTCTCGGACGAACCGGGAAATACCGTCTTCAATCCCATCGACCTGACCCTGGAGGAGGACGAGGGACTGGAGGAGTACATGCTTGCAAAAGGCAAGGATTGTGGGATCCAATAGAGCCCGTCCAGGTCCCCTAGACGGTCTCTTAGGGGAGAGTAATGTTGTGAGCTAGCTCACTCCATCGGACTCGCCCATTGTCTCGTCCGCCTGTCTCTCTCTTTCTGTTACGTTTCCGTTTCTGTTTGCCGCGTTGCCACCTTCTTGTGGTTATTCTGTTACATTGTGTAACGCGGCTGTGCTTTGTACGAGTCATGTCTGTTCATACAGCATGACTCACTTGGACACTCCTGACTGGTTGACTGCTGTGACTCATGTGGCTGCGCCTTGTATGACTCGGCCACTTCTTGAATATATATAGAGGACCAACAAGCCTGGTAACCCCAGCTTGTTTTGTCTCGTCAAAACATCCCCTCTGAGTGACACTTAGAACCACCCCTACCCTCAAGAGCCTACAGACACTTAAGTGTGTTGCAGTTCAAGAGGTCACTTAGGTCTTAGTGCCGTCCACTCTCCATCGCGGCTTGTCTCATAGCCACCAAGAAGAAGCGTACGACAAGAGGAAGCCAATCCAATAATTGATTGGCTATCAAAAGAAATTTCCTGGCAAACAGACAACATCCTTGGAAAAGCCGCAGAAATCGAAGACATACCCAAAGAATTCAAAGATTATGCAGAAGTCTTTAGCAAGGAAGAATTTAAACGGATACCGGACCATCGTCCATACGACTGTTGCATTGATCTGGTGGAAGGAGCAGAACTCCCTAAACCGGCTAGGCCAATCCCACTCTCACCCGCAGAATCCATAGCCCTCAGAAAGTACCTAGATGAGGAACTAGCAGCAGGCAAAATCCGACCGAGCAAGTCACCAGTAGCCGCAGCAACCTTCTTTGTCAAAAAGGGACAAGACCCAAAGGACCCGGAAAAACCTCCAGAGCTCAGGTTGGTTCAACACTTCGGCCCGATCAACGAAATAACAAAAGACAACCGCTTCCCTATGCCACTAATGGAAGATCTCCTTGACAAGATCAAGGACGCAAGTATCTTTTCTAAAATAGACTTGTGTATGGGGTTCAACAACATCCGAGTTAAAGAAGGAGACAAATGGAAAACAGCATTCCGAACCAAGGAAGGCCTATTCGAATATATTGTCATGCCCTTCAGATTGAAAAACGCGCCGGCAACTTTCCAACGATATATGAATCATATTTTCCACGACCTGATTGACATCTGTGTCATTGTTTACATTGATGACATATTAATTTTCTCCAAAGACCAAAGCCAGCATGTAGAGGATGTTCGAAAGGTACTCAAAATCCTGATGGACAACAACCTCTTTGCAAAACTCCCAAAATGCGAATTTTTCGTCAAGAAACTTGTCTACACAGGAATAAAAATCAGCAAGGAAGGAATATCAATGCAAGAGGAAAAGGTCAAAGCAATCAAGGAATGGAAGGAGCCAAGGACAGTCAAACAGGTCCAAGCCTTCCTAGGATTTGCAAACTTTTACAGGCGATTCGTACCAAACTTTAGCGGTCTAGCGAAACCCTTAACCGTTCTAACAAGGAAGGACCAGAAATGGAAATGGGAAGCAGAACAACAGGAGGCTTTCGATAACCTGAAGAAGGAAATATGCAAGGAACCACTACTGCGACATCCAGACCCAACAAAACCTTACATATTGGAAACCGACGCAAGTGGCGTTGCTATGGGATCAATACTCTCTCAAAGACAAGATGCCGGTTACTTACATCCCATCGCTTTCCTATCAAAATCCTTTAACGCTGCACAAATGAACTACGATGTTCACAACAAGGAATTGATGGCAATTGTGGAATCACTAAAACACTGGCGATTACATCTAGAAGGAACAAGAGAACTGGTAACAATCTACACCGATCACCGTAACCTGCAATACTGGAAGAAGGCAACTACATTTAACCAACGTCACGCTTGATGGTGTCGTGAGCCAGCTCACTCCATCGGACTCGCCTGTTGTCTCGCCCGCCTGTTCTCTTCTTTGTGTTGTGTTTCTGTTTCTGTTTGCCGCGTTGCCACCTTCTTGTGGTTATGTGTTACTTTGTGTAACGCGGCTGTGCCTTGCACGAGTCATGTCTGTTTATACAGCATGACTCACTTGGACACTCCTGACTGGCTGTTCGGTGTGACTCGTGTGGCTGCGTCTTGTATGACTCTACCACCTCTTGGTTATATATAGAGGACCTACAAGCCTGGTAACCCCAGCTTGTTTTGTCTCGTCAAAACATCCCCTTTGAGTGACACTTAGAACCACCCCTACCCTCAAGAGCCTACAGACGCTTAAGTGTGTTGCGGTTCAAGAGGTCACTTAGGTCTTAGTGCCGTCCACTCTCCATCGTGACTTGTCTCATAGTCGCCAGAAGAAGCGTACGACATTACAAAACAAGCTTAACAACACACAAAACATGTCTATTCAAGAAGATGGAGGATCATGCCCTTCATCCACTATATCAACAAGAAGAGGACCCAGTCGGGCAGCAAGGCCCACAGGATCACTAAACGAACAAGATATCGCACAAACTCAAGCGGGAGGTCCTGCCCGATCACGCCCCCAAAGTCAAGCATCAATGCCGGGAGCTTTCGGCATTTCTGACATGACAACGGTACAGGAGGAAGAAGCCACTATCACAAATAGAGAACCGGGAGATCTCACGAATGATCCCACTCCAGCTGTAATTCGTATTCCGACCGCAACTCCAGGGCCATCACGTCCCCTGTGGCCGTTAGGGACTAGAAGACAGTTCTTTTCTCCCCAACCCAAAGCTCATGGGGGCGTATCGCTTGTTCCCATTAGACCTCCCCCTACACCACACGTTCCAAATGTTCCTACAGTTCCTCAAATTGAAGGAACCATCACCGACGCAGGACCAATTCCAGTGGCTTCCCAGCCAGTCACACCGGCGATTCCAGCACCCCCATATATCCCACAAGGTTACTCCGGGCAATCAGCCCCGGTACAACAAAGCGCCGGTGATCCAGGAAGCTCAAGTTCAAGTTCCAGCTCTAACGGCAGGACTGTAATCAGCAATCTAGATGACCTAGACGACCTTCTAGAAGGAAGACACAACGCTACCCTTAGGGTTATAGACGGAATGAGAGTCACTATAGATCAAAGGCTTAGTGGCCTAGAACAAGCCACACAGGTTCTAGCAAACAACCAGCAGATCTTTAACAAGTCCATCAACACCCTACAAGGAACCTTGACAGACATTTTAAACTCGGCAAGAAATGGCGAACATAATTCCTTTCTAGTTGGTCAAGACGTAACCCGCCTTCGAAATGAAGTTACCAACACCCAAGGACTAGTGAATAACGTACGCGAAGAACTCAACACTACCAGGCAAGCCCAACTTGAATGGAATGAGGCAGTAACACAAGGACTAGAAACCCTACGACAGGAAGGAGCCTCCTTCACCACCAAAATCACGGAAGTTCAGGAAACCATCAACAATATGCGAGAAGAAATGGACGAGGCATCCCTGCACGGGATCCCCTCTAGGCGATCAAACTCCCCACCACATCCAGATGCGGAATCTACCAGGATCGACGAATTAGAATTAAGAATCCAACGGCTGGCCGAAAACCCAAACACGGGTAGCGGACCACGTCGTCCCAAGGTGACTCGTCCAGAAGCCTTCGACGGAAAGAAAGGGGAAGGTGCCGAAATGTTCATCACACAAATGGAAAGCTACTTTATGCGCCTGGGCAATCAATACACTTCCAACGAAGAAAGGATCCACGAAGCTCTAGCAAACTTCAAATCCGAGAACAAAGCTGCCACTCACTGGGCGCAAGTACTCCTACGTTCGCTTAACCAAAGGGAAAATAACCAAAACCTCGCCTCATGGGAAAGTTTCAAGGCACACTTCATGGAACAATTCAGCGACCCCAACAAAAAAGCTAAGGCCGAATCAGATATCCGAAAATGCAAACAGAACAACTCTGTAGCAAACTATGCTTCGGAATTCCGATATCTCCTGGTAGACGTAAATTGGGGACAGGAAGCTCTGATCAACCAGTTCAAGGAAGGGTTGAAGTCAGAAGTCAAGACCGAACTAGCTCGCTTTGAACTGACCCTGATCAATGAAGATGGGACAGAACGGGAACTTTCCCTTGACCGGTGGATCTCAATCGCAATATCTATTGACCAGAAATTGCAACAAATCAAGACCTCGACAGGAAAGAAGGCAGCCCAGCCAACCACTAGCGGACAATCCTCTACAAAGCGGCTGCCTGACGAAGTATACAAAGCAAGGATAGCAACCAACCGCTGCCTGAAGTGCGGACAAGAAGGACACCGTTCATTCAAATGCCCGTCCAAGGAATGGATAACGACGGAACCTAGCGTTAAAGGAAGGGAAGCAACAATCGTAGAAGACTTGGGAAAAGAAGGGGTCTCCCTCTAACTGTGTGTGGAGAGACCAAAAATCCGGCAACAGAAACAATGTACTTTAGAGCGACAAATGAATCTACCATTGTTTACGCAAACGTTGCCGGAATCACAGAAACTATCCCAACTCTCATTGATTCTGGAGCATCAAAGAACTTCTTAGACATCTCGTGGGCTCGATCCAACAACATTCCACTCATGGAACTTTCCACTCCTAGAAAAGTAATTGGTATCCAGGGGAAGGAACTCTCCCACCAAATACGCTTCAAAGCTAAGCTGGAACTAGAGGTAGAAGGAAGAACCTTCAAACAAGTCTTCTTCGCTATGCCTACGGGAGAAACCAAACTTATCTTGGGATTGGAATGGTTAGAGGAATCAAACCCTGTCATCGATTGGAAAACAAAGCACATATCATGGCGGACAGAACCCATTCAAGCAAGGACGGCCTCAATAGATGATTTGCCCGAGGAATTCAAGGAATTTGCCGACGTCTTCAGTGAAGAAAAATTCAAAAGGATCCTGGATCATCGTCCATACGACTGCGCCATCAACTTCAAGGAAGGAGCTGAACTTCCGAAACCAGCCAGACCTATCCCACTTTCTCCAGCAGAATCTATCGCTCTAAGAGAATACCTGGATGAAGAAATTGCGGCGGGAAAAATTCAACCAAGCAAATCACCCATTGCATCACCTTGTTTCTTTGTCAAAAAACCTATCGATCCAAAGAATCCAGGGGCAGTTCGCCAACTACGACTCGTCCAAGACCTCAGAGGAGTAAACGCGATTACAAAAGACGACAGATTCCCAATGCCCTTAATGGAAGACCTCCTGGATAAAATCAAGGACGCAAAGATTTTCTCCAAGATTGATCTACGCATGGGTTTCAACAATATCAGAATTAGGGAAGGCGACGAATGGAAGACAGCTTTCAGAACAAAAGAAGGACTGTTCGAATACGTCGTCATGCCTTTTGGACTAAAGAACGCGCCCGCCATCTTCCAAAGATATATGAATCACATTTTCCATGATCTTATCGACGTATGCGTCATAGTATACATTGACGACATCCTAGTCTTCTCTAAGGACAGAAGCCAACATACCGTGGATGTCAGAAAAGTACTGAAGATCTTGCTGGAGGAAAATCTTTTCGCAAAGCTTCCAAAATGCGAATTCTTCGTCACCAAATTGACATATACTGGACTGGGAATCAGCGATTCAGGCATCTCTATGGAGGAAGAAAAAGTAAAGGCAATAAAGGAATGGAAGGAACCAAGAACGGTCAAGCAAGTTCAGGCATTCCTAGGAT
Source organism: Ceratobasidium sp. AG-K (assembly GCA_037039685.1). Classification (NCBI taxonomy): domain Eukaryota; kingdom Fungi; phylum Basidiomycota; class Agaricomycetes; order Cantharellales; family Ceratobasidiaceae; genus Ceratobasidium; species Ceratobasidium sp. AG-K. The sequence continues at coordinate 2,506,341 of JAWNGF010000007.1, read as the reverse complement.
TCGCAAATTTTTACCGAAGATTTGTACCGAATTTCAGCCGATTAGCAAAACCCCTGACAACCTTGACAAGAAAGGAGAACAAATGGGAATGGGGAAACGATCAGCAGGAAGCATTTGTGGCCCTAAAAACAGAAATCAGCAAGGAACCGACTCTACGCCATCCAAACCCTGACAAACCATTTTTCCTGGAAACAGACGCAAGTGGAGTAGCAATGGGAGCAATCTTGTCACAAAGGCAAGACGATGGCTACTTGCACCCTATTGCTTTCCTTTCAAAATCTTTCAACGAGGCTCAACTTAACTACGACGTCCACAATAAAGAACTTATGGCTATCATAGAATCTTTAACACATTGGAGGCTATACCTTGAAGGAACAAGGGACCCTATCACCATCTACACCGATCATAGGAACCTACAATTCTGGAAGGAAGCAAGAACGTTCAACCGTCGACACGCAAGATGGCACCAATTGCTTGCTTCCTACAACTTTGACATCATATATCGCCCTGGCATCCTGTCATCAAAACCGGACCTGTTGTCAAGACGGTCAGACCATGAAGATATCCCGACGCCTGAACAAGTTATGATATCTGTTGAAAGGTTCAAGGGATTTATGGGACAGGTAGACACAGACATCATAGAAACTATCAAGGAGGCGCAGGAAACAGATGAAGGATTGGCACAAATCAAAGAAATCTGCAAATCAAGGGAAACGTTACCAAAAACCCTACAACACAGCGCAAAAGATTATGATTTCAAGGAGGGACTATTATGGTTCAAAGGAAGGATCTACGTGCCAGAGGACAAAGAATCCAGATTGGCCATCATGCGAACTCATCACGACTCAAAAATCGCAGGACATCAAGGACAGGCTAGAACACTGGAACTCATATCAAGAAGATACTTCTGGCCAGGAATGAAACAGAGCATAAACAGATATGTGGAATCCTGCGAGACCTGCCAACGGACAAAGGGATCGAAGTCAATAGTCCCGATCAAGCCGCTGGAAATTCCAAAGGGACCGTGGGAAGACATAGCGTTCGACTTCGTAGTAAAGCTACCAAAATCCAGAGGATCAGATAGCATCTTAGTAGTGGTGGACCGATTCTCAAGAATGGTGCATTTCATACCCTGCAAAGAATCTCACACGGCAAGCGACCTTGCAAATCTTTTCATCACAAATGTTTGGAAACTGCACGGTTTCCCAAAGAGCACAATCTCAGACCGAGGAACTACTTTCAATTCCAAACTTATGAAAGCCATTTACGAGAAAATTGGAACCAGCCCAGGTTTCAGTACGGCCTACCACCCCCAAACAGATGGAATAACGGAGAGAATCAATCAATGGATGGAAGGCTGGCTACGATCGTTCGTCAACTACCGGCAGGATGATTGGGCGGACTTATTACCCATTGCGGAGTTCAGCTATAATCTACAGAAGCATCGCGTAACAGGTAATTCCCCTTTCGAAATTGTCTACGGGAGGGAACCACTGTGGAACATCTCAGCGGAAGAATCAGCGGTGCCAGAAGCAAACAACATCACAGGAAAATGGCGTAAAATCCACGACGAAGCAATTGCATCTATGGAAACCCAAAAGCTCCCAGAAGAAGAGCCAAAAAGCAAGTACCAAGAAGGAGATCTAGTATGGCTACTCGGAAAGAACATTCAAACAAAAAGACCATCAAAGAAACTGGACAACAAAAATCACGGACCATTTGTCGTGAAGCAACAGATAGGATCACACGCTTATGAGCTTGATCTGCCGGCGACAATGAGGGTGCACCCTGTTTTCCACATCGATTTGCTCAGCCCTTACAAGGGAGACACCGAATTCAGCCGCAACCAACCCCGACCACCGCCGGTCATAACTGAGGAAGGAGAAGAAGAATACGAAGTAGAGAAGATCTTAGACTGGAAGGAGACAAAGGACGGCCTCTTTTACAGGGTCAGATGGAAGGGTTATGGAAGTGAAGAAGACACAGAACAAAGGGCGGAAGATTTTGGCCACCTTTCAAAGATCATCAAGGACCTTCTACGCCGACACCCCGAGGCTCCCACGCCATCTAACTACGCTCCAGGAAGGATAAAAGGCAGAGGCGGCGAAACCAGTAGTGTCACCTGCAAAACTTGCATCTACTCCAAGCTTCACCCCTCGCTCAACTCACTAAATCTTTTTTGCTCCCCACAATGCCTGCTGTCTCCCGCACCACCATTGTCAACAACCTCACCCGTGTCCTGGACGGGCCAGCATTCGCTACGGCAAGAATCCTTGACGCTGGGGCTGCTCTCTACGTCTTCAAAAGGTCCCAGCAAAGCTCGGGCAGAATGCACTTCAGGGCCTCGGACGACATCCTCCACTCAGACCTGGGGGAATTCCAGTGGGTCGGAAAAAAATGGCTGACACGCATGCAGCTCCTACGAAAGGACATATACGTCTGCCGGGGGTGTGCCGCATTCCAGGTCTCGGAGGTCGTGCTCCTCTCCACCCACATGCTTGGGGTGGTTGAATGGGGACAAGAAGGAGCGTACTCAAGCGAGTGGGTACCAGGCTACGACGGAAGGCAGCCAACGCTCCGACCTAGATGGAACGATGCCTGGGATGCCAACTACGAACAGGACCTGAGCGACTGGAGGATGGAGAGGGGCCGATACCAGAAGGAGAAGATCGACTGGGAGCCTTACTGGTGGAAGAAGGAGGAGGCTGACGTGTCGGCATGGAAGGAGGCAGAGCCCGATGTACGTCAGTGGGATGGAGAATTTGTGGAGGCCCAGAAGAGGGTTTTGGACTGGGCCAAGGCGGATTGGACGAAGGAGGAGACCTGGCAAGAATGGGAGAAGTTCTCGGACGAACCGGGGAACACCGTGTTTAATCCCATCGACCTAACATTGGAGGAGGATGAAGGACTTGAGGAGTATATGCTGAGGAAAGGGAAGGACTGCGCGGTGCAGTAAGTCCATTCAGGTCCCCCAAATGGACTCATAGGGGGGAGTAATGTCGTGAGCCAGCTCACTCCATCGGACTCGCCTGTTGTCTCGCCCGCCTGTTCTCTTCTTTGTGTTGTGTTTCCATTTCCGTTTGCCGCGTTGCCACCTTCTTGTGGTTATGTGTTACTTTGTGTAACGCGGCTGTGCCTTGCACGAGTCATGTCTGTTTATACAGCATGACTCACTTGGACACTCCTGACTGGCTGTTCGGTGTGACTTGTGTGGCTGCGTCTTGTATGACTCTACCACCTCTTGGTTATATATAGAGGACCTACAAGCCTGGTAACCCCAGCTTGTTTTGTCTCGTCAAAACATCCCCTTTGAGTGACACTTAGAACCACCCCTACCCTCAAGAGCCTACAGACGCTTAAGTGTGTTGCAGTTCAAGAGGTCACTTAGGTCTTAGTGCCGTCCACTCTCCATCGTGACTTGTCTCATAGTCGCCAGAAGAAGCGTACGACAGATGGCATCAAATCCTGGCGTCCTACAACTTTGAAATAGTTTACTGACTGGGGAACATGTCAACAAAGCCAGACCTACTGTCCAGAAGAGCGGATCATAGCGAAATACCAACAGCAGAGCAAATCATGATCAAGGAGGAACAGTTCAGAGGATTTGCCGGAGAAATCAAGTCAGACATCATTGCGGACATTAGGGAAGCACAAACCGAAGACAAGAGCATCAGGAAGATCATAGAATTGTGCAAAGACAAGGAAACCCTTCCCAAATCTGTGCAACAAGGAATTAGGAACTACAACTTCGAGGAAGACCTGCTCTGGATAGATGGGAGAATCTACATGCCAGAAGACAAGGACACTAGGCTAAAAATCCTCAGATTACACCACGATGCACCAATGGCGGGACACCAGGGTCAAGCCCAAACGCTAGAGCTTATCTCAAGAAAATACTACTGGCCTGGACTTAAGGCAACAGTAAACAAATACGTTGACTCTTGTGAGCAGTGCCAAAGGGCGAAAGGAACAAAAAACCAAGTACCACTGAAAGCACTCAAAATCCCGAACAGTCCATGGGAGGATATTGCATACGATTTCATCGTAAAACTCCCAAAATCACAAGGCAATGACAGCATTCTAGTGGTAGTAGATTGGTTCTCCTGCATGGCACACTTCATAGCCTGCAAAGAATCAACAACTGCAGATCAACTTGCCGATCTTTTCCTGAAGAACGTTTGGAGATTACACGGCTTCCCACGAAGTACAGTTTCGGACAGAGGAACAACTTTCAACAGCAGGTTCCTGAAGGCCCTCTACCAGAAAATCGGAACAACACCGACGTTCAGCACGGCATATCATCCACAAACAGACGGAATAACAGAACAAATAAACCAGTGGATAGAAGCATGGCTTTGCACATTTGTTAACTACAGGCAAGACAACTGGTCCAAACTGCTTCCTATTGCAGAATTCTGCTACAACAACCAATGACACGGGATCACAGGAAAAACCCCATTCAAGATTGTCAACGGCAGAGAACTGCTATGGAATGTCTTAAGAGAAGTTACCACAATTCCTGAAGCAAATGAGAAAGCGAACAACTGGCAAGAAGTATGGGACAAAGCAAAGGCAGCAATGGAATGGCACAGGAGAAAGGACACAATCGAACACCAACCAAAATACAAAGAGGACAACCTTGTCTGGCTTTACGGACAAAACATAAAGACAAGCCGCCCCAACAAGAAACTTGACAACAAGAAATATGGTCCTTTCAAGATCAAAAAAATCATATCTAGTCACGCCTACGAATTGGAGCTTCCAAAAACCATGAGAATACACCCTGTGTTCCACAGCGATCTTCTTAGTCCATACAAAAAAGATGAAAACTTTCACAGAAACCAACCCCGACCACCGCCAATCACAACAAAAGAAGGAGAGGAAGAATACGAAGTGGAGAAAATCGTGGACTGGAAGGAAACAAAGGACGGGTTGTTCTACAGGGTTAGATGGAAGGGTTATGATGAAAAAGAAGACACAGAACAACGGGCAGAAGATTTCGGCCACCTCAAGGTAATAATGAGGAAGTTCTTGAAGGATTTCCCAAAGGCCCCAACACCGTCAAACTACAAAACAACAAGTATTAAAGGAAGGGCGGAACAGGACGACAACACAACTTGCAAAACTTGCTCACTTTCCAACTCGCTCTACACACTCAAAGCCCTAAATCTCTTTTGCACACTATGCCCGCCATCACCCGTGCCACCATTGCCAGCAACCTTGTTTGCGTTCTCGACGGACCAGGCTTCCAGACGGCCCGCATCCTTGACTCGGGAGCAGCCCTCTACATCTTCAAAAGGTCCCAGCAGAGTCCAGGGCGGCTCCAATTCCGTGCCTCCGACAACATCCTGCACTCCGACCTGGGAGAGTTTGAATGGGTTGGCAAAAAATGGCCAACACGCATGCAGCTCCAGCGAAAGGACATCTACGTATGCCGAGGATGCGCAGCGTTTCAAGTATCCGAAGCCGTGTTGCTATCCATGCACAAGCTTGGGGTGGTCGAATGGGGACAAGAAGGAGCCTACAGCAGCGAATGGGTTCCAGGATACAAAGGTCGCCCTCCCACTCTGAGGCCTCAATGGACCGACGCATGGGACAAGAACTTCAAAGCAGACTTGGCGGATTGGAGAATGGAGCGGGGACGCTATCAGAGGGAAAAGTTCAAATGGAAGCCATTCTGGTGGCAGGAGAAGGATGCGGATTTGTCGGAATGGAAGGAGGTCGAGCCGGACATACGACAATGGGACAAGGACCATGTGGAGGAGCAGGAGAGGATCTTGGACTGGTCCAAGGCGGACTGGACGGACGAGAGGACCTGGGAGAAGTGGGAGGAACACTGCGATGAACCAGGTAATACTGTGTTCAACCCCATCGACCTCACGGAGGAAAAGGAGGACGAGCCCGACTCCCTGGTTGAAAAGGTCAACAAGGACTGCTGGGTGCAGTAGATTAGCCCTTCCGGGTTCCCCTCAAGGACCTTAAGGGGGGAGTAATGTCGCGAGCCATGCTCTTGCCATCGGACTCGTCTACGTCTCATCCTCTCTTGTTACTTGTGTTTGCGCTTGTCTTTGTGTTTGTTCTTTGTTTGTCTTTCCCCTTGTTTTTCCTGCCGCGTTGCCACCTTCTTGTGGTTATGTGTTACACTGTGTAACGCGGCTGTGCTTTGTACGAGTCATGCCTGTTCATATAGCATGACTCACATGGACACTCCTGACTGGCTGTTTTTGTATGACTCATGTGGCTGCGCCTTGTATGACTCGGCCACTTTGTGAATATATATAGAGGACCAACAAGCCTGGTAACCCCAGCTTGTTTTGTCTCGTCAAACATCCCCTTTGAGTGACACTTTGAACCACCCCTACCCTCAAGAGCCTACAGACACTTAAGTGTCTGTGGTTCAAGAGGTCACTTAGGTCTTAGTGCCGTCCACTCTCCATCGCGGCTTGTCTCATAGCCATTAAGAAGAAGCTTACGACACATACCACGCCGACCCTTGAACCTGCTTCTGATGTCTGGGATAACTATCCATTTGCAACAATGATTGGTCGCATACTTTGGGTAGCCCGCTGCTGTCAGCCCGATATCACATTTGTTGTCAACCTTTTAGCTCGATTTACTGCCAAGTACAACCAGACTCATGTTGGTGTACTAAAGCACTGTTTCCGATACCTCAACAGCACCGCATCAAAAGGAATCACTTACTACGGCTGAGGACCCTTTGAAGAAGTCACTTACACAGACGCTTCTTTCGCTTCCGAATACGAATCTTTTTCGGTTTCAGGCTGCATTGTTATGCTAGGAGGCGGTCCGATTATGTGGTCTTCTAGGAAACAAAAGACTATTTCGATTTCGACTATGGAAGCCGAGTTTCATGCGCTTGCACACGCCACTCAGGAAGTTCTCTGGCTCCGACACTTCCTTAACGGCTTAGGAATTGATATTTCCCGTCCAACAACTATCCTAATCGACAATCAAGCCACAATCGACTACGTTAACAGCCCCACTCATCGCTCTCGAGCTAAACACATTTCCACTCGATATAACTTCGTCCGAGACTATTATCGACAAGGATTCATTAATCTTGGCTATATTCCATCGAAAGACAACCTCGCCGACGCGTTTACGAAACCGCTTCCGTACCCACAGCACTGGTACCTCGCTAATTCATATATGGGCCTTAATCATTTATCCTCGAAAACGGCCCTTGGAGACCATTTTCCCCGAGAACAGGAGAATCACGATCTTAACGCCTGTTTCGAGCAAATGAATCTCGAATAAACCGTCTGGCTCGTTGAGGGGGAGTATTGTGAATCAAATGGAATATGCGAATCGAATATACACGTCGCCTACTACCGAATGTGGCGAATTGACTCACTATATGCTGACTGATTATTTCTGTGCTGACTGATAGTACACGTATGCGTGTTACTAATTGTTCTCTTATCGTTCTCTCATGTTCTACTCATGTGTGTATATAAAGCGACTGCGTATTCGCACAATACATCATCCTTGTAGTTCACTTCCACTGCGCGGTCTAGCTAAGAAGCTCATTGAGTGCGAGACGTTCTCGGTAATATCTCAATATAACCCAGTTGTCCAGGTTTACAAAACACAGATTTCTCTGGATTGCACAGTTACCCAACTGATCGAGCAAGTGAAACAACAAGAGAATATCCCGGATTTGGGAGGCTATGCTCGCTACAACGGTGTTCAACTTACGGGGGCGAATTGTCGGCTCACTGATTTTAGCATCGGGCCAAATTCGCTGGTAGATATTACCTTTTGATGTAATTGCACTACGACATGTACGGAGGAGTTGCAGCATTTTTTTGCCCTTTATGAAGGAAACAGGTGAATACACAGGTTGTGATGTAGCCCCGACCAAGGACGTGTCTAAGTGCCCTTCGAATTCACTGAAGTGAGGCTAATCAATGCTGAGTTAGTTACAAAGCGGTTGAAACCACTTTGGTTGAGAGCGGGGATACGGGAGCCAAGTCTAGGGAATGCATATAAATTTCCGTCCTTGGATACTCAGTCTTGTGATCTACAAGGAACCACTGTACTAGTGTTTGGTCAACATGATGACTGGACTGTATACGCCTCAGGGCTTCCCGATGAGCCTCAAATCACTCAAAGTCCTCCCGGTCCTCGACCTTGGATCTTCAAGCACAAGAAGCTGTCAAGGGTGATACACATGGAGAGCGCTACACTTTCCGTGTGACTCCGACAGGCGGCCAAGACAAATCTTAAGAATTGGGAACTCGTGACGCAGGCAAAGGTCAGCTCAACGTAATGGGAAAAGGATTTTATTCTATCGAGTAAACATGCGTCTATGAAGCACCTTCAGTCGCTCACTGGCTAGCCCAATCATGGGCAGAAAGTGAGTGTGTCTGGGACCAGCCGCGTTAGATATCTGGTCGACTATGGGGAGACAGAATACTTACAATCAGCCTTCTTCGATGCGGCGCACGTGAACAAGGCGGTACCGCTCGACTCATCGTATGCATACACGTATGAGCGCGGGCAGGCGTTCTTGAAGTACGAGTAGTACGCGACGCCGCTGGGAGGGCAGGTGGCGGGGGTGCTGTACTGTCCAGAGCAGCAGTTTGGCGAATTGGCTTGGTTTCCGTCCAAATTGGCTACACACGCCGACTATGGGTAATCTATGCGTTAACGCATAGCTCACAACAGAATGAGGGGTATGTACCTTGCATCCCACCGGGAACCCAGAGGAGTCATACGGTCCCTTGAGCGCTGCAGGGCAGTTCGGTCCAAGGTCCACAGCACACTCGGCAACATCGCAACCAACATTGTTCGAAATGCGCATTGGCAGGTTATAACCGTCGACCAAGCTCACTACACTCTCGTTAGCACATATTCCTTTGGCAAGGTACAAGGAGCCTACCGTCATACCAATCGAGTCCGTCAGAAGCACTCAGAGTCCACTCGGCGACACTCGCAGGAGGAACACCAGTTCCGGTGCGTGAGTCACACTGGAGACCACCATTGCATCCTCCAGTGAGGCACGAGTTGGGACCAGGGTTGGTGGCAAAGTTGCAGTTGCGACGACCCTGTCATCCGGTAAGCCAAAGGGATAATAATAAAGATGTAACGACGTACCCAGATACGACCCGCCTTCCAATTGTCTGGGACGGTAAAGGTGCGCTTGGTGTATGCTGCGGCTTCCCAACCGGTTTCAATAGCAGGAACGGCGGAGCCAACGTTCAAGTCGGTCTATCGATCAAAGGTAAGCCCGAATACAGGAATCAAAGCGATATGCATACGAAGACCGCGGGCCAGATGGTGAACGGGCATGCGTTGTAGACGGTGAAAGTACGACCGAGAGCGGAGGCGACGAACGCAAGGAGGACAGCGGACTTCATATTGGAGTGGTTGAGTTGTCGAGTAGTAAGTAGACGAGTAGCTGATGATATCTAATGTCTCTTGAGTCTCGGTTTTATACCCAAGGCCAATCTACCGCAACCTGTTCGGACGGGACTACAGCGGGGGCATATACATCTCGCCAATGCAGAATATCATCAAGCGATATGAGGACGGCAGCATCCGAAGCGGCGCCGTTCAACACATGATCGGCAAAATCATCTGATTTACCCCTTTAGGAGGTGATAGTAGGGTGGATCAAGTTCGACTGGCTAGGCGATCGGGGACTTCGGCGATGGAAGTCCTCGGGTGTTGAATATAGAACTCGGCTGCAAGAGAGAATTTTTGTGCAGATGATAGATTCCAGTGTATGTGTCCGCCTATCGCGGCAAAAAGCTGTGTGCTGCGGCGGATGGTTTTGGCTTATGGTCGAGAAGATGAAGGAACGAAAATCGATGATGTCATGTTGCCGTTACAATATTGAGATTGCGTTACGCATCGTAACCCTGGCTCTGGGGCCACCATCTGAATTTGACTACCCTCCGAAACCATCCCCATGCGCGAGGCCAATCGCATCGACCAGTCAGAATTCACTGTCACCAGTGAAACACAGTCTCTAGAGGGCTGATCTGGTTGTCGAATACTCGGGGTTATCACAACGTGAATATTGTTCAACTTCGAGTACCAGAACATCGCTGATACTCCTCCCTTGGCTTTAACCCGCATAAACATACTCCCATAGATGGACTCAACAGCAAGTACCTTGCCATGCCTTCCGAGTCCTTGGAGTTGACATCTTTCAGCAGTGCTACTCGTGAACCGTGCTTTCATAGGTATATTAGAGGGTATACATTCGATTTGATGGGGGCCTGGAGGTTGAATGTACATGTAAATAGTATGTATAATTCATTTTTTTAGTGTCGTAATCAATGCGCCCAATTTAATTTCGGGTGCGAGCAAGAACGGAGGGTAGATATTCCCTAAATTGGTATGTATGCTTAAGCTGGTAGGAGCTGACAAGCCCGCATGAGGTTCGTCGCGAGGACGGACCTTATCGTATTAGTCACTCGGAAGGGCATGGTCAATCTCGTCCGCTCCTTATACTGCACTTGTAATTTGCACCTCAGGCCAATAACGGATATGGGGTTGATGAGGACGTCGCAAGTGCCTGATAAGCGATTACTGTATTAGACCATGTCGATTACCCTGATGACCCAGCAGAGCCCAGCGATTATGTAACATTTCTGGTAAACTTTCACCGGTATAGGCGCCGGCCATTCATCATACGTGAGACCAAGTCGCAAGCGACACTCGTAAGGCATAATCTCATTCTATAGCATCGTGTTAACATAATTATATCGAGGGATTCTGAATTCCCAAGCCCGCCGCCATGTATGCAACATATTGAAGGCTCCCAGAATCACTGCCGAATGCACTTGCTTATGTTTGTGAGCGCAGTTGGGCAGGTAACTTGCTGGAATGTCACCTAGAGAAAATAAGAGTTAGAGCAATAAAAACACGAACTAGCCAAGCCAGTTACCGAAGGATTATCAGCGCCTTTGAACCAATTGAAGCGCCACTGGCATCCTGCTTGGAGTGCAGAAGGAAGCTGAGAGCATTCAGCAACACTAACGAAATTTCAACCAATTAGTGACACCAAAGTTCACTCATTTCAATGGAGCATACCTAGAAACACCTCCATATTGAGCACCCCATCCGGTTGAGGGAGCTCCGTATTGCGCCGCACAACCCTGCCCGAAAATTCTAAAGGGCGGTTAGCCACGTTGACCAGTGGTGTGAAAGGAGCTCAGGCTCACCCAACACCTCCTCCTGGAATCATAATGTCAAAGTGATTCTAGAGCAATCGGCGTTAACAACCTGTAAAACTCGTTGCATCAACCTAAGACTCACATTTCCCAGGTCACCTCCAGTGTTAGTCGCCTGAACAATCATTTTTTGGCCAGAGACTGCACCACTGGTGAACCTATGGGATTTATGAGCTCCCGGGATATAGTCATTTCTAGGGTTATATAGTCCCTCACGTCAATTCGTAACACTGGCAGCACCAAGCTGATTCGCTCCCCCCTTGAATGTTGACAGCCGCGAAGCCGTATGCCAGACTATCACTAACGGCAAATGGTGACTATGACGAATGTTAGCCACGAATCAGTCTCAAAGCAGAGTGCGTACGTGATTTGCGCACGCATACGCCCCCCCTCCATTACAACCCGACTGTACGTTGTTGTCGGATAGGGGGTTGTTCCTAATGTCGCAGCTCTGGACTGGAGCTGTGACACTTGCTTTGCCCGACCAGCCGCAGCTCTCTTTGCAACAGTCCCTGCATCGCCATTATGTTAGCGCACGTAACCTCTCAAAAGTATTAAAGTGCCACACCAATAACGAGTCGTAACTCCAGATCCAGACTGCGCATGTACAGCGCCGAAAGAAATCAGAGTAAGGAAAGCGGTGGTAAACAGCATGATTTGTATTCGTGGTTGCCGCCTAGTACCGCTCAGCACTATCGTTATATACTAGGTAGATAAAACAAATTACCGGAGGATTCAGCTTCTAACCGTCTAAGAAACGGCGGCGCAGCAAATCAGCTGGTTGCTACATACGTCACGTTCTCGTGCATCTCGGAGAAATAAGCATGTTAATCAAGGGCACGAGAAGCGCCGGGCAACCCGAACCCAGGTTCTCATGAAGCTTATATTTGGAGTGCCGTTGCCGGATGAGGGCATACATACCAAGAATCTAGACCCGGAAATATATGGTAGCAGTGAATATTCAGGGATATAATATGCGTTGCGCTATTGAATCAAAGCAATATATTTCTACCCGTTCGGGCGACGAGCAAACCCAATGAAGAATTACACATTTTCTATCTACGAGTGCATCCAGTGATGCTTGTAAGCTGACTGGGGCATGTAACCTGTTGGAACGATACCTAAGGGTGATTCTCGGTTAGAAGGTACTGACAAAATAGACTTCAACCATTCAAGTACTCACCGATGGATTGTCTGCGGCTTTGAACCAATCGAAACGCCAGTAGCAGCCAGCTTGCAGGGCCGAAGGAAGTTTAGAGCACTCGGCGCGGCTGCATTACCATCAGTACAAAAATACATGTGACGTCGATATCAATAATATATACGCACCTGGAGACGCCACCATATTGCGCACCCCACCCCGTGGAAGGAGCTCCATACTGTGCTGCACACCCTTGGCCGAATATTCTACACTTATGATAAGTTATGGGACCGATCAAATTCTCTACCCCACTTACCCAACACCACCGCCCGGGATCATGAGGTCAAAGTGGTTCTAGGGTCGTTCGAGTAAGCACAAGGGTGTTTGTATGCATCATGATTCGTACATTACCGAGGTCACCGCCGGTGTTTGTTGCTTGAACGATCATTTTCTTTCCAGAGACAGGCCCGCTTGTGAACCTGCAGCCATGTGAGTAATTGTAGGGTCACAGTAAATGGGGATAAACGCACGTAAGTTCGTAGCATTGGCAGCACCATGAAGATTCCGATCCTCCTTGAATGTTCACGGCCGCAAAACCATACGCAAGGCTATCATTGACGGCCCAAGGAGACTATTTGGCCGAATAGGGTTGGGTATATGGAGGCGATGAACTACACTAAAGACCTACATGATTTGCACAAGCGAACGCTCCACCGTTATTGCAAGCAGACTGAGCGTTGAAATCTGATAGTGGATTGTTGTTCCTATCACAGCTGCGAACAGGGCCGCTGACGCTGGCTTTGCCAGACCAGCCGCAGCTTTCCTTGCAGCAGTCCCTAGATTCATCGCGAGAAAGCTTAGCTCGGAACCAAGGAAAAATGTAGGAGCTCATACCAGTAACGAGTAGTTTTCCCTGATCCTGATTGAGCGCTTACTGCGGTCAAAGCGGCCAAGAGTGTAAAGGAAACAGAAGTGGTGTATCGCATAGTTGAGTATTCAGTAAGTTCGAGGTGAGCAGTGTTGGTGAGGGGATGGCTGCTCGCCTAGGCCATATTTATACCAGACAAAATAATTGAGACGGGTTCGAGACCCCACCGAGGCGCAAGGGCGAGTGGCTCGGCAAAATCCCGAAGTGAATTGAACAAAGTCTGTGGGCGGTCACCAGGCGCTTCAGCTGACTCCGGGATCACCATTTGAGAGATTGCCGGTAAAATGAAGCCTTCAGCGAGCAAAATCATTGCCACGTATCTTACGAGAATACAAATGCTATTTCCCCTCAACGCCGCTCGAGGCTGACTAGAGATCAAAATAGGTCATATCCCACGGAGCCAGCCGGATTAACCTCGCCAGCGGGGCCCGAGAAGCCTTCTAGAGTTGAAACTACTTCTCAACGAATAGTCGGAAACGTATCGTTCCCCAAGTAGCATGTGATTGTGTAGGTAATATTATGTATCCAGGCTGACAGCTAAGACTGTAGATACCGCAACCATGAAAAGTAATTATAATTTCAGTGTGCCGTTCATTGCTACCTGACATAGCACGACTGACTGTGAGCTCGAACCAATAATATTACACAGCGGACCTAGGAAGAGAGAGGAATGATCGGATGGTGTAGCTGAGTGTAGTTGACGCCCGGCTGCATCTTGGCATAATTCATGGAAGTTGTGGCCAGGTCAATCACGACAGGAGGTCGCACCTCCTGAGCGAATCTGTCCGGCGAAGTCTACATTCAATTTCTGGAGCGCGGTACCTTGGTTTTAACAATGAGGGTGCAAGCCTTAGGACAGAATGTTCCACGCGTAGTGTACACGAGAAGTGATTGGTGTATGCGGGTAGCGGGAATTCACACACTTGGCAGATACTGCCGGTTTTCGTGGAAGGCTGCCAGGTTAATCAGTTCGTCGCGCTATACCATGGTGCTAGGGTAGGACTCCTCAGATATCTTGGCGACTGCATTTCAGCCTTGAGCGCTCCACGCGTAACTATTACCAGAGACCGACCGCGCATGTCCAGTAGCCCGGAGCTTTAAGAGCCCTCATTGGGTAGGCATTAGAAAACAATAATTTACTTATAAAATCAACTCGCGATCGTTGAGATATTCGCTATTTTGTGGGCAGTAGGATTGGTGGGCTGGGGCGAAGTTCTCCCTATTTGATTCCGAGTCCGTCACGTGGTGAAATCCGGCGGCGCTTGACACACTTTATCCGAAATTCTGGCACCGACCTCGACCGACCTTCAGCCGAATGTTCAAGAGCGCAGTTCTGCGGCTAAACGATCCGGTTATAAAACTTCTGGACACGCTCAGCAGAAACCATGTCGTATTTATGGATCGTAGTATGATGATTCTCAACAAGCCACCGGGAATGATCGCCCAAGGCGGGATACACAGGGTGGGGTCAAAGGTACTTGCCATGCGGTTATTTGATGTCCGCCTAGGCTGAATTAGTATATATTGCAGGCTCTTACTTTGGAGTCTGTTATCGCAGGAATGTTGGTCATAGTATCCTAGTCCACTCTCTGTTGACTGGCCGCTGCAGCTTTAACCGCTGAGCTCTCGTTGAAGTCAAAGCCGCTTCCGGTTCATAGAATCGACAAGGTGATGCCCTAGTTGTTAACTGCAGAACCAAGCCTCATTCGAGTTGTCTCGCTTAGGCAACCACCGGAGCTCTAGTCCTCGCGTTAAACCCGCACTCTGCTCGAACACTAAGTCAACAGCTACACCCGAGCAACTCCCCCAACAAAATCCGCAAGACGTACCTTGCTCTCGTAAAGGGCAGCTTCGAACTAGGAGACTCTGGCGAAATTCGGCAGAACCTCTTCGTGACCGACGGAAGAGTTACGACTCGCCCAGTCTCACTTGATGATCTTACGGAACCTCGCGAAACGCTGACAAGCTGGCGGTGTTTGTCGCGTTCACCTCGGGGGAACCCTCCGATTTCGTTGCTTGAACTGGGGTTACACACCGGCGCGAAGCATCAACTGAGGGTTGTCGCGGCCTCGGTACTCGGTGGTATGTGTTCACGAATGGGATTGTTTGGCTGGGTTGTGATCACCTCGTCATAGCACCCATATTAGGCGATTCACTCTACGATCCCAGGCTTCCTGAGAAGGCTAATCCTGTGACTACCCCGCGATTGATGCTTCACGCATCTCGCCTTGAAATCCCCGTGAGTCGATTCGAATCCTTTATTCGCTGGTAGACTGCTGACCGTATCTAGCGTTTCCTTCGCCAGCAGATTGCTGGTCGGCGGAGATACCAACTGAGCGTAACTGTCCCACCCCCGCAGGACTTTGTTGACTTTTGCCGCGCAACCGGGATCGCAATTGACACGGCATGGACGCGACCGCCTGTACGAGTAGCCATCAACCGGAAGGAAATTGCTTTCGATGACGTCGTTCTAAATGAAGAAGATGTAATCGCAGAGCTAAACAAACAAACGCCCCCAAACGGATCGACGGCGCAGTAGGGCTATGAATTATATCATTTGCGAGTATTTCGGTCTAACCAGCACGTACAATTCAGTTACCCCTCCATACGTAGATTACTCGTTGTATCTAGTAACCCGAAATGCAATTACTTGAGTACGAGGCGGCTTCTAGTCGAGTCAGAATCATGGTCCCTGACATCGCTTTGGCGCTGGCGATGGCACAGCCTCAACAACCTCTCCGAAGCGAACCACTGCCATCCCCTCCTGGAGTCCCTCTCCTCCGTGACCGCCTGGTCCTGTGGGCGACGATCATTTCTAAGAATTAATCTAGTCTTTTCTCCGCGCAAATCGTCGACCTCGTTACCGAGAAGCCCGAGAGACGACGTGGAGAAAGTCTAGTTTACCCGAGCCATGAAGTCATCCGCAAAGTCACTTGGTTCCCGTATCGCTGGTGCAGTTCAAGATGTTACTCGTTCCGCTGGGTCTACCCTTATACGAAATACTCCGATACCGGGACTTGTAGAGGTGCAGGGGATTGCGAAACAATTAGTCAATAGTTTAGAGGTGAGTCGTTTCGGTCGTCTAATCCTTTTCTCTGAAATCCGACTGAACCTGTGATCTACTCATAGGACATGGAGGATTGTCAACACCGGTGTCAAGTGCTCTCCAAACGTATCTCCGCAATTATGAAATTATTAGAGCCTCACAATCAATCGGTGATAAATTTAGAATTGCAATTCTTCTACAAGTGAGTTGCCAGCGACCGTGATATCATCTGTTGTTACTCACTGGGCTCGCTACAAGTAAATTGACAGCTTGTCAAAAACAATTGTCGAGGTTGGATTCAAAGCGAGGGCTATCCAACGCCCTTCGTATATCTAGGCAACTAGAAGTGGTCGAACGGCTGGAGAAAGAAATTGACTCAAGTCTGCAAGACATGATGGTAACTCGACTCTCGTGTTCAGAGATCCAGAATCTAATGGGTTCACTTGATATTAACTAGCTTGCTCTCTTGGTAGAACGATTATCAGAACCCCGTGAAACTGTTATATTGCAACCACCCCCGCAACCGCCGAAAGACGTCTCTCCAGAGCGATTATATTATCCAAAAATCAAACGATGCAAACTTAGTATCAACTCCATGATTAGGCGGTCTCAGGTAGATACCAAGCTTGGGTCTATTGCTCGGTCGGTAGCTAGGGGAACGTACCGAAATCAGGAAGTATTGGTCGTTCAGTACTCGAGCAAATCCCAATTCAGTCAGGCTCACAAAGTAATTGCGTTTCCTCTCGTACCAGAAGATGATCTGACAAGGGGCCTAGGCATTTCGAGGTGCAATCAAGGCCATCATACAGGAACAGTAAGATATCAAGACTACTGTTTTGTTTTCTCGCGGTGTTGACGAATGCTAGGCACCCAAATGTACTTCGCTTTTTGGGGGCATCGGATGAGGGATCGTCAAGTGAAAATCACTGCCTTGTTTTCGACACAGGTATGTATTACAGGTTCTCTGCCTTCGATTGTACCGGTGACATGGAAAACTTAGGTTCTACTATATCTAGGCAATCGTACGTCCATGCGCTACGCTCAGTGCACGATGCGTTCCAGTTCGTAAGTGCCTTTTTCAATCACCAGGCTTGGGAAGGAAGTGTCTAACCGGTTTATCTGACTAGCTTGCAGGAGTAAAAGTGCGCCACCTTGTTGTGCTATTTGCAGAGTTGGCGGACTGACCCCGTTCTGAACAGGATGGGATGGAGTTCTTACTCGAACATGGCATACAAACAGTAGGCGCCTCAGAATCTATCAAGTTAGAGTACTCATCCTATTCTCATAGTGGTCTGATATTCATGTCTCCGAAGCTGGGCAGCCAGTTGTATGTCCGCCGTACTGGGACGCCGTCGACGTTTGGGAGAAGTCTAATGTATGTCTAACCAGTCGGAGTTCTTTTCTACATCGGTTGAATTTCCTACCAGCACGACGTATTCAGCTCTCTCACTGGCACGACCGAGCCTGCAGACTTCCCGCTTAGCACCCTCTCTGAAATACTCAACACATGCTGCGCCCGTTGGCCAGAGTTCGAGACGGCTGTCAAATCTCATCCTACCAAACTACGCGACTACCACCTGATGCAAATTGCCGACGAGCTGGAACTGCCCATTCCACCCTTCCTATTGGTCTATTCAGGATCCCTACCTGAATTCATTATCGCGGTTGGGAGCATAGGAGGGCCCGATTGGTTAGGTACCGGCTACCCCGAAGACTGTTTCCACGGCACTATGACTGGGTGGATGCCTGTCTCCTCGCTATGGACTTGTACCGGTTGGGAGGCACTCCAGACATGCCAGTTGGAGTACTGGGCCACTGGCCGCAAGGTTGTTCCATGGGAGGAAGACGCACATCGGAAACTGGCTCATTCTGGTGGAGGTCCGTCTCAAGAAAGCTTAGGCGTTTTGGATCCGTTGATTTCATCTTCGGATGGCTGGTTGAGGTAAGAGTTTCTATACACTAATGATCGACGTAAGCTCACGCCCGTCTTTCCTAAAAGCTACGGGTGCTTCGAGTCATCAGAGCGGTTTGGCGTAGGATACGAATTGACAATTTCCGACCCAGTACTCTTCGAGTCCTCGTGGAAAAGATTTACGGAGACAAGAATTCCATCAATGACGCACCTCGTTGACGAGGAACAGGACCTTCACGTTGGTGCGCCAAGTTTACCCATGGCCGCCTGTCACCGCCTCTAACTTGATTCTTCCAGTTCGTCATATTAGCGTTCGTGTTCATTGCAAGCCCACGAAAATGGAGGGATTTCTTCCGCTATACTTCCATCGCAGACCATCGTCAATGTTCAACACAGAACATTATTGGGGATTTTTGAGTGATAGTCCAGATCCGGATGTGACGCCATATCAACTCGTGAAAGCCATTCAGGTGGAATACTCAATGTGAGTGGTTGGCCGGTTGGACGTAGATGTTTCAGTTACTCATTTCATATTTTAGCCATATCAATACAATGAGAGCAAACGACGGATGGAGGTATCGCGCGGAGCGATGTTTTGAATCTGTCATCTCACGGACGCCGGGCGCTTTTAATTTTTAACTTCTGGTCGTTGAAATTGGCCATTTCTGTGTGAAATGCCTATCTTTGTATTTCTTCGTACATTGTGAATTAGGAATGAATGGGGGATGGTTCGAAGGTCTTGATAATGTTTCGAGACCAACGTATATATTGTGTGAGCCCAAGAAAACGGAGGCTAGGGCGGTTTGGTCTATTGTGAAAAGTCGCTATATATGCCTGATTTTATTGGAGTGGAATACTTGTCGATCCCCCTGCTCCACACAACTTTCAAACATTTTTGGTTGACAGTTGCAGGAAAGAGTTCATATACCAAATATAAATTAGGGATTCAGTATGTGAGCCCGAGCCCGAGCCCGTGGCCTTCGGCTTTTGCTTTCAATCACCTTTCCTGGCTTGTCGACTGCCTGCCGTCCGGTTTGACCGCTCGTCCCATGGGTCTTACTCTGCTCTCTGTGCCACGGCTTCCTCTGCGTCGCTTCGTTTTGGGGCCTTCACGTCCCTAGATCCATGAGGATGGCGTAGTTGGCACCCCTTCTCTCCTTAACCCGTTATCTTTCTCCTTTCGCGCACGAACAGTTCGGCGCGCATATATACATATTTATTCCCCCGACACTGTGACGGCGCAGCACGGCGCACCGATGGTGGCGAATAATGCTTAACTTTTCGCTCCACATATATGCAATTTGATTCATAAAATTCTGTGACATTATCAACAATCCATTTTGAATGAGGAAGCCCTGGCGTACTACGAGAATATGCTGCCCTCTGCCTCAACACTCGCTGAGTTCATTCACGACAATTAATTGATTATAGGCACGGAAAGCCAACCTGTGGGACGAAGGGTTCTATGATGAGATAATCACGGGATCTGCCGCTCAGAATTGGAAATCATGGCTTTGCCAAACCGTACACCGCTGCCCCCTTGACACCTGGTTTCCAGCTTGAGTGGGGTCCAGCCGGTTTCCCGCGTGTGATCATTTCGGATTCCGGAGAAAGCGCGCATATCAGGATTCCGACAAACCGGGCACCCAGCTGTTTTCCGGCTGGTAAAACCTGTGAGTGGAGCCGAAAAAATCGCATAAAACGGCACCACCGGGACGAATCGAACCGGGGCAGCGTTAGAGTAATGGTTGCGTCATCCTGAGCCAATAACCACTTGGCCAATTTTCCTTGAGATAAATACATCCGTTCATACCTATAGCCTTTGAGCCAAATATTTCTAGCGGCCAGTTTTCATACCCAAGGTATGTTCTACGTAATTATTCCAAGGGTTTCTAATACTCATCTCAGCTGCCTTCCACCACGCTGCTCAAATAACGTTGTTATCTATGCTGGATATCGCGAACGCGAACCGTGTGGCGGCTTTGCTCTTGAGTATTTGCTGTGCTAACCTCATTTGATATTATCACCAGCTTGATTCCAGCCTGATGACCCCCAAGCTGGAAACTAGAAGACCCTCAAGGAAAATTTCGGTCACGCGCCCGGTAGGAATCCGGAACAGCGCCTCTACTCAGAAAAATGCGGGCAATTGGGGCAGCGGTGTACCTCTCGAAGATCGGACGTCGAGTCCCCGCGTCCGCTCCGAGAAAGCTGGCCCTTTTTGTATAATACAACCATACACATGCGTGTTCCGAGACCGGTTTTGTTTGTTGGCCTCCGTCTCGATTCCTTTCGCGCCAGATTATCATCGGCATTTGGATACCCTCTGTCGATATGTTGCCGAGCACAGAAAGGCGCACCGGTGACCCCGACTTGAAGTGAATGGACTCAACTTACCGATGGCGGAGCTTTTCTGTGGGTTGCCCGGTTACGGGTTGGCTTGCTCACAGAGAGTTATAAAGTCGACCAAATGTCTCGTCGATCCCACTCAAGCCAGTGTGCTATAATCCTGCTCAACTGGCATTCCAACTCTCAGATTTATTACTATATATCTCTTATTTACATTCATGGGCAACCTTCCAATCGGTGCTATTGCAGCTGCGAGTAGCCTCAATGGATCTCGCCTCAAAGTCGTTGTCGTTGGCAAGAATGGCGCTCTCCGCGACGCCGATTGCCGCTTCAGCCCCACTAGTCCTCAAACACTCAAATGTCCCAACTTGGTTCCCGTGCTCAACGTAGCGTCCACCGAAGACATGCGGTGGACGGAGGGCGTTACAATTGGCACTGTTCATCCGCAGTCTAGTCTCGCGGTGTGCACTATCGAACGACTCAATCTTGCTTGCTTTTTCTATCAACTACTCGATTCGAGTATTGTCATGCGGCGCTGTCACATGGGGCCCGAGTGGAAGTGGGAAGATGGTTCGTATGCTCAAGTAAACTCCTAGGTATTTCTGTATATTGATGTTTTCTTCAATAGATTGCACTACGGTGCTAACTGCCTGCACGGATGCGCCTCCCGTGGCTGGAACTAGTATCAGTATCCAGCCCAGTATCCTGCGCGTTGGAGACCATTCAGATTTTACTTTCTTCTAGTAAGCGTCTTTGGACCACCGGTACCAGCTTATTAATGCTTTATATTGTATTTGTAGTCAAACGACCAGCGGTACGCTTGGAGTCCAGAGAATCCGCGAGTCTGGTCAACTTCACGGCCCATTATTTATCACTCAGTTGTCGATTCTTCAAAGCACTCCTTTTACGGCTCTCACTTCGGGCGATGAGTTTACGATCTCCTAGTCAGCGTATTTCGTCATCATACTTGCAGTTTACCGACCTTCATTTGTAGTGCGACACTCCACACGAGCGAAGTTTGGGAATGCTCCGGTAGTTTGGCCCTCACGCGAGGCGAATTTGAGGAAGAAACCTATGTCTCTGTCGCCCAAAACCTCGCTTTATCCAATCCACCGACGCCTCTTGTTGCCCAAATCGCTTCCTATCAGGCCGAACACCCTATCATATATCTCCAAACTTCAGGCCGACCCACAAAACTCGTTTGGTCCTCATCCCGCGCTCGGCGAACGTACCATTTTGCAACCCGCGGCATGCCCGGGTCGCCAATCGCACTTGTAGGACATTTGCCCCTCCAGTCGCACGTAACGATGTTATTCGTGGACGTATCCGGTGCGGTGAATGTGGCGAGGTTGCCAGCCATGTCCGCTGATGGGAATCAGCCACCGAAATGCTCACCTATTCCGTTGGACTCGATGAAGGATGCGTTTAGCTGGGCTATCAAGGAAAACGCCCCAGCCACAGTCGAGGGTGGTCTCGGACTTGATCTTCGACCCCGAATCGTTGTTCCGCTTCGTCCCCCCCAGCATCCCCTGAGCGGTCACCTTGGCTCGTGGTCAAATCGCGTAGAGTCCCGGGTCTCCCAGTCGGGTATTCATTCGACAGCAGAAATCGTCCAAACCGGGTTCAAATCGACTCATGACATTGCCCAGACCGGGTTTCACTCGATTCGCGATAAGATTCAAGCCGGGTTCCAGCCGACTACGGAAGTTATCCAGACTAGGTTACAGCCTGTGCGCACGTCGTGGAAGTGGGGGCGTGGGCTTTGGTCTGGGTCTGGGTCCGATGAAGGTCGTTCGGAAGGCACTAGGGCAAGTGGGGGTGAGATTGGAGAGGACGAAGGCACAGGCAAGTGTGGGTCCGATAATGAAGTCCAGAGCGGCCAGCAGAAGACATATCATCAAACCAAGACGGAGCACCGAGCCACAATAATGCATCAAACCAAAACGGAACACACGTCCACAACCGAGCACAAGACGAGTACCAAGTACTGGACCGAAGCTGGGTGTGGACCGAAACCTGGGCTCGCACGAATGCCTGGGTACGACCAGAGGCCTGGGTGCGGAAGTGAACCTGGACTACCCGAGGTCATTTCTCAGTCAGTCACTTTTCCACAAGATCGCCCCAAACTATACTACGAGGTGGAAGAAGTCGACTCCCTTGGTACTCAAGAACCCGCCTATATCCCACCCGGCAGCGAAGTTGTATGCCCCACCGGGCCCGCGGATGCCACAGCCCTACCCATTCCCTGAGTGTGCGTATATCACGTAGAACCGTAATGAGGAACCAAACCGCTAATTTACTTTCTTATCAAGGTCTACCCGAAGTGGGGTCTGATTATTACTCGGGCTACCAACACGGACTCGGAGGTTGGATTGAACCACCTCAGCCTGGATCTGGGACATTACCCGCATGTGACGATTCCCAAAGCCAAACCAAGTCCGAGACTGGAGCAGAATGTGACTTCAATAGTACCGATCCAGGTTGCTCGACTCCCAATTGCGAGCACCCCGATTCAGGCACCACCCAGGAAGAGTATGAGGATGCTCGTTCATGCGGCCATTCAATCGTGCAAGAGGGTGATATCCACTGCGGAACGGAAGTTGACTATAATCACAATGGTGACCACGAGTCGAGCGAGGATGATTTGGAATACAAGCAACCTGGACCCCGAGACGCTCGTCCCTGTCACCACGATGCGGATCCGGTTGATGAAGTTCATGACGTTGAGTCTGCCAAATCTTGCGACGATAGTGAACCATGCCACAAGGATCCGGTCGCCAATGCTGGCTCGAACACCGAAATCGGGTCGTCCGACGCTCCACGGCTGGATGATCGTTCAGAGTCATCCGGCAAGGAATCCAATATTCGCCGAAAGAATAGGTCGCGGTCGTCTTCTTCATCGTCCTCATCGTCTTCGTCTTCGTCATCCTCATCTTCCTCGTCATCATCGCCGTCTGGATCTGGGTCTACCGCGGAGCCGGAACCGGAGCTAGTGCAGGTGCCAATACCCCAATCCCGACCAAGCTCTCGTCTCTCAAGCGTAAAAGAGCAATCGGAACCCGAATCCGATTCGGGAGCGCCATTTGAGACAGAGTCGGGGTCAGAATCAGGCGAACTCGAGAAGGGTCCAACACCCGGGACAAAAACTCCGTGCGATCCGGAGCCAGCATCCAACCCGCGGCCCAAAAATATTGCCGGCTCCTCTCCCAGTACGGACGTTCAGGCCCACTCAACCGATGTAACTGCCGTTTCCGGCGAAGGCCGCCAATCTTCTGGGTTTTCTGGAACGACCTCACACATAGAAACTGCCATTACGCAAACCCATACCTCCAGTCCTAGCACGCACCACTCGAATAGTTCTATGAATTCGCATTCCGAAACGATTGTGACTACCTTTCGGGCGCGTTCAACTCACGAATTTACTCAAACTGGGTCTTGGATGACTATGACCATTCACTCCGACCTCCCAGCTGGAGAGCCCGCCTCTACCGGGTTTCAGCCAAGTCCAATTATCGTTCGGGCTAGGTCGCCCTCGATGCACCCGACTCGAAGGCCACTGAGCGGACACTGGTCTATATCTGGGTCTGGAAATATTCACCTGGGAGATTTCGTCGATGGGACTGGAGTAGACGGGAAGCATGTATCGGAGGGCTCGGGTGGGCATCAATTCCCTGGTGCCTGTGGGGAAGCTATCGAGAAGACAGATACCGGGAGCACCACCGAATTTGAGGACCAAGTCGCGACCAAATCTCAATCCGAGACTAAACTTACATCCAGCGCCGAGGTCAAGAATGCGGAATTCCGGACCGAGACAGAATGCCGGCCTAAACCTGAATGCTGTCCTCCCAAATACCCACCGAAATCTGAGTGCGATCAGCGAGTCAATTGTCCACCTAGACCCACTTGCGATACCAACGAGCCGTCATTTATCAAGCCCAACCCACGTTGCCCAATCCCTGGGTGCGAATATCCTAATTGGTGTCATCAAGATGGAGAACTGTTGCCTGAAGGTCAAAATCCAGCCGAACCACAGGCACAGGGGAGCTGCAAGCAAACACCGTGCCCTCCCAAATTCGAGTGCGAAGCTCCGCCATGCGAGACGAAGTCTAATCGCGATTCTCAAACCGGTGGTGAATGTATATCGAGAAAGCCGAACCTGCGCTGCCCGATTCCCGGATGCGAATACCCCGACTGGTGTCATCAAGACGATGAACTACTACCCAAAGATCGGACAAAGATCAAATCCCCGCCCCAAGCCGAGTGCGAGCCGAAACCGGGATGCTCACCCAAAGCCGAGTGCGGCTCTCCACCACAATGCGGGGCGAAATCCGACTATAACGCCGAACGTGGTGGCAAACCCGAATCAGCCAAGACTCAGTCCTCTTGCCCGATCTCAGGATGCGAATACCCGGATTGGTGCCATCGGTTCGACGAAAAAGGGACCAAAACCATCTGCGAGACTACGTCTACCGCCTCTGAAAGCCAAACCACATGTGAAACGCAAGAAACGAAAACCGAATATGAATGGAAAAAGACTGATGAATACGGTTCGTCGTCTAACAGTACGTATTTGATTTCTATTATCTAGAAACGTTGAAGTAATGGGCTGACCCGAATATTATCTAGGAGAACAAGACGCGCCCCCTGATGATAATTTCACGAGCAAGTGTCCACCATCCATCCCATTCGAGCCCAAGGCTC
The DNA here is from genome assembly GCA_037039685.1 of Ceratobasidium sp. AG-K. Taxonomy (NCBI): domain Eukaryota; kingdom Fungi; phylum Basidiomycota; class Agaricomycetes; order Cantharellales; family Ceratobasidiaceae; genus Ceratobasidium; species Ceratobasidium sp. AG-K. Next base: position 2,481,060 of record JAWNGF010000007.1, on the reverse strand, counting down.
GAACCGAATGTGAGAAGGAACCTGAATGCCAAACCAAGCCAAGCTCCCAAACTGAACGCGACCCAAGGGTTTCCAATCCATGCTGCTCCACTCCCGATCTGAAGTCAGGCCAAAGTCCCGAGAGCACTGGCTCGTGCCCTCCCGTAGATGTATGCGAGGAAAGCCTCGGTTCTAAAACCAATCTCAATTTCAACTCAAAAGGCGCCGGCGAGTCGGACGTGGTTGGCCCAGGTGATCAGGGCCCGAGTAGTGGAGATACCGGCTCGTGCCGAGGCGGTACCGACCTGGTTGATGATGGCCACAATGCAGACTCCGGCTCCCAGGGGAGGGTTTATCTCCAAAACGACGGCGAGGACCACGAGGGACACAAAGAGGGCACAAACTCGGGTAGCCGAGCCATCAACGCCAACTCTTCGACCTCAGGCGGCTGTCAAGAATCTGAATCGAAACCTAGGTCCAAATCGGGGAGTAATGGATCTGCACCGGGTCCCGAGGTTGCCAAACCTAAGTGCAAGTCGCTGCCGGAACCAGAGTTGGGATCGCAAAGCCCTTCAGCTGCGGGGGACGTTTTGCAACCAGCGCCTCACCGAGCATCAGGATCGACGTGGCATCCGCGGTCAGAAGTGGAGGGGCCAAGATCGAAACCTCAGCCAGATTTCAGGCCGGGCTCGTGCAGTGGCTCAACTCCAACGTTGAAGCCCCAACTGCAACAGATTGCCGAACTCAACCTCGATCCAAGACTTTACCTTCGACCAGCCAACCCAAAGGGCCCTGTCGAGGAGAGTGTCGAATCACCCAGGCCATTCAAAGCACTCGTATCTCAAGACGTTTCCATTCTTCCGAGCGTTGCAGGCAATATCCCTCCTTTGCAACTCCCTCAGTCCCATTATCCACTCCTCTCGTTGCCCGCTAAACCATCCCAGTCTGAGCTTAAAGTCGGCGGGCAATCGTTCCTTGATACTTTATACAATCACCTCAGCTACGTAATCAGGCCTTCTGGAAACCGGTATCTTTCCCTCCAGGTCCCCTCCCGTGATCTGGACAATGGCAAACTTGATCACCCAATAAGGTTTTCTCACGGTGAGAAAAAATCACAAGAAATTCTCCCACTTTGCTGAAGATCACTTGCCCTAGCTGCTGATACCGAGTCTGAGTTCCAGCTGACGGACGAGTTGTTTGATGTTGCAAAAATCGTGTCTGGGCCAAACGGCAAATCATTGTCGCAAGTATATGGCCGGATTCTGGACAACCTTATTCCCAACGCAAAATCGGACGTCGCAAGTGCTTTACGGTCTCAGCGCGAGAAGATATGCAACTACTTACTGGAAGATGTTCGTGACGACTCATACTATCACCTCATATCTGCCGCACCCCCGTCAGCCATCCAACCGGCGTAGAGAGGAACCCTGAGGATCGCCATCGAAATATTGATTTGCTTGCCCAATCCCACGAAGCCGGCTCGTACCACCCTTTCGGTTCCATGACGCCCTCCGTCCCCGACATTTGTGATTCCGTTTCCGATGCTGAGCTTGCTGTGGCAAACCACGGGAACCCGCTATATATGCCTCAACCGAATCCCCAGTTCGGCTTCCAAGAATCCGTGCCAGTTGGGTCTCGCAGAACAACTCGCCTCAAGCACTCTCAGCAGCTAGCAAGCGCATATAGGGAGCGTACTCAATGTCGACTGGAACAGAATGCAGCACTTAGTACACCACACGAATTTCGCTGCGCTATTCATTCCCCAGCACATAATTTCAATCATCAGAGGGATCACACGTTGGCCAGCTATACAGAGGCCTTGGCTCGTGGACATATGCACTCCATGAACGAGTTACTAGGATACTTGGAGATCAAGACTGCCGCTGAGGTTTTATACACGGCCAAATCGAGGTTCCAGGCATCTAGCCAAAGCTCGGTGTATGCGTCGAGAAGCACTCTACCTGTAACAATGCAGCCGATTGATTGGTAAGCTGCCATATCTTAGACACATTTGGTACGGAACTAATTTTGAGAGACAGGCGCGAAGCTAGTGAGAGCTCCTACTTACCTGAAGACGTTAACTATGACGTCGACACCCTCAAAGCCCAAATGGTATGCGATATTGTTGGCGCTGCCCACATACGTTCTGATAGGGTGATTTTCAAGATACAAAAATCAAGTCGTCTTGACAGGCTTACTGCGCAATTGTCCGCGTTGATCGTTCCAAATGACCAGGACTTGCTGAAGGCAGAAGCAGAAGTGAATGCTCTCGCCAAGGAACGTGACGAAATTCAGCGGAATCTCAACTCCGAGTTTTCAGCTTCAACGATCGCTACTTTGAAACTACAGACAATGAACCTTGGGGAATCCACGTTTACCTCGAACGCCCCCTCTGAACCGAAAATTCTTCTGCCACAGATCACAAATTGCGAATCGAACTCCGCAGCCGAATATTTCCGTACTCTGCAAGCCACCGCCCAGAAGCTGTATGCTGCTACCCGCGTACTCGCAGCCCTGAGGACGAATGCAACTAGCGCACGCCTCGACTACTCAATCTTACAACAACGAACTCGAATCGAAGAGCAGGTTAATGAACTTCAATATGAACTGGAGGCGATTGAATCTCGGTTGAATTTCGCTGAGCTGTCCGGCGCTCGTCGCATTTACGATTCCAAGCTCTGCATCTCTGACGTTCGTCTTCCCTACAACGACGACTCTCGCTGGGCTGCCATCAATTTTTCTACAGTGGTGTCGAATAGCTCATGGCAACAATCATCCAAGCCTCCCACTGATTTTGGCTTATGGCTTAGCTCGTCGCCCATCTGTTCTCCCCACACGTCTTCACAGAGCCTCGTTGTCGAAGTCGGCTTCCGAACTATGGTCGTCAGGATTGATCGTAGCGGATGGATGAATACAGAGTTTATGGGACACTCCAGTCAATTTCTACGACTAGCTAATGCCCTGCGTTGGTCAAATTGGCCAAACAGCGCTATGAAACCAGAAGACGTGACTGAGCTGATTGTGGAGGGAAATTTCGAGGACGGCGAGTCCGCTATGCCTGCTTTCCCGGTGGGACTGTGAGTGCTTCCCCGGTTCGCCTATACTTTGACTTAGATATTGAATTCGACAGTATAATTGCTAAGGATGTTTTGATCAAGATCCCATTTTCGGGAGGAATTACCAAAGGGGCATTACTCAAGCAGGCGCGCGGCGCTATGGGTATTCTTTGCTTCCGCTTTTCACCAGAAGCCCTCCTGTCAGGCACTGGAGGTACTACGCATGTACATGAGTTTTCGGACGGAATTGTGATAAAGATCCCCGGGCCTCAAATTGTGAGTAATTTTGTGTTCATTTTTGCGTGAAGCGCTTATCATTCTGGCCTTAACTAGCTGGGTTATACTATGGAGGTGAGTACGTCTTTAATCAACTTGTACCGCGGCTAATTGCTACCTACAGATGACATGTATGGACGCAACTACTCTCTATGATCCCAGGTCCACTGCTTCGGTAAGACGACATATATTCTAGGCAACTAGTTAAGACTGTGTTTTGATCTGGCTTCTGTAGGATATTGATTCTTTGCTGACTAAACACAATGGCTTACGGTTGAACGGCCTTGGAGGCAGTTCAGTCTCAAGGAGCTGGGTCAATTGAGCCACGAATCAGTAGCTTGTCAGATTTGCTCGCCCTAGTAGTCAGCAACTTTATCTTTAGTTTTCGCGACGTCACCTATGCTAGATTGGGTATATTCTGTAAATGCTCCGTAGTACTCAATAACATGTTGCCCAGTCAGAGGATCCTTGTTCATTTAGAGAACATGTGTTGTTCGTTGGCAACTGGACAGTGAGGGTAGCATTTTCATCTTCTAATGGTTAAGCCCCCCCCCCCCCCCCCCCCGATCCTGTGTTGTAGATATCTTAGGCCTGGTTGTTTCTCACTAGCTAGGCTATTTCACCCAAGTGCGCTAAGTATTGAAAGAATCTTCACGCTCATATCGGTATCTCAAGATAACACCCCCGAGTCGGCAGCTATGTCTGGCCCTCCATAACCCTAGTCTCATAAACCAGCCTTCTTAGAAGGGGTCTAGGGCTGCAGCCACGGGGGTATGTGAGGGACTGGGTATATGAAATTCATCTCCAATCCCAGGCTAATCTCGTCGCGCAATCCGCTAATCGGAAAATAATCTCATTTTCAATGACCTGGCTTTCCCATGCGTGGTATATTGCTTCAGTTTTAGACTACCATTGCCCACCGAGGCAAGTTCTTAAGCATATTTTAACCAGACAAGCCAACTCTTTTCGTTTTTGGAGTCCCCTAGGATACTAGTCATTTACGTGGTGGGGAAATAATGCACACTCACCAGATGCGTACGCGAGAACACATACTCTAGGAGCTAGGTGAACTATACTGCATGATTATACATGATATTTTACATGAAATCCGGGACAACTCTAAAAAGCTTCAAATCTTGCTCCAAGCACTCTGTTCGTGTACGAAGCTCATAGGAACGAAATGTACTAATTCCGACTACTTTTGGTGTGATTTTGGTTGAAAGAGGGACATCAGCTCTATCGGATAACCCGAAATGGAACTCGGGGCAGATATCCTCAGGCGAATCCCCCTGAGAGCGGAACACAGCTGGGATCAGTCCAAAATGTGGGAAGACTTTCACTCCCTTGTTGCCATAGGGTATATAACAATTAGAAACTTATTTATCTTAACCAATATCCACAGCACTTGAGCGTTGCTGCTGTTCCATCGAGGCGATGCGCATATGTACCCCAGCACTATTACTTGTCGTCCATATGCTTTGGACATCCGCCGCGTCGCTCAATACTGACTATATGCGCGTTGAACGACCTCCCAATGTAATTATAAGTTTGATAACTAAAGTACAGTAATTATTCAGCGATTGGAGATACAATAGAAGACGACAAGAGGGCGATTCTTTCATAAAGGACGGACCAGGACGGTCATTTCGTATTAGTAGAATATAGGGAAGAAAAAGAAAGATGTTAATGTATAATCTAGCATATCCATTAATTAATCCGTGTCACTATCGCTCCAAATCCATGAGGGAGCGCCCGCCAAACTTCACTCATCGTTACTTCGATCTCAGATTGAACTGCCGGAGCTGCAGCAAGCTTGTAGAATTCAATCCTAGCTGCATGGGCTCGGATTCGATTATGTATGTGCTCTTGAAAATCCGCGACGCTCAGCTGCACTCTTCCGAGAGAGTGCTTTATAAAAAATCCGTGGATGGAACGTGATAAGCCACCGTGAATTGCGTGATAATGAAATGCGATACTTACCCTCTGGACCACAACGTGATGCTGGGAAGATTTGAGGTTTTCGGCAATGGATTCGTACACGAAACGTGTGAAACAGTCCTGCCAAGACCTAGAATCTATGGTACTACCCCAAAACGCATTATCCAGTGTTTTTGTGGGGCTGGGTGCATCGGGCGGATAGAATTTAGAGTGAGCGCGCAAGAGACCTTCGATCCAATGGTTCGATGCAAGTAGACCTAGTTCCCAGTCATAATCCAGAGCAACCGTAGGTTGGTGTTCAACTTCCCAAATTAGCCGCTTAAAAGGCTTGAACCCCAGGAACTGGAAGTTGGGATATCGATGAATCCGCGAAGCTATTTGGCAAGCCACATTAGATTAGTTTTAGTGCACCAAAGCTGTGTATGTAGCCAAAACCTACCATCGACTTTGTTCTTTCTACAGCCAAGCGACTCCATCGCAGCAAAAATCAACCCACGAGGGTGCCGTGCCCTCGCTATGGTGAGAGCTGCTCGCATTGCTAGCGATAGTCGGCTTTCTTGTTTTATTGTCCGGTATCTCCACTCCCAGTGATCGGCGTCTCGGTCCAACACGGTTTTCATGACATCCGTCGAGAGTCTACGGAGGTCTTTCAACAATACAGGTTCAAGTGAAGAGATCTGAGGGACTAATGGTTTGTCGCAGATGAGGCCCAGGGGATCATAAAATAGGTCTAGGCGAGTGGACAGTAATGGGGGTACCCATTCTAGAACCGATTTCCTGATGGCCAAGTGAAGATTCTTTTGCCATAATATCATGGAGACATCGTCTCGCATGACGCTAACATCACGGTGTGGGATATCCGATCGAAGTGCCTCAAGGATAACTCCGAGTGGGTCTGGGCCATCGGGAACAAACTGTGGGCAAACCTCAAGTAGCACATACTCCATAGCATTTCGGGACTCCAGATATGGTAACTGATCGAGCACTTTACCAAATATGTTTGATACTTTACTTGACGTGATCTGGGCCTCCCATAGCTCCAGTCGACGAGTAAGCACTGATAGAATAGTGTAGCAGAGAAAGTAGCAATTGTACCGTTGTAACGTGTAAACAGAAGTTCGAGGGCACTTTCTCTGCATAGTGTAACAGATAGCTAGTACGTCGAGCAGATCGAAAGAACGGGGGAAGTCCACCTGGATTATCATTTCGTCAGATCCCCGGGACCATTGTTTGTTACTATGGTCCTCGGCCGAGAACCACTGGATGATGTCGTAGGCTGTGCAACCTATCCGACGAATTGCGTCTGTGCGCGAACCATCTCCCATTCGTTCTACTCGGCAAGCGGCCCCATCATCGAGTTGAATAATGAGAAATTCGTGGTAGAACTGTGAGTCAAGATTTCGCCAGTGTTGAATAGATGAAAAGCCGGTGGAGCCCTTTGTTTGCATTTCGTACCACTTCATTACCTTGCAGTCGGGGTGTTGCCATTCAATGTGAAATTTCATGGAGCAGGGATCGCCCCTTTGACGGCTACTTGTCCAATCAGATAAGTCGCGAAGAAAGGCAGCTGAAGAGGCTAGAGATCCAGAAATAAAATCATCGCGGGCTTGATTCCTAACTTTGGCAGAACGTAAGCAATCGACTGGCCGAATCAACGATGAAAGCTGTGATTTCATGAGAGCCGATCCGTCGAAAGGAGTAGGTTAGGTGACGGAATAGGAGAGTTTAATTTCAAGCAAAGGAGCGGGGAGGAGTGTACAGTATTCGCATACGAGGGGAACCGTGGCAAAAGAAACGAGAATGTATGGAAGGGGGAGGGACCAAAGAGCAATGGAACCGACGATTTCCCCCCGAGCAGCATATGAGGGTCGAGAGGCTTTGCCGAAGGCGGTGCGTAACCTCAATGCTGTGTCCTCAAATCACATTACTCAAGATGACAACACGTAACGTTACAAGGACCTTTTGGGTTGTTAAGGATATAAATAAAGAATGTTATTCTTGGACATCGTTGATATCAGCGACCAAGCTTGGAAATATATGAGCTTTATCCATATATGCGAATCGCAGTCACCCGAGGCATCGAAAAAAGCGAAAAATCCAACTGACATAGGTCGGGTTCAAAAATTTTCTCTTGCTTGGCAATTACTGTAACAGTAAAGTCGTAATATTGAGCCTCCCACCACCACTAGCACCCGAGTAAAAGTGGAAAGCGCTTGATTTTGCGTCGGTTCGGAGGAGCCAAATGTATCCCCGATGGCGACAATCTCATGCTTCCCCACACTCGAGTCTAGGCTGAGTTCCAGAATGCAAGAAAATTAATGCGCAAACCACTTTAGAGTTACATATGAAACCAAACCCCGAACAACCCCAGGGAAACACCGTCGAGCAAGCACTTCCATCCCACTCAGACCCGGGCAGCGCGCTCAATGCTAAAACCACCAGAGGCGTCATCTTCAATAAAGTTCCAGCCAGTAACATCATCGAGCTCATTGAGGTTGCAGGTCCAGATGGCGTCAGTCTCAACCTCACCACGGAGCATCTCGGTTGCTGCATACAATTAATAGTTAGTTCCCAGTTTTACATTACGGTGTAAGAGACAAACCTTTGTATTCACGAGTCACATATGCAGTCAGAGTAGGAGTGAACTGAGCAGTCACGTTCGATTTCGACCCAACTCCGGCCCATACCAGCGTAGGCTCATAGCGCTGGTCGATCCCATCTCCCTTCACGAACCCGATGCTCAAATTAGCGCGGCTGTCGGTGTTGTTCTTGCACACGAGCAGCTTGGTGTCGCTTCCTTTTGCAAGATCACCGAATCGTTTTTGACCGGGTCCACCGGTGATGTTGCTGATGTCGCCGCTCTTGACTTCAACCCAGGCAGCCGAGTCGACGAGATTGTCCTGGTCGGTCTGGGCGTAACCGAATGCAAGGCGGGAAGCATAGTTGACGGAAGCCTTGGCATGGCCCTTGGCACGGAAGGAGATGACCTCTGAATTAAATGTTAGGAGTAGTAAGCGAAGTGAAAGCAAGGACTAACTCCACACGACGGGGAACTGGTCACGGAACAGCTTGGACGTCTGGGGAGGCTCGAACATGAGCATCACAGTGGTGTCCCTAAGGCTTTCATGTTAGAGTCTGCAAACGAAGTTGGATACATGAACCTACTTTTGGAGCCCATATGCATAGAAATGCAAAGTCTTAGAGGCCATGTTGCACGAAAGGAGATGTTGGTAGTGGGGATAAGTGGATGAGTCGGGTAGGCCAAGTAGCAAACCGTTGGTTGACGATGTTAGAGGATCGCAGCGGTCGCTTTTTATATCTTACGCAGTGGCGCGAAAACGTCAAAAGCCCCATTGGGTCGCAATCGGGAATCTGGATATCGAACATGGAAAGTAATCGCTCGGTAACTCTGTTCCGTGTCTGTTGTCGCCGACGTCCAGCCATACAGTACCTCGCATTCAAAACCTGGAATGTTGGTACCTGGGAGCCGATATCGAGCAGTTCCTAATATGGAAGCAGGGCGTGTCGTGATCGCTCCGGCATGTTTACAGCCCGTCCAGGATAGGCAGCGGAGACTCGTTAGCCGAACGGTACAAGGTGAGCCGTGGTCGGGAACAGCCCACCGGGTGATTTGTCATTGCGTCGCTTGTGTCAAAATGTCAAAGGCCGGCGCTTCGTTGACATCCAGCGACCACAGTACCTGATTTTTCTTTTCGATCATTTGCGCGAACTGTCCCCTCGCCCAAACTTACGCTTGACGAGTCGAACCCGATTGTAAATTTAATCTGGTCGGCCTCCGACTGCCCATCCATTGACTGACACCGCACTCCCTGGGAGAATGATCCATTGCTGACCTAGCAGGCATGGTGCTTAAATCTCCATCATCCTCCGGGAGACACTCGGTTTCGTCCTATCGCCCTGCGTTTAAAGTATTAGGGGCTCGGTAATTGCTGGATCCAGGGACCGACGTTCATTGGGTAATAGCGCGGCAATAAGCATGTGAGCTTCCTGTGGGTAACATCGCTCGTCGTGGAATGCAAGTTCGAGTAGTATTATATCTAATCCAGTAGCGACCGCGGATCATACCAAACAAAACTGGCCACAACACCTGCAGTCGATATGTTGAATACACTGACACGGGACGTGCGCCTCATCGGACGCAAACTAGATGCAAATACAATACCAGATTGGACGCGCATACCGAAATAAGCTCTATCATTAAAACTTTGTCACTCGCGTACGCGGCTGCATAAAACCAAATTACGGGTCAGAATTCTATCGCTGAGGGTGAATTGCCAGGCCCTTGCATTGGTGTGGTGTTATTCACAGATTTGGTATGTCCCGGAACGTGGGTTACGTATAAAGTTGAGCTCAGTTTACTCAAAGAATCCATAAAACGTAAACAATTTGGGGTCAAACGTTCGTCTCGCTCGGGCTTGCTGTGCCGTTGGTCTATTCAAATAAACGATGGTAGCCAAGAGTCACGTGGTATGAACTCACTGCTCGCACTTCCATCCAGTTGCCAACCACCAACCTGGCCTTTATGCCATATTATTACGGCCTCAATGTCTACTTCTCGACCTCTGTAACTCAGATATCAGCTCGAAAGGAAACTTTAATTATCGGCTATAGTGATAACTCTATGCTACCTACCAGTAAGGACACCTAGCTGTTATCCGTACCGGGACTAAATTATGGAGTGATAGGTAAAAGACTTGGCTTCATCATGCCACGTAGAGGGATCGACAAAACTGGCTTCTGAATCCTGCCAAGCGATTAAAATTTTACTCCACTCAACTAGACCGCAAGTGGCGTACGGCATCGCCAAGACTCCAAGATCGGCCAAGCAAGGCAAGATGGCATCGGCATGAGTGAAAACGGGAAAACTACTAAAGGACCACTTGTCTGAATGGCAAGACCGTCGATTTGCCCTCGGGTTCGATATGGGACTGCTTTCCCCTCAACGTCCTGGCCAGCACAATGACCAGAAGGGCAAGGAACGCGAGCCACAGTCCAACCATATTCCACTCTGTGAACGCGCCCACCTATTCGATGCCGCGGATATCCTCCGAGAGTTACAGACCAGCGAACATGATGGACTCGGCGACGAAGAGGCAGAGCACCGGATCGCCAAGTAAGTTGAGAGCACCTGGGACCAATACAGTCTCACCCTGCAACCCAGTCCCATAGGTACGGTGAGAACGCCCTCGACAACCAAGGGGGCGTTTCTCCAATCAAGGTCCTGATTCGCCAGATGGCCAATGCATTGACTCTGGTGCTTGTGGCCGCTTGTGCGCTCTCGTATGGAGTTCAAGACTGGATCGAAGGCGCAGTCATTACGGCCGTTATCACTATCAACGTTGTGGTTGGATTCATCCAGGAATACAAGGCCGAAAAAACTATGGACTCGCTGAGGTCTCTCTCGTCCCCGACCGCGGTCGTTCTCCGTGGTGGAGAAACGCGTACGGTCGCTTCGAAGCATCTCGTACCCGGAGATATCGTCATGATCAAACTGGGTGACGTTGTGCCTGCCGATCTCCGTCTTTTGACTGCTTCGAACCTGGAATGCGACGAGGCTCTATTGACAGGCGAGGCCCTGCCGGTGTCCAAAATCGTTCACCGGTTGGGTAATGGTGACTCGGACCCCAAGCCTCCTGCGGAAGGGACAAGCGATCCTGTGAGCCCGGATGGCGGCATTGGCGTGGGCGACCGCATCAACATGGCATTTTCTTCTTCCAACGTTGTCAAAGGTCGTGCGACCGGCGTAGTGGTTGCGACTGGAATGAATACTCAGGTCGGTGCAATCGCAAACGCCATGAAGGGCAAGCAGGCCAACGGTGGGAATTCCTCCGGTGCCAGGCCTGGCATTGCCTCTCGTGTCCTAGAGAAGGTATTGGTGTTCTTGTGAGTTTAACCATTCTTCGTCGGTCATCATTTGCTGATCTCAGTTTAGGGGGCTTCGCTCGGGTACTCCTCTTCAAGTTAAAATGGCCAAAGTCGCCTATACGCTGTTTGTTGTAAGTCGTTTTCAACGTCATAACGTCAATCCCTAACCCGGCTCTAGTGCGCTGTTATCCTCGCTATTATTGTCTTTGCCGTCGCCAAGTTCAAGGTTACTAATGAAGTTGCTATATATGCAATTGCGTAAGTTGATCTCGTCTAACACGCACCCAAGTATACTAAGTAGTACTCTCAGTCTCGGTATCGCAGTCATTCCCGAGTCACTCATCGCTGTCTTGACGATTACCATGTCCGCCGGAACGTCTCGCATGGCCAAACAACACGTCATCGTTCGTCGACTCAACGCGCTCGAGGCCCTGGGCGGCGTAACGGATGTATGCTCCGATAAGACTGGAACGCTCACACAAGGAAAAATGGTCGTCCGAAAACTCTGGATTGCTTCTGGCAGGCTCGGTGCCGACGAGAAAATTCCGGGCGAGGGACCCCAAAACGCAGCTGCTGGTCCGAGTTCGCGCATGCTTAGTGTCGAGTCTGGAGCGGAAGCGCTTTGCCCCGAGGGCCGTGTTCTCGAGGAGGACCGCCCGGTGGACGCCGGCTCAATTGACGCTGGTCTGCTTGGGATTATCGAGTGCGCGGGTATGTGTAACATGGCGAGCATTTCGCAAAATGCGAGTGGGGCGTGGAAGTCGACTGGTGATCCGACCGAGGTTGCACTCCAGGTTCTCGCACACAAGATGGGGTTGGGCCGTCCGACTTTGGTTCAGCCCCAGAACGAGAGCGGTGGATCTCAGCGATACCGTCTCCTCTCCGAGTTTCCGTTTGATTCCGAGTTGAAACGGATGACTGTGGTGTATTCTGATCGGGAACGCCCTGAACAAAACTTGATTTTACTCAAGGGAGCGGTGAGTAGTTTGGCATTGCGAGCGTTGGCGAATATTGACATGATAATAGGTCGAAAATGTCCTTGCCGCAAGCTCTACTTGTCTCGCTACTCCGACTTCATCCATCGAGGACGCCATGCCACTCACAGACTCGTTCACCGTCGCTACCCTCACACAGACCGAAACTCTAGCTGCTCAAGGCCTCCGTGTCATTGCGCTCTCCGCCCGACGCGCCTCGGAAACCTTTGTCTCGTCTCAGGACCCAGGCTCCGAACGTGCCAATGTTGAGCGCGGCATGACTTTCCTCGGTCTCGTGGGAATCTATGACCCTCCTCGCCCCGAATCTCGCGAAGCCGTTCGTGCCTGTCGTGAGGCTGGGATCACAGTACACATGCTCACGGGTGACCACGCCGCAACTGCTGCCGCCATCGCACGCGAAATCGAGATCATTGGTCCCCACCGTCGCAAGGGCGAAATTATGACTGCCGCCGAGTTCGATAGACTGACCGACGCCGAGATCGATGCGCTTCCTGAGCTGCCACTCGTAATTGCGAGGTGTGCGCCCCAAACCAAGGTTCGGATGATTCAGGCTGGCTCGAGAAGGAGAAAGTATATGGCAATGACGGGTGATGGTGTGAATGGTATGTCGATGACCATATATGCGTGCTCTTTTACTGACTTTCACCTAGACGGTCCTTCGCTGAAGCTTGCCCCCGTGGGTGTCGCCATGGGTATGGGCGGATCAGACGTAGCCAAGGACGCATCCGATCTTGTGCTCACCGATGACAACTTTGACTCGATCCGATCCGCCATCCGCGAAGGCCGCAGGATATTCGACAACATTCAACGCTTCGTCTTGCACCTGCTCGCCACTAATGTGGGTGAAGTCGTCCTCCTGGTTATTGGGCTATGCTTTGTCGATCAGGCGGGTGCGAGTGTATTCCCGTTGAGCCCGCTGGCTATCCTCTGGATCAACATGGTAACCTCCGGTCCACCCGCATTCGGACTGGGGCTCGAGAAGCCTGCGATCAATATCATGAACCGTCCGCCCCATAATCCCAAGACCGGTGTATTTGCCCTCCAGATCATCATCGAGATTATGTTTTGTGAGTCGTGACCGAGCTTTCTGATAGCATAGCGCTGACTTGATGTCCTCAGATGGTGTGGTTATGGGGGCTACCTCGCTGCTTGCTGTGAGTAATATGCTAGTGGACAAGGATCTCAATAATAATCGACTCTATTAGTTTGTGATCGTCATCTACGGAGCCAATGGCGGCAATCTTGGTCATGATTGTAATCGCCAACACAGCGAGATATGTGGACCGGTCTACCGGGCACGTTCCACCGCGTTTGCTACTATGACATTCGAAATCCTAATCTTTGTGAGTTTTTTGTCCCTCAAAGAGATACTCAGCTAATTTAGGTCCAGGCTTGGGAACTGAAGGCGCTCGATCGCTCCATGTTCAATATCACCCCCGGCCAGCTCTTCATCAAGGACATTTGGAGCAACCCAGTCCTATTTTGGTCCGTCATATTCGGCTGTGTGACTGTTCCCATTGCCATCTACGTTCCCGGACTCAACACCCGAGTGTTCTACCAGAGTGGAATTACTTGGGAATGGGGCTTGATTATTGGCATGACGCTTGTGTTTGTTGCAGCCGCTGAACTTTGGAAGCTGTTTGTTCGGAGCAAGGAGTGGTATATCCGACTTGGAGAAAGCAGAGGATGGGGTGCATCGGCTGATGTCGTGCGACCGGCTGAGCTCGAGCGGGTGGCGACTGGAAGCTCAGGATCACAGACAGTGGATTTGGAGAAAAAGGCTCATGCTTGATATTGCTACGAGGTCGGGGCGCTTTGTAATGACTTGTAGTACGCAGAAATTTCTCAAATGACGATTCGATGACTACACGCAAAGTTAAACACCTAAGACGCGCGCAAATGCCGATCGCGAATAACGCAGCAGATCGGAGTTACTTGTACTCGCGGTTGAACACATTATCATTCCCCTGTTGCGCAACGCCTGAACTCAGGACGGCGGGTTCTCTCATCCCCCATCCATGCACCCCATTTATTTTTTTGAATATCACCCGTGTCAGCCGAACGACTTGGATATTCAGTCTGTGTGACAGCACTGACTATATGTGCATTAATGACAAAGCCAACGCAATCGTACTGTTCATTTGCTGGGTACCGGGGTGGTTTGGTGATGGCTGACACTACGGGGACAAAAAAAAGAGAGGGTGTTTTCTTCGTTAGGGAAGAGTTAGTACAGACATTCAAACTGGTTATCCTGGTGCAAGCCGAGCCGATGTAGGCCTGATCCTTACTCTAACTCGCTCCCTCGCCGGGTACGTCCAACTCCGTTCGATGAGGGCCGGCCTACTGGGATCGCCACTCCCCTTGAAAATGAGGAGGAATAGTCGATTGTCGAACTCCCTACCCCGCGTTCCCCGCCCAAGCCGCAGACTCTTCGTTGAGCGAGGAAGAGGGGCGGGTAGTCGTTAGCTCTGGAGTTGCTGCCGAAGACTCCGATGATCCCTCGTCCGACGAGGAAAGGTCCACGGTGCAGCTTCCTGTCGAGAATCCATTTGGAGCTCCAGTGGTTTGGAGCCGCTCAAACAGCCCTGTGCTTGACAAGGGCGAACGGGACAGGGATTGATATTATCATATCGACGACCAAGGGGTGATCCATGTCGAATTTTACACCTTCAACCCATTTGGCGCTGTGCCAGTCCGGTGTATCCCTTAAAGTGAGGATAGGGAAGGGCGTGTGACGGTCTTCCCCTCGGTGAACCGTTTCTGCGCTGAGTCTTCAGATAAATACATTTTCAGACGGTGCTTTAAGTATGTGAATCAAATATCTAGACCATAATGAAGTAATAGGTATGATTCGAGGTTGCCGAGTTCGTTATCGGCGCTTCCAGATGATCAGGGTGTTGAACTAGGTGCCAGTGGCATGGCACTGTCCGAGGTTGTTCAGCGCACATGTTTTGACCATGTGGCTATTAGATGTGAGATGGCCGTGCGAAACGAACTCTACGAACGTGCTATTTATGCACTGCCACACCCACGTAACTATTATGATGAGACTAGATACGCGGCTTCAACATACGGCAAACGTATTCTAAACCAAGACGACTACAACAAGAGACTTTATCTACTCGCCACCAAGTAATAGCTCTGGCACACTGATGGATACATGACCCCCATCAAGTGTGGGGTGTCTTGCTTCTCCCAGGACCTCCTCCTCCTTAACTATCGAACCTAACCCCCGAACTCCCATTGCATCCCTCATGGTTTGTAACTTTTGCCCCTCGCCCATCTGTTCCTGTATCTCATCGGCAACTCCGCACAAGTCTTCTGCAAACGCAGCTCTCGTGATGGCTACCTGACATCCAAACTCTGTCGACCCCCACCCCCCCCTTGTCGCAATCTGAATTCCATGAGTGATCTGTGCTCCAATCCCTTCTCCAATCCCCCTTGCTTACCTGAATACAAGCATCGTCCCCCGTCGTACTTGCCCTGCAAAAGTCATCTGTTGACTGAATAGTCCTATCTTTGGCTGTTTGTTGGTTGAAGATCTGTGATTCTTCTAGTTGGTCATCACCAGACAGTACATAGACTGGCTGCGGCTGCCAATCTGTAAAAAAAGATAGCCCTCGGAGCTCTAAGGGAATGTGCCGTAGACCGTCCCGAATTTGCTGGGGAATCCAACGGTTTTGGAATTGTAGTACGCATTCCATGAGCCTGTATGCATATACTCCTAACGCGGCAATAATATCCTGATTTGAGCTATCCCATAATGATTGTAGCTGCTTCCCCAGGTAATCCAGCCGAGACTCCTCCTGGGAAAGTCCTTCAGGTTGATAGGCTTCGAGCTCTGTTCGCAAGGCCTCGACGTGTTCAACGCTAGAAGAGCAGGAAGAATCGCAGAGGGCGAAAAACAACCATAGTTGACCGGTTCGAAAAAACACTACTGCCCTGTTTTCGGAGCTCACTGACTTTGGAGTCTTGTGTAGGATAGAATCACGTGTCTTCTTCATCTTTTGCATCCATCCTACTCCGCCGGTGCCGTCTATATTCACCGCTTTTGAGGTCGAAGAACTCTCCTTCTCTCTTGGTGTTAAAAGTCTGCCGACAATGGATAGTTCTCGTATTGACCGGATGAGGTCAGAAGAGAGTTTGGGGAAATGGATTTTTGAGATCAGTTGCCCACACTGCGGATGAACGGAGGAGTAATGACATATGGTTACCAGCACAAGTACATAAACCCCCGGAGGTAGGTCCACAACCTGAGCCAAGCTCAATGCACTGAGGATCGCTTGAATGGGGACAAGAACATCCACATTGGAATCTCCCAAGCCATTAACGAGAGAAGCAACGTGGGTATTAACGCAAGCTTTGACTACGACGTGGTTGAGGTTTTCGAAACGAGAACGTCCTACAAAATATGAAAGCCGTTGACATCCCGACTCGAACGCCGCCTCCAAAAGTTGTTTGTTCGGCGATTGAAGCTCTATGAGCGTACGGAGAGCACCTTCAACGTATACCGGTTTCCAGGGTCCCTCTTGCCGAAGAGGAGTGCTATGTAAGAGTACGCACGTAATAAGTGCAAGTTTAAGTTTAGGCATGCTCGAATACTCCTTGTATTGGGCAAGAGTTAGGCAGATTCCGGATAGAGACGACGCAGCAGCGTGGTTATAAGCGAACAACGATAGTAGTGCCGCAGCGTTGACCAGCGATAATAATGCTGAAGGGTGAAGGACCTCGTCGCTTTGGATGTGTCGGTTCAGTAAGTGAATGATGGAGTCGAACACCCCGCCAGCGCTCCCAGAACTGCTATTAATCAACTGGAGACTGCATGATGCTGCAGTGTTGCCAATGCGAAGAGCACTAATGTTGTGCGCGCTGGGTTTGAATTGACCGTCAGTAATTAATGAGGCTACATTGCTAACATGCACTGGGTATTTTAGCTCCGGGTGACACGATAGAGTGAGCTAAACCTACTTGCCTTTCGATTAATTTCTGCAAATCCCATATCATTACTTCCAAGTCGCCTCCCACATTGTCTAGAATTGTGCCAGAGCCCAGTTCCCGAGAGGAACTGAGAAACGAAAGGGCCCGAGAGTAGAGCATGACTATCGCCTCAGTATTTCCATTTGTATAACTATTACTAGATGCAAGCCGCCGAAGGATCTCCAGGGTGGCGTTGCACTCGTGAAGGGGGGCACAGAAGAGAGTTTTACTCGCCCCCGCGATCGACTGCAAGGCTATATCCACTGAGTGTGGAACTTCGCAATTTTTTATCAACCAACTTAACGCTAGGCCAGTTACCCGACCGTGCTCCAAGCCTTGGCTACCTTCCCGCCGACTAGATTTCGGGCTCCAAGCTGTATCCCGTGGGTTCCATCGAAGGCTCGACAAAGAACTTAACAGCCACACTGTCGCTTCATCTACAAGTTTATGCACGACAAAGATACCTCTGTGAAACTTGTTGACAGGGTAACAGACCACAAAGTGAAGAGAACTGATTAGGGTCCTCAGAAATAATGCAAACTGAACTTGACGGGATACCACGGGGCCTCTGGGACAATGGAGAGGCCCGTTGATCCTTTGTATTTGTGCAAATAAGAAATCCAGACCTAAAATGACCAGGTGGATTGGGAGTAATGCCAAATAACCAAGAATCAATGTTGTCGCGCGGGAGAACTGAAACGTAAGCCACGCAAATGTACAGAGCTTTTGAATTAGGAGGTGGGTGTTCTCTTTGACGAACTCGGTCCGGCACAATCTTGACACAATCGTCGGGTAGGGGAAAAAGTCCAGGATAATGGCGGCCAAGCTTGAGAAAATATAGAAACACATGGAGACCACGGATACACAGATAACCGGGAGCGCCACAATTATATGAGTGTTCCATAAATATATGCATAGACCTATCGAAAAGAGAACTGCGTTGATGCGTCAGTAACGTTGTATGCCCATCTCAAACGGTGCTTACAAAGTGCGACGTGAATTAGCGATGGCAATAGCTCCAATAGCTCCGTCAGCTTCCAACGCTCAATCATGTCCCACTTTTGTTGCCTCCGGCAGGTTTGCGAGAAGGGATGTCCACTTCGCCCCATCATGAATGAACGGGACCAGTCTTTAGCTAATATAGCAATGAATGACGTCGCAAGGCTGAGACTAAGCGATAGATACCAAAGGGTATTGATGCAGATAGCAGTACGCGATGGATTAAATTCAGTAGAATTGTTTGGCTGTGGGATCGCATGGCGGGATGGTTGAGTCCCGTTAGCAAGCAGAAGTAACGTTTCGGAAATGACGAGTAGAGTTTGTGTTGACACATCGATTGGATCAGCCCGGAGCATCTTTGAGCTCTCAACCAGGAACCTACGAAAAACATTTGGTAGTAGAAATCTATATGAGTTCATAATTGCGATAAAAAGTGACACTCACGCAGCTGATATAGCCGAGAAGAGCGCAGCCTTGGGTAAACGCTTTAGCAACACAAGGCTATCTTAAGCACACATTCAAGGTACTCACAAAAACTGTGGAAATATTAGCCGCAGCCACAACGCAATAAGGAACGGCTGTACTCACTCAGAATAACATCTGTCGAGCTAAGGGAAGGTTGCAGAACAAACGTAAATAGCTATGCCAAAACGATAGCAGAGTAATTGCTTACTCATTCCATCCTTTGACGAGTTCTACATCGTTCTTATCTGTCTCTCTAACGTATGTCTTCCAAACTCTAGCGTCCCTATGAAGCTCAGTGCCAAATTCGTCAAACTCAGTCAGCGGATCCATGACCGGAGCCTACAAAGTAATATGATCTGAACCCTCAAAATAGTGACTGGAATATGGGCGTACCTTTTTAGAAGCTGATTCGGACTGAGAACGGAGGAGGTCAGAGTCCAACAGCTCTTCAGCCCCCAACAGTATTTCTGAGCCGGGTACTGGTAAGGCATGCCCCTCTAGCGCCTAAAATGAATCCAAAGGGCTCATAGTCAATACTCACGGTACTCTCTTGGACTTCTGGTGAACGCTTAGCTGAACAGTTACCAACCTCATTCGTATAGTCGACGGCTACCACTTGGTTTCTCTCAGTGTCGCGCTGAATTCTCCTCTTACCGAGTAGCATGCTGTAGGACAAGAGCTAAGCTCAGAAACGCACACACAAGGTGATAGATCATTATATACCTAGCTAACATGCGGATGCAGTGTGGCAGTATACTGATGGAACGCTGCCAATCTAAGCGCTACGAATACAATACGGTGACATGTGCACTAAGTTCATAACTAAGGAACGTACATATTCATGGAGCTTGACACAAGTGCTTCAGAACTCAGAATATCAATTGCGTTCCTGTCCTAGACAAGTCGAGAACTTGTGCGATCTCCAAACTTCCTTTTGGTCATTTATATTGCAAATGGGTACCGCCTCAGTCAGATCAGTGGCTGGAGTGCGCATCCGCCACTAAATTCTTACCCCTTGAGCATCAAATGAAGATCACCCCATGCGGGCACGACTCAAATTTAGTTAGGATGCACAGGCCGGCTGTCAGCATTGCCATGGGATGAAGACAACTTGACGCGGTTCCGGCTTTTGTAAAGCTGCCACCACAATAATCCAAATCTAGACAATGCGATGCGAAATAACGCCTGAGATTATTTTGTAGTTACAACCAAAATATATAAAAATCCGCCAAAGAGAGTAGTGTGCAACGTCCCCGGCACGCTCAGACCTTACCGGCACGCTCAATGAAGAACGCTCCACTTGCCTCGTCCTCAATAAAGTTCCAGCCAGTAACGTCATCGAGTTCGTTGAGGTTGCAGCTCCAGATGGCGTCGGTCTCGACCTCACCGCGGAGCATCTCAGTAGCTGATTAAATGGATTGTCAGACTATGGTGGTGTTAAAGGAGCGTGGCGTACCCTTGTATTCACGGGTAACATAGGCAGTGAGAGTTGGCGTAAACTGAGCAGTCACATTCGACTTCGATCCCACTCCTGTCCAGACGAGTGTAGGCTCGTAGCGCTGGTCGATTCCATCTCCCTTCACGAACCCAATGCTTAGATTCGCACGGCTGTCGGTGTTGTTCTTGCACACCAAGAGCTTGGTGCCACTGCCCTTGGCGAGCTCGCCGAAGCGCTTCTGGCCAGGTCCACCCTGAATGCTGCTGATGTCACCGCTCTTGACCTCGACCCAGGCAGCCGAGTCGACGAGGTTATCCTGGTCGGTCTGGGCGTAGCCAAATGCAAGGCGGGAAACATAGTTGACTGAAGCCTTGGCATGACCCTTTGCGCGGAAAGTAATGACCTCTGTTTGAGCGGTCAGAGAGCGAAACGAAAGATGAATGTGTCGCACTCACTCCAGACGACGGGAAACTGGTCGCGGAACAGCTTGGAGGTCTGAGGAGGCTCAAACATGAGCATCACAGTGGTATCCCTAGGCAAGCGCATCTTTGTTAAGCAGTGCAGCAGATCAAGCGATGCAAAGCACATACTTTTGGAGCCCATAGGCATAGAAGTGCATAGTCTTGGAGGCCATTATCGGAAAAGAGGTAGAATGGAGGAGAGGAAAGCGAGAGCGAGGTAGGTAGGCCGAACCGAGCAAGTGAGTGTTGGTGAGTGCTGCAGAGAGCGATGGGTTTGGAGGATTCCGCAGGTCGCCTTTTATCCTTATGGTTAATCACGCCACAGTATCATGCAGACCAACCGGGGCTGGAATACCGAGTTGAACATGTCGGCTCCCAGTTGCCGTACCCGCAACAATCGTCGCCGATGTTGAGGGCGACATGGCGGATGGATTCTAACATGGTGTACCTCGTGGATAATTCATCCCAGTACTTGACAGTGATCGGAAATTATTTTTGACAGAGTCTCCCGAACCGGTAGGCCCAATTCCGGGTTCAACACAGAACGCAGCAGAGTTGCCGGCAGTCGGTCCCTGCCTCCGGAAGCTTGGGCATGTTTGGCCAGTATTTCGATTATGTCACAGGATACCTCTGCGATCGCAAAATTGCATATGACCTTTCTCGTCACTGCACCTGCTGTTGCTCATGAACGGGTCCCTGTTACAAGTCAGTACCCGATCACACATCATGAAGAAAACATTGCGACCCTGCCGTTGGATTAGCCTATGTTTTGTTTGGTGTACTTTGCTCCATGAGCTTTGACCCGATTTCTCTTCGACCAGTGCTAGCCAAGAAAGTCTCAGAGCCGAGCAACGACCGTGATACTTGTCCGGTGACGTTCGACCCTGCTACATAACCAGCAATTCAGCATAGCGAAGTTATTCACAGCACGTGAAAGGTCACACATCTGGCGTATGGAAGTAAAATCGAGAAACACAAAAGCTGGATATATGCGGGTACCCACTTTCGGAGGCCGTAGGCGCATAAGTGCAGAGTCTTAGAAGCCATTGCGAAAGAAGTATGCTCTGAGAGTAGATGAGAGATATAGGGTTGCGGAAAGTTAGGAAGCGTTGGAGAGTCGCAGAGCACGGTGGATCTAAATGCTCGTGTAGGCCACCTTTATGATAATACAACAGAAAATCGCGCCATAGCTATCCGAGCAGCTATGGCCGGGGCCAGAGAATCGACTGAGCGATCCCCTTACGAGCTTGTAGAAAACACAGCAAATAGTGAAGACGCTGTAGTCTGGGTACCTTGCGGATAATTTATTCAGATGCCTGGAGGATAAATATATTTCTGACAGATGCCCGAACGGGTAACTCCCAATCACAGTCATTAGGTCGGAGCGTCCGAGTGGATAACCGCGCTCGGCTCCCATCTCCTCCGGGCGCCTGGTCCCTTTCGTTGAAATTCGGGTGGCATCATCCTGTGGCACTTTGTTACCAGCTCAATAGCTTTCCCGGCCACCGTCCCTGGCTTCCAGGCGCTGCGGTGAGTTTGATCAAATAACTGATCAATAGCTGAATTGGACAGGAGATCCCATGTGTTTGAAACAAATAGTGCAGTTATGCGCCAACCACATGCCCCAGCTAGGGGAGGCTCCGATTCGGTTCGAGGGCAACTGTTGCGATTAGCGCGTCGTGCCGAGCTAAAGAGAATGTATCTCAGCTCGTGCTACGTGGAAGTAGAGAACTTTGTATATACCTAAAGAGAATGTATCTACAGGTATATCATGAGCAACATAGATAGAAAAGAAACAACAAAAACATACCTCAGCTCGTGCTACGTGGAAGTAGAGAACTGAGGTTGGAATGCCTCGACATGACACCTTTAACAAACTGTCGCGGAAACGTCTAAGTCACATGATTATATGCTATACTACGTGAGACTGAAATTCCAACACGCCCACTCAGGATTACGAGTAGAAAGAAGAAAATAAAAGAAAACTAAATCATTCCCATACCAGCTACAAAACCGGGAAACTTGACACGGCCAAGTGGCTTGGTAAGCACGTCAGCGACTTG
The DNA here is from genome assembly GCA_037039685.1 of Ceratobasidium sp. AG-K. Classification (NCBI taxonomy): domain Eukaryota; kingdom Fungi; phylum Basidiomycota; class Agaricomycetes; order Cantharellales; family Ceratobasidiaceae; genus Ceratobasidium; species Ceratobasidium sp. AG-K. The sequence goes on along the minus strand of JAWNGF010000007.1, from coordinate 2,458,527 downwards.
CTGATTGGTTGGGATGAACTGGAGATCGACTTCACGAAGCTCGATTACTTCGCGGATAAAATGGTATTTCACTCGTATATGCTTGGTGTTCTGGTGGTTGACGGGGTTCTTGGCTAGTGCGATGCTCGATTGGTTGTTGGTGAGCAACGTAGTTGGACCGTCGGACAAAAATCCGAGCTCGGCAAGGAACTGACGCAGCCAAAGAAGCTGGCGTGCAGCGCTCGCAGCGGCAACGTATTCGGCCTCGGTACTCGAAAGCGAAACGGTGGGTTGTTTTCGCGATGACCAAGCGATAGCGCCTCCGGCGATTTGGAAAACCCAGCCGGTAGTCGATCGGCTCGTGTTCGGATCGCCAGCGTAGTCAGAGTCGACGTAGCCGCTGAGGTTTGACGGCTTGGAGCGATCGAATACGATCCCGAGCGCCCTAGTGCCTTGTAGGTACCGCAGCACACGCTTGAATGCCAACCAATGTTCGTCGCCAGGATTTGCGGCATGCTGTGCGAGCAATCCAGTCGCAAAACCGATGTCGGGGCGAGTCGAGATCATCGCATACATGAGCGATCCGACGCCACGTTGATAGAGGGTTCGATCGATGGTCGGGGATTCGAGTTTGGGAAGGTTAGGCGACTCTGCCATCGGCGTGTCGCATGATTTGGACTCGGACATGCTGAAACGGGCGAGTATATCGTTAATATAGCGTTTTTGGCATATCTTGAGAGTTCCGGCAGTTCGATTGCGTTCGATTTCGACTCCTACGAACATTCGGGCTTCGCCTAGATCGACAATATCGAATGATTTGCGCAATTTCGACTTGATCGACTCGAGAAAAGAAAGGGGTCTGCCGGCGAGCAGCATATCGTCGACGTGGGCTAGGATGTTCGCCAGGTTATCGCCGTCGCGTAGAATGAAAACGGCGTGGTCAGATTCGGTCCGGGTAAAGCCAATTCCCTCGAGTACCTCCTTGAGTCGCAAGTAAAACGCTCGCGCAGCCTGTTTCAGCCCGTAGAGTGCCTTAACAAGCTGCCAGACGTGATCACCATCGACGAAACCTTCAGGTTGCTCCATATAGAGCTCCTCTTCAATAACGCCGTGGAGAAACGCGGTCTTGATGTCCATTTGAAGTAGTTCGAGGTCTTTGCTTGCGATGATGCTAAAAAGTACCCTATATGCGTCTGCAGCGGCGACGGGCGACGAGATTTCGACGTAGTCGGTGCCTGGGGCCTGTAAGAAACCTTTTGCGACGAGTCGGGCCTTGTACTTGACGATTTCGCCATCGACGCCACGCTTGTATGCGTACACCCATCGACATTTGATGACCTTCTTGTGGGTAGGTCTCTCGGCCGGCTTCCAGACCTTGTGCTCAGTTATCGACTTGATTTCTTTGACCATGGCTTCGAGCCATAGGTTGGCATCGGGTCGTGCCATCGCCTTGTTGTAGGACACAGGTGGTAGCTGGATAGACATGTCAAAAGCGCTCTTGCTCGTGGGTCTATCTGCTCGCATGGCGGATTTGTTCTGGGCGCCCACTTTGGCTCCGTAGCGTACAGGCGGCCTGGTAACTTGAGTCGAACGACGTGGCAGCTCTAGATGGACTAGCTCTGGCTCTGGCTTGATGGGTGGCTTGCTAGGTGGCTTTTGCATGGTTCCAGGCTCAATCGGCTCGACTTCTTGTTTGTTCGGATGCTCTTGGGGCTTTGGCTCTGGGTTGGTGACCTTGGGTAATGACTCAACGTGTTCTTGATTGCCCACTTGCTCTAGGAATGGGGCGTCTTTGTCATGCTCAATGACCACACGTTGACGCGTCAAGAATCCCTTGTCAAAGATAACATCACGCAAAGTGATTATGCAACCAGTTGGCTGCTGAACAAGTATATGCGCCTTACGGTTTGGCACAAAGCCAAGGTAATTGCATTCAATCGATCAAGCTTTGAGCTTGGTGCGTTGATCATCAGGTACTCGTGCCCATGCTTTGCAGCCAAAGGTGCGGAGTTGGGATACATCGGGTGCCTTGCCTGTGAATATCTCATTGGGAGTCTTGCCGTTGAGCGATTGCTTCGGCGTAATGTTCCAGATATGGGCTGTGTGGAGAACCGCAAAGCCCCAGTACTTATCTGGTAAGTCTGAATCAGCTTGCATTGCCCATTGACTGTCGTTGATCATCCAAATCGCCCATTCGGCAATGCCATTACTTGCTGAGGAATTTGCCTTGGTCTTCTGGTGCTGAATCCCATGCAACTGCAGCCATGCTTGGAAAGCAGCTGAGCCGTATTTGCCTCTGCCATTGGTACGTAGGTGTTTTACTCTCTTGCCTGTGAGGTTTTTGATTGACATTTTCAGCTCCTTGAAATGGGGTATGTATTTGCTCTTTTCCCTCAGTAAGTGCACAAAAATTTTGTGCGACTTATTGTCAATGGTGACAGCAAAATACTTGACACCTTGGATAGCTTGGAGTGGAATTGGGCCATGGAGGTCGCTATGGAGCAACTCAAGAACCTCAGACACGCGGTTTTTGGACATAGGAAAGGGGGATCGGGTGTGCTTGCCTTTCAGGCATGGTTTGCATTTCGATTTTGGTGGTAAGCAGCTTCCAATTATGTCCATTCCTTCTACGGCGCCCTTCTTGACCATATCCAGCACGTATTGGTAGCTAACGTGGCCTAGGCGATGATGCCAGGTGTGGAGATTGGCTCGGGCGACGTGTGTGGCTGTGTATGCGACAAATTTGCTTGCCTCCTTGTCATTCTGGTCGTTCAAGCTCTCGGGGCCGACAGAGGCAGTATGGGCAATTGCTTTGGTATGTGTTACTTGAGCATCAAGTTGATAGAGGTTGCCTTCTGACCCAGATGCAAATGCGATTTCAGGACCATTGCCCCGATCTGCTAGCAAGTGCACCCCGTGCTTGCCAAAGTGGACGGCGAAATGGTTCCAGACAAGTTCTCGAACGGATATCAGGCTCGCATGGAGCTCTGGGACATGTAGAATGGACTGGAGGACAGCGGGAGTCTGCTTTCGGGATTGACCACATAAGATGAGTCGAATTTGGCCGATTCCAGTAGCATATATCCAGTTCCCATCACCCACTCAAACTGCTATTGGCAGTACGAGAGGCTGGTACCTGGAAAACCACTGACGATTTGCTGTCATGTGTTTTGATGCTCCAGAGTCCAGGAGCCATGCTCACCTCAGCGATGCATTGTCTAAAGCAGGTAGTGCATATAGCGTTGGCGTATTGTCTGTTGCTTGACTTGCAATAGCCATCTTGGCTGTTTTGACTCTGGGTGTGGAGCTTGATTTGTTTGGCTTTGACTCGCCTGGCTTTGCCTCGCATTGCTTCTGACGTGGTCCCGTTCCCTCAGCGCCTCCTCCCTTTGCCCAGCAATCCTTTTTGACGTGCCCAGGCTTTGCGCAGTTGTTGCAGAGAGGGCCTTTGGCCTTCTTCTTGCCCTTCGGCTTGATCGACTTCTTGAGCGCTGGCTTGGAGATTTGGGAGAACATGGCAGTAAGTCCTACACCTTTCTTGCGTTGTTCCTCTTCAGCTAAAGCAGCTTTGATAACCATATCAGAGGTGACGAGTCCGGTCTGGTTTGACGTCTGGATGACGGTGCTAACAATTGAGTAGGATGCAGGGAGTGCGTTCATGAGGATCTGTGCAAGCATAAGGTCGGTAATGGGTTTGCCAAGGGTTTTCATCTTGGAAGCAATCAAGCGGAGGTTGTTGAAACCAGTAGATATGTCTTCCTCCTCTTTGATTTTTGTGTTTGTTAACTGCTGGTAGAGGAATGAGAGCGATTGCATGCCCTTGCCTTCCCATTGCTCAATGACCTTTGTCCATGCCTTGTGTGCTGTTGTTGCTTTGATAACATCAGCCATTGTGCTGTCCTCCATGTTCAAGGAGACCTGGGCAAACGCCTCTTCATTGCGCTTCTGCCACTTTGCGACTTCCTTACGGTGGTTTTCAACCTTCGTCATGTCCTTGCTGTCAGCTTTGGTGAGTGGTTCTGGCATTGTCTCGGTCCCATTTGCAATGTTGAGCAGTCCCCGTAGTCGTAGCACGGTCATTTGGCAGAACTTCCATGCGTTGTAGTTCGATCCATCGTCCTTGAGCAGCGGAATCTCGTAGGTTTTCTTGCTCAGGTAAGCGTCTGTTGTTGCCATCGTGGGTGTCTGCACGTTAACGGTGTTTACTGGGTTCTCTTTTTCCTCCTTTACGGATGCAGGGCTCATAACCTGTTGGATTAGCGCGTCGTGCCAAGCTAAAGAGAATGTATCTCAGCTCGTGCTACGTGGAAGTAGAGAACTTTGTATATACCTAAAGAGAATGTATCTACAGGTATATCATGAGCAACATAGATAGAAAAGAAACAACAAAAACATACCTCAGCTCGTGCTACGTGGAAGTAGAGAACTGAGGTTGGAATGCCTCGACATGACACCTTTAACAAACTGTCGCGGAAACGTCTAAGTCACATGATTATATGCTATACTACGTGAGACTGAAATTCCAACAGCAACAACCGCGCTCGCCTTCAGAAATTGTTACCGCGGGCTCAACGTCGGTGTTTTCTTGACTGGTGAATTGCTAAATGTGCCCAGGCGGCCTCCTTGGAGTAAAGCAACCGTGAGTTGATTCTACTAATGCAATCGAAGACGAAGCGAAATTTAACGAGCGGCAGGTACATACAACAAGCGAGAACAAAGCGAAGTTAACGAGTGTAGAGTTCAAATCATAGAGTCAAGTAAGATTTCTCGGACTAACCGCACCGAATCGAAAATTAAGCGAGGGAACCATATCGGACACGCCCAGGCCTGCATGCTGTCATTTAGCTGTTGACTGCCGACTCGTCTGCCGGGAAGGTGTGCCCATCTGGGACAACATCCGACTCGGCTTGCGGGGCTGATCAGTACCGGGGCGGGACGAGTTGGGTGTCATGCCCGTGGTCGTGCGACTCGCGTTAGGTGTGGGAGTGGTCGTCCGTGAAGTTCTCCCGCCTTTAGTACTGAGAGGTTTGAGTTCGGAGTTCTTGGGTTCTTCAGGCTGCTGTTCCGGCTCGGCAGTTATTACACCGCCGTCCTCTGCTCCTTCAATCGTCGCGGCGGCTGGTTCAACGTCGTCTTGTTCCTCAGTCGTCTCAGGAGCCACGTTGTCTGCGTCTGCGCCATTGCCGGCAGCCGTAACTCCACCCACATCGCCATTCTTGGCGTCACCGCCCTTGACGGGGCCAGAATGACCATTACCCGGCGCGGAAGTCGAGCTGCCTGCGACACCAGCTCCCGGTACCGTGCTCACACTAGCCCCAGCACCCTTGACAGCATCCAGCGCAGCCTTGGGGCCCCCAAGGAAACCTTCAATAAACGGAATAACAAGCCCCAACGCCGTGCCGACCGTCACGACGAGACCGGGATTCAACCGCGTGAGCATCGCATCCATCGTAGTACAGCTCGCCTAGCACACTGTCAGCGCACGCTCAAAAACTTGCGAGTGACTCACGAGGATAAATGGATAGCGTCCCGTTAGAGCCAGGGGCAAGGCGTACGCTTTGCTTAAAAAGGTGAATATCTTGGCCACAGTAGTTAGTACCTCCAAGGACGACAGGCGTGAGGTCGAGTTGGGTGAGAGGTAGAGGCTGTCCGTTGGGTTGAGGCGTTGCATGGCGTTGATGGCGAGATATATGTGGCTCCTGGGGATTGGAATTGAAGTTGGGAAAGGGGGCGGCGGGAGCGGGATCGGAGGTGACTCGAGGATCCAATGGATGAGATACGCCGCCGTGCGATGGGTATGGGAGAGAGGAGCCTCACTCAGTGGGACGCCGGGAGTCCGATACACCTTGATAAGCTGCTGCATCATTAGCCCCAACTCCAACTTCGACACCAAAACACCTTGTCTAACCTGATACTTGTCCTCAATCTTCGCACTACTCTGATCCACGCCCACAATCACATCCTGACCATACAACGACACCGCAACCTTGATAAACACGTTTACACCCCACGCCCGATGCCATCAAGCGCAAACGGTTCCCGCCCTTGCTCGCCTTGTGCCGATCACACCAATGCGGTAAATACTTGTTGCCTTCAGCTCGTCCGCCGGGAAAGATGAACCCATCGGCCTCGCCTTCGAGTTGTTCCCAAATCGCGGTCAGGACGGATTCGAGCTTGGCTGAGTCCAGTTCTCCGCGGGCGATGGAAGCAGGGTCCAGGCCGAGTGCGGCGGCAATTGTGGTCGGACCGTCGGAGGACTGGACGTTCCACCTACGGAGTATAAAGTCGCTGGGAATAACAAGGTCAACGTCGATTTTAGGTTTGGTGGCCGACATGATCCCGAGTGCGAGTCGGCCGCGAGGAACGACATGGACGCGGTTTACAATTTCGCTGCCTTGGCGCTCGGCGAATCGGACTTGGACCGTGTCGGTCAGTTTGCGGAGGATATGTTCGGCGTATTCCATTTTAAAGATCTGCGCGGGGGTGAGTTGGGCTGTGAGGTGGATGGAGCAGACGTACCTTGGGCTCTAGATCGGGTAGGATGGTAGCAACGTCGGTCACCATCGAGGTCAACTTCCCCATAAATACTTCGGGAGTCATGGGCGCGGCTGGGACTACCGGAGGAATCACGAGCGGACTCTTTTTTCGCGCTTGCAGCTCGGCCAATAGCGCAGTCGGGGCAACTGGCAACGAAGGATATGTCTCCTTGACTTGATCGACCAAACTCGGGAGCTGAGGAATATTCGCGTACAACGGTCGACCAAACTCGTCTGTGAACGGGCGGTGGGGCTGACGCGGGAGGTTATGGTAGTCGGGCCATGCGTACGATGCGCCTGGGAAGGGAGGGTACCAGAATGGGTTTGGATAATCGTGTCTGTGGTGGTGGTGGCAGTCGCAATGACGGTGGTGAGAGTCATGGTGGTGGCGGTGTCGGTCGGCACGAGAATGGTGTCTGTGCGAGTGGTGGCCAGAGACGATGCCTGAGTCTGAGTCCTATAACATTTGTTAGAGTGATTCTGCCTTGGTGCTACTGGGACTCACTGAAATAACACTAGACTCGTACGTGCTATCAATACAAGCGACGTTACTATTAGGTCTCAAGGCGATCCGATCCACATACAAAGGGGCTGGACGTCTCCCAGGTTTAGGCTTGATACCAGCCGGCCTCGCAGTGGGAATCCCGCCCACATAGCTAATCACCATTCGCTCATCGCCTTCTCCGGCAAACAGGGGCTCTTCTTGCTTGGGCTGAGACTTGCGCCTCGACCGTGGAACAGGCTCCTCGTACACGGACTCTTGCTCGCTCTCGACCGGAGTCTTGGCGCGCGCAGGTTTCGTAGCTGCACGGCGAGGAGCCGGGGCACGTTCTTCTTCCGATGCGCTGCCGTCGTGGACCTTGGATAGACCGTTCGAAGAACGTTTGCCTGGATCGGGACCGAATGGGTTGTGCGACGGCAACACGGTCGTTCCAGGTTCATCGCCCGGGTCTTCGGATACCGACGGCGACCGATGCCGACGAACAGAGGCCCTAGTAGGACGTTGAGCTCCACGGTGTCCACCCGGCTCGGGAGCAGGCCCAAAAGGATTATGCGAAGGCAGCGTGGTCATCCCGTTGTCAGACCCCTCATCCTCCGACGGTACGCGAGAGGCTTGACGACGTCCACCTCCGGGTCTAAGACCTTGATGCCCAGGGTCGTCTCCACGTCTAATTACACGTTCGGGTTCACAGCCAAAAGGGTTACCCGCGGGCAGCACAGTGATTCCACGGTCGTCCGAGACGGGGACTGGGGCTTCGTCATCGGACCGACTGCGACTAGGTCGGGCGCCACCGCTACGGGGTTCATCCGAGGCGAATGGGTTGAACGAGGGAAGGTCCACATGGATTGCTCCGTGGGCTCCGCGGTTAGCCATGACTGGAGATGAAGGTTCTTCAAAGGTAACTGTGGGTGGTTCAAATCGGCGGGCAACCTAAGGACGTCAGAACGTTCTCAAGTCGGACAGCATTAACTAGCTCACTAGGGCACCACAAAACTCGAAAAGCTCGAAAAAGACTGGGTTGGTCAAAACGAACGACGCTCAGCGGGGGGCCTCATATAGCTCTAGTCGAAAAGTCCATGTTTGACAGATCTTTAACTGCCGTTCCGTGCACGGGTGTCCCGAGCCCGAGTCTGGATAAGGCATTCCGGCTTAGCCAGGCACTGATCGTGGTCGGGTGTCAGTGAACCGACGGCGCTGGACGTGCCTCCTGGATGACTAAGCGCCGGAGGTCGTATCCGACCCGGTAATTCCACTCCTGGCCTCCGCCCGGTCATCACGTCTCCGGTGAAATCAAACACTTAGCGAATGAATGATTATTTGTTCCTGGGTACCAACGCTTGACGTCGGCAACAGCGGCTGCGCGTACTGATCTTCCATTGGGGAACGAATATCCAGGTTTCGCGATGATCATGGTAAGCCATTGGTAAATCTTGAACATCCCGCGCCATGTCTCGGCTATAAAATCAATCTATCGAAGACCCCAGACTACATCGCTCTGCACTCATCTCTCAATTTCCTCACCACTCTCACTTTTCATCTCAATCTTTGCTCGCTAACATGGCTTCCAAAACTATGCACTTTTACGCCTATGGGCTCCAAAAGTAAGCTCTACATTCCTGCATCCCCACCCAAACTAAACAACTCGCAGAGATACGACCGTAATGCTCATGTTCGACCCTCCTCAAACGTCCAAACTCTTCCGTGACCAATTTCCCGTCGTCTGGAGTAAGCCCATCTCCAGCTTCCTCAATCCAAGTTCTGACGCCCTCTGGTAGAGGTTATTACCTTCCGTGCCAAAGGCCACGCCAAAGCATCAGTCACCTACGTCTCGCGCCTCGCATTCGGATACGCCCAAACAGACCAAGACAACCTCGTCGATTCCGCTGCATGGGTCGAAGTCAAATCCGGTGACATTTCCTCCATTCAAGGAGGGCCCGGTCAAAAACGCTTCGGAGATCTCGCAAAAGGGAGCGGAACCAAGTTACTTGTGTGCAAGAATAATACCGATGCGAGGGCGAATTTGAGTGTGGGGTTTATTAGGGGCGACGGGATCGATCAGCGGTATGAGCCTACACTGGTTTGGACGGGCGTGGGCTCCAAGTCAAATGTGACAGCGCAGTTTACACCGACCTTGACTGCTTATGTAACCAGGGAGTACAAGGGTCAGTGCCAGATATTGCTTTGGGATGATTGTGGACTTACCGATTATTACCCAGCTACGGAGATGCTCCGCGGAGAAGTCGAGACCGATGCCATCTGGAGTTGCAACATCAACGAGATTGATGATGTGACTGGCTGGAACTTTATCGAGGACGATGCATCTGGTGCCTTCACCATTGAGCGCGCGACTCGAGTTTGATGCGTGGTGTGCTTGGTACCTTTTCTCGTTCGTATATTGCTCTTGTATGGTCATAGAAGACATTTTCATTCCACCTTGCTATGGTACGAAGATATGGAAGAATTAATCAAGACGACTATATCAAGACATGTTGAATCGGTCGCCCAGAATGATTTGAAGTCTAACTGCACTACCACGGTTGCGCTCAGAGCACCCATGCGCAGTGGTTTGCATAGCCTGTCTTATCAGGGTGGTATGTTTAGCGAATCGCTTGCAATTCAAGACAGCGATACGCCGACAACTAGGGAACGCGCATACAAGTATACCTACGAATACACCAAGTCCGGGCTCCGGCGAAACAACAACACGCACTTACTTCGGCTTCGGCTTCGGCTTCGGCTTCGGCTTCGGCCCCCCCTATGAATACTAGGTCCCATTTATGGCTGCCTGCGGCTACGAAGTGCCACAAGGATAGAGAGTAAAAAAACGCAACACCTCATGTGAGTACATTTCATCATTGTAAATGCACCAAACTAACCTGTTCTTCTCTGCGATAAAGTCCCACCACTTAAGATGTTATTTCTAAGAACGTCGCTTGTGCCGATGCTAGTCGGAATGGGAAAGCTACAATTTCTTGTTGGGCTCTTTCATGAGGGTGATCGTTTGGACGCCTGTGTGCATTATGCTACTTGCCATTTCATACACAGCAGCATAGATTTCGCTGAGCAAGACAGAATTTCGAATATAGAGAACCGGATTTTGAGCCGGTCTAAATGGATTCGTATATCCGTGGTTGTGTCTATGATGCGATTGCCCATGAAATCTTCAAGTTGCAATTTCAGGCAGGTCACTGTGCGCACGGTAAGGATTTGTCACAAAACGTGTCGAAATATCTACCGCTGACTGTGTTGAATATTATTTGCCTTGAAATAGATTGGTTCTACAGGCCAAAACCTTTACAATTTGACCACATTCCAGGGGTCGCTCCAGCAAAGGATCTAAGTGCATTCGAAACGCATTGCCTTATTAGGGCTTTCCGAGGCGTCTTTGGTTCAGCGAGATGTCGAGAATGCCATATCCGAAGTGTGGAGAATGCTTCAGCCGGTCTTTGAAAGGTGAGCTCGCTGTCGAGGAGCTCTATCGGTGTATGGATCCTATATTCGCTACGCCGCTTCTGTAACACTAGTTCAAACCAAGCCGGTGAACAATGCATCGTGCGTTCGACTTACCCGTGTAGTGACCATGTATGCGTGCGCCCAGGTCGCCAAACAATATTTAAATGTACGATTGGGACAAAATCAGTCCTGTCGTACCGACAGTCTACACTAGTCACTTCTAGTCCTGGGGTTTGATTGCAGAGCATCCGATGTTTGCCGGGACGGCGAGCGCCATTTGGGTGATTCGATTTACATGCTACAGGTGACGTAAGCAGAACCAAATATTGCAAAGCGCTCTGGTGGTCGCCGACGACGGCACAACGATCCTGTTCCTCGGTTTACCGCGCCGTAGAAGTACCGGCACGTTCGTTCCTGCGTCTTTGGGGTAGTATCAGGCACTCCATTCGGCATCTACCAAGAACTGACACGATCGCGCTCTTGACGTCGGTGACATTTGTTGCAGGCGCGGCTACTGAGTGCCGATGCTCGGCTATCCTTGAAATCGAATTGCGGGATCCGGCATTGATGTCCTGGTCGGGATGTTAGTTTCAACATGTAGTCGTACCTAAGCTTACCTGGTGATAAAAGGCTACGTCAGTCACCCCCTCCAACCCATCGCTCCTCGTAGCATATCCCACTCACTCACATTCTCGCCTTCGCCCCTTCAGTCTCTACAATCCCCCTCTTTCCACAATGGCCTCCAAGACTATGCACTTCTACGCCTATGGGCTCCAGAAGTAAGTTCCCAGTCGCCCAGCTCGTATCGACTTGACTAATTTCTCTCAGGGATACCACTGTCATGCTCATGTTTGAGCCCCCTCAGACTTCCAAGCTCTTCCGTGACCAGTTCCCCGTCGTTTGGAGTTAGTTCTCAGCATCCGTTCTACGTTATCTACATTCTGCTTTTTCAGCAGTCTCTGCATCAAATACATCGCGAAGCCAGGAGAGACAAATTTTCGAGTTCATCCAGCCGTGCTCCAAAGTCACAACATTGGCCTTAATGGGGTCACCCTCCTTCCATTTTGCTAGCACATAGCTTCCTTGGAAGATGTATGTCGGACGGATGGCGGTACCATCAGCACATACACATTCAACCACGGTAACATTCTCGCAATTACCATCTGTCACCATAAGGTCAGTTACCTTCAAATATCTCTTGGGGTTACTCACCCTGTACTTGGATTGGCCGTGCTCTTCTGCGGACAAGTACTTGAGCACGTTGGACCTGCCCAATCATACATCCCTTCTCATCCATGTTGAACCTGTTGGAAACTGCCACCCGACTAGCAAGGTATTCATACTTGGTGTGTTGTAAGTCTATGTTTAGAGACCAAGGAGTCCATCCATACCTTTTCGTAGTAGTCTTTAATCACCTCAGGGTTGGCAGCACCTGCACGGACTCGATCAAGTGACAAACGCAAACAAGCACGAATTTGTGGATGGCGCTTCAAAAACCGGTCGACATATCCTTTCCCACAAATCCCGAATCCTGGGACTCGGCTCCGAATCACACTTGAGATGTATTCGCGAAGGGCTCGCCGAGTGATTGGGAAACTGAGGTCGCCGAGACCAAGCACAAAGTCTTCGAGGACATCCTCTTCCGCCTTTGTTAAGAGTTGTTGACCTTCGTGAGCAGCATTACAAGGCCGTATGCCCTTCATCCGATTCTGTAAGCGCTTGAGACCGATGTTGAACAGTTTTGAGGCTCGCCGCTGTGAACGGGAATCAGGATCCTCATTTATCCAAGCAATTGCGCAAGCTACGCGCTCCTCCGTGCTGCCATTATACTTTTGAGCCGAGCCGGACTTGGGGGGCATATTACCGAACCCCCGAGGCCAAGTTTTGCTGGGACTGCGGGCTCAAAAAGTGGCAAATTCAACCGTCAACCTCCCGCAAACCACGTGATGCCTTTCTGGGGGACTAAGCGCCGAGACCATTTTCAGGATACGCGCCCGATTTTGTAGTTGTGGGAGCACCACTTGGTGGTTTCCCTCCAAACTTTGTAAAATTAATTAATGTATAATAAAGAACCTCTATACATATTATGGCGACAAAATACCCAGAATTGCTAGCACAGTCAAAATTTCGCGAATTGTGATGCCTTTCCACGTGACCTATGTTAACCAAACCAAAAATGCGATTATAACCACTTCCCAATATGGTTCTTCCAACCAATGAAAGAGTTGTGACTCCCGTCATTCTGACGTGAACAATTCGCGCAAAAACATTGTAATTGGCTCATAATTATGGTTTGCATTATAGTGAATGTGAGCTAGGCAATGAGTAGACAACACATTATTACCGCATTTCTTGCTGGGCAGGCTTTCCTGATGGCCTGAAGAATGGTCCAGTGCACGTGATGATCCAAGGGAGCCATGCCCACCTAGCCTGCCACGACCACACCAACTCACCAATGTCAAATAATCGTACCCCGTCGGCTCCGTCCAAACTTCCGTTCCTCGTCGTAGAATATTATGACATAAAAGCGGCTATCGCCCAAAACGCGAACTACCAAGTAGGCACTTGTGCATACCAGGCTTGCGTCGCTTGAGCCGTTGACATTACGATCAAGGAGACTTTAGCATCCATCAAGAAAATGTTCCCTGCGCTTCGAAATGTACAAGACGAGGACATTTTTATCAATGCGCTCCTTGAAGAGGTAGATGATACGCTCCGAATTGCCGAGGAGATATGGTCTGATCTCTTACCAAGGCTGTCTTCCGTCAAAGCCACGCTAGACGTTGACCTTTCAAACCAACGGAACAAAACTGAAAAAGGCCTTGAGCAAACAAAACCAAAAGAGCAAGCAGAAGCGGGAGGTTAGTCTAATGAGAATAATTACCAATGAGAATTCAAGCCTGATTTACCAAAGATGCCAGTAACGATACATATACAATGTCGATTAGGTAGTAACTGGAATAACCCAGTTGTCCAGGTTTACAAAACACAGATTTCTCTGGATTGCACAGTTACCCAACTGATCAAGCAAGTGAAACAACAAGAGAATATCCCGGATTTGAGGGGCTATGCTTGCTACAATGGTGTTCAACTTACGGGGGCAAATTGTTGGCTCACTGATTTTAGCATCGGGCCAAATTCGCTGGTAGATATTACCTTTTGATGTAATTGCACTACGACATGTACGGAGGAGTTGCAGCATTTTTTTGCCCTTTATGAAGGAAACAGGTGAATACACAGGTTGTGATGTAGCCCCGACCAAGGACGTGTCTAAGTGCCCTTCAAATTCACTGAAGTGAGGCTAATCAATGCTGAGTTAGTTACAAAGCGGTTGAAACCACTTTGGTTGAGAGCAGGGATATGGGAGCCAAGTCTAGGGAATGCATATAAATTTCCGTCCTTGGATACTCAGTCTTGTGATCTACAAGGAACCACTGTACTAGTGTTTGGTCAACATGATGACTGGACTGTATACGCCTCAGGGCTTCCCGATGAGCCTCAAATCACTCAAAGTCCTCCTGGTCCTCGACCTTGGATCTTCAAGCACAAGAAGCTGTCAAGGGTGATACACATGGAGAGCGCTACACTTTCCGTGTGACTCCGACAGGCGGCCAAGACAAATCTTAAGAATTGGGAACTCGTGACGCAGGCGAAGGTCAGCTCAACATAATGGGAAAAGGATTTTATTCTATCGAGTAAACATGCGTCTATGAAGCACCTTCAGTCGCTCACTGGCTAGCCCAATCATGGGCAGAAAGTGAGTGTGTCTGGGACCAGCCGCGTTAGATATCTGGTCGACTATGGGGAGACAGAATACTTACAATCAGCCTTCTTCAATGCGGCGCACGTGAACAAGGCGGTACCGCTCGACTCATCGTATGCATACACGTATGAGCGCGGGCAGGCGTTCTTGAAGTACGAGTAGTACGCGACGCCGCTGGGAGGGCAGGTGGCGGGGGTGCTGTACTGTCCAGAGCAGCAGTTTGGCGAATTGGCTTGGTTTCCGTCCAAATTGGCTACACACGCCGACTATGGGTAATCTATGCGTTAACGCATAGCTCACAACGGAATGAGGGGTATGTACCTTGCATCCCACCGGGAACCCAGAGGAGTCATACGGTCCCTTGAGTGCTGCAGGGCAGTTCGGTCCAAGGTCCACAGCACACTCGGCAACATCGCAACCAACATTGTTCGAAATGCGCATTGGCAGGTTATAACCGTCGACCAAGCTCACTACACTCTTGTTAGCACATATTCCTTCGGCAAGGTACAAGGAGCCTACCGTCATACCAATCAAGTCCGTCAGAAGCACTCAGAGTCCACTTGGCGACACTCGCAGGAGGAACACCAGTTCCGGTGCGTGAGTCACACTGGAGACCACCATTGCATCCTCCAGTGAGGCACGAGTTGGGACCAGGGTTGGTGGCAAAGTTGCAGTTGCGACGACCCTGTCATCCGGTAAGCCAAAGGGATAATAATAAAGATGTAACGACGTACCCAGATACGACCCGCCTTCCAATTGTCTGGGACGGTAAAGGTGCGCTTGGTGTATGCTGCGGCTTCCCAACCGGTTTCAATAGCAGGAACGGCAGAGCCAATGTTCAAGTCGGTCTATCGATCAAAGGTAAGCCCAAATACAGGAATCAAAGCAATATGCATACGAAGACCGCGGGCCAGATGGTGAACGGGCACGCGTTGTAGATGGTGAAAGTACGACCGAGAGCGGAGGCGACGAACGCAAGGAGGACAGCGGACTTCATATTGGAGTGGTTGAGTTGTCGAGTAGTAAGTAGACGAGTAGCTGATGATATCTAATGTCTCTTGAGTCTTGGTTTTATACCCAAGGCCAATCTACCGCAACCTGTTCGGACGGGACTACAGCGGGGGCATATACATCTCGCCAATGCAGAATATCATCAAGCGATATGAGGACGGCAGCATCCGAAGCGGCGCCGTTCAACACATGATTGGCAAAATCATCTGATTTACCCCTTTAGGAGGTGATAGTAGGGTGGATCAAGTTCGACTGGCTAGGCAATCGGGGACTTCGGCGATGGAAGTCCTTGGGTGTTGAATATAGAACTCGGCTGCAAGAGAGAATTTTTGTGCAGATGATAGATTCCAGTGTATGTGTCCGCCTATCGCGGCAAAAAGCTGTGTGCTGCAGCGGATGGTTTTGGCTTATGGTCGAGAAGATGAAGGAACGAAAATCGATGATGTCATGTTGCCGTTACAATATTGAGATTGCGTTACGCATCGTAACCCTGGCTCTGGGGCCACCATCTGAATTTGACTACCCTCCGAAACCATCCCCATGCGCGAGGCCAATCGCATCGACCAGTCAGAATTCACTGTCACCAGTGAAACACAGTCTCTAGAGGGCTGATCTGGTTGTCGAATACTCGGGGTTATCACAACGTGGATATTGTTCAACTTCGAGTACCAGAACATCGCTGATACTCCTCCCTTGGCTTTAACCCGCATAAACATACTCCCATAGATGGACTCAACAGCAAGTACCTTGCCATGCCTTCCGAGTCCTTGGAGTTGACATCTTTCAGCAGTGCTACTCGTGAACCGTGCTTTCATAGGTATATTAGAGGGTATACATTCGATTTGATGGGGGCCTGGAGGTTGAATGTACATGTAAATAGTATGTATAATTCATTTTTTTAGTGTCGCAATCAATGCGCCCAATTTAATTTCGGGTGCGAGCAAGAACGGAGGGTAGATATTCCCTAAATTGGTATGTATGCTTAAGCTGGTAGGAGCTGACAAGCCCGCATGAGGTTCGTCGCGAGGACGGACCTTATCGTATTAGTCACTCGGAAGGGCATGGTCAATCTCGTCCGCTCCTTATACTGCACTTGTAATTTGCACCTCAGGCCAATAACGGATATGGGGTTGATGAGGACGTCGCAAGTGCCTGATAAGCGATTACTGTATTAGACCATGTCGATTACCCTGATGACCCAGCAGAGCCCAGCGATTATGTAACATTTCTGGTAAACTTTCACCGGTATAGGCGCCGGCCATTCATCATACGTGAGACCAAGTCGCAAGCGACACTCGTAAGGCATAATCTCATTCTATAGCATCGTGTTAACATAATTATATCGAGGGATTCTGAATTCCCAAGCCCGCCGCCATGTATGCAACATATTGAAGGCTCTCAGAATCACTGCCGAATGCACTTGCTTATGTTTGTGAGCGCAGTTGGGCAGGTAACTTGCTGGAATGTCACCTAGAGAAAATAAGAGTTAGAGCAATAAAAACACGAACTAGCCAAGCCAGTTACCGAAGGATTATCAGCGCCTTTGAACCAATTGAAGCGCCACTGGCATCCTGCTTGGAGTGCAGAAGGAAGCTGAGAGCATTCAGCAACACTAACGAAATTTCAACCAATTAGTGACACCAAAGTTCACTCATTTCAATGGAGCATACCTAGAAACACCTCCATATTGAGCACCCCATCCGGTTGAGGGAGCTCCGTATTGCGCCGCACAACCCTGCCCGAAAATTCTAAAGGGCGGTTAGCCACGTTGACCAGTGGTGTGAAAGGAGCTCAGGCTCACCCAACACCTCCTCCTGGAATCATAATGTCAAAGTGATTCTAGAGCAATCGGCGTTAACAACCTGTAAAACTCGTTGCATCAACCTAAGACTCACATTTCCCAGGTCACCTCCAGTGTTAGTCGCCTGAACAATCATTTTTTGGCCAGAGACTGCACCACTGGTGAACCTATGGGATTTATGAGCTCCCGGGATATAGTCATTTCTAGGGTTATATAGTCCCTCACGTCAATTCGTAACACTGGCAGCACCAAGCTGATTCGCTCCCCCCTTGAATGTTGACAGCCGCGAAGCCGTATGCCAGACTATCACTAACGGCAAATGGTGACTATGACGAATGTTAGCCACGAATCAGTCTCAAAGCAGAGTGCGTACGTGATTTGCGCACGCATACGCCCCCCCTCCATTACAACCCGACTGTACGTTGTTGTCGGATAGGGGGTTGTTCCTAATGTCGCAGCTCTGGACTGGAGCTGTGACACTTGCTTTGCCCGACCAGCTGCAGCTCTCTTTGCAACAGTCCCTGCATCGCCATTATGTTAGCGCACGTAACCTCTCAAAAGTATTAAAGTGCCACACCAATAACGAGTCGTAACTCCAGATCCAGACTGCGCATGTACAGCGCCGAAAGAAATCAGAGTAAGGAAAGCGGTGGTAAACAGCATGATTTGTATTCGTGGTTGCCGCCTGGTACCGCTCAGCACTATCGTTATATACTAGGTAGATAAAACAAATTACCGGAGGATTCAGCTTCTAACCGTCCAAGAAACGGCGGCGCAGCAAATCAGCTGGTTGCTACATACGTCACGTTCTCGTGCATCTCGGAGAAATAAGCATGTTAATCAAGGGCGCGAGAAGCGCCGGGCAACCCGAACCCAGGTTCTCATGAAGCTTATATTTGGAGTGCCGTTGCCGGATGAGGGCATACATACCAAGAATCCAGACCCGGAAATATATGGTAGCAGTGAATATTCAGGGATATAATATGCGTTGCGCTATTGAATCAAAGCAATATATTTCTACCCGTTCGGGCGACGAGCAAACCCAATGAAGAATTACACATTTTCTATCTACGAGTGCATCCAGTGATGCTTGTAAGCTGACTGGGGCATGTAACCTGTTGGAACGATACCTAAGGGTGATTTTCGGTTAGAAGGTACTGACAAAATAGACTTCAACCATTCAAGTACTCACCGATGGATTGTCTGCGGCTTTGAACCAATCGAAACGCCAGTAGCAGCCAGCTTGCAGGGCCGAAGGAAGTTTAGAGCACTCGGCGCGGCTGCATTACCATCAGTACAAAAATACATGTGACGTCGATATCAATAATATATACGCACCTGGAGACGCCACCATATTGCGCACCCCACCCCGTGGAAGGAGCTCCATACTGTGCTGCACACCCTTGGCCGAATATTCTACACTTATGATAAGTTATGGGACCGATCAAATTCTCTACCCCACTTACCCAACACCACCGCCCGGGATCATGAGGTCAAAGTGGTTCTAGGGTCGTTCGAGTAAGCACAAGGGTGTTTGTATGCATCATGATTCGTACATTACCGAGGTCACCGCCGGTGTTTGTTGCTTGAACGATCATTTTCTTTCCAGAGACAGGCCCGCTTGTGAACCTGCAGCCATGTGAGTAATTGTAGGGTCACAGTAAATGGGGATAAACGCACGTAAGTTCGTAGCATTGGCAGCACCATGAGGATTCCGATCCTCCTTGAATGTTCACGGCCGCAAAACCATACGCAAGGCTATCGTTGACGGCCCAAGGAGACTATTTGGCCGAATAGGGTTGGGTATATGGAGGCGATGAACTACACTAGAGACCTACATGATTTGCACAAGCGAACGCTCCACCGTTATTGCAAGCAGACTGAGCGTTGAAATCTGATAGTGGATTGTTGTTCCTATCACAGCTGCGAACAGGGCCGCTGACGCTGGCTTTGCCAGACCAGCCGCAGCTTTCCTTGCAGCAGTCCCTAGATTCATCGCGAGAAAGCTTAGCTCGGAACCAAGGAAAAATGTAGGAGCTCATACCAGTAACGAGTAGTTTTTCCTGATCCTGATTGAGCACTTACTGAGGTCAAAGCAGCCAAGAGTGCAAAGGAAACAGAAGTGGTGTATCGCATAGTTGAGTATTCAGTAAGTTCGAGGTGAGCAGTGTTGGTGAGGGGATGACTGCTCGCCTAGGCCTTATTTATGCCAGACAAAATACTTGAGACGGGTTCGAGACCCCACCGAGGCGCAAGGGCGAGTGGGTCGGCAAAATCCTGAATTGAATTGAACAAAGTCTGTGGGCGGTCACCAGGCGCTTCAGCTGACTCCGGGATCACCATTTGAGAGATTGCCGGTAAAATGAAGCCTTCAGCGAGCAAAATCATTGCCACGTATCTTACGAGAATACAAATGCTATTTCCCCTCAACGCCGCTCGAGGCTGACTAGAGATCAAAATAGGTCATATCCCACGGAGCCAGCCGGATTAACCTCGCCAGCGGGGCCCGAGAAGCCTTCTAGAGTTGAAACTACTTCTCAACGAATAGTCGGAAACGTATCGTTCCCCAAGTAGCATGTGATTGTGTAGGTAATATTATGTATCCAGGCTGACAGCTAAGACTGTAGATACCGCAACCATGAAAAGTAATTATAATTTCAGTGTGCCGTTCATTGCTACCTGACATAGCACGACTGACTGTGAGCTCGAACCAATAATATTACACAGCGGACCTAGGAAGAGAGAGGAATGATCGGATGGTGTAGCTGAGTGTAGTTGACGCCCGGCTGCATCTTGGCATAATTCATGGAAGTTGTGGCCAGGTCAATCATGACAGGAGGTCGCACCTCCTGAGCGAATCTGTCCGGCGAAGTCTACATCCAATTTCTGGAGCGCGGTACCTTGGTTTTAACAATTAGGGTGTAAGCCTTAGGACAGAATGTTCCACGCGTAGTGTACACGAGAAGTGATTGGTGTATGCAGGTAGCGGGAATTCACACACTTGGCAGATGCTGCCGGTTTTCGTGGAAGGCTGCCAGGTTAATCAGCTCGTCGCGCTATACTATGGTCCTAGGGTAGGACTCATCACATATCTTGGGGACTGCATTTCAGCCTTGAGCGCTCCACGCGTAACTATTACCAGAGACCGACCGCGCATGTCCAGTAGCCCGGAGCTTTAAGAGCTCTCTTTGGGTAGGCATTAGAAAACAATAATTTACTTATAAAATCAACTCGCGATCGTTGA
Source organism: Ceratobasidium sp. AG-K (assembly GCA_037039685.1). Taxonomy (NCBI): domain Eukaryota; kingdom Fungi; phylum Basidiomycota; class Agaricomycetes; order Cantharellales; family Ceratobasidiaceae; genus Ceratobasidium; species Ceratobasidium sp. AG-K. The sequence goes on along the minus strand of JAWNGF010000007.1, from coordinate 2,438,238 downwards.
GATATTCGCTATTTTGTGGGCAGTAGGATTGGTGGGCTGGGGCGAAGTTCTCCCTATTTGATTCCGAGTCCGTCACGTGGTGAAATCCGGCGGCGCTTGACACACTTTATCCGAAATTCTGGCACCGACCTCGACCGACCTTCAGCCGAATGTTCAAGAGCGCGGTTCTGCGGCTAAACGATCCGGTTATAAAACTTCTGGACACGCTCAGCAGAAACCATGTCGTATTTATGGATCGTAGTATGATGATTCTCAACAAGCCACCGGGATTGATCGCCCAAGGCGGGATACACAGGGTGGGGTCAAAGGTACTTGCCATCCGGTTATTTGATGTCCGCCTAGGCTGAATTAGTATATATTGCAGGCTCTTACTTTGGAGTCTGTTATCGCAGGAATGTTGGTCATAGTATCCTAGTCCACTCTCTGTTGACTGGCCGCTGCAGCTTTAACCGCTGAGCTCTCGTTGAAGTCAAAGCCGCTTCCGGTTCATAGAATCGACAAGGTGATGCCCTAGTTGTTAACTGCAGATCCAAGCCTCATTCGAGTTGTCTCGCTTAGGCAACCACCGGAGCTCTAGTCCTCGCGTTAAACCCGCACTCTGCTCGAACACTAAGTCAACAGCTACACTCGAGCAACTCCCCCAACAAAATCCGCAAGACGTACCTTGCTCTCGTAAAGGGCAGCTTCGAACTAGGAGACTCTGGCGAAATTCGGCAGAACCTCTTCGTGACCGACGGAAGAGTTACGACTCGCCCAGTCTCACTTGATGATCTTACGGAACCTCGCGAAACGCTGACAAGCTGGCGGTGTTTGTCGCGTTCACCTCGGGGGAACCCTCCGATTTCGTTGCTTGAACTGGGGTTACACACCGGCGCGAAGCATCAACTGAGGGTTGTCGCGGCCTCGGTACTCGGTGGTATGTGTTCACGAATGGGATTGTTTGGCTGGGCTGTGATCACCTCGTCATAGCACCCATATTAGGCGATTCACTCTACGATCCCAGGCTTCCTAAGAAGGCTAATCCTGTGACTACCCCGCGATTGATGCTTCACGCATCTCGCCTTGAAATCCCCGTGAGTCGATTCGAATCCTTTATTCGCTGGTAGACTGCTGACTGTATCTAGCGTTTCCTTCGCCAGCAGATTGCTGGTCGCCGGAGATACCAACTGAGCGTAACTGTCCCACCCCCGCAGGACTTTGTTGACTTTTGCCGCGCAACCGGGATCGCAATTGACACGGCATGGACGCGACCGCCTGTACGAGTAGCCATCAACCAGAAGGAAATTGCTTTCGATGACGTCGTTCTAAATGAAGAAGATGTAATCGCAGAGCTAAACAAACAAACGCCCCCAAACGGATCGACGGCGCAGTAGGGCTATGAATTATATCATTTGCGAGTATTTCGGTCTAACCAGCACGTACAATTCAGTTACCCCTCCATACGTAGATTACTCGTTGTATCTAGTAACCCGAAATGCAATTACTTGAGTACGAGGCGGCTTCTAGTCGAGTCAGAATCATGGTCCCTGACATCGCTTTGGCGCTGGCCATGGCACAGCCTCAACAACCTCTCCGAAGCGAACCACTGCCATCCCCCCCTGGAGTCCCTCTCCTCCGTGACCGCCTGGTCCTGTGGGCGACGATCATTTCTAAGAATTAATCTAGTCTTTTCTCCGCGCAAATCGTCGACCTCGTTACCGAGAAGCCCGAAAGACGACGTGGAGAAAGTCTAGTTTACCCGAGCCATGAAGTCATCCGCAAAGTCACTTGGTTCCCGTATCGCTGGTGCGGTTCAAGATGTTACTCGTTCCGCTGGGTCTACCCTTATACGAAATACTCCGATACCGGGACTTGTAGAGGTGCAGGGGATTGCGAAACAATTAGTCAATAGTTTAGAGGTGAGTCGTTTCGGTCGTCTAATCCTTTTCTCTGAAATCCGACTGAACCTGTGATCTACTCATAGGTCATGGAGGATTATCAACACCGGTGTCAAGTGCTCTCCAAACGTATCTCTGCAATTATGAAATTATTAGAGCCTCACAATCAATCGGTGATAAATTTAGAATTGCAATTCTTCTACAAGTGAGTTGCCAGCGACCGTGATATCATCTGTTGTTACTCACTGGGCTCGCTACAAGTAAATTGACAGCTTGTCAAAAACAATTGTCGAGGTTGGATTCAAAGCGAGGGCTATCCAACGCCCTTCGTATATCTAGGCAACTAGAAGTGGTCGAACGGCTGGAGAAAGAAATTGACTCAAGTCTGCAAGACATGATGGTAACTCGACTCTCGTGTTCAGAGATCCAGAATCTAATGGGTTCACTTGATATTAACTAGCTTGCTCTCTTGGTAGAACGATTATCAGAACCCCGTGAAACTGTTATATTGCAACCACCCCCGCAACCGCCGAAAGACGTCTCTCCAGAGCGATTATATTATCCAAAAATCAAACGATGCAAACTTAGTATCAACTCCATGATTAGGCGGTCTCAGGTAGATACCAAGCTTGGGTCTATTGCTCGGTCGGTAGCTAGGGGAACGTACCGAAATCAGGAAGTATTGGTTGTTCAGTACTCGAGCAAATCCCAATTCAGTCAGGCTCACAAAGTAATTGCGTTTCCTCTCGTACCAGAAGATGATCTGACAAGGGGCCTAGGCATTTCGAGGTGCAATCAAGGCCATCATACAGGAACAGTAAGATATCAAGACTACTGTTTTGTTTTCTCGCGGTGTTGACGAATGCTAGGCACCCAAATGTACTTCGCTTTTTGGGGGCATCGGATGAGGGATCGTCAAGTGAAAATCACTGCCTTGTTTTCGACACAGGTATGTATTACAGGTTCTCTGCCTTCGATTGTACCGGTGACATGGAAAACTTAGGTTCTACTATATCTAGGCAATCGTACGTCCATGCGCTACGCTCAGTGCACGATGCGTTCCAGTTCGTAAGTGCCTTTTTCAATCACCAGGCTTGGGAAGGAAGTGTCTAACCGGTTTATCTGACTAGCTTGCAGGAGTAAAAGTGCGCCACCTTGTTGTGCTATTTGCAGAGTTGGCGGACTGACCCCGTTCTGAACAGGATGGGATGGAGTTCTTACTCGAACATGGCATACAAACAGTAGGCGCCTCAGAATCTATCAAGTTAGAGTACTCATCCTATTCTCATAGTGGTCTGATATTCATGTCTCCGAAGCTGGGCAGCCAGTTGTATGTCCGCCGTACTGGGACGCCGTCGACGTTTGGGAGAAGTCTAATGTATGTCTAACCAGTCGGAGTTCTTTTCTACATCGGTTGAATTTCCTACCAGCACGACGTATTCAGCTCTCTCACTGGCACGACCGAGCCTGCAGACTTCCCGCTTAGCACCCTCTCTGAAATACTCAACACATGCTGCGCCCGTTGGCCAGAGTTCGAGACGGCTGTCAAATCTCATCCTACCAAACTACGCGACTACCACCTGATGCAAATTGCCGACGAGCTGGAACTGCCTATTCCACCCTTCCTATTGGTCTATTCAGGATCCCTACCTGAATTCATTATCGCGGTTGGGAGCATAGGAGGGCCCGATTGGTTAGGTACCGGCTACCCCGAAGACTGTTTCCACGGCACTATGACTGGGTGGATGCCTGTCTCCTCGCTATGGACTTGTACCGGTTGGGAGGCACTCCAGACATGCCAGTTGGAGTACTGGGCCACTGGCCGCAAGGTTGTTCCATGGGAGGAAGACGCACATCAGAAACTGGCTCATTCTGGTGGAGGTCCGTCTCAAGAAAGCTTAGGCGTTTTGGATCCGTTGATTTCATCTTCGGATGGCTGGTTGAGGTAAGAGTTTCTATACACTAATGATCGACGTAAGCTCACGCCCGTCTTTCCTAAAAGCTACGGGTGCTTCGAGTCATCAGAGCGGTTTGGCGTAGGATACGAATTGACAATTTCCGACCCAGTACTCTTCGAGTCCTCGTGGAAAAGATTTACGGAGACAAGAATTCCATCAATGACGCACCTCGTTGACGAGGAACAGGACCTTCACGTTGGTGCGCCAAGTTTACCCATGGCCGCCTGTCACCGCCTCTAACTTGATTCTTCCAGTTCGTCATATATTAGCGTTCGTGTTCATTGCAAGCCCACGAAAATGGAGGGATTTCTTCCGCTATACTTCCATCGCAGACCATCGTCAATGTTCAACACAGAACATTATTGGGGATTTTTGAGTGATAGTCCAGATCCGGATGTGACGCCATATCAACTCGTGAAAGCCATTCAGGTGGAATACTCAATGTGAGTGGTTGGCCGGTTGGACGTAGATGTTTCAGTTACTCATTTCATATTTTAGCCATATCAATACAATGAGAGCAAACGACGGATGGAGGTATCGCGCGGAGCGATGTTTTGAATCTGTCATCTCACGGACGCCGGGCGCTTTTAATTTTTAACTTCTGGTCGTTGAAATTGGCCATTTCTGTGTGAAATGCCTATCTTTGTATTTCTTCGTACATTGTGAATTAGCAATGAATGGGGGATGGTTCGAAGGTCTTGATAATGTTTCGAGACCAACGTATATATTGTGTGAGCCCAAGAAAACGGAGGCTAGGGCGGTTTGGTCTATTGTGAAAAGCCGCTATATATGCCTGATTTTATTGGAGTGGAATACTTGTCGATCCCCCTGCTCCACACAACTTTCGAACATTTTTGGTTGACAGTTGCAGGAAAGAGTTCATACACCAAATATAAATTAGGGATTCAGTATGTGAGCCCGAGCCCGAGCCCGTGGCCTTCGGCTTTTGCTTTCAATCACCTTTCCTGGCTTGTCGACTGCCTGCCGTCCGGTTTGACCGCTCGTCCCATGGGTCTTACTCTGCTCTCTGTGCCACGGCTTCCTCTGCGTCGCTTCGTTTTGCGGCCTTCACATCCCTAGATCCATGAGGATGGCGTAGTTGGCACCCCTTCTCTCCTTAACCCGTTATCTTTCTCCTTTCGCGCACGAACAGTTCGGCGCGCATACATACATATTTATTCCCCCAACACTGTGACGGCGCAGCACGGCGTACCGATGGTGGCGAATAATGCTTAACTTTTCGCTCTACATATATGCAATTTTATTCATAAAATTCTGTGACATTATCATCAATCCATTTTGAATGAGGAAGCCCTGGCGTACTACGAGAATATGCTGCCCTCTGCCTCAACACTCGCTGAGTTCATTCACGACAATTAATTGATTATAGGCACGGAAAGCCAACCTGTGGGACGAAGGGTTCTATGATGAGATAATCACGGGATCTGCCGCTCAGAATTGGAAATCATGGCTTTGCCAAACCGTACCTCTCGAAGATCGGACGTCGAGTCCCCGCGTCCGCTCCGAGAAAGCTGGCCCTTTTTGTATAATACAACCATACACATGCGTGCTCCGAGACCGGTTTTGTTTGTTGGCCTCCGTCTCGATTCCTTTCGCGCCAGATTATCATCGGCATTTGGATACCCTCTGTCGATATGTTGCCGAGCACAGAAAAGCGCACCGGTGACCCCGACTTGAAGTGAATGGACTCAACTTACCGATGGCGGAGCTTTTCTGTGGGTTGCCCGGTTACGGGTTGGCTTGCTCACATAGAGTTATAAAGTCGACCAAATGTCTCGTCGATCCCACTCAAGCCAGTGTGCTATAATCCTGCTCAACTGGCATTCCAACTCTCAGATTTATTACTATATATCTCGTATTTACATTCATGGACAACCTTCCAATCGGTGCTATCGCAGCTGCGAGTAGCCTCAATGGATCTCGCCTCAAAGTCGTTGTCGTTGGCAAGGGTGGCGCTCTCCGCGACGCCGATTGCCGCTTCAGCCCCACTAGTCCTCAAACACTCAAATGTCCCAACTTGGTTCCCGTGCTCAACGTAGCGTCCACCGAAGACATGCGGTGGACGGAGGGCGTTACAATTGGCACTGTTCATCCGCAGTCTAGTCTCGCGGTGTGCACTATCGAACGACTCAATCTTGCTTGCTTTTTCTATCAACTACTCGATTCGAGTATTGTCATGCGGCGCTGTCACATGGGGCCCGAGTGGAAGTGGGAAGATGGTTCGTATGCTCAAGTAAACTCCTAGGTATTTCTGTATATTGATGTTTTCTTCAATAGATTGCACTACGGTGCTAACTGCCTGCACGGATGCGCCTCCCGTGGCTGGAACTAGTATCAGTATCCAGCCCAGTATCCTGCGCGTTGGAGACCATTCAGATTTTACTTTCTTCTAGTAAGCGTCTTTGGACCACCGGTACCAGCTTATTAATGCTTTATATTGTATTTGTAGTCAAACGACCAGCGGTACGCTTGGAGTCCAGAGAATCCGCGAGTCTGGTCAACTTCACGGCCCATTATTTATCACTCAGTTGTCGATTCTTCAAAGCACTCCTTTTACGGCTCTCACTTCGGGCGATGAGTTTACGATCTCCTAGTCAGCGTATTTCGTCATCATACTTGCAGTTTACCGACCTTCATTTGTAGTGCGACACTCCACACGAGCGAAGTTTGGGAATGCTCCGGTAGTTTGGCCCTCACGCGAGGCGAATTTGAGGAAGAAACCTATGTCTCTGTCGCCCAAAACCTCGCTTTATCCAATCCACCGACGCCTCTTGTTGCCCAAATCGCTTCCTATCAGGCCGAACACCCTATCATATATCTCCAAACTTCAGGCCGACCCACAAAACTCGTTTGGTCCTCATCCCGCGCTCGGCGAACGTACCATTTTGCAACCCGCGGCATGCCCGGGTCGCCAATCGCACTTGTAGGACATTTGCCCCTCCAGTCGCACGTAACGATGTTATTCGTGGACGTATCCGGTGCGGTGAATGTGGCGAGGTTGCCAGCCATGTCCGCTGATGGGAATCAGCCACCGAAATGCTCACCTATTCCGTTGGACTTGATGAAGGATGCGTTTAGCTGGGCTATCAAGGAAAACGCCCCAGCCACAGTCGAGGGTGGTCTCGGACTTGATCTTCGACCCCGAATCGTTGTTCCGCTTCGTCCCCCCCAGCATCCCCTGAGCGGTCACCTTGGCTCGTGGTCAAATCGCGTAGAGTCCCGGGTCTCCCAGTCGGGTATTCATTTCGACAGCAGAAATCGTCCAAACCGGGTTCAAATCGACTCATGACATTGCCCAGACCGGGTTTCACTCGATTCGCGATAAGATTCAAGCCGGGTTCCAGCCGACTACGGAAGTTATCCAGACTAGGTTACAGCCTGTGCGCACGTCGTGGAAGTGGGGGCGTGGGCTTTGGTCTGGGTCTGGGTCCGATGAAGGTCGTTCGGAAGGCACTAGGGCAAGTGGGGGTGAGATTGGAGAGGACGAAGGCACAGGCAAGTGTGGGTCCGATAATGAAGTCCAGAGCGGCCAGCAGAAGACATATCATCAAACCAAGACGGAGCACCGAGCCACAATAATGCATCAAACCAAAACGGAACACACGTCCACAACCGAGCACAAGACGAGTACCAAGTACTGGACCGAAGCTGGGTGTCGACCGAAACCTGGGCTCGCACGAATGCCTGGGTACGACCAGAGGCCTGGGTGCGGAAGTGAACCTGGACTACCCGAGGTCATTTCTCAGTCAGTCACTTTTCCACAAGATCGCCCCAAACTATACTACGAGGTGGAAGAAGTCGACTCCCTTGGTACTCAAGAACCCGCCTATATCCCACCCGGCAGCGAAGTTGTATGCCCACCGGGCCCGCGGATGCCACAGCCCTACCCATTCCCTGAGTGTGCGTATATCACGTAGAACCGTAATGAGGAACCAAACCGCTAATTTACTTTCTTATCAAGGTCTACCCGAAGTGGGGTCTGATTATTACTCGGGCTACCAACACGGACTCGGAGGTTGGATTGAACCACCTCAGCCTGGATCTGGGACATTACCCGCATGTGACGATTCCCAAAGCCAAACCAAGTCCGAGACTGGAGCAGAATGTGACTTCAATAGTACCGATCCAGGTTGCTCGACTCCCAATTGCGAGCACCCCGATTCAGGCACCACCCAGGAAGAGTATGAGGATGCTCGTTCATGCGGCCATTCAATCGTGCAAGAGGGTGATATCCACTGCGGAACGGAAGTTGACTATAATCACAATGGTGACCACGAGTCGAGCGAGGATGATTTGGAATACAAGCAACCTGGACCCCGAGACGCTCGTCCCTGTCATCACGATGCGGATCCGGTTGATGAAGTTCATGACGTTGAGTCTGCCAAATCTTGCGACGATAGTGAACCATGCCACAAGGATCCGGTCGCCAATGCTGGCTCGAACACCGAAATCGGGTCGTCCGACGCTCCACGGCTGGATGATCGTTCAGAGTCATCCGGCAAGGAATCCAATATTCGCCGAAAGAATAGGTCGCGGTCGTCTTCTTCATCGTCCTCATCGTCTTCGTCTTCGTCATCCTCATCTTCCTCGTCATCATCGCCGTCTGGATCTGGGTCTACCGCGGAGCCGGAACCGGAGCTAGTGCAGGTGCCAATACCCCAATCCCGACCAAGCTCTCGTCTCTCAAGCGTAAAAGAGCAATCGGAACCCGAATCCGATTCGGGAGCGCCATTTGAGACAGAGTCGGGGTCAGAATCAGGCGAACTCGAGAAGGGTCCAACACCCGGGACAAAAACTCCGTGCGATCCGGAGCCAGCATCCAACCCGCGGCCCAAAAATATTGCCGGCTCCTCTCCCAGTACGGACGTTCAGGCCCACTCAACCGATGTAACTGCCGTTTCCGGCGAAGGCCGCCAATCTTCTGGGTTTTCTGGAACGACCTCACACATAGAAACTGCCATTACGCAAACCCATACCTCCAGTCCTAGCACGCACCACTCGAATAGTTCTATGAATTCGCATTCCGAAACGATTGTGACTACCTTTCGGGCGCGTTCAACTCACGAATTTACTCAAACTGGGTCTTGGATGACTATGACCATTCACTCCGACCTCCCAGCTGGAGAGCCCGCCTCTACCGGGTTTCAGCCAAGTCCAATTATCGTTCGGGCTAGGTCGCCCTCGATGCACCCGACTCGAAGGCCACTGAGCGGACACTGGTCTATATCTGGGTCTGGAAATATTCACCTGGGAGATTTCGTCGATGGGACTGGAGTAGACGGGAAGCATGTATCGGAGGGCTCGGGTGGGCATCAATTCCCTGGTGCCTGTGGGGAAGCTATCGAGAAGACAGATACCGGGAGCACCACCGAATTTGAGGACCAAGTCGCGACCAAATCTCAATCCGAGACTAAACTTACATCCAGCGCCGAGGTCAAGAATGCGGAATTCCGGACCGAGACAGAATGCCGGCCTAAACCTGAATGCTGTCCTCCCAAATACCCACCGAAATCTGAGTGCGATCAGCGAGTCAATTGTCCACCTAGACCCACTTGCGATACCAACGAGCCGTCATTTATCAAGCCCAACCCACGTTGCCCAATCCCTGGGTGCGAATATCCTAATTGGTGTCATCAAGATGGAGAACTGTTGCCTGAAGGTCAAAATCCAGCCGAACCACAGGCACAGGGGAGCTGCAAGCAAACACCGTGCCCTCCCAAATTCGAGTGCGAAGCTCCGCCATGCGAGACGAAGTCTAATCGCGATTCTCAAACCGGTGGTGAATGTATATCGAGAAAGCCGAACCTGCGCTGCCCGATTCCCGGATGCGAATACCCCGACTGGTGTCATCAAGACGATGAACTGCTACCCAAAGATCGGACAAAGATCAAATCCCCGCCCCAAGCCGAGTGTGAGCCGAAACCGGGATGCTCACCCAAAGCCGAGTGCGGCTCTCCACCACAATGCGGGGCGAAATCTGACTATAACGCCGAACGTGGTGGCAAACCCGAATCAACCAAGACTCAGTCCTCTTGCCCGATCTCAGGATGCGAATACCCGGATTGGTGCCATCGGTTCGACGAAAAAGGGACCAAAACCGTCTGCGAGACTACGTCTACCGCCTCTGAAAGCCAAACCACATGTGAAACGCAAGAAACGAAAACCGAATATGAATGGAAAAAGACTGATGAATACGGTTCGTCGTCTAACAGTACGTATTTGATTTCTATTATCTAGAAACGTTGCAGTAATGGGCTGACCCGAATATTATCTAGGAGAACAAGACGCGCCCCCTGATGATAATTTCACGAGCAAGTGTCCACCATCCATCCCATTCGAGCCCAAGGCTCGAACCGAATGTGAGAAGGAACCTGAATGCCAAACCAAGCCAAGCTCCCAAACTGAACGCGACCCAAGGGTTTCCAATCCATGCTGCTCCACTCCCGATCTGAAGTCAGGCCAAAGTCCCGAGAGCACTGGCTCGTGCCCTCCCGTAGATGTATGCGAGGAAAGCCTCGGTTCTAAAACCAATCTCAATTTCAACTCAAAAGGCGCCGGCGAGTCGGACGTGGTTGGCCCAGGTGATCAGGGCCCGAGTAGTGGAGATACCGGCTCGTGCCGAGGCGGTACCGACCTGGTTGATGATGGCCACAATGCAGACTCCGGCCCCCAGGGGAGGGTTTATCTCCAAAACGACGGCGAGGACCACGAGGGACACAAAGAGGGCACAAACTCGGGTAGCCGAGCCATCAACGCCAACTCGCATGACTCTTCGACCTCAGGCGGCTGTCAAGAATCTGAATCGAAACCTAGGTCCAAATCGGGGAGTAATGGATCTGCACCGGGTCCCGAGGTTGCCAAACCTAAGTGCAAGTCGCTGCCGGAACCAGAGTTGGGATCGCAAAGCCCTTCAGCTGCGGGGGACGTTTTGCAACCAGCGCCTCACCGAGCATCAGGATCGACGTGGCACCCGCGGTCAGAAGTGGAGGGGCCAAGATCGAAACCTCAGCCAGATTTCAGGCCGGGCTCGTGCAGTGGCTCAACTCCAACGTTGAAGCCCCAACTGCAACAGATTGCCGAACTCAACCTCGATCCAAGACTTTACCTTCGACCAGCCAACCCAAAGGGCCCTGTCGAGGAGAGTGTCGAATCACCCAGGCCATTCAAAGCACTCGTATCTCAAGACGTTTCCATTCTTCCGAGCGTTGCAGGCAATATCCCTCCTTTGCAACTCCCTCAGTCCCATTATCCACTCCTCTCGTTGCCCGCTAAACCATCCCAGTCTGAGCTTAAAGTCGGCGGGCAATCGTTCCTTGATACTTTATACAATCACCTCAGCTACGTAATCAGGCCTTCTGGAAACCGGTATCTTTCCCTCCAGGTCCCCTCCCGTGATCTGGACAATGGCAAACTTGATCACCCAATAAGGTTTTCTCACGGTGAGAAAAAATCACAAGAAATTCTCCCACTTTGCTGAAGATCACTTGCCCTAGCTGCTGATACCGAGTCTGAGTTCCAGCTGACGGACGAGTTGTTTGATGTTGCAAAAATCGTGTCTGGGCCAAACGGCAAATCATTGTCGCAAGTATATGGCCGGATTCTGGACAACCTTATTCCCAACGCAAAATCGGACGTCGCAAGTGCTTTACGGTCTCAGCGCGAGAAGATATGCAACTACTTACTGGAAGATGTTCGTGACGACTCATACTATCACCTCATATCTGCCGCACCCCCGGTCAGCCATCCAACCGGCGTAGAGAGGAACCCTGAGGATCGCCATCGAAATATTGATTTGCTTGCCCAATCCCACGAAGCCGGCTCGTACCACCCTTTCGGTTCCATGACGCCCTCCGTCCCCGACATTTGTGATTCCGTTTCCGATGCTGAGCTTGCTGTGGCAAACCACGGGAACCCGCTATATATGCCTCAACCGAATCCCCAGTTCGGCTTCCAAGAATCCGTGCCAGTTGGGTCTCGCAGAACAACTCGCCTCAAGCACTCTCAGCAGCTAGCAAGCGCATATAGGGAGCGTACTCAATGTCGACTGGAACAGAATGCAGCACTTAGTACACCACACGAATTTCGCTGCGCTATTCATTCCCCAGCACATAATTTCAATCATCAGAGGGATCACACGTTGGCCAGCTATACAGAGGCCTTGGCTCGTGGACATATGCACTCCATGAACGAGTTACTAGGATACTTGGAGATCAAGACTGCCGCTGAGGTTTTATACACGGCCAAATCGAGGTTCCAGGCATCTAGCCAAAGCTCGGTGTATGCGTCGAGAAGCACTCTACCTGTAACAATGCAGCCGATTGATTGGTAAGCTGCCATATCTTAGACACATTTGGTACGGAACTAATTTTGAGAGACAGGCGCGAAGCTAGTGAGAGCTCCTACTTACCTGAAGACGTTAACTATGACGTCGACACCCTCAAAGCCCAAATGGTATGCGATATTGTTGGCGCTGCCCACATACGTTCTGATAGGGTGATTTTCAAGATACAAAAATCAAGTCGTCTCGACAGGCTTACTGCGCAATTGTCCGCGTTGATCGTTCCAAATGACCAGGACTTGCTGAAGGCAGAAGCAGAAGTGAATGCTCTCGCCAAGGAACGTGACGAAATTCAGCGGAATCTCAACTCCGAGTTTTCAGCTTCAACGATCGCTACTTTGAAACTACAGACAATGAACCTTGGGGAATCCACGTTTACCTCGAACGCCCCCTCTGAACCGAAAATTCTTCTGCCACAGATCACAAATTGCGAATCGAACTCCGCAGCCGAATATTTCCGTACTCTGCAAGCCACCGCCCAGAAGCTGTATGCTGCTACCCGCGTACTCGCAGCCCTGAGGACGAATGCAACTAGCGCACGCCTCGACTACTCAATCTTACAACAACGAACTCGAATCGAAGAGCAGGTTAATGAACTTCAATATGAACTGGAGGCGATTGAATCTCGGTTGAATTTCGCTGAGCTGTCCGGCGCTCGTCGCATTTACGATTCCAAGCTCTGCATCTCTGACGTTCGTCTTCCCTACAACGACGACTCTCGCTGGGCTGCCATCAATTTTTCTACAGTGGTGTCGAATAGCTCATGGCAACAATCATCCAAGCCTCCCACTGATTTTGGCTTATGGCTTAGCTCGTCGCCCATCTGTTCTCCCCACACGTCTTCACAGAGCCTCGTTGTCGAAGTCGGCTTCCGAACTATGGTCGTCAGGATTGATCGTAGCGGATGGATGAATACAGAGTTTATGGGACACTCCAGTCAATTTCTACGACTAGCTAATGCCCTGCGTTGGTCAAATTGGCCAAACAGCGCTATGAAACCAGAAGACGTGACTGAGCTGATTGTGGAGGGAAATTTCGAGGACGGCGAGTCCGCTATGCCTGCTTTCCCGGTGGGACTGTGAGTGCTTCCCCGGTTCGCCTATACTTTGACTTAGATATTGAATTCGACAGTATAATTGCTAAGGATGTTTTGATCAAGATCCCATTTTCGGGAGGAATTACCAAAGGGGCATTACTCAAGCAGGCGCGCGGCGCTATGGGTATTCTTTGCTTCCGCTTTTCACCAGAAGCCCTCCTGTCAGGCACTGGAGGTACTACGCATGTACATGAGTTTTCGGGCGGAATTGTGATAAAGATCCCCGGGCCTCAAATTGTGAGTAATTTTGTGTTCATTTTTGCGTGAAGCGCTTATCATTCTGGCCTTAACTAGCTGGGTTATACTATGGAGGTGAGTACGTCTTTAATCAACTTGTACCGCGGCTAATTGCTACCTACAGATGACATGTATGGACGCAACTACTCTCTATGATCCCAGGTCCACTGCTTCGGTAAGACGACATATATTCTAGGCAACTAGTTAAGACTGTGTTTTGATCTGGCTTCTGTAGGATATTGATTCTTTGCTGACTAAACACAATGGCTTACGGTTGAATGGCCTTGGAGGCAGTTCAGTCTCAAGGAGCTGGGTCAATTGAGCCACGAATCAGTAGCTTGTCAGATTTGCTCGCCCTAGTAGTCAGCAACTTTATCTTTAGTTTTCGCGACGTCACCTATGCTAGATTGGGTATATTCTGTAAATGCTCCGTAGTACTCAATAACATGTTGCCCAGTCAGAGGATCCTTGTTCATTTAGAGAACATGTGTTGTTCGTTGGCAACTGGACAGTGAGGGTAGCATTTTCATCTTCTAATGGTTAAGCCCCCCCCCCCCCCCGATCCTGTGTTGTAGATATCTTAGGCCTGGTTGTTTCTCACTAGCTAGGCTATTTCACCCAAGTGCGCTAAGTATTGAAAGAATCTTCACGCTCATATCAGTATCTCAAGATAACACCCCCGAGTCGGCAGCTATGTCTGGCCCTCCATAACCCTAGTCTCATAAACCAGCCTTCTTAGAAGGGGTCTAGGGCTGCAGCCACGGGGGTATGTGAGGGACTGGGTATATGAAATTCATCTCCAATCCCAGGCTAATCTCGTCGCGCAATCCGCTAATCGGAAAATAATCTCATTTTCAATGACCTGGCTTTCCCATGCGTGGTATATTGCTTCAGTTTTAGACTACCATTGCCCACCGAGGCAAGTTCTTAAGCATATTTTAACCAGACAAGCCAACTCTTTTCGTTTTTGGAGTCCCCTAGGATACTAGTCATTTACGTGGTGGGAAAATAATGCACACTCACCAGATGCGTACGCGAGAACACATACTCTAGGAGCTAGGTGAACTATACTGCATGATTATACATGATATTTTACATGAAATCCGGGACAACTCTAAAAAGCTTCAAATCTTGCTCCAAGCACTCTGTTCGTGTACGAAGCTCATAGGAACGAAATGTACTAATTCCGACTACTTTTGGTGTGATTTTGGTTGAAAGAGGGACATCAGCTCTATCGGATAACCCGAAATGGAACTCGGGGCAGATATCCTCAGGCGAATCCCCCTGAGAGCGGAACACAGCTGGGATCAGTCCAAAATGTGGGAAGACTTTCACTCCCTTGTTGCCATAGGGTATATAACAATTAGAAACTTATTTATCTTAACCAATATCCACAGCACTTGAGCGTTGCTGCTGTTCCATCGAGGCGATGCGCATATGTACCCCAGCACTATTACTTGTCGTCCATATACTTTGGACATCCGCCGCGTCGCTCAATACTGACTATATGCGCGTTGAACGACCTCCCAATGTAATTATAAGTTTGATAACTAAAGTACAGTAATTATTCAGCGATTGGAGATACAATAGAAGACGACAAGAGGGCGATTCTTTCATAAAGGACGGACCAGGACGGTCATTTCGTATTAGTAGAATATAGGGAAGAAAAAGAAAGATGTTAATGTATAATCTAGCGTATCCATTAATTAATCCGTGTCACTATCGCTCCAAATCCATGAGGGAGCGCCCGCCAAACTTCACTCATCGTTACTTCGATCTCAGATTGAACTGCCGGAGCTGCAGCAAGCTTGTAGAATTCAATCCTAGCTGCATGGGCTCGGATTCGATTATGTATGTGCTCTTGAAAATCCGCGACGCTCAGCTGCACTCTTCCGAGAGAGTGCTTTATAAAAAATCCGTGGATGGAACGTGATAAGCCACCGTGAATTGCGTGATAATGAAATGCGATACTTACCCTCTGGACCACAACGTGATGCTGGGAAGATTTGAGGTTTTCGGCAATGGATTCGTACACGAAACGTGTGAAACAGTCCTGCCAAGACCTAGAATCTACGGTACTACCCCAAAACGCATTATCCAGTGTTTTTGTGGGGCTGGGTGCATCGGGCGGATAGAATTTAGAGTGAGCGCGCAAGAGACCTTCGATCCAATGGTTCGATGCAAGTAGACCTAGTTCCCAGTCATAATCCAGAGCAACCGTAGGTTGGTGTTCAACTTCCCAAATTAGCCGCTTAAGAGGCTTGAACCCCAGGAACTGGAAGTTGGGATATCGATGAATCCGCGAAGCTATTTGGCAAGCCACATTAGATTAGTTTTAGTGCACCAACGCTGTGTATGTAGCCAAAACCTACCATCGACTTTGTTCTTTCTACAGCCAAGCGACTCCATCGCAGCAAAAATCAACCCACGAGGGTGCCGTGCCCTCGCTATAGCGAGAGCTGCTCGCATTGCTAGCGATGGTCGGCTTTCTTGTTTTATTGTCCGGTATCTCCACTCCCAGTGATCAGCGTCCCGGTCCAACACGGTTTTCATGACATCAGTCGAGAGTCTACGGAGGTCTTTCAACAATACGGGTTCAAGCGAAGAGATCTGAGGGACTAATGGTTTGTCGCAGATGAGGCCCAGGGGATCATAAAATAGGTCTAGGCGAGTGGACAGTAATGGGGGTACCCATTCTAGAACCGATTTCCTGATGGCCAAGTGAAGATTCTTTTGCCATAATATCATGGAGACATCGTCTCGCATGACGCTAACATCACGGTGTGGGATATCCGATCGAAGTGCCTCAAGGATAACTCCGAGTGGGTCTGGGCCATCGGGAACAAACTGTGGGCAAACCTCAAGTAGCACATACTCCATAGCATTTCGGGACTCCAGATATGGTAACTGATCGAGCACTTTACCAAATATGTTTGATACTTTACTTGACGTGATCTGGGCCTCCCATAGCTCCAGTCGACGAGTAAGCACTGATAGAATAGTGTAGCAGAGAAAGTAGCAATTGCACCGTTGTAACGTGTAAACAGAAGTTCGAGGGCACTTTCTCTGCATAGTGTAACAGATAGCTAGTACGTCGAGCAGGTCGAAAGAACGGGGGAAGTCCACCTGGATTATCATTTCGTCAGATCCCCGGGACCATTGTTTGTTACTATGGTCCTCGGCCGAGAACCACTGGATGATGTCGTAGGCTGTGCAACCTATCCGACGAATTGCGTCTGTGCGCGAACCATCTCCCATTCGTTCTACTCGGCAAGCGGCCCCATCATCGAGTTGAATAATGAGAAATTCGTGGTAGAACTGTGAGTCGAGATTTCGCCAGTGTTGAATAGATGAAAAGCCGGTGGAGCCCTTTGTTTGCATTTCGTACCACTTCATTACCTTGCAGTCGGGGTGTTGCCATTCAATGTGAAATTTCATGGAGCAGGGATCGCCCCTTTGACGGCTACTTGTCCAATCAGATAAGTCGCGAAGAAAGGCAGCTGAAGAGGCTAGAGATCCAGAAATAAAATCATCGCGGGCTTGATTCCTAACTTTGGCAGAACGTAAGCAATCGACTGGCCGAATCAACGATGAAAGCTGTGATTTCATGAGAGCCGATCCGTCGAAAGGAGTAGGTTAGGTGACGGAATAGGAGAGTTTAATTTCAAGCAAAGGAGCGGGGAGGAGTGTACAGTATTCGCATACGAGGGGAACCGTGGCAAAAGAAACGAGAATGTATGGAAGGGGGAGGGACCAAAGAGCAATGGAACCGACGATTGCCCCCCGAGCAGCATATGAGGGTCGAGAGGCTTTGCCGAAGGCGGTGCGTCGCCTCAATGCTGTGTCCTCAAATCACATTACTCAAGATGACAACACGTAACGTTACAAGGACCTTTTGGGTTGTTAAGGATATAAATAAAGAATGTTATTCTTGGACATCGTTGATATCAGCGACCAAGCTTGGAAATATATGAGCTTTATCCATATATGCGAATCGCAGTCACCCAAGGCATCGAAAAAAGCGAAAAATCCAACTGACATAGATCGGGTTCAAAAATTTTCTCTTGCTTGGCAATTACTGTAACAGTAAAGTCGTAATATTGAGCCTCCCACCACCACTAGCACCCGAGTAAAAGTGGAAAGCGCTTGATTTTGCGTCGGTTCGGAGGAGCAAAATGTATCCCTGATGGCGACAATCTCATGCTTCCCCACACTCGAGTCTAGGCTGAGTTCCAGAATGCAAGAAAATTAATGCGCAAACCACTCTAGAGTTACATATGAAACCAAACCCCGAACAACCCCAGGGAAACACCGTCGAGCAAGCACTTACATCCCACTCAGACCCGGGCAGCGCGCTCAATGCTAAAACCACCAGAGGCGTCATCTTCAATAAAGTTCCAGCCAGTAACATCATCGAGCTCATTGAGGTTGCAGGTCCAGATGGCGTCAGTCTCAACCTCACCACGGAGCATCTCGGTTGCTGCATACAATTAATAGTTAGTTCCCAGTTTTACATTACGGTGTAAGAGACAAACCTTTGTATTCACGAGTCACATACGCAGTCAGAGTAGGAGTGAACTGAGCAGTCACGTTCGATTTCGACCCAACTCCGGCCCATACCAGCGTAGGCTCATAGCGCTGGTCGATCCCATCTCCCTTCACGAACCCGATGCTCAAATTAGCGCGGCTGTCGGTGTTGTTCTTGCACACAAGCAGCTTGGTGTCGCTTCCTTTTGCAAGATCACCGAATCGTTTTTGACCGGGTCCACCGGTAATGCTGCTGATGTCGCCGCTCTTGACTTCAACCCAGGCAGCCGAGTCGACGAGATTGTCCTGGTCGGTCTGGGCGTAACCGAATGCAAGGCGGGAAGCATAGTTGACGGAAGCCTTGGCATGGCCCTTGGCACGGAAGGAGATGACCTCTGAATTAAATGTTAGGAGTAGTAAGCGAAGTGAAAGCAAGGACTAACTCCACACGACGGGGAACTGGTCACGGAACAGCTTGGACGTCTGGGGAGGTTCGAACATGAGCATCACAGTGGTGTCCCTAAGGCTTCCATGTTAGAGTCTGCACGAAGTTGGATACATGAACCTACTTTTGGAGCCCATATGCATAGAAATGCAAAGTCTTAGAGGCCATGTTGCACGAAAGGAGATGTTGGTAGTGGGGATAAGTGGATGAGTCGGGTAGGCCAAGTAGCAAACCGTTGGTTGACGATGTTAGAGGATCGCAGCGGTCGCTTTTTATATCTTACGCAGTGGCGCGAAAACGTCAAAAGCCCCATTGGGTCGCAATCGGGAATCTGGATATCGAACATGGAAAGTAATCGCTCGGTAACTCTGTTCCGTGTCCGCTGTCGCCGACATCCAGCCATACAGTACCTCGCATTCAAAACCTGGAATGTTGGTACCTGGGAGCCGATATCGAGCAGTTCCTAATATGGAAGCAGGGCGTGTCGTGATCGCTCCGGCATGTTTACAGCCCGTCCAGGATAGGCAGCGGAGACTCGTTAGCCGAACGGTACAAGGTGAGCCGTGGTCGGGAACAGCCCACCGGGTGATTTGTCATCACGTCGCTTGTGTCAAAATGTCAAAGGCCGGCGCTTCGTTGACATCCAGCGACCACAGTACCTGATTTTCCTTTTCGATCATTTGCGCGAACTGTCCCCTCGCCCAAACTTACGCTTGACGAGTCGAACCCGATTGTAAATTTAATCTGGTCGGCCTCCGACTGCCCATCCATTGACTGACACCGCACTCCCTGGGAGAATGATCCATTGCTGACCTAGCAGGCATGGTGCTTAAATCTCCATCATCCTCCGGGAGACACTCGGTTTCGTCCTATCGCCCTGCGTTTAAAGTATTAGGGGCTCGGTAATTGCTGGATCCAGGGACCGACGTTCATTGGGTAATAGCGCGGCAATAAGCATGTGAGCTTCCTGTGGGTAACATCGCTCGTCGTGGAATGCAAGTTCGAGTAGTATTATATCTAATCCAGTAGCGACCGCGGATCATACCAAACAAAACTGGCCACAACACCTGCAGTCGATATGTTGAATACACTGACACGGGACGTGCGCCTCATCGGACGCAAACTAGATGCAAATACAATACCAGATTGGACGCGCATACCGAAATAAGCTCTCTCATTAAAACTTTGTCACTCGCGTACGCGGCTGCATAAAACCAAATTACGGGTCAGAATTCTATCGCTGAGGGTGAATTGCCAGGCCCTTGCATTGGTGTGGTGTTATTCACAGATTTGGTATGTCCCGGAACGTGGGTTACGTATAAAGTTGAGCTCAGTTTACTCAAAGAATCCATAAAACGTAAACAATTTGGGGTCAAACGTTCGTCTCGCTCGGGCTTGCTGTGCCGTTGGTCTATTCAAATAAACGATGGTAGCCAAGAGTCACGTGGTATGAACTCACTGCTCGCACTTCCATCCAGTTGCCAACCACCAACCTGGCCTTTATACCACATTACTACGGCCTCAATGTCTACTTCTCGACCTCTGTAGCTCAGATATCGGCTCAAAACAAAACAAAAATCAATTATCGGCTGTAGCGATAACTCTATGCTACCTACCAGTAAGGACACCTAGCTGTTATCCGTACCGGGACTAAATTATGGAGTGATAGTTAAAAGACTTGGCTTCATCATGCCACGTAGAGGGATCGACAAAACTGGCTTCTGAATCCTGCCAAGCGATTAAAATTTTACTCCACTCAACTAGACCGCAAGTGGCGTACGGCATCGCCAAGGCTCCAAGATTGGCCAAGCATGAGGCTATCGGCATGAGCGAAAACGGGAAAACTACTAAAGGACCACTTGTCTGAATGGCAAGACCGTCGACCTTCCCTCGGGTTCGATATGGGACTGCTTTCCCCTCAACGTTCTGGCCAGCACAATGACCAGAAGGGCAAGGAACGCGAGCCACAGTCCAACCATATTCCACTCTGTGAACGCGCCCACCTATTCGATGCCGCGGATATCCTCCGAGAGTTACAGACCAGCGAACATGATGGACTCGGCGACGAAGAGGCAGAGCACCGGATCGCCAAGTAAGTTGAGAGCACCTGGGACCAATACAGTCTCACCCTGCAACCCAGTCCCATAGGTACGGTGAGAACGCCCTCGACAACCAAGGGGGCGTTTCTCCAATCAAGGTCCTGATTCGCCAGATGGCCAATGCATTGACTCTGGTGCTTGTGGCCGCTTGTGCGCTCTCGTATGGAGTTCAAGACTGGATCGAAGGCGCAGTCATTACGGCCGTTATCACTATCAACGTTGTGGTCGGATTCATCCAGGAATACAAGGCCGAAAAAACTATGGACTCGCTGAGGTCTCTCTCGTCCCCGACCGCGGTCGTTCTCCGTGGTGGAGAAACGCGTACGGTCGCTTCGAAGCATCTCGTACCCGGAGATATCGTCATGATCAAACTGGGTGACGTTGTGCCTGCCGATCTCCGTCTTTTGACTGCTTCGAACCTGGAATGCGACGAGGCTCTATTGACAGGCGAGGCCCTGCCGGTGTCCAAAATCGTTCACCGGTTGGGTAATGGTGACTCGGACCCCAAGCCTCCTGCGGAAGGGACAAGCGATCCTGTGAGCCCGGATGGCGGCATTGGCGTGGGCGACCGCATCAACATGGCATTTTCTTCTTCCAACGTTGTCAAAGGTCGTGCGACCGGCGTAGTGGTTGCGACTGGAATGAATACTCAGGTCGGTGCAATCGCAAACGCCATGAAGGGCAAGCAGGCCAACGGTGGGAATTCCTCCGGTGCCAGGCCTGGCATTGCCTCTCGTGTCCTAGAGAAGGTATTGGTGTTCTTGTGAGTTTAACCGTTCTTCGTCGGTCATCATTTGCTGATCTCAGTTTAGGGGGCTTCGCTCGGGCACTCCTCTTCAAGTTAAAATGGCCAAAGTCGCCTATACGCTGTTTGTTGTAAGTCGTTTTCAACGTCATAACGTCAATCCCTAACCCCGCTCTAGTGCGCTGTTATCCTCGCTATTATTGTCTTTGCCGTCGCCAAGTTCAAGGTTACTAATGAAGTTGCTATATATGCAATTGCGTAAGTTGATCTCGTCTAACACGCACCCAAGTATACTAAGTATTACTCTCAGTCTCGGTATCGCAGTCATTCCCGAGTCACTCATCGCTGTCTTGACGATTACCATGTCCGCCGGAACGTCTCGCATGGCCAAACAACACGTCATCGTTCGTCGACTCAACGCGCTCGAGGCCCTGGGCGGCGTAACGGATGTATGCTCCGATAAGACTGGAACGCTCACACAAGGAAAAATGGTCGTCCGAAAACTCTGGATTGCTTCTGGTAGGCTCGGTGCCGACGAGAAAATTCCGGGCGAGGGACCACAAAACGCAGCCGCTGGTCCGAGTTCGCGCATGCTTAGTGTCGAGTCTGGAGCGGAGGCGCTTTGCCCCGAGGGCCGTGTTCTCGAGGAGGACCGCCCGGTGGACGCCGGCTCAATTGACGCTGGTCTGCTTGGGATTATCGAGTGCGCGAGTATGTGTAACATGGCGAGCATTTCGCAAAATGCGAGTGGAGCGTGGAAGTCGACTGGTGATCCGACCGAGGTTGCACTCCAGGTTCTCGCACACAAGATGGGATTGGGCCGTCCGACTTTGGTTCAGCCCCAGAACGAGAGCGGTGGATCTCAGCGATACCGTCTCCTCTCCGAGTTTCCGTTTGATTCCGAGTTGAAACGGATGACTGTGGTGTATTCTGATCGGGAACGCCCTGAACAAAACTTGATTTTACTCAAGGGAGCGGTGAGTAGTTTGGCATTGCGAGCGTTGGCGAATATTGACACGATAATAGGTCGAAAATGTCCTTGCCGCAAGCTCCACTTGTCTCGCTACTCCGACTTCATCCATCGAGGACGCCATGCCACTCACAGACTCGTTCACCGTCGCTACCCTCACACAGACCGAAACTCTAGCTGCTCAAGGCCTCCGTGTCATTGCGCTCTCCGCCCGACGCGCCTCGGAAACCTTTGTCTCGTCTCAGGACCCAGGCTCCGAACGTGCCAATGTTGAGCGCGGCATGACTTTCCTCGGTCTCGTGGGAATCTATGACCCTCCTCGCCCCGAATCTCGCGAAGCCGTTCGTGCCTGTCGTGAGGCTGGGATCACAGTACACATGCTCACGGGTGACCACGCCGCAACTGCTGCCGCCATCGCACGCGAAATCGAGATCATTGGTCCCCACCGTCGCAAGGGCGAAATTATGACTGCCGCCGAGTTCGATAGACTGACCGACGCCGAGATCGATGCGCTTCCTGAGCTGCCACTCGTAATTGCGAGGTGTGCGCCCCAAACCAAGGTTCGGATGATTCAGGCTGGCTCGAGAAGGAGAAAGTATATGGCAATGACGGGTGATGGTGTGAATGGTATGTCGATGACCATATATGCGTGCTCTTTTACTGACTTTCACCTAGACGGTCCTTCGCTGAAGCTTGCCCCCGTGGGTGTCGCCATGGGTATGGGCGGATCAGACGTAGCCAAGGACGCATCCGATCTTGTGCTCACCGATGACAACTTTGTGGGGGGGGGGGGGGGGGGGGGGGGGGGGGGGGGGGGGGGGGGGGGGGGGGGGGGGGGGGGGGGGGGGGGGGGGGGGGGGGGGGGGGGGGGGGGGGGGGGGGGGGGGGGGGGACTCGATCCGATCCGCCATCCGCGAAGGCCGCAGGATATTCGACAACATTCAACGCTTCGTCTTGCACCTGCTCGCCACTAATGTGGGTGAAGTCGTCCTCCTGGTTATTGGGCTATGCTTTGTCGATCAGGCGGGTGCGAGTGTATTCCCGTTGAGCCCGCTGGCTATCCTCTGGATCAACATGGTAACCTCCGGTCCACCCGCATTCGGACTGGGGCTCGAGAAGCCTGCGATCAATATCATGAACCGTCCGCCCCATAATCCCAAGACCGGTGTATTTGCCCTCCAGATCATCATCGAGATTATGTTTTGTGAGTCGTGACCGAGCTTTCTGATAGCATAGCGCTGACTTGATGTCCTCAGATGGTGTGGTTATGGGGGCTACCTCGCTGCTTGCTGTGAGTAATATGCTAGTGGACAAGGATCTCAATAATAATCGACTCTATTAGTTTGTGATCGTCATCTACGGAGCCAATGGCGGCAATCTTGGTCATGATTGTAATCGCCAACACAGCGAGATATGTGGACCGGTCTACCGGGCACGTTCCACCGCGTTTGCTACTATGACATTCGAAATCCTAATCTTTGTGAGTTTTTTGTCCCTCAAAGAGATACTCAGCTAATTTAGGTCCAGGCTTGGGAACTGAAGGCGCTCGATCGCTCCATGTTCAATATCACCCCCGGCCAGCTCTTCATCAAGGACATTTGGAGCAACCCAGTCCTATTTTGGTCCGTCATATTCGGCTGTGTGACTGTTCCCATTGCCATCTACGTTCCCGGACTCAACACCCGAGTGTTCTACCAGAGTGGAATTACTTGGGAATGGGGCTTGATTATTGGCATGACGCTTGTGTTTGTTGCAGCCGCTGAACTTTGGAAGCTGTTTGTTCGGAGCAAGGAGTGGTATATCCGACTTGGAGAAAGCAGAGGATGGGGTGCATCGGCTGATGTCGTGCGACCGGCTGAGCTCGAGCGGGTGGCGACTGGAAGCTCAGGATCACAGACAGTGGATTTGGAGAAAAAGGCTCATGCTTGATATTGCTACGAGGTCGGGGCGCTTTGTAATGACTTGTAGTACGCAGAAATTTCTCAAATGACGATTCGATGACTACACGCAAAGTTAAACACCTAAGACGCGCGCAAATGCCGATCGCGAATAACGCAGCAGATCGGAGTTACTTGTACTCGCGGTTGAACACATTATCATTCCCCTGTTGCGCAACGCCTGAACTCAGGACGGCGGGTTCTCTCATCCCCCATCCATGCACCCCATTTATTTTTTTGAATATCACCCGTGTCAGCCGAACGACTTGGATATTCAGTCTGTGTGACAGCACTGACTATATGTGCATTAATGACAAAGCCAACGCAATCGTACTGTTCATTTGCTGGGTACCGGGGTGGTTTGGTGATGGCTGACACTACGGGGACAAAAAAAAGAGAGGGTGTTTTCTTCGTTAGGGAAGAGTTAGTACAGACATTCAAACTGGTTATCCTGGTGCAAGCCGAGCCGATGTAGGCCTGATCCTTACTCTAACTCGCTCCCTCGCCGGGTACGTCCAACTCCGTTCGATGAGGGCCGGCCTACTGGGATCGCCACTCCCCTTGAAAATGAGGAGGAATAGTCGATTGTCGAACTCCCTACCCCGCGTTCCCCGCCCAAGCCGCAGACTCTTCGTTGAGCGAGGAAGAGGGGCGGGTAGTCGTTAGCTCTGGAGTTGCTGCCGAAGACTCCGATGATCCCTCGTCCGACGAGGAAAGGTCCACGGTGCAGCTTCCTGTCGAGAATCCATTTGGAGCTCCAGTGGTTTGGAGCCGCTCAAACAGCCCTGTGCTTGACAAGGGCGAACGGGACAGGGATTGATATTATCATATCGACGACCAAGGGGTGATCCATGTCGAATTTTACACCTTCAACCCATTTGGCGCTGTGCCAGTCCGGTGTATCCCTTAAAGTGAGGATAGGGAAGGGCGTGTGACGGTCTTCCCCTCGGTGAACCGTTTCTGCGCTGAGTCTTCAGATAAATACATTTTCAGACGGTGCTTTAAGTATGTGAATCAAATATCTAGACCATAATGAAGTAATAGGTATGATTCGAGGTTGCCGAGTTCGTTATCGGCGCTTCCAGATGATCAGGGTGTTGAACTAGGTGCCAGTGGCATGGCACTGTCCGAGGTTGTTCAGCGCACATGTTTTGACCATGTGGCTATTAGATGTGAGATGGCCGTGCGAAACGAACTCTACGAACGTGCTATTTATGCACTGCCACACCCACGTAACTATTATGATGAGACTAGATACGCGGCTTCAACATACGGCAAACGTATTCTAAACCAAGACGACTACAACAAGAGACTTTATCTACTCGCCACCAAGTAATAGCTCTGGCACACTGATGGATACATGACCCCCATCAAGTGTGGGGTGTCTTGCTTCTCCCAGGACCTCCTCCTCCTTAACTATCGAACCTAACCCCCGAACTCCCATTGCATCCCTCATGGTTTGTAACTTTTGCCCCTCGCCCATCTGTTCCTGTATCTCATCGGCAACTCCGCACAAGTCTTCTGCAAACGCAGCTCTCGTGATGGCTACCTGACATCCAAACTCTGTCGACCCCCACCCCTCCCTTGTCGCAATCTGAATTCCATGAGTGATCTGTGCTCCAATCCCTTCTCCAATCCCCCTTGCTTACCTGAATACAAGCATCGTCCCCCGTCGTACTTGCCCTGCAAAAGTCATCTGTTGACTGAATAGTCCTATCTTTGGCTGTTTGTTGGTTGAAGATCTGTGATTCTTCTAGTTGGTCATCACCAGACAGTACATAGACTGGCTGCGGCTGCCAATCTGTAAAAAAAGATAGCCCTCGGAGCTCTAAGGGAATGTGCCGTAGACCGTCCCGAATTTGCTGGGGAATCCAACGGTTTTGGAATTGTAGTACGCATTCCATGAGCCTGTATGCATATACTCCTAACGCGGCAATAATATCCTGATTTGAGCTATCCCATAATGATTGTAGCTGCTTCCCCAGGTAATCCAGCCGAGACTCCTCCTGGGAAAGTCCTTCAGGTTGATAGGCTTCGAGCTCTGTTCGCAAGGCCTCGACACGTGTTCAACGCTAGAAGAGCAGGAAGAATCGCAGAGGGCGAAAAACAACCATAGTTGACCGGTTCGAAAAAACACTACTGCCCTGTTTTCGGAGCTCACTGACTTTGGAGTCTTGTGTAGGATAGAATCACGTGTCTTCTTCATCTTTTGCATCCATCCTACTCCGCCGGTGCCGTCTATATTCACCGCTTTTGAGGTCGAAGAACCTCCTTCTCTCTTGGTGTTAAAAGTCTGCCGACAATGGATAGTTCTCGTATTGACCGGATGAGGTCAGAAGAGAGTTTGGGGAAATGGATTTTTGAGATCAGTTGCCCACACTGCGGATGAACGGAGGAGTAATGACATATGGTTACCAGCACAAGTACATAAACCCCCGGAGGTAGGTCCACAACCTGAGCCAAGCTCAATGCACTGAGGATCGCTTGAATGGGGACAAGAACATCCACATTGGAATCTCCCAAGCCATTAACGAGAGAAGCAACGTGGGTATTAACGCAAGCTTTGACTACGACGTGGTTGAGGTTTTCGAAACGAGAACGTCCTACAAAATATGAAAGCCGTTGACATCCCGACTCGAACGCCGCCTCCAAAAGTTGTTTGTTCGGCGATTGAAGCTCTATGAGCGTACGGAGAGCACCTTCAACGTATACCGGTTTCCAGGGTCCCTCTTGCCGAAGAGGAGTGCTATGTAAGAGTACGCACGTAATAAGTGCAAGTTTAAGTTTAGGCATGCTCGAATACTCCTTGTATTGGGCAAGAGTTAGGCAGATTCCGGATAGAGACGACGCAGCAGCGTGGTTATAAGCGAACAACGATAGTAGTGCCGCAGCGTTGACCAGCGATAATAATGCTGAAGGGTGAAGGACCTCGTCGCTTTGGATGTGTCGGTTCAGTAAGTGAATGATGGAGTCGAACACCCCGCCAGCGCTCCCAGAACTGCTATTAATCAACTGGAGACTGCATGATGCTGCAGTGTTGCCAATGCGAAGAGCACTAATGTTGTGCGCGCTGGGTTTGAATTGACCGTCAGTAATTAATGAGGCTACATTGCTAACATGCACTGGGTATTTTAGCTCCGGGTGACACGATAGAGTGAGCTAAACCTACTTGCCTTTCGATTAATTTCTGCAAATCCCATATCATTACTTCCAAGTCGCCTCCCACATTGTCCAGAATTGTGCCAGAGCCCAGTTCCCGAGAGGAACTGAGAAACGAAAGGGCCCGAGAGTAGAGCATGACTATCGCCTCAGTATTTCCATTTGTATAACTATTACTAGATGCAAGCCGCCGAAGGATCTCCAGGGTGGCGTTGCACTCGTGAAGGGGGGCACAGAAGAGAGTTTTACTCGCCCCCGCGATCGACTGCAAGGCTATATCCACTGAGTGTGGAACTTCGCAATTTTTTATCAACCAACTTAACGCTAGGCCAGTTACCCGACCGTGCTCCAAGCCTTGGCTACCTTCCCGCCGACTAGATTTCGGGCTCCAAGCTGTATCCCGTGGGTTCCATCGAAGGCTCGACAAAGAACTTAACAGCCACATTGTCGCTTCATCTACAAGTTTATGCACGACAAAGATACCTCTGTGAAACTTGTTGACAGGGTACCAGACCACAAAGTGAAGAGAACTGATTAGGGTCCTCAGAAATAATGCAAACTGAACTTGACGGGATACCACGGGGCCTCTGGGACAATGGAGAGGCCAGTTGATCCTTTGTATTTGTGCAAATAAGAAATCCAGACCTAAAATGACCAGGTGGATTGGGAGTAATGCCAAATAACCAAGAATCAATGTTGTCGCGCGGGAGAACTGAAACGTAAGCCACGCAAATGTACAGAGCTTTTGAATTAGGAGGTGGGTGTTCTCTTTGACGAACTCGGTCCGGCACAATCTTGACACAATCGTCGGGTAGGGGAAAAAGTCCAGGATAATGGCGGCCAAGCTTGAGAAAATATAGAAACACATGGAGACCACTGATACACAGATAACCGGGAGCGCCACAATTATATGAGTGTTCCATAAATATATGCATAGACCTATCGAAAAGAGAACTGCGTTGATGCGTCAGTAACGTTGTATGCCCATCTCAAACGGTGCTTACAAAGTGCGACGTGAATTAGCGATGGCAATAGCTCCAATAGCTCCGTCAGCTTCCAACGCTCAATCATGTCCCACTTTTGTTGCCTCCGGCAGGTTTGCGAGAAGGGATGTCCACTTCGCCCCATCATGAATGAACGGGACCAGTCTTTAGCTAATATAGCAATGAATGACGTCGCAAGGCTGAGACTAAGCGATAGATACCAAAGGGTATTGACGCAGATAGCAGTACGCGATGGATTAAATTCAGTAGAATTGTTTGGCTGTGGGATCGCATGACGGGATGGTTGAGTCCCGTTAGCAAGCAGAAGTAACGTTTCGGAAATGACGAGTAGAGTTTGTGTTGACACATCGATTGGATCAGCCCGGAGCATCTTTGAGCTCTCAACCAGGAACCTACGAAAAACATTTGGTAGTAGAAATCTATATGAGTTCATAATTGCGATAAAAAGTGACACTCACGCAGCTGATATAGCCGAGAAGAGCGCAGCCTTGGGTAAACGCTTTAGCAACACAAGGCTATCTTAAGCACACATTCAAGGTACTCACAAAAACTGTGGAAATATTAGCCGCAGCCACAACGCAATAAGGAACGGCTGTACTCACTCAGAATAACATCTGTCGAGCTAAGGGAAGGTTGCAGAACAAACGTAAATAGCTATGCCAAAACGATAGCAGAGTAATTGCTTACTCATTCCATCCTTTGACGAGTTCTACATCGTTCTTATCTGTCTCTCTAACGTATGTCTTCCAAACTCTAGCGTCCCTATGAAGCTCAGTGCCAAATTCGTCAAACTCAGTCAGCGGATCCATGACCGGAGCCTACAAAGTAATATGATCTGAACCCTCAAAATAGTGACTGGAATATGGGCGTACCTTTTTAGAAGCTGATTCGGACTGAGAACGGAGGAGGTCAGAGTCCAACAGCTCTTCAGCCCCCAACAGTATTTCTGAGCCGGGTACTGGTAAGGCATGCCCCTCTGGCGCCTAAAATGAATCCAAAGGGCTCATAGTCAATACTCACGGTACTCTCTTGGACTTCTGGTGAACGCTTAGCTGAACAGTTACCAACCTCATTCGTATAGTCGACGGCTACCACTTGGTTTCTCTCAGTGTCGCGCTGAATTCTCCTCTTACCGAGTAGCATGCTGTAGGACAAGAGCTAAGCTCAGAAACGCACACACAAGGTGATAGATCATTATATACCTAGCTAACATGCGGATGCAGTGTGGCAGTATACTGATGGAACGCTGCCAATCTAAGCGCTACGAATACAATACGGTGACATGTGCACTAAGTTCATAACTAAGGAACGTACATATTCATGGAGCTTGACACAAGTGCTTCAGAACTCAGAATATCAATTGCGTTCCTGTCCTAGACAAGTCGAGAACTTGTGCGATCTCCAAACTTCCTTTTGGTCATTTATATTGCAAATGGGTACCGCCTCAGTCAGATCAGTGGCTGGAGTGCGCATCCGCCACTAAATTCTTACCCCTTGAGCATCAAATGAAGATCACCCCATGCGGGCACGACTCAAATTTAGTTAGGATGCACAGGCCGGCTGTCAGCATTGCCATGGGATGAAGACAACTTGACGCGGTTCCGGCTTTTGTAAAGCTGCCACCACAATAATCCAAATCTAGACAATGCGATGCGAAATAACGCCTGAGATTATTTTGTAGTTACAACCAAAATACATAAAATCCGCCAAAGAGAGTAGTGTGCAACGTCCCCGGCACGCTCAGACCTTACCGGCACGCTCAATGAAGAACGCTCCACTTGCCTCGTCCTCAATAAAGTTCCAGCCAGTAACGTCATCGAGTTCGTTGAGGTTGCAGCTCCAGATGGCGTCGGTCTCGACCTCACCGCGGAGCATCTCAGTAGCTGATTAAATGGATTGTCAGACTATGGTGGTGTTAAAGGAGCGTGGCGTACCCTTGTATTCACGGGTAACATAGGCAGTGAGAGTTGGCGTAAACTGAGCAGTCACATTCGACTTCGATCCCACTCCTGTCCAGACGAGTGTAGGCTCGTAGCGCTGGTCGATTCCATCTCCCTTCACGAACCCAATGCTTAGGTTCGCACGGCTGTCGGTGTTGTTCTTGCACACCAAGAGCTTGGTGCCACTGCCCTTGGCGAGCTCGCCGAAGCGCTTCTGACCAGGTCCACCCTGAATGCTGCTAATGTCACCGCTCTTGACCTCGACCCAGGCAGCCGAGTCTACGAGGTTGTCCTGGTCGGTCTGGGCGTAGCCAAATGCAAGGCGGGAAACATAGTTGACTGAAGCCTTGGCATGACCCTTTGCGCGGAAAGTAATGACCTCTGTTTGAGCGGTCAGAGAGCGAAACGAAAGACGAATGTGTCGCACTCACTCCAGACGACGGGGAACTGGTCGCGGAACAGTTTGGAGGTCTGAGGAGGCTCAAACATGAGCATCACAGTGGTATCCCTAGGCAAGCGCATCTTTGTTAAGCAGTGCAGCAGATCAAGCGATGCAGAGCACATACTTTTGGAGCCCATAGGCATAGAAATGCATAGTCTTGGAGGCCATTATTGGAAAAGAGTTAGAATGGAGGGGGGGAAAGCGAGAGGGAGGTAGGTAGGCAGTGAGGTAGGTAGGCAGTGAGGTAGGTAGGCCGAAGCGAGCAAGTGAGTGTTGGTGAGTGCTGCAGAGAGCGATGGGTTTGGAGGATTCCGCAGGTCGCCTTTTATCCTTATGGTTAATCACGCCACAGTATCATGCAGACCAACCAGGGCTGGAATACCGAGTTGAACATGTCGGCTCCCAGTTGCCGTACCCGCAACAATCGTCGCCGATGTTGAGGGCGACATGGCGGATGGATTCTGACATGGGGTACCTCGTGGATAATTCATCCCAGTACCTGATGGTGATCGGAAATTATTTTTGACAGAGTCTCCCGAACCGGTAGGCCCAATTCCGGGTTGAACATAGAACGCAGCAGAGTTGCCGGCAGTCGGTCCCTGCCTCCGGAAGCTTGGGCATGTTTGGCCGGTATTTCGATTATGTCACAGGATACCTCTGCGATCGCAGAATTGCATATGACCTTTCTCGTCACTGCACCTGCTGTTGCTCATGAACGGGTCCCTGTTACAAGTCAGTACCCGATCACACATCATGAAGAAAACATTGCGACCCTGCCGTTGGATTAGCCTATGTTTTGTTTGGTGTACTTTGCTCCATGAGCTTTGACCCGATTTCTCTTCGACCAGTGCCAGCCAAGAAAGTCTCAGAGCCGAGCAACGACCGTGATACTTGTCCGGTGACTTTCGACCCTGCTACATAACCAGCAATTCAGCATAGCGAAGTTATTCACAGCACGTGAAAGGTCACACACCTTGGCGTATGGAAGTAAAATCGAGAAACACCAAAGCTGGATATATGCGGGTACCCACTTTCGGAGGCCGTAGGCGCATAATTGCAGAGTATTAGAAGCCATTGCGAAAGAAATGTGCTCTGATAGATGAGCGAGATAGGATTGCGGAAAGCTAGGAAGCGTTGGAGAGTTGCAGAGCACGGTGGGTCTAAATGCTCGTGTAGGCCACCTTTATGATAATACAACAGAAAATCGCGCCATATCTATCCGAGCAGCTATGGCCGGGGCCAGAGAATCGACTGAGCGATCCCCTTACGAGCTTGTAGAGAACACAGAAAATAGTGAAGACGCTGTAGTCAGATAATAGGTACCTTGCGGATAATTTATTCAGATGCCTGGAGGATAAACATATTTCTGACAGATGCCCGAATGGGTAACTCCCAATATTAGGTCGGAACGTCCGAGTGGATAACCACGCTCGGTTCCCATCTCCTCCGGGCGCCTGGTCCCTTTCGTTGAAATTCGGGTGGCATCATCCTGTGGCACTTTGTTACCAGCTCAATAGCTTTCCCGGTCACCGTCCCTGGCTTCCAGGCGCTGCGGTGAGTTTGATCAAATAATTGATCAATAGCTGAATTGGACAGGAGATCCCATGTGTTTGAAACAAATAGTGCAGTCATGCGCCAACCACATGCCCCAGCTAGGGGAGGCTCCTATTCGGTTCGAGGGCAACAACCGCGCTGGCCTTCAGGAATTGTTACCCCGGGCTCAACGTCAGTGTTTTCTTGACTGATGAATTGCTAAGTGTGCCCAGGCGGCCTTCTTGGAGTAAAGCAAGCGTGAATTGATTCTACTAATGCGATCGAAAACGAAGCGAAATTTAACGAGCGGCAGGTACATACAACAAGCGAGAACAAAGCGAAGTTAACGAGTGTAGAGTTCAAATCATAGAGTCAAGTAAGATTTCTCGGACTAACCGCACCGAATCGAAAATTAAGCGAGGGAACCATATCGGACACGCCCAGGCCTGCATGCTGTCATTTAGCTGTTGACTGCCGACTCGTCTGCCGGGAAGGTGTGCCCATCTGGGACAACATCCGACTCGGCTTGCGGGGCTGATCAGTACCGGGGCGGGACGAGTTGGGTGTCATGCCCGTGATCGTGCGACTCGTGTTAGGCGTGGGGGTGGTCGTCCGTGAAGTTCTCCCGCCTTTAGTACTGAGAGGTTTGAGTTCGGAGTTCTTGGGTTCTTCAGGCTGCTGTTCCGGCTCGGCAGTTATTACACCGCCGTCCTCTGCTCCTTCAATCGTCGCGGCGGCTGGTTCAACGTCGTCTTGTTCCTCAGTCGTCTCAGGAGCCACGTTGTCTGCGTCTGCGCCATTGCCGGCAGCCGTAACTCCACCCACATCGCCATTCTTGGCGTCACCGCCCTTGACGGGGCCAGAATGACCATTACCCGGCGCGGAAGTCGAGCTGCCTGCGACACCAGCTCCCGGTACCGTGCTCACACTAGCCCCAGCACCCTTGACAGCATCCAGCGCAGCCTTGGGGCCCCCAAGGAAACCTTCAATAAACGGAATAACAAGCCCCAACGCCGTGCCGACCGTCACGACGAGACCGGGATTCAACCGCGTGAGCATCGCATCCATCGTAGTACAGCTCGCCTAGCACACTGTCAGCGCACGCTCAAAAACTTGCGAGTGACTCACGAGGATAAATGGATAGCGTCCCGTTAGAGCCAGGGGCAAGGCGTACGCTTTGCTTAAAAAGGTGAATATCTTGGCCACAGTAGTTAGTACCTCCAAGGACGACAGGCGTGAGGTCGAGTTGGGTGAGAGGTAGAGGCTGTCCGTTGGGTTGAGGCGTTGCATGGCGTTGATGGCGAGATATATGTGGCTCCTGGGGATTGGAATTGAAGTTGGGAAAGGGGGCGGCGGGAGCGGGATCGGAGGTGACTCGAGGATCCAATGGATGAGATACGCCGCCGTGCGATGGGTATGGGAGAGAGGAGCCTCACTCAGTGGGACGCCGGGAGTCCGATACACCTTGATAAGCTGCTGCATCATTAGCCCCAACTCCAACTTCGACACCAAAACACCTTGTCTAACCTGATACTTGTCCTCAATCTTCGCACTACTCTGATCCACGCCCACAATCACATCCTGACCATACAACGACACCGCAACCTTGATAAACACGTTTACACCCACGCCCGATGCCATCAAGCGCAAACGGTTCCCGCCCTTGCTCGCCTTGTGCCGATCACACCAATGCGGTAAATACTTGTTGCCTTCAGCTCGTCCGCCGGGAAAGATGAACCCATCGGCCTCGCCTTCGAGTTGTTCCCAAATCGCGGTCAGGACGGATTCGAGCTTGGCTGAGTCCAGTTCTCCGCGGGCGATGGAAGCAGGGTCCAGGCCGAGTGCGGCGGCAATTGTGGTCGGACCGTCGGAGGACTGGACGTTCCACCTACGGAGTATAAAGTCGCTGGGAATAACAAGGTCAACGTCGAGTTTAGGTTTGGTGGCCGACATGATCCCGAGTGCGAGTCGGCCGCGAGGAACGACATGGACGCGGTTTACAATTTCGCTGCCTTGGCGCTCGGCGAATCGGACTTGGACCGTGTCGGTCAGTTTGCGGAGGATATGTTCGGCGTATTCCATTTTAAAGATCTGCGCGGGGGTGAGTTGGGCTGTGAGGTAGATGGAGCAGACATACCTTGGGCTCTAGATCGGGTAGGATGGTAGCAACGTCGGTCACCATTGAGGTCAACTTCCCCATAAATACTTCGGGAGTCATGGGCGCGGCTGGGACTGCCGGAGGAATCACGAGCGGACTCCCTTTTCGCGCTTGCAGCTCGGCCAATAGCGCAGCTGGGGCAACTGGCAACAAAGGGTATGTCTCCTTCACTTGATCGATCAAACTCGGGAGCTGAGGAATATTCGCGTACAATGGCCGACCAAACTCGTCTGTGAACGGGCGGTGGGCCTGACGCGGGAGGTTATGGTAGTCGGGCCATGCGTACGGTGGGCCTGAGAAGGGAGGGTACCAGAATGGGTTTGGATAATCGTGTCTGTGGTGGTGGTGGCAGTCGCAATGACGGTGGTGAGAGTGGTGGTGGTGACGGTCGGTGCGAAAATGGTGTCTGTGCGAGTGGTGGCCAGAGACGATGCCCGAGTCTGAGTCCTATAAAGTTTGTTAGAGTGATTCTGCTTTGGTGATACTAGGACTCACTGAAACAACACTAGACTCGTACGTGCTATCAAAACAAGCGACGTTAGTATCAGGTCTCAAGGCGATCCGATCCACTTACAAAGGGGCCGGACGTCTCCCAGGTTTGGGCTTGATACCAGCCGGCCTCGCAGTGGGAATCCCACCCACATAGCTAATCACCATTCGCTCATCGCCATCTACGCCAAACAGGGGCGCTTCTTGCTTGGGCTGGGACTTGCGCCTCGACCGTGGAACAGGCTCCTCGTACACGGACTCTTGCTCGCTCTCGACCGGAGTCTTGGCGCGCGCAGGTTTCGTAGCTGCACGGCGAGGAGCCGCGGGACGTTCTTCTTCCGATGCGCTGCCGTCGTGGACCTTGGATAGACCGTTCGAAGAACGTTTGCCTGGATCGGGACCAAATGGGTTGTGCGACGGCAACACGGTCGTTCCGGGTTCATCGCCTAGATCTTCGGATACCGACGGCGACCGATGCCGACGAACAGAGGCCCTAGTAGGACGTTGAGCTCCACGGTGTCCACCCGGCTCGGGAGCAGGCCCAAAAGGATTATGCGAAGACAGCGTGGTCATCCCGTTGTCAGACCCCTCATCCTCCGACGGGACGCGAGAGGCTTGACGACGTCCACCTCCGGGTCTAAGACCTTGATGCCCAGGATCGTCTCCACGTCTAATTACGCGTTCGGGTTCACGGCCAAAAGGGTTACGCGCGGGCAGCACAGTGATTCCACGGTCGTCCGAGACGGGGACTGGGGCTTCGTCGTCGGACCGACTGCGACTAGGTCGGGCGCCACCGCGACGGGGTTCATCCGAGGCGAATGGGTTGAACGAGGGAAGGTCCACATGGATTGCTCCGTGGGCTCCGCGGTTAGCCATGACTGGAGATGAAGGTTCTTCAAAGGTAACTGTGGGTGGTTCAAATCGGCGGGCAACCTAAGGACGTCAGAACGTTCTCAAGTCGGACAGCATTAACTAGCTCACTACGACACCACAAAACTCGAAAAGCTCGAAAAAGACTGGGTTGGTCAAAACGAACGACGCTCAGCGGGGGGCCTCATATAGCTCTAGTCGAAAAGTCCATGTTTGACAGATCTTTAACTGCCGTTCCGTGCACGGGTGTCCCGAGCCCGAGTCTGGATAAGGCATTCCGGCTTAGCCAGGCACTGATCGTGGTCGGGTGTCAGTGAACCGACGGCGCTGGACGTGCCTCCTGGATTACTAAGCGCCGGAGGTCGTATCCGACCCGGTAATTCCACTCCTAGCCTCCGTCCGGTCATCACGTCTCCGGTGAAATCAAACACTTAGCGAATGAATGATTATTTGTTCCTGGGTACCAACACTTGACGTCGGCAACAGCGGCTGCGCGTACTGATCTCCCAGTGGGGAACGAATATCCAGATTTCGCGATGATCATGGTAAGTCATTGGTAAATCTTGAACATCCCGCGCCATGTCTCGGCTATAAAATCAATCTATCGAAGACCCCAGACTACATCGCTCTGCACTTATCTCTCAATTTCCTCACCACTCTCACTTTTCATCTCAATCTTTGCTCGCTAACATGGCTTCCAAAACTATGCACTTTTACGCCTATGGGCTCCAAAAGTAAGCTCTACATTCCTGCATCCTCACCCAAACTAAACAACTCGCAGAGATACCACCGTAATGCTCATGTTCGACCCTCCTCAAACGTCCAAACTCTTCCGTGACCAATTTCCCGTCGTCTGGAGTAAGCCCATCTCCAGCTTCCTCAATCCAAGTTCTGACGCCCTCTGGTAGAGGTTATTACCTTCCGTGCCAAAGGCCACGCCAAAGCATCAGTCACCTACGTCTCGCGCCTCGCATTCGGATACGCCCAAACAGACCAAGACAACCTCGTCGATTCCGCTGCATGGGTCGAAGTCAAATCCGGTGACATTTCCTCCATTCAAGGAGGGCCTGGTCAAAAACGCTTCGGAGATCTCGCAAAAGGGAGCGGAACCAAGTTACTTGTGTGCAAGAATAATACCGATGCGAGGGCGAATTTGAGTGTGGGGTTTGTTAGGGGCGACGGGATTGATCAGCGGTATGAGCCTACACTGGTTTGGACGGGTGTGGGCTCCAAGTCAAATGTGACAGCGCAGTTTACACCGACCTTGACTGCTTATGTAACCAGGGAGTACAAGGGTAAGTGCCAGATATTGCTTTGGGATGATTGTGGACTTACCGATTATTACCCAGCTACGGAGATGCTCCGCGGAGAAGTCGAGACCGATGCCATCTGGAGTTGCAACATCAACGAGATTGACGATGTGACTGGCTGGAACTTTATCGAGGACGATGCGTCTGGTGCCTTCACCATTGAGCGCGCGACTCGAGTTTGATGCGTGGTGTACTTGGTACCTTTTCTCGTTCGTATATTGCTTTTGTATGGTCATAGAAGACATTTTTATTCCACCTTGCTATGGTACGAAGATATGGAAGAATTAATCAAGACGACTATATCAAGACATGTTGAATCGGTCGCCCAGAATGATTTGAAGTCTAACTGCACTACCACGGTTGCGCTCAGAGCACCCATGCGCAGTGGTTTGCATAGCCTGTCTTATCAGGGTGGTATGTTTAGCGAATCGCTTGCAATTCAAGACAGCGATACGCCGACAACTAGGGAACGCGCATACAAGTATACCTACAAATACACCAAGTCCGAGCTCCGGCGAAACAACAACACGCACTTACTTCGGCTTCGGCTTCGGCTTCGGCCCCCCCTATGAATACTAGGTCCCATTTATGGCTGTCTGCGGCTACGAAGTGCCACAAGGATAGAGAGTAAAAAAACGCAACACCTCATGTGAGTACATTTCATCATTGTAAATGCACCAAACTAACCTGTTCTTCTCTGCGATAAAGTCCCACCACTTAAGATGTTATTTCTAAGAACGTCGCTTGTGCCGATGCTAGTCGGAATGGGAAAGCTACAATTTCTTGTTGGGCTCTTTCATGAGGGTGATCGTTTGGACGCCTGTGTGCATTATGCTACTTGCCATTTCATTCGCAGCAGCATAGATTTCGCTGAGCAAGACAGAATTTCGAATATAGAGAACCGGATTTTGAGCCGGTCTAAATGGATTCGTATATCCGTGGTTGTGTCTATGATGCGATTGCCCATGAAATCTTCAAGTTGCAGTTTCAGGCAGGTCACTGTGCGCACGGTAAGGATTTGTCACAAAACGTGTCGAAATATCTACCGCTGACTGTGTTGAATATTATTTGCCTTGAAACAGATTGGTTCTACAGGCCAAAACCTTTACAATTAGTCCACATTCCAGGGGTCGCTCCAGCACAGGATCTAAGCGCATTCGGATCGCATTGCCTTATTAGGGCTTTCCGAGGCGTCTTTGGTTCAGCGAGATGTCGAGAATGCCATATCCGAAGTGTAGAGAACGCTTCAGCCGGGCTTTGAAAGGTGAGCTCGCTGCCGAGGAGCTCTATCGGTGTATGGATCCTATATTCGCTACGCCGCTTCTGTAACACGAGTTCAAACCAAGCCGGTGAACAATGCATCGCGTGTTCGACTTCCCCGTGTAGTGACCATGTATGCGTGCGCCCAGGTCGCCAAACAATATTCAAGTGTACGATTGAGACAAAATCGGTCCTGTCGTGCCGACAGTCTACACTAGTCGCTTCTAGTCCTGGGGTTTGATTGCAGAGCATCCGATGTTTGTCGGGACGGCGAGCGCCATTTGGGTGATTCTATTTACATGCTACAGGTGACGTAAGCAGAACCAAATATTGCAAAGCCCTCTGGTGATCGCCGACGACGGCACAACGATCCTGTTCCTCGATTTACCGCGCCGTAGAAGTACCGGCACGTTCGTTCCTGCGTCTTTAGGGTAATATCAGGCACTCCATTCGGCATCTACCAAGAACTGACACGATCGCGCTCTTGACGTCGGTGACATTTGTTGCAGGCGCGGCTACTGAGTGCCGATGCTCGGCTATCCTTGAAATCGAATTGCGGGATCCGGCATTGATGTCCTGGTCGGGATCTTAGTTTCAACATGTAGTCGTACCTGAGCTTACCTGCTGATAAAAGGCTACGTCAGTCGCCGCTCCAACCCATCGCTCCTCGTAGCATATCCCACTCACTCACATTCTTGCCTTCGCCCCCCCAGTCTCCACAATCCCTCTCTTTCCACAATGGCCTCCAAGACTATGCACTTCTACGCCTATGGGCTCCAGAAGTAAGTTCCCAGTCGCCCAGCTCGTATCGTCTTGACTAATTTCTCTCAGGGATACCACTGTCATGCTCATGTTTGAGCCCCCTCAGACTTCCAAGCTCTTCCGTGACCAGTTCCCCGTCGTCTGGAGTTAGTTCTCAGCATCCGTTCTACGTTATCTGCATTGACATTCATGCCAGAGGTCATTACTTTCCGCGCCAAGGGTCACGCAAAAGCTTCCGTCAATTATGTTTCCCGCCTTGCATTCGGCTATGCCCAGACCGACCAGGACAACCTCGTAGACTCGGCTGCCTGGGTCGAGGTCAAGAGCGGTGACATCAGCAGCATTCAGGGCGGACCTGGCCAGAAGCGCTTCGGCGAGCTCTCCAAGGGTAGTGGCACCAAGCTCTTGGTGTGCAAGAATAACACCGACAGCCGTGCGAATCTAAGCATTGGGTTCGTGAAGGGAGACGGAATTGACCAGCGTTATGAGCCTACGTTGGTGTGGATGGGAGTGGGATCGAAGTCGAATGTGACTGCTCAGTTTACGCCAACTCTCACGGCCTACGTTACTCGCGAGTACAAAGGTAAGCTTAGCACTCTCCATTCGCAATTTTCACTCACGTTCGCAACGTATTATAGCCACTGAAATGCTCCGAGGAGAAGTTGAGACTGATGCGATCTGGAGCTGCAACCTCAACGAGATCGACGATGTCACTGGGTGGAACTTCATCGAGGACGACGCCACAGGCGGCTTTAGCATTGAGCGTGCTACTCGGGTGTAAACCGGTTTGTTGCTTTAGCCGTTGTATGGCCTTCTTGACGTAGTATTGTACCGTAATCCGAGAGTTTAATGTGGGACTTATGCTGGCGATGAGAATCATAGCCATCCAAACGTTTATTGGCCGTACTAGACGTGGCGTACGTGTAGAGCATTCTTCGTGTTTGAATTACATATTCGTGGAATCCTCGGGC
Organism: Ceratobasidium sp. AG-K; assembly: GCA_037039685.1. NCBI lineage: Eukaryota > Fungi > Basidiomycota > Agaricomycetes > Cantharellales > Ceratobasidiaceae > Ceratobasidium > Ceratobasidium sp. AG-K. Next base: position 2,398,090 of record JAWNGF010000007.1, on the reverse strand, counting down.
GATGGGGCAATTATGTATGCCCAGGTTACCACCGGCGTTCCGGTCAGCAAGGATCACGTGTCGCACCTCTTTTTTCTCGTGGACCACCCGACGGCAATTGCAACGTGCTCCTCCCCAGTCTCGCAATCTGCCAGCTTTACGTTCAGTCCGCGAACTCTCCAGTACTACGGCTTGAACTAGGCGAATCGTCTACTCGCTTGACCGGGCTATCCTAGGCGACACTGTTTGATTCAGTCCGCATACGCTAGGCATAAAAACGGGCTAACTCTAGATAGTTTTGTACTACTTCGACGTGAAATGATATTGTGGGCTATGGTTGCGAGCACTGATACAAACGCGACACCCACAAGCCAGGCGCACGGGCGGGGGGACCCGAGTGCGGCGACTTCCCTCCGAATCCGGCAACTCGAGTCCGCCTTGGACCTTGATCTGCGAATACAGGCCGAGGCGGGACGGTCCACTTCTTCCCTATCAGTACCTCCCTCGGCATTTGACGTGCATAAAATGTATCAGGTACCAAGTTGTCAAGCTCCTGATAAACTCTAGAAAAACTTTGGCCTCGGCGACCTGCATGTTATGGCGGCTACTTCCCTCCGGCTCTATGGAGAAGCTACTTGTCATCTGTTCAGTGCTCCCTTACGCCGTGTCTTCCCAGTCAATACTCGAGTATAAAAGACGGCACGTGTGACGTCCCCCCCGCTCGCGCCACTGGCTTCAGCCCGTCCAGTCCCCTTGAGCTCTCTCGCCCCGGTCGTTTTGATCTCGAGCATCCTCTTGAAAATGGCTACCAAGACTCTGCAATTCTACGCTCTTGGTCTCCAAAAGTGAGCATGTTTGATGTGCGGATTGGTAATAGTTGACCGGTAGCGGCCACACAGGGACACGACCGTCATGCTAATGTTTGATCCTCCCTCGACCTCCAAGTTGTTCCGTGACCAGTTCCCAGTTGTATGGAGTGCGTTGCATGCAAGAATTGGGCGATGTCCTGTTTTGACCTTGATGAGTGTAGAAGTGATCACGTTCCGCGCCAAGGGGCATGCCAAGGCCTCGGTTCAATATGTCTCTCGTCTGGCTTTTGGCTATGCCCAAACAGTACGCTACCAAAGACGGTTGCCAGATCTTCGGTACTCATTTTGTCCGTAGGACCAGGACAACCTGGTCGACTCTGCCGCCTGGGTCGAAGCTCGGGTAATTTATCCGTCACCCATTGGAGTATCATTGCTCATGATAAACCTAGAGCGGAGACATAAGTAGTATTTCTGGCGGACCAGGCCAAAAGCGCTTTGGTAACAACGTCAAAGGGGTGACACTAAACTCCTGGTATGCAAGAATAACACCGACGGTCGCGCCAATATAAGTGTTGGTATGTATAGTGTCACTATGGCCAGGGGCATACTGATCGCATTTGGACAATTATTTTAATTAGGATTTGTCAATGGAGACGGGATCAACCAGCGCTTCGAGCCAACGCTCATATGGACCGGGTCGGGTATGTCAAAGCACAAGTCGAATTATGCAATTCAGTTTGACTCATCTGCTGGTAGATCCAAGTCCAATGTCACTGCCAAGTTTACTCCTACGCTTACTGCATATGTAACTCGCGACTACAAGGGTACGTGCATATGCTGACCCAAGTTTACTCCACTAATTCAACGACCACACAGCCACTGAGATGCTTCGCGGCGCAGTTGAGACAGATGCCATCTGGAGCCGCAATCTCAATGAGCTGGACGATGTTTCCAGCTGGAACTTTATCGAGGACGACGCCACCGGCGCTTTCACCATTGAGCCCGCCCGCAAGGTTTGATTTTGTTCACTCTCAAATCAGTTTCCCCTTTCGTCTAGGCGTAAATGTAATTTTGGTTTAGTAATTCGGATCCCAGCATTGATGCCCCTAACGGTATATGCTCATTGCTTGATCCCAAGAACCAAGGGCCAGCAGATTTTATCGCATACTATATATGGGGATATGGTGTCCGGAGAACTGAGAATGCCACGTCTATGGAACTGGGGGTCCCGACCCAACCTGCCGGTTACAGCCTTGATATTCTAACCAGCTCCCGCTTGGGTGTATACTGCTCTAAGCTATCGTACCAAGGTCGCACATCTCAATTCTCTAACCTTGAACTCAACTATACACTCACCAATTGCCATGCCCTTCTCGACCATTCATCGCGGGCGTTTCAAGGAGAATCTAGCTAAAATGGACTCCGACAAACTGGTCAAACTCGGGGCTGATACGCCCCTAAAGCGAGAGACATCTAACGTGGGGGTCGCTATGCAGTTGGCAGGCGCGATCCCAAGCCAAGGATCTAATCTCATCGCGACGGCTGTACGGTCCGGCCCGCGCTCGGGATATTATGGCTTCAAGTACCGCATAGTCAAAAAGGCTCTCCAGGAGAGAAGCCTGGCTCTTCCTTCTCGTGGCTTTTGGGATGTGGCGATCCCAGCAACTTTTGGGATCGTGACTGCAGCCCTTGGCGCTGGCGGGGATGGTTTCAACTATGTGTTTGATATGACCGAGTTCTCCAAATTCCACGCCGGTGGAGTACAGGATCTCGCATAACTCGACGTCAACGACGCTCACGACCATTCAAGGTCCCCCCATAATTATCCTCAGCACGGAGAAGAGCCCGTGCTCAGCGTCACAGGTGGTTTAGCCAGTTTGGAAACACCGCGGGGAGCACGATTAAAAATCATTTCCAAGCTGTTGGAGATCCATCTGCCGCAGCCCAATTGGCGTCTGAGGACTACTCCAATGCGTATGATGGCAAGTGTCTGAGAATCTCCAGGATGCGACGGATCAATTGGGAAGGGCGATTTGTATGATAATGCCGGGTGGTGAGCCTTTATTGCTCGGTCGAGAGCGCCAAGATGTGTGGGTCTACCACTACAAGCATCGCTATCGGGGAGGTGGCGGGAAAAGGTGTAGAAAGCTTTTGCCAGGATCCACAACGGCGTTGAATGGTGAGTGGCTATTCGTATGGATATAGCGCGCCACTGTACTAACCGCTCATCTGAAGCAGGGTCGACGTCCTGCACCTCGTAACTGTGCACCTACTAGGCTTACTCTCAACTCGAGCCTGCGTTTCTCTTGCGCTTTGCTAGAGTGGCCTTTTTTGTGGGACCTCGGTCCGATTTAGATAAATGACTGCGTCGCCTGGATGCACTTTTACCGGACACACCGTATTTTCCTAATACACGGAATAATGCGTAGATACCTTGTATAATCTATACCCGCAGAGTTTTTCAGCTGCTTAGTCTTCATAATCTCCAGAATTTGTGTGTTTTAAGATTTGCAGCAGCGCCTCCGAGGTGAGCGCATATAGCCACATGACTGAATTTTTGTGCACAGCTTCGCACAGAGGCTGATAGAATTGGAAAGAGTTCGAACATCCCGGTGGAAGTGTATGTGTGAGGAAGAAAGCAGACACACCCCGAAAAATTTCCCGAGGTGAACCATTTAGTGCCTTTTTTGCGAACCTTCCTCGGGGACTGAGAGTGTGGGAGGTACAGTCTTGTCCCTCAGCTTGTACGCTGACGAATGGCGCTTTTGCTAAACATGAACAAACAAGCTCCCTAATCGTTCGCATTGTCGAGACTCTAGGGCAACGCGGGGTTCGGTGAATCTATGTAATATACTCCGAAATAGTCTCAAGAAATGGACCACACCCATCTTGGAGTTACATACGCCCTTAGAGATGCTGGAGGCAAGTTGAGTGGCAGATTTGTCAGCTGCGCTTCCTGTGCTTCCTGCAAGCTGAGGGGCTGCAAGCTGAGAGGCACGACTGCATGAGCGAGGACAAGAGAGATAAGCCCTTGAGAGCGAGGGCCCAGGACCTCTTAGAGATTGGTTTGTTCCCTTGACTTGCAGGAGTGTATGATCTAAATATGTGTCATCCAGCATGTGCCCTTGCAATCACGTGGGAGACCCTGAGAGTAATTTGCAACGTGACGCGACTCTTTCTCCGCGAATAATTTCCTCGATCACACTTTACGATGGTAGCCGGCAGTAGTGAAAGCAAACCCAACGGCGGACCTCAATGGACGCTTTCCAGCATTCTCGACAATCCTGAGGCTTTCGAGGCCGAGCTCGAGCAAAATGGCGAGGAGGGAAAAGTAGCGGATGGGGAACAGGAGGAGGAAGAGGGCAAGGGAGCGGAGGAGGGGTATTGCGTAGAGTGTGAAGGTGCGCTTTGGAGGTGCATTCTAGGCATTAATAATTGCTAACTTGGCTTGGTGGGAAGACCAACCTGCGAACGTCCATTGCGATGCCTGTGAAGACGACTTTTGCGACGTCTGCTTCCAGGCTCAGCATCGCAAGGGCAGCCGCAAACAACACACTTCACGGCCACTCCACCCAGACGAACCTACATCCAACCCCGTCCCTAAAGCTGCCACGACCTCTGACGAACCCGACCAGGACGAGGCAGCAGACGAGGATGACCAAGACATGGCCGAACCCACATCACCCTCAACTTCCACCAAACCCGCATTCTCCCTAGCCAAGCGAGCCAAATCCATCCCATTGCGACTGACTCTCATCGAACGCAAACTGCTCCGCCTGCTCGAGTCTGCGATGCACGTGTCGGAATACACGGACCGCGTGGACATAGTCTCGTACACGTCCACACGCACCAAACGCGCGCCGCTCAAATTCGTGAGCTTTGTTCCATCCTGTCTGGTCTGTGCCTCGCGGCGGACTACAAGACCGGGCAAGAGCTGTTCGAGGGACGAGACTTTGCGGCGAATGAGGGCTGGTTCGCAAAGGTGTTTGAGATTGGGCGGAGGCATAAGATTATGAATCCCGACAAGTAAGTTCTGTTCCCGTAATCCGTTGATTCGTCTTGAGCTTTATTTTGCAGGATGCGAGAAACGTACGGCAAGCTCATATACCTCCTCATGGACGCCCAATCCCCCGACGTCCACCAACTCCTCGGCTTCTCTCCCGTCAAACCTATCGTCACCGTCCACTCTACCCTTGAGAAACATGGTGCTCTCGGCATCCTCGAAGACCCCCGATTAGAGACTGCGACCAGGGAAATCATCAGTCCACCAGGAGCGACCGGACGAGTCCGCGCCGAAGTCCAACGATCCATCAAGGAAAAAGAACGAGCGGTCGAAGCACTCGTCAGGGAATACGCCGCCGCCAGTCCAACCCCAAGGAACCTCAGGTCCTATAGGAGGGGGCGAGAACGAGAACGGGAAGCCGAGGTCGTCAACGAAGACAAGGAAGAGGAAGAAAAAGTCGAACCGATTTCTGCCGACTTGCTCCGCCAGTGCATCTACAGTATCAGTGACAACTCGGCATTCTTGCGCGTCAACCGGGATCCGTGCGAGATTATGATTGGGTACTTGAAAAAGTATTTCCATCCGACCAAGTGTACGGCGACCAAGACATTGGAGGAAGCGGCCAAGGTGAGTGCTTTTTTCATGGATTGGCTAGCGCTGATGGTTTTTTGGCAGGTCGAACAGCCGAGTTTGGCGATCAAGAATGGACGGAATGGGGCGAGGCTCAGTCATGACCATTCGAAGCAGTATGCGTATGTGTTGCAGAGTTTGACGCTTTGGAGGGAGATTCTTGGTGGTGAGTGCCGTTCCTTCTACCCGCTCATTTATCTGACATGAATATCCGTTTGAATTGTCGTTTTGCCAAATGCGTGTTGCCCTCCACCTGAACCTCGAATCGCCACCTCACCCCGGGTTATGTCATCCCTTACGTCATCTCACTCCGACACCACGCATATACGGTGCATTGGATTCCACGCCGCAGACATGTTCCACCTATGGACTCTCGCCGAATCGGACCTACTCTCCACAACCGCACCCTACCGACTGCGGGACACCGGCCAAGGCCTCAATCGCGTCCAACACGCGCCCAAGACCAGCCGAGAGATGCACGCCATCCTCAGTCGAGCGCAACGCGATTTGGGCGGTTGGGTCGGGAGCAGGTGCGTCCCTCACCCCTCCCGCTTTCGACTGTTAACCGTGTCGCAGTGTGGTCCATATGGGCGACCACAACGTCCCCAACGCTCTGCTCTTTATCGACAAGTACTCGCAGGTCTACCGGATCCTATTGCCCATCTCCAATGTCCTGTCGCACATCGTGAATGATGCGCGGGTGCGGGCGTATGCGACGCGAGAGTGGGGTGGGCCGGAAGAGGCGATCCGACTTGTGCTCGTAGACTTTTTCAGGAGCGCGTTTGATGGGAGTGGGGGTAAGCGTAAACGATCCGTGGCTAGAGTCGGTATCTGACTGCTGTTTAGCCGACTCGTATTTCGATGCTGGGAGTTGTATCGATGGGCGGTTGACGAGTGGTATGTAGGCCCCACGACCGAATTAGGCGAGCGCTAACTATTGTATTCTTGATAGCTTGGAACTGGTGCAGTTTGCTCGAAAAGAAGCCATACTTTCCGTTGTTCTTGCTCTCGGGTTTCGTAGGATTTGACGGACAGTGGTAATTTCGGGAAAGTGTACGATTCTGTCGTAGCTAGATTCATTTATATACCTTTTAGAAGCTTGACGCGAGGCACTTTGTAACATCACTCGGAACCGTGTGTTGGGTTACGTGCTAGCCTCGATTATTTAATTTTCGTGAGTGTGTCCGTAAGTACGCCGAACCCCTTTTTCCAACCATGAACAAAATGGAGGGTATTTATCGCCTAATTGAAATAGCTCCGAGTTATCCTCTTCGAGTTGAAGCGTCTTATTAGCAGACAAAGAGACGAATCGGGAGTGAAGACCTGGGGGAAGCGCCTCACCATTACATGAAAGCTTAGTCAGCGGTCGTCATTTACCGGAAACCAAACTTCCCCAGCGACTACAACCTGGCGAGATACTCGACGCAACCATTGAAACCAGAGAGACGAACAAGATACTGGGATGTTTCTAGTCGCCTTGCCAAACGAAATTACTGGCTGTATTATGAAGTATTTGCCTCTGGAAGACCTCGGCTCGTCATCAGCTGTTAGCCGTACTTGGCAAACTTTGCGTTTTCCCCTACTTGTATAACACGCCGTGTGTTTTTCTCGAGGAACACCTAAAGCGCTTGGCTCGGAGTCTTGAAATAAAAGAACAGAATAGTCCACTTTCCCCGGCATCGGCTATAAGCGGTCTAGTGCTGTATAGGAAATCCTCGAAGAAATGCGGCCGTAAACGGATCGACGAGGATAGTTTTCACCATCTGAAGCAAATCGTACCCAAATTACCTCGGCTCACACGTCTATCCTGGGAACTGGGCTTCGTTCCAGAGGATTTGGATATATTCCGTCTATTCCAATCGCGGTGTCCAGGCCTGAGCTCCATTCACGTATCGATTAATAACCCCTTTTTGGTCACAGCATAGGTACGCCCGGTTCAACAAATTCTAAAGGTAAATTCTGACTTGCGAGGGTTTCTATGCGTATCTTTTGTAGAGCAATATGCCTCGTAAGTTGAATTGTGGTACTTCACTGCGTCTATGTGGCTGACAATACCAGAATCTTCAGGTATTCAGGGCTTACACATGTATCCATAGTCTTCACCACCCCATGTGAGCTCATTCACATTACTATTGTGTGACTTTTAAATTAAACCGTGCTTGTAAAGCTACGTCGATTGATCAGGTACATATTGAATCTGTCAAAGAATTGCTTGCGTCCTGTCCCAGGCTCGCGTCTTTTCAAATCGATTTATCGTCACATGGGAGAAATAATCCAACTTATTCACCAGATGCACTTGTAGCCTCGATTGATGGCGACTTTAGGTATTCTGCCCTACACACCTTCTGCGTTAGAGGTGCTGCACGCTTGGACTGGGATAATTTTTTTGTTCAAGATGGAACGGCTGGGCCGCTCCGCAAGTTTTTCGAGTGCCACCCTGGAATCAAAAAACTAGCTTTTGGTTGGGTCCCGGATAACGCATATTCTGGCGTTGTTGAGCACAAAGAAATAGCTCAGTTGTTTCCATCACTGGTAGAATTTGAAGGGCCTGCGTTTTTGTGCAAACCTATTGTTGGTTCAAGCCTTGCGAGTCAGTTGACAAATCTTACGATAACTGATGACACACTATACGAGGACAATCGAGGGACCGGACTAAACGATATTTCTTCAAGCGCAATGCATTTGCCTTTATTGCGTAGGCTAGTTGTATCGCCTGGATCGGCTCAATATCGGAACGTTTTGATTCCCGTCATTGCCTTGAAGCAGCTCTTGAGAGCGTCAGACCTGTTGGAAACGATGCAAACATACTCCAAGCTAGACGACTATGTGAGTGAATCCCAACACTCCTGGATTCAGACCTCTGATTCATGCAGGTATGCTTCACCGAACTGCTAGGGCAACTGCCTAGACTGCGCACCCTGATGGTAGATAAATCCATTCTCTCCCAAGCCGCCGATCATGTAAACGGGGGTGGAACAGTTGGATGGGAGTGGTTCATACCCAGAATTGCATGCATCTGTCCAAACCTTGTGGAGGTTTGGGATAGTGGCGGGGAAAGCGGTAGGCGGTTATGGGAGGTATCAAGAGGAGAAGCAGGATGGATTAGCGCTGAGCGTGCCCGAGAGACCTTCCACGGGCAGAATCGCATCGAGTTTTTGCCTCTGGAGCATCAGGGCCTGCTTTATTATCTTTGAATTGATTTCTATTTTGTCGATGTCCAGGCGGGGAAAGCACCTGGTCGCCTTGTTAACCAAGGCTCGAGTCGCTTCCCTCAATCCATCCCCTCTCTGCTTTATGAGAGTGCTTCCAACTCACTCGACTCCACACCTTTCACCTCCGAGGCCAACTGGGATTATTTCTTTCGCGAGAATGACCAAGACCAAGACGATAATACCGATGAACCGGGTTTGCATCCAATGGGGGCATTCTTCGCTCGTCACCTTAGGATCCAAAACCGGACGTTAAAATGGACTCCCTACTCTGAGCCTGTAAACTACGTGGACTCGGACGAAGTTGCCGAGCTCTTCCCTGCGTTGAGATATTTTGAAGGGCCAGCATTCTTATGTAAGGCACTTCTTGATGCAGGAGTGGGGTTTCAGTCGTAGAGCTTGACTGTGGTAGACGCTTCACTCGACCTACCAGGCAATTTTGAACTGCGTGGTCTTCTCAATTTCTCCCCCCGCTCCCCCTCCGCGTCACGTCTGTCGATCTGGGCCGAGACTGAAATCGATATCGAATCCGTAAGAGAGCTCGCAGAGGGCACAAGCGTTTTGGAGAAACTTGAGATTCGATCAAATCCCAAGGATCATGTCGGTCCCATCCAGTGAAAACCCACTTCGCATTTGTAGATAAAATTGCCCTCCTAAGTCCGCACATTTCGATACGGATTGAGAGGAGGCAGAAAATCCAGAGTCTGCCTCGAATTTCCTGTTTTTAGTCCACATGGACCGCAACGCGAGGTGTATGCGTCTGTCCAATGGATGATCGGATCCACTTGGAATTGCAATATGGAAGGCTCAGATCAAATCAATCGCCGCGTTGCCTTGATTGGATTCATCCTAAGCTGACGGGAACGAAGGAGCTCTCGGCTAGTATCGTGGGCGTCTTGATTTTCCGATGAGACTTTGTAAGAACCTTCAGCGAGATATGCGGGATGATATAGGGGGACTACGTGGCTACGCTGACGGCACTGCGATTATCTCTAATCTAGTACATTTGTACATTCCATGCGGACCTGCACTCATGAATCCCCTAATGCAAAATACAAACAACATGTGATAGCACGAACCAAGAAAAATCATAATCAAAGCGTATAAATAGCGTTCAAGGTAAAACGTCGCCATCCAGACCCTGACTCCGCGACCGCTCAGCATGCCCGCTCCGCGTAGCCAATATCCCCACAAATCCCCGCAGTCGGGCCTCGGCTACCGCTTCGGCGGCGGCCCGCCCATCAAACTGATCCCGCCATCTCTTGCACGTGTCCTTGCATTAACGCCCGCATTCGCATCGCTCTCCCGCCTTCGAGAATACTTTTCCCGTAGCTCGACACCATTTCGCGGTCGCCCGTCCCATTCCTCCTCGGGTTCGGGCTCGGGTTGGGGACGAGCACCAGTTGGCGTGGACCACGACCTCGGCCTGCCCCTCGGCTCTCCTGCGCTTGGCCCAGCTGCCTGCTCAGCATCCGAACCGCCTGCCTCTCGCCGCTCCCGCCTTCTTCGTTTTTTCTTCCGAACCCGGACTTCAGGGTACATGTTTCGTATCTCGGCGTATTGCGTGGGCGAGAGCGAGAGCTCAAACGTATGTTGTGCTCGGTGCGTGCGAGGAGTTCGAGGGGACGTCGTATGAGGGGTTTGTGGTGACGTGTAAGTTTGGGTGACATGGGGCCATGTGACGGGGAGAGAGGAGTGGTGCCATGCGACGGAGGTTGGGTGTATGGAAATGGTGTGACTATGCCTTGCGGTGTTCGATATCCTGCTGGTGAGACAAGTGCTGGTTGCTGTAGGTGTGCGGCAGGGTATTGATTCGATGGCGTGTACATTGCTTGGGGGAGAGGTTGTGGGGTCGAGTATCTCGGAGAGGGGCTGTACCCGGGGGTGGGCGAGGGAGGTGTGTATCCAGGTGCCGCACCTGGGAGCGACGAGGACGAATGGTGATGTGATAGTTGCCCTGGTACGTGAAGCGTATCCGCCGACACGCGCCCGCGCAAGGGGATGTTGTCCGACCGACTCTCGCTACGCCTTCTCGATCGAGTGGGATTATACGGATCGTAGTACCCCTGCCTACCTGACCCAGAACCAGAACCAGAACCATCAACGCTGACAGGTGTATAGTCAAACGGATACCGCCATGCGTCAATCTTTCCTGGGTCACTTGCGCTTGTCCGTTTCTGGTCCCCACCCTTGAGTCGCCTGGTCCACCATCCCCAGCTCTTGGGCCCGTCGTCGTCATGGTGTTCGTGTCCACCGAGAAGCGTGTCGGATGGATCGATTTCGAAATCGGCGGCAGGCACTGAGGGAGCGACCCGGTTCCGGCGACGGTAGAGCCACCAGGACATTCCGAGCATAAACACAAGCGCAAGCGCCGTGCCAACTGCAATGGGCGTATATGGCGGAGGGGGTCGGGCTTGGTTGGGAGGAGAAGTAGAAGAGGTGAGGATTGGGGCTGTGGCAGTCGCAGTCGCAGTCGTAGATGTATTGGTCGAACTAGATGGGGTGTAGCCTACAGTACGTTGTGCAAGCGATTGATCCCTACAGCACGGCAATGCGATGAGGCTGACAAATACAATTCAATACTAAGAATTTACCCACCACCGAGACTCCACGTCGCCTGGTGGCACTACTGCCCAGCCCGGCACCGGGATGGGTGGATTAACTGAAGAGACGACTGGAGGTAGCCTATAAGTTTTGAATTAGCCATGATCGACCCCATAATGATACACCTACAATCCGTTGAGCGGTACTGGACAGCCCGCAAGCCAGGAGCGGTACGTGGTCGAGATCTGGGTTGGATCCTGGATGTTTGACATACCCAGCAGGCGGAAACCACCTGGAGAAGAACGGAATATGTGAGAACCATGTGCCGAGGCAAGAAATGTGTACATACGGCGTAGGTAACAGTCGTGCAACAGCATGGACTGCTATTTTGTATTCCCAACGATGAACAGCTGAAGTCGACCGACAAGTGCTGCACGCGGGCCGTCGCAGAGCAAGCTCGAACGATCGACTGGGCGATTTGGCCTGATGTTTATCAGCCACCGGGTCTAGACTCGAATAACATAACATACAGGGTGTTTGTCCATCCGATAACATCCATTCTGTTTCGTTTGTGTCGAGACATGTCGAGTCGGACATGGCAAGGCGAGAGGAACGCAGAGGGTCATTAGGCCCTGGGGATGGGCGTCGTTGAGCGCAGCATCTGAATCGCCGAACTTGATTCAGCCCTGTTGGCACGTGACTCACGAACTGCTTCCTTTCAGCCTGTGCGCACTTCTGTGCATCGGTAGCCGCGCAACGATTTCACGCATAGTGCTGCGATCGGGAAATGTAACTAACTACGCCCCTCTAAGCGGGCTCAACTTCAAATGCCTCCGTGCCAGACAGTCCTGTGCTCGACCTCGAAATTTGCAAACCGAATTTGCACTCGGTTCTTCGTGCAGATCCGCGCATTTGGGAGTGCTGATTGGTGATGTTCTGTCACAATGACGTCGCGAGAATGAGTGGCCAAGAGATTGAGGACTTTTCTGTTAGTAAGGACCACCGACTAGAGTCGGGCTACTGCCATGATGCCGAAGGAGAGGAGTGGTTATAGCAAACGTCCATTCGATAGACGCACCTGGTTCTCGCGATGATTTACTGGGTGAGACCCCGCAGCGGTCAAATGGCCACCTGGCCAGACAGGCACTGGTCAGATGGCGGATACATGCATCCAGGCCGTCAACTTCCGGGCGCTTGACTCGACCGCCTCTCGCAAACGTACGGACCTGAGCACCGTTCCGAAGGAGAAGACATACGCAGTAACCACCTATAACAAAACCTACAATCAACTACACTCCATGAATCCTAAATGAGCTTGAAATTCCGGCGTTTCGACGAAGCTATTGTCGCTGCGAGCTTACATGTCCGAGGATCGGACTGAACAGGGATGGACACCTTTCCCCGGAACTAGGTGCATCCGCCTGTCTAGCCGACTGGCCGCTGACCAACTGGACATCTGACCACAGCGGGATTTCACCCACTAATAGTTTTAGTGAGCCTACTGTAACTCAGCGGTCACTTTGCAGCACATATCTCAAGTCTGAGTTCGAGAGTAGGTTCGAAGGGGAATGCAGTCTAAGAAATGCCGTTGCGTGAATATCACCAGCTGAATTCAACGCCGGAGATCAGGTGGCCTTAATATCGTCACACGGTGGCGTCGCATGCATCCTGACGTCCTCCACCTAATTCACATATCGCATACGAGACTCCCAGTTACATGGCACATCACATCATCGGACCCTTCCGTCCTCCCTATTCACTCGGATTTCCCGACCCTCGTGTCGCTACCACCTGTCCCATCTATGCAGCTGCCAGTAAAATTGATATTCGTCCCAATACAGATCTACTTACCCTCTCCTTCACTTCGGCAGCACTTGGACGATCCTGGGGATTGAAGGCCCAGCAGGCCTCGAAGAGAGACCAGAGCAGATCGGCATTGGGGCTCTGCGAAGGTATATGCGCCTCCGGTCGCACGGGGAGAGCCTTGTTAATAACTTTGGCGAACATAATCATCTGTTGGCTCATTCCGTCGTAAGGTACCGCTCCGGTAATGACCTCCTGTTCGGTTGATGGGCATTTGATTTATAACGTGAGGTCCTGGTCAGACCCACCAACATTGTCTACCACGAGGTGTACTCAGGCGTTGTAAGGCGCGGCATTCGATGAACCGTCGACTCACCATCCAAGCGAGTACACATCTGATTCCATCGTTGCATGACTTGCGCGGTGAGCATCTCGGGAGCCTGCCGTAAATCGCGTGAGAGTTAGTTGTGTTTCATGCCTCACAATACGTACCGCCCAATTGAGGGAGATACCAGCACTACTTGTAGTGTTCGTAAACTGCAGAGTATATTCCTTGAGAGACGCGTTGCCAAAATCGGTAAGTTTGGGCGTAAAATCAGATGAAACAAGAATGTTGTCCTGCGAACGAATACGTCAGGTACCGCCCGATTGTTGAGCTTGGAGACATCCTGACGCATTTGAGATCGCCATGCACCTAAAAAGTCAATAACGATCTGTTGGGGGTTCATATATGCATTGGTTAGAAACTGCTCGCACCATGCTCTCGCCGTGCATGTATGCGACACCATCTGTGATCTGCACACACTGATCACTCCAGCTGAGTATTGGGCCCATCCAGTATTCATGCCTCATACCAGTGTATACCGATCCACTACCTCTTGACGCATAAGCAAACGCCTCAAGCTGCCACGCTCCATCCATGGCGATACCATTGCGATCTGATCTCGGTACTGAGCCACCCCGATCAAGCCTAGCACGTTCGGATGGCTGCACTTGGACCATACGTACAGTTCCCGAGCGGCACGCTGTGGCTATTACTAGGCAGGACACTTCGTAGTACAAGCGAGTCTTACCTTTAGCTGCTTCTTCGTGGTTTCGCTCGAGTCCGGATGTAACCTGAGGCACTTGACCGCCACCCCGGTCCCATCGCGAAAGGCGCCCCTGTACACATCTCCATACCCACCTGATGAGATGGGATACTTACTGAAGTTAGATGTATCCAGTTGATCTGTGACGTCTTTGCATCCATGGTCGCCGAGGAGATCTAGCACTTCGGTAGTAGACTACAGGCGGCTTGATTATGAATAACGATTGCAAACAGTGCTGCTGCCAGACTTTCCATCTCGCGGCTGACGATGAGCTTATCCTTGACGTTTGATTCATCCGAGGCGAGAACTAATTCGCTATGTGAAGTGACTCTCTTGGCGTCCTCGCCCTAGATATGAAGGGTAAGGGATAAATGAAATGGTCGAGGAAAGTGCTCCATTCAAACCTCACCAAGCTTCGGCGCGTGAAGGCACCGCTTTTGCCACGACGATGATCTGGCGAGTCGGCCTGTAGAGTTAGAGGTGTATTGCCTGATACAACTGGTTGGGCTCCGGAGTCCTCTACATGTTGGTTATTTTGTTCCGGATCCACTTGGTTGTGCTTCTGGGGGCCAATTGATTGAGAAATTGTCACCCATTGGGCAAATGAAGCTTACATGTTGACTTTGTTGAGATGAGATCAACACCTCGGGCTTGGTGAGAGGGATAAATCTGGTCTTGTCCTATGGCAATGACAGGAATAATGGTATAAGTACGCAAGTAGCCAATAATACCAAATTAGTATTAAGATTGTTGTGGATCGTTGCGATGAGGTATGGCGAGTACCGACCACCGTGAGGCCATAGTTTAATCAGTGGGGAATGTGAACGAACCTGGTTCAGAGTCAAGGTGGGATTTCTTCGGAGAAACTTGGGGACGAGATATTGTAAGCGATAAAAGGCTCAGTGCGGCCGGCAACTCACATCCTACGAGGGACAGGATAAATCCAGGATAAATCCAGGATCAGTAGGGCCAGGAAGTGATCGATAGCAGCAGTACTAACTTGCTAGTGGTGTATGAGAGTTGTTGTCAACTACAAAACGAGCTATCACAACCAACGGGAACGTACCACCTGTTCGTAGAGCAACATTTGTTTCAGTGTAGCAGTCGTCAGAATTAATGAATGATTCCTACGGCCTGAAAGTGACATGCGATTAAGGAGCAATCGACAAGTAGATCAAAATGGAGAGTAACGTGACATACAGCCTGGATGCATGCAGGTCAGAACGCAAACTGAAGAGTATCGAGGAACGGTTGCTTACGTTCTATAGATTTGTAAGTTGAAGTTGAGTCCTAGGAGAAGTAAGAGGGATACAATACACACCTTCTGTAAGAGATGGGACATGTTAGAGGGATTGCATGAGAAGTAAAAATGGCCCGAGAACTCACAGCCTACAAGGAAGTAAGACTTCACTCAAATAATAAATAAGAATGTAACGAGCCTCCTGTGGGTAGCACGATCGTTAGCACAAGAGAAATAACGGCCAATAACGCCACGAGGTAGGGACTCACATCCTGGGAGGAGAGAAGAATAGGCTCGTAGAATCAGTGGCTGTGCGGAAACCGAATCCTTGTGACACTGACAAGCTAATCAGGGAGCAAAATTGGTAGAATGAGCAGCAGGTAGGGCGTAGTCAGGCTTGACGTACAGTCTGAGCAAAGGATAGATGAATGAAAGAATTTTTAAGTCAGCACCTTCGTCCTCGTGCGATCACTGATTCATACGTACAAGCTAAAGTCATAGTGAAGCGTCAGACGGCAGCGACGACGAGCATCAGGTGCAGAAATGCGCCGAATTAGTCAGCACCATCGTCCTCGTGCGATCACTGATTCATACGTACTCGCTAAAGTCATAGTGAAGCGTCAGACGGCAGCGACGACGAGCATCAGGTGCAGAAATGCGCCGAATTAGTCAGCACCATCGTCCTCGTGCGATCACTGATTCATACTTACATACTAATCTCGTAGTGAAGCGTCAGATGGCAGCGACGACGAGCATCAGGTGCAGAAATGCGCCGCATTAGTCAGCACCATCGTCCTCGTGCGATCACTGATTCATACGTACAAGCTAAAGTCATAGTGAAGCGTCAGACGGCAGCGACGACGAGCATCAGGTGCAGAAATGCGCCGAATTAGTCAGCACCATCGTCCTCGTGCGATCACTGATTCATACGTACTCGCTAAAGTCATAGTGAAGCGTCAGACGGCAGCGACGACGAGCATCAGCATCAGGTGCAGAAATGCGCCGCATTAGTCAGCACCATCGTCCTCGTGCGATCACTGATTCATACGTACTCGCTAAAGTCATAGTGAAGCGTCAGACGGCAGCGACGACGAGCATCAGGTGCAGAAATGCGCCGAATTAGTCAGCACCATCGTCCTCGTGCGATCACTGATTCATACGTACAAGCTAAAGTCATAGTGAAGCGTCAGATGGCAGCGACGACGAGCATCAGGTGCAGAAATGCGCCGAATTAGTCAGCACCATCGTCCTCGTGCGATCACTGGTTCATACGTACGCTCTAAAGTCATAGTGAAGCGTCAGACGGCAGCGACGACGAGCATCAGGTGCAGAAATGCGCCGAATTAGTCAGCACCATCGTCCTCGTGCGATCACTGATTCATACGCACTCCCTAAAGTCATAGTGAAGCGTCAGACGGCAGCGACGACGAGCATCAGGTGCAGAAATGCGCCGCATTAGTCAGCACCATCGTCCTCGTGCGATCACTGATTCATACGATATACGTACAAGCTAAAGTCATAGTGAAGCGTCAGACGGCAGCGACGACGAGCATCAGGTGCAGAAATGCGCCGCATTAGTCAGCACCATCGTCCTCGTGCGATCACTGATTCATACGTACTCCCTAAAGTCATAGTGAAGCGTCAGATGGCAGCGACGACGAGCATCAGGTGCAGAAATGCGCCGCATTAGTCAGCACCATCGTCCTCGTGCGATCACTGATTCATACGTACAAGCTAAAGTCATAGTGAAGCGTCAGATGGCAGCGACGACGAGCATCAGACGTACACTCCCTAAAGTCATAGTGAAGCGTCAGACAGCGACGACGAGCATCAGGTGCAGAAATGCGCCGCATTAGTCAGCACCATCGTCCTCGTGCGATCACTGATTCATACGTACATCCTAAAGTCATAGTGAAGCGTCAGACGGCAGCGACGACGAGCATCAGGTGCAGAAATGCGCCGCATTAGTCAGCACCATCGTCCTCGTGCGATCACTGATTCATACGTACATACTAATCTCGTAGTGAAGCGTCAGATGGCAGCGACGACGAGCATCAGGTGCAGAAATGCGCCGCATTAGTCAGCACCATCGTCCTCGTGCGATCACTGATTCATACGTACAAGCTAAAGTCATAGTGAAGCGTCAGACGGCAGCGACGACGAGCATCAGGTGCAGAAATGCGCCGAATTAGTCAGCACCATCGTCCTCGTGCGATCACTGATTCATACGTACATCCTACAGTCATAGTGAAGCGTCAGACGGCAGCGACGACGAGCATCAGGTGCAGAAATGCGCCGAATTAGTCAGCACCATCGTCCTCGTGCGATCACTGGTTCATACGTACATAAAGTCATAGTGAAGCGTCAGACGGCAGCGACGACGAGCATCAGGTGCAGAAATGCGCCGAATTAGTCAGCACCATCGTCCTCGTGCGATCACTGATTCATACGTACTCGCTAAAGTCATAGTGAAGCGTCAGACGGCAGCGACGACGAGCATCAGGTGCAGAAATGCGCCGAATTAGTCAGCACCATCGTCCTCGTGCGATCACTGGTTCATACGTACGCTCTAAAGTCATAGTGAAGCGTCAGACGGCAGCGACGACGAGCATCAGGTGCAGAAATGCGCCGAATTAGTCAGCACCATCGTCCTCGTGCGATCACTGATTCATACGCACTCCCTAAAGTCATAGTGAAGCGTCAGACGGCAGCGACGACGAGCATCAGGTGCAGAAATGCGCCGAATTAGTCAGCACCATCGTCCTCGTGCGATCACTGATTCATACGTACTCGCTAAAGTCATAGTGAAGCGTCAGACGGCAGCGACGACGAGCATCAGGTGCAGAAATGCGCCGAATTAGTCAGCACCATCGTCCTCGTGCGATCACTGATTCATACGTACAAGCTAAAGTCATAGTGAAGCGTCAGACGGCAGCGACGACGAGCATCAGGTGCAGAAATGCGCCGAATTAGTCAGCACCATCGTCCTCGTGCGATCACTGGTTCATACGCACTCCCTAAAGTCATAGTGAAGCGTCAGACGGCAGCGACGACGAGCATCAGGTGCAGAAATGCGCCGACTTAGTCAGCACCATCGTCCTCGTGCGATCACTGATTCATACTTACATACTAATCTCGTAGTGAAGCGTCAGATGGCAGCGACGACGAGCATCAGGTGCAGAAATGCGCCGAATTAGTCAGCACCATCGTCCTCGTGCGATCACTGATTCATACGTACAAGCTAAAGTCATAGTGAAGCGTCAGACGGCAGCGACGACGAGCATCAGGTGCAGAAATGCGCCGAATTAGTCAGCACCATCGTCCTCGTGCGATCACTGATTCATACGTACTCGCTAAAGTCATAGTGAAGCGTCAGACGGCAGCGACGACGAGCATCAGGTGCAGAAATGCGCCGAATTAGTCAGCACCATCGTCCTCGTGCGATCACTGATTCATACGTACATCCTACAGTCATAGTGAAGCGTCAGACGGCAGCGACGACGAGCATCAGGTGCAGAAATGCGCCGCATTAGTCAGCACCATCGACCTCGTGCGATCGTAGATCCACACTCGCTTTCTACAAGCCAAGAGTCGAGTTTTATTGTTTGTTACCACGTATTCACATCACGGCTACTACTAGCCAACGTACTGTCTGCCAGCAATAGAAAACATCTCAGTCTCATGGCGCGTGGTTCTTCTCTGTCCTACCCACAATCTATTATTTCACCCATGAGCTCAACTCCTATCTCAGTCCCACCAGGCAGCCGCATTTTACTCGCCTCCTTCGTCCAATTTATATCTCCTGTTAGTCGAGCTTCGCGCATCTACATCTGTTGTCTACTTACATACTGGAGTGTCGATGCCCATCAATCAAATACGACCCGTGGGCCTCTTTAGTGTACGCTTTTAGGTTTCTGAAGTGGCACTCACGTTCTGTTATCGCCATGTTTCGATACCGCAAGTATGGACTGTCGGCGTCCTGCCATTCGCCAACAAAGCGCAGTGACTCACCCTTTCTTCATCTATCGTCTAAGAAGTCGCACGTTGCCTGCTTGTTAGCACGCCTCATCCTTGCCTTCTGGTGAATGAACCCACCCACTGTGGTCATTTGATTGTCTAGTCAGCTAATAGCAACGTCATGGTAATGCAACGAAACTCACAGTCTAGAACAATGGCAATGGAACCACATAAGTGAATTACTTCCGGCAGCTCCATATCCATCACGCGCACTAACCCACTTGATTGCGTGGAGGCAAGTGAGGTTCGGTGCGATAAGGATCGAGTCCCATCATTATTACGCTGATTAGCACGATCTCCGCTCTACTAGGTAACTCCTACATACAGTCTGATGTTATCGAACGCCGCGGGAGGGCAGCGAGTACGCGCACGAGAAATCCATGCCACTGATCAGCAGCCCTGTGTCCCGTAAGACATCACTTACATTCTGGTAACGGTACAGTGTGCAAGAAACAAGTTCAGTCGTTGGCCACGACGAGTGTAATCCTAGTTAGTTCTAGTCCGCTCAGCGGTCGAGGTACGCACCCTCTGTCATAGTCAAGGTCACGCATCAGAGGCCAGACCAATCGATGTCATTTCCCCGTCAGAGTAATGCCTCGTTCGGCACGAAGGACACGTACCCCCTGAATGCGTGTGACCATTCGAGGCAAGCCCAATGGTTCATCGACAGTCCCAAAGATGGTCAGCAGCATGCTTGGTTGGGGGACGGAACCGACACACCTTGTAGTCACAAATAAAATAGCAGTCGGTTGCCAGTCATGTTCACATTTCCGTGTCGGCGTTCGCAAGGTCAGCGTTGTGCTCGGTGATTAAAGCCGACGCGGTGCACCCACAGACTAGGGTAACAGCGGATCATTGAGCCACAGGAATCACGGGAAAGGAGCAGCAACGAAGGGATGCACTCACAGAATTTTTGCCTTCAACCTGACAGGCGTGCAGGAAATGATTCATCAACCCTCATCATGGCTATACGACGTCTAGCGCACCCACTGCGAAATCGCATCTCAGCAAACACCACAGACATATCAGACTCCAACGCACAATTATTTCAATCTCCATTGTCAGTCGGCTATTCGATTCGATTGATCTTGGTGCTCGTCGGCCTTTGCTCGCAGGTCGTTGTCAGAGGGCACGAGCGTTCATCCCACGTGCAGATCTGTGCACGAACCGGTACAGGGCGCCTATCACGTAGTATTGCCAAAAGCAGAAGGTCAAGTTGTGCTGGAAATGTTCGCGACGATTCCCGTCACTAGGTGAGATGTCATCAGGGTAGGTCCCTCGATTACTATGAGCAGGCTAAGATACACGTTCAGCGCCCTCGAGCCAGTTGATACAAGCATTGTTCTGGTGGCCAATCCACGCCCCACCCGTATGCATCGACCAATGGCTGCACCTTCTCCCATGGCACCGTGCCGCCAGCCTACTGCCTCCTTTCGCTTTTCTGCCCCGAGTCTGGTTGACAGCCTATTGGGGCGCTCACCCGAGGATCTTCCTTTCCTGTCGATCCCGATCCCCGCAGGGGTAAGGAACACTTCGATGTGGCGCTCCCGATCGGTTTCGGTCCCGCCATCAATGTCCGTCAATCAAATGGTCCAAGACGATCGCGACCATCATGCTGTTAAATGATATGCAAATAGCCATCGCCGTGCGTTCTTGCCTTGTCAATTACTTTGTGACGGGTCCTGGGGAAATAGATCCGTGAATATGGATGTGTGAAGGCATGTAATTTACAAGGACGGGGCTCACGCAATCGAGCGCTGCAATTCGGCCGATTTATCGAGTGGGATGTTGCCCTAGGGCATGATCGTTTGGTCAAAGAAATAAGAGAGGGCATGGGTGCCTACTCAAATTACATGCCCCGCCCGAGCTCGGGACACTCGAATCGGATGCACCGGGACTCCGGAAATCGCAAGCCGGTCAGTACAAGACAATGGTTGGTGCGGTATGAGTGGAATGAAAGTACGAATGTGTGCATTTGGCTTGTCGTTGGTGGACAAAATCCTTCATATCCTACCTGAAGTGCATTCTGTCTCATGCGATAGCGATCTTACAGTACGCTTTCAGCGATAGCCAAGCCGTCGTTCACGAACCGATGTCCCACATTGTGACTGACGTATGTGTGGATCTTGTGCATGAATGACAGAGCAAATTGTCAAGGGGAAACGGGGCCGCTACAAAAGCCAGTAGCACTGTAGTAGTGTTACGGGAACCGATCAGGCAGTACTCGTCAGTGCAATGAGTTCCGTTCATACAATCAGTCAGCGAGTCAAATGCCAAGTATATTCCAGTGTTGTTCGGGCTATCAGCATACAGTATAACCAACCAGAGAGGCGGGAAAAAAAAGCGGAAATAATATCGGACGTCATCAATCTCGTCAAGTCATCAAACCCTAATCAAGCGTGAAACGGTGTGCTAAATCAATATGATCTCGAAAAGTCCCGCGCCACCTCTTGTCCTAGTATTCCCTCAGCAGCCTCTTCCGGCACAATCGGCGGCAGCCGATCCTTGTACATCCGAATCTGCCTCAGCCGCTGCCTCCATGGCGTAATGTACTCCTCCCGCATAGTATCGTGTTTCGTGTGTACGTATATCTGTGCAAAGAAGTCTGCCAGCATGCTCGTCTGCCTCACCACGTTTGGCAAGTGTTTGGCCGATACGATCTTGAACTCTCCGATCATCCCAAAGTCTGGCATCCCTGGTGCCCGCTGAAGTACGACCTTGAAGAACTCGTCCGCGTGTGCATTGGACGTATAGGCAGATACACTTCCCACCGAATGGGGTTCGATGACAATGTTGACGTATTGGAACTGGGTCGCGAGCGTGTCGAACCGGTACGGCTTGCCAGAGTCGTTCCATACAATGCGCACGTAGTCGTTACCGATGTGCAGCTTTTTGGCCGCAAACTGGTCGTCACCCTCACGGTTTGGCATGAGTGTCGCAATGTGGTACAGCATCTGGACGATCGCATCCCACCACGCGTAGGTGTATTGTCCATCTGTGTCATAGTGCGAGTCGAGTCCGCCGGTGTACAGATCTTTTTGGTTCTTGAGTCGGATGAGGCGTCCGAGGTTGTCGAGGAACTGGGTGTATGCTGGTGACCCGGCACGGTTGCCGAGGATCTCGCGCTCGTCTGTTTGGCCGGGTCCGACGTATAGGATACCGACAGCATGGAAGTCCATGACGGGCACGCGGTCGATACCTCGCAACGTCCGACCAAGCAAGTCATCATTGGGAACGAGCCGACCGCGCAGAGACGCACGGCGGATATCGGGATACGGCGAGAGCTGGAGCGCAAAGTAGCTGGGGTCGAGTTCCAACTCTTTTGGTGCAGCGACGCCAGAAGGGCTGAGTAGTCCGCTTGGAATGGGTGATGGGGTGGATGTATCGTTTGCCGGTGCTTCATTTGGCATTGGCTGTAAACAAGTCCAAATCAAGCAATTCGCCACTAAATCAACCAAGCCTACTCACCTCGCCGCTAGCAGGTTCTGATTCACTCCCACTCTTCTGAGCTTCCACCGCTTCCAAAATCTCACCCGTCACCTGCTCTCCCAGTCCCAGGCCTGCGATGTTCTCCAGCTTGCACAAAAAGGTCGAGAGTCCGGACGGTCGACGACATTCGATCTCCAGCCACCCTGAATGGCGCAGGGTCTTGATCGTGATGATCGAGTTGCCAAACACCCACGATTTGCTCGTCACGACGCCTTCGCCAGTACTACCAGCCGGATTGAGCACGTTTTCGCGAAGCGTGGACATGCGTGGCTTGGATTCGGCGTTGGCATACGTGAAACGCGCGAGCCAGTCGAAACAGACTTCGGTGGGCTCATCGACTTGAGAGTAGTGCTCGTTGGCAAGTAAGAGGTGCCGTGTAATATAGGGAATATGCTTTGGCCGATCCTGTAGCTTGAGGGCGAGGAACCAGATATAGATCTGGTAGTATGCAAGGATGAGCACGTGCTGCGTGAGGGCGTAAGACTCCTTGTTTGCTGGACCGGCATGCGAGTCAGGGCGGTTGTGAAGTGTGATGTACTGCAAGGGAACGTGGAAAATGCGGCGGTAGTTGTCGTCTGTAAAGTTGGCGTAGAGTGAAGGGATCGATCCGATGATGCAGAGTAGCTCCAGGATATAGCCAGCGATGGTCGGGTTGGACATGATTTGCGATAACTTGTCCACAATCTCGCCAAGGAACTTGGTTGTCGAGGGCTGAAGCTCGAACGCCGCGATCGCCAGGGCCTGAAGACATGGCTTGACCGTCGTCGTGTTCTTGTTTAGTCCGCGAAGGAAAGTCTGCAAAAGCGCATCTTGTAGCCACTTGTCAAACGTTCGGTGATAGCTCATGAGCGTAGTAAGCGTATGATACGCTAACCCCTGCACATCCGTCGCCTTGAGGCCCACTGGGAGAGGTCCGACATTCGTGGTAAGCTTGTCTTCGTATACAATCTTGCAGAACTCGGACAACAGTCGGATGATTGCGCATCGCGTTCTTGGGCCACAGAACAAGTGCTTGTTGGACATCTGGACCGGAAGATGGCTCAGAGCGTATGACAGAATCTCCCAGTCGGTTTCGGCAGTGATTAGGTCGATCATGATACACACATATGCCGATACGGGCAACCACAGCTGAGGAATAAGTCCATCGTGGGTCGGCTCTATGCGTTGCTCATAGGTAGTCATGCCCTCGCTCGGGCGAGTGCCAAACGCAACATCAAATGGCACAGCGTCTGGAATAGCCCAAATCGGCGGCTTGGCTGGCGCAGTCGCAGGCGGACCAGGTTGACGTGACCGACTCCGACTATCGCTGGCTCGACCCCTCGAAGGATTTCGCCCGATTCGCACACCCTCGGTTGCACTCGGCGTGGTCGTCGTCATCCCCCGATTACGCTTGTCCCTCTCCCGATCGCGGGTGCGGGGTTCAGGGGCAGGTGGATCCGTCGCGCGGGGTCGGAGAGGGGTGCGATTGATCAAGTGTGCAAATGGTTCGATCACAGGGTCGACATCCATGACAACGTATAGCCGATGGTCCCGGTCGGCCCGAAGTCGGACCAGCCACTGGAGAATTGCGAGGCGAGCATAGGGACAGCACGATTTACCGTCGATGATATGAGACCGTTCTTCGGCCGCGTCCGATGCGGGGTCGAGCGAATCGCCTCGCACCGGTGAAAGAAGCGCCAGCAGGTCGCGCATGACGAGGATACATTGGAACGAAGCTGGTGCACGAGCGGTTCGTTCAGCCGACGAGAGCGAATGGGGAGGAGAAAACGCCAGGGCAAAGAACGTCTTGATGAGTGTTACGACTGCAGCCATGGCTTTGCACCCTTTAACATGGTCTACGCTCGATCCGGGTGGAGGAGGTACAGCTGGACGAACGGGAGCAGCAACCGGGTCGGAAGGAAGTTCGCGAGGAGTCAGAACGCTTGGCGTCAACGCGTTGAGGAGCGTCATCATTGGGGTGGGCGACGAGTCACGCGTCCGAGAATGACTTTGGCTGTCTGGTGAAGTGGATTCGGTTGGAGGAGGGTCGTCTTTTGGTGGAAGGTTTGGACAGTCCGCGTCCCTTCCGATAAGCGCAACAAGCAGCCGTAGCCGTTCTTCGGTATTGCCTCTCCCGTCCGTCTCGGTCGACCCAGCTACGATCGCGTCTCCGAGTACTTTGAGCGCAGAAAGCACGACCTGCAGCTCAGGCTCGCGAACCAGGTTCCGATCGTCTGCCTCCCATACTTCGAGGCATAGATCCACAATTCCACGCCGATGGTCGACCAGATCTCGCACGCCAAAGTATAGCTTCGCCACCGCTTGCGCAAGTTCAATACGCGCGAGGCTCCGACCGGGTTTGTAGAAATGCTGGAACAACTGGCGCAAGTTATTGAGGTATCCGGGTGTGGATGGCGTGAGGAGGGACATGGACACATAATGTTTGATAATCGTCACCGCCGCTTGGTCCGTCAAGAATGCCGACTTGGACAGCAGCGTCGTCGTCATGGGTGGACTGATGGGTGTCGACAGTCCTATTTTCCGAATTACCCCGACAAGGGTGTGGACCACGGGCGGTAAACTCTCTGGATCGGATGCTGGAACGAGCACATCAAGCATCCCAGCCCGACTTGGACCACGTCAGCACACATAAACCCAACTAGTCACCCACGCACCTATACAACGGGAATAGCTCGACGGCAGCGGCGATGACTTCGCCTACAACCCGTCCCTCCTCGATCCCAAACGCCTTTTCGTTTTCCGCGGCCTCCTGAAGCAAGTCATCCACAATCCCAAGCGCCTCGCATAACACAGCCTCGACTGGAGGACCGAGCGCGACTTTTCTCGCCCATGCCTCGAACGCAGGTCCCAGGACACCTACAATCCGATCTGTCTCCCATGCGCCACTCGCTCCGTCGGGTTCCTTGTTAAACATCAACTCCATGAGCTCGAGCTCGGCCGCATCTATCAACACGTCAGTAGGCGTACATGAGACCCGTCACGAAACGCTCCAACCCAAGCCGTGCTCACCCATGCTCGGCACGCCTGCCATGGTCCACGAGCCCCCAGCTTCCTTCTGGAAACGCGCACGCGCCATGCGGGGGATTGCTGCTTCGCGTACAGACAGTCGGATGGCGCGAGTTGCGCCGAGGGAGATCAATGCGTTGCGGCCCATGGCTTCATCTATACTATCGTTAGAGTTTGGTAGTGTACCAGATTAGGGACATACCAGCTGCACCGGGAACAGGAACCAATAATCCCAACAACATCCTTCCGACCGCAACTGCATACGGTCCCGACAGTAACACCTTGAACGCACCGCAGACCTCGCCCTCGAGCTCGAACCGGGAATAGGCGTCGACCCAGTCGACCTCCCCACCAGGCTTTTTGCCATTGACATCAATGCTGCCTTTACGACCCTCGCTTCCCCGCCGCACGCCATCGCTTCCTCTCCTCGCACCTCCTAGACTGAGCGCGTCACTCCCTCTTCGCCTCTGTCGCCCACCAAGTACGAGGACTTCCATCGGGGTTTTGACCACAGCAAGCACCAGGGCGAGATGCTCCAACATATCGCGTAGTACGATCGGCGGGATATGGGTCTGTTTTTGGAGAGATCGAGCCAAAGAAACGAACCGCGAGGCAGCGACCGCATATGGGGTGAGGCTGGACGTGTCGTCAATCGTGTGGATAGGTGAGGCGGGCGTAGCAGGAGATATAGGCGAAGCCAAAGACGAGGGGTATCGCCTGTGTCCGTTTTCGGTGGGGGTATGTGCATCTCGGTCGATACTCTCGCTCACAGCTCGACAGAATATCTCAACCACCGCCCCAACCTCGGATTCGTCGAATCTCGGGGCATTGCATCGTAGCACATCTTCGAGGAGCCGGAGTGTCGAGTCGATACATTTTTGGGCTTCGGGGTTCGGGATAGCCTTCACTGCCGCGTCAACCCATCCTCCAACAACCCGGACAAATGATTTGAGACCGAGAACATCCCGTCCTCCGTCGGTCAGAATCCGGACTGTCCGATCGCGTTCCGTCCACTCGTCAGGATCGAACACCGCTTCAGTCTCTTCCGTGAGTGTGGACCATAACAACGCCCGCTCGATGGCCGACCCAGTCGACTCTCCCCACGCACCCACGACTTGCCAGCCACCCCTCGCTTGGCGTTTACGAAGGCACCGGACAACGTCTGCGAGGACACTCGCGCCAACCTGTGCGGCTGAGCTCAGTCCTGCTGGGCCTGCGCCGACTACTGCACGTGGCTGGTTCGAGAGGGACGAAGGGTGCCGGAGGTGTTGGGCCAATTGAGCTGCGAGGATGGTTGGATGGACTTGGATAGGCGAGTCATCCGAGGGTATAGTGAGCGCCATCAGCAATACGTCCAGGGGCTGTAACTTGAGCGGTAGTTCAACGGGTGGAGGGGTGGGCAGAAGGTGGGATAATGACGTGGAACCATGGACATGGGCAGTGGTGACGACCGTGTTAGGAACTGTGCCCAAAGTGGAGAACGGAACAAGTGCAGAAGACATGGCAGGGGATACTAGAGGAGGGGTGGGCCGATAGTGTTCGGAATCTGGTGAGGCTGCGACGAGATTAGACCAGGTGGGTGGTAAAATCAAGCACTTACCAGTCTCGAGGTTGTTCCGGCTCGGTCTCCTTGCAAGAATAGAATCAGTTTTGGCCAGCGCTGGCTTGGCCTTTCGTGCGATATGTCCAAAGAACGAAAATGCACGCGAACTACGACTGGGCGTATGTGCCCCGCCAGTGCCGGCGTGACTCGACTCGGAGGTTTCTCGTCCATCATTTTCATCATCCTTGTCGCTCCGATCTCTTCCTCTCCCTCTCCATGCCAGGGCGGCACGTTCCTCCTCTCGTTCGTTGCTAGCCATCAGAATATCGGCCTTGGACCGCACTCGACGTGGTGCAGGGCCTTGTCTGCCCACGCTCTCGCTCGTAACCGCAATATCGTAGTGCCCCACACTTGACGCGCGTAATGCGAGACTTGTTGGTCGTCGTTTGGCGGGAAATGGTCTTGGAGGCGGCAGCGGATCGGTGTGGTCGCCCAAAGGAGATGTAACGGCAACACCCGACGAATGGCGCTGCTCCGTTACCAGTCGTATCGCTTCGGCTACGAAACACGATTAATTCCCATAATTGCAGATACGACTCCACCTACTCTCTGGAGACGCGTCCGGGGAAGAGAACGCTGGAAGATCCGGGGTTGGTGATGTTGGACGTGAGGTTTCCGATGCCGAAGAGTTGCGCCGCGACAGTCGCCCGAACAACGACTTTAACCGCGTGTAAGACATCTCAGCGTCGTCCGAAACAAAAGCTACACATGTGTTTTTATCACGTTCGTTTATTCCTCGTGCACGGATTTTGGGAGGATTTTGGGTGCGGCCTCGTGGTTGTGGTTCAGAACGGTCGGGTACGTCATTCCGGCGTTACCCGGGCGGCTACAAGTTGATTGCCCGAAGACAAACACCGGGACCGAAATCGCGTCCGAGGATGAGGATTCGGCCGACTCCTCGGCAGTGAAATGCGAGATAAAGGTCTGCTATGTCATCTGGCTGCTTATCACGTTGAGGGCCGTATATTTGCTCGGCGATAACAATTCAAAATATTATCGTCAATAAACCCAATTTGTCTCGGTACAAACAGGATCCCGTCAAGTGGAACTTTCTCAAATAAAAAAAAGTTTACAAATAGCCATACTGTAGCTTATTCTCTAGTAGCTCGGATTGAGCACTCCATGTTTCAGGCCAAATCGCTGTAAACCAATCATGTCCGCTCTGGCGTTATTTGCTGGACCACACACATCCTCCAGAGCGGATCCGTGCGCTGGTAATATTCTGCGACAATGGCGGAAATTATTACCCGATGGAGTTGGGCGTCTCTGTGGTGGATCACGAACTCGAGGCTGTTGTGATGGAGCTGAGTCGAATAGTTATTGCTTGTGTCAAGATTAGTACTGACTTGGTATTTACTGGTAGGCGATATCGCTACGTGTAATATCGGGTATCTGCCACCCCAGGCCGGAAAGAGTTCAAAATTTCCGACCCTCAGCACTACGGGTTGAATTAGTTTCGTGAATTCTTTATACGTCACACTGTGGGGTCTCAGGTTACTGAATAACATTAGCAAATGTACACAACCAAAAATGTCCGCTTTCAGTGAGCTGTCACATCATTTTTCAACCATCTCGCACATGATTGGCTGCCATCAGTACCATAAACGGTAAAATTGAATGGGTTCTGCAGCTTATTTGCCCCCCCAGTCACTCCTGAAGATAATCTTCAGCGCATCAGTCACGGAAAGCGGATACACCTAGTAATTTAAATCATGAGTTTTCAGTGTTGATATGGCTAGGATTCAGCGCACTTAGCGTCCATAGTGTCATCTGTATCGGAGGTCCTGGCGAAACACAATCCCAGGCGCCCAGGCTCATGGGTACCCTCTTTGGCATGACTGAGGAAAGCGCCCAAGGCTGTGTACTTCCACAGCACTATGCGTACCGATCGGCCGCAGATGCAGTAATGACATCTCTGCTTCCAGTTCAAATCTTCAGTTCCCAATAGTCAAGTAATCCTGGTATGTTTATGCGCATACATTCATGATCTAATTGCTCATCACATGCAAGTACAGGTCGGACTACTATCAATTAGTACCTAGTCAACCACCACGAGCTCAGCAACCACCTTTCAAAAACCCCGTTTTGTTAGAAGAACCAAAAATGCATTGCTCGTACTACGACTCATTATGGTTTTGAGGCTCGGGTTTCTTGACGTCGCAACAATGCTTTTTTATATCTGAGGCTCATTAACTGCATCGGAGTGCTAGATGGAATTTACTCGCAGATTATTCTCCTCTATAAACAGATGATTCGTTATATGCGCCTCTTTTAGGTTAGAAATTCGGGGAATGGCATCAGATTACGTTGGGAATTAGACCGGCGATTGTCTGACGGGAACATTCTCTCTGAAAATTGTTCCGATAACGGACCGTGCATTAGCTTGTCTCTCCTGGATTGGTCCCGCACCCACCACTCTGAGTTTGAGTTAGACAAGGCGGCGTGCATTGGCGTTGCCACTCGAAAACCAATTACTCGACCTTCTCTCGTCATCGGCCCACATACCATCACTCCGACGGGCACGCTCACGCTGCTAGGAGTTTGCCTTGATCGGGAGCTCAGATGGAAAGACCATGCAAACAACGTACTCGCCAAGGGCATGGCCTGGGTCTCGCAGCTCAACGGACTGGCCAGGTTCTCCTATGCTGCTTGCTTCAACGCCCACTTACCTCCATTCTTCGAAAGTATCCTTCACTTGAGTTTTAGGCCTAAATCGTGCCGGAAATTACTTGCAATGCTAATAATTATAGTAGATATCCAATGACTGACACCAACGTGGGACTTGTATTCATACAGAGCCCTCACAAAGCAGAGTCTTCGATAATTTGCTTCATTTTCTCTGACCTCGGTGTTATTCTGCACGTGAACGGCTGAGGGTGTCTATAGTCACGAGGCACAATAGGCGGCACCGTTCAGCATATCCCCTTTCCGTTGAACTCCAGACTTGCTCACCTCACAACACTTCCATGATATTCTAA
The DNA here is from genome assembly GCA_037039685.1 of Ceratobasidium sp. AG-K. Lineage (NCBI taxonomy): Eukaryota > Fungi > Basidiomycota > Agaricomycetes > Cantharellales > Ceratobasidiaceae > Ceratobasidium > Ceratobasidium sp. AG-K. Next base: position 2,367,692 of record JAWNGF010000007.1, on the reverse strand, counting down.
TGACGGTAGCGTTGACTTTCCGTCACTTCCCACTAAAGGCGAGACGTTGTATGCAGCTAGCGTAAGGGCAGCCGATAACCAAACGGATGATTGAGCCACAGCGACTCCAGGGCAACGCCTGAAAATTCTCTGAATCAGTCAACGCACTTCTTCTGCCTACACAAGCCTACCGTCGACCGAATCCGAACACAACGTCTTCAGGGTTACTCTCCCCACGAGGTCCAAGGAACCGAGCAGGGTCAAAACTTGCAGGGTTCTTGTACACCTCTGGATCATGCAGCATGTACCAAATGTTGGCAATCACCATCGAATTAGCTGGGATACTCATGCCTGTTCCACATGTTACAATAAGTGTGGCGGAATGTATTGGCCGGTAAACATACCATTGTACTCGTCATCATGAGTAGCCGAATATCTATGCGGGATACCAATCGGTCCAAGTGGCTGCCATCTCAATACCTCCTTGTACAAAGCTTCAACATATGGAAGGGAGGCGCGGTCAGCGAGGGTCGGGAGCCTATCTTTACCAATGACCTTGTCGATCTCCTCCTGCGCTAATTTTTGAACTTCCGGGTAATGAAGCATTGCGACAAAAAAGCTTGAAACGGCAGAAACGGTCTAATCGGAGTTTAATTGAGATTACGTCTCACCAGTATAATCAAAATCTCACTGTATCCGCCCCGCCGGCGTACAACGCGGCCGCCGTCCACTAGTGCGTAAGTAGAATGGCCTGTTCAGGAAACTCAAAGAACCATGATGTTAAGATACCTGTACTTACCGGTATTAGAGCTTTATCGACTTTGAAACTAGTGTTATCCAACCACGTAGACACGAACGAAGCTTCAGCCACCCCTTGGGTCTGTAGACACATGAATCCCTGGTCAGGAATAAAGCATGCCAACAATCAACACAACAACAGACCAGTTGCTTGTTCACAAATGCCATTGGCACGTTCACTAGGTCGGATAATTGTTTGCGCCACTCGATTGCTGTCCGTTGGAACGGTGCCCAGGGAACGTATTTAACTAAATTTGTTTGCTCAGTGGAATTAAAATGCAGATGGGTAGACTGACGCACGTGCTGGGATCAAATCGACCATAAAAGACCCAGGAGTAGTCGCTTGTGAAAAGGAGTCCATAGCCCGTTCCGCAATTGCAATGTACTCGTCATTCTGATCCTTGGGGGTGTATCCATAGGTGAGTCGGGCAACAGTTGCACCGGACGTGCTGTGTCAGTTACTTTCAGTCAATGCCAGGAAACCTCGAGTTACTAATTGCACCTACTACCGAATATGAGCCAGAAGATCATCGGGTGTATGCAGTAGCTTCTGGAGGAATCGGAGCGCCTCTTGCTCCTGTTGAGGCCACCAGTCCTAACAATACAAATCAAGATATGAATAGCTGACGGTTAGAATAATAATACCTGCATAACCTTCGGGTTCATACTGCTGTGTAGCAATTTACGCATATCTCGTGCACGATTGGCATAATCTGCCATTCCAATCATGTCGCTCCAACCCACACTGGTGTGAGCCAATAATTCAGCATCAAATATTCGTCATTTAGTGGGACCACCTACAGTTCACTTGCCATTACCATATGGGGCCTGTCGCTATATGCACCTGGCCTATGCTCAAGCAAGTCCGCTGCGGCTTTGCGTGAATTGAGAATTATCGTGTCGCCCCCCAGTACATTGAAGTGTATAACATCCGAATCTTCAAGATCGTTAGCGACTCGGACAGTACAACCACAGGAGCCTTGAGACCCACTGGTTCGCTGGCCCCATCGAACAAACCACGACCAATTCGGCTCTTGACTGGAAGGCAGCGACAACAAGCTTCCAATGAACGGGTAGCTCGGTGGGCCGGGAGGCAATGGCAGACTCGATCTGCTCGAATGCTGAGTCTGTCGAAGGTAGAGAAGGACTAGAGCCAAGGCCGCTGAGCCACCGACTGCATAGTCAGTATGTGTAAGGGGCATTTTTCGCTTGTGTTCCAATCCATGAGACGCGAAATGAGTGCTTATAAGCAAACCCAAGTGCTAGGCGATGGCTAGCCTACCCGAGCAGGAAATTCTAAAGACCCCCGGAGCTCTCTCAACGGTGAAGTTGTGCCGATCGCAGTCGCCTGAAAACTACTTGTGGAAATAGTTCCGGTTCTCTTCGGAAGAAATTGAAGCCGACGGATTCACAACTTGCTGTGTACTAGCCGTTCATAATGGCGGGGTACGCGCCACTTTGTTTGATATTCTCGCTAAGTTTTTTGAGCCAAGGCCGGCACCAGGAGATGAAAAATGTATTTATGTGTCTGGTATCGGATAGATGTGCTATATTTAGATATATCAATACGTGCTACGGCCTGACTGTGCAATGAAGACCCGACCATAAACCCCGGGCATATTGAGCCCAAAGAGCGCTCGGGCATAGTCATCCTCCGTGAGATGCGTGTAGAAGCCGAATCAATCTAGTTCATTGCTCAGTCAAGGTTTTTACCTGGAATGTACAGATTCTCGTTTTTCCATATCATTTTTATTTCCTGGTCCTCATTTCACCTAGGACTCCATGCCTTGAATGAAGCCTTTTATCTCAGAATTTATTGGAAACCGCGGGCTCACAAGCCCGATAGACCGAGCAAAATCGGAAATTCGGCCATTGAGGCCTCTCGGTGATGCTGAAGAATCACCCGTGGTTCGAAGGCTCGGCTTAGTACTTCATGTAGAAGCGCTACAGTTTGAAGCACGCGAAAAGGGTACTGATAGCGTGGGGAATATTCATGATAACTGACTATCCTACGGTCATAGGTTTTTGTGACAGCCTAACGCGTAAGCTGCACGACGATGGGAGTGAGCCGAGGAAATCGAAGCTGAAGCAACCTGTCAACGTAGATTGACCGGTTTTCAGTTTGTTTGCTGCGAGCAGCGACAAAAATAGGAACTCCGGGTATGTTACCGGGCCGTGAGCGCATAGCCTAGGGGTGTCAGAGTGGCATATGTCTACAGTGGCGTGGAGTGAGCAGTCAATGGAAGAATAGCTCGCATGAGGTGCTTGTGCATGGATGGCAAGGGGCAAGCTACTAACTGAGGAAGCCTAGATCGCCTTACGACCTTTTCTCTCCAAGCTTTCTAAGATTTTATATATACGGCCAGCATCAAGCGAGCTGAAAGGTCCTGCGAGTGACGCCCAACGCTGTAACAAGGTAAATGCGTGATGATTTACCTTAAATTACATTACGGTTTCACGATAGTTTCGTCGATTCTCGAAAGTCCAGAGATTAGATCAGGAGCATAATAAGAAATTGCGAGAACAGGTTCACTCCCGAGCCCGAGAGCGCACATTTCCTGCAGCTACAATACAAAGCACACACTTTTCGGACTTGCCCATTGATTGAAGGGGGAAAATACGGCTAACCGGGAAGGTGAATCACAGAGCATAAGTTGTGGTGTCAATCAGTCACAATTAAGCGCGCACTTTCATATCTAACCACCAACCTTTTTCATATGGAGCAGGTGAGAGCGACCGGAACGGCGGGAAGCTCGCCGACAGCGCCCGACACGGTCACGTGTGCCAGGGCGGATCGCCACGTGACGCTCGCCCCCACGCGGTCGTCCTCCTTCAGCTCGCCAATTCAGGTCCTGCCCAACCCTATATCAGGAACTCGCAACGACGCCATTATGAGTGGACCAGTAGAAGGACCGATTGCGCTTGGAACCTCGGTGCTACCCCCGACCCCTAGCCTTGCTTCGTCATCACGAACCAGAGCACCCCTCCTTTCGACCAAAACTCCCGGCTCGAGCTTTAGAGCTGTCGCCGACGTCAGACTCGAGCTAAATGTCGCTCGGATATCTTCTGATATGGGCGCGAGGTTGGTGGTTGCATTCGTAGAGTTGTTGTTATACTTGAAGGGCCAAGTTCCTTTGTGAGTTTTCCCTTGCGACTTTTGTGTCATTTGGGTAGCTAATCCCTCACGTTTTTCGGCCAGTCCTCCATCTCAACTACGGAGAATGGTTGCCGGCGGGCGAAAAGGAAGTCCACACCAAAATAAGGTAAGCTGGTGATTCCTTAATACTACGCTCTGGTAATAACAGATGACATTTCCAAGCTCCTAAAATCACTTTATACCCTGTCCGACGATTTACCGTCTACACTGCGATCGGTTGGCTCCCAGAAAACCGTCACTCTTGCTGTTGTGTTCGGCTTGGGCCGCGAAAAGTGCTTCCTTCAACTCTCCGGAGCTGATTTCGATCAGTCGCAACCAACCGACAGCGATATGGGCCTCATCGACCGAGCACTCGAGCCAACAAGACCTCTGGGCCAAGAATCTCTTCCCAACGAGAACCTGAAATACAACACCGTGCCCATCAAACGCCGCTCCCCGCGCCCTCCTCTCCAAGAATTATCCTCGATCGACTCGCTCTCCTCCCAACTCTCGTCCATCTCGCTTCGGCCCAACGCAGAAGAGTCGCTCATTCGCCAGTCCGAACGAGCGCTCTCCCAAGCAATGGCCTGCTCAGAGGTCGAGTTTGGTGGTCATTTGCAGCCGATGGGCGCGCAGGTCTATCTCCGAGCTCCTCGAAGCTTCAAGCATAGCTCTTGGGGAGTTCGCCTCGAGGCTGCGTGGATGCTTGATGGGCCTCTGGGTGATCTAGTCGCTGGAGAGGCGACCAGGGTGGAAACCGTTCGTATCTCCGCCAAGGATGCTATACTGGTGGACTTGGACGAGGAGGAAATGATATGGTGGGGTTGGGATGGTCGACTAGCAGGGTACGCATGACCGGGTTGTATGACTGGGCGTTGTGTAGATATCTCGGACATTGATCTTGGGGTATATGGGACACAATCTTTATTGTATCATTAACCACAACTTGGGGAGTGGTGGGACGTTCTGCATTTCTATTCATTTGATTGCCAGCGTGGTAATGCTTCTGTGTAACGTAACGGCTTGTGCGAATCAATGGCCCATTTACATTGTTTGATTTCGTGCGGTTTGCGACGAGCCTCTTGAAAAAAAAATCCCAGTGGCTGAATTGTTCTTTGGGTCAAGTGTATCCATTGTACTCATTAGATTTGCCGCTGAAGCGCTCCAGGTGTGGTAAATTTAAATATGTTTAACAGTCACGTGAGTTTGCACACACGTGACTTACGCGCAACCCATCGCCCTCTTCGCTCCTCATTCGCCATACCAGCCAAAATGTCCAATTTTGACGAGGAACTCGCGCTGTGAGCACAATTATCTACGTATACAGCTGATTATTTATGGATGAAAATAGAGCGATATCACTTTCCCTCCAGGACCAGAATGCCCGCGCCACGAATTCCAAGGAGGAGCCAATTATGATAATCGATTCTAGTGATGACGATGAAGTCATCTCTATTACAGACAGCCCGTACCCACCAAAAAGGCCAACCGCGAGTTCCTCCAAGAGGATACCTCCGACTGCTAGCACGTCTGCAGCACCGCACAAGGCGATACCTTCAGCGCCCAAGGTGGAGGTTAATGAGGTCGATACTGCCACGGAAGACGAAGAGGATACCGCTACCGAAGATGAATCAGACGATGAAGTTCAACGCAAACCTGGGGTCCCGTTGATCGTCGGCAAGGAAAAATCCGTTGCCCGTGCGCGACCATTACCCGCCTCTTCGGTCAAGGGCCAACCTTCGAAGACGACCAGCCTGGACCCGGCATCAGCCTCGAAACCAGGAGAACCAGTTTCGAAATTGTCCCCCTCTGCGACGTTCCGAGCCGAAAGAGCGAAAATGGAACAAGAGCGTCTCGCTCGATTGAAGAGACGGCGCCCGGACTTGCCCTCGCAGAGTAACGATTCTGGCAATAATGATGTTGATGAGCTGGAACAAAGACCATCAAAGCGACCGTGCGTTTACTTTATCATGTCCAATCCGATGAAGCACGCGCTCAATTCCAGGTACCTCTAGCTCTCCAGCTATAAGCGTATCATCTTCGACATCGTCCTCCAAGGGTAATTCCACGACAAAAGGAGGTGTGTATGCTGGCTCGTTCAACGTCCCTGACATATCCGGATGTTTCTGGCACGGCGCACTCCGCCAGACCGCAAACAAACATGCCATTCCATCTCAGGACACGAAGCCCGTCTTCAGACTCACCACAGACATTCTTCCCCCGATCAACCCAACTGAATCCTCGTCAAAATCAACCGCTAGTGGCCTCAACAACACGCTATCGTTCGCTATCGTTTCCTCGTTTTCCCTTGACTTGCCTTGGCTGCATTCCCTATTACCTCCGGGGGTGCCTGTAATTGTTATTACCCAGCCGGGACCGAGTGGCCGAGCCGAGGTTCACTATACTTTGCCAAGTTGGGTCCGCACATCTCCAGCGCTAGCCGGTGGACGCGGATGTATGCACGTCAAGGTACGCTGGGTCGTGCGATTCATGGTAGTGTTACTGATAAATAGCTGGCTCCTAGTTGATGATGGTAGGTCTCGCAAAGAACTCTACCGTCGTAACGTGACTAATTGCGCGTCCAAAGCTGTTCTATAAAACCGGGAGATTGCGTATTGTAATTCCCACCGCCAACTTTGTGCCCTATGACTGGAGGGATATCGAAAACGTAGGTCCTTTTGGGAACCCCCACCTCGTATGTGCTTTCCGTGGCTTATTTGCTCTAGTCTGTGTGGCTGCAAGACGTGCCGCTCCGTACTGCTCCAGCCGCCTCAAGTCAGGCTGGGGCCTCAACAAGTGACGCCAAAGTGGAGAGTTTTTCCGAGGCACTCGAACGGGTGTTAAAAGCACTGAATGTAGCCCCCGCGCTAGAAGCTCACCTAGTTGACCAGCGGGCTAACGGGGAGGTTGGACTCCCGCTTCGGTCCATCGGTCCGTAATAATTTAACATCTTTACACTGCGTACTGAATATTACACGCCATGTAGATGAACTGCACAGTCGTTGGGATTGGTCTCGTGTAACCGTCCGTCTTATCCCAAGCTTAGCCGGAAAGCATACTGGCTGGCCTTCAGTCCTGCAAGTTGGGCATGTAGCACTGATGAAAGCCATCCGAGATATCGGAGCAGCGAGCAAGCAAGTTACGATTGAATGCCAGGTAAGGACGGCCACACTTATGCCATACTCAAGTCTAATCGCCGCTAATAACTTAGGGGTCATCCATCGGGTCCTATTCTTCTGCATGGACTAATGAATTCATATCTTCCGCCAAGGGAATCTCGCCTGACACATGGCTAGACACCCCAAAGAGCAGACGATCCAAGGTTCCTCATCCCCTTGGATTGAAAATTATTTTCCCAAGCCTGCGTACCGTAGACGCGAGTGTTCTGGGTCGGGAAGTACGTTGCTGATATTCTTCCGCCACCACGTTACCTTGCTAATTCGATAGCTTTCGTGACAGGGGGTGGAACTATGTTTTGTAATCGCAAGCAGTGGGATGCGTCCACATTTCCAAAGACCCACTTTTTCGATAGTAACTCTAAGAGAGGGAAGATACTGATGCACTCAAAGGTGGGCATCAACTCAGGATCGGGTCAAGTGAGCTAATTATAAACCAAAGATGATTCTGGGATTACCCGGAGACGATGGTAAAAATTCGGTGGAGACGAAACCTGAAGCTTGGCTGTACAGCGGGTGAGCAGCATTGCCCACTAATGAAGGCTTATTTATGTTAACCTAACTCGCGACATAGCAGTCATAACTTCACGCCCTCCGCGTGGGGAAACCTCTCAGGCAGTGGGTTCACGCCAGTCATGAATGTAAGCCTGCCAGACGATTGAGAGTTTCCGAACTGAAAGTAATCTCAAGATAACCAATTACGAGTTGGGTATTCTCATGCCTTTGGAAAGTGAAGCCCAAGGGGATGACTTGGCCTGCTGGAAGCGTCCGGCTAGGGCTTATGTAGAGGGGGAAGATGTACCTTGGGTGAGTATCGAGAGTTGTCCCACGGTGGTGGATCATTTACCAACGCCTTGTAGATGCAAACGGAGTATTTGTGAGGGAAAATTCTATCATAATGACCAAAGGGGTAATGCCGCTACGTTCGATCGGACTATGTGTTGTATTTCTTAAGGGATACCATGTGTGTATGCTGCAGCTCTCGAACGTATTAATGCGAAGCCGCTTTTTATTATTGGCACATTCAGCTCCACTAATTGGGCTCCTTCCGACGTTGTAGGCTCTGTCAGCTTAAAAGTACAGATTGGAATGGTATTTCTTGCACGTTCGACCGCAACAGCTATTCTACTCAATCTACTTTGCTCCGACCACGAACAGCTTTGACTATTTCGATAAATCGTTTCCTGTCAACCCACAAGCTACCGGCCAATAGGTTATCAGAACTTTTTCACATAATCGTCAATAACTAGCCACTCACCATATCCCTAGGCTTACAACCCCGCATCCAACACATACACCTGCATGCCTCAGCTGGTTTTGGCTGAATTGCTGTTCACTCCAGCGCGCCACCAGTCCACTTATCCCAAACGCTACAATACCTGGAATGCATGGGCGAACGTTGCGAATCGAGAATAACCTTGGCCCGAAATATTGTTGTGCAAAGAACCATCCGTATGCGGCCCTTGCGCCCAAATTGGCGACATTCGCCCAAATCAACATGGTGTCGTCCCACGGGAATCCAAGCACCTCTGACGCGCCCACGCTCACTCCCGCGAGAAACATGCAGGAAAAAATGACCATCCACTTGGCCTGCGAGTTGAGTTGGGAGGGCGAGGCCGTTGCATGGACAAACGCCTCGAGGATACCGTTAAATCCCATCGCAGGAATATACGCACAGTAGGCGCGAAGAATCCTGGGAGCCGCGGTGGCACGATATTGGGCGGGAAGAAGAATTGATGACAGGAATGGGATGAGGGGCGAGAGAAGAGTCGTAAGAGCAAGTAGAAGGTGAGAGTGTAAATAGAGAATAGACTGGAGAGTCTGAGACGCTTGCGTTAAAGAGGCGGAACTGGGCGTCGTCGCTTGCGACTTAGGAACATCGGAGGGCGGGGAGAGTGTCTTGGAAAAGTACAATCTACTAGATTCCTCGATTGGTTGGAAAAGAATTCGCGCAACGAGCGAGCCTGTTGGTTCGTAAGAATAGTAGACAGCATGAACTAAGTAATAAAATGCTGACCGTAGTTGGAAGCTACAGCGTATCCACCCTGATCCTCCAAGGGCGAAACCCGAGAGATGACAATACGATCACCCTCTGTCAGGAAGTGCTTGAAAACCGATTGCCCAGTCATGGTCAATGCTAGTTTCAGAGACCCCGATTCGAATGGGACCGTACTGTTGCAGAACCTCATCAGTCTCAACTCATGAGTCCTGCGGGATCATGCCGACTCACGTTTTCCCACCTTGGGATGTTCGCCTTGGCACAATTTGAATTTGACCCTCTTTCCAAAACGCGAGTATATAAACCGTAAAAACGGTAGTGGCATACGCTAGCTGTCCCCCTGCGAACGCAACCAAGCTCCAGTGCTCTCCCGCAAGAAACAAAGCAAGGACAGTGAATACGCTACGAGAAATGATCGCCAATCCTTCTGCTCGCACGCGGATATTGAACCTCATCAAGCTTTGTGCGCGGTTGTGTAATGGCTCGGCGAGAAGATCGACTAACGCTGCGAGGGCATAGATGGATACAGCCTGATCAAAGTAGGGTTGTGCACGAGTCGCAGGAGAGGCGATGGTTCGGTACGCCAGAGTCAGACCAAACGCAAGTGGCGCACCAAGAATAACCGGTAGAGTTGATACATTGGTTATGCCGATAGAGTCAGAGCGCTCCCTGGGTACACGTAACAGTGCATTTCGAACGCCTTCACGCGAAAGAAATAGGACTGTGGATAGTAGAAGGTCGAGTTGGATTGCAGCCGTGCCAAAAACTTTGGGAGAGGCAAGTCTAAGCAGAAGTTGATTGAGCGTGAAGGTAGCGAGGCGGGATAGAACCTGAAGACCAATCAATGAATATGCAGAGGTTACGGAGCCTTTTGCAAGGTCATCAGCCGGCCGTTTCTCTTTTGAGCTGGTCGTTGTCATCTGAAGAACGTGACGTGTTAACGCTGGGCGACTATGTCTACGTGGCAGTGACCATGGCACAGCCGCGCATACAGGCGGCTGATGTGCGTTGTGACAAATGTTTTGCTGCCAGCAGGAACAACAACCGCACTTGCATACGAATTAATTACTGGACAAACCGCCAGGAGTATATGTCTGAGAAATCAAACCTACACCAGTAGACCGCCGCCAATAACGCAAACAACGAATAAATTCAACTACCAAGGAAACCCAGGCTCGAACTCAAGTCGAGATACAATTAGAGACTTTGCAAAACCAGGTCTATTTGACTATTTCGCGTGCGATTCTGTGGCTATTCCAAATCTCCACCCCAGCGCCCATCTCTCTACGGCCGCTACGACGACGCAGAAGCATCATCTCTGACTCCTGGCGTGCTCTGGGTACATATAAAATGCGCTTTGACAGGCACCTCATTGCTACAAAACATGACGAAGGAGGAAGTGCGGGATATCCCCCTTCACCTTGTGTTGCTATCCCAGTATTTCCGCCCCAAGCCAGTACTATACGATTCTAATAATCAAATAATGTGTTGTTGCCATCCTTGCATTGTGCTGGGAGCAAAACATCAAGAGTCCGAGGTATCGCCCCTTTAGAAACAGCCTGAAAATCACACATGATATAGTCAAATAGCCCTGGTTACGCACAGTCTCTAATGTATGAAGAATTTAGGTATACTTGAACTAGCACTAAAGGTGGATCGAATAGTGTTGGCCTGTGGAGCTGAAGCCAAGACTACCAGTTGTTGAAGATGCTCAAATTGGATACATCAGAGCAGACCAAAGGGTTTGATTCTGAGAACGATATACAAAAACAGGACGTTGAAAGCTACGACGTTTCGTGCCCGAGTATGCTACGCTGTTTCAAATGATTAGCATACCCAGCTTGGCTAAATGATTAGATGTTAGCTGTAAGCCTGTAAATTGAGGGCAGTCAAGCTTACATCACGGCGGGAAGGAGAGCCCTTGGATAGGTAAGGCTTCACACCAAGGCATTCAGCGACGGTAACAAGTTTGTAGCCTTTGCTTTTAGCGTAACCGATCACCCAAGGAAGCACCTGTTTGCTAACAGGCGATGTGATGTCAGATGTTACACTCCTCGTTACGGGAAGCGCAGTAACTCACGCAGAAGTCTCTGTAAGTGGATTAAAATTGCCAATGGTACTTATAGTGTTCGGTCTACTTAATTATACGTACCATAGGTTTCATGGTTGAGAGCTAGAATGTTGCTCGGGTTCGCATCGAATCGAGATTTGTAATCTGCTTCAATTTGTGTAACCTGTATACTTGCAAATTCAGCCACAGAGTCGCAGTATGGGACGAATGATAACTTGCAGATACGCCATTCCAGTCCTTTGAGTCAAAGTCCCATGTTACCACTACTCGAGCAATGAGTTATGTCGTAGAAAGAGGGGGGGGGGTCAGGAACTCACGGGACTGTTTCAATGACCCCGCGACGTTTTGCACGTTCGTATTGTATTCTCCAAATGGAGGCCTCACGAGCGCGGGAACTGCTCCAGTGATTTTTTTAGCGCATCGTTTGTCCTGATTTATTGTTCAGTACCCCTTGTATATAAATCCTATTCTAGTGAACCAACCGTTGGAATTCGGATGTGATTTCCGTGTCAGTCAATGTTGGAAGGTGCAAATGAGCCCAGGTATGCGAAGCAACCTGATGACCGCGGTCGAACGCATATTTAACCCGAGCGGCGTTAGTGGTATTATAGATGCAACCGTCTATGAAGGGTTCGTAGTTAGTTAGAAGAGTGGGAACGAGAGAACAGCGAGTCACTCACAGAGGTCGCCGTTAAAAAAGAAGGTGCTAGGAAACTGCTGGGTTAGGTGGGTATGGACAATGACAAAAAAAAACATCGTACGTTTTTCCGCCTGCCTTGTCGAGCGTGTCGACAATGGTTTTCGTATATATATTTGGGCCGTCATCAAACCTAAGCCGACTGGTGAGTCTAATGCCGCCGAGATGAAGCACGAGTCCCACATACGTGACTGCAATAGTTTTAGGTTTGACGCAAGCTGTATATACGCGTGCAGCTACGGGCTGCGCAGTCCGTTTACGGGGGATGGAAAAGCATACGTGCACTGGCACGAAACTAATAGGGCACTGGCAAGGAAGAGAGCTGCAGCTGTAGATCGCATCGTGGGAGCGTAGGCTGGAAGCTAGGTTGCGAAGCCCGCAGGAGAACAGGCCTTTAAGATCTATGGGGTGAAGATTCCAGACACGTAGCGAAGTTCGCGGCGTGAATTCGGGGCCTACGACCAGGGGTAGAACACGGTTCCGTACATATAGAAGTATTTCTTCATTTCGAAGGTGCCCACACGATGGGCGAAGGTCATTTCCCCAGCTTGAAATGGCGGGGAAACCGCTGTCGATCCGGAGATAATGCCAAACGGGAAGGTGGCCCTGAAGAGCTAAGTGTGAGACTAAGAAGTGCGCAAGGTATGAATAGAAGGATGAGAAAGTAGGTTGCACTTTTATACCTAAGTGGACAAATAAAAAACGACCGAGATGCGGTTAAGGAACCTGGTGATCATGACAATCGTGTAGCGACTGGCATAACTTCATGTCCCAAATAATAAACTGGTTGGAGGTACTGTAGTTATTCTGGAGAGATCAGCAGTTTCTTTAAATTTTCAGAAGTTCTTCCTCCTTCATGGCGAAAGCAATTCCAGCGGTGGTCGAGATTGAGAGCTCGGGTACATGTAATATGCTGAGTCAGCAGTTGATATGAAAAGTTGCTCGCTGATTCACAACGATACTTGTCGGTCGTATATCGTCGCATCAGACTCATAATGGACTAAGTACGAACGTTGAATCTACCTTTCTCACCGCTCGCTGTCCCAACATTGGCCCATAAGCGACCCCAGTTAGTTGAGTGGCAGTCGCCAGCCTCGTAAGTCAATGGGTCAATCAAGGATATAATGTGTATATGCTGCATGATTGGCACATCGAAAATTCCCCCGTAATCTGTTTGCGCTTGGTTCGCGCTTCATTCTTTGGCAAGCCGTGCGCTATCGTCCTACTCCACGAGGGGCTGACTAATAATTTCAAGAAACGATCTATTACTGTAAAGTCTCTTTCACATCGGATACATTTACGAGCGGGATCTCGGGGTTCTCTTGCAACCCGGCTTAACCAATTCTACTCGAATTGGGCAGAGATACCTTGGTGGCTTCCGAACCCCCCAGGCGTGTCAATTGTACCCACCCAAGTAAACCACGTTTAGATTAATCACTTAGAATTGGAAGACCAAAATTGAATTAAACATTTCGGGAATTTACACCTTTAGTCCAACAGACAAAAAATAACAGAACAACGTGCGAGATACAGAAGAAGTAATCATTAGTGTCCCTTGGCCTGCCCCTCGAGCCATGTCCAGAATTTCTCTGTCAGAGCCTCATCGCGGCCCAAAGTACCCGGTACCCGGGTCTCGCACCCTTGCCCAGGGGATCAAGAACTACAGACATAGCTAATGAGCGCATGAAGTAAAGGGAGAAAGTACGACTGACCTTGCCACTGTATTAAACTCCTTCGGCACGTCCCAGCATAGAGCTGCGTCAGAGCGCTGAAACTTGCCGGATACAGTATCAAATCCTGGTTGTGTTAGCTCACTACTCCGGGACGACAGACATGAGCGGGACTTACCAGCAGGTAAGTAGCTATACCAGGCACATGGCGCTGCAGGTCTGTTTTTAGGTTGCCTACGAGTCTAGTTAGTCCCAGCTATAAAGGGTGCATGGCGCAGAATACGTACCCGGGTTCCGTGAGACCGATATAATGCCTTGGTCGGCATATTTCCTGCCGAGAGCGTTGGAGAGCAAAAATTGCCCTGACACACGGCTAAATAAAAACCACAACTCGGGCGGGAACGGACTCACGAATTTACTCTGAGCATATAAACTCCATGCGCCTTGCTTCACACGTGCCTCGGCGCCTTGTTGGTCCGTCTACAGAGTCTCCCACACGATACCTCCCTTGGGAGCCCGGTAGAGAGTACTGCTTGATGTGTTGATGACACGGGTGTGACTGTCTGGTGGTAATGTTAGAAGATAGAGTGGAGTGACCAAGTGTGGGACTTACGAGCGGTGGGCGAGTTCTTTGCGGTATGGATCAATGTTGGTAGGAGAAGCGTAGCGAAGAAGTAGCGACCCAGGACATTAGTACCAAACTGCAAATCGTAGCCGTCCGAGGTTGTCTGATCAACCGGAGGACACATCACTCTGCGAAGATCAATTCAATACCGGATGAGCGAAGCTAGCAAATATCACTCACGCGTTGTTGAATAGTACGTGCAGTTCTTGCTCTTTGCTGAAAAAGACGGAGCTGTTAGTCAAGTGCTCCGGATTTACTAGAGTATGCTACCTTTTGAATTATTCTGCGGTCTTGCGAACGACGCAAGGTTGCCGAGGTCCAGCTCGAGGAATATCGGCGCCTTGCCGCCGGTCTCTTGCTTGAGCCATTCTACGGCATCATCCGCTTTCGGTTTGCTCCTCGCAGCTAGGTAAACCCTGGCGTGCTTATTCAATAGCGCCTGGAGACCAAATTAGACTCAAGTCGAGCTGTGGACGATTCGTGCTTGCCTTTATTATGTCTTTTCCAATACCGGCATTTCCGCTGTCAAGGTGTGAGTTTCACGTACTAAACGAGAGACTTCGTAACTGACCCAGTGACGATGATAACCTGGCCGGTGAGATCAGGGATCTGCTCGACGGCGAAGAGGGGCTTGGGAGGGAAGGCCTGAGAGAGGATGTTGCCCATGGTAGCTGTTGAATGTGTTGTTGTAGAATGTGTCGGGTTGAAGCGAAGTGCGAATGCGATTCGAGTTCGACTTCGAGTGAAGGAGAGCGTGAATTGGTGCTGAACGGGTTAGCCGGATGTTGCATTTATGCCCATCGTCAACGGTCAACGGGAGCACATCCCCGTGTTGGCTACGCAAGGCGCGGAATTGCGGCCGGGAGGATGAGTTCGCCTCCACCTCGTTGATGTCATTGTGGTTAACGTCAAGGCGGTTGCGCGCGATTAGGACACACAAGCTGTGTTAACACATATCACGTAATCAGAGTGTGGTTGGCACTTCCAACACCCTGGATTTCGCCGGGCATAAACAAGTCGAACCACCACGGGCTTGGATTTACTACTGTAGTACTTAACCCCGAGTCCGTTGCGCTTACGCAACCAAAATGAAGGCCACTGCCCGCGCCTCGTAGAGGGATATCACCTCCCATTGAGCTATCCCTTCGTTTCGATCTCGTTGACGATATCGGGCATATTTGATCGGTGAGGCACCTCTTTGGTTTCTGTATGATTCCCACCACACAATTTATCGAATTCTTCCACCCGGCTCCTAGCGTTATTCTATCCTCCTTTCGTTTTCACATTATCTCCGGCCGTACCTTCGGCTACACAGCCACCGATACTCAAAGCAAATGACGCGATCGGGTAGCGATCGCCGGACCCTGAATTACGCCAAACGATACAAAGTGCTCAGTCATCGACCATCGCCAGTCCGATCCTATGCTCAACCGCCTCCATCGCGCATTCTCCACTACCCTACCCCTCGCCGGCCTCTTTTCCCGTTCTGCGTACACTCCTCCGAAACTCTCAATGGCATCTTCTGAGAATGGTGCGTTCATAACTAGTTTGGAGAGAAGTGGGGCTCACGGAATGCGCTGCAGTCGAAGTTGCCACCTTTGCCTCGGGGTGCTTCTGGGGTACTGAGCACATCTTCGTCAAGCATTACGGACAAAAAGGAGTCTTGAAGACTGCCGTTGGGTTCACGGGTGGTGATGCGACTGATCCGAGTTACCGTCAAGTATGTACTGGGAACACTGGACACGCCGAGGCAGTGAGGATAGAGTTCGATCCAGCGCAAGTTGGCTATGCGGAGCTGGTCGGTGAGCCACCTTCGTTTCCCTGCTGTGGGAATCTTGCTTATAGATATGGCTAGAGTTCTTCTATCGCACACATAACCCTACTACCCTCAACCGACAAGGAAACGATGTCGGAACGCGTACGTCTTTTATGTGTCCCCGTTGCTCTTGGCTAACTTGTCACCTTGTAGAGTACCGCTCGGCAATCTTCACGCACTCTCCGGAACAGGACCGCATCGCAAAACAAGTCACCGCCGAGGTCCAAGCGAAGCACTTTGAGCCCAAGGGGCTACGAATCGTGACCGCGATACTACCTGCTGGTGAGTGGTGGGCCGCGGACGAGAGCCACCAAATGTACTTGTTCAAGAATCCGAGCGGGTACCAGTGCGAGACGCATCGACTCCATTGGTAGAGGCTGTAGGCGACAGTGTGTAATTGTTTTTTTGAGTATAATGAATTAATCCATCCGTTTTCCTGCCTTTTCCGCCTCTTATGTGTGTATCGATCGTTGGGGTTTACGCAGCACCCCGAATAGGTCCGGAATGAAAAGGGATCCGTCCGAGGTCGGCGCATCCTGTGAAACTTGGTCGAGCCACAATACACTCGATACTAAGAGAGGATACCAGAGTCAACAAAATGTGCAAGTCGACAATATTACGAATCAACTGGCCCATGTGCGTTGTGTTGTGAGCGGCTGGACATCCGACCGACAATGGCGTTTAGGCTGCTAAACAAGTGATGATCAGAGCTGGGGACGTTTACTCCTAGTGGACAGTTCAACTGCCCCCAGCAGCGACGATAGTAACACAATCTCACGTCCACACTCTGATTGGGTTTACAACCTACAGCCTAGTGGCCCTGCGGTACGATATCTCAATCCGTTTATATCAGTCACGTGTACACACATGCCCGTGTGATAATCTGCGGTTTACAACCATTAACTTGTGCCAGGATGGACCCTCCGCCGCCGAAACCAAAGCTCAGCGTTCGCAAAACACTGCGAAATGCTGTAGGCAACGTCTTCCGGCATTCGCCTTCCCCTGCGGCGCATCAGGATCCATCACAGGCGGCGAGTGCCAACTCACGTTTACCCTCTCCTGTGCCCCAGACCGCACAAACAGATCCGTCGTCGCGCGTGCCGAAGAGGCCAACTCCACGCCGACACCGGTCACTAGTGGCCCAACCCCTGCCGGTTTGAGGGATGAACCTCCGACGATTGTAGTTTCGCCCGCGGCTGCTGACTCGCACGCCCCGACCGAGGGACAAACAGATCGGGAAGCGAAAGGGGTATGGGTGAACCTCGGGATGGCCTTGCGAGTTTTGCAGAAAAATTCGGGATCTCTACCACCCCTACAATCGGCGATTGGTTCCTTCGTTTCCTGTCTGGATGTACTTCAGGTTGGTGGTTGGCAGCTTGAACCTTTAGTGGGATTCTAACCTTGCTTCAAGGACGCCGCTGTGAATCGGAAAGAGTATGAGGAGCTCGCAGCGGAAATTGCTTCACTGAGCGAACTTTTGGCACAACACATGAATCAGTCAGCCTCTGGGCGGATGTCTGGATCGATCGCCAGTATTGCACGGTGAGTGCGGCGCAGGATTACACAAGCATGCCAAACGAAATTTTATTGAAGGGCAATCGAGGAGCAAGGAAATCTAATTGGAAACAAACGAAAACGCGGAGCGGGTTATCGCGTAGCGGAATCGGTAACAGACAGAGAACTGCTCGATAAATGCTACCGTAAGATTGGGTCTTTATTCAGGCAACTTCAGGTAAGTGCCGCGAGATCTAGACTTTGGTTAGTAAAGTACCTAATACCTGGCTAGGCAGATGCCCATCTAAGTATCTGGAGCATCGTTAACGAACAGATGGCGGTGAGGTGATTATATATAGACTTTACCAGTTTCTTACCCGTCTCTGGTAGAACGCCCGACTGAAGGAATTAGAGGCGGTCAAACTCGCGACATACGACTCGAAACTTTCCACTGGCATTAGCCGACGAACTTGCACTGCCAATACCCGTACAGCAATTTTATCCGGATTAGACGACTGGTCGTATCTCCCCGACGGAGCAGACGTATACTGGATGAACGGTATGGCTGGCACAGGCAAGACGACCATCGCATGCAGCTTCTCCGAGTCGCTAGAGGAACGCAAGCAGTTGGCCGCCAGTTTCTTCTGTACCCGCACCGTCCCCGAGTGTCGGGCCGTCAGTCGTATCATTCCTACTATTGCATACCAGCTCGCACGATACTCTATTCCGTTTCAGTCCACTCTCTGCGAGGTACTAGCCGACGATCCAGACGTAAGCTCGAAGAACATAACAAGGCAGTTCGAGCGGCTGCTGAAGAGCCCTCTCCTCAAGGTACAAAAGGCAATACCGAACGATCTTGTGGTAGTTATTGATGCTCTGGACGAGTGCGACGACATGCGCGAGGTCGAGTTACTGCTGTCAATCCTACTCAAGGCGGCCGCAGATATTCCACTCAGGTTCTTTGTCACAAGTCGTCCCGAACCAGAGATCTACAGTCGAATGCGGGCTCGGCGCCTTGACGCTAATAATGCCTTACACCTTCACGAAGTAGAAAAGTCGCTTGTTCAGGCCGATATCGAATTATACTTGACAGAGGAGCTCGACTTCATGGCGCCCACGCCGACCCAGATCAAACAGCTTGCACAACGCTCGGGAAGCCTGTTTATATATGCTGCCACTTTGGTCCGGTCGATTATCTCTTGCAAGTCAAGGGTCGACCCCCATCGACGACTAAGGTCCCTACTCGCGGCTCCTACCGATCCCGCGAGGCAAAATGCACAGATTGATGGACTATATGCGGCCGTCCTAGACACAGCGCTCAGTGTTAATTTGGAGTATGTGGAAATTGAAGAAATCGAGAACGTGCGTCGGGTATTACGCACTGTGATTTGCATCCAAGAGCCGATCAGCGTTGAAGTGCTTGCGGTGCTTGCGGAACTAGACGACGAGGGTTGCGTAGTGGATGCCCTGCAGCCGCTGCGGGCTGTAATCCACTTTTCCGAGAACACCCAGCTGGTATCCATTTTTCACGTATCGTTTTCCGACTTTATGTTCGATCCAACCCGGTCCAAGCCATTCTACTGCAATCCAACCGATCAAAACTCCGTACTCACACGGAGATGCTTCATGGTGATGGAAGACCAGTTGCGATTCAACATCTGCAACCTGGAGTCGTCGTTCATACCTGACATTGGGGTAGTAGATCTCGATAAGCGCGTCGAAAAATGCGTATCAGAGCCGCTGTCTTACGCCTGCCGCTACTGGGGCGATCATCTGCGACTCACTGTCGATTTCGATTTGCTGAGCGCCCTCTTAGGCGAATTTATATGCACTCGCCTGCTGTTCTGGATGGAGGTGCTGAACCTCAAGGGAGAAAAGAGGCTAGGTGGAAGCATTCTGCTGAAGGCTAAGCAATGGCTTCTGGTGAGTTATGTAGGGCAACTCTTAATAGAAATATAATGTATCGTTATATTTTTAGACTGCCGCTGGCTCACCGGATCTTATTAGATCGGTCGAGGATGCTCGTAACTTCGTCACAGGCTTTGCTATTGGCCCCGTATCGCAGTCAACACCTCACATCTATCTATCTCTCTTGCCGTTTTGCTCCCGGTCAAGCTCTGTGTACAAAAATTATTGGAACAAGCTACATGGCTTGATAAGACCGACGGGAACTGCAATCCAGCAAAGAGATACCGCAGCCTTAGCGTCTTGGAAAACCCCGTCAATGGTGGCCTCAGTTGCTTACTCGCCTGATGGCATGACATTTGCGTTCGGATGCTCCGACGGCACCAGCAGCGTACGAAGTATAGATGACGGAAGGCTTATCGCTGGCCCATTCATAGGCCACACCAACTCGGTTCAGTCGGTGGCATATTCACCAGATGGTACCAACATAGTCTCCGGGTCCGACGATCAAACTATTCGCGTGTGGGAAGTACAGGAAAGTTCGCTAGTTGCTGGCCCGTTCGAGGGACATACAGACACGATTGTATCCACGATATACTCGCCAGATGGCGCTTGCATTGCTTCTGGTTCGCACGATGCAACCATTCGAATCTGGAACGCGCGCAGCGGTCGGCTTGTTCTCAGCCCCATTAGCGGACACACTGCCCCGGTAACCTCAATCGCATACTCTCCTGACGGTACTCGTATAGCCTCTGGGTCCTGGGATAGAAACGTTCGAGTCTGGGATGCGCAGGTTGGCACACTAGTAGCTGGTCCATTTCAAGGGCATGACGAATGCGTCTACTCGGTGACGTACTCGCCCGATGGTAAACACATTGTCTCCGGTTCTCAAGACACAAAGATCCGAGTGTGGGACTCGCACAGTGGTGCACTCGTCGCTGGCCCACTAGAGGGTCATGAGGATGGCGTCGTGTCACTTGCGTACTCGCCCGACGGGGTAAATGTCGTCTCAGGGGCTCGTGATTCAATACGAATATGGGACACAAATAGTTGGGAAATAATTGCTGGTCCGCCGCATGGTGATACTGGGCGAACCGTATCGGTAGCATACTCACCTGATGGCGCCCGTATCATCTCTGGATCGTTTGATGGGCGCATTCGACTCTGGGATACACGCAACCTCATGCTCGAGAACCTCACAGTTCCGCGCAAGGGTCATTTGACTGGCATCGCCTCCGTCGCATACTCGCCCGATGGTACATGTATCGTCTCTGGTTCCTATGATAATACCCTTATAGTGTGGAACGCGAGCAGTGGTGACCTTATTGCCGGCCCATTGCAAGGGCACACTGCAGGAGTTTCAGCAGTGGTATACTCACCCGATGGTGTACGCATCGCCTCTGCTTCGAGGGATGGCACAGTTCGAGTCTGGGACTCTCAAGACGGTATGCGTATTGCTGGCCCATTTGAAGGCCATGTCCAGGGGCTTGTTTCATTAGCTTATTCTCCTGACGGCGCCGGCATTGCGGCTGGATCGAATGACTCAACGATTTTTGTCTGGAATGCTCAATGCGGAAAACTTACCCTTGGCCCGCTGCAGGGACATACAGGCCCGGTCTTGTCGCTGGCATATTCCCCCGACGGCGCAAACATTGCTTCTGGATCTTCCGATGAAACGGTCCGGGTCTGGAGCTCTTACGATGGAGCGCTCATCGCCGGCCCGTTTGATGGGTACAACTCCTCAGTGCAGTGCCTAACCTACTCGCCTGACGGTTTCAATATTGCCTGTGGTACCCTGGGGTCTACGGCGATAGTCCGCAACGCATATAGTGGCCAAATTGTCGCAGAACTTCCGCACGGGAATAGTTCCGAGGTTGTGTCTGTCTCGTACTCGCCCGATGGCGCGTACATTATCACTTGCTGCGTAGATTATGCCGTTCGGGTATGGGAAGCATCGGGCGGTACCCGCATTACAGACCACTTCCCAAGTCGTGAACTCGGTGCTTCCACCTCTGCAGCACTCTCTCCTGATGGCACGTCCGTTGTTTTGGGCTCCTCAGTTGGGAGCCTTCATGTCGCGGATATTTGTCGCATTATGCCGCGTACTGCTCCAATTATCACCCATGACGATCCAACAAGGCCGGCCTCGTCATCCAACGGTGATGAGACGTCTGACCTGCACACTAGTCGTTCGCTCTTGCTGTCTCGTTCCACACAATCATGCTCTCTGCATAAAATGAATCCTTTATTGGATATTTGGACCATTCGACACGATGGATGGGTCATCAATAATGATGCGTTGCTATTTTGGGTACCATCTGAAATTGCAGAGCACCTGCCCACCACTTACAACCGGCTTGTTATTACACCCTTCGGAGCTTTGCGGGTTGATTACAGCGACGTGGCACTTGGCAAAGACTGGAATCGATGCTATAGTGTGTAGGTATACTTCCCCCACGTACGTGATCCGGCTTTGTCTAAGTGCGGCCAGCTGACTCTATCAAATTAAGCCTTGCCTAGGTGTTGCTTGTCACCCGGTTTCCGCTTTCCCGAATATTTGTTACAACCTCAATTACAAAATCGCTTTTCAGTTCAGAACGAGTAGCTTCTATAACTATTGATCTACTTTTGCTTCCCTCGTCCAACCGCGGCAGCGCACTTTAAACGCCGGAAACGGGAGACTGGCGGGTATTCACAAAGGCCCCTAGCGCAGTGTGAACATCGCAAATGTGTGTATCAGTCCTAAATGATGAAGCTTGGGCGCGAGTGTTTAGTTTGCTTATGTATTGCTCCTGGTACCAGTTTGACTCCTGCCTGTGACATATACCCGCCAATGAGATATCAAAAGGCCCGGCAAGATGCTGACCCAGTGCATCTGTCGGCCCTTGAGCATGCATGGGTCTGGGACCCCTCAGGACCCTCGATCCCCAAAACGCTCCAAGAGGCCTTGTGGTATCCCTTGGTCACTTTGAGACCTCGCCAGCTTGCCAGAGGGGTTTCAATCGTTCGCTGACATGCCGTCATGCTACTTATTGTGTCTATCTCGTTGCCTCACTCAGTATATGCAATGGTGGGGTTTCATGTAGTAATTTGATTTTGACAGTGGGATAGAATCAAGTACATTAATTAGGTGATTACCCGGTTGT
Organism: Ceratobasidium sp. AG-K; assembly: GCA_037039685.1. Taxonomy (NCBI): domain Eukaryota; kingdom Fungi; phylum Basidiomycota; class Agaricomycetes; order Cantharellales; family Ceratobasidiaceae; genus Ceratobasidium; species Ceratobasidium sp. AG-K. The sequence continues at coordinate 2,345,180 of JAWNGF010000007.1, read as the reverse complement.
CTGACTGAGAGCGGGGGAATGGCGATAGGTTCCTTGAAGGGTAAATCCCTGTGCTGACCTGTTTGTGTTGTGAAATGATTTCTCAAGCCGCGGTAGCTCAGCTGGGAGAGCGTTAGACTGAAGCTAAGCGCGATAAGCGCTGGGCGCCTATCTACAGGTCACCTGTTCAATCCAGGTTCGTGGCAATCTTTTTGGGCTATTTTTTGACCCTAGCCTCATCGTGTAGGGACCCTGGAAAGCTAATCGGGCCTCAATCTGGCGGAGACGACTCGTAATTTGACTATGCGACCAGCAATCGAGTCCATAAAGTAAAAGCTTAGCGCCGTGGATTACGTTTTGAGTGTTCGACATCATTAAAACATAACAGAAAACAAGTAATAATCGTTACATCCCAACCCGTTTTGCGGAGATTGCTTCTCCAACTGACCACTCATCATCTTCATCCATATCTTGACCTCCGAGAGTCGTAACGCTTCTGAGCATTCTTGTCAATACGCGTATGTAGCTCTCTCGCGCGCGGGCATCAGCAGTAGCACCTAGTACATCTCGGGGCTAACATCGGCCGAGTTAACACCTGCAAGCCCAATGATTGAGAAGGAGAGACTAACCACTTCAATCTCGTCCAGCTGGAGCGTGATTTCCCGTACAGCAACCTCCGCATCCACGCGGAGATGTTCTAGCACTGCTGGGCGGCGCAGGGGCGCGCTTACGCTGCGCATAAAGGAGCCTGCGTCATCGACGCTAGTTGGATTATCAGGAGAAAGGAAGTGCTGCAAGTGCCGCCATAACAAAAGTAGCAGGATCTCGATGGTGTCTGAGGATGAGTATTCGTGAGGTACTGTGAAGGGTGGTCGTACTGGGAGACACGTACGTAACACGGACCGAACTTCGGCCTTGTACCCTTCTGCCGCCCGTGTGAGTTCTCTTGAGGCGAGAGCGCGACGTTGGGGGATATCCAATTCGCTCAAGAACGAAACTTGAGCAGCTTGTACGATCTATCAAACCCGTCAGCCTATGGTTAAAAAAAATAGGTGAGGACAAACCTCGTCAACTTCCTCCATACCCAGCCGGCCGGTTTGAGTTTGCATCTCCTTTAGCTCGATCAGTAAACCAGAGAGCCTGTTCACGCTTGCTCGCAACGCTGCGATTGCATCCGACAAGTATGGTCGTCCCGTCGCAATCGCTGCGGGTTCCCGAGCGGAAGATGCGACGGCTGTTAGGACGGGGTGGAAAGGCTCGTTTGTACCTATAGCACGAGTTAGCTAAATATTTGTGGGAGATAAGTGTGAGGTACAAACCCATGGAGCGCTCGCTGATTGCTGACAAGTAGACTAGTGTCCATTTTTGGAGGTAAGCAGTCGCATCACGCGCTCGTTGGTCGAAAACGGTCATTTTGCTATCAGCAATGCCTGAAAAAAAGTGAGTATTTCAATCATTGGAGTTAGTGGGGGGAGTACCTTTGGCTGGACGCTTGGCCTCCAACATTTCTGACTCGGTAACGGGGACCACATTCATCCTCCAGCCGCCTTGACTTAAAATACGCGAGGCAAGTTCGAGTACGGTAGCATGCACTTGGCCAAAGGATCGAGCGTCGCTCTGTCGTAATGGATGAATATTGTTACAGAGGAAAAGATAATAGCGTACCAAGTCTTGCTTGTCCGCATGCGGCGCGACTAGGGCGCACAACGCGACGAACAGGTGGAGCTCTCGCACGTTGGCCAAGGGTAGGTATGTTTCCTCGGTAGTGAATAGCATCAGGCACGTTTCACGGTGCGTAAGGATAAAGTTGAGCGCCTGTATGCGAGATTTGAATCAATGTGCCACGAGAATAGGGAACCGGCATACCTGTTTAGCAACGCTGGGCGAATCCGAACCGATGGTCGAAACGATACTGGTAGCCACTTCGAGCGCTGGCACGAGGATTTGGTGGTACCTCTCCAAAGCGGACGGCAAGAATGATTCAAGGTCTGTGCTGGTCAGAGTCTGCCTCCAAGGATTAGGTCCGGGTACTTACTTCGGAAATCAATATCTTTCTCGGGTCGGGCGTTCAAAAAGTCGCATTGGGACAGAACTAAAAGTGCCCGAGCATCTGCAACCTATCCGCGCCTTGTCTCGTTTGCGCTATCTTGATGAGCAAAGACATCTTGGCCTCGTATACGTAGAGGGCGTTGAGACTCTCTTCTCAACACGTCAGTGGGGTTCTGACGACGCTTCAAGTAGCTTACCAGGGTCCGGTTTCAACACCGCCAAAAGCTGATCTTCAGACTCTCCCACCGACTGAACAAAGTGTTGCAAAAATCCTTGTCGAGACATGATATTCAAGACTCGGTGCGCCTTTTCCATCCTTGAAACCCTAACAAGCGACTCGAGGAACGTGAACGCGATGGTTTTCCAGACGTCGCTTCCATCGACGGCGTCGCGGCAAACCAGCGGCACGAGGCGGTCCACGTACTTGTTCAATACGCTCAGGGTACTGGTTTCGAGTCCTGAGGTCTTTGCCGTGGGCCGTTTGGGCGCCGAGCCAAAGAGAACGACCTCGGTGCCCGAGCCACCGTTGGTAGACATGGCGAGCGAGTTTGAGAGGGCTCCGCTGGTGCTTTGTCCGAGGGCGGACTTCTCCGCGGCATGTTCCTCTGAGGAAAACGCGAGTTGAATATAGTGGACCATTGTCGAGTAAAGATTTCCGCGCTGGCGTTCGCTCGTCCCCGGCTGAAGGGTGCAGTCCATAATGCTGCTCAGGAGACTATTGAGGCGCTCGGCGGGGAGAGTCGCTGCCACTGGGTCATCCACAATCGACTGCAGAACAACTTGATGATGCCGGTCGTCGCGCAGTTTGGCGATGAGCGAAAGGAGCGTCTCGCACAACAAAATCGCCGTCTCGGGTTCAGCCCCAAACACGACGGAAGGCAAAGCTTGAAGGACATCGAATAGGATCATCTCGCGGCTGTCGTCGGGCAGAGTGTCGAAGCATTTGGTGAGCGCGACGTTGCATAGGCGCGTCCAGGACTCGTACGCTGCCCCTCGTGCGTGAGCGATTTGTCGCCGGTTGTTCTCGAGCGCGCAACATTCAAGCAGGTAGCGGGTCTCGGTCTTGAGCTGCGTGTGATGCTCGGGCGTGGAGAGGAATCCCTGTCGCTGGAGGTGTCGGCGTTGTTGAGTAAGCAGCGAGAGAAGCGCACCCGCATCGACAACGTAACAACCGGTCGCATCGGGTCGTAAGCAGGAATCAAAGTTGAGGTCCGCAAATAGTCGAAGTTCGATGGGCTCGATGGGCGTTGCGTCTGCCCATTGGAAGGCAAGGGACTCGAGCAACTCGAGGACCCGCATGAGAGTCTGGCCAGGCGCGGGCATGTTCAATGCCTCTTCGAATACGCTCATTGCCGTTGTTTCCGTGGGCTTTTGGAATAGGAGCCCGAGGATGCGAGCCGCGCGAGGGTCTTGCTCGACGCCAGCCATGATATGGAGCTCGAGCGAGACCAGGTCGAGGACCCAGGAGCGGAGCCGCAAGAACGCGGTTAACGCGGTGCATGTTGTGGGGACTATGCTATTGTCGCTCAACCGAACAGCTCCTTCGGGCGCATGGTGGGCTGGGGGGCGGATTGGGATCGCCGAGAGCTGTCGTGCGAAAAAGTCTTCATGGGTGCGCAGGTATCGAATCGTTGTTCCAAAGGTGAGTGCGTGTGTACATAGCTGGTGCACGAGGCGGTAACATTGCTCGGCTAGGACGGGATGGCGTTCGAAGAGCGGCCGATTTTGGTCTTGGTACGACTTGCGGCGAGACTTGCGGTCGAGCTTGGGGACACCCTCGCTGAGCATGTCAAGGACAACATGTAGGCACGACTCCATACCGCCCGCCGCACGAGGATCTTGGATAGCCATGGCAGTATTGGACCCGATCGGGCGTTGGCGACATCGAATCCGAGGAGTAGATGCGCAAAGTTGGGCGAGGGCGCGCCGGTGGTGGTGTTGGTCAGGAGGAATTCAATGATCGCGCCGCGGACCTGTCGTGTGAGCACGAGTTGCTCATCCTCGCCCGCCGTAACTTCATCGTCCGAGCTCAGCTCCTCCTCAATATCGATCTTCAGCCGGCGTGCGTACCCAGCGACGATGACTTCAGGTTGGTCCCGGCCGAGCATCCCAAGCAAGCGGCTGACTCGGCGGCTAAAGTACGTTGTGGTCTCCATAGTGTTGAAGCACGAGGACTGGCTGAGAGTAGTCATGAGGCGCACGGAGAGCAAGACGACTTCTTGGCTGTAGTCGTAGTTGATGAGGGCCGCGATTTGAACAACAGCATCTGGACGCCAGAGGAGCATTTGGTCACAAGTGGGGACGACGGCGGGGAGTTCGACATCGAGGGGGAGTTGCCGAGCGGCGGGAACGAGGAGCTCAATGAATGCATCTTGAATGGCGAGTGCACGGGTAATAATTCGAAGGGTCCGCAGCAAGCATTTGACAAAGGACGAATCGCCGAGAGGGAGTTGCGGCCCAGCATCGACGCTGGTAACTCCGATAATCCCCAATAATACGTCTCGCATCCGCTCATCCGCCAACACACGGAGCAAGACGCCGAATCCTGGATGTTGGACCATTCGCTGGGCTGTCGCCGCCTGCTCCGATCGCGCAGCAGGATTCGTGCTCGTCCATTCCTGGCCAACGATTGAGCCTAGGTCGTAGCCTTCCAACGAGCGCTCGACAAACTCCAAGCATGCCTCGGTAAGGCGCCATCGATCGGCCGGGTCGGCATATTCGCGCTGGTCAATCTTGAGGAGTACATCGTCAAGGACGAAGCGAACGTATGGACCAGTCCCGGGCACGCGATGCCCGTTGCCGAGGTTATCTGGCACCGTTTCGGGAACTTGAACGAGGCTGTTGAGGAGATGAAGGAATGCGAGTGTAGCGGGATATTGTCTAGCGGGGGCCTCGACTTCCTCCAACTCGGCTGGGACACCTCGGCTCTTCTTCCATCCTGCAACGCCATCACCCGAACTGCGGACCGGCAGGACCTCGTATCGCTCCAGGTTGACCCACATGAGCTTGACAATCTCATTCCCAACGCCTCCCTCGTCTCCGATCTCGCAAAATGCCGCTAGAGTGTCGAACAGTTTTCCCCTTCAACTCGAGCGCGACATGCGCACGAACGAGGTCGAGCATCACGGCCACCGCGCGGTATTGGTTATTTTCGAGGAGGGCTGCGCGGGCTGCCGTGGAATAACGAGCGACGACGCGAAGGACACGCAGGAATGCCATTATGCTCCTGATTTCCTCGGGGTCGACGGGGAGGGGCTGTCGGTTGCCTAGCCCAATGTCCATAAGTGCCCCACCCGCTCCCGGCTGTCGAGCCTGAGCACGCTGGTCGGGTACGCTATTTAAAAGCCAATCAAGCGACCCAAAGAGGCTCGCCCATGAGCACCAGCCCGCACCAGCCGACACTGTGCCTCCGCGAAACTGCCCGCCGTTGGTGGAAAAGAAGTTATAGGCATAGGTCGCACAACCCGGTCCACGAGCAAGGGAACCCAACATATTGTAGAGGGGTTTGAGGAGGGAAGTGACACGAGCCTCGGCCGCCCAGCGCAAAAAGGCGTATAATCGGGCATCCGAGTCGGTCCACCATTTGAGCGCCTCGTCGGGTGGCTGGTCGGCGTAAATAACCGCAATGAGGTTGAAAAAGTCGGCGAGACCACTTCTCGAGGGTTGTTGAGGATTGGCGTGGGACACGGATCGGGAATCGGGTTGTCGGGCGCGGGAAGTGGAAAGGGCGAGGCCAGTATCTTCGTCGGCATGGCGCATGCGCCGGAGAACGGGGGAGAGGCTGGTGACAAAGGAAATGACGAAAAGTTCGACTTGGCGGAGGAGATACCTGTAGAAAACCGAGTCCATCGACTGGGACTCTGGACGAGCGGCCGAAAGCCCATCCGCGACCTCGTCAAGACCGAGGGTGTCCAACGAGACTTGGTCCAATGGCCGAGCTGAATGCAACAAAACGGCGAGATAGCGCAGGGCGTCGGAGCGTACACCGTCGGTCACCAGTCGCTCAATCTCAGCCTCGGTATAACCGTGCGCGCTCTCGAAAGACCGATCGCCGTTGGATGCGTCAATGATGAATAAACACCACTTAATCATGAGTACGCCCTTGACTTCTGGTATCCTCCATGTAGGCTTGGCGAGCTCGGATTTCATGAGACCAACCAGGGCGTCGTCAGAGCTAAGAGGTGTGGAAGCGTCGAGAGCGGCGAGGCAGGAAGCAAGGACATAAACCATTAAAGGTTCGTCGGGGGGGACGGCCGCCAGCCATGAGACCATGCAAATGACTTCGCCAGTCCGTAGCTCGCCAGACCCTCCAAGAATAAATAACAAATGCCCAAGAAGTTGTCGTTCATCTTGAATGGCAACGACGACGGAACCGTAAAGTTCGGACGAGAATTTGTAGGTGTTATTAGTCCCTGGAAAATAGTTAGCACAAAGTCGGGAATGTGCTAATGACATACCAATGACCGTTGTTGAATCTGCATTGCGTTGATTCGCTTGCTGTTTTTGCATCAGTGCCGCGCTAGTGTCGATTTGTTGAAGGATTTTTTCGGAAAGCGTCCCCCGTTTTCCCTTGCCAAGGTCGGTGGTAGTCCCAGCAAGCGCAAGTACATAATCGGCAAGCCGGGTGCGTATGCTGGGTTCGATCGGATTTACACCCATAGCGCTGTTCAAAACGAGTTCCAATGTTTCGAGGGTATATTGTCGACTACGATAGAACTGCTGTACGGCTTTTTGGGCGCTCTCGACGGGATCATCGTTCGGAAATCCAGATAATACTTGCTCGAGAATGCCAGCGGCATGCCGCTCGGAGCAGTCGAATTGCGATGCGAGGAACAACGCCTCCTGGACAAAGTCATTGTTGTATGTCTTTTGTTGACCGCCTATCGTCGCTTTGCCTAACACACTGTTAGCAGTATTCACAAACAATGATTTGCTACTTACCGGTCTTTAGTTCCGCCTCTTCTGCTGAGCTGCGTGGAGGCACATCTAGAAGTGCAAGGAAGCGAGACTTGGCATCCTCTAATCGATAATAAAGCTCTTGTTCGAGTTGTGGAGTTGGTTCGCGAAAAGCCTTGGTGAGGAAGATATTAAGGTTTTCCCAGTACTCGACATCCATTTTGCTACAACGTTGTTAGTGGAATTGTGGGGCACCATAACACCGACACTCACAGAAATCCCGGTCCAGATACTGGTTTATTTTACAAATGACTGAATAAACAGTCAAGAGGCAGTCGTCAGCCTCGAATAACGATACTGGGCCGCGACGGGGATGTGGTAAAGTGAAAGCGAGCGCGTCAGTGGCACGTGATGAAAACGAGGGAAATGTGACTATTTGGCCTTTGCCGAACATTGATGTACTTGGTTGCCTTGAAAACAAGCCGCGGTAGCTCAGCTGGGAGAGCGTTAGACTGAAGCTAAGCGCAATAAGCGCCGGGCGCCTATCTACAGGTCACCTGTTCAATCCAGGTTCGTGGCATTCTTTTTTGCCCCTTTTTACATAGCCTATTTACCCTAGGGCTGAATGGCAAACTCAATCCCATCTTTATATTGTCATAAATCACGACATTCTGGATTTTATTGACACTCTGTGATGTCAAATGAGGTCAACACTGCCCAAGGCTGTCCGTGTACCAGGTACAACAAGCTTCTGAACGTCAATCAGCTAGCCGAGATCTTCGCACATCGATATCCTGTCCCGGCACAGACCATCTAAACGCGAATTTGTCGTCGACTCAGCCATCCGCGATATCCCAGCTACGGAGGAGTAAGCCACTGATCTTCTCCATTCGCTCCGTTGCTGGGTTTACAGCCCATACTTGGCCATCACCAACTACACCCGCTCGCATACAACCAAACGGACTATCGATAAAGGTGGGTCGAATCACGCCTTCGTAGAGTGTTCGCATGCGCAAATCATAATTCCGATCGAAGCATGGAATCACAAACAGATTTGTATAACCGTGCATTGATCAACCCAATGTGGAGCCATTGCTAGGTGTGAACTATATAATTCCCATTTGTGGAAGCCAGTATCCAACCCAACCGCCTCATCTACTGCAATCAGCTCCCACCACGCACGTGTGACCACTTCGCCGCTCGTGGAGCGAGCCCAAAGATGTGCACAACTCCACCCGGGGGCGGACAAATCATTGTGAGATTGATCAATCAAAGTGATCCATAGTGTGAAGTGTGTAGTTATTCGACCCGGTGCATATAACTTGCCGGACAACGTCACTATCTTAATGCAACCGGTTTAGGTCGTTGGTTGGTTTACATTCATGTGTATCCCGATAAGGACCATAAGCGATACATATCTAATCGCCATCGCCATCTCCACCCACGGTCCGTTGCGCATCACGTTACCCCGAGTCCCTCACGTTTATAATCTCGGACGCGATCTCTCATCCCAGTCTCATCCCCTACAACCATCATCCACAACCATCATGTCGTAAGTTTTGAGGCCTCTGTTCTTTCTGTGTCGCATCTAACAGCATCTTCAGTAACTGCTTTGTAAGTTATAGTTCAAGGGGATTGGTACATTCAAGTATAGAATGCTTGCTAGTTCGATATCACGATCAACGACCAACCGGCGGGCCGTATCGTATTCAAGCTCTACGACGATGTCGTTCCCAAAACCACTCGCAACTTCCGTGAACTTTGCACCGGTCAAAATGGGTTCGGCTATGCTGGCTCCGGCTTTCATAGAGTAATCCCACAAGTAAGCTCACCCATATTGGGCCCCCAACGTCACCTTCAACTCTGTTTGTAGTTTATGCTCCAGGGTGGCGATTTCACTCGCCATAATGGAACAGGCGGGAAATCGATTTACGGGGAGAAGTTTGAGGGTGAGTAACAGTGATATCCTCCAAGTATATCCGCTACAAACATTCTGGCCAGACGAGAACTTTAGCAGGAAACATGACAAGCCGTTCCTCCTGTCGATGGCCAATGCCGGAAAGAACACCAACGGCTCCCAGGTAGAAACTTTCTATTCAACAAGTGTGTTTGGTATCTGATATGGGTCGTAGTTCTTCATTACTACCGTCAAGACATCCTGGCTCGACGGCGCACACGTGGTCTTTGGCGAAGTTGTCGAGGGCCAGGAGCTTGTCCAGCAGATCGAGTCGCTTGGTAGCGCGTCCGGAACTACTAAGAAGAAGATCACTATTGCCCAAAGCGGCACTATCTAAACACCTTCGCTGTAATGTGCCTGTAGTTGAATGCATCGTTGTTGAAATCAATTATACTTCTGCGCCTGTCCGGGATTTTCGTTGAAATGTCTGCTTCTCGGGTAGAGTCCAGACGATAGTACGTTTGGTACTCTCCTGCATGCAACCCCGTCCACGTGTTCTCGGCCGCGAACCATCTTCCAAGACGAAATCAAGTGGCTGTGATTCGTGCAATGGTTGATGTGCGCACCCTCGGTTCAAGGATTCCGTTATTACGAGCGCAAAAAATATCCCATCAGGCGACTTATGCGCCATGGTTACACTGTTGGGGCCGGGGGACCGAATATTAGTGACCTGCACCGAAAATGGCCGCTTTCAGTGACGTATTGCCGTAGGCTTTAGGCATCATGCGCGTGGTTTGTGTTGATACTTACCAAAAACAGTATATTTGAAATGATTGTGGAGCTAATTTGCCCCCAGCCAGCCTTGGAGATAAGGTTCAGTGAACATATAGCTGAAAGTGGTCACGGTCAGTGCTTTGGACTATGAGTTTTCAATGTTTAGATCACAAGGATTCAGCCCGCCTAGCCCACACAGTGGTTACTCTAAATTGTTTCCTTATGGAACATGGTCTATAGATGTCGTGACCACACTTTAAGATGCACAAAGTGCTGGGTGTGATGAGCGCATACACCTAGCGTACATGCCAGATTGAGGCTTTGTGGGAAACACCGAGCTGGGGTGCCAGTCGTGATGACTGTGGATAAATGACATCAAATGCTTTTGCATCCATCGCGACTTGCTTTTGCTAAGTGTCTGCGACTCGAACCGTACCATGCTGTCGATATCATCAAGGAGATGCAGCCTAAAGCTATGCGGCCATATGCGGCCCTAGGGGGGAGCGCACACTGACTGTGCGATGTTCGGCTACGGTCATTGACGCTTCACGATAAGAGTGATCTCTGCCCAGCCTACTGCAACCCCCTATTCAATCGAGATACTCGATTCGATTTCACATCGCTGAGTAGTAACACTGCCCACCAGGCCAAACGAAATAACCCAACTGTCCGATGTCGGATACTTGCTTGCCATGCACCAATATGACTAAATGCGGCCTACACAGGCTTTCGCGTCCGTCTGATTCTGTAGACTTCATTGCAAGGAATAGCTGGTCATATCATTCCAATCCTGGCCCTTGTACGTGTCTCTACTTTAAGCACAACCTACCATCAAATGGCCACCAGGACTTTAGCGCTTTCATTGACTTCCAAAGGCAATTACATGCGTAGATGATACCAGCAATACTCAATCAATCAACGTAGACACGCTCCCGCAACGTTCCCGTCTGATCTATCCAAGCTCCTGCCTGTGCCGCGGTCACTTCCTGACGTTTGGATAGGTCAAAGATATCGACAGTTGATGGGTGATAATAAACTATGTCGAACGCGGATAATCAGGTTTTTCACCGGACGCCGGTTCACGAATCCAGTAGCAAGTTCCCCTTGCTTTGCATTTAACCATATCCGAGTGGTACGCCACTAGGCCCATTGGCTATATCGTGACTGATATTGTCAAAGCACAAGGATAACGCGACCAAAATCGTCACCAAATTAAGCTGAATGCCTGTAATCATAGCCTACATGGTACAATCCATCAACAGAAAACGGAGTGTAGGACAACCGTTATCGAGGAGTAGCACGTTAGATGCCGAGAGTATACTCAAGGATATGATCAGGATTCGTAAGGATGACAGATTCAATGTGCGTTACCGGTGCATAATGGCCTTAATGGGAGTCGAGTACCTCGTGGTTTGATTCGTGAAACCATCTAGTCTGACGTCTGTGATTCGGTCCTGGTCCAGTATAAGCGTCATGTCTACTCCGAGGCTCTGGGGTACGTAACTCACGGCCGCACGGGGACACACATCGTCAGACACTGTGCTTCAACAGCGCCGAAGATCAACTAGTAGCCCGAGCATCCTGTTATTCAGAACAGACGTTTCCCCACGCCCAATAATGGCACCAACTGAGGGTTGAGCAAAGTCTCTCTAACCGACACATACACTGCCGAAAGCGCATAGATTATATCCTGTAATGAGCTCGGCCGTCACAAAATGAGAATCACAACCAACTCGCCCATCGAGCAAATACCATAAAACAGTAATAAATAATACACTAGCAATACAAACTAAGACTGATCCCTCACATCACCTACGCTCAACACCAACGCTGGCCCCACATCCTTCCAAACCCCCTCTTCCCGCGGGGCATAACACGAACCACACTCTTCTTGCAAATCAAAATATACAATCTTCTGCACCACTCCCGGTTTGCCACAAATCAACTGGCCCTCGTAATCCGTATCCGACTGGGCGTCGAGCCATAGCGCGCGTGTAGCTTGGATGACCTCGTCTGAAAACGGGAGCTCGGGAACGAGGGGTACAGACCCATGCGATTCCTTACGGTGTAGGATTCGGAGGGTTCGTACGTCTCGGAGATAGTTGGCTAGGGACTACTGGGATGAGCGGGGCGCATACACCGGAAAACGCTTACCGGAAAGATTTCGTTGACGTCGTATATTGATAGACCGCCTACTTCGACTTCTGTCACACACGGAGCTTGGTTGGACAAGGCTACGAACCATGAGTTCAAGTCGAGTCGGGAATGACGGACTTACCGGATAAGAATGTCTGCCAGCCATTCGTCGTCTCGCACCGATCCAAACCACCCGCTCTATCCACCTCGCTCGGCCAACTCCACACGACCACCTCTCGTACCCCGGGAAAATACGGCAACATCCACACGGAACACGCATCCACGCACAACGTCCGTACCAACGTCTGCGTTTGTATCGAAGCCCTGAAATCAGCTACAAATCCCTCACGGAACAACCGATACGTAGGGAGTTTGAGCGATATGCACTCCAAGTGTGGCAATAGAGTGAACAGTTGGGCGAGTTTGGACGCGAGCGCGGATGACCCCTTGGCGTAAATCTCGATATCAAGTTTCCTGCGGCATGTTAGATGGGAATAGCGAATGAGGGACGGCGTACCGAACAAGCGCCCACCAATCTTTCCGAGCGAGCAAAAAGTCGATTTTATATTCGAGCTCCCGCGCGCTTTCGCCCAGGTCGGCTTTGAATAGCGGTTGAAGTTCCGGAGACCGAAATATGCGCAGGACGAGAGGAAAGCATGCGTCGCGGAGTGCGTGGCAGTCGAGGCGGCTGCCAGCAATGAGCGTCGGGCGGCCCGGTGTCCAGGTGGTCGAAAGGTATGTTTGAGTAGAGGCGGGTCAAGGGCGTGGGCAATGAGTTGCAAACCGAAGGCGAGAGATGTTGGAGGTACGAGTGGGGGTGGAGACGCGAGGGTGGCGATCGCATTATGTAAGAACCTGGTGGCGGGGGGAGGTGACGGTTCGGGGGAAGATATACTCGCCGAGGCTGCAAAAACGAGGACAGGGATGTCAGTCGGATGTGTCTGGTATAGGTCGATCAGGCACAGATGTTACTCGGAGTTATCAAGCTGCGGACCAAATGGAGAGATATAGCAGGTGGTTATAGACGCTCGGATGCCCAAGCAAGGTGGGATTAAATACCTCTTATGGTTCGAGACGAGGTTGGGCCACCGGAGTGTGCCGCTGGGCCGACCGACCGTGCACGGCTGGCAGGGAGAATAACGGAGACAGCGGAAAACGACGTCTAGGTGCAGCAGAAGGTAAAATATAATCGAAAGGAGTGGCATCATTAATCTGATAGATTTGTTCAACACGTGAGTAATCGTACACCTCCCGGTCTGGCCATCGACGGAGATAATGCGGATTTACGACCGCGTGTCATGACGCTTCCAGAGTTGGACGATTCGAGAGCGGACAGGCTCCACGCATCGCCGCGAGAATGCCGGCGAGAGCCAGAGCGAAAGTCCGATCCGAACAGGCAAGATGGCCTGTGGTACGTCAGACACGATAGTCCAAGTGTATGGACGCTTACTTTGACGACTCCGTATGCGACAACAGCATTGGCGACATCCCCCGCCAAATGCGTGGATGTGTCGCCCTTGGTATAGCCAAACACCCCGTAGCGCTTCCCGACTCGTCCAGCCCAAGCCTCGCCCTCGTCGAGCCACCGCGTAACCCACGCGGCCTCGTTGGCTCGCAGACTCGCAACGACCTTGTCACCCGCACCCAATGCCCTCGCCCCGAAAAATACCCCAACAAGCGGAACAAGTGCCGTCATCTCGTGTAAAATCCCAAAACTAACCGCCAGCGACGAGAGCGGTGTGCCCGTTCGGACCGACAAGGCCTTCAACGCCGCGACATAGGGCCTAGTTCGCTCCGAAACCTTGTGGTTTGAACTCATCCCGGTGCGTGTCGGTATCGGCGAGACCCGATTCGCTCCCGACTCGTCCCGCAAACACGACCAATCACGCCACTCTCTCACCTGCATTTGCCCACCATGTCCTCGACGCTCGCTTCGTTCTTCGAGTCGATATTCCCCACTGCGCACGCGGAAGAGGAGAAGCCTGCAGAGGAGGAGGCTCAGGCCGAAGAGGAGGAAGAGCCTGAAGATGTGTGTTTTATTTAACCCTTGTTTGCTGGTGTCTGACTTGGTGCAGATCCTTCCCGGCCTGCGCGACGAGTGCAAGGCGACCCCTGCGTGCTCTGGATTTGACAAGCATTTCGTGCATTGCACTGAAAAGGTCACCAGCGGAAATGGATTCAAGGGCGAAGATTGCGTCGAGGAACTGTAAGTCTAAATTTGCCCTGTTTGACCATTCTAACCTTTTTGTAGATGTAAGCACATCATCTAGAGCCAATTTCAGGGACTGACATTCGATCTTTTCCTCGCCCCGTCCTCCAGTCCAGTAAGTTCGTTAATTCTAATCTCGAACTGTGCTGACCCGCGTAGCCTTATGCATTGCGTAGACGTACGTCCCCTAATCTATCCCCCAACCGATCTAACCCTCCCCTAGAACTGCGTCGCCCCAAAACTATTCAGCAAACTCCGCTAATGTACCATACTATTGCGAGGAATGAGAGATAGCATTGAAGCGAACGTAAAAATATAGTCCAAAACTCTAATCAAAACCAGTCCATTTCCACACAGCACACCTCATTACCACACGGCTAGCACCGACCCCACCGACACACCCAACGCAACCAACCCCACAGCCATCGCCTGTCCTCCCCATACGGCCTGCCACCCAAACCCATTCACACCCCACCTAGACCCCGCCCCGCTCGTGCCTGCAAACGTATACGCGAAATGTGCAGTGGGGTGTGGGCCGCCTTTAAGCGTGACTGTCGAGGCCGTGGGATTGGCCGCTCCGACTGCTCCGGCAGTAGGCGTGCTCCCAGCCGAAAGAATCGAGAAACGCTCAGACATGGAGTACATGTTTCCGTGAATCGAGTCGATAAAGAGCATGTAATAGTCGTCGCCGGTTGGCACCGAGTCGAGCATTACGTTGAGCGCGCTCCACGAGGTTGAGACTGCCGAGTTAAATTTAGCGTGGATTCGACCAACAGGTGACTAAGATGAATAGGAATGGGGGACTGACCGTTCCGCGCAACGTAAATCAACCCGTCCGTCTTGAGTCGTGCGAGCTCAATGTCGAATTGAGTGACGCCCTCGTTGGCCGAGACCCAGCTGATTGGGTTGCTCTGTCCCACCAGCCAGGGACTTGTTGGCGACGGAGACTTGATCTTGAAATAGGCTTTTTACAGGGTTGCCATGATCGTTTTGCGCGTTGGTGCGAGATACGAGTCCACATGGATGAACAATGCGGGTGCGAAGATCGAAAAAACGATTAGCTCCGTCGCGAGTGCTCGAAAACCAGAGACTCACAAGGAATTCCACCCAGTACGCTCGGAACGACCGCGAGCACGACCGACGCCATCCATAGCCACGATGCTCCCAGAGCCATTACTGCAATCCTAGTACTTTTTTTCTTGTGTTACGAAGGGGTTTTGGTCGAGTGTAGAGATGGACAGGAGCAAGAAAGAGTGCCTGGCGACTGACTTGTCACGTGAGTATTGAAATGACCTTTTGGTTTGACTAATTCGACTGATGCCTGGCTTATCGTGGGTTGCGTTCCTGCGTGGACGGTGCTGTGGGAAGGAATGGTGCGTTCGTATTGGCCTGGGGTGTTGGGGCTTTGGTTTGGGGGCGGCGGTGGTAGTCGGCGCTCGACACTTGTTGTAGTCATTCAATTACTCTATATGGCATGAATATGGTGTCTCGTCCAACGTGCATGCTCCAGTACCAGGAGCGCAAGAACACTCAAAATACCGTTGGGACATTTCTCTGAATGTCAGTTCTTAAGTTTGCCGATCCGCTTGTGAACCTGTCTGAAACCTAAATCTGGGTCATTGCAATTGCGCTCCAGTGGTAGAGGCGATTCTAGGGCAAATGCTCGCGCATCGACCAGCATTCCAACATGTCCTTGGATTAGATCAAGACTAAGAGTTACGCGTTTCGCCACTGTTCAATTAGGTTCTAGAGTCGGAAAGATGTGGGTAGTCGCATGGGCAAGTTATATTCAACTCTATTTCAGCACATGGCCGGAGCTTGCTCAACGGGTAGAAGCCTCCTAAACACACAAGTTTTGCTGGCACTTGCCTCGCGTTTGGCGATCAGGCACCGCTCAATTCTATCAAGGCGCATCCATTTACACAATTTAGCTAGACAATTCGGCTCCTGTGCCCGATCACGAGTTCTACGAGAGTAGAATCGATCGTATGCGCTGTGCTAAGGGATCGAGGTCGGTTCGTGCTCGTAGAATGCTACATGCTTCCTGGATTTAAGCTTTGATCCTCGTTCTTGGTTTGTGGCCTAGACTTTGTTTATAGCCGCCCCGAGCTCCTCTTTCGGGGATACAATGTCCCTCCTGGCCCTTGACTTCTCCGTTCCCCTAGCATTATTTAGTTGTCGAATAAATTTATACAAGCTATCGTAATAGGTTACTATTTGACTTGAGCAACAGCAGGCCAGGCGAGTGTAGGGAGAGCCCGCTCGGCCCCCAGTCTCTCCACACTTACAGGCTTATTGAACGCGTCCCGGCAAGTCGCCCGCTCCTCGAGCTTGTTACACAGTTGTGCATGTTAGGCTAAACCCGTGTCAAGGGGCCAAAAATGAATATTACGATATATGTGCTTACTGGGATTCAATTCGGCTCGTCAAACGAGAGCGATTGGACTACAAGCCCGGATCACCTCTCCTGAGCATCGTCCCGGTTTTCAAGACTTTGTGGAGGAGGGGTTACCACCCTTCGGAGGATTGTTGCTGGCCTGATAGGGAGACACGCTTGTCGGGCGCGGGCTGAATGCGGGTTTGGTGATGCTCAACTACCCACCCACCCGAGTGTATGTTTCTCTTCGAATCTATATAATACTTGTCGAGGGTTCTCGGGAAGCCATACTTTAGTATGATTAGCCTAAAGGTAGAGGATATCCGTACTGGGACGACGTAGCTGTTTTCAGAAGCCAGGCACCACAGATCACATCGGAATAAATATTATGACCTCGATCCTGAGGCTCGTTTTGGGTAGTCTTCTATAATAAATACCCACAATTGCTTGTTGATGTGAGTACGCTGATATATGAATGCCCGAGCACGGTAAATGTGAAGTTCCCAAGTCTGTCGGGTGTCTCTACGGTCTCCCTGATCCGTGTGACGCCTTTCCAGCTACTTATGACAGTTATCAGCATTTTGTCGTAATATTAAGGATGGTGAGGTTTTTTTTATGCGTGCCGCACTTGCGGGATGATGGAAAGGTCTAGAGAATGGGAAAACCTTGCATCGAACTACTCCCAGTATGAGGTTACCCTATTCACCCTCACGGTTTTAAGCCTCCCAAACTCAACATAATAGATAATCGTACATAAATCAACGGAGGCAATTGATATTTCTCGCAATCAGAAACGCGGGCTTGGTACTGACGAGTCACATCCGAATTGTAGCCACCTCGGAACGTGATGGGAGCAAGCACGTGAGCTTACCTAAACTTATCTGCGTCGACCACCTGCCGCCGCTCTATTTCTTTGTGGCTCATAGGAATACCACTGATCGCCGAAGAAGGGCCTAGAGCTAGATCTCTGTCCTTGAAAGACGCCGCAGACTCCCCGTTAGATGGCCGATATTATTATTCGCAAGCGTCCTCTAGCGGCAGACGGGCAGTCTTCTCAGCGAAAGTTTTATAAAAAGACAGCAAGAGGGAAGGTCATTAAAGGCAAGCCGCTTGCCACCGTAACTCAATAATTAAACCTTATCGGGACTGCTTAGTTTTGCGAGAACGATATGTTCGAGACGACATCCAATGTGGAATCGAGGGCTGCCAGACCTGTTCGGGCTTCGCTCACGCGGGTGAAGCCAAGCTACCTGCAACCGGAGACTTGACCCACTCCCAATTTCCCGCTGGTCACTTTATTGTTCCTGATACAAACGTATTCCTACATCAGGTTCGTATATACTATTCATTCATTCTTCCATCTCACAACTGCCATTCACAGATGGACCTCATGGAGTCCCCTCACTTCGCACCCCCTATCATTCTTCTACAAACGGTGATAGACGAAGTACGACACCGGTCCCTCCCGCTCCATTCTCGCCTCAAGGGGCTCATCTCAGCAGAGGATAAGCAAATATATGTGTTTTACAACGAGTTTCACGAGTATGTTTGTCGTGGCTGCCATTGTCTCCCACTCATATAGCTCAGTCAGACAGCCGTGGTCCGCCAGACAGAAGAAACCCCAAACGATCGTAACGATCGCGGTGCGTGGAATCTATAGTCCCTCATGACTTTATTTGTGTACTCACAATATACGGCTGGATAGGGATAAGGTTATCTACCTCGTGGTACGCAAAGCATTACGCCAACTCAAGGTCTTTCCCGAAAGGATCGCCCAAAGCCCAAATCGTCCTGTTGACTGATGACGCGGAAAACCGACGGCGTGCTGCGAAGGAAGGGCTGGTCAATCTGTCTGGTATGCACAATTTTTCGCATGTGTTCACTACTTACTCCTGGCCTCAGTTCGAGATTATGTGACTGGGACCAAGAACTCGGCAGCCCTCCTCGACTTGTTAGCTGCGGAGAGTACGGAAGGCGAGGAAGACATGCAAATGAAACCGGCTAAACGAAGGGTGTTATACGAGGAGGTTTGTATTTGCCGCTCATCACTGCTTATATCTCAACATCCCCCTCGTTTATAGTACCTCTCTCAAGCCACTTTGATTGCTGGTGTAAAAAGTGGTGATCTACACCAGGGCTACTTTAGCGCCAATTCATACAACTACCTCGAGGTTAGTTGACGAACTAGATGTGCGTCCTATATTTCTTACCAATCCACGACAGGGTACCGTCAATGTCCCAGGCTTCACAAAACCCGTTTTGCTATTGGGAAGAGAAGCCATGAATCGGTCTGTGCAAGGTGACTTTGTTGTCGTAGAGTTGTTCCCCGAATCGGAATGGAAAGCTCCAGCCGATGCAGTCATTGACGCAGATAGTGAGTGATCCCCCTGAGGCAGCCATATTTATTCAAAGGGCACTGAGTTTCCAAACAGCTACCCAACGAAACGACAACCCTGATGATTCAGGGAGCGAACAGGAAGAGTCCGATAGCGAGGAGACGGTCAGCGCAAAGGAGAAACTCGCCGCCCGGGATACTGCCGCACGCAATCCGAAAGAGAAGCAACCAACGGGTCGCGTTGTGGGAGTTATCAAACGTAACTGGAGAGCGTAAGTTGTTATTGGAGACGGCCTTTGTTACACTCGTTGACATGCATAAAAGCTATGTCTGCCATATCGACCGTTCGTCACTATCCTCAACTTCCTCAACCACCCTATCCGCCCAAACTGTATTCGCAACTCCAGTCGACAGGGCTCTCCCGCGAATCCGATTGCGGACACGACAGGCACCCACACTCCTCGGACAAAAAATTCTTGTCTCGCTTGATAGGTGGGACTCGCATTCGCGTTACCCCGATGGACATTTCGTTCGTGCCCTGGGCAAGGCTGAAAGCAAGGAAGCCGAAAGGGAAAGTCTTCTACTCGAGTTTGATGTACCATACCGTCCTTTCGGGCGGGCAATTTTGGACTGCTTGCCGAAAGAGGGCGATGGTTGGGTTGTACCTCCAAAGGCGGAATCGAGCCCTGAGTGGAGGGATAGGGAAGACTTGAGAGAGTTGATAATTTGTAGTATTGATCCACCTAGTGAGTCACGCGATTATGCGTCTCTTCAGCGGTACCTGATCGGCATGGCTTGCAGACTGCCAAGATATCGATGATGCCCTCCATGCAAGGTTACTCCCTAATGGCAATATTGAAGCCGGAGTTCGTAAGTATCAGTGGCCCCACCAGAAACCCCTACCCTCGATACTAACCTTGGTGCAGATATCGCCGACGTATCTCACTTTGTACACCCAGACACACCGATGGACAACGAGGCTGCGTCCCGTGGGACAACAGTCTATCTTGTCGACAAGCGGATTGATATGTTGCCGAGCCTCTTGGGAACCAATTTGTGTTCACTTCGACCTTATGTGGAGCGATTGGCCTTTTCTGCCATTTGGGTAAATATAGAATCGCCTCATCGTTCGATTCTTGACTAATACTGTCGGCCAGGAATTAACGCCGGATGCGGATATCGTGAACGTCAGGTTTACCAAATCAGTTATCGCCTCTAAAGCAGCCTTCACGTACGAAGAGGCCCAAATACGGAAAGATGACCCGTACGTTGATATTTGCAGACGAAGTTAGCTGGTATTGTTTAACGCATTCCATAGCACCCTGAAGGACGAACTTACACAATCCATCCGACTATTGAACTCTTTGGCAATACAACTCAAGGCGAGGCGCATGGCTGCTGGGGCGCTGAACCTCGCCTCGCCCGAAGTCAAAATTCATTTGGATAGTGCCGAGTCGTCTGATCCAATTGATGTCGAGCAAAAAGAGTTGAGAGAAACAAATTCACTCGTGGAGGAGTTCATGTTGCTTGCCAATGTAAGCGTCGCTCGACAGATACAGGAATCGTTCCCAGCAACGGCTGTACTTCGGTAAGCGGATAACCTTTTCTTATTTCTCCAAACTGTACTAAACCTCGCTCAATGCAGACGCCATATGCCGCCTCCACAGAGCAACTTTGAGAAGCTACAAGATCTTTTGCTAAAACTTAAAGGGATGACTCTTGATGTGTCGAGTTCTGGTGCCTTGGCAGCGTCACTGGATAAATGCGTCGTAAGTTCAGACCCCTGCGCATGGCTGTGTAGTTTTAATCTCGGATTACCACAAGGACCCCGACGAACCTGCATTCAACACTCTTGTTCGAATTATGGCAACACGGTGCATGCTATCAGCCGAGTATTTCTGCGCGGGGAGCGTATCTCGGGATACCTTTGCCCACTATGGTTTGGCTAGCCCAATCTATACGCACTTTACTAGCCCGATTAGGCGATATGCTGGTAAGTTATCTTACCCATTCCTTTCAATATGCGTCGGTATTTATTACGTTCTACTAGACGTTCTGGCTCATCGACAGCTCGCCGCTTCTATTGGATACACTCCCCTCCATGCCACGCTCCACACCAAATCGCACGTAGAGCGGGTAATGACCGTCATTAACCGCCGACATCGGATGGCCCAGATGGCCGGTCGTGCCAGTGTTGAGTTTTATGTTGGACTAGCGCTCAAAGCCAGGAACTTGGCCACACAAGACGATCAAGGCGTAGTGGAAGACGCCTTTGTTATCAAAGCCTTCCGAAATGGTTTGGCAGTGTTTGTTTCCAAGTATGTGCATTCTTACTCTCCGAATAAAAACAGAAGCACTTAAATTCCCCTAGGCTTGGCATTGAAGGGCTGGTAACCTTCAAAAATGAACAAGAATTCGACCCCGAGTCATACTCTCTCTCACTTCCCGGCCCTCAAGGCGACACTAAAATCGCCGTTTTCAATCACGTTAAGGTCAAGATATGGGTAGAGCAAGATAAGAATACACTGCGGGGCAAGGTCAGGATGTCCTTAGTATCTCCAGTTAACAGCGCTGGTTTGTAATTACGGAGGCGGTTAAAATATAGCTAAACTGAACGCAAACCGCCATTGAGTGTAATATGAGTGAATGCTGCTTAGGCTCGGGCCCGTATTCCTTCGAGAGCTCGTTCCCTTAGGCGTAGCTACTCTTCAAGCACCAATTTCACGTATAATTCATTTCAGTCGATGGCAC
Source organism: Ceratobasidium sp. AG-K (assembly GCA_037039685.1). Classification (NCBI taxonomy): domain Eukaryota; kingdom Fungi; phylum Basidiomycota; class Agaricomycetes; order Cantharellales; family Ceratobasidiaceae; genus Ceratobasidium; species Ceratobasidium sp. AG-K. The sequence continues at coordinate 2,323,777 of JAWNGF010000007.1, read as the reverse complement.
GCGATTGATACTTGGTCACACCCGCGCACTCCAACTTGGCCCGGCAACTGTGTCCCGAAACTTACATATCACTTACAAAACGATATCAACCCATACCTAAACAGATAGGTCAAGTATTTTCAGCGGATGATAATACACAAGCAAATCAGTACTCACTTCCCACTTGCTCTCCAGCCCTTCTCCTTGGGATCTGCGTCAAGTTTGGCAATTACATGAGACTCAAGTCCAACTACCACGTCCGCTTTGCACGTTCGCAGCGACATGAGAGGGAAACGCCTTGCGACAGCACCTATTGACAAGTTGATTGAACGAGTCAAAGTGATGCGGCAGGGGAAACATACCAATAGCATCCTCCCATGGTGTATCATTAGGCCACTTGATATCGCCCGTAAGCTTTCGATAGCTGTAACCGGCACATTTAGTTAGTCCCAGCTTATGCATAGTTATCTTTGGTAGTGGCGCTGACTTTAAATCCCCCTATCCCGGACAAACATAATGGTTTAGAATGCTGTTCCACCTGACCACCCTCTCCATACCTTGAATATGACTAACCCGCTGCCATCAAGTTCTTCTCCAACAGTTTGGCCGTCCCTTCCTGGTGCAATTTCCCAATATCCGCCAGGGTGAACCCAGAAGGCATATGTATTCTCTGGGCTCAGACTGAACACGCCTTGCTCAACATACGCTTCCCATCTAGAAACCATTTGACGAAGAGCACCAGGCTGTGCCTTGGATTCTTCTAGCGTTGTGAAAAAGTCTTGATCTTTGAGGGCTTCGAAGATGGCAGTCCAGTCGCGAGGAGTGACGTCCGAGACAAACCATGGAATAGGCTTGGGACTGGGAGGCAGATTATTAATACCCAGGCAAACCCGTAAAATAGAATATCATGTTGGGCTTACTGAAAGACGGCCTTGTTCGCAAAGGGTGTATACGTCACTAGAAAGTCCGCGAACACTAGATCCGTAAATAACTGTGGCTCTTGGTGTTATTATCCAGAGAGTTCAGTTTATATATGCACGCAACTAACCTCGAATCCAGCTTCAGGAGCAAGGTCAAGCGCGCTCTCAGGCTGATTATACACACACTTACCATTATCCAGTATGAAGTCTATCCTAGCATTCCTCAGCTCCCGCACATGTTCCCATACCTTCCCTGCATCGTTGCGCAGGATCAAATGCGCCTTATCCTCGTCAACAGCTTGAAGGAGAGCAACGTCCGCTGGATCCATCGAGGGTAACATAGATAAATCCGTTGCGTTGCCCCTATCGAGCATTAGGTAAGAATGGCAGTAGTCCATGTAGATACGCACCAAAGACACATCTGAACCATTTCCGCAAATACGATCGCCACTGTATCTTCCCATCCTTCCGTACTTGTGTTGAACTCGTCGCTTGCACGTCGTTTTTCAAGATCCGCCATTACTTTCGCAAGCTCTTTATGATCACATTTGAGTAAGATCGAGGCGAAAGGAGAATCCCGGGATCATACCACGCGTGCGCGCAAGAACCATTGTCACACAATGTTAGAGACAAAAATCATTATTTAATACCATTATATTGACTCACGGTGCACTGCCGCCCCACTCTCCTTGAATGTATCTTGCTTTTGCTGAAAGAAAGGATCGAAGGCCGACCAAAACTTTGTTGCCCGGAATACGCTGTCAAACAATCGGTAAAGATAGCATCTGCGATGCCAAGAGTAACGAGGCGGAATTGTTAGGACTAGGGTAAGGTTATATTATGTTTCTCCTTACTCGCCGTAGAGCCAGGGAATCCTCATCCAGGTGTGATTCCCTTGATTCTCAAGATCCTGCAACCGGTCGTTGTATACCTTCGAGTTCAAACCCCCGTCTTCGGGAATTCGTCTAGACAAAAGGCTCAGAATGAAAAACGCAATAGCTGGAAGTTAGACCACGTACTCGAGAGGACGATCATGGCTCATGTCGTATTTGAGTTTAGATAATTTCGAGATGACGGCCTTGCCCTCAGCAACCTTGTCCTGGTTGTTGGCTCCTTCCGCAGCTACCGCACGGTAAACAGTATCGATTATGTTTGTTATGATTACGGGCCATCGTTTGACCACAGTATTGTATCTTGACGAGTGTGAACGGATTGGCGAGGGGAGACATGAACGTTTGAACTCACGCAAAGCTAATAAAAGCGTGTTGATTAGCTTAAGTCTAATTTACAACTATGATATGGTTTTTACCTTTGCTTCTCCTGGAAATCCCAAGGAGGATACGGATAAGTAGGTGCTAAATTAAGGCTCATGGTTGTGAGAACGAGGACACTTCACGTGACCATCCAATCTCGGTCTCAGGATTGGTTCTCAATTGAATTTGTGTTACGAGGGAACTAACAAGAAAGAGAGCCACCTTAGCGGACAGATGGAAGGGGGATAATATTTCGCACTAAACTCATCAACCCCATGTAGTCCAAGCCTCGTCGAGATGTGAGCGTGTCATCCTGCGCATTTAGCCTACGACAATCAAGTCCAGACTACCTCCGAGTGTACATATCTCCAAGATGTGGGACCACCGTCGTATGGCCCGGCCCACTCGCACACCGCCGGCCCCAATCCCCTACAGTTTGGTGCTTGGCTGCGCTGCCTGCTCTTTCTGCTTAGTCCACTCTGCTTTCTCGGCCTTTTGCTTCATCAGTGCTGCCATCAATGCATCTCGTGCGCTTGGTCGTCGGGCTTGAGCTTTCTCCATTGCTTCTGCACGGGCGACCAGTTCTTCAACACTCTCTTCCGCTCTACGTTGATCAGCGGTTAGCGGTAGAGGGGCCGTAGAGTTTCCCGCGGCCTTATATGCCACCATTTCCGCTTGCTCGCGGGCTTGTTCCGCTTGCTTCTCTTGTCGGTCCTGGAAAAACGAGTCAATCAAGACGATTCGCTCAAAGAATTCATCGTACCCACATAATGCCCGTAAATCAACGTCCCAGCCATGCATGCAGCCACAGTAATACCCTGGGCCACAACTCGAAATCTCAAAAACCTATTGAAGTTGGTTCGATCCCCCGAGCGAAGGTGTTTAGTAGCTCCAATGAGCGCTGCACAAGTTGCAAATATTCCTGATAATCGTTTCCCGGTCAGCATTGTGTAATACTGAAAGCCAAGCATGACCGAACTCGCGCTAAGGCATAGATGACCAGGAATACTTACCGATGGGCACGAGTGGCTGCTCTTTACATTTTCTCCATCCACGCTGCACGTATGTTTCTTGCATACGATATCTGTGAGGTATTGCGACTGCGCTCGACATTTTGTCAACGGCCTCGGTCTAGATTTGGCAGCTAGTGTTTAGGAAGCTGTAAACCGAAATCGTAAACCAGCAGAAGTATGAACATGCACAACCCTCATACTTTGAGCAGAATCAAAGGTATCAAAAGTAGCTCGATATTATGACGTTCGTTTTGCATGCAATCGGCACAGGCGCGATGGTGATGTGCCAGGCGAGTGAGACTGTGTGACGGTCGTCATCATCTTCAAGATCGACGTGACCACGTGATCCCACACGAGGCTGACTCATCAATTGGGGTCATCACGTCCCCGTTGTTCTTGCACTCAGCCGGAATTGCAGATCCTCCTTTAGCGCTCCGGAGGACTCCTGGAGGCTCCCGTGGCTCCGAAGGACTATGTATCCTCCTCGAGTCTCCCAGGAGTCCGGGAGCCCAATGATCCGGAGTCCTCTCGGAGGTTACATAGCCCTCCGGAGCCTGGGGGCGTCCTGGAGCGCCTAGGAGAATTTAACGATTTTGCTAACGCAGTCGTCACCAGCTACAGACAAGGTCAAACCCTTGGCTCATACATACCCAGTAACGTATCGACTACCGATAACCCTCACACCGAGTAATTTTTGAGGCTCTCTTACAGTAGGACAATAGTTGAAGACTGGAGCAAACATCTCCAATCCGATCAGCAATAGTCAAGTAGATAGATAGAGACATGGCTGGGACACCGAGCTACAACGATCGAGTTCATAGCCAGCATATGCGACCATATCTCAACCACGTTGGCTATAATCCAACTAATAAACTTTGCCCTCTTCGACGTGCCCCCGATCAATTTGGTTCTAGGCCCACGCCGCTTACCAGCAAATTCTTATGCTTCTACCCCACACACGTTTAGTGTCTACTGGTCTCCCCGGTGTTTTATGGAAGAGATCACACGCATATACTGAATAAAATCCGCGCCCAAAAGCGTTGGAAGCTGAGTGCCTGCAAAGGCAGCGTCTCGACTCGGCCGAGTTGATCTTCGTTGTGGGGTATCCCGCGGCAGCTATACCCTTTAGGGAAATCCACTCCGAAGCCCGCGGCATTTAGGGGCATCTTGATTGATGGGTACGGCGAAAAAAGGTATTTTGGCACCCGCCCACGAATGTGCTTCAGGTTTTTGCTCGCATACAATCTTTGATTCGAAATTCACTCACGGAGTTGGCCAATTGGATGGGATGGGCCCTTGCACGCTGAAAGGAATAGATCGGGTGCCAAGGTGCACTCGCGTATCGATTCTAGCCGCACCTTACGCTTTTGCGGAAAGCCAAAATAATCCATTCCTCGTTGCTGGAGCTGCAATGTGCCGCCGCAAAAATCCCACTCCTAGTGGACTTGACAATATGTGCCACTTAGATCAAAAAGAGCTAGAGTTTAACAATATCTGAGGTAGAGTCACTGAGTGGTTACTCCTAGTTTTTGGCGGTAAATACATGACTACATGCGCGCTACTTGCACTAGTTATTATGCCCTTTCTAAACTGATTTCGCACCATTCGCTACAAGCCCTGGCGGGATTTTGATGGAATCACGTCCGGTAGATTGACCACGGGGATGTAAAAAGCCCATGTTAATCGTGGAAGCCCTCGGCGCAGTTATTCGAGTAGCTATAAAACCCCCATGTAGTGAGACAATATTTGATTAAATTTGAGATCTCACGTCTGTCCGTCTCTGTCTCACGTTACTTTTTGTGTGCTGACTTGTACGTACCGTGCGGTTCCGTCTACGTGCCAGACTTGACTCAATTCGTAATTAATGGCTTCCTTGCTCGACGTCTCTGCACACTCCATTTTGCTTATTTCACTTGACTTCAACCTTTGACTACGGCATTAACGAATCGTGGCGATTCATTAGCATATCTACTATGAGCCTGTAAGGTCTCAGTATTTTCCCGTAATATCGTTCTAACTGTGCTTTGTAGTAAAAATATCTTTGTAAGCCACTCCTGAAGGTGCAGCTTATAACGGCGATAAGAATTAGACAGTTCGACGTGAAAATAGGCTCCCTTGAAGCTGGGCGGATAGTCATGAGACTTTATGATAATGATGTGCCCAAGACCACTCGAAACTTCCGCGAGTTAGCTACTGGACAGCATGGCTTTGGTTATAATGGATGTATATTTCATCGAGTAATCCCAAACGTAAGTCCTCTCGAAGTGTGAGTTGGGCTGGGTAAACGTCTTAATTATCTCTCCCATAGTTCATGATACAGGGTGGCGACTTTACCCGTCATGACGGAACAGGGGGCCGATCGATCTACGGAGAACGGTTTAAAGGTATACGCGAACATTTCGCTTAAGGTTCCTAATAAGATACTTCAAATAGACGAGAACTTTAAGCTATTTCATAACAAACCTGGTTTATTATCCATGGCCAATGCCGGTCCAAACACCAACAGTTCTCAAGTGAGTTTACAGTCTTTAGACAAGCTTGTCGTTGCGACTCATTCCAGTCTAGTTTTTCATTACCACGGTCGCAACACCCTGGCTTAATGGTAAACATGTCGTGTTCGGGGAGGTGATTGAGGGGCTGGATGTCCTCAAGCGCATCGAGGATCAAGGAACCGATAGCGGCCGTCCCAAGGCTGAAATTAAAATAGTCAAGTGCGGAACAGTTGAATCAGTCGCATAAAATAGAGCCCGTAACTCGGACAACGTTGTATAATTACATCACTGGCACTAGTACTAGTGTACGATGCGAGTCTACCTACGCCCCTTTGGATTAGCTAAGAACACAAAGTACTGGCCGAGGTTTATTACTCAGTCGTTATTATGAATGTACTTCCAGCGACGCGAAAATTGCAAATCTGTTACTACAACATCGTAAAAAAGAGTAGTGATGGCTCAAAGTTGTGCGCATGTATGCTGTAAAGTCCCGACAGATACATATGGACTGTTCATTAGAGCTTATTAATCACGTGAGAATACCCTGAGCTTTGGATCATCACAATTTACAAAGCCGGATTCAAGCTCCCTCCATCTTGTACCATTATGTCTATGATATTCAAACGTCTTCAGAGTACAGCTGCAGGAGCAGGGTAAGAGGAATACAGCTATATTATCGTCTCTCTACTAGAATTCTGACGATCCTTTCAGTAAAAACGTCTTTGTAAGTTTTGCGTGATCATGGTAAACGGCTCAATAATTCATCTCATGCCAGTTCAGAATAGGGATAAATGGAAAAGAACGCGGCCAGATTGTTTTTAAGCTCTATGATGATGTGGTTCCCAAAACTGCCCGTAACTTCCGAGAACTTGCAACTGGTCAACATGGGTTCGGCTACGCTGGCTCATCGTTCCATCGAATCATTCCCAACGTGAGGCCATCTCCCTGGAGAAGACCTACTAATATCCTAATTTATGAATTAATTCTCCCCCAAAGTTTATGCTCCAAGGCGGCGACTTTACTCGGCACAATGGAACCGGGGGCAAATCAATTTACGGGGAGAGATTCTCGGGTGCGTAGAGACCATGCCCTATTTATCGATTTGCTTTTCTGAAAGTCTCTGGTTAGACGAAAACTTTACACTAAAGCACAACAAACCCGGGCTCTTGTCGATGGCTAATGCTGGCCCGAACACGAATGGCTCTCAGGTAGGGATTTCTTCTCAATGCAGCGATTTGGAGCAACTGATACGAAATGTAGTTCTTTATTACGACCGTCGTAACATCCTGGCTCGATGGTAAACATGTGGTTTTTGGGGAGGTTGTTGAGGGTCAAGAACTTGTTAAGGAAATCGAGACTCAGGGAACGGGGAATGGCAACCCTCGGGCTAAGGTCACCATCATCTCTAGCGGAACAGTCGAGTAATTAAATCATCAGCTACTGGATTGATATGCTCAAAATTGAACGCGAGGTAAATTTATGCGTCGACTTTCAAAGTCGGGTGTGGTCTAGATCACTCCCTAAATAAGCATTGCGCCGAGGCGGTTAGCACAAATCAGGATCACGTGATTAAGCCTCGTGGAATATCAGCGACCACAGGCAAGTGATTGACCATGTTCTCCGTTGGTTCTGACTGGAAACAGTCCCCTAAAGACAGCTTGGGAACAAACGCGACGCAACACGCGTCTAATTCGACCAAGCATACAGTTTGCGGATTCCTATCTTCTACCGCGGGAAGACGGCCTTGAGTGGCACAGGGCAAAGCTCTCAGAGGTTGCAATCTCCCGAAGACCTGAAAAGCGAGGGACACACCTCTGATGAGCGCTGCTAGGGGTCCTGGTGGACTGAAGTTCCGTACATGACTGCGTCTATATCTTGCCGAACTTACCGCTTTTGTGTTCCCTGTGTAGACCCTCAGCTACGCAATTGTCCTTCTTGGACATTAGTGATGCGCGCCGAAGACCTGAATACTCGGGCCATTGGTTGCAGAGACGCCGGCCTGAAAGCTCTGCTCGGGTGGAACTTCATTCAGCTCATCGGCCTACCTAGCCCGCTGCAACTCCTCATTCGATTTGGCATTGCGCTGTTCTTGTAGATTTCTTGACCGGGAGGTTTGTGCGCACCATGTGGATCTACTTGGACAGCCCTTTGGCAGGCCGGATGTGGGATGGGTGGTGGCCTGGATAGGACGATGTAGGGGTGTCTTCTGACGAGTATCCTTGCATGTCGGAAGTTTGGAACGTCGAGGCGGTCGGTGGGATGCGGGTGCGTAGTATGGGTATGACAGCTACCTGAAACTCTTGTTTCTAAATGCAAACTGCGCTCGAGATGATGCATAATTTTTCAACTTCTTCCCCTTCGTGGGGCGCCTATTTTCTGCTACGTCAAATCCACGTGTAATTGTACGATGCCACTAATGCAAAACGTTTACATGGGGCTGATTCATTTACAAGTTAATCATACGGAGCTAGCTGAACCTACTTGGAGATCAGCTAGTGCACAGAACTATGGTCCAACCCCGGCTGACCACGGTTCTTCACTTCCCCGTTATAGTACGCTATTATTCGATCTCGCTGTGCTTAACTTGTGCTAGACTAGTCAGATATGTGGAGCCTTTACAAGAACCTTGGAAACCATGAATCCTTACATATTAAGAAGCGGTCTGGATAATGGCCCGTATATCCTCACAACAGTCCCGGAAACCGGCGCCTTCCGTTTTTGATCATCAGACGTATGCGTGTCAATCGAATCGGAGACGATGGCATACATATACGAGCAAATAATGACGAGAGCATACACATCAAACAAATGTTATTATTACGAATGAAGAATTAGGTGTAATGGACGAAAGGAGAGGATACGCATACAAAAACAGTGATAATGGCATGCCAAAGACCCAACACGAGCGTTCAGTTCCCGCTACGCCGTACTAGAATGTACAATCTTGCAATCAAACTCAAGCAACCGCGCCTTCTCCAGATCTACGCCTCGGGTTCTTGAACTTGGGCGACGTGGGTGGGGAAACTGCACCACGACCGGCGGTCGAAGGCCCGTGGAGCCCGCAATTCATAGGCGCATACTCTGCACATTTCAAGTGAGCCCTGGTTGACCAAAAGCGTATCAGTCATATATAACCATTTCATCCAATTGTTTCGACTTACCGCGTTCCGCAATCGTCGCACTCCATAACAGGCTTCCATCCCCACCCAAGGCGCTTGGCACAAAGGTCGCACTTGGTCCCATAGCTACTCCCGAAAAAGAACTCAAATGGGCTCCATGCAGGTGCCTGATCGGGTGGGGGTGGGCTGGTCCCACGGGGCGAGGACGCAGAGGGTCGCGCTACTGGAGGAGGCGGTGAAGTAGCAGCTCCTCGCCCGGCCGAGGCAGGCGCTGGCCCAGAAAACGAGCCCTTCCGCGCGGAACCAGGCTTGATAATTGTCCATCGATGAATGTAAGAAGGCTCGACAAGAACGGTGGGGGTTGAGCCTTCGGTTGCCCCCGCAATCGAGCCCATTGCAACTGAATCTGTGGGTGGGGCGGAGATCGCGGACGAAGCGGTATGGTAACTATCTACCGACATCTTCGAGCTTGGGTTCTGTGAGGCATCGACTTGAAGAATTTTGGACACCTGTGAAGCATCATCGATCGACATAGCAGACGCCTCGGACTCGTGAGCTGGTGGGGGTAATGGACCGGCGCCTGTCGCTGGCGATGCACGAACAGTCATGGCCGAAGTTGTATCCTGAAAGACTGAAGGCTTGGCAGTTGATATACCCGAGGGTGGAGCCGTGCTCATCACTGACGGTGTCGATGTACGAACATCCCCCCCATGCATCTGTACTACTGTTTCGCTGTAGGTGGAGAATTGGGATTGAGTCCCGGGGTTATGGAAGGATGGAGGATTGGCAGTTGGGGGACCTTGTGCTACCACGGTGGGGGTATCTTGGAGCAACGGCGAAGCCGAGTCTGAGCCAGGTTCACTAGGGATGTAGCCTAAAAGGATCACTATTAGTAATAAATAATATTGGACCATATAATAGACTCACCAAAATCCCCTGAACGCTGAGTGTAGTACATTGAGTCACCGTCCCACCTGGGAGACTCCCATCGACTCTTCTCCGACGCGGGAGTTCGACCATGCTCGGGAGGCAAGATATTGGGAGGTCCTTTACTAACGCGAATCTTGTCCAATGTGCGCACCGCGTCATCTAGCTCCTTGTCTGAGCCTTCATCTGGCTGGATATCCTTCTTGCCATCCCCGTTGTGGCGTATTTCGCTCCCGACCCCCATACCGAAGCTTGGTATCCGTAGTGCAGGACCGGGCCTCTTTCGACCACCAGCTGTGAAGAATTTGACACTCCCGACATGTGCGTCACCGGCTTGTTCGAGGACCCCGAGCTCAATAGCTCGAAGTCGAGTGAGGACATCACGCATAACGGGCCGCGCTTGTGGATTCGTGGCACACATATCGAGTGCCAGGTCGACCAAATCTGGCGGACAACCAGGGACGCACGGGCTCGGACTTCACCGGCATCTAAAGCCCAATTAGGGGCCGAACGCTACCGAGATCAATTAATTAGGGTCCGAGGCGATCAACGAGATAGACATACCTTGAAAACATTATCGTCCGCCAACCTTCTCGCAATCACTTCGCAGAATATTACGCCCATTGAAAACACATCCGTGGGAAGATCAAATTCCTCTCCCAGCAAGATCTCCGGACTCATATAGCTATCCGTCCCACAAAAGGTCAACCGCCGGACTTCATCATCGTTTCTAGCGGCGATACGGGCAAACCCAAAGTCGGTAACCTTGACTCTACCGTTGGCTGTCATGAGCAGGTTTTCGCCCTTGAGATCGCGGTGGATGCACCGGCGTGCGTGGAGGTATGCCATAGCTCGGGCAATGTCCGTCAAGATGGAGAGGCGTAGAGGCCAGTCAAGTGGTTGACGGGTATCATGGACGAGTTGGCGCAGGTTTCCATTGTCGATGAACTCCGACACGATGAAGATCCGATTGTCGGGGGCTGGAGCCCGAGATAGACCCAGGAAGAGGACGACGTTTGGGTGCCGAGCCTCCCTAGAATAGAACACAGTCAGCAATGAGCACTTCGCAGTATAGGATGACGCACTTCATTAGCCGCCATTCTCGCTCAAAGTACTTGGCGACATCATAGTCCTTGGACGGCAGCACTTCCTTGATCGCCACGTCAATTCCTAAATAGACGCCTGGATAGGGGTTAGCTTGACTTGTATCTCACACTCTAGCCGATGAACTGACCCTTGTAGACATTCCCAAAGGACCCAGACCCCAACCTCCTCCAATCTCCTTGAATATCCTGTACAGCACCAACTATCAGACCCGTTCAGACGTGTATCCAAGAATCGCACCTCGAACGGAATAACGTCAAAATCCATGAATGTAGGCACAGGAAGTGGGTATCAGCGAGAGCTCTAAGGAATACCCCGGTGTCTTATAGCCCTCGCTTGAGTACTGTCATCATCCAGAGAGAAGGGATACGTACTACTTGAAATGTGCAGGGAAAAGATACTGTGGTCGCCCAGTACAGAAATGACTGTGCGACCAAGCCCCTGTCTGGGACTCTGGGCCCAGCCTCCTGAGTTTCTATTTCCAACTCGAGTTGCGTCACGAGAATTTGCCCGATTGGGATGCCGGAGTTGCGCCGCTGCTTGTAACGGCCGAGGATTTTCTCAATTGTACAATGCACAGACGGATCGCGCTGTGTGCCATAATGAGGCTAGTAGTTGGGTTTACCTCGATAATTGTATAAAACGGTTAATGGCCAGAGCAAACAAAACTAACCAAAAATAATACAGATTCAAAGCACCTCAGTCGAATCATTCAATGACATCCTACTATATCGTACTTTCCGAGTCAGAAATCAGGCGGTAGCGTGTTAAATTCCGTAGAGCGGCGTCGACGTCAGGAAACAACACCAAAACATATACTTTCACTCCCTGGGTTACATAATGTAACACATCAATCACGAACGTAAATTCGCGTCATTTGCAGGATCAAGTTGGCGATTGTGCACCAAACATATAGAAAGCCAACTACACTATTAACAAGTACCAGCGGCAGTGATCTCAACTGTGGTCTTGGGGGTTCCGGATGACGTTCCTTGTGCCTCCATTTTCTTCACGACGGCCATGCTATCCTCACCAAGGACCTCACCTATAGATTATGACGTGAGCAACGTCGCCAGGAGAAATACCAAAAGAGCTCACCAAAAACCACGTGCTTGCCGTCAAGCCACGAGGTCACTACAGTCGTAATGAAAAACTGGGAGCCGTTTGTGTTGGGGCCAGCGTTAGCCATAGACAAGAGGCCGGCCTTGGTGTGGGTTAATTTAAAGTTCTCATCTGCAATACCACGCAAATATGGCTATATGCACACCAAAAACACAAACGAGTACGTACCGGCAAACTTTTCACCATAGATGGACCTCCCACCCGTACCGTTTCCTTTCGTAAAGTCTCCGCCTTGGCACATGAACTAGCACACGCTTAGCACTAATCCTATGAGCGAAGAGCCTTGAACGCACACTAGGAATAATGCGGTGGAATTTACTACCCGCGTACTTCCCTGCCTGGTGTCCCACGCAGAGGTCGCGGAAGTTCTTGGCGGTCTTCGGGACAACGTCGTCGTACAGCTTGAATACAACCCTACCCGCCGGCTGACCCCCGATACTGATATCAAACTGGCGATAGATAGTTAAGTGGATCTACGTTTTCAATTGAATAATAAACCTACATAGCAATTCCTGTTGGCGCATCGTAATTCGAGGTCAAAGGGATATAATAAACTAACGCTGAAGCCTGCTTACGACATGGCGTTTAGTTAGTGGTGAGAAGTAGTCTGCCAGCGATGAATTAGACAGTGACGACACACGACGATACCCACTCACAAGAAAGGTGGATTGGAACAATCACAGTGCAATGCCTGGAGCTCTTATAGTCCTTGAATCCGGATCCAATTCAGAAGATCATCAGATGGGATCATATGCCACAGTTTCGCTAATTTCGCAAATTACAAATTACATAGATGTTATTTGTCTCTTGGGATACAATCTGATACAATGAATTCCCTCGGGTCGTACCGACTTCCCGAGTGACTGCCAGGAGGCTGTCCGACCAAGTCAAGACTGATCTGGAGCATCGTGTCGTACTTGCTTGCTCAGGATAAGGCAAGCCATACACCACAGCTCGTGACAACCCAAGAACGGCCGGTCAACGTCGAGGGTTACATCCTACCCCACGAGCGTGATTTTTTTGTGTCAACCCGGTGATCCATACCCGCTGGCCTGGCGTATTGAGCGTACCAGAACAACACAATATTTAGGTAAATGCAGCCCATCAGGAAGGTGACTCCGACGTGGTAAATCACATTCCCTTACGCAACCCCATTCCTGATAAACAATTCGGCCGCACCCCAAAGTTTATTCGGAGAGATGACGCTGTAGAACGGTCGATCTAGACAACGAGGTATTATAGAAGGAGGCGTATAGTCTGCGCATAGGCTCCGAGCGCGTGGTTGTATTAGTCGGTAATGGCCAGTTGAATTGGAATAGTGGAATGGGGATTACCACGGAGCGTGAGGTAACTGTGTTAGGGCGTGATAGAATTCTCGAGAATATCTGCCTAGACCATTGCTGACGGCGGAAGTCGGAATAGACGAGTACAAGGATATTTGGGTCGAGAACGGGCATGTCAGGTGAATACCGTATGTAAAATGGTACCTGTTGGTCAAACACCACATGTGTGCTTACTGGGGGGACAAGATGACGCTCAGAAACGTAATGTGGTATGCCCGGTATCGTCCGTGGCATCGGTGCTTGTTTGTTCGATAACCGAGAAGATTAATGGTGATGTGGCGACGTTGAACCAGTTGTGGACCGGGATCGGGCAGCGCGTGACCCGATTCAGGCGGTACAAACGAATACTGAACCGTCACACCCCCATACGGCCACCCTATCAACTATACGCACTCCCTCGACCTGTTGGGTTTGGGCATTTTGTAGCAGTATTCTCGCCAACGTGGAGGATGGCAGATAAGCCTCGACCCCAACGTGAACTTACCTATACCTGCTATCGATGGCAGAACCCGTTTGCTGGTGAGCACCTTTTCTTCGTTGCATGTTCATAACTGCTGAGAATGGACCGTAAGTTCTCGGCGCGGGTATTACCGCAGAGTTGACATCGATATTGCTAACCTACAAGGGGAGGCATGGCCACCGAGTTTGGTTGCCCACACAAACATGGAAAACGCCCAGGCTCTGTGATCTTAGGGTCACACCCAATCTCGAAACGCTTAATGCAACACGTTTTTCTCACCTTGGTTGTTGCGCAAACGTGACATCGGAGTTGTTAGGCTCACCGGCTCTCGTCACCTGCCAACTAAACTACGACACACGATGGGCATCGCCTTTCTTCACATGCGACCGCAAAGCCTTCGCCGCCAATCCCGAAGCATTAGGGTTATGGCGAGCTCGAACGAGAAGCAAAAAATGATCTGCCAAGTCGAATTGAGGCCTTTTGCTTGTCAAGGTGGATATTCTATAGTCAAGGTGAGTTCACCCAACATCGAGAATAGGCGTATTGATACCACTCACCCCAGGTGTGGACACTCATTATTAGTTCTTGATCTCCAAGAGGCTACCAACTATCCCGCGTCACTCTGACGCTGTTAACTGAGGGTAAATAAAGTATGTATTCAGTTATGGCCGGATACCGTCAGTATTTCCATATAAGGTATCTGTGTAACAACACTGACCTCATTGAAACCCCAACCGACAAATAATATTTACATCCATTTTTTGGAGACGCAGTTGGCGATATTGTGTCACTAGCGTAGAATCGCTCGCTGCTCGTCAAGATGGATATCCCGCATCGTCCAGAGTGTCGCCGATCCGATTTTGCGTCTCCTTCTGGCGGACCCGATACGATATTCGACCCGCTCATGGAAACAGTAATTTAGAAGGATAGATGTTGAGGCCGTACTTTTATTGTCGATCGTCAGCATTCCTCCTGATTAACGGTTGCACTCGCTCACACTTCCGGTTTCCGTCGTGCAGAGGCTTTTTGGATTGGCCAGGTTCAAACAATCGTATCAGCAAGCGATTACCCGACGACCTCTGGGACCAAACCCCAAGCATGCTTACCGAGAGACTACGCCAATCATCACCGGCCGAACGGCGAAGGCCCGTCCAATTTTCTTCAGAAGAATGTCCAACTAAGCTAGGATCCCAGTCAAGTCGTAGAAACGACAACGGCCAGGTCAAGTTGATCAATTGAACCAAGTCGACAACTAGCCTTTCGTTCAAGTTACGTCGGGAGGGACAAGGTCGGAGTTCGTCGTAGGAAGAAATTCTGTCAACGTGACCAAGATAAGCTTCAGGACGAGATGGACGTGGGCGGTGTGCGTAAAGGTCCGGGTCCGAGGGTACCCAAGATCACATGTTCCAGCACAACCCTCTTGACTTGCCAACGTCTAATTCCCGGAATGCGTTGGCACTTCGGGCTCATTCTTTGGCATCCCAGCCATCGGGTTCACCCCGTGGTTTCAGGTGCAATCGACCCAAGACGGCGTTGCAGGACGACTTGAGTATGATATAGCTGAACAGATAATATAACTCTTTATTTTAGCTCAACCATATTTCAGTATGCGCATCAATCCTATTTCCACGTTTCTCAAATGTTCGTCAGATCTGGGCAATTCCGCACCATCCGCCGCTTCCAGGGGACCTTAGTTCTATGCGTAGGGAATTCCCCGTGACGGCGTCCTTCGTACATCACGGATTGAAGCCGACAAAGTGGCTAGACGGCCGGTTCATGAATGGAACTCTCCAGATAACCGATAGTCTCGGGCATGTAAATAACCTTCTTTCTTCGAAATTTATGAGAACAATCAGCATGCTTGACGACGCCAGTGCGAGGCGCGCGGATTAGCGTGAGGGGCGGGTAGCTCAGGCTGATTTTGAGTTAGAGCACAATTTGATCACAATTTTGACACGGAAGGCCCGATACGGTTGGTGTATCGGGAACCTCCTACGTCAGGGGACCCGCGTGGTGGCGAGAATTCTGCCGCCCGCGGTAAGAATTGCTTGTCCCGGTGAAAGTTATACATCCGGCTCCACCAATCGCGGTCGCGTCGCGCTTTCCATGACGTTCGTCGCATTGAATCTTACCAGAGAGATGACCTAGTTCTCGAATAGGTAACCTACTATACTACAAATGATGCTCTTATCTTTAGTCTTGATTCTGTTAGCATTAAGTTTAATATCCTAGGCAATACCGTCATGTCGAGCGTCTATGAGACACGGTGTTCGACGTTAACGGCCCTATAGTCCCAGGAAAGCGGGTCCAAGAAACCCAGTAAGCATTTTAACTTGGCTTTATGCACTCATACTCCTAAATCAAGATACGAACAGCGCCTACACCTCACCATACGACCAAAGCCTGACCGAATTATCCATCGCGACCGGTCCACGCCGTACGGTCTGCACACCCGAGACCAGAACCTCGACCTCCTCGACCTCGGACTCGGATGTATCCGAATCCGCCTCTTCGAAGTGCCGAGATCCCGACGCGGTTAACAGGAGCGGTCTGGCCGGGTGAAAGGTCGCAGTTCCGATTGCGTCTGTAGGCGCCGTCAGCATCAGGCTCGTAAATTGAACCCCTAAACCGACCTTTATGCGTACCGTCCAGTGAGGATATGCACCCTTCCTCTCCGAGCGCGTCGAATATCGATACTTTACCCCTCTACCCAGAACGATCTCAATGGTCCCCAGCGTAAGGGATTCTACAACTCACCTCGTCCCCAGCAACAAGCCACCGCCCATCCAAGCTCACATCAAAATGTAACCTCTGGTTCGTCCCAACAGTCCCTCGATCGTACAAGACTGCAAAATGGGAAGGATTTCTCAAATCCCACCGGGCGATTGTCGGCGAGCGTCGAAATGAGGCATAGAGTATATGTGGTTGAGTTGGGTTGAACCGGATCTATGTGCCAAGGAGTAAGTCGGCAGGGTTTTAACAGACAGCCCGTACCTGAGTTACACCGCCCTCGACATCGTCTAGCCATCCTTGGACTTGTGCCCCCGTGTCCTCTGTGTAAAGTGCGATTGCACCTGAAAAGGAACCCGCGGCGTATAAACCAGACCAGTCGGTTGCAAATGCCAAGCTTGATATGATTCCTGGGGCGCATGGTAATCAGGGCGGCTGGACGGTCAGGAAGCGTGCTCGAGCACAAAGTACCTCGTAACCCATCCCGGCTCTTCTTTGTCGGCACGGTATGAAGCCTTTCTCCCTCTCCTGGTTGATGAACGTCGAATACTTCGATCGCGTCTTCAAACCCACAATATAACCTATGCACCCATTAGTCGTTACCACGAGCCAAAAAGAAGCAGCGAAACGACATGTAAGAAGCGAGAAAAAAGATACTCACTTATTACCCCATCCGTTAAACGCCATAGAACTCGGCGCAATAAATCTTTCCCGATGATCTATAATCGTATACGACGCCCGGACCTACTCCCGTCAACGACCACACCGACTAAAGCAAACCAAGACGTACTCTACCATCCGACGCGTCTAGCAACGTGACTGGCTGATCTCGGACAGCGCCGACGAAGCAATACGAAGCCGGGTTTGACGACGAAGCGGTTGGGTACCACGCGGTGGAGAGTACAGGCGCAGGTTGCTTGAGGGAGCGGCGGTCTTTTTTCCATGTTTGTCAGTGGAGTGGCGCTCATTTGCGGGACGGCGCACGTTTAAGACCTGCATCGTCCCTAGATGAATATTATTAATTCCGGGTTGGGGTGACTGGAGTACGACTTACATGTCTAGCAATTCGAGCGAGGCGCCTTCCATCACGGCCAATGCGCTCGATCCGTCCGCACACCATTGGACATTACGACAAAAGTCGGTTGGATCCGAGCAACTTGGGAGTGTGAGAGTCGAGTGAGGTCGAAAGGTTGGACTTGGCGCGTCTGGAGCAATGGCAGGAGCGTCGGCGACAATGGTAGTGTCCGTGGTTGAAGTTGGGACGAGAGGAGTGGTCGATTCACCAGAAGACAGGGCTAAAGTGTCGCTAGTATTGTTTGGTTCAACCAAACCCACAAGAGCCGCATCCCCAGTAGTATCCATCAAAACCTAACCAAGGCCGATCGTGGTCGAAAACAAGCTCACGACCTCTGATCCCCCGCAAATTACCTAATCGCTCAAGTCTGCTTCGAGTTCACACGCCTCACTCGCACGCAAGTAATAAGTGTCACGGACATTTCCATTTTTAAAGAGCACACTACGCTAGCGTACCCACAAAGCACACAATAATTACAAGAATCTACATCTAGAGCTCATCGTGCGACCCAGCTCCCTCGGACCCAGATCCAGCCGAGCCGTAGAGCTTGCCAGTGATCGGGTTGACGACGGCCTGGACCTCCTGGAGCTTCTCCTCCAAGTCCTCCGAGGTGGCAGACTGGCCGTTCTCCTCGAGCCACTCGGTGGTCTCCTTGACGGTGGCGAGGATGGTCTTCTTGTCCTCGTCGGAGATCTTGCCGCCGAGACCCTCTTGGTCGCCGAGTTGAGACTTCAAGCCCCAGATGAAGTTCTGGAGTCCGTTGAGGGCCTCGATGCGCTTGCGCTGAGCCTCGTCCTCGGACGCGAACTCCTCGGCCTCGCGAACCATGCGGTCAATCTCCTCTTGGCTGAGACGGCCCTTCTCGTTGGTGATAGTGATGGACTCGGACTTGCCGCTGTATAGTTTATTAGTATGCGTACGATCCAATAGAATGAGGTACTCACGTTCCCTTATCGCTGGCGCCGACCTTCAAGATACCGTTGGCGTCAATCTCGAAGGTAACTTCGATCTGAGGAACACCACGCTGCGCGGGGGGGATGCCAGAGAGCTCGAACTTGCCGAGGAGGTTGTTGTCCTTGGTCAAGGAACGTTCACCCTCAAAGACCTGGATCAATACGGTGGGCTGGTTGTCGGCGGCGGTCGAGAAGATCTGGGACTTCTTGGTGGGGACGACAGTGTTGCGGGGGATGAGTTTTGTGAAGACACCACCGGTGGTCTCGATACCGAGGGTCAAGGGGCAGACGTCGATGAGAACAATGTCATCGAGGGTCTCCTCTCCGGACAGAATACCACCCTGGATGGCAGCACCGTAGGCGACGGCCTCATCGGGGTTGATACCCTTGGACGGCTCCTTGCCAAAGTACTCCTTGATGAGCTGCTGAACCTTGGGGATACGAGTCGAACCACCGACAAGACGATCTAGAGTGCGGTTAGCGAAAGAAATGGCAGGTCATAGGTATTAACTCACATCGGAGATGTCCTCCTTCTTGACACCGGCATCCTTGAGCACTTGCTCGACGGGCTTCATAGTCTTGCGGAAGAGGTCAATGTTGAGCTCCTCGAACTTGGCGCGGGTAAGAGTCTCGGAGAAATCGTTGCCGTTCTCGAAGCTCTCGATCTCGAGCTTGGTGGACATCTGGCTGGAGAGAGTACGCTTCGCCTTCTCGACCTCCTTCTTGAGCTTAGACACGGCGCGCTGGTTCTTGGAGACGTCGGTGCCGGTCTTCTTCTTGTACTCGCGGATAAAGTGCTCAATGACACGGTTGTCGAAATCCTCACCACCGAGATGGGTGTCACCAGCGGTAGCCAAGACCTCGAAGACACCGTCGTCGATGGACAAAAGGGAGACATCGAAAGTTCCTCCACCGAGATCGTATACGATGATCTGGGTCTCACCGCCTTTCTTGTCAAGACCGTAGGCGATCGCAGCGGCGGTGGGCTCGTTGACGATACGGAGGATGGTAAGACCGGCGATGGTACCGGCGTCCTTGGTGGCCTGGCGCTGAGCGTCGTTGAAGTAGGCGGGGACGGTGACGACGGCGTGGGTGACCTTCTTGCCGAGGTAGGCCTCAGCGGTCTCCTTCATCTTGGTGAGAACCATGGCGGAGATTTCCTCGGGAGTCTAAAGACACGTGTCAGAAGCAGAAGGTAAAACGGCTAATTAGATACTTACAAAGTCCTTGAGTTCGCCCTTGTTCTTGACCTGGATCATTGGCTTTCCACCCTTGTTGGTGATCTTGAAGGGCCAGTGCTTCTGATCGCGCTTGACCTCGGGATCGTCGAACTTGCGGCCAATGAGACGCTTGGCGTCGAAGACGGTCTGGGACGGGGAAGAGTGGAATGCGGCCTTGGCGGCGTCACCGATCCTATAAGCACGGTTAGCATACAGTCAAATGGGAGATGCAAAAAAAGACCTACAATCGCTCATCTTCGCCAAACTGAACCCAAGAAGGAGTGATGCGGTTGCCCTGGTCGTTGGCGATAATCTCGACGCGTCCTCCACGGTGGACACCGACGCAAGAGTAAGTCGTTCCCAAATCGATACCAATGACCGTTCCATAGTTTTTGTCGTCGTCGGCGCGTGCGACCGGGACGAAGCAGATGATTGCCATTATGGCGAAGAGTAGAAACGCGACGGACGATGCCATCGCGCGTGCAGACGAGCGGGAGGGAGCCATGGCGGCGGTGAGGAGTCTGGCACCGATGGGAGCGAGTTTTATATCCACTTGTGCTACGTGTCAGGCACGTGACCTGATCTCACGGCCACGTAGCGCGACGTGGCACATACCACCTCGCTTGATTAATTTCCGCTCCAATGAGCTGGCCGTTCGAGAAGAAGCTAGTACTGAGCCACGTCGGTGTCGACGTTGTCATGCCATATATTGACACGTCGCCCGATACAACCAAAAGTCACAAGACAATGTATTCTAATTCTGCGATTTTTTTTGGCGTTTATTAGTTTGCTCTTGCTTGGCCCTGGGTCGCGTTTGATCGCCGATGGGCTGACAGCACGAATCTCCCACGAGGCTTTTTTTCGTCCTCGTGCGCATTTGACCTGGTGTCAAGTTTCATCAAATGCTCCCCAGAATTTGTCACTGAAACGAGGCTCGCGTCGGCCATCTGGTTGAATTTCCTTCACCACTGGGTGACCCGTGGTAAATTTGATATATAGATTGTATGCGCATGCATTCCACAACATTCTATGCCATTCTATGTCCCAGGTATAGCGTCCGGAACTCTGTCCAGGTCCCGCCGCGCCGCGCCAAAGAGAAGCTTCCATCAACGCCCACATGACGGTACCTTTGCAAGGGAGAACCAGAACCCGTCCACTTCCGGCCCGGCAGGCTCGATAGTTGGTAGTATTTCAATGTTGAACCATCATACGGCCCCGAAATGGGCACTACCGCTAGCTGCAAGGTACCGGGACGAGTCGACGATTGAGCTCATACGTCGAGAATCCTAGCTATCTACATGAGATGTCAACCTACTGTACGTATCATAACTCAATCGCATTGCAAGGCCGAGCGACACCTTGCTGTCGGGGCTTTGCAAACAATCCTGTTTAGCGCAAGTAGCTGATTTTACCCAGAACCTAATTCCTTCATTCGCACACATTTACAAGACCTTCAGCAGACATGCAGAACTTTGGCCACCTTCGTTTCTTATTTTCCATACCGCGTTTAGTTCTCCTTCTCCCCTCCAGAAACCGTATGCTTCTCCCTTTCAGAGATAACCTCCTTCATCTGCACAAGCATCGTTTAGATGTCGAACTGGCTATGACCTGATTTACTGACCTTGTCCCACACCTCGGTGGAGGTTGGGCGGTCCTTGGGACTAAATGCCCAGCAGCTTTTGAGCAGCGACCACAACAGATCGGCATACATTGTCCCTGTGGGAATATCGCCCTCAGGTCGGATAGGGTGCACACCAGTCATGATATTCTTCATGATGATGAAGTCTCGCAGACCAACGTATGGGGGAGAGCCAGTGATAATTTCCTATCAGACTTCTTGAGTATCGCGCAGATCTCAGCGATCATTCGATAACATACAAATATCGTCTAGGAAATTACTTTAGCTGGTAGACCTTGATAAAGCAACATATTTGAACCGTACCATTCCAAGCGAGTACACATCTGCTTCTGCAGTCAGGCCGGTTTCTTCGTTAAGTACCTCAGGAGCCTAGTCTTCGTCATAATATCATCACTTAAACTTCAAGGGTTGTGATACGCACCACCCAGTTGAGCGACATGCCGGCCCTACTAGTGGTCTTCGAAAACAGCAGAGTATACTCTCGCAGCGCGGCATTCCCGAAATCGGTCACCTTGGAGACGATATCACCTGAAACCAGAACATTGTCCTAGGAAACATAAAGTGAGTATCGGCTAGATGGATTCAAGGATAGCACTCGGGCCATACGCCTTTGAGGTCTCCATGTATCTGTGAGCGGCGATGGCTTAAGCAGCAACTTTACACAGTATTCATCAAAGAATGCCACTCACAACATCCACGTCGTGCAAATAAGCAATGCCGTTGGCGACTTGGAGGCACTGGGAAATGAGCTTAGACATAGTTATGGTGAATTATCGTGATAACCATACCAGGGCGAATCGATCGACTTGGGGCTTCAAAGAGAGCAAACGCCGGACGTTCCCATACTCCATCCACGGCGATACCATTGCAACCTGGTTCCGATATTGGCCCACTCCCATCAGCACCAGCACGTTTGGGTGATCACATTTCGACCACACATAGAGCTCTCGGGCTGCACGCTGAATGTCAGGTTAGAGATGTGTGTTCTCGGCGCATGCATTATGATACCACACCTTGAGTTGCTTCACCGCGATCTCGTTCGAGTCCATATGCAATCGGAGACACTTGACTGCGACCAATTGTCCGTTGTGGAAAGCACCGCGATACACGTCGCCATAGCCACCAGATGAAATGGGGTACTCACTGAACTTCGACAGGTCAAGCTCCTGTGTGACGTCCCTGCACCCGTGACGGCTGAGGCGCTCAAGTACTTCAGCGATAGACTGGCGCGAAGAAAACGATCGTAAGTGATGAGTAACGGCAGAGATATTTGGGAGTTAGGTTACCATTTCACGAGTGATCGTGTCCTGACTGATATCATTTGGTTCATTCTCAGCAACGTTTAAATCAACCCGTGGGGGGCCCGCGGGCACATTCTCAGACTAGTGGTTTAGCGCATACACCAGGGGGGTTACTCATGAGTATGTAGGCTTGATACGGGTCGCTTCGGTAAAACACACGCACGGGGTGAATATCCATCAGTGCAGCGCTTGTGCCACTAGGACCACCCCCACTGGGAGCATTCTCAAGTGAAAGCTCGGTGACCGATGTGTGTACCGGATTGTTAGGTTTGACGTTAGGTTGATTAGTGGTAGTTCTCAGGCCTAGGCTCGTCTTCTCCTGCGATTGAGGTACTGCAGGTGAGATGGGTTCGGGCTTGGTGGGCAGCTTGAGGTTTGTTCGGGTGATAATTTTGGACTTGTCCTGAGGAATCAGAAAGCAGGGAAAACAACAAGGGCCGCAGTACAGGCAGTAAGTGTAAGAATAGCATAGGGATGGCAGCAAGTTCGATGGATCAAAAATGTCTTTGAAGATGTACCAGGTTGAACAGCGGGAGCTTGTACGAACCTCGCTTAGCATTTCCTCCGGATTGTTCCTCAGAAACTGGGATCGTAGGATCAGAGTAAGATTAGTGTAGATGAACACGGGCTGGTCGACCTACGTCCTAGGAAGGTGTAAGAAATTGGTATTTTATAGGAACAGTGGATGACGGTACGAACTTGCTATCCGTAATAGTTCAAGTCCATTCAGTCGGTAAAGTGATGAGTAGAGGCGGTACAACATACCACCTGGCAGTGAGGGCGCACATCCCAGGTTAAAATATCTCCACCTGTAAGGAAGAAGCAAAGCTTACGGCCTGTGACCGCGTAAGACAGATTAAGCGAGTTAGACATAGAGGCGTGCGCGTGAAGAGAGCACGTACATCCTGGAATTACGTAGGTGAATGGAGGTATAAAGTAAATGATAAGTGGAAAAGACGAGCATACATTCTATGACGAGGCAGGTTAGCGATAAAGCAGCTAGTCTAGTTGACCGCGGGAGCCAAATGAAGGAACGAACCTTCTATAGGGAATTTCGCGAACCGCGGTGAGAAGAAGAGCGTGAACTGAAGAGAAGATGACACACAGCCTGAAAATTATGTGAGAGTTGGCTGGGGGAGCGGAGTATGATGAACTTACTTCCTAAGATAACAGTCGGGCCCATGTCAGCGTGTACAACGTCGTACGAAGGGAGCTTGGAGGAGGCTTACGTCCTGTGGACGAGTTGAGTTAAATTCGCGAGGAAGAGATAACACAAAGAGAAAATGGTGGGATACTTACAGGCTGTGTACGGGTGGATTGTAGCTCAGTCAAAAAAGGGAAGGACGAAGCAAGGAGGACAACGAACAGTCTGTTGCAAGATGAGATAATGGAACTATTAACGTCGGGGGTAGGAAAAAAAAGGGGGTGGGGGGGATAAAGAGAACGAACCAGCTAGATGTGAAGGCATGCAAGATATGCAGTATTAATCAGACAGAGACTGTTGAGAGACAGGACAGAAGAACTGACAAACTAGCGGAGAGTGCAAAGTTTCAGAAGGCGGTGAGAAGCGCGAATCGAAGAGGAGGAGTACAGTGCGATTCAGCTTAGCACCTACTCGCGGTGGAGTCATATACGCACACTCTGGAGTCGTGAAGCAGCGTCCAGAGAGAACGGCGACGGCGAAAAAGTGAGATAGCGAGTCGCATCAGTCAGCATACTCCTCGCTCGACATACGGCTCATACGCACATCCTAGAGTCGTGAAGCAGCGTCCGGAAAGAGCGAAGGCGGCCAGTGAGTGAGATAGCGAGTCGCATCAGTCAGCATACTCCTCGCTCGACATACGGCTCATACGCACGTCCTAGAGTCGTGAAGGAACGTCCAGAAAGAATGGCGACGGCCAAGGAGTGAGATAGCGAGTCGCATCAGTCAGCATACTCCTCGCTCGACATACGGCTCATACGCACGCTCTAGAGTCGTGAAGCAGCGTCCAGAAAGAACGGCGACGGCCAGTGAGTGAGATAGCGAGTCGCATCAGTCAGCATACTCCTCGCTCGACATACGGCTCATACGCACGGCCTAGAGTCGTGAAGCAGCGTCCGGAAAGAGCGAAGGCGGCCAAGGAGTGAGATAGCGGGTCGCATCAGTCAGCATACTCCTCGCTCGATATACGGCTCAAGGAAGAGAACGAACAGTCTATTGTGAGATGAGATAATGGAGTTATTAGCGTCGAAGGTAGGATAAGAGGGGAAGCGAAAAGGAACAAACAGGCTAGATGTGAAGGCATGCAAGATATCCAGTAACAATCAGAGAGTGATCGCTGGGAGACAGCACAGAAGAACTGACAAACTAACGGAGAGTGCAAAGTTGCAGAAGGCGGTGAGAAGCGCGAAGCGAAGAGGAGTACAGTGCGATTCAGCTTAGCACCTACTCGCGGTGGAGTCATATACGCACACTCTGGAGTCGTGAAGCAGCGTCCAGAAAGAACGGCGACGGCAAAAAATTGAGATAGCGAGTCGCATCAGTCAGCATACTCCTCGCTTGATGTACGGCTCAAACGCACGGTCTAGAGTCGTGAAGGAACGCCCAGAAAGAATGGCGACGGCCAAGGAGTGAGATAGTGAGTCGCATCAGTCAGCATACTCCTCTCTCTACATACAGTTCATACGCACTTTCTAGAATCGTGAAGCAGCGTCCAGAAAGAATGGCGATGGCCAAGGAGTGAGATAGGGGGTCACATCAGTCAGCATACCCCTCGCTCGACATACGGCTCATACGCACGGCCTAGAGTCGTGAAGCAGCATCCAGAAAGAGCGATGACGGCCAAAGAGTGAGATAGCGGGTCGCATCAGTCAGCATACTCCTCGCTCGACATACGGCTCATACGCACATACTAGAGTCGTGAAGCAGCGTCCAGAAAGCACGGCGACGGCCAAGGAGTGAGATAGTGAGTCGCATCAGTCAGCATACTCCTCGCTCGACATACGGCTCATACGCACGGCCTAGAGTCGTGAAGCAGCGTCCGGAAAGAGCGAAGGCGGCCAGTGAGTGAGATAGCGAGTCGCATCAGTCAGCATACTCTCGCTCGACATACGGCTCATACGCACCTCCTAGAGTCGTGAAGCAGCGTCCGGAAAGAGCGAAGGCGACGGCCAAGGAGTGAGATAGTGAGTCGCATCAGTCAGCATACTCCTCGCTTGACGTATGGCTCGTACGCACCCACTAGAGTCGTGAAGCAACGGCCAGAATGAACGGCGACGGCCAAGAAGTGAGGTAGTGAGTCGCATCAGCCAGCATGCTCCTCGCTCGATGTACGGCTCATACGCACTTTCTAGAATCGTGAAGCAGCGTCCAGAAAGAACGGCGACGGCCAAGAAGTGAGGTAGTGAGTCGCATCAGCCAGCGTGCTCCTCGCTCGACATACGGCTCATACGCACATACTAGAGTCGTGAAGCAGCGTCCAGAAAGGGCGGCGACGGCCAGTGAGTGAGATAGCGAGTCGCATCAGTCAGCATACTCCTCGCTCGACATACGGCTCATACGCACGCTCTAGAGTCGTGAAGCAACGTCCGGAAAGAACGGCGACGGCCAAGTGAGTGAGATAGCGAGTCGCATCAGTCAGCATACTCCTCGCTCGACATACGGCTCATACGCACGCTCTAGAGTCGTGAAGCAGCGTCCGGAAAGAGCGAAGGCGGCCAGTGAGTGAGATAGCGAGTCGCATCAGTCAGCATACTCCTCGCTCGACATACGGCTCATACGCACCCACTAGAGTCGTGAAGCAGCGTCCGGAAAGAGCGAAGGCGGCCAGTGAGTGAGATAGCGAGTCGCATCAGTCAGCATACTCCTCGCTCGACATACAGCTCATACGCACGCCCTAGAGTCGTGAAGCAGCATCCAGAAAGAACGGCGACGGCCAACGAGTGATGTAGCGGGTTGCATCAGTCAGCATACTCCTCCTCGCTCGACATACAGCTCATACGCACATACTAGATCCGTGAAGCGGCATCCAGAAAGAGCGCACCGGTTGGGGTGTTTGACAATCCGTCACATCAGTCGGTGCTTTTCACATTCTTCATTGCCTCTCTTACGCACCTTCTGCACTTGCAACATTATTGTCAATCAGATACACCGCCAATCGATTGGTTAATACATCAGAAGTCAATCTAATACTTTTTGGTTTCTAGAACAACTGACCCTCTATTTCAATCCCCACAGCGTAAATGACAGAAATCCCCTTTCAGCTCTGCAATCTAATGTAGGTCACTCACAACCTATCGTTGCACACATTGAGGTCGTCCTCAAATTTCATTCGCACTGACAACTGCGTACTCACCGTCTACATTTTCTCATCGTGGCAGGTTAGCGGTTCTACATCGTTTCAGTCGCCACTCGCGCATTCTAACTCACATACTGCAGTCGCGCGATGCAACGATAAGACGAGGCCAATAATCCGCCTCAGTAATGTTCACAATCGGCCGCAATGTCTCATCATACTTACACCCTATATACGGCAGGCATGTGCCGAGGGTGCATTATCCTGGTCAGGCTGACGCAGCCTCAAACGAGAATGTCAACCTACGTGCTGAGCATTCATTAATATTTGAGTAAACCGACCGCCAGTCAGTCGAGACCCACGTCTCATATCACACATGAACGTACCCACTAGTGTTTTTCAAGCCTCTCGACATCAGCGCCACGTGGCATCAATTATCAGAGCGACGTACGGTCTACACGCACAACAACGCGTGATTGTAAGGCTCAACACGGTTAGGATAATAGAAACATTGAGTACCCACCCACTTTGTTGCGGACAGTGAAGGCAGATCCAGCATAAAACATATCCGAAATAACCGCATCCGGGATGCAATAATCGAATCTCCAGTTACACACCCCGACGAGCTCACAGCCACTGTTACTCACTTCCTAATGTTCCATTACACCGGGAAACGGTAGAACAACCAGCCGATAGGCAACACACATTCATCCATCAGTCAGTGCCATCCTACAGGATAAATTATTTAGTACTTACTGGCTGATAGCCGGCATGATAATATTGAACGATCAGATTTCCAGTCAATCGCAGGTCACTCAGTAAGGTATTGCACCCACATTCTGGGTTGCCCGAGCCAGTTTGCCCGTCAGTATGATCCTAATGTCAATGCATAGATAATGCGCACCCCCTGTGCTTGCCCCGCCGTTCCGTCCAGTCATTGAATTACCGTTGAGCCGCACGATTGGAGTTTTCTCAGCTGTACACTCGAACAAAGTGTAAGGTAACCCACCTGGGATAGTATTCACGATTAAAGGCGCCAGTAGTCAAGCCAGTCGCCAGGACGTTGGGCCACGATTCAAACGGTCAATGCCATCGAATAATCATGATTGAGTAGTAGACGCCCACCTTCTAAGGTCGCATCGTCGCATTGCGCAGTATTTGTTAGCTGAGAGAAGTTATAGCACTTTAGATGCTCACTCACGTAATCTGTTTTTTCGACCTGAGCGAACATGGGTAAGTGAGGTATCCACGTTCGTCTCAATTGCATCTCTGGGCCTACCCACTAAAATGATGTGGTTTAGCACAGGGAAATGACCGATCAGACATGCACATACAACTATTTTGATTTCCATGGTGAGCGGTCTCAAGACCCTCTGTCAATCGTCGCTCGGTGGTCGTTGTTACAGGGGACCGAATGGCCGCTTTTGTATGCGTATCATTACTGGGCGCTTATTGCGTAATCTGCCCCAAATTCGGAACTTGAATTTGACCGAGACAGCATTCAGCCAGCTTGACCATTAGAGTATCTCGCTTGGGGTTTCGCCCAATCGCAGATGAAGAAGCTTTAATTCGTTGCTAGTTAAGTCTGGTATCTTGCCGACGAAACCCAGATACATAACACACAAATCGCCGGCTGGATACCAGTACAGTACCCAACAAATTTGGACAGCAAAAATGCGACCACCAAACGGTTGACCCAGATCCCACGGAAATGAAACTATATAAAAGTGGAATGAATACCTTAAGATAGAGCATTACATTCGCTACAAAATGAATATATAAGAATGGCTATCGTGTGAAAATTGACTGGTCTAAAATCGAGTTGAACCTGGGGGTAAGTCTGTACTTTTCTGTGGCGCAAAATCAAATGCGGACACACCTTGTCAGTGCTCCTCGACCTGAGTGATATAAGAGCTCGTATCATGCCCGTATGGTAGATCTGAGGTGCCGGTACTATAGGCCGACTTGTTAGACTGGCAGGAGAGGCTGGACTGCTAAATAAGTGTGAAAAAAAGCGCTTAGGGGTGGATTTGACCCTCAACCAATGCCATGTATTTCTGCGAGGTGTTAGTTCCACCCAAACACATTCTTAGGGTCAAATAATCCGATTGAATTCGTTTGAGAGAGCATTTGGAGCATTTGGAGCTCGTATTAGAAGTAAAAACGCGTTTCATTAGCGCATACATAAGCCCCCGGGCGGAATAAACCTCTGTTTTTGTATGCGCTAATGAAACGCGTTTTTACTTCTAATACGAGCTCCAAATGCTCCAAATGCTCTCTCAAACGAATTCAATCGGATTATTTGACCCTAAGAATGTGTTTGGGTGGAACTAACACCTCGCAGAAATACATGGCATTGGTTGAGGGTCAAATCCACCCCTAAGCGCTTTTTTTCACACTTATTTAGCAGTCCAGCCTCTCCTGCCAGTCTAACAAGTCGGCCTATAGTACCGGCACCTCAGATCTACCATACGGGCATGATACGAGCTCTTATATCACTCAGGTCGAGGAGCACTGACAAGGTGTGTCCGCATTTGATTTTGCGCCACAGAAAAGTACAGACTTACCCCCAGGTTCAACTTGATTTTAGACCAGTCAATTTTCACACGATAGCCATTCTTATATATTCATTTTGTAGCGAATGTAATGCTCTATCTTAAGGTATTCATTCCACTTTTATATAGTTTCATTTCCGTGGGATCTGGGTCAACCGTTTGGTGGTCGCATTTTTGCTGTCCAAATTTGTTGGGTACTGTACTTCCATAGCCTTTGGTTTGCTGCCCCCCATTCACGTACTTTCCGCGTTGGTTGCCCACTAAATATCGTTGTATTATCTATATTTATCTTTGCTACACCACTTGGTTGTTACATATACATGTGGCTATGGTCTCGGTCGCGTTGTGATCTAGTCTCTCTTGGCCGAAGTCCCATGTCGATACCGCTTGGACCTCCTGTAAAATTTGATGCTCCAAGTCTTGCGTGATCGAGTATTTATCTATTTACTCGCATCGCAGGCTAAAAACTGGCTCTCGATCCATTACAATACAGGATTTTTTTCGTCCCCGTGCGCATTTGACCTGGTGTCAAGTTTCATCAAATGCTCCCCAGAATTTGTCACTGAAACGAGGCTCGCGGTCGGCCATCTGGTTAAATTTCCTTCACCACTGGGTGACCCGTCGTAAATTTGATATATAGACTGTATGCGCATGCATGCAACAACATTTTATACCATTCTATGTCCCAGGTATAGTGTCCGGAACTCTGTCCAGGTCCCGCCGCGCCGCGCCAAAGAGAAGCTTCCAGCAACGCCCACATGACGGTACCTTTGCAAGGGAGAACCAGAACCCATCCACTTCCGGCCCGACAGGCTCGATAGTTGGTAGTATTCAATGTTGAACTACCATACGGCCCCAAAATGGGCCCTATAGCTAGCTGCAAGGCACCGGGACGAGTCGACAATTGAGCTCATACGCCAAGAATCCTAGCCATCCACATGAAATGTCAACCTACTGTACGTATCATAACTCAATCGCATTGCAAGGCCAAGCGACATCTTGCTGTTGGGGCTTTGAAAACAATCCTGTTTAGCACAAGTAGCTGATTTCACCCAGAACCTAATCCTTTCTTTCGCACACATTTACAAGACCTTCAGCAGACATGAAGAACTTTGGCCACCTTCGTTTCTTATTTTCCATACCGCGTTTAGTTCTCCTTCTCCCCTCCAGCAACCGTATGCTTCTCCCTTTCAGAGATAACCTCCTTCATCTGCACAAGCATCGCTTAGATGTCAAACTGGCTATGACCTGATTTACTGACCTTGTCTCGCACCTCGGCGGAGGTTGGGCGGTCCTTTGGACTAAATGCCCAGCAGCTTTTGAGCAGCGACCACAACAGATCGGCATGCGTCGTCCCCGTGGGAATATCGCCCTCAGGTCGGGTAGGGTGCACACCAGACATGATATTCTTCATGATGACGAAGTCTTGCAGACCAACGTATGGGGGCGAGCCAGTGATAATCTCCTATCAGACTTCTTGAGTATCGCGCAGATCTCAGCGATCATTCGATAACATACAAATATAGTCTAGGAAATTACTTTAGCTGGTAGACTTTTGATAAAGCAACATATTTGAACCGTACCATTCCGAGCGAGTACGCATCTGCTTCTGCAGTCAGGCCGGTTTCTTCGTTGAGTACCTCAGGAGCCTAGTTGCTGATAACGGGCCCGTATCCTGTTGGCCAAGCGGATGTTGCGTAATGTTCGAGTAACCTCCCATCTCAAATACTGACTTGCCAGAGGTGCGAACGTACGTCTAACTCGTCTTGCAAAACTCGGCTCGAACCGTTGGCCCAGATATCCATGACTCCGCTTGTAAATGGTTGTAGAAATCAACGTTTGATTGTGTCTGAGCGTACCTGGGCGTATTTCTGGTAGTGCTGACTTGTTAGTTGCGTTTAAGAACGATGCAGAGTAAGTTACAATTGTGTATATGCGCACTATCTCGACGCATAGGGGGCATTGATAATGAAGGAGTGTTGGGTTCTGACGGCGCTACACGGTCGAGCGGGGCAAGTAATCGAAACCGCTGGAGCGAAATGAATTTGATATGCGTGATTTAGACTTTGTTGTCGATCATTTTTCCACAGACGGACGACGACCACCGCACTCACCAACCCACCGACTATAGACAGATGTGCCACAAGGCGGCGTGGAGGCCATGATATCATTGGGTACACTCTGAATTGCTAGATGCGTATTTTGGCTGTGCGCATCACGAATGCTGATCGTGGCCCGACCGCAAATGCAGAGTCGACACGGTGCGACATCGGCGGGCTCCGAGAACGGTCACGCTGGCCGGTTGCTGACCGAAAATATCTAGACCTCTGAATATGATATAGTAGCTTGGTGGAATCCTTGCGTTTGACCCATGGGGTGTATTCTCGAGGAGACCACCCTTCGTTCGCTGCCCTCTGAACTATTGACGGATGGTGGTGACCCCGAGTGTATTGCCATGTGTGCTCCTTTGTGAGTGATTTTCTACAACCTGTGCTTGAGTCCTTGGCTGCTAATACTCCCTGTTGACCAAGATTCTCATAGCCGTACCTGTCAAATCTGGTATCCGGCCACCATCAAGCCACCTTTCTCTTCCTTACTCAAGCTCACCGCACCTGATCTCCGTCGCCTGCTATCTCGGCGTGAATCACTACGCACTGCGTTTAAGCAAAGCCTCGTTTCAGAACCTTGCCCTCCCCGCACCCATAGCTCAATTTCTTCAGATTGGAGACGCTGGTCCTCTAACGCGAGCGCGCTGTCTAACCGCGGTCCATCGCCACCAAAAATGGCCACAGGTGGCAGTCATCTCTGGTCTTCCTCGATATGGCTGTATTCAAAGACAGTGGTGCTCTCGCCCGTGGTCTCTCCAGGGTCATTGACGCGTCAATTACCCATCTGCGGGGCGACTTCGCCGACGGGACTCTGCCCTCGGAAATGATCAGCCAGAAATACTCTTGGTAAATACATACTCTTCTATACTGGTTCTTGGTGCTGAATTGATCGACAGGCCGCCATTTCATACCCAGAGTGATGCCATTTTGACTGGCAGCTATCCTTGTTTCCTCCCGCCACTTTCCTCACCATCAATCAAGACAATCCCAGAGCACCGTACTCAGGATTCTGAGCAATCTAATCTATCCCTGCTGCCTCCTTGCTCTCGTCCTCTCCCTTGCAACTGCCCCGACCGAGTTCAAACGCGTGTTCCCAGCTTTCCAATGACGTGATCCCATTTCCCGGCCCAATGAAGGCTCCTATACGACTCCCTGCCTCGCTTCACGCTCTGCCTCGATGTCACCGTCACGCCGCCGCTACAAATACCATTCTCTTCTAGCAATTGGCTAATGCTACTCCCTTCTGTTCCGGCAGCAGCCCCCATTGGTCCGGCAAGAGACGAATTATTCCATAATATAACTGAATCACTTTTCGCCTTGAGACGAAATCTGCTTTGGCGTTCATCAAAACCTAGGAGCTGGAATACCAAGCATTATCAACCCACGACCGCTCGCGACCTTGGCGTTCTCGATGTTCCTCACTACGCCGACTAGGGTCACTCGGGGAATTACCTGACCCAACACAACCAAGCGATCTCATCAGATCCGAAAATCATTTGCTACGTCGAGATGGATTCGATTCGGTACACCCCACACCTTCTAGATTCGTGACTCTTTCCTATCTGAGGCAATACAACGATTGGACTCACATCAAACAGCGCTCGAGCTCAAATTACGAGGTCACACTCCGAGCGCGGGGAGGCGGACGACTGTGGCTACTCGACAAAAGGCTCTGGTGCTGAATAGTGTGGAATTGGCCCGCTGTCGATGTGGATACAACTGAACGCGACGAGACCGGAATACTAAGTCCATTCTACTTGTTATAACTTATCAGCTGGGTTACGATTCCGGCTATATGCGTCTCAGTCAGCTGGCTAGTCTGAACAATATTTATACATATTTTGGGTGTATCAGTGCATTTCATTTTTACCTTTCATGCTCATAAACCACACTCCCACACTTCTAAACTCACGAATGTGTGATCCATCAAATTCACGATAAACCCCATTTTGGCTATATCCACAGAGCCCAAAGTGGGTAATGAGATTCAAAAATTGGCCCGACTGAAAGCCCAGAGTCGACGCGGCGCCGTGTTGTTGGACTTTAGGCATGGGAATAGGAACAGTTCCACTAGCCTACTTTTGACCGTGAATCTCTCAAAATTTTAACCCAAGCTACTGTAGTGGTTTGGTGCAGCCATCGTGTTCTGGCCGGTGGGGATGCTCCCGCGGCCCGGAGCCTACCCTTCATTCGCCCCCGATTATGGATATGAACCCGGACCACTATCATCCAATATACCCAATTTGGCAGGTGGCTCAAATCTACCCAGAATGGATTCAGTCCCGTTGTAGGCCTTGTGCTGGCAATAAGGTCTAGCCCTACATATAATTTCATTACAGGCTTCCATTCGCATATCATTCTACCCAAGAAACAAATCTCAGTTCGACCGCCTTTAAAACATGCCCTCAAATTAGCGTATAAGCATTTGGTCATTCTTACGCAATATAAACTATCCCGGAGTGTGTCAAGCTGCCGTCATCATTGAATAACGTCGACTCGGTCCCCACATAGCCCGCCCCTTCCGGATCCCGTGCGGAGAACAAGGACGGAGATGTGGCCACAAACGCCGAATACTTCCCAGATATGAGTTGTCGTCAATCATACCGTACTCATTGGAAGCAAAATAGCAGACTCACATAAGTCACATACGGCGCAGCATCGAGAAAATCCATCGCCTCTTGGAGAAACGCGACCTGTTGCTCGCGGGTTGCAGGGGCTTGAAGTGCAAATTCAGTCACAACAATCTGAGTATTTATAAATATGAGCTCAAGCTGATGATTTTCTTGCCTTGCATACTTGGTAATTGGGGAACATGCTGTGCGCCGTCTCGACAAACGCCCTGAAATCGCCAAACGTGCTACCATACCAATGTATATTGATATAATCGAAGTACGCCTGCCAATCTTGGGTCAGTCGTTATATGCGTGTAAAATGCATTTATTAAGCTTACACGTCCAGCACAAGCAGTAATAAACTGGGCGGTCCATTCGAGGCCTTGCCCTGGACGATTACTATTGGTGACTGACGGGATGGCCTTCTCTTCGTAATTTCACGCATTAGGGATTGCCAAACATTTTCTGGAAGACTCACTGATTGCTAGTGGGTTAATATACTGGATATACCACTCCGCAGCTTCCTCGGGGTAATGTTATTGATATCTGGCTCATTGAGTGTAAAGACGGTATTCCATCCTTGATCTGCGGCGCGAGCTTGAAGTTCGGCAATAGGCGAGGATTCACAGTCCATCGCACGTTGCATGCCAATCCAATTCAAATTTCTGGTCATCATTATCGTTGTAAGTATTTGGTGATTGAACCATACATATAGCGTACTTCGTGTTAGCCGGGCGCCAAGTTTCCCAATTGTAGATCCTGTGACCAATCACTATACCTCTGAATCGATGGGAAAACCAGCACGCCTACCACTGAACATTCGCATTTGCGAGCTTGGCGGTGTCCATATGGGTGTTTTCGTTGTCTATTTCACGCGACATATGTGTAAACCTCCTACTGATCCTTGGTAATCAACTCACACCACGGCCAGGCGATACCCCGCTTACCAGCCGAACGGGGAACGTTATCATGTTCAGACATTCGTGAGTTCAACTCAGATTGGAAAAAACTGTTTCACAGAGGCTCAATCACAAGTGCGAAGGAGATCAACGCGATGTTGGTGGTGCGATGATGGCGGCTCGCGTAACGGGACGTAGCGCCAATGTGACTAAGCAAACCAAGCGCTCGCCAGACCTGATACACACAGACAAACTTCTCGCACACAACAATTTCATTCCTATCCATACCGCGACCAAATGTCCAGCTCCAGCTCACTACAACCTACATGCCAGCTCTGCTCGCGCCCCATCCAACTCCCTCCGTTCGAAGACCTTGAATCGTCCTCTGACCAAGACTCGGAGATCGATAGCATCCAGCTGCCCAATTGCATGCACACCTTCCATTGGTCCTGCTGGGCGACTTACGAATCTGATAACCCCGCCCATCGAGCGACCTGCCCAGCGCCTAATTGTGGCTTGCAAACGCTGACCTACCCTAACCAACCTACAAGCTCCTCCAACTCTGCGGGACAAGGGAAACTATTAGTCACTTTATACAACGAGGGCGGGTCCACCAACCCGTTCGATCTGGGTCAAGCCCTCGACGACGAGGTATACTACGACACTCATCCCGAAGCTAAGCTTGCTCGCGCGTTCAGGAATATGATTGCATCCGGAGATTATGAGGCCGCTCAAGAAATCGTCGAGTCGGAGGATTGGAGTGAGCTCGGCCTAGGTGTAGATTGTTTGGACCAGAGAGAAGAAGGAACAGGTGGATTGACGGCGTTAGAGCTCTCCTTGGCGAGACAAGACGAGCAAGCGGCAAGTTTGTTGGTGGGGTGGGGAGCCAAGGTTCCACCAGGATTATTGGGTAAATAAAACGGCGGGTGATGTTTGGTGAAATTTGAGCCAAGAGGTCTGTGCACCGCCACTCTTGAGTATTTGCTATTCTGACCACAATTGTTCTTCGCGATCATAGAAGCGAATATAATAGCATGACCTCGATAAACTCTGTGCTTGACTACTCCCTTTATACCCGTAATGCTAAAACGATCAACCCTAATTCTATGACCGAGTTGATGTTACAATGCGGTCTTGATACATCGCTCGCATACAACATTAAACCTCAGCAGCACTTGTGGAACCTTGGCCCAACCATTACACTTCCCGACACAGACCAAGCATCGCGCTCACTATCTTAGAGTTTGCTACTCACTGCCTCAACAATGTTCCCCTTTCGCCGGGGTTCAATCTCGCTCGATAATATCATGCACTACCCGGTAGCACTGGCCCATGTTTTGGGTACAAAGGGGAGCCACCAGATGGGTATATATAGTTGCTGGGAGGTGAGTCTGCTCCGGTAAGTAGATTTTATTCGCCTCGCTCCTCCCCAGCGCTCGATTGCTATTACCTTGCTAGGGCTACACCTTATTTAATATATACCCACTTAACCCGAACTACGATATGCCTAATACGTACTCCACTCAGCCGCTGACACCCATACTCGCAACTCCCCAATTGGTACTTGAATCAACTCGGCTGATCCCATATGCTAAAGATGTACGTTACGCCATTTGCAGCCTGAATCTACTAACATATTGTCGCTTGTAGCACGATCGTCTCCAACTCGCTCTCCTATACATCGATTCCAACGCCAGCCAACTGAAGGATATTTCAGACCTCGAGCTATGGGGGGGGGGGGGGGGGGGGGGGTGGGGGGGGGGGGGGGGGGGGGGTGGGGGGGGGGGGGGGGGGGGGGGGGGGGGGACGGATGTTAAATTCGCGAAAGGAGAACCTTGAGCAGGGATTCAAGGATAGGGATTTGAACAAGTTCGTATTCTTATTCCAAATCTCACAATTCCTAAATTGCCACCCGAACCGACTGCTGACCCCCCTCAAACAGGGAGAAAGAAGCTGAGAAATACCTCCGAACACACCACCCGGCAAACTATACCAATATATCCGGGAATAGGGCTTTCCCTGGCATCTCCACTCACTCGCATATTTTCCGGCCTTCCACTCCTTCGCCTGACCCGAATGATAGACAGTTCAAAGCCGCACGAGATCACAAGTTGAATGCGGTTTTTCGCGAAGAACGCCTCGATGAGCAGGAATATGCTGCTGTGGTGGCTCGGCTCGACTATATTGACGAGCTCGTAAGTTCGCTCCTCTTGCCTGAGAGGACCCTAAATTGTCTAATTCGGATATTTAGCGAATGAAGGCAAAAGCAGGCGTCGAGCAAAAGAAAGAAATTTTGAAGCTCATCGAGGAGTTGTATGCCACCGCCTTTGATGGTGCAACGCCTGGTCTGTTCCTCCCTCGCTCCCGCACGCGTATATTAATCGTGTTGGCGCAGAGTTTCCCCACGAAGACGAACTTGAAGGTCTAGTCGCAGTTGCCGATGCTTCGTTACGAGGGGAGGAACAAGCGCTGGAAGGGATCCCGCGAGAGACTGAGCTGAACAAGTTGGTTACACCAGCCGAGGACGCACATGTGGTTATGAACACTGTGAGTTTGAGTACTGGCTGGCTCGGGGCTAAGGCTGATGAACCGGTGGGTATAGATTAAGGAACACGCTGTCCGAATTCTCGACAAGATTAGAGTGCAGCGGCCATACGATACCCAAGCGTTCTTTGTTAAAGAGATGACCAGTGTCGTAAGTCCACATCCCTCCCTTGAAATAGCGCACTCACCCGAATACAGGAACTGGACAATCAATGCCACTCGGTAGCATTATGGTGTGACAAACTCCGAGAAGACCTTAATACATACCTCGCCAAGAACCCCAAGAGTGCATTCCGAGCAACGATCAAGAACGAGCTCGGAGAAATACCAGAATTGATACCGGTATTTACGGGAACCCAGTTGGTCAAGTGAGTTCAATCGTATTTAAGGTCTATGTGCGTGCTGACGGATGGGTAGTAAATTAAACGAAGCCGGAAAAGGTGGAGGTAGGTAAAGTTGCGTCTTTAGAGAGCTTTTGCTGAGGTCGGCCAAAGCATCTGCGCAACTCTTGTTGGCAGTACTTGGGCATTTAATCAAAAAGCTGGGGAATATCGTGAATGCGTTGGCGCAAGCATTTAAGATTATCGAGAGGAAAGTTATGGCTGGCAAACAAGCGGTCCAAACTGTGAGCACCCTCGTATCTAACTACATTTTATTTAACCCAAGTCCGGCAGGCCAAGATTGTACTCGACCTCCGGCGCCGACAACTCGCAGCCGCACGATGCCACATTCTCGACCACGTTGTCGACCCCGAAAAGTGCCCACTCGAGCAGCACGCAGATAAACTCCCTGAGTACCCAGAAGACATTTCCACGTTCTCGATCGGCAGTGCCCACCCCCGTGCAAGGCAACTCCTTCAGCAGGCCGAGCGCTACGAACCTGAAGAGTACGTAAACGACATTGTACGCTCGCGGCTGAACCGTGCCCGTCGAACGACGCATCCCCCGATTTTGAGCGCGGAGAGGTATCAACCACCTGGGTACGACGAACCAGAGGACGCAAAGCACCGCTCGAGGATTATCCCGCCAAAGGGGGGGCCGACGCCCGCATACACCGAAGAACCAGACTATGGAACAAATGTTCGGACCGACAGGGCGTACATCGAGTCTGTCGTACTGGACAGCGAGCTCGGTACAGTCGTCCGAAACGCAAGGGCGGGACTGTTCCCCAAACAGCCGCCATTTGATTCGTGGGTCCAAGAACTCCTCAACTCGGCGCAGGCGTCGGGTCTTCAGATTTTCGCCGTCGGCCCGAGCCGGCGCCGATGAATCCTGATTTCCGTGTTGTGATTTGTCTCTGATTACGTCATAGTAGTGCCTAATGAATGTTTAATTTAACCCTTGTTTATGCCGACGATCGAAGGAGGTTAGTTGAACCTTGGTTGACATGTGGCGTCTGTCGGTGGAAACGGACACAAATGTTTAACAAAACTCGGTTGCGACCTGAGTCTGAGCCACTACTCCCCCTTGACGGACCTAATCATGCTGGTGCTCATTCCGCTCCTTTTGGTGGCCCAGCTCTCACTCGCCCAACAGGGCCCCTATGAATGCCATGATCCAGCGATGACAAGGTACATATACTGTGTTGAAGTCATTTTGGTTCGCTAATAGTATTGCAGCTGGATGACCAACTCGCGCGGACAGTCGCCATGTCGAGTGCTACAAGATGTCATGCGAATATGTAGCCCTGCGTATTTGCTGGACTGGATGCCCAGTAACTACATGTGCGACAACTCTCCTGGGTCGATCACCGCCGCGTGTTGCTGTGGGAGCCCCACATTTGCGTTGTTCAGCGCTTGCTGGTAAGTCTATTCATTCGAATGAATTGACGGTTAATGATGTTGCATAGGTCGTGTCAATACAACTATACAATGGAGGCTACCTCGACAACGTTTACCTCGTTTGAAAAGGACTGCGCGGCCATTCCTGACCCTCTCACCGAGTATGTCTCTCCACTTCACCTCTACAAGTCTAACCTTGCCCCAGCTATGATCCCATCATCAAGGCCCGCATCGATGAAATTGATATTCCGCTCTGGGCAAGGATCGAACCGTCAGCTGGAAAGTGGGATCTCGAAGGTGCATTTCACTCGCTTTGTTCGAGCTTATTCTCACTTTATTCCAGGCGCTTGGAGAAACGCAACTCCCTCGGCTCCAACGACGGCTGCGCCCATTCCCACCTCGTTCCCCACCCCCACCGATACTTCAGGTTCCTCGTCAGCTGGTCTATCATCAGGTGCGATCATCGGAATCATCGTTGGCTCTGTGTTCGGTACCGCGGTCATGTTCATCCTCGCTGCGATCATCCTGTGGAGATGCCTTGGATTTGGCCGGTCCCAGCGTAAAGCCAAAGACGATGTCCGCATCGGAAAAGACATGGGCTATCTCGACGGCGAGTACATCTATGCCCCACGCAACCCTGGACCGAGGTTCAGCTCACAACGAGGTACGCTTCTATTTCTCGAAGCAGCGAGGGGAGCCAGCGGTGATTTTGTGCCGAGCGTTTAATTTCAAGAAATACAACGGTCCTGGTTCGCACTCGGTCTCGGGCCATCTCCCCAGTCAAGTGCCGACAAGAAAAGGGGCGTCGTGTGAGCATTCGCCCAAATCTTCATTATGGGTCATTGGATTTGACCTGGAAGCTTCGGCGACCAGCAACTCCTTCTTTGTCATTATAGTCCACGGCCAAGGTGGCACCCCAACGTCTAGTGCCAGCTGGACGCTGAGGAAAACAAAGTACGCTTCCCGACCTATACTTGTGCGGCTTACCGCGGACGTTTTTGACCTTGTGCCACGAATCACCGCCGAGCAGTAGACAACCGTCCACGCTCGCTGAAGAGGGCAATTGAGAAGGTGATGTGGAAACTTCATGGCTCGCACCATTAGACCATCAATTGGGGGGTGATTTCCACTACTGATATTCTCACCGCCCAACTTCGGCACTGTATTTGGTGGCACCGCAGAGCTCGGCATGCGACAGGGTGACCCCCCTCCTCTGTGTCTCCAGCGCCGATGTCTTGGAACTGCAAAGGTAAGTACAGCCAATCCCGCGAAGTTCCAGTCGAAACTATTGGCCCGAATACCCTCGTTCATGCGTGTATTATGACTATGAATTTATATTGATGCTACCCCGAGTGTACCTGGATAGACTTTTCGCGGTTCTAACTTCGACGTGTCGTTTTGCTTTGACATTAACATGGGTGTCTTACGTTTGGGTCCTCTGCCGGCGGTCCTTCACATTCCGAACCAAAAAAAAGACCAATTGCAACGACACTCCACCGGCCGAAACCTCCAGGAACGAAATGAATTTGATTTTCGTGTCTCAGCGTCCTTTGACCTCACTGGCGGCGGCCCTCTCCTAGGGAACCTGGAACTTGCTCAGCAAGCGCCCGCTTTTTTTTTTCTCAATCAGGT
This sequence comes from Ceratobasidium sp. AG-K, assembly GCA_037039685.1. NCBI lineage: Eukaryota > Fungi > Basidiomycota > Agaricomycetes > Cantharellales > Ceratobasidiaceae > Ceratobasidium > Ceratobasidium sp. AG-K. The sequence continues at coordinate 2,282,723 of JAWNGF010000007.1, read as the reverse complement.
ATATTACATCGTGGCGAGACAAGGTCTTATGGTGCAACGGTACATGGTGGTGGGGCCCTTAAGGCCAGACAGGAAATCACGAGTGAGACACAACTAGAGGACGAGTCCACTCTTGAGTGATGGTTTTGCAGTGGAGCCGAGGGAGGAGATGTCCCACCGCTGTAACCTAGAACACTCGGCAGATTGACCTCACCACTTCATCCATGCTTCTCCCAAAATATATCCTGGTTCCGGCCTGACCTCACCTGGTTCCCGTTGGTATCATCCGAGCTCCCAGCCGTTCTATTCCAGCGTGCCACGGGTTGTCTAGCCTCGTTCCCGCTCGGGGCTCAATCACCGAACCCTCTAGCGGCGTACAATCCTGAAGTACGACCAGTCAACGGACAGCCCGCGATGCTGTTATATATAACCGAATTGATAGTTGAGTTTGGGTCTGACTGTGCATCGTCGTCGTTTGATCGTTCCGACTCTTGATGCCGTTTCTGGAGCACCTGAGGGACACAATCTTGTTACAAGTGTCAGTTTGCTTTTCCCAACCTACATGCCCGCCTTAGCCGTTCCATATGTATTTTTCCACCGACCTCAGTTGTGGGGAGATAACAGGGCGTACCCGGTTCTTGGGATCGGAACTATAGATACAGAAACAGGAATTTTAGACACCGCGCCCTTTATATATATGCCGTAGAAACAATTGTATATATGCCGCCCTAGTCGAAGGACAAATGTCAAGCCTTGACCTAGACGTAAATCTATTTTGCAGAGATGTCACCTGTGTATATAAAGATTATGCTTCAAGCCTAATACTGATTACCTGCTGATAAAGCGTGAACATGAGATATTTATTGCGGGTCAATCATTTGGGAACCACAATTCAGGGGGCGGTGGATCTGGTGGTCCAACGATCTGAAGGGGCCTGACTGAAACAGGATTACCTAAGCGGCGCATATATTTACCAGAGCGCCTCCCTCGCTAGCCTTGGTTTGACCAAGTAGCTATCGAGAAATCGTTGAATACAGCAAAGCTTTTTATGTACGAGCATGCACAGAAATCCAGCGCTGACACTGTAAAGACTCTCAGCTTGACAGTCGGCTTTGGCTATATATACGTGCGTTAAGCTTGGAGTTTATCTGTATTTCGGAAGTGAACCGGCCATGGCGATATCTCTCGATGTCGGGTTTTCGATGACAAAATATCACGCGTGTGTCAGTAAACGATGAGAACAAACGACGATCCAACTTATCATGGAGGAATGCAAAATACCGCGTTGAATTCACATGCGAACTAGTGCTCAATGATCAATTGCGATCTACCCGAAAGCAGTCAGGAATAAAACCTCATTCCCTTAGTTATGTTTCCCCGTAATGACGTGGCGTATATAACTGACGTAGAAAACCAGGAAATAAATGCTTCATTGTTTACAATTTCACACGGCACAGACCAGGCCTACAAATACGCAACGTGACACAGCCGTGTTAGATTCATGCTATCCTCGATCAAATTCAGCTACCCATCTCCCTTTCCAAAACGATATTTTCCATCTACAAAGCTCGAATCAGTCGGTATCTATCTCGTATGAAACCGTGCACCGACCTTTTGGTGTACTTCGCTTGATTTCGGGCGATCGCTCGCGGTGTACTGCCAGCAACTCTTAAGCAACGACCAAAGTAAGTCTGCGTGCCTCGTCCGTGATGGTATATATGCCTCAGGTCGAGGAGGGTGCTCGTTGCGCTCAATTCTCCTCATCAGATTTACGTCGCGTACTCCAGCGTATGGTATCTCTCCGGTGACAACTTCCTTTAGAACCGGTTAGACTCTAGACGTTCTGAACAGGGTGTTACCAACGTACGAAGATGGTCTAGAAACAATGGTCCCAGTTAATCTCAAGGCTACCGAAGCACAAAGCTTTTAGCATACCATTCCAAGCGACCACACATCTGCCTCGATAGTAAGCCCGGTTTCTTCCTTGAGAACCTCTGGAGCCTGAAGATGACAACGTCAAAGAGGGTACACCAGCTCACGTTATAGCCCGTACCACCCAGTTGAGCGACATGGCCGGTCTACTCGACGTCCTGGAGAACCTCAGACTATATTCCCTCAAAGTTGTGTTTCCAAAGTCCCCCAACTTCGGCGTGAAGTCCACCAAAAATAAGATATTGGCCTATAAAATATAGATATAAGTTTGGGAGATGGCGCGAGCCAGCACATTGTTTTTGTACGCCTTTGAGATCTCCATGAACCTAGTACATATTTGAACCAGGTAAGCATTTTTTTCTGGCGCATAGTAGATTCAAGAAGTGCTCACAGTGCCTTCACCGTGTAGGTGCGCAACACCCTTGATGATCTGAACGCACTGAGTAGTCGGGTCAGATTTGGGCTGGAAACTCGATAAGGCTCATTGTACCAGTCTGTAGCGATCGACCTCTGGGTGCACAGAAAGCAAATGCCCAAGATTCCCATACTCCATCCACGGCGACACCATTGCAATCCGATTCCGGTACAGAGCTAGGCCCAACAAACCCAATATATTCGGGTGATTGCACTTTGACCAGACGTAGAGCTCCCGTGCAGCACGCTACGTAACCGTAATCAGAAACAACCTAGTTTGTAGATTCCCCTTACCTTGAGCTGCTTCTTCGTCTCTCTGGTTGAGTCCATACGCAGTCTCAGGCACTTTATCGCAACTTCACTTCCGTTTTGGAAGGCCCCACGAAACACATCCCCAACACCACCGTACGAAATTGGGTACTCGCTGCACCTGGATAAATCAAGGTGGCTCGTCACATCCTCGCAGCCACGTCGACGAAGATGTTCAATTATCTCAGCGACTGTCTGGTAAATTGGAGTCAACTTTAAGGCGCTGAACACCGAGCAAGATTTTCAGCTGTGTTACCATCTCGTGTGTGATCGTTGTGTAACCACCTGGCATCTCCTGGTCTTCACCATCTGACTCAGAGTCCTCGTTGTTTGGATTCTCGGCTCCAATGTGGCTATTATTCGAATGCCCATCCCGTACCTGTGTGAAACATGGTCAACATATGTGCTAATTATCTGCGACAACCTCACTAGATGGCGTTGAGCTAGAAGCCACCCCAGCACCCAAAAAACGGCTTGCACCAAGACTTCTGCTATGGTGCGAATATCAATGGGCATGGCTATCCAAGTCCAGGAGACGGGTGTGGTTATCCAAGCCCAGGAATTTGCCGGAGGCTGGTTGTTTGTATCGTTGTGATGCATGGAAGACTGTTGGCCTGCGTGAGTCCGCTGGGGCGGGTCAGGCTGTTGGCCTGGGGGAGACTCTTGGCGTGGCGGTGGCTGCTGTGGTGGGGGCAATGGCTGGCGTGGGGGAGACTGCCGTCGGGGGGGAGACTGCCGTCGGGGGGGGAGACTGTTGGCGCGGGGAAGACCACCAGCCTAAGAAAGTGTCGGTAATCGTTATTATGCCTCGGTCCTAGTGAATGATGGGCGTCAGCACTCAAGCGCCAACCAAACTGACAACAAGGAAGTGCAGCCTAAAAACGGGAAGGACAAATTACAATGCTGTGGGATATCCAAACAAACCTTATCCAGTGTAGCATTTGGTTTGTCATGCATAAACTAAGAGCATGAAGAAACAAGTGAGTAGCTAACTATATCAATTAATAGCTGTAGAAAAACTTACATCCTACACGATCCCGCAGATAATGTGAATCAGCGCTATTACTAGCTAGAGTAATTGTGATTAGAGCACATACTTCCTGTATGACGTAGCATAGATTAGTTGAGCTTTTACAATATATGTTTGATGAGGGTAAGGGATAACACCTACCACCTGTCAAAGCATTGACTTAGTTAATTTTTGCGGTTGTGGGCAGTTTGAGCAAACCTACCGCCTAAGAACAAGGTGTTACAGAATTAGTGAGCTTGGATAATAAACACGAAGGAACTAGCGTACAGCCTAAGATCACATAGGTCAGCAGAAGGCTCAAACAACAAGTGAGATTACTCAAAGCATACCTCCTAGAATGGTAGTGATAGAGTGAAGATAATGTGAGTGTCGGCTAATCTAGTGCTGGATTGCAATGTTCACCATCTAGCAGAGACATGTTGATAAGTCGGGATAAGTTTCACTCAAATCAGCAGAAAAGACACACAGCCTAATACCAGGAAATCGGTCAGACAATAAACAAAAGCGACTAAGAATAGTAACCTACTTTCTATAAGTTATTATTACCAGGTATAATGAGAGCGTGTAATTTTGTAACCAGGGTAATCCAAGGAACTTACATCCTAGAGGTGTTATATAGTATCATTAGTGCGCATGAGCGAGGTGTAAAGGGCTCCACAAAATTTGACAGAATTGACGAGCACACAGTTGCTCGTGAGTGCTCACGTAGATAAATGAGCACTTACAATCACCAAGGGCGCTGTTATCTCAGCCCACTTGGGTGCTCCTTTATCTGAGCAATCACTCACGAGAAGGTGCACGTCAACAGGCCTTCACAAGCAACAGTAGATTTTGTGGAGTGTGGCTATGGCAGCGAAAAAAAGAAAAGGACAAACTACTGACCAGCTATGTGACCCGGAATCTCATGCGTCAATCAACGGCAATTTTGCCCGTGAAATACCAGAACATACAGTCTGGGCGAGGTAAAGTTTAAGGGTGATATCTTGGCCCAGATACATGTACAGCGGCAACTCACAATCTATTATGCAGTAGAAAGCAATCAGTAGACAACCCCAATAAGTGTCATGAGATGACAGACAAACTTGGACCAAAAAATATGAGCCCATAAGCGAGTAAGAGAGGACGGCAATTTAGGTAGTTGCCGAGTATGTTAGCATCATTAACACCCAACTCCATAGCAAAGCTGCACCTTCTGCGAATTGCACATTGGTCACACCAAGCAACCACCAGCAGAGATGTTGTCATGGTCAGCACAATAACTTTCCCAACGTGACGCTTCCACGTACCGACTGATGTTGCGCACCAACATTATCCGATTGAAACGGTGAGTGACACATTGTTACGTTAGTCCACAGTGCTTTTATATGCCATTGTGTATGGTACTTGACCAACGTACATATAACATTCCCTAAATTACACGCCACACCAACCAATAATTGGGGAAATTGGTTATCATGTCAACCAATCACACTCTTGTGCCGTGCATGGCTTCTACTCACCGTCTTGAGTGTTCCCGTTTTGCAAACGCAGTACATGTCAAGATTGATTGCGTCTGGTCCGGAATGAGTATACGTACCACCTGAAGCAACGTAGTAGTGTTAATAATAATAAAAACAATTGCAATGCTCAAATATAATTTTACGAGGCGCTTTCCCTCAAACTATTTTTTACTCACCCCCTATAATGGCATAATGCATATTAACCGACACCAAGGGCGATATGACATTAGACCAGCTAGTTTCCTTTTGACCGAGAAAAATGCTAGTGCTCACGCTCTGGTAAGGCCATCAGATGCCATCAGTCAGTGTTTATAGCAGGATATATATTTGAAGATAGAGTTCTTGTGGTTAGCTGTATCGATTTCAAAGTTTCAGAGCACACTGCATACCAACTGTGATTGTAAGGGGCCGCCCGGCATTGTCATGTGAGTGTTGCAAAGGCAATCGCATACATATTAGTACGTACCCACTTGAGGGATATGAGGTGGTATACCCAGAAAAACAGCGCATCAGCTATTCTTACCCACGTATGAAGGGTGAGTGGTACTTACGCGCTAAAGTTGCACAGTAGAGTTGGCCAATAGTCACATGTCAAAAAAATCATCCAGCGGATAATCAGAGCTTCCAAAACTACCCAACGTCAAATGGATGGCTGGCACGTACCCGCTAATATGGTGTGAAAAAAATAGCCAAAAACCATACACACAGGTGCGACGGAGCAGTTAGCGTTAATCACAGTATTACTTAGTACACGTACTCCCTATGTCCCCCCAATAATTTCAATGAAGAATCGTTGGAATAATCAAATACCAGGTTGAATTAATCAAGTCAGTATTCATTTTGTTGAGCCAACAGTTTCAACGTACTCCCTGAGTTACACAGCAGTGCCCGCCGGTGTTTGTAGTCAGTTGGGAGTTAAGTTCAATTGTATCAGTCAGCAGTTTCTATGTTTAAAAAGTGATCGCATACGCACTTCCTAGCATTGCATAGTGAAATCAGCTATAGTGCTCATCACATGTCCATGTGATTACCGCACTACCAGTGAACAGTACCATCCCCGTCCAACATTTAATTGACACTCACCAACTTGTGTTCCATGGTATTGTTGCCAGTATTCACGTCGACAATTCAGCACAGGAGAGAATTCTCTAATCAACGCCATATTCATCCAATGTTCGGGTTATACATACTTCCTAAAGGTATGCAGAGGAGCCAGGTAGGGTCCGGAAGCATCAACCCCAACGTTAACACACAGTTCAGTATCATTAATACACAGCAAATGGATTATACATACGAACTAATATTGTGCAACGCGACCAGCAAGCGATCGTGATAACCCAGACGTTCACCAAAGTGTTCAAGGGATGAGCCAACCTTCTATCCAAAGCTTGGTTCACACGCACATACTGAGCGCACGTTCATGGGAGTAGTGAGTTCCCAACAAAGCACCTTCTGATCAGTGCCTCTAACCCAGAGTTGCTACACAGGATTAATACGCACTTCCTAAACTCACAAGGCAATTATGAAGAAGGTATGAGGAACGTAAGTGAATATTATAATAAACACATCAATGTTATTCTAGTGCCCGGTATATCTTTTGCACTCACATCCTGAATGTGTATTCGTAATATCGGTTTACGACCGCGGAAACATACCCAGATATGTGTTAGACCGGGCAGTGTCAAGACTACTCAACAAGTGGTTTGCACGTACAAACTAAAATTTCAAAGAACAACAATCAACAAAGCATCCAGGGAAGCGCTTCGTTAGTCAGAGTGATCCCAACTGCAGCACGGTCTGTACGTACTCTCTAGTAAATTTGCCACATTGAACCAACCAGTCGCAAGGAGGAGTGGCATTCCCCGGAATATTACGCTAGTAGTCAGCGTCACCTACGTCTGACATCGTGCCCACACGCACCAACTGCAGTCATCCAGAAGTATCAGACGCGAGTGATAACAAATAGGGCACCCAGACAGGTGTTACTTTAGTCAATACCAGGTGGGTTCCAATCTGACGTCTAACACACTTACCCACTACATTTGTCAAAAGTACCCAGCAATATAGGCACATAACGGGATGAACAAAGAGATAGTTCGTTACTCAATATCATCCCTATGTGATGCCTATAAATGTCGAACGTACCGCCTAAGTTCCGTAGGAACGTCGACCAGAAGTCACAGACCAAGTCATACCAAGGTAGATATCACGTCTTTCAGCAGTACTCCTAGCCACAGAGTGAAACATACGTACTCCGTTCTAAAATCACCGAGTAGCATCAGCCGTTGCGGAGCATTGAAACAAGGGTCAAGATCATCTCCGCCTAACCCTGCTTGCACTCACCCACTGAGGACAGGCCACATGTTTGTCCAATATTCATGTCAAACACCATCCCGAAACATATTAGATTGCGACGGTCAATGTCGCCCTTCTCGCATGCTATTGATACCCACCGGCTAAAATCGCATCGTAGTATTAGCCGGCAACAGCAAATGAGAGATCGTCCAGATTATTACTACATAATTCAACATCTTAGGAATGTACGGCTCATACGCACTCTCTGAGATTCCCGGGAAGCGTTAACGTTGACCAGCGTTGCAATGAAATCAGGTCCGCCCAGAAAAGTGTTGCGCTGGTTAATATTACTCCCTCCAGGAAAGCGACGCATACAAACATTCTGAAAGTGCCATCGGACGAACGCAAAATTTGTTGGCATAAGGCTAGGAATAATCCGAGCTATTAATAAACATACCGCCTAATGTTACCCAGTAGCAGCGATCGATATTAACAATGACAAGGATGTAAACACGAACATTCCACTTATCAGTGCCCCAGTTGCCACATTGGAATTATATACTCACCGGCTTAACCCCCGTCAACAGGGTTAGAAGTTGTATACATTACGATGTAACAATCAATCAGTTAGCACTGCCCTGCCCATCCGAGAGGCGCAGCTCGAACGTACAAACTACGTTCCCGCAGCGTTACCCAGGAGCGAGAGCAAGACGAGATCCATTGATCAGCATTATCCCTGTCTGATATGTAGCACACGCACCAACTAAGTCCGCACATTACCATAACCAGCGGTAGTGAAATAACGTATTTTCCTAGTTAGGTAGGGCTTCCCGTCTGTTCTAATAATACTCACAGTCTGAGCGTTGGGCATGCGTCATAGCTCAATGCATGTCATATAGCGCACTGAATCTTACTCACAATCTGCCATCGCGCACGTTTGTTATCGCCGTATGTTCTCTGTGCCAGACACAAAACGCACCCTCTACAATCACCAATTACATCTCGTCAATACACACAACTCGTCTCCCAGCAACTACGCGCCAACTTACATACTATAGCCGTTGTGGATGGACCGGTGTGCAATCGCGAACCACCCAGTATTTCAGCATACTTGCACCTCAAATATATCACATAACTGGTGTACTCACGCTCTGTATGGACAAGGGTGAGTAGGAAAGGTGAGGCCGAAGTAGTCAGAGCTACTAGAACGATTCAGCCACGGTTAAAGCACTTGCCACTCGGTAATTCACGGGCTGGCAGCAGATGCAAAATAATTATATTTCCGGCAAACCACTCAGCGAGCCAGTGAAATTAAACTTACCCACTGACGTCCATCAAAGTCACTGATTAGGAAGCTCGCGGTATTGAGGCACTGGGTACCACATACCGTCTAGGTGCAGAATAAAATATATGGGTCAGATCTGAAATATCAAGAGCACCCACCCACTACATTACCCAATTTGAACATACACCCAGTGTTACCGTTGGTAAAATAAGTCCATTAAGCCATATGAACACTTATGGTTAGTGTTTTTCTCGCTTCCCCTGGTAATTTGTGCTCACAGTCTCCAGTTACACAGCACCATGGAATCGCGAGTCAAACCCAATCAATGCACTGCTCAGTCAGCCTTCCATTTGATTGGATATTGGGACCCACTCGCTATAGTAGTAGCATGGTAATAGACAACAACGAACCACAATTCCGAAAAACGTATAAACGAACGTAGCGCCGATTAGCACTAGCAGCTCATCTAATTCGGGCTCAGCACGCACCAGCTAAAGTAGCGCCCGTTGTCAGTTAGGAAGACAATCGTTTAGGGCCATGGATCTACTGTTCCGTGCTTGGTTGCACAATTTATTCTCCTTACTCACCCCCTATTTGTACACAACCACATCGACCAACAGCACACTCAGTTGTCAGGTTTGAAATGTCTATGTGATTGTGGATACGTACATTCTGAAGTCGCGTTAAAGCAAGAAGTATCAGCTTACTAACCAGATAGCAAAAAACACACACCCTCACTTCGTTTGCGCCTTCAACCTAGTCACACGTATGGCACAAACTACATCAATGCGCCTTGAAGTGGCACAGTATGTCAAACGTACCCACTGTAAAGCCACGACCTTCAACTCAGCACATGGAATTACCACCAGCATACGTACGTGTATCTTGACCTGCATGCTCGAGAAACGATTTTTCGGATACCAATATAGTGTATGCTATCTTCCTCTTCGCGATGGACGTTGCAGACGGGATCGTCCACCATCTCACGGACCATAACCGATCGGAGAAAAGTCTCGAGCGCTTATGATTCTTTGATAAGATCTGGGCACCTTAATCCGGCAACCCATCAAGCGGCTGAGGCAAAGACCGGTGTGGGATGCAGGTAAATCGAATTTGACTGCAAAAATCACACCAATCTATCATACCAGAAACAGAAGGTATGCATCGCGGTAACGATGTGCTAGCCCAGTAGGTTCTAGCTAAAGTCCAAAACGGGTGGGAAACCTAGGATCACAATTTCCGCGTTTGGCGTAGACACAACATAGTATATGCGGCTTGATGAGTTGATCCCGACGTGAAAAGAGTCACCACCGAACCACTTATGTACCTTTTCGCGGATCTCATGCCGTTTCGATATGAAGGTGCAACAACATGTACGTACAAGTCGTGGTACCGGTCACGAAGTGTGCTCTGAGAATGTCGAGAGGTGTGAAGGCGTAGATAATGGCTGGTTTTGTGCAACTTGAACGATACTAAAATGTGTCAGGCCGCAACCATCGCCAAACAATGCTTACTCAGTGTTTATATAACATCCCTTCCGGATCACAGACAGAGAACAAGGATGGCATGTGGCCACGAGTGTCCCGTACTGTCATAATAGCGTTATTTAGACTCTACCTAGCCTAATACAAGAGCCAAACTTTAGATCTACCTATGTCATATATGTTGCGGCATTGTGGAAGCCTGTTGCCTCTAGGAGAGATGCAACCTGTTGCTCACAGGTCGTGGCAGCTCGGAGATTATTGCTGTTTTCAAAAGGGTCTGCCGGAAGCGCCGAGTGATGATGCACGCACAAAAAAACCGCCAAGAGTAAAGTCAATTGAACTCTGTCAAAACGAGTCATTGTGCTATGCAAAGTGTATACTCGGGCTCGCGTCGACGAGCCGCACGTTTTTGTGCACATTATATGATGTAAATACAGAGACTGAAAAATCCACCTCGTGGGGGTCCATGGGCGATTCCGTAGCCGGAAGGGCGGTTGAGAGTCTAAACACAGTGCACAAGCGCTTTATAGTACCTGTTGCATCTCTTGGATCACTGTCTCTCGAGGGGTAATTACACACGCCAGATACACGAAGGGGCAGTGGTCACGAGTCGGTTTTGCAGCAACAATCATAGTAAAATTACTAAATCTCCGAAGACCTTTGCCAGCTAGCATATAGAGGAAGCTCTTACGGGAACATCGATACCTTTCTTGGGCTCCAACCTTTACTCCGGGCTGCAGAATCGCGCATGGACCCCCAAGAGGTCAATTTCTCATTATCTGTATTTGCATCATATAATGTGCACAAAAGCGTGCGCCTCGTCGACACGAGCCCGAGTATACACTTTGCATAGCACAGTGACTCGTTTTGACAGAGTTCAATCGACTTTACTCTTGGCGGTTTTTTTGTGCGTGCATCATCACTCGGCGCTTCCGGCAGACCCTTTTGAAAACAGCAATAAATTCGGCCACAGTAATCTGGATGCCGAGGTAGGTAAGTCCGAAAAACTAATACCATATTTGGATATTGCTGGCAGTCTGGAAACATGCTATGGACCGTCCCATGATCCGCGAATCCTCCAAAATCTATTATGTCGCCGACATTTGACGATGGCCCTGTACAGTACCGGATATATACCGTATCCAGGCTCATTCCCTCCGTACACTTGCCCCCTTTCCGCAACTTCCTCGCAGATGTCCACTATTAACTCGGAGTCGAATCAAACTACTACCGTAGAATATAAAGAGATTCGATAAAAGTGACACCAAACCAATGAATCTTAACGTAGCTAAAATGCGCCTAGTAAGGTCGAGGATAATATTGTACCCGACCTCCCACGCCTAGAGCTCGTAGCTGTACGATGCGACATTATCAAGCACGTTGTGGACCCGGAAATGTGCCGACTCGAGTAATGCGCAGATAAACCCTCCAAGTATCCTGAGATGTCGCTGCATTATCGATTGGCGGTGCCTGCCCCCTCGCAAAGCAACGCCTTCAGCAAGTCAGGTGGTACGAACCTGAAAAGTACGCGAATGATAGCATGCGGTCTCGCCTAAACTGTGCCCGCCGAACGACACATCTAACGATTGAGCGCGGAGAGGTATCAACCACCTGGGTACGACGAACCAGAGGACGCAAAGCATCGCTCGAGGATTACCCCGCCAAAGGGGGGCCCAACGCCCGCATACACCGAAGAACCAGACTATGGAACAAATGTTCGGACCGACAGGCGTACATCGAGTCTGTCGTACTAGACAGCGAGCTTGGCACAGTCGTCCGAAACGCAAGGGCGGGACTGTTCCCCAAACAGCCGGCATTTGATTCGTGGGTTCAAGAACTCCTCGACTCGACGCGGGCGTCGGATCTTCAGATTTTCACCATCAGCCCAAGCCCAAGCCGATGAATCCTGATTTCGTGATTTGTCTCTGATTACGTCATAGTAGCGCCTAATGAATGTTTAATTTAACCCTTGTTTATGCCGACGATCGAAGGAGGTTAGTTGAACCTTGGTTGACATGTGGCGTTTGTCGGTGGAAACGGACACAAATGTTTAACAAAAGTCGGTTGCGACCTGAGTCTGAGCCACTACTCCCCCTTGACGGACCTAATCATGCTGGTGCTCATTCCGCTCCTTTTGGTGGCCCAGCTCTCACTCGCCCAACAGGGCCCCTATGAATGCCATGATCCAGCGATGACAAGGTACGTATACTGTGTTGAAGTCATTTTGGTTCGCTAATAGTATTGCAGCTGGATGACCAACTCGCGCGGACAGTCGCCATGTCGAGTGCTACAAGATGTCATGCGAATATGTAGCCCTGCGTATTTGCTGGACTGGATGCCCAGTAACTACATGTGCGACAACTCTCCTGGGTCGATCACTGCCGCGTGTTGCTGTGGGAGCCCCACATTTGCGTTGTTCAGCGCTTGCTGGTAAGTCTATTCATTCGAATGTATTGACGGTTAATGATGTTGCATAGGTCGTGTCAATACAACTATACAATGGAGGCTACCTCGACAACGTTTACTTCGTTTGAAAAGAACTGCGCGGCCATTCCTGATCCTCTCACTGAGTATGTCTCTCCACTTCACCCCTACAAGTCTAACCTTGCCCCAGCTATGATCCCATCATCAAGGCCCGCATCGATGAAATTGATATTCCGCTCTGGGCAAGGATCGAACCGTCAGCTGGAAAGTGGGACCTCGAAGGTGCATTTCACTCGCTTTGTTCGAGCTTATTCTCATTTTATTCCAGGCGCTTGGAGAAACGCAACTCCCTCGGCTCCAACGACGGCTGCGCCCATTCCCACCTCGTTCCCCACCCCCACCGATACTTCAGGTTCCTCGTCAGCTGGTCTATCATCAGGTGCGATCATCGGGATCATCGTTGGCTCGGTGTTCGGTACCGCGGTCATGTTCATCCTCGCTGCGATCATCCTGTGGAGATGCCTCGGGTTTGGCCGGTCGCAGCGCAGACCTGTGGAAGATGTCCGCATCGGAAAAGACATGGGCTATCTCGACGGCGAGTACATCTATGTCCCACGCAACCCTGAACCGAGGTTCAGCTCACAACGAGGTATGCTTCTGCTTCTTGAACAATTGATGGAACGCTTATTTCCCAACAGAGTCCCTGAGGCCGCTCGACCTGAACGCCTCGGACGTAAGCCGGGAGCCGTCTGATTACGAGTATGATCCGCCTCGGTCCCATCTGAGTGCTCGCAGCCCGTCGTATCGCGAGACGTGGGGTGAACCTCCTAGTCCATTTTCTCTGGCCCGGCATGCTAGTTTGGATGGCCAGTATCGGGGGTACCATCCAGGTGCGACTCCGCATCGGGAGAGCATGGATCTGGCGCATAGGTCAAGTCGATACGACGATGGGTATCGGCCCAGTCGAGACCTCGACGGATATCGTAGGAGTCGCGACGGCTACGACAACTACCGACCAAACCCTCCCTACCGAGCTAGCCGTGACCAAGGCGCGCCGTACCGACCTAGCCGCGACCAAGACCCCCCATATCGAATGAGCCGAGACTATGACCCCGAGCGAGACCAAGGCCGCCGAAGGCCCATCTCTGGCCATGTCAGCCATCACCGACCAAGCGGCAGTGGTGACTTTGTCTCCAGGCGTCCGATTTCAGGCCAATACAACGGCCCTGGCTCGCATCCCAGTTCGCGCCCCGTCTCGGGCCATTTCCGCCAGCTGAGCGACTTGAGGATGAGCACCGAGAGGAAGAAAGAGCACCGCGTGAGCGTTCGGTCGGGCCTTCGTCATGGGTCGTTTGATTCTACGCGGAGGAGCGGGGATGTGGGCAGGTTTGTCCGGCTCGAGGACCGTGACGGCGGGAGGTTTAGTCGCGATGGGTGGGGTCGTCGGAGCCGCGACGTTGCGCACAAGGCTAGTCTGAGTGAGGGAGACGAGGATCGCGAGTCGGCAGAGGCGACGGGGTCCAAGACACGGTCCAACTACCATCATCTTCGACAACGGTCCCAGTCGGCGAGGGTGTCGCATGATGTGGAGCGTGTGCTGGCACCCGATGATGAAGAGAACGCGAGGCCCGAAGAGCCGTCGACTCCCACTCCCCATCCTGCTACCACCACGAGTTCGCGGTCGAATACTGGTCTCGGCAGCGGAGCTCCTACCAAACCCGCACGCAACCCGCTTCGAGTTACCAACGCCCAGTCCGACTCTGACCGTGGTGGATCCCGACCACGCCGACCCATTACGCGCGAACCCAGCCTGCTCGCGCGGGCCCGAACGTTGATCAACAGCCGGCCAAGTTCATCGGGCCGAAGTTCAACCAACCCTCCCACCTCTCCTGCCCCTGGCTCCCCCGCTGCGGTTCCGCCCTCGGCATGGCACCAACGTCTCCCCAAAGTCCTTCTTCGCAGCCGGCCGGGCTCCTCACACTCCAACACCAACGGACCTCGCTCGTCTACCGGCTCGGACTATTCCGATGTTACCTCGGCGTATCATACCGCCCAGGGACACGGCTCCTCTGTCACCGAATTGGCACACCGTACTCCCGAGTTGGGCAGTCGCACTTCTGGACTGGGCGAGCTCGGGCATCGCACGTCCGGCCAGGGCGACTCGAGCTATCGCCAAGAAGTCGACGCGGGCGTTCAGATTGTCGTCGAGAGTTCGCCCGATACTCCCGCTGATCCACACGCGTCACATCCCCCGGCGTACATTGAAGAAAATTCGAGCACCACCCATCTCTTGGACCCTGCTTTGGTTCATAATCGATTGAGCATGTTGTCCCGCGATACGGCGCTGTCGGCTGGCGATAGTACGATTAGCGTTGGAGAGATTCAGACGTGGGAGTCTGCTCGACGGCCGACGGGTTTCGTTGGGACTGGTCGACTCATCACTGATCCGGTGCCTCCGATCGATAGTGCGCGAACGAGCAGGGACGAAGGGACGATGGCGGATGATTCGTCCACGGCCGTGTCTACTACTGAACTGGACATGGACGAGTACGATAGTGCAGACGGAAAGGCGATGCTCGGTGCGTTGGGGTTGTCGAATTCGAGCCAGGAGGCTTCGACTATTCAACATCAGTAGATGGATGCATGGAACCCATGCTACTTCATCTTGGTTTACTGGTCACATGTCATTCGTTATTGGACTATATTTTAGCTGTCGTTGATACATCTTGTATATCTCGTTCCAGATTTGGACTATTCGCATTGTCTTATCCAAACCAAATTTGTTCAACCCCCCCTTGCTATATTTCTCTACCTCGGCGCGTCCGCGTTTGTTTTTTTGAGCTTCATCGATACCCTCTTTTTCAAGGTTACCCACGCCAGTTCGGACCCCTTCGTTTGCAAGTAGATTAGTGACCATCCGGTTGTACACCCACTCGTATAGACTCATCAGTACATCCCGCAATCAATACTCTGAGAGCTTATCGTCGTGTGATTTTGCCCCGTCTGGTCACTTCTTGATCCTCGGCCCCCGGCCCCCGTTGAGAACCAGTTGGAACTCTTCGAAAAGCACCTTCTTGGGGCCTCGATCAGCCTGTAACCTTGTAGCGAGTTTTGGAATTGATTACGGCTAGTCTTCCTTGAATCGCGTTCCGCCATCCTCCGTAATTCAACCATCGTTTTACGTGCTCCAAGCCTCGCTTTCAGGAGTTTTCCTAGATCGTGTAAGACGCCACCTCACGGAACCCTTCAGGAATCCAGACTGGACTCTTCCCTGGGGCGTTGAGAAGCCACGTACGAGAGTGTGAGCCTACGGAGGCCGGAGATAGCGAGCCTATCAAGTGACGCAATGCGTTGATCATTTGGTATCATGAAAAGGATTTCGATCAAGACGAGTCATTGGTCAAGATGATCTAATTAATTATCCTACTTGGGATAAATTATACGAGGTCCGTATGTGGAGACAAACTTGATCTCTGAGTACTTGACATAAATTTAATGTTGGGGTTATACACGACCGCAACTGAAACAGGCTGAAAAGTCAATAGCCTAAAATAGACTGTTCGGCTCCGCGTAAATGGTGAGATTGCATTAATTGAATGATACATATCTGAAGGGTGAGCATGTCAAGTTACTACAGCCTCATGTCTTCCCGGCTGACTCAGGGGCTCTTGACAAGCTTCGTTCTAGGGCATGCGCTAAGATGGCTTTAGAACCACTCACTTCTAGGCCCTCAGGTCGGCGGTTATGGACAGGTATCCGACAACCGTTTCAAGTGTATGTACATAATTCTTTTTTAATTAGGAACAAGGGCTAATCGGCTGGCCTGTGCGCGCGACACCTCAGGGCACTATTGATCCTACCCAATGCCGCAAGTGCGACTACATCTTCCTACTTCGTGCGCCCTGGTACATGCGGCCAGACCTGAACATCGGACAGCTGTTAATCATATAGGAGGTGATCGTTGGTTATTATCCCACGCTTCCTATCGTCCAGCTGTAGGTTTTGGGGGCACTACAATGAGGCTCCCATCACCGAGCAGTGGCAAACCAGGCCCATGCGGTTCTCGGCCTCCCGAGCCCCAACACAGCCCGGGCATTTGTAACAAGATTCAGTGATGCTTCCTTTCCCAGGCTCGATCTATCTAGCTGAAAGCCGGAGAACACTTGCTACGTACGAACGAAATACGTGGAAAGTAAAGCGATTCAGGGTGTGACATGTTATCCGACCATATGATGCATATATGCGCCACCTGTGTGTGTGTGTGTGTGTGTGCTTTGGTTTTATCGCGCAAAGACAGACGGGACACGGTATTGGGTAGGAACAATATGTTGTTGGAACGGCCCGAGAGGATGAATAGTCGCACTCTGGAGGATTCAAGGGGGGCTCTCACGCGCAAGACCTGGGCGATACTGATCGATGCTCCGTTGGTGCACCCCTGTAACTTCTGTGATAACGGCCAAAAAGTGTAAGTGCTACCCGAAACTGAAACCTCGGTCCCGATCGTCACTTGCGTCATCAGACTTTGTTCTTGGCGGTTGAGTGATCATCATTTCACCCATGCTGGTATGTAATGGCACAAGTAATTGGTAAATGCGCCCTGTTTACCCAGGCCACCAAATTCTGCCTTTCCAAATCGCAAATGGAATACGTGCAATTGTAGCCCATGTCTTAGCACCAATCGCACAGCGTATAATACTTTGTGATGCGTGGGCATGCATATACTGTATCATGCCCTCAGCAAAAACAGGCTGAAACACTCAAACTGACGTCCTTGAGCTGCTAGAACCTACCTATTGATGACCCACGTGATCCTGGCCCCCTAGGCTCTCACCCACCACAACCCCCAAGACGCGCCCCCAAATTCAGTTTTTACGCACATAAACATCTAATATGCCTCATGCTGCTCGGTAGGCTCTTTTAGGCTAAACTCCCGAGCTTCCTAACGATCGCGCCTGTTGACCCGTTCTGAATTATTAGGAAAGTGTCACGCAAGCGACAGGCCCCCGGGACGGCGAGCACAATTAGTGGCCCAACGGCTTCTCCTTCCGTTGGATCCAGCAACGCGCTTATCCGAGGCGGACGGACCTTGAGCTATGTGCTTTCCAAGACTCACCCTGTGGAGCTCTCGCAAGTTCTCCAAACTGCTGTCCAAACTGCGACGCCCGGTGAAATCCAGGCGGTCACGAAGCTTCTCAGCCCACTCTTCCCTAAGGCCCTTGATAAGAAAACGTGCTTGCGATGCGACAAACAGTATATCGAGGCTCAAAACGCCGATAGGTCGTGCCAAGTCGAGCACTGCGCTGATCCCGAAGATTACGAGCACTTTGCGACTGACTCCGAGCGGTAGTCATCTACGTGCTGAGGAAGTGTACGACGAAGACAGTGATGAAAGTCTAGAGCGATACGTTTGTTACAGAACCCGGCATTTGACGATATACATGAAGAAGTTAAAATTTGGGGCGATTGATCCGGTCTCGCCCTATCGAATGACGCGCCATATATTGTAAGCGTTGATACCGGGCACATATGGTATACCCTCACTCATTTCAGTAGCTTATTCATTTCGTTCAAACAGCCGCATATCGTTCCGTTCTGAGTATAATATTAGTGCTTTCAGGGTACTCGTTTGTTTCTCTAGGTTCTCTGTTAATATCAAGTGCTCGTGCTTAAGATCCCGCCAGAACATGAACATGCGCGGTTTCAGGTTGGAATGGCAGATCTCTTGAATTGCGATCTATAATAAAGCGTTGAACAGCTCCCTTGACTCTACTTTGCTTTGTTCAATGCCATTTAGCTGAAGTGAGAGCTACCAGCCGACTTAATTATTATTGAGTGGTCGTTAAGTGACATTCCGTGACGCAGCCTGCGGGAGGTAACGGAATTAGTTCCGGTCCGTGCCCCTCATGGCGGTCGGTGCATACACACAACTCACGCGACTCACCACCTCTCACTCTCGACCACACTCGCGCCGACCGCATCTCCATACCATTCATCCCATCTCGTATCTACTCCTTTCCTTGCCCCTCTTTTCTTTTTCGCCCGCCCACCCTCCCGAGCTCTGCTCACGGGCGTCCCTGGTGCACCCCCGAGTCGTCTTCGACGACCCTGGGTTCCCCACACACCACTTCCTGTTTTGGCCTCGACCCCCTCTCATCCTCTCTCTCGACCCCGTTTCCCTCCTCTTTCTATATGTATTTACCGAGTCTATACAACCCGTTCCCATAGTATTCAGATCACCTCCATATCCGCCAATAGCTCAGGACCAGATTGATCATTGGGCAAAGTTTGACCCCTTTCAGAGTTGGGGTTACGGTGTATTATAATAATGCTCGCGACCTCGTTGATGCCTATCTGTCCTACCGCCCCTCTTGCTTATTTTACTGACGTAGTGGTGACAACATGATGGGAACCCTCGTTATTCCGTTTCCGTGTATCCCAACGGCGGCACTGAAACCAAGGGATCTTGTATGCGCTTGAAAAGCACTTGCCCATCGATCTATACAAGAGATGAATGGACGGAATACTTGGGAATTATTGACAGGACACGTAGAACATTCTAGTAGCGAATAGCTCGTCGTAGAGCAGGATAAGCATGGTTCGAACCTCGCATTAAAGTTTGATCGTTTGGTGCTTTGTCTGTTAGGTGCCAACCTTGCGTTGTCTCTGGATGGCACGCTGACAAGGAGGTAGGTTACACTCCCTGAGGGGGTCCGGAGACTCCCAGCATCAATCGCCTCTAGGTGAGCAACATTACCTGGAATGTTCTGTATCGGGCGAACTGAATGAATGGAGCCAGTAGAAATAATGGTGCGAACAGCTCGATTTTATTACTCCCGTCTCAACCCCGTAAAGCAGTGAGAAAGTATAACTGGAGCCAAGATTCAATCCCGATTGTTTGCATAGATACGAATATGCCGTGCTGTCAAACTGCTCCAGTGGTGATACTGGCCTCGTGCCCTTAGGTACCGAAATAGTTAGTTCAATTAGTGCGAGCGAGTAGAACCCACCCGGTGCTAGCAATTTGGGCGCCCGGATTCTGGCGGGAAGTAGCTATATGCGTACACGATCCCATGGATGGCTCACGGAATTTTAAAGCTAAAACAAGAGCCCGGGGATACGTTTGCCGCTCCACCGCGGGCGGGAGATTTCATTTTGCGACTGTTGTTCAATTGTATGCACAACTTAGGTACACCACATTCGGTACGGACGTGTTGGCGTCGCGCTGCCTACCAGATGCATTCAAGCGAACTTGGACGCCACTCAGAATGTATGTAAATGTCAACTAAGGCGGTGATTATTCAGTCAAGTGACAAAATTCCAGCTCGTGACGAAAAGCGATTCAATGGCAAAGAATCTGGGGCACTTGTAATAAAACAAAGGTTCGCATGATCACGATCAAACGGTTATCTCCACGTTGAACAGTCGAGGTCTGTAGCCTTGGTGATTGACGCCTACAAGCCTGATTTCGAAGGGTTGTCCTTGAGCCAAACAACTGGGCGCATACACAAACTTTGGGCGATCTTAGATTCAGCAAGAGTGCGAACGGACTCAAGGATATAGGAAACTTCAAATTATGCTACACAGATAGATAAAGGCCAATGACCATAGGAACGAAGCGCATCATGTCGATGAGGAAAGCTCATACCGCAAATTCATAAAACAAAAGTGTGCGAGACATGTAATTCCGAATTTCCATGTAGACGACTGTGTGCGAAACAAGCACTGGGTGAGAAATGAAAAAAAGGATGAGGCAGGGGTACAACGAAATTGTGCCAAAAGTAACAATCAAAACATATCAATGCGGCAAATAATAACACAGGGATAGATGTACAACGTTGGGCGGCGAGCCGCTTTTCTCGCTGGAAGGACACAGAGCTACGAGCTGGAGCCTGAAGCAGGAGCCCCTGTTAACCCAAAGACACCAAGCGCACGCCCCCAGCTCCACGCACCCGCACCTGAAGTGGCATCTGTATTGCTCGACTGGGCCCATGTAATATCATGCGAGCTGGAATGGCTATCCCCAACGTTATCGGGAGAGCTACCTAGAACAGCTTCAGCGGGAGCCGAAGAATGAGAAGTGGGGGCAGGGCGTTCGGTCCCCGCGCGGTTGGCGGACGTGTTAGCGGCGGTGAGGGCAGCAATATCGGTTGTACTGCTCCGGCCTGCGGTGACCGGTCGTTCTGCGTCCATCGGGGGCTCGGGAGGCTTGATAGTCGATGCACCTTCGGAATCTCCGGACGTCGTTCGGTCCCGAGGCTCGTCAGGTTCGGGTTCGCGAACAGTGTTCGTTTCGGTCATGGTTTTGGCGTCCATAGTATCCGCCTCATGTCGCTCGGGCTCGGCGTCGATACTTTTGTCAATGCTCGGCGCGCGGGAAGGACCGTCGGATGATCCAATATATGTCGCACTCGCGCTATCACTTGCCCCAGTTCCGCCACCTCCACTGCTTCCTCCATTCGCACTCGTACTCTCAGTCCGTCGTCGGATTGGCTTGGGTTTGGGTTTGTCGCTCGAGTATCCCTGACGGTAGTCGACATATGCAGGCGGGACACATCGGATGGCGTCGGCTTCGTGGCTCCCACTCCCGCTTGACTCAATGACGAGGCTTACACCCGCATCGTCTTCTTGATATCGTGTTGATGCAGATGAGCTCGAATGGCCGTGTATGTTTGACGTCGAGGCCGAGTTCGAACGCGAGGCAGGGCTGATGAGAGGGCGAGAGGTGCGTGGCGAGGTCGGGCCATAGGAAACCGAGTGGGCGTGAGCGAGGAGAGCGGGCTGCGGTGCTGGGGGTGACCCCTCTTCCCCGGACTGTGAATGGTCGTTTGTCACACGAAGTGAAGTTGATTGTCGACGTTGTCGCGATTTCTCGCTCTCCACGGGGCGTTGGTCGACTATGAACGGCGTTACACCGCCTTCCTCATCTTGGGGGTAGCAGCCAGGACCATACGCACGCGATCCAGAGGGCTGCTGCGCATCTTGTTCCGGATGCGAATCGCTACCCCTCGAAGAATGGGAGTGGAAGGAGGTGGGATGGAGATATGGCGGTACGCCCGGCCATCGCGGAGAGTTTGTGTCTTCGTCGAGGTCCACATGCCCGCGGGAACCTGTAAAATATACATCGAGGTAAATATGCCATAAGCTAAACTCCGATTTTGATCGAGCAGACTTGCCCCTTCTAGAACGTGGGATCACACGCTGTCCGTGCCTTGGTTCTCCAAACACCCGATGCGCGTATCCCTTTTCGTCGTCGCGGTCCTCCTGCTGTCCCCTCCACCAGCGGTAAAAAACATATCCAGCAGCCATGAACAGGAGCTTGGAGCCTAAGATCGCGCCGATTATCGCACCTAGTGTATGCGCCGAGATCGAAAGATGCATTGATCGAAGCGTAGAAATTCCGATGTGAGGTGAGATGGAAGGCGGAATTATCAGACAATGTGGCGCACCGTCGCAATAGACTCACCAGCCAAAGCCCCCTTCGAGATACCAGTCGAGTTGACCTGAACGGGGTATCCGGTTGGGACAGGCGCTGTGGTGGTGGGATTGGGGGTCGCGTTTCTCCAGGCACCTAGGGTTCTAGCGTCAGAAGCACGTTTCGAGCACGCTCACGGCCAAATACAAACCCGCAAAGTCCCATTTCCCGGCCAGTGGCTCTACTTCGGACCAAGCTGGGAGATTAAGGGCCAAGATGTTGCTGCGTACGCTAGCGTCATAGCTGAATAAAGCGTGGACTTGTTAGCATAGTGTAACCTTGGAATAAATAAATGCCACTTGCGTCGTGATTGGATCTGGGAGCGTCTCGCAGTTCTTCTCAAATCCCGTGAACGTTGTCGAAACTAGGTCAAAGGTAATGTTATATTGACAGGACCTAATTTATAAGTTGAAAAAAGTGAGCTAAATCCGTAGTTATTGATGAGAAAGGGCGCATACCAGCATGCACTCATGAGGGCAAATGTTGGGCTTCCACAGCAACACGGGGCGAGAGCCGATCCAGGGCCATTATCGCATGTATATCCTCGAGGGAGAAAATCGAGCTTATACGAAGCGTCACAGACGCGCAATACATCTTGCACAAGCTCGCAGGGGTTCTTGCCGTCGCTGTTCTGCATCCACCTAGTGGGGGGCTCAGCAATGTCGGCAAGTGGAGTAGGCGCTGAATACATACAACGTCATACTCCCATCCGCGCACTCCGTCGGAGACTGGTGCGTCTCGCTGCGAACAGTATGGACAAGCACCATTGCAAGCGCAAAGGACATAAACGTTCTAGCCATGATCGGTGAGCTCAGATGCAGGGAAGGCGCCGGCCTAGCGAGGGGAGCGTAGAGATAGCCGGAGGCCCCAGAGCTCTGAGATTGTCACATGCGAAGGTTTTGTAGCTTGGCAGATGCTGAGCGTGTGTTGATTACGCCATAGTTTAGTTGTATCGCTGGGGCCAACCACGTGGCTAATTAGAGCGATAATCGCGACCAATACCCAGTTGGGCATACACAACTGTCAAACAAGGCGCCGGAGGACCAGGAGAACATTCGACATCATTTCAGGGATTATCGTACGGCCTGGAGGTCGGAGATATCAATGCGTGTTGAGGGCGTGGGCCGAATAGCCATATTCGACAGTATGGATTCGCGGAGGTTATGCAGCCGGAATCGGCTCGGCAACGACACGAGGCGTCGAACCAAGGGCAGTAAGTGGCATAGCGTGCCTTGTGCTCTCCCAGCTACCGCTAGACTCTACAAAGGTAAGAGAATCGGTTTGTAGCACTAGCATCAACAATGTTGTCGGGATGAAGTGGTTGCTGGCTTTTATTACATAATCGTGGAACTTGCAGCGCTTGCTCCCTCCCCGAAGCGCCACTTTAAACTCTCCTGGGGGTGTATCGCGCCCACCCAGTTTGATTTTATCTTCCAGCAGGTTCTCGAGGTGCGAAACCGCCTCGAAACAAAACTTAGGTTTTGGTGACTAGGGTAGAGTCGATTCTGTTCGTCTCCCCCAGCCTTTCAGCAACCAGAGGATAATGTCGGGCCCTTGGTGGCGCTGAGCATGTTCCGGCTCCGCTCCCATAGCTAATCTACGCGATATTCGTGTTGAAGTTGGGCAGTAGTATTTCATTTCAGACATTTCCCCGCAACCGCCCGACACGGGTTATCAAGGGCACTTGTCGAATTCTCTGATCACAGATGAGCGACCCATTTATTACAAAGCTGCACCCCATACAAACGTGTCTCGATTCATGTCTAGTATTGCTTGCGTTTATAATGGTTTCTCGGAGGCCGTTACCCGTTGTGGAGTTCAATAACACGATGCAGCAGGAAACATACCTGGTTCTCAGACTGATCCGATGGTGGTCGGGCTGTTCACTTTCACAATCTGATACTCTAGCTTCTACCTCGTAAAGGGGTAAATCAGGCCATACTTTTCGCTGTTGCTAATTTTTCAAGCGATTGCAATTTTATGACGATAGGTTGCAATATCATTACGTTACGACTAGATGACTTGTCGAAGTTATCGTGTGTCGCCTTGCCACTGAAATTCGGGAGCACCTTGCGCTCAGGTATACTCCTCGGACAGCCGTTTTCACCTTTCCAACCAACTTACATGGACATCGATCAGGAAGGTCTATTGGAGGTTGCCGATAATCTTGTACGATGTTTTTACCCAACTGAGTATATTTGGTAATAAAGTGGCGTGGAGAGCTGTATTGCTAAAGTAGTTTATATGGATTGCATCAATCCCAACGATAAGCTTTCTTGACAGGAGCCGAGTAGCATGCCCACGGCTCCAAGCCGTCGCCCAACGCCGTTTCGCGTTGTTTCACATCGGGAGTTTGGCCCATGGCTAGGCCGAGTGTCGTGCTGGAGCCTGATCAGTTTGTTCGATTGGGCTATCTTGCGGCTGAGCAGTGCAGTGCGGGAAATTTCTGCTTTCGGGCTTGTCTCTGCACCACATCCTTCTCTGCAAATCGTCGGAGAAGACGCGTAGGAAGTTTGGGCACTGTGGGCTGTTGATTGTGGAGCGTGGGGCTTCAGACGAGATCGTTCCGGAAATGACGTTGTGTAAAGTTTAAGCGTCGCGCAACAGGTTTGTTTTACGAGGGCTAGCCAAGAAAATGGAAGTAACTAGGTGATTGGTACTACCATTTTAGGAGCATATAGGAATGTAGCTGTGGAGCGTCACCACCTTGATGCCACAAGTTGTCTGGGCAAGTAACGATCGCGAAGTCTTCTATCAGCTACACGGGAAAGTTGGATTAAAATATCATATTAGTACAACACGGGTGTTGTCGAGTAAGAAGTCATATAATAGCTGCTCGAGGCTCTTTGCTCCGGTCCTTCGTGAGCCTCGGGGCGAATGGCGATTTTGTGTCACGTGCTGGAGAGTTTTTTTTTGAATACGTTATATTGGCTACTCACGTGCTGGAGAGGATGGACAGCGCTGACGATTGGCCAATGCACCACAAGCGGGCTTTTACCTGGTACAGTACATGTAGACAAAATGACCCCTAATCATTTGCTAACATGTACACGGTTTCAGTAAGTTCCATGGGAGATGTGCATACGACTTGAAGCGGTTTGGCACATAATTCGGCATGGTTTGCAGTACATCGCCGCCGGTAGTATTCTTAGCCTACTCGTCGAACGTGATTGTTGGGGGCTAGGCTATTCATCAGAATTGATGGGTCAAGGACTCGAATTTACACTCCGGTGTCGATCCCATTGTATTTGTCGCCCAGAACACGCATAATGCGCGCCTATGTTAGAGTGCGCCAAGCACTTAGCACTGTTATCATTCCAACTGGTCACCAGGGTCATCTCGCGCCGACCTGCATGCGGATGGACCGGAGACGAACAGGCGGGCCGGTTGCTGGCCCTCACTATAGATGCCCTTGTATGCCATCGTGAGGTCTCGTCGTGATTCCGTGATCGTAGGTGATTGATCGGGCCCCGAGGAAGGAGGGAGTGCAAAGCTAAAGCAGGGTGTAAGTCTAAGGGTTGGAATCGGGCTCCAAAGAGCCCGTGATTGTGGATGATAGTTCTAGCAAGGTTGATGGAGGTGGCTTGACTATTTTGGTAGCACGAGGGTAAGCGCTAGATTTTGTCGTGAGCTCGGTCCCTCGAGGCTTATCACTGGATGAGCGAATAGAGGCAGGGAAGACGTGTGGGTCCTTTGTGGTTTCTCACTAGCTCCATAGACATCCCGGTGCGTGGGCTACCCAGTAATTAGAATAGTGGTGCTACTACATTTGACGTTGTAAGGTGTGGGAGAGCTCGGATAGAAAAGAGATTGCGTAATGGAGCTCGGGGATCGCGCTTCTCCGAGGCGCGCTTTGTTGCTCAAGTCACGTGGGAATCTCCTTGTCATCCCGCCCATCATCGCTCTGGATCTCGTTGCTCCATTTGGATCCTATGACAATCCCTTAGCGCTTGGCTCTACTAGTTTCGCATCTATTTGCGACCCAGTATTAGTTCTTTCTTATTATTACTATTTGTTTTATATCTTATTATGGGAGTTCCGGGCCTTTGGGATGTAGGTGCAATTCATGCAACGCTGGCATCTAAGCTAACATCGAGCAGATTATCAGACACACTGGGAAATCTGAAGCTCTTGCGCAGCTAGCTCTAGAAGGGTTTAGGAGAGAACGATCAGCCAGTGAGTTGAAAGGTGCGCCTCGTTCTTTCATCGTCCAAGTGCTCTTTCTCGCCTAACCGCCGTAAACCCAGGTCTCCCAAAAGACACGCCACACCCTCGAGCTCTCAGGATAGGCATTGATGCTTCTATTTGGTTCTTTCATGCTGCTTATGGCCGGGAGGGAGAAAATCCCGAACTGCGTACCTTGTTTTTCCGGTTAGCTTGACAGCCTTGTATCGGCAAGGTCAATATACTTACCTAGATTATAGACTGGCTAGACTTGCTTCGTATACGTTCTGTCCTTTGTTTGTTTTCGATGGTCCGCAACGTCCCAAGACCAAGCGGTAAGCGCACAATGTTGCCTCTTCAGCGGGCTTGTACTTATGGTGTCACTCAGTGGCAAGACGATCAACACACGGATGAATTCACTCGCACCCGGAATGAAAAACATGATTTCTGCCTTTGGGTTCGAATGGCGACAGTGAGTCGTTAATTCCCGATGTTAGCTGCCCTCGCCGACGTATTTCCAAGGCCCCAGGAGAGGCCGAGGCCGAGCTAGCATATCTCAATAACATTGGAGTTATCGATGCAATCCTCTCGGATGATGTGGATAATTTCTTGTTTGGTGCTCGAGTAGTCATTCGCAAGTGAGTATTGCCATGCTATCACAGAGATTGTTGCCAGTTACCCATCAATTACTCATCCGCTTAACGTGTCATAGTCCTTCCGGAAACTTGTCCGGAAATCGTGGTTACCCTGCCCTAAATCAAGACGGTAAAGACGACGGCGTCCATGTCATGGTATACCGAGCGGACGATATTGAGAATGATCCTGCGTGCAAGTTGACTCGTGGAGGGATGATCCTTATTGCCCTGCTTAGTGGAGGGGATTACGATCAAGTAAGTGAACATACTGGTATCCTGGGTTATTTTTAAGAGCTGCAACTGAACTACTGTAGGGCGCAAAACGATGCGGACCTAAAACAGCACTAGCATTGGCGCAGCGCGGCCTCGGAGATGAACTTCTAGATGCATTTCAGACATTTTCGCCTGAGAAATTTGCCGACTACATTCCGGCCTGGAAAGACGCAGTCGTCGAAGCGCTTCGATCCGGCTGCGCCAACATCGATGGCGGAGGGGAAGATGATCTCGGTGACCCGGACGAGGAGAGTCAGGAAACGGCCGTTTCTGCCAGTCAGGACGCAGAACTGCCCGCTAGCCAGGGTAGCAAAGCGGGAGGCAAAGGAAAGGGTTCGAGCAAGGGGAAAAAGAAGAAGCCTCCTGCAAAGCGGCAGCCCGCTCTTGCCGCCGCTCTCGCAGCCAGTGACTTTCCTGATCTCGCCGTTCTCGAGGATTATTGCGCCCCTTGGACCTCCGAACGAGCTTTCTCCGCAGGCACCGCGCCTGGTCCCAGTTTTGATGACGATCTCCCGTCTGCCAGCCAAGCATCGGCGGTAACTTCTTCTCAAACTTCCACCAAATCCAACTCGAGGTCAAAGAAAAAGGCAGCTACCTTGACCGTAAATTCCGTTGGCTCGGGTGGACTCACTTCTGATGTTCGTATTGGCTGGACGGGCGAGCTCGCTCTGGGGGCACTGGGACGTATTTGCGAGCAATATTTCGAATGGGGCGTGCGCGAAATCATTCAGCAGCGGTTTCGTACCATCCTGTGGCCTGCAGTTGTATTACGAGTGCTCCGGCGAGCGGTCATGGAGCGAGAACACGCAGGCTCAAGCCCCTCCACGCGCGAGGTTACGCCTAGACCTTCTACCCCGACCCGGAGCCAGTCAAAGCAGGTCATACCAGGAACTCCACGCAGACTTGTCAATAGATACTTTGGAGGAGACTCGGATTCTGATTCGGATGATGGTATTCATTCTGGGGTTGTTCGGAGCGCCAGTACTAGCCGAGGGGGCGATACAACGCCAAGAGCGAAACGCACCATTTCTCTTGAGGGCGAGCAAGTGGATACGCGCCAGCTCTTGCAAGCCATTCGCGGTGAGCGCCAGCATGTCTCAACCGATCGATTGCCGGAACTCCGTGTCGAAGTGTTGCCCGGGCACTTGGCACGACTAGCTGTTCGACAACTCCTTGGCACACGCGACCCTGCCCTGCTGGCTGGTACAATGTTCGATATGGAAGGCTCCGCGACCAGAGATGCAGGCGACGAGGATCAAGACGAGGAAGAGGATGAAGGGGAGAGTACAACGAGGAGATTAAAGCTGGTTGATCCATCTGCCCCGGTTCGAGTATGGGTGCCTGCCGAATTGGTGCGGATCGTTCATCCTGAACTCGTGCGTACATGGGAGGAGAGAGGAACCAAGACCAAGTCCAGGTCGAAAGCCACCGCCGGATCGACTACAAGGCGGAAGGTTGGCGCAGGAAAAGTCGGTGATAGCGTTGCGTCCAAGGGAGGGTTAGCTTCGAAGGCCAAAGCCAAGGGGAAGAGTGCGAGTACTGAAACAGAGAAAACAAAGAACATTTCGACAACACTCAGCGGGGACGAACTTGGCGAGCCGACCGCCAGCATCCGGTCCTTGTCAGGACCAGCTTCGAAACCCCGCAGCAATTCGATTCCTGTTCGCAGCACAAGTCCTCTGGCACGCAAAGCTCCTACTAAGCCCACAAGACCTAAACCTTTGAGCAAAATCCCTCAGTTGACCTCCGCTTTGGTTCCCATCCCTGAGAGATCTTCATCTCCATCCCTTCTCCCAGAACGCTCTTCATCACCGCCAATAGTACTTCCTCCCCCTCCGGGTCGCCCACAGAAAACCATCTCTGCCCCTGCGCGTATTGCTGCTGCAGCCCCGAAAGGCTCAATCTCACGGATACCTGGCGTTGAATACGTTCCAACGCCTCCTCGACGCAGTGGAGCTACGAACGGTCTAGGCCCCGCGAGCGATTCCTCAGAACTCGAAGATGTCAGTTTTCAGACCCTTCTCTCCCGACCCAAGAAACACGTTGCACTAGATTCTCATCCCGGCCTGGACTCGGGCTCCGACGTACCCAACAAGTCGTCTCGGAGGGCACTTTCGCATACTTCCCCGCGCAACTCGTCTGGCTCCGAGGTCGAGGACAAAGCAGCGAAGGGCAAGTCGGGAAGCGTAAAAAAGGCGGTTGCCTCTACTCGGCGGCCTGTTACTCGCTCACATTCCAGCAGCTCCGAGGTTGAAATCCTGGACCTAGCAACTCCTCGGCCAGTGAAACACAAGTCACCCCTCATTCAAGATCGTCTAGCAGAGAGGCCGGGCCAGGTGCGGAGAAAGAGCCGCGAGCAAACTTCACCACACGCATCATCATCCTCGGAGAACGACCACCCCAAACCCAGACCTGCAAGACCGGGAAGCAAACACATGGCTCGACCTGTTGCGGAAACATCTCGACTGCGCGAAAAATCGACCAACCTTGGTGCCTCTTCCAGACCCGCTCCAAGCAAATCAGTCTTATCTCTTGCTGCCGAAGCTGTGATCGAGATTATGAGCAGTTCTGATGATGGTGGAATGTCTTTACTGCCGCCAGTCCTCGCTGCAACTACCAAGGTGCTACGGCCAGTTGCGGCGACCAGTCGAGCCACTAAGCCACCACCCATCACGCGGTTGGACAAACCCGCGCGGACGCCAACTGGTTCGCGAGCTCCAAGTCATCCTTTGGACGTTGGAGAAACGAGTGTACTTGATCTGATTTCAGATTGAAACCTCTTGCCTTTGTGGATATTAAGATGCATACCACTTTTGTATTTTCAGAGTTTGTTTGGATGTAATTCGTTCAGTGCGTTAGAGACCTCTACTGGAAATAATATATTCGACGCCTAATAAAACCGGGGTTGTCCGCTCCTTTGTGTTCAAGCCACTTGACTTAAGCAGGCTTCCCACGTTCAGAAGGCGACCGCACGCATCTGAAATGCAACGGAGGCTGTACTTTATTCCTTCGTGAACGCGGCGCTCAAGAAGCTGCGTGCTGTTGGGTATATGCAGTCATAGGATGCGTGTGAATCAAAGAAGCATGATGTGGATGACGAGGCTGAATCAAGGCCTACCGTAAATGGCTTGCTCCTTTACGCCAGCCGTCAGCATTAGCTTACTCGGGATCTCGTGCTGGAGACTGATGGCCTGGTAATACATGTCGCCCTCTAGGTTGGTAGTATCAAATATTACCAGTGGCCAGTTATATTGTATGCATATGCATCACTGTACGACCAGCTAGCCCTCAAGCCCCGATTTCAGACCATTGCAAATGCTATTCTGCGAACTGCGGCAAGTTGCGCGCATGTGATCAGCTGTATGCACAGCATGCATGGTGGTTAGACTCCTAAATTTGACATATTGTCGGCTTTTTCGTCGACCTCTTCATATTCAACAATACAAAAGCCCCTTTAGAAGTTGCAACCCCGGGTGAGGTTCGGTGATTGGCACCAGCACGAGGTTGGTGAGGCATTTGGAGCAGTATAAAGAGCCAACCAGACGAGCCCTCCCTTCGGCCAAACCACCCCCAGTCTCAACATGCGCTTTCTATTCATTGTAACTTTCGCTTTGTCCTCTGTCCTTTTGACTGCTGCGTTTCCCACTCGAGAGGGTGGGCTCGGCGACCTCGACGCTCGTGCTTGCACTTGGCGCGCGTGCGTAGATAGTTGCTGTGCTAAGTCAGGGTGTAACGGTTAGCTCTCTCTTATTCAATCGTGTACAAAGCTGAAAGAACTTCTAGGATACTTACATTGCGGAAACAGCAAGGTTTGTTTACTGGCTCTGTACCCTAGGGTAGCGTGATGCGGTTGGTTTGATGCTGACGATTGGCTTCGATATTTAGTGCGTGAATGGCGAATGCGATTGTGAATGCAGATATAACTGAAGGATGAATGTCTATAATCAACTATAAACGTCGCTTTATATCTTCTGAAAACTTGATCTTGAAAGACCTATTTATGTATGATTGGTTGCGTCGGCATGAGTTACCGGAGTCAGTGAGAGTAGGACAGTAAGGTACTCCCGGGTGACACAAACGTTTCCCGCGCCGATAATGGCGGCAAAGAGTTACGAAACATAGGGACGGCTTCTCACGACCTATGAAATGCGCAAACACTCTAAAGGGAATGTATATTATGAAAGAGTGAAACGAAGGGGGCAATACAAATACAATTATCAAGCCCAATCTCCAACCTGACTCGGTCTATCTCCGTCAAGAAACTCAACTACGTTACAGGAAGTACAAAGCTCGTTTTTATAATCCCTGCTTTTCTGCCCTGATGAAGGAGGTGCCATGAAGAAATCCGGTTGCCAAATTGTAAGCGTTTGGATCAGGTGCTTTTCTAGGTACCGCTTGAAGCTATCCAAGTGGATGCGGCAATGGAGTACGTATAGGTGGCTAATACTAAGGTACGCATCACGGACTTGATTTTGGTCCTGGCAAACCTCATCTGCTTTGGATGGTTGGAAGTCTGGTTCTTCGTGCCACGGCGAGTTTTCTAGGACCAAGACTTTAAGATTTGGAACCAGGTCAAGCGCTTTGATCAGAGATGTACACGAAACTTCTGTATAAACTAGGCGAAGACTGTGTATATTGGAGCGGGCGAAAAAGGCCATGACTGTGCTGTCAGGCTCACCCAGATCTTTTAGCATATAGTCGTTCCCGGTTAGAGATAAGCGCAGTGGTCTCATACCGGGAGTTATCCACCGAAGTAAGCATCCAAGGACATGGATACTTATAAAGGCTACATCCAGTACATCGAGTTCGTCCAGGAGGACTGGGGTCACCAAAGCGTCGGATGGACGGGAATCATAAGGAGGATTATCAAGCTGGAAAATCCGTAATCTAGGGCTGGATGCTAATATAGCAATAAGGTGTTGCTCGGAGATGGTGATATGCGGATTAATGCCGAATGTTAGACGCAATTCGACGAGCCCGTGGTAAGCTGCGCTGTTCCAGTGAGGGTACAATCCCTGTAACCGTAGAGTCGTAATCCCTCTCCAAAGGTTCTCTAAGAACTCGTATGATTGATCTAAATACACCTCGCTCGCGACAGATCCCTGGTCTTCATGGTCATAGTTAAGTTCCCTAGATCGGATTAAGGTGGGAAACTCTTCAGATGTGTTTTTAATCGTAAGCTGGGTGAGCTTTCCGGGTGTGCATGACTTGATACAGCTGTTGAGGACTAGAATGCTGCTTGAGACATCGTCCGCCGGTGGCACACCTCCAGCGAGCAGTTCCAAGGCCCTGATCCGCGGGGCAATCGAGGCAAGAAACTGTTCAAGCCCACCCCGAATTTCATCGTTGAATTTTCCAAGCGGTTCAAAGCTCATGGTGTGTATGGTAAGCGGTGCATATTCCGCTCGAGCTGCGTGAACTATTGCGCGAGCCAGCAAGCCTTGGTGGAGTGGGTGGCATGGAGCGAGATCGATATGAGACCAGAGTGTGTGTGAGGAGAATGCGACTTGGCGCCAACGAGAGCAAACATGTGAAAGTAGATCAGGATATTTTGGGAACGTGACTCTTTTGTGGTTGGTGCAGGATTGAGCATCAAGCACGAGGCGGAAAATGCGAGCCAAGATCTCAGATGGGAGGAGATTGATCGGTACAAGAGTGGTAATATAGTTCCTAGAGCTGCTAATCGCCGCCTTGGCCTGCTTGAGCCTGAATGCGAGGTGATCGATCATTTGAAGTTCGTTGACCACACGATCCGAAAGAGCCTGATGAATACTATCGATCTGTTTTCCATGTGCAAAACAACCCTGTAGAGCAGTACACGCATTGAAATAGCGCTCTAATGCGTCATGAAGATGTTGGCCGGCGGCGGCGAGTTCTTGGATCATTTTGATGTTTGGTGGTTGTGATAAGGAAAGGAATAGATACGAAGGTTTATAAACGCTTGGCGCTATGCTGACATACTCGGTGAATTAGTAACTTAACACTGATGAGACACCAGTATCACGTTACGCATTCCGAAATATATTTGAGCTTTCATAGTGAGTGAAAGGTTGAATATATGCCATTTAGTTTCGGGGCTACGTGACTACAAAGACTTGTGAGGTGGAAAGTTCGCTTTCCAAAGGGCCTCATGCGACATCTCGCCCTCAGCATACCACTCCCGTTTCCATATAGGTGTTTTCATCTTGACTTGCTCCAGGATCCACTCGCAGACGTAAAAGGCTTCGCGACGGTGTGGGGAGCTGACTGCGATAATGATTGATGATTCGCCTACTGGGACGGACCCAAGGCGGTGGTGAATCGCAATTCGGGTCAGATGAGCTGCACTCGTTCCGGCTGGAGTCGAGGACGTAGGGCCAAAGTCATGAGGCGGGATATCCTAGTTGTTTTTGAGATAAGCGCAGTGTCGGGCTGGATATCAATGTAACTCAGCTCGTACTACTTGAGAGTAGAGAACTGCGCATATATATACCTGGATATCAATGTAACTACAGGTAATATAAGCAAATGAATATAAAAGATAAAATCTAAACTATACCTCAGCTCGTACTACTTGAGAGTAGAGAACTGAGGACAAAATTTTTACCGAAGCGCGTGTCCATGTGGAACACAATCACGTGATACGCATATATACACGTATAAGACTGAATATTCAACACGCCCACTCAGGATTATGCGAAAAATGAAATGAAAGGATTTAAAACATTCCCATCCCAGTAACGAAACCAGGGAATTTGATGCGACCAAGTGGTTTAGTAAGCGCATCGGCGACCTGTTGTTCGGTCGGAATAAATTGAAGGTCGACTTCGTGAAGTGCGATCACCTCTCGAATAAAATGATGTTTTACTCGAATATGTTTTGTATTTTGATGATTAACGGGATTCTTGGCCAATGCAATGCTCGATTGATTGTCGGTAAGCAAAGTTGTCGGACCTTTCGACAAAAATCCGAGTTCTTCAAGAAATTGACGAAGCCAAATCAATTGGCGGGTGGCACTCGCAGCGGCGACATATTCAGCCTCGGTACTTGACAATGAAATCGTTGGTTGTTTTCGGGATGACCAAGCGACGCTTCCTCCGGCTCGTTGGAAGATCCAACCGGTAGTCGATCGACTCGTATTAGGATCGCCAGCGTAGTCTGAGTCGACATATCCGATCGGCTTTGACGATTTCGATCGTTCGAATACGATCCCGAGTGCTTTTGTGCCTTGTAGGTACCGTAGAACTCGTTTGAATGCTGACCAATGCTCGTCGCCAGGATTAGCGGCGTGTTGGGCAAGCAATCCGGTCGCGAAAGCGATGTCGGGACGAGTTGAAATCATCGCATACATGAGCGATCCGACTCCACGTTGATAGAGCGTCCGATCGACAGTAGGAGCGTCGAGTTTGGGTAGATTTGGTGACTCTGCCATTGGTGTATCCCATGGCTTGGACTCGGTCATGCTGAATCGAGCTAATATGTCGCTAATGTACCGTTTTTGACAAATTTTGAGCGTGCCAGCAGCGCGATTGCGCTCGATTTCAACTCCGACGAACATGCGTGCCTCGCCTAGATCGACAATGTCGAACGATTCGCGCATTTTCGACTTGATTTCCTCTAGAAACGAGAGAGGTTTGCCGGCTAGGAGCATGTCGTCCACATGAGCTAAAATTATCGCTAAATTATCGCCATCCCGCTGAATGAATACGGCGTGGTCGCTTTCGGTTCTCGTGAATCCGATCGCTTCGAGAACCTCCTTAAGTCGAAGGTAGAATGCTCGAGCGGCTTGTTTCAGACCGTATAACGCTTTAACGAGTTGCCAGACGTGATCGCCTTCGGCAAATCCCTCGGGTTGCTCCATGTAGAGCTCTTCCTCGACGACGCCGTGTAGGAACGCCGTTTTGATGTCGAGCTGAAGGAGCTCGAGGTCTTCGCTCGCGACGATGCTGAAAAGCACCCTATATGCGTCCGATGCGGCCACTGGCGACGAGATCTCAACATAATCGACACCTGGAGCTTGAAGGAAACCCTTGGCGACGAGTCGGGCTTTGTATTTGAGGATTTCGCCATCGACGTCGCGCTTATATGCGTACACCCAGCGACATTTGATGACCCTTTTGTGAGTCGGTCTATCAGCCGGTTTCCAAACTTTATGCTCGGTAATCGATTTGATTTCTTCGATCATAGCTTCGAGCCATAGATTGGCGTCTGGTCGTGCCATAGCTTCGGCATAGGTGTCGGGGGGATGTTCAATTAGCGCATTTAGGGCGCTCTCGGTCGTCGGCTTATCGGTTCGCGTGGCAGTCTCGTTCTGCGCGCCCACTTCAGCTCCGTATCGTAGTGGCGGTCTAGTAGCTCGACCTGATCGACGTGGAGGCTCAGGCTGTTTCGCTGGCGGCTCTGGCTCGATGGGGGAATTGCTCGTCGGCTCGGCATCAGATTCTTGTCGGCTTACTGGCTCTGGCTCGATGATGATTTCAGGCGTTGGCTCCTGGTGCTCCTGATCGCCCACTTGTTCTGGGAACTCGTCCTCGAAATCTTCAATTATCACGCGTTGTCGCGTCTCGCCTCCCTCATCGAATACGACGTCACGTGAGGTGATTACGCGACCGATCGAGCGCTGAATGAGAATATGCGCCTTTCGATTTGGGGCGAATCCGAGGTAAGTACACTCGATCGATCTTGCCTGTAGCTTGGTACGTTGATCATTGGGTACTCGAGCCCATGCCTTGCAGCCAAAGGTGCGGAGTCGGGAGACGTCGGGTAGCTTGCCCGTGAAAATTTCGTCCGGGGTTTTACCGTCAAGCGATCGTTTCGGCGTTACATTCCAGATGTATGCGGCGTGAATGATTGCGAGTCCCCAATATTTGTCGGGTAAGTCTGCATCCGCTCGCATCGCTCGTTGACTATCGTTTAACGTACGAATCGCTCGCTCTGCTACGCCATTGCTCGCTGAAGAATCCGCCTCGGTCTTCTGGTGCTCGATTCCGTGCGATTTCAGCCATGCTTCGAAAGCGTTTGATGCATATTCGCCTCCGCCGTCCGTTCGTAAGTGCTTGATCCGCTTGCCCGTCAGATTCTCGATTGACGGTTTCAACTCCTTGAAGTGATTCGCGTAGTCGTTTTTATGCTTAAGTAAGTGAACGAATATCTTGCGGGACTTGTCGTCGATCGTGACAGCGAAGTACTGATAACCTTGAATGGCTTGAACGGCGGCGGGCCCGTGTAGATCGCTATGGAGTAACTCGAGTACATCGGACGCTCGATTTGTCGACGTTGGAAATGGGGCGCGGGTTTGCTTGCCTTTGAGGCACGGCTCGCATTGTGATTGCGGCGGTAAGCGACTGCCTACGATGTCCATCCCTCGTACGACGCCCTTTCTGACCATAT
The DNA here is from genome assembly GCA_037039685.1 of Ceratobasidium sp. AG-K. Taxonomy (NCBI): domain Eukaryota; kingdom Fungi; phylum Basidiomycota; class Agaricomycetes; order Cantharellales; family Ceratobasidiaceae; genus Ceratobasidium; species Ceratobasidium sp. AG-K. The sequence goes on along the minus strand of JAWNGF010000007.1, from coordinate 2,246,159 downwards.
CTAGGACATACTTGTAGTTTATGTGTCCTAGGCGACGATGCCAGGTATGTAGATCGGCTCGGGCGATGTGACTGGCCGTATATGCGATGAATTCGCTCGCTTCTAGGTCATCCTCATCGTTCAGGTTCTCCGATTCGACAATGGCAACATGGGCGGTCGGTTCTGCGTGTTTAACGCGCGCATTTAGTCGGTAAAGTTCGACGCCTAACTCGCGTGCGTAGCCGATCTCGGGTCCACGGCCATCGTTCGCCAGGAGTCTTGCCTCACTTTTGCCAAAAAGAACAAAAGTGCCACGTTTGGCGAGTTGTTTGACGGACATCAGACTGGCATGAAGTCCCGGTACGTGCAATACACTGTCGATCGACATGTCGGTCTCCTTACGGGTTCCGTTGCGTAGCGTAAGCTGGACACGGCCGATTCCGGTCGCATTTATCATATTCCCGTCGCCCACTCGAACGGCGATTGGTGGTACCAGAGGTCGGTAAGTCGAAAACCATTCTCGATTTCGGGTCATGTGTTTTGACGCTCCCGAATCGAGCAGCCACGTGTCTCTAGCTGACTGATTGTCCACGGCCGGCATCGCATATATCGATGGCATATCATCGGGTTCTTCGGCTGTGAGGACCACTTTTGCCGATTCGGTTTTAGGTGCGTTACTTGATTCGCTCGTTTTTGATTCAGTTGACTTAGCGGCTCGTCGCTTTTGGTGTGGTCCGGTCCCTTCGGCTCCGCCTCCTCTCGCCCAGCATTCCTTCTTGGTGTGCCCGGGCTTGGCGCAGTTGTCGCATAGGGGGCCTTTGGCCTTTTTCTTCCCTTTCAGGTCGCTCGGTTTCTTGGATTTTGGCTTTGGGGCTTGAGCAAACATCGCTGTGAGTCCGCCTCCTGTCTTCCGTCGTTCTTCTTCAGCTAATGCCGCTTTGACAACCATGTCGGGCGTGATGAGGCCGGTCTGAGTGGATGTCTGGATGACCGTGCTGACGATCGCATAGGACGGGGGGAGCGCATTCATGAAGACTTGCGCGAGCATAAGGTCGGTCACCGCTTCTCCGAGTGTCTTCATCTTGGAGGCGATCGATCGGATGTTGTTAAACCCGGCAGATAAGTCTTCTTCCTCCTCGATTTTTGCACTCATGAATTGCTGATAGTAAAAGGATAGCGATTGCATTCCTTTTCCTTCCCAGCGTTCGACAACTTTCGTCCATGCTTCGTGCGCCGATGTCGTCTCGATCACGTCGGCCATCGCTCCGTCTTCCATATTCAGGGTAATCTGAGCGAATGCGTCGTCGTCTCGCTTCTGCCATTGTTCAATTTCGATTTTATTGGCTGATACTTTGGCAGAGTCCTTTTTCTCGGTCTCGGTGAGCGGTTCAGGCGGCGTTTCTGTGCCATACGCGATCTTGAGCAGTCCCCGAATTCGCAGGACCGTCGTTTGGCGGAACTTCCATGAGCTATAGTTGGATCCGTCGTCCTTCAGGAGTGGGATCTCGTAGGTTTTCTTGCTAAGGTAAGCGTCGGTCGATGCCATTGTAGTAGTAGTAACGTTTACAGCGTTTTCTGGGTTCTCTGGTTCTTCACTTTTGACGCTACCAGGGCTCATAACCTTTTGAGATAAGCGCAGTGTCGGGCTGGATATCAATGTAACTCAGCTCGTACTACTTGAGAGTAGAGAACTGCGCATATATATACCTGGATATCAATGTAACTACAGGTAATATAAGCAAATGAATATAAAAGATAAAATCTAAACTATACCTCAGCTCGTACTACTTGAGAGTAGAGAACTGAGGACAAAATTTTTACCGAAGCGCGTGTCCATGTGGAACACAATCACGTGATACGCATATATACACGTATAAGACTGAATATTCAACAGTTGTGACCCTTGAGACGGGAAACATGCACCTAAGCGGGATCAGCGTACTAGTTTACGAGCGTCGCTTGCAATTTTAGCTAGAGACTTGATGGCCAGCTTCGAATATGCTTCGTACTCTAGTCGAACCACCTCTTTGCCTACAATGATGACATACCCAAGAGTAATGTTATCGAATGAGGAGAACCTCTATACCCATGTACGGGTCACCCACCGTTGAAGTTATCGCGCGTGGTGCCCACAAAGACAGCCACCGCTCCGGCTCCGTTGTCTCGAACGGAGTCCATGATTTGGTTCACGTCCAGTGTATGATGAGTTAGGGAAAATGAGTCCAGTGTTGAAGGTTCCGTCAAGTTTGCGTCAAATGATTCGGAAGTGGTCATATCGGTCGTATCTTGTTTGACTGGTAGGTTATGATGAACGGGATTTCGAGTCCGTAGATTGTAAGTGCGTAGATTGGTCTAGGCGTGTTGAGGATATCAGACGATTAATGGGGTATATACGTTTAATATGTAGTTGAGTCCTAGTCCAAGTTACGAGTCGTATTGTATGTCTCGCTGTGCTCACTGTAAATCACCCTGCTAACGGTGGACGGGAACAAAGTGCAATCAGAATTTGAAATATGATCGAGGCGCTGGTAACGCTTTGATCGCGTCCGTCCAGGTCTCGTTACGGCCGCGACATGCGAACCCACACCACCTCTCAGGTTCTCATAATCGGCCTTATTTTTCATGTAGCCTATATATACACCGTTTTCGATTGCTACTTTACTTCGCCTGTCGTCCATGGCATGCGCCAACACCGCATAGTCTGGCCACACAACGCACCGAAAAAGGCTCCTGCAAAACGGGTCGTTTTAATCGTAGGTGTGTAGGACCATTCGAACTGACTGGCAATGTATCTGATTTCAAGAATCTCCTCAGGCGATGGCCTTCGTGCGGATCTCTTATTCAACCAAAACCCGTTTCCAAATATTCCGGGTTCACCGGCTAGCGTAGCGCCTTTCCTGCGTTCGGTAGCCTCAGAACGCGGGGCGTTTGGTGTCAGCCACACAAGAGTACCCACGGAGAGTAGGCCTGGTCGTGAGTCCCCTTTTGCTTTGGTCCAATTGAGTCATGCACTGATGGCGTGGCAATTGGTAAAACAGACGTGGCGCTCATTGGTGGAATGTACGAGGATGTTTCGGCGGTTACTAAAGGTGGGTGCAAGCCGAATCTGAACTTCGTCGTATGCTTAATTTATTGAAAAGGTTGGAAGACGAATCCGGTATGTTCTACTCAAGGTGGTTGACCATTGCTTTCTAAGTTGCGCTTGTCTCTTAGGTCGACTTTGATTCTGTGTTCAACAAGTCCAGTCATACTTTCGCGTATGGTTCCCCAGATATTGTTCCAATGTTTGCTCGAGGTGTACATCCCGAAGACAAGGTTTCTAGTTGGTGTTACGATGAAAGCGAGGAGGATTTTACAAAAGGTGCGTGAACTTCGGCACCAGGTTCCCTAGAACACACATTCCATACGTATCATGCTCCCTACCTTGCAATGCTACCTGCTTCGACATGGAGCTTCTAATCTGGTCGTATCTGACGCTTCATTTGCAGATGCCAAAGAACTTGATACATGGGTCCTTTCTCGTCTACAGGAGACGCTACAAAATGCCACTCACCACCCGGGTTCAGCCCTAGACCGAGGCTTGCGCCAAGAGGGCGTCGTTATCTTTTTACACCTGCTAGGACTAGATACCACGGGTCACAGCTACCGGCCGTTTTCCAAGGTACGTACATTGTAAGCGTTAGTTGGTGTTTCTCTCATCAACTCAACTACAGGAATACATGGAAAACATCATCCATGTAGATAAAATCGTCCAGGAAGTAGAAAGGTTGATGCTTGAGTTTTACAAACGAGATGATACTCCCCAAGGAGACTCCGGCACGGCTTTCGTATTCACCGCCGACCACGGGATGAGCGTTATTGGAAACCACGGAGATGGAGGTACGCAGCATGTTTCTATTTCCTCTGACGTTGCACTCACTCGTGCAGACCCGGACAATACCCGTACACCTCTCATTGCGTGGGGGTCAGGAATCCGTGGCCCCCTTCCCGATCCGAAATCAAACTCGACCCACGATGCCTATTCGAAACCCGCCTGGGGTGTTCCGCTGACAAATCTCGCTCGTGCGGATGTTCAGCAAGCGGATGTCGCAGCCCTCATGTCGGCTTTGTTAGGTGTTGAATGGCCCGTAAATAGGTGTGTTTTGGTGGTGCTTTTTCGCCTTCTTTTGTTGAAGGTCACTGGGTAGTGTTGGAGTTGTGCCGGGCTTGGTAGAGGGACCGGGGCATATCAAGGAGGACGGGGAGCGGGGCGCCGAGCAGATGGCCCGCATTGCAGTTGTCAACGCTAGGGTAAGCTTTGAGCTTTCGCCCAATATCGCGCAAACTCACTCAGTCGATGAATTACAGGCTATCTTGGAACAATATCGCATGAAACACTGTAAGTACCGTGTAATGACCTTCGGCCATGACCACTCGACTATATACCTTGGAAATAGACCATAAAGCCGCGCACCATCTCCGATACAAATCGTTCCCGCCGCTTGAACCAGGAGCTGGAGGAGCGTTGCCACCTGGCGCGCTCCAGCTTCGCGAGATCGAGCGCTTGTTGGCAGCTAAAGATTGGCAAAGTGTCCGCCAAAAATCCCAATCCTTGATTGGCATCGCCATAGAGGGGCTGGGGTATCTACAACGGTAAGCATCCTAAGAAGATAGCAGCGTCGTATTCATTTTTCATGTTTCCTTCAAATTAGATATGACCGATACGTGCTCCGGTTTATTGTTACTATGGGATACATTGGGTGGATGCTTTTTTCAGCTCTGCACGTATTACACACCCATGTCGTTCCTCATTACCCGGATTCCGCTATCAATTCTAGCCCTGGTGTCTCGGCTCTCGATGTCCTCATTGGCACACTGTCACTATTGACCGCCGGGATATTCGCGTATCAACGCTCTCCGTGGACCTATTATCTCTATGTCGCTTTCCCTCTCTATTTCTTTAGGAGCATCCTTAAGGAAGGAAACGCGCTATTTGAGATCCTGTCACGCAAAATGGATTGGGGTACATTCCCAACGCCCGAAGAGGTACTTGCATGGGGCGTGGGATGTGCATTGGTTCTTGAATGCATGACGGTAAGTCCTTGCTACTCTCCTGCAAGGCGTGTACTCACTGGTTTGGTCGTTGAAGCTCGCATATACTCACCGCGAGCTTTGGACTGTTTTGTTCATCGTAATTGGCGTTGCCTGGCCTCTCTTTGCATGGCCCAAAGGCTTCTTTTTGCAAAACAGGTCACTTAGCCTGGGTTGGACGCTGAGCTGTCTCGGAACCGGGGTATTCACAGTATTGAGCGTCGAAAAGACGGAGAGTATTTTCCTCATGTAGGTTGATTACATTGAGTCATTTTGTTGGGCTAACAAATGTGTAGTACGCTAGGAGCGGTGGCGATCGTAGTCCTCGGATTCGCGGCTGACTTGGTAGCCGTTAGTGAGAATCCTGATCAGCCCTCACCGCGGTCTCGATGGTTGCGCAGCTCGACGAAGGCACAGGTCAGTCACCTAGATTTGAATTTGGATAAGAGCTAAAAAGCCTGCCCGTAAAGGTGGTCGCTATTTTGGCGGCGCTAGCGACTGCGATTAGCTCTATTCGGAGTCTACGAAGTAAACAGGGGCTGCCACTACCAAATCAGATCGCTGGATGGGTCATCCTTGGTATGTGTTCCCCTTCATTCACTGTTCTGCGACTAAAGTTCTGCGTAGCATCGGGTGTCGCGATCCCAATGTTAATGCGTTCTAGCTCCACGACGCCCGTGTCAAAACTCCAGCAATATTTCTTGGCGTTTGGTCCGCTCTTCGTCTTGCTGTCTATCAGTACCGAGGGCCTGTTCTATGCCTCCTTTAGTTTAACGCTTTACTTGTGGGTGGAAGTCGAAGCTAGGCTCCATCGGCTAAACGCTCGAGTGAAGCCCGTCCCAAAACCCGTGAAAAGGAACATTGGTTGGAGAGCTGAAGCCTTGAGCAAAGCTCTGGGTGAGACTGATCCCATCCCGAAACCTAAACTAGACGTGGCCCCCGCCTCTTCGCGTGGGCTGACCGGAGCGGACGTAAGACGTGCGCTGTTCTTTCTGTTTTTTGTTCAAGTAGCGTTCTTCGGGGCTGCGAAGTAGGTCGTTCTGGCCAATTTGAGATAGAGGTTTTACTGACAGTGCACCTTTTTCAGTGTCGCGTCTGTTTCGTGAGTTCGTTTGAATTCGTTACCCGATCAATCCAACTAAATTACTCCAGGTCCTTCTACCTCGAGCCCGTGTATCGTTTAATCCCAGTTTTCAACCCCTTCTTTATGGCGTCCCTCCTTATCTTCAAAATCGTTGCTCCATACGTGGTACTTTCGACCGTGTTCGCTACTCTGAATAGGCGAGTTGCCCTTCCACCCTTTGCTTTGTTCAAAGTCGGCTTGGGTCTTACAGACGGTAAGTTGTTGTGTTGTCTCTATTATTGAAAGCTTGCTAAGGCGAGAACCACAGTCATGACTCTTACCTTCTTCTTCCTCGTGCGCGACACTGGTTCCTGGCTTGAGATTGGCCAGAGCATTACGTTTTACGCCATTGCCTCCTTGTTATTAGTGTGGAGTGCAGGTATATGCGCTGCGGGAGATTGGCTCATGCGCGGGACAGCATTCGGAGAGGATTTGCCAGATAGCCTAGATGGCAGAAAACTTGATTAGTGTAGACGCACATAAATGCATGCACTAGATTCTAGACTAAGTCTGCCTGCCCGATTCGAGCGGATTAAAAATGGAGCCAGGGTGTGGTTTGTGACGTCGGGGCTGGGCGGACGACTCGTAGTTGAGAAGCCGAAAGTTTGATCCTATTGGCATCACCGTTGGAGCCATTGGTCTTTTGATACAACAACTTCTTCGCGGATAAAGCATTCGGCCATGTAGTCAAACTGCACCTCGTTTTCCGATTGGGAGCCTGGGTACCCATTCCCGCCACCTGCGCACCCTGTCCTCATCACTAACTTGGACGCAAATAAATGAGTCCGAAAATCCCGTGCGGTAAATTGGCTCTCATTCGTCAACGACCACCCACTTCTTGCTCCAGCGCCCGGACCCAGTTTGAACATATTTCTTGGATACTTGTCTTATGTATTCTCGAGCTCATCGGCTATAGGGTCGACACCCAAGCGAGCACTTGGCTTGAAATCCAGTCGACGTCTTCAACATACACAACAGGATGATGTCGAGTAACTATGTAAAGACTAAAGTCGCCTTCGAGCACCGTGATTGATAGTTGGTAGAGATTATTCAGAGTGTCCTTATAATCCTTCTTTCGCGCTCGCGGATCGTTATTTCGCTTTATTTTCTGGGTGGGCGATGGTTTAATAAGTTTGAAGCGTTATTTATCCATATATAGTATACCTTTGATCGACGGCGACTCGCCTTCTGCCGGTCATGACAAATCGGATAGAACCAAGCGCGCTTGTTATCTTCGGAAATTGTGAACCCAGCCTCGATAACGCGACGAAGAGCTTATTGCTCGGATCTAAAACATTTCGTTCAAACAATCACACATACAATCGAACAATGGTCATTGGATGATGAGCCTGCGTCGGTCGCGATGGGCGGGGTCCGGGGCCGGGCGGGGACGGTGATACATTATACAGGTGGGGGATAGCTCCAATTACGTCGGTCAGCTGTGTGTCACTATCGTGGCCGAACACTGTTTGACATCTTATCAACCTCTTTCGATATAACCCTGGGGGCGTGCTCATCCCTGCCAGTGCCAGCTCAGCTATCTGTTATTCAAACTTCTAATTTCTCACACCTACTACCACCATGACTGCGACTTCAACCCAACGACGCCGACTATTTCATGGCTCCGTTATTACGCCTGTCTCTGTGCACAAGGCTGATTTTCTCCCTCGCACACTCTTGGCCGTCTCTCCAGAGGGCATCATTGAATGGATAGTCTCCGACGTGGATCCTTCGGAAATTCAACGCGTAGCGCTCGAGCAGGGACTCGTGCTGGACGATTCGGTTGACATTCATGAACTCAAATACGGTGAATGGCTTATGCCCGGGTTTGTTGATACGCATACAGTACGTCGCGTGGCACGTGTATTTGCGCTTAAATACTCATTTTTTCCTCAGCACGCGCCCCAGTTCCCAAATATTGGAATGTAAGTCCACAATAAGTCGTGTGTGGCCTAGGTATTCATCGATTCCCAGTGGAGGACAGTACGAACTTCTCGACTGGCTCAATAACGTCACATTTCCGACCGAGTCGCGTTTTGCCGACCTCGACTTTGCCAAGCGCGTATATAGCTCGGTGGTAGACCGCGTCCTCAACTCTGGTGTACGTTGCTTCTACTTGGTTCATACATACACTCATATTTTGCAGACGACGACGTGTTGCTACTATGGTACGCTCCACCTCGAAGCGACTCAAGTCCTCGCCAAGATCATCCACGAACGGGGTCAACGCGCCTTTGTCGGGGTACGTTCGCATTCGAGTACGTCTACCAAAACTAACGTGTCCTAGAAATGTAACATGGACCGCAACTCGGAGCCGTACCAAGAACCCTCGGCCGAGCAGTCGGTAACCGACACCAAGTCGCTCATCTCGTACATTCGCTCCCTGCCGCACCAGCATAACCACGACCATCCGCTCGTCTACCCGATCCTCACGCCCCGGTTTGCTATTTCCTGCACTTCCGAGCTCCTGCGCTCGCTCGGTGACCTCGCAAAGTCCGACCCCACACTCGCGATACAAACGCACATTTCCGAGAACCCCAAGGAGATCGATTTTACGCTTCATTTGTTCCCGAATGCCAAGTCGTATGCGGGGGTGTACAAGGAATTCGACCTCTTGACCGACCGGACGATTTTGGCGCACGCGGTACACTTGACCCACGACGAGATGGAAATGATCCGCGAGACGGGAGCGGGCGTGAGCCATTGCCCGACGAGCAACTTTTATTTGAACAGTGGGGTGGCTAGAGTCGGTGAGATGCTCGACCGGGGAATCAAGGTGTGTAGAGTCAGCCCGATTCTGATCCTTATATTAATGTGGGGTATTGCCTAGGTTGGACTAGGAACAGACTGTTCCGGCGGCTTCTCCCCTTCGATCCTAACCGCTGTCCGAGACGCAGGCATCGCATCCAAGGTTATTGCCATGAGCGCCTCGGGTACGCTCCCCGCTCAACCGAAGCACCCGGAAACTCCAGCCTCGGGTTCGACTCCGCTCGCCAACTCGAACCTACCCCTCTCCACGCTCCTGCACCTCTCCACACTTGGTGGAGCCCAGTTGTGCAACCTCGAATCCAAGGTCGGGTCGCTGGAAGTAGGAAAAGAATTCGACGCGGTATTGGTAAGCGTTCGATCTGAAGCGGGCAACGCCAACGTATGGGCCAACTTGGGCACGGAGCATGCGGGAAAGACGAACGGCAGCCATGTCGACATGCCACGCGACTCGCTCGACAAATTGCTCGAAAAGTTCTTTTTCTGCGGCGACGACCGCAACGTGCGCAAGGTGTGGGTTCGGGGCCGACTCGTGGGCGGAGCGGACAAGTCTTCATAACTTATCGCGGACTTTTTTCTTGCCAAGCCTGCTCCGGTCTTGTCTGCGCTCTTCATGTAAAACTCAAATAATCCACCAGATTCAGTTGAAAAAAGTATGCAATTATCACTATCCAAGGGAAAAAGAAAAGGTATGCCTACAAATGCAAAAAGAATACAAAGCTACAGGACACTACACGGCCGGCTTAATTGCCCTTGGCCTTTTTCGCCATCAAGTTGAGCGCACTTCCGGCCTTGAACCACTCAATCTGACCCTCGTTGAAGCTGTGCGCAAGAGGAATCTCGTCGGTGCTGCCGTCCTCGTGGTGAGCAACAAGAGTCAAGTTCTTGCCAGGGGCAAAGCTCTCGAGACCGTTGATGTCGACGCGGTCCGTGGGCTGGACCTTGTCATAGTCGGCGGGGTCGACAAAGGTCAAGGCGAGCATGCCCTGCTTCTTCAAGTTGGTCTCGTGGATGCGGGCAAAGGAGCGGACGATGATGGCAAGGCCGCCGAGGTAGCGGGGCTCGAGAGCGGCGTGTTCACGCGAGGAACCCTCACCGTAGTTGTGGTCACCTGCAACCAATTCGGTCAGAATATATTTGACGCAGCATAGGGAGGAACGTACCAATGACAACCCACTTGACACCCTTGTCGCGGTACTCGGCAGCGACCTGAGGAACACCACCCCACTTGCCAGTATCCAAGTTCTGGATCTTGTTCGCCTCGCCATTGGCAGAGTTGATCGCACCAATCAGGCAGTTTTCTACCACCACATCAGTCCTGATTCCTTCCCCCGAAAAACGACTCACGAGAGATGTTTTGCAAGTGTCCACGGTACTTGAGCCACGGGCCACCAGCGGAAATGTGATCAGTCGTGCACTTGCCCTGGACCTTGATGAGGACAGGCAAGTCCTTGGGGGTCTTGCCGTCCCAAGGCTTGAAGGGCTGCAAGAGCTGCAGACGGTCGCTCTTGGGGTCGACGGCGACATTGACGCTAGAGCATTGTCAGCAATCGAATTTGTATTGGCCGACCCATGTCAGGGATGGGATCAACGGCGAGGAACCAATAGTCCCGTGGCCGCTTTTAGGGAGGATCGACGATGATTTGTAGGAAAGGATCGCCAGGCCCATTTGTCGTAACGAGATCGACAAATGACGCGCCATCGGCGATCCACGATCGACCGTCGATCGCCCAAATCCCACCCCAAACCCAAGAACTCAAGACACTCACCTAGCCCGATCCGCAGGTGGGGCTTGGAACGTATCCTCGCCCGGGTCATAGCCACGAGGCGGGAGCTCGTTTCCACTCGGGTCAGAAAACTTGAACTCCTTGCCGTCGGATCCCTTGAGCGAGTCGGTCAGAGGGTTGAAGGTAAGGTCGCCCGCAAAGGCCATGGCAGTGACGATATCAGGCGACGCGACGAAAGCGTGCGTGGCAGGGTTGGCATCGTTGCGGCCGGTAAAGTTGCGGTTGTATGACGTGATGACTAGAAGCAGTCAGACCAAGCAGGTTATTTTTAGTAAATGACGTACTCGAGTTGACTTCGCCCTTCTTGACGTCCTGGCGATCCCATTGTCCGATGCATGGCCCACACGCATTGGCAAGGACCAGACCGCCAACCTTTTCAAAGGCGTCGATCTGGCCGTCGCGCGCAATCGTGGCGCGGACTTGTTCAGAGCCAGGGGTAATGGTGAATTTGCTCTTGGTCGAGAGACCGTGGGAAGAAGCCTCGTTGGCGATCGCGGCCGAGCGGCTCATGTCCTCGTACGACGAGTTGGTGCACGAGCCGATGAGAGCGACGCGGAGTTCCTGGGGCCAGTTGTTCTTCTTGACCGCAGCGGCGAATTGCGAGATCGGGGTGGCCAAGTCGGGGGTAAACGGACCGTTGATGTGGGGCTCGAGCTCGGACAGGTTAATCTCAATCATATTGTCGTACTCGGCGCCCTTGTCGGGGGAGAGATTGTGCTGGAATGATTTGGCATAATCGGCAATGTCACCACGCTTGGTCGCACGGAGATAGTCGCCCATGCGCTCGTTGTAGGGGAAGAGCGAGGTGGTCGCACCGATTTCGGCACCCATGTTGCAGATGGTGGCCATACCCGTGCACGAGAGCGACTCGACACCAGGTCCAGTGTACTCTACAATCGCACCGGTTCCGCCCTTGACGGTGAGAATGCCGGCAACCTTTAGGATGACGTCTGTGGGGCAAGATAAGTAGAGTTCGAGATAAGCTCGATTGACGTACCCTTGGGAGTGGTCCATCCGCCAATCTTGCCTGTGAGGTTGACACCAATGACCTTGGGGCACTTGAGCTCCCAGGGAATGTCAGCCATGACATCGACGGCATCGGCACCTCCAACACCACAGGCGATCATGCCGAGACCACCAGCGTTGGGAGTGTGCGAGTCGGTTCCGATCATGAGACCTCCGGGGAACGCATAGTTTTCGAGGATGATCTGGTGAATGATACCAGAGCCCGGCTTCCAGAACCCAATGCCGTACTGCACAAGTGTGAGTTATGGTCGTGTGCAATGAATACAACATACCTTGGCGGTAGCAGTCGCAAGGAAGTCATAGACCTCTCGGTTGATGTCAATCGCCCGGGCAAGATCCTTGGCTCCACCGACCTGGGCCTCGATAAGGTGATCGCAGTGGACGGTGGTGGGGACGGCGGTGGTGGGCATTCCCGCAGACATGAATTGGAGCAGCGCCATCTGGGCCGTCGCATCCTGGCACGCAACTCGGTCAGGGCGCAGCTTGAGGTAGCTCACTCCACGCGTAATGTCCTGGTTCGCAGGATCGTCGAGATGTCCATACAAGATCTTCTCGGACAGCGTCAAGGGGCGGTTCAGCCTATGCGTTGCTTAGCTCAAGCTCCTGGGTATATGCGCGACATACCTCTGGCGTACGACCGCAAGGTTATCCTCAATGCGCTGATAGTTGATAAAGTTGCCCGACTCGAGCGGCGACATCGGCACCTTCTTGTCGCCAATCCGGGGCGCAGCAGTGGCCAAGCCACGCGCGAACATCCGAGCCTTGGTCCTCAGCGTAAACATTGCGGTCGTCAGTACAGACAACTCTCCGCTTTGCTCCCGGCTTTATCTACGCTTGCGCCCGCATTCCCCCGTGAGACCCGCCAATCACAGCGTCGATGTTTCCCTCGAAAATTGCGCCGTCCGCGGATCAATTCAGGGGTTTTGGCCTGCAGACCAGCTGAGGTAATCGGTTTCTGGCCTGCAGACCTGCTTGTGTAATCGGGTTTCGGGTACATCCGGAGCCGGATCCCGCTGTTTCCCCCGGAATTCCGCATTGTGCACGTCGGACGCGTCGGACGACCGTGTGCTCCCAGGCTCGTCCAACCCACGTCTGCTGAGAGCTTGAATCGATGCCTGAGGTGGACAGCTTGTGGCATTTCCTGCACTGTAATACGTGATGTTCCTATTGGTTGCTTGAGCTGATGGATTTCGCCTCGGCTTCGCGACAAACACGGCATACAGGTTATGGCGTGAATATCATTGGCGGGATCTTCAAGGTCTTGTTTTCGATTACCCACAACTAAGACTGTCAGATAGCATCCGGTGTCACGATGCGTACTGGTCTTCATTCTATATCCACAATCAGTGCGCTGACTTAACTACCGAAAAACCGCCGCGACAACTCTTGACTAGAGCTTTCCCCAAATCCATTACTTATTCGGCCCGTTTTAAAATCAAATCAATCGGCCTTTGACGAATCCTATCGCGGCCGTTTCTACTGTTCTATTCCAAGCTCGGTACCCCACACAGCTCGGAGGATACGTAGCACGAGCAGACCCGATACACCCGCCCGAGCGTGATACCTATCGTAACAGCCCTTCTGATGTATCCGGTAAGGTTTGACGGTTCTTGGTGCTTTGGGCTCTTACTCTGGGCGCTTAAAGTCGACTGCGCATATAAATTTATGGTATTGTGAAGAGCGTGACCTGTGCAATTGCTTGGATTCGAGGGGATCCCGGCTCCCGTTCGCAGTGACGCGCCTCAAAGCTCTTCAATGTCAGCCTCAAGTCACGACCAGCCCGGGTAAAGGGTATACAGCGCCTGAGTACCCCACTCGAGCATCAATAACTGCTGACAAAGGCAGAAGAAGTTCTTGTTGAGTTCGCGCTCAGTCGTACTAGAGATCCCGGGCTCCCAATCACCTTCCTCCTATACAATGCCGCTAAAATCTTTCTCATAATAATTTAACACGCCTTAGGTCCTTTATTACAAATTATTGTGCCCAACGGTGTCACTGTTCTTATCACCCGCCAATTTTACGACCATTTTTGGATGATTTTATGCTTGACTGTCCTTTGTTTTGCTCACTATGATTCTGTGGGCCACGCTCCTGGCCTACAAGCCTACATATATACCTACCCATATGCCCTCTATTATCCCACAAACTATCAGCCCAACACACCCACTGTACGGCACGGGCGGGGGCCTGATTCCTTACTGGGGGGTGATGCCTAACCACGTGACTTATGTTATAGTGCTCCGGAACTACTCCAGAGACATGTCCTTGCTTGAGTTGATAGTTCTATCCCCGGCTTCGCAACAAACACGACGTACAGATGACGACATGGATATCATTGGTAGGATCTTCGAGACTGTGTTCTCAACTTCTCATGACAGAGGCTGTCAGGTACTATCCCTGCTCGCCATATGTAGTGACCCTTGCTTTAAATCCATAACTAGGACGCTAACTTGACACTCGGACAATCTGTGCAATATCACCTGACTTCAAGTAGAGCTTCTCTCCCAATCTATTACACATTCTACCTGTTTCGGAATCAAATCAATTGGCCTATGACGAATTTCTATCGCCAACATTTTACTGTTCTATAACAAGCTCGGTACCCCACACTGTTCAGAGGGTACGCAACGCGACAGAACCGATACACCCGCCGAAACTTGACACCAATCGCAAGCCGCATCGCGGCCCTGGCTTACAGTATTCGATGCGATTTGACATTTCTTGGTGATTTGAAATTTGAATAGATCCCTATTGGCGCTTAGAATCGGTCATGCGCATATAATCGTATCAGGCGATATCCCACCGACTACCCCTCTCACCTCTCTTCAAGGGGGGAGAGGAAGAAATATCGCACAATAACATTTCAGTCTTTGGTTTGTGATGCGCCAGGCGGTCCGCTGATGGTCTGATGGCCCGCCTGTCAGTGCCTGTTCTTGGCCGACGCCCGGCAGACCCCATCAACCTTGTCCGCGCCGGGTACTCCCCTCCGACGTGTCTTATCGGTAGTCGGAACGGTGTTACCCATACCGGCAATGGGAATACGAGGCGACATTCAAACGCGTATTGGGACACAGTTGCAAACATGGACAACCTATAAAGCTCGGAGGAAATGCTCTCGGTTTGTTGCTCAACGACAAGATGAACAAATTCGCTCAAACCGGTACTAGGTTCTGCAAGACCGTTTACAACGACATTAAGCCACATTTTGTTGCGCATGTCAAGACTGTCCTCGAGGCCGTCTTGAATGGGGAGAAAGTGGAGCTGAAGCGGCCTGACCGGCCGTGGAAGTTGGGGCCCGAGGAAGGTGTGCAATGCTACAATTTTCTGCCCAGGCGCCAGCTCGGCGGTGACTTCGAGGAGGACGATCCGGACGGTTGGTGGCCATTCGACGACGAGGAAGACAAAAAGAAATTCGGTATGGACCCGGCGACTTTGGATCGGATTTACCAGAGCATGAACCCGCTCAGGATTGAAGACGCTATCCGCGATGAGGATGGCCCGAAACAGGAGGTCATTCCATCATTCAATAACCCTCACAACCACGTTGCTTTTGTGCAAGTAAGTCAACACTTTCGGGGAAAACTGCAAGCTTAACCAAATACGACACTTTTAGTCACGCTGGCTTGTTATTGGTCACGTCGTAGTCGCTCCGGACCCGCGTACAATAACAGGGGTCGAGGTAAGCCTACTTAGCTGTCCCTTAGATATTATTTGTATTTAATCGCCATGTGGACTCAGCGTACGGCCCATGCAGTAGTTACTAGTACTGACATGATGCCCATGCGGCCAAGATTTTGGGCAATTAAAATCAGTAACAACGGGGGGCATGACTGTGAGAATTTATCCTCCCTCTTTCTGGGTGCAAGACTACTTACTTACAAGCGTTCACGCTTAGCCAGAGTCTGGTACGTGGTATGGGCAAGAGAGCTAGCACAAGCGCAAAGCCTCCGATTGATGCTGACGGACCTCGTTGGTGGCGATGGTCGGAAAATGGAATTGGGGCAATTTTGCGACGTCCTCCGTAACATTAGGACAATTGCCTATGTATTTGAGACTTAGAGACGATCTTTGGAATTTCCTTCCCTAGTTGAGTTCTAATCTCACTCAGGGCCTCAGATTCTTGTCTTGGTTTCTCAAAAGGTGTTTTTATCGGTATCGCCTATCTCGTATAATATTTAGGATAACTCCGTTTTGTTTCTCAGCCACGTTGCTTTCAGTGAACATTCTTCTCCCGCCGATTCCTAGTTGTTGGTCGGTTGGCATTGGTTGATAAGTATAGCATTATTAGAACGACTCCACCATGTCAGTGAGCTACCTTGGGTTCTTTTGGTACGAATGCAAGGGCCAAGTCGTAAGAATGATCAATGGTGTACCTAGCGTGGTTTTAGGCTTAATTGCTGGGGAAAGCACTTCCCACTACAAACATGTAACGGCCCCCGAGAAATCAAGAAATAATCAACCAAGTCCAAACTAAGTTTTATGCATTGGCGACACCTAATCCGGAAAAAGTCACCGGCTTCACGTAAGTATCGTATCGAGTCCTGTTTCTGTCCCCTTCGGTATTATGCGCCTGTCCAGGGCTTACGAGCCGAGCATATATCTGCACCAGCATTGAAAAGAACCTATTGGGACATGAGATGTAGTTTGCCTCGGCAATGAGAATGTGAGGTAGTATCATAGCTTGACAGAATTGTGTGACTATGCCAGTGACCGAAGCCGGGTCACCCGAGCATGGGCACTCATCTATCCACACAGGCTACGTTGACTCTGCAAGCAGCTGCTGGGAAATCGGGAGTATAAAAGCCCGGGTCGGAAGGCCGTTGGGTACCTCGACTACTTTCAGCATTCTCTCTACAATAATACCCCACTCTGAACAGTCTAATGATCGTGATAAGCTCCCGAATATGACCGGCCTGGATCATCCTGAAGCTGTGCATGGATCTAGCGGTATTGTTGCAAGCCTCGAGCCGCGCTGAGCCAAGAGCCTAGCCCCTGGAATACCAACGATACCATTTACCTAGTGGGCCTTGTGTTTCAGCGTATTCGGCTCTTTCTGATTCGATTCGAGCACGCTCATAGTTAGAGAAATGCATATCTTTACTCCTTGCTCCGCGCCCTTCTTGCAAGCTTACAAATGCTTGCTGTCAGTTTGGCCTTTACGATACAAACATATTATTACCCGGACAATGGGTGTTTAGGGTATCAGACACCAAGTTTCTGTTGACTACACCTGGATACCAAATAGTGCTCCGATCCGTAACACGTTAGAATCAGATGAGCGGGCTTTCTGAAACGATCCTATCATGGCAGCTTCTATCATTCTACTATAGCCCAAGTTCAGTACGCCCTAGCCTGGAGCGAACGTAGTGTAACTCAGGTGGATTTGTTACACCCGGGACGTGGTCTTTCTAAGCGTCGCTGGGAACACTTGTTCTCCCACTAGGTGCTCAATGGCCATTGCGCATACGGTTATAAAACTATTGCGAATGATCCGAACACCCAGCCGGCGGATTTCTTTGGGGAGACATAAATAAGCATTCGCGCCGCCTGCAAGGCCCTATAGCTAGGTTAGTTGATGCCGAGTCTGGATATTCTTGCCCGGCGCCCACCAAAGACCGGAGGCGTGATACCCAGTCCGGCAACCCGGTCCCAGTGATATTTACCGTACGACACCAGCAAGGTTGAAAGATATAAAAGAACAGGTGCCTCGATGAAGGCGCTGCTGTAAACCACTCGGCAAGATGCAAGGCAGGCTACTGGATAATCAATCCCGTTCGTTTGGTTCCTACAAACCAATGGGCTATGCCGGGGAACAGGAACATGGTAGGGATCCCCGGCAGCCCGCCCGCCACCCTAACGGCTCTCTATCGCCTGACGAAACGCCAAATTCGAATGCATATAATCCTGCCCTCAATTTTTCAGGCTTGCCAATCGAAGTTCTATATGAGCCGATAGGAAATATCATCCCGGAGGAGCGCCCCGAATATTCTTTACCATCAATATCAGTTGGTATTACTCGCGGACGCCTCACATTGCGCGGGCCTGACTCTAGCACCGCTTCCCTCAAGTCCAGGTGCTCAGTGGATGGTCGATTCTACGCCTCACCGACCTTCGGTCTCAATGATCCTCCCTTATCCAGAATAATTCCAAAGTCAAATAGGTCTTCTTCCGCCTCCAGTTCCTTGGATCTACAGTGGCCAAGCGTAAATTGTACCCATGTGCCAACGCACCCCGCCAATGCTTTCTTCCTGGCCATTTCTCCTCGACTAGACGGACTAGATCGGCTACAGGTTGGTCTTGTTTCTTCTACCTTCGGTTCCTAGCTCTCTGACCGCATGGAAGCATAGCAATGACGGGCGTAAAACTTGGCGACGGTGCTGGTTGATCAAGCTAGGTGATGGTTCATCCTGGTTGAGATATTCGCCGAGCGACCCTGATGTAAGGTGAGCAGAAATTCGTTTATATGCAATGCTCGATTCCTAAAACGCCCGGGGAAGCGGCACAGACAACAACTTATCGACGTTTTATCCACTGTCGTAAGTATGATTCACCCAACGCATGATGGATGATGGAATGGTTTCAAATCCAATAACCGTAGAATCGAATGCAAGGACGCAAACTACAATACTTTAGTCTTGCAACGAAGGAGCGAACAGGCATTTGAGATGTGGTTCATTGAAGGAGTAGATGGGAATAGTACAAGTTAGTAATCACCTTCCTTCCAAATCCTGCTCGCCCCAAGAGCTTAATTTTTTCTTATTTTTCTTAACTGTAGTTTGCGAATGGTATAGGATCTGGGCCAAGAGCCCGAACGACGACGATAGGCTAGAGCTAGAGCTCAAACGCCTTTTCGCCGAGTTCGAAACCTATAACCCGACAGTTCTCGCCCATAACCTCTGTACCCTCCTTGACTATTGCGAAGTTATGCCCAAAACTAGTATTCATGTCCCAGCGTAATTAGTTTGTATGCGTACCACCAGACTTGGTTATTTGGTCCTCGTCACGGTCCTATATGTAATAGCTGATGATTGGAACAGTCCACCAAAAATATTGCTCATACGAATCCCTGTGATTCTGATTATGAGCGCCCTCAATTTTGGAAATCGGGCAATAATTCATGGGTACGTGATGCTGGCGCCAACCCGGGTGATCCCCCGTGGACGTTTCAATGGACTGAGACGTATTCGGCGATCCTATCACCTAGTAACGATGACGCTACCCACTCTAGGGACAATTAAATGCTGGCAGATCCCGCTTTGACACTTGTGACGAAAGAGCCTGACGAAGACATTGTTTTTGAGGAAGGTCTGCGGAACTGGTGGCCCTTACAAGCTGCGCTCCGAATGTGCTATTCAACTTTATCTGCCCCCTTTGTTCGTAATATTTTAATCGTCTATCGTCCCACAAAACATATATGAGCCATTTCACCGAAATGCAGCTGCACGCAAAATCTGGCTCCGATCCGTCTCACACAGTCAGATTAGCAAGAGGAAGTCACCCCACTTCGCAAATACATGCATTTGCAAGGTTTACCGCATCACAGGCATATCTACCGAAGCTTTGTTCGCGGTTGCATCCTCGGCCCGCCACAAACTTGTAGTTGTTTTAGTCTGAGTGTAAAAGTTGATACCGCTAGGGAGCATAGATCAGCAACAATCGCGACCACTGGTTGACGAGTCTCACCTCTTGCCGTAGAAGGAAATGTCGCCTAAAAAGCTAGCCTTGTTTCCGCTCCACGAGAACATAGGAAGAGGGACCGGAATGGGAACGTTGACGCCAACTATAATCATATTTAGTTCTGAGCGGCGATACAATAGTTGAGCACTCACCCTGTCCTACTTCAACCTCGGATTCAAACTTCCTCGCTGACGCGCCCGATTGAGTAAATATGGCAGCGCCATTGCCATACTTGTTCGAGTTTACAATAGCAAGCGCATCGTCCAGTGTATCCGCCTGAACACAGACGAGTACGGGACCAAAGATCTCCTCCCTGTTGGTCTTTAGTATCTTTCGTTGACTAAGACGAATCAAGCTTACTTGTATGCTCGCATGCTCCTGACGGCCTCGACAACGGTCGGTCCGACAAAGTTACCCTTCTCATAGCCGGCGACTGTGAGACCTCGCCCGTCAAGCAGGATCTTTCCTCCTTCATCATTTACGGATTGGATAATCGATTCAACACGTTTCTTCGCGTGCGGAGATATCAGTGGGCCACTGAACGAAATTAGCCAATAGACCAAATATAGAAATACAAGCAACTTACAGATCCGTACCAGGCTCAAATCCACCGTTGACCTTGAGGTGCTTCGCGCGCTCCACGAGTTCCGGAACCCAAGACTGAGCTGCACCAACAAAGACGGCTGCATATATGCGCGAGATGAGAACGGCAACAGCTAATTTAGTGATAAGAATCTACTTACCAACCGAGATGGCCATGCATCGTTGGCCGGCGGCGCCGAATGCAGCACCGATAATCGAGTTCAGAGCAAGATTCTTATTGGCTAGGCAAGTGTCAATCGAGGCGATGCTCGAACAAGCTGAGGAAAGGCAAACGTACCATCTGGGAGAATCACAGCCTAAGTCGAACACAATTATTTTGTTGTACAGCTAATCTTGAATGGGGACTTACATGGTTCTTTGCACCTAGATTCGCCTATCGAAAACAAAAGGCGAAATTTAGCACCAGCGCTCGTCACAACGCCAGCCAGGGCGCCCTCACCTGTACGCGCTTTCCGTTCATGGTTCCCCTATACAGCGGGAAGTAACCGTCAGGGGCAGCTCTCTGAACCGCATTCGAGAGACGTACCTCTCGTAAATATGTTTACCAGCCTTGTCTCCGCCTACAAAGCTAATCGCCTTGATCGCGGGATGGTCGCAAATCGCGTTAACGGTGGGAACCGTTCCGTGTACAACGTTCAGGACACCAGCTGGGAGCCCGGCACGTTCACACAGCTCGGCAATGATCCTATTACGCATATAAGCATCGCTTAGTCAATGCTAACTGCTATGCTCACATGGCAGCACCCGGATCCCGCTCCGATGGTTTCAAAACGAGGGTGTTTCCGGTCGCGATAGCCATAGGGATTGACCAGAGCGGAATCATTGCAGGGAAGTTGAAAGGTGCAACACTAAGGTTGAATCCCGGGTTAAATTTGGTAGTCGTTTAAGGGATAATGATTCCCATACGAACCTAGCGCATACGCCCAAGGGCAACCTCCGAGTCTCGGTGTCCATATCTTTACTAACCTCTAACTTATCACCAAGCAGGTTGGACGTAATCGCGCACGCGGACTCGACGACCTGCAGCCCACGAGTCACATCACCTGCCAGTCCAAATGAAATTAGTAGACGAGTATGGTAGTCGAATGCACGTACCCTGCGCGTCGCCAAACGTTTTGCCCTGTTCAAGAACAATGCTCTGGGCGATTGACGGTGCGTGTTTACGGACGAGGTGCTGAAGTCTACGCGGCCGAGTTAGTTGGTCATCAACGAATGTGTGAGTTGTACGTACTCCATGACCACGCGCTGGCGCGTCAGGATGCTCGTCCTGCTCCAAGTCTTGAATGCTTGTTGGCCTGCATCGACGGCGGCGTCGAATTCGGACGAGGTGGTTTCCGGCACACGGGTCAAGAGCGTTTGGGTAGACTAGCGACAATCCTCGTCAATACATGCCACGAGCAGGGGAATGTCGACTAACCGGATCAAGTACGTCAAGCCAATCCGACGCCTTGCTCTCCACAAACTCTCCGCCAATATAAAGTTTCGTCTTTTCACCAGTCGCGCTCGTGCCTTTCCACTCTTTCGAGAGCTGCTCGGCAGCTTTCCGAGCGGGCGCAGAGAGCGTCGAGACGTGTCGTTGACGCAGAGTCGAAAGCCTAGACGGGCGAAGAGCACGGTTTCGCAGCATTTTGAGAGTGGGGTGGGTTTGGGTCGGGGATGCGTGTGGAGGATAAGATGCGGGGATTTTATATCGGCGCGGAGCTTGGACCGGTCTCGTGATCTTGGGCTGAGATTAGATTAGATCGAAATCTTGTGCCTCGTTTCTGCGATTGTGTCGCTTGTTACGTGTGGACCAAGGGCAACAGTCCGCCGTTGTGTAAGTGGATACACGCTCAAGACTCAATTACTCATCACGAGTGCATTAAGCAAAACCAGCAATCCTATTATTGGATACAAAACCGCTAAGATACATTTTCCTGGACCCGGCCTCGCACGTGCAAGACGCAGTCGTATTCCAGCCCAGCCAGTCGCAAACCACCTTTCCTAACCCACCATCGGTGCCTTAGATGGGCAACAAGTTACCCGCGCCCCGAAGCGCCATTTGTCCTCCAAAGCGAAGGGTCTGGGTACCTCCGGGAAAGTAGGCGGCGATGTACGAGACCAGAGCGATGATTTGGATAATAGCAGAGATGATGGCGCCAAAGTAGGACGGGTTCTGTATAAAACCCAACGTGAATACCAAAAATAGTAAGCATGAACTAAACGAGGTAACGTACCCCAACAGAAAAGTATAGAGTGAGGGCGAGAGACCCAAAGTATGTCACCGTGAATGGAAGTCGATCTTTGGACAACAGGTGTTTGATCTGATTGACGGGGCCGATCAAGACGCAAAATCTAGGCTGATATTAGTTGGTCGCCTCCAAGCTATCCAAGGGCAACTTACCCAAACATGACAAGGAGAGATCCAAGACTAGGAGGTGAATGGTTTATACAACACCCCATCTTCGGGACAACGGGACATACCTAAATGCCAAAGCAAACTTTCCAGGTCGCAGGACCAGCATTGGCAAGGTGAGAAACGCAACAAAGAAGCACGCCGCCGCGCCCAAAAGACATGCGCCAAATCCTAGTAGCCTGTTGAACCAATCAAATGAATTGGCGAGCAATTCAGTTTATGCAAAAATCAGCAAAGGTTAATCTACACAAGCCAAGTTACTGACCACGACTCACCGCTCCCACCGACTCAGGGCAAAATATGCCTCTTCCTCATTAGACCGCTCGTCACTCCTCAGTGGCACATACGAGCTCATCGAGTTGTACATCCTGCTAAACGGGTTGGAACCTGAGCAAATGGGTTAATTGATGTGATCCACCGCAGTAATTCCAAGGCTGACCAGTCGACGCAGCCGGCTGCGAATCGTCATGATTTCCTCGTGCCCATCGAAACTGGGAGAGAGATGCTCTAAAGGCGCCCTCATCATTGTTGCTGGCCATTGTGGTATGGTTCGAGTTCGGAGTGTTGGTGGGCAGACGCAAGTGTGGAGAAGCAGGGTACGTGTGCCAGTGTTTGTCATGCAATGTGGCGCTTACTGCTCGATTGCTGACACATCACCTGGAGAATTGCTGAACAGTTGCGACGTCCACGATCACTTTCAGGTCAGATGACAGTCTTTAGCCTTTTATGTCCTGGCTTTACGGCTTTGGCTCCTCGTGAAAGTCTCCCCGGGACTGTTGATAGCCGGAATTCACCTCACCCAACCCGAGGCTACCACCGTAGAGCTCCCCATCACCCAGTGTACCAGACGCGATGAGGATTGAAGAAGGCTTTCATCAGGCGAGTAGGCTGTACAACCCCTATCGACTCTAACTCAAAGTTTTCATAGGAGGAGCCGCCTGTGCTCCACCCCTTCCTGGATGACCCTGTCCTACCCACCTTGGTTCGACGATTCTTTCCCGAGAGGTACGCGCACAAAGCTGTCAATCTGTCATATTCTTATGCGTAATCTAGCTCTCACCTCCAAATTACACGAGAGCTGACAGAGTTGGGAGACAACATCAACGGATGCAAGTCGTTCTTCCAAGCACCTTTGTTATCTCTCGCTCACTTGCCGGCCAGACATTCGTCAACTAGGCACCGTGATAGCTCCGCCAACGCTGGTCCAATATAACCACTTTGGTCAACGAGTCGACGAGCTTAAAACATCAGAAGGATGGCGCGGTCTTAAACAAGTTGCGGCAAAGGAAGGGCTCGTCTCGACCGCGTATGACAGGGCCAACCATGGGGCTCTCGCGCGTGTGCTCATGTTTTCTAAAGTGTTCATTTGGAATGCTGATTCTCACGAAGTAAGTCAAACATTTCAACCCCGGGAATCGAATAACCTTGTCTGCGATTAGGTTTCTTGCCCCATGGCAATGACGGACGGCGCCGCACGGGTACTCGAGTTAATTGGAACCCCGCATATGAAGGAAAATCTTCTGCCGCGTCTCCTAAGGCGAGTCCGATTCGTGCTGCGTTCTACGTCAAACTAACTTTATGTTAGTCGTGATCCGCGCTTGGCATATACGGCTGGCCAATGGATGACCGAGGTATGCGCCCACAACCTTGCATTCCTACCCGTGTCTCTTTTCGGATAAATGCCCCGTCCGAGTTCGGGGAAACTGACGTATTGCCTTTGCGCAGCGCCCCGGCGGATCTGATGTCTCGTACACCGAGACAACCGCCCGCCCGCTTTGGAGTAGTGGTGGGATCGAAAGTGGGTCACCTTATCTGCTCTCTGGTGTCAAATGGTTCTCTTCTGCTACGGATGGACAAGTCTCGCTCGCACTTGCTCAAGTTCAAGCCGTCCCTGATTCTACAAACCCCAACGCGATCGCCAGCCTGGGTCTAGGCCTGTTTGTAGTTCCCCTCCCAGACGCAGACATTACCCTCTTTACGTCCAATGCGCATGCTTTGCCCTTCCAACCCCGAAATGGAATCTCAGTTCATCGGTTGAAAAACAAGATTGGCACACATGCGCTTCCAACCGCCGAGCTAACGCTGGATAGGACCATTGGGTTCTTGCTAGTACCTCCGAGCGCGAACCGCAGCCCTATTAGCGAGGCAGGCACCCCGATTTCACCTCCAACCCTCGCCAAACCCAATGGAGTACGCGCGATCTCCCCGGTCCTAAGCATAACTCGCGTCCACTCGGCGGCAGCATCCATCGGTCCCCTAGCGCGGTGCTTGCACATTGCACGGGCATACACCTATGTTCGCCGAGTTGGCACAGGCAAGCCGGGGGAGCAGGTGCTTCTGACAGATGTCCCCCTGCATACAGCCACCCTTGCGCGGATCGAGGTCCTTCGACGCGCGCTCGTGCATTTCCTCTTTGGTGTGGTGCGGCTGCTTGGTGTTTCCGAGACTGGGATAGCACGTACCGATGAGCAACAAAGGCTCCGTTTGTTGACGCCCGTCCTAAAGGCCTTTGCCGCCGAGCATGCGACCAACGGCATGGCGGAATGCATGGCGGCGCTTGGGGGACTTGGCTACATGGAGGAAACCGGCATTGGGAGGTGAGTCGAGATTGAATGGGATCGACAATTGCTGAACCAAGTCCAGGCTGATCAGAGACGCATTGGTTGAAAAGATTTGGGAGGGTACGATCAACGTGCTCGCGTTGGACATGATGCGTGCAGCGCGTGAAGATGGAGGTGCTCCAATCAAGGCATTCTGCGAGGTACGTGGTCGTTGCACGTGGTTGGGTCGCTCGAGGCCCTGTTCGTGATTCCGAGGTACACTTTGTTTCGTCGGTACCTGTTGAACTGACACATTGCACAGTGGTCAAAAGAAATCATCGCGCAAGGCGTGTTGCGTGATTTAGGCGATCGAAGCACAGAGGCCCCTGCTGCGCTTGTCAGTGCAGTGGCGGACCTGGAGAGTCTATTTATGCGAGACTCTCACGCAATTCAGACGTTCCCGCCAGCGCTTGCGCGTCCAGCCCTCTTGCTCGTGGCGCAGATCGCTTCCGCGTCATACTTGCTAGAGCACGCGGCGTGGTCCAGACTACCTGCAGACGCGGTCATCGCAGCACGATGGATCCGAGAGGGCGGACTGTCCGAATGCATGCGAGACGTCAAACTTGCCCAGAGCGCGCAGCGACAGGTGTGGGACAGGGAAATTGTCTATGCGGGGAAACCCAGGCTGTGACCCGTGAGTTTAGGAGTTGCGATCGACGCCCGGTCGTCCGGGGATCTCCTGCCTGTTGCTCCAGGATCAGATTGCGTGTGTCCACCCGTTCTATGGAATCCAGTTTTCTATCACATCTCATCAGCCTAAAGAGAACTTTAATCCCTAATTCTGGGGTGGCTCCCCCAAAGGTTACTTCCGACTGGTCGGACGTGCTCCAACTCGGTATGGGACCCCAGCACTGTGCTCGGATTTCCGTCACCTGGGATGGACCAGCGCAACGCAGTCTTTACGTCGAACCCAACCGAGCCGTCTCGGTTGCCACGCAGGGACAAACAGGACGTTTGGCTCCCCTTGTACGCATATGAACATTTGATGTCCCTGAACGCGACAATTGACAGCCCTTGATCAAGTTCCTCCGGTCGTGGCGACTGAATTATTCCATAGACTCGTCCTCTGGCTGTTCCAAACGACCAGACTGCCAAACCCCGGGAACGGGTGAGCTAGCCATAACGGTGTAGACTAGGCTCTTATTTTACCTCCTGTGGATCTAGGCGATTTGTTCGTTGCAAGGTGGTGCGTTCCACGATAGACGTTCCATGAATTGACAGGGCCGATGAGGAGATGTGATCGCACAAGTGACGTACTGCTCACTAGACGACGTGCTAGGCCGTTTCCTTTTCTGGGCTTGTCAGAGCCTAGGTGATAGGGACCGCTAGGGACGATAAATTTGGTTAGTACGATCTGAGCACTTTTTGCCTCGGTAAATGTTTTACTCCTAATGATAGCGATTGATCGGTCGTCTGCAAGCTCCAAGCACGATGCGCCAGGTTAATTATATAGTTGAATACTCGCGCGTCAACATTTATGTGCATATTATTTTGATCGATGTAACCCGCAACTTTAATCGACGAAACATTGCATGTGGTTAGCTCGCCACGCTTACAGCCAATTAATCGAGGCAAACCTTGAACGACAGGTGAACCGCTCGGCGTCCGATGGGAGTCGGGAGGCCTGCCAACTGGTGCGGGCATGGCGGGTATATGCGCTCTATTAGGTTACATGCCGTTACAGTGAGTGCCGACCGGCGGCAGTGGTGCCGTTGATGGTGTAACCCTTTGTCTCGATGTATCGTGGATATCTGCAATTCACATTCAGAAAGAACCTCGGTGGAGGATTGGCGGGCGTCGTCTGATAATGAATTGGTTGTAGTATGATTTAGCTCAAACGAACATTCTAGTGCATATACATTCCATTTCTATCGGGGCTCGCATCGACGAGTCCAGACCATTCATCCCCGGTGAATTAAAAGAGGCGCGCGGTTCGTTGGAAGCTGTTGTCCCGCGCAGAGGCAACGTTTGAAATGCGAGGTAGTCGCCTGCCGATCTGCGCAGGGAATCGGAACCGAGCCCCTAGGTTGGCAAGGGGAGGGTAAACGGTGCGGCGAGGGCGGGTTCGGAGCCGCTGGATGGCGATGGGAGAGTTCAAGTGCCGTGCTTCCTTGAATCGGGAGCTCTGCGGCGCCGGTCTGGGCGGCGAGCGTTCGTGGTAACGTGCGGACGGTAGTGTCCGCTTGGTTCGTATCACACCGCCCCGCTGGGACTCTACGTCATTTTAGATGGAGCTTGGGTCGAAATTATCTTGCGACACGTGCGCAGGAGCGAAAAAAGTTGGAGTTAACCTAGGGGTACGTGGATGTTTGCATTTATCGATCGTTTCATTTGGACAATAACTGGATGTGCATAACGCGTAACCCCTGGGCTAAACATTTCATTGTCGGCGCGGGGTTGCTGTGCTAATTAGCATCGGGTCGGTTCCGAGGCTATTCAGGTCGCCAAAACATACACGCGAAATGAAACCTCTGTTTATTCCACATTTCAGGCCAACAATTTGTTCAAACGCGAGTTGCTCGCTAGGATTTCAAGCAATGATACGCACCTCGTACATGCTCATGTTGACACTGTCGCGACCGGATGGTTATGAGAGTTTCAGGCGTGTATAGGCTATCCCCGCGGGCGCACGGGAGCCGGGCCGGTGGTTCGGTTAAGGTTTGGCGTTTTTTGGAAGCATGTGCATGCCAGGAATCATGGGATTAGGGCATGGGACCGGAGGGATGGTAACCGAAGCGCCGGGACCTTATAAGTGAGTTTTGCGGACCACACTTTCGGTCGCACCCACGACCACTACCAGAGACTGTAGACGATGGCGCCTGGGCAGCTGCAGTATGAGCTCACGGTGCGCCAGCAGCCAAAGCAGGCGCGCATGTGCGGTGTCGGGGGCAAGGGTGAGTGCAGTCGATGTTGATGACGTGTACTGACCCGTCGCAGCCGACCGCCGTCCGATCGACCCGCCGCCGATTGTGCAGCTGCGCGTGATCAACCCAAACGACCCCGCCCGACCAGGCTCACCCAGCTCGTCGCAATCATACCTCCAAAATCCGTATTATTTCATGTTTGCCAGTCTGGCGAGCGTGGATACCGATGATGAGCTGCACCTGCTCAAGGACGGCAAGGTACGTGTGTTGAGACTTGGGATTCGGCGGGGCTGACGTGAACAGACTCGGTGCACGACGGGGTCTGTGGTGTCGTCGTTGTACCATTTAAAAGACAGCGAGAACAACGGCCAGGACGCTGGCTTTTTTGTGTTTCCCGACTTGAGCGTGCGCACCGAAGGCTCGTACCGCCTGAAGCTCACGCTGTTCGAGGTCCATGGGTAAGTTTTGCGATGCGGCCGTGGCGCTGGCTCATGTGTGACAGGGCTACGGTGCACCACTGCAAGTCGATCTACTCCAATCCGTTCTATGTCTTTACCGCAAAAAAGTTTCCTGGGATGGAGGGTGAGTGCGCTCCTAACGATTGGATGTGTGCTGACTTGTGCAGAGTCGACGTCGCTCTCGTGCTCGCTCGCCGACCAGGGCATCAAGATTCGCATCCGCAAAGACATTCGGGTGCGCAAACGACCCGTCCAAGCGCCCAACTCGTCGGCCCTTGCGCCCCACGGCGGAGGAAATCCGTTCGCTGGCGGAGGCGCCGTAGTCGTCCCACTCGACGACGAGGACCCGGTTCCTGCCCCGCCACCGCCACCTGCCCCGTCTGCACGGAGCGCAGGCCCCAACCCGTTGCCGCCCAGTGGGATTGGACTGCCCCCGCCGGTGCCAGGAGGTGCGCTCCCCCCGCCGCATCACCACCATGGACAGCAAATCCCGCCTGGGCAGATGCATCCACAGGCCCAGATGCAGCAGGGAATGCCAGCGCAAGGTCCCCCTGGACAGCATCCTCCTCCAGGACAGGGTCTTCCCCCTCCCGGTCAACTTCCCCCGAGCCAAGGCATGCCCCCGCCCAGCCAGATGCCTCCCGCCCAAATGCCACCCTCACAGCACCCCCAAAGCGGAATGCCTCCCCCAGGACAGATGCCGCCGCCCGGACAGGGGATGCCTCCCCCCGGCCAAGGAATGCCTCCCCACAACATGCCTCCGCACGCGATGCCCCCGCACCATGGCATGCCGCCGCCCATGCACCATATGCAACAGCCAGCGCACCAAGGCTCGCATATGCAGCAGTCGGGACATATGCAGCACATGCAGGGTCATATGCAGCCCTCGTCACACATGCCCACTAATCCGCACATGCCGTCTGGGTCGCACATTCCCCCGTCTGGGTCGCACATTCCTCCATCTGGGTCGCACATGCCGCCATCGGGGTCTCATATGCCCCCCACGAATTCACACATGCCTCCTGGGTCGCATATGCAGCCGCCCATGTCCCAGTCGGGTCATATCCAGTCTGGACATATGCAATCTGGACATATGCAGTCGGGCCATATGCCGATGCAGTCTCCAACCGGGAACCATTCTGCGCCCCCGAGCCATGCGGGTCCGCCGCCTGGACATGGTGCGCCTCCTCAGAGTCATGCTCCTCCGCCGAGTCATGCGCCGCCTAGTCATGGTGCGCCGCCTAATCATGGTGCGCCGCCGAATCATGGGGCTCCTCTGAGCCATGGCGCGCCTCCTCCTAATCACGGCGTACCTCCTCCCAACCACGGCGCGCCTCCAAGTCATGGTGCTCCCCCGAGCCATGGCGCTCCTCCCAACCATGGTGCGCCGCCGCCCAACCATGGCGCCCCGCCAAGTCACGTCGCCCCACCAAACCACGTCGCCCCACCAAACCACGTCGCCCCACCAAACCACGTCGCCCCACCCAGTCACGGCGCACCCCCACCCGGCCACGTCGCGCCCCCACCCAATCATACCCCCGCCCCCCAACACACCAACCCCCCACACAGCTCGCCCTCTAGCGGTCCCGAACGCGCCAACAGCGCAAGCAGCAAACGATCCCGCCCGGAAGCCGACTTTAGGGAACAAAAGCGCGCACGACACGACGAAGCCTGGCCTCCGTTTCAACAACAACAGCCGTACTATCCTCCCCCGCCGCAGCACCAGCCACCCCCGATGTGGAACCAGCATCAACACCAGCCTCCTCCCCCGCCTCCGTATTATTATGGCCAGTATCCGCAATATTCGCCCCGTCCTGGGTATGATGTGCAGTACCCGCCTCAGCAGCCGCAGTACCAGCAGCAATGGCAGTATAATAACCAAGGGTACCAGTCTGGCTCTACCAGCGCCCAGCCGATGCAACCCCCGTATGCTCCCCCACACGCACATACCCAAGGTATACCCGCCGCACAACAACCACCGCCCACACCCCCGCGAAGTCCACGCCAATCAGCAGGGTGGTACCAGCAGCAACAGCAACAAGGCCAATACGGCGGGTACTATGAAGGCTATGGGCAGCAGTGGCAGCAGCAACAAGGGTATCCCCAGGGACAGGGACAGGGGTACGGGTACAGTGCTCCCCCGCCGCCGCCTGCCTCGGGTGGGTCGACTCCGGCTGAGAGGTCGCCGCAGCAGGCGAGGGACAAGGTTCATTTGCCGCCGATGAGGAGTGCGAGTGGGTATTCTGCCTATTCGAACGGGATGGAGAGGGATCCGAGGCAGGACCCGAGGCAGCCTGGGATGGACTCGAGGCAGATGGAGAGGCAGCCGCAGCCGGGTATGGATTCGAGGCAGGGTATGGACTCGAGGCAGGCGATGGATTCACGACAGCCTGGGATGGACGCGAGGCAAGGGATGGACTCGCGACAGACGATGGATTCGCGGCAAGGGATGGATTCGAGGCAGATGGACTCCAGACAAGGGATGGACTCGCGGCACAATGCGAACGCGATGGAGCCCCGACCGTTTGCCGCGCCCGGTGTAGGGCGGTACAACAACGCCAACGGCTACGACTCGTCGCGCGTGCCTCCAACTTCGCCCTCCGCTGGGTACCGACGCGAGCCCCAAGGCAAGCGCAATCCGCTCAGCATCGGGAGTATCATTTCCGCCGATTCGAGGTGACGAGGTGACTGATGCTCATGTTTATCGAGATATATTTGTTTTGTCTATACCACATGCCTTTTTGGATGCTTTCTTATTGTGTGTTTGTTTATTCAATGTGTACTGCAGGCAAGTGGTGTAATGTAGCAAGGTTGAATCACAAGGTTATGTTTTTTTCAATGCCCAAGGTTGCTTGTTATTCTAGTGGCGGATCGGACGATCTGGACCAGTGCGTTGGGGCAAGCCCGATTCGGTTCACGAGATTCATTACATGACGCAAATTACACAGAAACTCTAAGCATACGACAAACGCTGGGCGTTCCACCCAGGCTGGAGATACGATGCGTCAAACGCTGGGTCCCACGCGCTATCGTACACGCCCAGCACGTTCCACTCGATACTGAGCTTGGCCCCCGCCGCGCTCTGGGACCAGACCGAAAGCCCGATCGTGTTTTTGCCGCGCACGTTGAGCACGCCAGGCGGGACCGGGAACGCAATCTGGTTCCCGACTTGCTTGACAAACTTGCCGTATTGGTACCTGGGAACCTGTCAGCCGAGCCCGAGTTGCCATTCGCGCGACTTACCCGTTGACGTAGAGCTGGGCTCGGACGTTGGTTCCCTTGGGCGCGTCGATGATGAATTCGAGTGCGACGTCATAGCCTATGCGGTATTAGCTTTGGTTCCGCTGGTTCGGGAGTACTTGCCTCGCTTGTCGACGACTGTGCTCAAGTCGACCTCGGTGCGGTAAAACGCCACGCCTGCACCCTGTACCCCGTCCGACGGAGCGCCGCTCGCCCACTTGCTGTCGTCAAAGCCGGGCAAATGCCACCCTAGTCGCTCGGCGTGCTACGCGAAATGAGCGAGGGATAAAGACGAACGCAACGACGTACCAGTCCACCTTCTGCGATAGGTCCGCGAATCGGATCAATATTCTTTTGTCCGCCTGCGTTGCCTGCGACGCGCCAGCTCGAGAACGTGCTGTTGCCGCCAACCAGGGCGGCCCTGAGAATTCCGCGCGGGAAGAGTGCTGCGTCGCGTTGGTCATGACCCGAGTGGTCCTGGAGCACCAGCAACACGTTTTCGCCGTCGAGTACCGTCGCGTTGGAAAACGAGAGCGATAGGTTACCGGCCACCGAAACTGGATCACCAGGGAAGCTATCGAAATGTTAGACAAGGCCGTTTCGAGGTATGGTACCTACCTTCCGATGTACCCTCCGTTGAGCCACGCCGACCAACCGCTCGCGGTACCGCCTTGGACGTTGAGTTGGACGCCAGTCGCCTGGCCGTTGAATCGTCCGCGCCAGAGAATGTTTCCGAGATGGCTGTACGCGCATATAAGCCAATGTATAAACTCAAACAGTCGACTTACAAGCCGTAGTCGTCCGCATACAACACCGGTCCCGATCCACTCGGCTTGGTCGGGTTGGGCGTCGTCGTGTGGTTCGCCGGTACCCATCCAGCGCCCGAGTCTGAGTAGTTGGCAAAGCGTTCGGGAAGGCCGTCTGCCACGCGCCAGTTGTTCAACGTGCCCTTGAGCTTTTCGCTGATCTTGGCCGCGGTAATGTCCAACGACGGGGTCGTGCCGACCAAGGTCCCGTACGAAGTCTTCTTGAACGAGAGCTTCTGGCCGTTCCAGTGCAGCGCGGTGACGCTCTTGGGTGCCCATATTTCGATGGGAGTGGCGCCGTCGGCATCACC
The DNA here is from genome assembly GCA_037039685.1 of Ceratobasidium sp. AG-K. Taxonomy (NCBI): domain Eukaryota; kingdom Fungi; phylum Basidiomycota; class Agaricomycetes; order Cantharellales; family Ceratobasidiaceae; genus Ceratobasidium; species Ceratobasidium sp. AG-K. The sequence continues at coordinate 2,213,454 of JAWNGF010000007.1, read as the reverse complement.
GGTGATTTCAAGCAAGCTAGATCCCTTGGCGAGCGAGGCTGAACGGACGAGGTACGGTCCAGTGACCCAGACAAGCTCGTTGGCCGGGGAGAAGGGCGATGCGGTCAGAGTGGGCGCCCAGAACTTCCATGCCGACGAACGGGGAACGAGGACAGCCGTAAATGTGTCAAACGAGACGACCCCGATGGCCGCCGTTTGGGTATAAGACACGACCATGCCACTCGAAGAGTTGGAAAACGCGGGTGCCGGACCGGTGAGAACCTTGTGCGAAGTGGAGCCCGCCTTGATCGCAAATTCACCCGACTCATTCTCTGGAAGCCAGAGTGTAATAAACTCGCGCCCGTCGAGAGTGGCGTGCGAGAGGACCTCGGCGGTCGAGTATAGCAGACTCGCTTTGCCAAATGTGAAATCGGTCTATAACCGGTTACTGTCTGATCATTCAGCGAGCCGAGAAACTTACGACGACAATCTTGCTCTCCCTTCGTTCAATACGACATTTCCATTCGCCGGTACGGTCAAATTCCCAGCCGAGGTCGAGACCTTGACTTTGAATTCGTCTCGGGTAGTAGCCGATGATGTCGCATGGCGAGTCACATAGAATCCTGCCTTAGTATCCGGGTTGCGTAGCTCGGTTGCGCTGACCAGGGTGTTGGTCGTGTACGAGGTCGAGGCAGCGATACGGTCGAGTTTGGTAATGTCCTTGGCGGCACGGATGAACATTCCCAGGAGCTTGGTTTCGTAATACTTTTGTCCGATTTGTCGACTTTCACTGATCTGAAATACGATTTGGTTGGATTGGGTTCACAGATAGGGGGATGGACTTACAGGAGACGAATAGTCGTACGACGTGCCGACAAGGTTGGTCGCCAGGCCACCCCAGTTTGTACCCCTATTCAAACGAATTAGTACATTTGAGAATAGATGCGGTGGCTGCTTACCCAAACAGCATATACAGAGACATCATCGAAACTCGTTCGGCAATGTTATGCCTATCACAGCCTTTAGCAATCTGATTTAATCACTGATAATCGACCTACCTGTAGAAGACATTGGCGAAATCTGGTCCCATGTTCGTCCCGCATCCTCCCTGAGGACCTCCCCAGGGGCTATAGATTCCGGTCAATATCCGGCCAGCTCAAATCTATCGGAACTCACTTGTACGAGCCACCCTGGAACTCGGGCAAGAACGACGGCTGAGTAGGAGAAACTTCGTTGAAATGCTCGTGGTAGCTCTACGCTCAAATCGTTAGCCTCCAGATCGGAAATCCAGGGAATAGACGTACGACAACGGTAAAAGGCTTCACATTTCCGCACTCGTCGAGATTGCAGCTCCAACACGAAGGGTACGAGTCCACACCATAAATGTCTTGTGCGCCATTAACATCATAGTCCTTGGACCAGGACTTGCCTAGAGATTGATAAGTACAAGTGCTAATGTCCATACCAGGATTAGATCGTACCGTTCATGTTCGGTGCATTAGTAAAGAACGGCTAAAACAACTCGTTAATCCAACACCCTCATCTCAAGGCTCCAACTTACAATGACTAGCCCGGCGTCTCGGCCGCTCTTTTCCAACTTTTGCATGTACGCAATCAGCGGCCAGTTCTCACCCGAGCTCGTGCGCTGCCCAGCGATTTCATTTTCGATCTGGAACAACACCAGATTGCCACCCTTGGTGATCTGATGTTTTTCGAGGATCTTGGCGTATTCGGTCATGTAAGGCATCCATGCGTCTAATGAGAAGTTATGAATGCCACGCGAGATGAGTAGATGATCGAGACGCACCAGTGTAACGGGTATCATTATTTCGCAACGTGCCGTATGCGCCTGTCGTCGCCCAGAGCGCAAAGCCTCCAGCGGTCGTTTCGGCGCTAATCTAGTTGTCAGACGGCTACGCCCCGATCAGGCATTCCCAAGACTTACTTGACATATCTAAACCGAGCAACCGAATGTTAACCCCTATCCATCAAGCCGAATAAGAACGACACTTACGGCCCCGCTCGCCAAATCGCGTAAAGGCCGAGCTCCTTGCAAAGATCGAGAATAGACTCAAAGTTGTGAGCGCCCGATTTGAAGTCGAGTGCGTCTGGGCTCGCGCTGTGATAGCCCCAGTTTCCTATATAAATGTAAGTATGGTAAAGTAGGTGGGGCCACGCCAACCTCACCATAAACGGATACGGCGTTGAACCCCGCGGCTTTCACTTTCTCAAGGATATCACGCCAAACTAAATACGAGGTAATCAGAATTAGTCCGTTTAGTGAAAGACAAAAAGGCTAACCTTCGGGGACAGGGATGCGCCAATAGTGAAATTCACCGCTCCAGACGTATAACCTTTCGCCGTTAATCATCAAACTGTAAACAAACGAGAGCAATGTGAGTCACGGCGATCTTAGCTGACGTCAAGTTCACTTACGAGTAGTGATCCCATTGGACAACTTTGGACAGGCCAGTGTCGTGGATGGGCCATTGTGTCGAATTTTGAGCCGTGACCGCGGACGCAAGTCCAAGGGCAACAAGTGGTGCGAGCAGCTTCATCGGGGGCGGAGCGACGAGCAAAAACACCTAAAGGCTATTCCACGTCTTCCGGGGGTTTATATTCGTTCTCACCGACCCCTACGTCGTTCCCCATAGAGCAAGAAGCCTACCAGTCGGGCCGACAACCCAAGCGTTCATAAAACCAAGACATGAAGATCGCCGAAGACTGTCATATACACAGTTAACATTCGCCTAGGCCAAGATCCAAATCCGGAGATCACAAGCCCTATCGAAGCGCAAGGCGAGCTTCTTCTTCGGTGAGAGATGACTTTCTGGACGTGTCCACCGACTTCTATCGGTTCTGCCGTCGGGTGTGTGTCCAAAAGCACTCACGAGACCGCCCGCGCATATGGTCGTACAATTTGGCTTTACGGTCCGGACAAATTCGATTACACATCCTGGCGTTTGACCCCTGCTCCCCCACATAAAACGTCATCGACACATGGACACAATAAATTTAATGGAATGCTCGTGATAATTTACCGACACTCAGGACGAAAAGGACCCGGAGTCAGTAGAGACTACAACACCTGAATTATCGTCCGAGAGCCAAGATATCTCAGCCCAACTTCATTACGTTTGAACGGGAATGGGAACGGGAATATGAACGGGAATACAAGTAGTGTTATCCAGATGGAGCAATGAGCTTGCGGCCAGCAGGCCGACCGTAATTTAGCAACCTATGGTTAGCTGTTCCTGGATGTATAGATATCTTTCACGTCCAATACGCCTTTTAATTGATAATTAACGTCAGTTACGCCTGAGGCTGATGGCCGTTTTGCCACCGCATGCGGTCTCCAGGACTGTCCAATACACTCAAATCATACTACAAAGGCAAGGTACTATCACGTTCAAGTTCAAACAGCAGTGCCTAACGCGCGGGTAGTCGGCTCCGCATCTCAGGCTAAGGAGCTCAAGGTTCAGCCAGTAGACTGAAAACGGTGGCAACGCTCATAGTCGTCTAGTTACGGTGGCCGTCCCTTGAGTTTCGCTCGCTAGCCAAGTAGTTAGTAGATTCTAGCGCCAAGTTTGTGGCAGACGCAAGGTTTGCGGCGCCCGACAACGCGACTGCCCTGGCTCCGTAAGTATGGTCCCCAGTTTGTATAAGCCATACCAAACGTGAATCGATATGGTAACACCGACATCGTTACCAAGCAAAAGGATCGATACGGCCCAAATAGTTGGAGGAACCACAGACGCGTCGTGTGATTTTACATATATCTGGTAGTTCAGTACGCTTTGCGCCACGGTACCGTAGATCATCAGATTCAATGTACTTGCCGCTCACAACTGAATTGAAGCTTCGTCTGATAAGGAAAGGATGACTGACTGAATACTTTGCGTAGACTGCGGTAATACTGTAATAGACTCGCATTTAGGAGAAAGTTGGCCGCTGGAGCAGTCGTGTAAAGGCTGAATTCTGACACATGACTCAAGACCAAGTAGGGTGTTGGTTCCCGTACGTCCACAGCTTCGAAGAATTCTTTGAAGGCTGGATCGACGCTCGTGCCTCATCGCCAAGCGGCGAGGACCTGACCGGGGGCGTATACAGCCAAGGTACGCGAAAGAACTCGACACACATTCAACTGCTTTTGGTACCTATTCACACACTGTTGGGGAGTCGTGACCAGACAAATTTCTTATTCCAACATACAATTCCAAAACCTAACTTCATGCATTGAGCATGTGGTATATCAACAAAGCCCAGCTATTACAAACAGCTACATCAAGTAGTGGACGAAAAGAAAAACAAAACAAAATCAAGGGTCATCCCGTCTACTTGAACGTGGGCGTGGCAGAGGACGCCGTCGCCGAAGAAGAGGTGGTCTCCGCGGCCGAGATGGTAGGTGCCGGCATGGTCACGGGCTCAGGGGTCGAGGAGGTAGTGGGCTCGGCAGACTTAGACTCGGGCTTCGAGGTCGTAGTGGGCTCGGGCTCGTACGAAGCGGTCTCGGGCTTAGAGCTGGTGGTGGTCTCAGGCTCATACGAGGTGGCCTCGGGCTTGGACGAAGTCGTAGGCTCGGGCTCGTACGAAGTGGTGGCCTGGACGGTGGAGGTGGGCTCGGGGGCAGAGCTGGTCGTCTCGGCCTGGTACGTGGCCTGGTACGTGGAAGTGGGCTCGGCAGACTTGGACTCGGGGACCGAAATGGTGACTGCGGCCTCGGTGGCAGACTCAGTTGCAGACGCGGTGGACGCAGCCTCCTTTACAGACGCGGACTCGGACTCGGTGGCAGTGGTAGACTCGGTGACGGACGCAGACTCAGTGACGACCGGAGTAGTAGCGGCCTCGGTGGTCGACGGAAGCGGGGTCTCAGTGACAGCCCAGGTGGTGTAGGTAGCCGATGCAGTGGCGGTCACGGACAACTCGGTAGCGGTGGAGGCGTATGACCCGGTGGAGGTGACGGTCAACTCAGTGGGGGTTGCAGAAGCGGCAGAAGCAGTCGAGGTAATGTCAATGATCGACGTCTCGAGCTCGTCCTCATCCTCGCACTCCTCATCGTCCTCGGGGTCGGCGGTCGGCTCGGGGGTAGCAGCGTCAGTGGTAGCCGAAGCACCGGCCGCGGGAGTGGTGGGGACAGCAGCATTGGCTCCTCCGTTGTTGCCCGTCGGCTTGGAGCCGCTCGCAGCAGTGGTCGGGTCGGCACCGGCAACCGGGGTGGTAGGAGAAGAAGTCTCGGGCTCCTCATCGCAGTCGTCGTACTCGTCATCGACCGAGGTAGGGGTGGCAGCAGCAGCGTTGGTGGTGGTAGGAGTGATGGGGTTCTCATCATCATCGCACTCATACTCTTCGTACTCGTCATCCTCATCAGGATCAGCCGAGCCGCCGGTCGAGCCGCTGGAGCCAGTGTTGGAGCCGGTGGAACCGCTGTTGGAGCCACTCGAGCCGCTGTTGTTTGAGCCGGTGGACGCGCTGTTGCCAGTCGATCCGCTGGAAGAACCACTGCTGCCGCTGTTGGAAGAGCCGCTGTTCGAGGCACCGCTGTTCGAGCTGCCCGATCCGCTGGAAGAACCAGAGCCGGAACCAGTCGATCCGCTACCCGAGGTAGTCTCATCAGGCTCATCCAGGCACGCCTCGTCGTCATCCTCAACGACAGCCGGGAACCCAGCACCAGCGCGAATCGAGTCGAGCAAGATGTCGTCAAAGTCTCCGGCAGCCTCCCACATCGCAAATCCGCGCAGTCCGGTGGCGTTGATGAACTGGCCCTTGGTAGCTGTCAAAATGTCAGAGTGGTGTTCGTGGGGAGAAAGGAATGACGTACTGAACGAGGTAGCGTCGTCAAAGGAGACCATGACACCCGAAGTCTTGTTGTACACATAAGGCTATCGAAATGATTAGTTGAAAGTTGATGCATGCGCGTAATGGAACTCACAGTCTGGCTGCACTCGTCAAACTTGTAGACAATACCATTGGCGGTGTTGGCAGTTCCGTTCTCGTTCAAGAATCCACCCTCAACCAAGCCCCAGAAGTTCCACACTCCAGAGATCGTCAGCGGGTTACCGCACACATCCGTCGCACCAGGAGCAGGCTCCTCATCCCACACATCTCCAGCCGGGATCGAAGTCTTGTTGAACGGCGCATAGAGCGAGATGGCGTTGTCCGCAGTGAGACCATCCTCGGGGAGGACAGAGAACCCGTGTCCATATCCCGCAACACCAAGCACGATCTGGTCGGCAGGGAACCCAGCCTTGGTCCAGGCCTCGACAGCGCTCACAGCACTTCCGACTTGTTGCGTCGCATTGGCCGCGCATGTATCGTTGAGCGGGGCGTTGGGGCCAACCGTGTCGCTCCACGAACCCCAGATGTCGTAGTTCATGATGGCAATGTAGTCAAACAGACCAGCGAACGCCGAGACATTGGTGCTTGGCGTTGTCAGGTCGGACGAAATGAACGGCTTGATGGAGGTTGCCGCCGAGAGTGTGGTGTTCGGCAGAGCGGCACGTAACTCGGTTAGGAATGCGAGGAAATTGTCGGTGTCGTTGGCCGAGACGGCGTTGCAGCCGATGCCGGTCAGGCCGGGATACTCCCAACTGTGAGCGGCGTGGTTAGTGGGTAATTTGATTTTAGGCGCCGAATAACGTACTCAAAGTCCAAGCCGTCGAGGTTGTTGTCCTTGACAAGGTCGGTCATGGTCTTGACAAAGGCAGTGCGGTTCTCGGCGGTAGCAACCGCGGGGGAGAAGAACTGGCTACCGGTCCATCCACCGATGGAGAGCGAGGCCGACACGTTCTGCCCAAGACTTAGTACATGAGCGCCAAGACTGATGGGGTACATACATTGGCGTGGGCGGTTTCCACAAATTCGGCGAATATCTCCGGGTCGGTGATGTTGACAAAGCTCACGTTGGGCGTGGTCAAGCTGGGGAGACGTTAGTGAAGGCACGTGTCTGAAACATATAAACTTACCCAAAGCTGTATGTGACGGTAGTGTACTGGAAACAAGTGGTTCATAGCGTGCTCCACTCGCATTTCTTTGTGCTTACCTTGTTCCAGCTCACGTTGGACAGAGGGAACTCTTGTGCGTGCCACGACGCAAACCAAGTGGCGGCCACTGGCGCTTTAGCGGGTGCTGGAGCAGGTTCCTGGCGCGCATGGAGTGCACGAGCGATCGACGAGTGACGAGGGTGACTGGGCCAAGCGAGTGCCGAGCCAGCGACAAAGAGAGGAAGCAAAGTAGACGACAACATGTCGTTAAAGAGTGTCGCGTAGGCGAGTGGGGTAAACGAAAGACTGGCAGTCGTAGAAAACCGGAAAAAGAGATTGCGGTCGTGGAGAGGAGTTGGAGTTTTCTTTCATGCCGGATCGATTATATATGCTATGTGGTATGCTGTGTAATAAGCGGATGGCGACCGTTGCCGTCACTGTTTTGCAAATCGAGTTATATTAGACCGGCCCTGAAGCTGTGCGCACTAAGGGCCGGTAATAATTAGTGGCCTTGACAATCACCTATCATAGAATGACCGGGTCACCGTTCCAAGTCTCACTTTCGCCACAAGATGTCGCACAAGCTCAAGCAGTATGTCAAAACATCCTATCACAATCGTTGTATCCCTAACGCCCCTCGCAGCTCGTAACTCAACTTTATTCTCCCAGTACACGTCCGGAGGTCCAACAAACCATCAACAGGCGCGTCCTCATAATAACATCGTCCCACCGCCCAAACCGACCTCTTTGTAAAAAGGGAGCTTTTGGAGGTGCAAAAACGTCCAGAGGCCTGGGGCCTAGTGGTTCCTTTTTTAGAATCTTCCGTAAGTATTTCACCGATTTACGTGTGTGACAATGGTCTTACCATTCCCAGGATCCAAATGTACAGTTCTTTGGCGCGTTGACGGTGCAGGTAAAGATCGCTCGCGACTGGTAGGTACTATTCGTCTCATAAAGGACTATACTAACCTAGCCATCTAGGGACACATTTCCCCAAGAACACGCCATCGCACTACGAGACACTCTGCTCGAACTCGCAGGTCGAGCCGCCACAAGAAATCTGCCTCGACTGACTATTCGTAAACTCTTTGTCTCGGTCGGTCCGCTGCTTCAACCTGATCGGCTATGACCTGATGTTACACTCTAGCTCTGCTCTCTTGCCCTCCGTCTTGCCCCAGAAGGTCCCGACTCGCGATGGCCCGATTGGGTCCTCGGAACAGCCCAGTCGTTGGGCAACAGTGGTGCCCCGCCCGATCTTGTTTTGGAGTTTTTTGACGATTGTGGCGGAGGAGATGGCACGTTCGGATTTGGTGGCGGCTAAAAAGTGAGTTGTGATATGCTACCCTCCGAGGACGTGAAGTCGCTGTTCTAAACTTTATTGTATTGCAGGTCTCAAATGGATCAGATTTTGCGTGATGCCGCTCCGGCGGTCGTTCAGGCTGCTTCTGCCTCGTTTGGGACACATGGAGGTGCCGCGCTCAAGTGTCTCGAAGCGTGGATTAGTTGGGGGAATCCCTGCAGAGTATGTACATTGTTTCGTCTATTTTAATCCTCGCATAATCATTTCTGTGTTAGCAACATAACCCCTCTCATCGGACCACACATCGAACTACGCTTTCCCCGACCGCAGATGAAGACATTATTCGCAGCCTCTTCCGACGTTTTGCAAGAAATTCTGACCAAGTCGTCCCTCTCTGAAGGTGGAGCTGGTTTGCGAACACTTACTATGCCGTTATTGGATTTGGATTTACGGAGGGTCGGGGTAGGGATTATGGAGGAAGCCGTCAATTGTGAGTATAGTTCTATTTATGTGGCTCGGTCTGGTAAATTAATAACTGGCCCCGCAGCTGGGGACTCTGGACCTAATTCACACTCTGTATGCAAACTCATTACCGCACTTGGCGAGCATTCGACCGGACACATCGCTGCACACCTCAATGACCCCCCAGTCCAAGCTTTCATTAAAGGTCGCCCTGGGATACACCGGATTTCCCGGGGATATTACGGTGCCGACGAAGAAGAGAGCGAGGCTGCGCCGGCTTGTTTATTTCCATTGTTTGATGTTTCACAATTCGGATGTAGATGGTGTTACCGTTTTGGTACCTCCTGTGAAGAAGCCTTTGTTGGACGCCGAGTATGTGGGGGATACTCAAGGCGAACTGTGGGAACATGGCCAAGATGATTTATCTTGAGCTTGTCAAGGTTTTGAAGCGCAAGGTTACTTGGCCGGCCGAGCTTGGATGGGCAAAAGGTGCGCATTCGTGTATTGGCTGAGGGTGGCATTGTCTCTCATAAATTTGGATTTCGCAAAGATCAACGAGAGAAGTTTGCCTAAGTAAGTTGCATTCACTAAATTGAATAACGGCCGTCAAATATTATTTCTTGTATAGTTTACCGTCGAGATGTTGGAGTATGCCTTGATTAAATGCTGTGGAGTAACTGTGATAAGCTCGTAAGAATAGACCCTAATTACATTCCTTAGTTATGTGGCGTATTGTCGTGTTAAACGGACACAAATGATTAACAAAAGTCGTTGCGACGCTGGATTCTTGAGCCACTACTCCCCCTTGACGGACCTAATCATGCCTGGTGCTCATTCCGCTCCTGTTGGTGGCCCAAGCTCTCACCTCGCCCAACAGGCCCTATGAAAGCCATGATCCAGCTGATGACAAGGGTATCGTTATACTGTGTTGAAGTCATTTTGGTTCGCTAATAGTATTGCAGCTGGATGACCAACTCGCGCGGACAGTCGCCATGTCGAGTGCTACAAGATGTCATGCGAATATGTAGTCCTGCGTATTTGCTGGACTGGATGCCCAGTAACTACATGTGCGACAACTCTCCTGGGTCGATCACCGCCGCGTGTTGCTGTGGGAGCCCCACATTTGCGTTGTTCAGCGCTTGCTGGTAAGTCTATTCATTCAAATGTATTGACGGTTAATGATGTTGCATAGGTCGTGTCAATACAACTATACAATGGAGGCTACCTCGACAACGTTTACTTCGTTTGAAAAGAACTGCGCGGCCATTCCTGATCCTCTCACTGAGAGTATGTCTCCTCCACATTCACCCCTACAAGTCTAACCTTGCCCCAGCTATGATCCCAACATCAAGGCCCGCATCGATGAAATTGATATTCCGCTCTGGGCAAGGATCGAACCGTCAGCTGGAAAGTGGGACCTCGAAGGTGCATTTCACTCGCTTGTTCGAGCTTATTCTCATTTTATTCCAGGCGCTTGGAGAAACGCAACTCCCTCCGGCTCCAACGACGGCTGCGCCCATTCCCACCTCGTTCCCCACCCCCACCGATACTTCAGGTTCCTCGTCAGCTGGTCTATCATCAGGTGCGATCATCGGATCATCGTTGGCTCTGTGTTCGGTACCGCGGTCATGTTCATCCTCGCTGCGATCATCTGTGGAGGATGCCTCGGTTTGGCCGGTCGCAGCGCAGACCTGTGGAAGATGTCCGCATCGGAAAAGACATGGGCTATCTCGACGGCGAGTACATCTATGTCCCACGCAACCCTGAACCGAGGTTCAGCTCACAACGAGGTATGCTTCTGCTTCTTGAACAATTGATGGAACGCTTATTTCCCAACAGAGTCCCTGAGGCCGCTCGACCTGAACGCCTCGGACGTAAGCCGGGAGCCGTCTGATTACGAGTATGATCCGCCTCGGTCCATCTGAGTGCTCGCAGCCCGTCGTATCGCGAGACGTGGGGTGAACCTCCTAGTCCATTTTCTCTGGCCCGGCATGCTAGTTTGGATGGCCAGTATCGGGGGTACCATCCAGGTGCGACTCTCCGCATCGGGAGAGCATGGATCTGGCGCATAGGTCAAGTCGATACGACGATGGGTATCGGCCCAGTCGAGACCTCGACGGATATCGTAGGAGTCGCGACGGCTACGACAACTACCGACCAAACCCTCCCTACCGAGCTAGCCGTGACCAAGGCGCGCCGTACCGACCTAGCCGCGACCAAGACCCCCCATATCGAATGAGCCGAGACTATGACCCCGAGCGAGACCAAGGCCGCCGAAGGCCCATCTCTGGCCATGTCAGCCATCACCGACCAAGCGGCAGTGGTGACTTTGTCTCCAGGCGTCCGATTTCAGGCCAATACAACGGCCCTGGCTCGCATCCCAGTTCGCGCCCCGTCTCGGGCCATTTCCGCCAGCTGAGCGACTTGAGGATGAGCACCGAGAGGAAGAAAGAGCACCGCGTGAGCGTTCGGTCGGGCCTTCGTCATGGGTCGTTTGATTCTACGCGGAGGAGCGGGGATGTGGGCAGGTTTGTCCGGCTCGAGGACCGTGACGGCGGGAGGTTTAGTCGCGATGGGTGGGGTCGTCGGAGCCGCGACGTTGCGCACAAGGCTAGTCTGAGTGAGGGAGACGAGGATCGCGAGTCGGCAGAGGCGACGGGGTCCAAGACACGGTCCAACTACCATCATCTTCGACAACGGTCCCAGTCGGCGAGGGTGTCGCATGATGTGGAGCGTGTGCTGGCACCCGATGATGAAGAGAACGCGAGGCCCGAAGAGCCGTCGACTCCCACTCCCCATCCTGCTACCACCACGAGTTCGCGGTCGAATACTGGTCTCGGCAGCGGAGCTCCTACCAAACCCGCACGCAACCCGCTTCGAGTTACCAACGCCCAGTCCGACTCTGACCGTGGTGGATCCCGACCACGCCGACCCATTACGCGCGAACCCAGCCTGCTCGCGCGGGCCCGAACGTTGATCAACAGCCGGCCAAGTTCATCGGGCCGAAGTTCAACCAACCCTCCCACCTCTCCTGCCCCTGGCTCCCCCGCTGCGGTTCCGCCCTCGGCATGGCACCAACGTCTCCCCAAAGTCCTTCTTCGCAGCCGGCCGGGCTCCTCACACTCCAACACCAACGGACCTCGCTCGTCTACCGGCTCGGACTATTCCGATGTTACCTCGGCGTATCATACCGCCCAGGGACACGGCTCCTCTGTCACCGAATTGGCACACCGTACTCCCGAGTTGGGCAGTCGCACTTCTGGACTGGGCGAGCTCGGGCATCGCACGTCCGGCCAGGGCGACTCGAGCTATCGCCAAGAAGTCGACGCGGGCGTTCAGATTGTCGTCGAGAGTTCGCCCGATACTCCCGCTGATCCACACGCGTCACATCCCCCGGCGTACATTGAAGAAAATTCGAGCACCACCCATCTCTTGGACCCTGCTTTGGTTCATAATCGATTGAGCATGCTGTCCCGTGATACGGCGCTGTCGGCTGGCGATAGTACGATTAGCGTTGGAGAGATTCAGACGTGGGAGTCTGCTCGACGGCCGACGGGTTTCGTTGGGACTGGTCGACTCATCACTGATCCGGTGCCTCCGACCGATAGTGCGCGAACGAGCAGGGACGAAGGGACGATGGCGGATGATTCGTCCACGGCCGTGTCTACTACTGAACTGGACATGGACGAGTACGATAGCGCAGACGGAAAGGCGATGCTCGGTGCGTTGGGGTTGTCGAATTCGAGCCAGGAGGCTTCGACTATTCAACATCAGTAGATGGATGCATGGAACCCATGCTACTTCATCTTGGTTTACTGGTCACATGTCATTCGTTATTGGACTATATTTTAGCTGTCGTTGATACATCTTGTATATCTCGTTCCAGATTTGGACTATTCGCATTGTCTTATCCAAACCAAATTTATTCAACCCTCTCTTGCTATATTTCTCTACCTCGGCGCGTCCGCGTTTGTTTTTTTGAGCTTCATCGATACCCTCTTTTTCAAGGTTACCCACGTCAGTTCGGACCCCTTCGTTTGCAAGTAGATTAGTGACCATCCGGTTGTACACCCACTCGTATAGACTCATCAGTACATCCCGCAATCAATACTCTGAGAGCTTATCGTCGTGTGATTTTGCCCCGTCTGGTCACTTCTTGATCCTCGGCCCCCGGCCCCCGTTGAGAACCAGTTGGAACTCTTCGAAAAGCACCTTCTTGGGGCCTCGATCAGCCTGTAACCTTGTAGCGAGTTTTGGAATTGATTACGGCTAGTCTTCCTTGAATCGCGTTCCGCCATCCTCCGTAATTCAACCATCGTTTTACGTGCTCCAAGCCTCGCTTTCAGGAGTTTTCCTAGATCGTGTAAGACGCCACCTCACGGAACCCTTCAGGAATCCAGACTGGACTCTTCCCTGGGGCGTTGAGAAGCCACGTACGAGAGTGTGAGCCTACGGAGGCCGGAGATAGCGAGCCTATCAAGTGACGCAATGCGTTGATCATTTGGTATCATGAAAAGGATTTCGATCAAGACGAGTCATTGGTCAAGATGATCTAATTAATTATCCTACTTGGGATAAATTATACGAGGTCCGTATGTGGAGACAAACTTGATCTCTGAGTACTTGACATAAATTTAATGTTGGGGTTATACACGACCGCAACTGAAACAGGCTGAAAAGTCAATAGCCTAAAATAGACTGTTCGGCTCCGCGTAAATGGTGAGATTGCATTAATTGAATGATACATATCTGAAGGGTGAGCATGTCAAGTTACTACAGCCTCATGTCTTCCCGGCTGACTCAGGGGCTCTTGACAAGCTTCGTTCTAGGGCATGCGCTAAGATGGCTTTAGAACCACTCACTTCTAGGCCCTCAGGTCGGCGGTTATGGACAGGTATCCGACAACCGTTTCAAGTGTATGTACATAATTCTTTTTTAATTAGGAACAAGGGCTAATCGGCTGGCCTGTGCGCGCGACACCTCAGGGCACTGTTGATCCTACCCAATGCCGCAATTGCGACTACATCTTCCTACTTCGTGCGCCCTGGTACATGCGGCCAGACCTGAACATCGGACAGCTGTTAATCATATAGGAGGTGATCGTTGGTTATTATCCCACGCTTCCTATCGTCCAGCTGTAGGTTTTGGGGGCACTACAATGAGGCTCCCATCACCGAGCAGTGGCAAACCAGGCCCATGCGGTTCTCGGCCTCCCGAGCCCCAACACAGCCCGGGCATTTGTAACAAGATTCAGTGATGCTTCCTTTCCCAGGCTCGATCTATCTAGCTGAAAGCCGGAGAACACTTGCTACGTACGAACGAAATACGTGGAAAGTAAAGCGATTCAGGGTGTGACATGTTATCCGACCATATGATGCATATATGCGCCACCTGTGTGTGTGTGTGTACTTTGGTTTTATCGCGCAAAGACAGACGGGACACGGTATTGGGTAGGAACAATATGTTGTTGGAACGGCCCGAGAGGATGAATAGTCGCACTCTGGAGGATTCAAGGGGGGCTCTCACGCGCAAGACCTGGGCGATACTGATCGATGCTCCGTTGGTGCACCCCTGTAACTTCTGTGATAACGGCCAAAAAGTGTAAGTGCTACCCGAAACTGAAACCTCGGTCCCGATCGTCACTTGCGTCATCAGACTTTGTTCTTGGCGGTTGAGTGATCATCATTTCACCCATGCTGGTATGTAATGGCACAAGTAATTGGTAAATGCGCCCTGTTTACCCAGGCCACCAAATTCTGCCTTTCCAAATCGCAAATGGAATACGTGCAATTGTAGCCCATGTCTTAGCACCAATCGCACAGCATATAATACTTTGTGATGCGTGGGCATGCATATACTCTATCATGCCCTCAGCAAAAACAGGCTGAAACACTCAAACTGACGTCCTTGAGCTGCTAGAACCTACCTATTGATGACCCACGTGATCCTGGCCCCCTAGGCTCTCATCCACCACAACCCCCAAGACGCGCCCCCAAATTCAGTTTTTACGCACATAAACATCTAATATGCCTCATGCTGCTCGGTAGGCTCTTTTAGGCTAAACTCCCGAGCTTCCTAACGATCGCGCCTGTTGACCCGTTCTGAATTATTAGGAAAGTGTCACGCAAGCGACAGGCCCCCGGGACGGCGAGCACAATTAGTAGCCCAACGGCTTCTCCTTCCGTTGGATCCAGCAACACGCTTATCCGAGGCGGACGGACCTTGAGCTATGTGCTTTCCAAGACTCACCCTGTGGAGCTCTCGCAAGTTCTCCAAACTGCTGTCCAAACTGCGACGCCCGGTGAAATCCAGGCGGTCACGAAGCTTCTCAGCCCACTCTTCCCTAAGGCCCTTGATAAGAAAACGTGCTTGCGATGCGACAAACAGTATATCGAGGCTCAAAACGCCGATAGGTCGTGCCAAGTCGAGCACTGCGCTGATCCTGAAGATTACGATGATGAAGGCAGTTACTTTGACGACTACTCCGACTATGATAGCGGGGTCGAGCGGTATCTAGTCATCTACCCGTGCTGCGAGGAAGTGTACGACGAAGACAGTGATGAAAGTCTAGAGCGATACGTTTGTTACAGAACCCGGCATACGACCGACCCAGCCAAGGTTGACGATCGCGGATACATGAAGAAGTGGGAGGAGCACCAGGCAAAGCGGGCTAAAATTTGGGGCGATTGATCCGGTCTCGCCCTATCGAATGACGCGCCATATATTGTAAGCGTTGATACCGGGCACATATGGTATACCCTCACTCATTTCAGTAGCTTATTCATTTCGTTCAAACAGCCGCATATCGTTCCGTTCTGAGTATAATATTAGTGCTTTCAGGGTACTCGTTTGTTTCTCTAGGTTCTCTGTTAATATCAAGTGCTCGTGCTTAAGATCCCGCCAGAACATGAACATGCGCGGTTTCAGGTTGGAATGGCAGATCTCTTGAATTGCGATCTATAATAAAGCGTTGAACAGCTCCCTTGACTCTACTTTGCTTTGTTCAATGCCATTTAGCTGAAGTGAGAGCTACCAGCCGACTTAATTATTATTGAGTGGTCGTTAAGTGACATTCCGTGACGCAGCCTGAGGAGGTAACGGAATTAGTTCCGGTCCGTGCCCCTCATGGCGGTCGGTGCATACACACAACTCACGCGACTCACCACCTCTCACTCTCGACCACACTCGCGCCGACCGCATCTCCATACCATTCATCCCATCTCGTATCTACTCCTTTCCTTGCCCCTCTTTTCTTTTTCGCCCGCCCACCCTCCCGAGCTCTGCTCACGGGCGTCCCTGGTGCACCCCCGAGTCGTCTTCGACGACCCTGGGTTCCCCACACACCACTTCCTGTTTTGGCCTCGACCCCCTCTCATCCTCTCTCTCGACCCCGTTTCCCTCCTCTTTCTATATGTATTTACCGAGTCTATACAACCCGTTCCCATAGTATTCAGACCACCTCCATATCCGCCAATAGCTCAGGACCAGATTGATCATTGGGCAAAGTTTGACCCCTTTCAGAGTTGGGGTTACGGTGTATTATAATAATGCTCGCGACCTCGTTGATGCCTATCTGTCCTACCGCCCCTCTTGCTTATTTTACTGACGTAGTGGTGACAACACGATGGGAACCCTCGTTATTCCGTTTCCGTGTATCCCAACGGCGGCACTGAAACCAAGGGATCTTGTATGCGCTTGAAAAGCACTTGCCCATCGACCTATACAAGAGATGAATGGACGGAATACTTGAGAATTATTGACAGGACACGTAGAACATTCTAGTAGCGAATAGCTCGTCGTAGAGCAGGATAAGCATGGTTCGAACCTCGCATTAAAGTTTGATCGTTTGGTGCTTTGTCTGTTAGGTGCCAACCTTGCGTTGTCTCTGGATGGCACGCTGACAAGGAGGTAGGTTACACTCCCTGAGGGGGTCCGGAGACTCCCAGCATCAATCGCCTCTAGGTGAGCAACATTGCCTGGAATGTTCTGTATTGGGCGAACTGAATGAATGGAGCCAGTAGAAATAATGGTGCGAACAGCTCGATTCTATTACTCCCGTCTCAACCCCGTAAAGCAGTGAGAAAGTATAACTGGAGCCAAGATTCAATCCCGATTGTTTGCATAGATACGAATATGCCGTGCTGTCAAACTGCTCCAGTGGTGATACTGGCCTCGTGCCCTTAGGTACCGAAATAGTTAGTTCAATTAGTGCGAGCGAGTGGAACCCACCCGGTGCTAGCAATTTGGGCGCCCGGATTCTGGCGGGAAGTAGCTATATGCGTACACGATCCCATGGATGGCTCACGGAATTTTAAAGCTAAAACAAGAGCCCGGGGACACGTTTGCCGCTCCACCGCGGGCGGGAGATTTCATTTTGCGACTGTTGTTCAATTGTATGCACAACTTAGGTACACCACATTCGGTACGGACGTGTTGGCGTCGCGCTGCCTACCAGATGCATTCAAGCGAACTTGGACGCCACTCAGAATGTATGTAAATGTCAACTAAGGCGGTGATTATTCAGTCAAGTGACAAAATTCCAGCTCGTGACGAAAAGCGATTCAATGGCAAAGAATCTGGGGCACTTGTAATAAAACAAAGGTTCGCATGATCACGATCAAACGGTTATCTCCACGTTGAACAGTCGAGGTCTGTAGCCTTGGTGATTGACGCCTACAAGCCTGATTTCGAAGGGTTGTCCTTGAGCCAAACAACTGGGCGCATACATAAACTTTGGGCGATCTTAGATTCAGCAAGAGTGCGAACGGACTCAAGGATATAGGAAACTTCAAATTATGCTACACAGATAGATAAAGGCCAATGACCATAGGAACGAAGCGCATCATGTCGATGAGGAAAGCTCATACCGCAAATTCATAAAACAAAAGTGTGCGAGACATGTAATTCCGAATTTCCATGTAGACGACTGTGTGCGAAACAAGCACTGGGTGAGAAATGAAAAAAAGGATGAGGCAGGGGTACAACGAAATTGTGCCAAAAGTAACAATCAAAACATATCAATGCGGCAAATAATAACACAGGGATAGATGTACAACGTTGGGCGGCGAGCCGCTTTTCTCGCTGGAAGGACACAGAGCTACGAGCTGGAGCCTGAAGCAGGAGCCCCTGTTAACCCAAAGACACCAAGCGCACGCCCCCAGCTCCACGCACCCGCACCTGAAGTGGCATCTGTATTGCTCGACTGGGCCCATGTAATATCATGCGAGCTGGAATGGCTATCCCCAACGTTATCGGGAGAGCTACCTAGAACAGCTTCAGCGGGAGCCGAAGAATGAGAAGTGGGGGCAGGGCGTTCGGTCCCCGCGCGGTTGGCGGACGTGTTAGCGGCGGTGAGGGCAGCAATATCGGTTGTACTGCTCCGGCCTGCGGTGACCGGTCGTTCTGCGTCCATCGGGGGCTCGGGAGGCTTGATAGTCGATGCACCTTCGGAATCTCCGGACGTCGTTCGGTCCCGAGGCTCGTCAGGTTCGGGTTCGCGAACAGTGTTCGTTTCGGTCATGGTTTTGGCGTCCATAGTATCCGCCTCATGTCGCTCGGGCTCGGCGTCGATACTTTTGTCAATGCTCGGCGCGCGGGAAGGACCGTCGGATGATCCAATATATGTCGCACTCGCGCTATCACTTGCCCCAGTTCCGCCACCTCCACTGCTTCCTCCATTCGCACTCGTACTCTCAGTCCGTCGTCGGATTGGCTTGGGTTTGGGTTTGTCGCTCGAGTATCCCTGACGGTAGTCGACATATGCAGGCGGGACACATCGGATGGCGTCGGCTTCGTGGCTCCCACTCCCGCTTGACTCAATGACGAGGCTTACACCCGCATCGTCTTCTTGATATCGTGTTGATGCAGATGAGCTCGAATGGCCGTGTATGTTTGACGTCGAGGCCGAGTTCGAACGCGAGGCAGGGCTGATGAGAGGGCGAGAGGTGCGTGGCGAGGTCGGGCCATAGGAAACCGAGTGGGCGTGAGCGAGGAGAGCGGGCTGCGGTGCTGGGGGTGACCCCTCTTCCCCGGACTGTGAATGGTCGTTTGTCACACGAAGTGAAGTTGATTGTCGACGTTGTCGCGATTTCTCGCTCTCCACGGGGCGTTGGTCGACTATGAACGGCGTTACACCGCCTTCCTCATCTTGGGAGTAGCAGCCAGGACCATACGCACGCGATCCAGAGGGCTGCTGCGCATCTTGTTCCGGATGCGAATCGCTACCCCTCGAAGAATGAGAGTGGAAGGAGGTGGGATGGAGATATGGCGGTACGCCCGGCCATCGCGGAGAGTTTGTGTCTTCGTCGAGGTCCACATGCCCGCGGGAACCTGTAAAATATACATCGAGGTAAATATGCCATAAGCTAAACTCCGATTTTGATCGAGCAGACTTGCCCCTTCTAGAACGTGGGATCACACGCTGTCCGTGCCTTGGTTCTCCAAACACCCGATGCGCGTATCCCTTTTCGTCGTCGCGGTCCTCCTGCTGTCCCCTCCACCAGCGGTAAAAAACATATCCAGCAGCCATGAATAGGAGCTTGGAGCCTAAGATCGCGCCGATTATCGCACCTAGTGTATGCGCCGAGATCGAAAGATGCATTGATCGAAGCGTAGAAATTCCGATGTGAGGTGAGATGGAAGGCGGAATTATCAGACAATGTGGCGCACCGTCGCAATAGACTCACCAGCCAAAGCCCCCTTCGAGATACCAGTCGAGTTGACCTGAACGGGGTATCCGGTTGGGACAGGCGCTGTGGTGGTGGGATTGGGGGTCGCGTTTCTCCAGGCACCTAGGGTTCTAGCGTCAGAAGCACGTTTCGAGCACGCTCACGGCCAAATACAAACCCGCAAAGTCCCATTTCCCGGCCAGTGGCTCTACTTCGGACCAAGCTGGGAGATTAAGGGCCAAGATGTTGCTGCGTACGCTAGCGTCATAGCTGAATAAAGCGTGGACTTGTTAGCATAGTGTAACCTTGGAATAAATAAATGCCACTTGCGTCGTGATTGGATCTGGGAGCGTCTCGCAGTTCTTCTCAAATCCCGTGAACGTTGTCGAAACTAGGTCAAAGGTAATGTTATATTGACAGGACCTAATTTATAAGTTGAAAAAAGTGAGCTAAATCCGTAGTTATTGATGAGAAAGGGCGCATACCAGCATGCACTCATGAGGGCAAATGTTGGGCTTCCACAGCAACACGGGGCGAGAGCCGATCCAGGGCCATTATCGCATGTATATCCTCGAGGGAGAAAATCGAGCTTATACGAAGCGTCACAGACGCGCAATACATCTTGCACAAGCTCGCAGGGGTTCTTGCCGTCGCTGTTCTGCATCCACCTAGTGGGGGGCTCAGCAATGTCGGCAAGTGGAGTAGGCGCTGAATACATACAACGTCATACTCCCATCCGCGCACTCCGTCGGAGACTGGTGCGTCTCGCTGCGAACAGTATGGACAAGCACCATTGCAAGCGCAAAGGACATAAACGTTCTAGCCATGATCGGTGAGCTCAGATGCAGGGAAGGCGCCGGCCTAGCGAGGGGAGCGTAGAGATAGCCGGAGGCCCCAGAGCTCTGAGATTGTCACATGCGAAGGTTTTGTAGCTTGGCAGATGCTGAGCGTGTGTTGATTACGCCATAGTTTAGTTGTATCGCTGGGGCCAACCACGTGGCTAATTAGAGCGATAATCGCGACCAATACCCAGTTGGGCATACACAACTGTCAAACAAGGCGCCGGAGGACCAGGAGAACATTCGACATCATTTCAGGGATTATCGTACGGCCTGGAGGTCGGAGATATCAATGCGTGTTGAGGGCGTGGGCCGAATAGCCATATTCGACAGTATGGATTCGCGGAGGTTATGCAGCCGGAATCGGCTCGGCAACGACACGAGGCGTCGAACCAAGGGCAGTAAGTGGCATAGCGTGCCTTGTGCTCTCCCAGCTACCGCTAGACTCTACAAAGGTAAGAGAATCGGTTTGTAGCACTAGCATCAACAATGTTGTCGGGATGAAGTGGTTGCTGGCTTTTATTACATAATCGTGGAACTTGCAGCGCTTGCTCCCTCCCCGAAGCGCCACTTTAAACTCTCCTGGGGGTGTATCGCGCCCACCCAGTTTGATTTTATCTTCCAGCAGGTTCTCGAGGTGCGAAACTGCCTCGAAACAAAACTTAGGTTTTGGTGACTAGGGTAGAGTCGATTCTGTTCGTCTCCCCCAGCCTTTCAGCAACCAGAGGATAATGTCGGGCCCTTGGTGGCGCTGAGCATGTCCCGGCTCCGCCCCCATAGCTAATCTACGCGATATTCGTGTTGAAGTTGGGCAGTAGTATTTCATTTCGGACACTTCCCCGCAACCGCCCGACACGGGTTATCAAGGGCACTTGACGAATTCTCTGATCACGGATGAGCGACCCATTTATTACAAAGCTGCACCCCATACAAACGTGTCTCGATTCATGTCTAGTATTGCTTGCGTTTATAATGGTTTCTCGGAGGCCGTTACCCGTTGTGGAGCTCAATAACACGATGCAGCAGGAAACATACCTGGTTCTCAGACTGATCCGATGGTGGTCGGGCTGTTCACTTTCACAATCTGATACTCTAGCTTCTACCTCGTAAAGGGGTAAATCAGGCCATACTTTTCGCTGTTGCTAATTTTTCAAGCGATTGCAATTTTATGACGATAGGTTGCAATATCATTACGTTACGACTAGATGACTTGTCGAAGTTATCGTGTGTCGCCTTGCCACTGAAATTCGGGAGCACCTTGCGCTCAGGTATACTCCTCGGACCGCCGTTTTCACCTTTCCAACCAACTTACATGGACATCGATCAGGAAGGTCTATTGGAGGTTGCCGATAATCTTGTACGATGTTTTTACCCAACTGAGTATACTTGGTAATAAAGTGGCGTGGAGAGCTGTATTGCTAAAGTAGTTTATATGGATTGCATCAATCCCAACGATAAGCTTTCTTGACAGGAGCCGAGTAGCATGCCCACGGCTCCAAGCCGTCGCCCAACGCCGTTTCGCGTTGTTTCACATCGGGAGTTTGGCCCATGGCTAGGCCGAGTGTCGTGCTGGAGCCTGATCAGTTTGTTCGATTGGGCTATCTTGCGGCTGAGCAGTGCAGTGCGGGAAATTTCTGCTTTCGGGCTTGTCTCTGCACCACATCCTTCTCTGCAAATCGTCGGAGAAGACGCGTAGGAAGTTTGGGCACTGTGGGCTGTTGATTGTGGAGCGTGGGGCTTCAGACGAGATCGTTCCGGAAATGACGTTGTGTAAAGTTTAAGCGTCGCGCAACAGGTTTGTTTTACGAGGGCTAGCCAAGAAAATGGAAGTAACTAGGTGATTGGTACTACCATTTTAGGAGCATATAGGAATGTAGCTGTGGAGCGTCACCACCTTGATGCCACAAGTTGTCTGGGCAAGTAACGATCGCGAAGTCTTCTATCAGCTACACGGGAAAGTTGGATTAAAATATCATATTAGTACAACACGGGTGTTGTTGTCGAGTAAGAAGTCATATAATAGCTGCTCGAGGCTCTTTGCTCCGGTCCTTCGTGAGCCTCGGGGCGAATGGCGATTTTGTGTCACGTGCTGGAGAGTTTTTTTTTGAATACGTTATATTGGCTACTCACGTGCTGGAGAGGATGGACAGCGCTGACGATTGGCCAATGCACCACAAGCGGGCTTTTACCTGGTACAGTACATGTAGACAAAATGACCCCTAATCATTTGCTAACATGTACACGGTTTCAGTAAGTTCCATGGGAGATGTGCATACGACTTGAAGCGGTTTGGCACATAATTCGGCATGGTTTGCAGTACATCGCCGCCGGTAGTATTCTTAGCCTACTCGTCGAACGTGATTGTTGGGGGCTAGGC
Organism: Ceratobasidium sp. AG-K; assembly: GCA_037039685.1. Taxonomy (NCBI): domain Eukaryota; kingdom Fungi; phylum Basidiomycota; class Agaricomycetes; order Cantharellales; family Ceratobasidiaceae; genus Ceratobasidium; species Ceratobasidium sp. AG-K. Next base: position 2,190,850 of record JAWNGF010000007.1, on the reverse strand, counting down.
TATTCATCAGAATTGATGGGTCAAGGACTCGAATTTACACTCCGGTGTCGATCCCATTGTATTTGTCGCCCAGAACACGCATAATGCGCGCCTATGTTAGAGTGCGCCAAGCACTTAGCACTGTTATCATTCCAACTGGTCACCAGGGTCATCTCGCGCCGACCTGCATGGGGATGGACCGGAGACGAACAGGCGGGCCGGTTGCTGGCCCTCACTATAGATGCCCTTGTATGCCATCGTGAGGTCTCGTCGTGATTCCGTGATCGTAGGTGATTGATCGGGCCCCGAGGAAGGAGGGAGTGCAAAGCTAAAGCAGGGTGTAAGTCTAAGGGTTGGAATCGGGCTCCAAAGAGCCCGTGATTGTGGATGATAGTTCTAGCAAGGTTGATGGAGGTGGCTTGACTATTTTGGTAGCACGAGGGTAAGCGCTAGATTTTGTCGTGAGCTCGGTCCCTCGAGGCTTATCACTGGATGAGCGAATAGAGGCAGGGAAGACGTGTGGGTCCTTTGTGGTTTCTCACTAGCTCCATAGACATCCCGGTGCGTGGGCTACCCAGTAATTAGAATAGTGGTGCTACTACATTTGACGTTGTAAGGTGTGGGAGAGCTCGGATAGAAAAGAGATTGCGTAATGGAGCTCGGGGATCGCGCTTCTCCGAGGCGCGCTTTGTTGCTCAAGTCACGTGGGAATCTCCTTGTCATCCCGCCCATCATCGCTCTGGATCTCGTTGCTCCATTTGGATCCTATGACAATCCCTTAGCGCTTGGCTCTACTAGTTTCGCATCTATTTGCGACCCAGTATTAGTTCTTTCTTATTATTACTATTTGTTTTATATCTTATTATGGGAGTTCCGGGCCTTTGGGATGTAGGTGCAATTCATGCAACGCTGGCATCTAAGCTAACATCGAGCAGATTATCAGACACACTGGGAAATCTGAAGCTCTTGCGCAGCTAGCTCTAGAAGGGTTTAGGAGAGAACGATCAGCCAGTGAGTTGAAAGGTGCGCCTCGTTCTTTCATCGTCCAAGTGCTCTTTCTCGCCTAACCGCCGTAAACCCAGGTCTCCCAAAAGACACGCCACACCCTCGAGCTCTCAGGATAGGCATTGATGCTTCTATTTGGTTCTTTCATGCTGCTTATGGCCGGGAGGGAGAAAATCCCGAACTGCGTACCTTGTTTTTCCGGTTAGCTTGACAGCCTTGTATCGGCAAGGTCAATATACTTACCTAGATTATAGACTGGCTAGACTTGCTTCGTATACGTTCTGTCCTTTGTTTGTTTTCGATGGTCCGCAACGTCCCAAGACCAAGCGGTAAGCGCACAATGTTGCCTCTTCAGCGGGCTTGTACTTATGGTGTCACTCAGTGGCAAGACGATCAACACACGGATGAATTCACTCGCACCCGGAATGAAAAACATGATTTCTGCCTTTGGGTTCGAATGGCGAACAGTGAGTCGTTAATTCCCGATGTTAGCTGCCCTCGCCGACGTATTTCCAAGGCCCCAGGAGAGGCCGAGGCCGAGCTAGCATATCTCAATAACATTGGAGTTATCGATGCAATCCTCTCGGATGATGTGGATAATTTCTTGTTTGGTGCTCGAGTAGTCATTCGCAAGTGAGTATTGCCATGCTATCACAGAGATTGTTGCCAGTTACCCATCAATTACTCATCCGCTTAACGTGTCATAGTCCTTCCGGAAACTTGTCCGGAAATCGTGGTTACCCTGCCCTAAATCAAGACGGTAAAGACGACGGCGTCCATGTCATGGTATACCGAGCGGACGATATTGAGAATGATCCTGCGTGCAAGTTGACTCGTGGAGGGATGATCCTTATTGCCCTGCTTAGTGGAGGGGATTACGATCAAGTAAGTGAACATACTGGTATCCTGGGTTATTTTTAAGAGCTGCAACTGAACTACTGTAGGGCGCAAAACGATGCGGACCTAAAACAGCACTAGCATTGGCGCAGCGCGGCCTCGGAGATGAACTTCTAGATGCATTTCAGACATTTTCGCCTGAGAAATTTGCCGACTACATTCCGGCCTGGAAAGACGCAGTCGTCGAAGCGCTTCGATCCGGCTGCGCCAACATCGATGGCGGAGGGGAAGATGATCTCGGTGACCCGGACGAGGAGAGTCAGGAAACGGCCGTTTCTGCCAGTCAGGACGCAGAACTGCCCGCTAGCCAGGGTAGCAAAGCGGGAGGCAAAGGAAAGGGTTCGAGCAAGGGGAAAAAGAAGAAGCCTCCTGCAAAGCGGCAGCCCGCTCTTGCCGCCGCTCTCGCAGCCAGTGACTTTCCTGATCTCGCCGTTCTCGAGGATTATTGCGCCCCTTGGACCTCCGAACGAGCTTTCTCCGCAGGCACCGCGCCTGGTCCCAGTTTTGATGACGATCTCCCGTCTGCCAGCCAAGCATCGGCGGTAACTTCTTCTCAAACTTCCACCAAATCCAACTCGAGGTCAAAGAAAAAGGCAGCTACCTTGACCGTAAATTCCGTTGGCTCGGGTGGACTCACTTCTGATGTTCGTATTGGCTGGACGGGCGAGCTCGCTCTGGGGGCACTGGGACGTATTTGCGAGCAATATTTCGAATGGGGCGTGCGCGAAATCATTCAGCAGCGGTTTCGTACCATCCTGTGGCCTGCAGTTGTATTACGAGTGCTCCGGCGAGCGGTCATGGAGCGAGAACACGCAGGCTCAAGCTCCTCCACGCGCGAGGTTACGCCTAGACCTTCTACCCCGACCCGGAGCCAGTCAAAGCAGGTCATACCAGGAACTCCACGCAGACTTGTCAATAGATACTTTGGAGGAGACTCGGATTCTGATTCGGATGATGGTATTCATTCTGGGGTTGTTCGGAGCGCCAGTACTAGCCGAGGGGGCGATACAACGCCAAGAGCGAAACGCACCATTTCTCTTGAGGGCGAGCAAGTGGATACGCGCCAGCTCTTGCAAGCCATTCGCGGTGAGCGCCAGCATGTCTCAACCGATCGATTGCCGGAACTCCGTGTCGAAGTGTTGCCCGGGCACTTGGCACGACTAGCTGTTCGACAACTCCTTGGCACGCGCGACCCTGCCCTGCTGGCTGGTACAATGTTCGATATGGAAGGCTCCGCGACCAGAGATGCAGGCGACGAGGATCAAGACGAGGAAGAGGATGAAGGGGAGAGTACAACGAGGAGATTAAAGCTGGTTGATCCATCTGCCCCAGTTCGAGTATGGGTGCCTGCCGAATTGGTGCGGATCGTTCATCCTGAACTCGTGCGTACATGGGAGGAGAGAGGAACCAAGACCAAGTCCAGGTCGAAAGCCACCGCCGGATCGACTACAAGGCGGAAGGTTGGCGCAGGAAAAGTCGGTGATAGCGTTGCGTCCAAGGGAGGGTTAGCTTCGAAGGCCAAAGCCAAGGGGAAGAGTGCGAGTACTGAAACAGAGAAAACAAAGAACATTTCGACAACACTCAGCGGGGACGAACTTGGCGAGCCGACCGCCAGCATCCGGTCCTTGTCAGGACCAGCTTCGAAACCCCGCAGCAATTCGATTCCTGTTCGTAGCACAAGTCCTCTGGCACGCAAAGCTCCTACTAAGCCCACAAGACCTAAACCTTTGAGCAAAATCCCTCAGTCGACCTCCGCTTTGGTTCCCATCCCTGAGAGATCTTCATCTCCATCCCTTCTCCCAGAACGCTCTTCATCACCGCCAATAGTACTTCCTCCCCCTCCGGGTCGCCCACAGAAAACCATCTCTGCCCCTGCGCGTATTGCTGCTGCAGCCCCGAAAGGCTCAATCTCACGGATACCTGGCGTTGAATACGTTCCAACGCCTCCTCGACGCAGTGGAGCTACGAACGGTCTAGGCCCCGCGAGCGATTCCTCAGAACTCGAAGATGTCAGTTTTCAGACCCTTCTCTCCCGACCCAAGAAACACGTTGCACTAGATTCTCATCCCGGCCTGGACTCGGGCTCCGACGTACCCAACAAGTCGTCTCGGAGGGCACTTTCGCATACTTCCCCGCGCAACTCGTCTGGCTCCGAGGTCGAGGACAAAGCAGCGAAGGGCAAGTCGGGAAGCGTAAAAAAGGCGGTTGCCTCTACTCGGCGGCCTGTTACTCGCTCACATTCCAGCAGCTCCGAGGTTGAAATCCTGGACCTAGCAACTCCTCGGCCAGTGAAACACAAGTCACCCCTCATTCAAGATCGTCCAGCAGAGAGGCCGGACCAGGTGCGGAGAAAGAGCCGCGAGCAAACTTCACCACACGCATCATCCTCCTCGGAGAACGACCACCCCAAACCCAGACCTGCAAGACCGGGAAGCAAACACATGGCTCGACCTATTGCGGAAACATCTCGACTGCGCGAAAAATCGACCAACCTTGGTGCCTCTTCCAGACCCGCTCCAAGCAAATCAGTCTTATCTCTTGCTGCCGAAGCTGTGATCGAGATTATGAGCAGTTCTGATGATGGTGGAATGTCTTTACTGCCGCCAGTCCTCGCTGCAACTACCAAGGTGCTACGGCCAGTTGCGGCGACCAGTCGAGCCACTAAGCCACCACCCATCACGCGGTTGGACAAACCCGCGCGGACGCCAACTGGTTCGCGAGCTCCAAGTCATCCTTTGGACGTTGGAGAAACGAGTGTACTTGATCTGATTTCAGATTGAAACCTCTTGCCTTCGTGGATATTAAGATGCATACCACTTTTGTATTTTCAGAGTTTGTTTGGATGTAATTCGTTCAGTGCGTTAGAGACCTCTACTGGAAATAATATATTCGACGCCTAATAAAACCGGGGTTGTCCGCTCCTTTGTGTTCAAGCCACTTGACTTAAGCAGGCTTCCCACGTTCAGAAGGCGACCGCACGCATCTGAAATGCAACGGAGGCTGTACTTTATTCCTTCGTGAACGCGGCGCTCAAGAAGCTGCGTGCTGTTGGGTATATGCAGTCATAGGATGCGTGTGAATCAAAGAAGCATGATGTGGATGACGAGGCTGAATCAAGGCCTACCGTAAATGGCTTGCTCCTTTACGCCAGCCGTCAGCATTAGCTTACTCGGGATCTCGTGCTGGAGACTGATGGCCTGGTAATACATGTCGCCCTCTAGGTTGGTAGTATCAAATATTACCAGTGGCCAGTTATATTGTATGCATATGCATCACTGTACGACCAGCTAGCCCTCAAGCCCCGATTTCAGACCATTGCAAATGCTATTCTGCGAACTGCGGCAAGTTGCGCGCATGTGATCAGCTGTATGCACAGCATGCATGGTGGTTAGACTCCTAAATTTGACATATTGTCGGCTTTTTCGTCGACCTCTTCATATTCAACAATACAAAAGCCCCTTTAGAAGTTGCAACCCCGGGTGAGGTTCGGTGATTGGCACCAGCACGAGGTTGGGGAGGCATTTGGAGCAGTATAAAGAGCCAACCAGACGAGCCCTCCCTTCGGCCAAACCACCCCCAGTCTCAACATGCGCTTTCTATTCATTGTAACTTTCGCTTTGTCCTCTGTCCTTTTGACTGCTGCGTTTCCCACTCGAGAGGGTGGGCTCAGCGACCTCGACGCTCGTGCTTGCACTTGGCGCGCGTGCGTAGATAGTTGCTGTGCTAAGTCAGGGTGTAACGGTTAGCTCTCTCTTATTCAATCGTGTACAAAGCTGAAAGAACTTCTAGGATACTTACATTGCGGAAACAGCAAGGTTTGTTTACTGGCTCTGTACCCTAGGGTAGCGTGATGCGGTTGGTTTGATGCTGACGATTGGCTTCGATATTTAGTGCGTGAATGGGGAATGCGATTGTGAATGCAGATATAACTGAAGGATGAATGTCTATAATCAACTATAAACGTCGCTTTATATCTTCTGAAAACTTGATCTTGAAAGACCTATTTATGTATGATTGGTTGCGTCGGCATGAGTTACCGGAGTCAGTGAGAGTAGGACGGTAAGGTACTCCCAGGTGACACAAACGTTTCCCGCGCCGATAATGGCGGCAAAGAGTTACGAAACATAGGGACGGCTTCTCACGACCTATGAAATGCGCAAACACTCTAAAGGGAATGTATATTATGAAAGAGTGAAACGAAGGGGGCAATACAAATACAATTATCAAGCCCAATCCCCAACCTGACTCGGTCTATCTCCGTCAAGAAACTCAACTACGTTACAGGAAGTACAAAGCTCGTTTTTATAATCCCTGCTTTTCTGCCCTGATGAAGGAGGTGCCATGAAGAAATCCGGTTGCCAAATTGTAAGCGTTTGGATCAGGTGCTTTTCTAGGTACCGCTTGAAGCTATCCAAGTGGATGCGGCAATGGAGTACGTATAGGTGGCTAATACTAAGGTACGCATCACGGACTTGATTTTGGTCCTGGCAAACCTCATCTGCTTTGGATGGTTGGAAGTCTGGTTCTTCGTGCCACGGCGAGTTTTCTAGGACCAAGACTTTAAGATTTGGAACCAGGTCAAGCGCTTTGATCAGAGATGTACACGAAACTTCTGTATAAACTAGGCGAAGACTGTGTATATTGGAGCGGGCGAAAAAGGCCATGACTGTGCTGTCAGGCTCACCCAGATCTTTTAGCATATAGTCGTTCCCGGTTAGAGATAAGCGCAGTGGTCTCATACCGGGAGTTATCCACCGAAGTAAGCATCCAAGGACATGGATACTTATAAAGGCTACATCCAGTACATCGAGTTCGTCCAGGAGGACTGGGGTCACCAAAGCGTCGGATGGACGGGAATCATAAGGAGGATTATCAAGCTGGAAAATCCGTAATCTAGGGCTGGATGCTAATATAGCAATAAGGTGTTGCTCGGAGATGGTGATATGCGGATTAATGCCGAATGTTAGACGCAATTCGACGAGTCCATGGTAAGCTGCGCTGTTCCAGTGAGGGTACAATCCCTGTAACTGTAGAGTCGTAATCCCTCTCCAAAGGTTCTCTAAGAACTCGTATGATTGATCTAAATACACCTCGCTCGCGACAGATCCCTGGTCTTCATGGTCATAGTTAAGTTCCCTAGATCGGATTAAGGTGGGAAACTCTTCAGATGTGTTTTTAATCGTAAGCTGGGTGAGCTTTCCGGGTGTGCATGACTTGATACAGCTGTTGAGGACTAGAATGCTGCTTGAGACATCGTCCGCCGGTGGCACACCTCCAGCGAGCAGTTCCAAGGCCCTGATCCGCGGGGCAATCGAGGCAAGAAACTGCTCAAGCCCACCCCGAATTTCATCGTTGAATTTTCCAAGCGGTTCAAAGCTCATGGTGTGTATGGTAAGCGGTGCATGTTCCGCTCGAGCCGCGTGAACTATTGCGCGAGCCAGCAAGCCTTGGTGGAGTGGGTGGCATGGAGCGAGATCGATATGAGACCAGAGTGTGTGTGAGGAGAATGCGACTTGGCGCCAACGAGAGCAAACATGTGAAAGTAGATCAGGATATTTTGGGAACGTGACTCTTTTGTGGTTGGTGCAGGATTGAGCATCAAGCACGAGGCGGAAAATGCGAGCCAAGATCTCAGATGGGAGGAGATTGATCGGTACAAGAGTGGTAATATAGTTCCTAGAGCTGCTAATCGCCGCCTTGGCCTGCTTGAGCCTGAATGCGAGGTGATCGATCATTTGAAGTTCGTTGACCACACGATCCGAAAGAGCCTGATGAATACTATCGATCTGTTTTCCATGTGCAAAACAACCCTGTAGAGCAGTACGCGTCATGAAGATGTTGGCCGGCGGCGGCGAGTTCTTGGATCATTTTGATGTTTGGTGGTCGTGATAAGGAAAGGAATAGATACGAAGGTTTATAAACGCTTGGCGCTATGCTGACATACTCGGTGAATTAGTAACTTAACACTGATGAGACACCAGTATCACGTTACGCATTCCGAAATATATTTGAGCTTTCATAGTGAGTGAAAGGTTGAATATATGCCATTTAGTTTCGGGGCTACGTGACTACAAAGACTTGTGAGGTGGAAAGTTCGCTTTCCAAAGGGCCTCATGCGACATCTCGCCCTCAGCATACCACTCCCGTTTCCATATAGGTGTTTTCATCTTGACTTGCTCCAGGATCCACTCGCAGACGTAAAAGGCTTCGCGACGGTGTGGGGAGCTGACTGCGATAATGATTGATGATTCGCCTACTGGGACGGACCCAAGGCGGTGGTGAATCGCAATTCGGGTCAGATGAGCTGCACTCGTTCCGGCTGGAGTCGAGGACGTAGGGCCAAAGTCATGAGGCGGGATATCCTAGTTGTGACCCTTGAGACGGGAAACATGCACCTAAGCGGGATCAGCGTACTAGTTTACGAGCGTCGCTTGCAATTTTAGCTAGAGACTTGATGGCCAGCTTCGAATATGCTTCGTACTCTAGTCGAACCACCTCTTTGCCTACAATAATGACATACCCAAGAGTAATGTTATCGAATGAGGAGAACCTCTATACCCATGTACGGGTCACCCACCGTTGAAGTTATCGCGCGTGGTGCCCACAAAGACAGCCACCGCTCCGGCTCCGTTGTCTCGAACGGAGTCCATGATTTGGTTCACGTCCAGTGTATGATGAGTTAGGGAAAATGAGTCCAGTGTTGAAGGTTCCGTCAAGTTTGCGTCAAATGATTCGGAAGTGGTCATATCGGTCGTATCTTGTTTGACTGGTAGGTTATGATGAACGGGATTTCGAGTCCGTAGATTGTAAGAGCGTAGATTGGTCTAGGCGTGTTGAGGATATCAGACGATTAATGGGGTATATACGTTTAATATGTAGTTGAGTCCTAGTCCAAGTTACGAGTCGTATTGTATGTCTCGCTGTGCTCACTGTAAATCACCCTGCTAACGATGGACGGGAACAAAGTGCAATCAGAATTTGAAATATGATCGAGGCGCTGGTAACGCTTTGATCGCGTCCGTCCAGGTCTCGTTACGGCCGCGACATGCGAACCCACACCACCTCTCAGGTTCTCATAATCGGCCTTATTTTTCATGTAGCCTATATATACACCGTTTTCGATTGCTACTTTACTTCGCCTGTCGTCCATGGCATGCGCCAACACCGCATAGTCTGGCCACACAACGCACCGAAAAAGGCTCCTGCAAAACGGGTCGTTTTAATCGTTGGTGTGTAGGACCATTCGAACTGACTGGCAATGTATCTGATTTCAAGAACCTCCTCAGGCGATGGCCTTCGTGCGGATCTCTTATTCAACCAAAACCCGTTTCCAAATATTCCGGGTTCACCGGCTAGCGTAGCGCCTTTCCTGCGTTCGGTAGCCTCAGAACGCGGGGCGTTTGGTGTCAGCCACACAAGAGTACCCACGGAGAGTAGGCCTGGTCGTGAGTCCCCTTTTGCTTTGGTCCAATTGAGTCATGCACTGATGGCGTGGCAATTGGTAAAACAGACGTGGCGCTCATTGGTGGAATGTATGAGGATGTTTCGGCGGTTACTAAAGGTGAGTGCAAGCCGAATCTGAACTTCGTCGTATGCTTAATTTATTACCAAGGTTGGAAGACGAATCCGGTATGTTCTACTCAAGATGGTTGACCATTGCTTTCTAAGTTGCGCTTGTCTCTTAGGTCGACTTTGATTCTGTGTTCAACAAGTCCAGTCATACTTTCGCGTATGGTTCCCCGGATATTGTTCCGATGTTTGCTCGAGGTGTACATCCCGAAGACAAGGTTTCTAGTTGGTGTTACGATGAAAGCGAGGAGGATTTTACAAAAGGTGCGTAAACTTCGGCACCAGTTTCCCTAGAACACACATTCCATACATATCATGCTCCCTACCTTGCAATGCTACCCGCTTCGACACGGAGCTTCTAATTTGGTCGTATCTGACGCTTCATTCACAGATGCCAAAGAACTTGATACATGGGTCCTTTCTCGTCTACAGGAGACGCTACAAAATGCCACTCAACACCCGGGTTCAGCCCTAGACCGAGGCTTGCGCCAAGAGGGAATCGTTATCTTTTTACATCTGCTAGGACTAGATACCACGGGTCACAGCTACCGGCCGTTTTCCAAGGTACGTACATTGTAAGCGTTAGTTGGGGTTTCTCTCATCAGCTCAACTGCAGGAATACATGGAAAACATCATCCATGTAGATAAAATCGTCCAGGAAGTAGAAAGGTTGATGCTTGAGTTTTACAAACGAGATGATACTCCCCAAGGAGACTCCGGCACGGCTTTCGTATTCACCGCTGACCACGGGATGAGCGTTATTGGAAACCACGGAGATGGAGGTACGCAGCATGTTTCTATTTCCTCTGACGTTGCACTCACTCGTGCAGACCCGGACAATACCCGTACACCTCTCATTGCGTGGGGGTCAGGAATCCGTGGCCCCCTTCCCGATCCGAAATCAAACTCGACCCACGATGCCTATTCGAAACCCGCCTGGGGTGTTCCGCTGACAAATCTCGCTCGTGCGGATGTTCAGCAAGCGGATGTCGCAGCCCTCATGTCGGCTTTGTTAGGTGTTGAATGGCCCGTAAATAGGTGTGTTTTGGTGGTGCTTTTTCGCCTTCTTTTGTTGAAGGTTATTGGGTAGTGTTGGAGTTGTGCCGGGCTTGGTAGAGGGACCGGGGTATATCAAGGAGGACGGGGAGCGGGGCGCCGAGCAGATGGCCCGCATTGCAGTTGTCAACGCTAGGGTAAGCTTTGAGCTTTCGCCCAATATCGCGCAAACTCACTCAGTCGATGAATTACAGGCTATCTTGGAACAATATCGCATGAAACACTGTAAGCACCGTGTAATGACCTTCGGCCATGACCACTCAGCTATATACCTTGGAAATAGACCATAAAGCCGCGCACCATCTACGATATAAATCGTTCCCGCCGCTTGAACCGGGAGCTGGAGGAGCGTTGCCACCTGGCGCGCTCCAGCTTCGCGAGATCGAGCGCTTGTTGGCAGCTAAAGATTGGCAAAGTGTCCGCCAAAAATCCCAATCCTTGATTGGCATCGCCATAGAGGGGCTGGGGTATCTACAACGGTAAGCATCCTAAGAAGATAGCAGCGTCGTATTCATTTTTCATGTTTCCTTCAAATTAGATATGACCGATACGTGCTCCGGTTTATTGTTACTATGGGATACATTGGGTGGATGCTTTTTTCAGCTCTGCACGTATTACACACCCATGTCGTTCCTCATTACCCGGATTCCGCTATCAATTCTAGCCCTGGTGTCTCGGCTCTCGATGTCCTCATTGGCACACTGTCACTATTGACCGCCGGGATATTCGCGTATCAACGCTCTCCGTGGACCTATTATCTCTATGTCGCTTTCCCTCTCTATTTCTTTAGGAGTATCCTTAAGGAAGGAAACGCGCTATTTGAGGTTCTGTCGCGCAAAATGGATTGGGGTACATTCCCAACGCCCGAAGAGGTACTTGCATGGGGCGTGGGATGTGCATTGGTTCTTGAATGCATGACGGTAAGTCCTTGCTACTCTCCTGTAAGGCGTATACTCACTGGTTTGGTCGTTGAAGCTCGCATATACCCACCGTGAGCTTTGGACCGTTTTGTTCATCGTGATTGGTGTTGCCTGGCCTCTCTTTGCGTGGCCCAAAGGCTTCTTTTTGCAAAACAGGTCACTTAGCCTGGGTTGGACGCTGAGCTGTCTCGGAACCGGGGTATTCACAGTATTGAGCGTCGAAAAGACGGAGAGTATTTTCCTCATGTAGGTTGATTACATTGAGTCATTTTGTTGGGCTAACAAATGTGTAGTACGCTGGGAGCGGTGGCGATCGTAGCCCTCGGATTCGCGGCTGACTTGGTAGCCGTTAGTGAGAATCCTGATCAGCCCTCACCGCGTTCTCGATGGTTGCGCGGCTCGACGAAGGCACAGGTCAGTCACCTAGATTTGAATTTGGATAAGAGCTAAAAAGCCTGCCCGTAAAGGTGGTCGCTATTTTGGCGGCGCTAGCGACTGCGATTAGCTCTATTCGGAGTCTACGAAGTAAACAGGGGCTGCCACTACCAAATCAGGTCGCTGGATGGGTCATCCTTGGTATGTGTTCCCCTTCATTCACTGTTCTGCGACTAAAGTTCTGCGTAGCATCGGGTGTCGCGATCCCAATGTTAATGCGTTCTAGCTCCACGACGCCCGTGTCAAAACTCCAGCAATATTTCTTGGCGTTTGGTCCGCTCTTCGTCTTGCTGTCTATCAGTACCGAAGGCCTGTTCTATGCCTCCTTTAGTTTAACGCTTTACTTGTGGGTGGAAGTCGAAGCTAGGCTCCATCGGCTAAACGCTCGAGTGAAGCCCGTCCCAAAACCCGTGAAAAGGAACATTGGTTGGAGAGCTGAAGCCTTGAGCAAAGCTCTGGGTGAGACCGATCCCATCCCGAAACCTAAACTAGACGTGGCCCCCGCCTCTTCGCGTGGACTGACCGGAGCGGACGTAAGACGTGCGCTGTTCTTTCTGTTTTTTGTTCAAGTGGCGTTCTTCGGGGCTGCGAAGTAGGTCGTTCTGGCCAATTTAAGATAGAGGTTTTACTGACAGTGCACCTTTTTCAGTGTCGCGTCTGTTTCGTGAGTTCGTTTGAATCCGTTACCCAATCAATCCAACTAAATTACTCCAGGTCCTTCTACCTCGAGCCCGTGTATCGTTTAATCCCGGTTTTCAATCCCTTCTTCATGGCGTCCCTCCTTATCTTCAAAATCGTTGCTCCGTACGTGGTACTTTCGACCGTGTTCGCTACTCTGAATAGGCGAGTTGCCCTTCCACCCTTTGCTTTGTTCAAAGTCGGCTTGGGTCTTACAGACGGTGAGTTGTTGTGTTGACTATATTATTGAAAGCTTGCTAAGGCGAGAACCACAGTCATGACTCTTACCTTCTTCTTCCTCGTACGCGACACTGGTTCCTGGCTTGAGATTGGCCAGAGCATTACGTTTTACGTCATTGCCTCCTTGTTATTAGTGTGGAGTGCAGGTATATGCGCTGCGGGAGATTGGCTCATGCGCGGGACAACATTCGGAGGGGATTTACCTGATAGCCTAGATGGCAGAAAACTTGATTAGTATAGACGCACATAAATGCATGCACTAGACTCTAGACTAAGTCTGCCAGCCCGATTCGAGCGGATTAAAGATGGAGCCAGGGTGTGGTTTGTGACGTCAGGGCTGGGCGGACGACTGGTAGTTGAGAAGCCGAAGGTTCAATCCTATTGGCATCACCGTTGGAGCCATTGGTCTTTTGGCACAACAACTTTTTCGCGAATAAAGCATTCGGCCACGTAGTCAAACTGCACCTCATTTTCCGATTGGGAGCCTGGATACCCATTCCCGCCACCTGCGCACCTTGTCCTCATCACTAACTTGGACGTAAATAAATGAGTCCGAAAATCACGTGTGGTAAATTGGCTCTCATTCGTCAACGACCACCCACTTCTTGCTCCAGCGCCCGGACCCAGTTTGAACATATTTCTTGGATACTTGTCTTATGTATTCTCGAGATCATCGGCTATAGGGTCGACACCCAAGCGAGTACTTGGCTTGAAATCCAGTCGACGTCTTCAACATACACAACAGAATGATGTCGAGTAACTATGTAAAGACTGACGTCGCCTTCGAGCACCGTGATTAATAGTTGGTAGAGATTATTCAGAGTGTCTTTATAGTTCTTCTTTCGCGCTCGCCGATCGTTATTTCGCTTTCTTTTCTGGGTGGGCGATGGTTTAATAAGTTTGAAGCGTTATTTATCCATATATAGTATACCTTTGATCGACGGCGACTCGCCTTCTGCCGGTCATGACAAATTGGATAGAACCAAGCGCGCTTGTTATCTTCGGGAATTGTGAACCCAGCCTCGATAACGCGACGAAGAGCTTATTGCTCGGATCTAAAACATTTCGTTCAAACAATCACCCATACAATCGAACAATGGTCATTGGATGATGAGCCTGCGTCGGTCGCGATGGGCGGGGTCCGGGGCCGGGCGGGGACGGTGATACATTATACAGGTGGGGGATAGCTCCAATTACGTCGGTCAGCTGTGTGTCACCATCGTGGCCGAACACTGTTTGACATCTTATCAACCTCTTTCGATATAACCCTGGGGGCGTGCTCATCCCTGCCAGTGCCAGCTCAGCTATCTGTTATTCAGACTTCTAATTTCTCACACCTACTACCACCATGACTGCGACTTCAACCCAACGACGCCGACTATTTCATGGCTCCGTTATTACACCTGTCTCTGTGCACAAGGCTGATTTTCTCCCTCGCACACTCTTGGCCGTCTCTCCAGAGGGCATCATTGAATGGATAGTCTCCGACGTGGATCCTTCGGAAATTCAACGCGTAGCGCTCGAGCAGGGACTCGTGCTGGACGATTCGGTTGACATTCATGAACTCAAATACGGTGAATGGCTTATGCCCGGCTTTATTGATACGCATACAGTACGTCGCGTGGCACGTGTATTTGCGCTTAAATACTCATTTTTTCCTCAGCACGCGCCCCAGTTCCCAAATATTGGAATGTAAGTCCACAATAAGTCGTGTGTGGCCTAGGTATTCATCGATTCCCAGTGGAGGACAGTACGAACTTCTCGACTGGCTCAATAACGTCACATTTCCGACCGAGTCGCGTTTTGCCGACCTCGACTTTGCCAAGCGCGTATATAGCTCGGTGGTAGACCGCGTCCTCAACTCTGGTGTACGTTGCTTCTACTTGGTTCATACATACACTCATATTTTGCAGACGACGACGTGTTGCTACTATGGTACGCTCCACCTCGAAGCGACTCAAGTCCTCGCCAAGATCATCCACGAACGGGGTCAACGCGCCTTTGTCGGGGTACGTTCGCATTCGAGTACGTCTACCAAAACTAACGTGTCCTAGAAATGTAACATGGACCGCAACTCGGAGCCGTACCAAGAACCCTCGGCCGAGCAGTCGGTAACCGACACCAAGTCGCTCATCTCGTACATTCGCTCCCTGCCGCACCAGCATAACCACGACCATCCGCTCGTCTACCCGATCCTCACGCCCCGGTTTGCTATTTCCTGCACTTCCGAGCTCCTGCGCTCGCTCGGTGACCTCGCAAAGTCCGACCCCACACTCGCGGTACAAACGCACATTTCCGAGAACCCCAAGGAGATCGATTTTACGCTTCATTTGTTCCCGAATGCCAAGTCGTATGCGGGGGTGTACAAGGAATTCGACCTCTTGACCGACCGGACGATTTTGGCGCACGCGGTACACTTGACCCACGACGAGATGGAAATGATCCGCGAGACGGGAGCGGGCGTGAGCCATTGCCCGACGAGCAACTTTTATTTGAACAGTGGGGTGGCTAGAGTCGGTGAGATGCTCGACCGGGGAATCAAGGTGTGTAGAGTCAGCCCGATTCTGATCCTTATATTAATGTGGGGTATTGCCTAGGTTGGACTAGGAACAGACTGTTCCGGCGGCTTCTCCCCTTCGATCCTAACCGCTGTCCGAGACGCAGGCATCGCATCCAAGGTTATTGCCATGAGCGCCTCGGGTACGCTCCCCGCTCAACCGAAGCACCCGGAAACTCCAGCCTCGGGTTCGACTCCGCTCGCCAACTCGAACCTACCCCTCTCCACGCTCCTGCACCTCTCCACACTTGGTGGAGCCCAGTTGTGCAACCTCGAATCCAAGGTCGGTTCGCTGGAAGTAGGAAAAGAATTCGACGCGGTATTGGCGAGCGTTCGATCTGAAGCGGGCAACGCCAACGTATGGGCCAACTTGGGCACGGAGCATGCGGGAAAGACGAACGGCAGCCATGTCGACATGCCACGCGACTCGCTCGACAAATTGCTCGAAAAGTTCTTTTTCTGCGGCGACGACCGCAACGTGCGCAAGGTGTGGGTTCGGGGCCGACTCGTGGGCGGAGCGGACAAGTCTTCATAACTTATTGCGGACTTTTTTCTTGCCAAGCCTGCTCCGGTCTTGTCTGCGCTCTTCATGTAAAACTCAAATAATCCACCAGATTCAGTTGAAAAAAGTATGCAATTATCACTATCCAAGGGAAAAAGAAAAGGTATGCCTACAAATGCAAAAAGAATACAAAGCTACAGGACACTACACGGCCGGCTTAATTGCCCTTGGCCTTTTTCGCCATCAAGTTGAGCGCACTTCCGGCCTTGAACCACTCATCTGACCCTCGTTGAAGCTGTGCGCAAGAGGAATCTCGTCGGTGCTGCCGTCCTCGTGGTGAGCAACAAGAGTCAAGTTCTTGCCAGGGGCAAAGCTCTCGAGACCGTTGATGTCGACGCGGTCCGTGGGCTGGACCTTGTCATAGTCGGCGGGGTCGACAAAGGTCAAGGCGAGCATGCCCTGCTTCTTCAAGTTGGTCTCGTGGATGCGGGCAAAGGAGCGGACGATGATGGCAAGGCCGCCGAGGTAGCGGGGCTCGAGAGCGGCGTGTTCACGCGAGGAACCCTCACCGTAGTTGTGGTCACCTGCAACCAATTCGGTCAGAATATATTTGACGCAGCATAGGGAGGAACGTACCAATGACAACCCACTTGACACCCTTGTCGCGGTACTCGGCAGCGACCTGAGGAACACCACCCCACTTGCCAGTATCCAAGTTCTGGATCTTGTTCGCCTCGCCATTGGCAGAGTTGATCGCACCAATCAGGCAGTTTTCTACCACCACATCAGTCCTGATTCCTTCCCCCGAAAAACGACTCACGAGAGATGTTTTGCAAGTGTCCACGGTACTTGAGCCACGGGCCACCAGCGGAAATGTGATCAGTCGTGCACTTGCCCTGGACCTTGATGAGGACAGGCAAGTCCTTGGGGGTCTTGCCGTCCCAAGGCTTGAAGGGCTGCAAGAGCTGCAGACGGTCGCTCTTGGGGTCGACGGCGACATTGACGCTAGATCATTGTCAGCAATCGAATTTGTATTGGCCGACCCGTGTCGGGGATGGGATCAACGGCGAGGAACCAATAGTCCCGTGGCCGCTTTTAGGGAGGATCGACGATGATTTGTAGGAAAGGGTCGCCAGGCCCATTTGTCGTAACGAGATCGACAAATGACGCGCCATCGGCGATCCACGATCGACCGTCGATCGCCCAAATCCCACCCCAAACCCAAGAACTCAAGACACTCACCTAGCCCGATCCGCAGGTGGGGCTTGGAACGTATCCTCGCCCGGGTCATAGCCACGAGGCGGGAGCTCGTTTCCACTCGGGTCAGAAAACTTGAACTCCTTGCCGTCGGATCCCTTGAGCGAGTCGGTCAGAGGGTTGAAGGTAAGGTCGCCCGCAAAGGCCATGGCAGTGACGATATCAGGCGACGCGACGAAAGCGTGCGTGGCAGGGTTGGCATCGTTGCGGCCGGTAAAGTTGCGGTTGTATGACGTGATGACTAGAAGCAGTCAGACCAAGCAGGTTATTTTTAGTAAATGACGTACTCGAGTTGACTTCGCCCTTCTTGACGTCCTGGCGATCCCATTGTCCGATGCATGGCCCACACGCATTGGCAAGGACCAGACCGCCAACCTTTTCAAAGGCGTCGATCTGGCCGTCGCGCGCAATCGTGGCGCGGACTTGTTCAGAGCCAGGGGTAATGGTGAATTTGCTCTTGGTCGAGAGACCGTGGGAAGAAGCCTCGTTGGCGATCGCGGCCGAGCGGCTCATGTCCTCGTACGACGAGTTGGTGCACGAGCCGATGAGAGCGACGCGGAGTTCCTGGGGCCAGTTGTTCTTCTTGACCGCAGCGGCGAATTGCGAGATCGGGGTGGCCAAGTCGGGGGTAAACGGACCGTTGATGTGGGGCTCGAGCTCGGACAGGTTAATCTCAATCATATTGTCGTACTCGGCGCCCTTGTCGGGGGAGAGATTGTGCTGGAATGATTTGGCATAATCGGCAATGTCACCACGCTTGGTCGCACGGAGATAGTCGCCCATGCGCTCGTTGTAGGGGAAGAGCGAGGTGGTCGCACCGATTTCGGCACCCATGTTGCAGATGGTGGCCATACCCGTGCACGAGAGCGACTCGACACCAGGTCCAGTGTACTCTACAATCGCACCGGTTCCGCCCTTGACGGTGAGAATGCCGGCAACCTTTAGGATGACGTCTGTGGGGCAAGATAAGTAGAGTTCGAGATAAGCTCGATTGACGTACCCTTGGGAGTGGTCCATCCGCCAATCTTGCCTGTGAGGTTGACACCAATGACCTTGGGGCACTTGAGCTCCCAGGGAATGTCAGCCATGACATCGACGGCATCGGCACCTCCAACACCACAGGCGATCATGCCGAGACCACCAGCGTTGGGAGTGTGCGAGTCGGTTCCGATCATGAGACCTCCGGGGAACGCATAGTTTTCGAGGATGATCTGGTGAATGATACCAGAGCCCGGCTTCCAGAACCCAATGCCGTACTGCACAAGTGTGAGTTATGGTCGTGTGCAATGAATACAACATACCTTGGCGGTAGCAGTCGCAAGGAAGTCATAGACCTCTCGGTTGATGTCAATCGCCCGGGCAAGATCCTTGGCTCCACCGACCTGGGCCTCGATAAGGTGATCGCAGTGGACGGTGGTGGGGACGGCGGTGGTGGGCATTCCCGCAGACATGAATTGGAGCAGCGCCATCTGGGCCGTCGCATCCTGGCACGCAACTCGGTCAGGGCGCAGCTTGAGGTAGCTCACTCCACGCGTAATGTCCTGGTTCGCAGGATCGTCGAGATGTCCATACAAGATCTTCTCGGACAGCGTCAAGGGGCGGTTCAGCCTATGCGTTGCTTAGCTCAAGCTCCTGGGTATATGCGCGACATACCTCTGGCGTACGACCGCAAGGTTATCCTCAATGCGCTGATAGTTGATAAAGTTGCCCGACTCGAGCGGCGACATCGGCACCTTCTTGTCGCCAATCCGGGGCGCAGCAGTGGCCAAGCCACGCGCGAACATCCGAGCCTTGGTCCTCAGCGTAAACATTGCGGTCGTCAGTACAGACAACTCTCCGCTTTGCTCCCGGCTTTATCTACGCTTGCGCCCGCATTCCCCCGTGAGACCCGCCAATCACAGCGTCGATGTTTCCCTCGAAAATTGCGCCGTCCGCGGATCAATTCAGGGGTTTTGGCCTGCAGACCAGCTGAGGTAATCGGTTTCTGGCCTGCAGACCTGCTTGTGTAATCGGGTTTCGGGTACATCCGGAGCCGGATCCCGCTGTTTCCCCCGGAATTCCGCATTGTGCACGTCGGACGCGTCGGACGACCGTGTGCTCCCAGGCTCGTCCAACCCACGTCTGCTGCGAGCTTGAATCGATGCCCAAGGTGGACAACTTGTGGCTTTCTCCGCGTTGCAATACGTGATGTTCCTACTGGCTGCTCGAGCTGATGATTTCACCTCGGCTTCGCGACAAACACGGCACCCAGGTTATGGCATGGATATCATTGGCAGGATCTTCGAGATCTTGTTCTCGAATACCTATATAAAAGATCGTCGAATAGCATCCGAGGTCACGACGTGTACCGGTCTTTATTCCGCACCCATAACCAGTGTGCCCGCTTGACTATCGAACAACCTACGCGACAACACTTGACTTGAGCTTGCTTTCCCCCAAATCCATTGCATATTCCACCCGTTTCAGAATCAAATCAATCGGCCTTCGACGAATCCAATCGCGGCCGTTTCTACTGTCCTATTCCAAGCTCGGTACCCCACAGCTCGGAGGATACGTAACGCGAGCAGACCCGGTACACCCGCCCGAACTCGACAACCATTGTAAACCAACCCCGCAGCCCTGGCTTACAGTATTCGATGCGTTCTGACATTTCTCGGTGATTTGAATCGGTCCATGGTGGCGCTTAGGATCGATCATGCGCATATAATCGTATCAAGCGATGTCCCACCGACTATCCCTCTCACCCCTCTTCAATGAGGGGAGGAAGGAATGTGGCACAACGACACCCCCGCCTCTGGTTCGTGATGCACCAAACGTTCCGCTGATGGTCTGATGGCCCGCCTGTCAGTGCCTGTTCTTTGCCGACACCCGCCAGGTCCCGCTAACCTTGTCCGCGCCGGGTACTCCCCTCCGACACGCCTGGGCGGTAATCGGAGCCGTGTTACCCACATAGGCAATAGGATTTTAAGACGATGTTCAAATGTGTCCTGGGGCACAATTGCAAGCATAGTCCGCCTATCAAGCTCGGAAGGAATACTGTTGGTTTGTTGCCCAACGATAAGATGAATAAGATAACTCAAGTCACATTGCTTTGACTCCGTCAGGACCGCTCTTCAACCTGTAGTGTCTGAGGAGGCGGTGGAGCCGGAGCAACTTATGAGCGGCGTAAATCAGCGCCCGAGGAAGGTCCGCATGCGGGACTACACTTCTCCACCCAACCCGCCCCGTCGTGTTCACGGGAAGGACAAACCGAATGGCCCGTGGCTACTTGATGACAAGGAAGAGATATCCACTTGGAGCCAGGAGAATATGGATCGGGTTGACCAAAGCACGAAGACACTCAGGATTGAAGCAGCTATCCGGCGAGACGAGGATAACACAAAACAGCAGCTCATTCCATTACTCGATAACCTTCACAATTCCGTCGTTGTCGTATCATCAAGTCAAGGCAACGGGAGAAAGCTATTATTTTAACGTTATTATACAAGCGTTCACATTTAGCCAGAGTATTACATAATGCGTAAAGGTGTGAGCACACAAACAGAGAGGCTCTGGCTAATGCTGGAGGACTCTGTTGGCGTTGGTGGCGATGTCGAAAAATGGAACGGTGGCACTTTTGCAGCATTCCTCATAAATATTACATGCGGGCGGGTTCTCACGTGTTAGAGGCTTAGGCACGACCTTTGGACTTTCCCCAGACCAGTTGCATTTTAATCCCATTTAAAGTCTCGGTTTCCCGCTTTGGTTCCTCGCTTCGGTTTCTCACCTTGGTTTCTTGCCTCGGTTTCTCAAAGGGTGTTTTACCGGCGTTGCCCACTCCATAGAATATTCAGACAAAATCCGTGCCTTCTCTCAACAGTGCTACTTGCTTCTGCCCGTGTTGTCCCCTCGCTTGCACAATTGCTCACGTCCGTGCCGTTGTGCGTTTGGTCACATACAACCGTTACCTTGTTCAACTTGATTACACGTTAGTCACCACCCTCGATGATCCTCGGTCGAAGACTGCGGCTATTAGCGGAAGCATCCTCGGCTTCGATTTATGTATCCGGAAAGTGGATTGATCCCCCTTCCACTATTCCCGGCTGTTGGTTTGCGCATACGTTCACGTATGAGAGTATCATTCAAGCTGAATTTACGGTTCATCCAAATACTCTTTCCTGCTTGGCTCTAGGGATCAATTATATATTTCCCTCCCACAGAAGAACAGCCCAGTGCTCAGGGGCACTGGTTCCACTCTCAAGGGGTGCACTTTTGGCCTTTGCTGAGTATCTCCTATGTACATTTGTGCTCCCTTCCAGCGGACACGTCGGCACAAACTCAGTTTCACATTCGGGGTTTCCTTGGGTTTCTCGGTCCGAGTAATCCAACTCGATTTTGTCAGCTGACCCCCTTCTCCCATATACACCCACTTTTGACAGACCGTCCTATGTAGCCGGTATTGATCGCCAAATAGCTTTCATGCATGTCTGTACCTTTCCTCCTGCAGTGTTGACATCCACTGTGACACCCCTGGCTGGGAACAAGTGTTTCCGAGCCGGATGCTGGTCTCCGGACAGTTGAAATGAGGGGCCGGATTCGCTCAGCCGCATCGGGAATGAGTCTCCCGACGTCCCTTTGGCCCTAATTATGTTGACAGTAGAATGTGGGCGAGATAAAAGGACAGGAGAACCTAGTTCTTACCGCCCTCTCTATCTGCCTTGACCATGGAAGAGGAATACCAAGTCTTAGAGTACAAATCCGGCGGTAAGTTTTGCTCAGTCAATGTTTCGTGCACTCGGTCCCGGATTGCTGATGGTGTGTGTTACCAAGAATCGGATGAATTCGCCAATGGCGAGAACGCTCTTTACGTAACGGTGGCTCCGAGTCCATTCGATGGTGATATACTTACGGTGTGGCATCTCACAGTTACTGGCCCATCCCGTCTGCTAACCAGACATGATGATATAAGCGCCTCGATGTCGCAGGGACTAGGCGAGTGTTTTGGTGGATAAAGATAGGGGACGGTAAATACCGCAAGGCGTATGCAACACACAACCCTAATACTCGGTAATGCCCATTTTTACCTAAGAAACCCGACTGCAACTAAGTCAGTTCTGTTAGGGGTGTCCCGAATACAGCTTTTGGAGATACCCACATGGGGTACGTGTAGCATGGTGATTCAAAATTGTAACTAACGCAGAAGTGGACATTTGAAGCATACTCAACCACCACAATACCCAACTGGAAGTCAGGAACGGAAAGGCACTCGAATGGGAGCACCTAAAGTCAATCGCAGGTGCAAACGGCCGTTAGTATTTTCCCTCACAACCCTTTGCCAAAGCTTCAGCCCTGATTATTATTTAAATTTTTTGCAGGTCGTGAATGGTACAAAATTTGGGCTCAAGACGAAAACAATGACGTGATCGTTAGGGAAAGACTACAGCGTCTCATTTCCAATTTTGAGAACGCTACCGTGGGGCAGATTAATACACTACTCGAGAACGTTCTCAATCTGTGCATAGTCGAGCCCAGGTAGTAATTATTTCCGTTCGCCAGGTGATTTAGTAAATCGAAGGGTTTAATTCCAGCTACCCCAATGTACTCCATTCTTTGCACACCACTTCTCTAGTTCAATAATTCTTTTGCCCTTCATCTGTTTCTTGAGAGCCTAAGCTTTCGCAATAGCTAGCTGAATCACGATATAATGCCATGCAGTAGTTTCCATGATGTGTAAAATCGGAATCTTTGATGTTTCTTAGCCCGTATATATACGGTTCTTATAACTTGATTGCGCATATAATTAGACATGTAGCTACATCTGAAGACACATACCCAATGTACTCCCCTTGGTAGATCTCATCTGCGAAGCATTTACGCGCCATCTAGTGCACACTCCCCCGCCTCCTTCAGCGCATTCGGAGGGGTTGAACTGCACAAGCTGCCAATGTGATGTAAGACCGTCGGGATCCCCTAAGCGACGTTGACGTTTGACTTTCGACAACCCTGTTCTACGGTGTCGAGTAGTTCCCTTTTTTGTTTCGACGTATTTGACATTTTTGGAGTCTAGGGTTGTATTTTCCGAGCCCGGACGTGCCTGGCTAGTGAGCATTCATTGTGATCGGGGCCGAGTTAGCCATACCGGCAACGCGGTTTCCATCGCTTTTGGGGCACAACCCCTCTGCATAAATGGATCAGCACAAATGGATCACAATCACTACCCCTCACCAATATGGCACAGAGCCTGCCATTCTTCATGTCGGTTAACGATAGAGTTCCCACTCTAATGAATATTCGGAACCCAGCATTTCAATCCCAGCCTCATCCGAAGAGTACATTTTACTTTACGGTTTCCCCCAACCCAGAGACGGATCATCGGCTCATGGTATGAGTCCGTCGAGACACCTGCCAGCTAGTTTCCGCTTACGCTAGCCAACCGGGTTTTAGTTCGCAGATGAAAACAATCAATGGCGATTACGTTGGTGGATCAAGCTCGGCGACGGCGAATATCGGAATACCTACTCAACCCATAATCCAGATATCACGTTAGTCCATGCTTACCTACTGTAACCCTCGAGAACGATTCTGAAGAATATATATTAACCTCAGCGGACGAGAAAACTCAATGTTTCTGGACACTCATATGAGGTAAGTACAACTTAGGTCAACACCGACTTTTTATTTTCGAGTGGAAGTCGAAGTTCGAGCCGAATTACTGAAGCTTTTCACGAATGATTGCAGTATTACTCGATATAATAGTCGTATCGAGGAGGTGAGAAACGGGAAAGCGTTAGAATGGGAGTACTTCAAATTCCAAGCACAAAATGCGAGTCGTAAGTATTAATATTCATCGTCGTTCTGTCACACTTGCTCACCATATTTGCTCCTCTATCTGTCTTTGGATCAGGAAACGAATGGTATAGAATTTGGGCGAAAGATCCGGCAGACGATCAGAGCCTCGCGGACTTCTTAAAGAAAACTGTCCAAGATTTTGGCACCTACAATGAAAACCAGGTTAGGGAGAAGCTTGACCTCATTGGTAGGGGGTGCGAGATAACCCCCAAGTGACAGCTGGTGGGGTGGGGCCCTGGCTTGTGTGCTTTGTGCTTCGAGTGTACCTTATTGCTTGAACTGATCTTAATAGTATATACTTTTCTTCTCTGCCCATTTGAATCAACCTGCTATGGATCATCCTGACAGTGAGCGCAAACAAGTTCGGTGCCATAATAGGTAGTGGCTTTTGTCTTGAGCACTGATTAGCCACTTAGTAACATCAAACCGTGCTCTACTAGAATACTAGAATCCCGTTCGACTCGTGAGGTTTCAGGGTTTGGGGAAAGTGCTCGTCGACCTCCTAAGTCCTCACGAGATAAGTTCGCAGATCGCGTTGAGGAATGCCACCCTAGCACTAGCAGTCTCAATTATACTGATGGGGACCGGTAACCCCATAGTACTCGTAATCATTTGATGGCTGGTGTACTTCACAGGTTCCTCTCAACAAGGCTCGTCCGGCTGACGGCTCATACACTATAGCAATATGCGTCTTCCTCTCATTAAATAGGATCGAGAAGTCCCCAAATAAGCGCATTTTGATGAACTAGGGCAGTTTCATACATGAAGTCATTGAGTTGCTCGTCCCGTTCGTGTGTTCCGAGTACTAGGTATGTTATGGATGGGTTAAAAAATATTTTGTTCCCAAGTCACCCTTGATCTAGCTACGTACTCACTCAATACTAGCTATCCTTATACAAATAAAATCAAGCTACACCTGCTATGGACCTTGGCTTTATGCTTTAAATGGACACCGTGTGGCCTCCCCCGCGCTGCAATGCATGGCATTCCTATTGGTCGCCCCGGTCATTAACTTTAACCGCCCAGGTCCGCAATAGACCCAGTACACGGGTTATGACATGGGTACCATAAGCAGGACCCTCACAGTTGTCTTCTTAACTATCGACAACGAAGACTGCCGAATAGAATCCAAGGTCACAACGCGTGCGCTCTGTTTGATGTCGACACCAAGATTTTAGGTTGTCAAACTCGGGAATATTGACATTGCAATATTGGCTGCCCACCCTAAAGCAAGGAAGTCCGGCTATAAGCTAACTGAAACCGACTACTTAATTTGGAAGTCCGGAGCGTTCGCCCTCCAGTGGTTGTGTGTACTGAAAAATGATCTATCCTCACCGGATAGCAAACCGTATCGGTACTACGATTGTTCCCGATTTTTTTTTGGCTTCCGTGGATCCCACACTACGGGAGGAAACGTGGTTCAAGGTTTTATATTATTGTAATTGCATGGCGAACAGTGTCAGAGAAATACAGCAAGGAGGCGTGATAAACGCCACACTCTCAGTCTCAGATACGTGGTGGCAGTTGGGGAGTCTGGAGAGGCTTTGTGTAACATACATGGCGGAGAAGAATAAAAGAGAAACATCTAGGGTGTACTGTGTGTACTCATTGCTGTCTGGTTCTGGTGGAGGAGAGGCGGCGTGAAGTTAGCGCACAAGGCCAGCCGGGGACGATATATAGGGGCAGTCGGCATTGAAGCAAAATGGGGCAACGCCTGATCATCCGACCCGCATATAGCCCCTTTTTGACTCTGTGAACCCACCAAAGAGGAAGTTGATCGTGCGGTCTGGATACTGCAAGTGCCGCTTATGATAATTATAATTTTGGTAGTTGGCCGCGCGGGTCGACCAGCCTTCGTTGACATTATCGATACTGACCCCACAAAACCGCTACTACATGTGCATGAAATTGCTTTGCCGACTTCATGCTCAACCCGTAATACATTTAACTTAGTAGAATTTTAGCGGGGAGGTTTCCAGTCATCCCTAGACGTGTGTACATATACCCTATGTAACGACTTTTATAATGCGTACTTACCTTTATAGCTTGAGTGAGACTGCCTGAATGTTCATTGGCTCCCAACGGGACAACTAACCCTATTCTATCTCTGATACATGCAGTACATAGTCAATGCTGTATGCGTCTAGTGAATGAAGACTCCGCTTAGTATAATTTTTGACGAGTGATATCTTGAGAATCACATATCGATATTTACCGCTCGGAAGAATCTGTCCCTTCATTTTCGCGTCTTCAATTATCATTGCAAAGCCAGTCTCCGTTGTCAGCGGAAGTAATTGTCAGATTAGGAACATCAAAGCATCACACACAATAGACGCTTCGGCCCCTCAGAAAAATCAGCCGCAGTGTTGGGCTAGGGATCTAGATCCGGAGTGACTTGGCGAGCAATGAGATCACGTATCACTCCGGAAGGCCCCTCGATGGACAATTCGCATGCGTCTGTCCATATTGCTGTGCAACCGATCTGTTTTCTGAGGAAACTACCATACTGTACAACGGAGCAGCATTACGTAAGACTGAATCAACAGTATGTGAGAGATTCTTCATTCTCTCGGGTTTCCACCGCGCGTTTTGTTCCCCTTCACATAACTGTGTCACTCCGAAGGATCTTAGTTAAGATGTACTTCATAACATTATATACACATGTCAAAACCCTCCAATTTTACCGCATCACAGGCATATCCACCGAAGCCTTGTTCGCGGTTGCATCCTCGGCCCGCCACAAACTTGTAGTTGTTTTAGTCTGAGTGTAAAAGTTGATACCGCTAGGGAGCATAGATCAGCAACAATCGCGACCACTGGTTGACGAGTCTCACCTCTTGCCGTAGAAGGAAATGTCGCCTAAAAAGCTAGCCTTGTTTCCGCTCCACGAGAACATAGGAAGAGGGACTGGAATGGGAACGTTGACGCCAACTATAATCATATTTAGTTCTGAGCGGCGATACAATAGTTGAGCACTCACCCTGTCCTACTTCAACCTCGGATTCAAACTTCCTTGCCGAGGCACCGGATTGAGTAAAGATGGCGGCGCCATTGCCATACTTGTTCGAGTTTACAATAGCAAGCGCATCGTCCAATGTATCCGCCTGGACACAGACGAGTACGGGACCAAAGATCTCCTCCCTGTTGGTCTTTAGTATCTTTCGTTGACTAAGACGAATCAAGCTTACTTGTATGCTCGCATGTCCCTGACGGCTTCAACGACGGTTGGCCCGACAAAGTTACCCTTCTCATAGCCGGCGACTGTGAGACCTCGCCCGTCAAGCAGGATCTTTCCTCCTTCATCATTTACGGATTGGATAATCGATTCAACACGTTTCTTCGCGTGCGGAGATATCAGTGGGCCACTGAACGAAATTAGCCAATAGACCAAATATAGAAATACAAGCAACTTACAGATCCGTACCAGGCTCAAATCCACCGTTGACCTTGAGGTGCTTCGCGCGCTCCACGAGTTCCGGAACCCAAGACTGAGCCGCACCAACAAAGACGGCTGCATATATGCGCGAGATGAGAACGGCAACAGCTAATTTAGTGATAGAATCTACTTACCAACCGAGATGGCCATGCATCGCTGTCCGGCGGCGCCGAATGCAGCACCGATAATCGAGTTCAGAGCAAGATTCTTATTGGCTAGGCAAGTATCAATCGAGGCGATGCTCGAACAAGCTAAGGAAAGGCAAACGTACCATCTGGGAGAATCACAGCCTAAGTCGAACACAATTAATTTGTTTGTACAGCCAATCTTGAATGAAGACTTACATGGTTCTTTGCACCTAGATTCGCCTATCGAAAACAAAAGGCGAAATTTAGCACCAACGGTCGCCGCAACGCCAGCCAGGGCGCCCTCACCTGTACGCGCTTTCCGTTCATGGTCCCCCTATACAACGGGAAGTTGCCGTCAGGGGCAGCTTTTTGAGCCGCATTCGAAAGACTTACCTCTCGTAAATATGTTTACCAGCCTTGTCTCCGCCTACAAAGCTAATCGCCTTGATCGCGGGATGGTCGCAAATCGCGTTAACGGTGGGAACCGTTCCGTGTACAACGTTCAGGACACCAGCTGGGAGCCCGGCACGTTCACACAGCTCGGCAATGATCCTATTACGCATATAAGCATCGCTTAGTCAAGGCTAACTGCTATGCTCACATGGCAGCACCCGGATCCCGCTCCGATGGTTTCAAAACGAGGGTGTTTCCGGTCGCGATAGCCATAGGGATTGACCAGAGCGGAATCATTGCAGGGAAGTTGAAAGGTGCAACACTAAGGTTGAATCCCGGGTTAAATTTGGTAGTCGTTTAAGGGATAATGATTCCCATACGAACCTAGCGCATACGCCCAAGGGCAACCTCCGAGTCTCGGTGTCCATATCTTTACTAACCTCTAACTTATCACCAAGCAGGTTGGACGTAATCGCGCACGCGGACTCGACGACCTGCAGCCCACGAGTCACATCACCTGCCAGTCCAAATGAAATTAGTAGACGAGTATGGTAGTCGAATGCACGTACCCTGCGCGTCGCCAAACGTTTTGCCCTGTTCAAGAACAATGCTCTGGGCGATTGACGGTGCGTGTTTACGGACGAGGTGCTGAAGTCTACGCGGCCGAGTTAGTTGGCCATCAACGAATGTGTGAGTTGTACGTACTCCATGACCACGCGCTGGCGCGTCAGGATGCTCGTCCTGCTCCAAGTCTTGAATGCTTGTTGGCCTGCATCGACGGCGGCGTCGAATTCGGACGAGGTGGTTTCCGGCACACGGGTCAAGAGCGTTTGGGTAGACTAGCGACAATCCTCGTCAAAACATGCCACGAGCAGGGGAATGTCGACTAACCGGATCAAGTACGTCAAGCCAATCCGACGCCTTGCTCTCCACAAACTCTCCGCCAATATAAAGTTTCGTCTTTTCACCAGTCGCACTCGTGCCTTTCCACTCTTTCGAGAGCTGCTCGGCAGCTTTCCGAGCGGGCGCAGAGAGCGTCGAGACGTGTCGTTGACGCAGAGTCGAAAGGCTAGACGGGCGAAGAGCACGGTTTCGCAGCATTTTGAGAGTGGGGTGGGTTTGGGTCGGGGATGCGTGTGGAGGATAAGATGCGGGGATTTTATATCGGCGCGGAGCTTGGACCGGTCTCGTGATCTTGGGCTGAGATTAGATTAGATCGAAATCTTGTGCCTCGTTTCTGCGATTGTGTCGCTTGTTACTTGTGGACCAAGGGCAACAGACCACCGTTTTGTGAGTGGGTGTACGCTCAAGACTCAATTGCTCATCACGAGTGCATTAAGCAAAACCAGCAATCCTATTATTGGATACAAAACCGCTAAGATACATTTCCTGGACCCGGCCTCACACGCGCAAGACGCAGTCGTATTCCAGCCCAGCCAGTCGCAAACCACCTTTCCTAACCCACCATCGGTGCCTTAGATGGGCAACAAGTTACCCGCGCCCCGAAGCGCCATTTGTCCTCCAAAGCGAAGGGTCTGGGTACCTCCGGGAAAGTAGGCGGCGATGTACGAGACCAGAGCGATGATTTGGATAATAGCAGAGATGATGGCGCCAAAGTAGGACGGGTTCTGTATAAAACCCAACGTGAATACCAAAAATAGTAAGCATGAACTAAACGAGGTAACGTACCCCAACAGAAAAGTATAGAGTGAGGGCGAGAGACCCAAAGTATGTCACCGTGAATGGAAGTCGATCTTTGGACAACAGGTGTTTGATCTGATTGACGGGGCCGATCAAGACGCAAAATCTAGGCTGATATTAGTTGGTCGCCTCCAAGCTATCCAAGGGCAACTTACCCAAACATGACAAGGAGAGATCCAAGACTAGGAGGTGAATGGTTTATACAACACCCCATCTTCGGGACAACGGGACATACCTAAATGCCAAAGCAAACTTTCCAGGTCGCAGGACCAGCATTGGCAAGGTGAGAAACGCAACAAAGAAGCACGCCGCCGCGCCCAAAAGACATGCGCCAAATCCTAGTAGCCTGTTGAACCAATCAAATGAATTGGCGAGCAATTCAGTTTATGCAAAAATCAGCAAAGGCTAATCTACACAAGCCAAGTTACTGACCACGACTCACCGCTCCCACCGACTCAGGGCAAAATATGCCTCTTCCTCATTAGACCGCTCGTCACTCCTCAGTGGCACATAAGAGCTCATCGAGTTGTACATCCTGCTAAACGGGTTGGAACCTGAGCAAATGGGTTAATTGATGTGATCCACCGCAGTAATTCCAAGGCTGACCAGTCGACGCAGCCGGCTGCGAATCGTCATGATTTCCTCGTGCCCATCGAAACTGGGAGAGAGATGCTCTAAAGGCGCCCTCATCGTTGTTGCTGGCCATTGTGGTATGGTTCGAGTTCGGAGTGTTGGTGGGCAGACGCAAGTGTGGAGAAGCAGGGTACGTGTGCCAGTGTTTGTCATGCAATGTGGCGCTTACTGCCCGATTGCTGACACATCACCTGGAGAATTGCTGAACAGTTGCGACGTCCACGATCACTTTCAGGTCAGATGACAGTCTTTAGCCTTTTATGTCCTGGCATTACGGCTTTGGCTCCTCGTGAAACTCTCCCCGGGACTGTTGATAGCCGGAATTCACCCCACCCAACCCGAGGCTACCACCGTAGAGCTCCCCATCACCCAGTGTACCAGACGCGATGAGGATTGAAGAAGGCTTTCATCAGGCAAGTAGGCTGTACAACCCCTATCGACTCTAACTCAAAGTTTTCATAGGAGGAGCCGCCTGTGCTCCACCCCTTCCTGGATGACCCTGTCCTACCCACCTTGGTTCGACGATTCTTTCCCGAGAGGTACGCGCACAAAGCTGTCAATCTGTCATATTCTTATGCGTAATCTAGCTCTCACCTCCAAATTACACGAGAGCTGACAGAGTTGGGAGACAACATCAACGGATGCAAGTCGTTCTTCCAAGCACCTTTGTTATCTCGCTCACTTGCCGGCCAGACATTCGTCAACTAGGCACCGTGACAGCTCCGCCAACGCTGGTCCAATATAACCACTTTGGTCAACGAGTCGACGAGCTTAAAACATCAGAAGGATGGCGCGGTCTTAAACAAGTTGCGGCAAAGGAAGGGCTCGTCTCCACCGCGTATGACAGGGCCAACCATGGGGCTCTCGCGCGTGTGCTCATGTTTTCTAAAGTGTTCATTTGGAATGCTGATTCTCACGAAGTAAGTCAAACATTTCAACCCCGGGAATCGAATAACCTTGTCTGCGATTAGGTTTCTTGCCCCATGGCAATGACGGACGGCGCCGCACGGGTACTCGAGTTAATTGGAACCCCGCATATGAAGGAAAATCTTCTGCCGCGTCTCCTAAGGCGAGTCCGATTCGTGCTGCGTTCTACGTCAAACTAACTTTATGTTAGTCGTGATCCGCGCTTGGCATATACGGCTGGCCAATGGATGACCGAGGTATGCGCCCACAACCTTGCATTCCTACCCGTGTCTCTTTTCGGATAAATGCCCCGTCCGAGTTCGGGGAAACTGACGTATTGCCTTTGCGCAGCGCCCCGGCGGATCTGATGTCTCGCACACCGAGACAACCGCCCGCCCGCTTTGGAGTAGTGGCGGGATCGAAAGTGGGTCACCTTATCTGCTCTCTGGTGTCAAATGGTTCTCTTCTGCTACGGATGGACAAGTCTCGCTCGCACTTGCTCAAGTTCAAGCCGTCCCTGATTCTACAAACCCCAACGCGATCGCCAGCCTGGGTCTAGGCCTGTTTGTAGTTCCCCTCCCAGACGCAGACATTACCCTCTTTACGTCCAATGCGCATGCTTTGCCCTTCCAACCCCGAAATGGAATCTCAGTTCATCGGTTGAAAAACAAGATTGGCACACATGCGCTTCCAACCGCCGAGCTAACGCTGGATAGGACCATTGGGTTCTTGCTAGTACCTCCGAGCGCGAACCGCAGCCCTATTAGCGAGGCAGGCACCCCGATTTCACCTCCAACCCTCGCCAAACCCAATGGAGTACGCGCGATCTCCCCGGTCCTAAACATAACTCGCGTCCACTCGGCGGCAGCATCCATCGGTCCCCTAGCGCGGTGCTTGCACATTGCACGGGCATACACCTATGTTCGCCGAGTTGGCACAGGCAAGCCGGGGGAGCAGGTGCTTCTGACAGATGTCCCCCTGCATACAGCCACCCTTGCACGGATCGAGGTCCTTCGACGCGCGCTCGTGCATTTCCTCTTTGGTGTGGTGCGGCTGCTGGGTGTTTCCGAGACTGGGATAGCACGTACCGATGAGCAACAAAGGCTCCGTTTGTTGACGCCCGTCCTAAAGGCCTTTGCCGCCGAGCATGCGACCAACGGCATGGCGGAATGCATGGCGGCGCTTGGGGGACTTGGCTACATGGAGGAAACCGGCATTGGGAGGTGAGTTGAGATTGAATGGGATCGACAATTGCTGAACCAAGTCCAGGCTGATCAGAGACGCATTGGTTGAAAAGATTTGGGAGGGTACGATCAACGTGCTCGCGTTGGACATGATGCGTGCAGCGCGTGAAGATGGAGGTGCTCCAATCAAGGCATTCTGCGAGGTACGTGGTCGTTGCACGTGGTTGGGTCGCTCGAGGCCCTGTTCGTGATTCCGAGGTACACTTTGTTTCGTCGGTACCTGTTGAACTGACACATTGCACAGTGGTCAAAAGAAATCATCGCGCAAGGCGTGTTGCGTGATTTAGGCGATCGAAGCACAGAGGCCCCTGCTGCGCTTGTCAGTGCAGTGGCGGACCTGGAGAGTCTATTTATGCGAGACTCTCACGCAATTCAGACGTTCCCGCCAGCGCTTGCGCGTCCAGCCCTCTTGCTCGTGGCGCAGATCGCTTCCGCGTCATACCTGCTAGAGCACGCGGCGTGGTCCAGACTACCTGCAGACGCGGTCATCGCAGCACGATGGATCCAAGAGGGCGGACTGTCCGAATGCATGCGAGACGTCAAACTTGCCCAGAGTGCGCAGCGACAGGTGTGGGACAGGGAAATTGTCTATGCGGGGAAACCCAGGCTGTGACCCGTGAGTTTAGGAGTTGCGATCGACGCCCGGTCGTCCGGGGATCTCCTGCCTGTTGCTCCAGGATCAGATTGCGTGTGTCCACCCGTTCTATGGAATCCAGTTTTCTATCACATCTCATCAGCCTAAAGAGAACTTTAATCCCTAATTCTGGGGTGGCTCCCCCAAAGGTTACTTCCGACTGGTCGGACCTGCTCCAACTCGGTATGGGACCCCAGCACTGTG
The DNA here is from genome assembly GCA_037039685.1 of Ceratobasidium sp. AG-K. Lineage (NCBI taxonomy): Eukaryota > Fungi > Basidiomycota > Agaricomycetes > Cantharellales > Ceratobasidiaceae > Ceratobasidium > Ceratobasidium sp. AG-K. Next base: position 2,157,648 of record JAWNGF010000007.1, on the reverse strand, counting down.
CTCGGATTTCCGTCACCTGGGATGGACCAGCGCAACGCAGTCTTTACGTCGAACCCAACCGAGCCGTCTCGGTTGCCACGCAGGGACAAACAGGACGTTTGGCTCCCCTTGTACGCATATGAACATTTGATGTCCCTGAACGCGACAATTGACAGCCCTTGATCAAGTTCCTCCGGTCGTGGCGACTGAATTATTCCATAGACTCGTCCTCTGGCTGTTCCAAACGACCAGACTGCCAAACCCCGGGAACGGGTGAGCTAGCCATAACGGTGTAGACTAGGCTCTTATTTTACCTCCTGTGGATCTAGGCGATTTGTTCGTTGCAAGGTGGTGCGTTCCACGATAGACGTTCCATGAATTGACAGGGCCGATGAGGAGATGTGATCGCACAAGTGACGTACTGCTCACTAGACGACGTGCTAGGCCGTTTCCTTTTCTGGGCTTGTCAGAGCCTAGGTGATAGGGACCGCTAGGGACGATAAATTTGGTTAGTACGATCTGAGCACTTTTTGCCTCGGTAAATGTTTTACTCCTAATGATAGCGATTGATCGGTCGTCTGCAAGCTCCAAGCACGATGCGCCAGGTTAATTATATAGTTGAATACTCGCGCGTCAACATTTATGTGCATGTTATTTTGATCGATGTAACCCGCAACTTTAATCGACGAAACATTGCATCTGGTTAGCTCGCGACGCTTACAGCCAATCAATCGAGGCAAACCTTGAACGACAGGTGAACCGCTCGGCGTCCGATGGGAGTCGGGAGGCCTGTCAACTGGTGCGGGCATGGCGGGTATATGCGCTCTATTAGGTTACATGTCGTTACAGTGAGTGCCGACCGGCGGCAGTGGTGCCGTTGATGGTGTAACCCTTTGTCTCGATATATCGTGGATATCTGCAATTCACATTCAGAAAGAACCTCGGTGGGGGATTGGCGGGCGTCGTCTGATAATGAATTGGTTGTAGCATGATTTAGCTCGAACGAACATTCTAGTGCATATACATTCCATTTCTATCGGGGCTCGCATCGACGAGTCCAGACCATCCATCCCCGGTGAATTAAAAGAGGCGCGCGGTTCGTTGGAAGCTGTTGTCCCGCGCAGAGGCAACGTTTGAAATGCGAGGTAGTCGCCTGCCGATCTGCGCAGGGAATCGGAACCGAGCCCCTAGGTTGGCAAGGGGAGGGTAAACGGTGCGGCGAGGGCGGGTTCGGAGCCGCTGGATGGCGATGGGAGAGTTCAAGTACCGTGCTTCCTTGAATCGGGAGCTCTGCGGCGCCGGTCTGGGTGGCGAGCGTTCGTGGTAACGTGCGGACGGTAGTGTCCGCTTGGTTCGTATCACACCGCCCCGCTGGGACTCTACGTCATTTTAGATGGAGCTTGGGTCGACAATATCTTGCGACACGTGCGCACCAGCGAAAAAAGTTGGAGTTAACCTAGGGGTACGTGGATGTTTGCATTTATCGATCGTTTCATTTGGACAATAACTGGATGTGCATAACGCGTAACCCCTGGGCTAAACATTTCATTGTCGGCGCGGGGTTGCTGTGCTAATTAGCATCGGGTCGGTTCCGAGGCTATTCAGGTCGCCAAAACATACACGCGAAATGAAACCTCTGTTTACTCCATATTTCAGTTCAACAATTTGTTCAAACCCGAGTTGCTCGCTAGGATTTCAAGCAATGATACGCACCTCGTACATGCTCGTGCTGACACTGTCGCGACCGGATGGTTATGAGAGTTTCAGGCGTGTATAGGCTATCCCCGCGGGCGCACGGGAGCCGGGCCGGTGGTTCGGTTAAGGTTTGGCGTTTTTTGGAAGCATGTGCATGCCAGGAATCATGGGATTAGGGCATGGGACCGGAGGGATGGTAACCGAAGCGCCGGGACCTTATAAGTGAGTTTTGCGGACCACACTTTCGGTCGCACCCACGACCACTACCAGAGACTGTAGACGATGGCGCCTGGGCAGCTGCAGTATGAGCTCACGGTGCGCCAGCAGCCAAAGCAGGCGCGCATGTGCGGTGTCGGGGGCAAGGGTGAGTGCAGTCGATGTTGATGACGTGTACTGACCCGTCGCAGCCGACCGCCGTCCGATCGACCCGCCGCCGATTGTGCAGCTGCGCGTGATCAACCCAAACGACCCCGCCCGACCAGGCTCACCCAGCTCGTCGCAATCATACCTCCAAAATCCGTATTATTTCATGTTTGCCAGTCTGGCGAGCGTGGATACCGATGATGAGCTGCACCTGCTCAAGGACGGCAAGGTACGTGTGTTGAGACTTGGGATTCGGCGGGGCTGACGTGAACAGACTCGGTGCACGACGGGGTCTGTGGTGTCGTCGTTGTACCATTTAAAAGACAGCGAGAACAACGGCCAGGACGCTGGCTTTTTTGTGTTTCCCGACTTGAGCGTGCGCACCGAAGGCTCGTACCGCCTGAAGCTCACGCTGTTCGAGGTCCATGGGTAAGTTTTGCGATGCGGCCGTGGCGCTGGCTCATGTGTGACAGGGCTACGGTGCACCACTGCAAGTCGATCTACTCCAATCCGTTCTATGTCTTTACCGCAAAAAAGTTTCCTGGGATGGAGGGTGAGTGCGCTCCTAACGATTGGATGTGTGCTGACTTGTGCAGAGTCGACGTCGCTCTCGTGCTCGCTCGCCGACCAGGGCATCAAGATTCGCATCCGCAAAGACATTCGGGTGCGCAAACGACCCGTCCAAGCGCCCAACTCGTCGGCCCTTGCGCCCCACGGCGGAGGAAATCCGTTCGCTGGCGGAGGCGCCGTAGTCGTCCCACTCGACGACGAGGACCCGGTTCCTGCCCCGCCACCGCCACCTGCCCCGTCTGCACGGAGCGCAGGCCCCAACCCGTTGCCGCCCAGTGGGATTGGACTGCCCCCGCCGGTGCCAGGAGTGCGCTCCCCCCGCCGCATCACCACCATGGACAGCAAATCCCGCCTGGGCAGATGCATCCACAGGCCCAGATGCAGCAGGGAATGCCAGCGCAAGGTCCCCCTGGACAGCATCCTCCTCCAGGACAGGGTCTTCCCCCTCCCGGTCAACTTCCCCCGAGCCAAGGCATGCCCCCGCCCAGCCAGATGCCTCCCGCCCAAATGCCACCCTCACAGCACCCCCAAAGCGGAATGCCTCCCCCAGGACAGATGCCGCCGCCCGGACAGGGGATGCCTCCCCCCGGCCAAGGAATGCCTCCCCACAACATGCCTCCGCACGCGATGCCCCCGCACCATGGCATGCCGCCGCCCATGCACCATATGCAACAGCCAGCGCACCAAGGCTCGCATATGCAGCAGTCGGGACATATGCAGCACATGCAGGGTCATATGCAGCCCTCGTCACACATGCCCACTAATCCGCACATGCCGTCTGGGTCGCACATTCCCCCGTCTGGGTCGCACATTCCTCCATCTGGGTCGCACATGCCGCCATCGGGGTCTCATATGCCCCCCACGAATTCACACATGCCTCCTGGGTCGCATATGCAGCCGCCCATGTCCCAGTCGGGTCATATCCAGTCTGGACATATGCAATCTGGACATATGCAGTCGGGCCATATGCCGATGCAGTCTCCAACCGGGAACCATTCTGCGCCCCCGAGCCATGCGGGTCCGCCGCCTGGACATGGTGCGCCTCCTCAGAGTCATGCTCCTCCGCCGAGTCATGCGCCGCCTAGTCATGGTGCGCCGCCTAATCATGGTGCGCCGCCGAATCATGGGGCTCCTCTGAGCCATGGCGCGCCTCCTCCTAATCACGGCGTACCTCCTCCCAACCACGGCGCGCCTCCAAGTCATGGTGCTCCCCCGAGCCATGGCGCTCCTCCCAACCATGGTGCGCCGCCGCCCAACCATGGCGCCCCGCCAAGTCACGTCGCCCCACCAAACCACGTCGCCCCACCAAACCACGTCGCCCCACCAAACCACGTCGCCCCCCAGTCACGGCGCACCCCCACCCGGCCACGTCGCGCCCCCACCCAATCATACCCCCGCCCCCCAACACACCAACCCCCCACACAGCTCGCCCTCTAGCGGTCCCGAACGCGCCAACAGCGCAAGCAGCAAACGATCCCGCCCGGAAGCCGACTTTAGGGAACAAAAGCGCGCACGACACGACGAAGCCTGGCCTCCGTTTCAACAACAACAGCCGTACTATCCTCCCCCGCCGCAGCACCAGCCACCCCCGATGTGGAACCAGCATCAACACCAGCCTCCTCCCCCGCCTCCGTATTATTATGGCCAGTATCCGCAATATTCGCCCCGTCCTGGGTATGATGTGCAGTACCCGCCTCAGCAGCCGCAGTACCAGCAGCAATGGCAGTATAATAACCAAGGGTACCAGTCTGGCTCTACCAGCGCCCAGCCGATGCAACCCCCGTATGCTCCCCCACACGCACATACCCAAGGTATACCCGCCGCACAACAACCACCGCCCACACCCCCGCGAAGTCCACGCCAATCAGCAGGGTGGTACCAGCAGCAACAGCAACAAGGCCAATACGGCGGGTACTATGAAGGCTATGGGCAGCAGTGGCAGCAGCAACAAGGGTATCCCCAGGGACAGGGACAGGGGTACGGGTACAGTGCTCCCCCGCCGCCGCCTGCCTCGGGTGGGTCGACTCCGGCTGAGAGGTCGCCGCAGCAGGCGAGGGACAAGGTTCATTTGCCGCCGATGAGGAGTGCGAGTGGGTATTCTGCCTATTCGAACGGGATGGAGAGGGATCCGAGGCAGGACCCGAGGCAGCCTGGGATGGACTCGAGGCAGATGGAGAGGCAGCCGCAGCCGGGTATGGATTCGAGGCAGGGTATGGACTCGAGGCAGGCGATGGATTCACGACAGCCTGGGATGGACGCGAGGCAAGGGATGGACTCGCGACAGACGATGGATTCGCGGCAAGGGATGGATTCGAGGCAGATGGACTCCAGACAAGGGATGGACTCGCGGCACAATGCGAACGCGATGGAGCCCCGACCGTTTGCCGCGCCCGGTGTAGGGCGGTACAACAACGCCAACGGCTACGACTCGTCGCGCGTGCCTCCAACTTCGCCCTCCGCTGGGTACCGACGCGAGCCCCAAGGCAAGCGCAATCCGCTCAGCATCGGGAGTATCATTTCCGCCGATTCGAGGTGACGAGGTGACTGATGCTCATGTTTATCGAGATATATTTGTTTTGTCTATACCACATGCCTTTTTGGATGCTTTCTTATTGTGTGTTTGTTTATTCAATGTGTACTGCAGGCAAGTGGTGTAATGTAGCAAGGTTGAATCACAAGGTTATGTTTTTTTCAATGCCCAAGGTTGCTTGTTATTCTAGTGGCGGATCGGACGATCTGGACCAGTGCGTTGGGGCAAGCCCGATTCGGTTCACGAGATTCATTACATGACGCAAATTACACAGAAACTCTAAGCATACGACAAACGCTGGGCGTTCCACCCAGGCTGGAGATACGATGCGTCAAACGCTGGGTCCCACGCGCTATCGTACACGCCCAGCACGTTCCACTCGATACTGAGCTTGGCCCCCGCCGCGCTCTGGGACCAGACCGAAAGCCCGATCGTGTTTTTGCCGCGCACGTTGAGCACGCCAGGCGGGACCGGGAACGCAATCTGGTTCCCGACTTGCTTGACAAACTTGCCGTATTGGTACCTGGGAACCTGTCAGCCGAGCCCGAGTTGCCATTCGCGCGACTTACCCGTTGACGTAGAGCTGGGCTCGGACGTTGGTTCCCTTGGGCGCGTCGATGATGAATTCGAGTGCGACGTCATAGCCTATGCGGTATTAGCTTTGGTTCCGCTGGTTCGGGAGTACTTGCCTCGCTTGTCGACGACTGTGCTCAAGTCGACCTCGGTGCGGTAAAACGCCACGCCTGCACCCTGTACCCCGTCCGACGGAGCGCCGCTCGCCCACTTGCTGTCGTCAAAGCCGGGCAAATGCCACCCTAGTCGCTCGGCGTGCTACGCGAAATGAGCGAGGGATAAAGACGAACGCAACGACGTACCAGTCCACCTTCTGCGATAGGTCCGCGAATCGGATCAATATTCTTTTGTCCGCCTGCGTTGCCTGCGACGCGCCAGCTCGAGAACGTGCTGTTGCCGCCAACCAGGGCGGCCCTGAGAATTCCGCGCGGGAAGAGTGCTGCGTCGCGTTGGTCATGACCCGAGTGGTCCTGGAGCACCAGCAACACGTTTTCGCCGTCGAGTACCGTCGCGTTGGAAAACGAGAGCGATAGGTTACCGGCCACCGAAACTGGATCACCAGGGAAGCTATCGAAATGTTAGACAAGGCCGTTTCGAGGTATGGTACCTACCTTCCGATGTACCCTCCGTTGAGCCACGCCGACCAACCGCTCGCGGTACCGCCTTGGACGTTGAGTTGGACGCCAGTCGCCTGGCCGTTGAATCGTCCGCGCCAGAGAATGTTTCCGAGATGGCTGTACGCGCATATAAGCCAATGTATAAACTCAAACAGTCGACTTACAAGCCGTAGTCGTCCGCATACAACACCGGTCCCGATCCACTCGGCTTGGTCGGGTTGGGCGTCGTCGTGTGGTTCGCCGGTACCCATCCAGCGCCCGAGTCTGAGTAGTTGGCAAAGCGTTCGGGAAGGCCGTCTGCCACGCGCCAGTTGTTCAACGTGCCCTTGAGCTTTTCGCTGATCTTGGCCGCGGTAATGTCCAACGACGGGGTCGTGCCGACCAAGGTCCCGTACGAAGTCTTCTTGAACGAGAGCTTCTGGCCGTTCCAGTGCAGCGCGGTGACGCTCTTGGGTGCCCATATTTCGATGGGAGTGGCGCCGTCGGCATCACCGGTGATTTCAAGCAAGCTAGATCCCTTGGCGAGCGAGGCTGAACGGACGAGGTACGGTCCAGTGACCCAGACAAGCTCGTTGGCCGGGGAGAAGGGCGATGCGGTCAGAGTGGGCGCCCAGAACTTCCATGCCGACGAACGGGGAACGAGGACAGCCGTAAATGTGTCAAACGAGACGACCCCGATGGCCGCCGTTTGGGTATAAGACACGACCATGCCACTCGAAGAGTTGGAAAACGCGGGTGCCGGACCGGTGAGAACCTTGTGCGAAGTGGAGCCCGCCTTGATCGCAAATTCACCCGACTCATTCTCTGGAAGCCAGAGTGTAATAAACTCGCGCCCGTCGAGAGTGGCGTGCGAGAGGACCTCGGCGGTCGAGTATAGCAGACTCGCTTTGCCAAATGTGAAATCGGTCTATAACCGGTTACTGTCTGATCATTCAGCGAGCCGAGAAACTTACGACGACAATCTTGCTCTCCCTTCCGTTCAATACGACATTTCCATTCGCCGGTACGGTCAAATTCCCAGCCGAGGTCGAGACCTTGACTTTGAATTCGTCTCGGGTAGTAGCCGATGATGTCGCATGGCGAGTCACATAGAATCCTGCCTTAGTATCCGGGTTGCGTAGCTCGGTTGCGCTGACCAGGGTGTTGGTCGTGTACGAGGTCGAGGCAGCGATACGGTCGAGTTTGGTAATGTCCTTGGCGGCACGGATGAACATTCCCAGGAGCTTGGTTTCGTAATACTTTTGTCCGATTTGTCGACTTTCACTGATCTGAAATACGATTTGGTTGGATTGGGTTCACAGATAGGGGGATGGACTTACAGGAGACGAATAGTCGTACGACGTGCCGACAAGGTTGGTCGCCAGGCCACCCCAGTTTGTACCCCTATTCAAACGAATTAGTACATTTGAGAATAGATGCGGTGGCTGCTTACCCAAACAGCATATACAGAGACATCATCGAAACTCGTTCGGCAATGTTATGCCTATCACAGCCTTTAGCAATCTGATTTAATCACTGATAATCGACCTACCTGTAGAAGACATTGGCGAAATCTGGTCCCATGTTCGTCCCGCATCCTCCCTGAGACCTCCCCAGGGGCTATAGATTCCGGTCAATATCCGGCCAGCTCAAATCTATCGGAACTCACTTGTACGAGCCACCCTGGAACTCGGGCAAGAACGACGGCTGAGTAGGAGAAACTTCGTTGAAATGCTCGTGGTAGCTCTACGCTCAAATCGTTAGCCTCCAGATCGGAAATCCAGGGAATAGACGTACGACAACGGTAAAAGGCTTCACATTTCCGCACTCGTCGAGATTGCAGCTCCAACACGAAGGGTACGAGTCCACACCATAAATGTCTTGTGCGCCATTAACATCATAGTCCTTGGACCAGGACTTGCCTAGAGATTGATAAGTACAAGTGCTAATGTCCATACCAGGATTAGATCGTACCGTTCATGTTCGGTGCATTAGTAAAGAACGGCTAAAACAACTCGTTAATCCAACACCCTCATCTCAAGGCTCCAACTTACAATGACTAGCCCGGCGTCTCGGCCGCTCTTTTCCAACTTTTGCATGTACGCAATCAGCGGCCAGTTCTCACCCGAGCTCGTGCGCTGCCCAGCGATTTCATTTTCGATCTGGAACAACACCAGATTGCCACCCTTGGTGATCTGATGTTTTTCGAGGATCTTGGCGTATTCGGTCATGTAAGGCATCCATGCGTCTAATGAGAAGTTATGAATGCCACGCGAGATGAGTAGATGATCGAGACGCACCAGTGTAACGGGTATCATTATTTCGCAACGTGCCGTATGCGCCTGTCGTCGCCCAGAGCGCAAAGCCTCCAGCGGTCGTTTCGGCGCTAATCTAGTTGTCAGACGGCTACGCCCCGATCAGGCATTCCCAAGACTTACTTGACATATCTAAACCGAGCAACCGAATGTTAACCCCTATCCATCAAGCCGAATAAGAACGACACTTACGGCCCCGCTCGCCAAATCGCGTAAAGGCCGAGCTCCTTGCAAAGATCGAGAATAGACTCAAAGTTGTGAGCGCCCGATTTGAAGTCGAGTGCGTCTGGGCTCGCGCTGTGATAGCCCCAGTTTCCTATATAAATGTAAGTATGGTAAAGTAGGTGGGGCCACGCCAACCTCACCATAAACGGATACGGCGTTGAACCCCGCGGCTTTCACTTTCTCAAGGATATCACGCCAAACTAAATACGAGGTAATCAGAATTAGTCCGTTTAGTGAAAGACAAAAAGGCTAACCTTCGGGGACAGGGATGCGCCAATAGTGAAATTCACCGCTCCAGACGTATAACCTTTCGCCGTTAATCATCAAACTGTAAACAAACGAGAGCAATGTGAGTCACGGCGATCTTAGCTGACGTCAAGTTCACTTACGAGTAGTGATCCCATTGGACAACTTTGGACAGGCCAGTGTCGTGGATGGGCCATTGTGTCGAATTTTGAGCCGTGACCGCGGACGCAAGTCCAAGGGCAACAAGTGGTGCGAGCAGCTTCATCGGGGGCGGAGCGACGAGCAAAAACACCTAAAGGCTATTCCACGTCTTCCGGGGGTTTATATTCGTTCTCACCGACCCCTACGTCGTTCCCCATAGAGCAAGAAGCCTACCAGTCGGGCCGACAACCCAAGCGTTCATAAAACCAAGACATGAAGATCGCCGAAGACTGTCATATACACAGTTAACATTCGCCTAGGCCAAGATCCAAATCCGGAGATCACAAGCCCTATCGAAGCGCAAGGCGAGCTTCTTCTTCGGTGAGAGATGACTTTCTGGACGTGTCCACCGACTTCTATCGGTTCTGCCGTCGGGTGTGTGTCCAAAAGCACTCACGAGACCGCCCGCGCATATGGTCGTACAATTTGGCTTTACGGTCCGGACAAATTCGATTACACATCCTGGCGTTTGACCCCTGCTCCCCCACATAAAACGTCATCGACACATGGACACAATAAATTTAATGGAATGCTCGTGATAATTTACCGACACTCAGGACGAAAAGGACCCGGAGTCAGTAGAGACTACAACACCTGAATTATCGTCCGAGAGCCAAGATATCTCAGCCCAACTTCATTACGTTTGAACGGGAATGGGAACGGGAATATGAACGGGAATACAAGTAGTGTTATCCAGATGGAGCAATGAGCTTGCGGCCAGCAGGCCGACCGTAATTTAGCAACCTATGGTTAGCTGTTCCTGGATGTATAGATATCTTTCACGTCCAATACGCCTTTTAATTGATAATTAACGTCAGTTACGCCTGAGGCTGATGGCCGTTTTGCCACCGCATGCGGTCTCCAGGACTGTCCAATACACTCAAATCATACTACAAAGGCAAGGTACTATCACGTTCAAGTTCAAACAGCAGTGCCTAACGCGCGGGTAGTCGGCTCCGCATCTCAGGCTAAGGAGCTCAAGGTTCAGCCAGTAGACTGAAAACGGTGGCAACGCTCATAGTCGTCTAGTTACGGTGGCCGTCCCTTGAGTTTCGCTCGCTAGCCAAGTAGTTAGTAGATTCTAGCGCCAAGTTTGTGGCAGACGCAAGGTTTGCGGCGCCCGACAACGCGACTGCCCTGGCTCCGTAAGTATGGTCCCCAGTTTGTATAAGCCATACCAAACGTGAATCGATATGGTAACACCGACATCGTTACCAAGCAAAAGGATCGATACGGCCCAAATAGTTGGAGGAACCACAGACGCGTCGTGTGATTTTACATATATCTGGTAGTTCAGTACGCTTTGCGCCACGGTACCGTAGATCATCAGATTCAATGTACTTGCCGCTCACAACTGAATTGAAGCTTCGTCTGATAAGGAAAGGATGACTGACTGAATACTTTGCGTAGACTGCGGTAATACTGTAATAGACTCGCATTTAGGAGAAAGTTGGCCGCTGGAGCAGTCGTGTAAAGGCTGAATTCTGACACATGACTCAAGACCAAGTGGTGTTGGTTCCCGTACGTCCACAGCTTCGAAGAATTCTTTGAAGGCTGGATCGACGCTCGTGCCTCATCGCCAAGCGGCGAGGACCTGACCGGGGGCGTATACAGCCAAGGTACGCGAAAGAACTCGACACACATTCAACTGCTTTTGGTACCTATTCACACACTGTTGGGGAGTCGTGACCAGACAAATTTCTTATTCCAACATACAATTCCAAAACCTAACTTCATGCATTGAGCATGTGGTATATCAACAAAGCCCAGCTATTACAAACAGCTACATCAAGTAGTGGACGAAAAGAAAAACAAAACAAAATCAAGGGTCATCCCGTCTACTTGAACGTGGGCGTGGCAGAGGACGCCGTCGCCGAAGAAGAGGTGGTCTCCGCGGCCGAGATGGTAGGTGCCGGCATGGTCACGGGCTCAGGGGTCGAGGAGGTAGTGGGCTCGGCAGACTTAGACTCGGGCTTCGAGGTCGTAGTGGGCTCGGGCTCGTACGAAGCGGTCTCGGGCTTAGAGCTGGTGGTGGTCTCAGGCTCATACGAGGTGGCCTCGGGCTTGGACGAAGTCGTAGGCTCGGGCTCGTACGAAGTGGTGGCCTGGACGGTGGAGGTGGGCTCGGGGGCAGAGCTGGTCGTCTCGGCCTGGTACGTGGCCTGGTACGTGGAAGTGGGCTCGGCAGACTTGGACTCGGGGACCGAAATGGTGACTGCGGCCTCGGTGGCAGACTCAGTTGCAGACGCGGTGGACGCAGCCTCCGTTACAGACGCGGACTCGGACTCGGTGGCAGTGGTAGACTCGGTGACGGACGCAGACTCAGTGACGACCGGAGTAGTAGTGGCCTCGGTGGTCGACGGAAGCGGGGTCTCAGTGACAGCCCAGGTGGTGTAGGTAGCCGATGCGGTGGCGGTCACGGACAGCTCGGTAGCGGTGGAGGCGTATGACCCGGTGGAGGTGACGGACAACTCGGTGGGGGTCGCAGAAGCGGCAGAAGCAGTCGAGGTAATGTCAATGATCGACGTCTCGAGCTCGTCCTCATCCTCGCACTCCTCATCGTCCTCGGGGTCGGCGGTCGGCTCGGGGGTAGCAGCGTCAGTGGTAGCCGAAGCACCGGCCGCGGGGGTGGTGGGGACAGCAGCATTTGCTCCTCCGTTGTTGCCCGTCGGCTTGGAGCCGCTCGCAGCAGTGGTCGGGTCAGCACCGGCAACTGGGGTGGTAGGAGAAGAAGTCTCGGGCTCCTCATCACACTCGTCGTACTCGTCATCGACCGAGGTAGGGGTGGCAGCAGCAGCGTTGGTGGTGGTAGGAGTGATGGGGTTCTCATCATCATCGCACTCATACTCTTCGTACTCGTCATCCTCATCGGGATCAGCCGAGCCGCCGGTCGAGCCGCTGGAGCCAGTGTTCGAGCCGGTGGAACCGCTGTTGGAGCCAGTCGAGCCACTGTTGTTCGAGCCGGTGGACGCGCTGTTGCCAGTCGATCCGCTGGAAGAACCACTGCTGCCGTTGTTGGAAGAGCCGCTGTTCGAGGCACCACTGTTCGAGCTGCCCGATCCGCTGGAAGAACCAGAGCCGGAACCAGTCGATCCGCTACCCGAGGTAGTCTCATCAGGCTCATCCAGGCACGCCTCGTCGTCATCCTCAACGACAGCCGGGAACCCAGCACCAGCGCGAATCGAGTCGAGCAAGATGTCGTCAAAGTCTCCGGCAGCCTCCCACATCGCAAATCCGCGCAGTCCGGTGGCGTTGATGAACTGGCCCTTGGCAGCTGTCAAAATGTCAGAGTGATGTTCGCGGGGAGAAAGGAATGACGTACCGAACGAGGTAGCGTCGTCAAAGGAGACCATGACACCCGAAGTCTTGTTGTACACATAAGGCTATCGAAATGATTAGTTGAAAGTTGATACATGCGCGTAATGGAACTCACAGTCTGGCTGCACTCGTCAAACTTGTAGACGATACCATTGGCGGTGTTGGCAGTTCCGTTCTCGTTCAAGAATCCACCCTCAACCAAGCCCCAGAAGTTCCACACTCCAGAGATCGTCAGCGGGTTACCGCACACATCCGTCGCACCAGGAGCAGGCTCCTCATCCCACACATCTCCAGCCGGGATCGAAGTCTTGTTGAACGGCGCATAGAGCGAGATGGCGTTGTCCGCAGTGAGCGCATCCTCGGGGAGGACAGAGAACCCGTGTCCATATCCCGCAACACCAAGCACGATCTGGTCGGCAGGGAACCCAGCCTTGGTCCAGGCCTCGACAGCGCTCACAGCACTTCCGACTTGTTGCGTCGCATTGGCCGCGCATGTATCGTTGAGCGGGGCGTTGGGGCCAACCGTGTCGCTCCACGAACCCCAGATGTCGTAGTTCATGATGGCAATGTAGTCAAACAGACCAGCGAACGCCGAGACATTGGTGCTTGGCGTTGTCAGGTCGGACGAAATGAACGGCTTGATGGAGGTTGCCGCCGAGAGTGTGGTGTTCGGCAGAGCGGCACGTAACTCGGTTAGGAATGCGAGGAAATTGTCGGTGTCGTTGGCCGAGACGGCGTTGCAGCCGATGCCGGTCAGGCCGGGATACTCCCAACTGTGAGTCGCGTGGTTAGTCGGTAATTTGATTTTAGGCGCCGAATAACGTACTCAAAGTCCAAGCCGTCAAGGTTGTTGTCCTTGACGAGGTCGGTCATGGTCTTGACAAAGGCAGTGCGGTTCTCGGCGGTAGCAACCGCGGGGGAGAAGAACTGGCTACCGGTCCATCCACCAATGGAGAGCGAGGCCGACACGTTCTGCCCAAGACTTAGTATATGAGCGCCAAGACTGATGGGGTACATACATTGGCGTGGGCGGTTTCCACAAATTCGGCGAATATCTCCGGGTCGGTGATGTTGACAAAGCTCACGTTGGGCGTGGTCAAGCTGGGGAGACGTTAGTGAAGGCACTTGTCTGAAACATAAAACTTACCCAAAGCTGTATGTGACGGTAGTGTACTGGAAACAAGTGGTTCATAGCGTGCTCCACTCGCATTTCTTTGTGCTTACCTTGTTCCAGCTCACGTTGGACAGAGGGAACTCTTGTGCGTGCCACGACGCAAACCAAGTGGCGGCCACTGGCGCTTTAGCGGGTGCTGGAGCAGGTTCCTGGCGCGCATGGAGTGCACGAGCGATCGACGAGTGACGAGGGTGACTGGGCCAAGCGAGTGCCGAGCCAGCGACAAAGAGAGGAAGCAAAGTAGACGACAACATGTCGTTAAAGAGTGTCGCGTAGGCGAGTGGGGTAAACGAAAGACTGGCAGTCGTAGAAAACCGGAAAAAGAGATTGCGGTCGTGGAGAGGAGTTGGAGTTTTCTTTCATGCCGGATCGATTATATATGCTATGTGGTATGCTGTGTAATAAGCGGATGGCGACCGTTGCCGTCACTGTTTTGCAAATCGAGTTATATTAGACCGGCCCTGAAGCTGTGCGCACTAAGGGCCGGTAATAATTAGTGGCCTTGACAATCACCTATCATAGAATGACCGGGTCACCGTTCCAAGTCTCACTTTCGCCACAAGATGTCGCACAAGCTCAAGCAGTATGTAAAAACATCCTATCACAATCGTTGTATCCCCTAACGCCCCTCGCAGCTCGTAACTCAACTTTATTCTCCCAGTACACGTCCGGAGGTCCAACAAACCATCAACAGGCGCGTCCTCATAATAACATCGTCCCACCGCCCAAACCGACCTCTTTGTAAAAAGGGAGCTTTTGGAGGTGCAAAAACGTCCAGAGGCCTGGGGCCTAGTGGTTCCTTTTTTAGAATCTTCCGTAAGTATTTCACCGATTTACGTGTGTGACAATGGTCTTACCATTCCTAGGATCCAAATGTACAGTTCTTTGGCGCGTTGACGGTGCAGGTAAAGATCGCTCGCGACTGGTAGGTACTATTCGTCTCATAAAGGACTATACTAACCTAGCCATCTAGGGACACATTTCCCCAAGAACACGCCATCGCACTACGAGACACTCTGCTCGAACTCGCAGGTCGAGCCGCCACAAGAAATCTGCCTCGACTGACTATTCGTAAACTCTTTGTCTCGGTCGGTCCGCTGCTTCAACCTGATCGGCTATGACCTGATGTTACACTCTAGCTCTGCTCTCTTGCCCTCCGTCTTGCCCCAGAAGGTCCCGACTCGCGATGGCCCGATTGGGTCCTCGGAACAGCCCAGTCGTTGGGCAACAGTGGTGCCCCGCCCGATCTTGTTTTGGAGTTTTTGACGATTGTGGCGGAGGAGATGGCACGTTCGGATTTGGTGGCGGCTAAAAAGTGAGTTGTGATATGCTACCCTCCGAGGACGTGAAGTCGCTGTTCTAAACTTTATTGTATTGCAGGTCTCAAATGGATCAGATTTTGCGTGATGCCGCTCCGGCGGTCGTTCAGGCTGCTTCTGCCTCGTTTGGGACACATGGAGGTGCCGCGCTCAAGTGTCTCGAAGCGTGGATTAGTTGGGGGATCCCTGCAGAGTATGTACATTGTTTCATCTATTTTAATCCTCGCATAATCATTTCTGTAGCAACATAACCCCTCTCATCGGACCACTCATCGAACTGCTTTCCCCGACCGCAGATGAAGACATATTCGCAGCCTCTTCCGACGTTTTGCAAGAAATTCTGACCAAGTCGTCCCTCTCTGAAGGTGGAGCTGGTTTGCGAACACTTACTATGCCGTTGTTGGATTGGATTTCGAGGGTCGGGGTAGGGATTATGGAGGAAGCCGTCAATTGTGAGTATAGTTCTATTTATGTGGCTCGGCTGGTAAATTAATAACTGGCCGCAGCTGGGGACTCTGGACCTAATTCACACTCTGTATGCAAACTCATTACCGCACTTGGCGAGCATTCGACCGGACACATCGCTGCACACCTCAATGACCCCCCAGTCCAAGCTTTCATTAAGGTCGCCCTGGGATACACCGGATTCCCGGGATATTACGGTGCCGACGAAGAAGAGAGCGAGGTGCGCCGGCTTGGTTATTTCCATTGTTTGATGTTTCACAATTCGGATGTAGATGGTGTTACCGTTTTGGTACCTCCTCGAAGAAGCCTTGTTGGACGCCGAGTATGTGGGGGATACTCAAGGCGAACTGTGGAACATGGCCAAGATGATTTATCTTGAGCTTGTCAAGGTTTTGAAGCGCAAGGTTACTTGGCCGGCCGAGCCTGGATGGGCAAAAGGTGCGCATTCGTGGTATTGGCTGTTGCCTTGTCTCATAAATTGGATTTCGCAAGATCAACGAGAGAAGTTTGCCAAGTAAGTTGCATTCACTAAATTGAATAACGGCCGTCAATTAATTTCTTGTATAGTTACCGTCGAGATGTTGGAGATGCCTTGATAAATGCGTGAGTATCTGTGAAAGCTCGGAGAATTGACCCTAATTACATTCCATAGTTACTATGTACTCCGAGATGACATGCTTCGGGCCCTGGTTGAGCCTCTCGTAGACCAGCTTGCGAGGGAACAGCCTGATTGGGAGGTATGACCGCCTACTCTGGTGGCCGTATCGTCACTCATGCCCCGTTGCAGGACGTAGAAGCCACCCTTCACAATATCAAAGCGATCCAAGAGGCTCTTCCGGTAGATCCCAACCCTGCATTAGCCACTCTATTCGGGCCTCGTGGTTTAGGTCGTCTTCCACGCGTAGGCACACACCGCGTGCGCCGTACTGCACTGGCGACAGTCGGGGCGTATGCAACTTGGTTCACAACAGGCGCACGAACGAGGGCGGGCACCCCGGCCGCAGAAGATGGCGAGCGTACAGCATCCAACGGACCCTCAGGAGCATCAGGGGCTTCATTAACTGTTCCAGGCACCAACGCAGGGGAAGGCGCGAGCCTGCTGCTCGATGCGGTTGGATACGTGGTAGCCGCGCTCGAGGAACCTGTTGTGTGTGCTGACGCGGCCCGCGCGCTCAAAGAACTATGCGACGCAAATCGTACGCGCTTGGCTCCGCATATACAGAGCTTTGGGGAGCTGCATCAGCGATTGCCGAGGATCCCGGTGCGCCATCTCATTTTGATTGATGGCTGGGCTTAGACTGACGTTATGGTTGTAGGCAAATGAAAAGGGTAAAGTGTTGCAGAGTATTGCAAGCGTGATTCAGGCGTTGCCGCCCAGCCAGGCTATTGATCCGATATTGGTGAGTGTTAGGGTCCTCTCGGTGGATTGCCGTGCGCTGAGCGTATGTGATTAGGGGGTTGTCACGCCCGTGGTGCAGAGCTTGGGGCAACTTTTAACCGATCCCAATACCGTATGTTCAGACCGGAAACGCACTTTCTTCTAGCATCTCATCCCCTTTGCTCGTTCTCGCAGCCCCAAGAACCAATTATTGCCCATCTCTCAGCCCTGACCGCATGCAGCAAGGGCCTCACCCGCTCCAACGATATCTTCGCCTTCTCGCTCGAAGATCCTGATACGCCCGAAGGCCAAGCCCTACTGGCTGCAATCCAACAAGCCCGGTCCGACCCACGTATGGCCATGCTTCGTGACGAGATTGTGCGACTCGTGGGTATAGTCATGGCGAGGTGGTGCGTCGATGCTGAAGTCAGCACGGTAAGTTTTCACAGGCTTGTCGATTTTGTTCAGCCGGCTAATCATTTTGATAGGCGGTGAGCGAGTTGATCAAATCTATTACGGCTCTTCCTTCGGATGCGACGTTGCTTTCGCTGTCACCCGAGCCGTTGCTTGAGCTTGTATGCAATGCCGCGCGAGTCCAGCTCACTGCAGTATGGCTCTCCCTTGCTGCTTTGCTAGTCGTCCAGCTGGATCCACCTATGTGGCCCCGTCTTGCGCGAGACGATGACGCAGAAACGAGTCGTCGGACGGGTATTGTCGCGCAGGCAACCGCGGGTCTGGTCGGGGCCGGCTTGTCAATGTTAAATAGCGGCGCGGCCATGGAAGCTAACCCAGACGTTGCTCAAGACTTTTTCGGGTTCTTGACCAAGGTGGGAACTTCCTGTTCTACCGCTCGAAACTGAAACCGATTTGATGACAGGTCGGAGGTCATTTTCCCAAGGTCATTTTGGAAATGTCAGGAGACATTGCGGATGGACTTTTTAGAATCACGGCAACTGCGTTGACGTTGCAGGAGCGATATTCGCTTGTGAATGCGTGTAACTTTTTGGTTAGTTACATCCATGCTCGTATTTAGGTCTAAGATTGATGTTCGGTAGACAATGTTCCTGCGCAAAACCCGGAACGACTCGGCGCTGTTTACACCGGCGGACGAATTGTTGCGCAAACAAGGTGCTATTCTTATGGAGGCGCTTCTCTTGGGGATCGGAGGCTCCGCACCCCGATCAACTGTGCCAAATCTCGCTGAAAACTTGTCTAATCTCGTCTCCCGAGTACCCAACGAGGCTCGAACGTGGATGAGCTCACTTTTGATGGCGGTAGGTTTCTCGCCACACTTCATTTATGTTTGATGTTCCTAATCTAATTCATCAGGACACACCAACCAACAGCAAGATCCCTATTGCTGCGAGGGAGAAGTTTATGAAAGCCGTGCTTGGGTAAGTAATTTGCATGTACTCTAGGCGGTATAAATTCTGATGACGTGGCCACGCGGAAACAGTACGCGGTCGACGAAGAAGACGAAGGAAGCCGCGAACGAATACGCGCTGGTTGCACGGGGGTTGGAGGGATCAGCGTTTGGGTACGCTACATCAGGATTGTGACCGTAGATCCCTCTGAGTATGATAGATGCCGTATACCGCGCCCACTGAATAATTAATCAAATACTCATGCTCTCTTTTGCCGTGCGCTGGCAAACTCGGCTTCAGGGGTTAGGGGTCAAATCTCGTGACCGGGTAATTACTTATTTTGAAAAGAAGCCATGCCAACGGATAAATTCACAGCCCAAAGAGCCGGGATCGGTCTTTTTCTCCCTGCATCATTTACACTATATATAATGCTCTGGCGAAGGATCTTCTACGTTCAACACCCCGGGAGGAAGTATCACTGAAGTAACCCGGCTGTCAAACTCACTTAAGCTTCACCCGATCACAAGCCTACTGCTATCCATAGCCAGCGCTCCTGCTACCAACATACTGCACACTTGTGGGGGTGCCAACTTGCTAGCCACTGACCCGAATTATCAATATCATATTATCGCATCGCTCCACATTTTGCCACCAACTCTTGTATTGATATCATGTTCGCGGCAATACCATTCTACGATCGCTCCCAAGACGGGTCGGGCCGGAAGCTTACGAACGGGAATAATGATATGCTCTTTCTAAACCGCCCTTCCATCGCGGCATCCAGTGAGCTGCGCTCGGATCTAGTATCGATAAACCCCGTACTGACCTCACGCCTTATATTTAGCTCCAATGTGAGTGTCGCAATGCTAGTTTCTGCCATGCCTTCAGCTCATTTTGTTGATTTTTTGAGCCGCGACTCAGAATCAACAGCGAATCCGTTGGTATCTCTCGGGGAATATACGGTTGCTAGTCAACTAGCGGATTCTCGAGCCCCATCGCCCCACCCTACGTCGAACGCCGAAGACTCCTACGATGATCCCGTTAAGCTTGGAATTCTGCCCGAGGATTCAGTTTTGGGCCTATTCTTTTCGTAAGTACCATCCGAACGCCATTGGTTCCTCACTCAATGCAGATTCAAGTTTTCATACAGCTTTGAACCCCGTAATCGCGCTCCTGGACCCAACATTACACACACCTATCTATGTCCGACGACGCTCCAAAGTTCTCTATACCGCTATATTGGCCGCGGCTTGCAAATTCTTCCGACCGTCCCAGTATAAAGCGGTACACGACCTCGCTCAGCTGCTGCTAGGACGGGCCTTGGCCGATGGTGTCAGTAGTGTCGAATACATTCAAGCATTGTCGATAATGGTTTATTGGAAAGAACCCGACGACGGGAGTATGTGGCGGAAGCTGGGGTTGGCGATTCGGATGGCATACGAGTTAAATTTGCACCGGGTGAGCAATGATGCTCTGCCGTTGGACGAGTTGCAGGCGAGGGTGCGTTTGGTAAGTGGGATTAATCATCCCTCTGCTCTGTGCATCTAACATCACATAGAACGAGGAACGGACTTGGTTTCGTGAGTGTGCTTTAATGTTGATGCTGAGATATCTGAACAAGGTCTTTTGACCGGATGGCAGAACTTGTTTGTGAGTCCGAATTTTACCCAGCCGAAGCATGGAACTGACTGATGTGTGCTAGGCCACGACTGGACGTCAGCGTATGTGTCTGTGCTTGGCGAACCAGTGAATACACGCTAATATCCATATCGCAATAGTCTTCAGCGAGGCAAACCTAGAATGATACCGGAAGAGCACTTTCCTCGACAGAGCCTCGCCTGGTTGCAAAACCACATCAAGGTAAATCCATACCTATATGTATATTGCCAGAGTTTTATACTGATTCGCGTCGGCAGTTTCCGTGTAGTAGGTCCAATCTTCTATTCTAACTTCAGTATTAAACTGCACTCCCAGACGCGGACGTAGTCATCGTCACGAGCCTGGAAGCCGTTTCCCACTACAGTTTATTTCATGCGATCCGCTCGACGGCCACGATCCAGAATCGGCTACAGTTAGAACCATTCATCAGGCATGTGGTTTGCGGTGCAGAGAAGTTCTTAACCACCTGGTCGCAGAAGCTCGTATGTCTAACTCCATCATACCGAATCTTGAAAGCTTGTGTTCATAAAAGCTAGTTGACCCTGCGGTCTCACCCATCTCCCTCAGCTTTCTCCGTTTCTACCACCTGCGCATGCGACTCGTGTTATCCGAGCTCAAACTAGTCTTGATACATAACCCGCTCCCTGGGTCGTCATATATACTTGTACTCGATTGCGCCCACGCTGCACTCGCAATTCTCCGACATATCGTTACGGAGTTCGCACCAAGCGGGTATTTGGCTTATGGAACCGACTTCATACCATTTTCAGTGGCGTACGCCGGAGTCTGGTTATTCAAGGTATGCTCCACACTCCTTGGCGCAGAGCGATGTTTGACTAATATGAGTGACCTTGCGATAATCATAGCATCTCCCTCAATTTGACGAAGTACTCCAAAAAAATGTTTTGGATACATTCCGGATGGTATCGAGTGCATGTAGTGTCCAAGCTCAGATTTCCGTCGGTGGTTTGGCATATTATAGCAAATTTTTTGATCATCTGGTAAAACACTCACCTGTGCTAAATGAAAATGTGAGTCGAGGAAGAGTTCTTGGTGCGCTTTATTGACGACAAGCACTTCACGTAGGCTACTGGAGATCGTATTTTGGGCTTGGGGGCGGGATTAAGCAACGGAGCGACTGTAAGCGAAATAGTCATGTATCATCTCAGCGCACTCAAACCCTTCTTGCCTCACCAGATGGATGCCATGTTGCCTCAGTTTCCGCCTCTGGAAGACATGAGTGCTACATGGTGAGTTCCCTTACCCTTACCCGACTCTTAACATCGGCTGACGAATTTGCACAGGCTCTCGGCAGTGGATGGGTTAAAGCAGTGGGGCCCAGACTTTGGATATACTACGCAGTTTGCCTAATTTCGGTCACGGTGTATGGGTTATTTCTTGGGCTTCAAAAAGGGAGGGAGGCATTCAGTTTGGCGGTTATTTGAGATTTTTTCAGTGTACAATAAGTTGTGAATGAAGGGGAATGCTGTGTACGCATACGAAGTGACGTAAAATAAAACGTATACCTTTTAAGCTTAACCTCACAAGGCATGTCTCCCAAGATATGTGCCGTATGTATGCGTCGAGTTTGGCGCTAAATTCTCATCTGGCGGCTATGTAATAGTAGACCCTGAATTTGTGCTCAAATTTTATGATAAATTAGACGTCCATAACCCCTCCAGCATACGATGGCCGGCGGCAAAAAGGCAGCAAACAAGCCCGAGGAAAAGACCCCCGAGAATAAAGGGCCTGCAGTTATCGGTGTAAACTTTGGAAACGCTTACGCGTCTATTGCCGTGATCAACAATGTAAGTTTTGGACCTGGGTTAAGGGATCAGGTTGAGGGGCTGACATCAAAATTTAGGAAGGTGAAGCTGATTGCATCGCGAACGAGGATGGAGAGAGACAAAATGCGGCTGCAGTGTCATACTTTGGGCTAGAAGAGGTGATCTATGCCTTTGCTTTTGCATATGTTATAAATCTAACCGATCCTAAGTACATTGGCAATCAAGCAAAACCGCAACTCGTCAAGAACTCCCAAAACACTATAACGAATTTCAGAAATCAGTGGGCAAAAAGTGAGTTAGTAGAGCTATTATGCCTGGGGCAATGCTAAAAAAAGCCTAGGTTTAGCGAGGTAACGCAGGCTGGTCCTTCCACCTCGGCGCCAATCATCGATCATCAGGGCGAGCCCGCATACAAAGTGACCGTCCTCACCCCCGCCCCAGCACCCTCAGTCGCACCCACACCCAAAGCCACGCCCCTTCCCACCCGTCCAGCTTCTCCGGTTCCCCAAGAAAAAATTCTTACAGTGCACGACGTCTCAGTACTATTCCTCAAGTCCTTGCTCCAATCGGCGGTTGACTTTCTTGGCCGCCCCGTTGACGGTGCGGTATTGAGTGTCAACTCGTCCTGGAACGATGCCCAAAAGGCGGCCTTGACACGTGCGGCTGAAGAGGCGGGTATCAAGGTCCTTCAGCTTCTAGATGAGGCTGCTGCGGCCGCACTCGCATACTCGACCGCTCCTCCGCTCGAGGACGCCAACCCTGCCATCAACTCTGGCGACAAAACATCTCTGGTTCTAGACCTCGGTGCAGCATCCCTCTCCCTCACCTTGCTGTCCTCCAAGCAAGGGCTTTACCATACCCTTGGCACCGCACATTCAGCGACCGTTGGTGGAGATAGCATTGACGACTTGCTCCTCACCCACTTTGGCAAAGAGTTTTCCAAGAAGACCAAGATCCCCGTTACACTGCCATGCACCACACCTGGTACGCCTGACCAGCGCGCCGACGCCAAGATGCGTCTTGCAGTTGAACACACAAAGCGAACCATCTCTGCGGGACCCGGAGCCGCTTCTTGTGCTGTCGAGAGCTTGAAGGATGGCTTTGATTTTAGCGGATCCCTGAACCGACTCCGGTTTGATCTCCTCGTCGACAAGGTCTATGCTGCAGTCCTTAGTGAAGTCTCAAAATTGCTAGAATCAACAGGAACGGACCCTACGCTCGTCGATGAAGTTGTTCTCGTTGGGGGAAGCGCAGCCCTCCCAGGTCTCGCAGACAGATTAGCCAATTTATTCGGTGACGATACCGCGATCCGAAGTGATCTCGATCCCAGCCAATTACTCGCCCGAGGCTGTGCCCTTCAGGCGAAACTCATCTTGGCTACTCAGGGTGACGTCTTTTCCCAAGGCGTATCCGCCCCCGTTACCTCCAAGGCTTTGGGACTTGTGTTCGCGGGTGACGACTCGCCTGAGAACTGGATTCCTCTCCTCCCGGCCGAAACTCCACTTCCTGCCCGGCGAGTCGTCCGACTGTCTGTACCTGCCGGAAGAATTGGGTTCGAGCTGTGGCAGGCGGTAGATGCTGTCGATATCAAGAAGGTTCCGGTTGAACAGGACGAAGATGATGATGAAGGAGAGCCCGAGGAGGAGGAGATTAGGAAAAGGATCGTAAACAAAGAGCAGGCGCTGGGTGGGGCCGCGGTGGAGGTTAAAGGCAAGAAGGGAGCGAAACTTGTGGTACAAGCCGTGGCCAGTGAAGGGGGCAAGGTTGATGTGAGCGCCTGGGAAGAGGGTACTGATGCCAAAGTTGGGTTTACTGTCGGCGCGTAAGGTGTAGAGGAGTAATATGCATAGTGGACTACTGGATGAAAAATCATTTGTTTCAGACTCGTTTGGTTGGTGTGAGCTGTTAGTCAAATCTCCAGTGGGATAATCAAACCAAGGTACGGGTTGGATCAAGACGATTGCGTTGGGGAGCTGCAACTAAATAATTGCCTTCTTAAATGGGTGAAAGGTATCACACATATTCTATATTTGTCAGCGGATGCACGAGCCTGGTATGACTATATAAGTAACGTCACTGTATGCTTGGAGACTTCTTTACAGTAAGCAAAACCAACAAGTATAGATGGCGAGACTGGCTAATACAGCGTTGCTTCAAATTTACGCGCTCACGTCTGCACGCCTGTACAAATGGTGCGATGAGAACTCTCGTTATAGGATCCCGATAATCCCTGCAATCAGTAGCGTCAGCCATGGAAAGACGAGAGAGCGTATCGTCAAATACCTACTTGTTCTGACACAAGTGACTGCAATATGGGACTGAAAGGCATTTTTGACAGAAGAGCTGGGTATCGCTTTCAAATGCTGCCGCGGGGCAACGAGGATACGCGCATTGAATCCTCGTTCCTTCTTTACGATCCCAATACCCGAGGGCTAAGCCAAGCCCATACAGCGGCATGAAAGTTATGTTCAAATGTGACCTTCAAACGAGCTTGATTGAACAGTGTGTTGAGGAAAGCGTGTATCGTAACAGTGCCAAATTTTTAACCAATCGGAATAACAAGTCTTGAATATTCTGTTAGAGGCTCCAGCTCTCATCCCATGCCCCATTCCAATCGATAAGCTTGGCTCACGAACCCAGACCAAATGCGAGCCAGTTGGTCTGGGTCATTTGACTCGTCCATATCATCAAAGGACTCAAAATCTCCTAAAATATCGTTAGTTTCAGTCAATCAGGGAACGCCACTACACCGACCATCTGCCAGAACTGAAATTTTACTACCCACGCCCAATGGCAGGAGTATCATTTTCCCAAAAAGGTTAATAAAATCACTATTAACTAATGCTTCGTCGAAAAGTGGATATAATCGGTATGGGGGCTCCCATATGAACACTGTATATGCGACTAATGGGGAGATCACGCAAGGGTTCTTGGTAGGCACGATGAAACGGACGTACCCCAAAAGTTCAAAAACTTCGCCGGCGTAAGAAAACAAGCGAGTATTCGTGCTTGGATGATCATATGAGTGGATTGATTTATCCAGCTCTGTCCACATTCGGGTGCATAATAAGCGAATCAACGAGGGTATCACGTCGAATGGGCACAGTGCATCTCCTTTGTTTGATGAATCGAAGCAATAATATGGCCAGTCTATGCGGTACCGGCGCCTGGGACTGCGCTATAGCATTCATCCTGTCGAGGTAAGTCTGAACCACAGTCCTTGCGTCTTGGATGTCAACAATGGATCCGTCGTACTCGTACGGTTCTACTAGAACATCGTCTTCTTCATGCTTGCTGAACAACTCCGCTTCGACACAAAGGTGTTTTAGGCGTTGTAGTTCATGTGTAGGAGCAACCAGACTGTATCGGAAACAGAGTATTTGTATGCTATCCCAGTCTTCCTGATTCGGTCTTCCGTTCAATGCTAGGGGTTAACGAGACAGGTGACAATGATATGCGGTCTCACTCACAAGTACAGATCTATCGACGACCATCGTATGTGTTCAGCGATGAGCAAAAGTGTAAATCCCCAGCCCGGAGTTGAGACTTGGCGAAAGATTTCGGAGAAGTTCTTTCGGTCGTCCCAGATCGCCTGTAGGAGAAATTTCGAGTGACCGTCACTAAATCCACCAATACTCCTGACTGGGATCCGTTCTTCATCGTGCCCGAGGAAAAGGCCGTACAGCATATCTTCTTTTTGGGGACTATTGAGCAGCTGGAACACAAATGTTGATAGAGCATTTGAGACCGCTTGTGGGTCAGAAATATTCTCGATTTTGCTCAGAAATAGGTCGAAGGTGCTTGTCCGGGCAAGTACCATAACGTGCAAGATAAGAACAACGACCCGAAAGCCAAGGAACCCGTATTCATAGCCGAACAGCTGAATCATATTGACCATTCTCAGCAAGGATAATCGAATGCTTGGGTGCTAACCTTGTTTGTCATTGGAGCATAACTGTCAGTGAATCCCTGTAAGGCGAGTATACAGCGGTGAAGCAATTTTTCGTTATCGAGACAATGGAGTTCACTAGGATGACGAAGCAGAGAAAGAACATCGTGGAAAAATATGCATGTATTGCGTGTAGGCTTGGTCATCTGCTCTAGCTGCGGGATTGCAGCTGCTCGAACGTGGCTACTGGGTACTGGCTTGCCTTCCGGGAGTAGCACACTGGAAGGATCCCTAACCAGATACTCGCCTATCGGTCGGCCCCAAAGTCGATGAGTGCGATTATGCATTGGATGACTTTGAGAGGAATTTTATGGAGTTGAAACGAGACGGACGACGTGGCTAGTAGCGAGGCTCGATCACAGTCAGGAGACAATTGCACGTGGCCAACACATGCAAACACCTACGAAAGGCTTTCAGACCGCTAAATTCGAAACCGATTAGTATTTGTACGCATACATAATCACGAATTCATAGGTAATCAATTTAGATACCTCGGTGGGTAGAACAGGGATCATCACGGCGACGATAGGGGTCGCCACACATACGACCAGGTGGGAAAAAAAATGAATTAAGCGCTACAGGAGCCAATGTGAGCAGTTAAAGCGGAGCCTATGTGGTTATTCTCGTCTGGATGAGACTTGTTGTCTACGCTTGGGTACAGCATTCGCGGTGAGATGACTCGGTTTTATTCCAGTGCCTGTTCGTGAGTTCATCGGTGAGACATCCTTCTGTTGACTGCCCAATCACTCACCTAGCTCGACATAGAGCGCTGCAATAAAGTGTGATGAGGCAACGGCAACACGCAAATTGCATGCAGTCATTGAAAACTTGACTAGAACAACACGGTTATGCGCAGTGTGTAGCATCTAGGGTGTGGGTAGTACATACCGAGATCTGCATACACAATGCGATCCGGGCGTCGTTAGAACCTACAAGAAAACGATGATAAAGCTGGGGGGGACGGCTCCGTCTATCGCGCTCAAAGGTTATCTCAAAGCAGCGCCGTATTCTTAGAAACTCTAGCAAGCAAGATTTATTGTCGATTGTTGACTTTGAGAATCCGCTCGCGTTGTTACGATGTGATTTCCAAAATAGATCGGCCTGATCCACAAGTTCAGGCCAGCCGCGAATTGCATCCTTAAGCTTGTCACACTTTGGTTCGATTTTTTCGGCATTCTTTGAGCCTGCTGATGTGCCACTACACCCTAGTCCATACCTGTATGGTGAGCTAATCGCTGAAACTAAGCGTGGTTGGCGTGGCTCGTATGTTTGTCACGATCGAGCAAAATTTGAAATACATCGCTGGTCTTTACGGGTGGTTGCCTCAACGTTGACCACGATCACCCAAACTAACACTTTGCGTATCGTTTTCTTTCATTTGATCTTGACGAAGATTTGAAACTATACTTCCGCTCAAACTAAATATCGGGACTAGATACGCTAGGAGAAATTCTCTACCCCGCGAATGCGACGACTCCAAAGATGAACCACAACCATAACTTCCCGATGCATCCTCACAACTTTCTTTGGAACGATGACGGAGGGAAGGGAGAACCCCGCTTCTACCCGTTCGTATTTGGGATAGACGGAATGGGCGAGATCTATGCGAACGACCCAGACCCCTTTGGTTAGTTTATGGCCCCTTTTTTCATGAATCGCTGCTCACAAATATATTTGCAGTTACCTTGGCTCCATCACAGCCGATCCCAGTTGTTACTCCAGGAGAGCGACTACCCTCGACCAGTGATCAGCCAACTCTGAGCTCGCAGCCGGGAGTAGTGTCTTATGCATTGCCGACCCCGAACATTCCCCTTTCATTGCGCGTTGGGACACTCACTGTTGTGGCTCCAGGAACTACACCGTCAGTATCAGCCGCAACATCGTCGACCGGCCCGACATCGATTTCTATTATCCAGACATTGGTCCAGGCGGCAGCAACAACAAGCATGCTGAACAGCCCGCTAGTTGCTACGAGTATGGCATTAACTTCTGTCGGGATTTCTTCCCTAGCCTCGTCATCCACCTCCGCTTCGTCGCCAAATACATCGGATACGGTACTGGCCTCAACGGTCGTTCCGTCTCCGTCCCCACCAATTACTGGTCCTCCTGGCGAACCCTCGAAGCACAAGCATGAATTGATATTTTATATTGCCCTGGCCCTAATCGTTCTTATCTTGCTGGGTACAATCTGTACATCTCTCTCCTGGGTCATGCGTAGGAGGCGTAAGCAGCGGGCTCAAGCCGAAAACGAACTGTGGATCGGGCATGTGCTGAGGGACGAACCGGATGTCCACTCTATCGACATGAAGCAAGACCACGGGGATCTCGAGTTGGAGAAGGGAAATGGAGAGTATATGGGATCCGGCGCGGCCGGCATAGGAGCTGGTCATGGAGGAGCAGCGTATCACCGGGGAGAGGATTTCGCTCTTGAAGTTCCTCCGCGAGGGTATGATCTCAACAATCCGCTCAATGCCCAAGGGTTCGCCAACATTCAGCCATCTCGTCGGTATCATTCTCTCCTTCAACGGGGCGAGCCAACGGCAGCCGATTACCCTCATCACGGGCTTGATCACGGTGGACTTACCTTTCGACATGATCCTAGTGGGAGACTGACATTCCAGCCTACGAGAGCTAACCTGGATGACATCGCGACTCCTAATCCACACGAATATCCTGTATATCCCAACCCACACGACGGCCCCTCGGTTCGCCGGCCCGCACCAGTCATGACGGCCCAGTCCGGCGCAGCCTCCCATTACTCTTATGAGGGCGCAGGGCCGCTCGCGGTCACAAATCTGATGCCAGGGGATATCTCGAGCCGAACGAGCGAAGTTAGTCTGGGCAAGATGACCAGTCGACTTGCCGTGGACAATGGAGGACCTGCTCGATCGCTTGGACTCCCTACTAGCCGTTTGGACGATCCAAACCCCTGGAGACGATATGATGGAGTGGAAAATCGGGGTGGTGCTATGGGAATGGACTCGTATGGGGAGACCGAGGCTAAAGGATGGGGTGCTACCATTCGCTCTGGGATTTATTCTGCCGTCGGGAGACTTGTTGGAGCACCTAGCGAGGACCTAGAGGATGAGAAGCACACTGAGCGGGAGAGAGACAGATTTACTGAGATTGTAAAGCGGAGGCGCTTACCTCGCGACTCTGGGGGAACTTCGTCCGAGTGCGAAGTCAAACTTGGACACCAAGGCAATGATAAGCCCGACGATCCCGATGGTCCAAAAGTACCCGCTGGGGAAACTTCACAGTCTAGGTCACCCTCTGAGAAATACGAATACCAGGCCAACTGGCGCGAAATCTTGGAAGAACGTCGCGCACGGAACATGGTCCCGGACTCGCGGGGTTGGATAATCGAGGAAGAATCACCCAACGGCTCACGCGGCAAAGTTCATATCACACCCGGAGCGAGGGATCGCATCCTCAGGCGACTCGGATCGACTTCAACGAGAATGTCGCCCACAACAAGCTACTCGACGGACGTCGACGCGGTATTTACGTCTGCTGCCACGACGCGAGCCAACACGATTGCTACTTCGAGGCGGGACACTATGTCGACTCGGTGGAGCGGGTGCCGCCGCAGGGAGAATAGCCGGCCCGGAGAGATGAGAGCGCGGGAACGTGCTCTGAGTTCGACGTCTAGTGATTGGGGGACGTTGAGTATGGCCAAGACCTTGGGTATGGAATTGGGTGGACCGGCAAGTAGGAGTCACGGACCTCTTTAGGATATTTACAGACTTGGGATTTGGGTCATTAAAATAAGCCTTGTAGAGTATAGTGTCAATTCTACGGTGTGAGGGTATATGCGATGACCCGTTTATTTGTATGAACTGATGCTTCAGATTCTCATTTGCGATGTCTTGGGGCCTACATCTCCAACCATAGATCTTATCCAGAGGGTTCAGAGCAAGCAAACGGATGAAAGGAGCCTATTCTCTCCCAGGATCTCGGCCGCATTAGGCAAGTCTTACCATCTAACGGCACACGGTTACTATGGTATCTGGGTGCGCAAGATGAGTCATGGAAATGAACCGACTGCACCAATGTTAACCTCAATTATGAGTACACACTCACCCCAAGGGCACATAACTTACCCTGCCTACCACCATACGTTCCACTCTCCTCAGTAATATCGGACCAGACGACGTAGTCACACTAATGCGAGAGTGAATGCCAATAACTGCGAATGGACACCGTCCATAACCACACGCTTCATTTCAATTTAGAATAGCCACGGCAACAAAGGACGCTTAGATTTCTTAGGGCAATCAATCCTAGGACATGCTTAACTGTTTGCTTCATTGATGTCCCCACGCCGGTGTGATAAGCGTTTATGCTTCGAATAATCCTGAAAATTTACAAGTGATGGGCTCATGATGCTATGATATGGATAGAATCTGTGATAGGCAGCGTTGGGATTCGAGGCGTCCTGCGCGGCACCTAAAGCACTTGCTGACGAAATTATTGTTTGACTTATATGCTCCGTGACAGATTAAAACCCAAGGTTTAGGGTAAGAGCGGCGGAAAATCCCTGTCTCCTCCGCGAGAAACGTAACTATATCGGCGAGGGAGCATCATGTAACTGTAGATGGTAGCCATAGAGTACCGGCGCAACATGTGAGTCAGCGCCGATGTGACTGCATTAGGTCAAAATGCGTGCGTTTTTCAAGAATACAAGAACATCACGCATATTGCCGTACGTTCCATTGCAAGTCACCGTTTCAGGTGGCTCGGTCATACTAAAGTGACGTGACGATCAAGATAGCCGCTCATCCATAGCCACCCCATCCATTACAATTTAGAATAGCCACCCCGAATCAATGGGCGTTCCTTAGGATAATCAAATCCATGGCCGACATGTCTATATACCGTACTGATGCTCCCCCCCTGCCGGCGAGATAGACGTCTACATTCCGGATGTTCCTAGGATCGCACAAATGATGAGCGTATGACATTGTGATAAGGTTTGAATATCCAACACGCTGTATATAAGCTGGTGTCCTCCAGACTATGTGGCAACACTCTCATCGCGACCTGTTTGTCCCCACTTTAATTCTTACCTGATGATTCTCCGTGCATTCCAGGTATGCAAACGGCAATACTCTGGTACTTTATTAGGGGTTGACCCTGGACTAAGATGATTTATGATATTTCGAATCAGCGCATTGACTCACTTTACCCGGAACTACCGCCACTAGAGGCCGACCCGGCGCCAAATATGGCTACTCAAGACTCGGAACTTAATATTCCGTGCTCTTATGTCTTTGAGTCGTCACGACCGGCTAGCTGCAAGGGTGGTCCACCTGACCATATGGATACAGACACAGACAAATTGGCAGAGCAGTTGATGAGCACGCAGCTCAACAGCGACGAAGAAAGTGAGTACATGGAGGTAAGTGGCTAAAATAAGATAGATTCTCTGAATTTAACACCTTTCGGGGGGTGGGGGTTGCGCAGTACGATGGTTACAATTACGACGGGGTTAATAGCGACGTAGATGCAAGTGAGGGGCTTGTCGAGTCTGGTGAGAACGCTTTACCGAAAGTCGAGAAAGAACGTGGGTGATGGTTTCATTCACACTGCTTTTCAAACTTATCAGTTTTTTCAACCAGGGGCTCCGCGCCATGGAGGGCCCGCTCCACCACCACCTGGCAAGTAAACTCAACTTCGAGGGCTTTGTCCTTTTCTGAAGATTATATGGCTACTAACATTATTAGATAAGCCCGAATTACCCAAGGACGTTTACGAAGTCGCACACTCTCATGCGCATCAAGAGTGCTTCGATAAATACGGCATCCAGTGGGGTGTCCAGTGGGAGGTGTGTGCCAACGCTTTATTACGTCATAGATATTGCCTCATAGCCCTCTATTATTGCACCGTGACATTGTTCTTGCCTGGATGTGGGTTATCTCGCTCATAATTTTTTTCACGGTCGATACGTACTGCTCCCGCTTTCAGTTCGCCCGGCTCATCACCTCCTACGACAAGTTCAGCTGGGCCAATATCCCACTTGATTCAATTTCCACCCTTTGTGGGACCAACGCCGAGAAAGCCCCTACTGTAGGGGGGCTATTTTTCAACAAGGACGAATTTCCAGAATATGCTAGGAAAGAAAGATTGCTTCGACAGCCGCTACTTACCATCCCATGGTAGGTTAATGCAGACTAGGAGCGGCTACGCATATAACCATTTCTCTCTCATAGGGCCGAGTACGACGCAGAAGAGGCCTTTATCCGAAGTGGTGACCGAGCCACTACGGTTGAAACATTTGGGGGAAAGGTCCAACAGAGGATCCGTTTGACGCTCTCCGAAAATGGTCGCAACCTGGTCTTCAAATTTACTCTTGACCCACCGACCAAGTCAAAGTCAACTCGGTTCTCGCGATTCTTGGGCTCGCGTCGCCTGGTCGAATGTTATTTCTCAAAGAAAGATGCTCGCGAATACAAGGAGAGGATTATTGATTTCTTCGTGAAGAAGAAATTGCTCATCAATGGTCGACTCTTTCAAGCTTTCTACGGTCATGCTAGTGGTGGGAAAATCGCGCTAATGGAAATAAACGAAAACTTCGATCGGGATCCTCGGTACACACAATGCGAGGGCGACTCGAACAGGATATCTTTGGCGGAGTTCATTCGATGGCATAACAACATTCATTTGAACTCGAACCAAACGATCAACAAGTGGGTTTCTCGATTCGCCCTTGGTTTCTCGACCTCCCAGCCTGGATTGGTTTTCCAACCCCAAAACTTACATTTCGAGGACTTTGACGATATCTGTAAGTCGCCCCATATATTCTTCGTTGGTCCGCTAAACTTATGCCGATTCAAGATGCCTCCAGGAAAGATCGCAAAACTGCTAGCACGCACGAGATAATGACCGACGGGTGCGGCTTTATGAATTATTCAGCTCTCCTAGCGGTTCAAAACAACATGGCGTGGGAGACCTTTCCAACGTGCATCCAAGCTCGCATCGCCGGTTCGAAAGGCTTATTCTTGCTTCACCCCGAGCACCGGGACCCGTCAGAGGAGCCCCAAATATGGATGCGGTAAGCATATTATCGAGTATCCCAGTTAATTACCGGAGTTCACATATTGTTATGCAGTCCAAGTCAGGTGAAAATTCAATTAAACCCAGACAAGGCCAAGTGGTCTCCCGTTCACTATGTCTTAGATGTCCTCTCGGGGTCGTTCCTCCAGCCCACATCCGCTATAACTTATGAAATGATTCTTAGTCTCTCCGAAAACGGCGTTCCAGACTCCGTACTTGTATCGCTCCTTCGTGACACTATCCAAGAGGAAGTCAAGAGCCTTGAGCCGAGCTCGAAACCACATGGATCACATGTTCTTTGGGACTCTGTCTACTCAACCCAACGCGTACTCCAGAGCCGGCTCCGGTCCCTAATCTCACCGGACGCCCAACGAAAATATGGGTTCCTTGAGATGGATGGAGAAGAGGACGACGCAGGCGAAGCCGCATGGGAGTCGGAGCCTGATCCCGTAAGCGGCAGCCCCGCGAGCGCCCAAGAAAAGGTACTGGGGTGGTTACAGGCTGGGTTTGCCCCGACGGACCCGTTCGTGATGGAAAAGTTGGTGTATCTGCAAAAAAAGATCATGGACGCAGCTATCAATGTAGGATTTCAGCTTTAGAGTTCCCTTGCACTGACTCGTATGTGTCGTAGAAATACCGGATTGTGGTGCCCAAGAGCGTGCGCGCGTTTATCGTGCCCGGCAAGTCAATATATGCACTTGGTTTCAGCACCTAACTTGGTGACAGATCCCATGGGCGTGCTGGACGAAAATGAGATTTTCTTTTCGTCAAGCCAGCCAACGCAATTTAACGATTCAGGTCCGCCGACATATTGCATGACCGGGGCCGTGCTCGTGAGTAAACGAATCAACGCTCGCTCCTGATAGTGGTTACTACTGCTGGCAGGTCTCGAGGAACCCCTGCATTCAAAAGTCTGATACGAGGAAGGTGCGCAAATTCCTGGGCACTCTAAGTCGTCGAATTTAATGAATGCACAGGTTATGGCGCGGAATAATCACGAGTTGCTCTCTCGGGGTTATTACGATGTGATTATCTTCTCTACCAAGGGAAGTCGGAGCTTAGCCAGTCTCCTTAGTGGCGGCGATTACGACGGGTAAGCTGAACCAACTAGGGTCGTCTCGGTACTAACCAGCTTCCAGCGACACGGTCGTCATGATATGGGATAAAGACATCGTTGATAACTTTAGCAACGCGAGCATAGAATTCGCCGACCCTGCTTCAACCTTTGAACAAACCAACTTCAACAAGTCAAAGACCATGCTCCGGGACCTCAATGCGCGTGCAGAACTTGGTCACATGAACATCCTCCCCGACCTGGTTCGAGCACTGTTGCAAAATATATCTCCCAACCAGCTGGGAATATACAATATGTTCTATCGGAACTCGACTTATGTTCATGGGTTGAATAGTCCAATCACCGCGCGGTTGGGACATATGTGCGTCCACGATCAATCGAATGCGAGGGAATTAACAATGTCGTAGGTTCACCCAATGTCTCGATTCGGTCAAGTCGGGGTTGAGTGTCAAGGATGAAGTCTTCAAGCGCGACAAGGCCAAGTGGGACAAGGCCCCGCCGGCGTGCTTTCCCTCCAAGACGGAAGACGACGGAGCCAACGGCGCAAAAATCCCTCTCGAGTGTCGCGCGGTCGATTACCCATTCATTTTGGACGTGTTGCAGGGAGTGGCAATCGAACAAGTCGATGAATACAAGACCAAATTCGGCAAACTTCGCGACCAGGCAGCAGCGACGTATTGCCGTGACCCGGTGCTTGTTCGACCACTCAAGGAAGCTGAGGAGCGAGTGCGGGCGCACAGAGAGTTTTCAAATGAGTTACAGGCAATTAAAGACCATGTGAGCCGCTACAGGACAGAGTTCACCGCGGCCCAAGGGAACCAGGGCTCGTTCTCCGCATCTGCACGACACGGAAGGACGAGCTCCAAGACCACGAAACTTACACCGGGCGAGCGACAGGAATCTACGCGGGCCGTATCCGATGCATACACCCATACGCTCCCCAGAGGCCTAGTGTTATTCGACGAGGCGGCAGTCAGGAGGATTGCGGCGTCGTATGCGTATCAGCTTGATTTCGATCGGAGGAGCCGGGATTATGTGTTTTGTTTCGCGGTCGCGTGGGCCGAGATTTGTGCACTGAAGGCGAGGGCTGGAGGCGGGGCATTTGTGACAAGTGTGCCAGGGTTTATGGAAGCGATGGCTATGCATCGCAAGGTGGTTAGGGTGTTTAAGGAGACGGAAGAGGGCGAGGAGGAATAGTCGAATGGTCGAATGCGTTTCTGTTTGCTTTATGATTGTATGTGCACCTGTGGAGCGTCGGTATAAACAGATATCTTGAGTTATCCCATATGAGAGCGACTTGGGGCATGCGTTGTGGACGGAATAGATTGTAGCTTGAGCAATGGTTGATTAAAGTACTCATCATACTCAGCGCGGCCCTCTTTGAGGTCAAAACCAGGACTATCTGTCCTATTTATTGCTCCTGTTATCCAGTCTAGCAGTATATTAGATAGCTATATGCGCAAATATCAATAAATACAAGGGCGTCTCACATCCTCGTGAAGTAGCAGTGAGTCCAGGTTCGTATCCGTTCATTAAAAGTCAATTGCTCGAACTCCCTGGTAGTCGCCCAGCTTTTGATGGTGGTTCCTACTAGGGCACGACATGAACATTTGGCTGCGCGGTACGTCTAAAATCTGACTGGTCGCCTCGACCAACTACATTCGAGAGATAATTAGCCTAAATTCAAAGCTCCAAACATAAGACCCACCGCTGGTCCAAAGCTTCCTTTAACAAAAATGAGATCTAGGGTAACCGAGGGAAAGGCTTCGTCGAGGATCTTGATATTAGCCTTTAGTTCGGAAGGTATGTGTTCGACATCGATATATGCGTGGGCGAATATGACTCGAGCAGTGAGCTCGTTCTTTTGAATGTACAGCATCACTTGAACCAAGTGATTAATCTGTATGTTGCATAAGCTCGGGCGACGACATCAAGCTTTCAACGCACATAGTCCTCCTTGACCCATACGACCACAGGATCTCTATTACGAATGCAGGTAATCCAACGCTTGATAAATCGATCCAATTGGCGTCCTTGAAGTAGCCCCGTCTGGTCGAGTATCCATGGTGTGACGCGAGCAATCGTGAGCTGATAATTAGGTAGTAGGATGCACACCAGGATTGCGGAGAAACACGCCAAGAACAGTCCAAGTGTCCTGGGACTGTAGGATTTTTCGTTGGAATCAGATCTCGAGAAACGGGGGAAACTACTCACTCTTGAACCACGTTTCCCACAATGACAATTAGGGTCGCTACAATAACCAATACGACAGTCCATAGCGATGTCTTGTAATCTCGGGGCAGGCGGTCTCGGGAGAACTTGAGCAAAAGACAAGAGACACCGTACTGTGGTCCTAGTAAAAAAGACGTCCGAGGTTTATTGGATACCTGCTCACCAGTAGAGCACAGAAATTGGCCAATACTGTTGCGAGTGAGACACCTGAGGACGCATACACAATGACCGATAGCACAAAAAACAACATCACGGGCATAAACGCAGTTCTTGTCACAGGGAGTGGATAAAGAAGTGTCTGTGGCAGAACTCGCTCGCTAGGGGACGTCAGTCACGCTCACGAGTAAAAAGTCGCAACTCACCGAGCCAAAATCTCCATCAGCCGACACCCCGTCACGATTCCAGCAAAGATACCGGCAGCGAGGACCAGAAAACAATCGATTACGACTACGATGCGCATCGGTCGTCCGACGGCGACTTCGGCGAGAATGGATAATACATTCACGCCGCTCAATATCGTTTGACTTGGAAGGAGAGCATATACAAATATCATAAGCGGTACGTTAAGAAATAGGGCCATGAACAACAGGTTTCGGAGTGTCGGGCGATAGGACCGGGTGTTTTTATTCTGAATATCGGTCGGAGTGTATTCAAATCCTACAGAGGGTGAGCGACCGATGAGTGGGCGAGCGACGACCTACCAGTGACGCTTATAAACCCAATACAAACACCGTGAAAGATTGAACGAGCGACCTGTGCTCCTCCTTTTGGACGTAGTTCCCAGTTGTCTCGCATAACGGTCATACCCGTCCGGGCCCAAGCCACCGCAGACGCTATCATCAGCGCCGTCATCACCATCATCTAGAAACAATGAGTAAAAAAACACGACCGCAGACACAAGACTCACATGGACAACCGTAATCGCAACCGTCAAACACCTACTCTCGCGCAAAGACACAAACGCAACCAGCGTGATCCCGACCAACACACAAAGCTCAACCACCCACTCGTGCACCAGCAAAGTCGGAAGTTCCTCCTTGAGATACGCACCCGCCGTATCCGCACTAATCACACTCGTCGCAACCGCGTCCAACAGCGTCGCGGCCGCACCCACCGAACCGAGCACCCGACCCGAACACTGAAGCAGAAACACATAATTCCCCCCACCCAACCGAATAGCGCTCGCCAACTCCAACAGAATCGGACGGTAGATGGTCATGAGCAGGCACGCGATCAACAGCGAGAGCGGTGAAAAGACCGAGGCGACCATGGTCACCGCCGGAAAGGCGTAAAACGCGGAACCGAGGACGCCGATTCCGCTTCGGAATTGGCCTAGAACCGAGAGTGAGTTGGTGTGGGTTCGGGTGGCGGGCGGTGGCTTACTTGTTTGGAGTTCGGATTGGGAGAGGCGGTAGGTTGCTTTGGTGAGTTGGTCTGTTGTGGGTTCGGAGTAGGAGACTGAGCCCCAGGTGCTAAACGGGGTGTATGCGTTTTAGTACGGGTCGGTGTGCGGCGGGGGGGACTTGCCTTGGTTCGTAGTGGCTGATGGGATGCGGGAAGCATGTCGGGGACGGAACGAACTTGAGCCCGTGGGGAGCATGGGTTCTCTGCCTTCGAATAATCTGTCGGGCTGTGAGGGTATGAAAACACAGATCTACACGAGAACTCACGGTTTCAAACTCGGACTGGGCAAAAGACGGGGGTGGTTCTCCGATGGCTTAAATCCGATGGCTCATTAGTCCCAAGTATCGCACACTCGATAATCACGAGCTCACCCCGGCCAAGTGTTTCCGGCTTTGGCTCTAAAGACTTGTCGATGCTCTTTGGCGCTGAAAACTGAACATCTTCTGGAACCGACTCGAGTTTCTCGATGTCCTGCATACGATGGCTGTGAGCGGTATGGGTCAACGCGAGGAGGGGAGCCTAGCCCGGGAGCCCGACATCGAACGAGTTTAAATAAAAGAAAATAAAAAAGAGCTGTCTGCGAGAGACATCTCCGCGGGGACGAGACTCTAGAACGAGTCACACGAGTGACAGCGAACTGTCGAGAATAGGATGTGTTTGTCCCGTTTTGGTGTCATGCTGATTTATAATTGAGGCTCTTCCGTTGCCGGCGGTCGAGCGGGGCTTGGTTTCAGTCTGGTGGTGTCATGTGTTCTGGTTCGGTCCAAGGAGACAAGGGATGTTTGGACGACATGGTGTGGGTTCGTGGAGTTTCGGGCTGGTAAGAGGATATCTTGTGACTTGGATTGCGGTCGCTTGTGGGTAGGTTTCTCGTTCCCGCACAAGTTTGGATAACAGATAATTGATTAAATTTATGTACAAGCAAGTCGACGCAGACAGAATCACGACGAGGCACCCTGATATATCTGAAATTTTCGAGACCATTTCAGAAGCAGATGGTCGTCGACTCAAAGTTCGCGACGTTTGTTGACACGAAATATCTGATCGGGCGCTTAGGTCCGCATCAGGGGCGGCCCAAACCACGTCTTGCAAGCCCACACGGCCATCGCCCACACTAGACGGAATGGAAAACACGGCACACGCCCACCTACACCGGGCAACCCTACGCACGTTGCACTCGCACAACTTTTCCTCGTCGTCGTCGATTGCCGCACACACACTGACCTCGCTGTACGCCTCGTACCTGGACCTGCTGGCCAAGGCATGTGCCGCACGGGCGCAACACGCGGGACGAACGGGGGTGGGGTGGGGTGATGCGGTGGGAGCGCTGGAAGAAGTGGGGGTGAGCATCGAGGAGCTGGAGGGATGGGGCCGGACCGAGGCGGGGAGGTGGGACGCAAGTACGTGGTGGCCCCAAGGACAAAAAGGGCGGCAAGGGCGTGTTGGGTGTGTCGTCGTGGCATGCAAACGGGGTGGGAGTGAGCGTGGGACCGGGTGTGGAAGAGGCGAGGCGCAAAGAGTTGGTCGAGGTCGACGGTGAGTTTGGTGGTGGTGGTCGGACGCAGCTGATTGTGTAGACTATGTGTCGGATGGACTCGTGCGCACGGATGGGGTGCACCTTGTGTATGCTCAGTTGCCGTCGCCTGTGCCATCGGACGACGAGGACGAGCCCTACGAGTTGTTTGACTCCAAGCCGAATGCGGTTGCCCTCCCTCCGTCGCCCATCTCTCGCTCGCCTTCGCCCAAACGAGCCCGCACCGAGTCGTGGGTCCCGCCCGACCACATTCCAGAATTTCTCCCGCCATTTCCGTCAATCACGGCTCCTCCCGTCTTGGCACCCGCCCCGGCCCCCAAGTCGAGGCACAAGTCGG
Source organism: Ceratobasidium sp. AG-K (assembly GCA_037039685.1). Taxonomy (NCBI): domain Eukaryota; kingdom Fungi; phylum Basidiomycota; class Agaricomycetes; order Cantharellales; family Ceratobasidiaceae; genus Ceratobasidium; species Ceratobasidium sp. AG-K. The sequence goes on along the minus strand of JAWNGF010000007.1, from coordinate 2,118,304 downwards.
TCCCGTCGATCTCCACAACAGGCGCAATCCCCTACCTCCGCTCGGCGCTGGCAAACCTCTCCATCGACTCGCTCCCCCCAATCACACCCCCAGCGCCATTACCCCTCATCAACGCCAACCCAGGCGTCACAACTGTCGCCGCCCCAACCCTCGCACTCAAAGAAGCCCTGTCGCAGTACACCACAGGCCCAACCGCGCCCTTTCCCTTTTCGACCGCAGTCTCGGCCACTGGGGCTGGGGGGTCAGCTGCGCGGTCCCGTGCCGCCCGGGTCTTGGCTAGCGCGCTCAGCCAGGCGTTTGACGCCTCGGATTCAATGTACGGTGCCTGGGGCGGTGTCGAGCCATCCGCATTGGGGGGCGTGCACGAGGGTGTACCTGTGCTACTCGACCCGCAAGGCCAACTGCTCACGACAAAAAAGGCACTCGACAAGGCTGGGCCGCTTGCCACTTCGGGAGCTGGCGGGCGGGTCGTACCCCGAGAAGAGGATATCGGGAGCGTGATGGGTATGTCCGTATTCTGATTGATTCATGTGAATGTGACTAAATCATCATAGGGTACTTGAATTCCTCGATTCTCCCCCTGGCGAGGACCTTTCTCGCTCCGAGCGTATTGCACAAGACGACCCGAATTGTGCCTCCCCAGCCGCTCCGGGACTCGGCAGACGTGGACAAGGCCAACCCGATGTATTATCATCCCGAACGAGCTGTGCTTGCGCCCGTGGTGTGTGCCCGTGCCCGAGGCGGATGGAGGTGCCGTTGGGGACCTTCCCGAGGCCAAGCTTGTCCCTACGTGGGACTGGCCGGACAAGGATTACGAGAGTGCGCTCGTCGTGCGCCGCGGGCGAGGAATCGTTGGGGGTGTCCCAGTCGGGAATCAGGGGACGTAGGGCTTCAATAGGGATCTAGGGACGGTGTTATCGAGGCCTGTTGTAGATCCGGGGGGCTTGGAAGGGTCATTAGCGCCGTAATATATTGTTGATTGCTTGGCCGTGTTATAAAGCCATTACGTCGCCGTACTGCTCGTCTGTCTGTTTCCACCACCATGCCCAACTCCAAACCTGGTTCCGTCGAAGTCGCTCCTGCGTCCGAGGGCGCGTCCGCCGTCCGCCGTGCGACTATCAGTTCCGGCGCACTCGTTGACAAGCCCGCCGAGGGTATCGCGATCATTCATGACGTCTTGCAATACGCCGCCCGCACACATGGGACCAAACCCGCCATTGGCTGGCGCAACATTGAGAAGATTGTCGAAGAGGAAAAGGACGTGACCAAGACCGTGGGTGGACAGCAAGTGACCGAGAAGAAGACATGGAAGTACTTTCAGCTGAGCGACTACCAATACTGGAGCTTTGTCGAGTTTCGCGATTACTGCATGGAGGCTGCGCGGGGTCTTGTTGTCCTGGGCGTCGAAAAGGGCAAGGTGTTTAACATTTACGCTCAGACTTCGTAAGTGGCGTTGTTTGGGTCTTGCCACGAGATGTTGAGTGTGTGTAGGGTGAATTGGCAGATGATGGGTCATGCGTGTGCGGCGATTGGCACGCCTATTGCGACGGCGTACGATACGCTTGGCGAGTCGGGGTTGCAGCATTCGTTGGATGAGCCCGAGTGCCAGGGTGTGTTTACCAATGCTGATCTCCTGCCGACCCTCATTCGGGTTATCGGAAAGGCGCCGACGGTCCAGCTTGTCGTGTACGATGGGAAACCGAGCGACAAGGTCCTCGAAGACCTGCGTGCCGTGCGCGAAGGACTCCAAGTGATTCATATCGACGACGTTCGGGCCAAGGGCCGCGAGAACCCCGATGTCGATACCGCCTCTCGTCTCCCCAAGGCTGAAGACACGGCGTGCATCATGTACACTTCTGGCTCGACCGGCGCACCCAAGGGCGTCGTCCTCTCCCACTCGAACCTCATCGCCTCGCTCGGTGCCATCAAGACCTTGCTCGGACATCACCTCCGTCCGGACGATACGTTCCTCGCCTACCTCCCCCTCGCCCACATTCTCGAATACATTGTCGAACTCGCACTGTTCTTTGTCGGAATGACGACCGGGTACGGGCGCGTCAAGACCCTTACCGACGCCTCGGTGCGCAACTGCCTGGGCGACATTCGCGCGTTTAGGCCGACGATTATGGTGGGCGTACCCGCCGTGTGGGAGACAATCCGCAAGGGAATCATGGGCAAGGTCAATCAGAGCGGTGCGGTCAGGAAGAGCGTGTTTATGGGTAGCATGTCGATCAAGAAGGCTGGCATTCCGGGTCTCACCCAGGCCGTTGATTCGATTGTGTTTAACCAGGTCAAGGCTCAGACCGGTGGACGCCTTCGGTTGACGCTCAGCGGTGGCGCGGCTCTCTCGCGCGAGACCCAGGAATTCCTCTCGGTTGCACTCGTGACGGTCTTGCAAGGTATGTGGGCGTGGCAGCCTCGTTGCCTCGCTAACGGTTTGTAGGATACGGAATGACCGAATCGTGCGGCATGTGCGCGATTCTGCCCCCCGAGTACATGTCCTACGGCCCCGTCGGCGTGCCTGTCCCGTCGATTGAAATCAAACTGCTCGATCACCCCGAGGCGGGGTATCTCTCGACCAACGATCCCCCACAGGGCGAAGTCCTCATCCGCGGTCCCTCGGTCACCAAGGGCTATTTCAAGCGCGACGATTTAAATAACGATCCTGAAATCTTTGCTGGCGAGGGCTGGTTCCGAACTGGCGATGTGGGCCAGTGGAACAAGGATGGCACGCTGAGTATTATCGACCGTATCAAGAACCTTGTCAAGCTCCAGGGCGGAGAGGTGAGTCACTCGGTTTGGTTGTGAATCGTATTGACGTTGTGTAGTATATTGCCCTCGAGCGCCTCGAGTCGACGTACAAGTCGTGCGACCTCGTGGCAAACATTTGCGTCCACGCCGTCCCAGACGCGAAACAACCCATGGCGCTCATTTTCCCGCACGAAAACAACCTGCGCCACTTTTTGTCCAACGCCAACCTCTCCGGCGTCGACTCGAGCGCTGACCTGGCTACGCTGTGCCATACCAAGGCCGTCGCCGAGGCCGTGCTCAAGCAGTGCAACGCCGTTGGGAAGAAGGCTGGCTTCAAGCCGCTCGAGATTCTCGAGGCGGTGGTGCTTACGCCTGAAGAGTGGACGCCCGAGAATGAGCTCGTGACTGCTGCGCAAAAGATTCAGCGCAAGAAGATTGCGCAGCGGTACGACAAGGAGATCAAGGTGGGTTTCTAGCCACCAGCCTTTCCGTCCACGATCCTTTTCGCGAATCACAATCCTCCCCTTCTCTATGGCTCTCACGTCATGAACACGTATTGACTATGTTTATAGGAGGTTTACAAGGAAGCCAACTAGGGTCTGGATGAATGGGTTTGATTGCTTTATGTACCACTATGACGAATGGGATTGATGTTTACGTTTTATGGGGTCGGGACCGACCGAGTGTGATTGGTGGCATTGCGTAAATTCTGAGGAGGGGAAGGGTTGAGAAAGGAGGCGAGGTTATCTTGCCTTGGCCGGGCGGATTGGGCAAGGGCGTAAAGTCGCACAAGACGACAAGATCTCTCGGCGCGTAACGCCATACGGTGGTCACGCGTTAGGTAATCATGCGTGCCTGGTCGGCGCTCGAGTCAAGCCGAGCGCGGGAACGTCATAGTCAGCAAGTGGCCAGTTCGCCACATCTCAAGAGTCTAAAGCTCAATCAACGTCACACCGAGTCATCGAATAGACTGCTGCGCGAGCCTAAAAAAATGACGCTGTCTGCACGCAGTTCACGACAATCTGCCGACCGTCCTTCCTTTTATAGAACATTTTCCGAACAAACTTTATCTAGTACGCTGCGACAGGCCGGCTCTGGGGCAGTCCCGGAGAGGACTAATTGTTTGATCGGTGCGATCCGCCAATGAGAATATTCGGATTAAATTCATGACTGAGAGGTTGGGGCAAGTCGTCGGTTCATTGCGCTGCCGCTTGCCTGATCTCGCGAGTCTTGTCGTTCTGGGAAGGTCGACTTTCCCGTCGTCGGGGGGGCTATTCGTGGTGGTGGTGGTGGTATAAGTACAAAGTACGTGGCGATTGTAGTTCAGCATCCTCAGTTCGAACACTCGAGTCCTTGCAACATGTCTGCTTCCTCTGACACTTTCAAGTTCAGCCTTCCTACCAAAGATCGCGGCTACCTCGCCCAGCTTCAGGAGTGGGCCAACTACCATCATGTCACCCTCACCTGGGGCGATCACACGGAGCAAGTCGATGGTATCACGACTATATCTTCATACCCCATCAGTACGCATATTTTCCGACCTAATATGCGGATGCTCACCCCAATTATAGTTCAAGGCTACGCTTATGCTGGTTTCAGGTGCAGTGGACCAAGTCTGCGCGCGCCCGTGGGTATGCGGCTGAAGCGATCATTGGTTCTCCTGGTGTTTTGTAAGCTGCTTTTCGTTTACCACGGGATCCCGGATCTGACTCTGGAGCTCTGCACCCAAAGGGCACAAGCAAGGTTTCTCCTGCCACCTCCCCAGGCTGCGCCCATTCGTTCCACCCGTCGATGATGTGGTTGATTCAGTTTGATAGAGTCGTATATAATCTGTCTTGTATACATTGTTTATTTCTAATTCATCTGCCCGTGAGATGAGTGCAGTCTAGACTGGTTTCTCAAGCGCATATACCCTGATGCTTGCGTCGAGAGTTTCTTGGACGATTAGATAGAAATGAGGATACCCAAATTCCATTGAGTTCTGGCGACTCAAAGTGGTACTCACGGAATAATCGTCGAGAACTTTTTGGGGTACTATACCTCAATTTTGCATGCTGAGATCGAACACAACCAGAGTTTGGACGCGTGTTCAGCGCTAATTATGATAAGATAACAATGCACTGCCAGCGTAGCCATCTTTTTTGTCTCAGCGATAACACCCCAAGCGTGGACTGAACAACTTGAAAAAAATCGGAGTCGCCCAATTCGTTGAGCATACGGCAGTGCATTTAAAGACGCGGGTGCAACTTTTATTGGGCACATAGCAACACGACATACAATGTCCAGGACGCACTCGAGAGTCTACTCGAGTCCCCCGACGCGCCGTTTGTTGTGATAGTGATCGGTATGGATGCGACAAGACGCGTGCAAGTTTACCTCCCCTAGTGAAGTATGTAATGCCAGCTGTGAGTGCGTAGCGCAACTTTTTTAGTACTCAAAATTGACTCAGCGCCACAATGACTCACGGAATAGCCTAGTGCCGGTAGCTAACACATGACCCGCATGCAGCTCACGAAAACCGTCTGCAGACCTTCCTTCCTTTTAAAGCCCAATTTTCGAACGAACTCTATTGGACTGCTACGACCGGTCGACTCTTGGGCGGCCCAGAGCGGACTAATCATTTGATCGACATGCTCAACCAATGGGGTTATTCGTATTAAATCTATAACTTGGGGGCCCCGGCAAGTCTTTGGCTCATTGCGCGGCTGCTTGCTTGTTCTGCGCGAGTCTTGCCGCTGTTGGAAGGTCGACTAGCCCGTTGTCGGGAGGTAAAGTTAGCATAAGTACGAGGGGTAGGAGAGTGGATTCGGCATTCTCAAGTCGGAATACCCTTCAGTCTTTACACTATGTCTACCCCTCTTCCTTCTGATGGCGACTTTCAGTTTGATTCCCCTACCAAGGATCGCGGATATCTTGCACAGCTGCAGGAGTGGGCTGACCACTTCGACGTCAAACTCGGATGGCAGGACGCATATGCCCAAGACAAGAAAGGGTTCACGACTGCCACTTCCTACCCCATCAGTTCGTTCTGTATTCTGAAGAAATATGCTCGACGTGCTTACTGGTTTTATAGTCAAAGGACACCACTATCCTGACTTTGGTAGTAGTGGTTCCCAGTTGCGCCCGACTCGTGAAATTGCCGCTTGTATGATTGTTCACGCCTCCGGTAAACTGTAAGCTGCCTCTTCTGGAATACCCCTCTTGTCTGATCCTGCTTTCAAAGGGAAGAAGCAAGGACCCGCCTGCCCCCTCCTCAGGCTGCGCCTGTTCATCCTACTCGTTAATTCTAGGGTTGATAGAGAATGATATCGCACGTATAATCTGTGTTCTGTAGATGGGGCTTCTTTCTAATTCATTCGCCTTTGGGATGAAAGCTGTCTGAACGATACTTCTGGGCGCATATACTTTAGTACTTGAGAGAATCCTTTAGTGAGGTGGATGGAACTGCGGGCACGATAATTCAATTGTGTTCCAGTCAATCAACATTGTACTAACTCATGCTTTGTCAAGAAACCCATATGATTCTATTGCTTCACTAAGCTCCAACTGTGCAATGTGCATACTGAGGTTGAACGCTAATCGCGTTTTGGTCGCCTCCGCGCGGCAGGAGTTACGTAAGGTGACATTTGTTTCCAGAGTGGTGATCTTTCTTGTCTCGACGACAACGCCCGCAATGCTAACCGAGCAGAAAACCGGAGCCACTCAATTTGCTGAGAACGTGTATAACAGTATATTCAAAGACGCTGGTAACCTCCAATTCTGCGCGTAGTCGATGGCATGCATTGACTCTGAAATTGCCGTGCGCCGATGGGTGTTCAGGCTGCACTCGACAAGCTGCAAAAGTCCACTCGAGTTCCCCGATGCGCCGTTTATTGCGATAGTCATCAGTACATGTACAGCCGCTGTATAGGTGGCGTTTGTTACTCTCCCGTTGGTGGGGTTTGTCAAAGCTGGGACTGTGTTTCTCTTTCCCCGGTCGTACATTCGCACATGGTTGAGCCGCGTCAACATCTATCTAATTGCATTATTCTGCAGGCGAGGCTGCTGGGCTTATTCAATCCGCCATCACTGAGGGCTCAGTCTCGACGGCCACCGTACTCCCTGTTCTGCAGTTGCTGGCTACGTTTGGCACGCTGGTTCCCGCACTAGTCGTGAGATTGGTTGTAGCGGGCGTCGTGACGACTGTGAAGTTGCTGAAACACGTAGTGAACGGACCGGGAGATAATGATTGATTTATTCCTACGAGCGACGGAGTAGAGACCCCAGAACAAGACGGGCAAGCAGAGAGGAGCGGGAGTCAGGCCAGTAATTCGACTGAAAATGGCAACGAGGAGCCTCAAAAGGGGGCGCCTGGTATACTGAATTTCTTGGCATCTGTCTCTCGGGCTTCTGTTGCGAGGATTCAGGTTTAGCACAAATTTATGGACGTTCCTGGAAGGTGGCTCAGCCAGGGCCAAAAGTTGTGATTTGTCACTCCAATTGTAACTGCGTTTGCTTTGATAGGATCGACAGGTTGATAACTTAATATTATGGTATGTCAGATTCGCACAGAATAAGGCGCAAGTCCACCAAAACCAGTGAATTCGCAGTCTCGACGTTTGCCTCGAGCTTGCTGCGTGTGGATTTTCGAAGCCGCCACCGTCTAAATGTAGGTGTATGTGCGTGTGTTGGGTAAGGGTTCATGTGGCTATAAATTTGTTCCTGCCAGCTGCTATGTATCCACAACCAACCCCGCCACATTGCCTTGTGCTAGAGTTACTGAATACCACAACTCCTATAATGAGCGGTGCCAGCGGTTTTATGCATCGAGATGGCGATTGGTGGCGGCAGCTCGAAGGTAAGGGCTCTCGTTGGACGCTGATCAGTTGCGATACTCTAGCTACTATTCTAAATCGTGTTGTCATACTATAGCCGTCCGACAAATGGTTCAACGTCAGTCCCTTAATGTGACGCGCAACTTTGCGCGCAACTGGCGCAGGTTCTCTCGATGGATATCCCAGCCGCGTGGGTAGCCACGACAATCTGACAAACCGCCAAAGATTCGGGTGCTGACGCCAAGTTACTCTTAGATATCCGTAAGAGAATCACTATTGGAGCCATGATAGTTGTGTTTGCCGCTGTTTTCTTTGGGATCCCGGCGCTGGGGTTCGGCTCGGCAGGCATCGTTGGAGGTAGGTTTCAAGCCACATACCTATGAGTTTGTAGAGTAGCTAACATGCGTATGCATATTTGACTGCACAACAACAGGCTCATTCGCTGCAGCCTACCAATCTGCAGTTTATGGCGGCTTGACCGCCGGGGGGTCTTGGTTTGCCTTTTTGACATCGGTTGGGATGACATCAGGGGCAGTTGTCCTTTTGGCTACAGCTGGGGCCACTATAACTGGAGCATTCACTTGGCTTTTCACGGGGTTGTTTGGCTAGGGCTTTACGCGCACGATAAGAATTACTATAGCATTGTATATTCTAGGGTGAGGTTGAAAGTCGATTGCCTCATGCATCAAAGAACAAGAGAACGAATTACTCCGATCAATTCTAAAACCTTTCACACTGTATGATTTTCAAATCTCATTTATTCAGTTATGGAAGAACTCAAGGGTAATGAGGATAGTGAGTGATTTAAGCGAATCGAATATAAGAACACAGGCCATGCAGAAAATAGGTATTGGTCGGATCTTTTTTTTGCGTTCAGACTGACCCCTTCGCTCTCCCGTCCATCAAGTACGTCAAGGCCGACGAAAAGATTGGGTTCAGCATGTAAAAACAGCACTGCCTTGAGCAAACGGCCTTTACTGCGTTTGGTTTCCCCTTTGAGTTAGCGCGAGGATCCTGCACTTCGTTATCAAACCGGCTTGTCTCATTCTTGACCACGAGGAGCGAAGACCTCCAGCGGGAATGTTGAGCGTGCTCCCACTTGGTAGCCCAGTCACCAAACGGTTCATTTAGGGTAGATGAAGTACTACGATGATTACTCGCATAGGGGTCCAAGGGGAAAGTGCCGAAGATCATTCTATTTCGGAGCAATTGCTGGATGTAGTCACCACATGCAAGGCGAGTTGAGACACCGGGCGAGGGAATAACCATCGGGTAGCCTCGCATACATCAACGTCCGAGGCCAATCCTAGCTCGCCCCATCCCCTATCTTATTCGTTCACGAAAAGTCGATCTATTTTCAATCTTAGGGAAGAGCTGCAAGCACCGAGGAGTGAACATTAGAGCTGGACTAGGACTAGTCGGGTCGCCAATCCCTCGAGCCCTACGGCGGTCCCAGTAGGCGCCTTGGAGTTGGGTAGTCGAGATTTGAGCGGGTCCTCCTGCGGGCCATACCAGTGCCAAAATGCACCCTATATATTTGAAATGCATGAATAGGGACATCTTGTCAAACGTGGCGCTGCAACTTACAGTGACGGTAGGGTTATTATTACTATCGGCCATAACTTTGCGGCGTGCTGCAACTTTAGACAGAGGTTCGTAGAACTCGCAGACGGCTTCATAAGTCTTGCGGGTCATTGGGAACCGCCCAAGATTGGGGTTCTACCATTGGCATGTCAGCATTTATCATATAGCTCAAAAGAGGGAGACCCACGTATGAAAGAGTCACTTGGAGGAGAAAAAGAACTACACCCCTGTTCTTTTCTTCGACGTACGAGAACGTAGACATCAGCACCATTACGATATGAACCGAGTTGAGCATCTCGCAAGACTGGTTGGATGTATTGAATTGTGTTGTTAGGTTGTCGATCGATGAAGCACAGTCGATTGATGGGTGTGTCTTTGTATGTTGCAGAGATATCCCGAGAGCTCTCTGGGCAGCGGCGGTTGAGATTTGGTAGAAACTGATGGCCCGCGCACCATTCATTTCGCTCGCTCAGCACTGTTCTCGTAGGCAAACAAGGTCACGACTGAGGAACGTGATTTCAGCGCTAGGTAAGTGTCCCACATACGGCGTGTATACGTGGCCGAGACATGTGCGCTCACATCTTCATTATCGTACGGTCTCTCGTACAAGCATATTACCAAATTGAGATTCGCTGAAGCCTCTGGAGAGCTTTGGAGATCAAATGAACAGCCACCAGGGATGGTTTGATCGGCCGTGATCACTCGAACTTGGCAAGATCTTTCACTGATACCACCACCATGGCCGCAGCGATCACATACGCACTGGAGAAACAAGTCGCCATCGCTGCAGTTTCCAGGGCGTGCGGACTCACGGCTTCTGTATTTAAAAAACTCGTCAACACGGAGACGCTCACCAAAGGAGACAAGTCGCCCGTCACTGGTACATTACTTTATTGCCACCATACTGCGGAACCTCATTTTTTTTCGGTTTAGTGGGAGACCTCGGGGCTCAAGCCGTGATAAACACGATTCTCTCCAAAGCATTTCCGGACGACCCCATCATCGGTGAAGAAGATACGAGCGACCTGCGACAAGACACAGATAAGGCTCGCACTCTTCGCGAACGCGTCATTCAACTCGCCAATGGCGCTCTCAACCCTCCTCCCACTACTGAGGAACTGACCAGTGGCCAGGATATTGGCACTTGGGGATTAGGCGCAGCCCGTACAGAAGCCGAGCTTCTCGATGCCATCGATCGAGGAACGTCGACTGGTGGGGAAAAGGGACGTGAGTTTGCTCCAAATTATGGCACTCGCGTTTTTAATACGATTTCATTACAGGCATGTGGACACTCGATCCGATTGACGGCACGAAAGGTTTTCTGAGGGGCGAACAATACGCGGTTTGCCTCGCATTCATCGTCGATAGTGTTGTTCAAGTTGGAGTCATGGGGTGTCCAAACCTCCCCATTGCGGGGGCTGGCAAAGACGGCGATAAGGGATGTTTGTTTGTTGCTGTCAGGGGACAAGGAGCGGAACAGGTATGCCAACCATCTAATTTATGTGCACCTCTAACCACACCGATTCGTCAATAGCGTCCTCTCTCCTCCCCCTTCTCACAAGTATCCAAAATCACCATCCCTCCTTCTGCGCAACCGCATCTTCTCGAATCTGTCGAAGCAGCGCACAGCTCACACGGCTTCTCCGCTCAAGTCTCTGCCGCTCTTGGTATTACTGACCCACCAGTACGGATGGATAGTCAAGCCAAATACTGTGAACTAGCGAGGTCCGGTGGGGTATACTTGAGGATGCCGGTTGGAACAGGATACGTCGAAAAAATATGGGTATGTCGTTACTTTTTGTCAGAAGCAAGTCAGGATTTACCCCTACTGTCCGTCACCAGGATCACGCCCCAGGCTCGCTTCTGATTGAAGAGGCTGGCGGAGTAATTACGGACTCTCTGGGAAAGGCTCTCAGCTTTGGACTTGGAAGGACCCTGGGAGAAAATAATGGAATCGTGGCTGCTGGGAAAGGTGTGCATGCAAAGGTGATCCAAGCAATCAAGAAGGTCAAGGAGGAAGGGGGCGCAAAGTAGCATGTAGGGGTCGTATTATTGAAGTGAGATTGAATTAACTGTTGAAAGCCCATAAGTTGGAACGCTGTCTCATTGAAAGCTGTTGGGTGTACAGTATAGCTGAAGCCATATGCGAGTATGATTAGGATTGATGCATCGCGGTTTGAAGCGCTTGGCGCTTGGGGTCAGTGTTTTGTCTGGTGTCACCGAAAGCCCCACTCACCTCCGTTCAGAGATCCCGTCGTTCTTGACCCAGGAAGATACGCAAGCCACTTCGAGATCTCGGCTCTGTGTAAAGCTACAGCTATGCGGGCCGACCGCCGTGCTCGCAATCGCTTGGCTCAACCACCAACGCTTCAACCCCGAGCAGGCCGAATATCCAGAAATACCACCAACATGACCATTAGATGAGCTTTGATGAGTCGCCTGGCAGCCTTCGATCCTATGTGTCCCTGATAACCGAGACGTGGTTTCGCGATATCGCTCATGGAAATATCTCACCGTCGGATTAGATTCATTGTGAGGGAGCGTCGAAAAAGTACTGTGGGAGTTCACTCTGTCGACTGGGCGTATAAAGTCTTGGCTCTCTTGCCATCCATTCAGCATCAGTCTTCAGCATTTGTTCCAACTCACGTCATCACCTCCCAGCCACTTTTTAAATCATCCCTAACATGATTGGATTCAAGTCTACCCTCTCTACCCTTGCCGTTATCGCTTTCGCCTCCATCGGTGCGCAAGCCGAGCGCCATGTTGTGCATTTCGACAACCGCTGCGGATACGGAACAGTAGGTTCAGCCTCGGTCTAACCATTAGTTTACCTCTAATACGCGCTACTATCCTAGCCTACCCTCATCCAAGGTGGCCGCGTTCTCTCGACCGGTGGAGACTATGTTAGCAACGGCCCCCTTGTCGCTGCCATTGCGTACTTGCAAACAGGCGCATGCGGATTCAATGGCGAGAACTGCTCGATGCTCGAAACAACGCTCAAGAACCCCACCTGCGCAGGCTGTGGGTCCAGCACAGATGTTTCTCTTATTCCTCCTCACAGGTTCTCGGTCACCACTGGGTTCGGCTACTACAACGGCTGCGACGGAGTTGGAAACAACTGTTAGTCCAGTACAGACGTCTTTGATAAGAGTTGAACTGATGAGATATAATGTAGGCAAGTCGGCTGGGTGTTGCCCCGGTGGCGCGTTTTGCAAGACCGACGATTATCAAGCGCAGCGTCAGTGCCAGGCCAATGATGTGAGTATATGCGCATGATGCTCTCAACATTGGCTAATCACTTTATAGGTCAACTTGGCAATCACTTTCTGCCTTTGAATTGAATAATTTTGCGCTCGATTAGCATATTTCCATGGGCTTTGCTTGTTCTCATACTCGGTGTCTTAGAATGACGAGTAATCCAATACATTTTGTGCTGAATAGAAGGCTTCAGATGCAATTCACAATGATTAGAATTCTATAAGCATTTGATGAAAACATATAGACCGACAGTTACATCCGAAAGCGCTCCTAGGATTAATCTTGAGCCGACCAACAAAGAGTCGCTCAATGGACATAAAGAGATAGAAATATAATTCGGAAAAGTTAATTATCCATGCCCATGCGGCCTGTTCTTGTGCCCATCAGGGAAGCTTGGGCGCGGGACCCTCGGCCCATTCAAAACTACATAACAAAAAATTCGTTTCTTTTTTTATTTTGTTCTTTTTTCGTTTTTCCTCTATTGCTATTTACTAATCAAACTATTTACATATAAATGTACTTAAATACAACGAAATATACTAAAAAATAGAATTTTATCAATTTCATTATACTTATGTAATATAATAGGTTTATAAGAATATTTATAAAATAAATATTTAATAAATTTTATTTATTATAATACTTGTATCCAATACATTTTGTGCTGAATAGAAGGCTTCAGATGCAATTCACAATGATTAGAATTCTATAAGCATTTGATGAAAATATAGCCGACAGATACTCCGAAACGCTCCTGATATTCTGAGCCGACCAACAAAGAGTCGCAATGACATAAAGAGATAGATATCACATTCGGAAAAGTTATTATCCAGTGCGGCTGTTCATGTGCATCAGGAAAGTTGGGCGCCGGACCATCGGCCATTCAAACTCAAAAATTGTATAGGAATTCCGAATAATGCATACAATTTGGGGTAGGGTTTCGTCAGGGAGAAGGCCGATTGGTGCGAGAGCATAGGACTTTCTACCCTGCCCCGACATAGATTAGGTTTGGCCTTGCAGAGTAAGGACTTGCAAATGCCGAATATATAGCTCTGGTTTACACAGTACAACGATGCTGAAGATCAGTCGTTTGTTTGATCTATGTCGGCGTACATAATCGGGATTGTAAAGCATACATTGACATATTGTTCGAACGTTGTGTGGGAGGCAAGAGCTACATGATACAATTCATCTGCCATTCCAGCGCGACACGTGTTACCACAGGAAATTCCTCGCCATGATAAGCAAGCAGGGTGAGAGCAGCGGGCAAATGGATTGTCAATACAAGAAAATACTGGCACCGAGCGTACACAGCTGGGGCGTCTCCCAAAGCATGAAGCGTTTAAACCTCCATATCCTCCCAATAGTCGGTCGAAAAATTGGCCGCCGGGACGACGGTGTTGGTCGCGGGGAGAATCTGGGAAAACGCGTTCTGAGGGACACGGTCGTAGGATCCTTGACGAGAGAATGCACTACCCCGAAGAACGAGTGTTTGAATTGGACGTCCTTTGAGCCAACTCATAATGTCTTCGATTCTGCCATTACACTCTAACAGGTAGACCCGATGAAGGCTGCCTAGAGCGGTTGGGTTATTTTGCTTGTCTGCACCAAGGCTACTTATTTTAAAGCTTCGTGAATTTCGAAAGAAGCAACCTTCAAGGACCAAAACCCGGAGATGAGGAAGGTGGTTAAGAGTCTGGTTAATCTCGTGAGTTTTTGTGAGAGCTCTGAGACGAAGCGATGCGACCCGTGAACGTTCGAAAAAACTCTGGAACCCCGGATTTGAGAGGAACTCTTCTTCCTCAGAAACTTGTTCTATTGATAGCTGCAGTGGCAAAGGACCGACGACAATCCAGCGAAGGAATGACACAGACCGTACGCGATACTTTAGGCTCAAGCCCAGTATCTCTAGCTTTTCGAGTTGAACAGGAGTGATAGGAGGGTCACCTCGTGCATGAGGCTCAACCACAAGCTTGAGCTGAAGGATTCGTAGCATTGGGCTCGATTTCAAGATCCCAATAAGTTGGGCCTCGGTTATGGAAGTAGGAAAATTCCAATCGTGCTCGGAGACGAGATGAAGTTCGACAAGGTTCTGGTATGCGTTGCTCGTCCAGGGCGGATATAAACTATCAAGCCACAGAATCTTGATGGAAGCCCAGTGGTCCTCTAGGGAATCATGGGATACATCAGCTGGCACATTGTGCCAACTTGGTTGATATTGACTAGATTCAAGGTAGCGCGACTCCGGGGAGGTTTTGGCTACAATAGTGATCCGATCAAGCACCCCAGGTACACAGCCCTGGAGACAAGATTCCAAGATTTTATCGCTCTCCATAATCTCTTCTAAAATCCCACCGTCGTCTTCCTAACCATCTAGGGTAGATTTTTCAGCTACAAACTCCAGAGATTGTATATGTGTTCCAAAGGTGTTAAAAAACTGTTCGTACTTTTGCCTGTGTCTGGCAAAGTCGAATAGCGGTTCGCTTGGATAAAAGATACGGATGAACATAGGAGTTGGCCCAGCTCGACCAGCAAACGCGTTCGCGCGGGCTATCAACTTAGGTCCAAGTGGATTGCTCGGGGCCAGGTCGATATGTAACCAGATTGTGCGTGCGTTAACGGCAGCTCGACGCCAGCGAGAACAAACGCGCAAAAGTAAGTCGGGATACCGTGGGAATGTGAAATTCTGTACCAAATAGGAGAGTTTTGCTCTTGGGTAGGGTGGTGACAAGAGTACCATCCGGAAAATTTGAGCAAGAACTTCATCGGGGAGCCCATTGATAGGTACAACGGTAGCGCAAGAATTCATTCCTTGGGCCAGCATCGATTTGGCTTTGTTTAGTTTAGATGCATAGGAGTTGAAAGATTGTAACTCATTGATTACCCGCTCGGACAACAGTCGGCCGCCACCACTGACTCGGTCTGCATAGGTGAAGCAGCTTGGGATGGTCGAGCAAACACTGACGTATTGTTCGAGAGCTTCGTGGAGCTTCCGTGTTGCAGTATCGAGAGAATCCAGCGTGCCTGCCATACTGCCGCGTCTAAAAGAGCTTGCCGGGAGTCTGCTGGTGGGACCTCAGAGGGTAAACTTGGAGCGCCAACCATACTTATTACATAACAGCACAAACTCGGACAAGCAGAGCCGTTCCAACCCATTTCAAGCTCCACCAAAAGCTCATTGCCAAGGGCCCAATGAATACTTTGACTCATTTCGGAAGATAGTTCGTCTCGATACTAATTACCATCCAAAGTCCGTCTACTATGACTACACTTCCTACCACAACCAGTATACCTTGAGTTCTGCTGCCCCACTACTCCATCCATGCCAGAGCATCAATGGGGCAAGCCATGCTTCGTCTTGGGTCTCGTAGAAAGGGGGATTTCACGAAAGCGCCGCCCGACGAGTGTAACACCTATTTTCCAGCTCCTTGCAGCGCACCCGTAACCTATACGCGGATTAGCCGCTGTAAGCGGGTCCCCGAGGAGCCATATCAATATTTTCAGGCGCATATAGCTCACACACACGCCACCGGGCTCACAATAGAAAATGCAACTACCTCGAGGGCGGTACTTCTAGCATTCTCGGGAGCTGGACCTTGAAAGCCCCGATTATGGATAAATGGGTGCGAACGGGCCGAATCCAACAATCCCAGGAGTTGACACTGCGGTTATCATCTATTGGAGCATTGGTAACATTTCATGTGTTCTAGGGCGAGTTGCTTCAGCCCCATTTTGTATTTCGCGCTCGTGACCCGGATGTTCGGAGGCTCCATGTCGGTAGTTGGCCCAGTTTTGGGCAGATGCAACTTTTCAGCACCAAGGATCTTCGTAAGATCTAGGCCTAAATGATTTCGATGGACTAAGAGACTCATCGATAGGTGGCGCATGCGTCGAACCTCGTGAAAACGATAATTTTCCCAAGCTCCGGTTACAGGGGCGTCCCTATGTAGTGCGCCAAGGGGATGTGCGTAGCACTTGTACTTACGGGGCAGAGGGGGGTTTACACGTCCTGAGGGCAAATTCGACTTTGCCCTCGGCTGCACCTCGAATACTCGGAACGATCAGATGGGCAGTAAGCCGGTGGGATCGGAGGCGATTCGTCTCCTTCATCATAGCCAGAATGATAGAATTAAGCTATCGGACCAAGATTTGAATACCTGCTGGGCTCTGCAGAGTAAATAACCTATGACAGGGTGCTGAAAAGTCACATTCGCCACAGTTACGGCAGCTACTTGGCTAACCGAAGGAATATCCACAAGACTCCGAGCGGCGATTGCAGAATATAGCAAAACTGAAAGCCCTAGGCAGGTCATACTCAGAAATAGGTGAAGACAGTAGCGAGCGTGACGAAAGGATTGAATTCTAGCAAACGATCGACGGGCTTGAAAGCACTGCTATCGTGAGAGATCAGCGCTTTTAAGTCTTGCTACAGCCCGCAGAATCCGCATGGCTCTCAGCGCTCATAGGCCGTATGACGAAGCGGCTACGCTGAAATTACAAATTCTCGTGTCCGTCTTCTGAAAGTCCTAAACTCAAATCTAGACCAGAGCATTCGCCTTGCGCCGGTGCAATGTTGATATCCTATTTCGACTATCAACGCGATCGAGGGTCAATCTTATCAGGTCGGAGGTCTAAAATTGACAGTGCCATGCTGCACCCATAAACGGTAATTCGACTCGCACCTACGCTGAGTTTGTACTTACCAATCATCAAAAAGTTGTGATAAATCATGAATCCATGGCTGGCGTCTATTTCGACCATGTGCCTCCGGATCAGTCATTCGATGTGATCTGACGTTGGAATATAGAAGAGTATATGCGTGACTTACTCGGGCATAGTGATATTGGCCTCGATAGGTGATCCGATAAATGGCTTTTATTGCCCTAATGACTGCAGAATGAAGATAGATCCATTATCCAAGCGTATTCCGAAATTCAGCATTCTAATACCGAGCCTCCCCCTAACGTCCAGCACACCCACCAAGGCTCAACCGAGCCGCTTTCACATCCAATTTTAGGCCAGGCCCGAAATGCATAATCAAAGCGGCCCTAGTCTCCATCCCACACATACCCTACAAACAAATTCGGTAGCCATCTGAGCTCACCAGTCCCTCCAGGGCCCAAATCGCGCACGACAGCTCCATCCTCCTCCGCACATTCCACCATCTCCTGAACCAACGCGAGGCTCACTCCTGCGCCCGAAGGTTGAACTCCCGCTCCTTGCCCTTCGTTCTCGGCTACGGCGATTTGGAAGGTCGTCCGACCGGCCGGGAAACATTCTTTAAGCAAGGAATCAATACGTTTGGCAAATGCATCGCGTGTAAAGTCTGGTGTGTGTAGTACGCGGAGACCAGAGCGGAGCGTGCGCATATGGATAGGGGGTGTAGTGTAGGATGGAAGGAGGGGAACGACAGTTAGGAGCGTTGAAGGTGGTAAGAGCGCTAGCATGCTATTAGTGAGACTACATGCAAGGAAACGAGAAGGACGCACCAACGCCTCTTGCTCGATTCCAAGCTCCCCAAACCTCATCCAAACCAACAATGCCTCTGGAATCCTTCATGATCCCAGTACCCCTATTCTCCGTTTCTCGCGCCTTTCCACCCTTGCCTCCATGCCCGCCTAGCAATAGTCCGCCGAGCTCTTTTGCAAGCTCAGTATGGTACGCATTCTCGTCTGCCACCATGTCTTGCGTCACGGCATCAGTAGGCAGACCGAGGCGAGCCAGCGAGCTGCGAATGAATGTTGTTTCAGAGTCGGACGGGGCCGAGTCGTTGGTTGTTGAGTAGCCTGATTGGGCGCGTCGTCGGCGGTCTTCTTCCTCTTGTTGAGTCAGCTTTTGGTTGAGGAGTTTAGCATAGTCGGTCTGGGTAAATGCACGTATGTTAAATGATTAGCTTGTGTGGAGGTATGCAGATGCCTGACCATCTCCCTGGCCTTGGACATGAGCGCCTCCAAATCTCTCAATGCGTCCTCCATATCGTCGTGCGTAGTCTGGGCGTTGATTTCTACGGATTGTAGTATTCCGTCTATAACCAAAATATAATTAGTACATTTGTGAGATAAACCACCCAAACACTCACGAATTCCCCTTCCTTGGGGCGCCACCTTATTCGTAGGCTACAGCAAACCATCAGACTGGTCAAAAAACCACCACAATCGACTCACAACTTTAGCCCAAGCCTTGGCCAACAAGGTCCGCTTGAGTGCCGCATACCACACCTTGTCTCCTCCCCGTCTAAAACTAATCTTGAACATATCCCGCGCATTTGGGTCAGGGGTCGAAGGTGTAGTCGCAGGCGTTCGCACAGGTGTAACAGGAGACGATCTCGATGGAGCCTTGCTAGGCTGTGGAGACCGGAGCGTGACACTCCCCAAGGGCGTCGAACAAATCTCGCAGTGTGTCATCGAGGGATGGTTGAAAAATGTACATGCTGGACAGGCGATTTCGCCATTCGGAGCGACGGGTGAGGCAGATCCGCTTGCAGAAGGGAAAGAACTAGATGGTAGAGAGGTGGATGTGGGAATGTCCAGTGCGGGTCGGGTCTTGCCCTTGTCTCGCACCGAGCGAAACTGCTGGGGCATGGGAATATCGTCATTCTTGGGTACGCCACAGAGTACGCACACGGGCGCTGCCGAGTCGCTCGCGCTCGGGGGGTTATTATAACTGCAGATCGGGCACAGCCATCCTTCCTTGCCACCACCCAATTCTTCCTCTTCGTCGACCACATCGGTTGAGGATACGACGACTTCGGGGTTAGGGTTTGAACTGGGCACGTCTTCTTGAGCAGATAGGTACAAGATGACTTTAGGCGATGATTTGAGAAATCCTGCATACACGTCCGTCTGCTTTATCCGTGAGAGGTTACATGATGTGGATGACTTTCGAGGGTTGAGAGCATCGATGTAAATTAGGCGGTGAGAAGTAATGTGGATTACGCCGTTTTGGTAGTCGGGATTCTTCTCCTTGCTTGGAGTAGACATTGCGATCGGGGGCGGGATATTTTGCATTTGACAAGATGACAACAGGTAAAAATAGATTAATTTGCTTAGACACCAGACACAGCTAGAATGCTCACCCGTCATACAGCCCGACATCACCTTGACTAGCTACTAACTCTTCATCCTCGTACAACAAAGCTGCCACGGGGATGGTGCCATCCAAACGGCGGAAATGTCGGTTCATTGCCCACCGCCAAGACAATACACCAGTCAGAGGCGCAATCAAACGACGTTGCCAGTCTTGGTCGAAGCGATCTTGAAAGCGACAAGGTCGATCACAATATCGCCAGGTGCTTAGGCAATGACGTAATAGATTACCCTATCTGGTCCTGCTCAGCCGAACCGCTCTTGCCCACGCCAGATGCCAAATATTTAACACGTAGTATTTAATTTGTTTCTACACGCCACTCGTAATCTACAGATGCTGACACAAAACAGTGGGAAAACTCAGGAAATTGTCATTACATCGTGTGCCAAGGCCTTCCACCCGCTTAGTATGCGGGAGGGTTGACGGAAACCTTGAGGTCCTTGATAGTGCCCGTCTCGATAACATAGACCCATCCGTGCACATACACTAACGGCCGAGGTCAGAGACTACGTCATGAGCACGCCATGGGACGTACCTTGCTTCCCGGATGCCCAGGCACGCTGAATTACATCGGTATCTACAACGTTCTCCACTTGTTTGCACACGTTGGCCTCGACAAGGGTGGATAGTTCGGCCGAAGTGTCGTGGCTGTCCGATTGCTGTGACGCAAGGGATGCTGCGAGCTGTGTGAGAGGGTTCAGCCAGCGCGCAAGCGGCGTTGCGGCAGGCGCGGTTCCGTTGAGGTTTTGTGCGGCGGCGTGGCAGGCTGCTGCTCCACCACATTGTGTATGGCCCTAGATAGAAGTTAGCAACATGTCAAGTGTCGAAATAAGCACAATTAACATACAGCAATGACAACTGTGAGAATAGGGCTGAAATTAGTCCAAAGTACTGGAGCTCGATAAGGACACGTACTATGTTCAACACCCAAGTTCTCTACGGCATAGGTGAGGACAGCAAGGGCCGAGTCGTCCTCGGGGTGGAATTGACTACACGAGCGTTTAGTGAGCCGTCTTACAGCGAGATATGAAACCTACTTGGCAATGTTCCTGTGCACAAAGACCTCTCCCGGTTTGCAGCCGAGCACGGTGCTCTCTGGAACGCGAGAATCGGCACAGCCAATCCAGAGGACCTTGGGGGTCTGGCCCTTGGCTGCATCGGCGAAAAAGGTCGGATACTTTTCACGCACATCCGCGGCCCATTTCGCGTTGCCAGCGATCAAGGGAGCAAGTGCGGCCTCGGACATTTCCTCGAGTGGATCGTAATAGGGTAGGTTAAAGGGGGTTGGGGAAAGCGGGGCAGAAGGACTCGTAGATGTAGCTGGAGTTGACCGAGGGATCAAGGTAGGATTGCGGAAGACAGAAGGGGGCCGGGGTGTAGCGGCGGGTGAGAATAGACCTGGGGTTTTGTATCGGGGCTCTTCGGGTGCTTTTCCTTGCTGTTGCTCCGAAAATGAACTCGGCCGGGGAATGGCGTAAGGGAAACTATGCGGCTGACGCTGAGATACGATGGCAGTCGGGTTCGCGCTGTGTGGTGGGGATTAAGCTCCGCGTTTGTTCACTACAAATACGAAGGGGTCCGTTACCATTTGCGTCTCAGAGAAGCGCGCGCTATGCTTTGCGAACCAATCATACCGGATAAGTGCTCAGTATAATACGAGGGACGTTACTGGCGGGAGAGTGGAGAGGGGAGGCAATGACTCGGTGGACTGCGACTTTGCGCTAAGTTTTCACCCCCCCAACCTATTCAAACACGATCCCGCCGGCGCGCTTGCCAGTGCTCACGGCTCTTGTGTCACGAGGCGAGTGTAATACAAAACGGGAACAATTGGGCCTTGGCGGATCCTACATATTTATGACACATTTCTGAATAATTGCCGGACTTTGCAGCTCACTTCAAACTTGTTGTAAAGCCAATGAATGCCATTATACCGAGTTATATATTTCCAATCAATTGAAAGGTATGAAATGTTCCAAGCCCGAACCCTATGACGCTATTCGTAAACATAGCACAACTCGCCTCCGGTAGTATTCAGCATGTTCTTGACCGTGGTGGACGGGAGAAGACCATCCGTTGGGATCACGCTGGACGTGTTGAGCCAAGGCGGATATCCGTTGGGGTACGCGGGATCAGTGTATGTGCTAATAGACCCGCCCGCAAACGCCTCGGCGTTGGCCGCATTCTTGCGCTGCCACAACCACCAAATCCGATCGACATTCGCATGATGCAAGAAGAACAACGGCTATGCAAAGGTGATTAGTTTAGTCTACTTTGACGTACAAACTCGACCTACGTCATTCGGCGTCCATGTCGAACCTCCAATGCACGACGACCCCGCAGCGGCCGGGCACGTTCCAGCCATGTCGCCTCCTATGATCATATGAATATTAGGGTGGAATGCTTGGGCCTTTTCTGTCGCGTTTTGGAAACCGATAAAGTCCCCAACGTAGCCGTTGATTGCCTCGTCAACGAATGATTGAGTGATGGTGACTGTTGCGGCCTCGGTGGGGCGTTGCAGCCAGAACCATTCGAGGTACGGGAAGAGCGTGAATTGGCGACGGATAGTGTGCTTGCTGGCGGAGATGAAATGGTCGCGTGAGTCGAGGTCTAGGCGCGAAAAGAGTGCATACATACATTGGATACGCCACCGTCATGTTGGCAAAGCCGCCAGTGGTGACGGTATAATCTTGCAGAGGGTCTCCGAATCCTCCCAATCCAGTAAGAGAGTTGGTGCCAAAGATGGCTGAAGTGTTGAACGATGATGCGTCCTGGGACCAGTCTGGAAGATTGTTTAGCATGCAGTATACTCATGAACACGCGCACGAACCCCAGTAAGGCATGACACCCCCGTATCCACATTGTCGTTTGAGTTGTTGGACGTGCGCATTCACGTACCACCTAGGGCAAGTAAGCTCCCATAATATCACATGCGCGCGTTCACCCACCTGTGCCAGGGTAAAAAGAACCCAGTATAATGAATCTGATCGGTCAGGTCCATATGCACGTAGGTCATATCATCGTAGTACGACGAGTCGGCCGTCACGCTCGGAATGTTTGAGCGTGGGTACGACGGCGTGAGAGCCGAACTATGTGGCTTCTTGGCTAAACACTATAGCCTAGTTAGCCTTGAAACGCGAGCAAAAATAATGCGCATACATTGACGGCGGCGATGTAGGCAGCTTTTTCCTTGGATGTAAACTTGCGCCATTCTTTACGAGACTACCCGAGAACCGATCAGCATAGGCTAAGAATATCGGCTACCCGAGCGCATACCTCGGGGGTTCGGCACTTGGCCTTGGACGCTTCCGTCACAGAAGAAGCTTCTGTACTTGCCTCCTCTGCGAGAGCAGGGGCGGCAGTGGCAAGCAGGGCAAAAGCGACAGCAAACGATGGGATGCGCATAACGAAATGCAGTATTCAGGCCAAATGAGCGTAAGTCAGGAGCCAACAAGGACAGGGGGAGAAACGCAGATAATGAGAGCCTGCAGCTCTCTAGCGTATATATAGGCGCTTGCCATGCGAAACAAATCACAATCAACGCGCACTAGAAGCCGTGGAAGATGGTTGAAGCGTAGGTTGCTAGAGATGATCGTTGGGAACGACGCTTTCGATTTGGCTAACCCAAGCCGGGTGTGCTGCGTGGGCCTAATTAGCCGGGGAGCGATTTGTGCTCGGGTGACGGAGGCCGTCCTGACGTTGCGGCCTGAGCTAAGTGTGGGTACCTGTAGCAAGTTGGACAGCTCATCTGCCGATATCTCGATTGGCGGCGTTATCGAAATGAGGACCTGGATAAGTGTGCGGCAAATGGTGGGGATGCGATCGGTTGCCAAGGCAGTTAAACAGATGCTCGATACGGCTCACATTCCTCACAGTCGCCATGGATAAAAGTAGAGGATAATCAAAGGTGGCCACAATGCTTATTTAGGAAAACGAGATAGTCCCGGCACGGCACCGACGGCATTACCTAAACACGGCATTGGCGCTCACCTACAACCGGTCGTTTCAATGAAACAGTGCATCAATCTCATGGCCAAGGCGAACGGAAACTATTGTATTTAGGTTAGCTTACATGATCGACGACCTACCAAGGAATTCCGATAGGCCACAGCGAGATCGGGCATGGCAGCAATCCTGCTCCCAGGTCTCGGGAAACACCCACAGTTTTGGACCAGAACACTCCACTAATACGACTCAACGCTATAATAAATATTTCCAAGAATACAGTACTACTGCCTAATAAATATATTAGAAATGATGCACGGCAGTTGAAAGCCAGTATAATTTTGCGTCGAGCAAATATTAAGACATGTCGTGAGGTGTCATTCCAACTATTCTGTGAATCTCCAAACTAGGCGCGCTTTGCCCACGCGATCCTATACTTCATCTGAGCGGCATTGGCGCGGAGTTCACGCCTGTGCGCGGTCAACAGCCCATCGATCTCGACGGTATGTTGACCCGATGACAACAAAAACGCGCGCAACGATTTGGCGAGGGTGTCGAGGTACTCCATCGAGAGCACCGAGATTTCGCGTTGCGCGGGGTTACTGTTGTTGCGGCCCATCGGAATGGTGATGACGTCCGAATGGATGTCAGTGTATAATGGGGCGCCTTGGGAATCCCTGGCGTTTTGAAGGCGCTCGACCATTTCACTGCCAATACCGGGATTGTACCCACGTTCTAGCATTTGCCTTTGCACTTGGTTGTATAGATGGTGTGTGGCTTGGAAAGACTGGCTAACGGGCGTGTCAGGGGGAACATCAAGCTCTCCACTACCAATGTCCGTTAATCAGGTGCTCAATGTAGTTATCCAGGCGCGTACCTCATGATCAGCCCTCCCGGTTTCAGGACTCGAGCTACGTTTTGAATAAACCCACTGTCCTTTGGCATCAATGAACTATACTTGTGTAGGACTGTAAATTATACGTACTCCCAATCACGTATCTGAATAAACGAACAAGACTAAGCGGAAATCCTTGAGGGAGATAAAAGCAGACTTACATGAAAATTCTGGAATCGGGCGTGGACAACATCGGCGGTCGACGGTTCTTGTGGAATTCCGTCCCGTTGAAAGTCGGCTACCAGAAAAGTAACCTAGAAAAGGTTGAGGGATGACCCTCAATAACGGGTGGCAGGTCACGTACATTGTGGGGCAGTTCTGTCGAAAATGGAACTAGGGTAAAATGAGCGTTGTGTATGGGTAGTTGATCTATGGATCTCACCGCATTCGATACCACGAAACTGCACCTCATGCAGAGGTGAGTGTTCATCCTCAAATAGATACTCGATCCTGCCATACTATTCAGCCTATTACTACTTGAGAACAGGATGGTCTATTTACCATTTGCCATTTGCCTAAACGCATTGGCCACTTAGCACGAGAACCGGAAGCTGAGGTCGAAAAAAGTACTCACACATCCTATGTCGACAACGAGCTTTCCCTGAGGTGGGGTAAGCCGTTCCTCAAAGGGTCCAAACCAGTGTCGTCCAACAGCCATGCAGACCAAATTGTTTTGTACCTCGCGTCGCTGGAAGTAGAAACATACGGTGAATTAGGGCCTAGGGGGTCATCGTCATTGACACGTACTTTCATGTCAGCCGCGTCGACCGGTAGGACGCAAGGAAGTGGGGCGTCTGGAGCATCTCGCTGCCCTTCTGGTAGTAGATGTCGTGGAAACAGTCGGCCATAACGTTCAAAGTAATAGCCAGCCCACTCGCCGGTGGGTATTTCGACTAGGTTGGGAGGAGGAAAGAGAGGCTCATCAGCCATATGATCTGCGGACAGATATAGCCTTGGTGGGCGGAGATCGGTGCGAAAATTTAAAGTCTAAAACGGAGTCGGAGGCGAGGCGGTGGCTGCCTTATCATTTTCTGAAGAGGGTATGGGTAGGGGGTAGTTATATTTTATAAGTGGAAGGTTGCGCATGATGGTCGTTCTAAGGTCGAGCTAGCGCCCCGTGTTCGCCATCAGTTCAACGATCACGGACAGGCAGAGGCGATGTGCCATTTTCCTGGATCGGTATTGGTATTTGGCTGTCGAGTGCAATCTGTCAACGAAATGAAGCTGGAGAGCGGGCAAGGTGATGAAGCGCTCTGATGCAATCCGTGGAGGAGGAATCCCGGCCCAGACAGAGGGCTCTGTGCACGCGAGCAGGGGGATCTTGTGGTGGATCCAAAGCGATCTTTCGATTTCCGAGGACGCTAAGCGCATGACCCGAGTCCCCAAAGCAGGGATGCCTTTGTTGACGCCAGGGATTTGATGTCCACTCCAATGCACATTTCTTTTTCGCTCCCAATTTCAGCAATTTCTTCTGGCTTTACTTTTCGTTACCCACAGTCATTCACCAACAACTTGTGTTTTTATCGGAGACCGAACAAGTGCGAACTTACCTGCAATACTGCTCTGGCCTTCCTTCATCGTCCTCATCTTCCACTCCGAAATTCGACCCCCGCCGTTTACCGAAGACCGAGGCAGACGCTGTGATATTCGTACTCAGCGGAAAACTAGGCATCGTTAGTACCGACATCGATAGACGTGCAAGCATAGTAGCCCAAAAGCCCGGAGCCAGTCGCTCCCGTTGTTACAAAAGCATCGGGCCACTCGTTCGGCAAAATCGGTATCCAGGCCACGTATTACGGCCAGGTGCGTGGGGATTTTGCTCCAGAGCGCATCAACTGCCAGTTTCTGATCATAGAGCGTTTTTATCAAACAAGCAGAGAACCAGAGTGGAGAACAGAGCCTGATCAGAGGGACGAACGACGTAGTTTCGCCCACGGAACGAAAATCTGGCGCGCTGGCAGACAAAGACCTGGTCTGCGCAGGTGATCTCGGGATTTAGATCGCGGTTGGGAGGAAACCTGAAGTTACTGGGCCTCAAGGTGAGCAGGTCTAATGGTGGAAAGGTCGGATTCACGAGAGACAAATCCGTATATTCTCCCCTCCTAGATTCACACTCCGACCGGATCCACCTAGGGACCACAATCCATCACGATTTTGCGACGTGGCGCGCCCTCTGTGAACAATCCACACACTGAACGAGCGGTACCATGACTCTTTCATCATTATTCGACTCTCTCGATCAGCTTGATCAAGTCGACGAGGAGGAGGACTTTTCTGGGGGCTACCAACTCGTGGAATCTGACAATAATACACAACATCACAGGTGAAACACCAATTACACCCGTTGTTATATTTGTTTTAATCAATATACATTTTTCATGCCAACAGCCGCCATCCGCGAAAAAGAAGAACACATGCGTATAGCTCTCTAGAGGCCAAGCGGGCGAAAACATTGCCAGAGCATGCATCTTCCATGCTCCTGCCACGATACGGTGGGACAGGGGCTCCACCTGGTGAAACGGCCGGCGCAACACCAAATCCCAATCCTACAGCGAGCGAGCAATCCTCGGCGGCCACTCAAGTCCCTTTCTCGACCTTGGTGAGCAGATACGTCCAACCAGATCTCGCACCGTGCTCGCCTGTTCGAAGTATGGAGTCGCCCTTGTCAACTCAAAGGGCATGCTCCAAGGATTATCCGGCCTCCCCGTCAATTCGATTAGAAAATGATCCAAAGTCGTAAGTGCGTCGACGTTGAACATGCATGTATCACTTACTCCAGCCCTCTAGCCCGCTGGACCCGGTACTAATTTCGATCCATCAATCGACGTCCAAGGCCGCGCTTCATGACCGAACACAAACCAGTCCATCAACAATGATGGATCGTTCCAGGGTAGACAAAGTCCAAGGTATTCGCACCGCGGCTCGCCTTTTCAATAGTTGACATTTGATTCATCCCCGCCCAAGCCTCAGTTGCAGAATCTGTGCCCATTGCAACGCGTTCAAAGCCAACTCTACCACAGCCCAAGGTGGCGAAACTGGTTTCGCAATCGGCAGTCCAG
The DNA here is from genome assembly GCA_037039685.1 of Ceratobasidium sp. AG-K. Taxonomy (NCBI): domain Eukaryota; kingdom Fungi; phylum Basidiomycota; class Agaricomycetes; order Cantharellales; family Ceratobasidiaceae; genus Ceratobasidium; species Ceratobasidium sp. AG-K. The sequence continues at coordinate 2,090,915 of JAWNGF010000007.1, read as the reverse complement.
TCGCCAGTCGCAATATCGGGAACCGAGTCCAAATCAAGTTCCATTCTAACCTCGAATTCATTTCAGGACGGTCCCGCAGCGCCTGCCAATCGAGATAACCACGTGGCCAGTGGCGCCAATCTGTCCAAGAGCTCGCGTACACAAATCACTCTTGTTTCCCGGAAATCACGTCACCCAGCGAAAATAGGGCGGGTGCATGGGGTGAAAGATGCGAAGGAACAATGTACTACAGTGATAGAGTTTGCGTCGTATCTTCAGACCCAATCCCGAGACGCGGAGGTCAAGGTCAAAAAACAAAAGCCTATTTTTCGCGACTTGATCGTGTACTACGTGGCCAAGGATCCTGGAAAAAAGATATCGCATAGTACGAAAAGGCGCATGGAAATCGTATGTTGATCGAGACCTTGCATTATATCAACTAATTCACTGCCTTTCGTTTAGCTCTCTGGACTGTCAGCCAAGGTAATGGGTACTTTTGACGCTTCGGTCACGCATATTATCTCGGACCTCGCCGAGAAACCGTTGCTCGAGATGCTAGGTTCGAAATCTGTGAACGACATACCATCGTCAGTTTGGGTAGTTGGCTGGTCGTGGGTTACGAGGTCCATGAACGTGAGGCTGAATCATATCGGCCGTTGATGAGCCTCTGCTAAATCAATTCATTCAGTCTACAGCCCGCCTCGAGGAGACGTCGTATGAACGATTCCACAAGCGACTAGTACTAGATAATCGGGTGTCACATGTATCCAAAGAAAGTCGCAGGAGCATGTCAATTGGCACGGACGACGTTACTGAAACGGGGTGGGTCTAGATGCTCTACATATCCGTTCAATCTCTCAGCACGCAGGCGTGCCTGACTCATAGTCTCAGTAGCGATGCATCGTTCCGCGAGGACTCGGAAGCTGAAGACGGCCAGCACAAAGCGCCAGTGTCCAGCGGACTTTCGATTATAATGAGCTCCGTGGCTCGCGTCGAAGCTGCTCCGGACCCATTGGGCAGTCTGGTTGCGCTTGCTTGCAACACGGTAAGCCTGACCATCACATCTGTCCAACAAACGTTATCTTTATCCAATTTTCAGACGCATGCGGATTACAGCTCGGAGCGAGGTAGTTCTCCCGAGGCTCTAGATCTGATTAGACTTCCTTGGAAGGATGACCGTGCCAATATTCCTTCCAAGCTGCCCCCGCGTCCTCGTGGAAACGGTTTTGCCTGTCTTTCCCGGCATACTACTGATGCTGCGCCATGTGCAAACCAGGCGCTAGTCGATGAGGTAGGGACACTTGTAGCACGCTTTGCGCTGCTCGACTGACGTCAACTTCCAGCTTTCGAGGTTGAGGGACATCTATGAGGCAAAAAAGCATGAAGACCCATCAAACCAATTCAGAGTCATGAACTATACCAAGGGTTCGTCTGTGTCTAACGCCTTGTCTGGTCGTCTGAGGCTTCTTTTCGCATGCATGTTACACAGCAATACGCAGTATAACAAGCTATCCGGATAGGATAACATCCGTCGATCAGGTCACGCAACTCACCGGCGTGGGGACAAGCATTGCGGAAAAGGTGCGCTTATTCTGTAAACCGTTGATTGTTCAATGCCCAATCGCCTATCTGATACAACCCCTATCGTGCACGCTACCAACCTACGTATTCCCATTCGTAGATCGGCGAGTTCATTGCCACAGGGTGTGTAGCCAAAATTGCCGCGCAAACAACGGAAGACCTCGCTGTGATTCGTCTATTTCAAGGCATCTATGGGGTTGGGCCGCGGACTGCCCACAGTTGGTATGTGCGTGGTTTACGAACTCTGGCTGATGTGCGCAACCGAACCGATGGGATCGAGCTCTCGCCTGCTCAGGAGCTTGGTCTGCAGTACTACGCAGATCTCCAAAGGCGCATGCCAAGGAACGAGGCTGCCGAAATCTTTGGACGCATCAAGGCCGCAGGTAGGTCGGCCCCGGTTCCAGACCCCTATTCTCTGACTCTTTGCATCACTCAGCCCTCGAGATTGACCCCAAGCTTAATATTGAGATAATGGGAAGCTTTCGAAGGTACGGAGCCGACTATGGACTCTTGAGCCGATTACTGACTGAAGGTATAGGGGGAAGGCAACGTGCGGGGATATCGACATATTGATCACAAAGCCCACGGGTGATGGAGGATCACACCGAGGTGAGTGGCCTCGTTGAGCATTTTGAACTTGACACGACTGCGATGATTAGGCTTGTTGCGAAAATTGCTCCCCGTTCTTCATGCTCGAAAGCTTTTATCGCATGACTTGGCGGTCCCTGATGACGAAAACGACCTGGAGGCAAAGTACATGGGCATATGTCAATTGCATAGCGACACGCTCATGAGGCGAATCGGTACATTGAGACCCTTGTGCGCTGCTGTGCTCGAGTTAACGTTGTTGGCTGCTATGCATATTCCAGACATACTAACGATTCCTTGCGAACAATGGGGATCTGCACTGCTATACTTTGTGCGTCCATGTGACCTTGAGTGTGGCTCATCGCTGACTTGCCTCGGTTCCGAAAGACTGGAGATGATTTGGCAAGTTTTAATTTCTTCCTAGTTGTGCTCGTTTGAACGGACACTCTAGTTCAATCGAAGCATGCGCCTGTTGGCTCGGAAGATGGGCATGTCTCTTAACCAACGGGGGTTGTTTCAAGGGGTAATTCGTGATCCCAAGACTCAGAGGAAGACCAACAACGGTAGGTGCTCACGCCCCATCCCCGGCCAACACGCTCAAGTATACACAGGTATTCTGGTTGCATCCCGTACCGAACGCGAGATTTTTGATCGACTGGGCGTGGTAAGTGTTCTATCGCACACACCTTTTTTGTCTGACTGCTGCTTACTCGTAAAATTCATGACAAACAGCCTTGGAGGGAGCCGCATGAACGCTCTGTTGGCGCATAAAATGTGTTTGGCTATACCCTTTTCGTATTGGATCTGGAACCTAGCTTATTGGATTCGTCGGGACGTATCGGCTATAGCACGGATTAATTTCACTGTCTCGCTCTTGCTATCCTCGTGTCTCTGGTTCGATTAGAGGTCACTGACCCTGGTCTCCCCAGCCTTGGTCTGTTGCGCTCGGGTGTCTGCGATCGATCGACCTCGCACCGATTGGTTCAACTATTTGTCCATCAAAAGGTTGTTTCCCGATTATTCGTATAGACATTTGTTCTATGCCGCATTTATCCCACAAGGACAACTGGATTGGAATGCGCTTCCTGGTCCTCGTGGTTAGCTGTGTCAGACGCGTGATTGATATATGTCAAGGTATGCTTAGATAAAATATATTTACAAACGAGACAACAGCATCCGGATGTACAACGCACTATCCGGACAACCTTCTTTTCAACGACGAGACTCGCCTGTTTTTCCCTTGTCTAAGGGCTTGCTTTCCGTGTGCGGGGATTTCGCTACCCCAAGCGTTTGCTCACGACGTCGTTTCAACTGGAGCTCGTAGGATTTACAAGCCCAGGATACAAAGGCTATGTCTGCCTTGCGATACGAATGCCTCGAGACGAGTCGTTGGTGCAAAAGCGCGAGGTCTGCAAACAGCAAGTGGGGTCCAATTCCCGGTTCGGTAATTTGTTCCGGGGTGGTAAGGCGCACCAAGAGTCCAACACGAGGCGCAGGCGTGGCCAAGAGAGCACTGAGGGACTTGTTTGAGCTGGCCGGGTATTCTAGGCGTGACCGAGGGGTAGAAACTGGGGGCGGATGTTCGTGCTTGAGGGATGAGGGGGGGTATTTTGTGACAAATTCGCGTAGCAATGCAAGTGAAGTGTCAATATTGTCGCACCTAGGGGGGGGTAAGCGCAAGCACAGGGGAAGAGATCGAGTTCGTACAAACTATGCACTCGTATAATCGCGGCCCAAGCCCGTTCAATAGCCCGCGGAGTTGCTTCTGCGAGCGTGGGGTCTATTTTCCCCGCTTCGACACGCTGAATCCAGTCTTGCCAATTTGGCCAGGTTGCTGCGGCCATTTTCTCAGCAACATGGCGGTCGGGTTTGCTAGCCCGTGCCAGTCGCTCGAACAAACCAACAAAGGTATATGCGTTGGGTTGGACGAGGCTGGAAACGTCTGAAAACCTAGCGAGAGCCTGCTCGAGAGACGCATGGGAGAAATAAACGCCAAGGTATGCGTTGACGATGCGTGGGCTTATCGGAACATGAGCAAATACGGGATCTGGGGTTGTAGACCTTTTGGAGGTGATTCGCGAGAAGAGGGCGTCTGCTTCGATTAGCACTTCGGAAGCGGATTGGGGAAGGGGATAGTTTTTCTGTGCGGCCGAATCAGAAGAGTCTTTGGTCAATTCCTCCGTTGAGGATTCGGGCGTCGCCCTGGATGTGGCATCGGACACGGCCTCGAGTGTTGACATCTCGCGCGTCATTGTCCTGCTAAACGGAGGGCTAAACGCAGAATACGCTTGAAAAGCGCAAGCCATGATTTCTTCGTCCAAAATAGTCTCGCCTTGTGAAATCTGGGCTTGGGCTCTCATAACTTCAGTCAGAATCCAACGAGCCCTCGCAACGTCTCCGATGCGCTTGGCGGCGTGCATGAGTGCAGCCATAGTTCGCCTATCGGGACCAATGCCCCCAAGCGTGGCTCCGGCAATGGGTATTCCATCTGGCTGGACTAGCTCTTTGGCGAGTCTAAACGCGTCACCAATGAATCGTGGCTCGGCGCGCGCGCAAGCACGTATTGCCCCGTTGTAGCAGGCGACCAGAGAGCGAATGTCGACCGACTGGGCCCGATTAGCCAGTAGCCCTTGCTTGACCTCTTGTACAAGTTCGACAGCGCGAAGAGGATTAGCCCGGCTACCGCGTGCACAAGCGAAGATAACGAGGCTGTATGCTTCGAGCGAGGGATTTGGGTGGGCAACATATCGCATATGTGCAAATAAATCGTGGACCGCGGCGATAGCAGCAGAGGGGTTCGTAGATGAATTGGACAAGACGCTGGAGTCGCGCGAGATGTCAAGATAGGCACGCATAACTGAGATATAGGCCATCTGAGAAGGCGGGGTTCCTTGTGCCTCTAGTTTGTGAATCAAGTCTTGAGTATTCTTTATCTGTTGCATGGGCGGCTGGTCGTGTAGGTGTGAATGGAGATGAGAATTCACAAAGAGGGAGAGACGCTCGGGCGTATTGGGGTAGCCGACTGTTATTTACGTTAGGATGCGTCACATCAGTTCCTTGAGGCGCACCTTCAGTAAGCTTGTCATTGATTAGCGAAAAATCGTCAACGTTTTGCGCCAAGTGGTGGTTGAGGAGACGAAGGTCCAAATTTTCGATCAATCCTGCCTTGTAGGTCTGTTCTCGGATCTCAGTAAATGCATTAACATAGCTAAATTCACTTGCCTTCATTATGTCGAGCCCTTTGAGTGCGTACTCTAAATCCCCTGCGTCAAGCTAAGAAGTGTTAGACCGTATCTCCCCAGTGCGAGGGCACTTACGGCGCTCTTGATGATCACTTCCCACTCGGAATCCAGCACGAGTCCTAATTGCATGTCAGTCCCGGCAGAGTATTCCACCGCAGCTTGTACGTGGTCGACGAGAGCTCTGTGAGGAACATGACTCGTGATGTTGAACCGCTCCTGTAACATTTTTAGGGAAGGAAGCGTCTGGGAAACAGTAGTGGGTTGGGTTTGGGCTGCAGAAGGCAAGGATGAAAAAAGGTCACTATAAAGTGATTGTAGTTGTTCTTCTGAGTAATGCGATGGACTCTCGTTCACAGGAGGCTCCTATATATGCCGTTAGTTTGAGCTGAATCTTGAGTACTACAACTTGCCTGGGCTTCCCCCCGGCGAACGGCCAATGAGCTCATATCCTAGCCGAACGATGAGTACAGGAGAATGCCTAAACAGCCACCTTACTTTGCGTAAGAATTGTATTGGACAAGCGAGACATGAAGGGCGAAATACAAAGGTTGAGGTATGCTGAAAACGTAGGCGACATTTGTTGCAGAGTATGCGGGTGGCTCTGGTAGCAAGCATAGTTGGAAGGCAAGAAGAGGTCAGGCAAAATTCGGCAATACCAAATCTAAAAAGGTAAACGGACATGTTTAATGTAATCAGAGCCGTCGCAAGCCCGGATGGTCTAGTGGTATGATTCGCCCTTAGGGAAGCAGCTCACATGAGGTGTTAACATAATGGGCGAGGTCCCCAGTTCAATCCTGGGTTCGGGCCTACCTTTTGATCTTTCTATTTTAGTCAGCTATTGCCCTGGGTCCCAATAAATTGCTCAGGCAAGCCCAGGATGTCGCTAGAATTTTAAAAATCATTTTACGTTAATTGCCTGGGTTGGAATTGGCACCGCAACCGAGGAAGGTGTGCACGTGGTTGATTGGCGTCCCACACGCCACCTCCTCAAGGGATGAGCTCTCGCGATCGAGAGATTGCTCTCGACTTGTACCCTTCAAGTTCCCGCTCCAACCGAAACCCCATGTCGCGATCCAAGGGCAAGCGACGAGAACAAGATGTTCCAGAGGACGAGGTTGCTCTCCTTCGCGACGATACAGACGAGGCGGGTCCATCCGATATACATGTGAGCCCGAATCATCAATCGTGACGTACTCCTAAACAACGACTAGGTCCCAGCATCCGCACCTTCAGGACCCAAGGACAAGAGTCGAGCAATTCCTTTTCGACCGTCATGTGAGCCACCCGCTGCACCCCGTCTTGTTCACTAATCGTCCACTAGCCGCATTTCAGGCCAAGTTTCCTCCAAATGTGGTCCGAAATCAGAAATACACTGTTATAACATTTTTACCTCTGGTCATCTATGCCCAGTTCAAGTTCTTTTTCAATCTCTACTTTCTGCTGGTTGCCCTCTCGCAGTTTGTTCCCGCTCTCAAAATCGGATTTATCGCAACCTATATCGCTCCTCTAGCTTTTGTTCTCTGCGTAACGATGGGCAAGGAAGCCTGGGACGATATCCTTCGTAACCGACGAGATAGGGAGGCCAATGCACAACGATACCTGATTCTTGAACCTGATTCGACCCTACCGACCTCTGACACTGGATTCCCGCCCACTCGAGCCACGCCGTCGTCTCAGCTAAAAGTCGGCGATCTAGTTCAGCTTACCCAAAATCAACGGGTACCTGCCGACATGTTGCTCTTGCGAACCTCGGACCCATCCGGGACCTGCTTTGTACGAACCGACCAGCTCGATGGTGAAACTGACTGGAAATTGCGAGTTGCCGTTCCATCTTGCCAGGCGCTGCCGGACGACTGGTCGCTGCTGGGAGTGTCTGCCGAAGTTTATGGTACGTAACTGCGGTGGCGATGGCATACTAGTAACCGCTGCCTGTTAGCCGACGCGCCTATCAAGGACATTCATACGTTTATTGGGACATTTACGCTTCACTCGACCCCCCGAGAACCCGACATTGAGCAACAAGGGCGACAGGTGACACCACTTACAGCGGAGAATATGTTATGGTCGAATACCGTTCTCGCGGCTGGAACCGCCATTGGGATGGTCGTGTATACCGGAAAGGAAACCCGCGCCGTCATGAATACCTCCCACCCTGAGACTAAAGTAGGCCTTTTGGATTTAGAGATCAACCGTGTAGCCAAGGTACGCACTCTATTATGTGCTTGGTCCAATTCTGACGTTTTGAAGATTCTGTGTGCCGTCACATTTGCGCTCTCGGTCTTGCTGGTTGCCCTCAACGGCTTCCGAGGGCAATGGTACATTTATGTTTTCCGATTTTTGATTCTGTTCTCCAGTATCATACCCATCAGGTGAGCATAACCCGCGCTTGGATTCTTAAACCTAACGATCTCCAGTCTGCGAGTTAATCTAGACATGGGCAAGACTGTCTATGCTCATCAGATTGAAACCGATTCCGAGATACCCGGGACCATTGTCCGTACTAGCACTCTCCCTGAAGAGCTTGGGCGTATCGAATATCTCCTGAGTGACAAGACGGGTACACTCACGCAGAACGGTATGTCGCAAGCATATGGTCGGAGCTATATTCATGTTTCGTAGAAATGGAGATGCGCAAGCTGCACCTAGGGACTATATCTTACGGGGCTGATGCGATGGATGAAGTGGCCCACCAGTTAGTTGTTGCATTTGGTGCCGAGCAGGCCCCAGGGCGCACGAAACGGCAAGGGTCCTTGGTTACTGGTGTACAACTCGCAAGCCGCGGAAGACGTGACATTTCTTCGCGTGTTCGAGACGTTGTGCTTGCGTTGGCTCTTTGTCACAATGTGAGTTTATTCAAATATTGACACATCCCATACTCACAATTTGCTCAGGTCACCCCAGTGACAAATGATGACGGCACAGTGACTTATCAGGCGTCCTCCCCAGACGAAGTTGCCATCGTCAAATGGACCGAATCTGTTGGACTTACCCTCACCTCCCGTTCTCGAACTCAAATCGAGCTACGAACGCCCGATGGAACTACGATCGTATACACCGTCCTCGCTCTGTTCCCGTTTACTTCCGAGTCCAAGCGCATGGGCATCGTTGTTCAGAGTATGGATACCCAAGAAATCATGTTTGTTCAAAAAGGCGCCGACACTGTCATGGCACGGCTAGTACAACGCTCCGACTGGCTCGAGGAAGAAACCGCCAATATGGCGAGGGAGGGCCTTCGTACGCTGGTCTGTGCTAGGAGGCGACTCTCGGCAGAAGAATGGGCCAGGTTCGAGGCTGCGCACAAGGCCGCAAGCGTGCGTCTCGAAGGTCGCGCGGAAGCCATGGCTGCGGTCGTTGGGGAGCATCTAGAACGAGGATTGGAACTTTTGGGTCTTACTGGCGTTGAAGATAAGCTTCAAGAAGATGTCCGGGCTACCATCGAACTTTTGCGGAATGCAGGAATTCGAATCTGGATGCTGACAGGTGACAAGGTTGAGACTGCGACTTGTATCGCAATCTCGACAAAGCTCGTAGCAAGGAACCAGTACATTCATCAGATTGCCAAACGTAAGCCTTCTGGACCTGGCACTCAGCCCTACTGACCTCATAATAGTCAAGAGCCCAGACCAGGCTAGAGATCAGCTGGACTTTTTACAGTCAAAGCTAGACTGCTGCCTGGTGATCGACGGCGAATCTCTACAGGTATGTCCTATCGGCTTCCTCGGCCAAACATTCACACTCGTTTCAGCTTTGCTTGAACCATTTTGAGAACGAGTTTGTCGAGATTGCGACCAAACTCACTGCCGTGGTCGCCTGCCGGTGCTCACCCACACAAAAGGCCGATGTCGCGCGACTCATTCGACGATACACTCGCAAGCGTGTTTGCTGTATCGGAGATGGCGGAAATGACGTGAGCATGATCCAGGCCGCGGACGTCGGTAAGTTTCACGGTTTCCCTTTTGAACCCAAGGCACGAGTTTTTGGCCTGGGCTTGTTATCGATACGTACTGACTCCCTCATTTGCCTAATGTTCGTTTATCTCTCCCGATGCTTGACCCCGCACTGCGTTTGACCCCACGCTTCCAAAATTCGTCGCCAATCAATCGCGCATTGCCCTCGCTCTCCCCGGATCGTCACCCGGAAAACTGATATGGGGAACCGGTGTCTACCATCCGATCATCAAAACAGGCGTTGGTATTGTTGGAAAAGAGGGCAAACAAGCGTCACTCGCTGCCGACTTTTCGGTAACACAGTTTAGCTACCTGACCAAGCTCCTCGTCTGGCATGGCCGAAATTCGTACAAGCGCTCCGCAAAGCTCGCGCAATTCGTTATCCACCGTGGCCTTATCATTTCCGTCATGCAAGCGGTGTTTTCGGCAATATTCTACTTTGCCCCAATTGCGCTCTATCAGGGCTGGTTGATGGTGGGGTATGCCACAGTATATACCATGGCGCCTGTCTTTTCACTTGTTCTGGACCGAGATGTCAGCGAGGATCTTGCGCTATTGTATCCTGAACTCTACAAGGAGCTGACCAAAGTACGTATATGCACAACAATCAAATTATGCGTATTGAACTGTCTGCAGGGCCGATCTTTGTCGTTCAAGACGTTCTTTACGTGGTGCGTGATAAGCGTGTACCAAGGTAAGATCATTTGCCGTTGATCCGCCCCAGGCTAATCCAATCTTGCTCGGCCTAGGTGGGGCGATTATGATCATGTCCCTGCTGCTCTTCGAGACCGAGTTCCTCAATATTGTCGCAATTTCATTTACGGCCCTTGTCTTGAACGAACTGATTATGGTGGCGCTTGAAATTACGACCTGGCAAGTACCCGCGCCACCACCTTGTTTCAGCTCCCTAAACTTTAGTTCAGGCATTTATACATGGTGATCGCCGAGATTGTCACCCTGTTGTTCTACGCAGTGAGCATCGCGTTCCTGCCTGAATACTTTGGTACGTCTATTGTTGCCCTGGAAGCGCCATATTAATTAAACCTTGACCCGCCTGCCAGACCTGTCGTTTGTGCTGTCGTGGCGATTTGCATGGAAAGTGGCTCTTATTGTTTGCGTCAGTTCAGTTCCTCTATGGCTCATCAAGACAGTACGAAGCCGCGTACGACCGGCAACCTACAGCAAATTGACTTGATGCAAACATGTTTATTACATGGATCAACACTGGGTACAAAATTCAACTATTTTCATTTCAATAAAACCTAAGCATTGACATTTGGAAAGACGAGCCACTGGGTCGGGACATAAATAGTAAACAAATTTGACGGCGTAGAACCGCTGTGCTGGCTGTGAACGTGTTGAACGTGGAAGTGTACACCAAAAGAGCAGCCGAGCCGAGTCGATACCGCAATATGGCATAATCGAGAGCAAGTTGAGAAATGTTGGACCCTAGTTTGGCGCTGGACAAGAATATGGAACAAAAAAAACGTAGTACAGATCGACGAGGGAGGGAAACATAGTCCGCAAACGGATAGTGAAGTCTAGACAAACAAGAAATATTCATCCGCGTGGGACATTGGTTCCACCCCCGCGCGTCGTTTGAGAGCACATTCACGACATGGAGAGCTCGCCCGAGCTCATGGGCTCGTCAATGGGCTCAGGTTTTGCGCCGACGGTGGTGAGGGGCATGTCGTTGTGTAGCCAAGGAAGGACCATGGGCGGGTGGAAGTAGGACATGTTGTTCCCAGTGGCGCCGTCGCCGGGCAAAGTGGGGTATGTCAGCGAAGGGGAAAAGGACGTGTACTGGTAATTGTTGGGCACAAATGTCGCCGAGGGGGACGCGCGCGAAGGATCTGGCACGTTGGGATTGGCGAGGTCGTCCAAGAACGACGGGGTGCCGTCTGAGCGCTCAGAGCCCGACGTAGACGAGGCGAGCGTGTCGGCGGTCGACATGCGGCGCTTCTTGTGTACGGGCGGCTGTCCGCTCCCGCTGCTCGCCGTGTGCCCTGGGCTCATCGTGATCCCGTTCGAGTGGGCGTTGCCCATCTGGGTTCCGTCGTTGGGAGACTCGCCCGTAGTGTCCATCATGTTGGGCAAAAACGGCCCATAGTACGGCTGGGTGTTGTAGTTGACCTGGCCAGCATAGCCCACCGACTGAGGGAACATGAGCGATGGCGAGGGCGCATAGCTCATCGGATACGTCTGCTCGTCGGCGCCCATCATGCCCGAACCACCGGCGTGCGAATAGTCGTACGGACCATAGTACGGCATGTGCTGCTCGCTGTTGGTAAAAGAGCTGGTATCCTGGTTCAAGGTCGGAGACGTGGCAGTCGGCGACGCGCGTCGGCTCGCGCCTGGGCTGGCGGATGGCGTGGCCGAGGACGAACCGTTGCCGTTGCCGGGCCGCCGTGCGTCATGTCGGGACCGCTTGCGAATCACGTCCGACTTCATCGAGGACGGGCGTCGCTCGCCATGGAGCTTCAGACTAGCCAATCGGAATCAGCGCCTGTCTAGTACGCGTGGAGAAACACTTACTAGAGGCCACATCTATATGCGCGGAGCAAACCCGGACAATAGAGAACATAAAGTCAATCGGGCCAAATGACGAGTGGCAAATCGGTCCAGACACGCAAAATGGGACATGGGTTGTTAATAATCACTCGACGGAGAGTCCGGACCGACCCCACAGGGAATCCAGAAAACGTCACTCACGCGTTGCAAAGCGTCCGACCTTCTTCATCTTTTCGCCAGAGCGGTGTTGCGGTGGTATGGCAGTTGTAACAGGACACTGTATACGGGGGTCAGTGGGATGAGCAAGATGAAATGGGTTGGTAAATCAACGAGGCACGCAAGGTCCCTAACCGAGAGCGACAGCCCCGGGACAAACACGACCAAGCACTGTCCGGATGCGTCCGCGATGTCCGGCGAGCAAACCATAGCCGAGTGTACGGCGCGTGAAATGCCAGCGAAAGCAGTCAAGAATGAAAGCACGGATAATGCGGCCCATGCGGACGAAGAAAAGAATGCAGCTTGATCCCCAAACCAGGGGGATCTTCGGAATGTCCCACAAGGGAGGATTAGGAAGGTGCATGGAGCCGTTATAGAACGTGCGGAGGAACGTGGTACGCAGAACAAGACAGCGAATAAAACAAAGACGTGCCCAGACTGAAAGAAATGATACGAACCAGGTTCACCCATGGCCTCTGCCTCGCCATTCCCGCCGCGGGGCGCATGCCACCCAGGATTCCGAGTTCCGCCTTCTCCGCCCGAATTGCGCAGTGTCTTCGGACGCGGTCGTTTATGAAGCTTGCAATACAATCCACACGCATTGCCTGATCCAGTCAGCAAATGAGCGCCATCAATCACCCGGCACTCACAATTCAGCTCATCATTCAATCCGCGTCTCCACAGCGGAGTCGAATTAGCCCCGCAGTTGGCGCATTCAGACTTGACCCCGCCTGGGGCCGTGTTTCCGTGCAAGGGAATTGCGTTGCTCCCGCTACGGCCGCGCGTCGGAGGTGGTGTCGCACTCGGTCCACTGTTGTTATTTGCGGCGCTGTTATTCCGGCTCGTTGGGGAAGAAGTCGGGGTCGAGGTTTTCGAAGTCGGACTAGTGGTTGTATTGATATTAATCGTGGCAGGGTGCTTGAACCCGCCATTGCCCGCAACAGTGCCTGTGCTGTGCGCTCGCGAGTGTCCACTGTTGTTGCCTGCTCCGCGTTTGCCATTGATGGCCGGAGCGGTCGTTGGAGTATTGCTATAAGAGGACATGGGGAGACTGAGCGGTGGTACGCCCGTCGTGCTCGGAGCAAAGTCGTACGTCTCGGCATTATACGTGGCGATTCCGTCTGGATATGCATTATCTTGCTGGCCGTACCGAACTGGACGGAGCGCAAACGCGGGGCTTGTGGGTGCAGACTGGGCAGGCATGAGTGGAGGAGAACCGGATCCACCCCAGTTGAAGTTGGAGGTAGTCGTAGGCGTCCCAACGTTGCTGTTGGCCTCGCTATACCCGGTGCCATGCGCATAGGCGTGTGTGAGAGGCACGCTGTCCGCGTCTGGTTTCACGCCGATAACCCCCATGGTCGCCGTGTTGTATCCACGCCCGCTGGTGCTGTTTCCTGTGTTGCTGCGCGACATGCGGGGCTTGGCCGACGTTTCGACGTCGGTGTTGGCTGCCGTGTCGGTGCTGGACCAGTGCTCCTCTCGCTTTTCGCCATTCTTGTTCGCGTCATCGTCGGCGCTAAGCAGCTCTTCGATCTGAATCTCGAACGTCGGGCGTCCGACGCTCACGTCGTCGCCGCCATTGACCGAGGCGGTCGCTTCGCCATAGGAGAGCGCGGGCTGGGTAAACGAGGGAGCATGTGGGTTGACGAGCAGGTGATTGGGCCCGAATCCGCCAAAGAGCGTCTCGAACCGAAGGAGGCTCGCTTCGCTGTCTTCCATCAACTCGAGCATGTCGGTTTCGCCTACGATGCCTTGTCCTGGGGCCGAGTCGTCGGGCGAGGCTGTGACTACGAAGCCTTGTGCGTCCATGTCCAAATCTTCGTCATGCTCCGTGTCGACGTCTGCGTCGTTGGGATCGTACGGCGGAAGCTCGATATCGCTCGTCGGAAGGGCCGCGGCGTTCTGGGTGGTGGTGGCGCTACGTGGGCGGCCAGCTGGGTTAGTGCCGTCCTGGTTGTCCTTGTGTGCGTCGGTTGCGCGACGGGGGCGGGCTCCGCTGCCAGACGTGGACGGCTTGGGCCGAGTGGCAGTGACAGTGGTGGTAGTAGCTGCTGGCGGCTTGAGGGCGAAGGTGTACTGCATGCCTCTGATACCGCGTCCGCGCATAGCGTGAGCAGTCTTTTCGCTGGCGAGTCGGCAGCGCTCCTTTTCGTCGGCGCGTTGGCGGAGGCGCTCGGCGGTGAACTTGGGGGCCTGGAGGTCGGAAATGTCGCGGTTTTTGTCGCGGTCGAGCTGGTGGGGGATATAAAGGAGCGGGGGAAGCGAAGGTTGTGATGGGGCATGATGAATGGTGGGGAGAGATGAATGCACAATTTGTCTTGTCAGTCAGTTGTCTTGTGTGACGTGATTTGTAATACGAGAGATGTGCGGCTGAGGAAATTTGGGGCGCCGTGATGGCCAGCCAGTGCCCGACCCGGCATACGGCCACTGCCCGAGTTGCAGTTGGGCGCTGCCAAACACCACCTGGCCACCAGCGACTGCGGAAATGATTACAAAATACTCACGCGTTCACCCGTGTGGCGAGAGAGCTTTTTGAACTCGCGGCGGGACTTGGAGTTGGTGTCGGCGTCCGAGTCGACCATGAGATTGTGCAAGTGCCAGAGCCGCCAGCTGAGGTTCTCAAGTCGCTGGCCCTGCTCGAGGTGGGCGGCAACCTTGGTGCATACTGCGGGCGGTTAACTCCAGCAAACAATAAACCAAGTGACTTACCCTTCCAGGTGCGGGTGAGGGCGTCGCCGTCAGTCAGGTTGGAGAAGGGGGAGAAGGACTTGTTGCCCTACGCCGGGTCAGCGGCGGCCCCGACAGGAAGCGGCAGCGACGGCGCACCTTGAACTTGAGCACAAATGGGGCCATTGTGGCCAGAGACAGTCAGAGAGCAATGCAAGTGCAGCGCAACCAGAGGGCAATGTTCCTGGAGACTATACCGGACCTAATACCTTCCAAACGAAATAACGTGACATTGCATCCGGCCGCATTCATCCACCCTTTATCCGGTCCCTTCCGTCCCTCCCCCCCGCCGCCCTCCCGCCCTCGCCTGCCCCACTCGACCGCCGCTCCAACCTGCCTGCTCGCCACTAAACACCCCGTCGTCGCCGTCGCCCAAGCGCCCAGCGCTCCCCGATCCGGGTCGTCGGTCCGCATCCGAATCGGGATCCGCCGTCATGGCACCGTCGATGGGTTCGCTCCTTCCATCCTCGTCATGGCACATCCTCGCCCTCCCGTTTCGGCCGGACCAGATCAACCCCCCTGTCGCTCGATTCTCCATAGTCCCTCCTCGCCCGAATTCCCAAGTGCACCCCGCCCCGCCTCCCGCTCCAGACCACAACACGTGCCCGCATATGCCCTCTGCCCCGGTCTCCCTCCCGATTCCCCACGTGTCACACGGCTCGCTCATATTCGCTGGGCTGTGCACCCCCTCCGCCGGCTACGAATCCCATTCCACTGGTCGGCCCCACCTTGCGCCCCTGTCATCTTTCATGCCCGATGTCGCCTGGAGTCTAGCAAGTGATGGGAGCGCTTCCACCCATTCTGGACTGTCGAATGACGTACACAAGCCTGAATGGGTATACAGACCGTGGCTAGAACTGTGCCACCATTCTGCGCACATCTTGACCACGCCATACTAGGAACCCCAATGATATTGGTGCCTGCCGCGCATACCCGCAGCTTCTACTGACTTCCACCCTCTCAATTCAGCACCATTGCGGTCGCACCCACCGAACCATCCATGCAGGGCTAGTATATCGCCGCCGCTCGAAGCCGTTGAAATCCCGTCCCCCGCTAAACTAGATTATATCCTCGAGTGAAATTGTGTTTTCAAAGTGTCCAACTTGTTGGCTAGATGTGCATACACAAACCCAGGGCCGCTGCCGACGCCGCCAACGCGGATCAAACCGCGCCCCATCTAACCACGAAAGGCGACACGTGCGCTGAGCGACGGCGCCGATCCCACCACAACGTGGCCAATAATCATACTGAATAAAGGTGAAGTAGATCCATTCAATTGTGGCACGAATGGAGAAAATTGAAAGGCTGGGTGGAGCGGTCTCGTTCCACTGACGGCGGCATCAAAGGTTCGAGTCCCACAATTCAGTGTCGAAACGCGCATTGAACAAGGCATATACGTTCTCGCGGTGCAGCACCACAAAGGTGCGCTGTCAGGTACGGCCGACAATGTATGCGTACTTCCTACCTGACAGAGGCGTTTGCGTTATTGCCGAATCGGACATTCCTTCGTTCAGCTTGCACATCCCGAACTCGACTCGAAGTCTTATCTCGAGTTACCTCATAACCACCCCCGACTCGTCTCCCGCCTCGGTCCCTTCGTTCTCGCTCCCCAACGAACGTGGTTTACATCATCACTTACGTAGAACGGACGAACGGCGGGTAGGTCGGTCCTCAGGGGTGCACACGAGACCGGCTGGACGCTCGACGGCTTGGCCATGACAAATGGCATACACAGATACGCCGTCCCTAGCGGAGTATCCAACTCATTTCCCGGAACCGTCGTCGAGTTTAAGCTCGCGGTTTGAGCTGCAAGCTTCGGATTTGGTTCATTTTGACTTTGCGTGTTTTGAGTGCGGCTGAGTTTGAACATACACATGCGGCTGGGGGATGAGCATATGTGCCTAATTACCACACGCTCGACCAACCGCCAGCTGGACATTATTGCTCGGCTTGGGTGCGAGGATTGGAGCCGAGTGGCGCTCGTACCACACGTCCATCATTCTCATAATTCACCCTCGACTCTACTGGGCCGCCTCTGCGCATACTCCCGAAATCAAAATCCACGTGTTAAATTACCCATGTGTACGACTCGCCTAAACAGGCAGTGTACCTGTCGGCAGCGAATGCTAGTTGCGTTGGGGTCTAGCCGCGGGAACTCGGTATGGAAAACAACAATGCGGATTCAGTTTTTCGATTTCGCACTCGTACGGCCGATGTCTCGGTTCGCGTTATCGCTAGGCCGAACTCGGCGACGCAACTTGGGTTAGGCGGGAAATTTTGGTGCATAGGCGCACTGCGAGGGCGCGCACATCATCGCCGATAAGTCGACAGCTGCATCGATGAATCAAAGACATCGCCGATCTCTCTCCCCGCCTCGAGTCCTATCGGCTCATCGCGAGGCGGGAATCAATGGCGGCGACGCATGGACCAGGGGCACACGCTGCGTGGGATGAAATATCTTGCATACCTAATTGGGGAATCTCAGATTGGTGGCATTTCCCACCTAATAGCATGGGCGGATAAGTTCGGGTAATCTTTTCTCAGAGCTTGGAAGAGAGGTGGTGCAAACACGTTAGAGGGAGTAATTTCCACGTGGTATCCACTTCTCATCCATGCTACACTCTAGTCCGACATAGACTTTTCCGGCGGTCACCTGCGCAAAATGGTAACAGCAGAACGGAAGCGCGGTGAACCCGAATTGGATTGAATGCTGTTTATATAGCGCTTCCCATGTGATGTACCCAGGGCTGGGGCACTGGACCCTCAAACCCTGTTAACCTCAGCACCAACTTGGCTTACATTATGCAAGTATTATGCGGCGAGGTAATAGCCAGTAGCAACGACGACGACCGCTGCTTGGTTTCAAGTCTGGATTCAGCTGTCGAAACGGCCGTCCTTGTGAAACCCATGGCGCGGACGTTGCAAACGCACGAATTTCGACCGGTGGGAAAGCCCCAAGAAAACAGGTTGCGAAGAAAGCGGTCCCAGTTAAACGCAAACGCAAGTCGACAGCCAGTCAACAGTCGGATGTACAAGAAGTACCGGACGCCACTATCTACGTCTCACACGCCGAGTTGATACCCAAAGAGAGCAAACGCCGCTCGAGGCATCCTCCGCAGCCAAGCTCAAGTTCGCTCGCTGTCGGGGCGCGAAGATCTGCACGAATACGAGATGCCACAAAGAAAAAGGAGGCGGGACCGTCAAAATGGAGCTCAGGTGAGTACGCTGGGCGTATTTCCCACTGCAATTACCCATCCCGTGGCTTGACAGACTCGGGGACCACGGCCGTATCCGAGTCATGCCACATGGGCGTGGATGCCACCGTTTCTGCAGACCAACCTTTTTACCCAGCCGGAAATGGGCGACCCCGCCCGTTCTTGCCGTTTGCCCGGTTCGACAACGATCCGGAATTGCTCAGCAGCATACAAGACCTTAATGTACCAGTATTGGAAAACGCCGTATGGCAACCGCATAGTGATGGTGAAGGGCTCCGCGGCGGATTCGGTTATGTTGAAAAGGCATCATGGAATAAACAAAACGTCGCTGTCAAGTTTTTGAAAAGCTCGCAGACCGTTTCTGGGGTAAACCGAGGCAAGAAGGTAGGCATGTTGGTTGTATTTGAGGTAGTTGCTAACCAATCTGCAGTCATTTCGCCGGGAACTCATCGCTTGGCGCAAGCTCGCTCATCCCAACATATTACCGTTTCTCGGGGTTGTATGTGTGGACAACATGTACCTCGGAATGGTCTCGCCGTACATGCCGAATGGTTCTGCATCCAAATATATTGCGAATCACCCCGAGGCAGACATCCTTCAAATAGTAGGTTATATAACAAATCCCAACCTTCGCGTGCTGATACACAGGAACCCAGTTACATGACGTTGCAATAGGCATGAGCCATTTAGCCGCCCAAAAACCACCTATTGCGCACGGAGATCTCAAAGGGGTAAGCCGGATCCTCACCCGTCAATCACCGTATCTAAGCGATCGTCAGGCAAACGTCTTGATCGACTCGAGTGGCCGAGCGTGCATATGCGACTTTGGGCTATCCCGTTTCATGAAGGACTTCATGTCAATTGACACGACCTTTGGCGGGACAATCCGGTAAGCACCCCGACCGGCACTTGTCAGAAGCAACCGGATGCATGCGGCTTTAGGTGGATGGCACCCGAGCAATTACGAGCCGAGACGATGATAGTGTCATTGCCTGCGGATATATTTTCTTGGGGAATGTTGTCCCTCGAGGCAAGTCGATTTTGCTCTAGTCATTCGCCGAGCTAACTCGGCCTCGTAGTTAATGACTGGGTCTATACCTTGGCCAGAAGTTCAACAGGACAGCGCGGTGATACTCAAGGTTGCCGCACGTGGTCAACGCCCAAGTCGACCTCCATGCCAGTGTATAGGGGGTTCTAGCTGCAAGTGCGCATGTTTGGCGGGAAGCGATACGCTTTGGGATTTAATTCAGCAATGTTGGTTGGACGACCCTGGCCAGCGACCAACTGTTGCTCAACTCTGCTCCGCATTGGTGCTCTTGCAACGCAATTCCAATGAGGCCGATCATTCATTAGAATGCATATAAGCAACTTTTATTATTTTAACGAGTCCCTATGCACAACGAGGCAAGAGTTGGGAGGGTACTGTGACAGCGCTAGGACAATTGTACCAAGCTCCATGGGAAGCGCTAGCTGCCGATTGCTTGCTATCATAAGCACCAGCGCTTTCCAAATTGGGAGCTTGGGTCCAGGCAAGGTGCGCTCGGGATGGCCAGTTTGTCCCAAAGCGGTTGTTTGATTGATCACCTGACGCGGACATTCTTTTCCTTGGAGTTGCCGGTCCCCACGAGTAGAGGTAACGGTTCGTTCCTCGCTTTTAACTAATAGCTGAAGTGATTTGACTTGGAACTTTGATAGATGGGAGCAAAGAGCCCCATGGTCCGGTTTCGCGCGGATCCAGTGGATGAAGGTGAATCGTTAGGCTCGGGACGTTTAGCAAGGTGGCCCCGTGGCGCTATTCGCAAACGATCGCGGTCGCCACCGAAAAACGACGACACAAACGACACCGTAGTGCGCATCGAGAAAAAAGCCCGTTTGGCGCCGAGCAGTGCCGAGGACGGATTGCTGCGCCAGTCCACCGATGGTCCTGATTCCAGGAGCCAGTTGGTTCCCGCGGAAGGCACGGACCAGGAAGGGGATTTGAGCGTAGCACCCACCATCGGCGTAATGTCTCGGGTAGAAGCGCCTCTATCATGCAGTGCTGTAGAGAGCTCCGTGGATCGACCATTCTACCCAGTCAACAGCAGTCGGCCACGTCCTTTCTTATCCTTTGAACAGTTTGAGCATGACCCGGAGATAATGGAGAGCCTACAACGTATAAACGTGCCTATACTGGAAGATGCAGTTTGGCGCCCAAATAGTGACGGATGGCTTGGTGGGGGATTTAGCTACGTGGAGAAGGCGAGATGGAATAAGCAGGATGTCGCCGTGAAATTCTTAAGGAGTTCCCAGACTATCACTGGCACATCTCGTGGCAAGAAGGTGGGTTAACTTATCACAAGCTACCTACCTTCTTTGATAAGTGCTAAATTATTGGCTGCTGGTTCCAGTCGTTCCTCAAAGAGCTCGCCGCATGGCGCGACCTCGTGCATCCTAACATTTTACCTTTGCTGGGGGTAGTGCATGTTGAAAACAAGTACCTAGGAATGGTATCACCCTACATGTCCAATGGTTCTGCCCCACAATACATTGCACGAAACGAGGGAATCAATGTATTGCAGATTGTGCGGAACCTTTGCGATTGACCCTGGCGTTATGTGCATGCTAACATGCATGGTGTAGCTGTATGACGTCGCAGAAGGAATGCGTTACTTAGCGGACCGGGAAAATCCAATCGCGCACGGAGATCTCAAAGGTGTAGGTGATATACTCATTTTGCAGCTCGGTATTCTTAAACGGAACAAATGGTTTAGACGAACGTACTGATTGATCAAGAAGGTCGGGCATGTATATGCGACTTTGGACTCTCCCGGATCATGAAGGACTTGATGTCTATCGATACAACATTCGGTGGAACCACCCGGTAAGCTCCCAGCTTTTTTCTATATATGAACTATTGACGGGTTAAAGCTGGATGGCACCTGAGCAACTTCGCTCCGACACCATGATAGTGTCACTGTCGGCGGACATTTTTTCTTGGGGAATGCTTGCGCTCGAGGTAAGTGAACAACCCCGTTTGTCTGCTGACTTGATTAACATACTATATGCGCATCAGCTAATTTCTGGTTCCATTCCCTGGCCGGAGGTGCAACAGGATCCCGCAGTAGCACTCCGAGTTGCAGGAGGGCAACGTCCAGGAAAACCTCGGTGCAAAACTCGGCAATCTCAATCGCAAACCGAGTGTAGTTGTTTAGCGTGCGACGATGCACTGTGGGAACTGATAAAACAATGCTGGCTGGACAATCCTCAGGAACGGCCCACCGTGATTCAGCTTTGCGATAAATTAAAGCGGAATCCAAATATTTCAATGAGTCGCTACGGCGTTGGTGTAAATCATGCCCCTGCATCAACCTAGGTTCTTGGGGCAGCGTAAATCTGATTCAAAGTCAGAGCTTCAGACTCGAATTTTCTTGAGAGGGATGCATTTTTTGTAGGGAATAAAAATAAAAATAAAAAACATCTTGGAGTTGTTTTCCTCACACGTGGGGTGGTCGTGCTGCATTTTCCCAGCCTGAACATGCACTAGAGCCGATAATGTGTAAGGCTCCTTCAAATTATTGTTCCGTCGCGTTTGGCTATGGTTGGTATCGTTCGGACACTCCTTGCATACCGATTACTTGCTTGTTACCCGAATAGTTCGGCATAGCGTTAAAACTGCAAATATTACTGAGAGTTCGAGCTCATTTTTCATTTAGCACACTACGTTGAATTACCGGGCGGCCCGAGCATAGAGTACAGTACCAGTTCAGCCGGTCTGATTGGATTACATCATAGTACATGGGGAACTCAAAGGGGCTGCTCTCCTCTCAGAACCACTACAGCGATCACAACCTACCTAACCTTGTGCTCGATTCTGCCCATAGGGCATTTGGAAATGGGCCGAAAAGCTCCATCAATACGTGTGCGAAGCACATCTCAGCAATCTCTAGTTTCCATGCTTGAGGTTTCAGTTTGTGTGGGATCACGACCACCCTCCACTAGAAGCGGATGGGCAGGCCTGCTCCTCGATGGGACTGGGACTGGGACGGGGTCGGGCCTGTGCACTAATACATACGAATATCGATCAATGAATGACACTAGCTCGACGGGCCACGCCGGGCTACCTGACGGCGATGCTGGAGCAGCTCCCCTGGACGAAATTGAACAAGAATCTATATACGCACCACAGCCTTTCTACCCTTTCGACCACAGCCCCATCCCTTCTTGTTATTTGCACGATTTGACAACGATCCAGACCTGTTAGAAGGTACACGAGATCTTGACGTACCAATATTGCGGGACGCGGTCTGGTGTCCAAATAGCGATGGTTGGCTAGGTGGGGGGTTCAGCTATGTGGAAAAAGCGACGTGGAACGAGGAAGAAGTGACAGTCAAGTTTCTGAGGAGCTCTCAAACGGTTACTAGCACAGCTCGTGGCAAGAAGGGGAACGAGTTCACTAGATTCCTGTTGTCGAGGTACGAACCAGTTGTTTCAGTCTTTTCGCAAAGGGCTTGCCGCATGGCATCAGCTCGCTCACCCTAACATCCTGCCGTTCTTGGGAGTAGTGTGTGTAGAAAACACATATGTCGGGATGGTCTCCCCGTATATGCCCAGAGGTTCTGCTCTGAAATACATTACCGAAACCCCTGAGGCCGATATACATAACATCGCTTGCCTCCGATCCTAGCGTCGTGTTGTGTATGTGACATTTCAACACAGCTTTACGATGTTGCAGCGGGGCTAAGTCACCTTGCAGCACAGGAGCCGCCTCTTGCACATGGAGATCTGATAGGTGTAAGGAAGACATGATTGTTGTGTTACTTTGATCAGACGGAATGACCATCGTCAGGCAAATGTACTAATTGGATTGGATAACCGAGCCTGTATATACGAATTTGGGCCTTCTCGGTTTATGAAGGATTTCATGTCAGTTGACACGACATTTGGTGGGACAATCCGGTAAGCCCTCATAGTTCCCTGACTGAATCGTACTGCATGTACTTTGTATCGCAGTTGGATGGGTCCCGAACAACCTCGAGCCGAAACCGTGACAGTATCCTTGGCAGCCGACGTTTTTTCGTGGGAAATGCTCGCCCTAGAGGTGCATCACGCCTACACATTAGGGTGTTTAGGTAGGCTGACTGAGCCTAGCTCATGACCAAATCTATACACTGGCCAGAGGCTCAACAAGACAGCGCGGCGGTGATCAAAGTTGTTATACACAAGCAAAGACCTAGTCGTCTTGTGTATCAAGCTGAGCCATGTCAAGCACAAGCCCAATGCGCCTGTGAGATAGGGGACAACGCACTTTGGGCGTTGATTCAGCGGTTCTGGCAGGACGACCCAAAGAAGCGACCAAAGGCGCTTCAGCTTTGTGAAGCATTGACGCCGAATCCTAGATTCAAGCTCTTCGCTAGCGAGCAAGAAACAAAAACCTCCTCTTTGCGACTGGGAAAAGCTCGCAGAACCCCCGAACTGTTTCGAAGACCGGCCCGTGTCTTTTATCAAACATCCAGGTCACCGTAAAACAACTAGGTATTGTAAACCCATGCGTCTACCGTGTAGAGTTTCAATTTGGAATGACAGAGATTAATGTACTATTTTTCATTGCAAAACCAAGACACTTAATTAGGGTATATTGATTGCAACCAGAAACTGATACCAAGGTGTCTATCCCGCTCGGCCAATCAATGCATATCCTGATCCTTGAGGACCATGTGTCTGAAAACAGCAGTGGTTAATACAAATAACGACCACAGACGCAATATCCCACCTTGGAATAGCAATTTCGGCACATTGGCTCACCGTCCTTCTCGGTCAACCTACCCGAATCCAGTGCAGCGTTGCACTGGACACAACGAAGACAGATCTTGTGGTACTTGCGCCCGCCCGGTCCGCTCACCTACACCAAATAGTTGTGCCAGATTAGTGTTAGACTTAGGTCTAGTTACATGAATTCTGCGTACCTGCTCTGCGTGATACACAGCCTTTCCACACCTTGGGCACTCGACTCTGCCTCCAAAGACATTTCCACCCGCTCCACCAGTTGCCATGGGCCGAATGGGGGAGGAGGTACTGCTCCCTCCCGTCATCATAGACCGAATGCCAGTTGGAGTTTGGGACAAGGGGCGGGCAGGCGACGAGGTGCTCCATTGCATCATCCCTCGCAGTGTACCACCCGTTGGGGTCGACGGGATGGGTCGTATGGACGCACTCCCGTCGCTAGTGCCCGTCGCGGTTGGTGAAATTGGAGTCTCTCCAAATGCCCGGCGAGTGGGTGATTCTGCCGTTCGCCGTGTGGGAGAAGGCGGCCCGCTGCGAAGCGCAGCAAATCCCGTGCTACCCTTTTTAATCGCACTTGGCGAGAGGGGAGCCGGGAATCGGGACGTCATGCCTGCCTTGGAGCGATACTCAAAGTTGTAAGTGTTTTTGAGCGGGGAAGTGCCGCCAGGGCGAGGTGGTAGAGCTGGGGCGTTCGATAGGGGCGGGGATGGGGAGGCGGCTACATCGCCACTACCGGCATCAAACACATCCCGATCTGTCGACGGCTTGGAGGGCTCAGACATATTGACGTCATTGGGTTGAGTCGCAGGTTCGGTCGCCGGTGGTTCGAAATTCTCAGTGTCAGGACTCTCGGTATCCGCAACCTCGGTAGCGGGAGAGACGGTGCGTGGAGGTGTAAGAGGAGGGTCGTTCTGGGCCTGGGGCGCACTAGGCTTTGAGAACCGGTCTGCGAATTTGTCAATAGAAGGAGGCGGGGAAGCGGGCTGAGCGTTGCGTGACGACGGGCTGCCTGGTGGGGACGATGGCGCAAGGTTGTGTTGTCTCAGGTCTAAAGGTACGAGATGAAAGACCCAGGTAAGAAAGACGCTGAATGACGTTCGACTTTGCACTTACCTCGTGTACCAAACCCTCGAACGTGACACGGCTTGCAGTAGGGCTGCAGAGCATTCCATATTAGCGGCTACCAACATCGTCATATCACGTATACACACCTCCTGGTTGTGTTCCACAAGGGAATAAGAGTCCAATCGCTTGTTGCACGACGTGCACTTGAGGCAGAACTTGTGATATACCTGCCGTCCGGGACCGATGATCTGCGCGTGTTTGAACATCAGGGCACTGGTCGCCGCGGTTGACGTCAGACGATGCCTACCTGCTCGGCGGCATACACTGTCTTGTCACAGCGAGGGCACTTGGAAGGACCAAACGGATTCATTGCGTTTGATTGAAGATGGTAGAAAAGGTTAAGTTCGAACAACTGCGGTTGTTGTCGTGACCAAGCGAACACCGGATATTAGCACAGCCACATGCCATCACCAAAATATTAATTTCAATAATAAGCGCTTGGCTCGAGTTACAAATTAATATCACGGCAATGCATACAGGCAGCCTGGTGTTTAGGGTAGGGGAGGGTCATTGATAGCAAAGTACACATAGCTGTCGGAGTTGTTGATTGTTAATGCTGGATTGCTAATTGCCAGCGCCTTGCAAGCGGACTGGCCGTAAACGTAGTAGTCTACGCCCACAAAAAGCAAGAGTTCACGAAGAATCGTTTCTGCTCTGGAATCAATGCCAGTCCTTGCAAGAGTAGTATTACTATCGGAGCTGCCTTCAAAGAGTAAGCTGGGCTTACGATGGCGAGTCCCAGAATCCGGGGCAAAGGTAAATTTTTCCGGGCTCGCTGGGATACGCGTAAGCCAAAGAACTCGGGTCGGTGCAGGTGCTACAGTCGTATGTGGCAGTAGTGGCATCTCCCGTGAGACTACTGAATTTGTTTTTGACTGTAGTGAATCGCGCAGTGGTGTATGTTCCGAACCATGTCTTGTAACGAATGGACGTGGAGGCCATACTCGCTAGGTATATATTTGAGGACGAGACGTAACTGTTGGCCGCGTTGGCCGCGACCAAAGTCTGAGATTGACGCGTGGATGAACAGCCGATGTACGTGATGCGCTTTTGTAAGCTGCGCGGTACAGAGTTCACTAGAAGCTAAAATACTTGGTGATTTATTTAAGACTCCGAAATTAACTTCTCGCCCACCTTTGACGAGGTCAGTCGCCCTTCAATCTTAAAAGTGACACCGCTCATGGCCGCTTCAATTGTCCCGAGTTGCCCCTCGGAGTTGACGTACAGAAGTGAGTTGAGGGCTTTCAGCTGTGTGTATCAGTGATCGCAATATGCATGAATACTATGTTTTAGTATAGTGCTCAAGTCATACGTGTGAAGTCACTGACCTTGAAATATCCTGCTCCCGTCCGAGTAAAATTGTACACTCCCGTTAGTTCATGGGTTAGCCCGAAGGATTGACCTGGGGCTAGGATCACAAAGTCTGACACAGCACCACGTTTAACGATCATTTCGGGAGAGCTTTGGGTATAGTTCGTGAGCCGCCCCTATACTGACGCGAGCCGATACTCACTACGCGATAGATCTACCAGCAAATTCGGGCGGGTCATTCTCTCCTTCAAAGTTGAAACTATGTGTTGGGGCAGTAGATAGCACACTCCGTGGATCTCGTAGTAGTTTAACTGTTTTAGCCCCTGTGTTCTCGACTACTGTCATGACCAAGAGGTTGTCCACTCCATCAACGACCCGAGGGATGGATAGGTGGAGAGAGACGCTTGGGTTGGCCAATGCTTGGCCCCAGTATAGCGCCAGATGCGCAAAACCAATGACAAAAGGACGCATGTAGGTAGTAATTGACCTGGTGATAAGAGGGTTGGCCAATTGGTTTAGTACATGCGCCCAATTTATCTAGGATCAGGAAGCTGAGGCGCGGATATGATACGGCTCACTCATAGCAGTGTAGTACGCAGGCTGTCAACGCTGATAGGCAGAAGCTGCTGCCGGTACCTACCAAGTGCGATGAGATTACACAAAGCTTGGTCGAATTTCCATAATAATCCTCGTCGAAGATTGTATGCTCTGATACAGCTCGGCTTGGCCACATGTACCAGTATTGTGTCGCGAAGTACTCGACCGAAAAGGAATAAGCGTGCACGTTTGGGGGGTCAAATTATGAGAGAACCTTGGCGTTCCACATGATTTACTTTCATAAGGAGAGGTTCGTTGCTCGAGCCGTGTGACTCGGTGCCTGTGTATCGGAAACCCTGGCTGAGATTCTACAAGCAGCAAACCCGTGCGACTGACCGATAACCCGCATGTAAATAAGGGGGATTGGGATTCGAGTTGATTCAGCAGAAATTTGGAGTCGGAATCCAAGCAGAAAGCGGTACCTCGATACCCAGGCACTGAGGTTAATGGGAGTGATTGGGTATTTACTAGGTGCTCTGGTGTAATGGCCAGACACCGGCAATGGCACAGATCTGCATTTAAATTTAGGAGTGACCTTAGTAGCCATTTATCCGGTACGCCCCATCGCCTTTCCGAATAAGGATTATCAAATCCCATGAGGAGAGGATGAGGCCTATCCTGTATGCATGAAGGGTTCTTTGGTCTGGTTCAGCAGAGTTGGAGATATGGCACGTGACTTGTCGCGTCTGTTGTCCTTCATCCACCATTGGTTATGGTAAGCGTTCACGACTTGTTGAAGGTCTGCTTTTCTCATCCATAGACACTTCAAGCAATCGCGCAAGAATGATGAAACTTCTCAAGAAGAGATTAAGCGCCAGATCGCTGAGCTTCAGGCTCGTTTGTTGATTTCGTCTCCTAAGCAAACTACAACCAAATCGGCTGAAGGAGCCAACGCCCCTGCGAAACGAGTACTTGTAGCTGGGAGCCCTTCTCCAAGTGAGCTGCTATTTATTTTTGCCTTGTGTAGTCTAACGGGCCTTAGAGAGGCGCAAGCTCCAGCATGAGCCTCCACAAGCCAAGGCGCAAACAAAGCCGGGTGGTTCAACAGGCAAGTGGAAGTAAATAATGTGCTAGACATTTATTGAACGTACCCACAGTCTCAAAAAAGCCGATAGCTGCACCTGCCTTCAAGCCTCCCTCCCCCCCGCGAAAATCCGCTGTTGCTGCTGCAGCATCTGCTTTTCAAGCTAAACGTGCGTCTCGAATGGAGAGCGCAGCGGAGCCCGTCCAGCGTTCTACCGCTTTTTCTCAGCCTGCGCCAACGGAACGAACCGCACCAGCGAGAAACGAGGATATGACGGTCCAGGAGGATTTACCCGTCGGTCCGATCGAGCACCCAGCACCGTTTGATGACCCCCGCTGGGAGAGGATGGAGCCCTATTCCAGAATTCACCTTTCGTGAGTCGCGGAATGATGTACGTTGCCCTCTCCCACTAACACATAACCCCAGGTCTCGCAAGCTAGCGTTCGACGAATTTCAGGAGTTCATGTACGGACGCGTGTATCTTTCGCCTTCTCGACTTTACTCTGTTGTTCGCCTTTCGGCAGACCGCTCTGCATATGACGTTCCCGTCGATGGAGACTGGGTCACTATTGCGGTTGTTGCTGAACGAGGACAGGTCCAAGTATCTAAACGCGGAAGGACCGGTGGTAGTGGCCAGGCCAAAGGAAAATCCAAATGGGGCAGCGATGCGAACGAAAAGAACAAACCCTCTGCTGGCTCAGACAATGAGGATGAGGACGATGATGATCGACCCAAGCCCCGTGACAAGAAGTACATGCGGCTGTTACTTGTTGATTTCGGGCACCGCCCATCGGACGGGAAGGCAACACCGAAGGAGCAGACCAAGGGTGATGCTTTACTTAGCATGCTCCTGTTTGAAGCCGACTCGGTCAAGACGCTGGATGGAGAATATGCCAAGGGAAAAGGGAAAGACGTAGTCTATAAAGGCGGGAGCGGGGGTGCCTTTGAGGAGTGTGCCAAACTACGTGAGGGAGCAGTTCTGGCTATCCTTAACCCTCGTATTTTGAAACCATTTCAGGTGAGTGAGGCGTTCGGATGAGCTTATTATCTAAAACCTTGACTTAGCGGAGTACTGGTAATCCTCATCCACGGGACAATGCCCTGGCCATCACGCCTGAAAGTGCCAAGTCCATCGCGGTACTAGGCCACTCGCGTGACTTGGGTTCTTGTCGGGCCATTAAGAGAGACGGCAAACCCTGTGGAAGTTGGTGTGACAAGTATGTGCCCATCCACGTGTTATCCGTGCATATACTTCTGCACTCAACACTAATAGTATTTCCTAGACGTATCTCCGACGCGTGCGAGTATCATATCCAAGATGCTATAAAGAGCAAGAGAGCTGCGCGACCAGAGTTTTCAGCGGGGTGAGTGAGATTGTTGTAGTGGCCATTGTCACGTTCGTGACGAAGCGAGAGTGACCTACTGACCGTGAACACCTGATTACAGTACCGCTGACCTTTCTTCCTCTGCGCCCAAGGGAGGGAAATTCGGCAAGCCGGCCTATGATCCGTCTCGCAAGTGGGGCTTGACCCCATCGATGGGACAACAAAATGCTGTTGTCTCGTCCGAATCTGCGAGGCTTGGTGGAGGCGCGACGTACATCGTTGACGGGCGAGTGCTCACCGGACGTGAAAGTGGAGGGCCAGACGCAGACGCTACACGCCTCAAAGGCCTCCGGAAGAAGAAGGAAGAGGAAAGAGCGCTCGAAGAGGTTATAAGGCGGGATGGTGGCAAAACTCCTGCCGCTCATATTCTTAGAATGGGAGCTGCACACTTGAAGACTCGAAAGAAAGGTGGAACAGATGTCCCCGAGAACGGTGTCAACGAGGAGCAACTGGGGACTGTTGACGAAACGCCCAAGAAGGCTTATTCCGCTGAGCTTGTCAAGAGCATAGGCTATGATCCATCCCGCCGTTCTGGTAACGCAGGGCGGCCCAAGGAAGGAGAAGGCGCACGACAGGTAAGCCACATTCGTCGCCCATCACATTGGGTTAACATTTACCGCTTTACCCTAGTTGGTTGCCAAAACGGATCGGCCGGTCGATTTGGGACCGATACCTGGGACCAAGCGCACGCGTTCCAACGTGACCTCAAGTTTCGCTCCTTCGCGACCAAAGGAAGAAATCAAAAGGCCCGAGCCAGATTCTGACTCGGAGCTCGAAATCGAAGAGCCTTGAGTATATATGTCAGCGTTTTGTTTAGACCGTTGCTTTGATCCCCATGGAGCATTCCTCGCCCTATCTTGAGTCTGTGTATTTCCGCATAATCCACTTTGTAGGCTTATTCGCACGTTCTAATGAAATTATCATGAGACCAGTAACTATGTCATGCGATATCTCTCCAGGCTACAGCATGCTCACAGGTCGTTATTATCTTCCACTGCTTTGCTAGTAAACCACGAGTGCTCGAGATAGGTGAACACACACTATATGCGCCACAAGCCCGCCCGACGAACCTGCCCAGCAGTTTATGCGTGTGAAGTTTAGCAAGGAACCTAATCATACATCTGATGTCTCCGTGTTCAACAGTGGGCCCCTGGGTGGCAAGGTAGTACATATTCTCGAAGATGTAGAGTCGTCAAGCCGCCTGAAACATTTATAGCGGGGACATATGTATACAGTTAAAAAAAGTGCATGAATCTACGAAATCAGACACTTAGGTGTACTAATGTTCCACATCGTCACCACTCTGTGAATCCACTGGCTAAACCCCGCTGGGGACTCGGTGGCATTCACACAAGATGCCTGGACCCTTTGTTTAACAGTATTGATCCCAAGTTGAGCTTGTGGCAAACACGTTTCGGTGGCTATCCACCAATCTACAACCACAACGCTTTCAATATCGTGACGGGTGCCTCAGTCAAATGGCTAGTAATATTGGTATGGTATATGCATTTTTTCTGGTCTATGAGAGCTGAAGTACGACCTTCCCCTAGTTCGGAGAGCTGCACGAGCTGGTGCTATTGGCGCTGGAGTCGGTGTTGCTGTATTCGTGGCCCCGCCGCTGCTGGAGTTGCAGCTGGTAAGCTCGGATATTTGTATTCGCCTTGTCTCAAAAACAAAATCCACAGCCACACGTGCCCTTTCACAGTCGTTGCCGCATACCTGTTATCGCGTTGATGCTGACTCTGTTCAACAGGCTCCCTGGCGGCAACTATTCAGTCTGCGTTTTATGGAGGTTACGTCGGTGCTGGGAGTATTTTCGCCATCATGCAGTCGATTGGGGCAACCGGAACCGTTGTACCAGCGGTCGTAGCTGCTGTGGGCGCGGGAGGAGCCGCAGCTGCCGCAGGCGGAGGCGCGGAGGACGGTGAGGAAGGGGAAGGTGACGGAAGTGATGATGGCGGTGACGATCCAAACGGTGCATAAAAGCGGGAATGATGTAATTACCCCCCAAAACTCTAACCAAATGGCGGCAAAACCACTTATAGTAATATGCCAACTCCATTGGTCAGTCCGGGAGGATAGGGAGTGACCAGATAGTAGCGGAGAACAATTGATGGGCCTATGGTATGGGGAGGACTGGATTTAGTCTGTGCAAATAATTATGACCACTAATCTCGAACGATATTTAGGGGTGGCCCCTATAGTAAAGCACGGAAGTTAGGGTTTTATTATGGGGAGACGGAGACTACATTTAGCCAGCTAAAACCATTATCGTAATCCAACTGGTTAGCTCCCATTTATCTACAAGTTGCGAATGGTAAAGTGGCTACAAGACTACACTCGTTATACAAAAACTTCGAAGGTACGTGAGCCATGCCCATACTACCTCACATGAAATATACTTTTATCCCAACTGAATCATATGGACAGGAGGGGGAACGTGGTGAGCAGCTAGTGGAGGGTTGCATCATGCACTAGTTCAGGGCAAGCAAGCGCTTAGCTTGGGCACCCCCCACGACACCTCGCGTCAATCTTGCGTGCCGCCTGTCTATCTTTCCCGCCAGTATCTCGTGCGCGGCTGGCCCGCATGCACTCATTGTACTTTCTCAAGTGTGATCCATCATTTTGGCCCCATATAAATCAGGCAACCACCTGGCCCACGAGTCATGCTCGCGTCCCGGAGCGCTGACATACACCACACCGGAGACCCGTCCTACAGCGCTGCATATAGGCGTAATAGCATTAAATTGTTGTAAAGGAGTCAAAGATGGCCGAGGCGATGAACGACAGCTCAGGATTGGCTTATAGACAGAATATGCATGTGTTAAAGAGTGTCAACATCCCACCCGTCCGGTGCATCAAAACCCTCGTCTGCTGGATCAATACACCAAGGGATAAATGTCAAATGACGCACATAGTGATGTTTATCTAGTCCACATAATAATACCTAGCATCTCTATCTATACCACATATATTAGCAATTGAAGAGAACGGTGGCCCGAAAATCGCACAGAAGGCTCAATTATTAGGATATGACGATTACCTGCGGCGCATATATGCATCTGAATTCAGTTATGTACCCCAGATAACTCTAAAGCATGGAGCATTATATTGTAGAACATACCATAGGGCACGAGAGTCCGTACTAAGCCGAATCGTGGGAGTAGCCGACTGTGTGCCGTAGGCGCTCAAGCCAAACGCACTGGAATAGAACGGGGCTACACGCAACGCCAGTAGTCCGCCATCTAAGGTTTCCCTCTGCTAGGCCTTTGAAGCGGCACTTTTGACCAATGATAATCAATTTGCTCGGCCCATACGGCATAACGTTTCCCACCCCAATTACCGACGCGTACATTGTAGAGCATGATTATTTGTAGTTAGTCTAAAAAAATCGATGGCGCGCATACCGACAGCAGGCCCTGCTCACTCAAGTGCGACTAGACGAGCCCATGCCCCCCTAGCGCCCAGCCGTTCCCCGGCTGTTTTTGTGAACCCCAGCAGAGTCCTGTTTTTCCTCCACACTCTTATGATACATTGGCCTCTTAGACGGCGTGAATTCATCGTTTGTCACTGTGAAGCGCAAAGTATCACTGTCGTGGAAATCAGGTGAAGTTGAAGTTGAACACATTCACCTTGTGGCAAGGCTTAAGCCGTACGTCATCAAGCCCCCGAACCACCCAAGATTGAAAAACAAAAAAGGTCTCACGAGGAGAGGGGTAAGGAAAAAATTAGGCTCAAATCTTGGAGCCATGGCTTGCTCTCGAGCATGAAGTTCGAGCCAGAACCACGAGCCAGACACGGTGGCCGGAGATGCTACCACACGTCGATCCTTGCCTGCAGAAGCTCCTCGAGTACAAGGGGAGGCAGCGCCGTCCAGTGACGGTCAGTAGAACAACCGGGACTCGCAGTGTAGTAATCTACAACGCAGCCAGAGTCAAATCTTTGCTGCTACATGTAAACGTTCGGTGCAAGCCCAGCTGCTCAGGGGTCAATCGACGTCAGGGGCATATGAGTGTGTCCAGTGAGCACCACCTGAGCGTCAACCTCACCGGGATCACACCACCTCCCCATCAGCAGCGCAACAAAATGCAGCAAGGGGTGCGTAAACCCACATGCGATAGCAGTGACACGGAGCCAGCGCTGGGGGTACCGAGGACCATGGGCAGGCTCGGACGCGATGCATGGTGTGCGTCGGGGGCAACACCCTCTCTCGCCTTGCGGGTCATTGAGGAGTTATGTCCAGCTCGAGCGGGTCCCTGGGTGCTCGGCGGTGGGGCGCCGGCCCAACAGAGGACTGGACGCTCTAAGCTCAACTCACTCGCAGGTGGGTATCCCGTGCGTAACGAGCGCGAAGAACTGCGGGGTGGGTTAGCATACCAAATCTCGAGGGAAAACGACACCAGACATGTTGCAGTTGAGGAAAAGAGAGAAAGCAAGGCGACAGGGGCATATATAGACCATTTGTTCAGGGTACGCGGCGCATTCAGTCCCACAATCGCCCGGCGCTTTGCCACCAATCCTAGATTTTGAAAGTTCGATATTGACATGCTAGCTTGAATCGACAGGCGACTGAGCAGGTTAGTTGCCTTTGAGACACTCTACCTGCGCTTAATGCAGATTCATATCGTTCTAGCTACAAGAGTTATACTTACGTAAATGACTGAATCATGTCTGGTCGAGATCGAAGAATCACGAGTATTTGTGTAAGCGGGCTTTTGATGTATCGTAGCAGCCAAGGGGTGATAAGGCTATTTCAGATTTTTTTCGCTTACAACATGCTGCCAATTCCTTTGATACCTAAGAGTGAGGACCAGCTAGTATGGGGGAATGTCCGTCGAACTGGATTTGGTTTGGGGAAGATACATTGACTACTAATCACCAAGAAAATTTAGGTGTGTCCACATGTTATAGCATGAAGCGTCAAAGACTTCATCGCACGGACATGAACGCTGCTTCCTACTAGCGACTGAATACTAGAACCCGCGTGCGTTAATTCCCCTCCAGCAATAGAGCTGCAAGTCTTTCAAGCGGCGGTTCATCTTTTCTGGTAAGGGTTGGAAGCACTGGGTAGTTTGGATGGTGCCCAACTTTACTCAGGTGTAATAACTATGAGGCGTATGGGTACAGCTCCCCGAAACGACGAAACGACAGCACTGTTCGGTAGGATACATGCGGCATGCGATTCATGGCAGAAAAAGCACTAAGGAATCTTACTACCAGCGACCAATCTACCTAATAAGTTTCATGATCGACATACTCGCTTGAATTAGCAGACGGCCGAGCAGAACAACTGCCCCAAAATACTCTGCCTATTTTCAATACAAATTCACATAGTTCTAGCTACAAGGGGGTGCACATAAATAAATACTTGAATCATGTCCGTTTCTCAGACCAGGTAACGAAATTCCATCACGTCCTCACAGCTCCAACCAAAGTAACCAACGCGCCAAGCACAATACCCAAAACCACTGGGATCCCTAGGCTGACAGCACTATTCACACTTCCCTCGCTCGTCGCCTGCCACTTGGCCTTGAGCAGCTCCTGTGAACCTCCATCCCCATTGCTTGTGGCCAATAGACTGGGGTCGATAAATACGACACCCTGCCTGCGAGTTGTAACTGTCGTCGCGAATGTCTCGGCAGCAAGTCCCGTGGGGGTCACGTCGTTCAAGGCCTGGTCGCTCAAGAACACGAGCGCAAACGAGGGCGCACGCATCGGGACGCGGCAGGACCCGTTGGAGCACGGGATCGTCCTGACGTCGATGGTATTCGCGAGCCGACCATCAGATTCGTAGAAGGTTTGCCCAACCGTTTGCCCAGCCCACGTAATGTTTTGTTTGGTGGACACCGAGTCGCCTAGCAAATACCTGCCAAAGCACGTCAACTTCCTGCGAGCTTAAATACAAATTCGAACGAACTTGACACGAACTTGGCCCTGCCCAGCCGGGACGGTCACGATAGCCTCGTAATCGCTCGCTCCCGAAGTGTCTGAAACAAAGTTGAATAGTGCGACCTTGACCGGATTCCCGTTTTCGACGATGGTATAGCCGGGGGTGTACATGGCGTTTACACCGGGGTTGAGTTGAAGGTCGGCGATTTGAGCAGTGCCCGAGCGGCCAATGGATTCGGAAATGGCGAGCATGGCGTAGTATGTTGATCCAACGGACCACTGTTGGAAGCTGGTCCGGTTTCCAGGCGGGACGCTGAATGCTATAAACTAGTCAGTAAGACTGGGTATATGCGTGACCGTCGGACGGACCGTTGTACCGAGCAGCCGCACCGCCACTATGAAAAAACACCTGCGAGAACCCGATCGATGCGAGCTGAAGGGCGTTATCAATAGCCCACAGCGCAGATCCGAATCTACAAGGAATAAGCATCGGGCGAACGACTAGACGGATCACTTACGTATCGCTGACACCGTCCAAGCCGCCACACGACACGGAATTACTCTCGAGCATGATGATCTCCTTGCCCGCGGCCTGGACCAACTGAGAGGCATTTACGTACGCCGCTGTCGGACCGGTTAGCGAGACGTGATGCACGTTGAGATGAACGCACCTGCAAAACTCGTTGCTGCTGTGTGGTTCAATAATTGCGTGAACAACGAGGGGGGGTCAGGGTTATTGGGTGGGTTGGTGGAGATGCAGCCGTTTTCGGCGTAACTACACGGATATGAGATGGGCGTGGCTGATTTAGGAGGGGGCTTACTGCTGGACTGAAAACGACTTGAGGTTGTTTCCGAATTGAGCTGGAGATCTGGTTAGTCGCCGTTCCAGTGTCAAAAGCTAGTACTCACTAAGGAATCCAGCCTGAATAATTTCATCCGGGGTCCAACGACAGCATACACTAAGTCCAAGATTAGACGCGCCCACGCCACCTGAAAATAACTCACCTCGGCCCAAAGATA
Organism: Ceratobasidium sp. AG-K; assembly: GCA_037039685.1. Taxonomy (NCBI): domain Eukaryota; kingdom Fungi; phylum Basidiomycota; class Agaricomycetes; order Cantharellales; family Ceratobasidiaceae; genus Ceratobasidium; species Ceratobasidium sp. AG-K. The sequence continues at coordinate 2,054,798 of JAWNGF010000007.1, read as the reverse complement.
TTCGTCTTATCTCCAGGAACGCTCGCCAAACGGTTCCCAAATTCGGCCATGTATTGAGGTATTGTCCAGTTCTGGAACTCGGCCTGATGGGATGGGTACACTACAACAACGTGAATAGACGCCTTGGATCCAAGCGCTAGACTCACCATCGGGCTCGTTTCCGAGCTGCAACCCTACAAGATTCGAGCCCAGGATCGTCTGGGCAGCTTGAGCAATTGCCGGAATGTATGTCGTATTCAAAAACGGCAGACCAACGTACCACTACGTCTCATCAGTACGCGCCTGAAATACAAAGATATCACGTACTTCGGCCTCGACGAGTCCCGAAATACTCGCCATGGCGTGGAACAAGTCTTCGGTAAACGCCACGAGCGGGGGATTCGTGGCCCTAAACTGACTCGTCGGATTCACATACTTTTCAAGCGTTTTGCTCAGCGCGAGGGGCGGAAATACAGCCGAGTGGTCTTGGGTATTTCCACCCAGGCGGATAGGGACTTTCCCGCTCCTCGCACGGATGTTTTGAATAAAGTTGAGAAAGATGGGGTTGATCCCTGTACAGATGTAAATACAACTCGGGCCAGTCGGGTGGGGGACGTACATGACCCATTCGTGCCAATCAACCGATCCGAAACACTCAGTTCGATCGAGAACCCGATAAAGTCGGCTCGGTGCGGTCGGGAGAGGCGCGCACTGGCGCTCCCGGGCTGAACTTGGATTTCTTTCGGGCCGGCGGGTGGGGGTGGAGGTATGGGCAAAAACGTCGGGGTGGACTGGTCGACAAAGTTTGTGGGCGTTACGCCGGGTAGGTTTGTGTAGATCGTGACCTGTGGATTGCCAGCCCGAGATGTGAATCATTTGTCCGAGCGCAATTCGTTTGTCCCGGATGTGTGCAATTCATGAGGCCGAGGTGTGGTTCGCAAGGCCGAGATGTGCGAATGGTTGGTGCGAACGTGAATTATTTTAGTATGTGAAGGAATCGTTAGTGGAGGAGAACCTCTGCCCGAGATGAATGCTTACGGCTGATGCGGCCAACGGCGCAGCAAGGAGCGAGAGTAACTTCATGGGGGAGAGCGAGTAGCATCATCCGACCATCGCGATTATAACAAGATGGGAAAACAACGGCAGTGTGATTGCGGAGAATACAACCGTAGCGCCAAGGGGCAGTCCAACCAAATATACACGCAGACCGAGCCCAAGACGGCAACAGTGCCCCGGCTACACTATCTCGCAAAAATATCGCAACACGTGACTGATTCTGTCGCAGCCCGTCACAGCGTGCAAGGACTACGGGATATTGGTTTAGTGTAATAATAGAAGTTGTAGCTAGGCTAGTATATAGTACGTATAAAAAAATTGAGCGCGATACATCCGCCCCTCGCCGAGGAATAACCCGATGTCCGTTTGCGATGTTGCAATATTATTGCAAATTGGGCCCAGGAGGGAGCATCACCACAGAGACGGGTCAATCTCGACGGGTTTTCAACAGAATCTGGTCAGATAAAAAGCGCGAAGCATCACGCAATGAGCTAGAGATTCTTATTCCGGGATATGAAGGTCTCAACCTGGGTCTATGGCTCACTATGGGTGTATCAATCCCAAAGTGATATTTCCCCTTTCCCCCTCGTTTGCACAGGATTGTAAGCGAACAAAGTGTACCCGCACTTTGTATAGTAGTGTTATTCAACTATACGAGCCCATTCGCATAGCATTTGGGCCCCCAAAATGAGGTGTTAATCAATAAAAATAGATATTATCCAAAATTCGCATAAATGCGCTAACACAAATGAACCACCAGTTGAGCTGGTGTTGGTATTTGTGTCCCCAAAGTGTGTATATAAACCTATTAGAGTCTCATGAGCATACATGAGAGGTCTCAATACCTTGGGATAAGTATAACAGGAGATACATACCATACACACGTCAACGCCCGTATTTTGAGTGTGTTTTCCTAGTGTAGAATGCCATTTTTGCACTGTATGGTATGTATCTCCTGTTATACTTATCCCAAGGTATTGAGACCTCTCATGTATGCTCATGAGACTCTAATAGGTTTATATACACACTTTGGGGACACAAATACCAACACCAGCTCAACTGGTGGTTCATTTGTGTTAGCGCATTTATGCGAATTTTGGATAATATCTATTTTTATTGATTAACACCTCATTTTGGGGGCCCAAATGCTATGCGAATGGGCTCGTATAGTTGAATAACACTACTATACAAAGTGCGGGTACACTTTGTTCGCTTACAATCCTGTGCAAACGAGGGGGAAAGGGGAAATATCACTTTGGGATTGATACACCCATAGTGAGCCATAGACCCAGGTTGAGACCTTCATATCCCGGAATAAGAATCTCTAGCTCATTGCGTGATGCTTCGCGCTTTTTATCTGACCAGATTCTGTTGAAAACCCGTCGAGATTGACCCGTCTCTGTGGTGATGCTCCCTCCTGGGCCCAATTTGCAATAATATTGCAACATCGCAAACGGACATCGGGTTATTCCTCGGCGAGGGGCGGATGTATCGCGCTCAATTTTTTTATACGTACTATATACTAGCCTAGCTACAACTTCTATTATTACACTAAACCAATATCCCGTAGTCCTTGCACGCTGTGACGGGCTGCGACAGAATCAGTCACGTGTTGCGATATTTTTGCGAGATAGTGTATATGCGGCAACATTCATATGCTCAAGTAGCGCCCGCACAGCTTGTGTCACACACATGTCACATTGTCCAGAATCGATATGCAAAGACAAAAAAAAAAAAAGAAATGCAATAAACGAAGGAAACTAGCACAGCACGCAACACCCGCCCTGGTGATCCTCTGTCGTATCCGCCTTGACCTCGCGCACGATCATACTCGCCCGGGTCGCGGCCTCGAACACGTCGTCCACGCCCTGGTTGTTGAGAGCCGAACATTCCTTGTATCCTCGGGCGCCTGATAGGGGTCATCTCAATAAGCGTCAAGTGGGTGGCTGGATGGGACTGACCGATTTCCTGGGCGACGGTTTGGGCTCGTTGGCGTGTGACGTATTGTCTATCGTCCGCGCTCGAGCCAGCTGCGGGTCGGAGGTCGGCTTTGCACCCGACGAGGATGACGGGTGTTTGTGGGCCGCAGATGTTGCGCACCTCTTCGATCCACTGCGCGACTGTCAACACTTGCATTGGGCGTTGGCAAGGGGGGCTTACTTTGGAGGAAACATTGTCGAGCGAGTCGGGTGTGTCGATGGAAAAGGCAATGAGGATGACGTGCGCTTTCGAGTACGAGAGCGGTCGGAGGCGTTCGTATTCTTCTTGGCCGCTGTGGGTGGCGCGGGTTTGATGGAGGGGTTTGATTGCGAGTCGCGCGGATGTGTCATGCGAGATGGTCGGGGTTCGTTTGCGGGTCAGTCGTGGCGTTCGATCGAGTGGCCCGATTCAGAATGCGCAGTCGCCGAATCGAGTATTCGCGCAAGCGTTGCACGAGGTGATAGGTCCGCGTCGGAAATGCAACGGAAACGCATTATCGAAAATCCACCGAGAAACATTATCCAACGTTCAACGGGCCGAGTTGTGAAACAACACGAAATGAGCATGACGTTGAAAACCGTTGGTTAGCAGATGTTTTTCGACCGAGGGGGGGACGTACGCTGTATCCCAGAGCGCTAGTTGGACCGGTTTGCCGTCGAGTCTAATCTCGGCGACGTAGTTTTCGAATATGGCTGTAGAATGTTAGGCGAGTCTTGGGGGTTGGGAGGCGACGTACTGGGTTCCTGCGAGGAAATGAGCCAATGTCAAGCAACGTTTGCGCGACTCACATATTCCTTGGGAAACTCGCCCATGGCAAAGACACACAACAAACTCGTCTTGCCTGCAAAGGATTAGCCCCGCCGAGGACCGAGCGGTGTACTCACCACACGCGCCATCGCCGACGATTACGAGCTTGCGGCGGATCTGGTAGGGGTCAGCGCGGGTCGAGGACTAGGGAGGTGACGTACAGGACCATTAGACGACATTAGGAAGATGGTGGGTGGGAGGAGAGGCGTCGGAGTTTGTGAGAGGTCAGAGGCGAGATCAGGGTCGCTTGTCGTGGGTAAGGGTCACGGTCACGTCACGCTGTGCTCGTTCGGTTGGAGGTCGTGAGGATGGGTGGGGTGTCCAGTGTCGAGACATGCTAGCGGGCTGGATATATACTGCTGGTGTGCGTGATTGGACCGGGGAGAAGAGTCGTCGCGGCGTGGACTGCCGGTGGTTGAACCGCCGGGGCTGGGGCGGTGTTGCCGGATTTGGTAAATATTTTTACGACGGCGGCAGACACAAGAGACAAACAGCGATCCGAGACAAGCACCGAGTCGAGTATTCTCGAATGTGGGTCCCGTGACGAGTGGCTGACGGGAGCGTAAGGGTGTCAGATATTCATTTTCATCCGACTGCAGTAGATATCTGAGAGATCGTGAGTAGACGCGCTAGGCGATGGACGTGGGCTGACTGGACGCAGATGCGCCGTGCACCCGTGAGCGCGCCGAGTCCGCCACCGAGCGACGCAACCAAGGCGGGCAGGAAGAAAAAGAAAAAGGGCAAGCCGGAGGACGAGGAGGCGAGCGCGACGGCGGTGGCGGCACAGGCCGAGCTGATTGCGACCGCCAACGACCTGTACCGCACCATGGAGGACGGCGGCGGAGACGCGGTGTGGGCGCACTTTCCACCCGAGCTGCGTGCGTATGTGCGCGCAGAGTACGCCAAGTCGGTGCGTCCGCCCAGCGTCCAGGGCTTGGTCCAGCACATGGAGCAGTATGGCTGGCGCGCACGCACCACCGGCCAGCCCCAGCAGCCCTTTCCGTTTGACGCCCAGCTGTTTGCCGACCCAGCCTTCACCCTCGCCCTCGAGCAGCTCACCATTGCCGGTGGTCCCAAGCCGCCCCAGGACTATGACGAGCAGTACGACTATTATTCCGAGGACGAGGTCGACGACAATGTCGACGAACCCCTCGACGACCTCCCGCCCACCGCATTCGACTACTCCAAATCGACCCCGCCCACCGCCCTCGACCCCGCCCGGCCCAAGAAGAAGAAGAAGAAAAAGAAAAAGGCCGCCCCACCTCCTCCCCCGCCGCCACCGCCCATGCCCGCCCCTCCACCACCCTCTGTCCGGCGCCACCCGCGCACCGTCCCGCCCAGCTCGCGCGCAGCCGGGAAACAACCCATGACATTCACCCCCGCTCCCCAACCCGCCCAGCCCGCCCCCCACAAGTCACGTGCGTTCCACCCGTCCCCGCCCAGCTCGAGTGCGAGCGCCCAACGGCCCCAGCCCAACCCTGGCGTCTGGAGCACCAACTCGCTCCAGGAGCGCGAGCGCATCAAGGACTTTTGGCTCGGTCTCGGCGAATCCGACCGCCGCGAGCTCGTCAAGGTCGAGCGCGAGGCCGTGCTCAAGAAGATGAAGGAGCAGCAAAAGCACAGCTGTGCGTGTGCAGTCTGTGGGCGAAAGCGGTGCGTCCTACCTTGTGCTGTTGGCTAGGCTAACCTGTCGCAGAGCCGCGATCGAGGAAGAACTCGAGGTACTGTACGATGCATACTACGAGGAACTAGAACAATACGCAAACCACCAGCAGCGGTACGCCTCTTCCGGGGGCACCATCTCTCCCCCGCCGGGGCCAGGGCCCTTTCCGGGCAGCGTCGAGCTCGACGCACAAGGCGCCGTCGTCAATGCCCAGCAGCCCATCTCGGATCATCATCCACAGCAGCCGCCCCAGGAAGACGAGTACGACGAGGGCGAGGAAGAGTATGATGACGACGACGACGAGGGCGACGATGAAGACGATGAAGACGAGGACAAGGTCAACGGCGTCGCCCCACCTGCCCACGGTGCGCCCAAGGACGCTCAACCCGCAGGCGGGGGCTCTGTGTTCAACTTTAGTAATAGTCTGACCGTCACGGGTGCGTCTGGCTCGGCTCACGGCTGCGAATACTGACGTTGTGTAGCCGGAAACATATTAACCGTCGCAGACGACTTGCTCAAAAACGACGGCCAAAAGTTTTTGGAAATGATGGAGCAGCTCGCAGAGCATCGGACGGCTCGGGAGGAAGAGGCCGCGGACAGTGTTGCCGCGGAAGAGGACGAGGATGATGACGAGGACGATGAGGAGGACGCAGAGGACGAGTACGAGGAGGAGGACTTGGACAAGGTGAGTCGTGTGACGCTTGCATTTGGATCGTCGCTTGGACTCGAGCGTTGGGTTGGACTTGTCCCACTATGGCGTCACTAGGTTTTGCTAACAGGCGACCTTTTCATTCAACACATATTCCATTCCACCGACAGACACTAACTACACGCTACAGAAAATGGAAGACGGCAAACGCATGTTTTCCATCTTTGCCGCCCGAATGTTTGAGCAACGTGTCCTGACCGCATACCGAGAACGTGTGGCGCAAGAACGACAGCTCCAGCTCTTGCGCGAACTCGAAGACGAGGACCGGGTCGCGCACGAACGCGAGGCAAAAAAGGCCAAGGAGAACCAGAAGAAAAAGGACAAGCGGCGGTGGGTCGAATCTAGCGACTCTCACGACCCGACGGCGGCTGATTGACTCGTAGACAGCAAAAGCTGGCCAAGGAGGGAGAAAAGGCCAAGCGGGATGCGGACCGGTTGGCTGAAGAGCAGGCGGCGCGGGCGATGCAAGAGGCGCGGGAGGAAGAGGCGCGCAAGAAGCGAGAGGAGGAGCGGTTGAAGCGCGAGGCGGAGCGCAAGGCGCGGGAAGAGGAAAAGGCGCGCAAGGAAGAGGAGAAGAAGCGGCTTGCGACAGAGCGAGAGGCCAAGGCCAAGGCGGAGAGGGAGGCCAAGGAGCGGGAGCGCAAGGCAAAGATGGAAAAGGATGAGGCGGAGCGGAGGGCGAGAAAGGCCGAGGAGGACAAGCGGCGGCGGGAAGAGGAGGACAGGCGAAAGAGGGAAGAGGCAGGCAGGAAGCGGCGGGAAGAAGAACGCAAGGCCCGAGAGGACAAGGCCGCGGCCGCCAAGGGTGAGTCCACCCGCGCTGTAGGCTATAGTTGTATGCTCATCCAATTGGACGATAGCTGCCCGTCCGGCGACGACTGCTCGCAAAGTGTCTGGCGCGTCGGCGAGCACGCCCGTGACCACGCCCAAAAAGGCGCCGGTCAAGCCTGCTCCGTCGACCTCGTCGCCCGTCAAGGTTGCGCCCGTGCAGATTCCCCCCGTGTCGGGGCAGCTTTCGTCGACCCAGCTCACGCCTGCCTCGGCATCGTCGTCACCTGCGCGGCCGCCTCCTAGGGCAGTGTCGCTCAAGCCGATTGCGCCAGTGGCTCCCACCCAAGCAGCGTCATCGAGCTCCAAGGCGCCGTCAGAGGCTTCCGTCCCATCGAGTGCACCTCCACCACCGGCTCAAGTTCCACACACACCCGGTCCAGCTCCGAGGACACCTGGACCGCTGGGCAGTGTGCCTGTGCCGCTCACGCCGGGGTCGCAAGTCGCACTTCCGCCCGTGGTCCACGCTTCAAGCTCGATGCCCCTCTCTGGATCGCCGATGCCAGTTGCTTCGGGATCGCAAGTCCCGCTTGCACCGGGCTCGCAGCTCCCACCTCCACCTTCGACTCCCGGCATTCCACCGTTTGCAGGATTCGCACCCCCTTCGCCACATCACATGGCCAACTCGCCGCAGCACATGCCTCCTGGCCCCATCCCTTTCATGCCCGGCCCACCCGTCGCGTTTCCGGGAATGGCATTCACACCACCCCCTCCACCCGGTGCACCCGGACTGCTTCCCGCCGCGCAGCTCGTACCTCGGATGTTCCCCGGTTCGATCAACGGCACCTCCGCTGCGCCGCCCGAGTTTGGCTTCCCGCGCGGCCTGCTCGCCAGTCCCACCGCCCCGCAAGTGGCTGCACACGTCCGACGCGGATCGACGACCGACATTCCGAAAGCCATCGCGCGCCCAATCGGGCCCCCGCCCTCGGCGAGCGGACGCGTGGACCGGGAACGCTCGCCCTCGCCCGAACGCCATCCGTTGGGATCCAAGGCGCTCGCGGCCGACGACGACGAAGTGGTCACGCCCATCACGCGGCGAAACACGACCGTCTCGTGGGGAAACGCGCCCGGGATGCCCATCCCGCCTGGACCAGGTCCGCCGGGCTCGGGTCCTCCAGGTCCAGGTCCACCAGGCTCAGTAGGCCCGCACATGGCCTCGCCGTGGGCTCCGCCCCCTCGCGCGCCGCCCATGTGGCAGCCCAATGGCCATCCGTGGGGCCAGTTTGGGACCGTGCCGTTTGCGGAGCGATGATTTGCATTTTTCACTACAATACGACTCTCATTTTGTTTCCTCGCATCGCGTCCTTGTACATGCAATGACAGACACTTGAAGTACGCATACATACAGAGTGATGGCTCTCTCGGGCAGTGCCGTTTGCTAGCCGTCGCGTGACAGTCCGAGGCAGTTGATGATTAACTCGCTTAGCATTCAAACTTATTGGATTACTACTGTACTGCATTGCATCGCCGCTGCTTCGTCTTCAAGCCGGCGTTTTGTCTTCAAGCTCGATGTACTCGCCGTTGGCTCCGGCACCCCAAAACCACTGGTAGAACGCCCAGAACATAGCCGTGAGTACTCCTAAACCAAACCCAACGCCGATTATTCCCCCGGTCATTCCAAGAGACGTCATGATGGCGAACCACGACCCAGCCGTCACAGAAGCGCCAAACAAAGCAGACTGGGTCGCAGCGGCTGCAGAACCTAAGTGGCGATGAGTTTGGGTGAAGTACGGGCCGCGAGCAGACCTACCTGCGACGATACCCGCCGGGCCAAACCCAAACGTGTATACACAGAATACGACAAGGAGCGTGACCAGGATGATGATTCCAATGATTTTGAGCGCGAATATAATGTCTAAAAGTAGAGGTTAGCCACCGCTCCAGTGTTGCGTATGATGGCGCTCACGGGGCTGAGATACCCAAGCATAAAACCTGCGCCAGTATCTTCTCGCCATGTTTCTCGCCGCTCGGACGTAACCTGTAGCCTGTTCACGGGCGTCTGGCGGGTAGACAACTTAGCGTCCGCTACGCCCGTACGGGGTGATATCGAACTCACAGGCTAGGCCGTTAGCCACAGACTTGTATGCGGACTCGGCCACCTTGGTGACTTGACTTCCCATCGGAATACTGATTCAAAGGCAGTTAGACGAATCTGAGAGGTGTGAGGGCTTGGGCTAGCCACCGTCCGTCTAAATAGCCGCATCATCAAATGTAGGTCCACAGGTGCATACACTCAAATTCTTGGGGTGCACTTCGGTTTATTTGTATGCAACCGAAGCAGCTGTCGTGTGATCCCCGCCACCCCAAAACTTTGAGATTGCCACTCCGATATTTGCCACCCCGTTTTAGCCACACAATCACCTCATCACTCCGCCCCATGATGACTCGTTTCCGGTAGGAAGATCTGTGATTGACGCCACAAAAGATTGTTACCGAAAATAGTATTCGTAAATTCCAAGGAGAGATTATGTGCTTAACTCAATTCATCGAATGGACGCAATCATGGCGCATACATACCACGAAACCATTCGTTTACCCTTGCATGCGGAAGTTTTGACAGTTCCCACTGCGCTAACCACTTGGGGTAGGGTGGCAATCAAAGAGGCCGCACCTGTAGCCATACCAAGAGAGGTCATGGCTACAAAGCCAGCCTCCTGTAGGGACCAATCCGCCGTACACGGCCGACTGAAAGACGGCTCCGCGGAGCCTAAGGGGCCCCTCCGTCAAGGGAAATTCACCCAGAGATATCTCCGGCGTTACCTGCAACAATTCCTGCGGTCCGAAGCCGAGCGCTGCAATAGCAAAAGGCATCATCGCAGCAATCCCAACATCCACGGCCAAAGTAATGTTGAGTCTTTCCTGGATATCTGAGGAGCTAGTCGGTAAACCAGTCGTCTAGCTATTTGGCCATGAGACTCCACGTACGAGACTGGCTAACCCAGTTGTAAAAGACCTCCCAGCCGCGATAAATTGCAGATCCCAAGTCTAAGTAATAGAGTACTCCCGAGTCAAAAAGTCCTCACTTTCTGGTTTCAAGACCCACAGCGGACTCAGTTGACGATGGTGCAAGCCGCGGAATGAACTGCTGTCATAACACTTCCCATAGTGAAGTAGCGTTTGGTAAGATAAGAGAGGCTCGAATCACCAGGCTGTCGCCGATATCCATCTACTTAAGTACTCATCAGCTAATTCGCGGATCCTGCCAATTCTGGCTCAATAGCTGGCTCAATAGTACACGGGTTTGCCAAATCTATAACTACCGGACCTGTATAAAAGCAAAAATGTGGATCGTTCTTAGTTAGGTTTGGAATGTCCCAATGTGTGTTCTTCCGTAAAACTCTGGTCGTTCCATTTCAATCACTTGAACTTGGTGATTCAATGCAATCAAACTAGCACCCACGCAGCCCCCCGCTCTTCGAAGACGCATCTCAAGTTGTACCCCGACAGTGGTAGTGTTTTGTGGTGTGGTTAGGTTCGTTACCGTGGATTTGCACAGCTAAAGTGGCCCGCCCAGGTGAGCAATAGACTTGCAGATACCGTTGTCATGGTATATGAACAAGGGGAAATTACATCAGGAACGCTCGTTCTAGACGACGATGGGTGCTATACAGTTGCTGAAACATCGCACATGCATCGAGTGGTTGTTGAAACTAGTAGTTTCGGCCCGCAAAAATACAAGGCACCAACCTAGCTTCATACAGTGAACTATGCTAATAAAATGTCGCCTCATGTTGGGTTTGAGCATTTTGGAACTATATGAACGAGATCGGTTGGAATGCGTGCATTGATTCAAATGCCTTTTACAAGGTAAACAAATCCCGAACTTTCACGTGCTGAGGTCATCAAATGAGCTGGCTTGAAGTGTCTTCTCGTCGGGCCCACCTGACTTTGCTCAACCTGAATTCCACAGCTACATCGTGGTTCTGTGCCTATAATTACTGAGACCACGCTTCCGCTGATCCCAGGGCTGGTCAGCTGAGCTCCAGCTGGATATCGGTTCATGACTTACGGCGGCCCGGCTTCCCGCCTGTACCACACCACTTCCGTCCCGTGTCACTATAAAATCCCCCGATGAAGCCCTTGTCTACTTTTGTGCTCGCGTCAAAATGCTTGGTCGGTTTCTCTCCTCTACAGTCACTCTCGCTGGTTTGGCGTTGGCTGGGACAAGTACCCAACGGCACCAGTCGTAATGACGGCATACACTTGGCAATCGGCCCGACTTGTGGGAAACTGACATTCAGTGGGAACGCGTCTGACGTTAACGCGGGACTCTGGGACTTGAAGCGTTATAAAACAATTGTAAGTATTTTCTACATGATTTAGCCTAACTGGCCTGATGATTGACCAACATCCCCCACAGGTCTCCTTTGGTGATAGGTAGGTCAGACGGAGGATAAATGTAGGATGAACACTCAAAATCGCTCAGTTTTACTGCTGGTGGTGTGAGGGACGGCTCTCCCCTTGCTCCCGCAGTGATTATTCCTCCGTCGCCAAAGGCTGGCGGACGGACGACTAATGGCCCAGGTAGGAGTTGGCCCAGACATTCTGGAATATTGCTCACATATTTACAGTCTGGATCGAGTACATTGCAAACGATACATCAGCTCGCTTCATGGATTACGCGGTATGTACGAGCGTTTTACCCTATGGCACGGCAACTTACAATCGGCACTCCAGGTTGGAGGGGCGGTCACAAACAAGACGCTCTGGCCAAGTAAGGGGACTGCAAGCGATTTTGTCGAGCAAGTTGGCATCTTCCTAAGTAAGTTACTTCCGCTCAAATCGGCTGCGTTGTGCATAACATGCATATAGACCAGAGTAATAAGCTAGACCCCCTCACGACTCTGTATACAGTTTACTTTGGCATCAAGTAAGTATTAAAACCAAGCTATTGCTTCAGACCTGACATCTTTTCAGCGATGTTTCAGCCTCAAAGACTGATGGCACTCAGAACCTTCCCGCCGCAGCACAAGTCGTACTTGACCAGATCAAGCGACTAGGAGCACCTCCAACTCGGGCGCGTTCGTTCCTTGTGACCGATTCTTACGGGCGAGGGTCACGATCGCCCGCTGGGGAGGCGTACAAGAAGCAGATTTTCAATGGGCTCGCCAAATTGCACTACGGTGCGCCATTTTTACAGATCGGATACGCGGGTGAGTAAATTGAGTTAGCATGGTCAGATGCCCAGGTTTGACTGAACGAGAACAAAGACTTCGGGTACATTTGGGATGGGGTACTGAATACCGCGCCTGGTTATGCGGCCTTTGGTTACAACAGTCCTGGGTCATGTGCGTTGAATAGCAGCAGCATCGCTGGAGCGGTAAGTATTATTATTATGCTGGTTTCAGCCATCTAATTCAATCTCAACTATAGTGTGACGACCCGGATCACACTTTTTACTGGATTCCCGGGTAAGTACTGAAACTGGCCACCATATAATCTAGGCTCATGATTTGGTATTCAGTCATCCTTCGAAGCAAACACACAGGATCATGGGTGACTACGTTGAGCTCGCTATGAAAAAATGCCGAACTCTATAGGACAACAAGCAGTTCTCATATGGTCATACGATGTAGACTATGAGATGTATTTCGTGATGTATTATAGTGGATAAGGCGTCTTCTTTGATTTGCCAAGAAATTCAATAGTTCAGAACGGCCCGGGTGTCCGCCCCCGAGTGTATAAATTGACACATGCAACCGTGAGGGAGTCAGGTTCTACCCTCCTTGTTGGCAACCCATAGTATGATTTTGTCCAAGTTTGGTCTCGGCATAGTCTTTCTGGCCTTCCCGGCCGCTTTGGCTGAGAGAAACGATGGGGTCAAGCTCGTTATTAGTCCGACATGTGGTAAGCTCACTGCTACTAGCAACGTGACGGACGCGAATCGAGGACTGCGCAACATCAAAAAGTACAAGACCATAGTAAGTGCTTCAGTAAGATTTGCGCTTCACCCTCACATGAATTATTAGGTTGCTTTCGGTGATAGGTGAATACTTGAGACAACTAATTGGCATGGTATTCAGTTCATTCGCTTAGTTATATCGCCGGTGGCGTAAAAGACGGTTCTCCACTTGCTCCCGCGGTTATTGTACCTCCGTCACCGAAGGCCGGAGGCAGAACCACGAACGGGCCAGGTACGGAGGCAAACCCATCAGCCCGGCACCAACTGATATTGTATACAGTCTGGATTGAGAATATCGCCAACGATGTTGGAGCTCGCTTCATGGATTACGCAGCAAGTTACTGACCGCTCTCCGTAAACGCGATTCACTAAAAACCTTATGATGATATTCAGGTCGGAGGGGCACTTACAGACCGAACTCTCTGGCCTAGCAAGGCCAACAATTGGGACTTCGTTCAAGAGATTGATATCTTCCTCGGTATGTATATTATCCAACCGAGCCTTATATCTTGACGTTGTACTCGGAATGCAGGCCAAAACAACACCCTCGACCCATCAACCACGCTCTATGCTGTATATTTTGGAATCAAGTGCGCATATATCCACTCTGACACTGCGCCGTAGCTCGACCGTGTCTAACCAATATATATATACAGCGACGTAGCCGCGTCACATAGAGATGGTCCAGACAACCTCCCCCGCGCCGCTCAAACGATCCTCGACAAGATTCAACTCCTCGCGAGTCCGCCGACCAATGCCCAATCATTCCTGGTTGCGGATTCCTACGGGTACGGCTCACACGAAGCTCCGGGGGAGGCATTCAAGAAAAAGGTGTTCAACGGATTAGGGGAAATGAAGGCGAGGGACCCAAAACTGCGGTTTGGGTTTGTTGGTAAGTGTATAGGGGGTGATTAATGAACTCGGTGGCTGATGTTCGGTAGATTTTGCGTACTTGTGGGATGCGGTGCGCGGGCCTAGCCCCGGGTATCAAGCGTTTGGGTACACAAGTATCGGGTCATGCACGGTAAATAGCAGTACCATCGAAGGGGCCGTGAGTAGTTGCATAATTGGGGGACGTCCGAAACGCTGATTAGATTTCCGTCGCAGTGCAGCGATCCGGATCATACCTTTTACTGGATCCCCAAGTGAGCAAACCTTATCCATCCTTTGTCACCGTTCTCAACCGTCTCACTCTTCATAGCCATCCGTCCAAACAAACACACAGAATCATGGCGGATTACGTCGAAGAGGCTCTGGTGGCATGCCATTAGTCCAACAACGGTTAAACTCGAATGTGAACAAGTTTCAAACATTCCTACAAATACAACCAATAAAATTATCGGTCACTACATGATATACTACCACCAGCGGGCAATCATACCACGAACCGAACCAAAAGAAAGCAGTAATAATGAGGGAATACAAGGAAGGCTGTTGTATATGCAGGAGAACAAACATAGATAGTAAAGAAACTGGGTCCCCGAAGTCAAGAAGTATGAGACTGTTTACGAGCGCACCTGAGTGATGTTGATCAGTTACGTTGGCAAAGTGGACAAGGGATTGAAGCTTACTTGAGATTCAATGTCCTTGCGTTCAGGTGATTCGGGTCGAGACGTGGTGTGCGCCGAAGCCGGGGCATCGTCCCACTTGTCGATTCCGGAGACAGTAGTTTCGGTCTCGAGCTTAATGATAGTAGGTGTCGTTGCCATCGAGTTCAAAGTCGCACCACCCATACGTGCACTAGGGAATAATAGATTAGACAGGGCGTAGAGCATTAAACGCAGGTCACTCACGAGACGGGTAGGACCGAAGTAGCTTGAGGCTCGATGCGGAAGATATTCTTCTTGATCCAGCGATAGGCCTTGCGGTATTCGGCATTTGCTTCTTGGCCAAATCCAAAGAACGCGAAGAATATAATCGAGGCGATTGGCACAAACCACCAGAAGATCAAAGCTGATTGAAAGGCATCATCCGTCATGAGGATCCTCGCAACTTGGCCAATGTACCCAAATTCCTCGTGAACCCATGCCCAAGATACGTATGGCCGCAGACCTTCATATGAGATGTTGTTGACCAGGGTAAAGAGCGTAATCCCAACCAACAAGTTCATCTCAACGAAAGCTAGGGCAATCAAGCGAAGGTACCGGCCGGTGCTCAGTCCTGACTGAGAAGACTGGAGAACAGACTGGAATTGCTTGCGGCGGTGTAACAAACCAGCGCAGGGCAATCGCTGTGAAGTTCATTAGCTCGTGTCACAGCAGATATGAAATACACAAACCTGCGTAGACCATCGCCACCGAAGCCGCAATCAGCGGGGGGAAGTAGAAGATGAACAGAGCTGGAATGGAGTTATAGATGTTCTATCACGTGATATTCAGAGCCTGGGCCTGGGTGCAGAAGGAAAATACTCACTGGTTGACATCCCAAGCCCTCAATGATATCAAAGCGGTGTCCCTGAACGATATAGTCTGATAGTTGAATGGTCAACGCTCAATTCAAGTGACGCAAATGGAAACTTACGGGCTGCCATGTGGACGATAGGGACCCCAACACACATCACCAACTCAAAAATCTTGCGGCGGCGCCTGTCACCAGCGCTCTGCAACTTGTGGTGGGGAGAGGCGACCTGCGCCAGGAAGCGGCAGACGCACAGCATGGCGGCTGTAAGACCCATAGATGAGCCGATCATGATTTTTGTGGCTGTAAACAAGTAAGTTACATGGCCAACATTTTACGAGGCAAGTACTCACATATATCGCACCAGACTTGTGCCCGTATAATGACATTATCAGCCCAGATGATGGCGTTGACACCGCGAATTAGGTTGTAGGTGAACAGCCAAAAAATAACTGAGAGGATGCTGATGTTGCGCGCTCTCCAATACCATGGGAGAGGAATGATCACAATTGTAGCGCACAAGAACGCAACCACGACGAGGTCTACGTACATGGTGGGCGGACACGAGAGGGGGAACAGGAATGAGGGTGTGAAGTCGATCCGAGAATGGTAGGTAGATATAGACCGCAACATTAACTATGCTAGGACAAACACGTCCTACAAAGGAACGAATCCCATCAGGGCTCGGCGCCCACCCTTACTTTGTCATCCCACAAAGGTCTAAAAAGGAAGGTGGGCTCGAAGTTTCCAATATTCCTGCATCTTTTCTCTAGGGTCGATTGTAAATAAGGCCACTTCCAGACTCGCCGCTCGGTCCGGCACGCAGAATCGGCATATCGCACCTCCCGTGCATCGTTCCCCCATGATAACAAGTCGGCGAGCCGTGTCTTGTTGCCCGTGTAACCTATCAATGGTCTCATACAAGTCTGCTCGACCATGTGCCCGTCTTTGCGCTCGCCGAACTTATCTCAGTTGCCCGGACTGTCAAAACCGGTGGGTCCAAGAATCTTCGTGATTACTGGGAAGATGGGAAGATGAGCGGTGGAAGCCAGTATCTTCCCTGAAATGCTTAAGTATCCTTGGGGGTCTGGTCGTCGGAAATCGCCCATGTCCGATGAGCGTCGGGTTGTCTATCGGACGGGCCGCAGGTGCGAATGAAAGGTGAGACGATGTCGAAGAACACAAACTAAACGTCCTAGGTGGAATGTAGGCCTCCTTGTATTCCACAACTGGCTAGAGTCATGGTTCGCAATGACGTCTCCAGGGCACTCGCTCAGGCCCGCGTACATCCCAATTGACGGGAGTGGCAAATGTCACTCGTAAAGATACTAGTTTGTATATTATGTAATATATCACGATCTACATCCGCCCTGTTTGAGTTCATGACTGCTTGCCCCAAAAGGTCCTGGGAAGATTCATCTCTGGCGCTTATCCGTCATGTTGGCCGCTGCTGTGGCTATGACGCTTGCTCCCTTGGCCACTGTCAAACCTTGCTTATTTCTCTCATATGGCGCCCATATCATCTGAGCTACTCCTCTCTGGCATATACAATCTTAAACTGCTTGAATGGCCGTCGGATGCTGCCAATCTGTCTAATAAAGCTATGCAGGTTGATTCAGAGACGAACGTACTATCAGGCAAGTTTGCCCTTTTTTGTTTACAATTCCTGACTTGGTCAGCCACTAGATATCCTAGGATGGTTCGTTGGCGTATTTGCAGCAATTGGTTCGTTCCTGACGCTTAACTGGGGAGAGGCCATCTCTCACGTCGGAGAATCGCTGTCCAACTGGTGGGCGGGACTTTCGGAATTATTGGTTCAACCTCGTACGTTTACGTATTCTGTGTTATGGGACATTTGTACTGATATTTCCAAAGACGTTCGTCATGTCCTTTTGGTATGGATTATCGTCTTTTGGATTTGTCTGTTCATCCCGCTGTTGCTTGGATTTGGTCCCGTCGGAGTTATAGGCGGTTAGTGTGTTACCAACACCGAGACGACGGCTGACAAATGGTGTATGCAGGATCACTCGCAGCGTGGATGCAATCTGTACTCTACGGCGCATTTACTCCTGCTGGCGGAGTATTTGCAATATTGACTTCTATTGGGATGATGGGCATAGCTTGTCCACCTGCGATCCTTGCAGCAGCTACCATTGCATCCATAGCCTCTGGGATCGTCTGGGCAGGAACTGCATAGACCCAGCCGGGCAGGGATGAGCGGCCAGGCTCCGCGTTTTACCCTATAATTCCCGCGTAGACATGTTGTATGTAGACCTGCTGCAATTCACCAGCTTTGCATGCTACTTTAAGGCCCATTTCAGCCCCATCAAGCACCCCGTTTCAAATTTGGTAACACAACCTCATGGCTCGGACCCGCTGGCCTCGTGTGTCCCGAACGTCTAGCCCGAGCTCACCCCAAACCCAACCACCACCACATTATATTATACTAGTACACGATGTCCAACTACACCTGGTACGTATTTG
This sequence comes from Ceratobasidium sp. AG-K, assembly GCA_037039685.1. Taxonomy (NCBI): domain Eukaryota; kingdom Fungi; phylum Basidiomycota; class Agaricomycetes; order Cantharellales; family Ceratobasidiaceae; genus Ceratobasidium; species Ceratobasidium sp. AG-K. The sequence continues at coordinate 2,036,993 of JAWNGF010000007.1, read as the reverse complement.
TCGACGACCTCTCCCTCTGGCTCCAAAAGAACCTTAAAGAGGGCGCAAAGCCCGATTGGGACGGTACGTGCCTAACCCGAGTCGCGTCGCGTCTCGACTGACCTAGCGACAGATTTCCTCAAAGTCGTTGCGCCTGCCAAATCGCTCCTTTCAGACCGGGCTCATAATGGTTCGTATAGCCGGTTGGAATAAACATTTAGGCTGAAATCAATATTACCACAGCGGTAGAGAAATTTGGTATTTTTGCGGGGAATGCGCAGGAATGGTGGACCATGGCAAATCAGGATAACATGCCGCCTCGTAGGTCCTTTTTGCCGCCGTTTTGATCCGCTAATGAACGCATGCATGGAAGGAATGGCGACGTTGTCCCGAGCGTGGTTGATGACATTTTCGGTATCGCTGTATGCCGAGATGATGCTCAGCCGCCGCAAAGGAGCCAAGCGAGGTGCGCTCGCAGTTGGTTTCGTTGAAGTCTACTTACGTTATTCCGATCATTAGGAGGCATCGCCGCATTTGTCCAGAACATGCTCTATGGCGGATTCACGCCTGCTGGGAGCTTGTTTACGACTGCGACCACTATCGGGACGTTGGGCAAAGAGTCTCCGTTTGCGATTGTCACTGCGGCTGCGCTTGCTTCGGGTGTGACGGGAGTCATGTACTTGGTGACGGAATGAAGGAGAATAACGACACGACACGATTATTTATTGGCACACCATGGACTCTGTGAGACATGGACTACTTATCCTGTAATACTGCTCTACTGGAGCGGCAACAATTCAATCATTGACACTACCGTTGATCCGAGTCGGCCGTTTGATCGGCTGATGTGCAATAGTCGGGAACTGTTTGTCTACCCTTGGTCCTAGCAAACACCAACTCTAAAGCTGCAAAACATTGTTCATGATCATTCCGCACTAAACTTCAAAACAAGTACAAAAAGACACAAAATCAATCCACCAAAACTCATTCGACTTTGACCTTTTTCTCAGGCGATTGAGACCCCTCTTCCGCTTTCCTCTTGGACCCGTTACCAGTTGTCGCGACGACAGTCGGAACTGCCGCACCCCTCACACCCTGCCCAGAGCTCTCTCCACTCGGCTCAATCTCCCCACGCGTCTTGCCCGCCTTGAGCGCCTCGACAGGTTCGGCCGTGGTCTCGTCCTTTTTGTGCTCGGGTTTCGACCTGGGCTTGTCATTGCGCCTCGGGCCGCCCCTAGGTTTCGACCGGTCGTCGCGTCCATTGCGGGGACCCTTGCCGCCCTTTTGTTTTGAATGGGGAGATTGGGTATCTTGGAGCGCGCGTTTAGCTTGGTCTTGCAGACGCCAGTAGTGGAACGAACGTTCTTCCTCCTCTGCTAGGTTGTTAGATTTGCCTACAAAGCAGAGGGGCTAACGTACCAGAGAGAGGAGCCCACTCGACCTCTCCGCCTGCAATCTTGGGCACCTTTTCCTTCAGGAAGGCAATATCCTCGTCTGTGAGCTTCTTGCTAAACCCAAACACACCCTCGGTCGCTCCCTTGTCCATCTTGATAAATGGCAGAGGGCTGAACTTTTCCTTGAGCGGAATCTATGCGCCAGTTAGCACCCACATGACCCAACCCACGTTTCGCCCACCTTGATGTCGCCAAACTTGGGATCGTCCGACCCCGCACCCGTAAACTTCAAGGCCGAGCCCGGCGCATACTCGAACGCCTCGAGCGAAACGTCCACTTTGCCTTCTGCGTCGACGGTGTACTCTTTGCCGTGGAACTTGACGGTGACGGCCTGCTTGTCCTTTTTCCCAGGCAGGACACCATCTTTGAGCGAGAACGCGTCGAATTGACGACGTCCGCCAGCGCCACCTGCGCCAGAGTGGGTGCGAGGCGTAATTCCCTTCTTGTCCAGACCCTTTTCTTTGATTTTCATTGTGCAGTAGGCTTCCCTATATCGCTGTTAGAGCATTGATAGAGTGTAAGAGGTAGGACGTACTTGGTCATAGTTAGAAGCTCTGCTCCCTCGAACGTGGGTTTCGGGTCGGCTTCAAGGAATTTCTTGACCGAATCAAATTCTGCAAACTCGACGAATACAGAGTTCTACCCAAGCATGAGCTACTTACTCCCAGACGACTCGACTGTACGTACCTTGAACACCTTTTGGTCCGTCCTACGCATTCGGACCGCCTTGACTTTACCATATGCCTCAAAGAACTTTTCCAACTTGACCTGGAGCTCTGGCGTCTCATCCGGGAACCCTTTCTACAAACAAGATCAATTAATTCGAGTCATGAAGGTAAGGAGTCATACATACCGCATAGACTGACCGCTCGAATTGGTCCTTGGGTTGGGCAATTTCACCTGCCCGACGGACTTTGGTGCCCGACTCGTCGACCTCGATCAGGCCGTCTGATTTACGCAAGGCAGCGAGGAGCCATTCGGGACCTTTGGCTGGAGAGGGGTTAGGTATGAAATGAATGCGAGAGAGGTGCGTACGTTGAAATTCGCGCATGCGTTTGAACGAAGCAATGGTCGCAATAGGGATCCAGTGGTCCTCAGTCTGGGTGTGAAGTTTCCACATGAACTTATCATACGGGAGGTTCGCATCGTCAAAGTAGAACTCGACTGTGGAGCTGTGAGCGCCAGGTGGTCGGTGACTAGATGGCGACTTACATTGTTTGAGCGCGCGTTGCTCGTCGTCGGTAGAGGTCATCGTAGCATCTTGGGGGGTCTCGACGGCAGCGGCCATGGTAGAGGTAGAGAATGGGTGGGTGGTCAGAAATTTGGACGTGGCACGTGATCATAATATTGGTCCCGATGGCTTTGTCAGCAGCGCCTTCGGTGCATGTTTGGTTCCAATCTTCATTGGCGGCGGGCGGGGGTGTATGCGCGCGAGTATCACATACACATTTATTTTCGACAGCTAGTTAGTGTATGCACGACGCCGGCAGAGCGCTCGCGCCGGGCCAAGCAGGACCAAAGCGCCACACAGATCGGAAGTACGGAGAGAGAGATGAGCCGTTTCGACTGAGCGAGAGCAACCCGTATCGCAGTATTGGATTCCCATGCACAAATACATACTATTCGGGGCGGCTTTTTACGTCTGCCACCGCACTTCAACCTCGTAACAGGGCCAGCAACCGCCGTCGTTTGTCCGCACAAGCCGCTCAAGTGCCGAGCGAACGCCGACTGGGATTCTAGCCAGGTGGTCGATTAGCTGATCGCCACCGCCATCACCGTCGTCACCGCCCGACATCCCGCCACAAAATTTCCACCGCAAATAAAATGGCGTCGTCGGACCATGAGATGGTCGATCTCACACACTCGCCCGACCCATTCGCAACCCCCCAAAAGGCAAGTAACAAGTCTATTTATTGCCTAGCTGACTTTTTCCCCTAGGGACCGCCCCCGATAGTCATCTCCAGCAGCCAACCCACCTCGGGTGGATCGTCGCCCGTCGCACACTCGACGCCGACCCGCGACCGGGACATTCTCAAGCTCGAGAGTCTACTCGCCCGACACCGCTCCGACGACGACAATGACAATGACGGCGACACCACCGACCACGTCACCGTCGACCCTCCGACGTCGGCTTCGGTCACTCCCCAGACGACCCCGATTACCGCACCTGGGCTGCCTGTTGCGACGCCTGCTGCGAAACCCAAGAAGAAACGCCGTGTGTCGCGCTCGCCGTCGCCGGTCGCGGCACCGCCCCCGCCCATGTTGACCGTGCGCCTCGAGTGGGCGCTTCCGCATCCGGGAACGGCCGAGCATAATGAATCCTATGCTGTCAATGTGCGTGAAATGGCCCGCGAGACGGGCCAGCGCCACGCCACGCCTGTCCCGACGAACCGCGTCGATGACTCGGAGGACGAAGGCACCAAGGGGGACACGAGTGCCGTCGAGGGCGCAGGCAAGGAAGTCAAGCGACGAAGGAGAAAGCGCAAGGAAGAACAGAGTGAATATGATCTCTCGGATGCGTTCATCGACGACTCGGACCTCCAGCGCGACTCGCGTACGCACTTTGCCCAGACCAAGCAGCAGGGATTCTACGTCTCGAGCGGAGAAGTCGCGCTCGTCAAGGACAAGTGAGTTGGCCTTTATTTCATTAGCCCGTACTCATTAGACAGATTGGCCCCGAAACCGCGCAAACGAGTGTCCAACGCACCGTCGAAACCATTGTCCAAGGTCGCGACAACCAAGGCTGCGCAGCGCGTAGCCTCGAGTCCGCACGCGACCCCCGCAGGATCGACTTCGACTTCGAATATCAGCGTCTCAAACCTCGCGGCGGCTCTCCCCCAGCCGATGCTCACTGCCGGCGCCCCAGTCTATGGACGTACGCCATCCCCACCCGCCCGGGACGTCCAGTCCCTCCCGCCCATCTCGACGCCGAATACCGACCCCGGGTTCAAGCCCATGTCGAGTTTCCTCGAAGGTGGAGACGGAAGCCGGACGAGCCCCATTGCACTGGACACCGAGCCGTGGAACACGAGTATCGGGAATACGACGCGCGGGTCGGATGCGTTTAATACGAGTGTGGGGATGAAGCGTCAGCGGACCGAGACGAACGGGGCGAATGTGTCGGTTGGGAACGTGACCCCGAGTGGGAGCGGTATGAATGGCGAGGCCAAGTCCAAGAAGCGCAAGGCAGCGTTGGATACTGTGAGTGTCCGAGTTGGGTGTAGGTGTGGTGCTTATTGTGTAGGAGCCATTTTCGCAAGAACTCGAGGCGTCGTTTCGGTCGTTGCATGATGATATCAAGTCTTGTGAGTTACTCTCGGTTGGTTGGGATGTAGACTCATTTGGGGCAGATTCCTGGGAGAACAAGGCCAAGTTTCCGCCTAATCTCAAACCCAAGCTGGTTGAAGTTGCGACCAAGGCACTCAAGTTGGGCGAGTATAATGAAAACTTTTTCAATTATTTGCCCAAGATATTCCCATATAACCGGTACACTATGCTGGTGTGTCCTTTTCATTGGCTGATTGTTCATAACTAATACGTCGGACAGAAATTAACTCGGCGGTTGATGTATAACATCCACAACGACACGCTAAAGAAGCGGTGCGACGAGTTGCTCGCCGAGCTCAAGGAGCATGTGGACCAGGGACTGCAGGTGCAAGAGAGCCTGCACAACGCTGCATTGGAGGCGTGGGGTACGCACTTGTCCTAATCTCGCGAATGACTCTAACCCGCGCGCATAGAAAACAAGAAAACAACCGCGCTGGCCAAATGGCAAGAAGAATTAACCCAGGCGCAGGCAAACCACGTTCCTACGGAGCAGTTGCCTGCCCGACCGGTGAATACACTCGTGGGAAATTGGCGAATGGTGTGTTGACGCATGCACAGGAAATCCCAATGCCGCAGAAACGGTACAGGTGGAACGACGTGATCAAGGAGAATGTCTGGCAACAAGTGTGTCTGTGTAATGAAATTGCCTCGATCGCCAACGAGACACAGTAAGTCCAGCCAACGGGTCGTGGCAGCGAACTGATGATCCGTAGTGGCTTTGACGCATCGCTTGCGCCCAAGATGAGCGAACAGTCGTTACGGAAGAACTTGTACCAAAAGATCATGGGCGTGTTCCCGGAAGGATGGCTGACATCCAACTTGATTTCTCGTGAAGGTGGGCAATTCGTCCTAGAATGAGAACAACACTGACCGATATTGTAGTCTCTGAAATGAAGCGAAAAGAGAAAAAAGTGGCCGACGCAGGGGACGGAGACGACGAAGAGGAGCACGCATAGAGGCAGAGCCAATGAACGATTCGAGATTCGCTGTATATTGTTGTATTTATTGCCTAATTCATGTTCCTGGAGTTCCCGGGGGGCGGTGCAAGGGTCGCACGGAGGGATCCGGGGGCGTCTGTAGTGGTTTTACCATCGACAAGTGCGAGCGAGAACAACTGATAGCCATGCTTGCCCGATCGACGAGGACGACTCTCCGCGCGGTGCGCTCGTTTGCGACGGCCATCGACGCTGCGGGACTCAAGGTCGCTGCGGTCGACAATGGCCAGCCCACCGCGGCGGTTACGCTGCTGGTCAAGGCTGGGAGCCGATACGAGACTGAGCAGGGCACGGCGCATTTGCTCAAGAACTTTGCTTTCAAGGTGCGCCTGTGTGCTCGACGGTTGCACTGATGCTGACAGATCTGCAGGAGACGGCCCAGCGGTCGTCGCTCCGGATCGCACGCGAGTCGGAACTGTACGGCGGAGTGCTCTCGTCGACGCTGACCCGCGAACATCTCGCCATTTCAGCTGAATTTTTGCGCGGAGACGAGTGAGTGAGTCGCTAGCGTCTATGCGCACAAATGAATTTGCAGACCCTTTTTCGTCGAGTTGCTCTCGTCGCTCATCACATCGCCCAAATTCTTCCCACACGAACTGGTCGAGGCCGTCGTGCCCAGCGCAACCGCCGAGACTGCGGCTGCACTCGCCGACCCAGCCACACACGCCCTCGAACTCGCCCACGCCGTCGCTTTCCGCAAGTCGGGGCTCGGATCGTCGCTGTTTGCAGCGCACCCATCGCCCAGCTCGCTCGACGCTGTCAAGGCCTTTGCTGCCTCTGCATTCACCAAGGCCAACGTCGCCGTCATCGGAACCGGCATCGACCCCACTGCGCTCTCCAAGCTCGTCGAGAAGCACTTGGCCGGTCTGCCCTCGAGCGGCCCTGGCACCCTCGGTGGACAATCATCCCAGTACTTTGGAGGCGAGACCCGCGTCCAGTCGCACGGCGGAAACGCCGTGTTTATTGGATTCGGCGCCCCCGGTGCGTCGCCCGAGCTCGCTGTCCTCCGGGCACACCTCGACACGACTCCGGCCTTGAAGTGGACCGCCGGATCGTCTCCGTTGGCTGGCACGGGTGGATCCCCTGTATACGTTCCATACTCGGATGCTGCGCTGTTTGGTGTGCTCGTCACGGGAGAATCCGCCGCCGAGGTTAGCAAGGGCGCCAAGGCCGCTGTCGATGCGATCAAAAAGGCCGCCAACGGCTTGTCCAAAGAGGACGCCTCCAAGGCCATCGCCAAGGCCAAATTTACCGCTGCCTCGGCCGTTGAGGACCGCGAGGGACTCGTAGCCGCCGTCACGCCCCAGGTGAGCCAATCACACGGCGCATATTAACACTTGTTGACGTGGTCCCTAGGTCTTTGGTGGTTCCAAGGCCACGCTCGAGTCTGTCCATGCTGCGTTGGACAAGGTTTCCGAGTCGGCTCTTGCCAAGGTATGTTTTTGCGCGCATGTATCTGGGTTTGGACTTACTGGGAGCAGACCCTTTCCTCGCTCGTCAAGGCGAAACCGACCTTTGTTGCCGTGGGCGAGACTCACGCCCTCCCGTATGCCGACGAGCTTGGGCTGTGATTAGAGCGTACATAAAAATTGGTGTAGCCGGTGGTAGTTAATTAACATTTTGTCCACTATAAAGTCGGTTCATCTCGGGATAACAAACCAATCGGGGTAAACACCCAGTCTAGACCCAGACACCTGCAAAAATCACTGGACGCTTAATTGGCCTCAATTCACCCAGGGAGTCCCGAAACGAAATGAGTGCTACTTGTGGGTTCTCACATGTGCCTCTTGTCGCTACCTTGCCTCGTCGTGAAATATTTTATACGCGACACCTCGCGTGCAAGCATGAACCGAGGGTTCAAGACAGGCCGCACAAGCTAATCTCGACAGCTCGAAGATCTCGATTGAAGCTCAAGGTAGCTATGTCGTCATAATTCCCAGTTTGTCCTTTGATGAATTGGAATTAATTTTTGGTTGATGGTAGGGACACGGGCGGACCTGCTCGTCCAATTCGCAAGAAGGGATTTGTCGAGCAGGATGCATGTAGCATCTGTATCGAGTTCGGGTAACACGACATTTATTATACCAATCGCATGTGATGGATCGTATGTGACACCAGAGCAAGAACAAATTATGGCTTGATTGCATAACTTGTCTGAACAGTCACTTATCCTTTTCCCTCTCTCGAGCAGCAACGCTCGCCCATTTAATCGTAATCGCGAGCTCCTTGTTCTTTACGCTCCATTCTGCGACTGCCGAGTCCGGGTCGACCGTCGTAGGAAGAAAAGTCGTCCCGCCGACAGGTGTCGGTTTCTCAGCCTAGCCAGCGATCATCAGTGAACCCCATCAATTCCGGGTGCCTGAATAACACTCACCTTGGCCGGTTCGGACCTGGGAGGCAGGAGTGGGGTGTCGAGGTGGTATCGCGAGCCGGCGATGAAGATTAGTCTGCGCGCTTCAATGTCGAGTGTGCTGGTCAGGTGCAGCTCTTTGGTCTGTAAGCAAGAGTTGGCGTGAGTAATCGAAATCAAAGAATTGACAGGCAGTCCAAGTGTTTGAATAATGGAACCAGTCCTAATACTTGAATTCAAAAAATAAGTCGACATGGCGATGCGTGGGCGCTACGCCGATGAACGTGCAATACAAAAACTAGGAACGTGTGTCGAATGATAATTAGACTGGGTGTAAATTTAGCCCGCAGCGCCCGAGCTCTGAACTGCCGTAGGACCCGTAACCGTGTCGGGCATCGGCTAATCAAGATGGCTAGCCAACAATTTCCAGTGTAGAATATGATTTGTGGTAGAAACGCGCGTTTAGTGTGAGAAGAAGCAGGGACGGGCGCGTGAGGAAATAGGTGTGAGAATTGGAAAGATCCGGATGGGGCGTCACGTCACGCCCAGTCGGGAGTTGTGTACACGGGATGAACAAGTCGTGGAAGCGCCTTCCAGGCAGTATTGAAAGACTCGGAGGCGCTTGGTGACAGAACAGACTTTAAACGTACCAGGTCGGGAACTTGGATAACGATACGACACCCTTCGCGCGTTGGCGTCCATGTCCAAGTCGGAATCATTGCAGTGTCGACTTCTTGAACAGGGGGAGTCCGAGAAGCCCAGAAAGCAGGGATACGCGCTGTCCTCGGCGGAATTGGTCCTTTGGACTTGATGTTCGGAGTCGCCACATCTTCGATCATGGTGAGATCCAGTCAGAGATCGAGGCAAAAGTACGTACTTCGACTAAGCGTAAAGCCCGTGGCTTCTTCGATGCGAGACAATGCGGCATCTACACGATTTAAGTGGCTATCCGCAATGTGGAGCGTAATATAATATATACCTATTAGTGTTGTTCGGGCCTTTGCGTCCTTGGCAGCGCTCCTGCAGGCTGTTGGATTGAATATCGCGTCATAGATAATGCATGGCTGTCCAGCTGTGTGATGTCAGATGGGGTTGTTCATCGTGATCATAGCGCTCACACTTGTCAACTCCATCTCGGCGCTCGCTCAGAATCAATGGAACATGGCCCTCTGCGGTAGGGATGGCAGGGTGGTGACATATGTTCACGAATAGTTTGTGACCATCCGGCTGGACACGAGATTTGATGCAGAAACCTGCTGGCGATTGGCATTCAATTCAGGATGCAGTTGGCGACTCACCTGGCTCTGGGGTGAGCTCCACGGGGACTGCGCTCTGTCCGTGGGATGGGGAGGAGGCCATTACCAGAAAGATCACGTGCAGACAATATAAAAGGCGCCGACCCAAGTCATCGTTCTCCATCAGCTCTTTTCTCTTCTTCCCTCTCAGCTCAGTTTCAGTCACCAGCGATGTCTTCTACTCCCTTCCCCGACGATGCTGAGCGCCTCCAAAAGTATATCGAGGATCGCCGTGTCATTGGCTACGACCCTCTTGTTCAGCCTGCTCTCTTGAAGCACGAAATTCCGGCCTCGAAGCAGTCTCAGGACACCATTGCTCGAGCTCGCTTTTCCGCCTCTCGCATTATTGCCGGCCAGGACGACCGTCTGCTCGTCATTGTTGGTCCCTGCTCCATCCATGACCCCAAACAGGCTCTCGAATATGCCGATCTCCTCAAGGCCAAGATCCCGGAGTGGGACGGTCTTCTCATCATCATGCGTGCATACTTGTAAGTTTCAACTGTTGCACAGCACAGTTTTTACTCAACGACCTCTAGCGAGAAGCCCCGGACGACTGTCGGCTGGAAGGGCCTGATCAACGACCCCGATATTGATGGCTCTTTCCAAATTAACAAGGGTATCCGTGTCGCTCGCAACCTCCTCTGCGAACTTACCGAACGCGGTGTCCCTGTCGGCTCCGAGCTCCTCGATACCATCTCTCCCCAATACATCGCCGATCTCATTTCTTGGGGTGCCATTGGTGCCCGTACCACCGAGTCCCAACTCCACCGTGAGCTTGCCTCCGGTGTCTCGTTCCCGATCGGCTTCAAAAACGGTACCGATGGCTCGGTCAGCGTTGCCGTCGACGCTATGCGTGCTGCCGCCTCCCCTCACGCCTTTATGGGTGTTACAGACCAGGGATTGGCCGCTATCGTCAAGACCCGCGGTAACCAGGACGTCCACGTCATTTTGCGCGGCGGTACCAAGGGCCCCAACTACTCTGCCGAGCACGTCCAACCCGCGACCGCAGCTATCCGCAAGGCTCGCCCCTCGGACCACCCCTCGATCATGGTAGATTGCTCGCATGGTAACTCGAGCAAGAACCACAACAACCAACCCAAGGTCTGCGCCGATATTTGCGCTCAGCTCGCGCTGGCGAGACTTCCATCACTGGTGTCATGATCGAATCCAACATCAACCCCGGCCGTCAGGACGTCCCTGCCGAGGGCCCGTCTGCCCTCAAGTACGGTGTTTCGATTACTGATGCTTGCATCGACTGGCAGACCACCGTCGAGACTCTCGACGCCCTCAACCAGGCTGCGAAGCAGCGCCGCGCTTTCCTCATCGAGCAACAGTTTGCCAAGAAGGCTTGATCGGACTTTCTCCTGTCGTACATGTATTTTCTATAGACGCGTCTTCTCATAATGCCACATTGAAAATTTGTTAAACTCCACAAAAACACCGAGATTTTTGAGCCGGCTCACTTCAGACACGTCAGGAGCTGCAAAGGCCGAAAGCCCGACCAGCACTGGCGATTTCGATAGAACGTTTGCCGAATGCAAATTGAATGCGTAATTTTCTGAGCTTGAACGATGAGGGGATATCGAGGATGATCTGCTCTGCAAATCTCGGCAGCGTGGCTTAGGCATGGAACGAAAAGGGGCTCGAGGAAGAGTTGAGAGTGCATATAGTCGCCCATTTAGGCAAGTCCTCGGTGATATCGGAATCGCCTCGACATATCAATAGATATTTGCCCGGTGCGCACGGCTTGGAGTCGACCCAACTTCAAAAAAATCGGTAGTGAAATGCGTATTTGTATTGGATCCGTGCCCATAGCTGATGATGTCATTTTATACACTGCGATGAAATATTAGCTCGACTAATCATATTCATAGTAATACAGTAAGTGGCCTCCATCCCCATGCCTCCCAGCAGTCCTCGGTCCAACGAGGATGATACTCGTCTTGGATTGGCATATACCCATGCAACCCCGTGGCTGCATTAGCTGCCAACAACATTAGCATCCCCTCCTGTGTATTCAACGCATCCAGTTTGTCTCGCTCGTTTTCAAACTTGCTGCCACGGTTCTTGGCAAACTCTTGCCTCTCCTCTTCGACTAGTGTTCGTATTCCACGCAGGGTATCTGGTCCAGGGAAGCAGTATCGAGTGACGTATAGCCCCACGGCACGAAGTAGCTCTCGTTCGCGTTGCATCCATCCGCTCTGTCGTGGCGTTTGGGGTCTTACGTCTTCTCCGCGGCAGTAACGCATAATGGCCTCACTGAGCTCATGAGCGCTTACACCCACGTACCCAATCTCAGCCAGATCCGACTCTCCACCCTTTTCTTGGGTTCTGCCAAAGCTCGCTTCCCGTAGGACACAGTCCCATGCACCAGCGACGGCACCCAGAAGGCTCCCCTTGACCAATCCTCCACGAGACTTTTCACCCACCCGGCCTCCAAAACTCTGGAATAATTGGCTGTAAAAATCCCTCGCAAAACGAACGTCGCGAAATACGAGTGTGCGTGGTCCTGGAGCTGTGTGATGTCCAGCTAATGGGGTCTGACGGGCGTAAATTGTATAATTGGGATGACTCGAATCCAACTTTTGTCGATGAGGGTCGACACCGGTTTGAGTGAGCGCGTGGAGCCCGGCATGGAGGGAGAGTGCTTGGGCTTTGTCTGCGGTGAGGCATTCTAGTAGCGCCTGATGGAAGTACGTCGTGCGCGCCACGTCTGCTTGGGTTGCGTTGGGGGGAATGCGGCACAGTCGGTCCGCCCAGGCGACAAACATTGGCTCATTGGAAAAGCTGACGATAAAGCGTTGGAGGTCTGCTTGCGCGCTTGCACTCCTGGGCGCTGCAGTATCTGGAAAGTCTAGAGCAGAGGGATCGCCGACATGTGCACCTGCACGGACAAAGATGCTCCTCACCCCCCGAGGGTCCTCGACATAGCTGAGGAACCCGGTACGTCGCTTTACGAATAGTGTTTGGTGCTGGAGAATGTTCTCGCGATGATCACGAACCCCAACTACATCCACGTAGTATGGCCAATACCGTGGGGAGTCGACTCGAATAGATTGTAACGCCCGTACATCTGGTATGAGTGTGGGTGTCATCAAGTGATGAACGATCGGAGGCTGGCCAGCCACTTTGACTTTGACCGGCAAGTACACGGTTTCGCCAGTATCTGCGTCGCGTGCAACGAGACATCGAGGTTCAGCAGCTAGAACCCACAAGTGCCGAAGAAGTTGCAAGTGTCCTCGGTTATCAGCCGATGTGAGGGGCATACGGGGATAAAACGCTGCGATCAGACATGCGATAGATGCGTTGGACGAGCTGAGGGTATATCGACCTCCTCCGAGGAAAAGCAAGCCGAGAGCCAAGCTTGTGCACATGGGAGAACCAAACTTGAATCCGGGCCCATAACGGCCGTACGCGACGCGAAGTCGACGAAGGGTAGTAAGCTCCCCGGTCCCCGCCATGACCATCGCCAAAGCCAGCGAAAGGACATTGAGTGTTTCGCGTACTGCGCTTCGTTTGACTTGGGCCTCGTATGTAACCGCTACAATCTAGTTAGTCTATGCCTCGACCATAGATGCGATTACACTCACTCGCAGCCGTAACATGCTTGGTAAACAGGTCGAACCAATACGCAATTGTACCATACGCGCCTTCGTCCGCCGTACCCGCATACTTGAGTCCAATAGCGAAACATGCCCCAGAGATGATATGATAGTGGGCCAACTCGATCGACTCGTTGAGACTGGGATCTGCCGGCGCTCTCCCACTTTCAAGTCCACCGATATGCGGCAAACGCGCCTGGACCCAAGCGACAGAGGGGTCGATTGTGTCCCACATGATTAACGACCGGCCCAATGTTCGCATCACCAATAGGTTGGGCTGAATACGATAGAGTGCCATGGGCGTGTCGGGCAACTCGAGTAACTGGGCAATATCTGATCGTCCCGTCCGGAGATACATCAACGCCAATGCAATAGTGGCGGCTGGAGATGTAATGTTCGCGTCGAACGACGGTTTGTCGCCGGGCATGCCCAATGCCTCGCCTTGGATATAGACTCGCAACCGGGAGAGCATTTCCATATCCACCGGACTTGTCGCACGTGCGCCCGTACCAACCATGATCATTCCAAACGCCAAGGCGGCACTCACGGCGTATGCCTCAGCGTCGGGTCCATCGGTACGTCCAATTTCGCCTAGCATAACCTCGGCCATGTGTCGATGGCGGGTGCCCAAGTACAGGAGGCCGACACCAGAAATTGCCGCGGTTTGGGTTGCGTGCGGGATATTGAGTTCAGCCGCGCGGGGAGGCAGGAGCGCTGGGATGTGAACGCATAGGAGCTTGGTCGTAGCCTTGTCTCCAGAGCCCATATGAGCCGCTGCAAGACCCAATAGCACGCCCATCGAAGTGAGTTCATGCTTGGGTGTGAGATACCGGAACGTGTGCCAAGTGACCATGGAGCGCAAATGGCCAGTCAAGCCCAGGCCATACAAGAACCCGGCATGCTCGGCCGTAAGTTCGTTTGGCCGGTTGAACGCGATCCAAGAGCTGTCAACGGATCCCGATGACGGCGAGATTCGGAGCGCTGCGGCAACCCCGTTATGGAAATCGGCATATTGCTTGCAATCGGGCGGGATCCGGTTCGGCTCGAGTGTCACGGTCACGTTTTGAGGGTACACCTTGACCGAGAGCTCGAGTTTGGGGATGGTATACACATCGGTCATGACAGTCGGTACGGATCCAAAGGTATACGCCCCGCGACCAAACGCGAGCGAGAATGTGCGTTCGGCCAAGTAGTATGCAACCTGTTGGTTTTCCGCTGCTTGGTCATGCTCGCTACGATCAAGTTAACGCACTGGTACAGGGGAGGTTCTTCACCAAACGTACCTTAGCTCGGGACGATCCTTGAGCTTCACAATTACGACCTTCGATCCATTCAACATCTGTTCCACCTCGTATAGCCGTCGGTCCATCCCAAACCTCACATCCGTGAATCCTTTGAGTCCGAGTTCAGCACCACTATGCTCCCATACATGGCCCTGCGCGACGGCCTTGGCTTCGCGCTCCAGCTCGTCTACTGTCGGTCGTATGTCATCTTTTGCGTCCTACCAACGTAAATTAGTGCTACTCCAATAATATAATTATAAAACTCACCATCCTCGCTCGATGCTCGTACTCTCCACCAAATGTAAACCCACTAGCACGCCCACTCCGCATATGCGCCAAATCTCTCCGCTCGATCAGCGCGTACCCAATGGCACTCAACTCTCCCGGCGGATTCAACTGACAACTCCTCAACGCCTCACGGATAGGCGCGCCCACGCCAAGGGGCAACCGTGCAATTTCCTCAATTCCAGCGTCTTCAAGGACTCCAACGGCAGCAATGGCACGAGCGCGTTGGTCGCCCGCTGCAGGATCACATAAGACGTTGAATACATCGTTCCACAAGTGCACGTGTTCGGTAGGGTCGCGCTGGCCGTATTCAAGGGCGGGAGAGAGTTGAAACGTCCGTGCGAGTTCAGAGAGTCGCGGGAATGAGTTGCGACCGTGTGGGACTGCGAGGAGAGTGTAAAGGTGCGAGAGGATGTCGGGAGGAGCGATGATGCGTTCGTCGTGGAGATGGGATTCTGGATAGAAATGTTAAAACAGTGCTAGCTTGAAGTAGGTAGGGGCCCTACCATTCCCGATGCACCCCCTCCATGCTTCAGGTGCGTCGCAGCACACTCGACTCCAATAATCTACATAATCCGGTCGGACTCTCCGAGCGAGTTTCAACACTAGCGCGCCCATCTCGGCCAAACGGTCCATCTTGGTCACATCCGTCGCAAGCGTCTGGGCAGCAAGATGTAGCGCGAGCATCGCAGGCGCTAAATGCGGAGACGTCGGATCCGGAGTGCAACTGGCCGCAGGTGGAGCAATAGACGTTGGCTCAGGTTCGGGGAGTGCCAACCCAGCAGCCGTAAACATGTGTTCGTCTCGAATCCTGGCATGTGTGCGTGAACTCGAAAGGGCTTCCCAGGCGCCCCCCAAAGGCGCCTTGGTGTCCCGAATTTCAGATGATTTGAGGAAGACTTGACACACTGCGTCTGAAAAGCATTCGAATTCGGTCTTGTCCCCAGCTGTGGACCGCCCCCATCTAGATTCCAACCATCGTTTCCGGACGTCCCAACCTTCGTTAGCAGGTATGACCCTCGCTAGAGCCTCGAATCCGAGTTTGACGAGCCAGTCGTGGGGGGACAAGCCCAGACAAGCTCGTGTGCGCGTTCCGTCGTCGAATTCTATGGTCAGACATGATTCAACGGGATCAGACAATGCCGCAGGTTGTCGTTCTGAGGGGCGTAGTGGCGGAGACATCGGGATGTCTGAGCCGGATCGTTTGTGCGTGGGTTGGTGTGTGGAGAAGGAAACGTCCAGCTCGCGAAGGCCCCATAGCAAGACTTTGATGCTCCCCTCTGGAGTGAGGATGACGAGATCCTTTATTCCGGGACGAGTGACCGTGAGTGAGGAAGCTGCTTGGGCCGGACGTGTTCCTACGAGGCGCGAAGAAAGAGACGAGTGTTGTCGAGTAAGTGAGAGTATTTGAAGTGTATGCGAGGGAAGCAGGATCCCCAAAGACGAAATATCGTGTCGAGCGTCGAAAGGATGAACAGTAATTTTGGATGCCTGTTGCGAGCTGCGGAATATTAGTAGACAATCAAGATGTTCACTAAGATGGACCTACTCTTGATCAGACAAGTCAAGTTGTGTAACGTGTTGCAACCAGACATGCGGGCGCATACTACTATCTCCAACGCCAGCTGGTGAATCGTCCGGCTCTCCCAAAGCGCCAATATGTATCCTATCCATCGTACTCGTCAAATCGCTCCGATTCAATTGCTGCCCGAGGTGAGACAACGTCGGTCTCAGCTTAGGATCGTATCCAATCGGCTCGTCTTCCTCATCAGCCCCTAGCGGAATACGGTCCAATCGGTCACCAAGCACCCGCTCACGGGGTTTAGCCACGCGGTCAGTATCGGCGTGGAGAGTCACCGCCGGTTTGCGCGAAGCATATCTCCATATCGTGAGTCGGCGCTTTTGGTGGTTGTGCGAGACGAGCAGACGTTCAGCATCGGAGTCTGCGCTTCCTGAGACGTGGAGGACCGTGTCCGAAGGGTGGAGTCGGACCGAAGGTAGGGGTTCGACAACGGGAGGTGTGCCGGCATCGGTAAACCCACCGAGGATAGATCGTGCGCATCCGACAATTTTGAATTCATCTAGAGGGCTGGCGAGGGAGAAGAGGGTGGGGAGGAGGGGGGTGCCTAGCGTGGCGGCTTCGTCGAGCTCTTCTCGATCCTGGGCACGTTGAACCAGCAGACCGGTGGGTGAGATTTCCCATGCTCTTCGTACAAGGAACGGAAGGTGAATGGTATGTTCGATTCCGTTTCTCATTAATATTTTGGCAATGTCGCGCAGGAATACAACCAAGGCGCGGCAAGAGGTGGGAGACTGTGGGGCATTTTCGTCTTGAGGAGGGTTCGTGCGTTGTCGTTGAAGGAATTGAAAAAATGGACCAAATGTGGGGTTGTCGTCTGGAGTTGGATCTTGCTGGGGAGCATTTTGAGTGGGTAAGACATCGTCGGGGCGAAACCACGCCCAGCAGGCCCATTGAATATCTTGTTTTTCATGAGTAAAGTCCCATTGACGCCGCGGTACGCCGCCTACGCTCCATATTACGGTGCGGCCATTCCAGCATAGTTCTTCTTCGCCTTCTCCAGGGATGGGCGAGGGGCCGACAGTGCCCCGAACAGCACTGGCAGAGGATTGATTCGGCGCAAAGACATTCCTGAGACTTTTGAGAAGGTCAGATTCATCATTGTCGTCATGGCTAGTATTTTCCGAGTGCAAATGCCGAAAACAGGACAGTCCGGCCGAGAGAGGCGCGCTCTGAGGGGCGACGAAGACCGACATGGTAACGTCGAGCGTAACAGTGGAAGTGTAACCCCGCGTCAATCACGTGCTCCTGTGCACGACGCACGTGAAATGAGCAATCGCCGGTCGTCGGGAGGCAGTCGGGGTGCTGGACAACAGAATCGGGTGGAATGGAGATAAAGGATTTATGGGTAGAGACTGTGGCGGGAGTACGCAACGGGCGAGGCCGGAAGCGTGATCGGATGCAGATCGACCAGTACTAATAGAGCGCCAGTTTCCCCAGTTGGTAATCACATCTCATTGCTCTCTTATCCACCATGACTCTCAAAGCTGTTGTTCTCGGTGCTGCAGGCGGCATTGGCCAGCCTCTGTCGCTGTTGCTCAAGGCGAACCCGGCGATCACCGAGTTGGCGTTGTTTGATATCGTCAACACACCCGGTGTCGCCGCCGATCTCTCCCACATCGACACCCCCGCCGTCGTCCAGGGCTATCTTCCCCCCGATGACGGTCTCGCCAAGGCCCTCACTGGTGCCAACATTGTTGTCATTCCCGCCGGTGTTCCCCGCAAGCCCGGAGTATGTGACTTGTGTTCGATGTATGCACCTGCTAACGCGTTGCCCACAGATGACGCGCGATGATCTCTTCAAGGTAAGCAGCTCTCACATGATCTGACCCGTGCTCATGTCGTACTAGATCAATGCAGGCATCATCCGCGATCTGGCCATCGCGATTGCCACAAACGCCCCCAAGGCATTCATTCTCGTCATCTCCAGTACGTATCCATCCTTGGGGTCATTCGCACCTAACCCTCTGCAGATCCCGTCAACAGCACCGTTCCCATTGTCGCCGAAATTCTCAAGAAACACGGTGTATTCGACCCCAAGCGGTACGTAATCTTACCCGCCACATTCGTACATTCATCTCACCCCCCATAGACTTTTCGGCGTAACCACCCTCGACGTCGTCCGCGCCTCGACTTTCATCGCCACTGTCGCTGGATCCCCCTCGGCTGCGCCAACCTACACCGTCCCAGTTGTCGGTGGTCACTCGGGCGTCACCATCATTCCCTTGCTCTCCCAAGCCCAACCGGCCCTCCCATCTAGCGCATCCCAGTCGGATATTGAAGCCCTCACCAACCGTATCCAATTTGGTGGAGACGAGGTCGTCAAGGCCAAGGATGGCGCTGGTAGCGCAACCCTCAGCATGGCCTATGCCGCCGCCGAGTTTACCAACGCCGTTCTCAAGGGCCTCAAGGGTGAAGACGTCACCGTTCCTAGCTACGTCCACTTGAGTGCCGATCCCGAGGGCGGCAAGGCCCTCACGGCTGAAATTGGTGCTGAGCTGCAGTACTTTTCGACTCGCGTCAAGTTGGGGGTGAGTCTTCTATCTCGGAGAATTTGATCTTTGATTGACATCTGTGGGGTCGTAGCCAAACGGTGTGGAGAAGATTCACCCTCTTGGCAAATTGACCGAGTACGAGTCTGGCCTGGTCAAGGCTGCCATTTCTGAGCTCGACGGCAACATTACCAAGGTGCGTGGTATGAGCTCGGGTATTGAATTGAACTGATCAATGCGTTGTAGGGTGTGTCGTTTGTCGAGTCCTCTAAGCTCTAGTTCTACCTATTAGATTTGATGTATTCCTAAAAGTGGATTTGAAGAATATAATATAAGCTTATAGAAATGTTATTTACTCGAGTACTAGTGTTGCTAGTTGTCTAGATCTGTTCAAACCTCGAGATCTGCAGAATCTCTCGGACATCAGATGAGTCTCGGCCAATCGGCTCGCTTCCATTGAAGGTCTAGGCGCATACACCGACAAGGGCCCTTCAAGTTTGCAAGAGCATCCAACGGCAAAACATAATCCCGACTTTATGAGTTCCCACAGCCAGTGTTCATCAACCGCACTTGCCGTCCTCCGTTTGATTACTGCTGCCTGGGTCGGTCCGCTTATCTGGCGATGCGCCTTCATACTCATGGAGAGGCCGGGGGAGGACTGAAACCAAACCGGCTTAACAGAACGATTAGCTATGGCATCCCTGCTCTGAACGGAAAGGGTGAGCGTATCATCTGGCTGATACTAGCTGTTGTCCTCCCTGTGTATATTGGAGCGCCAGTACTGACGGGTTCGATCACCTGGGTCTCGTACAATCAACAGACCGAATGATCCACAGATTCTGTAATAAGCGTACCTGCGGTCACCGACCCATTCAATTGGAGAGAGTGGAACAGGTACACTCCCAGTCGAGATAGTACTTGCTTACAGGCTGCGGGACTCGCATCTATCGCTTGGGGACAAGACTCACAAGGCGGCGGCTTCTCAGGCGCTATGAAACGTGTTTTGCCTTCCGCTTCCCAACTGGAAATCAATAGTACTCTTTCAAACGTAACCCTGCCGTATTTCTCAGTTACAAGAGTAGAGTGGGTTGAAGATCGCAAGCCACGCTCGCACTCAACCAGCCAAACATGAGTGTCCTGGTATGTTCTAGCATCAAATTGTATAGTGTCATCGAATGCCCTCTCATGGCAGTGGGTAGCCTTACTTTAATTCCAGATATGCCCTCGGGTTGGACGAATTGAACCTTCCCCCCTCCGTTGACAACCTAGGAGACTCGCCTGATGGTTCTGTATACATACTGGAGATGCAACGAGAGCTATTCTTTCCCGCCCCTTGCAACTGTAGGGTCATATCCAGAGGCAGCTCGTGGCGATTGCTGGCCGATGCTTGGGTTACATACACAGCGGGCGCGGGCATATGCACTAACTGTCGGCTATCCTCATACGCCACGGTTCAAAACAACAAGGAGGTCTCAGTAATAGAGGAATCTGTGGCAAGCTCTGCTCTGCTCATGATGTTAACTGTTATTAGCATGATGGCCGCGATGAACACACCAGCATTCTCCCTTCGAGGGAATATCTGCGAGTATATCATCCAACTGCTGAGCCGCTCTATGCCTTATCTTGGGACGCTCTGACTGATTGGATGGGTGTACTGCAACCTACCCTCAGCACAACTTATAATGCTACAATTCCCTCATCGCAAGCTTTGGTGAACTCAAAACGGATTTACCTCTAGTTTGGTATACAGCTTCTTATTACTTTATTTTGCATTAACTTCGTCTGCATATAGACGAAGTCAGTGCGGCCGGAGTGGGCCCCTGCGCAAGCTGGAATACGATGGAAACCGCCTTCAAGTTAACGTCATTTAAAGCCAGAGTCTATAGCGCAGGATTTCCCAAGCATACATGACATACCAACGTCCGGATACCCAGCGCCCAACGGCTTGGGCGATTCAGACTACTTTGTTTTGCACTACTGTTCCGATTCGGGCAACTGTGCAGTCGCAGCATTTGCGATTCTTCATTTATGCCTAAACCCTCCCTCCGTAGCTATGCGTTGGGCTTGTATCTCCACCATGAAACCGCTTAATCTTTTGCAGTCAGAGCCTCTTGTCGTTCGGCTGGTAAAATGCGCAACACATCACAAGTGCATAAATCGACGACCTTACTCGCGTCTATAATAATGCCAGAAGTAGTGATATCCAAGGGTCTACGTACAACATGTCATCACTCTCATAGACCGAATTGTTTAGTTTTTGAAAGAGAAAGCAACAGGTCTCAGGAGTAACAGGACGGGCAATGTCCAGGCCTTCCCTCGACCCCACTGGGCTGAATATTTTGCCTTCTGCGACTTGTAGACGGGCCGAAAGAAATGTAACCAACCGCTCGCATTGCCAGTCTTTAATAGTAATGGAAAAAAACCTCATCCACGAAATAAAACCCCCAACTCTCCATTAAATTGCCATCCGAACAGGCACAAGATCCCTTTCGGGCTTAATAATCATTATTTCTTGGACGTACCAACCCCGTTTCTCTCTTATGCCCCACGTTCGGCGCCCCATTCATTATCTCGTTCTCCGCTCCTATCTTGTCGTCATCTAGGCTGACCAAATGAATTGGCGCTGCAGAGTAAGGAGGTAGCTCCTCGGTAGGTTTACCATCCATTGATTCCAGGTTCTTTTGTGCGGATGCCTTTTCGGTGGTTTCCGCGCCTGCGACGTCGCCACCATTATCGCTATTGCCATCGTCTTCCCCTGGAACGCCTGCTTGACCCTCCCCGTCATTGTTCCCTCCACCTCCACCTCCACCCGTAGCAGCAGCGGTCCCCCCCGCGCTCACAGCAGCTACGACAGCAGGTACAACAGTTCCGGTCGCTCCAATGGACTGCATGATGGCGAAAGCACTTCCAGCGCCGACTGAACCGCCATAAAATACAGATTGAATAGTAGCTGCTATAGAACCTGTTGAACATCGTTAGCACCAACTGGGGAGAGATGGGGAACATCCCGGGAGTAACGGCCGGTTTACGAGACAAATGGAGGTCTAGATGTTCAAACATACCAGCTGCAACGCCAGCACCTGTAAATCCTAGCAGCGGAGGAGTGACAAAAACGGCTGCACCAACTCCTACACCAATTGCGCCAGCTCTAGCAACACTCCGGACGGGGCAGGAAGATTCTCCACAGCTTGACGGGCTGCGCGAACCCCTACAAAGCGTGTCTCAGCAACCAGCGCTCAGTAATGATTACGCGAGGCATTTATCTCACTAGGATCATTGGATAATTGTTGAACCAGTTATTCATAGTGTCGGAAAGGCCGTGGTGGTGGGCTAGCGGATAGCCACCGAAGGATGTTTGCCACAGAACACAAGCAGCGACAAATCTAGGGTCCGCCACATTCCTTTGAATCGGTGGGGCGCCTTACATATTATATTACCAACGAGTCCTAGGCAATGTTGTGACTCGTCTTCCTAAGCTCTAAAATGTTTAATTAGTCCGGAATGTGACTCTGAGACGCATGGAAAGAAATATTGCAATCATAAGGCCAGGCAACGTAAATATAATAACGCAACGCAACACGGGACCGGTAACAGTTCAACAGTATGTATATTGCAGGCGGAAATTCCTATGATTACATCCTTGTATGCGCTACATTTGATGTACTTTTTTACGATTAACGTGCTGCCTGGAAGCGTTTGGCCGCCTCCCGGAAGTTAATCACGTTCCAAATTGCTTTGAGATACTAAATCCAAGAGTGAGCGAAAGCGAGAGTTTTATAGTGAACTAGCTTACATCAGGTTTGACGTTCTTGTACTGAAGGTAAAACGCCTGTAAAATTGACGTTAGATGTTATGCACACTATAGCAAAAGTTATGTACATACGTGCTCCCAAATGTCAATCCCAATGATTGGGGTATAAGGAGCTGAAGCGAGTTGACTCAGCCGAGAATATCGGGAAAGAATACAGTGTCACATACGGAGTACCGGATCCTGATTCGGGGTGGTCACAATCTCAAGTTTCTTCGTAGTCGTGTTGTATGTCTAAATGAACGCGTCATGACAGCGGCAATAGATGGTCATCAATGGTCCTTACAAGCCATCCCCATCCGCTGCCCTGAATCGCGGCAGTCTTGGTGTTGAACTCGCTGATCATCGCGTCAACGCTCCCAAAGTCCTTCTCGATTGCCGATTTGAAGTCCCCGTTTTCCAACTTGGTCTCAGGTGCCTTGTTGGGTGCCAAATTCTTCCAAAATAGAGAGTGGTTGATATGCCCACCGCCATTAAACTTGAGAGCAGCCTGCAGTGCGATCTGCTCCTTGGGCGAAGGTGCTTTAGCGTATGATTCTTCGGCGGCGTTCAACCCATTGACATAGGTCTGGTGATGTTTCTTGTGGTGAAGGGTCATTATCTCCTCGGAGATGTGAGGCTCAAGTGCCTGCGTTCCCGGATTAATAACATAACATTCACATGAGATTTCGGTCGGCTCACATTATAGGGGTATGGTAGGTCTGGTAGTTTGTGGACAGATGCGGCGGCGGACGCAGAAAAGGCACGGCGTGCCGGGGCACGAAGAGCAGTGCGAGCAATGGAGAACATGGTGGTAGAGTAGACGAGCGATCACAATGACGTTAGAGATGGATGACTAATATGGGAAGATCACGCAAAGCGGACTCGGATCCGCCAATTTGTCAGACGTAAATTCTGGCTAGATGGTTCCTTCAACCAAGTCATCACAGGCATCATTACTTGATCCTCTGGGTTCATCCCCAAGTCTAGTGTTACTCGAATATGATCTCGCGTCCCCATTCACACCGATTCTTCAACAGATTGTGCGAGATCTGTTGACGAGGTGAGTGGTGTTCGAGGATGATTCACACAGCTATGACCAACGGGTGAAGCAAATAGCCAGACACAAATTATATTCGTGTCACTACTATTACCGACCGAGCAATATTTGGGATCCCTGGGCTCGGAGCTTCTGCATTCGCTGGACTATACCAGTGCCGTCCCAGGATACACCGAGAGCCCTGAGATAGATATACTCTCTGACGTTGCTGCCCAGTTATCCTTGTGTGAGTGTGATTATAGAAATACTTCTCGAGCTAGACTCATAGTTTACAGTTCCCAAAGGGCCGGTAGCATTAGTTGTGGACTCCGTGGATACAGTGCTCGCCGATTCCGGGTCCAATGCAGATACAGTGAACCTTTTATCTCGGCTATTTGGACATGTTGCCCATCATTCGAGCTCTTCAAGAGTGATACTTCCAATCAGGTCACAGTCTTCTATACTCTCAGCTCTGGTATCGACGTCCTTCCGTGCGAGATACAAATCCCTGCCCTCGCCTGTACATCCTCTGATCCACCTTACCTTACACCCACTGGTACTTCTCTCCCACCTCGTAAAACAATACCATTTGTCACTTCCGCCAGTCGACACCCCTCCCGAACCTTCCACTGCCCGATTTTGGTCAGTTTTCGCTCCGGTCGCTCGCCGCAGTACAGGCGAACAGCTTGTCATGGCCGCTAGTATGGACGAAATGAACGATTCGAGGGATAGGGACCAAAATGCCGGCCTCGTTGAACTCAAAACTCGCTCACGAGCAGGAGGACAGAAGGGTGTACGGATTGTTTTGCGAGGTTGGCGGTATGACCATGCTTATGAAGGGATCGTGTGGTGTGGATGGAGTGACATCCCCATGTTGCAAGCGCACACCACACAAAATCCGATGGTAAGTGCGATGTTGCCAAGGTGCTTTGATTGGATACTGAGAAACAGTAGGATTCGACGAGTACTTCGACTGCGATGGGTGATGTATCATTCAACCTTCAATTGTCGGACGCGCAACAGCAAGCTCGTGCCAATGTACCTTTGCCGTACACCAATGAGAGCAAATGTACGATACCGATTGTCGACGTGTACGATTACTAACTCCTTCCTTCATCAGCAAACGAAGGGGAGATTATTTACATCCCCGACCAGGCAGACGACTTTGACGACGATGATCCAGATGATGATTTGTATATATAAATATTATAAATGTGGATAAGGAATTCAAATAAACTAGGATGGTATGCTAAGAACGTCAAGCACCATTACATCCTGTGTGCATATACGCGGGCGGAGAGTAATCCTTTTACGGCTTATAGTGGTTATGTCATCCGGAGGGACGCGCCGCGGAGGATGAGTGAGGCGCGGAAGACACAGCCTCACAGGAGCATCGCGCCTAAGATGAGGTCATAAGGTTGCCCTTGCTCCCACTTACCCACCACCACTCGACTTATTCAACACAAATTAAATCATGTCTGCCCCCGCTGATGCCGGAGCTGCCGTTCCGCAAGCCCAGAAGGGTACCTGGTGAGTGCAGGATTAATATCCGGCAGCTGGCACTCTCATTCACGTTTTCACGCATCCAGGACTTCGTTCGTCAAGTCGTAAGTGGGTTCTTTATCGTGTCCGACGAACTTGAACAAGGATGTTGCGTTTGTAGCCTCGCGTCCTTCTCTGGGGATCTCTCGTCTATGACTGCTCCCCCGTTCATTCTTTCCCCCGTTTCACTGACTGAGTTCCCTGGTATGTGCTGTTGGCACACTACACGCGCATTCTTACTGAGAGCTGAATTCGTAGCTTACTGGAGTGAGCGTCCGGAGCTATTTTCAGCGATTGCGGATGCCAAAACCGAGGAAGACCGCGCCAAGGCTGTCCTGAAATGGTTTATTGTACGTGATCTATTCGCTGCGCAGATGATTCAGTCTCTGAGTAGCAACATCGACGATAGTCCACGCTCAAGGGTCAGTACACATCTCGAAATGAGACGATGGGATCGGAGAAAAAGCCCCTGAACCCCGTCCTCGGCGAGTATGTTGGCTATTTTGAGATTGTATCCCGAACCTCGGCTGACCGGGCCCACCAGGCTCTTTTATGGTCAATGGCCTGACAAGAACGGTCGTGGCAAACAAACCATTGTCGTCGAGCAAGTCTCCCACCATCCGCCTATTGTGCGTATCTATGATCCAAATATGTGAATGCCACCACCTAACATATTGCCGATCTAGACTGCCTACTATCTCGCCAATGAGTCCAAGGGCCTCTCGCTCCAAGGCCACAACGCGCAGAAGACCTCTTTTAGCTCTGGTGCTATAATTGTCCGACAAGTTGGCCACGCCACCCTAACACTCAAGCTCCCATCCGGGGCAACCGAGAAATATCTTGTGACCCTGCCAAAGCTCCGGATCGACGGCATTTGGTATGGTAGCCCATATATCGAACTCACCGATACCTCGCACATCGCGAGCAGCACTGGCTATCTTGCCACCATCAAATACGAGGGCAAAGGCTACTTTTCTGGAAAGGCCCATACTTACAAGGCTACACTCGCGGGACCCGATGGAAGCACAGTCGATACCTATGAAGGTCAATGGGATTCGACCTCGCATGCCAAGTCCAACAAGAACATGGCGTTCACAGACGTTACTGGACAAAAGGAGGAGGTCACCGTTGGCTCTGTTGACGACATGAACGAATGGGAGACCCGAAAACTCTGGCGTCACGTCGCCAAGGGGATCCGGGAGGGAGATTTCGAAGCCGCCAGCAAAGACAAGAGCAGAATTGAGAATGAGCAGCGGCAGAGACGCAAGGATGAGGCAGCGGCCGGTACCCCATGGGAACTTAAACACTTTGTTCACGTTGAGAGTGACCCAGATTGTGAGTATTTTCGGCATTGAATCGTGGCGTTCACCAATACTTACTCTGTACTCTAGACGAATCTCTTGGTAAATTGTTCGGTGCGGTTCCACCAACCGAGGATGTCTATGTCTTCAAGCACAATGGCCCAGCGTTGTAAACTTGGATCGTTACTTGCGGGCGACCCATGATTTGTGCCGTAGATGTTTGTTGAGGATATAATGACCATTTAAGTTCAATACATGTATATTTAACGTGCCTCAGTCGAGACTCGTGGTCGCTTCGATCACGAACCTATCAGGTCGAGCAATCACAGGCCTAAATATGTATAAATACACAGGTGGCTCTCACTTCGAAGGCCAAGCCGCCCACAGCAATTTCTGAACCCGTCCACAATATTCATATCCATTCAAGAATTGTCAACCAGAGCACTTGTGACGTATGGTGGGGGCTTTAATAGTGGTGTTCCCAGCAATTTGTCTGCTAATGTGTTGTCACAGAAAGGCGATAGCAATGAGGCGCAACAGATAGGTGCGCCAGAGGACTGGGAGAGTGACGCTGGATCCAGAAAACAGGATTCTTCTGAAAACGCTGTCCTACTTCCGCCTTCCAAACGAGCGAGGAAGGAAAAATACGCCAACTATGTGCCTGAGGAGGAGACCATCCGCAATGATTACTCCCAGAGATACGTCGACGGCGGAGAATGGCCACAAAATTGGGTTTTGGGTGCAAAGCTGGAGCAGAGATTCGAAGAGTGAGTGTATACACATGTTGTTAGTCCACTCCGAACTCAGTCAACA
This sequence comes from Ceratobasidium sp. AG-K, assembly GCA_037039685.1. Classification (NCBI taxonomy): domain Eukaryota; kingdom Fungi; phylum Basidiomycota; class Agaricomycetes; order Cantharellales; family Ceratobasidiaceae; genus Ceratobasidium; species Ceratobasidium sp. AG-K. The sequence continues at coordinate 2,009,870 of JAWNGF010000007.1, read as the reverse complement.
GGTATCCCAAGCAACGGCGACTGCTAGAGCTCAAGCGTGCCGCTGTGTCTGCTCACGCACATGCGCCAACGTACCTCCAGTCAAATGACCTCGCCTCTCTAGTCGAATCGCAGACCAAGTTTGACGTGATCTTGCTCGATCCGCCAGTCAGCGAGGGAACCGACTCGAACAAGGATTTTACGTGGAACGACGTCCAGGCGATGCCGATCCCCGCTCTCGCCGCCGAACCTAGTTTTATCTTCATGTGGGTTGGAAGTGGGGCTGGTGATGGGCTTGAGCGTGGTCGAGAGGTTCTCGCGCGATGGGGGTTCAGGCGGTGCGAGGATGTGGTTTGGGTCAAGACCAACAATAATGACATTCGAGGTCCCGGGGTGAGTGGTGGTTTCGTGGAAGGTTGGCTGGGATTGATTTGAGATAGGGCGACCCTCCGACTACGTCCTTGCTTACAAGGACAAAGCAGCACTGTTTAATGGGTATCAAAGGAACGGTACGAAGATCGACCGACAACTGGTTTGTCCACTGCAATATCGGCATGTTCTTATCCATACTCGTGTTTTCTTTTGCTAACAACCGAGATATAGACACTGATGTGATTATATGGGACGGTGACCCAACAGGCAAGTCATCCTCACGAGTAGTGTGGCATCAACTTATTCCGTTAACCAGACCCAACCCGAAAGCCACCAGAGATGTATTCGCTAATCGAAAACTTCTGCCTTGGCACACGTCGACTCGAAATTTTCGGCAAATTGTCATCGCTAAGGCGTGGATGGGTGACTGCACTAGCTGCCAATGCTGGCACACCCTCAAGCTCTAAGGAGCTTAACTCCACTAGTAACGACATGGACACAAACCTCGTGCCCCTACCGTGGGACAAGGCAACTTGGGAAGCCGACCTGCATCGCGAAAATGGGAAATACGTCGTTCCAAGCTCGCAAGGTAGGCACCTGTCGTCATTTGGATCTACCCCTGTGGGTTTACAGGTAATTCTTGCCCAATGTAGAGATCGACATTCTGCGTCCAAAATCGCCTCAACGCGGCCCACCGAACAACGCGAATATGCCGAACGTCAAAACGCCTTTTCCCCCTTCCATGCATACACCGTCCCCTCATCCACCCAACTCAAACAATATGCTTGGGAAGCCATTACACATGGGATTTCAGCGACCGCATTCGATGCCCAACCAACCAGGTGGCATGGGCCCGGGCATGGGTATGCCAATGGGTATGCCAATGGGCGTAGGCATGCGTATGGGCGAATTTGGATTTGGTGGCGTACCAAACATGATGCTGGGCCCTCAAGCCATGAACGTAAACGGCATGATGCCTAATCCGAACGGAATGATGGGCAATAATATGTTTGGGATGGGAGGGATGCCTGTTGGGGTCGGAATGCCCGGCCAGCAAATGATGTTCAACCAGAATTTCGCGCCTGGCCATGGACCTGGTGCTGGATTTGACGCCGGAGGGAATATGGGAGGGAATATGCCATTCGAAATGGGAGGTGGGCCTGGACACGGAGGTGGTCAGCCCTGGTGGGATGGCAATCAGCGCGGTGCTTTCCAGGGTGGGAACCAGCGTCCCGGCCAAGAGGGGATGATGCAACAGCAGATGGGAGTTTTCATGAACAATATGATGGGGAACGTTCAGCTCCCACCTGGGTTCGACGGGGGCATGAACCGCGGTTTCTAGTCTCGCTATCCGTATTTGTTCAACAGACCCCGGTGTTTCGTTTTCCAGCTGTATGATCTAGGAGAAATGGACCTCGTATTTGCATGCAATTCTTATATAATCGAAACTACTAGTAATGAGAATAGAGCCGAGAGCGTTCAACTTCCAAGACCCAGGCGGTAACAAATGGAGCATGCGATATCGCTACTCGTACATGTCCTCCGCGCTTTGTCGCGCCAGCCTCCGGACCCTCTTGCGGTAGTTTACGATGTCGTTACGGACTTGGACCTAGATCGAATGAATTAAGGTACCGTAATAAATGCAACTCCAAGGGCGCTCACCGCAGCGTCTACGTTGGCAGGGCTGTCTGTGCTTGGAGTGTCAGAGCTCAGCAATGAAATAACGCTTAGAAGCTGTATACATGCGCATCAGCATCGTTTCTTGGTTCGTTGTAGTGCAAACTTACAATCGATGTGACTGTATGAACCGGCATCCAGCGCTCGCCAGCCTGCTCAAAGCCATACTGATCATCACCAGGCGCGTGCTAAGTGTCGAGAGTTAGTGTTTGTGCGCATGTGACCCAACCGTAAGCTCAGTTACCAGAATGGAAATGCAAACTCTGCCGTCGGGATAAACTGGAGTAAGGCATGATGAGCAGATGGTCTGATATGGCGCATTGAGTGGACATACTGTTCGGGTGCCACATGGGAGTGACGAATCGCATCTCAGGTGGGTAGAGAGGGAAGTTCTAAGGTAATGGATGAGTGACGGGAAATCATAGTCCGATGGACATACCTCTGGAAAAGTGAGCCTAGCTTTGAAAAATCCGCCTTCGCTGAAGGACATTATCAGTTCAGTTGGGTTCTAATAGTAGCCTCTGTACGTACTACAACGTGTCGGCAGGGCTGATAACCGTCGACGTCAGCATAACTGATAACGCAGCACTTCAATTTGACCCACCCAATGATCATAACCTCCCATTCTAGTAGATTGCTTTCGTCGACAAGACCTGTGGCGCAGCGTTAGCCAGAGTCCATGCAGAACCCACCAGCACTTGCCTGCCGAGAATCCCTCTACCGGATTTTTGTTAAGTTCTTTCCGTTGATGAACCAAATCAGCCATAGTTTGTACATGAAAATCATAAAAGTTGCATACCCATCAATTGTCGCTTCAACAGCAAGCTAGGGCCACCAGAGCCGCTTGGAGTTCCGGGCTTAGAGCCGGATGGTGTAATAGAAGGAGTAGGCATACTAGAGCTCATTCTGTGGCGGTCCTCGTAGATCAAACTAGCAGTGAGAGTATCGGGGGAGGATTCGGGCGTGGGGTAGTCGCGCCAGTCGCACGTGACTTTATATCAGTCATGCCCAAACTGGGGTGCTTAGTCAGTAGGGCGTGGCGTGAATTGGAATGCCGTCGAGCTGTTCACGACGAGGTATCATGGCAAGTAGTAGTCGCAACCATCCTGCATAAAAATATGGTACCAAGCAAGACATGCCGAAATATCTAATATTTCATGGGTGTATGCGATAAGACCATCCTCACACCCAAAGACTACCAGATGTATGCACGAACAAAACCCAGAAACACTCTCGTCCCACGTGTCTGCTTCTGGAACTGTATCAGGGCCAATCACGTCTCCTACAGCTGCTTTCTGGATAGTAGAAAATTGGAGGGTGGAAACCAAAAGGAACAGTTACTTGGAGAGTCCGTGAATACAAATCAAGTGCCAGCAATCTGATTTGTTGTGCGTTGGAGATAAACAACTAATCAATGATTAGGCAAGCTTAACTTGCTTACCTTCAGACTTGATTCCTCTGCCGACTCCTCATATTTTCTCAATTTGGGCCGAAACAACCCATTTCGTGTTTGAGGCCCGCGCTAATAGATCGCCTGCGCCTAATTTAGTACTTTTGCTACGTCAAGATAAGGTATCACGTAGGTCTTTGTTCGGTCTCAAACAATCCACCACGTATCGGCTTCAAGGACATGAGTTAGTTTGCAAATGGCCATCTAAATTAAACCCTGACCCTCCCTTTGTGCTGCGCTCTTTGAGCTCGTTCATTTGGTCTCGATTCCTATATCTTGCTCATCGGGAGGCTTCACTTCGTCATTAATACTATTCCCTCCTGTGTCCCCTATCATGAGAGCCGAGCTCCCTGTCATTAGTTTCATTTGCACCATACTTGTTCTCATTCCTTTACCGTGGCACTGGCGGGCGCGTAATGTCAGTACTCTCTCGGTCATTGTTTGGCTATGCCTATGCAATGTCACCCGCGGGGTCAACTCAATCATCTGGGCTGGTAATGTGGTTGTGAAATACCCAGTCTGGTGCGATATTAGTGAGTCTCGTTCCGTGTTGCAAAAGTCCTACGACTGACCTGCGTCAAGCCACAAAATTCATCATTGGTGCAAACATTGGTCTTCCAGCCGCGATTGTGTGTATTTGTCGCTTCCTTGCGCAGGTGGCTTCCCCTCGCTATAAGATTCCAAACGCCAGTGACAAGCGACGCCGCATGATATTCGAGCTCTTTATGTGTGTGGCGTTGCCCATCATCATCATGGCTCTGCGTGAGTTTACTGTCCAGTAGTCCAGACGTTGACTGCTGATTCAACGAGTATAGATTATGTGGTTCAAGGCCATCGTTTTGATATTCTCGAAGACTTCGGATGCATTCCAGTGCGGGATTTTCTTTGCTCAACACCTAAGTGCTAATTAGTACTACGTGATAGACTACATATGTTTCCATCCCTGCCTTGTTCATTATCTACCTTCCACCGCTTGTTGTCTCTCTGATTGCGTTAGTATATGCAGGTACGCATTTTTTTGGCTTACTGTATTCTGTTAATCTGTGTTGACACTCTCGGTAGGTACTGCGCTGCGTTGGTTTATTCATCGCCGTGCGCAGTTTCGGGCTGTGCTACAGTCTTCGCACTCGGGTCTCAGTACTAGCCGATACCTACGTCTCATTGCTCTTTCCATCACCGAGATGATATTCGCGACGGCCATGACACTCTTTGTCTTGATTATTACACTTGAAACCGGAGGCCTCCGCCCGTGGGTTTCTTGGGAATTTGTCCATGAGGATTGGATGTCCGTCGGCCAGATGGCTAGGATCCTAGTCCCACAGTACATCTTGGATAGGCACCTTCTGGTCTGGTACATTATCCCACTAACTTCGGTCATTTTCTTCGCATTTTTTGGGTTCGGACAAGAAGCTAAAGCAGAGTACATCAAACTGTTCCGCTCAATTAAGGTCCGAGTCTTTCGCATTAGACCTGAGCATCCTCCAGTGCTACCAATAACGTATGTATATGGTACTGGCGGAGTTTTACGAACTGACATTCTCTAGCATGCATAATCGCATTTCAACCTTCAGTTTAGCAACGAACATTCCCAATGTAATCATGTTGGAGGCCGAGACCACAAGGTCCGAAGCGGAAAAGTGGGTTAATGCACCATCTTCCACAAGTATTGCCTCTCGCCCTTCAGCCCCTTCTCAGGATAGAGGGATGGCCGCGATATCTGCCAGTGTATGCCCTTCAATTAATTTCGATACCCGCATTTATTGACTGCATTTGATCCAGTCGCACCCATAGATCCGAATAATTTCACTTACCCCCCTTCAGAGATTCTTCTTCACCGATTCTTTGCTCCGCTCCTGTATTCCACATCACGCATTTTACATCAGTTCTGCTGCATCCATTTTGTCGCTTCTTTCTTTCAGAGACAAATTCCTGATTTGGCTATCTTGGCGACTACTTATTCGTACCATCTCTTGATAATTGCATGAGCGTCAAACCCTTCAGTAGCGATAAATTTACATTTTTATCGGCCGACAATTGATTTTCCGTCCGTCACCCCTGCCAACACTCCTTCCTCAGATCCAGTAAATGTAAATCCCTTCATATGAGTATGCTTTACAATAGAAATATCGTTTGTGGGTTTATAAATATTCAGAATCTCCTTTTTGTTATCTGTACAGACGGGCTGGATTGTATTGGCCGTGCTGGAAGTTTAAGCGGAACGAGGGCTAAAGTGATTAGCGGGACGCAAACATTTGTTGAGGCCGCAAGGGCCGAGTCGTCTTAGGAGTAGTAAAATCGTGTGCTTGCTGGACTATCCCATCATCATTTCGATAGACGCTCCTTTTCTCCGCGGTTGATCTATCTGTTCTGCCCTTTATCCCACCCACATGATGAGCACTGCTAAATAGTTCACGACACACACGGATAAAACAGTTTGAACCATAAAACGCATCCCACGATCGAGCCTAGCCCCTTACGCCCCTTGCTTCGCTTTGAACAGCAACAATGGGGCAAGCCCAGTCAAGTCGCAACCCTTCGCCAAAAACTCGTGCTGTTCAAACCGGATTAATCAAATGTTACTCTTCAACAAAAGGACAAAGAGTGATTCTTACCTGGAGTAGCTCCTCTGCTGTTGCTCGGCTCTTGACATCGACGCACAAGCACACGCTCAAGAAGCTCTTCAGCTCCCGACTTAAGGTCTCTGGCTTCTTTAGTGTTGGAGTTCCGTTGGTCGCGATCAGATACAACGCCTTGAGTGGCTCCTCATCCAGGTATGGTGGCTCGTTTTCAATCATTTCGATTGCCATGATACCCAACGACCAGATGTCGACCTTGGCGCCGTACTCCTTTTGCTTCACTACTTCCGGGGCCATCCAATAGGGTGTCCCCACCATCGTTGCACGCTTGGATTTCTGCTCGGTGAGTTTGGCGCAGAAACCAAAGTCGGCTATTGAGCAATCACAACTTAGTTAATAGGAGGAACTTGGAGCGTAAGCGGACTTACTAATCTTGACGTGCCCAGCGGCGTCAAGTAGAACATTGTCCGATTTGATATCTCGGTGGATGATTTTCTGATTGTGCAAATGACCGAGACCTTTGCAGGTCTAAATTGACTATTAGCTGCTGCAAAAAAACTGGTCAATCAGCGAGCTCACCTCGAAGCAAATGCTAGATATCTGGTCTTCCGCCAACGTATTGTTCTCAATGACGTCGGTCAATGCCCCTCCTTCCATGTACTCCATCACCACCCAAAGATCCGTCCTGAGAAGATACGACTCCAAAAAGTTGACAATGTTCGGGTGTCGAGACTCTTTCATGACGAGAATCTCGTTCACAATCAGTTCCTTCCGAGGCTGCTGCGTGAGGTCCATCTGCTTGATCGCGACCTTTTGTCCATCGGACAGCTTTTTGGCTACGAAAACATGGCCGGATGCGCTGTTGCAGGATCAGAATAACCTGGGTAGATGGGCGATGACCAAGAGACTCACCCTTGGCCTACTTTTCGTATTGTGCTGTACAACGCTTTGGGGTCGTCCTTGCTGACTACACTCCGCAATTTATCCATAATCTGAGCCTCGGTCATTGTACTAATACGTCGCTCAGCCGCCGTTGCAGCTGGCTTGGGCTTGTTGGTCCCTTCAAGCGCGGCAGCCGCTGCTGCAGTCCCGGTTAACGCAGGTTGCTCCTCCTTCTCGGCGGGGGCGGACGGCGGTGGGGGAGGTGGCCTAGCAGCCTTGAGCTGCTTAGGCGGTTCTGCAGACAACAGACATTTCTGTGAGGTCGGGCCCTTGTTTATCGTGGCATTTCACAAACCTTGCTTAACCTGGGGTGGAACGGGTGCCTCTGGCTGGGCACCGAGAGACAGGTCTTCAACGCCTGTACTCAATCCAGTTTGATCGACCTGGTCATTGCTTTGCTGTGGTCGGTATCGTTCCTGGAGAGCCGGAGTGGGCACCGGTGGATTTGATGTGGTTACAGGTGATTGTTGATTTAGTTGCTGAGACGAAGCAGATGGCTTGATCTGGGGCCGACGAGTGTCGTTTGGTGGACGGGTGTTGCTCTGGGATGGCCGGGAAGGTGCAGGAGAAGAGGAGGCGCCACTGGTGGGTTGGTTTCGAGCTTGGGATGGGCCACCCAAGGGGGTTACAGCACCAGCTAGACCAGTCCCTGCCTGGAAACGAGGCGGACCAACCGAACTCTCGTGGGATCCCATGGTAGGATTCATTCTCGATGAAGCCATTCCCGTCATTTCTTCATTTTCACGCTTTTGGTGGTCGGTGTAGAATTCAAGCACCTCCAGGACAGCCTGAGGGTTCTTTGCATAGTCTTCGCGAGTGATTGCGGAAGAGGTGAGTAGTTTCGTCCATTGCTCGGGCAAACCCTGTGTTTCGGGTTAAACTGTCTCTGCCCTTGACGAAAATGTACCACGTACAGTAAATGCCCCGCTAACGGGGTCGAACCCGACATGGATCTTGTGAACAAAGTTAGTGGGATTGCTTACACCCATCAGAGGTGATCGGTTATAGATTTCGTCCTTGAGAATTGTTAAATCCTGTTAAAAAAAGGAGCAGTAAAAAACAGACCTGCCAACTATACAATTCGGCATCGCTCTTCAGGCTAAGCCACAACTTCTTATCTTTCGTCGCGATGTAAAGACAGTATCGCTTCAAATCTGTCCTCTCAATTGCCGAGATGTCGCGTAACCAGAGCAATGTAGAGCTAGATGATGACTGAAAACGCTCTGGGTTCGATATGTAACGCGAACGACAGCAATGCATACCTCGTTCTTGTGAAAACTCAGAGTTTGCTCTTTCAATACCATCCATTTCCTGCTCCAGATCCAGCTAGTCAATCCCTCCTCCTTTACGCTAACCTCGCCACTCTTTACTATGCTGTTGCTAGAGATATTGGAGCCGTTGCCGACCGGGGCTGCACCAACACCACCGTACGAGTTGTTCAATGGGATAGGTGGAGCGGCCCGAGAGGCAGAAAGTGGTGTCTTGTACGAGTCGTAGCTCATGTTGTCGACAGAGGTCCGGAACGTATCGCCAGTGTCGTCGCTGTGAGGGTCGGGGTCACGTTTGATGTTCACCAGCGTCCAAGAGTCAGAGGTCGGGACCCTGAGACCCCGCGACAACTGATGCATTACCTAATGAGTGCCCAAGCCAACCAAACAAAAGGTCAACCTCAGAGTTCGCTACGTATGCTCTCTAGGCTGAGCGATGTTGTTCGAGTTGTCTTTACGTGGTTATCGATGAGACCGAACCGGAATCTCATATCTAGGGGGCACGTTCTGATGAATCGCCTATTTCGGAAGCGCTCCAGGGCTCCTTTCTCAGCAGAATACCCCGACGTGCACATGTGCAGGTACTCAGGCTCATGGGTCGATACCTTGGAACTTGTCGACAATATTCGGAATTGTGGGCCTGAACGAAAGTGCTTCCCAAATGCTTCAAACCGTTTCTCGGACAGGACAGAGTGGTGACTGATTCACAGAAGGTGCAACATGGGAGCATAGCACCCATCAGGTTTGGAAAAGCAGCCGCAGCTCCTGTCTCCCCAAAGATAGGAGAGGCATCAACATCTCGACGCCCTTCCATCCTCCCACGCTTAGCCAACTTAACGCCAGTGGCACGTTAGGCTCGCCCGCTAAGTGTAGGAGCACTCTTAGGGATCACGATCCGCTAGTCCCAACAGTCTATCATAATTATAACTCTATCATGTGGCTTCTGCGCTAAGCTGTATCAGGAAGTACTGAAAAGTCTCATCGTCCAAGCGTCCAAGAAGCCGATCGTTACTGTATACTATATGTCTTGAAGATCTCGGCTGACGACGCCTGGTGATCCCCGTCGTGATTTAGACTGCCTGCAAATCGAGTCATTCACGCTCCAGCCTGGATAAAGCCACCGTACAATAGCCACCACTTTCGGAGCTTTCGGGTATTTGCATCGGGTCAATGTCATATTGTGCATACATCCAAATTTATCGCCGGTCGAATATTCCATTTATTCAATCAGAACGACATCCTGTGATCTTCGGTACCCCTTCTGGTTGAATCCGCGATTTGCAAGCCAATCGTGGGGAAGTGGAAACCTTGGTGCACTACGCTAACCCAAGGCGTAGCGTTTCAGTCGCTCAAACCAGCATTAAGCCTAAGAAAAGCCAAAGGGCGATAGAAACTTGGAGAGCAGTCCAGGAGCCACAGCCATGTTACCATCAGTTTCTGTGAGTGCGAGGGCGTCTGGGTTGGCTGAAACTGGGTCGGGTTGGAGCGTCGGGGGCACGGGTCCAGAAGCCTAGACCACGGCGAGGTGAGTGAGCGCCCGCGAGCCATTGTTGACTATGGATGTCTATTGCGAAGGTAATTACAGGCTTATTATAAAAATCGGGGACCAGACCCGACAGGCGTCAAATCGTTGTTAGTTTGCCGATCTAGGGTCACGTGGCACTATTTGAGCCAATCCCATCTTTCTCCCGTTTACGCTCATACTGTGCATAAAGTATATCCAGCCTAATGTCTGAAGAAAAAATCAATAGACTTCGTAGAGGGGCTACCTTGGAGGTATTTCGTCTGAATTTTCAGAGAAAATGTCGGTGCTCAAGTGAAGCAGCAGGTCTATACACCGACAGATGTTCACTTTGGCCACATTGATTCCGCTTTTCAATCCCAAGAATACATTGCTCAGCTAATTCGCCAAGACCCACACGACGTGCAGAGAATTGTAATGCCACCCAAGCAATTGGATGACGACAAAGGTTCGGTTGACGATGGCTGCTGGCTGTACGAACAACTCAGGTACGTTGACTGCCAGCGCATCGGGCTCACCGAAACTCACGAATTTATTAGACGATTGGCACAAGACCTTTCATATCCGCTCATTACCAACCTTCAGCTCGAATGCAATCGTGAGAGCTGCCCCGAAATGAAAGCCGGGGAATGGCTTTATCTTTGCGTTGCACACGGCAATGCCACAGGAGGGCACGTACAGGTAAGTAAGCAACGATGTAGCTAGACGCGTTCAATAACAAATGTGTACACAGTGCTGCGCGATTGATTACATCGTGCACACACTCGATAGCGCGACCGCTCTACTTAATTCGACACGCGTCTTTCCTTCAAGGCGGGTAGCTCCATATTGGCCTTATCCTTCGTCTAATCCAACTGTTCGTCAGATTATCAGTCCCCCAATCGTCATATCGACACTTTTCATCCCTTGCCCGCCGACTTTCGCGGATCTTTGCGCATGCATTCTACCACCACCGTGAACTCTTTTCGCAAGCCGAGGCCGAATCCTCTCTCTACGCACGCTTTCTCGCCCTCTCGCGGCAACACGAGCTCGTTCCCGCCGAGCTGCTAGTTATTCCGTCCGACAGCTTCGATAACGACGCATCTAGCCACGACAACCGTGAGCCAGAGGACCGTCGTGATCCTGGTTCACCGCAAAGCGCAATAGAGGCAAGCGATGAAGGGACCTTTCTGCCGAGTCAGAGTGAAAAGGATGCGGCGAAGCGGCTATTCGAAGAATGGACTGCAAACAAAGGTCAAGGGCCTACTGAGGAGGAGGGGGAGGAGGCCGAAGTCCCAGAGGAAGAGGTTGAAGAGACTCACGAAGACTCCAGGGATGAACCTGAGCAGGGATCCAGCGTGTCAGCTGCACAGGAGGACCACGACAAACCCAGGGAGGACAAAGACCAAGCGCCGGCCACCGAAGAGCCTCAGGTGGAAGCCGTTTCAGAACCGGAACCAGAGCCAGAGCGCAAGTCGGAACCAGAGCCAGTTTCCGAGGCCGAGGAGAAAAGGGATGAGCCCGAGCCTTCTCCATCACCCGAAAAGCCCAGCAGCGGGGAGGATCGAGCGCCCAGTCCGGTCAAAGAAGCTAACGCGTCTCATGAAAATAAAGACCAGACAAAAGAAAAGGACCAGGATCAAGCAAAGAGCGAGCCCAACCCTGAGCAACCCAAGGACACCGCCTGAAAATACCCATCACAATACTCGCTGACCGGATTGGCCGAGTGTAAAAATGACGACTATAATGGACCGGCTTCACAAGATGCAATATGTATGGGACTTTCCAGATGTTTCAGTAGCACTGTACACTCGGTCAATAAATTACTGTTGTGTCTCGTTCATATGTCCGACTGCGCCGCATGATTGGGAATCGTAAGCGCCGAATCAGTGGCACCTGCATCGCACCTCAATGAGCAAAACGTTCTAACTGGTCTCGCCACGCAACGACATTCATGGATGATATCAACGTACCCGAAACACCTGTAGAGGAGGAGGAGTTGTATTCGTAAGTAGGATATGATGCTATATATTAATATTTTGCTTATGGGGAAGTATTGGGCAGGGCTTGGGCACTGACAATCCTCTGTATACTGCTAATTCTCTCCCTATGGACTTCGTACTATGTTCAAATTAAACGCATCAAGGCAGTGCACGAGACGGTGCTCTCGATATTTGCTGGGATGGTGGTGGGGCTAATTATAAGACTGTCTCCGGGACATTTGATCCGCGAAATGCTAGTACGTCACACCCAGTCGCAAAAGTTATTCGAGTTCATTAGCACGCGCGTGTTAGACATTCAAGCACACGTTATTTTTCAACCTGTTGCTCCCCCCAATCATCCTCAACTCGGGGTACGAGCTTAAACAGGTGCGTGGCATACACACACGTTGTATTTGTTCTCACATGTGCACAGGACAACTTTTTCCGCAACTTTGGGACGATTCTTACATTTGCCTTTGCGGGAACATTCATCTCCGCCGTTGGGCTTGGCGTTCTTGTCTACATTTACTCGTTCCTCGGCCTTGAGTCGCTCCAGCTTAGTCTACTGGAGTGTCTGATCTTCGGCTCAACCCTATCGGCAACGGACCCAGTGACCATCCTAGCGATATTCAACCAACACAAGGTCGACCCAAAGCTCTACACGGTTATCTTTGGGGAGAGCATATTGAATGATGCGGTTAGTATCGTCATGTACGAGTACGTTGCGTCCTAGTTTGTTTCCAAGCCAAAATACTCAACGGATTCTCAGAACGTTATCCCAGTTCCACGGCTCGGATATCTACATGTCTTCATTCTTCCGCGGCGTAGGCATATTTCTGCTTTCCTTTTCCGTGAGCATGGCATTAGGGGTCGCATTTGGACTGGGTGAGCGGTCAGACGAAATGAAACCGTCGACTTGGGCTGATGTGCGTTGCAGGGTGCTCGCTTATGCTCAAACACTCGTCCCTAACCTTGTACCCCGGAATTGAAAGTTGCTTGGTCGCACTGATCGCCTATACTAGTTACTTTTTCTCCAATGGAATGCATATGAGCGGCAAGTCCCCGAGCCCCTGTTGTATATTGTACTTACAATGGACTAGGGATCGTCTCGCTGCTTTTCTGCGGGATTACGCTCAAGCATTACGCATACCATACCATGTCGCGGCGAACTCAACGCACGACCAAGTACATGTTCTCGGTCCTCGCGCAGCTTTCAGAAAACTTTATTTTCATTTACTTGGGGCTCAATTTGTTTACTCAAGATGTGCAAGTGTTTAAGCCCATATTCATTCTAGTCGCCACGGCAAGTCTATGCATCAACTCCGAGTTGCCCTTGGCTAATATGCATGACAGATCTCGGTCGTGTCCACACGCTACGCGGCAGTGTTCCCCCTCTCGGAGCTAATCAACCTCGTGCATCGCGCGAGGGGACAGCGCCAGGACGAGCTTCCCCACTCGTACCAAATGATGCTGTTTTGGGCTGGTCTCCGAGGGGCAGTGGGGGTGGCACTCGCCGCAGGATTCAAGGGTGAGAATGCGAACGCGTTGCGAACAACCGTCTTGGTCGTAGTCGTGCTCACAGGTGCGTGGATAAAATCTCGGCTGATGGTGTACTTAGAGTTACGTAGTGATCTTGTTTGGGGGCACGACGGCCCGAATGCTCGAAGTGCTCGGTATACGTACAGGAGTGGAAGACGAAGACGGGGACAGTGATGAAGAGGATCGGCTAAACGAATACGATGCTGGCTGGAACCAACCATACAAAACTAAGTGGAAGCGACGAGGAGCCCGGGCAGAAGAGTACGAGGTAGGGCTTCTGGTCTCTTCAAGAGTCAGGATAATGACAGCCAACAGGATCTATGGAACGCTGGCTCGGATATGCACCTCGGTCGGTATGGCCAGGCTTCCACCTCTCAAGCCGGGCCGGCAGGGCCTTCTACTCGGTCCTCCGAGTCATCGGATGCGGGCGAATTCAGTGCACTGAGGCCCGCCTCGGCGCCACCGACGGAATCGGCAGCATTTAGTCTTGCGGGGGGAGTCCCTGCCGTGCCGACGTTTGAATCCCTCGACCAGCGCTACCTATTACCACTGTTCTCGAACCCTGTCGCGAGCCGGAATTTCCACGCACGAAAAGCCGCGCACCGGCGCAGTGTGCTGAACCTGGCGGCAGAACGGGACATTGGCGATGGTGACGAAGAGGCCGAGCCTGGCACGAGTGGCCGAGACACGCCCGAGCCGATTCGAGACTTGCGCACGGGACGATTGAGCGTACCGGGGACGCCGATTGCAAGCAGCCCTCGGTTCGGGGCGGCGCGATCCCTGGAAGCGATCCGAAGAGGATCGAGCTCCGGGACTGGAACTCCTGTTCCCGAGGGGGAGCGATGATGCCCGAAGGAAACAACGCGACACAAATATGTGAAAGTGTCTTGTTCTGTCATAGAGTTGTGCACCTGATGTATGTGTAATAGCCCGCGTGGTGTGGCGGGTGCGAACAGATGTACTCGTTCCAAAAATGTCCATGGACACAACTTGTACACATTTTCGCCCGGCGTCTAGAGTGGAAACCTGGGATTGAGATCGCATCTTGCTGCGTCGATCCCGCCTAGGCTTGCCACTTGATCGAATCTAGAGTTTGCTACAAGATAACAGGGCCCATGTGATCGTCGACCCCCGATACCCCGATCCCCATGCGGAGCCGAAGTCGCGTGGCACGGCTCCGAACCCGCCAGGAGCGTGGGCATGGGCGCCCCGTGTTGTGCGTCGTGATGGGCATGGTATAATAATATAGTAGGTCTACATGACATATCATTGGATACATGCGGTTGGGGTCTAGGCGAGAAAAGCGAGAATGTGAAAAACAAAGAGGGCCTGGTCGGCGCCTAGGAAAATTTCCTAAACGGCTCGACGAACCTGGGGAGGTGGGGGCGAGCCTCTCTCAGCAGACGCAGGGAGATCAATCGCGGAAATGAGAATGTGGGAGAAGAGCGGCGATCATAAATATCGGATGGGAAGGTGCACGGAGATGGGCGACTTGATATGGGGAAGGAGGAGCAAGGACAAAAAAGAAATCCGAGGACAAGAATGATCCGGCGTTTATACAGTGGATTGCAAGTAAAGGAAATATGCATATGCCCATCGAGGGCACTGAAACGGGGTCAGCATGTATGCGCGTATACCAACGCCACTTGCGCAGACTCACAATAATTCAGAATCTCCGGGTAACACTAAACACACCCTCGTATCCGCTCAAGTGCTCGGCAGTAAAGGTGTCGCGCCAGCGGCCGACCCAATTCCCGCCTGCGACGACGTAGCCCTTGTATAACCAGCGGCCACGACCGTTGTTTTGGCCGACCTGGGGCACATGAGTGACGAGTACGAGAGCATGAGGCCGACTCACATAATCCTTGACGAGAATGATCATGCCATCCCACGCGCGGATCCTGCCTCGAAGGTGGAACGCGCCCCAGCTCGAGTGGCCTTCTCCCGTGATGATCGTGTCTACGACCTCTTCTTCCCACTCGTCATCACCAGTGGGCCAGCCGGATCCATAGACCGCATTGTCCCAGTCGGGCATGTGGTCGAGAGGTGGAGGCACGGGCGAGAGAACCGAAGTAGTGGGGACATGGGTTGGTGGGAGATCAGTCGGGCCGTCGATGGTGGTGTAGTGATACGAGCGGAAACCCTCCATGCTCGAGTCGTCTGGGACACGGACCTCGAGGCGACGACCGGGATTGGGGCCGAAGCCGATGGGCTGCGGGGTGTGAGTGGGAGCGAGGGGAGAATGATGAGCACTGACCTCGCCTCCGTGCTGGATAAAGTCGGCGTCGGCGGGGATAAATGCGTCGAGGGCGTTTCCGACGGGAAGGGCCTCGCCGATGGATTCGTCGTCCCGGCCGATGGGCACGCGCCTGCGTCGTCGGAGGCAGTGGTGCTCGCGTATGCGCCAGACATGGGGTTGTTGAGCGAGGTGGCCACCCTGGACAGCGGGCATAAAGCCAGCGAGCATGTCTCGGAACGCGTCGAAGGTCAGAAACTGGCCGACGTGAGCAAGAACTAACCAAATGCCGAGACTACTCACAACAAAACGGCCCTCCCAGTCGCCGGCCAGATCGCCAGGGCAGAATGTGGGCTGGGTCTTGAAGCGGGGCGTGACGAAGGGATTGCCGCACTGGAGAACGCGGCGCCACTCGGAGTCGTAGGCAGCGCTGCCCTTGCGGTTAATGCGCCCGTCAAACTCGGTGCAGCCAGGGCCGTACCAGGCAGGATAGCGCGTACGGGGGTAGATTGTGAGGCCAGGGTGTTGGTTCGCAATCGTCGATGGGAACTGGTTGTTTCCGGCCGGAGTGGGAATGGCTGGCGCTGGATGGGCTGGAATGGGACCGTTGCGCTCAAGCCGGACCATGAACGCCATGATGGCAGCGAGCGAGGCGCGGGGCGGGGCAAGGTGGATGCGGCGGCCCATGTGAGCAACGGGCTCGGAGCGGTCGCGCAGATCGAGATCGGCAGGGTAATGCGGGGTCAGCGCCATCGGATCCTCGCCCAGCGTCGGTCCCTGGGGCGCAGGCAGGTTCCAGTGTGTAAACGGCGCACAGAGCGTGTCAAACTGCGAAATGTCAGCGCAAGTCGACGCATGGGGCTAGCCTACCTTGTGCGACGCGAGTGCCCACGGACGCAGCATGTTGTGAATCTGAGCCGTGTCAGACTCGGCCTCGGCTACGACGGTATCTGCAAACGGTCAGCGGCGTCGAGAGGGCGAGCAGAGGCACGCACGGACTTCAGTGAGGAACCACATGAGCCAGAGCCCAAGGGCCCGCGACGTCGATTCGACCGGATAGCCCGGCCTGGACGCCCCCGAGGGCGAGAGCAGCTCGCGGATGACGGTGCGGATGTAGCCGCTCACCCGCGCCCAGTGCAGCAGCTGGTCAAAGTTCTTGCCGTCGCTCTCGATGAACATGAGATAAATGAGCCAGAGGTCCGCCCGCTCCTCGTCCTCGCTCACTACACCCAGTCGTCCGACCGCAGAGACATGACGGATCCGGCGCAGGCAAATCCACCGACGACGCAGCTCGGCCGCCCAGCTGCCGGCGGCAAGGGGTTGGCCAGCATCAGCAAAACGCCGGGCAGGAGCGACAGTGTCGAATTTTGCCGCAAAGACCCGGGCGTGGAGGGTCGAGTTGTGCTGCACGCAGAGGGCGGCGTGTGTCCGGCGACTGACTCTCAGCAGCGTCGCAAGGGCAGTCGGCGGCCCAAGGAACGGTTCCTCGCACGCCCGCACCGCGATCGCTTGAATGCATTCGGGCGGCAGCCCATCGAAAGAAGCCGGTGTGGACATGGTGCTGCAGCCTAGGCCGCTGCAAGCCCTTATATCTAGCCACGGCTTTTCTAGCTACAACGTTACTTTATACGCCCTATCGATCACATCAACCCAACCCTGACGGCGACTTCATTTCATACCCCATTTGCTTCTCCGCTTCTACACATACGGCGGTCCCAGAGCTGCAAACAGTCAGCTCCGCTTCTCTCAATAGCCGTCCACTTACTCTTGCGCACAACGCTCAGCACGGCCTCGACTACAAGCAGCAACACCCCACCGCCCGGCGCTAGTCGAAGCACCTTGGGCACGAATCCCTTGTACAGTGCCGCGGCCCCCTCTTCACGAAGGATCAACGCGAGCGACGGGTACGTCCAATTGTACTTGGGCACCACCCCTGGGATCGGGTGCGCGCCCTGGATGCGCGACTTGACCACCTGCGCCGAGTCAGCGCGGCCCGCAACAAACCATCCCACTTACATCAAATGGCGTGTTGAGTGCAGTTCCGACAAACCCTCCTAGCGCTCCCGAGATAAAGTTGTTCAACAACGCTCCCTGCGCTGTCTATCGGGATGTTAGCTACCAACGATGCGGCTCTATACAGCTTCCTGAATTCAGCACCCAGAAGATCCTAGGTACCCTAGGATTCCCCGCCCAATCCAGCCAACGCACATCCGGTGATATGACGAAGGTCCTGCCATCTCGTACACTTGAAATATGATGCAACCCACCTCGGCCTTGGGAAGATTTGCACGAAGCGTATGGATCGTGCTACGACAGTTTCCGTCCCGGTTCCGAAGCACAGATGTCGAGTTTAATGTAGATGCGCGCATCAATAGCCCCACCGTTCAGTTGGAGCGACACCGCCGCGGAGACACACCCCCGAACGCAATCAGCGACGTGCCAGAAAAAAGCCAGCGGCGTACGGTTGGGTCAGCATAGACAATTCAGGTGCAAACGAGATTACACCCAGCGCACACAGAATCACGGCGGACAACGATCGAAAAAAGCGTAAAAACATGAGCGTCAGGTTCGACGTGAATCCAGCTTCTACGCACCCGAAAAAGCCTCCATCTAGTGTAAAGGGCGCCATACGGGGCAGTCATTTAGCGGAGAGGCACGGAACAAAACCCGTGGGGGTGATGGCCGTCGTTACAAGAGTTGGTCGTGTGGCGGAATTCAAAATCAAAATGTTCGATGACCAGCGTGATTGGCGGTAGATGGTGGCGCCGACGCGTGGCAAGTCGACAAGGCACCGCACATCCGATGCACGATCGATGACATGAGACACAACGAGATGATGGTTGTGGACAAGGGGAACGGTCAGTGCATGCTCGGGTAAAGGGGACACACTCACTCCACCAGACGTGCCTATCAATTGGTCACGAATACCCCACCCAATACGGACCCGAACCCAAAGGTTAAAAATCTAAAGTCAGACAAGATTGAGTTGTGGATGGCGAGTAGTCTGACCTCCAAAACGTCGACTCCATCCCGGCGTACAGTCCGAGCGGGCCATGTTGCCGCACAATCGAACGGACGACGTCCATAGGGCCAGCATACTTGGACGTCTTGTCCTGGAGTCTATCACGACGATCACATTGTGTCGCGTGAGCTATTATGTGATTAATTAGCTGCAATTCGCACCTGATCTTGACTAGCTCAAAAGGAACCACGACAAAGCTCTCCGTCGCACCCGCAGCGCACCCGGTCAGAATGCTCAGTCCTTGCGTCATTTTCTTGTCGGTAGAGTATTCCACAAACGTCTTGCCCCAAAAGTCATTGGAAGCGACTGCGCAAACAGGAATCAGTATATGCTCTACGCCTCGTGGTGGCACTTGGGCTCCCGCTCTCGGCCGTGCCCGTGACCCGCAAACACCTACATTTCACAGCACGCTTGGGGGCTTCGAGCAACAGAGGGGGTACAAGTCCGCGATAAAGCCGTCCAGCTCTGCCAACGTAAAACGGCCGTTGAGTACTTCTAGCGGGGCGGAGTTTGAGATATGTAAACTTACCCTTCCTCCCGAATAATGTTTCGGAAGCTGGCGACCAGGCTGGGCGATTTTCCAGTATCAAGCTGCATACGCGTCTTGACCACGTCTAGGTGCACGGAGAGTCATGATAGGGGTTGGGTTAGGTTCATGTTTAATGACAGTACGCGTTAATGAAAGTTGGTTCCGAAAACAATATCGTTAGTATCGATGGATTGGCTAAACAAATCCACGAACCGAGCGGGTAAAATATACATATCTCCGTCACCCCTGCAAACGCCCCAGCCCCAAACTGATAATACCCAGGGAGAGCTGTGATCGTTTACGGAACAGGCATCATTAAAACTCAATCTACGGAACCAGTTGGACTCGAACGTACGTTTACGGGTCGGATTAGTGGTGGTGCTCATCGTCTTGTGGTGTGCAAGAGTAGTTCAGCCGGGTCTACCAAGGTATATATAGCGGGAATTAATCGGCCAGATAAGTTCTCGGGACTGTCGGACTCTCTCGTACCTGGCCTAGTGTGGTCCTCTGTGGACTCCCACAATACGTCAAATCGCCAATCGTGATTTGGCGCTTGCAAAATTTGCTTCAGGGAGCAACAGAACCCGACGCTGCACGCAACCTTTCTCACGCAACTAGTACCAGGATCATATAATAAACGATGACCGGCGTTCCAGAGCCAAGACTAGATACACAAACAAAACGGAAGTTGGATGAAAATAGAAAAAAAAGGCAGATAGACCAGGACCAGCAGATGCCGGGTGAGATAGGTGTATAAAAGAGTGGCACACCGCCAAGGCGAGTGTGGATTATAGATACTAGGATGAGAGATGGGATGGGGATTGAGGCCAGGAGTGGATGTGATCTAAGGGGAAACGGGTGAGATCTCAGTCGTGGCGGATCGTGGGGAGAGTTGGCGTGGAGATCATGGGGCATCAATTGATAGTCTGGAGCCTAAAAAAGTATAATGAGTAACTCGCAAGATCAAAGCGCGAGTCCAACCAACCTAGGAAGGCATCGCCTGCAGCTACGAGTTAGCACCAACTCGACGCGCGGAATTGAAATCAGACTCACTCTCGCATCGTGTCGTACAAGAATTTGTAGCTTCGGAGGTTGCCCTTGAGCCGACGCACGTCGATGCTATAAGTATCCTCCAGGCGGTCGATACGAGTAAGCTCGACAAAAAACCGGACTTCATCCTGAGCATCGTCGTTGCGCTCGCCATAAATGGGTTCTGGCAAGGAGGTTTCGGACTCGGTCGTCGTCCCTGGCTGAGCAGAGCTTCTACGCAACAGGCCACGTAGCATACCACCGGGGCCGCTGAACGAGGGTGGGGGCGGCATCGGAAGTCCACGGTTGTTCACCTATCAGCGCGTTAGTGCTTGAATAATCTAGATATGCGACAAAACTCACGCCGTTGCTTGCTGCGCTGCCCGCAACTCCAGCGCTCAAACCACCAAGGGGCCCAACGCTCCCAGACATACCGCCTTTTCGCTTCTTGTGCCGCACACACCTGAACTTGAACTCGCTTTCCTTGGTAAAGGCAATGCCCATTTCGACGAGCACGGCCTCTGCATGGGTGAGAGCGTCCAGAGGCGAACCGGACGTAACCATCGCTTGATCGACGGCACCCTCGTGTACGCGCATTCCAGCGCGGTTGACGACGGGCTTTGAGGGCTTGACAATCGACACTGGGCCAGCAGGAGTAGTGGGTTTGGGAAGCTGCAACGACGAGTGTCCTTTGGTCGAAAGGCTGTCCAGGCCAGTGCTGTGCTTTGGCTCGATTTGGGGCCGAGGAGCTTGGGCGGGTTGATCCTCGGATGGAGGCACACGAACGGGTGGGAGAGAAACGACAGGGACACTGGCGGGAGTACTGGAATCGCCAGGAGCCAGAGACCGCTTTCGGAACCAGTTCATTACACGCTTCGCCTTGCTGGTCGCGCTCGCTGGGCCAGCTGGCGGGCCCTCGGCCATGAAGCGCTCGGTGTTGGTCTTGTACGCCGGGCCAGGAGTGGGTTGGTGAGCGGCAGGGGTGGATGGAAGAACCGACTGCCCAGCGGTAGTCGGAGGGAGCGCTGACTGCTGAGGGAAGCTCGAGGGCGGGGCGGATCGCAAGGGCTGGGAGTCTTTTCTCTCGGGAACCGGCACGGTTTCCACAGGAGTGCGGGTCCGGAAAGGCCTACAGAAGTGATTCAGCGTCAACCAGGTCGCAAAATCAAACTCGGAAATCTCACCTCTGGAAGGGCTCGACCATCAGGCTCAAAGTCTTGCGCCGGCTCTTGGTGCTCGAGACACTCGTGTTTCCGACTTCTTCGTCAGCGTGCTTTTCGGCCTAGCGAATATGTGCTTAATTTAGTAAAGCCTCGCCAAGAAGCACGTCATTTACTTACCGGCTTGCTGCTGTGCCTGGTTGATTTAGACCGGGGAGTACCGCTCCCTGCGGTCGAACTGGTCGTCGACGCGTTCCTGACCGGCCCAATGGAGCTTGGCAGCTAACGCCACAATGAGTTCAACCGAGCCAGCTCCACATTTGCAACTTACCTGAGCACTGTCCGAGGTCTTTGGTAGCATAGCCTGAGCGGGTGGGTCGTTTGGCTTTGAATGGGTTGCAGGCCTAGACCTACTCTCCACGTCGCTCGTCGCCGGCTCGGTGGCAATTGGTGTTGACAAGCCAGCGCTTTCAACGGTGGTAGGGGTAAGCATGACGGGCGAGCGAGTTGCATCGTTGCCCGGAAGCCCGTCAATGCGAATGCTCGGAGTGTGCGAGGCTTCACCAGTACCGTTCACGCCTGGAGATAGAAACGTCAGTGGGGCCCAGTGGGGAAAAAAAGGTGGAAACCGACCGTTTATGCTAGCTGCGCCATGCCTAACCGACTCCGACTTGCCACCGGCTAGAGCAGCGCGCACGTCCGCCTCGTCAACGGGAGACATGGGAGGTATCGAAACGTGCACAGCAGGGATGGACGCGTCGGACACAGAAGGCGGCTGAGTGCCATCTTCGTTTGTTGCGACACGATTATGTATATCCAACGAAGCCGCACGGACGCTAGATACTGGCGACATGAATTGGGTGGTGTCGTCCGAGGCAGTGCGAGCATGGCCTTCTAGGTTGTCTGCGCGAGGTTCCGCATTGCTCGCGCTCGCGGAGCGTACGCCCGAAGACATGGCAAAGGCACTAGGAGGTGCCGTGCGGGACGCGCTCGCCGAGCGGACATTGACGGGCGAGTTTGGTTGCGCTGAGGTGGCGGGCGACGCTTCGGGCATATCTTTTCGGGAAGCAGGTACATCGACCGGAGTTTCAACGGAAATCGGCTGCGAAGGAGTGGGCATGGGTGGAGCAGTTTCACGTGTTCCGACGTCATATTCAAGCTGAATAGTATGGCGATATCCCTTGCTCTTACGTCCGCCAGGAGCCGGCTCTGTGCCCTGAGGAGCATCAACGCTTAGCATCTCAGTGTCGGCGGCGCTTGGGGAGGGGAGCACAATCGCCGAAGCACCGGCCCGATCGCGGCGAGAAGGCGATGCTGACGTGTAGAGCAGGTCGGACGAGTCGTCTGCGGCGGGAGGGCGGGTCGACTGTGCGCGAGTGGCTCTTGATGGGGCGGCGGCCTGCGACGACTGGGCTTGTTGCTGCTGCTTTTTGCGGATCTGGCGCTGGTAGGCCATGCGCTTCACATGCTGTTGTTCGATGGCCTGTTGTTCGAGCTGCTCGACAGAAAGTTGGAACTGGGCGGCATATGGGGCCAGCCAAGGATGAGCCATAATTGTCGCCAAGTCGGCACGGTGCTTGGGGTCCGGAACGAGCATGCGCCCGAGGAGGTCCCGAGCGGCTTGGGAAACATACTCGGGGAAGGTAAGAGGGGTAGTGACAATGTACTTGTAGAGAAGGTTGATGTTGTCGCCATCGGGATTGGCGGGATCGTCGTCAAAGGGAAGGTATCCAGCGAGCATCGCATAGAGGATGACGCCGCACGACCAAATGTCGACTGCGCTCCCGACGTACTCGCCCTCGGAGATGACGAGCTCTGGGGCTGCGTAGCAGGGAGATCCGCAGGAAGTTTGCATGAGGTCGTCGGGCCGGTGCTCGAAGCGGTTGGCAAAACCAAAGTCGGTGATAATCACATTGCGGTTCCTGTCGAGCAGCAAATTCTCGAGTTTGAGGTCGCGGTGGACAATTTTCTTCTGGTGGATATACGACACGCCCGAGATGAGCTGTGCAAAGAGCTTGCAGGCATCGCGTTCGCGGAGGAAGCGGTGGGCAAGGATGTGGTCGAAAAGCTCGCCGCCCGACGCGTACTCGAGCACAATGCCAATGTACTTGTCCGTCTCGATTACGTCGTACAGTCGCACGATGTTCGGGTGGTTGATTTTCTGGTGCCAGTCAGCATGATGAAGCGCGCTAAAAACGACGGAAAACACACCCGAAGAACCTCGATCTCGCGCTCGACCTTGCTCATGCGCAGAGCATTCTCAACGTTGCCACGACGGATAAGCTTAACAGCCACCTCCTCGCCCCAGGTGGCATGAAGACCAAGCTTGACTTTGCCAAACTCGCCCTCGCCTAGCGTCTGCAGAAGGAGGTATGGGCCGAAGCGAGGAATAGCGCGCTTGGGGTGTGCGGCCTGGTAGGCGATTGCCGCGGGGTGTTGGCTGACATCAACGCCCCCGCTCTTGGCACCACCCGAGCCACGTCGAGTTCGTTCGACGGCAGTGCTTGCGGGCCGCCGTGTTTGAGATGCGCCCTCGGAGTCCATGTCGTCGTTCAGAGCAAGTCCAACACTCATGTAAGCAATTCTACATTTCACGCTCCATTTCATTTCCGTTGCTACACATTACGCGCCGTGCGCTTGCTGAAATGCCTTGGCTTCCTCGTCTAGCGGGTTGCCACTCTGGGAAAACGTATCAAGAACCTGGAGAACCTTTTCTCTGTACTCGTCGTCGGATGCTGCGTCCGAGTCGCCGTTTGGTCCATACGGCGGTGGCTTCACCAGCGTCTGAATCAACCCATGATCCGTTACCGCCCGCTGCACGAGCCCTTCTGTCGAAGTCGCCTCGGCAACTTCTGAGCTGTGCATTTGTGGTCCGTCCGAAGAGTGCAATGCCGCCGCGGTCGACTGGGTTTTGGCATCCTGTAGCAGCAAGGTATTGATCAAAAATACTGTCTTGCGCCGAACTGAGATATCCGGATCTGCCGATATATTAGCAATGTTCCAGGATCGGTTAAATGCGCATACCTTGTAGGGCGTGCTTTAGTATCTCCCAGCCTTCCAATTCGTCCAGTCTGCGCACTGCGCCCACGTTGTGCTTCAACGTTCCTGATAGACAGTAAAGCACCTTGGACCGCGTGCTTCCGGACGTTTCGTTGGACGATAGCAAGGATAGCAAGTAGGGTAGAGGATCCCGTCTCAAAAACTGTACGAGGTGTGAATACAATGGTGCAAGTACAAGTACAGGGACTTACATCTTTCTGTGCTGTGCTATTATTCTGAACCGCAGTTCCTAGGATCCAAATGACCTGTCGCGCTATCCCAGCTGAAGATGAGCGCATGAGCTCGATCAAAGGATCCCACATCTTGAGGTTTTCAATATCTATTTCCGTATCATGACTATGCACAACTGGTCATGTTTGTGGACTTACTGTTTGCATTGTCTATTTGTTCTACCAGCTGTTAGGATGTTAGGACGAGGCTCGTTTCCAAACGGACCTGGACTCACCATTTCAAAATCATCCAAGGCTTCGATCCTTTCGTCTTCCTCTCTCGATGCGTCTTGCGCAATTGCTAGTTTTTCCTAAAGTGGTATTAGTGGTGCCCTTGTCAATAAAAATGTGACTGTGAACAACCTTCATGACAACCGCATCCGACTTGCCCAAAATCATATCAATGATTGCGGGGTCTAGCTCTTTCATTCTTTCTGCCGTTGGCGGGGCTCGAGGTGCATCCTCCGATGTGTTCTCCACTGCCCATTTGAGAAGAGATTCCATCGTAGTCGTAGGCAAGTATTAGATATGTAAAATTATAGTCAAGGTCTAAGATCTAGATTGGTATGAGTGCGATGGTTGTCAGGTGAAGGGAGGGGTAATAGTGATGCAATGACCTTGTGGCTTATTTTGGATTTTGATTTGCCCGTACATTCGAGAAGGTTTTAGGTCGTTGCCGATCACCCACACAGCCACAGGTCTCCATCGGGGCAATAATCGACATGTTCCAAGTTCCATACGCGTGCAAGTGCAGATCTACGATATCATGGCTTGACACCAGAAGCAGGTACGATTGGGTGATGTGAAATATGCGTATACATGTAAGATAGACCACCCTGCTGGCATCATACTCCACCTCCACACCGACATGGCTGGAGACTCCCGCGCGACATGGGCGCAACAAACTTCTTATTTGCGAGGTGCGCGAAACTTTGGCGAAGGCCGAGACAAATAAAACCTGATCGAATGGCATCCACAGGCCCGGCTTGGGAGAAACATTCACGCGCGCATAATTGATGACGATTATGTCAACATCACAACGTTATTCTAAGCATTAGCCACCCAGTATCCCCTGTTGTTGCTAGCGCATGATATCACTGCCAGTATATATTGGCGGTTAAGGAACATAGGACTCTAGGCAACTGATTATAGTTTACGACTATTCTCTCGGTGTCATTGACTACGCCACAGATACTAGAACTGGTGCCAACTTCTTTCAAGCAAGCGGCTCACACGCCCTCACAGAGGGCCGGAGGAGCCAACGCATACCATCGAATGCTGAGGCAAAGCACAGCAAGGTCAGACGTAGTCTGCGAAACCCAAGGAATGCATGTAGGGTGCCAGTGTGGTGCGACAGCTCGTTCATAGCAATAAGCAAATCGATAGTCGTCGAGAGGCCTTGAGAGTAGGGCCGGAAGGTACAGGAGAAGCGTCGTAGAAATTACTTCTGAGGACCTCTCCATACAAGGTATGGAGCTAGCCGACGGTCGACGCTAATACCAACCGGCAGCAATGACTCCTAGGCACTTGCCCCACTGCGCATAATGAAGCTCCTGCCCGAACTCGATTTTTGAACGGTGTAAATACACTGAATGATGGACATATATATGTACAGTTGGCCCCCCAACCCCGACTCTGTCACAAATCCGTAGGGACGAATCCCTTCGATTCACCTATGCAGGTATGGCCGTGGTATGGAAGCCACCCACCAGGTAGAGGAGTTCATGGACTTCGTCACGTCGTGCGCGGTTGTGTGCGGTCGTGCAAACGCCGAAACGTCATTGTTGCTGGTCGGCATCGGTATCGACAGCCGGCTAACTCTACAAGGTACGGGGAGGTCCTCGGAAGTAATTTCCACGGCGCGTCTCCCATACCTTCCGGCCCCACTCAAGGTCCTTCGACGACTATCGATTTGCTTATTGCTGCAATGAGTCTGTACAAATCTAAGTGTCAATTCCACGTGGCGAGATCTAGGGGCCGCGCCCTGGTCCACAAGTCAATCAAAATAACTGCTGTAAGAGCTTGCAGTTTCTGTCGCTTTTGTCGATTATCAGATTCACATAGGTGTGGCCTAAACCGCCGATCTGGTCTGCTGTCAGTGTCAGATCCAGGGCAAAGCGCCCTCGTAAGATGGGACATCCGTGGCTAACTGCCTGACAAGAGTCATGCACGGACTTTACCTTGGAACAAGCCGGAAAGGGCATAGACCTAGATGCCAGTCTAAGGTAAGCTAATAGCTTCAGGGGGAAAATTGATGGTGGCACCTTCTGGAGTTGTGCTTGAGACATCAGTTTGGGAGCCGAGAAATCGAGGTGACCGTCGGAAGTAGTTCGGGGTTCATGTTGGCGTTGCCGCCTACCTATAATGGAAACCGTTGTGGGAGTTGCCCTATCCTGAGCTGAAGTTGCTTACAGATTCTTGATTGCATGCTTATACTTGAGGTCTTGTGAATAGAACCATATCGATATCTGGTTGAGTTGACTGCAAGTGGTTTGCCAAGGGAATATGCTACGATAACTTCAGCAATAGGAACCCTCATGACGTCTGAATAATGTTGGTGTAACGGACAGGTATGTTGAGATCTAGCCTAGCTAAGGATGCGGGTTGATTGGAATATCCGAGATATCAGGAGTGGAAAGGAGGGTCCAGAACCCTTCTTCGAGACGCGGAGCTGAATTCCTTCCTCCGTTTGCGATGAGACCGCCCGCATCGATCGAGTGGGCATCAGTTGTAACTTTCTGTCCCTTACGTTATGGGGTTTCTCTCCATCCAGAAGCTTTTTAATATGAGTAAGGGCTAATGCTAGTCAGCGGATGAGGAGGAGGGTATCCATGAGCTGGTTGCATGCTGAGCGTGGTTTCGTTTTCATTGAGGTGGGAAGCATGCCCCAAGCTAAACTGTTACAAGTCAGGGATTATCATTCGGCACACATGTGCATGTGTTTGTTCCGAGCTATCAATCCTCTTGCTTGAAACCGCTATTCGTGAATAGCAATCTATCAGATTAAGACCGTGTGGGTAAGAGCGGATGAGTCGGCGTAGGTGAAGGATCTGTAGAAACTAGTCGCACAGGAACAAACCACTTTGGGTTGTACTCACAGGGCTCGATGGAACAAGGGATTATTGGGCATGAGAAGATCTATTAGGACGTTGCGGAGAGCGGGGTAAGTTTCGGGGTAGGGGTCGCCGTGTGTGATAAACGAATACTGGCCAAACCGATGGTTCAATTGTCACACGTTTAAGCAGTCAGACAATGGATAATAGTCGCACTAAAAGAGTAATAGCTACTTCCGAGTCAAAAGAAACTCTGGAAGTTAGATTGCACATGTCCAATGTCCACATGTACAATTCCGGCAGTGTTCCGGTGGGTGACAAGTGGCGTTTTAGTCACGTGTAATCATAACGTTAAATTAGGACCTGGTGGCAAGCAGGCCGACATTAGAATGGTAACGAGATTGGCAAAGTCCGCATACACTCGAACATTTCCGCTTGCTAACCATGATTACAAGGCTCGCTCCCGAGCCTGAACAGATGTGGGGTTACCAGCGCTTGTCAGTATTTCACGTGTTACAATCTTAGGAAGTCTTAACCTTATTCGTGATAATGTAGAGACAGGTGCCTTGCAACGCAACCACAGCAACGTCGTTGAAAAATTGGTTGAATCCCATATACAAACTTGGGCTTGCAATTCGTTGCGGGATAGCCAATGAATTTTCTGTTTTGCTGGGGATTGGAGATCCAACAAAATCAATGTGCTCCTGGCTTGTTTCGTTGCAAGCTCTCAATTTTATTTAAGCGTACCTCAGATGCTTGTTAAACTCACTGAAACTATCAACGAAATATCTTGAGGATCGATGTGTGGATATGAGATCGGCATGGAAGGAAAGCTGGGTTGTCAGACAAAAACAATGCTGGTGGTCATGTGGTCGGTCAAAGCCTTGTACTAGTACATGGAACGTTAATTAACCGAGGAGGCCAATGGAATCAGATGCATTCTGGTCACGATAACACTATTGGCGACCCAGAATGGCCAAAATGCCGCATATATCCCAATCCAAAGAGTCTGGTCGAATTCCAAGACCTGTACCACACGTGCACATGTAGTTTGCTAATGGTTGTCGGCATTGGACACTTTTCACGCGGAGGTTTTATTAATTTATTTAAAATACGTATTTAACGAACTGCATGCACGCATAGGTAAGCCGCCCAGTCACAGGGGCAAAGAACTGTAGGTCTGGTGAGAGGAGAGGAGACCACCCGGAGGTTTTTACAGAGGAGGGAGAGACGAAAAGGTACCCGGGGGCAAGACAGAGGCAAGACAGAGGCAAGACAGAGACCAGAAAACAAAGTGAGGGCTCGAGTGGGTTACGTTAGGCTAACTAATGAAATCAGTAGATTTGGAAATAATGGAGAGGATGGCACCAAGGCCAGTGTCTGAACCGAGCAGGTCGGTGCGGTGAAAAGGTGAAAAGGTGTTGTGCAAGCGCCATCTAGCTCCGTTATGAAGTCGACATTCCCGGAGGACATGCCGTATGGTTTGAATTTCTGCGTTGTCGCAGGGACAAGCTGGGTCTTTCAACGGTACGAATCGTTTGTAGTATTCTCTAACGTGGCATTGACCAAGAATGACTTGGATCATGCACGAATGGGGTGCTCGAGGGGCCTCGGGTTTGATATGCCATGCTCGGCTATTGAGCAACGGGTCGTTGTGTAGTGTAAGCTGGACATGTGGGGACTGGGAGATGGAGTTTCGGTGGTCTTTCCACAGTCGCGTCGCTCATCGTGCAGCTTTGGCTCGAGACCCATAGTATCGCATGGCCGAAAACAGAGGGAGTTTTGAGGTTGCCTGCCTAGTTGGCTAGCTTGTTCACGCGTTTGTTGCCTGGAACACCTACAGGAGCTTTAATCCATCGAACGGTATCAGTATTCCCTGGATGTGCAGCGAAGTGTCAATTGATGGCCTTGCGGGATATGAAGAAGCAGTATAGAGAAGGATGGGGTGTGAGGAGTGGGATTTGGGTCACCACTGACTGGTTGTCTGCAAATATGAGGGTATGGCGAAAGTTGGAGGTGTTAGCCAGGGGAACGGCTTTGTGGGCAGCCATGGCGAGCGCATACATCTCGGCATCATACACCTCCGCCCTTGGTCCGATACCAAAGCGTCCGGATGCGACTCCTTGGCCCACCTGCTGTTATTTACATCGGCGGCTCGTTGCCTGGTTCAGTACAGCCTTTGATGTCCAAACGAGCGCTGGCTCAGGTACTGATCGGTTGAAGGACGAATGGCCGAATAATTGGGCGCTTGTGTCAACATATGGCTGTGCAGACGGGTGGGGCAGAGATTGAGAATAAGAGACATTGTTCAAACACAGGCAGCCCCCAAATTACAGATAAATGTCACAAAACAAAGAGAAAAAACCAAGCAAGAGTAGTTGGAGATTAGCCTAGAAGATCCCCAACCACACCAGTAGGGCCAGCCGGAATGCCACCAAGGTTAGTAGTGCCGCTTTGGGGCACGGGCTCTTCTCCCAAATTTGTGGTTGCTGTGGCAGTCGCAAGGGGGGAAGAAACAACGGTGCTGGTGCGAGGGTTGGCAACAGTCTCACCGCCACCCCCACCACCATTGGAAGTGGTAGTAGCGGCTGGCACTGGAAGTTCACCTGAACCGGTCGTAGGCTGGACAGCGGATTGCGAAAGGGTGTTGGTTTGTTGGTCGCTACTTGGGGAGCCGTTCTTGTTCGAAAGCGACCCTCCAACACCGCCGCCTGGAGAATGCCGAGAATTGAATCAGCCCCGGGATCGCGAAACAAAGTTAGCCCTACGTACCAACCGCGGCCGCGATGACGACAACAGCGAGCACGGCCAGGATAATGAGACCCTTTGGTGTCTTCCACCATGGTTTCTTGGTAGCTTGTCCAACCGAGTCGTACCCGCCCGCGGCTAGATGTTTATCGTTCGCCGAAGCGCCCGACTCAAGGTCTTCCCGCTCGTTGTACGCCTGATGGGGAGCAGGTGAGCGAACTTGCGGAGGTGGTGTGGGATTCAAGATGTCTGCGTCGTATCCTTCCTAAATTTGGGGTCGACACAGTGAGAATCATTCAATGAGATGAGAGAAACGTTTCAACCTGACGCTGGCCCTGAGTAACTTGAGGCGCGACGTCTAAGAGAGTCTCGTCGTATACAAGGTCTTTACCGCCTGGCTTGGGGGACATCGCAGCCGATGGTAACGATTAGAAAGAAAGTAGTGGTGGTCAAGAACCAAGGGGACGTAATGATTAAACTCGAAGTGATGGGCAGTGCAGGTGTGCGGTGGCACGTGACATTCTTTCATTGAACCTAACACACCACCTTGTTTTCTTCTGAACATCTCCACTTCCCCAAACTCACTTCTCTCTTCCTGCGTGGTTGCGCGCGAGCACCCCATGAATACAAGGTTGCTTGATCTCACAGTTGGAACTCCTTGATACGCTGGGAAAAGAGCCAGGAGCGTTCGGATTGTCGGGCAGATCGCTGAAACCGTAAGTCTCATTTGAGAGTCATGATGCATGCTTATCCAACATGGACTCAGCATTTGTGTTGGATTCTAGATAATATATAATGGGGCGCGATCGAAAGTCCTCCCTGTCGCTTGTCTCGTCCTTTTCGCTTCCGTCGTTGTCGTTGTCGCGCCCGAAAGCCACCCCATCCCTGGCACCGCTGGACACAAGCAGGGCAAACCCACTGGACACCGACAGCTCCACCTCGTCGTTCATTCAACCCATCTCATCCGTTTCGAGCTCGTCGGTCTCGCCACTCAAACCACCAAACTCACCTGGCAACTCGGTTCCATTGCCGTCCATTCGTTCTCTTCGCAATCGTTTCTCGTTCTCCGCCCAAGAGTCCCCCAACCTGCCCAGTACTCTACAAACACCAACCAACAAGCGGGTTAGCTCCCGCCGATTTCTTCCGTTTGGCAACTCTACCCCAACTAATCCACCTCCTGACAACACTCCTATACCTCGGAAGTCTCTGGGCGATGTATTTGCACTTGGCCGGGCGAGTACCAGCTCTCGGTTTGATTCATCGAGTGCTCGGTCGGCGACTCCAAGTGGACGTAGCTCCCGAAGCGTTACAAGCGCGGCGACGATGCGCGGTTCGGCGGGTTGGAACCTGAATTTTGGCCTAGCACCACCAAACTCGACTACCTCTTCCCGGCCCCATTCCGACGACTTCTCATCCCTAGGCGTCGACCTCGGCTATGTGATCGCCATAGGGTCTGGCGATGAAACAATTCGTCGACGCCCAGATTTGCCACTCACAGGGCCTCCCACCTATCTGGTCGAATCTACTCCCACTGTCGACGAGTCGTCCCAAGAAGATATTTCCTTGTCAAGTTTGGGAACTATTTCGGCTGAGATCGGTGCTCCTACATCTTGGCGAGGGGAAACCCTGCCCATATCCACTGTTGCCGTAGCTAGCAATTCAAATTCAAGTGTGGCGAAACAACCGGGTAAGCCTTCCTGTAACCAATCGCAGATTTTCCTGAGTAAATATTCCTCGTGTAGGCTCATTAAACCCCCACCGTTTATCCCCAGTACCTCCCATTTCTATCCCTCCCTTTTCGGTTGTTGCAAACACTACTGGATCGCGACTAGAACGAAATGACGCACATGAGAATGGTGGGACCTTTTGACTTGCCACTTTTACGGAGTTTAACTTGGCATTCGTAACTCCAGTCACAGAAATCGACTTGGATGCTATCAAAATCGATTCTTCAAGAACGGATTTTCCATTCACTCCCGTTGATGATCGGTCCGATGTCACCTCCAGCACCAGTAACACGCCTCATTCTGGACACCGCTCGCTCCGAAAGATTTCCCAAACCTTGCCGCCTCCATTACCTTCGCCTTCACCTCAAACGGCCGCAAATACCGTGGGAGGGTTTCCATTTTCCGGTTCCCAAGGACATCCCTCGATTGCCCATGATCGATCCCCAGGTAAGCAAACCGTTCTGGGGCTATGATGGAGATAGGATACTCACGCCTCCTCCTGAGTAGGCCATCCGGCACGGCACTTGCGGGACAATGCTGTGGATGGTGTGTCCGACTTCGGGCAGGGGGGATCGTTCACCAAGACTGATACCCACTTGAATCCTCCATTATCCTCGGCCCTAGGCCTTGTTGGCGGGGAACCACGGGCCGCCCCACAATCCGGGACCTCTCTAGGCTCACACACGGGCTCTGGTTCTCGCGAGAGCCCCTCCGGTAGGGCCGAGCGACTCCTTTCGAGTCTAAATTCGTCAACGCTGAATGGCGAGCCTTTGGTGGTCTCATCGTCCCACAATGCGGAGCATTCTGGCATCAAAGGAGAACAGCAATCCCACGACCCGCCAAATCTTCCAAATGGGCTTGAAGAGACCCAATTCCCGCAGGCCCACCAGGAGCGCAAGGACGCAGGTTTCTCGAGCTCTCTTGACCACGATCTGGCAAAACTTCTCTCACCACATCAATTCACTTCACTCCCTTCGTTGTCCACCCCTGAACGAGATCGCTCGCATGATACGTATCAAACTCCCGCGCCCAGTCACCTGCCCTTGTTCTCTGGTCCCTCGACACCCCACGGACAGTCATCCCCTTCACATAGACCTAGCTCTCGGTTGCAGCAGAACGTAACTACCCCCTCACCGTCAGTGACCACATTCCGGCCCAGTGATTTATTATCGGCTAGAGCCCCTGTCGGTGTCCACAGGCGAGGCTCGACTGATAGAAATGCGGTCTCTGCGAACAACACGCCATTGCTTTCCCCCACGAAGCTCGCGGACTATTCATATCCCAGGGAACAGGCGACTACCCCCAACAACCCCTCGCGTCTCACCCCGTGGCGTTCACCCTCGACTGGCGCCTCTATTGCTCGCAAGCGGAGTGCAAGCTTTGATCTCACCGGATCCAGCCTCATACAGGATTCGAACGATCCTTTTGCCACTCAACTAAACGGGCCGAAGCGCGCAGATTGGCTCGGCCCCCGGACGGCTAAAGCTTTTGCTGCCGCTGGTTTATTGGACAAGGATAAGGAGCGAGCAAATTTGTACTCGGGAGTTCGGTCTGAGACGCCTAGCCACCGCGGGCCTGTTCTAAACTCGTGGCGAACGCAAGGTGAACGAAGTGGAGGGGGTTCCATCCGCTCGCATTCACGCCTGGGTTCCGAGGTGATTTCTCCCTCGTTCCGTACTAGGTCACTTGTCGGGGGGGACTCGAGCCCTAGCTATGGTCGCTCAAGTCTCGACTATACTGCTCCTCCCTCGCCCGTGTCAACACATCGCACCTTGGTATCTAGCGTGACGTCCTCGTCTCAATCCCAGCAGTCAGCGCTGCAAGCCTTGCGAGAGCGACACGAGTTGGAAACCGAGGCATTGTTATTGGCGCTAGCTGGGAGTAAGCGAGCGGAGCGTGACCTTCGGGCAGAAAACGAGGAGTTGATGGCTCATGTTGCCAAGCTGGAGGCACGGGTGGCAATGTTGGAGGCGGAGAAGGGACAGCACGAGAGGGCCAAGAGCCGGGCATGGGATCGTCCTTGGAATCCTCCTGCATCCTCGGACGTTGAGTTGCTTGACAAACGGCGGCAAGACATTCTGCTAGGTCGCCCTCCGAGGCGAGGGTGGGATGTGAATAAGCAGGTCAACTTGTCGCGGTCGAGTAGCCGTTCCGCAGCACGCGGCGTTCATATCGACACCCCTAGGTCGGCATCGGCGGCTTCTTTGCGTCGTAGCTCGGAAGACACCCAGCATCGGGGCCTTTCTCCCAAAACTTCAAACTCGCCGAATATTCCAGTCTCTGCGCCCATTACACCCCTGTCATGTAGTTCGACGCTTTTGGGTACCGGCGAGACCCCACCAAGAGAACCCGAGGTATCAATGACCGAAACCGAATTCGAGGATTGGAATGAAGGTTCTTTTGGCCAACCCCTGCAGTCCAGTCCCCGATTG
This sequence comes from Ceratobasidium sp. AG-K, assembly GCA_037039685.1. Lineage (NCBI taxonomy): Eukaryota > Fungi > Basidiomycota > Agaricomycetes > Cantharellales > Ceratobasidiaceae > Ceratobasidium > Ceratobasidium sp. AG-K. The sequence continues at coordinate 1,975,380 of JAWNGF010000007.1, read as the reverse complement.
GAGGCGCGCCATAGGTTGTCAAGCACCTCGGTGACCTCCCTGCTTCCCCAAATGCCCGGCAGTATGAGCATGCTTGTCCACGAACAACCAGGTGGAAATTCGTTCGAAGAGGACGAAGTGTCGTTTGGTAGTACTTCGCCTTCTTCGCTGACCTTGGTCCATCCTCGAAGCAACACGCCAAAACCCGCCCCTGCCAACATCAGTCCTATTACAGCCGATTTTTCGTTCAATTCTATTCCCGGCTCACCCCGTAGCCTACGTCTGCGACCTGAGGAAGAAATGCATCTGGCCGATCTGATCAGTCTCCAAGGACTAGAGATCACCGATGTCATTGCGAACCTCGAGCCGTGAGGGCTACTTTTATTTTCATTTGATTTATCCTCTCGTGAGTTTTGCGACCTTTTGGTCCTATATGTTCGCTCGTTGTCTATGCGATAACCCGTCTTTGATCATTTGTATATAGATATATAGTTTCATGCATCCATTCTCCCATGGACTTGGTTGTACCATGCTAAGCATTCCTTCATTAGTCTCCGTGTACCCAGTATAGTTGAGGAATCCTATTCACAGTTAGTTCTACCAATAATTCTGTGTGCGCGTAGCAGGAATAAGTGTAGGCGTTCGTGCCAACCCGTGAGCGTCATTTATGGATGCGTTGCGTCGTTCTCGGCGACATTACGTGACTTCATTGTTTAACCAAATAAATGAATATATTGCACTTCCACCGAACAAGACAATGCAAACACAAGTGTGATTATTGGTACGATAGCATACGACAAGTACTAATTCCGACATAAAGCCATTAGATCTCATTAGGATAGAACCGCATGTTAGGTGCACAAACAGCGCCCAGCGCGGCAACAGACTAAGTAGCTATAAAAAACGTCTTCAAGAAGTTAGTGCCATGAATCGTAGAAAGTTAAAGTAAATCAACTAAAAAAAGCATTGGTAAACCGAGAACAATGTGGCGGGCGTTTGTAGTGACCGCACAGAAAAGTACATATTAGGGAATCCGATAAGATAGATGGAGGGGATGGTTTTATTTAAGAATGCGCTTGTGCCTGCTTCATTGTACGAGAGTCAGCGGACGTCAAGACTGGAGCAGAAATAACTAACAGGATTGTAATGGGAGCCCTCGTATATTGCGTTTCCGACGTCGTATGAATAATCCTCATGCTCCTCAGCGGGGTAATAGCCGTTGTTAGATACCCCAGGGTAAACCTGGTTCGTTGTGTAGGTAGCTTCGGGGGCGACTACATCAATAGCATTGCTGAGAGTACTGGTGGCTCGATGATCAACCCCCTGGGGATACGCGGCGGGACTAGACGCGGAGCTATAGTGGCTGACGCTCGCGGCTGACTGGCCGTAGGGGTGGTAGCGCGAGGTCGCGCCAGCAAGGTCAACCTCGTCTGGCCCACCTGCACTCGTCCGTCGAAGGGCCATGGACATGTGGCGGTGGGATTGGAAGGGTGTGGCGCTCCGGTGTCTCCTCAGAGCGCCGGGGCCAGGATGGTTGGGATAGTAACTCGGCGCATCAAACGACTGCTTGTGGGAGGGAGCAGATTGCATATAACTTATCGATGCACGCAATGAATCGGTTGTGTTGGAACGATGATGAGGGACGTGTGAAATTGGCGCGCTGATGGCACTATAGGCTGGGGATACGCTCCGCTGCTCCCATCCGTATCCTAGCGCACTTTGGCTGCGGGGAATCTCCCAAGGGTCGGTATCGCTTGGCCATCGACCACCGGGCATGCTACGCGCCGACGAGAGAGAACTAGCCCCGTGTTGTGCTCGCCACTGAGCCATAGCTCCATTCGGACTTTGCTTGAGGCTCATCCCAGGGTATGGGAAATTGGAGGGAGGCGGGGACGCAGCTGCGTCCGAGTAATCGTCGACGGGGTTCACAACGCTTGACTGGTCGGCGCTAGAGGATGGGTAGATGCAAACCACTCCGAGTCCACGCAGCTGTCCGGGTTCACCAGCAACATCCTCGACCTCACCCCTAACTTCAACCTCGCAAATTTTGTCTCCCATAAGCATCTCTTCCTCTTCATCGGCTCGGTCGAGGTCAGCTACTGCCTGTAGGTCGCCGTTATCCGCACGGGCGTGCGTTTGGTGATGTTGCGTCAGGTGGTCCGTACGGCTAAACTGCTTGAAGCATCTCTCGCATTGGTAGGGTTTGTCGACCGTATGGGATCGGATGTGCTGCTTGAGGTACCTGGGCTCACGATAAAGCCGCCCGCATGAAAAGAGAGGGCAAACATAAGCTTTGGTAGAAGGAACGAGGCCACTGGCAACTTCCGGCGATTGCTGAGGCGCATAGATGTCCGATCCGGACGCGATTGGTTGTGATACGTCATGAGGGCCGAGCCCGGTATTCGGGAGCGCCAGCGACGAACCCGAGGAAGGATATTGAAGAGGAAGCGACTGGGAGGTTTGTTGATTGTGAGTAAGATGTTGAGATATGTCGGAACGGAGTGAGCTGGAGACATGAGGCGCTGAGATAAGTGAATCAACAGTCCCATTTAATACTGTTGCTACTTCGGGCTGATGTTGCCTAAGCGAGGCGGTCGGAACAGCCACAGCGTTGTGGCTGGAGGAATCTTGGGCGTAGGGTGACTGCCTGGCAATGCCCGAATGGACGAGCGAATTGGCCCTCGAGACAATATGGTCTTGGACGCCTAGTGACCGATGCATCTGATCTGGCAAGAGGTTGACTGAGTTCTGCGAGACCTCGAGGCCCGAGCTCGAGCCGGGACCAATATCCCCGTCGAGGTACCGTAACCCAACCCCAGCTTCCGATTCGCTCTCGGTCCCGTTTCCACCACTCGCGATCCTACGGCGCGATGTCTTGGCAGTCTTTTTGCGTCTCTGCTTGTAAGAAGGGCTACCTTCGAATAGTGACAGCATATTGAAGAACTGCTTGCCATGCCCCGACTGGTTGGCGATTGCGTTCGAGGGTTGTTGGGTTCCGGCTCGAGAGAAGGGTTCTGGGGTGGCCTCGACGTCAGATTGAAGCTCAGAATCGGGATCGGCGCTTTGGGCGAGTGCGAGTGCGGCTACCTGAGGAGGCGCCGCTACGGGGGCAGCATCAGGGTTGTTAGGCGCCTTTGGATGATGGTGAGTGAAAGGCAGTGTTCGAGCGATGTGCGCACATACCGAGTACGAGCTTCCGGGGACGGTTTCTGCCTCGCGAATCGCTCGATCAAGCTCATCCCCTTCGCCCCCTCGAGATGCAACAAACTGTTCATAGAGTGTTCGCTTCGGATCGTATGTAAACGACCGAGCAGGTTCCCCAACGACGACCGTTGTGGGTTCAAGGCCCATCTTTTCACGCTTCAAATCCCGCTCGAGTGCGTCCAAAAATAGGCGATCGTGCGGCACGGAAAACCTAAATGTATGTTCAACCTTGTGCCCAGACCGAATCAATCGGGCCATACCAGTAAAACACCTTTTGCTTTTTCTGAGTGCGGATGCACTGGTATTTGAAGAGGAGATCCAGGAAGGGGGACTATTTCCTTGTTAGCATTCGGATGGAAGCGGGCGGAAATGCTCACTTTTGGTTCTTCCAAACACGCATCGTTCCCAGGCTTGAGATTTCGCAAGTCAGAAAACACCCCCTCTTCAAATTTCTTCATGTTGCGAACGGGCCGCGCAAACGCATCGAATCGGAAGACGAGCGCACGAACAATGTCCGTTCCGGTGATATGGTACAGGCCACCCCACAGGACGCAGGACACGAATTCGCCCGATGGGAGAAGAAACCGGTTCATCGCAGGGTGCGACGCAGTTTGTGGATGTTGGACCAGGGCGTCTGAGGCCGAGGGATTGGGAGAGGACCACCGTGAGGGAGCGGTGGCGAGGAAGTACTTGAGTTTGTCGAGTTGGGCAATCATGTCTTGTTCATGCACGGTCATGGGGCGTGGGACCGGGGGGGAGAGGCCCTGGCTAGCCGACTGGGAGGCGTCGCTGGAGTTTGGAGGCTGCGTGCTGTGGGCCTGATTCGACATTGCGCCGTCGGTTGGGCGCCCGGACGCCGCCGCCATAAAATGCGCCGACGTCCCGGGCCCTGTGATGCGTGCCGTGAGACCTTCGTTGGCCGATACAGCGCGCGACAGACCGTTGAATGGCGGCGCGCCCGAATGAAGTGAGGCAGGATGGTATCCTTGGTGCAACATAAGGTTGTTCATTGGCAACAACCAGTGGGAAAGACGAGGAGGATGAGCCCGATCTCCAACACAACCAGTATGCAAATGAAGGCGAGGTAAGCGTTGAGGGGGTCCGTGACACACGCTCTCAGCGGTGGTCGCGAGGCGAAAAGAGGGTCTCGATGTGCGGTCCGATTGCAAACGCCGAGGAGGTGCGATGGCGGCGTGCTCGGCAGCCAATGATTCCCAGCAACCGCCGGACACGTAACGTTGCCACGCTTCACAACACCCTGTAACCACAAGCGCTAATCAACCTGAAATGAAATATCCCGACAGTTCATGTCCCAACGACATCAATAGCGGCACTCGGTAGCATTGACGGAAATCGAGGAATACTTTACTGAGAAGTTGGAACCCGTTTACTGGTGCTCAAAGTCCCGAAAAACGAATCAGAACCAACTCCTTACATAGACCACGCTGCAACGAGGCTTATGCACGGCAGTGAATGCCATGCTTACACCTGGTCCCGAACCGCAGCTCGCCTCGCACTAAACACTATTTGATAGTTGCTGTTGACAACAATCAATCGCCACCGGATGCTTCCTTGGTATTCATACAGTTATGTTTTTGCGCCACCTGTCCCTCCAGCAGCTGGTGGTTTAGTGCATGGGCCCGGGGTCTCTTTCGAAATATACAAGTCGACAAGTATACATCTGGAAGACCGACTCTTGATAGCGATAACAAATGGCCTTCTCCCGCTCGAGCGGGCTAGTTTAGTTTGAGGCTTTCAAGGTAACTTCTCCGTCGTGCTGGCTGCCCAGCGCATTCGTTTGCTACAGAAGGTGCAAGTCATAATCTCGATGATAATACTCGCGTTCAGATGACTGGGTGGCCACGACCGGACTGTTGAACATCGGGGTTGATCACATACGACGGAGGGTGACTCCCATTGATAGGGGCAAAAGAGGACAAGAACACCAAAATTCGGTATTCGAGTGTCCGGACTCAATACATCCTGAGATTTCGGCATGGTTTTGAATATAAGGCTAAAATACCTTATATATGATCTCACATCTGAATCGTGGGTTTGAGAACAAGGTGTTAGGATAAATCATCCACAAAATTGATGTAACTACAACTTTGCTGTCTCCAGAAAAGGCAACTATGCTGAATCTGGACACTCTGGCATTACACAATGGTACTTCCCCATCGCCGTAATATTGGCTCAAAAGAGAATTGCCTCAATTTCGTCTGATCTTTCTTACTTGATTGAATGAGATTTTCGTAAGGTAGGGATATGCACTGCTGTCTTGGTAGCGGCTTCATCGCATAAAGCACTCAAGGGCTCTCCTCAAAGTTCTTGCTTTTAGGGCTCACATTTTTGAGCGTGGGTGTATTAAAGTAACACATTATACACCTCTTGAACACTTGAAATAGTCAATGAGTGTTTGGCGTATAGTACACACCGGGTGGGAAGCTGTGGGTTTACGCCCCGTTGGCTTCGCGTGGCGACCCCAGTCCGCTGAAAAGGGAACTGAAGCACATGCCACTGGAAGTTAGGACCTGTGATTTCAGAGTCTCGAGGGCGTTGTGACAGTTCCGTCGACGCAAGCAGATCCCGTCCATCTCGCATACACTCGAGATTAAGAAGTTACGACTAATCGATGTTTGTCTCAGTAGCGGTGTCAGATATTGACCCGCGACCAATCATGAGCTCAAAGAAAACGGATGTAAATTACTTTACAGGTTTGATATCCAACTATCTATCAACTATCTATCATGTGTTTTCAGGTACTTGTAGCGTCGAGTCACGGACGCTCTGTTCCCGCCAGAAGGACTTCCTTCACAACCGCAGAGATTGGCTCCTTGTCAATGTAGGTTTCGAACCCCGTTACAACGTTGCTGCCCATCTTCTTATGAATAACTGCAATTCCTGGGACCTCGATGATACGAGCTTTAGTGTCCCCTTTGATCCGATAAGTAACTCGAGCGGTTTGGTAAATCAAGCCACTTGGAACGTCAATCGAATGTCGACGAATCCTGGGTCGCCCATGTGTCATGTTTGGCTAACGTATGTGCATCTTCAACTCACTCGTGATGCATAAGCTCAAGAACTCCTAGCTGTCCGCTAAAGTAGTCGGCAATGCTCGATTTGCCGATGAACTTAGGTTCGTTCCCGAATTGAAGGAACGCATCTAACGTTTGAATCATCACTATTTCTTGATTATTGAATTTCACACAAGGTCTCACCGTCACTCCAAAACTTCTCCCACTTTGACCAGTTTAGCGAATCTGCAGCTTGATTGAACTCATTAAGCCAAGCTTGTTCGCTAAGGAGCTGCTCGGCACTGAGGCCGGGGGCCGAGATCTGCGTGGCTGAGGGAGACGCCATAATGGAGCGCAAGAACAAGCGTTGGTGGGAATGCCATACTCGCGCCAATGCGGTATTTCTTTTATAGCTTCATCGTGCCATTGACCCGAGGTGATTGATAAGGCACGACCACAGGATGACAAAGGCTAGCGCTGCAATCGCGGGGTTTGAATCATAGGGCGGATGGCCGAGTTCCCCTGTTGACTTTCCTCACAGAGTTTTACAGTATCTAGGTTCTAATTCGCGACAACCGGCGGGTAGCAAGTCTGAGGCAGATGGAAGATCACAAAATTATGTCACGCTTTTCTATCGCGGTGTTTTGTTGGGATATGTCTGTATGCTTATCCCTAGCACCGATGGGCGTTGCCATAGAGACCGAACCTCTGCGTTCTTAATGTTGAGAGCATATAACTAGCATATAGCTCGAGGGGTTCCCTGAGACCCGGCAACTCTACTACGATATCGTCGTGGCTACCGCTCTGTGTCTATGCACAGTTGTACCTTTTGGCTTTCAGTGACTTAGAACAGGCTCGATGAAAGCACTCAAGTGTGGGCTAGCTTGTACAGGACATGAGATGTATAGGGTGTTTGTGATAATTTGATTTACCAAAGGCCTCCAATCAGCGTACGCGGTGGGACATTCGGAGTTCCTACGGACTATAATAGCCCGATGGGACTCGGAAGAGGGCCAAACATCTCAAAAAGCTTCAAAGAGACTCGCTGCAATAATAAATACATCAACGCACGGTCGAGCATCACACTTGTCGAGTTGTGCTTGATGCGAAGAATTCTTGATCCCATCCCCGTGGTTATTCTGGTTTGCTGCCCCGGAGAGGGTGAACTTCCATAGATTTGAGTGTGGTGCACTATGCCACACCTAGGAGTGGGTTGACTGCCGGCGCCCTTTTTACCGGGATCGATCAATCCGGGATTGTCCGGAAGCCGTGGTGTGCATACAACCTAAGCTTATGGAACTTATCACCACAATCGGATATCAGCCTCAGAGCATGACTCTAGAAAAACTCGGATTTTTTTTTTCTGAACAGCTGGCTACGTCATACAGTAGAATTACTCAGGTCGTCTCATTCCGCGCAGTTCACGCACAACGGATGCGATCGGTTCTTGGTCAATATATGTTTCAAACCCGGACACCACGTTGCTTCCTACTGGTTTGTGAATCACCGCGAGTCCCGGCATTTCGATGACGCGACCTTGAGGATCTCCCTTAATTTTGTAGGACATTAGATCAGTCTGATAAATCAGACCATGAGCGACGTCAAAGCTTCGGCGGATGGTACGCCTGTGAACATAAGTCAGGAGGCGATATTAGCCAATTAACAAGCTAAATCATCTAATGGGTTTTGACTCACGTATGCTTCAACTGATCCAGGACACTGAATTTCTCTTGCCAATAACGAGAAACCGCCTCTTTTCCTTCAATCCGGGGAGAGCCGGCGAATTGAAGGAAAGAGTCTGTCGGTAGATGGCTTCAGGCTCAGAGACGTCGGGATAGCCAACTCCTTGAACCTACCGCCGTCCCAATACTTCTCCCATTGCGCCCAATCCAATGTGTTAGCAGCTTGATTGAATTCGTCAAGCCATGCCTCTTCCGTACGTTGCTGCTCCTCTGTCAGGGTAGGTGTTAAAGGCATAGCGCAGCGCGGAAGGTATATAATTGAGGACGTGGGGAGAGAGAGAGAGAGAGAGAGAGAGGGAGAGAGAGAGAGATGGAGATGGGAACGGGGAGCGAATGCAGTTATATGTGGTCAGTTGATCTTGCATACCGTTTAGGAAATACTTTAACAAGTTAGTTGACGGGTGAATCGGCTTTATGATATGGTGGTATGACGGTGACCAGATTATGGAAGTGATCGGAACGCAGCTGGTGATATCCATGGCTTGGCTTGAGGCACCGTACATCCAGGAACCGGTGGGTACGGCGTGGTACAGATAGGGGCTGTAGCATTTATGACTGCAGTCTCCAAATGCGGTTCACTGAGCTGAGCGACAGGGATCGTATTCTCGACCTCCAAGTCGTGCACGACGCTATGATAGGGTGCATTTAACGCATGGGCCTGGACTTGGTTCGGCTGAAGCATTAAAAACATATCGCAGAGAAACCAGCGCCGCACGAGTGGACATTGTGATCAGATCAACTAAGGTACACCGCGGTTGTGAATCGTAGCTGACGGCCAGATACAGCAGTCCGATCCCGCATATCACAACCCCTGCGAGGCGAACGGGGCGAGAGTGAGGATGCAGGCGGACAAAGAGTGGATTAGATAAGCGCTTAGTCACACCTCATAAATTTACTCGTGCTGACGAATATCACGATGACACGTGACCTATCGAAGGTCCATTTTGCCCGACTAGGGCATCAGCAAAGTTGACAATAACTAGGACTCCGTAAGAAACCGGAAATCACTTACCGGTAGCTTACAAACACTTCTAAACTGGTGCATTTGCCGGTTACTTACAGTAACTTACAGGTTTTGCTAGAACGTTCCACGTGACTCCGGTACTTGGTCCTTGAGTCGTGTACAGGCAAGGAAACCGACATTTGCCACTTACACTCAGCCACAACATTGCTCTACTCGATGTCGCACCCCTATACCAACATTCGGTCTCAAAAAAATGGCCATGCGGTGTCTCTTGACCCGGCTTCTTAAGCTGAGCTCCTGGTCACTCTCAAAGTCAACCAAAAAGCAATCTAATTTGCAGCATAATGAAAGGCAGAACGGTCAAAAACCCCAAAGGAAGTGGCCCAGTGCAACAGTGAGCCCTTCAAAACAAGCGAGTGCAGGGGTGTGAGTGAAAACTAAATATACATTTCCACCTATAACATATACTCATTCTATCCTTTTCATATGGTACCTGCACCAACCAGCAGGCCTGGAAGACAACTTGCTGAATTCAGAAGTGGAGAGTGGGCGTACTTGTGACAATCCCCCTGAGAAATTAACTATCCTGTATCACTCGAGTATTTATCCATCCCACCAACAGGTGTGCTGCAGGGGTCCTAGGTGTGGTTGGTTGTGGGGTGGGCCAAGAATAGGGGTTTGCATTCTGCATCACACCTGTAAATGCAGCAATCTCAATAGTGACCTATGGCAGAACCCCTGGCACACTTGAGCATTATTTTGACCATCATTGTGCCTAATTCTATGGCCAAGAAGCAAACAATGCCAACACTCACCAAGCTGAACTCACCTGAGTGTGCCTCACAGAGGGTTTCAACACTAATCAACATGACCACAATTCAACAACACTGTAAGTGCAAGGAGAAGTGCAATAACTCAGAAAGTGCAGTGATTTATTGACATACTACAAAGAGAATTAATTTAATTATAGCCTTCCCCAATCTCACATCCAACTGTTAGGTTTGCTGACCTGCTACTAGCCATGAGGGGTGCCATGGATCCCATTTCATCAGCTGTAAGTGGGGCACCAGGGTTCAAGTCACCAAGGATCCAGCTGTACAGTAGCCAGAGGACATTCTGGTATTTGAGGATTTGGCATATGGCAATTGTGATATGCCACAGCCCATGCAAGGCAGGCCACACTGCTTCAAGCATCTGTAAAACATGCAGGAGTTACATACTGCTATACAGTGCTATGTAGCTCTGTAGCAAAGGTTCAACATCCTATATATCTAGCAGTCTGTAGTAGTGACCACTGCAATATAGCACTATATAGCACTATGTAGCCAAGGCCCAATCTGGTGATTCCAACAAAAGGGTGTGGGGAAGGTGGCTGTGCAGTTACAATATATGGTATGTAATTAGTCCACATTTGGATAAATGAATATCTAGATATGGTAATTTATGATTCTAAGGTGATTTGAAATTCCATATAGGGATGCAATCTATCTTTTATAGGAACTCAGCTGACTTTAAACTTCAAGTGCCACCCTGCTGCTTGAAATTGTTTTTCCCCCCTGTTTCACCTGCCTGAGTGAACCCCCAAACACTCCACCTGGGGGTGTTTTGTAGCATATAGTCACATTGGTACCAAGGGCATGGAAATCTGCTGGCTGGTTTAAAAGTTTCTCCCAAAATGGGTATGTTAGTAAAGCATATCAAGTTGCCTATCTTGGAAGATCATTACCATATATGGTAAGTGCACAGCCACCTTTCTCAAACCTTTCTGTTGGAATCACAAAATTGGGCCTCATCTGGAAACCTGTCATTTGCTACATAGTGATATGTATACTATGTATGAACTGTAGCCCATGTAGCATGCTAACTTTACTCAAATTATCATATCAATATATAGTGCTATGGATCTGATATGTAGCAGATTCCTCCAAAATATAGCAATATGTATCAGCATGTAGTTGCATGTAGTTGCATGTAGTTGTATGTAGTTGTATGTAGTGGCATGTAGCTGAGATGTAGAAGATCCCAAATTTCTGATTGGGCAATTGTTGTGAGCCTTGCTCACTCCATTGGACTTGTCTGCGTCTTGTCCTGTCTTGTGGCTGTGTATGTTACGTTCTGTTTCTCTTCTCCTGCCGTGTTGCCACCTTCTTGTGGTTTTCCTGTTACATTGTGTAACGCGGCTGTGCTTTGTACGAGTCATGTCTGTTCATACAGCATGACTCACATGGACACTCCTGACTGGTTGACTGCTATGACTCATGTGGCTACGCTTTGTATGACTTGGCCACTTCTTGAATATAGATAGAGGACCAACAAGCCTGGTAAACCCAGCTTGTTTTGTCTTGTCAAACGTCCCCTTTGAGTGACACTTTGAACCACACACGTTGCCCTAAGGTTACACGACCAGATTCCTTCAACGGGAAGAAAGGAGAAGGCACCAAAATGTTCATCACACAAATGGAGAGCTACTTTGTTTGACTTGGAGACCAATACAACTCCCACGAAGAGAGAATCCGTGAAGCACTAGCCAACTTCAAATCAGAAAATAAAGCCGCTACGCATTGGGCTCAAGTGCTACTACAATCCCTGAACAAAGGAGAAAACAACAAGAACCTAATCTCATGGGAAAATTTCAAGTCCCACTTCATGGAACAATTCAGCGACCCCAATAGGAAGGCAAAGGCCAAAGCAGATATCTGGAAATGTAGACAGAACAACTCAGTAGCAAACTACGCCTCAGAATTCCGATATCTCTTAGTGGATGTCAACTGGGGACAGGAAGCCTTAATCAACCAGTTCAAAGAAGGATTGAAACCTGAAGTTAAAACCAAACTAGCTCGATTTGAGTTAACCCTAATCAACAAAGACGGAACAGAACGAGAACTATCTCTTGACCAATGGATCTCAATTGCAATCTCCGTTGATCAAAAATTACAATCCATCAAGAATACCACGGGACAAAAGACAACATTGTCATCCTCCAGCTCTACAAAGAGACTGCCTGACGATATATACAAGGCAAGAATTTCCTCAAAACGTTGCCTAAAATGTGGTTCGGACAAGCACCTGCTGGCAAAATGCCCCAAAAAGGAATGGAAGAAGGAGGAACCAAACCTAAAGGGACGCAAAGGAAAACTTGAGAGCAAACCAGAGTCGGGAAAAGATGGGGTCTCCCTCTAACTGTGTGTGGAGAGACCAAAGAACCAGTAACGGAAACAATGTACCTTAAAGCAACAAACAAATCAACAGTTGTCTACACAAACGTTACTGGAATCACAGAACCCATTCCCACCCTTATTGACTCAGGCACTTCAAAAAACTTTATTGACATTACCTGGGCTCGCTCAAACGCCATACCACTAATCGAGCTACTGACACCCAGGAAAGTCATTGGAATTCAGGGAAAGGAATTACCACATCAAATTCGATTCAGAGCCAATCTAAAGTTTGACCTGGAAGGGAAAAGCTTTAGGCAGAATTTCTTTGCTATGCCAACCGGGGATACACATCTCATCTTAGGACTAGGATGGTTAGAAGAAGCTAACCCAATCATTGACTGGCCCTCAAAAACTATCACATGGAGGACAGACCACATCATGGGCATGACAGGTGAAATTGACGACATACCAGAAGAATTCAAGGACTTCAAGGAAGTTTTTAGCAAGGAAAAATTCAAATGCATACCAGACCATCAAGCATACGACTGTTCTATTGACCTGATAGAAGGATTGGAGCTTCCAAAACCGGCCAGACCAATTCCACTTTCACCTGCAGAATCCGTTGCCCTTAGGAAGTACCTCGACGAGGAACTAGCAGCAGGAAAGATCTGACCAAGCAAATCACCAGTTGCAGTGGCCACCTTCTTTGTCAAAAAAGGTCAAGATCCAAAGAACCCCAAAAAACCCCCTGAACTTAGGCTGGTACAACACTTTGGCCCAATGAATGAGATAACAAAGGACAACCAATTTCCCATGCCACTTATGGAAGATCTCTTAGACAAAATCAAGGACGCAAAAATCTTCTCAAAAATAGACCTGCGCATGGGATTCAACAATATCCATGTTAAGGAAGGGGACAAATGGAAAACTGCCTTCCAAACCAAGGAAGGGCTATTTGAGTACATCGTAATGCCGTTCGGACTAAAAAATGCGCCAGCAACCTTCCAACGATACATGAACCACATTTTCCACAATCTAATGGACATATCCATCATCGTCTACATTGACGACATCCTTATCTTCTCCAAAGATAGAAAGCAGCACGTGGAAGATGTTTGAAAGGTACTCAAGATCCTACTGGAAAACAATCTTTTTGCCAAACTCCCTAAATGCGAGTTCTTTGTCAAGAAACTGGTTTACACTGGAATCTGCATCAGCAAAGAAGGAATCTCTATGCAAGAGGAGAAGGTCAAAGCTATCAAGGAGTGGAAAGAACCAAACACAGTCAAACAAGTACAAGCTTTCTTGGGATTTGCAAACTTCTACAGACGTTTTGTTCCAAACTTCAGTGGATTAGCCAAACCTCTCACTACATTAACAAAGAAGGATACAAAATGGCAATGGGAACAAGAACAACAGGACGCCTTCAACAACCTCAAATTGGAGATTTGCAAGGAACCTTTATTGCGACATCCTGACCCAGAAAAACCTTATATCTTGGAGACTGACGCAAGCGGTGTGGCAATGGGCGCCATCCTTTTGCAGAAACAGGAGGATGGATTCCTACATCCAATTGCTTTCCTATCAAAATCCTTCAACCAAGCACAATTGAATTATGATGTGCATGATAAAGAACTCATGGCAATCATAGAAGCACTCAAGCACTGGCGTTTGCACTTGGAAGGAACAAAAGAACCTATCACAATCTACACCAATCACCAAAATCTGCAATATTGGAAAAAGGCAACAACCTTCAACAGACGCCACGCCCGGTGGCACCAGATTCTAGCATCCTACAACTTTGAAATTGTGTACCAACCAGGCATCCTTTCTACAAAACCAGATCTACTTTCCAGAAGGAGCGACCATAGCGACATTCCAACAGCAGAACAAGTAATGATCAAGGAGGAACAATTCAGGGGGTTCTCTGGAGACATGAAGTTTGATATCATTGTGGACATCAGAGAAGTGCAAGCGGAAGACGAAAGCATTAGCCAAATCATAGAACTATGCAAGAAGAAGGAAGATCTACCAAAATCAGTGCAACAAGGAATCAAGAAGTACAATTTTGAAGAAAACCTTCTCTGGTTCGATGGAAGAATCTATGTACCGGAAGACAAAGACACAAGGTTGAAGATCATGAGATTACACCGTGACTCACCAATAGCTGGTCACCAAGGACACGCACGCACACTGGAGCTCATCTCAAGAAGATACTACTGGCCAGGATTAAAATCCACGGTGAACAAATACGTGGACTCATGCAAACAATGCCAGAGGGCAAAGGGAACAAAAACTCATGTACCATTGAAACCACTAGAGATCCCAAAGGGTCCATGGGAGGAAATTGCATACAACTTCATTACCAAACTTCCTAAGTCACATGGGAGTGACAGCATATTGGTGGTTGTGGATTGATTCTCTTGCATGGCACATTTCATACCCTGTAAAGAATCAACAACAGCAGAACAATTGGCCAAGATTTTCCTGGAGAATATATGGAAGCTTCATGGTTTTCCACAAAGTACAGTATCGGATAGGGGAACAACGTTCAACAGCAAATTCCTAAAAGCTCTATACAAGAAGATCAATACCACACCAAGCTTCAGCACAGCATACCATCCTCAAACTGACAGAATAACGGAACAAATAAACCAGTGGCTGGCAGCCTGGTTACAAACATTTGTAAATCACCAACAGGATAATTGGGCCAGACTTCTACCCATTGCAGAATTCTGCTACAATAACCAAAGGCATAGCGTCACAGGGAAAACTCCTTTCAAAATCGTCTATGGCAGGGAACCCCTTTGGAACATTTCAACAAGGGAAACAACCACTCCAGAAGCAAACAACAAAGCAGACAGTTGGCAGAAGGTGTGGGATGAAGCCAAAGCAGCCATGGAATGGCATAGAAACAAAACAAAGGAAAACCAACCACCCAAATACACAGAGGGAGACCTAGTTTGGCTACATGGGCAAAATATAAAAACAGATCAATCCAACAAGAAACTTGACAACAAAAAACACGGCCCGTTCAAAGTCAAAAAAGCTGTCTCTAGCCACGCCTTTGAATTGGATCTTCCAAAGACAATGAAGATACACCCTGTTTTACATAGCAACCTGCTTAGCCCTTACAAGGAAGACAATAATTTCCAAAGGAACCAACCCCAACCTCCACTGGTGAAAACAGAAGAAGGGGAGGAAGAATACGAAGTGGAAAAAATTGTGAATTGGAAAATGACAAAAGAAGGACTACTCTATAGGGTCAGATGGAAGGGATACGATGCAAAAGAAGACATTGAACAACGAGTGGAAGATTTCGGACATCTTGGAGGGATCATGAAGAAGTTTCTGAAGGAATTCCCAGGAGCGCCAACACCCTCAAACTACAAACCAAAGGGTATAAAGGGGAGAGCTCAACATGAAAGCTACCCAACTTGCAAAACTTGCTCTTTATCCAAATCGCTCTACACACCCCACGCCCTAAATCTCTTTTGCTCCTCACAATGCCTGCTGTCACCCACTCTACAATTACCAACAACCTCATCCGCATCCTCAAAGGACCGGCCTTTCACATGGCGTGCATCCTTGAGGCCGGAGCCGCCCTCTACATCTTTAAATGATCCCAGCAAGGCCCCGGGCGTATGCAATTCCGCGCCTCTGACAACATTCTCCACTCAGACTTGGGAGAATTCCAATGGGTGGGGAAAAAGTGGCCAACGCGGATGCAACTGCAACAAAAGGACATATTTGTATGCAGAGGATGTGCCGCCTTTCAAGTCTCCAAGGTTGTGCTGCTGTCCACCCACATGCTTGGGGTGGTGGAGTGGGGCCAAGAAGGGGCCTACAGCAGCGAATGGGTCCCAGGATACAAAGGAAGGCCACCATCTTTGAGGCCCCGTTGGAACGACGCATGGGACACGAACTTCAAGAAGGACCTGGTGGATTGGAGGATGGAGAGGGGCGCTACCAAAGGGAGAAGTTTGAGTGGAAGCCATTCTGGTGGCAGGAGAAGGAGGCAGATGTGTTGCAGTGGACGGAAGTCAAGCCAGACGTGCGACAATGGTTGAAGAAACATGTGGAGGAGCAGGAACGGGTTATGAACTGGTCCAAGGCTGACTGGACCAATGAGGAGACGTGGGTGAAATGGGAGGAATACTGCAACGAACCGGTAACACTGTTTTCAACCCCATAGATCTGATGGAGGAGAAGGAGGACAAGCTGGACGCCCTGGTAGAGAAGGCCAACAAGGACTGCTGGGTGCAGTAGCTGGGTCCCCTCAGGTTCCCTTCATGGACCTTAAGGGGGGAGTAATGTTGTGAGCCTTGCTCACTCCATCGGACTTGTCTGCGTCTCGTCCTGTCTTGTGGCTGTGTATGTTACGTTCTGTTTCTCTTCTCCCGCCGCGTTGCCACCTTCTTGTGGTTTTCCCGTTACATTGTGTAATGCAGCTGTGCTTTGTACGAGTCATGTCTGTCCATACAGCATGACTCACATGGACACTCCTGACTGGTTGACTGCTATGACTCATGTGGCTATGCTTTGTATGACTTGGCCACTTCTTGAATATATATAGAGGACCAACAAGCCTGGTAAACCCAGCTTGTTTTGTCTTGTCAAACATCCCCTTTGAGTGACACTTTGAACCACCCCTACCCTCAAGAGCCTACAGACACTTAAGTGTGTTGCGGTTCAAGAGGTCACTTAGGTCTTAGTGCTGTCCACTCTCCATCGTGGCTTGTCTCATAGCCACTAAGAAGAAGCTTACAACAGCAATTGACTTTGGACATTGTGACTGTGCACTTACCATATATGGTGTTGTAAGCTACTTCTTGGTGGCTATAAGACAAGCCACAAGGGAGAGTGGGCGGCACTAAGACCTTAGACACCTCTTGAGTTGCACCACACTTAAGTGGCTGTAGACTCTTAAGGGTAGGGGTGGTTCAGAGTGTCACTCAGAGGGAATGTTTGATGAGACAAAACAAGCTGGGTTTACCAGGCTTGTTGGTCCTCTATATATATTCAGAAAGTTGCCAAGTCATACAAGGCGTAGCCACACAAGTCATACATACAAGCCAGTCAGGAGTGCCCAAGTGAGTCATGCTGCATGGGCAGTCATGACTTGTACAAAGCACAGCTGCGTTACACAGTGTAACAGAACAACCACAAGAACATGGCAATGCAGCGCAGGAAAGGACAAACAACACATAAACAGAACAACAAACAAGAGAGCAGACAGGCAAAGCTCAAGGCAAGTCTAGTGGAGAGAGCTGGCTCACAACATATGGTAGTGATCAACCCAGATAGGAAGTTCTTATGGATTTGTCCTCCCTCTATTTTGAGACAAACTTTTGAACTAGCCAGCAGTTTTCCATCCCCTTTGCACCAATCTGACTAAATGCTATAGTGTTGCAACCCAACACTATGATGGTTGCCAACTGTAACTGTATGTGCCCAAGTCAAAATATAGAGGGACTTGGCACCCAAAGAGCTGTGAATTGTAGACTGTGAATGTGTCGTAAGCTTCTTCTTGGTGGCTATGAGACAAGCCGCGATGGAGAGTGGACGGCACTAAGACCTAAGTGACCTCTTGAACCGCAACACACTTAAGCGTCTGTAGGCTCTTGAGGGTAGGGGTGGTTCTGAGTGTCACTCAAAGGGGATGTTTTGACGAGACAAAACAAGCTGGGGTTACCAGGCTTGTTGGTCCTCTATATATATTCAAGAGGCGGCCGAGTCATACAGAACGCAGCCACAAGAGTCACAGCAGTCAACCAGTCAGGAGTGTCCATGTGAGTCATGCTGTATGAACAGACATGACTCGTACAGAGCACAGCCGCGTTACACAATGTAACAGAATAACCACAAGAAGGTGGCAACGCGGCAAACGGAAACGGAAACACAACACAAAGAAGGGAATAGGCGGGCAAGACAACAGGCGAGTCCGATGGAGTGAGCTAGCTCACGACATTACTCCCCCCTTAAGAGTCCGTTTGGGGGACCTGAACGGACCTACTGCACCGCACAGTCCTTTTCCTTCTTCAGCATAAACTCCTCCAACCCCTCCTCCTCCTCCAAGGTCAGGTCGATGGGATTGAAAACGGTATTTCCCGGTTCGTCCGAGAACTTCTCCCATTCCTCCCAAGTTTCTTCCCTCGTCCAGTCCGCCTTGGACCAGTCCAAAACCCTCTCCTGGGCTTCCACAAACTCCTCATCCCATTGTCGCACATCGGGCTCTGCCTCCTTCCATGCCAACACGTCAGTCTCCTCCTTCCTCCACCAGTAGGGTTCCCATTCGATTTTTTCCTTCTGGTATCTGCCCCTCTCCATCCTCCAGTCGCTCAGGTCCTTTTCATAGTTGGTGTCCCAGGCATCGTTCCACCTAGGTCGGAGCGTTGGCTGTCTTCCGTCATAACCTGGTACCCACTCGCTTGAGTACGCTCCTTCTTGCCCCCATTCGACCACTCCGAGCATGTGGGTGGAGAGGAGGACGACCTCCGAGACCTGGAAAGCGGCGCACCCTCGACAGACGAATATGTCCTTTCGTAGGAGCTGCATGCGCGTCGGCCATTTTTTCCCAACCCACTGGAATTCCCCCAGGTCTGAGTGGAGGATATCATCCGAGGCCCTGAAGTGCATCCTTCCAGAGCTTTGTTGTGACCTCTTGAAGACATAGAGGGCGGCTCCGGAGTCGAGGATCCTTGCCGTGGCAAAGGCAGGTCCTTCGAGGACGCGGGTGAGGTTGTTGGCGATGGTGGAGCGGGTGACGGCAGGCATCGTAGAGGGCAGAAGAGGTTTAGAGCGTAGAGTTGGTGGTGTTTCTTGGAGTAGTAGCAAGTTCTGCAAGTGAGGCTGTCTGTTTCACCCCTTCTGCCTTTTATCTTCCCTGGAGTGTAGTTAGATGGCGTGGGAGCTTCGGGGTGTCGGCGTAGAAGGTCCTTGATGATCTTTGAAAGGTGACCAAAATCTTCTGCCCTTTGCTCTGTGTCTTCTTCACTTCCATAACCCTTCCATCTGACCCTGTAAAAAAGGCCGTCCTTTGTTTCCTTCCAGTCCAAGATCTTCTCTACTTCATATTCTTCTTCCCCTTCCTCCGTTATGACCGGCGGTGGTCGGGGTTGGTTGCGGCTGAATTCGGTGTCTCCCTTGTAAGGGCTGAGCAAATCGACGTGGAAAACAGGGTGCACCCTCATTGTTGCCGGCAGATTGAGCTCATAAGCGTGTGATCCTATCTGTCGCTTCACGACAAATGGCCCGTGCTTTTTGTTGTCCAGTTTCTTTGAAGGTCTTTTTGTTTGAATGTTCTTTCCGAGTAGCCATACTAGATCTCCTTCTTGGTACTTGCTCTTTGGCTCTTCTTCTGGGAGCCTTTGGGTTTCCATAGATGCGATTGCTTTGTCGTGGATTTTACGCCATTTTCCTGTGATGTTGTTCGCTTCTGGAACCGCTGATTCTTCCGCTGAGATGTTCCACAGTGGTTCCCTCCCGTAGACAATTTCGAAAGGGGAATTACCTGTTACGCGATGCTTCTGTAGATTATAGCTGAACTCCGCAATCGGTAATAAGTCCGCCCAATCATCCTGCCGGTAGTTGACGAACGATCGTAGCCAGCCCTCCATCCATTGATTGATTCTCTCCGTTATTCCATCTGTTTGGGGGTGGTAGGCAGTACTGAAACCTGGGCTAGTTCCAATTTTCTCGTAAATGGCTTTCATAAGTTTGGAATTGAAAGTAGTCCCTCGGTCTGAGATCATGCTCTTTGGGAAACCGTGCAGTTTCCAAACATTTGTGATAAAAAGATTTGCAAGGTCGCTTGCCGTGTGAGATTCTTTGCAGGGTATGAAATGCGCCATTCTTGAGAATCGGTCCACCACTACTAAGATGCTATCTGATCCTCTGGATTTTGGTAACTTTACCACGAAGTCGAACACTATGTCTTCCCACGGTCCCTTTGGAATCTCCAGAGGCTTGATCAGGACTATTGACTTCGATCCCTTTGTCCGCTGGCAGGTCTCGCAGGACTCCACGTATCTGTTTATGCTTTGCTTCATCCCTGGCCAGAAGTACCTTCTTGATATTAGTTCCAGTGTTCTAGCTTGTCCTTGATGTCCTGCGATTTTTGAGTCGTGATGCATTCTCATGATGGCCAGTCTGGATTCCTTATCCTCTGGTACGTAGATCCTTCCTTTGAACCATAATAGTCCCTCCTTGAAATCATAATCTTTTGCGCTGTGTTGTAGGGTTTTTGGTAATGTTTCCCTTGATGTGCAGATTTCTTTGATTTGTGCCAATCCTTCATCTGTTTCTTGCGCTTCCTTGATAGTTTCTATGATGTCTGTGTCTACCTGTCCCATAAATCCCTTGAACCTTTCAACAGATATCATAACTTGTTCAGGCGTCGGGATGTCTTCATGGTCTGATCGTCTTGACAACAGGTCCGGTTTAGATGACAGGATTCCAGGGCGATAAATGATGTCAAAGTTATAGGAAGCAAGCAATTGGTGCCATCTTGCGTGTCGACGGTTGAACGTTCTTGCTTCCTTCCAGAATTGTAGGTTTCTATGATGGGTGTAGATAGTGATAGGGTCCCTTGTTCCTTCAAGGTATAGCCTCCAATGTGTTAAAGATTCTATGATAGCCATAAGTTCTTTATCGTGGACGTCATAGTTGAGTTGAGCCTTGTTGAAAGACTTCGAAAGAAAAGCAATAGGGTGTAAGTAGCCATCGTCTTGTCTTTGCGACAAGATTGCTCCCATTGCTACTCCACTTGCATCCGTTTCCAAAAAAAAGGGTTTGTCAGGGTTTGGATGGCGTAGAGTAGGCTCTTTGCTGATTTCTGTTTTTAGAGCCTCAAAAGCTTCCTGTTGATCGTTTCCCCATTCCCATTTGTTCTCCTTTCTTGTTAAGGTTGTCAGGGGCTTTGCTAAACGGCTGAAATTTGGAACAAATCTTCTGTAGAAATTTGCGAATCCTAGGAACGCCTGAACTTGTTTGACCGTTCTTGGTTCCTTCCATTCCTTTATTGCCTTGACTTTTTCTTCCTCCATAGAGATGCCTGAATCGCTGATTCCAAGTCCAGTATATGTCAATTTGGTGACAAAGAATTCGCATTTTGGAAGCTTTGCGAATAGACTTTCTTCCAGCAAGATTTTTAGCACCTTCCTGACATCCACAGTATGTTGACTTCTGTTCTTAGAGAAGACTAGGATGTCGTCGATATATACTATGACACATACGTCGATGAGATCATGGAAGATGTGGTTCATATATCTTTGGAATATGGCGGGCGCGTTTTTCAGTCCAAACGGCATGACGACGTATTCGAATAGTCCTTCTTTTGTTCTGAAAGCTGTCTTCCATTCGTCTCCTTCCCTGATTCTGATATTGTTGAATCCCATGCGCAAATCGATTTTGGAAAAAATTTTTGTGTCCTTGATTTTATCCAAGAGGTCTTCCATCAGGGGCATTGGGAATCTGTCGTCCTTCGTAATGGCGTTTACTCCTCTGAGATCTTGAACAAGTCGTAGTTGGCGAACTGCCCCTGGATTTTTGGGGTCGATCGGTTTTTTGACAAAGAAGCAAGGTGATGCAATGGGTGATTTGCTTGGACGGATTTTCCCTGCTGCGATTTCTTCATCCAAGTATTCTCTCAGAGCAATTGACTCTGCCGGAGAGAGTGGGATAGGTCTGGCTGGTTTCGGAAGTTCAGCTCCTTCCTTGAAGTCGATGGCGCAGTCGTATGGGCGATGATCAGGGATTCTCTTGAATTTTTCTTTGCTGAAGACGTCGGCAAATTCCTTGAATTCTTCGGGCAGGTCGTCTATTGAGGCTGTCCTTGCTTGAATGGCTTCTGTTCGCCATGATATGTGCTTTGTTTTCCAATCGATGACAGGGTTTGATTCTTCTAACCATTCCAGTCCGAGGATAAGTTTAGTTTCTCCAGTAGGCATCGCGAAGAAGACTTGTTTGAAAGTTCTTCCCTCTACTTCTAGTTCCAGCTTTGCTTTGAAACGTATTTGGTGAGAGAGTTCTTTCCCCTGGATTCCAATTACTCTTCTAGGAGTGGGGAGTTCTATGAGTGGAATGTTGTTGGATCGAGCCCACGAAATGTCCAGGAAGTTCTTTGATGCTCCAGAATCGATGAGGGTTGGGATAGGTTCTGTGATTCCGGCAACGTTTGCGTAAACAATGGTAGATTCATTTGTCGCTCTAAAGTACATTGCTTCCGTTGCCGGTTTCTTGGTCTCTCCACACACAGTTAGAGGGAGACCCCTTCTTTTCCCGAGTCTTCCGTAATTGTTGCCTCCCTTCCTTTGACGCTAGGTTCCGTCGTTATCCATTCCTTGGACGGGCATTTGAATGAACGGTGTCCTTCCTGTCCGCACTTCAGGCAGCGGTTGGTTGCTATTCTTGCTTTGTAAACCTTGTCAGGCAGCCGCTTTGTAGAGGATTGTCCGTTAGTGGTTGGCTGGGCTGCCTTCTTCCCTGTCGAGGTCTTGATTTGTTGCAATTTCTGGTCAATAGAGATTGCGATTGAGATCCATGGGTCGAGGGAAAGTTCTCGTTCTGTCCCATCTTCATTGATCAGGGTTAGCTCGAAACGAGCGAGTTCGGTTTTCACTTCAGGCTTCAACCCTTCCTTGAATTGGTTGATCAGCACTTCCTGTCCCCAATTTACGTCTACCAGAAGGTATCGGAATTCCGAAGCATAGTTTGCTACAGAGTTGTTCTGTTTGCATTTTCGGATATCCGATTCGGCTTTAGCTTTCTTGTTGGGGTCGCTGAATTGTTCCATGAAGTGAGCCTTGAAACTTCCCCATGAGGTAAGGTTTTGGTTATTTTCCCTTTGGTTGAGCGATCGCAAGAGTACTTGTGCCCAGTGAGTGGCAGCTTTGTTCTCGGATTTGAAGTTTGCTAGAGCTTCGCGGATCCTTTCCTCGCTGGAAGTGTATTGGTCGCCTAGGCGTAAAAAGTAGCTTTCCATTTGTGTGATGAACATTTCGGCACCTTCCCCTTTCTTTCCGTCGAAGGCTTCTGGACGAGTCACTTTGGGACGACGTGGTCCGCTACCGGTGTTTGGGTTTTCAGTCAGCCGTTGGATTCTTAATTCTAATTCGTCGATTCTGGTAGATTCCGCATCTGGATGAGGTGGAGAATTTGATCGCCTAGAGGGGATCCCGTGCAGGGATGCTTCGTCCATTTCTTCCCGCATGTTGTTGATGGTTTCCTGAACTTCCGTGATTTTGGTCGTGAAGGAGGCTCCCTCCTGTCGTAAGGTTTCTAGTCCTTGTGTTACTGCCTCATTCCATTCGAGTTGCCCTTGTCTGGTAGTGTTGAGTTCCTCGCGTATGTTATTTACTAATCCTTGGGTGTTGGTAACTTCGTTTCGGAGGCGGGTTACATCTTGTCCGACTAGGAAGGAATTATGTTTGCCATTTCTTGCCGAGTTCAGGATGTCCGTTAAGGTTCCTTGTAGGGTGTTGATGGAGTCGTTAAAGATTTGTTGGTTGTTCGCTAGAACTTGTGTGGCTTGTTCTAGACCACTAAGCCTTCGATCTATAGTGACTCTCATTCCGTCTATAATCCTAATGGAAGCGTTGTGTCTTCCTTCTAGAAGGTCGTCTAAGTCATCTAAATTGCTAATTACAGTCCTTCCGCTGGAGCTGGAACTAGAACTTGAGCTTCCTGGGTTACCGGCGCTTTGCCGTACCGGGGCTGATTGTTCGGAGTAACCCTGTGGGATGTATGGTGGTGCTGGAATAGCCGGTGTGACTGGCTGGGAAGCCACTGGAATTGGTCCTGCGTTGGTGATGGTTCCTCCAATTTGAGGAACTGTAGGGACATTGGAAATGTGTGGTGTAGGAGGAGGTCTAATGGGGACAAGCGATACACCCCCATGAGCTTCGGGTTGGGGGGAGAAGTACTGGCTTCTAGTTCCTAGCGGCCACAAGGGACGTGATGGCCCTGGAGTTGCAGTTGGAATACGAATTACAGCTGGAGTGGGGTCATTCGTGAGATCTCCTGGTTCTCTGTTTGTGATGGTGGGTTCTTCCTCTTGTACCGTTGTCATGTCCGGAATGCCGAAAGCTCCTGGCATTGATGTTTGACTTTGGGGGCGTGATCGGGCGGGTCCTCCCGCTTGAGTTTGTGCAATATCTTGCTCGTTTAGTGATCCTGTGGGCCTTGCTGCCCGACTGGGTCCTCTTCTTGTTGATATAACGGATGAGGGACGTGACCCTCCATCTTCTTGAATAGACATGTTTGTGTGTTATATAAGCTTGTTTTGTAATGTCGTAAGCTTCTTCTTGGTGGCTATGAGACAAGCCGCGATGGAGAGTGGACGGCACTAAGACCTAAGTGACCTCTTGAACCGCAACACACTTAAGCGTCTGTAGGCTCTTGAGGGTAGGGGTGGTTCTGAGTGTCACTCAAAGGGGATGTTTTGACGAGACAAAACAAGCTGGGGTTACCAGGCTTGTTGGTCCTCTATATATATTCAAGAGGCGGCCGAGTCATACAGAACGCAGCCACAAGAGTCACAGCAGTCAACCAGTCAGGAGTGTCCATGTGAGTCATGCTGTATGAACAGACATGACTCGTACAGAGCACAGCCGCGTTACACAATGTAACAGAATAACCACAAGAAGGTGGCAATGCGGCAAACGGAAACGGAAACACAACACAAAGAAGGGAATAGGCGGGCAAGACAACAGGCGAGTCCAATGGAGTGAGCTAGCTCACGACAGAATGGCACTAAGGCCTGAGGATCCAAGGTAGATGTTCTGAGTCTTTTGAGGAAATGAGGATATCATCAATGTAGATCACAATGGAAATCTCCTGTATGTCATGGAAGATTTTGTCCATCATCCTCTGGAAGATTGCTGGCGCATTCATGAGTCCAAATGGCATAACCCTGTATTCACAGTGTCCTTCCTTGGTTCTGAACACTGTTTTTCAATGGTTGCTCTCCTTGATCTGAATGTTATGGCAGCCTTGTGTCATGACCTGTCCCTCCCTCTGTCTCTGTTTGCAGACTTGTGGCTTGTACTGGTGCCTTAAGCACCCATTCTCTTTGATTGAGCCCTCTCCCTTGTTGAGTAAGGTGTATGGTTGCTGTGTCACCATGAGTCATATGACTCATGCTGTTTTCTATTGGCTGGCTTGCGCAGCCCCCTTTATGACTTGGACCTTGACTCAGACATATGACTCATGTATTTACTATGACTCACCCGTTTGCTGAGTATATATACTGGCTTGTAAGCATGGTCATCCCCAGCTTCCTTTGCCTCATCAACTCTCCCTGCAGTGTGATCAGAGGCACTTGAACTTAGGAGCTAGTGACTTGTACTGACAAGACTAGCGTTTGTCCACCTAGTGATAGAGTCTTAGAAGACTTATCACATATTGTTCCCACATCTCAAAGGCCACTAGCAGTTGTCAACCATAGGCATTAGCAGGTTGCAACATTGTGAAGCAAGCTCTTAATACACTGAGCCACAAGAAAACAAAGTCACATGACAACATGGACAATTGATCCTCAAGTGCGGTGTCTTGAAGGAGCAAGGCTCCAACCGGCACAATAGTTGAAGTCCGATCAAACCCCTCAAGAGGAGCAAGAGAATGGGCAGGTGACTGGACTGTGCCACTTAGAAGCACCAGCCATGTATCAAGACCCCCTTCCACCAGCATCCCAGGAGGAATTGGCAACATTATCGAAACATCAGGAACTCAAGAGGAACCCAGAAGTTCAAACAAAGAAAGGTCCACTTCACCAACAATTCAAGTAGTCAAAAATCCAATCAACACGCCACCAGCAGCAGCACCAGTTGTCAACTTCCATGGGGAAAGTGTGATTAGCCCAAGAGCTGTGCGAGTGATTAGGATACCAGCACCTCTTAGAAACACAACTCCAGGGCCATCAAATGCAGGGCAAATGCCATCTCCAGAACAAGGGAACACCAGAACAATAGGGACTAGACGCCCTTTAGCATTTCCTGATTTTGGAATACAATTTCCACCACCTATGACTACCCCAAGTTTCACTCCTATGTCCATGCCACCACTAGTAGAGGTCCCTAGAACTCACAGCGCTCTGAGCGTGCCATCTACTTTTCAATCACAAGAAAGCATTGAGACAATTTCACAGGACGAAAGACTGAGACAGGAATTTCTGGAAGAAAACAGGGAAGAAAACCCAATTCAAACCCTGGAGAGGATCTTCAATACCCTCCAGGTCCAGTATCAACAGGAGAACACAGTCCAAGCCCTTAGAATTGAAGGATTGGAAAGGTGATGGGATCTACAAACCCAAGATACAACAAACACAATGCAGCAAATTGAGCGCATTGCTTCAAGGACAGAGGATGGAGTCAATACTTTCTATGAAAGGCTTAGGAATGTAGATTGCGTCCAACAGCGAGTCCTTGAAGTTTTTGAACAATCTGTTGAAAATTTCAAACAAATCAACAATAGGATGGACAACTTTGACCTCCTGATGAACCAAACCTTACAGGGACAAACCCAGCACATTACACGCATTGAAGAAACCCTAGGAAGGATGGCAGAAGGAATGAGAAACATGACCATTACTCTTGGAAGAATCAATGAGGAAGTCACCGACGGATTTCAAGATCAAACCACTAGGATGCAAGAAGTCTGCCTACGGACAAGGGAAACATTTACCTTCTCAAACAAATTGGTGCCAATGCCCAAGCAGAATCCAAACACCAGAGGGAGGAGTCATGATGAACCTCCATTGATGTTCCACAACAAAAGGAGCCACCTCCTCATCTTCTGCCACAGGGATGACAATCACCCTCATTTGAGGTACAAGGACACTCTGGGTATCAAATCAGGGATGAAGGAAGAAACTTTATCATCCAAACAAATCAAGGAGACAACAGAGGAAACTCAGGACCATGCATCAAAACGCCAAAGGCATTTGAGGGAACCAGAGGAACTGCAGCCAAAACCTTCCTTGCAAGGATGAAGGCCTATTTTTGATTGAACCCCACCCAGTATGACACAGATGAACAACACATTATCGCAGTATTGATGAACATGGCAGAAGGCCCTGCTGGAAATTGGGCACAGCCAGTTCTGAATAGGTACAACAATAATCTAGACCATCCATGGCTAGACTCATGGGAAGCCTTCCAAGAAGCCTACAACAGGCAATGGAGCGATCCCAGCAAAAAGATTCAAGCTGAAAAAGGGATCCAACAACTATACCAAAACAAAAGCGTATCTGAATATGTCTCTGACTTCTGACTTCTCTCCCAGGAACTTGACTGGAACAATGCGGCCCTAGCGGCACAATTCAGACAAAGCCTGAACTGCTGCATCAAAGCAGAACTTGTGCATGAGGAACTTAGGGACAGAGCAGGAGTGGAACAATGAGACCTCAAAGGATGGATCAACATTGCCCTACAAGCAGAAGAAATCAACAAACTGACCAATCCGGTTAGCACAAGGAAGAAGAATGAACAACAAACCCAAGCAGAGGGTCCCAGAAACACAAAACTCAAGGGGGACTTGGTCCCAAAGGAAGAGAAGAAATGCTGAGGGGAAAACAACCTCTGCATCAAATGCAGGAAGCAGGGCACAATCTTGCTGACTGCACAAAGGAATGGACCTACAAGGACAAGGGAAAGAAACCTATGAAAGGAAAAGCTGCAGAAGTCAAAAATGAGAAATTGGATGAAAACAGATCCACCGATTCCAAGTCAGAAAACTAGATGGGCATCTCTCCACCATGTGTGAAGATGCCCCAATATGCTCTCTAGGAAATGTATACTATTGCAAGGCTACAAATGAAACACCCATGGTATACACAACTGCAGAGGGAATCACAGAAAAAATCTCAACTCTCATCAACTCCGGCTCTTCTAGAAACTTCATCGACCTGAACTTTGCCAGGGAAAACAACATCCCTTTGAACAAGTTACAAAGCCCCAGAAGCATTGAAACCATTGACAGAAAGACACAAAAGGATCAAATCCAGTACAGATGCAAACTGAAATTTGATCTAGAAGGAAGAACTTTTGACCAAAAATTCTATGTCATGAATACTGGCACACAACCCATGATATTGGGCATGCCATGGTTGAAGGAAACCAACCCTGAGATATCCTGGTGTCCTTTCACAATCAAATGGAAAACAGAAGATCCCCTTGTTGCCAAAGCAGGAATACTTCAGGAACTACCAAAGGAGCTTGAAGAATTCAAAGACATCTTTGACAAAGAAAAATACAACAAACTCCCAGAACATAGGGAATGGGATGGTAGAATCGACTTCTATGATGACAACTGGCTCCCAAAACCAAAGAAGGCCTATCCCCTCTCACCAAGGGAAAGAGAAGCTACAAGAGAATATATTGAAACCAAACTACACTCAGGACGTATCAGACCCAGCAAATCTCCTCTAGCCCAAGTCTTTTCTTTGTCAAGAAAGCCCTGAAGAAAGGACAAATGATCCCTGACCTATGACCAGTTGTTGACTACAGAGGAGCAAATGAGGAAACTATCCCGGAGCGCTACCCTATCCCACTTTGTGAACAATGTCTGGAAATTTTCAAGAAAACTGGAGAAAATTCAGAGGAAGAACTTTTCATCACTTCTCTTGATCTGAAGAATGGCTTTTGGAATGTCAGGATCAGAGAAGGAGACAAATGGAGAACAGCTTTCATCACCCCAGAAGGACTCTTTGAATACACTGTTATGGCCTTTGGTCTCAAGAATGCACCCTCTACTTTCCAAAGAATGATGGACCATATCTTCAGAGACATGATTGGTGTGAAGATTGTGATCTACATTGATGACATCCTCATTATTTCCCAAGGAAGGAATCAACACACTATAGACATCAAGGAGGTCTTGAAGCGACTGAGGAAGAACAACCTCTATGGAAACCTGAAGAAGTGTACCTTCTATGAAAAAAGGGCCAATTGGGTTGGATTTGTTGTTGATGAGGATGGCATTTCCATGAACAAGGACAAGATCAAAACTATCCAGGAATGGCCCATTCCCAAAACTGTGAAACAACTACAGGCGTTCATTGGCTTCTGCAACTTCTATAGGAGATTTGTGGTGTCCTTCTCATTGGTAGTCAAACCTCTGACCCAGTTGACAAGAAAGGACAAGAGATGGGAATGGAACCCGGAGCACCAAGAAGCCTTTGATTCCCTGAAGGACCTCATATCATGGGGACCGATACTTGCACATCCAGACAAATCAAAACAATACTTCCTTAAGACTGACGCCTCAGGGGTTGTGATGGGGGCTATTCTTAGTCAACAACAAAAGGATGGATACTTACATCCGATAGGGTTCCTTTTGAAAAGCTTCAAGGAAGCAGAGCTCAATTACGACACACATGACAAGGAGCTTTTTGCAATAATAGAAGCCTTACGCCACTGGCGGATTCACTTAGAAGGAACAAAAGAACCAATAGTGATCTACACAGATCACAAAAACCTCACTTACTGGCAGAAAGCTAGCACCTTCAACAGACAACACAACAGATGGATTCTCATGCCAGCAAGCTACAATTTTGAGATCCACTACAGACCTGGCAAAATGTCAGAGAAACTGGACATCCTTTCCAGAAGAAGTGATCACAGTGACATTGCCTCTGTGGAACAAGTGATGATCTCCACCAAAAACTTCCAGGGATTCTCAGCCCTGATGAGCAACAACATCATTGCGGAAATCAAGGAGGCCCTGGAAGAAGACAAAAGCCTGAAGTCCCTGTTTGAAAGTACCAAGGGAAAAGAAGACCTACCGCCCTCTGTGAAGAAGCAGTTCAAGAACTACAATATGAGTGAAAATCTCCTCTGGTACCAAGGAAGAATTGTCGTACCAGACAAAAAGGACATCAAATTGAAACTTCTCCAACTCTATCATGACTTACCCATTGCTGGCCACCAAGGACAAGCAAGAACTCTAGAACTCATTGCAAGAAGGTACTATTGGCCAGGCATGAAAGCCCAAGTCAACAAGTACATTGACAGCTGCAAAGCGTGCCAAAGAGGGAAGGGAAGCAAAGGACACCTACCACTCAAACCCTTGCCCATTCCGGAGAAACCTTGGGAAAATATTGCATATGATTTCATAGTGAAACTACCAAAATCACAAGGGCTTAACAGTGTCCTTGTTGTGACAGACCGCTTTTCCAGCATGGCACACTTCATCCCCTGCAAGGAGTCCACAAACTCAGAAGAGCTAGCCAATATCTTTGTGAAGGAAGTATGGCGTCTCCATGGTTTCCCCAAAACCACCTTCAAATCACACTTCTTGGAAGCAGTCTACAAGCAGCTGGCAATGCAAGGAACATTCTCCACCGCCTTCCACCCTGAAACATATGGCCTGGTGGAAAGAACAAACCAGTGGCTTGAAGGATGGATGCATGTCTTTGGAAATCACAAGCAGGATGACTGGGCAAAGTGGTTACCCATTGCAGAATTCTGCCACAACAACCACAAAAACCGAGTCACAAACAAATCACCATTCGAAGTTATCTATGGCATGACTCCCAAATGGTCTATTGAGGACTATGTGACTCGCTCCCCAGAAGGAGACAAGTGGACAAAGGACATGGAGACTGTGTGAGAGGAAACAAAGGCTCTGATGGAATATCATCAATCAAGGGAAGAGACCCCAAAAACACAATACCAGGAAGGGGACAATGTCTGGCTCTTGACTACCAACATCACCACAAGACGCCCAAGCAAGAAGCTTGATGACAAGAAAACAGGCCCCTTTGTTGTGAAAAAAACAAATCTCTTCATATGCCTACCAACTTGATCTCCGCAAGTCCATGCATATCCACAATGTCTTCCATGGAAACATGCTGACCCCCTATACTGAAGATCTAGACTTCCAACAAAATCAGCCCTGACCCCTGCTGATCACAACTGAGGAAGGCAAAGAAGGGTATGAAGTTGAGAAGATTGTAGATTGGTATCAAGAGCCTGATGGGCTGAATTACCACATCAGATGGAAAGGATATAGTCCTCTGGAAGACACAGAAGAACCGGTGGAAAACTTTCCCAAGCTGACTCATGTGATGAGAAAGTTCCAAAGAGACTGTCCCACCAGCCCACTTCCTCCAAATTTCACCTCCTCAGAGTACAAGAAGGCGAAGGGAAAGGTGGCAGAGATTATCACCCCAGCTTTCCAGCCAACTACCACTAGTTCACTGCCAATCGCTCCCCCCCTTTCAAGAAAAACTCTCTACCTCTCATACAAAGATGCCTGCCTCTCACACTGCCTCCTCTGCCTTCATCACCCAAGCCTCCAAGTACAAAAAGGCTAGGGCCTACAAGAAGGCCCTCATGCTTGCTGGAACAGGCAAGTATGCTGTCAACAACAGGGACACTGCCCCCTGGTCCCTCAATGAGGCCAAAGCCCTTGCCAACCAGCTTGAACCAGGCATCCAACTTGGGTGCATCCCCCTGCAAGAGCAAGCTACCATCAAGTGGGACAAAGAATGCAAGTCCCTCATTGTCCACCACCTGGGCTCCCTACTTTGGGTCAGCCATCCAGATGCCCAGCCCTCCAACCCCACCAACATTGGCCGCAGCAAGTACTACCACTGCCGTGGCTGCATTGGCCTCACAGTCCATGACGTTGTCCTCAAAAGCGCAGACGTGTGGAACCGCAACACCGGATACAAGTGGGAGGGGAACCAGAGGTTCAAGCTAGAAGACAATCCTTGCCATGCCCTCAAGGATGGACACCGCAACAAGGAGGGAACCTGGTGGCGTCTATGTGCCATAGACTTTGAGTCAGGATGGCATATGGACTGTGAGTTTGAAAAGCTACCAGTCTCCACAAACACTTATCCAAGAGATGATCCCTCCTTCAATGCCATCAACTTGTCAAAAGGTGCTGACAGAACCGGCCATGTCAACATGGCAGAACAACCAATGGAGGACAACAATGAGGAAGCCATCAAAGTCCCCCCTGCACCCCCAAGTTCCAACACTGGGAACAATGTCAAACAGGAATGGGAGGCCACATGGGACAAAGCCCGGGCAAATGTTGAGCCTCTTATTGCAGATGTTGGCAACGCCAGTGCCAACATGGAGCCACAGCCCCCAGCCGACCAGATGCCATGCAACACCAAGATCCTTGAGGCCTACTGCCTCATCCAATGCGGGTAATGGAGCGTCGAGCAGCTCAACAAATGGCTCAACCACAGGCAAGAACAGTGGTCAAGACAGGAAACAGCAGAGCTTGAACACCTACAGGAGCAGCACCAAGAAGAGCTTGACCGCCTCTACCAGGAGGAGTGGGACCAAATGAATGAGGTCCTCATAAGCGGACATGTGCGCCCTGGCAGAACAGGTTGGGTGGTTGGAGCTGAAGGAGTGGGTTGCCCACAAATAGGCAAGTGCGCTCCACTACACTTGCGTTTGTGGGGGGGCAATGTCATGACCTGTCCCTCCCTCTGTCTCTGTTTGTAGACTCGTGGCTTGTACTGGCGCCTTAAGCACCCGTTCTCTTTGATTGAGCCTCTCCCTTGTTTAGTAAGGTGTATGGATGATGTGTCACCATGAGTCATATGACTCATGCTGTTTTCTACTGGCTGGCCTGCGCAGCCCCCTTTATGACTCGGACCTTGACTCAGATGTATGACTCATGTATTTACTATGACTCACCCATTTGCTGAGTATATATCCTGGCTTGCAAGCATGGTCATCCCCAGCTTGCTTTGCCTTGTCAACTCTCCCTGCAGTGTGATCAGAGGCACTTGGCTACTTAGCCTTTAGTGCAGCCACTTGGACTTAGGAGCTAGTGACTTGTACTGACAAGACTAGCATTTGTCCACCTAGTGATAGAGTCTTAGAAGACTTATCACATATTGTTCCCACATCTCAAAGGCCACTAGCGGTCGTCAACCATAGGCATTAGCAGGTTGCAACACCTTGCCATAAGTCCAATTTTGAAAAAATCTTGGCTTCTTTTAATTTCTCCAAAAGGACCTCCTGTAGTGGTAGAGGGAATTGATTGGGTATAGTGACTTTGTTGACTCCTCTGAGGTCAACTACCAATTGCAAAAGTTCCTCTGGTGTCATAGGATCTGTGTTCTCATCTTGGTGTTTTTTAACAAAGAAAGCTGGTGACACAATGGGTGATTTGCTTGGTACAATCTGGCCTGCTGCTAGTTCCTCTTCTATGTGTTTCCTCAGGACTCTTGATTCCATTGGAGAAAGCAGGTAAGTTTGTGCCGGTTTAGGTAGTTCTGCATCTGGTCTGAAATTGATTTCACAATCCCATTTCCTGTGGGGCAGTAATTCCTTGAAAAGTTCCTTGCTGAAGACCTTCTTGAAATCTTGGAATTCTTCTGGTATTTCTGTTAGATGTGCCGCTTTTGCCATCATGGGTTCCTTTTGCCAAGTAATTTCCTTTGTCTCCCAGTTTATCTCAGGGTGGACTTCTGATAACCATGTCATCACCAGAATTAGAGGGGATTCTCCAGTTGGCATGGCATAGCATTATTGTATGAAGCTTTTTCCCAAGACTTCAAAGGTGAGGTGGACATTGTACCAAACCACTGATGGTAGCTTTTTTCTGTTGATTCCTATGACTTCTCTTGCTTTGGGTAATTTGATAAGGGGACTGGAGTTTTTTTGGCAGAAGGTGATATTGATAAAATTCTTTGTTGATCCAGAATCAATAAGTGTGGGAATGGGATCCATGATTCCCCTGATCTGAGTTGAGGCAAGTGGTGATTCATTTGTTGCTCTATAATACATTTGTTTCCTTGAGATCAAGGGTATCTGGGTAGCATCTGACATGGAGACAGAGCACCCTAGGCTTTTCCCAACTCCTTTTTGCTGTCACTAGTTTCTTCCAGGTCTCCTGCCTTGGCCTTCTCCTTCCCTATAGTTGATGAGATGTCTTGGTCCTTCCATCCATTTTTGCCTTGTTGCACACAGTGGTCCTTTGATCTGCATTTGATGCAGGCTCCTTCTTGGCAACAATGCTTCTTTGTTTCTTCAGGAACTAATTTCGTTTTTTGGCCTTGAGTTCTTCTACTTTGACTAGTTTGCCCTTTATTGCTTTGTCCACCTTGGTTGCCTCCTTGACTGCCATATCCTCTGATGTATGTGTTCTGGTACCCTTGTTTTGCTTTTAGGATTTGATCCATTTTGATGGTTGCTGTTACAAGTCCCTCAAAGTTAAGGTTTCCCATATTGTTACTCATCAGGGATAGGGCATCTAGTTCTGCTAGTAATTCTGGGGCTAGCCCTCATTTGAAGGCTTCTTAGTATGCTGCATCTCCAAGGTTGGTAAGGGCTTTATGACTTCTGAATTCTGTGATGTAGGAAGTAAGGGTGGTGTGGATATGTCCCTTCATTTGGATTGTCATGAGCTTCCTGGAGACCTGCTCCTTTGTCATTGGATCACTGAAGTTGAGAAGGAACTCTTCTTTCATATTTGACCAAGTATAGATTGCATCTGTATTGCTGGTGTAGGCATGGTTTTTGTTGATCCTTTCAAGGTGATTGAATGCCCATGCTTTTGCTTCTTTGTGTTCCATGTTACTGAGGAAGGTAGTAATCTTCTTCTGATCATTATTGAAGACCTTCCCATGGATGTTGAAGTATGTTTCCATCAATGTGATGAAACAATCAGCTTCTGTCCCTCTCTTTCCATTGTATGCTTCTGGTTTTTTGACAATTGTCAATCAATCCTTGCTCTCTGTGACATCATCTCCTATGTCTGCATAGATGCTGAAATATTTGCTGCAAGCAGTGTTGGGTTTCTTCTCTTCTTCTTCCTTTGCAGGGGTTTGTCTCTTTCACCTAATTGTCCTTGTTGATCTTCCAGACCCCACTTCTCCTGTCCTGACACTTTCTTGGTCCAATTCTATGTACTGGTATTCTTCAAGGGGGAAAGTTGTTGTCTTTCTTGGAGTTTCTGGGGGGGAGGGTGTTGTAAACCTGGAGGTTCTAGGGGTTGCAGATTCTTTGCCAAGTATCCCTGGTTCAATGTGTTCTTTCTCCTTTGGTTCTAGTATCCCTGCAATGCCACTTACAACATTAAGGATTTGTTCTATCCCTTTGTTTTGTGCACAGATGTCACTTTCTGTGGCTCCTATTTCTTGAAGGCAATACACCCCTGTTTGTAGGTTTTGAATGTCCTCTCCTGTTTCCCTCATGTCACATCAAATTTGAAGGGAAGATGCATCAAGTATGTGTACTAGTTGAGCCATTGTGTTGTTGCAGACTTCTTGCATCTGATCTAAGGTTGTGACAGTTCCCTGGACTACTGTGATGCCTACAACCTGTGCTAGTGTCTTGTCTATGATCTGTCCTGGTCCAGATCCCTCCAGATCTGCCATTGTGAGTTCAGGAAGGTTTATTGATCCCATGGCTGGAATTGCTGTTGGATCAGGTCTTGTAGTTCATTCTCTTGGTCTTAAGTGGTTGGTGCAACCTTCTTTGGACTGAGCCATTTGGGGTGGATTCCTTCTTGATTCTTGTGAAACCCTGGATTCACCTTTGTAGTACTATTCTTTGAATGAACCTGATGTCAAGTAGATATTGATTGCCGAAAAAATATGGTTAAAAACTCTGGTGTGGTGTCTGAGTGCATGGGAATGCAAAAACTAATGGTTGCCCAAGTTGCCGCAAGACATTTGAGGGCACCATGATGATTATTAATTGTTTCCTTGTGGAAGGAATCTTGGTTTGAACTGTCACTACCCAACACTATGATGGTTGCCAACTGTAACTGTATGTGCCCAAGTCAAAACATAGAGGGACTTTGGCACCCAAAGAGCTGTGAAGTGTAGACTGTGAACAGCACTAAGGCCAGAGGATCCAAGGTAACCCTGAGGGAAACCCAGGGACAGACTGTTTGTGGGGGAGATGACAAGGCAAAACAAGATGGGGATACCATGCTTGTTGTTGCCTCATTATAAATTCAGAAAAGGCATGAGTCATACTCATGCTAAGAAACAAGTCATACAAACTAACCAATCAGAAAGCTCTATGAGTCATGTCCTATAAAGGAACATGACTTGCCAAGAAAGGAAGTTGTAAGACAAAAGAAAAAGGAAGCAGCCTAAGGCTGCACACAAACAAAGGAAACAAGCAACAAAGGAAGCATGCACAAAGGAGAAACCAAGAAAGGAGACACAAGACAAACAAACAGGAGTCGAAGTCTATTGGAGGGGCCTTGGGTCACAACATGTAGAATACCCCTGAGTGTGACATGGGGGTGCTGTGGGGGGGTAGGATGGAGGGGGAAAAGGAGGTTCAAGAGGCCAAGTGGCACTTGGGGTTTGAACTTACCTGAATTCCAAATCAGGTGTGATTGGCATCCCAAACAGGAATTTCCAATGGTTCCCAATGTGGTGAATTTCAAAATCAATCATGCTAAATTATCCCAACTATGATAATGATTTTAGCCTATTTTGGCCAAATGAATTGCCTTATAGGGTAAGTGCATGGCCACAATGTCCAAAGTCAATTGCCCAATCAGAAATTTGGGATCTTCTACATCTCAGCTACATGCCACTACATACAACTACATGCAACTACATGTTGATACATATTGCTATATTTTGGAGGAATCTGCTACATATCAGATCCATAGCACTATACATTGATATGATAATTTGAGTAAAGTTAGCATGCTACATGGGCTACAGTTCATACATAGTATACATATCACTATGTAGCAAATGACAGGTTTCCAGATGCTTGGCTACATAGTGCTATATAGTGCTATAGTGCAGTGGTTACTGCTACAGACTGCTAGACATAGAGGATGTGGAACCTTTGTGTCACAACCCTTAACCAAACCCTGGAGGCCAAGACTCCACAGGTGGTGAGGATGGGGGTTGGGACAACAACAAAGGTCAAATGTATGGCACTAAGGCCTAAGTGAGTCACGCAACAAGTGATTGGGGAAAACAACAAGAGAACAAGTCTTGTTGAGACAAGACTTGTGTTGCTGGTATATATACTAACTACTGTGGCTATGTACAATAGAGAGCGAGCAAAAAAGGAAAACCAAAATGAGAAAAGGCTAGAGTCCAAGAGAAGCAAGGACCAGACAAAGGAAACAAGACAAATCCATGGACACCAAGGAGACAAGTGAACAGGCCAGGCAGGCATGTCCTGCCAACATGGTGTACAGAGGGGCGACTAAATGCGCCACCGCGAGCAGAACAAGACCACACACAAGGTATATGGATGAAAGAGAAAGAGAGAAGAAGAGGTCGTGACACTACCCCCCCTTCTAGGCTGGGGCTCACTCTACAAAAGACAAAACCAATGACCTGCAACTAACCAAAATAAACTTCTCCTCATTGTTTAACACCAACAGGTCTTCCCCTGTCCCAGTACCTCTCCAGACATCCTCCTCGTTGTCATCCGTCATGTCAATTATGGGCTCTTGGCGCCCAGGGCCCTTGGTGAGGTCAATGACCTGGAAGGGGTCTTGGAGACCCAGCCTGGGACACCTTGAGGTGTCCATGATTTCCCAGGC
This sequence comes from Ceratobasidium sp. AG-K, assembly GCA_037039685.1. Taxonomy (NCBI): domain Eukaryota; kingdom Fungi; phylum Basidiomycota; class Agaricomycetes; order Cantharellales; family Ceratobasidiaceae; genus Ceratobasidium; species Ceratobasidium sp. AG-K. The sequence goes on along the minus strand of JAWNGF010000007.1, from coordinate 1,937,810 downwards.
ATCATAAATGTCCTGGGCCTTGTGGGCAATCCAGTTGTTCCACTGGACAAGGGGGTGGCCAACCAAGGAGCAAGGGGGATGGCAGTGACATGAGCAAGCCCCAATGATGAAGTAAAATGCCCGCTGTAACCCAGAGTGACAGTACTGACTGTTCCTGGAAGGGGGGATGACTTCATGCATTTGCTTGAAGGAGGCCAAGCATGTGTAGAGGTCCTGGTAGATGCGGACCATGCAGGTGTTGGAGGCAAGGGTAGAGGCAGACATTGCGCAGTGAACAAAACAGGAGTAGGAGGTGGGTTTAGTGTAGGAGGAAGGAAAGTAAAGACTTTTGGATGGGGGACTTGGATCCCAGCAGCCTCTTTTATACATTTTGAGCACTGAGTGGGCCATTCTTCTTTCTCTTTGGCCACCAAATCATCCTTTGTTTCCTCATAGCAAAGCTTCCTGGTTACCTTAGAAACTTCCTTGATGGCTTCAGGGTGTTCCAAGTGGAACTCCTTAACAAGTTCTGCTGTGTTGCCCAGGTTCTCCAGGGGCTCCCAGGAGTTGTGTTCCGTTGTATACCCCTTCCATTTGACAAAGTATTCCAAAACTCCCTTCTTGATATCTTTTTGACCTCATTTTCCTATTCTCCTTCAGGTGTTTCTATGGGAGGGGGTGGTTCCACATGGCAACCCTTGATCTTGTCTTCCTCATACTTGGCCAGTTGCAAGACGTTGACTACCGGGTGCATGCTCATGGAAGGTGGTAGTTCCAGTCGATATGCATTCCTTCCTACTGCTTCCAGAATTGTGAATGGTCTGAGCTGTTTATGCAAGAGTTCCAGGGATGGTTGATTGGTCGTGATGTGATTGCGGCTGAGCCAGACTTTATTGCCTATGATGAAGGACTGTTCCCAATGCTTCCGATCCGCCTATTCCTTGTCCTGTTCCTTGCTCAGGATGAGGCTAGCCCTGGCTTCCTCTAGGTTGTCTTGGATTTGTTGTGTGTGGGCTGCAGCCTCTGGCACTGATCCATCTTCTACTAGAGTTCCTTCAATCAATGGATGGCAAGCCATGTTGGCAAAGAAAGGTGTCATGCCAATGCTGGAGTGGAAAGAATTGTTGTATGCAAATTCAGCAAATGGTAGTAGTGATACCCAATCATGCTGTCTGAATGAGCAATATGTCTGAATGAAGGCTTTGACCATTTGATTGATGTGCTCTGTTTGTCTGTCAGTTTCAGGGTGATATGCAGTGGAGAGTCTGGGCCAAATGTTCAAGGCTTGATAGAGTTCTTTCATGAATTTGGACGCAAAGGTAGGGCCGCAATCCGATACTACTGTTTCTGGGGTCCCATGTAGTTTCCAGCAGTGTTCCATGAACACCTCCACAAGCTTGGGGGATGTGGTCTTCTCAGTGCAGGGAATGAAGTGTGCCATTTTGGTCAGGGTGTTGACAATGACCAGGATTGAATCTAGACCTTTGGAAGGCAGAAGTTTGACAATCATGTTGACAGATATGTGCTGCCAGGGTTTGGAAGGAAGTTCCAGCAGTTGCAATTCTCCAAGGGGTTGCTGGTTGATTGGCTTGGAACATTGGCACAAGTCACATGATGACACATATTTGTTGATGTATGCTTTCATTGATGGCCACCAATATTGTTGTTTGACCAATTCCAACGTCTTTGCTTGCCCCATGTGTCCTACTGCTTTGTTGTCATGGTGAAGTTCTAAGATTTGGCGCTTGGTCTCATTATTGTTTGGGACATAGATTCTTCCTTTGCAGTATAGTAAGTTGTCCCTTATCTTCCAGTCTTTGAATTCTTTCTGGACCAAGGCAGGGGCTTTTTCTGGTGGGTTGCTAAGGAAGGCCCAAATTGATGTAACATAGTCATCCTTCTGCGTCTGGTCTCTAATTGCCTGCTGAATATCCGTAGTTGATGCCATGCCTTGTGATCCTGTTTCTGCCAAGTTGATGAAGATGTGTGGTGAAAGTAGGGGTTTTTGAGGAACTACCCCCCCTCTAGGTCATGGTTGCTTTGTCAACTGAGTGCATCTGCCTTGCCATTGAGTCCACCAGCCCTATACTTGATCTGGAAATTGAATTCAGAAAGGAAAACCACCCATCTATTCTGTTGTTTTGTTAGAACTTTGGAGGTCATGAAATATTCCAGATTCTTGTGATTGGTGATGAGCAGTACAGGAATCTCTGTTCCCTCTAGGAGATGGCGCCATTCCTTGAAAGCCTTGATGATTGCCGGAAGTTCCTTATCAAAAATGTCGTAATTTTGCTCTGCTGGGGACAGGCTTTTGGACATGAAGGCAACAGGGTGAAGCTTGTTATCGGACCCATATTGACTGAGAACTGCCCCAGTTGCTTTGTCTGACAGGTCACACTCAATGATAAATCCTTTGTCTTGGTCTGGTTGCAACAGAATGGGTGCCTTGATGAATTCTTTGATTCACCCCTGGAACGCAAGTTCTGCTTCCGGTCCCCATTCCCATTGTTTGGTCTTCATGGTCAGGTTGTATAATGGTTGCACAATGTGGGTGTAATTCTGGAGAAACTGTTGGTAGAGGTTTGCAAAGCCAAGGAAGGTCTGGACCTCTGTGACATTTTTTGGGGTGGGCCACTTCTTGATTGCACTGATTTTTTCTTCCTGCATCTCCACCACCTCTCCCAATATGACTAGTCCTAAATAGTCAACCTTTGGCACATGGAAGGAGCATTTCTTGAGGGAGCAGTAGAGACCAATGCATTGTAAGCAATGGAGTACTTCCTTCACATGATTTGGGTGGTCATCAGTGTTCTTGGAGAAAATCAGGATATCATCAATGTAGATTTTGACATAGATTCCTTTGATGTCCCAGAACTCTGTGTCCATCATGTTCTGGAATGTTGCTGGGGCATTGGTGAGGCCAAATGGCATAACCCTGGTCTCAAATAGTCCATATTTGGTTCTGAACACTGTTTTGTGAACATCCTTGTCTGCTACCCTAACCAGATAGCAACCAGACTTGAGGTCAAGTTTAGTGAAGATTTTGGCGCCTCTAACCCGCTCAATGAGGTCATCAGTTCTAGGTAGTGGGTAGCGCTTCTTCCTGGTGTGATTCAAATATTGATACTCCATGCACAATCTTGGTGGTTGGGGAACTCCATCAATGTCATGGCGTTTGACAAACATTACTGGTGACACCCATTCCAATGTGGATGGAACCATGAACCCTTTCTCCAAGTTTCGTCCATCCATGCTTTCAGGATTTGGTCTTCTTCTTTGGTGAGGGAGTATACCATGCCAATCTTGGGTTTTGCAGCAGGTTCTAATTCGATTTTTAGGTTGTACGGCCAATGTGGGGGCAGTTTATCCACTTCTTTGGCAACAAAAACATCTTTGAATTCGAAATATTCTTCTGGCAATTGACCCACTACCCCCCCTTCTACAGCATTGCAATCTTTGCATAAGCATTCTGCCACACAATAATCTGAGTCAAATTCTAGGGAGCCTTTAATCCAGTTGATTTTTGGGTTGTGCTTCTTTAACCAAGGAATTCCTAGTACAACTGTGTGTTGTCCTAATGGTGCTATGTCACATGTAATTTCTTCTATGTGGTCATTCATGATGATTTGAACAGTGCATTCTTTGTTGACTAGTCTGTTGGCTATTGGCCTTCCATCTATTACTTGGACTTGTCTTGCTATTTTTTTCTTTTTTGTGGGAATTTCGTTTTTCTTGACATATTCAGAATTAATAAAATTTCCTGATGCCCCTGAATCAATCATGGCAACGGTAATAAGGTGTTTCAGGCATTCAATCATGATAGGAACTTGAGGTTGGTCTGCATATTCAGTGGAACAAAGCTATATTTTGTTTACAGACTGTTTCTGATTCACCAAGATAAAACAATCTAATTCCGACTTTAGGGTGCCTGATGCTCCCCTTAGTTGCTGCCTTTTCCCCACTGTCATGACCTTTTCTTCCTCTCCTCCCTCTTGTCTGTTTACCTTGTGTTTGGTCTTGTTCCTCTTGCCTTGACGCATTTAGTCGCCTTTCTGTAAGCCATGATTGCGGGACATGCATGCCTGGCATGTCTCCTCCTTTTCCTGTTTTCCATGGACTTAACATGTTTCCTTTGTATTGTCCTTGCTTCTCTTGGACTCTTGCTTTTTCTTGTTTTGGCTCCCTTTGTTGCCTTCTATCTTTTGGACATAGCCACACTAGATAGTATATATACCAGCAACACAAGTCTTGTCTCTACAAGACTTGTTCTCTTGTTGTTTTCCCCATCTACTTTGTTGTGTGACTCACTCAGGCCTTAGTGCCATACACTTGACCTTTGCTGTCACCCCAACCCCCCTTCTCACCACCTGTGGAGTCTTGGCCTCCAAGCTTTGGCTTGGCTTGTGACACTAGAACAAGTCTTCTTGCCCTTGTTGTGGATACAGCCTTTGTTGCTGTTGGAACCAGGTCTTTTATCACTGGGTTGTCTCTGAGCACTGCACACCCTTCTCCATCAATTAGCTAATCTCCCCAACTCTCCCCCTGTATTATTTACACGTCAAGGCACATTGCAGCTTGCATCCACTAGCTTGTTGACAACGTCCCCTATCCTCTGATATCACTGAGCCATTGCCACCTAATCAGGAAGCGCCACTCATATATTCTATGGAACAAGGACCTTGGATACTTTTGCACTGAACCTACCATCAACTAGGTTCCCCCTAAACATTCCATCTCTACCCAGGGGACATTTATCTATTACCACAAGCCACTGTTGGTCAAAGCGCACCAAGAAGTGCACTTATTATAGCACATGACCACCAAGAGCCGTTCCAGCTTGGTGGAATCCTTTAGACAAACCATAGCATCCTTGACTGCTCCATCTACATCTCAGAAAGAAAAAGGCCCTATAGCCCCATCAGCTCCAGAAACTCTGCTCCACCAAACATGCTTCTCTGAACCACTCCCATCACACACAGCAGATGAAGAAAATGAGGGCAATACCACTATTCGGTTGCAACCAAACCTGTACCCTACTTTTGATGCTGAATTGAGACCCTCTTCCCCAGCCATTGATATTTATGCAGGCAAAACATGGTGGGAATCCTGTGAAAGTGACCATCAAAAACAAATCCTTATCATCCTGAAGGAAATGGCATTGCAGCAAAGCCTTATGGCTCAGCATTTGGAGCATGTGGAAAGTTGGATCCTACACAACAGGGATGACAGAAATATTTGCATTGAGCAATTGTCAGAAATCCTAGACCAAAATCATCTGCTGTACAACATGGTGGTAGATCAACATGCAACCACCAAAGACACAGTTTGAGCACATGGTTTCCTTGCAAACCCTACAGGAGGACATGGAAGCGGCGCTACTAGGACCAGTGTGCTGACAACAAGCCAATTAGGACTGTCACTCGGAGGAGGAACAAACACCGGAGCATGAAGCTTAAGGGGATCAATGATGTGTTTTGCACCACCCTCATCAGGGAGGACGGCACCCCCCACCTCATCAATATTCTCTCCAGGAAGGACCAAGAAATTGGCTGCCTGCAAACCAACAGAATTCAATGGTGAACATGGAGCTAAGGCCAGGGATTTTACTTATTCCTGTGCAAATTATATTGCTGACTCCCATTATGCCACCGCATTTGATGAGAAGAAAATCTGGCTCATTATCTCCTACCTATGAGGACCAGCAATTGATTGGATCTGGCCTTTCCAAGACCTACACAATGCAGGGGTGCCCCAAGCCATTTTCACAGATCTAGATGTCTTTCAGCGTGAATGGGAATTAGTGTTTGGCAAAATCAAACAGGTCAAAGTTTATCGACAGAAGTACAAGGTGTTGACTCAAACCAAGACAGTGGTAGAATACATTACCCAATTCAGAATCCTGTTGGCACCACTAGACTACAACAAACAAACTTTGAAGGACAATTTCTATGCAGGTTTCACAGACAACATCAAGGACATGCTCACTTCCCAAGCCTACAATTGTCATAATGCCACGTTGCAGGAATTATTCACCAGGACCCAAGAAATTGATGCAGCCCTCATTGCTAGGAATATGGAGAAAAGAAGTACTGGTAATTCGGAGAAGGCGACACCAAGCAGCACCCAGAAGCGGGTAACCATGAGCGCAGCAGCACACAAATTCCAGAAGGGAGAAGCAATTTGCACAGTGACTCCTCAGGGTAGCAAGAAGGGGACAATAGAATCAATCGGCAAAAAATAAACAAGGATTCTTGACACCCAAGGTCAAATGGGCTGATGGAACAACAACCAAAATCCCCTTTAGCTTCATTAAACCAGACACTCGTCACGCCAAGGTAGAGGTAGCAGCTGTCACAAGTGAAACCACCTGCTATTGTTGCCAGAAGAAGGGTCACATGGCCAAGGATTGTTGCACACAAATTGCAGCCCTGGAGGATGCTGATACCAGCAATTCAGAATCAGGAAAAGGCAGCGACTGAGGGGAGCATCAGGTGCCCTAAAGTCGGAATTAGATTGCGTAATCTTGGTGAATCAGAAACAGTCTGTAAACAAAAAATACCTTTGTTCCACTGAATATGCAGACCAACTTTGAGTTCCCATCATGATTGAATGCCTGAAACACCTTATTACTGCTGCCATGATCAATTCAGGGGCATCAGGAAGTTTCATTAATTCTGAATACATCAAGAAACTCAAAATTCTTACAAAAAAGAAACAAACAGCAAGACAAGTCCAAGTATTAGACGGACAGCCAATAGCAAACAGACTAATCAACAAAGAATGCACTTTCCAAATCATCATGAATGACCACATAGAAGAAATTACATGTGACGTAGTACCATTAGGATGACACACAGTTGTACTAGGAATTCCTTGTTTGAAAAAACACAACCCAAAAATCGACTGGATGATAGGTTCCCTGGAGTTTAACTCAGAGTATTGTGTGGCAGAATGCTTATGTGAAGATTGCAACGCTGTAGAAGGGGGGGTAGTGGGTAAATAACCAGAAGAATATTCGGAATTCAAAGATGTTTTTGTTGCCAAAGAAGTGGATAAACTGCCTGCACCAGCTGTATGACCTGAAAATTGAATTGGAACCTGGTGCAAGGCCCAAGATTGGCGTAGTATACTTGCTCACCAAGGAAGAAGACCAAATTCTGAAGGCATGGATCAACAAAAACCTGGAGAAAGGATTCATTGTTCCATCCACATCCAAATGGGCATCACCAGTAATGTTTGTCAAGCGCCATGACATTGATGGGGTTCCCCAACCACCAAGATTGTGCATGGATTATCAATACTTGAATGTTGCAACCTGCTAATGCCTATGGTTGACAACTGCTAATGGCCTTTGAGATGTGAGAACAATATGTGATAAGTCCTCTAAGACTCTATCACTAAGGCGGACAAACACTAGTCTTGTCAGTACAAGTCACTAGCTCCTAAGTCCAAGTGGCTGCTCTAAAGGCTAAGTAGCCAAGTGCCTCTGATCACACTGCAGGGAGAGTTGACGAGGCAAAGCAAGCTGGGGATGACCATGCTTGCAAGCCAGTATATATACTCAGAAAACAAGTGAGTCATAGTATGTACATGAGTCACTTGTCTGAGTCAAAGTCTGAGTCATAAAGGAGGCTGCACAGGCCAGCCAATAGAAAACAGCATGAGTCATACGACTCATGGTGACACATCATCCATACACCTCATTAAACAAGGGAGAGGGCTCTACAGGGAGAAGGGGCGCTTAAGGCGCCAATACAAGCCACAAGTCCGCAAAGAAAGAAGGGAGGGAGAGACAGGTCACAACATTGCCCCCCCACAAAGGCAAGTGTAGTGGAGTGCACTCGCCTATTTGCAGGCGACCCATTCCTTCAGCTCCAACCATCCAACCCTTTCTGCCAGCCTGCGCATATCCACTTTGAGGACCTCATTCATACAGTCCCACTTCTCCTGGTAGAGGCGGTTGAGCTCTTCTTGGTGCTGCTCTTGTATGCACTTGAGCTCTGCTGCTTCCCGTTGGGACCACTGTTCTTGCCTGTAGTCAAGCAATTTGTTGAGCTGCTCAACGCTCCAAGAACCGCATTGGACAAGGCGGTAGGCCTCAAGAACATTTGCGTTGCATGGCATTTGGTTGGCTGGCGGGTGTGGTTCCATGTTGGCAATTGCATTGCCAACATTGGCAATGAGAGCTTTGACGTTTGCTCGGGCCTTGTCCCACATGGCCTCCCAGTCTCATTTGATGTGTTTGGCCTCCTTGTTGGTGATGTGGGGAGGGGCAGGGAGGTCGTTCCCTCCTTCGGAGTTTGGGGGTGCAGGAGGAACTTTGACAGCTTCCTCCCTGTTGTCTCCCATTGGCTGTCCCGCCAGGTTGAAGTGACCACTCCCATCAGCGCCTTTTGACCAGTTGATGGTGTTGAAGGCAGGATCATCTCTTGGGTAAATGTTTGTGGGGACTGGTAGCTGTTCAAACTCACAGTCTGTTGGCCATCCTGACTCGAAGTCTGTGGCACATGAGCGCCACCATTTCCCCTCCTTGTCGCAATGTCCGCTGTTGTCGAGGGCCAGGCAAGGGTCGTTCTCCTGCTTGAACCACTCGTCTCCTTCCCATTTGAAACCTGTGTTGTGGTTCTAGGCATCTGCACTTTTGAGGACGACGTTGTGGACTGTGAGTCCAATACAGCCACAGCAGTGGTAATATTTGCTGTGGCCAATGTTGGTGGGATTGGAAAGCCTGGAGTCGGGGTGGCTGACCCAGAGAAGGGAGCCAAGGGGAGGGGTGATGAGGGACTGGTGCTGTTTGTCCCATTTGATGGTTGCTCGTTCTTGTAGGGGGATGTACCCCAATTGGACGCCAGGCTCAAGGGCCTCAGCAAGAGCCTCGGCCTTGTTGAGAGACCAGGGAGCAGTGTCCCAGTTGTTGACCGCAAACTCGCCTGGCCCGGCAAGCTTGAGGGCTTTTCCGTAGGCCCTAGCTTTCTTGAAGTCAGGGATGCGGGAGAAAGCGGAGGAGGCGGCAGTGCAAGAAGCAGGCATGGTTGGTGGTGAAGGTTTTTTGGAAGGGGGGAAGCGTTTGGCAGTGGACTAGTAGTAGGAGGCTGAAAAGCTGGAGTGATGATTTCTGCTGCTTTCCCCTTTGCCTTTTTGTACTCTGAGGAAGTGAAATTTGGAGGAAGTGGGCTGGCTGGAAAGTCCTTCTGGAATCTTCTCATGACATGAGTCAGTTCAGCAAAATTCTCTGCCGGTTCTTCTGTGTCTTCTAGAGGGCTATAGCCCTTCCATCTGATGCGGTATTTCAGCCCATCAGGGTCCTGATGCCAATCTACAATCTTCTCTACTTCATATTCCTCTTTGCCTTCTTCAGTCACAATAGGAGGGGGTCGGGGCTGATTTTGTTGGAAGTCAAGTTATTCAGTATAGGGGGTCAACATATTTCCATGGAAGACGTTGTGGATGCGCATGGATTTTGGAAGATCAAGTTGGTAGGCGTGTGAAGAGATTTGTTTTTTCACAATAAAGGGACCTGTCTTTTTGTCATCAAGCTTCTTGCTTGGGCGTCTTGTGGTGATGTTGGTAGTCAAGAGCCAGACATTGTCTCCTTCCTTGTACTGTACTTTTGGGGTTTCTTCCTTTGATTGATGATATTCCATCAGAGCCTTTGTTTCTTCCCATACAGCCTCCATGTTCTTTGTCCACTTGTCTCCTTCCGGGGATCGAGTAACATAGTCCTCAATAGACCATTTGGGGGTCATTCCATAGATGACTTCAAAGGGGGATTTGTTTGTGACTCGATTTTTGTGGTTGTTGTGGCAGAATTCCGTGATGGGTAACCATTTTGCCCAATCGTCCTGCTTGTGATTTCCAAAGATGGGTATCCATCCCTCAAGCCATTGGTTTGTTCTTTCCACCAAGCCATCTGTTTCAGGGTGGAAGGCAGTGGAGAATGTCCCCTGGATTCCTAGTTGCTTGTAGACTGCTTCTAAGAAGTGTGATTTGAAGGTGGGTCCTCTATCTGAGACAGTGGTTTTGGGGAAACCATGCAGTCGCCATACTTCCTTCACAAAAATATCAGCAAGTTCTTCTGAGTTTGTGGACTCCTTGCAGGGGATGAAGTGTGCCATTCTGGAAAAGCAATCCATCACAACAAGGACACTGTCAAACCTTTGTGATTTTGGTAATTTCACTATGAAATCATATGCGAGATTTTCCCAAGGTTTCTCTGGAATGGGCAAGGGTTTGAGTGGTAGGTGTCCTTTGCTTCCCTTCCCCCTCTGGCACGCTTTGCAACTGTCAACATACTTGTTGACTTGTGCTTTCATGCCTGGCCAGTAGTAGTTTCTAGAAATGAGTTCTAAAGTTCTGGCTTGTCCTTGGTGACCCGCAATGGGCAAGTTGTGGTAGAGTTTCAAAAGTCTCAGTTTGATGTCTTTTTTGTCTGGAACAACAATTCTGCCTTGGTACCAAAGGAGATCTTCACTCATTTTGTAGTCCTTGAATTGTTTTTTCACAGAGGGAGGTAGGTCTTCTTTTCCCTTGGTACTCTTGATCAGGGTCTCCAGGCTTTCATCCTCCTCCAGAGCTTCTTTGATTTCCGCAATAATGTTGTCGCTCATCAGGGCAGAGAATCCTTTGAAGTTTTTGGCGCAGATCATCACTTGTTCTGTGGAGGCAATATTGTTGTGGTTGCTTCTCCTGGAGAGGATGTCTGGTTTCTCCAACATTTTGCCGGGTCTATAGTGGATTTCGAAATTGTAGCTTGCCAGCATGAGGAGCCATCTGTTGTGTCGTTGGTTGAAGGTGCTGGCCTTCTGCCAGTAAGTAAGGTTTCTGTGGTCTGTGTAGATCACTATTGGTTCCTTTGTTCCTTCAAGGTGAATGCGCCAGTGTCGTAAAGCTTCTATGATGGCAAGGAGCTCCTTGTCATGTGTATTGTAATTCAACTGCTTCCTTGAAGCTTTTTGAGAGAAACCCTATTGGGTGTAAGTATCCATCTTTTTGTTGTTGGCTGAGAATAGCACCCATTGCTACTCCTGAGGCGTCTGTTTCAAGGAAGTACTGCTTTGATTTGTCAGGATGTGCAAGCACTAGTTCCCTTGAAATGACGTCTTTCAGGGAGTCAAAGGCCTCCTGGTGTTCTGAGTTCCATTCCCATTTCCTGTCCTTTCTTGTCAATTGAGTCAAGGGCTTGACAATTGAGGAGAAGGCAACCATGAATCTCCTGTAAAAGTTGCAGAAACCAATGAATGCTTGTAGTTGTTTCATGGTTTTGGGAGTGGGCCATTCTTGGATAGTCTTGATCTTGTCCTTGTTCATGGAAATCCTGTCCTTGTCGACAATGAAACCAACCCAGTCGGCTCTCTTTCCATAGAAGGTACATTTCTTCAGATTTCCAAAGAGGTTGTTCTTCCTCAATCATTGCAAGACTTCCTTGATATCTGTGGTGTGTTGATCTCTTCCTTGTGAAATAATAAGGATGTCATCAATGTAGATCACAATCTTCACCCCAATCATGTCCCTGAAGATGTGGTCCATCCTGTCGTGACCTGTCTCTCCCTCCCTTCTTTCTTTGTGGACTCATGGCTTGTATTGGCGCCTTGAGCACCCCTTCTCCTTGTAGAGCCCTCTCCCTTGTTTAGTGAGGTGTATGGATGATGTGTCACCATGAGTCATATTACTGATGCTGTCTTCTATTGGCTGGCCTACGCAGCCCCCTTTATGACTTGGACTTTGACTCAGGCATGTGACTCATGTATTCACTATGACTCACCCGCATTCTGAGTATATATACCAGCTTGCAAGCATGGTCATCCCCAGCTTCCTTTGCCTCGTCAACTCTCCCTACAGTGTGATCAGAGGCACTTGGCTACTTAGCCTTTAGTGCAGCCACTTGGACTTAGGAGCTAGTGACTTGTACTGACAAGACTAGCATTTGTCCGCCTTAGTGATAGAGTCTTAGAGGACTTATCACATATTGCTCCACATCTCAAGGCCATTAGTGGTCGTCAACCATAGTTATTAGCAGGTTGCAACATTGCAAAGCAAGCACTTAGTACACTGAGCCACAAGAAATCAAGGTCATGTGACAACATGGACAATCGATCCTCAAGTGCAGTGTCCCAAAGGAGCGAGGCTCTGACAGCAACTATATTTGAAATCCAATCAAACCCCTCAAGAGGAGCAAGGGAACAGGCAGGTGACTGGACGGTGCCACTTAGAAGTGCCAGCCGCGCATCAAGACCCCCTTCCACCAGTGTCCTGGGAGGAATTGGCAACATTATTGAAACATCAGGAACTCAAGAAGAAACCAGGAGTTCAAACAAACAAGGGTCCACCTCACCAACAATTCGAGTAGTTGAAAATCCAATCAACACGCCACCACCAGCAGCACTGGTCGTCACTTACAATGGGGAAAGTGTGATTAGCCCCAGGGCTGTGCGTGTGATTAGGATACCAGGACCACTTAGAAATGCAACCCCAGGACCATCAAACACTGGACCAACAGGAACCAGACGTCCTTTAGCATTTCCTGACTTTGGATTGCAATTTCCACCACCGGTGTCAACCCCTACATTCATGCCACCGCTAGTAGAAGTCCCTAGAACTCACAGCACCCTGAGTGTGCCATCAACCTTCCAATCACAAGGAAGCATCCAGTCAATTTCACAGGATGAAGGACTGAGACAAGAACGTTTGATGGAAAATATGGAAGGAAATCCAATCCAGGCCCTGGAGAGAATCTTCAACACCCTTCAAATCCAATATCAACAGGAGAACGCAGTCCAAGCCCTTTGAATTGAAGGGTTAGAACAACAATGGGATCTACAAAGCCAAGATATAACAAATATGATGCAGCAAATTGAGCACATCAGTTCTAGAACTGAAGATGGAGTCAACACTTTCTATGAAAGGCTTAGGAATGCAGATCGCGTTCAACATTGAATCCTTGAGGTCTTTGAACAATTGGTTGAAAATTCCGAACAAATCAACAACAGGCTGAACAATTTTGACTGCCTGATGAACCAAACCTTGCAAGGACAAACACAGCGTATTACACGCATTGAAGAAACCCTAGGAAGAATGGCAGAAGGAATGAGGAATATGACCATCACCCTCGGAAGGATCGATGAGGAAGTTACCAATGGTTTCCAGGATCAAACCACTAGGATGCAAGAAGTCGGCCTACAAACTAGGGACATGATTGATCTCCTCAAGCAAATTGGTGCTGATGCCCAAGCAGAGTCCAAACACCAAAGGGCAGAAACACGACAAACCTCTGTTGATATCCCACAACAAAAGAAGCCACCTCCTCATCTACCACAGAGACAACAATCACCCTCTTTTGAAGTTCAAGGACAATCTGGATATCAAATCAGGGATGAAGGAAGAACCTTTATCTTCCAAACAAATCAAGGAGGCAATGGAGGAAACTCAGGACCATGCATCAAAATGCCAAAAGCCTTTGAAGGAACCAGGGGAACTGCAGCCAAAACCTTCATTGCAAGAATGAAAGCATATTTTTGTCTGAACCCTACCCAGTATGACACAGATGAACAACGTATTATTGCAGTTTTGATGAACATGGCAGAAGGACCCGCTGGAAATTGGGCACAACCAGTTTTGAACAGATACAATGACAATCTAGACCATCCATGGTTAGACTCATGGGACGCCTTCCAAGAAGCCTATAACAGACAATGGAGCAACCCCAGCAAGAAAGTTCAAGCTGAACAAGGGATTCAACGACTTTACCAAAACAAGAGCGTATCTGAATACGTCTCTGATTTCCGACTTCTTTCCCAAGAACTTGACTAGAATGACGCAGCCCTAGTGGCACGATTCAGACAAGGCCTGAATCGCCTCATCAAAGCAGAACTTGTTTGTAAGGAACTTAGGGACAGGGTGGGAGCAGAACAGCAAGATCTCAAAGGATGGATCAATATCGCCCTACAAGCAGAAGAAATCAACAAACTGACCAATCCAATTAGCACAAGGAAGAAGAGCAAACAACAAACCCAAGCAGAGGGTTCCAGGACCCAGAAGATCAAGGGAGACTTGGTTCCAAAGGAAGAAAAGAAACACTGAAGGGAAAACAACCTCTGCATCAAATGCGGAGAAACAGGGCACAATCTTGCCAACTGCACAAAGGAGTGGACCTACAAGGACAAAGGAAAGAAGCTTGTGAAAGGAAAAGCCGCTGAACTCAAAGTTGAAAGAGTGAATGAGAATGGATCCACCAATTCCAAGTCAGAAAACTAGACGGGCATCTCTCCACCGTCTGTGAGAATGCCCCAATATCCTCTCTGCAAAATGTATAGTATTGCAAGGCTACAAATGAAACTCCCATGGTATACACAACAGCAGAGGGAATCACGGAAAAAATCTCAACTCTCATTGACTCCGGCTTGTCTAGAAATTTCATCGACCTGAACTTTGCCAAGAAAAACAATATCCCTTTGACCAAATTACAAAGCCCCAGAAGCATTGAAACCATTGATGGAAAAACACAAAAAGATGAGATCCGGTTCAGGTGCAAGCTGAAATTCGATCTCGAAGGAAGAACTTTCTACCAAAAATTCTATGTCATGAACACCAGCACACAACCCATGATTTTAGGAATGCCATGCCTGAAGGAGACCAATCCTGAGATATCCTGGTCCCCCTTTGCTATCAAATGGAAAAAGGAAGATCCCCTTATCGCCAAGGCAGGACTACTTCAGGAGCTACCAGAAGAACTTGAAGAATTCAAGGACGTCTTTGACAAAGAAAAATACAACAAATTGCCTGAACACAGAGAATGGGATTGTAGAATCGACTTCTATGACAACAATCGGCTTCCAAAACCAAGAAAGGCCTACCCTCTGTCACCAAGGGAAAGAGAAGCAACAAAGGAATACATTGAGAACAAACTCCGGTTGGGACACATCAGACCCAGCAAATCTCCCCTAGCTGCAAGCCTTTTTTTTGTCAAAAAGGCCCTGCAGGAAGGACAAACCATCCCTGATCTACGTCCTGTCATTGACTACAGAGGTGCAAACAAAGAAACCATCCCGGACCGCTACCCTATTCCGCTTCTTGAACAGCTACTAGAGATATTCAAGAAGAGTGGGGAAAGTTCAAAGGAAGAACTTTTCATCACTTCACTTGATCTGAAGAACAGCTTTTGGAATGTCAGAATCAGAGAAGGAGACAAATGGAAGATGGCATTTATCACCTCAGAAGGACTGTTTGAATACACCGTGATGGCCTTTGGTCTCAAGAATGCACCATCTACCTTCCAAAGAATGATGGATCACATCTTCAGGGACATGATTGGTGTGAAGATTGTGATCTACATTGATGACATCCTTATTATTTCTCAAGGAAGAGATCAACACACCATAGATATCAAAGAAGTCTTGCAATGATTGAGGAAGAACAACCTCTTTAGAAATCTGAAGAAATGTACCTTCTATGGAAAGAAAGCCAACTGGGTCAGTTTTGTTGTCAACGAGGACGGCATTTCCATGAACAAAGACAAGATCAAGACTATCGAAGAATGGCCCACTCCCAAAACTGTGAAACAACTACAGGTGTTCATTGGGTTCTGCAACTTCTATAGGAGATTCATGGTTGCCTTCTCCTTGATCATCAAACCCTTGACTCAATTGACAAGAAAGGACAGGAAATGGGAATGGAACTCAGAACACCAGGAAGCCTTTGACTCCCTGAAAGACGTCATTTCAAGGGAACCAGTGCTTGCACATCCTGATGAATCAAAGCAGTACTTGGTTAAAACAGACGCCTCAGGAGTGGCAATGGGTGCCATTCTCAGCCAGCAACAAAAGGACAGATACTTACACCCAGTAGGGTTTCTCTCAAAGAGTTTCAAAGAAGTGGAATTGAATTACGATACACATGACAAGGAGCTCCTTGCCATCATAGAAGCTTTACAACATTGGCGCATCCACCTTGAAGGAACAAAGGAACCAATAGTGATCTACACAGATCACAAAAACCTTACTTACTGGCAGAAGGCCAGCACCTCCAACTGACGACACAACAGATGGCTCCTCATGCTGGCAAGCTACAACTTTGAAATCCATTATAGACCCGGCAAAATGTCAGAGAAACCAGACATCCTCTCTAGGAGAAGCGCTCACAACAATATTGCCTTGGCAGAACAAGTGATGATCTCCGCCAAAAACTTCAAAGGATTCTCTGCCCTGATGAGTGACAACATTATTGCAGAGATCAAAGAAGCTCTGGAAGAGGATGAAACCCTGGAGACCTTGATCAAAAGTACCAAGGGAAAGGAGGACCTACTGCCCTCTGTGAAGAAACAATTCAAGGACTACAAAATGAGTGAAGACCTCCTTTGGCACCAAGGCAGAATTGTAGTGCCAGATGAAAAAGACATCAAACTGAAGCTTCTCAGACTCTACCATGACTCGCCCATTGCAGGTCACCAAGGCCAAGCCAGAACTCTAGAACTCATTGCTAGAAACTACTACTGGGCAGGCATGAAAGCACAAGTCAACAAATATGTTGACAGTTGCGAAGCGTGCCAAAGGGGGAAGGCAAGCAAAGGACACCTACCACTCAAACCCTTGCCCATTCCGGAGAAACCTTGGGAAAATCTCGCATATGATTTCATAGTGAAATTACCAAAATCACAAAGGTTTGACAGTGTCTTTGTTGTGATGGACCGCTTTTCCAGAATGGCACACTTCATCCCCTGCAAGGAATCCACAAACTCAGAAGAACTTGCTGATATTTTTGTGAAGGAAGTATGGCGCCTTCATGGCTTCCCCAAAACCACTGTCTCAGATAGAGGACCCACCTTCAAATCACACTTCTTAGAAGCAGTCTACAAGCAACTAGGAATCCAGGGGACATTCTCCACTGCCTTCCACCCTGAAACAGATGGCTTGGTGGAAAGAACAAACCAATGGCTTGAGGGATGGATACCCATCTTTGGAAATCACAAGCAGGACGAATGGGCAAAATGGTTACCCATTGCGGAATTCTGCCACAACAACCACAAAAATCGAGTCACAAACAAATCCCCCTTTGAAGTCATCTATGGCATGACCCCCAAATGGTCTATTGAGGACTATGTTACTCGATCCCCGGAAGGAGACAAGTGGACAAAGAACATGGAGGCTGTATGGGAAGAAACAGAGGCTCTGATGGAATATCATCAATCAAAGGAAGAAACCCCAAAAGTACAGTACAAGGAAGGAGACAATGTCTGGCTCTTGACTACCAACATCACCACAAGACGCCCAAGCAAGAAGCTTGATGACAAAAAGACAGGTCCCTTTATTGTGAAAAAACAAATCTCTTCACACGCCTACCAACTTGATCTTCCAAAATCCATGCGCATCCGCAACTTCTTCCATGGAAATATGTTGGCCCCCTATACTGAAGATCTAGACTTCCAACAAAATCAGCCCCGACCCCCTCCTATTGTGACTGAAGAAGGAGAAGAGGAATATGAAGTAGAGAAGATTGTAGATTGGCATCAGGACCCTGATGGGCTGAAATACCGCATCAGATGGAAGGGCTATAGCCCTCTAGAAGACACAGAAGAACTGGCAGAGAATTTTGCCGAACTGACTCATGTCATGAGAAGATTCCAGAAGGACTTTCCCACTGGCCCACTTCCTCCGAATTTCACTTCCTCAGAGTACAAAAAGGCAAAGGGGAAAGCAGCAAAAATCATCACTCCAGCTTTACAGCCTACTACCACTAGCTCAACGCCAAATGCTACTCCCCACCAAGAAAAATTTTATCACCAACAATGCCTGCTTCTTGCACTGCCACCTCTTCTGCCTTCTCCCGGGTCCCAGACTACAAGAAGGCTAGGGCCTACGGAAAGGCCCTCAAGCTTGCCGGCCCAGGCGAGTTTGCCGTCAACAACTGGGACACTGCTCCCTGGTCTCTCAACAAGGCCAAGGCTCTCGCTGAGGCCCTTGAGCCTGGCGTCCAGTTGGGGTATATCCCCCTAGGAGAGTGAGCAACAATCAAGTGGGACGGACAGCGCAGGTCCCTCATTACCCCTTGCCTCAGCTCCCTCCTCTGGGTCAGCCACCCCAAATCCAGGCCTTCCGATCCCACCGACGTTGGCTGCAGCAAGTACTACCACTGCCGGGGTTGTATTGGGCTCACCGTCCATGACGTCATCCTCAAAAGTGCGGATGCCTGGAACCGGGACACCAGTTTCAAATGGGAAGGAGATGAGTGGTTCAAGCAAGAAAACGACCCTCGCCTGGCCCTCAACAATGGCGGACATTGCGACAAGGAGGGGAAGTGGTGGCGCCCATGTGCCACAGACTTTGAGTCAGGATGGCCAACGGAATGTGAGTTTGAACAAATACCTGGCCCTGCAAAAACTTACCCAAGAGACAATCCCCCCTTCAACGCTATCAATTGGTCAAAAGGCGCCGACGGAAGCGGACACGTCAACCTGGCGGGACAGCCAATGGGAGACGATGGGGAGGAAGCTGTTGAAGTTCCTCCTTGTCCCGACTTGGGTCAATTAGGTATATAAGAGGTTAAGGGGTTCGACTTAGACAAGTCTTAGAACCCAAGGATTAGTGATAGTTAAGAGGATTGATTGAACAAGTCCTAGTGGAGAGGAGGTCAAGCCTTGTCGTTAACTGGCTTGACCTCTGGGTTTATATACATGAGGGATCAATGCCACGTCATCATCTATCAGTGTGGGAAAGCCAAGTACAACCGATGATAAGCGAGATAAGAGACATGACTCAACATTCTGGAAGTTCCAGAAGCATCACCAATATCAAATGAAAAGACAAATACATCACATGATACAAGTTAAGCGCCAGAGGACATTTGTACCAAAAAAGGAAAGTGTTCGGAAAAAAAGATATAAAATCAGAATAAAATGTCTGAGCTTAGTCAGCTCATGACATTACCCCCTCCTAAGGGCCTGGCGCGGTGGGGTGAAGTTTGTGAAATTTATCAACCAGTTCAGGAGCGTTCTTGAGGTCTTCCTTTGATTGCCAAGAATTGTCTGCATGAGAGTATCCTTTCCACTTGACGTAATAGTGGAGTTGACGGCGAATTTTCTTGGAATTAAGGATCTCTTCGACTTCCCACTCTTCTTCTCCTTCTTGTGTGACAATAGGGGGTGGTTGAGCGGGTTCGCGGCCGTGGGGATCAGAGTGGAATTTCTTGAGCAGCATGACGTGGAAGACAGGATGAATCTTCATTGATTTTGGTAATTCCAGTCTAAAGGCATGAGTCCCTACTTTTTCCATTACTTTGTAAGGGCCTAAAATTTTGTGGGAGAGTTTTACTGAGGGTCTGTCTGTGGAAATGTTCTGATGATTAAGCCAGACTTTATCTCCCAGGTTTATCTCTTCTGGTTCTTTGGCTCCTTTATCAAAGTAGTGTTTATAGGACTGATTTGCTAGAATGAGGGCGGCTTTGACTTCGTCGTATCCTTTCAACAGGAATTCCGCATGGGCATCAGCTTCAGGAACAGTATAGTCTGATTCTTCCCCGATGTTCATTCTAGGGTTGAAACCCTGGCAGATTTGGAAAGGGGTTTTGCCAGTGGATGCTTGGATTCCATTGTTGTAAGCAAATTCTGCCATAGGGAGCAGGGCCACCCAGTCATTTTGCCTATGGTTGACAAAAGCCCTGATAAAGATTTCAACAACTTGGTTTGCCCGTTCTGACTGTCCGTCTGTCCTTGGATGGTAGGCTGTGCTGAAGGTAGGTTTTACGTCCAACCGTTTGTACAGATGTCTAATGAACTTTGAGTTGAAAGTGGATCCTCTATCTGAGACTGTTGCTTTTGGGGTGCCGTGAAGTTTCCAAATGTTTGCAACGAAGATATTGGCTATGTCTATTGCCGTGGCCGTTGATTTGCAAGGGAGATAGTGTGCCATCTTGGAGAACCGATCTACCACTGTCAAGATTGCGTCATATCCTTCTGATTCTGGGAGCCCTACAATCATGTCATAGGAGATCTCTTCCCAAGGTCTCTCAGGAATATGTAAAGGACGCAGTAGTCCTGTGGGGAGTTGGTTCGATGGTTTAACTCGAATGCATGTTTCGCAGTGTGACACATAAGAGTTGACAAATTTCTTCATGGTTGGCCAGTAGTAAGTTCTTGAGACTAATTCCAATGTTCTTGCTTGTCCAGGATGCCCAGCTGTAATATTGTCATGGCGCGATTCCAATATCAGGTTTCTGACGGTTTCATCCTTGGGGACAAAGATCTTTCCTTTGAACATTAGGAGTCCTTCTCTGTATTCCCAATCTTTGACTTTTTCTCCGTTTCTCAGCTTATTGTGGGCTTCCTCTAATCTGGGATCTTCGAGGATTGCTTCTCTGATTAGATCGTTAATCTCCTGGTCAGGGGTAATAGCCGAAATAAAAATGTCTGGTTTGAGGAGAACTTGGTTCTCTACCCCCCCCAAAGGTTCTAGGTCATATCGCCTCGAGAGAATGTCTGCTTTTTTGTTTTGGTTCCCTGGCCTGTACAAGATTTGGAAGTTGAAGTCCACCAAGAAATTCATCCAGCGGATTTGGCGTTGGTTCAATTGCTTGGATGATGAGAAGTATTCCAAATTTTTGTGATCCGTTATCACTTGGATGGCTTTTTCTGTGCCTTGAAGTAAGTGCCGCCATTCTTTGAAGGCTCTAATGATTGCCAATAATTCTTTGTCGAAAATGTCGTAGTTTCGTTCAGCCGGATTTAGTGATTTAGAAAGAAAGGCTACAGGGTGTAGTTTCCCTTCTTCATCTTTCTGAGATAAAACTGCTCCTGTGGCAAATCCCAACGCATCTGTCTCAAGGAAAAATTCCTTATTTTGATCGGGCTGCATCATTACAGGTGCCACCTTCAGAGCTTCTTTTAGTGCATTCATGGCCTCTTGTTCTTTGCTTGTCCACTGCCATTTTTGATCCTTCTTTAGTAGGTTATATAGAGGTCTGGCCTTGCCGGCAAAGTCTTGAATGAATCTTCGATAGAAATTGACGAATCCTAGGAACTCTTGAACTTGTTTGACATTCTTGGGTGCCTTCCAATTCATAGCCGCCGTGACCTTTTCCTGATCCGTTTCGATTCCTTTATTGGAAATGACCAATCCTACCCAGTCCAGTTTGGTTTGGTGGAACTTGCATTTCCTCAATTTTGCAATCAACTTGTGCTCCCTTAGTCTTCTTAGCACCTCTTTCACGTGCCCTGGGTGATCTTCGACTCGTTTAGAAAAAACGAAGATATCATCGATGTATACAAGTACGAAAACCCCCATAATGTCCCTGAATATAGAGTTCATTAGGGACTGGAAGCTTGATGGAGCGTTTTTGAGACCGAAGGGCATGACTTTCCACTCATACATGCCGTATTGAGTTTTGAATGCCGTTTTCCATTCATGGCCTGCTGCTATTCGAGTTTGATGGAATCCCTGTGCCAAGTCCAGAGTGGTGCCAATGACAAATCCTTCCAGGGCCCTTAACCATTGGTCCAGTAGAGGTATTCCACTTGCGTTGAATTTGCATAGCGAATTCACATATCTGTAGTCAACGCAAAAGCGTAACTCTGGGTTGTTTGGATCTTCTGGATGTGGTTTTTTGACAAATAGAACCGGGGAAGCCAGAGGAGACTTAGAAATCTGAATGTGTCCCCTTCGGATAAGGGTTTCTAGTACTTTCTTCATTTCTTTGTCTTCAGCTGGGGATGTTTTGTAAATAGGGCCGTGCTTTAGTTTAGCTTCTGGCAGGAGATCGAGCGTAATGTCAGTTGGCCTGTGAGGTGGGAGTTCTTCTAATCTGGACTCGTCGAATACATCTGCAAACTCTTTGTATTCCTCTGGTAAAGTAGTTTCGGCTGCAATTTGGAGTGTAGATGGGATTTCTAGGCAGTTTCTTGAGCAGAATTCACTTGTGTATGCAATTGTCCTATTTTTCCAATTAATTTGTGGGTTATGTTTCTTGAGCCATGACATCCCGAGTACGATGGGGTGTCTTCCAATGTTTGTGACATGACATTCTATTTTGCTGGAATGTGTTCCCATGACAAGTTTAAACTTGGTATAGTGGGTGACTTTTCCAGACGAAACTTCTCGCCCGTCTATAACTCGCAGGGTCTTTGGTTTATTGTGTTGGAAAAGGGGAAGGTTTGCTTCTTTTGCTAGGGAAGGGTTGATGAAACAGGAGGTTGTGCCACAATCAAGGAGTGCTTGTCCAGAGAATTTTTTTGATCTGTTAACTGACTTAGAACCAGGAGCCGTAGCTAGTGGATGAGCGGTGAAATCAAGGTATAATTGGTTTTCATTTGATATTGACATGATTTCTAGTTCATCCATATTACTAGCTAATATATCACCGAGTACTTGGCTCCTTAATAAGCCTCGGTGACGTCTTTTCCCGATTCGGTGTCTGAAGAGATTTCTTCAATCTGAGCTTCAAACCCTGAGGCTGTGTTCTTGGAAGGACAGACTCTTGCTGAGTGTCCCTTGCCGCCGCAGGTGAAGCATATCATTGGTCCCTTTCCTTTTCCATCAATATCCATTGCATTAGGGTCTTTAGCAGGAGTGGATGATTTGGGTGTTTGAATGGTAGGAGCGTTGAAGGTACTGGTTCGGGTGTCTTTTTGAATTGCTCCCAAAGGGACGTTTCCTTTTGTCCCATCGTCCCAGGAGATCTGTGGAATTGAACGGCCCTTGGCGTTTCTGGTAATGCTTGAGATTTTGCCGTATTGCACCCCCCCTGTAGGTTTTGACATAAAGACACGATCGTTTATATTGAATCTTTGACCCAGTGAAGCGTTTGGAGTGCTTGTGGTTGTCTTGGAAGTAGTTTGTTTCGAAATGCTGGTTTGTGGGCTTTGCAATTTCTTTGGTGCGTTAATGGCATTCATTGTGGAGTCAATTTCCAGGGCTCTTTTGCGAACTTGGTTGAATGTCCTTGTTGCTTCATGGGGTTTAAAGTTCTGTGACACCATGGCCATCTTGATTTCATCTTTAAGACCGTCGTAGAAATCATCACGAAGTACTCGATCAGTGTATCCGAGTACCGATGAATAAGTAACAAAGTCTCGTAGACAATCTTGAACAGAGTTCTTCTGGATCAATTTCTTGTATAGTTGTCTATATCGGTCGATCTTGTGAACGTTGCCAAACCTAGCTTGCATTTCGTTCCAGAACTCATCCATGTCGTGTAGCCAATTTGTTGCTCCCCTTCTTGCCGTGTCTACATCAATCCCAGGTTGCATCCATACATAAGCAGGCCCCTTGCAATAACCCATGATATAAGTGATTTTTTGTTCTGTGGTTGCTTGTGGGGATGTATGATTTATGTACAAAGTACATTGCGACTTAAACTCATCAAATTTGTCTACATCTCCAGAAAATTCTTCTGGGGGATGCATTTTGAGTTTGTATCCTGGGGTGGTTGTTGACGCGGTGGTGGAGGGTGTTGCACCCAGGTTTGCAAGTGACTGAGACACTGCATTCATTAATTGGTGAAGGGGTGCAATTTGTGCAGTTTGATTTTGAACTGCAAGGATATCGGCAACGTTATTGTCGATTCCCTGTTCTAGGGTAGAGGTGATACCATTTAAGGCATTAATATGACCGTTAATTTTTCGCACTTCGTCTATTAAGGCATTGATTGCATGTGCAACTACATCGGGTCCGGATGTTGCTGAAATTTGGGTAAATCCCTCTTGACTAGGTGATGGGGCTCTCGACATATTGGAGCGGGGAGAAAGGTAGATTTATTGGGATCCAAGGCCGTACAAAATATCACGGATTCTTCTTCGAACCCTTCTGTCTTTAATGATGCGCAAACTTCTCAAAAATACTAATTCAAGATTTTTGTCCTCCAAGAACAACGCGTTAATTACTCCTAGTTCGTCGTACTGTTTGTATATGTAGTTGCGATGAACGTCTTCAATAAAGAGTTTTAGGGACTCTAGTCTGAGTTGTTCCCTGTGTTGTTCCTGTGTGAGTTGAGGTCTTGGTCCCACTGGAAAGGGTTGGGTGCGATGGTATTAAGGTGATTTAGAAGGCGGTAATCCTGGTTAATAGGAATACGCACTTCTGCTGCGAGATGGCAGTATTTGCCCTTGATTTTGTCCTTAAGGGTTTTGATAGTGCGCCACTGACGTTTGTTGTTGTTGATGAGGTTTTCGACCTTTCGAGTGTGTTTTTCTTGGATTTTAATAAGTTGGTCGCAATTTTCGATCAAGACGCGGGTTTGTTCTTGCAAGCGCTCGACTTCGATATTGGTGTCAGCTAGATTTATGCTTTGGACACGATCTTGATCGGCTTGTTGCTTGTTTGTGTTGTCGAGGTTTATTTCGATGAACTCGAGCCTTGAATGAAGAGCTTGATAATCGGCTTCGAGTTGATTGTGGTTTTCGTCGTTTCTGGTACGTTCGACCCTTAAATCCTCTGCTTGTTTGACTTGATCTTCTTCTAGTACTTCAATTCGACTGTTTAATTCGTCGACTTTGGTGTCTAGATCAAGTACGAAATCTTTTAGTCTAAAGACTGCTTCGCAGAGGCTAAAAAATGCGGGGAACACTTTTAAGGTTAATTAGTTAGTTACTAATTAGTTCCTTTTTAGTGCGTACTGATGGAAACGACGAGTAGATGTGGTTCTTGATGGATGAGAGTGTTAACTTGGGTGGTGCTCCGACCACTTTCCAGTTTTGCTTGAGAGGACCTGGCTTCCTCGAGATGTTGATTTGGATGTGAAGGGTGCTAGACGCTAAGCTTTTGCTTTATATACTCCTTATCTGATCTTATCAGTTATCAACAGCCTTGGGCGGGCGTGATAGCGACAGTGTATAACAGAGTAAGGGTGTATTTAGCTGACTAAAGCCGCTATGACCCGAAAGAGGATAACGATTGGGTTCACTGACAGCGTATAGCGACGTGGGACTACTGGTCTATATCAAGTATAGCTCTTTGTCCGTTGTACTATGCCCGTTTTCCCGTGTACGTTCTATCTACTTGGTGGAAAAGCAGGAGCTTTTAGGGCTGATGCTTTTAAAAAGGCTTGACCTAATGTCCCGACTTGGGTCAATTAGGTATATAAGAGGTTAAGGGGTTCGACTTAGACAAGTCTTAGAACCCAAGGATTAGTGATAGTTAAGAGGATTGATTGAACAAGTCCTAGTGGAGAGGAGGTCAAGCCTTGTCGTTAACTGGCTTGACCTCTGGGTTTATATACATGAGGGATCAATGCCACGTCATCATCTATCAGTGTGGGAAAGCCGAGTACAACCGATGATAAGCGAGATAAGAGACATGACTCGACATTCTGGAAGTTCCGGAAGCATCACCAATATCAAATGAAAAGACAAATACATCACATGATACAAGTTAAGCGCCAGAGGACATTTGTACCAAAAAAGGAAAGTGTTCGGAAAAAAAGATATAAAATCAGAATAAAATGTCTGAGCTTAGTCAGCTCATGACACTCCTGCACCCCCAAACTCCAAAGGTGGGCACAACCTCCCCACCCCTCCCCACCTCACTGACGAGGAGGCCAAGCAAGTCAAACAAGAATGGGAGGCCACGTGGGACAAGGCCCAAGCAAATGTCAAGACTCTCATTGCTGACATTGGCAATGCAATTGCCAACATGGAGCCACACCTGCCAGCTGACTGGATGCCATGCGACGCAAACATGCTTGAGGCCTACCGCCTTGTCCAATGCGGTTCCTGGAGCGTCGAGCAGCTCAACAAATGGCTCAACCACAGGCAAGAACAGTGGTCCCGACGGGAAGCTGCAGAGCTTGAGTGGTTACGAGAGCAGCACCAAGAAGAGCTTGACTGCCTCTACCAGGAGACGTGGGACCAGATGAACAAGGTCCTCAAAGCGGACATGCGCAGCCTGGCAGAAAGGGTTGGCTGGTTGGAGCTGAAGGAATGGGTTGCCCGCCAATAGGTGAGTGCGCTCCACTACACTTGCCTTTGTGGGGGGGCAATGTTGTGACCCGTCTCTGCCTCCCTTCTTTCTTTGCGGACTCGTGGCTTGTATTGGCGCCTTAAGCGCCCCTTCTCCTTGTAGAGCCCTCTCCCTTGTCTAGTGAGGTGTATGGATGATGTGTCACCATGAGTCATATGACTCATGCTGTTTTCTATTGGCTGGCCTACGCAGCCCCCTTTATGACTCGGACTTTGACTCAGGCGTGTGACTCATGTATTTACTATGACTCACCCGCTTTCTGAGTATATATACTGGCTTGCAAGCATGGTCATCCCCAGCTTGCTTTGCCTCGTCAACTCTCCCTGCAGTGTGATCAGAGAGGCACTTGGCTACTTAGCCTTTAGCGCAGCCACTTGGACTTAGGAGCTAGTGACTTGTACTGACAAGACTAGCATTCATCCGCCTTAGTGATAGAGTCTTAGAGGACTTGTCACATATTGCTCCACATCTCAAAGGCCATTAGCGGTCGTCAACCATAGGTATTAGCAGGTTGCAACACATCATTCTTTGGAAAGTAGACAGTGCATTCTTGTGGCCAAAGGCCATCATGGTGTATTCAAAAAGCCCTTCTGAGGTGACAAATGCTGTTTTCCATTTGTCTCCTTCTCTGATTCTGACATTCCAGAAGCCATTCTTCAGATCAAGCGAAGTAATGAAAAGTTCTTCCTTTGAACTTTCTCCAGTCTTCTTGAATATCTCTAGTAGTTGTTTGAGAAGCGGAATAGGGTAGCGGTCCGGGATGGTTTCTTTGTTTGCACCTCTGTAGTCAACAACAGGACGTAGGTCAGGGATGGTTTGTCCTTCCTTCAGGGCTTTTTTGGCAAAAAAAAGGCTTGCAGCTAGGGGAGATTTGCTGGGTCTGATACGTCCTGACCGGAGTTTGTTTTCAATGTATTCCTTTGTTGTCTCTCTTTCCCTTGGTGATAGAGGGTAGGCCTTTCTTGGTTTTGGAAGTTGATCGTTGTCAAAGAAGTCGATTCTACAATCCCATTCTCTGTGTTCAGGCAGTTTGTCGTATTTTTCTTTGTCAAAGACATCCTTGAATTCCTCAAGTTCTTCTGGTAGTTCCTGAAGTAGTCCTGCTTTGGCAATAAGGGGATCTTCCTTTTTCCATTTGATAGCAAAGGGGGACCAAGATATCTCAGGGTTGGTCTCCTTCAGCCATGGCATTCCTAAAATCATGGGTTGTGTGCTGGTGTTCATGACATAGAACTTTTGGTAGAAAGTTCTTCCTTTGAGATCGAATTTCAGCTTGCACCTGAACCGGATCTCATCTTTTTGTGTTTTTCCATCAATGGTTTCAATGCTTCTGGGGCTTTGTAATTTGGTCAAAGGGATATTGTTTTCTTTGGCAAAGTTCAGGTCAATGAAGTTTCTAGACAAGCCGGAGTCAATGAGAGTTGAGATTTTTTCCATGATTCCCTCTGCTGTAGTGTATACCATGGGAGTTTCATTTGTGGCCTTGCAATAGTATACATTTTGCAGAGAGGATATTGGGGCATTCTCACAGACGGTGGAGAGATGCCTGTCTAGTTTTCTGACTTGGAATTGGTGGATCCGTTCTCATTCACCCTTTCAACTTTGAGTTCAGTGGCTTTTCCTTTCACAGGCTTCTTTCCTTTGTCCTTGTAGGTCCACTCCCTTGTGCAGTCAGCAAGATTGTGCCCTGCTTCCCCACATTTGATGCAGAGGTTGTTTTCTCTTTGGCGTTTCTTCTCTTCTTTCGGGACCAGGTCCCCTTTGATTTTCTGGGTTCTGGAACCTTCCACTTGAGCCGGTTGTTTGTTCTTTTTTCTTGTGCTAACCAGGTTGGTCAGTTTGTTGATCTCTTCCGCTTGTGGGGCAATGTTGATCCATCCTTCAAGATCTTGCTGTTCTGCTCCCACCCTGTCCCTAAGTTCCTTACAAACGAGTTCTGCTTTGATGAGGCAATTCAGGCCTTGTCTGAATTGTGCTGCTAGGGCCACGTCATTCCAGTCAAGTTCTTGCGAAAGGAGTCGGAAATCAGAGACGCATTCAGATACACTCTTGTTTTGGTAAAGTCGTTGAATCCCTTGTTCAGCTTGAACTTTCTTGCTGGGGTCACTCCATTGTCTGTTATAGGCTTCTTGGAAAGCGTCCCATGAGTCTAACCATGGATGGTCTAGATTGTCATTGTATCTGTTCAAAACTGGTTGTGCCCAATTCCCAGTGGGTCCTTCTGCCATGTTCATCAAAACTGCAATAATACATTGTTCATCTGTGTCATACTGGGTAGGGTTCAGACGAAAATAGGCCTTCATTCTTGCAATGAAGGTTTTGGCTGCAGTTCCCCTGGTTCCTTCAAAGGCTTTTGGCATTTTGATGCGTGGTCCTGAGTTTCCTCCATTGCCTCCTTGATTTGTTTGGAAGATAAAGGTTCTTCCTTCATCCCTGATTTGATATCCGGATTGTCCTTGTACTTCAAAAGAGGGTGATTGTTGTCTCTGTGGTAGATGAGGAGGTGGCTTCTTTTGTTGTGGGATATCAACAGAGGTTCGTCGTGATTCTGCCCTTTGGTGTTCGGATTCTGCTTGGGCATCAGCACCGATTTGCTCAAGAAGATCAAACGTTTCCCTAGTTCATAGGCAGACTTCTTGCATCCTAGTGGTTTGATCCTGGAAACCATTGGTAACTTCCTCATCAATCCTTCCAAGGGTGATGGTCATGTTTCTCATTCCTTCCGCCATTCTTCCTAGGGTTTCTTCAATGCGTGTAATACGTTGGGTTTGTCCTTGCAAGGTTTGGTTCATCAGGAGATCAAAATTGTTCAACCTATTGTTGATTTGTTCGGAATTTTCAACCGATTGTTCAAAGACCTCAAGGATTTGATGTTGAACACGATCTACATTCCTAAGCCTTTCATAGAAAGTGTTGACTCCATCTTCAGTTCTAGAAGCAATCTGTTCAATTTGCTGCATCATATTTGTCATGTCTTGGGTTTGTAGATCCCATCATTGTTCTAACCCTTCAGTTCTAAGGGCTTGGACTGCGTTCTCCTGTTGATATTGGATCTGAAGGGTGTTGAAGATTCTTTCCAGGGTTTGGATAGGATTTCCCTCCATATTTTCCATCAGTCGTTCTTGTCTCAGTCCTTCATCCTGTGAAATTGACTGGATGCTTCCTTGTGATTGGAAGGTTGATGGCACACTCAGGGTGCTGTGAGTCTTAGGGATTTCTACTAGCGGTGGCATGGATGTAGGGGTTGCCAATGGTGGTGGAAATTGTAATCCGAAGTCAGGCAATGCTAAAGGACGTCTGGTTCCTGTTGTTCCAGTGTTTGATGGTCCCGGGGTTGCATTTCTAAGTGGTCCTGGTATCCTAATCACACGCACAGCCCTGGGGCTAATCACACTCTCCCCATGGAGAGTGACAACTGGAGCTGTTGGTGGTGGCGTGTTGATTGGATTTTCAACTAGTCAAATTGTTGGTGGGGAGGACCTTTGTTTGTTTGAACTCCTGTTTTCTTCTTGAGTTCCTGATGTTTCAATGATGTTGCCAATTCCTCCTGGGACGCTGGTGGAAGGGGGTCTTGATGCGTGGCTGGTACTTCTAAGTGGCGCTGTCCAATCACCTGCCCGTTCCCTTGCTCCTCTCAAGGGGTTTGATTGGATTTCAACTATTGTCCCTGTTGGAGCCTCAGCCCTTTGAGACGCTGCACTTGAGGATTGATTGTCCATATTGTCACGTGACCTTGTTTTCTCGTGGCTCAGCATACTAAGAGCTTGCTTTGCAATGTTGCAACCTGCTAATGCCTATGGTTGATGACTGCTAATGGCCTTTGAGATGTGAGAACAATATGTGATAAGTCCTCTAAGACTCTATCACTAAGGCAGACAAACACTAGTCTTGTCAGTACAAGTCACTAGCTCCTAAGTCCAAGTGGCTGTGCTAAAGGCTAAGTAGCCAAGTGCCTCTGATCACACTGCAGGGAGAGTTGACAAGGCAAAGCAAGCTGGGGATGACCATGCTTGCAAGCCAGTATATATACTCAGAGAACAAGTGAGTCATAGTATGTACATGAGTCACTTGTCTGAGTCACAGTCCAAGTCATAAAGGAGGCTGCGCAGGCCAGCCAATAGAAAACAGCATGAGTCATACGACTCATGGTGACACATCATCCATACACCTCATTAAACAAGGGAGAGGGCTCTACAGGGAGAAGGGGCGCTTAAGGTGCCAGTACAAGCCACAAGTCTGCAAAGAAAGAAGGGAGGGAGAGACAGGTCACAACATTGAACCGCCACACCAAGAGGAATTGCTATCCACTGCCTACAACCAATAACCTTACTGAACGGGTTAAAGGTGCCAAAATCTTGACCCAACTCAACCTCAGGTCTGGTTACAATCTGCTCAGAGTAGCGGATGAGGATGTCCACAAGACGGCATTAAGAACCAAATATGGGCTATTCAAAACCAGGGTTATGCCGTTTGGCCTCACCAATGCCCCAGCAACATTCCAGAACATGATGGACACTGAGTTCAGGGACATCAAAGGAATCTATGTCAAAATCTACATTGATGATATGCTGATTTTCTCCAAAAATACCAAGCACCACCCAAATCATGTGAAAGAAGTACTGCATTGTCTACAACACCTTGGTCTCTATTTTTCCCTCAAGAAGTGTTCTTTCCATGTACCAAAGGTTGATTATTTAGGACTTGTTATATCAGGAGAGGTGGTGGAAATGCAGGAAGAAAAAATTAGCACAATCAAAAGGTGGCCCACCCCAAAAAATGTCACAGAAGTCCAGACTTTCCTTGACTTTGTAAACTTCTACTGATGGTTTATCCATAATTACACCCACATTGTGTGACCATTATACAACCTGACCATGAAGACCAAACAATGGGAATGGGGACTGGAAGCAGAACTTGCATTCCAAGAATTAATCAAAGAATTCATCAAGGCTCCCATTCTGTTGCAACCAGACCAAGACACAGGATTTATCATTGAATGCAATGCATCAGACAAAGCAACTGGGGCAGTTCTCAGCCAATACGCGTCTGATAACAAGCTTCACCCTGTGGTGTTCATATTGTAGAGCCTATCCCCAGCAGAGCAAAACTATGACATTTTTGATAAGGAACTTCTGGCAATTGTCAAGGCTTTCAAGGAATGGCACCACCTCCTAGAAGGGATGGAGATTCCTGTATTGCTCATCACTGATCACAAGAATCTGGAATATTTCATGACTTCCAAAGTTTTAACAAAACACCAGAATAGATGGGTGGTCTTCCTTTCCAAATTCAATTTCCAAATCAAGTATAGGGCCAGTGGACTCAATGGCAAGGCAGATGCACTCAGTCGACAGAGCAACCATGACCTGGAAGGGGGGGTAGTCCCTCAAAAACCCCTACTTTCTCCACACATTGTCATCACTTTGGCTGAAACAGAACCGCAGGGCATGGCATCAACTATGGAGATTTGACAGGCAATCAGAGATCAGATGCAGAAAGACAATTATGTTACATCAATCTGGGCCTTCCTTAGCAACCAACCAGAGAAAGCCCCCACCTCAGTCCAGAAGGAATTCAAAGACTGGAAGATAAGGGACAACTTACTGTACTGCAAAGGAAGGATTTATGTCCCAAGCAACAACAAAACCAAGTGTCAGATCTTAGAACTCCATCATGACAACAAAGCAGTAGGACACGTGGGGCAGGCAAAGACACTGGAATTGGTCAAAAGGCAATATTGGTGGCCATCCTTCAAGGCATACATCAACAAATATGTGTCATTCTGCCACTTGTGCCAACATTCCAAGCCAATCAACCAGCAAAGCCCTGGAGAATTACAACCACTTGAACTGCCTTCCAAAGCCCTGGCAACACATTTCAGCCAATGTGATTGTCAAACTACCCCTTTCCAAAGGTCTAGACTCCATACTGGTGATTGTTGATACCTTGACCAAGATGGTGCACTTCATTCCCTGCTCTGAGACAACCACATCCCCTAAACTTGCAGAGTTATTCATGGAACACTGTTGGAAATTACACAGCACCCCTGAAACAGTAGTGTTGGATTGTGGGCCCACTTTTGCGTCTAGATTCATGAAAGAACTCTATCAAGCCTTGAACATTCAACCCAGACTCTCCACTTCTTATCACCCTGAAACTGACAGACAAACAGAGCATATCAATCAAATGGTTGAAGCCTACATTTGGACATATTGCTCATTCAGACAGCATGATTGGGCATCACTACTGCCGTTTGCTGAATTCGCATACAACAACTCTTTCCACTCCAGCATTGGCATGACCCCATTCTTTGCCAACATGGCTTGCCACCTGTCAATTGAAGGAACTCCAGTGGAAGATGGATCAGTGCCAGAAGCCGCAGCCCACACACAACGGATCCAAGACAACCTGGAAGAAGCCAAGGCTAGCCTCATCCTGAGCAAGGAACAGGACAAGGAATATGAGGTTGAAAAGATACAGAGCTCCAGGATCAAGAAGGGAGTTTTGGAATACTTTGTCAAGTGGAAAGGTTACACATTGGAACATGACTCCTGGGAACCCCTGGAGAACCTTGGCAACACATCAGAACTTGTTAAGGAGTTCCACTTGGAACATCCTGAAGCCATCAAGGAAGTTTCTAAGGTAACCAGGAAGCGTTGTCATGAGGGGACAAAAGATGAGTCAGTGGCCAGAGATAAAGAAGAACGGCCCATCCAGTGCTCAAAACGTATAAAAGAGGCTGCTGGGATCCAGGTCCCCCATCCAAAAGCGTTCACTTTCACTCCTCCTGTGCTAAAAACATCCCCTACCCACACATCACTCTCTGTGCCATGTCGGCCTCCACCCTCTCCACCAACACCTTCATGGTCCGCGTCTATAAGGACCTCTACACGTGCTCAGCCTCCTTCAAATGGACACTGCAAGCCGTTCCCCCGCTCAAGAACGGTCAGTATTGGCACTCCAGGTGGTGGCAGGCCTTCCACTTCATCATTGGGGCATGCTTGTGTCACTGCTGGCAAATAACTGTGCTTTGAGGTGTGTGTAATACAACCCTTGAAGAGCTACAACAGCTGATGCAGACTGTGTTGCCTCAGTGTGCAGTGAATCACATCCAGTGTACTCATGAAGGGCCCAATCCAACCAGAATTCCTGCTTGGTCTGTAGGTCATATGTAAGTTGGCCTTGGGTCTCTTTACTGAGGGGTTCAATGCAAGGATACAATAATTTAGGGACTGCTTTGTGCTCCATTGGGATAGGGCAAGAATCAAGGAGGAATCCAAATGATGTCAAGGCAAGTGCTTTTTGTACTTCCTCAATGGCATCCTTATCAACTGACATCCTGTCACCCTCATTGGGCAAGGAATCATGCTAAATGGTAGAATTAACAAACCCCCAAATGGAAGATGACTGTCAAATGGGAAAGGATCCCTGTGTTGATATCTTGATGGTCACTGACAAGAGCTTGGTGGATATAGCAGAGGGGCTGAACAGGACCACAGCTGTCCTTCAAAAAGCCAGTCAGATGTTGTGCACAGTAAATGCACAGGTATATGCTATCCAACGTCACACAGATGAAGTATGTTTTTTGCACAACAAGGCAACTTTCACATTTGTACTTGTCACAGCATGCTGACCAATACTGTTCAAATGGTCCAAAGCAGACTACATCCAAGCCCTGGTTGATGTGAGTTGAGTGGGATGGGTAACACCAGATACTGATTCCTGCCTCACAGGCATACTCCAAAAAGGTGCAAGTTAGGTGCCACACATGACCGTTGACAAAGGGTAGCTGCATTTGCCTAACTGCCTTCTCAGATGTCCAGTGATCAAATTGGGGGATCCAGCAGAGTGAAATTTCACCTTTGATCCAACCCTTTTGTGAGTGCCCAATGCTGTGTTAATGTCAATCAGTAACAACAATCTCTGACTTAGAAGTCACCTACAATGCATTGAGTAGATTGTCTTGGCCCCACCAAACCTGGTACTGATGGGCCTTGAAAATGACGGTTGGGGGATTGTTGTCCTGTCGGCACAGATGGTAACAAGGACTGTAATGTTTTTGCAGCCACCACTGTGCCTGAGGCTGGGAAAATTTTCCTGTTGCAGTGATTACTCTTTTGGGTTGTCCTTTGCCTGGCTGAATGCCTGTTTCATTCCTTCTGTATGTATTTTCCTCTTGAATCTTATGGTTGTGTATAGCATTGCCAAGTATTTTAAACCAGGCTTCATTGGTTGTTGTGTTGGCTGCACTACCATGCTTTCCTTCCAAGGTCCAAGAACAACATGATGGCAGTGACTTACAGTTGGCATCTACAAAGTGCTGAGTATAATCTTTGTCTGTTCCTGGGTTTGTTGGGGCTTGTTGATGGATATTTTTGTTGATATGCTGTCCTATTCACAGTTCTGAAAGAGGGAATCCATGCTTGCTCTGCTTGGTGGCATATGCATTTACCACATCCCTATTGCTATCCATGAGCTGAGAGTGTTTTTGTATTAAACCAGCTGATGAGTTGCCTCCTCAGAGGTGATGCCAAATCAAGCTTTGGCCCAGAACAATCTCTCAACAAGATATGATAGGGTAGTCCCCAGAAACCGCCTGAGCAATAGTCACCATAGATTTCAGCTTTGGGGGAATTCAACCTGAATGGCATGATTGCTGACTGCAATATTGGGCAACTGCTTCTTGGAGCAGCTCTTCACAGAGCTCTGAGTCATTGAGTTGTCTACAATACTGCAATGTGGCATGTCTAACCATTGAGAAGGGTGAGCAGGGTTGGGTTCAGTCAATTCAACAACACAAAATTCATTATTTTCTCTCTCTAATTAGTCCATCTCAGCAGCCATTCTGGCTCAAGTAGCCTAACTACTCTTGATTGATTCACATGGTGATGTTGACCACATGATGGTAGATGACTGTTATAAATATGACCTGTTTCAGGCTTAAACTGTAACAAGCAATGCTCCTGACAATGGAGTGTGTGTTGTGCTTCAGCGACTTGTGTGTTGTGCTCCTTTCTTGTTGTGCTTATTTTCTGCCACGTACTTTGTTTTGATTGCTGCTCATTTGTTGTTGCTTCCCTTGCTTAGTGCTTGGCACATGTGGCTGAGCAAGATGTTGCCTCCAGCCTCTGGTTTTCTCATGCTGCTGTGCTAAGATCTCCATGTGTTACATGCACTTCTTCTTCTGATGTTTTGATCCTGCCCCATTTAGGCTTGCTGTGCTTTCTCCATGTAGATAGTTCTTCTTTTGTTTGCTTGCTATAAGAAATGGAAGGGCAATCATCTTGGAACCCCAAGAATGATTTACCTTGTTGTTTGCCCACTCTACTTCGCCCTGAGGAGGTTATCCAACATCCTTTGGAGCCTCTCAGTTATTTCCAGGCCTAAAGGCTGCTCATTGGTCACAAACAACCCTTCACTGAACAGATTGTGACATAAACATACATGGACTTCCTCCAAAAATCAATTACAGGTTTTTACTGCAATCTTTGAGAGACAGAGCTGTTGGCACATTTGGCATACCCATCTCATGTGCCCATTGGAAAGTTAACTCCTGCTGTTCCTATGGGTACCATACATGGGCAATATGGTGTGCTTCAGTGCCTAGTGTGTTGGTATCCCTCTTTGTTGTGCTTATTGTCTGCCACATAGTTTGTTTTGATTGTTACACCTGTGTCCAACTTCCATCCCTTAGTAGATACTACAAATGGTTGGGCAGCATTTAGACCCTGTTTCCTCTTTTTCCCATGATGCTATGCTTAGATCCCCATGTGCTACACACCTTTCTTCTTCTGATGTTCTTATCCAGCTCCATTTGGGCTTGCTGTGCTTTCCCATGTACATAGTGCTTCTTTTGTTTGCTTACCATAAAAGATGCAAGAAAAATTATCTTGGAACCCCCAGGATGATTTGCCTTCTTGTTTAATCACTCTCCTTCCCCCTGAGGAGTTTATCCCACATCTTCTCAAACCCCCAAGTGATTTTGAGGGCTAAGAGCTGCTCATTAGTTTTGAACAACCCTTCTCTGAGTAGTTTGTGACAAGACAGGTGCTGTTTGGAACATACACCATGTCATGAATGGCTTGAAATTCAAATGTGTGCTTAGCATATCAACTCAAACAACTGGATCACTAGAGGTTGATTCAAGATTGTGAATGTCTTAACAACAACGCCATGATATAATGCTGGGTCTGCCTTGGTGGGTAGGGCCTTGCAGATATGCTGAAGTGCCCTAGGGCCTGCACCTAGTTGAGTTTGCATTCTGGTTTCAACAACAAAAGTTTGAGAAAGGAGATGAATGGAACCTGCCTTTAGGACAAAACGTAGTGATTTGGAGCAGACAGTCATGCCCTGTAGGAAAACAAACACCTGTTCTGTCTTCCAAAACTTTATGAACAATATTATTCAGGACCTGTTTGTCAAAACCTGTTCAGTGAAGGGTTGTTTAAGACTAATGAGCAGCTCTTAGGCCTGAACATCACTGAGAGGCTCCACAAAATGTTGGATAACCTCCTCAGGGCGAAGTAGAGTGGATAAACTACAAGGTAAATCATTCTTGGTGTTCCAAGACAATTTCCCTTCCATCTTTTACAGCAAGCACACAAAAGAAGAACTATCTACATGGGGAAAGCACAGCAAGCCCAAATGCAGCAGTATCAAAACATCAAAAGAAGAAGCGCCTGTAGCACATGGAGTCTAGGCACATCAGCATGGGAAAGATGGAGAACGGCGGCAACATGCCGATGAGCCACATGTGCCCAGAACTGTGCAAGTGAAGCAACCACAAAGGAGCAGCAATCAAAACAAAGTACGTGGCAGCGGATAAGCACAACTGGGAAGGAGAATAGCAAACAGGTCACTGAAGCACAAAATATAGTCCATTGTCAGGAGAATGGCTTGTAACGCCGTTAGACAGCACTGAGATGGTTTATCTTTACCCCATATTGACCTCTCCATACTCGGCATATGAGCTTAAGGAACATGTCAGAATTGAGGTTCAGCAGCTCAGGCATCCCAAACTGTTCCGTAGCCTTGCACAATGCCCCTTCTTTGTCACATCAATGATGTCACAACCCTAGTCAGTCCTTATGATTGTCACAAGCCTTGCGCCTGACAATGGTCTGTGTGCTGTGCTTTCATTGCTTGTTGGCCGCCTTGTTGGTGGGTTTGTTGTTTTCCCCCTGTTGTGTGCTTGTTGGCTGCCACAAAGATTGTTTTGTTGTTTACTCCTTTCTTATTGCTTCTCTCGCTTAACTCTTTGTACTCGAGGAGTATTGGCATGTATTCTCTGGTCTGCGATTTTTCCGGAGCGCTGTGCATTGATCCCCATGTGCTTTGCTCTCTTCTTGTTCTGATGTTCCTTTCATGCTCCTTTTGAACTGTTGTGCTTTCCCCATGTAGATAGCGCTTCCTTTCTTCTGTTTGCTATAAAAGATGTAGGGGAAATCGTCTTGGAATCCCAAGAACAATTTACCTTGTTGTTTATCCACTCTACTTTGCCCTGAGAAGGTTATCCAACATTTTGTGGAGCCTCTCAGTGACTTTCAGGCCTAAGAGCTGCTCATTAGTCTCAAACAGCCCCTCTCTGAGCAGCTTGTGACATTGTAAGTTGTTCTTACTTGGCTGTAGCCATCCACATTGCCCCAAACTGGCTTTCTACCACTCTCATCAGCTTCACATCATCCAAGCCATGAACAGGCACATTCCTAGTCCCATCCTCAGCGGCTAAACTAGCCCCATTCTCAACCCCCTCTTCACCAAGCCCATCATCTTCTTCAGGTGTGTCTATTGAGTGCAAATCAGCCACAGGACAATCAGTTTCCACCTCAGGAACAAGGGAAAACTCTCCAGCACCAGGCATAAAGCGCTCTCAACACCCAGAAAGCAAAATTACCTCTCTGAGCAAATCTATGGAAGCCAGGCTGGCAGAAGTATCTCCCCTTCTCAATATTGTTCCTCCAATGTTCCATGACTTCCTGAGTGTTTTTGGCAATGAGTTCTTTGTTAAACTGCCTCCCCATCGCCCCTATGACTGTGAGATCAATCTGGAGCCTGGCAAAGAGCTACCCTGGGGCCCAATTTATCACATGACACCCAAGGAGTCCACTGTTCTCAAACAGTACATTGACACTGAGCTTGCTGCTGGGAAGATCAGGCCAAGCACCTCTTCTGGGGGCACTACTGTGATGTTTGTACCCAAGGGACTTGATGACCTCAGACTAGACAGATGCTTCTAGAACCACTCTGGGTGCTGTGTTGTCACAGAGACAGGCTGATGGTCGCTTGCACTCTGCTGCCTTCATGTCTGCAAGCTTCTCCCCTGCTAAGTTGAGCTATGACACTCATGGCAAGGAACTACTGGTTATGATTTGGTCTTTTGAGCACTGGTGCATTTTCCTGGAAGGAACTGAGCAACCTATCACTGTCTTCACTGATCACAAGAACTTGGAGTATTGGAAAACGGCCAGGACATTAAATTGTGGTGATGTGTGCTGGTATCTGTTGCTTGCTTCCTACAACTTTGTCATTGCTGACTGGCAAGGTAAACAGTCCCAGAAACTGGATGCCTTCTATTTCTTTGCTGGAATTTGCAGTTGGAGATAAAGCTTGGTGGCTAGGCATGCACATCAAATCCCAGCGCCGCAACCAGGGGCTGGACCACAAGCAATATGGCCCCTTCCATGTGCTGGAATGCAAAGGTTGTCATGGTTATTGCCTGGAGCTGCCTGACACAATGAAGATCCATGATGTGTTTCATGTTGCTCTGCTGTTGGAGGTGAAGGAGGACACTGATTTCAAGCAAACATTCTGACAACCAACCCCTGTGATCACAGACAATGTAGAGGAAGTCAATGAGGTGGACAAGCTGATTGATTGAAAGCTGGAAAATGGAATCTGGAAGTACAGGGTTTGTTGGCAAGGGTATGGGCCGCTTGATGACACATTTGAAGCTGCTTCTGAGCTGGTACACTTGGAGGACAAATTGCGGGACTTCTATGCTAATTTCCCTGACACCCATTGGCCAGATACTCTGGTTCCAGATGTTCTGCCCAGACTTAGAAGGACGGCCAGCAATCACAAGTCCAACAGCTCCCAATCTGGTCTTGTTGCATATCTTGCCGCACTAAAGTGTTCCAAGCTTGTGCATTGCATTCTCTCTCCTGCTCAACATGCCCATTCATCGCCCCTTCAATGACAGTCCCTACAACAGCTGGGGCAGTCTAGACACCTACCTGCAGTATATGCCAGAGGGCTTCAAGAGCAAGCTGGATTTGGGTGTCCCCTACCTTTGTTCTTTGCTCATTCCTCCTGCTACCAAGCATGCCTGCTTGCTCAAAGGTCCAAACGTCTTCCACCATGTGCACTTTGGCTATTTGTACTACCTCAGCAGCAACAATCCCATTTTTCTGTGCGGCAGTCCCTTGAATCAACAGCACCATTTTATCGCATGCGATTTCTGCAAGTTCCACCAGGTCATTGCTTGGCATTGCTACAAAAACCGCCCCCTGGAGACCAAAGTGTCCTTATCCCAGTACATAGACCACGTCTATATTGGAAAAGACAAAAAAATGCACGCTTCTTTTGAACGGATCAAGCTCAGAGAACAGCCAGTGCCCAATCCCCCCCTGCTCCACTACCCAGAGCCCAGACCGCTTCCAGAGGAGCCTGTGGCAAGTTGTGGATGGTTCCCAGAGCCTGCAGCTGCTTCTGATTGGGGCAGCGATTTCCAAGTAGGCTGGGGCAAGCGGCAATGGTCCAATGACTCCGCCAATGGCCCATTTTAGGGGGGGGGGGGCAATGTCACAAGCCTTGCTCCTGACACTGGTCTGTGTGCTGCGCCTTCATCGCTTGTTGGCTGCCTTTGTTGTTCTGTGTACTGTTTTCCCCCTGTTCTGCGCTTGTTGTCTGCCACGTAGTTTGTTTTGTTGTTTACTCCTTTGTTATTGCTTCTCTCGCTTAGCCCTTTGTACACGTGCATTATTGGCACGTAGTCGCTAGTATGTGAGCCCTGCGGAGCGCTGCGCACTGATCCGCATATGCGACACACTCTTCTTGTTCTGATGTTCCCTTCATGCTCCCTTTGGACTGTTGTGCTTTCCCCATGTAGATAGTGCTTCCTTTCTTCTGCTTCCTATACAAGATGCAAGGGAAATTGTCTTGGAATCCCAAGAACAATTTACCGTGTTGTTTACCCACTCTACTTTGCCCTGAGGAGGTTATCCAACATCTTTTGGAGCCTCTCAGTGTTTCTCAGGCCTAAGAGCCACTCATTAAGCAGGAAACAACCCTTCTCTGAGCAGGTTGTGACAACTGGACACAAGCTAAGCACCATCCACTTGATGCCATTGAGACAACAATCTGTGTGGAACCCAGCTTTAAGCATCCCAATGATAGGCTGCCATACTTCATTGAAACAGATGCTCCTGTAGTTGCTCACTATGCTATGTGGTCAAATTGCTTAATCTCTGCTAGCTTTCCTCCACTGTGCTGTACTTTGACAAGCACAATAAGCAACTGCTGGATATTATCAGATCTTGTGAGTATTGACACATTTTGTTGGAAAGTAATGAGCCATCCACAGCAATCTTCACTGATAACAAAAACCTGAAACACTAGAAAAGAGCTAGACTGTCCCCCAAACGGTCCTAGCTTCATGGAACTTTGTTGTTGCTTCCCAGCCCGCCAAATAGTCACAGAAACTGGACCCCCTTTCCAGATGCAGAAATCACATGGCTCAGAAGCCACTTCCTCACTTGATGGTGAAATAGGCTAAATGTCTGGTTTCTCTGAACAGATCAGTACTTCCTTCCTTGAGCAACTCAAGAGGCCTTCCCTAGATGTCAATGTGACGGATGGGGGTTGTATTTTTGTGAACAGCAGCAAAGTCTAGGGTTCATACAGACAACAGAGGCCATTGGCAGCTGAGGACACAGTACAGCAGAGCCCTAGACCTTTCTGGTTCCTGGGAGGTTATCAGAATGTCCTCCACGGCTCCTATCATTCCGAACTCCTTTTGGTGGGATTTCACATGTCATCCCGTCTCAAACTCTTCAAACTTGCACTATCCATTGCGTTTCAGGCATTTCCCAGCGGTGTATTGTTTGTCCTTGATTATCCCAGTAACAAAGCAACAGGACATGCCTTAGATGGTTTTGGACATAGTCCCTGAGGCACAGAACGTGGCATTGTAGTTGGTTGTCAATTAGACAAGCAGTGGAAATTAGTTCGTCAATGGTTGTGATGTTTTGAATAAGGTGAGACTCAATTAGCTTCTGCTGGGCTCCTGGTTACAGTCCCAATGGGTATGCAGCCATTTGCACTTTTTCCAGCCAGTCCAAATTCCACAGGATGATGAGCAAGCTGGTGGAAAGCTCAGTGGCAGAGCTGGTTGAAGTTAGAGAGTAAATTTTGTATTCTGCAATCTGTTTGGCAGCAGGATCTGGCCAATAAGATATGAATCTTGCTGCAAAGGCATCGCAGCCAACAGGAAAAGATCTGGGTTGCCAATGACAAGGCTACTGCCCTATCATAGACCCATCAATGCGGTTGACCATCTCTCAGGTTTGACAGCACACAGGTACTCTTGGCATGGTCAGAAGAGAAGGAAGACTGGACTGGTAGGCAGGGAAACATGCAGCACAAATGATTTTCCTCCTGCGGACCTCTTGCCTTCATACTTCTCAGGGCTTGTAGGTCTGGACTTCCAGCTGGAAGCCCCAGGGGTCTATCTTAATCCTCTGATCAGAGTGCCAAATGGAGCAGGCAAGCAGTGTCCTACCTAGAGCCCCTACCATCATCTCTGTCACCTCATGTTTCCTCTGCCCCCATGGAAAGCCACTAGTGGCTGGGAAACGTCTCTGATATGGGTCTGGAGTGAGAATGGGACCTGGGATCTGCCCATAGGACCCAAACAAGCTCCGCAACACATTGCCATCCTCCAAAGTGTAATAAGCCATGCTTCTGACAATGGACTATGTGTTGTATTTCAGTGCTTTGTGTGCTGTTCTCCATCTTTGTCGCGCTTCTCCTCTGCCAAGTACTTTGTTTAATCGCTGCTCCTTTGTTGTTGCTTCCCTCGCTTAGATCTTGGCACGTGGCTGATTGGCATGTAGCGTGCATTCTCTGATTTTCCCATCTTGCTGAGCTTAGATCTCCATGTGCCACATGTGTTGGTTCTTCTGATGGGCTCATCTTGCTCCTTTAGTGCTTGTTATGCTTTCCCCATGTTGATCGTGCTTCTTGCTTTGCTTGCTATAAAGGTTGCA
The DNA here is from genome assembly GCA_037039685.1 of Ceratobasidium sp. AG-K. Taxonomy (NCBI): domain Eukaryota; kingdom Fungi; phylum Basidiomycota; class Agaricomycetes; order Cantharellales; family Ceratobasidiaceae; genus Ceratobasidium; species Ceratobasidium sp. AG-K. Next base: position 1,895,632 of record JAWNGF010000007.1, on the reverse strand, counting down.
AGGGAAATTGTCTTGGAATCCCAAGAACAATTTACTGTGCTGTTTACTCAGTCTACTTCACTCTGGGGAGGTTATCCAACATCTTTGGGAGCCTCTCAGTGATGCAAGGCCTATGAGCCGCTCAAGGAAGTCTCAATAGCTCTTTTTGACAAGGTTGTGAGAAAAAGCCTTGGACAAGGCCAGGGAAAATCAAGGTGACTGACAGATGGTTCAAGGTTGCTATGGGCATCTCCAAAACAAAATGTGGGAGAGGATAAGAATGCACACATTGGCAGTGGTGCACGGTACTCATTCTGGATTGGTCCAGTGTTCAGGGTGCTTCCTGAGGGACTTGCCGACTGACATGGCATGATGACTTGCTTATAGCAGGTAGTGGAGCTCCCAATCCACAAGGAAGGAGCCTTGGGGTGTCTTCCACTGAGATGGAAGATGTCCTTTTCTTAGGTGCCATTCCTGCTTGCTGGCTCCTGGTTGATTACCTGGGTGACTCTGTCATTGATCTCCTGTTGTATGTATGATTTCACAGCATTTTCTAGCTCCTGGATGCATTACCTTAGTGCTGGGATGTGGTGCCCTGTTAAATGAGAGATCTGTTAGGTTATTGGATTGAAGATGGGCTATAAGTTTTGCAGTAAACTAGCTCCAGCTTTCCCCAATCATTATTCATCCACAGATGCATGCCTCCTGAAGCAGTTTTAATTCCTGCACATAGTGAGTGCTTCAGATTGGGTGCTGGCAGCTTTCCATTGTTTTTAAGGTTGAACCTTAATGCTTTTTGACCAACTGGCACTTCATGAATATGCCACAACCCCATTAAGAAGGGCTGTTTGAGACTTTAATGAGCAGCTCCCAAGGCATTAGGATCATTGGGAGGCTCCAAAAGAGGTTGGATAACCACCTCAGGGCAAAGTAGAGTGGGTAAACAGCAAGGTGAATTGTTTTTGGGGTGCCAAGACGATTGCCTCTGCATCTTTGTATAGCACGCAAACAAAAGTACTATCTCCGGGCAGAAAGCACAGCAAGCACAATTGGAGCAGGAAAAGAACATCAGATGCAGCAGTGCATGTAGCACATGGAGCTGTAAGCTCAGTACCATGGGAGAATCGGAAGACAGGATCTACATGCCAATCAACCATGTGTCTCACAAATTAAGCAATGGAGATCATGACAAGGGAGTAACAATCAAAACAAACTCCATTGCAGAGGATGAGCACAAAGGTGAGAAAAGGCACACAAGACAGAGACACCCAAAGCTAGACCAGTGTCAGGAGGACGGATTGGGACAGGAGAGACATGAAGGGGATTATGTGTTGGGAGATGGTGGATTTTAGTCTGGGGGAAGCAAAATTGTCTTGGATCACCAAAGCTATTGAGCTTGTCATTTACACACTTGTGTACAAGATGAGAAGGCTATCCATCATCTTTTGCAGCCTTTCAGAGGATGATCATTGCTGAGAGCCATGCCTGCATGTTCACAGGCCATCTTTCCCTGCGTTGTGAAAATTGTGGGCATCCTGCTGCCATTCCGATGTGTGCAAAACACACTGAACAACCTAACACCCCGGATGACACTTCAGGGTTCAAGGCTACCAAACCGGAGATCCAAGCACCAGTTCAAGGACTTATCAAGGATACTAAGCAGCCGATTATGTAATTGCTATGCCAGAATTTGCAGTAGGTGGGAAATCTTGGCTAATAGGCATGCACCTGAGGTGCAAATACTTCAACATACAACTGCATCACAAGCAATAGGGTCCTTCCCCTGTTCTGGAATGTTGTCATGAGCTGTGCTCCTGACAACAGACTGTGTGTTGTGACTTTGTTGTTTGTACACAAGGTTGATCGGCACATCGTCTCCATTCTCTGATTTCCCCATGCTGCTGCGCTTGGATCTCCATGTACTACACGCACTTCTTCTTCTGATATTCTGATCTTGCCCCATTTGGGCTTGCTGTGCTTTCCCCATGTAGATAGTGCTTCTTTTGTTTGCTTGCTATAAAAAATGCAAGGCAATCGTCTTCAAACCCCAAGAACAATGTACATTGTCGTTTACCCGCTCTACTTCACCATGAGGTGGTTATCCAACATCTTTTGGAGCCTCTCAGTTATTTCCAGCCCTAAGACCTGCTCATTTGTCTCAAGCAACCCTCCTCTAAGCAGGTTGTGACAAATGTGCAGGCCACCATGCTTATTGCCTGAGGCTACTTGAGACCATGAAGATCCATGATCTGTTTTATACTGCTGTGCTCTCTGCTGTGGAAGGCACTCATTTCATTTACAGGTTTGAAGAACCACCTGCTTCAATCACTGAAGATGGACAAGAAGTCTGAGGTGGCACAACCCATTCAGAGAAGCACTGTTTCAGACAAACAAGCTGCTCTGAGGCCTAGAATTCAGTGAGAGGGTCCAAAATATGTTGGATAACCTCCGGGCAATGCAGGGTGGGTGAACATCAAGGTGAATTGACCTTGGGGTTCCAAGGCAATTTCTACTGCAACTTTGAAAACAGTCAAAAAATAGAAGCCCTAACTACATGGTGAAAGCACAGCACGCCCAAATGGGGTAGGTTTAGGAAATTAGGAGAAATATGTGTATCACCTGGAGATCTAAGCACGCATCATGGGATAATCACAGAGTGTAGGTTATATGCCCATCAGCCATGCTTCTAAAGAGCTAAGTAAGGGAAATCACAACAAAGGAGCAGTAATCAAAACAAGCTATGTGGCAGAGGATGAGCTCAGCCCAGTGAGAGCAGCAAACAGCACTGAGACACAATGCTCAGACCATTGTTTAGAGCATGGCTCAGGACATTCCCCTCCCCCCCCCTATCAGCAGCATCTGGAGCCTCTGGGCACCAGCTAAAACTAGCAACCAGCTCATCTGGAAGTGGGTCTGGCCTGGGTACTGGAGAAGGGCTCTGGGTCTTCTCCAAGTGCAAGGTAATCCAAAGAGACATGCAATTCCTCATTTTTCCTGACGTCACAGTGGTCTATGCACTTGGATGGGTAGACCTCAACCCTCAGTGCGCAGTTTTTGTTGCAATGTGAAGCAGTATGCTTGAGGAACATGTGCAAATCACATTCAATAGAGTGATGCCAGCAATAGAAGGGACTGCCACAAAGGGAAGTGGGATTGCCACAACAGAGGTAGTAAAGGTAGCCATAGCACACATGGTGGAAGAAGTTGGGCACATTGTGAAATCAGATGGACTTGGTGGCAGGAGGACTGAGCACAGAGCAAAGGTAAGGAACAGCTGGGTCCAGTTTGCTCTTCAGGGCCTCTGGGATGTAGTGGACACAGGTGTCCACGCTATACCAGCTGTTGTAGGCAGTGTTATTATGGGTATAATGGGTGGACATAATTGGCAGCAGAGTAGGGGTGCTTGGAGGGCAGGGAGTGCTTGAGCGACACAGGGGACAGAAAGGTGGGTTTTGGAGGTGTTGCGCATGCGTTTGCTGGCTGCCTTTTTTTGTTACCTTAGGGAGAATGGGTGGAAGTGGATTGTCTGGCTCTAGGACATCACAGAAATCAGCGTAAAAGTCCTGCAATATGTCCTCCAAGTGCACAACATCAGAAGCAGGCTCAAAGGTGTTGTTGAGGGGCCCATAGCCTTGCCAACAGACCCTGGACTTCCATATTCCACCTTTGGGCCTCCAACTAATCCGCTTGTCCACTGCATGCATCTCTTCCCCATTGTCAGTGATCATTGCAGGCAGTTGTGGGAAGGTGTTTTTGAAATCAGTGTCCTGCTCCATCTCAGAGAGCAGAACAAGATGGGAACATCATGGACCTTCATAGCCTCAGGCTGGTCCAAGCAATAAGCATGGCAGCCTACGTGTTCCAGCACTGTCACAACCTGCTCAGAGAGTGGTTATTTGAGACTAATGAGCGGCTCTTAGGCTTGAGGATCACTGAGAGGCTCCAAAAGATGTTGGATAACCTCCCCAGGGCGAAAGTAGAGTGGGTAAATGACAAGGTAAATTGTTCTTGGGATTGCAAGATGATTTCCTTTGCATGTTTTATAGCAAGCAAAAGAAAGGAAGTGCTATCTACATGTGGACAGCACAACAATCCACCAGGAGCATGAAAGGAACATCAGAACAAGAAGAGGGTGTAGCATATGGGGATCAATGCGCAGTGCTCCAGAAAATCACAGACCGGAGAATACATGCCAATGATCCACGTGTACAAAGGGCGAAGCGAGAGAAGCAACAACAAAGGACTAAACAACAAAACAAACTATGTGGCAGCCAACAAGCACACAACACAAGGAAAACAACAAACACAATAACAAAGGCAGCACACAATCAATTAAGGTGCAGAGTACAGACCATTGTCAGGAGCAAGGCTTGTGACACAGACAGACTGTGAAGATTTGCTACCTGCTGCTGAGTTCTGCTACATGACCTCCAAGAGTGAGGCAACAGGGTTATCTCCCTTTGAGGTTGTTTCTGTGTGCTCTCCTGCAACCTTGCCAAGCTTGGAACCCCCTGGAATGCCTTTTGCTGCAGACAGCACTGCAGGACTCAGGTCTGTGATTGAGGAGGTCTTGGCAATGCTGAAGTGGACCCAGTGGTACTAAATAGCTGTGGATCACAGAGTTTCTCCACCAGAAGTTGAAGTTGGTGAAGTTTGGATCCTAGGCATGCACATCAAGTCCCAGTAGCTGCACAAGAAGCTTGGTTACAAGCAATATTGTCCTTTCCCAGTTCTTGTCACAAGCCTTGCTCCTGACAATGGTCTGTGTGTTGCTGCCTTCACCACTTGTTGGCCGCCTTTGTTACTGTGTGTGTTGTTTTCCCCCTGTTGTTTGCTTGTTGGTTGCCACGTAGTTTGTTTTGTTGTTTAGTCCTTTGTTGTTGCTTCTCTTGCTTAGCCCTCTGTACACGTGGATTATTGGAATGTATTCTCTGGTCTGTCATTTTCTGGAGTGCTGCACATTGATCCCCATGTTCTACATGCTCTTCTTGTTCTGATGTTCCTTTCATGCTCCTGTTGGACTGTTCCGCTTTGCCCATGTAGACAGTGCTTCCTTGCTTCTGCCGGCTATAAAAGATGGAAAGGAAAATTGTCTTGGAATCCCAAGAACGATTTACTATGTTGTTTACCCACTCTACTTTGCCCTGAGGAGTTATCCAACATCTTTTGGAGCCTCTCAGTGACTATTAAGCCTAAGAACCGCTAACCTAACCTAACCAACCACAAAGGAGCAGAAACTAAAACAAAGTACATGGCAGAGGATAAGCACAACAAGGAACAAGCACAGTGCACAAGTCACAGAAATACAACACATAGTCTATTGTCAGGAGCATGGCTCATGACAGGAGTGCCATGGAGATGCCAAAGATTCTTAAGGACAAAATCTGCAATGTTTTCTCTTGTGGATGATTCCTTGCAGAGAATGTGATGCAACACTTCAGATAAGCTGCCAACAACAGCAAGGATGCTATCAAAGCCAATGCTCTTTGGGAGTTTTACAATGCAGTCATAGGAAATATCCTGCCCAGGGCCATCTGTTATTGGCACTGCCTGCAAGGAGCATGCTTCTCATTGCCTTTACTTTTTAGGCAGATTTCACAAGAGTCCACAAGAGTCCACATAGTGCTTGACTTGAAACTTAATGGCAGGCCAGTAGTGGTGCCTAGATGTGAATTCCACAGCTCTTGCATGTCCTTGGTAACCAGGCATTGGAGTGTCATGGAAATGAGAAAGTACCTCTGGTTTGAGCACATGTTCATCTGGAACAATTACTCTGCCTTGGTAGAGCAAAAGTCCATCACTTAGAGTGTAATACTTGAACATCCAAGTGATGGAATGCAGCGTTTTGGAAGGTCCAGAGGCAGCGGAGATCACTGTGTCAAGGCTAGAGTCACCAAAAAGCCTGTCTTTGAGTTTTCCCAGGAAGGAAGCTCTGATCATAGCCAGGAAGCCAGAAAATTGATCTTCCTTGAGTGTGAGTTGAGGAAATGCTTCTTCTGCTATGTGATCTGTGTGCCTGGACAAGGCATATGTTTTCCAGAACTGTTGCCCTGGTTGGTAAGCAATGACAATTCTATGACACAAGGAGCAGTTAACAGCATGCCTGATACCTATGAACTGTTTATCCATTTTCCAGTCCTCTGAGTTCTCACAATCAGTGAAAACAGTGGTGGGTTGCTCAATTTGCTCTGGGAAAATGCACCAGCACCCAAGAGATCTAAAAATAGCCTGTAGATCCTAATCAAGGCTGTTATTGTTCAGCCCAGCGGGCAAGAAGCTTGCTGACAGGAAGACACCAGGGTGCAAGTGTCCATCATGCTGCCTCTGTGGCGACACAGCACCCAGGGCAGGTCTGGAAGCATCTGTTTCTAAGAAGTAAGGCAGCTTCTCATTGGGATGTGCAAATGTGGGTTCCATGCAAGTTGCATCCTTGATGGCCTCATATCAGCACTACTCAGCCTCAGTTCATTGCCTGGTAACCTAACCTTCTTGGTGAGATCATTGAGTGGGCATGCTAAGCAGCTGGAATCAGAACCAAAACAGCCGCAGAAGTTTGCAGAGCCCAGGAATGCTTGAACTCCTTTCATAATGAGGGGAACCAGCAATTCTTTGACTGCAGAACCTTGTCTTTCTCCACAAAGATACCCTGTCACAAGCCATGCTCCTGACAATGGACTATGTGTTGTGCTTCATTGATATGCATGCTGTTCTCCTGTATTTTTGTGCTTATCTTCTGCCACGTACTTTGCTTTGATTGCTGCTCCTTTGTTGTGGCTTCCATTGCTTAGTTCTTGGCACATGAGGCTGATCAGCATGTTGCCTCCTTTCTCTGGTTCCCATGCTGCTTTGCTTAGATCCCCATGTGCTACATGCACTTCTTCTTCTGATATTCTGATCCTGTGCCATTTGGGCTTGCTGTGCTTTCTCCATGTAGATAGGTCTTCTTTTGTTTGCTTGCTATGAAAGATGCAAGGGACATCATCTTGGAACCTCAAGGATGATTTACCTTGTTGTTTACCCACTCTACTGCACCCTGAGGAGGTTATCCATCATCTTGTGGAGCCTCTCAGTGATTTCCAGGCCTAAGAGCCACTCATTAGTCTCAAACAACCCTTCTCTGAACAGGTTGTGACATGCCCTCAGGGATCTCAGGGATGATCGCTAGGCAAATATAGTTTACTGATGTTGCAAAGACCAAAGGGCAAAACTAAGTCTCAAACAAGCCATACTTCATTCTGCAAGCGGTTTTCCACTTATCTCACTCTTTGATGGACACATTTTTGTATCCAGAGTGCAGATCCTGCTTAGTGAGTATCTTTGCACAGCACAGCTGTTTGCCAGAGCTTGCAGAGTTGTACAGCCACAACTTAGGCACCAGGTTGAGCAGGAGCATGCCTATCCACAGAGCATGTGGTTGGTTTTGCTCAGTAATTGACCATGTTAGCCTATGTGTCTGCCTCAGTGTCATGTCTTAATTTTCTTCAACTCCCACCCTTCATCTCCATTGCTTAAAACCATGCCAAGTGACCAACTGACCTTATGCAACACCTGCCTAGAACAAGCTGCCACGCTCAGACTCAGACAAGGTCTAATCATGGAATGCTGAAAGTGAGGCCAGCATATCCTGTCACTGCCCAGGCATCTTCAAAGCAAATCACATGCTGCCTATGCATCATGCCTTAATGCCAAAAAGTGGTAGCCAAGATTGTCAAGGGCAGTTGGACCCCACATTGCTCCATCTTACTTCTCACCAATAACTACATCAGAGCCTGGATGCACAAAAATCCACAACTGACAAATTTGTGCTGGGCAGGGAAGCACACTATTGGGCCAGTCACACGAGCCTCCACAGCTGGTCACAGGTTGGGCTGAAGCCACATACACATTTGACAAATACATGGAAGCCATGCCCCAACTCATTGAACTCCTTCAAGACCACTTTTTGGATGACCTGGCAGCTGCCTTGCAGTCTCACTTCAACAATGTTGTGGCCTATCCCCTTAGAGCCAGATTCTGGCATCTCTTGGTCAGATACAACACGGAACTCAGGGGATTAGCTGTAATTACTGGCTTGAGACCTGAAAATTGGCATCAGGATGTCTTCATTGGAATTACGGGGAGATGGGAGCAAGAATCTTTTGAAGAAGCACAAATCCATTTGACTCCATTATTAGTGAAGGAAACCAACAAATCAATTAACAACCCATTGTCATCTCAGCCTCAGGTGATTGCACCAGAACCAAACCCCCTCCACCTTACAAATCATTGTCATTGGCTGGTCCTTCTAGGGCTGGCCAGCATTCCTTTTGTAATGCTGCCCCAACGTCTGAATCCAACTCCATCAACATTAGTGAACCAAAGAGAATTGGTTGCTTTAACTGTGGGCAAGACCCTTATGTGCCCTCCAAGTGCATCCTATTCTCTTTCAGCAGTGGAGGAGACATGATTCTGACCAAATCCCCAGATGATAAATTCTGGTTGCTTGATGCTGGAAAATATTGTAAGAACTTCATTGGGCTAAAACATTGACCTGGCTCCTCTTGTTCTCACAGCCCCCACAAATGCACCATGTGTGTCAATCAGCCAGCTATGGTGCCTACACTTGCACCATCATCCCTCTCTAATCTACACAACATCCAACCCAATCTGATCCTGGATGCATGGGAGAGCTTGCTGCACATGCCAGGCTTACTAGAGGCATTTGGCAATATCCCCCCTGGCTGGCAGGGGGCTTTAGAATTGGTGCAGCATGTCCTATCCAATTAACAATTGTTCATCCTGAGCATAAGTCTGCACAGGTCCATCCCAATTTCATTGCAAATCACATACAAGAAAAGTAAGTGCTGGGTTGCTATTTTGGTCCTTTCTGGCAATCCCAACTAGAACAACTAATTGGCCCATTTGCAACTGCTCCTCTGGGCACAGGTGGCAAACCCTCTGCCCTGGTCAAATTTCAAATTGTACATGACTTCTCCTTCCCTTGCTCCTCACCATCTTTGTTGCTCAACTCCCAGATTGACACTGACCTTTTCCCATGTGAATGGGGCTTCTTTCACCAAGTTGTCCAGACCGTCCATGACTGACCACTGAGCTCCATTGCTTCCACTTGCAATGTAAACTCAGCATTCAGACAGGTCCCTATTGCCCTGGTTGATCACCTGCACACAGTCATCATGTGGGATGGTGGTTTCTGCATTGATGCCTTCCTTCCATTTGGTGCAGCGAGTGCCAACAGTATCTTTGGATGTCTTGGTGATGCAATAGGCTCATATTTACACCCTACTTGGCTTTGGTACAGTTTGAAATGGGTGGATGACTTCCTCTTCATACAATGCCCACATCCAACCAACACCCCTTGCCTCTCCCCACACTTCTCCCTCCAAGCTAACTACAGCATTGCCAACCAACTTGGATGGCTCTGGAAATTATCCAAATTGGTCCTGTTTGCCAACATGCTCACTTACCTGGGTTCCCAGTTTGATATTGAGCATTGCAGGGTCTTGATCCCTCTTGCAACACACAAGAAATACATTTGCTGCATTGAGAGCAGGCTTGACACAGACTCAGTCTCACTAAATTACATGGAAAGGTGGTTGACCTGCTAGTCCATTGCTTGCTTGCTGTGCCCACTGGATACCTATTCCTATCTGGCCTCATTGCCTTTGAGCAGTCCTTTCCATGTGCCTCCAGTCAAGGATTCACTTGTAAGCCCACCCATACCAATGCCCAAGCAAATGCAGTCTGGTGGTGCAACAAGTTACTCACCAATGACTGTGGATCCTCCATTGCAAAACCCCCACTGGCACACAACATTGCAATTGCCTCTGATGCCTCATCTTCCTTCAGCATTGGCATTGTCATTGACAATGTTTTGTGGTTTAGAGGCTGATTGGGGATGGAAGACAAGGGGCCTCAAGATCAGATGGGCTGAAGCCATTGCCCTTGAGATGTAAAGTGATGGGCACTATAATGCTTGGCTTATGGAATGCATCTATCATTTGTGTGTGTGATAACCACTGGGTGGTTTCTGCATGGTTGGCCAGTAGATCAAGAAAAAGACACTAGAATGTGACTTTCATCTGCATCATGGAACCAGCTGCCCAAGCAAACCTTCACATTCAGGTCATCTACATCAACTCAGCAGACAACCCAGCAGATGACGCATCAAGAGGAGTCATCCCACCCAATGTATCATGTGCCTCATTGCCACTTGAGATTCCTTTGAGTGACTGGCCATTCTTGTCACAAGCCTTGCTCCTGACAAGGGTCTGTGTCCTGTGCCTTCAGCACTTGCTGGCTGCCTTTGTTGTTCTGTTTGTGGTTTTCCCCCTGTTCTGTGCTTGTTGGCTGCCACATAGTTTGTTTTGTTGTTTACTACTTTGTTGTTCCTTCTCTTGCTTAGCCCTTTGTACACGTGGATCATGGGCATGTATTCTCTGGTCTGTGATTTTTCCGGAGCCTTGCACATTGATCCCCATGTGCTACATGCTCTTCTTGTTCTGATGTTCCTTTCATGCTCCTTTTGGACTGTTGTGCTTTCCCCATGTAGATAGCACTTCCTTTCTTCTGTTTGCTATAAAAGATGCAAGGGAAATTGTCTTGGAATCCCAAGAACAATTTACCTTGTCATTTACCCACTCTACTTTGCCCTGAGGAGGTTATCCAACATCTTTTGGAGCCTCTCAGTGATTCTCAGGCCTTAAGAGCCACTCATCAGTCTCAAACAACCCTTCTCTGAGAAGGTTGTGACAATTCTCAGCCCCTGCAGTTCTATCATCTCAGACCATGTGAATGGACCTTTATTGTACAGTACTTTTCCCAATACATATATTCACACTCTTTGAGAATGGATTGCCTTACGGATTGCCACACCCAAGTGCCTTCAGAGTGCACCAAATGCAATTCACTGATCACATGTGACTTTATACAAGGTTTGCAACTACAACAGCTAAGCCACTAGTACCTCCAATTCAATCCCTTGTCCATAGCCTCTGTGCCAAAAAGACTTATGTTCCAGCCTCACCAGAGTCCTTTGGATGGCACCCATTCTTAACCTTGTCCTCAGACCCCACATTGCCAACACCCACACTGATTGGAACATATCCACCTGTCCCCAACTTCTGCTTCCCCCAGAAGATCAGCCTGGACTCAGTGCTGCCTGATATAGGCAACAAGAAGGTTATCAAAGCCATGATGAAAGGCCTGGCAAGAGGCACAAGGAATAATTAATCATTGGCAATTGCTGCCTAACTCAACTATTGCTCCACACACAGAGTGGATGACCCTTTATGCTTCCCATCAGATGAGTACATTCAATATGCATTGATTTCCTCCTTGGACAAGAAGGTTGCTGGCATGACTGCAAGCACAACACTTACTACTCTCTCAACATTTGCACAAACTGCACAACACCAAATGGAATGGCAGCAAGAGGCTGCTGTTAGCAGTCCAACACGCCAAGAATAACACCCCAACAGAGTCAAGATGCCCAAATGCTGTCCAGTCACAGCTGAAATGTTGGAGGACCTGCACAACACACTTGATTGTAAGAACCCAAAGGATATTGCTGGCTTAGCTTGTGCAAAAGAATTAGCCTTTTGGGGACAGGCCAGACTGGGAGAGTTCCTTGCATTGTCTAGACTCAAACACAATCTGTCATCCCAGCCATCACACACCTCTGTTGTCATTCTCCTTAAGATCAATGTGCAGGAAATCTGCCTCCCAAAGACAAAGACACATCAGGTGGATGGTGAGTCAATCCTCTTGGTGCACCAATCCCATCTGCTCAATCCTCTTAAGGCAATGGAATCTCACTTGCATATCAACAGTGCCATCGACCCAAATGATCATTTATTGAAGATCAATGCTCCTGGTTCCAAATCTGGTTGGCACTCCTTAACACATGAACACCTTATCAACAGGATTTACAAGGTTATATCACCACTTGGCCCTCATCAAGTCACTGGCCACAACTTCTGGATTGGGGGAACTACAACTCTCCTCCAAAACAGAGTTCCTCCTGAAGTGGTGAAAGAGCTCAGGAGGTGGTATTCTGATGTGTTCTTTGAGTATTGGAGAGACCTGCCAGCAATTGCTGCCAGACACACCAAACTCTTGAACCTTATGCCAAAGAACAGACCCACACACCCATTGTCCAGCTTGAGCCAGGTGCAGGATCCTGGTGGCATGGTAATAACTGCAACTCTTGGGATTGCCAATGGGGTCAACACACGTTCCAGGATTATTAGGCTGCTCAGGCCTGTGCCTGGTGCCAAATACACTCTCCTCTAGCCACTTCTTGGCTGGCAGTAGAGTCATTCCCCTTGTCCTTTGGAAGGCAAGTTCCAACCCTGTCTTGGTGCCCTAGACCCCCATCTGGGTGCTATAGATGAGATCCCACCAACCTGCTGGTTCTTGGCAACTGCATGTACAATCACTCTTTCTACTATATCCATACACTTTACCCTCATATGTATTGCAATGAAGCTACTGGAGCCTAAGTCTTTAGTTGCTCCAGAAGGTCCTGTTGGTGCAGCAGAGGGTAGCAAGCTTTGATGGTGTTGTTGTTAAGCTGACAATAATCAGTCACCAGGGTCAGGTCCTCAAGTCCCTTGGGAACAAACATCACTGGGGTGCCTCCAGCTGAGGTGCTTTGCCTGTGTCACAAGCCATGCTCTTGACAATGGACTATGTGTTGTGCTTCAGTACCTTGTGTGCTGTTCTCCCTTGTTGTTGTGCTTATCCTCTGCCAAATGCTTTGTTTTGATTTTTGCTCCCTTGTTGTGACTTCCCTCACTTAGCTGTTTGCACATGTTGCTGATCAGCATGTTGCTTCCTTTCTCTGATTTTCCCTTACTGCTGCACTTGGATCTCCATGTGCTTCACACCCTTCTGGTTCTCATGTTCTTATCCTGCTCTATTGAGGCTTGCTGTGCTTTCCCCATGTAGAAAGTGCTTCTTTCTGTTTCCTTGCTATAAAAGATGCAAGAGAAATTGTCTTGGAACTGCAAGAACAATTTACTTGTTGTTTACCCACTCTACTTTGCCCTGAGCAGGTTATCCAATGTATTTTGGAGCCTTGTAGTGATCTTCAGACCTAAGAGCCTGCTCATTAGTGCCAAACAACCCTTCTCTGAGCAGGTTGTGACAAACACACCCCATTTCCTGTGGTTTCAGTTGAATAGTCTGCTAAAGGCTCAAAGATGAAAGCATGTACAACTCTCAACAGTGCAAGGTCCCCAAACTGAAGCCCCATCTAATTACTGCACACCAGCAATTGGAAATCAAGTGGCTTTTTTGGACCCCAGCAAACTTGGCATGTGTTTTCTATGCCAATACCTCAAAATTTGATCTTTTTGGCTTGGATGGGTGTCAGTGCATTTGGAGGGAACCTGGGAAAGCCCTCTATCCATGTTATACACCAAAAAAAGTGGCTCACCATGGGGGATGGGTCATGGTCCAGGGGTGTGTCACATGTGACAGAGTAGGCCAACTTTGTTGAATCAATGACAGGCTCTTGTCACCCGGGTACATCAAGCTCTTAAACAAGCAGCTGCTTGGGTCCCTGGAGAACCTTGAAACTGACCTGCATGACATCTTCTTTCAATGTGATAAGGATCAGAAGAAATGGACCAAGCTGGCATGTGATTTCCTGGCCAAGCAGGAAATCAACTCACTCCCCTGGCCAGCAGCCAGTCCCAATATGAGTATGATTGAAAACCTATGGGATTACCTAGACCAGCAGGTTCATTCTTGGGTGCCACCTCCAAGCAACAAGACTGAACTTTGGGAGTTTCTGCAGGAGGAGTGGTAGAAAATTGACAAAAGAATTATTAACCATCTATGTGACTCAATTCCTAACAGAATCCATACATTGGTGGAGGCAAAGGGTGGGCACACTGAGTATTAATTACAGAATTTCCTTGTTTCTAATTGTTGAGTAATGTTCAACACTCTTGCCCAGTGATTTAAGCCACAAAAGTTTTGCTGGGGTCTATTGACTTCCTTCCCTCAAAGACTAGTCATTTCATGGTCATTCACTATGACACTAGATACACATGTACTAATCATACATGCCAGTCCAACATTATTTTTTACTGAATTTTGCAACACCTGCACTGCCTGTTGCAGTTGTCAAGCACCTTTAAGGTCACATGCAGCAAAACTTTTGTGGGCCTGTGTACATCCTTTCCCATGAATCCAGTATTTTCAAATCCCATTGTCTAGCTCCCCATTGACCAGCTTGTGGACCTCATGTCATGAGCCAAGCTCCTTACCATGGTCTAAGTATTGTGCCTTAGTACTGTGTGCCATTCTCTCTCTCTGTTGTAATGAGCCTGTGGCATGTGGTTTGTTTTGATTCATGATTTCCTGCACTCAGTTCCATAGACATGGGGCTAAGCAGCATGTAACCTCTTCCCTCTGATTTTCCCATGTTGCTGCACTTGGATCTCCATGTGCTACCTGCAATTCTTCTTTTGATGTTTTTATCCTGCTCCTTTTGGGCCACTTGTGCTTTCCCCATGTAGGTGGCGCTTCTTGTTCTGCTTGCTATAAAGATTGCAAGGGAACTCACCTTGGAACCCCAAGAACAATTTCCCTTGTTGTTTACCCACTTGTCGCAACCCAACACTATAATGGTTGCTGACTGTAACTATGTGTGCCCAAGTCAAGACTTAGAGAGACTTGGGACCCAAAGAGCTGTGAACTGTAGACTGTGAACGGCACTGAGGCCTGAGGATCCAAGGTAACCCTGAGGGAAACCCAGTGAGGGACTGTTTGTTGGGGAAATGACAAGGTAAAACAAGATGGGGATACCATGCTTGTTGTCGCCTCATAATATATTCAGAAAAAGGCATGAGTCATACTCATGCCAAGAAACAAGTCATACAAACTATCCAATCAGAAAGCTCTATGAGTCATGTCCTACAAAGGAACATGACTGGCCAAGAAAGGAAGTCGCAAGACAAAAGAGACAGGAAGCAGCTTAAGGCTGTGCAAGCACAAAGGAAACAGACACAAAGGAAAGCAGAACAAAGGAGACACAAGACAAGCAGCCAGAAGACAAAGTCCATTGGAGGGGCCTTGGGTCACAACACCAGTCTACTTTTCCCTGAGCAGGTTATCCACCATCTTTGGAGCCTCTCAGTGAACCTTAGGCCTAAGAGCAGCTCAATAGTTTCAAAGTGCCCTTCTCTGACTGGGTTGTGACATTGCAAATTGTTCTTACCTGGCTGTAGCCATTGACATTACCCCAAACTAGTTGTATATTGCTCCCATCAGCTACATGTTGTCCAAGACATCAAAAGCTGCATTCCCAGGCCCATCCTCAGTGCTCAAGCTACTGCCATGCCTAACCCCACCTTCTCCAAGTGTGTCATCTTTGTCAGGCACCTCTATGGAGTGCCAATCAGCTGCAGGTCAATCAGTCTCCACCTCAGGAACAAGGGAAAGCTCCAAGCACAAAGCTGCAAGGATCCACAACTGTTGGCTGGTATAAGGATTCAGCTATGGAAGCTATCACCAGGAAAATAAGATGCCTTATGATGAAGAAACTCAAGCCCTGCAACAGACAACAAGAAATGGAAGCTGAAGTGTTGTTCCACTTGGGGGAACATGTTTCAGTATTGATTAGGGGATCCTTGATACTGATGGAAAAGATTTCTAGTGTTCCTCAGTCACATGGGAACCTGCAGTAGCATAAATGGGGCCTACATTCATCTTGAACAAAACAATTGCTGGCCCCTTATGAGTACACAGGAAGAAACTAAGAGCAAAAGTAGTGAGGCAAAAGACACTATGAGACAGTTGTTGGAGGTGTTACACTGGACTTGCTCTAGTTCACCTAGCCAAGGGGTGCCAGGAAGACTGGCATAGAAGTGTTACAGTTTGTTCTCTAAGTGCTCAAGGTCAGAAGGTAGCTCAAAGGTGACATCAATAGGCTTTGATCTGTGCCAACAGACCCTGTTCTTCCTAATTCTGCCCTCTACCTTCCAACCAAGCAGCTTGTCCACCTTGAAGACTTTTTCTCCAGCATCTGTGATCACAAGGGGTGATTGTTGGAGGCAGCACTTGGAATTTGTGTCCCCCCACACGACACTGAGAAGGGCAACATCCAAGACATCATAGACCTTCATGGTCTCAGGCATCAGCAGGCAATATAAATGGAGGGCTATGCACTCCAGAACAGAAAAAGGACCACAGTTTTGTGACCCTACTTCTGGTTATTGCACTGGGACTTGATGTACTAGTGCTGGCAGAATGTTTGGCCAGGCTCCCATGTGACTGTTGCCATCAACTGGCTTCCATGCTTGCCCACATGTTATAATGTGGTCCCAATTTTCCTGACAGCAGTTGAGGTTGCACTGTGGCATTAATTGGCATTGACCATTCTCCAGCACATAAAACATTTATGTGCAACCAGAATCAAAAGAACTTGTGTTCTTGGCCATGCTCTGGCTGCCCTACAAAGCATACTGATCTGGCAGAGTGAAGGAGTACTCACACTATCTCCTGCTATTATTGCCATGGTTACCAAAAGGTGTCTGCTTAACTAAGGACAGTCACCAAGCAGCAAAATTGAAAAGTTCCCCAGATGCCAGGTAGTGACAATATATTGCTCATAGTAAACACTATATCAGCCTTGATCAGGCAGAAAATCAACTTGACTGGGCAGAGAGGATCAAGAGCATAACTGAGACTCAGTTAATGGTCCAATGAATGCAGCATTCAGATTGGCAACATGGTTGGGCATCAGTGAGTGTACTGGTTGCCCAGCAAAGCCTTTCTCTCTGACTGCATCATCCCAGCCTTTCCTCATGGCTGCAAGTCAATCACAGTCTGGGCCTGTATTGTACATGGTTGGAAAAGTCCCATTATCCAGGTCAAGATCACTGCAAGGTTTCTGCACACAAATTCAGGGTTGTTTGTATATCTATGGTTTGGAATGGAATCAAATGCAACCAATATCTTTGTTGTCAGTGTCCACAAGTGGCCTAAATTGAGATCAGCATTAGTATTCACCAAGCAACCAAGAGCAGCACAATACAGGGGTTCTAAAGACAAAAGGGGGATCATTGGTACATGCAGACTTATTACAGCAGCACCCTAGACTTTTCCTGGTCCCTAGGAGGTTTGCTCAATGTCCTCAATGGTTCCTCCCTTTCCTAATTTCCTTTAAGGCATTCTACATGCCATCTGGTTTTACACTCTTCAAATTTGCAATTACCACCACATTTGTTGCATTGGGCACCAGTGCAATGTTGGTCTTTGGTTTAATGGGTAACAAACCTGCTGGACTTGCCCTGAACTGGTCTAAGAATAGTAGGGGCAGTCCCACAGGTGCATTATGCTTCAATGGGTGTATTATCAATCAGGTAAGCCATACAAATGAACTGATCAGGGGTTGTGATGTTTTGAGTGATTGCAACCTCAATCTGCATCTGTCAGGCTTCTGGTTTCAGTCCTTGCTGGAATGAAGCCATCAGGACTTTATCCTGAGACTTGAGATTGTTTCAAATGACCTTGAAGTCAGTGGAATGATCATTTGCTGAGTGGGTTTGAGTGAGGGAATTGTGCACTCTGCAATCTGTTTGGCACCAGGATCTGACCAATGGGAGATAAAGCCACCTTCAATGGCCTTTTAGCTGACCAGGACCAGATTGTAGTTGTCATTGAGAAGTTTGCTCCAGTAGGACTGTCCCCATAGATGTAGTTGGTGTTCTTTCAGGTTCATCAGCATGAAGGTGTTTTTGGAGTGATCAGACTGAAAGGATGCTGTCAGAGCTCTTGGGCTTGGGGGTGGTGAGCCCTCTCCAGAGACCCACAAGAAGGGTCCGCACATTGTGAGACCTTAAGAGCCAAGTGAGATTTTTAGCTTTTGGTGTAGTCACAGCCAGTTGCTCACTGTCACACAAGTGGGTGGTGACACTTAGTACTATATAGCTCTAAAATATTGTTAAAGTATCAGAGGCCTAGCAACACCAGGGATCTTGCTATTGGTGCTAATGTTTGCTATATAGCACCATGTAGCAGTACATAGTTTATGGCACTCTTGCTGATGCTTTCCCAACTGGCCAAATAGGAGTGAAGTGCCCACAATTGGGTACATGACAAACTAAACATGATCTCATCCCCCAATGCTGCATTGCAGGACTGTGGGACAAATTCAAGCATTGCATCGGGTTTCCTTGGGACACGTAACGGCCGTTTCTTGGTTGGAGCACCGTACCGGTCGTGATTACGGCATCAAATAAACGGGCCATGATATGGCAACTCGATAATGAATAACGACTCTTACAGAATGAACGGAGCATTCGAATAAATACACAAGTGATGAGACGGTCTGATCTACCATGCGCCCTCGAGCCCTGCCTTGCTGACACGCCGACTGGGCTGGAGGGTGGACTCGTCGACGGGTGCGCGCCTGGCGTGGCGATACCTGCCCTCGGCGTCCCTGATCTCGACCTGCTCGCCCGTCTCGACCTCGGAGGGAGGCATACTAAAGGTGGGCGGGAGCGACTCGCGGACCTGGCCACCCTTGCGACCGCCGACGAGGTGGGTAAAGTTGTTGTTGATGGGCTTGGCGGTGCCGGGGACGCCACTGACCGATGCGGTGGAATTGTTTTGGTCGGGGTGCTGGTCTGGGGGAATGGTGGCTCCGACCGACTTGGTGCCAAGCGAGCGCTCCTCAAAGTTCATGAGCTCCGAGACAAAGCCAATGTTGGGACTAATGGCGCTCCGTCGCTCGTGGACAAAGGCATAGGCACGCCAGAGCGGCCAATGGTTGGCGTGGATAAGATAGGCCATGACCATGGTGACAGAGCGCGACTTGCCCGCCTTGCAGTGGACATAGGTGGGGGACGAATGGAGGCGGGCGTCGTCTGGGCGACATTAGAAGGGCCAGACGATGAACAAGGCACTCACCGAGAAACGCGCAGACATCCCTGGCGCCACGTCCAACGTTTTCCTCTTCGACCGTGTCCCTCATCGGAATCCTAAAGTACTTGTCGAACTTACGACGGAGCTCGAGGCCCTGGTCGTCGTCGCACTCGACCGCGACGCTGACGATGCGCTTGACGCCGAGCGACTGGAGCTCCTTGACGTGGGCGAGGGTGCTGGGCTCGGGTCCAAGGTAGAGGAAACCAGGAAGGATGGTGCTGACCTCGAACTCGTGGGGCGAGTTGACGGTCGCGGTCGGGCGGACCGTGCCTGGCGTGGGTGGCAATGGTGAGCGAGGCGAGAGTGGCTGGGGCAAGGGCGAGGTGGGCGAGGTGGCAAGGAACGAGGGTGAGCCCGGGGGACGGAGGTTGAGGGGGCGGAGGGGCACGGTGGCAGCCTTGGTGGCATGGGGGCGCTGGGTGTGCAGCGAGAGCTTTGGTGGATCGACAGGCGTACAAGTGTCAATCTGGAGAGACGGGGCAAGGCGTTCGGCTGACTTGGTGTCGAGACGGGAGAGTTTTGGAGCCTTGGAGCGGGGGCGAAAGGTGGTGGACGATGGCGATGGCGATGGGGAGAGGTCGTTGAGACTGGGGCTGCGTGCCGGCGCAGGGGGCGACAGATATCCCGAGCTCGAGGCAGACGAGTCGGGGGGTGGAGGGTCCAGCTCGGGCAGGGTTGCGCTGTCGGGCGACGACGTGAGCAGCTCGATGCGGCCCGACAGATCTGGACGCGACGCCTTCTTGACGAGCAGCGGGCCAGAGTTGGGGGCAGCACTGCGCACGAGCCGGGGGTCGCTGGCACACGA
This sequence comes from Ceratobasidium sp. AG-K, assembly GCA_037039685.1. Taxonomy (NCBI): domain Eukaryota; kingdom Fungi; phylum Basidiomycota; class Agaricomycetes; order Cantharellales; family Ceratobasidiaceae; genus Ceratobasidium; species Ceratobasidium sp. AG-K. The sequence continues at coordinate 1,875,909 of JAWNGF010000007.1, read as the reverse complement.
TGCGAGTCCGCCGGCCAGAAAGTAGGCTCGGACGTCGGGCAAGTGCTGGATGATGGAGAGGAGCTGGGCACCGGGGTTCTTTGGGTCCATGTCGTGGTCGAGTACAACGACGGCGTGGTCCCACTGCTGCATAAGAGTGTCCCACTGCGCGCGCCCTGCCTCCGAGGCAATGTAAGGACACAACCCGGTCATGTCGGCCAACGCCCCTGGTTTCGCCAGTCGCTTGAGCTTCAGCGACAGGATAAACACGTTGATGCTGCCTGGCACATGCAGATCCGCAAATGCCTCGGGCGGACGCAGGTCCAGCACCAGCGCATGGGGCATCGCAAGCACCCCCGTCAGGTCCAGCTGCATCCATTAGCATAATTCACGTAAATATCAGAGACTCACCTCCTGTGGGCCCAGCATTGCCCCAATGCTCGCCATCGTCGTCCCCGTCGGGCTCAGAAAGTCGGGGCGGTCAAACAGCGCGTCGTCGTCCCCGCTCAACGGCCGCAACGACAGGTTCTTGCGCACAGAGTCCCCCAGCGCCTTGAGCGACTGCCACTCGTCGTGCATCTGTCCCTCCAGCAGCCCATCCGGAAACTCAATCTCACTCGCAAGGCGCAGGTGCGGCATCGCGGTCGACTCGGTCGCCAGCCAAAAGCGATTAAGTAAGCTCACAGCCCGTGGCGCAGCCCCTGTCCAACTTGACAACGCCCAATTCAGCATACTATCATACATGCGTAAAACATAAATCCACAATCACGAAATCTTTTATTGCCACTGCCCATAGCTCTGGTTCGGCTGCTGAGGCGTCCGCCCCGGGTACGAGTAGTAGTTGCCCTGCTCCGGCGCTTGTTGCTGGTACGGATACCGCACGCCTGCTCCTGCCGCGTTCCCGCCATAGTACGCGGCCTGGGTCTGTGCGCTAATGCCGCCGGTGCTCACGCCCACGCCGCCAACGCTCCCGACCCGGCCCTTGTCCCGGATCGTCTGTCCGCCGAGCAGGCTCTGGATGCCGGCCTGTCCTTGGCTGCTCTTGCCATAGTCGTATCCCTGCACCTGGGCCTGCTGCTGATATTGCTCCTCGCCCTGGCCCTGTGTATACAGCGACCCCGGCGTCTTGGACTGCTGGGGCTGAGGCTGAGGCTGCGACTGCTGCGATTGTTGAGGGTACATGGGTGGGTACTTGACAAACGGCTGGCCGTAATTGGGCGACGGCTGGCCAAAGTACTGGTTTTGGTAATACGGCGCGTAAAAGTACGGCATCGGCGCATAGCCCGATTGCTGATTCGGAGGCTGCTGCTGGCCCTGTTGCTGTTGCGGCTGCTGTTGCGGCTGCTGCTGGGGCTGAGACGGCTGCGATGCCTGTTGGCCCTGCGCGCTCGGGTTGGGAATCACGCTCTGGTTCTGTTGGCTCGGGGACGATTTTGCCAAGTCCTCGCCCGTGCGAGGTGGGAACCCAGCAGCACCACCGTGGTTGTACGAGTCGTAGAATCCGCCCTGGGGCTGCTGCTACTCAAATTAGTAAAGCCCACAGCCGCTCGTCTAGACTCACCGAGTGGCCACCCTGGTCGTACCCGTATCGCTCGAACCCGCCTACGCCTCCGCTGGCACCAAACGCACCATATCCGGCTTCCTCTTGCAAATGGCCAGGATATCCCAATCCGCTTCCCTGCTGTCCACGGCCTGCATACGACTGGCTGTAATTTTGCTGCCCGTATCCCGTCTGCTGGGTAAATTGCTGCTGTCCGTAGCTTGGCTGAGGCTGCTGTGACTGAGGCTGCGCCTGAGGCTGAGGCTGAGCAAACGCCGAGGGCTGCTGCGGGGCCTGTTGCGGCTGGGGCTGGGCAAACGGCGAGTGCGATGACTGTTGGTGCTGGTACAGTCCCACCCCAACGTTGCCCAACGAGTGCGCGTGCTGGGGGAATGGCTCGTATGTGTGCAACGGTGCGTGCTGCTGAGGCAAAGGCTGAGGTTCTTGAGGAGGCTGGGGCTGCGCCGGTTGCTGTGCTGGTGTGTGCTGCTGGGGAATCGGCGCGACCTGGGACTGGACTTGCGGCTGCGGTGCTTGAGCTGGCGCAGGAGGAGCAGGGGCAATGTGCGACAAGAGTGGAGTCTGGTGCTGCGTCGGGATGCGCTCCTGCTGCTGCGGGGCTTGAGGAAGTTGGTCCGAAATTGTGATGTGGGATGGAAGGGGCGCCGGTTCGTCTTTTCTCGCAGCGGCAGGAGGCTCGGTTGGGATCGGTACGCTCGGAGGGGCAGCGTGCGCTGGGGCCTCTTGCGCGGGTTCGGACCTTGTACTATTGTCAATTACGCCCATGAAATGAATGCAAAACTTACGGCTTGGCCTCCTCCTCGGTATCTCCGAATTGACCAAAGCTAAACCCACCGATCCCGCTGACGATCTCCTCGTATCCACTGGGCATAACCACCGGCTGGTCAGACTTGGGGTACCTCCCGCTTGCACGCGAAGGAACCTTGGAACGCCATTGGGACTGGGGTTGAGTGGGCTGTGTTGGAAGCGACACTGACGCGGGAAGAGAGACCTGGGGTGCTTGCGATGGTTCTGGTAACGGCGTCTGTAGGGTGACGAGGTTGAGACCAGGAGGCGCAGATGGACCAGGCGCCAGTGAAGGAGGCGACACGACTGGGTCCGCGACCGGCGCGGGCTCTGCAGGAGGAGCTTCTTCTTTGTGGACTGTCTCGGGCGTAGGCTCTCGCGGGGGCTCTTCTGGCTCTTGCGGGGCTTCTTCCACGGGTTCGGGTACCGGTGGTTCCGGTGCTGGAGGTTCTGGCATGGACTCGGGTACTGGTTCGGGTACGGGTGCTTGGGACGGGGGTTGAGGCTTGGGTTGAGATTGAGTGGGGGGTTGTTGCTTTGGAGCAGGAGGGGGGGTTGCTTTCGCTTTGAGAAGTGACGCCCAGGACTTGGTCGCTGATTGGGCCGGTTGCGCCTTGGGTGGTACTGGGGACGGCTTGAACGATGGTGCTGGGACTGCGACAGTCGCAGGGGGATGGGGCGTGCCATTGACAGGTGTGCCATTGGCCGGCGTGCCATTCGCCTTGGGGGCGTCCGTCGCTTTGGAGTCCGCCTTGGAGTCCACCTTGGTGTCTTGCTTTGGCTCTGTGTCGTCCCACGTCGTTACTGGCTCGGTGTCCGGGGTGCCATTGGTCGGGCGTGAGCTAGAAATGGTGCGATGTGCGCCGCGTCCTCGCCCTGCACCGCCGCGAGTGGCCGATCCGCGTCCGCGCTGTCCCCGCCCACCACGCGCAGGAGCAGGCGCTGGTTGCGGTTTCTTGGACTTTTTCGAGGGCACAGAGCCCCATTGTGATACGTGGCCTGCACACCGTCAGTCCAGGGTCAGACGACCACACCGCACTCACCCTGCGTTATGCGGTCGACAGCCTGCTCGACAGACCCATGTGTGTCCTGCAGCAGCGACAGCACATCGTCGTCGTTCCAGTCCGGGAACACCTCCTGGACCTGCTTCACCTGCGCCGCGTACTTTTTCGTTGTCTCGGACATCTCTCGCTCGCTCGATGGGATCGCTCAAAGAAACACTTTACGCGCTTAGTCAGCTGCGGGGCGGATACATCCCTTTTGCAAATTATCACCCTCAACCTCACGCGCATTCCGATTCATACACATGCCATTCATTGGTACAATTTCACTAGATGGCACACAACAATTGTACAGAATCCATGTAATAATATGCAATGCGAGAAAACACCGGTTCCCAAACACCGTTCCTGTGATTGGGCGTCAGTCAGTAAGGCAGCGATGAAGCAGTCGAGGCACGTACAGGCGCCCTTGGGAGCCTCCTTCCACGACACGCACTGCTCCTCGCCCATGGCGGCAGTGACGCTCACGAGAAGTTCCTTACCCTCATTTTCAAAGGCGCTAACTAGTTCTTCACCTAGCTTTCCCTCGGGGACTTTGACGTCGCTCTTCTCACCGCCATCCGGAGTCATCATGATGAGGAACCCGTCGTCGATGTTGACCTATAGTAGATTTAGATTGGATACAAGTGTAGAAGATAGAAGAAGATGCACATACAAGAGGAAATTCAGTCCGGGTCACGTTGGGGACATCCATATTGTGAGTGGAGGGTGAAATATCCTCCTGTTATCACAGTTAGCAAGGCATAACAATACACGCGAAAGTGCGCCGTACCAGCTTCTTGCCAGTGAAAATCTAAACCCTAAATTAGCACACATCCCTGGTAACTGGCAATGCACTCACATCGATGGCGACAAGATGGACCTTGGCGTGGCCATGCTTACCCGTCTTGGAAGTCGACATGTCGACAATTTTACAAGGGCGGCCCTGAAAATACAAGTGAGCGCATGTGTCGTTACCCACTGCTATCATCTACCTTGATTACAACATGTCCGTTCTTGCGCAGAGCAGAGCACTGCATAGGATACGTGAGCGAGGCGCCAGAGCCAGCGGCCTCGAAGGTGTGGTTGTGCTGCTCATCGTCGGACACTGCGTACTATTCGTTAGCCGAAACATCCTTCAAGTAACAAAAGACCCACTGTTGGAGGATGATAGTAGTCAAGGACAGGAGACACAGGAGTGGTGGCTGTCAAGTCTTGCAACGAGGCGACCTGATATCCGGAAGCAGATTCAAATTTTATTGGCGTACTTGATCGATGAGGGATCCACGTGACTCTCCCTTAGCCACGACATTCCCAACACGCCCCTAATGACTAGTACTCGGCCCTCCTCGGACAAGGACCCCCTGTTACACTCGTGGATTATCACGCTAGGCAGGCAGGCCACCGCAGATGTGTGTTGCCAACTTTATCCATGTATCCCTCTCATATCGCTTGTAGGAGTTTTCAATGTGTCTGCGCGTTCTCGACCCCAAATCATACGAAAAGATAGTTTCAATACCCGACCCCGACGAAGCATGGAGTGAATACCATCCCTCTTTGCACCTCTATCCTCACTGATACGCCCTCCCAGAATCGCTTGTTGGCCGTTTGATACCCTATGTTCTCATGGATCAAAGAAAGGCTCCACGCGCCTCGTGGTCACTCAAGGAGACCAAGTTTGGCAAGCCATACATTGTGAGCCGAATGTACTCTCTCCTTCTTCGCCTTTAGATTTACGTTCTCATAACCAACCTAGGACCATGGTAACGACCAAAAAACCATAGGGTACAATATCACCCATGCCCACAACATCGTCGGCATGGCCTGTGCTATCGGCCCCAAGCACAAGGTCTGGAACATCGGTTCGTCGCTTGAAGTGTTGACTACGTACCCACCCACGCCCTTTTACGTTCGCCACCAGGTATCGATGCCATGCGAATAGCGGCCATGGAGGGTACCACCATCGACGACTACATCGAGTCATTAATACACAAGGTCCGTCTCGCCACACTCCCCCTCGCTCCTTCTCACGTACCCCTATAGCTCACACCGCTTGAAATGTCCTTTCTGAGCCCCGAACTTCCCGACGAAGTCAAACTCCGCCGACTCTACATTCTGTGGACACTCAAGGAATCGTACACAAAAGCCCTTGGCCAGCCGATAGGATTCGATTTTAGCCGGATTGAGTGCGACATTCCAAAGCGTATCATCCGGGTTGACGGTGAACCACTGCATGGTTGGGAATTCCGGCTGTTCCGTGCCAACACCGGCGTACTACGAAACGGCAGCCTACTCGAGGAGTCATACCAGTGCACGACAGCCATATACCGAGGTAACCAGCCCACCAAGCTGTTGTGGGAACACGATGATGGAGTGGGCGAACACGACAAGTGGTTGAGGTTTGTTCGCGTTGAGGATCTAATACATTATGTCAAGACACATATCTCACAGAAACCGCAACCATCACAGTAGACGCAGGTGAGTGTCGGGCGTTTTGGATGTTCTTGGCGTGACGTTGGTTTGCTAGGCGTTTACGGACTTGCTACCGATATCCGTTGTTTTCCTAGTTGTCTCTTGGATTCGACCATATGCTATAATTCCCCTGTTTAACTAGTACAGTATACTATTTATTAATTGCTTTCCCACCGACCGTGCTGGCATCACGACATCATGCTGTGCGCCGACCTAAATCGGGATCCGAGCCCTATGATCAGTGTACGGCTTGCTCCGTAAGGAAGTACAAGCACCCTCGCCGCATTTTTTATCGCCTTGAACTGCATCACCGTCCGTACTTTGCCGTACCTTTCTATGACTGCACAACGCCGTGTGTCCTTTGTGCTCTAATGGCGGCGCTTAATCATATGAAAACATGCCAGATGGCTTCACGTGACCACACCTCCACCCGACAATCATGGCAGGTCACTTTGCTCCACCCCTCATGCATGTACTAACCCTACTCACAGACAAGCCAAAATGCTCGAAACGCTATGCTCACTGAACTGCTGGGATTTGTCCCTCAGCTGCTCCTAGACGATCTGGCTGACGCCGCCACGGACACAGTCAACAATGGAATTGACGGACTCGAAGTCTACCTCCGAAACGAATGGCTCCCCAAACGACCTCAGCAACCTCCTCCAGAAGAGCTCGAAGCCGAAATCGAAAATGGACTTCTCGAGTTTCACACACTGCTCTGTGGACACCGCGACATGAGCATCGACATGTTAGAGACATGGAGCATGCGTAACGTTTTCCGCGTCCCTCCCGAGCTCAAGGTCGTTATGCCTCATCAGCGAGGGTTGGATTTGGCCACACCGCAAGGGAAAGACGTGCAAATGCAAGTCGAGCTGGATGTGATGAGACGCAAAATAGAAAACGTATGTACTTAGCCGCCTCTCTCTTCTTGTTGCTCAGACTAGTCGAGGATAGGCTCGGAGGTTTCAAATGCAGCTCAAACAAGCGGAAGAGGTTATGCAACATCGCTTGGAGCGCTCAGTGACCCGCCTGCAGAGGATCAAGGAGCTACAGGACCTTGATCCAAAGCAAGTGGAACAACGTACGTCCTCCTCACATGGCCATCTTTTTTGCTAAGCTAAGCTCTTTCAGTTCCGACCAAATTACGAGCGCTTCTTTCAACCATCTCCTCGCTACCGAGTACCACCCCTCCCTTACCAACCTTTTCTGCCTCGGCCTCGTCCAAAAAGCATACCGAATCTCGCGCTGAATTTCTGGACTGGGCCGTCAAGCGACTCGTTACTACTTCCTCATCTGGACCTGGTGGTGAACTCTCTGAGCTTGCCAAGGACGTTAAAGCGGACAAGCAAGGAGACGACGAAACTCGGCTTGTCGGGCCCACTAACGTGGCCGCATCCTCTCCAAACTCATCGAATCTCGCCCCAGGGTCAGGAGACTTGTCAACTATTTACGAGGCTTCCTTTGTCGAACGTCCATCCGATGCTACTGGGACTTCCATCTCGCTTGATGCCACTGGGTCCGAGGGATCCAGCCTGACTCATACGACCACGAAGCGACGGAGGAGCAGTGTATTGGGTGGGTCCAAGAGGCGCAGGAGCTCGTTGGGCTTGTCGGAACGTGCGAGAGCTTTAGGCGGCGCAAATCCAGATGGACCAGCTGAGAACCTAGAAGACGAATAGTGTCCTCAATCGACAGTGCAGTGGGCTTCGGGTCAGGGCCCTGTTGCGTGTACGAGACTGGCTATTTTACCGCTCCCCGAGCGCCAATCCCTGATACTTGGCTTTGCTTAACCTCATAGTCCCCTGTATTCTCCTTAGGTTACAGTCTGCGGTTGCTAATGTAATGGGATCCATCCAGGGCTAGAACGTGATCAACTCATCGCTTAGTGACTTGGCTGCCAATAAACGCGTGGATTCATCGATATACGATACAGGGTGTACTCTAATGCTACATAATAATAACAGGTGTATAATTGAAAATGAGAGAGAGATTGAGCGAGCCCACGATTAGCAAGATATTAGGTGTCGTGAGAGCCAATCCGATCAAGCACGATGCGATGTCACTTGAGCCATTTCAGGCGTGCTCGAGCCCCCAACGGTTCCGCTTCCACTAACTCGACCACGACCAAGCTCGGCTCGACTTCCTCGGCCATTCCCTCGCCCCAGTTCAACGCGGAGCTGATCACCCACCCCCGAGACATCATACTGACCGTCGTGAGCACGGGCAGCCGGTCGAAGGTCGAAATAAAAGGTAGCTACATAGAACACAAAGACAAATGCAATGATCCATTCGAGGATAGCTACCAGGGGCAAATGAGTTAGCTTGACTCTCAACTAAATATGCTTTGGAGAGGTCTACCTGCAATGGTATTCTTGCCCGCATACATCGTAACCCCAAAGCCGATGCTTAGTGCAATCTCAACGACGACAACAACCATTTTTGCAATGTATGAGCCACTCAAGCCCTTTGCCGTCTAAATCGTGAGGAATGAGTTTGTTTGAATCCGTTACAAATGTAAGAGCCGACCTTGGCCACGTTAAAGGTGAAGTCGGTCGTATCAGCAAGTCCAGCGGCATGTCTGGCCTCGCGTTTCAAAACCAAAAACTCGATGGTCGTCGCGATCGCACTCAAGACAGTTCCCAGCATAAAAATGAGCCTGCGACACGATTTTAGTGACTATCACGCCTAGTCTTGTTAACACTCACAAGAACAGCCGGTGCAAACTTGAGTGTCGTAATGTATCAAACCCAGCCAGGAGCGCGAGGCCTGCCGCGGCAATGAGAGCGCATATACAACTAATGACTCCGAGCACGACGCCGCGTCGCCTAAAGTTTGGTAGTAGTCTTCCACGTCGCCGTAGGACTCGCTCCGCTACAACTGTGAGGAAAAAACCGACTCCTGTGATGACGCAGCCCACAACGAATAGGGGCTTTAGGTAGGAGGCTCCAATGTCGGAAATATACCTAAATAAAGTTTCAGAGGAAGAACTCATAATGCGATAGTATCTAACTGACGGAAATTTGCCGTCCTGTGACGGATACTTAGGCTTTCCGCTGGCAGCCCATGTGATGATCATTGCGAGGAGAGTAGCTACGACTACCAGGTCAGCGAACATCACTCCAGCTTTCGTCCACGTGACGTACCACCCCACATAAATGCAGAGGCCAGAGGTAACATCCAAGCGTGAAAGCCGTACATTCGAAGGCTGAAGGTGGAGAGATGGCTTGCAGTCCATATTTCCGCCAGTATTTATTCACGGCGACCGAGAGTGCGTCATCGCTTCCGCGCGTCCCGACCGTCGTCAAATTTATGACCAGTAAGTGTCAATTTCATTAATGACATCAAACATTGCCGATCGCCCGATTGGAGCTGCGGACAAGTACCCGAGACCGGCGGCTTACGGTATACATCTTATCTTGTATTTCCTACGCCCTGGTAGCAGAATATTTCAAGCCCGGAACGATTATCGCTGGCCAAGAAATACATCGAGCACACCTTTCCTCGATAAGTATGGCCTTGCTGCCGCAGGATGCGGCGCACATTTAACTCGCCTCTAATCCCTCACTAGCTTAGGATTCCTCCCTCGAGAGCATGCTGTAGGCGTTACCTTACTTTATGACATGCACAGCCTAGTACGATTCCAACAGAACATTCAAGCATGTGTTCCGCACAGTGTAAATTACAATATACAGAATCGGCAGCAAAACTTCCAGACGCATAATGAGCCTTACAATTCGATGTGTTGTCACTCCATGAACCATGGCCACCACTATCCTGAACTGCCCATAGTGTCGTATCTATGAAATAGCGAGTAAGAATCTGGAGTTGCGAAAAGGCACAATGAAGGGGCGTCGAATCAGAAGCGTTACCAGTTTGAAGGTCTCGACACGGAGATTAAGACAGGGATAACTATATAATAGCTCATCCGGGGAAGGATAGAGGGTTGGCCACAATGAATGCGACACTCACATTCAATATATGTATACATCACAGCTCGGCATTCCTAAACAAAGGTCAGTGTGGGTTCCAAAATGATAAAGCACCAAAGACAAAGTGGATCAGCGATCGATGAAAATCAACATGCGATAGCCCGTCTCCATTCGTACACCGGAGACTTGGTGGGTCATCTTATGTCCGCCCATCGAAGAGTTCATCACAAGTTGGCAAAGAGAAAACGGCCGGTGCTTACCTAGAGTTGCCCTATGAATATAGATAGTTATGTTAGTACACGTTCAAAATACAACAAATATTAGGAGGAAAGTGCATCAGACAAGGCTGAAAGGTTTGTCAACACTGAGAAATCTGAATGTGGTAAAGTATGGTATGTGTTTTCGCATCATATGCAGGGGGTATCAAATGTAAACGCGAAACGCGGTTCTTACCTTGGTCGGGTTCATTTGAGGATCGATAAACCCAAATTTTTGGAATTTATATGGTAGCTCCCTGACAAACACGTGACCTAATTTTTTAAATTTAAATTTTTGAGCACACACGTGACCCAGAGGGCTCAACGCTTCATGCATCCAGCGTACAGTCCACTGCGAAGCATGTCTGTTTGGCGTAAGTTTCCTACATGCTGCGGATCGCCTTATCGGTCATTTTATCTCTCGCTTCCTGTATTAATGGTCGCAGAGAATGTGAATTAAAGCACAAAATACAATTTTTATTTATTCTATTGGTCGTTCACCAATAAAAAGAGCATGGCAAAACCTGGGTCCGGAACGATGTTAAAATATCAAATTGCAAGTAATGACTCGTGCTGATGCAACGGCGAATTATAGCACGGAGTAGCAAAACCTGTCGCTAAAACCATGTACTGTCTTTGGACAATGTCCAGTACGTTGTTTTTTCCTCTTCTACATCACACATGCCAAATGGGAGAACTGAACTGGAGACGCGTTTGAGTTTACCATTGGCGAGCAGTTGCATCAATATCTCATCGAGTTCTTGACGGTCAAAGAGCCCTAGGTATCTTGCGCGCAATGAGTGCTGATCGGCTAGCGTGAGCCAGTGTGCCACAGAACCGATGGACTGCTTACCTCGCTCATACTAGGTCGGTATATAAAGGCACCTGCAACCGTTCGAAGAGCCATCGTCCACACGCTCTCGATCAAACTCCCGTGGATGCTCAACCAACGTCGAGGGAAGAACATCTTTGGCCGTGATTGGTTCGCAACTGGGACCTGTACCGTCCAGTGGTTCAGATAAAATGCTGAGACCACTCTAGATTGGTCATAACCGAGAACATATGCCAGAGGCGGGGATAACTCCGTCAAGGCAGACACTGTTTGTGACAGGCTCTCTACACGTCCGTTGCCCAACCCCTGTTTTCCTCAGCCTCTGCTTGTATTGCTAACCGGAATACTGGACTTACGAGTAAGGATGGGATAGTTAGTCCAAGGGGTCCAGCATTGTACAGAGCGCGCTCTGCGGCAACCTGAGTAAGTTCGGAAAGGCGGCCCCCTGCATATAGGCACTGATCGTCGTGCGGTTCACCAGATAGAACGTGTTCGCAGGGTGGTTCGACGTCCCGGCTGGATATCGGCTCGGTGTCTGGTCCAAATTCCACATACTGATCGTTGCTTGTTTTGAGGCGAATCGTCAATTGAGCTTCAAGATTCTCGTCGTCTATTTATAGAGTAAACAATGGGGATTGCTAGCATGTTCCATCAAATAACCTACCAACTTTCTTGCTTTGCGAGCCAAGCTGTTCACGGCCAACTCGGGGATTCGAGGTATCAATATCGATGTCCAGCTAATGCCACCAATCAATGCATATATGCGCCCAAGTGCACACACACACACCTTGTTCTCTGAAACCAGTTGTAAAAACGCTGCCACCTCTCCGTCTTCGTCAGTCAAGCCAATATTCATGAATTCTTCAGGTTGCAAATTTTTGAGATTATCGCGCATCGAGGCCGCATCAGGATACATAGAACTCGCAAAATCCCCTTTGAGGCGGAGAAGTTCACTACCGTGCATGGTTAAACTGTTGTGAGAAGCTTGGAGATCTACAGAACAGATATTACACTTACAGATCTGAATACTGAAACTTTCTTCCTGGCTCTCGCTTGTCAGGCCGAGTTCTTCTCATGTCCAACGAATCTTTCATGTCGGCGACTGCTGACTTGACAACGTCTTCTCCCAGCTCGTTGAGCATCCTAGCAGCGTCGTTGCTGTCATAAGAGCTAGCCGGCGTTGAAATTACCATCTAAGTCGGTTGTTGGCGTCAGGGGACGAATAGCGAAATTCAGTATCTTACCTTAATCGCGGCTTTCGCAATCGAAACGACTAGGGGTGTTTCATCCTGGCCAGATGGACCATCGTACAGAATAAAAGGATGGCTTAATGATTCTCGTTCGCGGGGCTCCTCGCTTGTAACGTCAAAGTAAAAGTCCCATGAAGTTGGTTGTCTTGAGCTCGATCCTGAATGCAGCTCCTTGACTATGAATTTGGCATGTAGCTCATCCAGACTAGCAAACGCGAATGAACTCCCTCCCGTGTTCAGGTTCGCAGCATCTGTTCCGACCCGCCTTTGCAGAATTGGTTAATAAGCCCAGGTGCGTCCTCAAATTTCACTCACAACGCCGCCTTATCAATTCTCTGCCGCAGAAAGGTCACATGAGTGGGTAAATCAAAGTCCTTTACGCTATCTGGATTTGGGTCAGGCAGCGCTTCTGACCCACGGTGCTGAAGCCAGAGTGCGGCCCAAGCATCGTCCAAGCGGCGAAAGTACGCCGCAGCACCCGGCAGTGTCTCCAGATTAGATATTCGCTGGCGTACGCTATTACGCTGGACTCCCGGAAATACTTGCTCCAATGCCGACCAATCCATACGCTTTCCTTGACAGCGCACTCGAATGATGGCACCAGCATCCCGTGCCAGTTCATCATATTCAGGATTCCAAGGAAATCGTCGCCTGCGAGAATCAGCGTCCGAGATTGCAGGGGCCTCTGAAACTTGAGGGCCTATTATAAACTTGGGACCATTTGCAGTCAGAAAATAGGAGCGAACCTTGCTTATTTTCAGCCTCAAGTTGTTTCTTGGATTTTCTCCCTGATTTCTTGGGTGTGATGTCCTTCTGCGCAATCGGCTGTCCTTGGCGAAGGATGAGAGTAGAAACGTCAATATCCGGTTCCTGCTGTGTGTTGCTGGTACCTCGTGAACTCTCGGGGGCTTGAGGGGCAATGACGAATTGTTTGGCCCCCGTAGCGTCGCGGACCACTTCCTGAATCTTGGCTTCCCAGACTGAGTCGGTAGCCGCCTGCGAGTTGAGTATATATGCGGATTTGAGCGGTGCTAGAGCCTTTTGAAGATGGGGTAGGGAGCATCGGCCACCCAAAGCTCTAGCCACAAGGTCTCGCCACCGCGATTCTTGTTCTGTTTTCGCCTTGGCTGCCTTGGTTGCCAGCGCCTGCCTTGCTTGCTCTTCTAGCTTCCTTCTCTCATGAATCTGATTCTGCGCTTTCTGCCTCGCTCGCTCCAGCTCCAGCTGAATATCAGCCCTTTTCCGAGAAAAGAAAGCAGTCACTGCGCCAGCGGGGACGGCGGTGATATAGCAAGCGTTGTCAAATCGGGTGGAATGTTGGTCGTCAAGTGGAGTGTGTCCAGTTGTGACGTCGATGAGGCTATAGAGATGATCGAACTGGGCGCTGGACAGTACATACTCAGACTCCCACTCAGCGTTCCTCCGAATCGCTCTCAACAATTTCGGATCCCCAGAGAAACGAGCCCCACTACCGAAGCACTGGATTGCATGGCATGTTGTAGGGTGAGAGGCGGCGCGCAGCTGTTCCCAAAAGCGTATCCCCGCGTCAACACTGCTCACGCAGTGATTTCCGCAGAACGGGGCTTGTAAATCCTTGTCGGCAAATCGATACATTGGCACATTTTCGGCCACTTTAAGGTAGTCCCACTTTGTGTCCTCGACTACATCTACGTAGCTTCGGGAGCGGCTGGCCACGTCCGATTCTAACCGAACGGGGACCAGACAACCTAGGTCAACGAGTGTTGATAGGACTTTTTGCATCCTGGACCTGTTCGCTGATGAGCGTGGGCGAAGGTGCTTCCGAACTGTTTCTGGGGCATCCAGTAGACGAACAGATGGGCCGACTTCGCTCTCGAGGAGGTCCTTCAAGCCTTCCAATACGGATCCCACGGGAATGATTGTACAATATGTTGATATTGGGAGGGCCTCGAAGAAATAGTCTTTGCTGAATACCCTATCAGCGGGTGAGACCAGGGTACTGATTGGGTGTGAAGCCACGAGCTCCGAAAGTAGCCGCAGGTGGAGAACGCGGGCGCGGCTGAAACGGCCAGGGAGATATCCTAAGTATTGAGCAGAGGTCATTGGCTCGGCTAGGTTAATCAGTCGAGCTACCGTGAGAGGGTCTTGTGATTCTGTGGGGGTCGGAGCGGGCGAGGGAGACCGCGAAAGAGAACGTGGACCGCGGGGTGCTGGCTGTGTTTTGTTCCGTGTGGTTTGGGGCAATGTCATTACTTCAGGAAGAGTAGGGTAATCGTTTTGTATGCTGACGCCCTTTCCAGATGATGCACTCGCTCGAAACTTCTCGACACATGCTTCGATCGACTCCATGGATGCATTTGGAAGGTGGATTATGTTGGCCCGACGAACTGCCCCCAAGGACGTAACAGTTGATACGGCTCGCGTTTTGATAAAGCCCTTCACTTCCAGCGCGCTAATCGTAGAGCTGAACGTACGTCTGTCCATTCCAGTTCCGGGCATCCCACTTACGGCGTTCCCGGATGCATGAAGTCTTTCAAGGAGTTTCTGGTGCTCGTCTGTGAACAGCCTCGCCAGTGAAATGTTGACAACACCGCCCATCGTCTCAAGGACTTGGAGAAATTCGGTCTGGCGGCGGAGCGAGGACACACTTGCAGGACGCCCTTGTCGTGACCCTGAAAGGAAAATTATCACATCGGTACAGCATGACGAGAGCACATCACCTACCACTTGGCACAGATGGTGAACGGAGAAGCGAAGATTCGACGGAGTCACCTGTCATAACTGCGGGCTCTTTGCCCCGCCGCCCCACAGGTGTCGACTGCAATTCGGGACCCTCGGCTCGTTCGAGTCCTTCGAGCGGCACTGCAGGTTGGTCAATATGTGGAGTTGGCTGACTTTGAGTGGCGATCGCGTCTCGAGCGCCAGTAGGTCGAATCTCGCTCGCAACTCTAGCTCGTTTGGAAGGACGACTCGTGCTGATATCGCGTCGCGTATTGACCGAAGATGCGCATGGCTGGGAGGTACTTGCTGTGGCCGGTGGCTCTGCAGGCACCATGGCTTGACCCTTCAGCCTCGCAGACCGCCGTTCCTGGATCATTTGGAGCAAAAATCAGTATCAAGCGGGCCTATTGATCTGAAACGCACTTTATGAGTTGACTCGCTTGGACTGGCAGAGTGTTCAGCCAAGCCCGTCACAGCCAATACGGGTGCTCGATTCATGCCACTAGCATGCCCTTGGGTTGCTGGTTCTTCTCCTGACGAAGGGATACCGACATTCAGCCCAATAGTAGCGGCGTCAACGCTAGACCGTGTCCGCATCTCCGGCTCGGGAACAGTGGCAGCAGAGTTAACCACTGCGTGTTTGTCGTTGTCAGCAGGCACTTCCGTCTCCTCAGCAGGTACTGGCTTTGCCTTCCGCGGCCGGCCACGCTTCTTCGGGACAGGCGGGTCGACTTCTTCAACCTCCTCTGCTTTCCTCTTTGGCGGGCGGCCACGTTTCTTTGGCGGGTCATTCCCCTTTTCAATCTGCGAACCAGTCTTCCACTCCTTCCTCGGACGACCGATAACAGGTTTGCCATTGGCATCAAGCGGATTCTTGTGTTGCTTTTTCCCTTTTGCATCTCTTCTTGCCTTCTGCCCACTCTCCTCAAGCGAGCGCCTAATAAACTCCTGGATCCAGTCGTCCCGCGCACGCTGGTTAGTGAAAAATTCATCTGGGTGAAATGATGCCCAGGCCCCAGCACGCGCAAGGTCTTCAGCGGTGAAATTGAATGCCTTGTCCTCTAAGTGGTCCCGCTCCGCCATAGTGAGGTATGCCGCGTTTGTGAATAACCTTTGGCGTTTCTCGCGGCCATAGGTTTCAGTTCGAATGACGAGACCTCGATTGGCGAGATGTGTGGGTGGATTGCCATCCTTAAAGCGTGTGGTCAAATTGGTAATGGAGCGAAGATCAAAGTTCTGGAGCTGTTTGGATATTTCCTGCACAAGCAATTGAGTTGAGCCATATCATGCTAAGACACGCCTCTGACTCACCGCAATGGTCATACCGGTGGTACCAGACTCCTCAATCATCGTAATGATACGGTGAGCAATCAACTGGGTGGCGTTGGCCAGTTCATATTCTGCGAGCATATCTTGGCTTGTCCGTCAGGAACCAGGAAGGTAACGGCCAAGAGGAGTTACTGACTTTCAACGACTTCACTGCGAACGTCAAGCCCATCCTCCGTAGGATCGTTCTCGTCTCCTGCGCCATCTTCAGCCAGGTCCATGTCTCCAGCAAGGGTGGCAGGGTCATCGGTCACTAATCGAACACAAAGAATACGCCGAGTAGAAGAGGTTTTCGATGGCGCCCAAACCTTCTCGATGAACCGGGCGCTGATTAACTCATGAATACGGTGGGTGAATACCCTCCGCTCCTTCCTGTTTGAAGTATCAAATCCCTAGACCACATGATTATTGCTTGACGACACAAGAACTTTACGCGGCTAGACTTACGAGTGCAAACAGCAAATTGCGATAGGGGTGAACTCCATTCTGCATGTGTTGCAAAAGCCTTTCCAACCGGGGTTTAACCACTTGAATGTTGGACAAGTGGCGGTTGTCGATGCGCTCGAATTGGAGAGACCCCTTGAAATCCCCTCCCTCGTCTTCGTCCGCGTCGGATCCTCCGACCGAGGTCAGACGAGAGCCATCCCTTTGTTTGGGTTCGACCGTGGCCTCTTTTTCAGCTTGTTTCCATTCGCACTCATCGTCGTAGAACGCGTGGTGGATGCAAATATTCACCACAGATCCACCTACTCGAATTTTATAGCTAGGGGGCCGTGAATCAAAGACTGGCTTTATCTCGGGCAATGCTCACTCACATGTGGCCCAACTCGACCAACGTTTGAAGTAAGGCGAAACAATCCTTGGGACTGTATCCACTTTGCTTGCTCACTTCAGCAGGTGATATGCCTTCCCTTCTGGTGCGAGCAATTAACTGTAGAACAGCATACGCTGTACCAGAAAGCCTGGTAGGCTTTTATGTATGTGAGATTGGTGCACGAACGATAATCAGACACATACTCTAACATGGGACCCAGTGATATACTGGAAACAGGTTTCGGGCGTGACGGAAATCCGCACGTCTGTGCCATATTTAGTGACAAGGGCGTCCAAGGGGGTGGATGTTTTTTCGCTGGAACGAAGTGGAATGAGGGAAGCCGCTCCTTCGTTTGTCGTCCTCCCCTTTCCCTTCTGCGCGTTCCCTATCTGCGGTGGAAAGTACACGGGTACAGCGCCGTCTGGCGTGCGACCAACAATGACGTCCTCTCGGGCAGCGAGTAGCGACCAGACAAACGCACATAGTTTGTCATCAACGGTTTGATGAACGTCTGGGTTGAGGATTGCATAATATTGGGAAATGAGCTTGGAAAGCTGTGAGACATCAAAGCCTAAAATAAAGCGGGGTTAGTTGGACTTCATGGGGGTTCGAACCGACGACTCGGAAACTCACCAAGTCCAGCCTCGAAGGCGAGTTCTCGCAAGATGAACTCGGTCAAACCATCCATCTCGATCGCCCACGTGCTGATGAGGAACGAGCCGATGATTCTCTCTTATTCAACTAGCTTGTGGCGCGAACTCGTTCAATGCACCTTCGAGCGTAAACTGAGTTTCACCCACCAGACAGCAGATCACTTATCCGCTCACAGTAATTGGGTAAAATAGTTTTCGAGTTCGTTGCCCCGAACAATGCGGGTGAACCAACTCGTTAGGGGTTGTCGCAGTGGTAGAGATTTGCTATTCCGCCGGGCCACGTGACTATCGGCTCCGGAAGCAGCATCCGGTCATTCGCTGGTCATTGGTTGCGCCGTACCTGGTTCTATCTACGAAAATATGAGTCTTGCGAGTCTTTCCCATGCGTCCTCACCTTTGGCTATCATAGAATATATGTTACATATGGGGAGTGTATTACCGGGTCCCAACATCTGATCCGTTCATATACCAACGTGTTCTCCGCACCCGGATCTGCTTGTCCTCTCAGCTTCATCCTCGAATGTCGATATGTCGACTGTGACAGTACCTAGCCTCCGTAACAGCTTCCGACCCCAGCGAGCCTCTGTTCTGGGGAGCTTTGCCCTCGACCCAACTTCTCCAGAGGCTATCCCTGGGTCAGTGCCAAGTTATTTGTTAATTCCTAACCAGCTCACGTCTTTGGCAGTTTCTTCGGTCAGGTAGTCACTCCAAACGACCCGAATTACCTGGATTCGATCGCTCGATGGGCTTACAATGCCGAACGCCCAGCCCGCCTCGTGGTCTACCCTCGCTTCGCGACCGATATTTTTGCCGCCATAACTCATGCTTTCAAGCATTCTCTTCCCCTCGCCGTTCGGGGCGGTGGCCATTCTTGCGCTGGAACTTCATCGTCTACTGATGGATTAGTCATCGATCTATCCCGACACTATGCCCATGTCCGAATTGACCCCGTAAACCGGATTGCTTTTGTGGGCGGAGGAGCTGTATGGCGCGATGTCGACGAGGCTGCGATCAAGTATGGCCTGGCAGCAGTTGGGGGCACTGTCAACCACACAGGCGTAGGTGGCCTGACACTCGGGGGAGGCTATGGTTGGCTTACAGGTCAATATGGTCTTGCGTGTGACAACGTCATCGCCGCTACTATTGTCACCCCAGGCGCTTCAACAGGAGCTGGTATTATTAATCCAAACTCCAAGACAGTTTCGGCCGTAAACGATCCCGAGTTGTTCTTTGCCATCCGTGGTGGCGGGGGAAACTTCGGCGTAGTGACCGAATTCGCGATTCGACTTCATCCCCAGCGGCGAACAGTTTGGTCTGGAACCATTATATACGGAGGATCAGTATTGGAGCAGCTTTTCGAGGCATTAGAGACCTGGTGGGTTGAAGTGGGAGCGGGTCGTAGGCAGGGAGAAGCGGCCTTGGTGTTTTTCTTCCGGGGCCCACAGAGCCACGAGGTGAGATCTCCTGTTTCTGTTCCCGCACGACTTACAAATTATGTAGCCTTGCATTGGTCTTCGACCTTTTTTCAACGGCTCAGAAACGGATGGCAGGGAGAGATTTGCCACTTTTTTGTCAATACGTGGGTATTCTCTCATTCTCTCCCTGCGCTTATTCATGAACTGAGTATAACCTAGCACACCTTGTTGACCAAACGAAGGAGCTTCCATACGAGTTGATGAACGCCCAGCAGGTCGGTGTTTCTGGATTCACACAAATAAAGTACCAAGCATGTTTCCTCCTACAGAACGAACAAGCACAACACGGGGATAATGTGTACATGACTGGCACTTCCCGATCTTCCTTTCCACCATCCACTGCCCGCAGCCTCTTCTCTACCTTCTCTGATATTTCAGTATCTCCGTTTGCTGGATCCGCTGTTATTGTGGAGTACCTCCCTCTACATGTTGTTCGCGCAGGTTCCTCCGAACTGAGCTCATTTCCTGGTCGCGGTGGAGGAGACAATATCGTATACCTGATTCACTGGCCTAGGATGGATCAGATTGGGAGCGTAGAGACCGCTCGCGCTCACGCTACGAAGCTGAAAGAGGTTATATGGGAGCATGAGATTGAGACAGGAGGACAAGTGGACTCGGTCGGCTATGCCAACTATCGTGAGTGAACTTGGACATACGGAGTGTGTATTTTATTTTGAAACCCGGGTGCCAGAAACTGAGACGGCCGACTATGATGCTGCTGCAAAGCATTTCGGCCAATCGTATCCTCGGCTTCAAGCTGTCAAGGCACGCTACGATCCACACGGACTCTTTGATAAATTCTATCCGATTCTCCCGGTCACTGCGGGGTCTGAAGGGTTATACTCCACATTGGATGCACATATTCATAGGTTTGTAGTACATTGTAAACCATCTGTAACGCGCGGGCCTAAATGATTAGTGACACTTGCCCCAAGCAACGGGTACGCATCGCCTTTTCCGGTGGCGTGGAGTTACCCCACATATATTGTCAACATACGGCTTGCCAAATCTACCCAGCTCCGGTTCCAGTTCATCGTCGCCTTCAGAGACGTAGTGCACCGCATACACTATGATTTTTTCTATTAGCGGCTCTGCATTGATCTCCGTGCACTTGGTTCCCCCACGTGAAGGTACCCCTATGGCATGACCGGGAGCGTTGTCGCTTTGGGGTTAAGCCCTCAGTTGTGCTTCCTTCTCCTCTCGAAGGTAAGTTCACGTCGAGTCGTAGCTAAATCGTTCAGGCCAAGATGATATAACATTTCGGAATTCTTTATACATTCAACTGGAAAATTTACACATTCACATCCGTGACCGTTGTGGCGCTGCAATTTTCCCTGAGCTCACAGACACGGATTCAGGGACAACCAGTGATTATCACGTGCGGGGAATGACGACATGGAACTGACCATTACCCCTTGTGAGTCAGCGGTGATCGGTGTCCACCCCACACAGAAGGTTGGCTCGGCCCATAATAGCACAATTGGCGCAGCGTTAATTCTGCTATCTTTGCGATTGTACAGTGCTTTGTCGTGCGATACGTACGTTACGTTCTTTCCAAACCTCGCTCGAGCCTGATGGGGAAACCTGTCGTATGCCCGTCTATCTTTGAACTTGCTCGAGGACCTTTTGTCGAGGAACCGAGGGCATTACTGTCAAGCTAAAATGTCGCTGTTGCGATAACCAGGTACGCACTCGAACAGAACGGTCTTGTTGATTATAGAAATCGAATGGCCAAACTCGCGCAGAGAGATATTATTTGCCTCAGATCGACCCAACGCCTAACGGTCCTGGGTTGTTACTCCTTGCTGAGGTGAACCAATGGCTAGCCATGGTTAACCACCAGAAATTATCGTCGCGGCCCCTAATCGTGAGGGCATCGCACCGTATAAATAGATCTCCAGATTGCCAGTCATGGTCCATCGCGCACCCCTCTCGGCATTCCATGGCCTCTATCTCTGCTGTTTCCGGGAAGAAACACCCATCCGATCTTGCTCCCGACTCTGCCGCTGAGCTTGGAAAGTCCGAAGACCGTCGACGGGCCCTCAAGGTCGGTGGCTCTGCACTGCTCGCCCTCAGCTTTCAGACACTTGGTAAGATCATGTTGCTAACACTTCTTGGCGTTACACTCATCCCGCTGGTTGGATACAGGTATAATTTATTCTGATATTGGCACGTCCCCGTTATACGTCCTGAACGGCATCTGGCCTTCGTCAGGTCCCGTTCCTAGCGAGGAGGATGTGCTGGGTGGTATTAGTGCCATCGTCTGGGCACTCACACTTCTCCCGATGCTGAAATATGTGAGCCGGAATCCTTTGCCGCAGCTTCGACCCGCTCCTTTTTACTAATCCCACCAACCCCCAGGTCGGGTTCGCCCTGTCTTTTGGCACTGGGGAAGGCGAGGGCGGAACATTTGCCCTGTTTCATGGCCTCTTTCCACCCAACTTTATCACTGATGATGAGGACCGGTCGCTCACCCACGATAGTAACTACAAGTACAAGCCCGACTCCCCTGGTTCCCCAAGTAGCTCGGTGCGTGGGCTCGGTCGGAACAGCCGGTTACGATACTGGCTTCTACCTTGGGTCCGTGCTCCAGCCATTTACCATTGTTCAATGGCTGCTAATTCTACGTTACTTTTAGACCCTATTTGGGACTGCGTTGTGTCTCGCCGACGGTGTGTTCACTCCAGCTGTGTCGGTCACCTCTGCAGTGGGGGGTATTGCGGTGGCCAAGCCTGAGGTTTCGACCAAGATTGTTCCCATTTCGATTGTAGGCACCCCCTTTCAAAGTTCTACTTTGTGGGCTCACGCTTGAACGTGATTTGTTTGTAGGCCTTTTTGATTGTCCTGTTTCTTATTCAACAATTCGGAACTGCTACAATTGGTCGTGTCTTTGCGCCAGGTCTGTCTTCATCCAGCTCACGATGATAGCATTTCTAATCGCAATATAGTGACCTTGATTTGGTTCATACTATTGGCGGCCACTGGAATTGTCAACATTGCCCAGTATCCCGCTATATTCCGCGCCTTTGATCCAAGCCGTGCTGTTCTTCGTAGGTGTTGTTCTATTCAGGCCCCCTATCTCTGTTTATACACAACCCACTGTCAGTTTTCATCCGCACCAAAAATTACGACATCTTGGCTGGAGTTCTACTCTGCGTAACGGGATGTGAAGCCCTCTTTGCTAAGTGAGCTTGGTATGCTTTCTATCTGGCTGAGTCTGACGCTAGCATCTTAGCTTGGGACAATTCAATGCCACATCCATTCGGGTGAGATAAATACATGTAGATTCATGGATCAATGCTCATTGATGTACGAATTTAGCTCTCTTTTATATTCCTGACCTACCCTGCTCTCATCCTGGCCTATCTTGGACAAGGGGCCCGTCTTATCGTCGATGGCGAAGCTGTCGTCAATAACGTGTTCTACCGAACGATCCCTGGACCTACTGGAGGCCCGTTGTACTGGATTATGTTTATTTTTGCTATCTTTGCTACGGTCAGTCTCCCTCGTTCGGTGCATTATTCTTCTAATCAGACACTTCTTCAGTTAATTGCATCCCAGGCCATGATCACAGCTGCATTTAGCTTGGTATGCATATACCTTGCAATACATATAGCTTGAACTTATCCACCCATAGACTCAACAGTTAATCAATTTGCGAAGCTTCCCGCCGTTATTGATGAAATATACATCCGATACCATTCAAGGGCAAGTGTATGTTCCCGCGGTTAATTGGGCTAGTGAGTAGCATTTCTAGCCATCACATAATTTTGTAGCTAAGTTACTCTGCGATTGACAGTTGCCATTGGCACGATCGTGGTGGTTGCTGTCTTCAAAGATCTTGCGGCATTGACAAACGCATACGGGTATGATTATTCATGTTTTCACTGAGTACCGTTATTGACCTAGTGTCTAGATTTGCCGTGTCGACCGTAATGTTTGTTACCACTTCGCTCATTGCGATACAGATCCCTTTTGTCAAACAAAAACCCATCGTTTTAGGCGTAACATTCTTCTTATTCTTCGGGTTTGTCGATGGTAAGCACTGTAGTGCGCACGTTATGAGTTTGAAATGTGTAGTAATCCAAGCGCATAGGTCTCTTTTGGGGTGCGTCCATGAAGAAGGTTCCCCATGGGGCATGGGTCCCGCTTATGATTGGTTCAATCCTGTGAGTATTGGCTGATACCTAACCTAAAATTACGCAACTAATTCAGCTCTCAGAATGCTCGTCATGTGGTTTTGGACCTGGGCCAAGGGGCTTGAAGATGACTTTGACGGTGCAAATAGGCGGAATCTACGGCATTTCATCATGCTCGACTCTATGGGCCTTGATACAAAAGTTTCCCCCGTCTGTTTTGCGGCTCAGTCTCAGTCGACCTCTGAAAACCAAGAGATCACCTTCGTAAATGACCAGTTCGCAGACGAAGGAGAGCTGGAAAACGAGAAACTTGGCTTATATTTGCTTTCCGACTCAAAGGAGAGGAGGCTCCTTCCACGTGTGGAAACGGCCGCCGTATTTCACAAGTTATCGGCTGGGAAGGGAGTTCCGCATGCTTTTTATGGTGCGCATTCCAGTTTTTTCATGCCCGCAGCGCCCTCACTCCCAGACACTTCCAGCGTTTTTGCGCCAGTGGCCGGCTCTCCCTCGGGTGGTCGTGAGTAATGCGTGGTTTGGCCTTCTAATTTGCTTACGACTTCCTACAGATCTTCCTCTCTGTTCGCGTCCTGCCTACTGCTCGGGTGGCACCAGAGGACCGATACATCGTTTCTCGAGTTCGCTCGCTTCCGGGGTTTTATGGCGTCACATATTTTAAGGGCTTCCGTGATGACTTCCAGGTTCAGATTGACGAAGTAATACAGAAGCTCTACGAGCTCGAGCGCCGTGCTACGGGCGAAGCCCACGCTGAAGAACTGCGTGCCGCCAGCAAGGTCACCACCCACATCGTCCCGAGTTACTATGTTGTCAGCCGTCCGATTCAAGCAGGGTTTTTGTCTCCATTCGTGGACTGGCTCAGGTCGGTTGGAGTTGCTTGATGATGGAGATGACATAGCGATTCTAAACATCATTTTGGGCAAAAGGGCAATGCTCGTCGAGGTGGGTTTACCGACGCATGTCGACGATGTCCTGAAACTGCCAACTGGCTCGGGTCCGCAGACGAGTAAGCAACACATCCACAAGTACCTTCGTAACACCCTAACTTCCATATACTCGGTTTTTAGGATTTATCCGTGTGGGTGTGAATGCTGTTAATCTAGTTCGGGGACCCAACCCTTCCTACTTAGCTCGCCTTTCCGCTCAGTTGATAGAGGTCTGGTCTTCCATCACTATAGTGTCCTGTGCAGTAACTTAGAGTGCGGCTAAAATTCAATATCTATGAACTACTATACACTCTTGGCGTCGTCAGACTGCGGCCTGAAGTGTTTTGATATGATGCAAGCGAAATGCGATTCAGAGGCCAGCGACACAATTTACTTGGGAAGATGCATCTAGGGGAATGTATTGTAGACGTAATGTGGATAGTACTCGGTTGTCAAGTTGGTTAGACCTCGGTGTCGGTTCGATCCAAAATCAACGGGGGGGGGGAAAATCAAGGAGTACAGGTTAATGTCAGAAAGATCTTGGGAAGGAGCGTGAATGGGAACAGCGCAGAAATGATCTATGCTAAAAACAGGGAAGGTATTGTCACAACCATGCAGATAAAACTTTGCACATCTACTCATGCGCATTCCTATACCACCTCATCATCATCCCAATGGGATTCGACTTCAGATTCATTTGCCTCATCGTAATGACGCTCGTCGTCGCCTTCATATCCCTCGAGTGACCGGTCCGGGGCTTGTATCGAAATCAGCTCATCCATTCCAGATCCAATCGTGCACGTCTTAGTCTTCAACCCCAGGAAGCCAAGGCGCAGTGATTATATGGTTGCGGAGTTGCTCGCACAGGCTCCGTACTATTGTAGGTTGCAAGGCTTGAGTATGTCCATCGCGGTAGACTGAGGGGATTGGGGGAGTTTGAGCTGAACCGTGATATTGTGAACGGGAGGGAGAGTAGTTTTGGTGTCTTGTGGGGGGAAATAAACGGTGCAAGGGTGTTTTGGCCAGCGCTTCTCAGCCTCAGCGATTAGTGCATCAAGCGAGGCGCCAGAGGTGTATGCACTGGGATCGATCGAAGTGGCTTGGTAACCAACTATATGAGGAGTTTCGTTGGTGTGGAGTCGGCAGCCCGGCCAGAAAGGGTGAATATGCGTCGGTTCTTCCGCTTGAGAGGACGAAGGCCGAGTTCGTCGGCCTCTACGGGGTATCCCAGGTCACCGGAAACTGATGTGTAAGCGTCGTATTCAGCCGGTTTGGAAGGAAGAAGGTTAATAGCCCTGGAAGCTTGTTAAACGTGGCTTTGGGGGCTGGGGGACCGCCATTGCGTCGACCTCTATACAGGAGAAGGAGGCGTAGGACTCTCAGATCGATTACCGTAGAGATCGTTGTGGGGACCGGATGCCACACGACCCCCTATCCATTGGAGGTGTCGAAGTAGGTCCGACGAAGCCCAGAAAGGAACTTCTCGGGTGAAGGGGAAAGGAATCCTGTCCGGGCGTAAGGCAATTCGTGACAACGTTGACGAGTCCCAGCCTGACCTCGTCGTCCCCAACCAAGATGCATGGCACTTGTTCTGGGATTTCACGACTTGCGCGAAAATTATCGACACGCTCCCTGTGAAACTCTCCCCCTTCAAAATCTTGCGCTTAAGACGGCAAACGAAATTATGAATGTATTCGATGTCAACGACCCGGTCAGTACGCACATATCGAGGTTGGGTGATTGTAATCTCACGCGCGTTACATTTTGACCCGAGTAGAACACGGTAGACAAGTGTCGTAAGCTTGCAGAGGTTGTTTTCGGGTCCGAATGGGCCAAGGAGGGGGAGAAGATTTACCGAGTCCGAGGAGATGGAAAAGGGAGCGGATCGTGAGCAGGTATGGGGAATTGGGCATTGTAAGTCATTCCTTTCCATCCCGATATTTACTAAGTATGTATTCGACTTCAGGCCATATTGATACCGCTTGGCTTTGGCCGTACAGCGTTACTCAACAAAAGGTTGCACGATCTTGGTCGACTCAAGTGGACTTGATGAATCGATACCCCGAGCATCACTTTACTTGCAGCTCGGCCCAACAATACAAGTGGCTCGAACAAGTACGTAATTTAGAATTATTGCATTGCATTGTCTCATACGTTCCGCTAGCTCTACCCTCCTCTCTTCGAAAAGGTAAAAGCTAAAATCAAAGCCGGGCATTTCGAGCCTATTGGTGGCGCATGGGTCGAGCATGACGGCAATATGCCTTCAGGCGAAGCTTTCATCCGACAGATGACCTTCGGTCAGCGTTATTTCCAGTCTCGATTCGGGGTCCGCTGCCGAACCGGGTGGTTGCCTGACTCTTTTGGCCTTTCTGGTTCTATTCCTCAATTGATGAGGAGTGCCGGGATGCAAAGGTTCTTTACCCAAAAACTAAGTTGGTATGTCGACCTACGCATTTACCGAGATTTAGACATTAACCCGACATGTCCGCAGGAACAATGTGTACGTCAACATAACGCAATCGCATTTGACTCAATGAGATTAAGTATCGCCCCGATCCAGCAATGTTTTCCCACACTCGACGTTTAATTGGGTTGGAATTGATGGTACACAGGTCTTATGTCATATGACACCGGTCGGTGAGTCTATTTCGCATGTGGCAACCGCGATAATTAGTTTATAACCAATCCACGCCTAGATACGTACACTGCCCAGGCTACCACTGGAGATGTCCGCAAGGCCGTCAACAATCACAAGGTCAGTTGTCCAAACGCTCCATTGTTTTAGCCGCGCAATTAACGACCATCAATTACAGAACCTGGAGTCCTCCGACATGGGCCTACTGGTATTCGGCAATGGCGATGGAGGAGGAGGGCCACTCGCCAAGATGCTTGAGAACGTAAGTCGCATCCGATCCAGCCGGATCACCGATCTCCCCGCCCAACCAACCACATAACCTGCTGGGAGCACCGCATCCCCGCACGCCATTATTCCAACCCCTATCTCTCTCAGGCTCATGCGGTTTTGAGTTATCGCCGGTTTGGAGTCACAATGTACTGATGTTCCTTGGGCTCATTCCATGATTAGTTGCGCCGGGTTCGCGCGGCAGGTAACAATTCGCGCGAACTACCCCTGGTAAATATGGGACATACCACCGAAGCCTTTTTCGATCGTTTGGAGAAGGAGAGCATTAGCGGAACTGCATTGCCGAACTGGTGAGTCGGGTTCACTTATAGTGGAAGAACTGTATCATTCATGTGAATACATCAAAGGCACGGTGAGCTGTACTTGGAGGTAAATCGCTTCAATTGTTCAAGTAATCGAGTGGCAATTAATCACATTACGTTCAGTTCCACCGGGGGACATACACCTCGCACGGCTCAATCAAAAGGGGGAACCGCAAATCGGAGATCCTTCTCCGTGACGTAGAGGTAAGCGCTCATGTGCACGAGCGAACCGAACTGATTTACACCATCGGTATTTTCCGCCCCCACCCTCTTTCGCTAGCTCGTTGCTACCCTAGCCTCACTTACGGCCGGGTACACTTATCCCAAACAACGCATAGACGAGTCATGGGAAAAGGTGTTACTTAACCAATTCCATGATGGTGCGCTATCCCGCTTTAGTTTGTCTCGTCTATCTAATCATTTCTAGTTCTCCCTGGCTCGGCCATTGGCATGGTCTACGAGGATGCTGAGAAATTATACAGCGAAGTTGCGGCGGAATGCAAGTCGATCTTGGAGGAAGCCTTCGATACTCTGCTAGCTGGCTCAACACCCATCGATCCCAACTTACCCTTTACGGTCTCGACCACAGGCAAAGTCCTCGCGATCAACACCACTCCCTTCCCGCGCCGCGAGGTGGTGCAGGTCCCACTTTCCAGTTCTGGGGGCAAGAACCTGCGCAATACTGCGGTCCAGATCTCATCTGATGGTCAAAGTGGATATGTCCTCATGGACGCTCGTGAGGGCGCCGGTGTGGCGCAACCTATCGGTCTGTTTGCGGAAGTCAAGCCAGTTTCAGGCAAGTATCGTTGGCCGAGTCTACCGATCCATCTCTGATGCCCATTTCGGGTAGTTCACCAATCGGGCTCAAGCGACTTTGTGCTTAAAAACTCCAACGTGTGTATGACTATCTCGGGCGGTCGGATCGTCAGCTTGGTTGACGTTCAGCTCGAGTATGTAACCCCGACGCAGTTTCGGATCCACGCTAATAGTCTCTTTTTTTAGTCGTGAGCTCATTCCGCCGGGCAAGACAGGAGGGTTGGTCATCTTTAGCGACCAACCTAATTATTGGGGTGCGTCTATCAATGGTTATTTGCATTCCAACAGCTTCTGACCTGGACACGACCTTCAGATGCTTGGGGTAGGGGGTTCCCGTCTTTGGCTTTGCTCACGACTTACGTCTTCAACACATTCAGATGTCGAAATTCACCACCTTGAAAAGTTTACCGAGCTGGAGTTTACGGATATCTCGATACTGGAGAATGGACCGGTTCGGGCTTCCGTCGAAGCCAAAGTCAAGTACGGCCAGTCGACGGTCATGACGACAGTGAGACAGCTTTCTATTTTGTATTTTCAATCCGCTAAACTTCCGCGTCCAGATCTCCCTCGATGCGGTTCCATGTGAGTCGAGTTGAGGCATTTACCAGGTGCGATCTGACGTTGCGCTATTTAGCCTCTTTGTCCTCCGAATCTCGGTCGTTTATCCGCTTCGATGCCGAAGTTGATTGGCATCAACGCCACGAAATCCTAAAGTGTGAGTGGGACGAGCCTTATCCAAATGGAATACATTTATTCAAATGAATTTGCCCAGTCGAAATTCCCCTGGACATTCGCAGCATGGAGGCCACCTACGAATGCCAATTCGGACACGTCTCGCGGCCAACGCACCGGAACACGACGTGGGATGCTGCCAAGTTCGAAGTAAGATTGGCCATGCATCTCATTAATTTATCTACTAACAGTCCGACTCCACCATCCAGGTATGTGGACACAAGGTACGTGACCCTTCGTATATTTGAGTACCAGTTCTTACACAATCTTCAAAGTACGCGGACTTTTCAGAATACGGATACGGAGTAGCTATCCTGTCGGAGAGCAAGTACGGCTTTGCTGTTACTGGCAACATTCTCCGCATTTCACTCCTCCGCGCGGCTACTTCCCCAGATCCCGAACAAGACCAAGGCAAACACGCATTCAGCTGGGCAGTTCTCCCGCATCAGGGACATTTCCTGCAATCAGACGTTCCCCAAGTCGCATATACTTTCAACTCTCCGCTTCACCGTAAGATTTCACCTCACTTGAGTCTACGGCACTGAACGCTGATCGGCGCTTGTACAATTTTGTCAGTACGCTACGTTCCTGACCAAGGCGAGGGCGGGTATGGCGCCGTATCAGGTCTAATTCACAAGGCTTTGTTCAACGTTGCGGGTGCTCCAAACGTGATCTTGGAGACAGTGAAACGTGGTGATGATGATTCCTTCAGCGTTAATTCCAAGGGCGAAAAAACCGTTGTTCTCCGTTTATACGAAGCTTTTGGCGGTCACGCTCGGGCATCCCTCAATGTGTAAGTTCGCCTCATCACGTCACTTACCTCGATCTAAGATTGCCTCCACAGATCAAAGAAGCTCAAGGTCTCCAAAGCCGTCATCACGAATGTTTTGGAGGACGAAATCGAAGAACTAAAGGCGGACAAGTCCGACGATCAGGTCGTGACATTCCCACTCAAGTTCCGAGGGTTCGAAGTGGTTACTGTCAAGTTGACGGTGGCACTCAATACCTCAGATCATAAATCGTATGCCTTGTTCGATCCAGGAACCGAACCCTCAACTGACACTAGTTACTCGCAGATCGCCCTCTCGCGAAGAATGGGTTGAGGTTGTGAGGCTGTGAATGGATGAGCCAACTTGTAAATGGATTGCCTCCGTTTGTTGCATGATGTTGGATCAAGGATTTTGCAAATGAATAAACATACTGATGCCAATTTCGTGATCTCATTTTAGCCCCACGATTTACCCACATGGCTAAACAAAGATAATTAATTGTTGAGACTCAGCCAAACTCGCGGCACTCGATCAGCGCCATAAGCATTAAGTACACTCACGCTATACTCTGTAACCAACATACGAAACCGTGGGAACATCCCCTCTTCCCCCGCTAGCGAAATACTGGGTCGCAGCGCAAAGTTGCATGATGTGTGTCAAACGTACCAACGTGGATTTAGCCAAGTGAGTGGCAAGGATGAAATCACGTACGCGAGCAGAGCAATGTTGGTGGGATCTTTCAGCAGTGCTGTGCGAGGGTAGGTGGCTGAACCCAAATCCGAAGGTTTAGGTTTTCCATTGGCAAAAATGCGACGAAAGTAGACTTTCAACCAACGGAGCTACCCGCCCATCTGATGATCTGGACTGTCCATGGCACATGTCAACGCTTGTACCCCAGTAATGTATAAACGCGTGGGGTACACACTAGATGTTGAGCGAGACTTTAGAGCGCAAGTCTGATCGGGGTTGTGTCGAAATAAGTGTATATGGAGAGGATCCGGAGTTTGAAATCAGCAGGCTTATCGTGCTGCAGATCTCGAGCTTGACGAAATGAGGCTTGGTAAGCGCACTCACCGGTCGTCCCCTGCGAGGAAGATTCAGGCAAAAACAAGGGTGCTTCCAAAAGATTGGCAACCGGTCTGAATGGCAAAATTCCGGGTTTGGCTTCGCTCAACGCCTAGCGACCCCCATAGTGATAAGCACGCAACTTATGGGCGCTTCGGTCATTGATGGACCGTCTTGTGTCGAGACCATAAACAGCCTAACTTGCGTCTCTGTTTGACTGATCCCTGCCAGACATAAGGATCGTACCTGAGCTTATTAGCCCTCCTTGCTTTGTTACCAGAGTCCGCTGATGTCCGCGTCCATGGGCAGGGGCCCCGATATGGTCTCCCTACTATGATCGTCCATCGCATCAGCAGCCACAACTAAACCCCAAACACATCTTCTGGTTCCATTTCGAACCAACATGGTCGACTTTACCCGCAGCTTCTTTTAAACTCAAGATTTTCTCGATACATAGGCCCCATGAGCGGTGGCGTCGCACATTTGTCTTACGACCCATCTTGTATATAAGGACTTACCCGATACCGATTGCTCTTCCCCACCTACCCCTGTCCCTGCGACTGCACCCCCCCCCCTCTGCTGCAGTCATGTCGAGACCTTCGTCATCCTTGACGCCTATCATCCCTCGGTCCCGCGCAACTCACCCTAACCTGCGTTCGTTGACCCATTTCAACCGTCGATACAAGCTCTAACCAGCCTTGCAGACATTCGTACGGCCCACGATGCCCATGTCGTCTTTGAGGCTGTGCGGCGTGGACTCCTGCCTATGATTACCCATCGCCTCAGTGCGGCCGATCGTGACCTGCTTCGTTCAGGCGAGGTGTTCTGCTGGGAGGAAGCTGATTACAAAGGTGGCCTCGAACGATGGACGGATGGCCGCAAATGGTACGTACAGAATGGCTACGCGGGTGTACGATGCTAAGCGTTGCCTGTAGGAGCCAGTCTCGGATGCGCGAGCCGTTCTTGTTCTATACCGAGAACGTCATGATGACAACGGAGGAGAAGGAGGCCAAGGCAGCTCGAAGGTAGCTCCTTTACGAATGCGACTTTGTGATCGTAGCTTAACCATGATTTAGAGCTCGCAAGCCGTCCGATCCCCGCGAGCGTAGCAAGGCTCCCCAGGTTTTCAGACGTCAAGACCGTCCCGCTAAACCTGATGGGCTTACCAAACAGGTATTGCACTCGGCTATCTCCTCGACACGTGGTATTTACCCTATCTGCAGACTTATTCGGCTTGGGTCACTCTTCCTGGCACCACAACTGCGCGCAAGTGGCATTTAACCGTGAGTGGACACGTTTTTATGCTCGGACCCAACCCTGATTTTAATTTTAGGCCTACTTTACGGGGAACGATTACCATGGCCTGCCCACTGTTGATCAAGATCCAGTTCTTTCCCAGCTTGCAGTACCCCCAAATGTCTACGTCACAGGCAAAGGTCTTACGCGGAAATCCGATAGGCGACCGACATCTCAAGACCTGGACGCTGAATCGAGACTGAGTCCCGATCTGGATCAACGTAGTTCAGTATCGTCCGACTGCGGAGTGTCCCCATTGACCCCTTCCCCCATATCGTCCTTCACCCAATATCGCAACAATGGACCATACTGGAGCAAAAGTGGCGATCCCACCGCAAGTCCCTGGTCCGCGTCTTCGACCCTGTCTTTGACCTCGAGCACTCCCCCATTACCCTCTCCTCTTCACCACCCGCCATCGTCCAACGCGGTCCCACCCTACCCGGGCTACTTTCCTCAAGGTACCCCCGCATACATTCCTCAGATCCACGCTACCCCTGCGCGAGGGCCTATACTTCCCCCTCTGGTCTCGATGGATCACAGAGATGCCGAGCGATTGAGTCCCTCGGTGCCTTTCGGCGGCACGCCACCCCAGAGTAGCTACAGTTCCCGCTCCCTGGAAGATCAACGGGCAGTCTCGGCTTTCCGCTTGCAACTCTAAGCATTGCACGCGCATTTTTTTGGACACTTTTTAACTTTTTCGTATGATTCCTTGCGTCTCGACCGGACCAGCGCTTCATTTGTAAAGTGAAGCTCGGAGCGGTTTCTCTGGTGTACAATCTCAAATATTGACATGTATTTTACAACCCATCAACTGTTTCCATGTGATATCAACATGTGTTTTCCATCATGAACACGAGGAAATGAGAACGTGAGAATAATAAAAAATTATAACGTAAGCACTCGTCACCAACGAGCTTAACTCGTTCCAGGTTCAGCCTGCCAAATTGAACCTTTGGGCTCGTCCCTGCTTGACCCATATTTATAAGGTCCTCATGTGGGGGATCTCAGGGCCACCGCAACCGGCGGCGCCGGTTTGACGGAACGCGTTCCGCGCAGACTCGATCGCTTGTGCGAAATAGAGTTGATACATGCATGCGTTCTGGGGGGAACCTCGCTGATGGCGCTTGATAAAAAATCGTACAATCGAACATCACGCGCTCTGTGCAGCAATAGAGTGCAGAACGTAAAGCAACTGAAATTACGGTCTGATGCATATGACGCTCGGCGCGCATGGCCGGGGACCCAGGAACCCCGATGAAGTAAGGTTGCGAGGCCCTTGCATCAGCGAGCCAATTTTACGGTCGGGGCCCAAGACCCGTTTTTGCCTTACCGAGGAACCGGGTTCCAGTGAGCAGATCTTGCTCGCGAACCCACCCCTCCCGATCCACGTTATAGAAGTTGCAAGCTATCACTCAAGCACAATCATCTTTCCTGGTTGGTTATCTGGAGCCCAAAGCTGAGATAAGCGCTCCGACCGTCTCGGCGTCTAGCCTTAGGTCGGGTGTTGCCGCGAGACTTGTGCCAAGCACAGTAAACTTCCAGACCATAGCATGCTGCCTTGTACGCAAGCGTCCATCATGCCTCCATTCATCACGCGCACGCCAATTTAGTAAGACTCCTTTTTGTTGTACATCCGGGAACTCTCAATCCAAGCTGAAATGCCGCGATTGAGATGACCTTGGCACCTCGCATGCGTGCGGGATCGAACCGCACCGAGGAGAATGGACACTCTCAGGCGTTTTGTTTCGCATCTTCAGACTGGTGTGTACTCCACTTGTTCCCTGTGAAAGCGCAGGTGAGCTGTAGCATAGCTACATGACAACGTCCATCAATCACCGAGTCTATTTTTCACCTTACACAATCCATCTTCTAGGGGGCTCTGGTCCAGCATCCTCTCTTTAGAGTGCCACCGTGGATTCCCATGGTCCAAGCTTCCAAGGGGCCGAATGAGGAACCTCGGTGCCATCTTCTTTGTAAATAGTCGAAGTGGGTAATTGGGGTTGAAATCCTATTTCGTTGGCTTGCATCAGAACTTGCCTACACTAGGAGGAAATGCTTGCCGTACGTAGCCTAGTTACAAATACCTGATATATTACGAGCCCCCCAAGCGCGGCGATTTTGCTATGTTCTACCAAGGATTTGCTCGTGCCCGAGGTGTATTCGGCTCCCAAAGACTGTCATTTTGGGCAAAGTCATGGTCCGTATCAGAAACCATTACTATATCAATATCCCAAGTCAGTCGCAATAGCCTAGGGAAACGCTCTACCTAATATGGTACCCTAGGCTTCGGCTTTCGGTATCTACCCATCAGCATTGAATGATGGAGAATCAACCAACAGCCACAAAGGTGACAAATCTATTTGCAAGTGGAGCCACTTGATTGCAGTCGAGGCTTTCGTTATCAGCACCTAATTTCGGTGATCCTTCCTGAATAAAGTCTGCCGCGACAGCTTGCCTCCCATTGCATTATACCGCGCATCAATGTGCGAAAGCGACGGTTTCAAATGAGCGTCTGCGTCTTCTGGGCGCTTGTCTGTTATCGAACCTCGGGTTCAATTACAGTAACTTGCTGCAGAATGGCCTAGGTTGAAAAGGCTGTAATTCGATTCAAGTTCTCAAGTCTTTCCCTGGCAGAGCTGACAAATCCAAGACCCTCTTCTTCCAGGCATTGTTTTCCAGCCGTCTTCGATTTCAGCCCGTATATGCGCTCGTCTCGTCCCAGGTTTATGTCTTGAGGCTACTTGATACCGGGGGATTTTCATGATTTCCTGGTACTATGTAGCGCATCATTTTGCTGGCTCTGGTCGGTAGCGCGCGTGGACCGGTGATCACTTGTCAGCGCACGCTCCTAGGATGTCGTTTAACTCACACCTTATGGATCACACGTGAGGTTCTGGGTTCTGGGGCCAGGGAGTGCGTCTAGGCCTAGGCAGTGGCCCCTTCCTAATTCTGACTGTAGTTCGTAGACGTAATGCGTGGCACATGTAAGATCGCTATTGATCACCGCTAGCACGGCAAGTCCGGTTTTCGGAGCCGATACATGACAACGCTGTTAAGCTGTCGGTTTTATGGACTGAAAAGTAAGTAGCGCTCTCGTCCCGCTTTCGTTAATGGTATGCGACGCCTGAGTTGGCCAGCTGGGACACTTAATCAAGACAGAGCCGCATCGCGCACGTAGGTTTGGGATGACTTTGCACACTCAAATATTTGTGATAGCACTAGAAACCCCCGAAACGTGTTCCCCACATATTCCTCAAGTTTGCCCACGGCCTTTGAGCCTGAGGCTATTGCGGGGAAAAAGCTGGGGCTTCCCGAGCTCATATCCTGAGCGAGGCAGCGACGCTCCCACGGGGTACGGTTGGCAGAGCCAGTCTCCAGACCAAGACTTGCGTATCGACGTCTTGTCCGTAAGCGGCACTGTATGGTTTGCCGAGGGCCGTCCCGTTTAGAGTAATGAAATCATTATCTGCCTATCGGGCATGTGTCAGCCAATACCCGCGAGGACTCCGCCTTTCAGCGGGGAAGGCTCGAACCCACAATTGTGATCAGGAAGTAGTCATCTGGTGCGGATTCATCTAAGGCAGGCGCGAGTGCAAAGCTCTCCCATTTGGCGTCAATCAGCGTGCGATCTGTGGGTTCATCTAGAAGGTATAGCATGTGTGATTATGCGTATCATGGGCGGCGAAACATGGCACGTACCATTGTGGAGCCCAAAACGAGCGAGCTGGGTAGCGTTTAGATAGTTGACGAATGAGACGTATGTCGCGGGTACAACCGTCTTGTCGAGTATCCCCTTTGGTGCGACCGGGGTTGTGCCGTCGAATTTTGAACCATGGATATCCGTGGCGTTGGATATGTCGAAAAGGTCCGCTTGCCTATGGTAGGAAGAAGTGTATTTTGCGGTTAGCACCGGCACTTCGCGATAAAATGGGCCTAAACAGGTAAACAAACGCACTTGTAGTCTGACTTAGCCTCGTTATCGTCGTCTCCGTGTCCATGCCCATCTCGACTGAGGATCAGGAACTGCGTAGAAGTGAGTGCGTGAACTTCGCTCTGGGGATACGTCTTTCCCTTCTTGCTCTGTGGCAGGGGGACAATCCACTCTCCTGTTTCCCAAGCAGGGCGATCCCGTGAGCAGAGATCTTTGAGGCACTGTCGGAGTACGCACCAGTCAACTGGCTACTACCCGGAGTTGAAATATCCCAGGCGAACAGACGAGTGTATCGGTTTGTAGACTTATCCCCGCCTCCATCTTGAATGGTGGCTGATTGAAGCAAGGCGAATAGAGTGTGACCATCAGGAGACACAGTAAGGCCTTCGAACCCTGGGTATCGTTCGTTAGGAGAGATCGAAGAAATCGAGGAATCGAGATGGGGGAAGGCAAGATAAATGGAGGGGAAAATTAAGACTCAGTGGATTAAAAGATTAGGGGGAGTGTACGACACGGATCGGGTAATAGACAAGCAGAAAAGGGTAAAGATCCGAACCTTGATTTGCGTCTCTCCCGAAATCCGGTGAAAGCGCACTGGTGAAATTGAGCTTGCCATTTATCGTCGGCAAGGCTGCTATTGGTGGCTGGATAACCTGCAAGAGCATCCCATTCGTGCCGAATCGATAGATGTAGGGACCGTACTCATCCGAGGTCCAAAAGCTGTTGTAAGTGACAGGGTCAATACAGAACCAATAAAAGAGTCGGCGTAGGTGATGGAGAGTTAGGATAGCATGTAAGGAGGCTGCATCCCTACCTTCCATCGACATTAAGAACCAAACCTTCTGCATCAACAGAGACCTTGGGGTTAATTGTCCTCGGAGCGGGGAGTATCGGATAAGCAGTAGAATTCGGCAGACTTGTGGTAGCGTCCGATCCGGAAGTCAGGAAGCCGGGTGCTACCGTAAGTATCAGTATTACCCAGGCAAGGATCGTAACAGTTTTCCATCGACTGACCTTTTGAATACAACAGTGTCCTGTCGTATCTTATGTTGAAGGTTTTGGCTGCGGTGTCAAAGTCCAAGTTAGGCGTTCCATAATAGGGCGAGAGAACAAAGTCGAAGCTGTGATGGCGTGCCTGCCAGTCGATTGTCTTCTCACTGAAGCGTAAAGTACGGATTGAATTAGTTAGATTGTCGGGTCCGACTCGGACGGTTGATCTGTCATCAGAAGGCACTACTGACACATTATAGCCGCGATCCGGTTGCGCAATGAGCCTGCCAACGAAAGTCCCGTTCGGCCCGGCTTTAAACGATCCCCGTTCTAGCGCAATGGCGCTCCCTAAACCTCCTAGTAACAACAATTCAGCGAAACATCGCACCAAGCTGAGTTCTGCAGACTCACCCAACGTTTCACCGTAGCTATCACGCGCCGCAGCAGGGACATACCCAAACCCAACGAGGCCTTTGTTAATAAACGTTTTGCCTCCAAGTTTTGCTGTTGTCCAGAGAGAAGGATCAGGCCCTGCCGCGAGAACACTTCCGAATAGTACTGGTAAACCAAACGCCACAGACGAGTACATCATTCTGTGGGAGGAGACTACGTTCTCAGCACGGTCAGCAAGAGCTATGTGCACGTCGGACAGAACCAGGCGAGGAGATGCAGTATAAGCGAGAGATCTTTTAAGTGCTTGGAAATTTTGGCAGAACTATGCGAATAAGCGATGGAAACCAAGACGCTTAGGTTCGACTACAGATTAGATAACAATGTTGCGCGCCATGTCTACCGAAATCCATATAACCTTTAATTGAGAAGCATTGGTACCCAGAAATAACTACCCGTAGTCCAATGGGAGTGCGGCGCGACAAACGTGGTTCGGGTGTCGAAGCCACATTGCCACGTGAGCATGAGTTAAGCGCCAACTATTTACCCGCTATAGTAATTACATCCTTTGATCTACTTTACCCCCGTTTGTTGTTCTTACAAATGTACTTTTTAAATCCGTCGTCCAGTTTATAAGTTCCAGCGGGGAGGGATTCTCTGTCAGTCACGAACCACAGCCGGACTACACACCCACCAAACCAAAATGTCAGCACACCCAACAGCCAAACCGATCATCATGGTCAGTGATTACCTTGAATCATACTCGATGTAAGTAATTGGTTTAGTTTACCTGGTTCGTGCTAATCAGATACCACAAGGATGCCTCGAACCCGGGCCGAGGCCATTGCACAGGGCACGAGCAAATGGTCTTCTTATTCTGGAACATCGAGCTCCACCAAGCAGGTAACCTGGAAGGATGCGTCATACTCTGATAATTCGATGCACCGTATCAGCATTCCCAAAAGGTTCTTCGCCACGATGGAAGTACTCAAGCGAAAGCTACGAAGATTGGAAACAGAGAAAACAGTTATGCCATTGTTTGCAACCAAACCCCAGGCTTCTCCGACTCCGACACCACCCCAGGGGATCCTCAAAGCCCCCACTCTACAATTTTCTACGCACACGCCAGGCTGGCTCGACTCGCGGCCTGAAGAACATGGCGTCCCATATACGGATAGTGACCTCGATTCAGCTTCTCCTCTTTCCAGCCCTTCGGAGGGTGACGATACGCCCACGAGTAGCGCTCTCTCGACACCCCTTGGATCCGTTGTCAGGTGTGAGGAATGGGTCATCGAATCGGATTTCGAGGAGAACGAGGACTATTTTACCCCCAAGTTACCAAGTGGCTGGAGCTCCCTTCCTTATGGTTACAAGTGGCCAACGAAGGATACAGGATTGACCATGAGCGCTTCGATGTACAACTTGGTGGGCACGACCATCGACACCACAATGGACTCCGCGGCCGGTACGGGCCCCGTGGAGATTATTGTTCTGGATACGGCGCCGGATATGGAAGCCAAAAGGCTAGATGCCAAACTTTGCCAGTCGAAGCCTCGCCAAATCAAGGACACTCTCGAGTGGGACTACAACCGCCATCCAGCCGGGCCTGACCAATCAGCCAAGCCCATTCAAACACCGGGAGAATTCCTCGACAATCTTGCCTCATCCCTGCAGTACTACCTGGTCATCTGCGGTCTAGGACTGATGGCGCTCCTTGCTCTCATGTGGTGTGCAGTACTCGTAATCACCTCAGGAGCATTGGTGATCTCGGTCTTTCCGGGCGTCGCTCTCACATATGGGCTCGTATACACGTTCACCCGAGCCAAGTACTCGCTTCGATCGATCCTCGCAACGACCATCGGGCTCGGAGGAGGGCTTGTCCTCGGGATCTGGATTGGCATTGTCCTTGTTGTGGAGTTGGTTAGGCATGGGATCGAAGCCCTATGCGTGTCATTACGGGACAATCTACCCGTCGTTGCTGGACTGTTCATGACTGAGGCCAGTATCTACGACGTATTACCAAACAGTATCAAAGTGCTTCTCGCTCTCTAGTACGCGCAAAGCCAAGTTGATCTATACTATGTAGTCCCTTCATCTGTGTGTTATTCAATGGGATTGTTTACAGCCAGCTCCGTCGTGTATGTGATTGCAAATATCTTCGGTCCCGTCGGTGTCAAAGCATGCCCGATTCCTACTCGCCAGGGACAATAGCTGTGCATTCGATTTCGACGTCAGCTCCCATTGGCAAGGCGGCAACTCCTACACAGGTTCTAGCCGGTGGCGACCCGGTAAAGAACTAGCGAAGGTAGGTTCATGCCGAATGCCGGCAAAGAGGTTCAACCCAAGCGACCAGCAGGAAAAAAAGTGTCGGGAACGGCCGTAGGAAATGCAGGGTATTTGGAAAGAAATTGAAACGCTTGAGTGATAGGAACGAAGTCCGCGACATAGCGCAAATACACAGACCTTGATGTAAGCCTCGTTCATAGCAGCGAAATCGCGCGGCATATTCGCCAGGTAAACATTTGCCTTGAGGATATGCTCCAGTCCGGATCCAGCAGCTACTAAAACCGCTGAAAGGTTTTCTAAAGCCCGGGTCTGCCAAAAGCGAATAGTGTAAGGAGTAATTTTCATGCAACGGGGGTCAGGTTGATGATCGTTGGATGAGAGCAACGAGGCGGCGTGGGTATTCCCAAAAAGGCTTACAGTTTGGGCGGCCACT
Source organism: Ceratobasidium sp. AG-K (assembly GCA_037039685.1). Lineage (NCBI taxonomy): Eukaryota > Fungi > Basidiomycota > Agaricomycetes > Cantharellales > Ceratobasidiaceae > Ceratobasidium > Ceratobasidium sp. AG-K. Next base: position 1,835,821 of record JAWNGF010000007.1, on the reverse strand, counting down.
CCTCCTGGGATAAGATTCAGTTGATGGTCACAACCGATACTCCCACTGCAGTAAACTACCCCATTTGATACGGTTGCCTGAGCTAACGGAATCAAAGTGTAAATTAGCAAACGTTTACATTGAGTTGTCAGTGGCCAGGCTCGGCCATTGCCCACAGGGCTTCATATATGGGGTCCATCCAAGTTGACAACATCACTCACAGAAGACAGGAAGTGGGGGCACGGCGTTCTCCGTATGCACGATTGTCTTCGCTCTCAAAGGGACTGCCATCACACTTTCTACGACCCGTAAGTATGTCAATATGGTTTGATCAGTCAAAATAAGATACAAACTTTTACGCTTAACCTCCGTTTTCACTAGAAGGTATGCCGGCGGTCGATCGTGATCCCCGATCGTACAGAGTCTAAAACCTTGCGCAGGGCAAGGGTATGGTTGTGAGCGAGACAGGAAGGTTGAAGCGCATATCTTGTTCCGAAACTAGTACGCGTGACTGACTAATTTCCCGTTCTGGGCATGTAATTTAACCGTCCGGGTCCTAACACTCTCTATCGACCAACGAGCATACGGTCCGGATGGGTAGCGGATGTCAAACCCGCATTTTCACCGAGGTCTGATGAGTGAACTGGAAGAAAGTGCCTCGCCATCATGACTAACATCTTCCAAATGCTTACTCAACACCATGGTAGTTCGGCAACACTTCTGGAAAGGCAGCAACCCTAGTTGTACAACAAAATGCTTGCGGGGGATATACACTCTGCCCCTGGGAAACCAGATTGAAACAAAGAACAGGCGAGAGAGATATGCTATAGCGAGATTCTAGCTCATCACGCGGCACCACCGGCTGTCGACATATTCATGTGCTTGATGTTGTGATCCTTGATTAAGCTGAGCCACATGACAAAAGTCAGCACTCAAGTTTTGATCCGTTCTCGACGGAGCATCAACTTACAAGGCAGACAATGACGCAATGACACACTGTAACCGGTCCATTCAGTCGTATATCACAGACATAGGGAATTGAACAACTTACCACGGGTACACCCACGAGGTACACGTAATTCAATGCGCGAACGTAGGCTTGAATCACCAGCTGTTGCTGATCAGCAGGAAGTGTATAGATTATGGTTACGCTTTGTCGGACGCCTTCTGCGACCTGAGCGGGCAGGTTGGGCGCAATCTCAAACAAGCTCGAGGTCAGCTTATTGGCGAATACTGCGCCCGCAACCCTGGTCATAATTCAAGTTAGAAACACAGCGGCGACGCATACACCCTTACTTACGCAATCCCGATGATACCACCCCCGAGCTGAGTAAACGTAACGAGAGACTAAACCTCGTTTATCAGCGAAATGAAGTGTAACCTGAGACTAAAAGGCGTCTACATACTGTGGCTTGCGGGATCATCTTCTCGTCATGATTATAATCCGCCTGGATCGCAATAATGACGTTTTGCAAACTGCCACCAAGACCTACTCCAAGGAGTATCTAGTTTTGGAAACCCAACCGCGTTAGCTTCCTTGCGACCGGCCGATAAGGAAGCTTGACACCTGAAATCCTGCCAACCTGGCGCTCGAGACATCGGCGCCGTTACAACCAAACAGAAGACCGGACGCGACGGCCGAAATCAGGGGGCTGCAATTCATTCCAGAACAAGTAACGGTTAATTTCGGGTGGATGAGCTTTAGGACAAGTTGCCTAACCTAAATACCAAAAAGTGCTGCACGTGCATCATCACGAGTCAGGCTTGACCTTGCGCTCAACGTAGGCAGCAACGTACCCAATACCGTCCCGTCACATTAATTACGGCACCAGACCCGGCAGCAGCTTGGTGTGGATCGTCAATTTGGGTCAAGGCGCATATACGTTGATCAGCTTACTCAAAACTGAATAAATTGTCAATTCAGCCGTGTGTATCTGCAGTCAAGTCACCAACTTACCACAAGCCAACATAAACGGCAGAATGTCGATACCAGACTAGGGGAACAAATCATTCTCATATATCATCAATCGGAAAAGCAGGCTTGCCTTGGTCGCAGAGTGGCCCTTGGTAGCTTGATACTTTGCGCCAACCCGTATTAGCATAGCTTGATGTACACATGAGAATGGAACGTACCTGCAAAGGCAAGTAATACGTCGCCAATATCATCGCCATATAGATCATGAACGCTTCAATGCATGTCCCAATCTGTGTTCGATGTCTGAACAGAGACAGCGGCAAAATGCCCTTGATGCCCTTGCGCCGTTCCCAAAGAATGAATGCGACAAACAATACTGCAAACACACAAAACAATGCAATGACTACCTTGTCCGTCCCTGGACGAGTCAAGCATTGTCAGCCTCTCGACGGGTGGATAGGAGCGATAATTGCCTAGGCGGTAGGTGGTGCGTGGTATGTGTGATAATTAATACTTACATGGTTTAGTGTTTCCTCCCCATTGCAATGGTAGTAGTAAGCAGGTGACGAATCCTGGTATATTCCGCGGAATGGCAATCAGCGATCAAATATACCTCAAGCAAGGCGGAAACCCCAGATTGAACATTTAGACGTTTGTGCATTAAGCAGAATCCGATATTGACTGCATGATCTACGCGGAGTTCTCGAGCTCCACATAATGAACCTTGAAAAGTTATGACGGAATCTAAGAACAAAGTGCGAGTGGACAGCTGTTGGGGGTACAACACCTCTATTCGAGAGGCGCCGTAACCAATCCAATTCTAGTCCTGCGTCCCGTCGTAATTCCTAGAGACGCCGCAGACTCGTGCCGACGCCACGCTATGCCAGCGGACCCAGCCACTGACGACTGGACGACAAACAGAGACACACTCACCCAAGCACAACGCAGCACCAATCCAATCCAAAGCGGCCCACTTGCGCCACACCTTGTCGTATTGGAATAAATCAGTGCGAACGGGTGGACGAGCGTCGAATAAGACAAGAATAGCACCGATCGAGATGGCTCCGAATGGCCTGTCGTGCGATGAGTAAGTGGTGGGTGGTCATAGCTAGAGGCGTACAAGTTGATGTAGAAGCACCATCTCCAGGACACGTGGTCGGTGAACGCGCCGCCTACCAGCGGACCAACAACCTAGATATGCGGGCACGGCATCAGCTCACCCAAAAATTGCGACGCGAGATTGCCTCAGGATACAATCCAGGCCCGTATCAGCAGTGACGTGAATGCGCCACAATACGCATCAGGGCTCGAGGAATATCTCCCCGTACAGAAGATGATCGCCCTGCACGGGGCGACAATTATACTGATGTGTAGGCCTGGATCGTATGCCTTGACCAGCTCGGCCGACTCACCGACGAAACCGCAAAGACTGCGCCAAACAGACCAAAAAGCAGTGGCCGGTCCTCGAGCCGGGTGACCTGAGCAATGATGGATAGGATCGATATGAAGATGCCGGCCGCGCCCGCACCTGCAACCTAGACTCGCGGGGGGGTAAGGTGCAGTGATTGACGAAACGGAAACGAGGGTTGTGTGTGTCGGATGTTCCAAAAGTAGGGATCAACCAGGGACAATCGCATATCCGAGAAAGACATGTTCGACAAATTTGTAAGTAGCCCGGGGCGAATTAGCCTGTACATCGCAGTTGAGGTGTAATAGAAAGTCAACTTACCGCTCTACCAAAAATTAGGAACTCGGCAGACCTGGACAAAATATGTTCAAGATCATGTCGCGGAGAACGGAAGCTAGACGTACGGGGCTACCGCGCAAAACAGCGAGCCGACTTCGAATATTCTACCAGGATGAAATGATGAAATGGCGTCGATCATAGGCTAAGTAATATACGCACAAGACAGCCACAACGTAGATCCATTTAGTTGGCGCGACGATCAGGAGTTGACCTGTCAAGCGTTATTAGCCGGTCACGCACGGCATGGGCGGTGTTTTTACCGTAGAGCAAGAGAAGTCCAGCCTGGGTGAGGAAATAAGCCGACACGATCCAGCTAACCTGGGCTAGGAAGGAATGTCAGTGAGGTCAAATAGGATTAGCGTATGAGACGTACAAAGTGCGTCAAAGTACGAGGCGATCTTGGGCACTAGGGTGGAGATGAGCTGAAAATGAGGGATTTAGGTGCAAGGGTGCTCACAAGCGGTAGCCTATATTGTATGTGGGGTAAGCAACGTCGAGCGTAGATCCGACTGAATTGAGGCTTTACCCACCACAATGGTCTGATCGAGGGCGACAAGCACTAGGTAGCCAATCAGCCACTATGGAAGCATAACAATTGAGGGGCCTACGAATGGACAAAAGCATGCCGCTGATCCAGGTCAGCACCTGTGCTCATCTAGAATTCAATAATGACTTACAGAAACGCCAGTGCCAACTGCGCGATATCGATTAGTGCCCCAACATCTAATAAGCTGGTAGCTTACCTTTGCCCCGGTCAAGTACCCATCTTGTGGTGCTGTTGCCTGTGCTGTTGTCTCTTGTGCCTTTTCTGGATCTTGTTTAGCGTCACGAACGGTGCGGTCGTCGGATGCCGCCTCGTTCAATACCTCAATCGACCTGGGGTCTGCCATGGAGAAGCTTAGCCTTGGCTATTGGTCGACGCGCGATAATTATACCCTACCCAAGGCGCGAGCCGCGTCGGGCCCCGGTTGGTAGCACCACTGAGAGTCTTATGTAAGCAATTCCGCATATAGCCTCGTCCCGCGGAAACGCCGAGTGACTTGGGAGTAGATCAGTAGTGAATCATCAAGGCTTCTGGCCGGAGGGCACCGTTCGAGAATCATGCATATATTCAAGTAATTCTGGATGAACTGCCCCGGCCGTCCAGCGTGGTAGCCCGGGGCCATTTTCCCGGAGTGGCAAGCCTGCCCAGGATACACGTTTGTTCGCTTTTGATTGCAGCAGGGGAATTTGGGTATCTCCAGTGGCAACCCGTAGATGCTCAATAGAGAGAGATATGGCCGAGGTCCTGCAGGCTTCGGTCAGGCACAAATGGATTGGGCTGGTTTCTCGGTATCCTGTCGTACCTTGTGCCTCATTAGTGGTACCTCAGTCTGGTGTATGCAATGATCTCATTTGTCTCGGCTGCCAGAAAGGGCGGTGTGCCGAACATGTGACCCCGCATGAATATATTCATTTGTAGTAACTAATTATGGATGGGGATGTACCATAAGTTACCGGAATTAAGAAGAAGCAAATGGGGAAGCGTCACTCGTTATAAAATCAAAATTGAAGATCTGCGCCCACAAAATATAGCGTCGAAAGGGAATCACAAGTCGATGGACGCAGGCACTGGAAGATCACCACCTTTGCAATACTCGCATCAAGGAGAAACAGGTCCAGCTCTCAGGTCCCGTACGCCCACTCGATCAGACTGACCGACCAAATGCCACGTTAATCCCCTACCCCCAGGGTTGTCCGTCGAGCTTCCAGTACGGTACCACAAATCTCGAGCAGCCCAGCCAAGGTTGCCTTTAAGTATGGTGATCGTAATTGGTGTCGAGCTCTCAGCAAGAGCGAGTTGAATATGGGTGGTCCGAATGCTTAATCGTGTTTTATAGTTCTAAGTAAATGACAAGGTCTTTGTCTCGGATAGGGGCATAATCTGATATAAATACATTATCAGCTCATTGATACGTTGATTATAACAGCGATAGGTCACATCACATAATTGCAGGAGAACAGAAACGGCTTGCGATATCAAGAGCCGGTGCGTCAGCCTGTCAAAGGCCGTGCTAGCAGAGGCGCTGTAATGAACGAGCGAATAAACAGGCCGGACGCACCTTTACCAACGCCTGGCACCAAGCAAGTACCGTTCAAGATCGTCAACACTCTCAAGTGCCTATTTTGCCCGTTGCACAACGCCAGGTTTAAGCGAAAGATGAAGAACTCGATCGAAGCCAGTGCCGAGAGCCAAAGCTGCCGCCGGCTCACCGCTCAGCCCGTGATAGAGCACCCAAGCGTTCTCTGGGAGCCCGGTCTTTTGAATGACTGGTTTTTGGTAGCTATCCAAGTGCATGATAAGCTCCCGTGGTGTGATGTATGCGCTGGGGTCCTCGCATGTCTGGCCATTACAAATTCGTTCGGTTTGAAGAAATATCCGTAGAGCTGGTGTAGTTTTGTGCAAGCTTGGACTCTAACAGCTGAGAGGGAAGGTTGAGGATCGGATACTGGTGGGTCGAGCTATTGGGTTACAAGTCAGACTATGCGCGAGTCACATTTGGACCAACTCACCGTCTTAGCTGGTGGATGTTCGGTGACCTCCGGCATCGTGTCACCTAAGACTTGCCTGGGATCCATCGACAAGAAGATACACCAGCCAGACTGAGGATCTACCCAACACTTGAGTGACGTACTCCAAATTCAAAAGACTTTACACAATTTCTTGAATCTGCCACTGTAAGCTAGCCTCTGAGTCTTGGGGAATTTCCGATGGTGGCCAAGAAATAAGGCGTGCCAAGTCACGCGCGTACCTCCAACTTGTTTCCCCTATTTTCTCTCCCTCATCCCGAGTGGGCGTTCCTTGGGATATACCGCGCATGTTACTCTCTGCAGACAACCAGATCTTGCATTCGTTCAATAAATCCAAGCCAAATCCAAGTCACGTGTCGGAGCATAAATGCACCCAATTCATGTATAAATAACGTATCCAATACAAGGAATACTTTTGTTCGCCCATACCAGACATTCATAGTCCCAGATCCCGCAACTCTCACGACTCGACGCTCCAACCAGCCCAATTAATTATCCACGACTCCACCCCCACTCTGGACCAACTTTCTCCTCGCCTCTCTCTGCTTCCCCAACACCTTGACCCACTTGCCAACCGGCGTCTCGTCAACCTTGACACCCTCCTCCCACCGCTGCACCTCTTGCCACTGCGACGGACTAAACTCCAACCCCTTCCTTCTCTCTGAAACCCACGTTGCGTGTTCCCCGACGTGCTCAACCAGCGCCTTGATCGCGTTTACGATCTTGGAGTTGACTTTGCCCGCGCGCTTGAGCGAGCGTTTAAGCGTACTCGTGATCGGGACCGCCATCTCTGGAAACGCCACGCTCCGCAAGGGCAAACTCTCAGCCAACAGTGCAACAGCCTCGGTGACGATCGTTTCGGCGAGGAGGGAAGACTTGAGGTACGCCGTCGGGGCGCGGATCGTCACGTCGAGATTGAGCGGGCGGAGCGAGGAGGAGGGTTTGGTGGTGGGTGAGAGGTTGGATGTGAGGATGGGGAGAATGTGCGCTGGGATGGGGATGTATGTTTTTGTGTGGTGGGCGAGGTGGGTTAGGGAGCGGAGGACGTGGAGGTGCAGGGGGTGGTAGCGTGTTGATGGGATCAGTCTGGATTTATTTAGCTTGTGGTTGTTCGAGGAGGGGTAATGTAAAGCTCACCCGACGGCTCCGAGTCCGATTTGCACGAGCGGGTAGATGAGCGGCTTGAGCTCGCTTTCCGGGTCTGTACACCCCCTCGCGAGAACGATCGACCAAAAGTCGACGCAGTGGACGAATTGCCAGTTGTACACTTGCTTGTACGCCTCCTACACCTCCCATCAACACTACTAGCCCCCACTCTCAACTCGGGACGAACCTTGGTCTTGACTTTCGTGCTCGCCCTGAGATGCACAGCCAACTGGCGAATATACCCAAATGCCGTAGTATACGCCGCAGCGGGATCAAGGACGTACAACTCGCTCGCGGTGTTTTTCATCAAAGTGAGCGAGGGGAGGTTGTGTTGCGTTGTCGATTTAGAAGAGCGCAGCAAGGCGAGGTACGTATTCTAGCACCAGTTAGCACTAGCCACTCGAACCGACTCGGGGACGCACCTTGTGAACCAACTCGACGACGCCCTCGTCCGAGGAAAACGCCAACCTGCGCACGGCGAGGAATGCGCTCATGCGGACATTGTCAGCTGCGCTGGACCATAGTTCCAAACACCTCTGCGCGGGGTTAGTTTAGCTTCGAGGTGCGAGGGTGGGGCCTACTTTGAGCCACGACTTGAGTGCTTTTCGACTTCCGACCAGGTACGGCGCGAGTTTACCCGTTTCGGTCAGAGCGAGTTCGATCAAGGCCGTCTGACCCTCCTCCGAGTCTTGCTTTTTGGGTTTGGGCTTGGACTTGGACTTTTTTCTTGGCTCGTCGTCCGACTCGTCGTCGTCATACTTGTCGCTTGCCACTGGGTTAGACGGCAACTGCCCAATGAGGTGAATCGCATTATGGACATAGGAGAGTAAGAGTTTCGTCAAGCTCGCCGTCTTGGCCGTCGACGCGGGGGGTTTACTACAACTCGGTTAGCCAACATCCCACCGCCCAAAACGGACGTACAATTTCCCACCAGGCAGGGTCTTGTACGGCATATGATGTGCGGCGACAATAGGCGTGTACTTGAGCGCCGTCGTGACGAGCTTGTTGAACACTGCGGGGGATGAGCGGGGAATGAGCGGGGAGGAGGGACGTACCGATCGAGTTGTCGATTCTCCAGGCTGTCTTGACGTCTTCGTCGTTCATGTAGGCTGCGGCTCGGAATGCGATGAGGAGTTTGCGCAGGGCGCGGAGGGAGTGTGTCTAACACTTAGCCAAGGCTAGGTAAATGGGTTGAGACTCACCTCGATAAGACTGCGCTGCCAGCCTTTGAGAATGTCACTGGTGAGCAGCGGCGCCTCGTCCGTGTCCATGTCATCGTCGGATGGAACGTCGACGTCGGCGTCAAAGTCGAGCAGCTCCTTGTCGTTTTCTTGGAGGTACTTGTAGAACTCGGGGTCGTTTGTTTTCAGGGCTGCCAGGTCCATTGCGTGTGCTGCGCCTTCGTCTGCAGACAGTCAGCACATGAAATAGCACAAATGAATGACTTACCATCATCAAGCGAGGCAAACGACTGGTCATCGTCGACCTCGCTCTCCTCGTCGCTCTCGTCGGCCTCGGGTTCAGGCTCGCCCTCCATAAACGCCCCACTGAGAAAGTCATCGACGGACGTAACCTTGGGCCTACACACTCAGCACCAACCTCGTAAATCAATCAGCAACTCACCCCTCATCCTCCTCCTCCTCCTCCTGCTCCTTGACCCGCCTCTTTCGCTCCTTCTCCGCCCCCCTCGCCTGTGCCTTTTGCTTCACCGCCTTGTGCTTCCGCCTCGCCGTAATCGTCCGCTTCAACTCGCCCGAAGCCGCAAACTTGCGTGTCGCCTTGGCCGCTTTCTTACCCATCGTCGTCTGCAGTCACACCAAAAATTATTTGCAAATCCGTCGATCGTGGGTATGACCTAATAAAGGGAAGTGTCACGTGAGGATCTCTGCGCGACGGATGGTCTCGGCGAGGATCCGTTCAACTTGTGTATTTTGGATTTTTGTATATAGGTATGGATAAGCTAAAGGTTGGGAGTGGTGAGTGTGAAGAATGTGGTGTGGATACGTGCTCAGAGTGTCTAGGAAAAAAACTATGCTCGGTCGCGGCGCCACTCGGTATGCACCCCCTCCTCCCCACTTTCCCACTAACGCAGCACAGAATCTGACTCGGACGACGAGTTCAACTCGGCTGCGCTATCCGCTGAAGTCCAAGCGTCGTACAAGTCCAAGAAGCGGGGTCGACAGCCTAAACTATCCTCGTCTCGTGAGTTTCACCATTACTGACTTGAGCTCTGGATTGACGCTGTGTAGCTACGAAAACGAATAGAAGGGATGTGTTGAGTGCGATGCAGGTGGATCCATTGTCTGCTATGCTTGGTATGTTTTCATTTCGTTGGGTGTGTGCGGTTGATAATGTGGGGAGGGTGCAGGATTGGTCGAGCCTCCTCTGGCCGCGCAGAGTAAACTCATTGAGAAGTGGAAGCCTGTGAAACCGGCGGCTACCCAGGGAGACGATACAGCCACAGGTACGCCCCACACCCTATTGAATTCCGGTCTGACTTGGAGCAGAGTCTGAAGAGGACGACGACGCCACGCCGAGTCAACTACCCCGTAAACGACCGTCCAAGTGCGGGCCACCTCCCTCCCCAGTCAAACGAGCCAAATCCCGTACGTCTGCATTCTCTCGTTGGCGGCGGCATTGTAACCATTCCTGCAGACACGACCGTGCTTTATACGAAACCACCAAGCGACACGGATACAGCGACCGAATCTGAAGAAGAAACATTTCCACCGAGTACAGCTTCAACCGGCGTATCCTCCGCCCCACCGCCCAGTCAACCCGTTCGTCCCCCTCCCCCCTCACCAACCCACAACTAACGCCCGTTTCAGATCGGCCCCCCAACAGACGCCAAACCACACTTCCCCCCTCCCCCAGACCAAGCACACCTCGGACCTCTAGTGCTCACCTCACCAAACGGGAACCCGGCGTTTACGGTTCAGGTACCGGCGAGTATCAATCGGCAGTTACGGGCATACCAGCGCGAGGGCGTCGAGTTTTTTCATACCCGGTGGGCCGAGGGGCGGGGTGGGTTGTTGGGCGACGACATGGGTCTGGGTGCGTCTCTGAACCGCTTGGTGCGTTGGCTTGAAGGTTAATTTGTCCTCTACATGATACCAGGCAAAACAATCCAAGTCATCTCCTTCCTCTCCGCCGCGCTCCGAAAATCGGGCACATCAAGCGACGCACACAGACGCCGGGACCGCGTGCGGGTGCTCCAGGATGAAGGACTCGCGCGAGCCGACTTGCCGCGGGCAGATAAGAAATGGCCCACCGTGTTGATCGTGTGCCCGAAAACGGTGATTGGGAATTGGGAAAAGGAGCTTCAAGTGGTGAGTTCCCATTGTCGAGTGTGAGTGGGGAACCGACGGGAGTAGTGGGGGTATTTTGAGTATGGCGTGTACGCGGGAGACAAGTCTGTCCGTGAAGACGTAGTCAAGGATTTCACCATGGGCCGGTTGGATATTGGTGAGTCGGTCGGGAAGTGTGGGTGGATGGTGCTGAAAGTGTGTAGTCTTGACCGCGTTCGACACGGCCCGAAACTACATTGACCTGCTCTCAAGTTTACCCTGGTCGATGATATTCGTAGACGAGGTGCATCGGTGCAAGAATCCGAGTTCGGGGTATGTCTGTGATTTTCGGGTCTGAGATTGGGCTTATGGTTCGTAGGACGACGATGGCGTTGAACAAGTTTGCATGTCGGGTTCGGTTTGGGTTGACTGTAAGTCCGATATTTATTCTAAATTTGGTATTTAATTTTTGGGCAGGGTACGGCGATTCAGAATGGGTACAAGGAACTCTGGACGCTCCTGGACTGGTGTTCGCCCGGGAAAGTTGGGTCACAGAGTCAGTGGAAGTTGAATATCAGTTTACCACTCGCCGAGGGCCAGGCGCACAAGGCTACACAAGCGCAGGTGTCGAGAGCTCGGGTGAGTCGCGCGTTTCAGTCGTGGACCGTATTGATGTTGGTAGTTGTTGGCGGAGCGGCTCGTACAACGGGTTTTACCGTGTTTCTTTTTGAGACGGTGCGTAGTTTGGCACGAGTTGAGAATAAATCTGAGTGTATGCTCTAGGACAAAGGCTCTCATCGCCGACCAAGTGTGTTTCAACCCACATTTATGATTCGCGCTGAGTTATGTTTAGATGCCACGCAAATTCGATCAAGTTGTATTCTGCCCGCTCGCCAAAACGCAACTCGAAGTGTATAAACGATTCTTGGATTGCCCGGATGTTCAACTCATGGTACGCAAAGACGAACCATGCGATTGTGGGAGTCAGGCAAAGTAAGCCCCCCGTTCCAGTCTGGCCCCAGCTGATTGGTCTGGACCAGACGCGGCTCGTGCTGCCACAAACACAATGCCCAAGGCGTGCCCTGGAAAGACCTTGTTTTAAAATACATGATGCTCTTTGTCGAAATCTCCAACCACGTTATCCTCATCTGTCCAGGGTTCAAAGGGGAGACGGACGAACAACGCGCGAGGCGGAGGCAATACGTCAAGATTGCGTTTCCGGGACAGACGGTTCGACAGGCTGATTTGATACATGATGATTCGCTGTGTGGCAAGTGGAAGGTGAACTATCTTGCCCACCTCGTTTAAGACGCTCATCCTTTGCTAGGTGCTATCACAACTGTTGGACACGTGGAAGACTGAAGGGAACAACAAGGTACTGATATTTTCAAAGTCCGTCAAGATCTTGGAGATGCTCGATGAACAGCTGCGGCGAAAGAGTGGGTGCCGCCAATCGCTGGGGTCTGTCGGGCTAAACCATCATAGATTTGAACTTTTGTTACATGGACGGGAGGACGAGGCAAGAAGAACGCAAGTGGCTTCGCTACCCGTCTAGCTCGTGCTGACCCCAAACTTAAACCAGGCATGCAATCGCTCGACAGGTTTAACAACGACCCGGGAGTTTTTGTCTTCTTGATATCGACTCTTGTCGGCGGAAGTAAGCGAGCCTCCCCCTAATTATCGTGCTGAGCTGATATACTGTACCTCCCGAAAGCCGGGCTAAATATGACTAGTGCAAACAAGGTCGTAATCTTCGGTAGGTCTTTCGTTGATACCGTTGGAACTCCTCGGAAATTCACAGGAACGTGGCTAGATCCCAATTGGAGTGAGTTTGGCCCTTATGCTGAAACCAACATGGAACTGATAGTAACTCGATTTAGACCCTGCACACGATCTCCAAGCGTATGTATTGTCCTTGCTGTCAATGATCGGATGACGTATTTACCTCGCGATCTGAAGAATGGATCGCGCGTACCGATTTGGGCAAAAGCGCGACGTCAATGTTTATCGGCTTTTGGGAGCGGGCGCGCTCGAAGAGCTCATATATGCTCGGCAGATTTACAAGCAACAGCAGATGCAGATGTGAGCGAGCAGATTATCGATTAGATTAAATTCAACTCTTCCCTAGTGGATATGAAGCTAGTGCCCAGACGCGATACTTTGAAGGAGTACAGGGTTCGAAAGATCATCAAGGAGAGCTTTTTGGGTTGAAGAATATATTCAGGCAAGTGTACTCGACTATCAGCTCGTAGGCTTCTATAAATATACGCAATAGACTGCATGAGACTGCCCTGGCGACCAAAATGATTGTAAGCGGGAACACTCGACCCTATACTCTAGGCCGCTAACTTTCGGCACAGATCGAAAAGGCAAACTTGGCGGAAATCAATTGGGCACTGGCCAACATGGATGCAACACCCGATGGAACCATCAAAGAGATTTCGGTGCGCATTTCATCAACCTGGCTCGTGCCAGAGCCTAATTCGCAGCATAGCCCTCGGCTGAACGGAGTTTGGCGGACTTTATGCTTGATGACAGTCCATCCGCACCAATCAAGGATGCTATTTCAGATGTACTTAATAGCGCAGGCGTAGCATATACGCACGAGCATCAAAACGTTCTCCTCGCCAGCCACGTGGAGAAGAACATTACTTCGACCGCAATTGCGGTAAGGGCCGATGCTTGCCTAACAATTTTCGGCTGACGTTCCAGCGGTAGGGGTCGAGACGCGAGATCGGAGGGGCCGTCGTTACACTAGCAAACGAAGGGGTGCCAGAAAGAAAACCTACGCCCTTGTGGCCCCCGCGGCGCAACCCTACGGCAATCTCTACGCCGGCCGAAAGGTGAGCTTTACGGCGGCTTTGGATATGCTATGGTACTAGACCCATCTTAGCATGACAAGACTGGAAGCTCGAGTCGAGGCGTTGATTGAATTGGGATTGGTCAAGGACCGGGAATCACTGGCCGCATTTGGTCGCGAATTGTAAGTATATGGGTGGGTGGTTTAGTAACATCGATCAACGAGTTCTTGACTAGCGCTCGCATGTCCGAGGCGGAACAAAGGAGAATACTGGTGCAAGCTGACCAAGTATCTGCCCGACGAAGGTTGAGTATCCATGCGGATACTACATCGTGGACATTTTAGGTTATTTATTACTTTATATTTTTGACCTCGTCATATTCTTGAACCAAAGCTTCTCTATGTATGCCGTACGTGTTATGAATTGAAAAGCGTTAAACAAATGGTTCATCGTAGATCCACCTTGTTTCATTAGGTCGGTTTGAGTGGAAGATTGTTGATCGCGAACTCACTTGGTGAAAAACCGAAGTGCCGCTTCCGGTTGGTCGTGTGGGACCATGTGGCCGGCTTCGTACACTCTCAGCCAAGTAAAGTTCCCGGCGCTTGAGCCATTGTGCGAACCCGCAGCGCGGACTTCACCAATTGGCTTGCCACTCTCGGTGGTCCACACTCTGTTGCGTAAAGATTGGAACTCGTCCTGTGAGCTGTGTGAGTATTCTTGCCTTGCGGCTAATCGAAATGCCAACCTTGTAAGGTGTGTCGAGTCGACGCATCCATTCAAACGCTCCCTTGATATTGCGCGTAAAACACAGGATATAAGTCGAGAGCGAGACGACTCACCATAAAGTTGCAAACAAAATCAGCATCGCCGGCAACGTTCAATATCCTGATTCCAGACCGGGCTAATTCCTCCGCCATAGGTGAGGCGTCATGGGCCACGTCCCCCGCTCTCATGAACGCGCGGTTAACTTCCCAACCAATTACTAGGCTCGGATGAGTCGGTTATTCAAGGAAGGAAATTCGGTGGTTACCTACACGAGTAGTTCTGGGTATTTGGCACTCCCATAGCATGTTTCACCTCTGGAAGATTAAAGTAGGTGCCAATCCATTCTAACTGCTCGTAACATAAAAGCTCCCGGGTACAATTTTTGCGTACATCGTAAACGTTGAGTCCTAAGTCCTATTATACCGTAATTCAGCACATGCAACCACTTTTTGGCATGGCTTACCTTGAAGCCCTCCTCGAAGGCAGTTAGCGCATATATCCCAGCTGGAACGCTTTGAGAGGGCTCGATGAATGAGGAAATACAAAGGCCATCAAGGACTTACCAAGTTAAGGGGGTTTGAAAGTTCTTGCACTGTTGCATCACCCTCCCCAGGATGGGAACACGGGAGCGGAGCAGAGCACAGTGATCTCCTCTATCGTCCCAAAAGGCGTAAGGACCTCGGCAGGCATACTCGGGGCTAGTTGCCGCCTGGATGGCGGACGACATCATACCATTGACGATGATGATTGAATTCAAGTTGACGTACACATGCCGAATGTTCGACAATCCTAGATTCGCCTTGTTCTGCCTGTCAATGTAGGTTGCAAAATTAGGCGCAAACTGGCCCCCGTGGCTCTCGGCGATGATATGAAAAGGTAATTTTGCATATCCCGGAAAGCGGTTGAAAAAGAGCTGCGTAAAGGCATAAAAATCCTGGGCAGCTTCCCAGGTGGATGCCACGGGAGACGAAGACGTGGTAGAGTAACCAACGCCGGCAGGTTGGTCCAGGTAGATCATCTTGAAGGCGTAGAAGGGTCGTCATATGCAAAGGCTGCGCGAACCTGGACTTTAAACACATACATTTGCAACTTCGTTCCATGAATATGGGTTGGGTGTAGTATTGTGCCCACCTGGCTGGATTGTACACGGACCGTTCTCCATGAGTAAGCCGATGCCGGACGATCCACCAGGTCCGCCTTCAGAGCAACGTCAATCTATCCAGAATATTTAATTTCTGACGCATACCGTTCATCCAAACTGCAAGCGGAGCATTTTGTTGCTTGCGACTCTCAAAAAACCTAGATCACCTTAAAATTTTGCTGCTCAAAGCGAGATATGAACCTAAACATACCAGAAGAACAGACGCTTTTCTGCAGAGATGTCCAGGTAGCCAAAGTACTTTTTCACGCTTTCATCGCAAAAGTTGTCCAGGCCTCGTATCCCCATCTGGTAGCCAGGAAAATGCGATGACTCGACGAACTCAACTATAGAGACCCCAGATATCTCGTCAAATGCAACGGTAGCTAAGTCTTAAGATTACACTGACAGGCATGATCACTAGTCCCAAGAATTTGACCTTGGGCTTGAGATTTCGCTAGCTTTTGTGCAAGTGCTTCGCCGACAGTAGTGGAGAAGACTGGACATGTCAGAAAAACAACTGACACGACGTACCGCAATGAACTTGTAAGCATTGAAACAAGAGGGGGGTTGCAACTTGATTGGAAGGAGCGGCGGTCATGAATCGATACATTTAGCGTTGGTCATCATGACTCGGGTCATGAGGCAATTTCCCATGCGTCGGCACCGTCGGCTAGTTCGGGCGAGAGTTGTTCTCCAAGTGGAGCCCATGCAAGATGGATGGGCTTGGTGCAAATCGTATTGCATTTGCTCAATTGACTGGGCTCCTTTCCCCAAGGAATTTAGAAAAAAGTGCCGTCCTAAACTGTTCCAACGGGACGGTCCGGATTCGGCCCGAACACCTGAGATCGTAGCAGGTACATGTGTAACCAGGCTGTGTTGCCTTCATCAGAAAAACAGCAAATCTATACTAGTCCATATTAGAGCCTCATTTCTATGAAGGGCTACAAAGCGCTCTATAGCCCTTCATAGAAAATGAGGCTCCAGCATAGACCTCCATAGCCCTGATAGACATGTCGCTTTTTCCTGATGACTTTCCGCAAGGGCAGTCTGTGTAAAATAGACAAGGCTTTCTAAAATTAAATATGGAATTAAACATCACTTTAATCCTGCACCAATGATGCCCTGATGACCCGTTGAATACGTCTCCGGTGCAATGTGCTGTACCCAGTACAAATTGGGTAAATGGGGGCCGTTTGGCAGTTCAAGGAGCTTGTTTTGTGTAACTATCCCATGAACTATCTTGAGAAACGAGACTACAGCGACGAGGTCGACCTGGCGTATAGCACGCTGCTCACAGGGAACGACAATCTTGTCGTACTTCGATTTATGCGGCTCACACGCCGACAGGAGACTGCTAACCGACACTTTCAGCGGCGCTGATACCCTCATTTGGTAATTGATCAAGCAGAAGTCATCTTATCAGTTTGATCTACACGGTTCTAAAGCTAAATGCGTAGTTTGGAAAATAGAAAGGGTCGACCCCCCTCTTCCAGACGAGCCATTTAGACCTTTAGAACACCCCCCGCCAGCGTCCAAATCTGCCTCCGACCGCGTTTCACACCGCGTTCCGCGGTATAATATGCATCCGACTTGGACAACCGGTCTAAATGAGCCTTTGGAGCGCTGCGTGCGTTCTAAAATCCTTACGGAAAGGCAGCCAGTAATACAAGTCTGAAATGAGCGAGTCTTGCCTATGTCTAGCATACATATACGGGTTTCTAGTGCATATAAGTAACAAATGGTCAAGCAGAGCTACCTCAGACGAAGGGCCCATCGTCCCAGCAGAAGAACTGAAGTCATTCAGAGATATAGCATCGATGCCACCGATCGCCCAGCAGACAACCGTCATAATTAACACGGATCGGCCCGTTGGGCCCAATTGACCACTCATTGCGTGGTGTTGGGAGGCACCGCGAAAGATCAGGTGGAAGCCAGAACAGCAGCTTAGAGTTATGACCTATGACCCATCCATCACCTCTTGTCGCCCAGGCATCTTCAAAAGGGGCAAATGAAACTTAGATATATCAGCTGAACAAAGGGGGGAAGTAGCCTACCGATTGCAGTCGTATTGCGGCCGACATGCCAAACCCGAATGCTCGAGTCGCGAGACCCAGATACAAGACGCAAACCATCAGGTGAGAACGCCGCTGATGTGACCAAGTCGGCATGACCATGGAGGATATCACTACAATTTCCATCTTGCATGTTCCACAAGCGTATAGTGCGGTCCCACGAGCTGGAGGCGATGTGCGTACCATCGGGTGAGACTCGGACTGCGGTGACCCAGTTAGTATGTCCCTCAAGAGGAGTGCCGATAAGAGAGCCGTTCTTCACGTCCCAGACGCGGATTGTGAAATCGTCAGAACCGGACACGATACGAGTGCCATCGGGTGAGAACGTCACTGACTCAACACCACCAGTGTGTCCGGTTAACGGATCACAGGCCGAAGAGCCAGCCTGCATATTCCAGATTCGAATGGTTTTGTCGTTGGAGCCAGAGGCGAGAAGCGTACCATCAGGCGAAAATGCAACTGAATTGACCACCCCAGTATGACCGCTGAAGACGGTGCAGACAGGTGTGTCTTGATCTACGTCCCAGACGCGTATTGTACAATCTCCGGAGCCGGAGGCAGACGCGATTTGTGTGCCATCGGGTGAGACTGCTACTGTCGGCACCACATCACTATGGCCTTCAAGTGGAGAGAGAGCAAGAGACCCGTCCGCTGCGTGCCATACTCGGACGGTGCGATCGGAGGAGCCAGAAATGATGCGAGCGCCATCGGGAGAGAACTCTACTGAGCCGATCTTGCGGGTATGACCTGTGAATGGAGGGCGAACAAGGGAGCCATCTTGGGCGCTCCACACCCGAAGGTTGCTGTCCGAAGAGCCGGAGGAAATGAGACGACCATCAGGCGAGAACGCAACCGAAAGAACTATATGCCTGTGGCCCTGTGAAGTATTATCGACGATATTTGAGTCCTGCACTTTCCAGATGCGGACGGTACGGTCAAAAGCGCCAGATACGATGCGTGTGCCGTCTGGCGAGTAGGCTACAGACGTGACTCGCCTGCTGTGCCCGTCAAATGGTGCCCCAACGAGCTCTCCGCTTTGCACCTTCCAGACCCTGACAGCCCCGTCGTGAGAGCCGGAGGCGACAGTTGTACCGTCCGGAGAAAATGTGACTGAGGTGATCCAGCTGTTATCGCCTCGGAAAGGAGCACGAATTAGCCGACTGCTCTGAACATCCCAGACACGGATAGTGCGGTCTTGGGACCCGGAGACGACACGCGAGCCATCAGGAGAGAATGCAACGGACGACACAGGTTGGGTGTGACCCTCAAGAACATTGCTAACAAAAGTTCCATCTCTCACACGCCAGATATAAACATTACAATCAGCGCTACCGGAAACGACACAATTACCGTCTGGCGAGATTGCTAACGAAGTGATAGGAGTATTATGACTCTGAAACGGAGTGCCGATGAGGCTGCAGTTCTGCACGTCCCAGACTCGTGCAGTCCCGTCGCTGGACCCAGAGGCAATATATGTATCGTCAGGTGAGAAAGCTACCGAACTGACGGTTTTGAGGTGCCCCTGGAACGGTCCACCAGCAGGAGTGCCATCTTGCACATTCCAGACGCGGACCGTACAGTCCTCGGAGCCAGAGACAATGCGGGTGCCGTCAAATGAGAATGCGACCGAGTGTATGGTACCAGTGTGGCCCTCAAATGGCCCGCCGATGGGTGTGCCATCGTAGGCGTCTCTGATAGTGAGGGTGCCATTCCTGCCTCCAATGGCAATGTAGGCGCCGTCGCGAGAGTAGGTAACCGAGTTCACAAAAAAGGCAACCCTCCAGCTTGCTATAGCTGTCTCGTACCTTCGGTCAATGCCTATGCCTCTGGGTTCTATCAGCCCGCGAGTTCGCTCCCAGTAGTGCTTGTAAACTGCACTCGAATGATGCGTAAGAGAGAGGGCTGATACGTAGATGTGAGGTGTGCTTTGGCAAATGGCATTTGCTGCAAAAGAAGCGACAAAGTTACGAGCATCCTCAGCCAGTCTCAGGAGCTTGGACGATGGGTGATTGATCTGCACGAACGTAAATCTACTGAGCGTCTAGTGGGTTCAGTCGAACACCCTAGCTCACCGTCAGCCACAGTTTCGCCCCCAGTATCGCCCGCACGCCTACACCCATCTGTCGTTTCAGATTGACTGTTTCCATCCAGAAAAGCAACTGCTTGGATAGGAATTCATCAAGTAGCTTGTACAGCCCATTCGAGTCACATGACTGGTTCAGGTGATCTCCCCAGTACCGGCACACGTAACCCAGTGTTGGCGAGATTGCTTTGTTCACACGCTCCTCCAGCTGAGGTACTTGCTCGTCGGCCTGATATGACGACTCCAGTCCACAAATGTTGAAACACAGCTGTTTCGTCATCAATCCAAAGCACTGTTGGGTAAGTAACCAGCTGTGCTGCCTCGAGTCGCAGAAGAATGCGGTCGACCGAGATGAATCGAGCATAAAGTCCGTAAACGAGGCATGTATGGTTGATATAACTTCACCTCCTTCGGGCTGGTACAACACAGCATGCAGGTGTAGTAGCATAGCCTTTGTCTTGTTCAGCTCGACCTTCGCCAGTAGCGCCAAAGTCTCGATAGTGATTGGCTCCCGAGCGCATACAACCGTCCAGAGCACGTGCCTCATTCGTTCCTTTGTGTCTCCCTCTCTCATTTTCTCGTCCGCCGTCCGCAAAATGGTCTTGTACAGCCTATCGATCTCGAGGTGCTCCCTGTTCATATCACCGGTCGAGCCACCCGACAGCATCGCTGCCACATGCTCGTCGAAGTCTCTGGTTGACTCCCCGGCTTGGATGTATCTGACCGCTGTCGCTGCATAGATGAACAGGCTGCCAGACCGATCAGCAAGCTGCGCGATTTCGGACCTTGAGAGTGATGGTAACTCTTTCTGTATGTATCGCTCGATGTCTGCTTGCACCAACGATCGTTCGATGTCGTGTAGTACCCCAATGCGCGATCCGTCGGGTCGGGTTTCGATTCTATCCCGTATGTTTGGC
This sequence comes from Ceratobasidium sp. AG-K, assembly GCA_037039685.1. NCBI lineage: Eukaryota > Fungi > Basidiomycota > Agaricomycetes > Cantharellales > Ceratobasidiaceae > Ceratobasidium > Ceratobasidium sp. AG-K. The sequence goes on along the minus strand of JAWNGF010000007.1, from coordinate 1,815,397 downwards.
GCCGGTCGGCTCGTTACAAAGAACTTGAGTGGCAGATCGCCGGCGCTCCGAAGCAGCATGTCAAGCACCGTCTCTACCCCTCTGCTCGCTGTGCACTCGTCTAGAGCATCGATCACTACCACCAGCCCTTTTGGTATCGCTGCCTTGACTTCTATCAGTGGCTTCCTCAGTAGACTCTCGAACTGAGTGGAGATCATGCGTGTACCGAGGTCTGGATTGTCCTCCAGCATCTGACAGAGGGCTGACTGGAACGGGATGGAATAGCGGGCAAGCTGGTAGGCGATGGTAGGTATGATTCGGGTCACGTCTTGACATTCCGCTGAGCTGCGAGTGCAGAAGAAGCTCGCCGCTAGCTGATTGCGCTCCTTGAGTGTCTCGGCGAACGTGCATGCGATTGTCGTCTTTCCGGTACCGGCGAGACCGTTCATCCAGTAGACATTTGGAGAGTCGGGGTCAGTCGACCAGCCATCGAGACCAGACAGAACGTTTGTGCGAGTGTTTTCAGTGCAGGTCCGGCGGTTGATCTCCATGGACAAGCTGGAGCCGTGTGCAGCGAGCATGGCTGCTTTGAGGCCTTCAAGTCGAGTGTCCTGCACAGTGTGAGAATCATGGTCCCGCATTCGATACATTTGCCCTACCACCATCTGCCTATTCGCGATGCTCCACATGCTGAGACTGGCGTCGAGCTACATGGCCGTCAGAAAATAACACTTAATATTGTTCTATTGTCACAATCACCTGTAACTGCTGGAGGAGTGCCCGGATGTTCCGATAGCACTCGATGACCGTTTCTTTGTCCTGTTCTGCCTGTAACATGCGCATTGCGCTGCCACGGTTCTCTTTGCTGCCGATGAGATTGACTTGCTGCTCAATCAGTCTATATGCGCTTCAGATACGCGTGCCCGGTGAACATTGGAAGCTTACCGAGCGGTTCTCGCTATTGACTCTGACATCCGCCTGGACTCTGATCCCATTAGGTAGTGGCTTAACGATTTACTTATCTCTCCCAGCTCCAACGCCAATGTCTCGTATTCACTTTTGTTCGCGGACGAATCCTATTCATAAAACTCGGTCAGCTTCCTCACATCCTTCAGCTCACCACATGAGCATGCTTACCACAACAGCTGTCAGACAGGACATCACTCCGCCAATCGCCGACTGGAGCGGCGGGAACAGCCCAGTGCTTTTATGCAATCCACGAAGTGTGGTGTAGAGTCCATCCCAGGCGGTCTCGCTCTTCAGTCTTGATCCAGGTCCCACATTGATTGAAGGGACTGTATTGGAGGCTACAGGTAAACCCGGTGTTTGGTGTGGTGGTACTGACAAGCGGGCAAGCGGGGGCGGGGTTCCAGACGGTGAGGATGCTGGTAGATTAGGTTCTGCGATGCTACCAGTTGCAGTTGATGGCCCTGGAAATGGGATATCAGAAGATGAAGCTGCCGAAGAGTTTGGTTTAGCGGAAGATGAAGTCGATCGGGGTGTTCCCCGCGCCTTGTCCAGTACACGAGCACAAAACCCCTTCTTGGGCTTGGGCTCTGTCATGTTGGAGGATTTGTGTGATTGCTGGTATAGTAAACTTCTTTTGGAGCGCAATCCCGGACACAACCAATGCGAACTTGGATCTGGGTAGGATAACCCGACACCCTTCCCTGGTAGCACGTGACCTACCGCCGAATTTACCTGGATCTAGGGAGTAAAATGGATCGTGGTAAACCGGGGTAAACCGCGCTATTCCCAACGGCACGAACCGGGATGGGATTATGTAATCACGGAACGAGTGCTCAAGTTTGTCGTGCATGACTCGCTGCGCGGTGCAATGCCACGGAAGGCCACGGGTACCGCGCATCATAGCTGAGAATATGACGCATGATACATACATCATCGTGACCTGTGAACCCGGTGCATAAATGCACATTTATTCGCAATATAATCTCCTTGGGATGAATCGTGCATATATTTACGCGCATTTTGCGAGTACCGAGGTCGAACATTGCAATAGATACTCCTCAGACCACTCAGATTGCTCGACCAGCTCACCCTGCCCCTTCTACCCCTGTTCAACCCCGAGCAAAGCATCGCAAGGGGTTGAATGCTATGTCCGATCTCGAAGTCTGGAGGTATGCCGACCAACACATCTTAGGTAAGTATACACGTTCTCTGGTTCTTGAGAACACTAGCTAACCGGCTTCCTGATCTTCCAAGACGCTGCTCGTCAGTCGTGGAGATCGCCCGTCTATAAGCATTACGAGCCTGCCTTGGAGCGACACTACCATTCCGGAGGCGAGCCTAACAAGCTTATTGTTACATTTCGATGCCTTTACAAGCACGACAACCACAACCCCTGTGCTCCGCGACCGCCTCCGGACTGGCGGTGGCACACTATCGCCAATTCATTCGGCCAAGTTGTGCGATCGTCAGCCTGGGATTGCAATGACCAGCCCAGCTACTTCTGCGTCCCATTACACGCCTGCAAAACATCCAGCAATCCTTGTTATGAGCTGCGCTGTTTAACCAGGTGGGCAGGTTGTCGGACCGGCAAGTCGAGTCAATAACTCGCCAACTATTGAGTCTGTGTTTAGAGAGCGTGTTGTCAGCGACCCCGATCTTACGGGAAGTGCGCGTGCCCTAACGGGCCTAGTGCCTACACGCTGGAACAGCGGTTTTGCGGCATTAAATAGCCACCTGTACTTTAAGGGACCAGTTCAATCCCTTACAGACTTGCATCGGCCACTCAAAAGTATGCCCTAGATCTGAACCAATGGGATCTCACCACAGAGCTCAATTACATTCTTGAGGTAGAGTGTACATAATGTCAACTTAGTAAGTATATGCCTATATTTATTCAATTTCCTCCTAAATATTTCAAGAGCCCACAGACTGCTTCTTGCAGGCGGAAGTTTCCCTAGTTCACAAAATGCTGCCCAAGCTACTTACCTTGCAGGTGCAATTGTATGACATCCATGACGACTTGCTTAACCAGAGCTGTCACCATGTCACATGGGTGTCAGCTAAAGCAGCACTGATTGTATTCAACAAATATATGGGTGCAATGGAGGAGTCAGACATGTATGTAACCTCGATCAGTGAGTAATTCTTCTCATCCGTGTGCTTGACCCAGATTTACTTGTGAGATTTTGCTAATGTCTGCTGCAATTACATGTCCAGACTGTAAACTCAAAGGTTTGAGGACTGTAGCTTTGAAGTTGTGTCCATTTGGTATTGAGTGGTTGCGCGTTTTTGGAAAATGTTCCTGCACTCCTTCTCTTCATTGGGGACTTGGATTAAGTCATCCAATTTTGATGTCCCTTGTTGTTTGTGTTGGTCCCTTCCTTTCCCTTTGTCTTGGGATTTAGGAGGGTTTAGCCTTTCGCCTTGAAGGGCTAGTTGCATCCATTCATGAAGTGACCTTGGGTGTTGCCTATTGTAGTTGTGCATTTCCTCCCTTATGAGTTCCTGTTTGATGGTTTGATGGAGCCCATGTCTGAAGCACACAATGCTGGCATCTTTGTTCCATTCTATGTCTTGCTGGAGTAGTTGGAAGTCTGTGATGTATTCTGCTACACTCTTGTTTTGGTAGAGTCTCTGTAGTATAGTCTCAGCTTCTAGTTGCTTAGCCAGGTGTGTCCATTGTTTGACAAAAGCTGTTTGGAGTTCCTCCCAATTGGTCAGCCATAGATGTGCATGCCTATTGTTATATGCATTCAGGGCTGGCTGCACCCAATTGGCTGGTTGCCCTTCCTTCATATTGATTAGGAAGGTGGCAATCTTCTTGAGGTCTGTGTCATAGTAGGTTTCATTGATGTGGAAGTATGCTTTCATTTGTGAGAGGAAGGTTTCTGCCACAGTTCCTCAGGTCCCATCAAAGGGTTTAGGCATTTTCTGTTTGGAGGTTGATCCTCCTCCATTGCCTCCTTGAGTTTGGATGATGATTGTGTGGTCTTGTTGCTGTACCCAACGGCCAGACTGATTTTCCATGTGGAAGGATGGAGTAGAGGGAGAGGAAGGTGGGCTTGGTGCTTGCTGGGGCCCTCTTCCATATCCTGATGGTTGGGGCAGCGGTGATGCTGGGTTTCTTGGTGGTGGAGTTATTCTGCTCTTCTCCAACCTCCTTTCATCCCTATCTTCCATTTGTTGTTTGCCCATTGCTTCTACATCAGCCCCAATTTGATTGGCTGTTGTTTCTACATTGGCAATCCATTGCCTGACAGTGAGTAGAAGTTACCTGTGAGCTTCAGCCCTTTCCTGTTCCTCCTGCAGGAGGCATAGTATAGTTGCTTCCATTGTTGCTAGTCTTGTGTTCTGTGCTGTTATGGAGGCATTGATTCCAGCTTGATGTCTACTGGAAGTCCTGTTGATTTGTTCCATTGTGTTCAGGGTGGTGATTCCCTGATTCTGGATCCTTTGAAGCATGTTCTCAACTGCCCCTATTCTTTCCAGGAAAGTGTTGACCATGTATTCTGTTCTTCTGTCAATGCATTCAGTGATCTGTAAATAGTTGGTGCTATTTTCCATTTTTGTATCCCACCTTTGTTCAAGGGATTCAATCCTTACTGTCACGACCTTTCGTTTGCCTTGTTTGTTGCCCTGTTTGGTCTCGTTCTGCTCACCTTGGCGCATTTAGTCGCTATTATGTAAGCCATGACCGCGGGACATGCTCGCCTGGCTAGCTTCACTCGTTCCTCGTTTTCCATGGACTTGTCATGCCCCCTTTGTTCTGTCCTTGCTTCTCTCGGACTCCTGCTTTCTCCCCTTTGTTGCATACTCTCTATTGTACATAGCCACAGTAGATAGTACATATACCAGCGACACAAGTCTTGCTACCACAAGACTTGTTCTCTTGTTGTTTTCCCATCACTCATCACGTGACTCACTTAGGCCTTAGTTGCTGTCCATTCAACCTTTGCCGTCACCCCAACCCCCATCCTCACTGCCTGTGGAGTCTCGGCCTCCAAGGTTCGGTAAGGGTTGTGACGCTTACTGCCATGGTGGCATTGTTCTCCATGTATTCCTGTTGTATCCTATCATAGATGGCTTGTAGGACTTCTACTTCCCTTCCCTGTGTATTGATGACTGCACTCTGTTGCCTTATGTTCTCATCTATTGAGGCTGTGGCAATTGAGCCACTGGTGCTTGTTGCAGATAGTGTTCTTGATGGGGGTACTGAGGCTGGATCTCCTTCCACATTTGCAAGGGCAGGGATTTGGCTTTCCTCACTATAGAAGGAATAGGGAGCTGGGGTAGAGCTTGTTGCATTGGAAGGATGGGACATTATTGAGAAGGTAAGGAGTGATCTCTGTACCATTACTCTGGGTTGTGAGGGTCCTGGGGTAGGGTTCCTCCACTCCCTTCTGATTTGTATTGTCTGTTGAGCCACTGGTGATGCGACTGTTGGTACCACTACTCTAAGAGGTGCTGAGGGGATTGTGATTGCCCCTGTGTTGGTGGTGCTTTCTGTGGTTGGTATTACCACTATTGTCAGAGATGCATTATCCAACCTAACTATTTTGGCCAGGTTTTTGCCAATACCTCCCAGTCCTCCTGGGACAGTTCTAGTGCTGGGAGCTCTGGATCATTGCTGTGGTCTTAGTGACTCTGTGAAGTCTGGTGAGGGCCTTGCCCTGCATGGTGGGTTTGCCCATACTTCCTGTATCCTTGCACAGAGTTCTTCCACTTCTGCTCTTGATGAGGGTCTTGAGGATACCATGATTTTCCGTGTCTGTGAGCAAGATGTGTTTCCTTGTGGCTAGTAGTGTATGTAGCTTGCTTTGCAATGTTGCAACCCCTCTTTGCTGGTTGACCAATGTCCATGTCCATTTGTGTCTTATAGGCCTGGAGCTGCCTTAGAGGCTCTGTACCCTATGCTATGTTGCTAGTGCAACCTTAGCAACCTTATGACAATGGCCTGGGGCCCACTTTGTGTTCAGATGATGGCCTAAAGGCCTATTGACTTAGTTGCACTCAAGGGGAGAGATGACAAGGCAAAGCAAGCTAGAGTAAGTCCATGCTTGCTGGCCAGTATATATTGTCAGAGGCATCCATGCCTCAAAGTGGTACAATACATATGTGGCCAATCAGGCGCCACGCTAAGTCAGCAAAACACAAAGACCTTCTAGACAGAGGTTCTAGAAGGTTGATCTTTCCAAGAGAAAGATCCAGAAGACAGTGCAGCCACATGGGCCACAGTGACATGTCATCCATACACCTCACAAAACAAGGGAGAGGGCCATATCTATGAACATTGGGCACATAAGGCACAGAGAGTTGGAGGCAGCAGTCAGCATCCATTGGTGTCATGGACAGGTCACAACAGGTCTGTGTCACAACTAAGCTTGCTGACAACTCAGAGAAGAATATAACACCCAGGCCCAAGTCCTGTGGCAAATACAATGAGTAATGGGTAAACCCTAAACCCAAAGGGAATGGAGAAAAGGTGGTTTAAGGGGTGTTGGAAGGTGGACGGTGACTAAGGCCTTAGTAACTTAGGTGTAAGCAGGGTAGAGAGCCCACTGAGTAAAAGGTATGAATGCTTGATCCTATTGAGAGGAGGTCAAGTCTTGGTTGTTTACCAGACTTGACCCCTCAGTATTTATACATGAAGTTGCATAGCCATATACAGAGAAGAACAACATTCCAGCATGTTCTAATATCAAATAGGTAATCAAATGTAATATCACATCAAAAGACAAATTGATCACATGACTAATTCTAGCATGTTCTATACAATATACCAGAAAAGGAAACTGTCTTGGAAAAAAGATGGCAAAAATAGAAAAAATATGTCATTGCACCTGAGCTCAGACATTACCCCCTCTCAAGGGTGAGGTGCACAAGGTTGTGAATGATGATATTCTGCAACAAGGTCTTTGGCATTCTCTAGGTTGGTAGGTAGTTCCCAAGTATTACTCCCATGATTGTATCCTTTCTAGTTCACAAAGTACTCAAAGCAATGATGGCTCTTGTGACAACTGTTCAGGATTTCCTCAACTTCATATTCCTCCTTGCCTTCTTCTGTGACAATAGGAGGAGTTTGCGGTGGATCACATTGATGAGGGTCAGGTTCAACCTTCCAAAGCAGGGTGGTATGGAAAACAGGATGTATGTGCAAAGTATGAGATAACTTGAGTTGATATGTATGTGTTCCTACTTTCTTTACAACTCAGTACAGTCCCAGTTTCTTATGAGTTAATTTCACCAAAGGGTGATTGGTTGATATGTTTTGGGGGCTAAGCCATACTTTATTGCCTTTGTTGATATTGTCAGGTACATGATGATTCTGATCATAAAAACACTTTTACTTTCCTGAGCTAAGGAGAGTGCTGCTTTTACTTTGTTGTATCCATCATTAAAGAACTTGGCATGGTCATCAGTATTTGGGACTTGGTAATCTGTGTCTTCACCAACAGCAAACCACAGGTTGAATCCTTGGCAGATTTGGAATGGGGATTTGCCTGTCAATGATTGAAAAGCATTGTTATACACAAACTCCAGCATGGGTAGGAGTGACACCCAGTTTGATTGATGATGATTCATGTATGCCCATATGAATATTTCCACTATCTGGTTGGCACACTCTGAGTGCCTGTTGGTTTCAGGATGATATGCAGTGGAGTAGGACACTTTAATCTCTACGCACTTGTAAAGGTGCTTTAGGAACTTGTAGTTAAACACTGAACCTCAATCAGATACCATGACTTTGGGCAACCCATGGAGTTTCCATACATAGGTGACAAATTAGTTGGCAACATCAAGGGAAGTAGCATTGGATTTTGTGGGAATATAGTGGACCATCTTAGAGAAGTGATCAACAACTGTGAGAATTGCATTAAAACCTTCTGATGCTGGTAGCCCTATAATGAGGTCATAGGATACTTCTTCCAAGGGTTGTTCTGGAACCTGTAGTGGATGCAGTAATCCTGTCAGAAGCTGGTTGGATGCTTTAGAGCGGATAGAGGTTTCACAGTGAGCTAAGTATGAATTGACTGCTTTTTTGATTGATGGCCAATAGAATGTTCTTGAGATCAGCTTCAAGATGCAAGCTTGTCCTGGATTACCTGCTGCTAGAGTGTTGTGTCTAGATTCCATCACAAGGTTCCTAACCATCTCCTCCCTTGGTACAAAGATCTTGCCTCTGCAAAGGAGCAGGCCCCCTTGTTGTTCCTAGTCTTTCACTGCTTTCCTGTTGCAAAGTTTGTCTAGGACCTCTGTTAGCCAACAGTCTTCTAGGAGTGCTTCTCAAATTAGATCATGAATTTGTTGATCTGGGGTGATAGCAGCAATGGAAAGTTCTGGTTTAATGAGAACTTGCTTCTCTACCCCCCTTCAAGTGGGACAAGATTGTAGCATCTGGAAAGGATGTCTGCTTTGCAGTGCTGAGTTCCTGGTCTATATATGATATTGTAATTATCATTGACCAAGAAGCTCATCCAGCAAATTTGCTGGCAATTTAATTGTTGAGACTTGGCAAAGTTTTCCAAATTCTTATGGTCTGTTAGCACTTGGACTGGCTTCTCCAATCCTTCCAATACATGTCTCCATTCTTCCAATGCTCAAATAATTGCTAGTAACTCCTTGTCAAAAATATCATAGTTTTGTTTGGCTGGTGGCAATGATTTGGACAGATACGCAACTGGGCAAAGTTTCCCTTCAGCATTCATTTGTGATAATATGGCTCTGGCCACAAAATCCAATGCATCACATTCAACAAAGAATTGTTCTAGTACGTCAGGTTGAACTAGTAGGGGTGCTGAAGTGAGGTACTCCTTGAGTGTATTAAAAGCACCATCTGCTGCACTCAACCATTCCCATTTTGTTTCCTTTTTGAGAAGGTTGTTCAAGGGATGTGCTACATTTGCAAAATTGGGTACAAACCATCTATAAAAGTTTACAAAACCTAGGAATTCCTGCACATTCTTAACATTATGAGGTTTGTACCAGTTCACACTGAAGTGACTTTTTCCTGGTCTACTTCAACACCTTTGTCCAACACAAACATGCCCAGATAATCAACCTTTGTGATGTGGAAGGAACACATTTTGAAGTTACAATATAGGTGCTTATCCATTAAGGGTTGCAATATCTCCTGGACTTCTGATATATGTTCCTCCATTGTATCAGAAAAGAGCAAGATGTCATCAATATATATGATGACAGAGATGCCTAGTTTGTCACAGAAAATGTTGTTCATCATGCTTTGAAAAGCTGCTGGTGCATTGGTGAGGCCAAAGGACATTATAAGCCATTCAAACATGGCAAACTGTGTTTTGAATGCCGTTTTCCACTCATTGCCTTCTGGAATGCAGATCAGGTTAAAACCTGATTTAAGATCAAGTTTGGTAAAGACCTTTTTTCCATGTAACTCCTTGATTAGGTACTGAGGGACTGGTAGTTGGGCAATGTTTTTAATGGTCATAGCATTTGCTTTGCAATAGTCCTGACATACTTGCAAAGAACTGTCCTTCATTTTAACTGCAAGACATGGGCACACCATGGATAATTTTGAAACACAGAGAAGACCTGTTTTACAAACTTTGTCAATCATATCCTTGATCAAGGCGGCCTCCCTGGGACCCATGCTGTATATAGGGCCATGAGAGGGCTTTGTGTCAGGCACAAAATCAATGGCAAGATTGTATTTGCTATGTGGGGGCAACTTTGCTGCTTCCTCCTCTGAGAAGACTTTTGCAAAGCTCTGATATGGGGCTGGGTGTTCCTGTACTGCGTTTAATTGTAAAACTCTGGGCTTGTCCAGGCAATTTTTGGAGCAATGTTCAGAGCTAAATGAGATGGTACAGCAATTCCAATCGATTTTTGGATTATGTGTTTTAAGCCATGACATCCCTAAGACTGAATAATGGTTCCCAGCATCTGCCAAATGGCATTCAATTTCCTCAATGTGGTTGGCAATCTGGATGGAGAGGCATGTATAATGTTTGACCAGTCCAGAGGCAACTTTGCACTGTCAATAACTTTTAAGGTTTTTGGTTTATCATGACTGAACTTGGGGAGAAAGTATGGTTTGACAAGGCCCTTTCCTCTGCAATTGTTGCAGATTATCATGCTTTTTCCTTTCCCCTTGAGTTCCATTGGCCCTGGGCTTCTGGGATTGGGTTTGGACACAGCCAGGGTTAGTGTATATGCCAGATGATTATCTTTTTTCAGCACTGGATAGGGCACCTTCGGCGCTTTTGCTGGTGTTCTATTTGATCATGGGGTTCAGAGCGCTTTGAATATTGTGTGATTTGCCTGTTAATGCACCCTTTTTGGCTTTCCCATCTGGTCCGACCATATAGCCTTTGTTGCCAATGTTTAATTTCTCTTGGGGGCCACATGTGGGGTTGAATGTGGCCGGGACACTCAACAACTTCTTGGCCTGTGCTTGTGGAGTGGATAATGTGTGTGTAGGTTTGATTGACTCCAAACAAAGGTCGATTTTTGATGCCTTAATGGCAAATTGATCAAAGGATGTAGTGGGTCCAAATGGTTTGAAAGCCTGCATGAGCATCATATTCTTGACTTCTGCCCTGAGACATTCATAGAAGATGTCTTGAAGAGCTTGGTCACCATAATTGAGACCAATAGTGTACTTTTGGAAGTCACAATGGTAGTCTTGAACCAAGGCTGTTTGCCTAAGTTTTGTAAGCTTGGTCCAGTTCTTTTCCTCCCAATTGATCTCACCAAAGTGACCTTGAAATTCAACCCACAATTGTGCCAAATTATGTAGCCAGGGGATGGGGTGCAACATGTCATATTCTAGGTACAATTGCACCCATGCATGGGCTTCCCCTTCCAAATACGAAATCCCTGCTTTGACTTTCCGGTCCTCTGACACATTCAGAGTGGTTCCTTGAATATAAATATTGCAATTTACTTGGAACATCAAGGATTTGCTCCTTTTGCTGCTAAGTTTGTTAGGTGTTGCCATTTTGATTTTTGGCACCTGTGCAACTTGTTGGGCTGGTCCTGGCAGAGGAGGTGGTGGGTAATGGGTTGGGCCTGGATTAGGTATTTGAGGCCACAATGCCTATTGGAAGGTGTGATCACCAGGTGGGGGTGGACGTAGACTTTGGTCAGGGTTAGCTTGGTATGCTCCCAGAACTGTTTGTATGGGATTTTGGATCAATTAAATCTGCACTGCTGCTCCCATGAGTTATTGGGAGTACTCTCAGTGTTTACCCACCAATTCTGTTGCATGATCATCATGTTCACCCCATAAAAGAGCAATGCTATCTTTCATAAACATCATCTCATTATACAATGCTACAAGGAGTCTTCCTTCCAAAGCCACAGTTGGGTGAAAGACATGGGGAGCATGGCATCATACAGATTGCCTGGCAGCATAGAGGGAAAAGTTGTAGGTGTATCACCTGACTTCCATCTGTTATCCTTGGCCATATTGTTTAACAACTTTTTTGGAGTTAAGGTTGTTGTAGAAGTATTGAGTTTGGCCATAGACAGTTAGTGTGATAATGTGTCTTTGGCGGAGTAGATAACAATGGCAAGGGTGAGAGTTGACTAAGGGTGCAATGAGGTGAGTATTGTCCCAATAAACATTCAGTGGTTCAAGCTGCTGTGCAAGTTTTTGGTGGGCTCTACCAACTTTTTGGAGGTGTCTGGGTCTATGGACCACTAGACAATGTTTAATGTTTTCACATGCACAGGATGCATCAGCACTTACTGCCAGATGTGATGCAAGCTGGAGTGGAGTGATACAGGGGGGCCCAGCAATGAATTTGTGCTTGGTGCAAATGGGCTGCTGCCCTGTACCAGAAGGCAATCCACACAAGCACCAGTGATGGGAAAACTTTGTGGATGGGGGAAGGATAGGACAAAGGGCATTGTGCACTAAGCTTTTGCATCAACAGCTAGCATTGGAAAGCTCCTATTAACTATTACAGTTCTGGCAAACATGAGAAAAAGCGGATTCTCTGCAAGTGGTTGCTTCTGCTGTCCAAAGCTGCTTGAGCCTGAGAGAGGACAACAATTGGGTTCACTGACAGTGTAGAGTGGCAAACAACTACCAGTCTATATCAAGTATACCCTGTTGTTGGTCACACTGTGCCTGTTTTCCCCTGTATGTTCTATATAAATGGAGGGAGAGCAATTGGTGCCACATGTGACAGCACTCAAAAAGACTTGACCTAGTGTCACGACTAAGCTTGCTGATGGCTAAGAAAAGAATATAGCACCTGGGCCCAAGTCCTGTGGCAAATATGATAAGTAAAGGGTAAACCCTAAACCCAGAGGGAATGGAGATAAGGTGGTTTAATGGGTGTTGGAAGGTGGACGGTGACTAAGGCCTTAGTAACTTAGGTGTAAGCGGGATTGAGAGCCTGCTGAGTGAAAAGTATGAATGCTTGATCCTATTGGCAGGGGGTCAAGTCTTGGTTGTTTACTGGACTTGACCCCTCAGTATATATACATGAAGTGGCACAGCCATATACAGAGAAGAACAACATTCCAGAACATTCTAATATCAAATAGGTAATCAAATGTAATATCACATCAAAAGACAAATTGATCACATGGCTAATTCTAGAACATTCTATACAATATACCAGAAAAGGAAACTGTCTCGGAAAAATGATAGAAAAAATAGAAAAAATATGACATTGCACCTGAGCTCAGGACAGTCTGGATGTAGTTGTGGTGCAATAGAACTGCATATGTAATACTCCTGAAGGGAATCTGAATGGAGTCCTTCAGAGGAATCAAGTGTTCAGGAAAAAAGTCAGTTTGTGGGGTAGTCATATACCTAAGGGCTTCATAAAGTTGGTTAGCAGCAACCATGTCAGCAATCAAGGATGGCTCAGCCATTGCCTTGATAATATTGCCTTCAGAGGGATAAGCAGTCATTAAATAGGGAGTCTTGGGGATGTTTGGGTTGGCATAGCCAGAGCCTGGCATAGGCATAGGTTCATTAGACATAATGTGTAAGGTCTTCTCAATGTCCAGTTTGGGAATGCTTGAAGCAATGCTCCAGGCAATGCTCACTGCACAAGGACTGACAGTCTTGTTGCCATGAGTCCCAGCAGATGTGGGCATAGGGTTGAATTGGGAAGTTTCTGTGTTGTCCTTTGGAATGGGTCCAGTGTCAACCACCACCTGTGGAAGTGACAACACTCAGGAAGGTGGCCAATTATCACCAGGGGGTTCTATGGGCAGCACAAAGGTGGGATATGAGGTGGGTTTGAATTTGCAATAGCAGACATTGAGGTACTGTGATGGTGGTTGTTGTGGCATGTGATGATTCTGTGCCAACCACTTTGGGCTCACAACTGTGGTATCTACTGTGCAACTTCCCAGTCCTACCATTTTACTCCCTACTTGAATCATTAGTTCCTTGTAATTGCCAAATTTAGGTTTTGGTGCTCCAACTGTCTTGCCCACACATACCTGTGGCCACCAAGTCCCAGAGGTGTCGTGAGCCAGCTCACTCCATCGGACTTGCCTGTTGCCTCGCCCTCCTGTTTCCTTCTTCTGTGTTGTGTTTCTGTTTCCGCTTGGCGCGTTGGCACCTTCTTGTGGTTATTCTGTTACATTGTGTAACGCGGCTGTGCTTTGTACGAGTCATGTCTGTTCATACAGCATGACTCACTTGGACACTCCTGACTGGTTGACTGCTGTGACTCATGTGGCTGCGCCTTGTATGACTCGGCCACTTCTTGAATATATATAGAGGACCAACAAGCCTGGTAACCCCAGCTTGTTTTGTCTCGTCAAAACATCCCCTTCAAGTGACACTTAGAACCACCCCTACCCTCAAGAGCCTACAGACGCTTAAGTGCGTTGCGGTTCAAGAGGTCACTTAGGTCTTAGTGCCGTCCACTCTCCATCGCGGCTTGTCTCATAGCCACCAAGAAGAAGCTTACGACATTACAAAACAAGCTTAACAACATACAAATATGTCTATTCAAGAGGACGGAGGGTCACGCCCCTCATCCACCATATCAGCAAGAAGAGGACCCAGTCGGGCAGCAAGGCCCACAGGATCACTAAACAAACAAGATATCGCACAAGCTCAAGCGGGAGGACCTGTCCGATCACGTTCCCAAAGTCAAACATCAATGCCGGGAGCTTTCGGTAGTACCGACATGACAATAGTACAAGAAGAAGATCCCACTATCACGGGTAGAGAACCAGGGGATCTTACAAATGACCCCACTCCAGCTGTAATCCGCATCCCAACTGGAAGTCCAGGGCCATCACGCCCATTGTGGCCACTAGGATCTAGGAGACAGTTCTTCTCTCCCCAACCCAAAGCTCATGGGGGCGTGTCGCTTGTTCCCATTAGACCTCCTCCTACACCACATATTCCCAACGTTCCCACAATCCCTCAAATCGGAGGAACCATCACCAATGTAGGAGCAATTCCAATAGCCTCTCAACCAGTTACACCAGTGATTCCGGCACCACCCTATATCCCACAAGGTTACTCCGGGCAATCGGCCCAGGTACAACAAAGGACCGCTGGTCCAGGAAGCTCAAGTTCCAGCTCCAGCAACAATACTGTAATTAGCAATCTAGACGATTTAAACGACCTCCTGGAAGGAAGACACAACGCTACCATTAGGGTCATAGATGGAATGAGGGTCGCTATGGACCGGAGGCTTAGTGGCCTAGAACAAGCCACACAAATCCTCGCAAACAACCAGCAAATCTTTAACGACTCCATTAACAACCTACAAGGCACCCTGACGGACATCCTAACTGCGGCAAGAAACGGTGAACACAACTCCTTCCTAGTAGGTCAAGACGTAACCCGTCTTCGAAATGAGGTTACCAACACCCAAGGACTAGTGAACAATGTGCGTGAAGAACTCAACACCACCAGGCAAGGACAACTCGAATGGAACGAGGCAGTAACACGAGGACTAGAATCCTTACGACAGGAAGGAACCTCCTTCACTACCAAAATCACGGAAGTTCAAGAAACCATCAACAATATGCGAGAAGAGATGGACGAAGCATCCTTGCACGGGATCCCTTCCAGGCGATCAAATTCTCCACCACATCCAGATGCAGAATCTACCAGGATCGATGAATTAGAGTTAAGGATTCAACGACTAACTGAGAACCCAAACATCGGTAGCAGTCCACGTCGTCCAAAAGTAACTCGCCCAGAAGCCTTTGACGGAAAGAAAGGAGAAGGTGCCGAAATGTTCATCACACAAATGGAGAGCTACTTCGTACGCCTGGGGGATCAATACAATTCCGACGAAGAAAGAATCCGCGAAGCTCTAGCAAACTTCAAATCCGAAAACAAAGCCGCCACTCACTGGGCACAAGTACTCTTATACTCGCTAAATCAAGGAGGAAACAACCAAAATCTGGCCACATGGGAAAGTTTCAAAGCACACTTCATGGAACAGTTCAGCGATCCCAACAAAAAGGCTAAAGCCGAATCGGACATCCGAAAATGCAAACAGACCAACTCGGTAGCAAACTATGCCTCGGAATTCCGATACCTTCTGATAGACGTAAACTGGGGACAAGAAGCACTAATCAACCAATTCAAGGAAGGATTGAAGTCCGAGGTCAAGACAGAACTAGCTCGTTTCGAGCTAACCCTGATCAACGAAGATGGAACAGAACGAGAACTCTCCCTTGACCGGTGGATCTCAATCGCAATTTCCATCGACCAGAAATTACAGCAAATCAAGACCTCTACAGGAAAGAAGACAACGCAACCGACCACTAGCGGACAATCCTATACAAAGCGGCTGCCCGACGAAGTTTACAAAGCAAGGATAGCAACCAACCACTGCCTGAAGTGCGGACAGGAAGGACACCGTTCATTCAAATGCCCGTCCAAGGAATGGATAACGACGGAACCTAGCGTCAAAGGAAGGGAGGCAACAATTACGGAAGACTCGGGAAAAGAAGGGGTCTCCCTCTAACTGTGTGTGGAGAGACCAAGAAACCGGCAACGGAAGCAATGTACTTTAGAGTGACAAATGAATCTACCATTGTTTACGCAAACGTTGCCGGAATCACAGAACCTATACCAACCCTCATCGATTCTGGAGCATCAAGGAACTTCCTGGACATTTTGTGGGCTCGATCCAACAACATTCCACTCATAGAACTCTCCACTCCTAGAAGAGTAATTGGAATCCAGGGGAAAGAACTCTCTCACCAAATACGTTTCAAAGCAAAGCTGGAACTAGAAGTAGAGGGAAGAACTTTCAAACAAGTCTTCTTCGCGATGCCTACTGGAGAAACTAAACTTATCCTTGGACTAGAATGGTTAGAAGAATCAAACCCTGTCATCGATTGGAAGACAAAGCACATATCATGGCGAACAGAAGCCATTCAAGCAAGGACGGCCTCAATAGACGACCTGCCCGAAGAATTCAAGGAATTTGCCGACGTCTTCAGCAAAGAAAAATTCAAGAGAATCCCTGATCATCGCCCATACGACTGCGCCATCGACTTCAAGGAAGGAGCTGAACTTCCAAAACCAGCCAGACCTATCCCACTCTCTCCGGCAGAGTCAATTGCTCTGAGAGAATACTTGGATGAAGAAATCGCAGCGGGAAAAAACCGTCCAAGCAAATCACCCATTGCATCACCTTGCTTCTTTGTCAAAAAACCAATCGACCCCAAGAATCCAGGGGCAGTTCGCCAACTACGACTTGTTCAAGATCTCAGAGGAGTAAACACCATTACGAAGGACAACAGATTCCCAATGCCCCTGATGGAAGACCTCTTGGATAAAATCAAGGACGCAAAAATTTTCTCCAAAATCGATTTGCGCATGGGATTCAACAATATCAGAATCAGGGAAGGAGACGAATGGAAGACAGCTTTCAGAACAAAAGAAGGACTATTCGAATACGTCGTCATGCCGTTTGGACTGAAAAACGCGCCCGCCATATTCCAAAGATATATGAACCACATCTTCCATGATCTTATCGACGTATGTGTCATAGTATATATCGACGACATCCTAGTCTTCTCTAAGAACAGAAGTCAACATACTGTGGATGTCAGGAAGGTGCTAAAAATCTTGCTGGAAGAAAATCTATTCGCAAAGCTTCCAAAATGCGAATTCTTTGTCACCAAATTGACATATACTGGACTTGGAATCAGCGATTCAGGCATCTCTATGGAGGAAGAAAAAGTCAAGGCAATAAAGGAATGGAAGGAACCAAGAACGGTCAAACAAGTTCAGGCGTTCCTAGGATTCGCAAATTTCTACAGAAGATTCGTTCCAAATTTCAGCCGTTTAGCAAAGCCCCTGACAACCTTAACAAGAAAGGAGAACAAATGGGAATGGGGAAACGATCAACAGAAAGCTTTTGAGGCTCTAAAAACAGAAATCAGCAAAGAGCCTACTCTATGCCATCCAAACCCCGACAAACCCTTTTTTTTGGAAACGGATGCAAGTGGAGTAGCAATGGGAGCAATCTTGTCGCAAAGACAAGACGATGGCTACTTACACCCTATTGCTTTTCTTTCAAAGTCTTTCAACAAAGCTCAACTCAACTATGACGTCCACGATAAAGAACTTATGGCTATCATAGAATCTTTAACACATTGGAGGCTATACCTTGAAGGAACAAGGGACCCTATCACTATCTACACCGATCATAGAAACCTACAATTCTGGAAGGAAGCAAGAACGTTCAACCGTCGACACGCAAGATGGCACCAATTGCTTGCTTCCTATAACTTTGACATCATCTATCGCCCTGGAATCCTGTCATCAAAACCGGACCTGTTGTCAAGACGATCAGACCATGAAGACATCCCGACGCCTGAACAAGTTATGATATCTGTCGAAAGATTCAAGGGATTTATGGGACAGGTAGACACAGACATCATAGAAACTATCAAGGAAGCGCAAGAAACAGATGAAGGATTGGCACAAATCAAAGAAATCTGCACATCAAGGGAAACTTTACCAAAAACCCTACAACACAGCGCAAAAGATTATGATTTCAAGGAGGGACTATTATGGTTCAAAGGAAGGATCTACGTACCAGAGGATAAGGAATCCAGACTGGCCATCATGCGTATGCATCACGACTCAAAGATCGCAGGACATCAAGGACAAGCTAGAACACTGGAACTAATATCAAGAAGGTACTTCTGGCCAGGGATGAAGCAAAGCATAAACAGATACGTGGAGTCCTGCGAGACCTGCCAGCAGACAAAGGGATCAAAGTCAATAGTCCCGATCAAACCTCTGGAGATTCCAAAGGGACCGTGGGAAGACTCAGCGTTCGACTTCGTGGTAAAGTTACCAAAATCCAGAGGATCAGACAGCATCTTAGTAGTGGTGGATCGATTTTCGAGAATGGCGCATTTCATACCCTGCAAAGAATCTCACACGGCAAGCGACCTTGCAAATCTTTTTATCACAAATGTTTGGAAACTGCACGGTTTTCCAAAGAGCACGATCTCAGACCGAGGGACTACTTTCAACTCCAAACTTATGAAAGCCGTTTACGAGAAAATTGGAACTAGCCCAGGGTTCAGCACTGCCTACCACCCCCAAACGGATGGAATAACGGAGAGAATCAATCAATGGATGGAAGGCTGGCTACGATCGTTCGTCAACTACCGGCAGGATGATTGGGCGGACTTGTTACCAATTGCGGAATTCAGCTATAATCTACAGAAGCACCGCGTAACGGGTAGTTCCCCCTTCGAAATTGTCTACAGAAGGGAACCACTGTGGAACATCTCAACAGTAGAATCAGAGGTTCCAGAAGCAGACAACATCACAGGAAAATGGCGTAAAATCCACAACGAAGCAATTGCATCAATGGAAACCCAAAGGCTCCCAGAAGAAGTGCCAAAGAACGTGTACCAAGAAGGAGATCTAGTGTGGCTGCTGGGAAAGAACATTCAAACAAAAAGACCATCAAAGAAACTAGACAACAAAAAGCACGGGCCATTTGTCGTGAAGCAACAGATAGGGTCACACGCTTATGTGTCGTGAGCTAGCTCACTCCATCGGACTCGCCCGTTGTCTCGCCCGCCTGTCCTCTTCTTTGTGTTGTGTTTCCGTTTCTGTTTGCCGCGTTGCCACCTTCTTGTGGTTATATGTTACATTGTGTAACGCGGCTGTGCCTTGCACGAGTCATGTCTGTTCATACAGCATGACTCACATGGACACTCCTGACTGGCTGTTATGTATGACTCATGTGGCTGCGCCTTGTATGACTCGGCCACTTTCTGAATATATATAGAGGACCAACAAGCCTGGTAACCCCAGCTTGTTTTGTCTCGTCAAAACATCCCCTTTGAGTGACACTTAGAACCACCCCTACCCTCAAGAGCCTACAGACGCTTAAGTGTGTTGCGGTTCAAGAGGTCACTTAGGTCTTAGTGCCGTCCACTCTCCATCGCGGCTTGTCTCTTAGCCAACAACAAGAAGCTTACGACATTACAAAACAAGCTTAACAAACATACAAATATGTCTATTCAAGAGGACGGAGGGTCACGCCCCTCATCCACCATATCAGCAAGAAGAGGACCCAGTCGGGCAGCAAGGCCCACAGGATCACTAAACAAACAAGATATCGCACAAGCTCAAGCGGGAGGACCAGTCCGATCACGTTCCCAAAGTCAAACATCAATGCCGGGAGCTTTCGGCAGTACCGACATGACAATGGTACAAGAAGAAGAACCCACTATCACGGGTAGAGAACCAGGGGATCTTACAAATGACCCCACTCCAGCTGTAATCCGCATCTCAACTGGAAGTCCAGGGCCATCACGCCCATTGTGGCCACTAGGATCTAGGAGACAGTTCTTCTCTCCCCAACCCGAAGCTCATGGGGGCGTGTCGCTTGTTCCCATTAGACCTCCTCCTACACCACATATTCCCAACGTTCCCACAATCCCTCAAATCGGAGGAACCATCACCAATGTAGGAGCAATTCCAATAGCCTCTCAACCGGTTACACCAGTGATTCCGGCACCACCCTATATCCCACAAGGTTACTCCGGGCAATCGGCCCAGGTACAACAAAGGACCGCTGGTCCAGGAAGCTCAAGTTCCAGCTCCAGCAACAATACTGTAATTAGCAATCTAGACGATTTAAACGACCTCCTGGAAGGAAGACACAACGCTACCATTAGGGTCATAGATGGAATGAGGGTCGCTATGGACCGGAGGCTTAGTGGCCTAGAACAAGCCACACAAATCCTCGCAAACAACCAGCAAATCTTTAACGACTCCATTAACAACCTACAAGGCACCCTGACGGACATCCTAACTGCGGCAAGAAACGGTGAACACAATTCCTTCCTAGTCGGTCAAGACGTAACCCGTCTTTGAAATGAGGTTACCAACACCCAAGGACTAGTGAACAATGTACGTGAAGAACTCAACACCACCAGGCAAGGACAACTCGAGTGGAACGAGGCAGTAACACAAGGACTAGAATCCTTACGACAGGATGGAGCCTCCTTCACTACCAAAATCATGGAAGTTCAAGAAACCATCAACAATATGCAAGAAGAGATGGACGAAGCATCCCTGCATGGGATCCCTTCCAGGCGATCAAATTCTCCACCACATCCAGATGCAGAATCTACCAGGATCGATGAATTAGAGTTAAGGATTCAACGACTAACTGAAAACCCAAACATCGGTAGCAGTTCACGTCGTCCCAAGGTAACTTGCCCAGAAGCCTTCGACGGAAAGAAAGGAGAAGGTGCCGAAATGTTCATCACACAAATGGAGAGCTACTTTGTACGTCTAGGCGATCAATACACTTCCAGCGAAGAAAGAATCCGCGAAGCTCTAGCAAACTTCAAATCAGAGAACAAAGCCGCCACTCACTGGGCACAAGTACTCTTACGATCGCTTAACCAAGGAGGAATCAACCAAAATCTCGCCTCATGGGAAAGCTTCAAGGCACACTTCATGGAACAGTTCAGCGACCCTAACAAAAAGGCCAAAGCCGAATCGGACATTCGTAAATGCAAACAAAACAACTCTGTAGCAAATTATGCTTCAGAATTCCGATATCTTCTGGTAGACGTAAACTGGGGACAGGAAGCTCTGATCAACCAATTCAAGGAAGGGTTGAAGTCAGAAGTCAAGACCGAACTAGCTCACTTCAAACTGACCCTGATCAATGAAGATGGGACAGAACAAGAACTTTCCCTTGACCGGTGGATCTCAATCGCAATCTCTATTGACCAGAAATTGCAACAAATCAAGACCTCGACAGGGAAGAAGGCGGCCCAACCAACCACTAGCGGACAATCCTCTACAAAGCGGCTGCCTGACAAAGTATACAAAGCAAGGATAGCAACCAACCGCTGCCTGAAGTGCGGACAGGAAGGACACCGCTCATTCAAGTGCCCGTCCAAGGAATGGATAACGACGGAACCTGGCATTAAAGGAAGGGAGGCAACCATCGTAGAAGACTCGGGAAAAGAAGGGGTCTCCCTCTAACTGTGTGTGGAGAGACCAAAAAACCGGCAACGGAAACAATGTACTTTAGAGCAACAAATGAGTCAACCATTGTTTACGCAAACGTTGCCGGAATCACAGAACCTATCCCAACCCTCATCGATTCTGGAGCATCAAAAAACTTCTTGGACATCTCTTGGGCACGATCCAACAACATCCCACTCATGGAACTTTCCACTCCGAGAAAAGTAATCGGTATCCAGGGAAAAGAACTCTCTCACCAGATACGCTTCAAAGCTAAGCTGGAACTAGACGTGGAAGGAAGAACCTTTAAACAAGTCTTCTTTGCTATGCCTACTGGAGAAACTAAACTTATCCTAGGACTAGAATGGTTAGAAGAAGCAAATCCGGTCATCGATTGGAAAACGAAGCACGTATCATGGCGGCCAGAACCCATCCAAGCAAGAACAGCCTCAATAGACGACCTACCCGAAGAATTCAAGGAATTTGCCGATGTTTTCAGTGAAGAGAAATTCAAAAGGATCCCAGATCATCGACCTTACGACTGCGCCATAGATTTCAAGGAAGGAGCTGAACTTCCAAAGCCGGCCAGGCCAATCCCACTCTCTCCAGCTGAATCAATTGCACTAAGAGAATACCTGGATGAAGAAATCGCAGCGGGAAAGATCCGACCAAGCAAATCACCCATTGCATCACCTTGTTTCTTTGTTAAAAAACCCATCGATCCAAAAAATCCAGGAGCAATTCGCCAGCTACAACTTGTTCAAGACCTCAGAGGAGTAAATGCCATTACAAAGGACGATAGATTCCCAATGCCCCTAATGGAAGACCTGCTGGATAATATCAAGGACGCGAAAATTTTCTCCAAGATTGATCTACGCATGGGTTTCAACAATATAAGAATCAGGGAAGGCGACGAATGGAAGACAGCTTTCAGAACAAAAGAAGGACTCTTCGAATACGTCGTCATGCCTTTTGGACTAAAGAACGCGCCCGCCATCTTCCAAAGATATATGAATCACATTTTCCATGATCTTATCGACGTATGTGTCATTGTATACATTGACGACATCCTGGTCTTCTCCAAGGACAGAAGCCAACATACCGTGGATGTCAGAAAAGTACTAAAAATCTTACTGGAAGAAAATCTTTTCGCAAAGCTTCCAAAATGCGAATTCTTTGTCACCAAATTAACGTATACCGGACTTGGAATCAGCGATTTGGGCATCTCAATGGAGGAAGAAAAGGTCAAAGCAATAAAGGAATGGAAGGAACCAAGAACAGTCAAGCAAGTCCAAGCCTTCCTAGGGTTCGCAAATTTCTACCAAAGATTTGTACCGAATTTCAGCTGATTAGCAAAACCCCTGACAGCCTTAACAAGAAAGGAGAACAAATGGGAATGGGGAAACGATCAGAAGGAAGCATTTGAAGCCTTAAAAGCGGAAATCAGCAAGGAACCGACTCTACGCCATCCAAACCCTGATAAACCCTTCTTCTTGGAAACAGACGCAAGTGGAGTAGCAATGGGAGCAATCCTGTCACAAAGGCAGGATGATGGCTACCTACACCCTATTGCTTTTCTTTCAAAATCTTTCAACGAGGCTCAGCTCAACTACGACGTCCACGATAAGGAACTTATGGCAATCATAGAATCCTTAACTCATTGGAGACTTTACCTAGAGGGAACAAAGGACCCTATCACCATCTACACCAATCATAGGAATCTACAGTTCTGGAAGGAAGCAAGAACTTTCAACCGTCGACATGCAAGATGGCATCAGTTGCTTGCTTCCTATAACTTTGATATCATATATCGCCCTGGAATCCTGTCATCTAAACCGGACCTATTGTCTAGGCGATCTGACCATGAAGACACCCCCACGCCTGAACAAGTAATGATATCCGTCGAAAGGTTCAAAGGATTTATGGGACAAGTAGACACGAACATCATAGAGACTATCAAGGAGGCTCAGGAAACAGATGAAGGACTAGCACGAATCAAAGAAATCTGCAAATCGAGGGAAACTTTACCAAAAACCCTACAACACAGCGCGAAAGATTATGATTTCAAGGAGGGACTATTATGGTTCAAGGGAAGGATCTACGTACCAGAAGATAAGGAATCCAGGCTGGCCATCATGCGAATTCATCACGACTCAAAGGTCGCAGGACATCAAGGACAGGCTAGAACACTGGAACTAATATCAAGAAGATACTTCTGGCCAGGAATGAAGCAAAGCATAAACAGATACGTGGAATCATGCGAGACCTGCCAACGAACAAAGGGATCGAAATCAATAGTCCCGATCAAGCCTCTGGAGATTCCAAAAGGACCGTGGGAAGACATAGCATTTGACTTCGTAGTGAAGTTACCAAAATCGAGGGGATCAGATAGCATCTTAGTAGTGGTGGACCGATTCTCAAGAATGGCGCACTTCATACCCTGCAAGGAATCTCACACGGCAAGCGACCTTGCAAATCTTTTCATCACAAATGTTTGGAAACTGCACGGTTTTCCAAAGAGCACAATCTCAGACCGTGGGACTACTTTCAATTCCAAACTCATGAAGGCCATCTATGAGAAGATTGGAACTAGCCCAGGTTTCAGTACTGCCTACCACCCCCAAACAGATGGAATAACAGAGTGAATCAATCAATGGATGGAAGGCTGGCTACGATCGTTCGTCAACTACCGGCAAGATGATTGGGCGGACTTGTTACCAATTGCGGAATTTAGCTATAATCTACAGAAGCACCGCGTAACGGGTAGTTCTCCCTTCAAGATTGTCTATGGAAGGGAACCACTGTGGAACATCTCAACAGAAGAATCAGCGGTTCCAGAAGCAAACAACATCACAGGAAAATGGCGTAAAATCCGGGACGAAGCAATTGCATCAATGGAAACCCAAAGGCTCCCAAAAGAAGATCCGAAGAACGAGTACCAAGAAGGAGATCTAGTTTGGCTGCTGGGGAAGAACATTCAGACAAAGAGACCATCAAAGAAGCTGGATAACAAAAAGCACGGGCCATTTGTTGTGAAGCAACAGATAGGGTCACACGCTTATGAGCTTGATTTGCCGGCAACAATGAGGGTGCACCCTGTTTTCCACATCGATCTGCTGAGCCCTTACAAAGGAGACACCGATTTCAGCCGTAACCAACCCCGACCACCGCCGATCATAACAGAAGAAGGAGAGGAAGAATACGAAGTAGATAGGATTTTGGACTGGAAAGAGACAAAGGACGGTCTTTTTTACAGGGTCAGATGGAAGGGTTATGGAAGTGAAGAAGACACAGAACAAAGGGCGGAAGATTTTGGCCACCTTTCAAAGATCATCAAGGACCTTCTACGCCGACACCCCGAGGCTCCCACGCCATCTAACTACGCTCCAGGAAGGATAAAAGGCAGAGGCGGCGAAACCAGTAGTGTCACTTGCAAAACTTGCATCTACTCCAAGCTTCACCCCTTGCTCAACTCATTAAATCTTCTCTGCTCCCTACAATGCCTGCCGTCTCCCGCTCCACCATCACCAACAACCTCACCCGTGTCCTCGAAGGACCTGCCTTTGCCATGGCAAGGATACTCGACTCTGGAGCTGCCCTCTACGTCTTCAAGAGGTTGCAACAAAGCTCCGGAAGGATGCACTTCAGGGCCTCGGACGATGTCCTCCACTCAGACTTGGGGGAATTCCAGTGGGTCGGAAAAAAATGGCCAACACGCATGCAGCTCCTGCAAAAAGACATATTCGTCTGCCGAGGGTGCGCCGCATTCCAGGTCTCGGAGGTTGTCCTCCTCTCCACCCACATGCTCGGAGTGGTCGAATGGGGACAAGAAGGAGCCTACTCAAGCGAGTGGGTACCAGGCTACGACGGAAGGCAGCCAACGCTCCGACCTAGATGGAACGACGCCTGGGACGCCAACTACGAGAAGGACCTAAGCGATTGGAGGATGGAAAGGGGCAGGTACCAGAAGGAAAAAATTGAATGGGAACCTTACTGGTGGAGGAAGGAGGAGACGGACGTGTCGGCATGGAAGGAGGTAGAGCCCGATGTGCGACAGTGGGATGAGGAGTTTGTGGAGGTCCAGGAGAGGGTTTTGGACTGGTCCAAGGCGGACTGGACGAAGGAAGAAACTTGGGAGGAATGGGAGAAGTTCTCGGACGAACCGGGAAATACCGTGTTCAATCCCATCGACCTGACCTTAGAGGAGGAGGAGGGGTTGGAGGAGTATATGTTGAAGAAGGAAAAGGACTGTGCAGTGCAATAGGTCCGTTCAGGTCCCCCAAACGGACTCTTAGGGGGGAGTAATGTCGTGAGCCAGCTCACTCCATCGGACTCGCCCGTTGTCTCGCCCGCCTGTCCTCTTCTTTGTGTTGTGTTTCCGTTTCTGTTTGCCGCGTTGCCACCTTCTTGTGGTTATATGTTACATTGTGTAACGCGGCTGTGCCTTGCACGAGTCATGTCTGTTCATACAGCATGACTCACATGGACACTCCTGACTGGCTGTTATGTATGACTCATGTGGCTGCGCCTTGTATGACTCGGCCACTTTCTGAATATATATAGAGGACCAACAAGCCTGGTAACCCCAGCTTGTTTTGTCTCGTCAAAACATCCCCTTTGAGTGACACTTAGAACCACCCCTACCCTCAAGAGCCTACAGACGCTTAAGTGTGTTGCGGTTCAAGAGGTCACTTAGGTCTTAGTGCCGTCCACTCTCCATCGCGGCTTGTCTCTTAGCCAACAACAAGAAGCTTACGACATTATGAGCTTGATTTGCCGGCAACAATGAGGGTGCACCCTGTCTTCCACATCGATTTGCTGAGCCCTTACAAAGGAGACACTGAATTCAGCCGTAAGCAACCCCGACCACCACCAATCATAACAGAAGAAGGAGAGGAAGAATACGAAGTAGAGAAGATTTTGGACTGGAAAGAGACAAAGGACGGTCTTTTTTACAGGGTCAGATGGAAGGGTTATGGAAGTGAGGAAGACACAGAACAAAGGGCGGAAGATTTTGGTCACCTTTCAAGAGTCATCAAGGACCTTCTACGCCGACACCCTGAGGCTCCCACGCCATCTAACTACACTCCAGGGAAGATAAAAGGCAGAGGGAGCGAGACTAGTAGCGTCACTTTCAAAACTTGCTACTACTCCAAAAAACACTCCCAACTCCACGCTTTAAACCTTTTTTGCCCTCTGCAATGCCTGCCGTCTCCCGCTCCACCATTGCCAACAACCTCACCCGCGTCCTGGAGGGACCTGCCTTTGCCACGGCAAGGATCCTTGACTCCGGGGCCGCCCTATACGTCTTCAAGAGGTCGCAACAAGGCTCGGGGAGAATGCATTTCAGGGCCTCGGACGACATCCTCCACTCAGACCTGGGGGAATTCCAGTGGGTCGGGAAAAAATGGCCGACACGCATGCAGCTCCTACGAAAGGACATATACGTCTGCCGGGGGTGCGCCGCATTCCAGGTCTCGGAGGTCGTGCTCCTCTCCACCCACATGCTCGGGGTGGTTGAATGGGGACAAGAAGGGGCGTACTCGAGCCAGTGGGTACCAGGTTACGACGGAAGGCAGCCAACGCTCCGACCTAGATGGAACAATGCCTGGGACGCCAACTACGAGAAGGACCTGAGCGACTGGAGGATGGAGCAAGGCAGATACCAGAAGGAGGAGATCGAATGGGAACCCTACTGGTGGAAGAAGGAGGAGACTGACGTGTCGGCATGGAAGGAGATAGAGCCCGATGTGCGACAGTGGGACAAGGGGCATGTGGAGGCCCGGGAGAGGATTTTGGACTGGTCAAGTGCGGATTGGACGAAGGAGGAGACTTGGGAAGAATGGGAGAAGTTCTCGGACGAACCGGGAAATACCGTCTTCAATCCCATCGACCTGACCCTGGAGGAGGACGAGGGACTGGAGGAGTACATGCTTGCAAAAGGCAAGGATTGTGGGATCCAATAGAGCCCGTCCAGGTCCCCTAGACGGTCTCTTAGGGGGGAGTAATGTCGTGAGCCAGCTCACTCCATCGGACTCGCCTGTTGCCTCGCCCTCCTGTTTCCTTCTTCTGTGTTGTGTTTCTGTTTCCGCTTGCCGCGTTGCCACCTTCTTGTGGTTATTCTGTTACATTGTGTAACGCGGCTGTGCTTTGTACGAGTCATGTCTGTTCATACAGCATGACTCACTTGGACACTCCTGACTGGTTGACTGCTGTGACTCATGTGGCTGCGCCTTGTATGACTCGGCCACTTCTTGAATATATATAGAGGACCAACAAGCCTGGTAACCCCAGCTTGTTTTGTCTCGTCAAAACATCCCCTTCGAGTGACACTTAGAACCACCCCTACCCTCAAGAGCCTACAGACGCTTAAGTGCGTTGCGGTTCAAGAGGTCACTTAGGTCTTAGTGCCGTCCACTCTCCATCGCGGCTTGTCTCATAGCCACCAAGAAGAAGCTTACAACAAGAGGTCAGGCTTCAGCAAAATAGCTTTGCCCTCCAGAGCTGCAGAGCATGCCAAAGGGCGTCATAGACTCTGCAAGCCCTTGTGAGGTATGGTGTTTTGATTGTGAGGTGTGGTGTTTTGATGGCATGGTGTGGCTTCTGATGAGGAGCATTGGGAGATCTCAGTGAGGGCAGGTGAGCAATCAGTCATGTTAGGATTTGTGCAGGAGGATCACTGGAGCATGTTGATATTCTCAACCAATAAATGCATTACCCCCCACCTGGTAGCACTCTTGCACAAGACAAGGTGTAGGTGCACACTGATTACAAGAACAGGTGAGTAACAAGCAGCTTGCCGGAGGATGGGTATCATCAGCAAAATCACCCCTGCAGTACAGCACACTGCATGTCATGACCTCACCTATGTCTCTTTGTTGTGCCTTGTGTTTAAAAAGAAATTGACCTACAGTGACTTCTAGCAAGTTTGTCTCAGCACAAGTGGTTTGGACAGAGAAGTGGCAAATCTTGTACTCACATTGCAGGCAATATTTTCAACACAGGTGTTGTATAGTTGACATAAGAGGTTGTTCAGGCTGACACAAGCCAGTTTCCTGGGGTGTTTGATAGGTGAGAAAGGCAGAACCTGTGTTTGGTAATTAGACATCAAGCTTGTTAGCTAAATCATTACCTGTACCTACTTAAGTGGATTTGTATCACATTGTGTCACAACCTGTTCAGAGAAGGGTTGTCTAAGACCAATGAGTGGCTCTTAGGCCTGGAAATCAATGAGAGGGTCCAAAGGATGTTGGATAACTTCCTCAGGGCAAAGTAGAGTGGGTAAACAACAAGGTAAATTGTTCTTGGGGTTCCAAGACAATTTCCCTTCCATCTTTTATAGCAAGCAAAAAGCAGAGCTATATACATTAGGAAAGCATAACAGGCACAAAAGGAGCAAGAACAGAACATCAGAAGAAGAAGTGCATGTAGCATGTGGAGATCTAAGCGCAGCAACATGGGACAATCAGAGAACAAAGGCAACATGCTGATCAGCCATGTGTGCAAACAGCTAAGCAAGGGAAGCAACAACAATGGAGCAACAATCGAAACAAAGTATGTGGCAGAGGATGAGCACAAGCGGGAGAGGGAGAGGCACACAGCACAGAGACACCCAACACTAGACCATTGTCAGGAGCATGACTTGTGACATGGCCCCCCCCCCTAAAATGGACCATTGGCAGAGTCATTGGACCATTGGCATTGGCCCCAGCCTACTTGAAAATCACTGCCCCAATCAGAAGCAACTGGAGATTCTGGGAACCATCCACAACTAGCAATAGGCTCCTCTGGAAGCATTTCAAGCTCTGGGTACTGGAGAACAGGTGGTTTGGGCTCTGGGACTTCTCTGAGCACAGGTCAATTGAAAGAAATATGCAATTCCTTGCTGTTTCCAATGTAGAAATGGTCTATGTACTTGGATAGGGACACTTTAACCTCCAGTGGGCCACTTTCCAAACAATGCCAAACAATGACCTTGTGGAAATCATGGAAATGGTGGGCAATAAAATGGTGCCAGCAATAGAAAGGACTGCTGCACAGGGAAGTGGGATTGTTGCTGCTCAGGTAGTAAGGATAGCCATAGTGCACACAGTAGAAAAGATTGGGCCCCTTGCATGAGCAGGTACACTTGGTAGCAGGAGGAATGAGCCCAAAGTGCAGGTAGGGGATGCCTAAGTCTAGTTTGCTCTTGAAGCCTTCTGGCATATAGTGGAGGTGGGTATCCAAGCTGCCCCAGCTGTTGTAAGGGGTGTTGTTGTGGGGTCAATGAATGGACATGATGGACAGCAGTATAGGAGTTTTGAGAGAGCTTGGAGTGCTTGAGTGAGGCAATGGCTGTGAGAAGGTGGGTGTCCTGACTTGGCAATTAGGTAGCTAAAGGATATAGTTAAGAAGCTCAATTGTAAGGTGCAAGAGCTTAAGGAAGCGCAATGTTTTTAGATAGATAAGCATTGATTGGCAAGTGCTATGGAAAGGAGGTCAAGCCGTGTTGTTAACAGGCTTGCCCTCCAAGCTTATATACATGAGAGTGCACTGCCCTGTATCAACAGAGGCAATGTGGGAAATCCATATCTATATCAAATACATGATCCAATTCAATATGACTTGGCTTATCAGAAGCACCACAGATTGCCAAAGGAAAGACAAATACATCACATGATCTGGACAAGACAATTGTACCAAAAAAGGAAAGTGGTTTGGAAAAAAGACATAAAATCGGGATAAATCCTATGAGGTCATAACATTACCCCCTCTCAAGGTCAATGTTTCTTGGTGAACTTCTTGTGGAAATTGGCTACAGCTTCTGCTGCATTCTTGAAAAAGGATACTGGTTCCCAGGAGTTGTGCTCAATACCATGGTCCTTCCATTTGACAAAGTATTCCCATTTTTTGTTCTGTTGGCAAACATTTAGAATTTCTTTGACTTCCCATTCTTCTTCTCCTTCCTTTGTGATAATTGGTGTAGGTTAAATAGGAGCTCTGTTGTGGGGGTCATCATGGAACTTCTTTAAGAGGGAGACAAGAAAAACAGAATGTATTTTCATAGTATGTGGCAGTTTGAGTTTAATGGCATGTGAACTCATGGCCTGGACTACTTCAAATGTGTCTAGTCACTTATGACTCAGTTTTCCTGATGGTCTGTCCGTTTTGATGTTTTCTGGTGCCCGACGATTCTGGTCATAGAAATATTTCATTCTTTTGTTGGCTAATGCAAGAGCTGCTTTAACTTCTTCATATCCTTGTTCTAGGAATTTTGCATGTTTGTCTGCAGCTGGGACCAAGTTTGAGCTTGTTTTGGTGAAGGACATTCTTGGGTTATAGCCCTAACAAACTTTGAATGGTGTTTTTCCAGTGGCAGAGTGACAACTATTGTTATATGCAAATTCTGCCATAGGTAGTAGTGAAACCCAATCATCTTGTAGGTGACTTGTATAGTGCCTTAGGAAGATTCCTACAACTTGATTTAGACATTCAGATTGTCTGTCTGTTTGGGGTCTGTAGGCTGTTGAGAAGGTGGGTTTAATATCCAAACATTTGCATAAATGTTGCATGAATTTTGCCACAAAATTTGTCCCTCTATCTGAAATGGTAGATTTGGGTAGTCCATGCAGTTTCCATATATAAGTCATGAATAAGTTTGCAATGTCAACAGCTGTGGTGTCTGAATGGGTTGGGATGTAATGTACCATTTTTGAGTGGCAATCAACTACTGTTAGGATTGCATCAAATCCTTCTGACTCTGGGAGACCTGTGATTTGATCAAAAGTGATATTGTCCCATGGTCCTTTGGGTATTTGTGTAGGTTTGAGTAATCCTATAGGTATTTGATTTGTCAGCTTTGATCTGATGCAGCTGTCGCAGTGGGTAACATATGAATTGACAAATTTCTTCATAGAAGGCCAAATGTATGTTCAAGACACAAGTTCCAGTGTCGTGACCTGTCCCTCCCTCTTTCTCTGTTTGTGGTCTCATGGCTTGTACCAGCGCCTTAAGTGCCCTTTCCCTTTGTTGTGCCCTCTCCCTTGTTTAGTAAGGTGTATGGATGATGTGTTACCATGAGTCATATGACTCATGCTGTTTTCTATTGGCTGGCCTGCGCAGCCCCTTTATGACTTGGACTTTGACTCAGACGTGTGACTCATGTATTTACTATGACTCACCCATTCTCTGAGTATATATACTGGCTTGCAAGCATGGTCACCCCCAGCTTGCTTTGCCTTGTCAACTCTCCCTGCAGTGTGATCAGAGGCACTTGGCTACTTAGCCTTTAGCACAGCCACTTGGACGTAGGAGCTAGTGACTTGTACTGACAAGACTAGCATTTGTCCACCCTAGTGATAGAGTCTTAGAAGACTTATCACATATTGTTCCCACATCTCAAAGGCCATTAGCGGTTGTCAACCATAGGCATTAGCAGGTTGCAACATTGCAAAGCAAGCTCTTTGTACACTGAGCCACAAGAAAACAAGATCATGTGACAACATGGACAATCAATCCTCAAGTGCAGCGTCTCAAAGGAGCAAGGCTCCAACAGCAACAATGGTCGAAATCCGATCAAACCCCTCAAGAGGAGCAAGAGAACAGGCAGGCGACTGGACGGCGCCACTTAGGAGTGCCGGCGGTGCATCAAGACCCCCCTCCACCAGTGTCCCAGGAGGAATTGGCAACATTATTGAAACATCAGGAACTCAAGAAGAACCCAGAAGTTCAAACAAGCAAAGATCCACCTCACCAACAATTCGAGTGGTTGAAAATCCAATCAACACACCACCACCACCAGCACCAATTGTCACTTTCCATGGGGAAAGTGTGATTAGCCCTAGGGCTGTGCATGTGATTAGGATACCAGGACCACTTAGAAACGCAACCCCAGGACCATCAAACACCGGGACAACAGGGACTAGACGTCCTTTAGCATTTCCCAACTTTGGAATGCAATTTCCTCCACCAATAGCTACCCCTGCATCCATGCCACCACTAGTAGAAGTCCCTAGGACTCACAGTGCCCTGAGTGTGCCATCAACCTTCCAATCACAGGGAAGTGTTGAATCAATTTCACAGGATGAAGGACTGAGACAAGAACGACTGATGGAAAATATGGAAGGAAATCCAATCCAAGCCCTGGAAAGGATCTTCAACACCCTTCAGATCCAGTATCAACAGGAGAACGCAGTCCAAGCCCTTAGAATTGAAGGGTTGGAACAACGATGGGATCTACAAACCCAAGATAGAACAAACATGATGCAGCAAATTGAGTGCATCACTTCTAGAATGGAAGATGGAGTCAACACTTTCTACAAAAGACTTAGGAATGTAGATCACATTCAACAGCGAATCCTTGAAGTTTTTGAATGATTGGTTGAAAATTCCGAACAAATCAACAATAGGTTGAACAATTTTGATCTCCTGATGAATCAAACCTTGCAAGGACAAGCCCAGCGCATTACATGCATTGAAGAAACCCTAGGAAGGATAGCAGAGGGAATGAGAAACATGACCATCACCCTTGGAAGAATCAATGAGGAAGTGACCAATGGATTCCAGGATCAAACCACTAGGATGCAAGAGGTCCGCCTACAAACTAGGGAAACATTCGATCTCCTCGAGCAAATTGGTGCTGATGCCCAAGCAGAATCCAAACACCAAAGGGAGGAATTACGACAAACCTCTGCTGATATCCCACAACAAAGACAGCCACCTCCTGATCTGCCACAGAGACGATGATCACCCTTGTTTGAAATACAAGGGCAATCCAGGTATCAAATCAGGGATGAAGGAGGAACATTTATCATCCAAACAAATCAAGGAGGCAATGGAGGAAACTCAGGACCACGCATCAAAATACCAAAGGCCTTCAAAGGAACTAGGGGAACTGCAGCCAAAACCTTCCTTGCAAGAATGAAGGCCTATTTTTGTCTCAACCCTACCCAGTATGACACGGATGAACAGTGCATTGTTGCAGTTTTGATGAACATGGCAGAAGGACCCACTGGGAATTGGGCACAGCCAGTTCTGAACTGATACAACAACAATCTAGACCACCCATGGCTAGACTCATGGGAAGCTTTCCAAGAAGCTTACAACAGACAATGGAGCGACCTCAGCAAGAAAGTTCAAGCTGAACAAGGGATCCAACGACTTTACCAAAACAGGAGCGTATTGGAATATGTCTCTGACTTCTGACTCCTTTCCCAAGAACTTGACTGGAACAACGCTGCCCTAGTGGCACGATTCAGACAAGGCCTGAATCGCCTCATCAAAACAGAACTCGTTTGTGAAGAACTTAGAGACAGAGTGGAAGCAGAACAGCGAGATCTTGAAGGATGGATCAATATCGCCCTACAAGCAGAAGAAATCAACAAACTGACCAATCCAGTTAGCACAAGGAAAAGGAACGAACAACCAGCCCAAGCGGAAGGTTCCAGAACCCAGAAAATCAAAGGAGACCTGGTCCCAAAAGAAGAGAAGAAACACCAAAGGGAAAACAACCTCTGCATCAAATGTGGGGAAACAGGGCACAATCTTGCTGACTGCACAAAAGAGTGGACCTACAAGGACAAAGGGAAGAAGCCTTTGAAAGTAAAAGCTGCTGAACTCAAAGTTGAGAAAGCAAACGGATCCACCAATTCCGAATTGGAAAACTAGATGGGCATCTCTCCACTGTGTGTGAAGATGCCCCAATATCCTCTCTGCAAAATGTATACTATTGCAAGGCTACAAATGAAACACCCATGGTATACACAACTGCAGAGGGAATCACAGAAAAAATCTCAACTCTCATTGACTCCGGCTTGTCTAGAAACTTCATCAACCTGAACTTTGCCAAAGAAAACAATATCCCCTTGACCAAGTTACAAAGCCCCAGAAGCATCGAAACCATTGATGGAAAAACACAAAAGGATCAGATCTGGTTCAGGTGCAAGCTGAAATTTGATCTAGAAGGAAGGACTTTCTACCAAAAGTTCTATGTCATGAACACTGGGACACAACCCATGATTTTAGGAATGCCATGGCTGAAAGAGACCAACCCTGAGATATCCTGGTCCCCCTTTGCTAT
This sequence comes from Ceratobasidium sp. AG-K, assembly GCA_037039685.1. NCBI lineage: Eukaryota > Fungi > Basidiomycota > Agaricomycetes > Cantharellales > Ceratobasidiaceae > Ceratobasidium > Ceratobasidium sp. AG-K. The sequence goes on along the minus strand of JAWNGF010000007.1, from coordinate 1,780,937 downwards.
CAAATGGAAGACAGAAGATCCCCTTATTGCCAAAGCAGGACTACTTCAGGAGCTACCAAAAGAACTTGAAGAATTCAAGGACGTCTTCAATGAAGAAAAATACAACAAACTGCCTGAACACAGAGAATGGGATTGTAGAATTGACTTCTATGACAACAATTGGCTTCCAAAACCAAGAAAGGCCTACCCTCTGTCACCAAGGGAAAGAGAAGCAACAAAGGAATACATTGAGAACAAACTCCGGTCAGGACGTATCAGACCCAGCAAGTCTCCCCTAGCTGCAAGCCTTTTCTGTGTCAAAAAAGCCCTGAAGGAAGGACAAACCATCCCTGACCTACATCCTGTTGTTGACTACAGAGGAGCAAACAAAGAAACCATCCCAGACCGCTATCCTATTCTGCTTCTTGAACAGCTACTAGAGATCTTCAAGAAGACTGGAGAAAGTTCAAAGGAAGAACTTTTCATCACTTTGCTTGATCTGAAGAATGGCTTTTGGAATGTCAGAATCAGAAAAGGAGACAAATGGAAGACAGCATTTATCACCTCAGAAGGGCTTTTCAAATACACCGTGATGGCCTTTGGCCTCAAGAATGCACCATCTACTTTCCAAAGAATGATGGACTGCATCTTCAGGGACATGATTGGGGTGAAGATTGTGATCTACATCAATGACATCCTTATTATTTCCCGAGGAAGAGATCAACACACCATAGATATCAAGGAGGTCTTGCAAAGATTGAGGAAGAACAACCTCTCTGGAAACCTGAAGAAATGTACCTTCTATGGGAAAAGGGCTGACTGGGTCACGTTCGTTGTCAATGAGGACGGCATTTCCATGAACAAGGACAAGATCAAAACTATCCAAGAATGGCCCACTCCCAAGACTGTGAAACAACTACAGGTGTTCATTGGTTTCTGCAACTTCTATAGAAGATTTGTGGTGGCTTTCTCCTCAATTGTCAAACCCCTGACTCAATTGACAAGAAAGGACAGAAAATGGGAATGGAACTCAGAACACCAGGAAGCCTTTGACTCCCTCAAAGACGACATATCAAGAGAACCAGTGCTTGCACATCCCAACAAATCAAAGCAGTACTTCCTTGAGACAGATGCCTCAGGGGTTGCAATGGGGGCTATCCTTAGCCAACAGCAAAAGGACGGATACTTACACCCAGTAGGGTTTCTCTCAAAAAGCTTCAAAGAAGCAGAACTGAATTACAACATGCATGACAAGGAGCTTCTTGCCATCATAGAAGCATTACGACACTGGCGCATCCACCTTGAAGGAACAAAGGAACCAATAGTGATCTACACAGATCACAAAAACCTTACTTACTGGCAGAAGGCCAGCACCTTCAACCAACAACACAACAGATGGCTGCTCATGCTGGCAAGCTACAATTTCGAGATCCACTACAGACCTGGCAAAATGTCGGAAAAACCAGACATTCTTTCAAGAAGAAACAATCACAACGATATTGCCTCCGCGGAACAAGTGATGATCTCCACTGAAAACTTCAAGGGATTTTCAGCCCTGATGAGCAACAACATTATTGCAGAGATCAAAGAAGCTCTGGAAGAGGATGAAAGCCTGGAGACACTGATCAAAAGCACCAAGGGAAAGGAAGACCTACCACCCTCTGTGAAAAAACAGTTCAAGGACTACAAAATGAGTGAAGATCTCCTCTGGTATCAAGGGAGAATTGTTGTTCCTGACGAAAAAGACATCAAACTGAAGCTTCTCAAGCTCTACCACGACTCACCCATTGCGGGTCACCAAGGACAAGCCAGAAATCTAGAACTCATCTCTAGGAACTACTACTGGCCAGGCATGAAAGCCCAAGTCAACAAGTACATTGACAGCTGCAAAGCGTGCCAAAGAGGGAAGGGAAGCAAAGGACACCTACCACTCAAACCCTTGCCCATTCTGGTGAAACCTTGGGAAAATATTGCATATGACTTTATTGTGAAACTACCAAAATCACAAGGGTTTGACAGTGTCCTTGTTGTGATGGACCGCTTTTCCAGAATGGCACACTTCATCCCCTGCAAGGAATCCACAAACTCAGAAGAACTGGCCAATATCTTTGTGAAGGAAGTATGGCGTCTTCATGGGTTCCCCAAAACCACTGTTTCAGATAGAGGAACTACCTTCAAATCACACTTCTTAGAAGCAGTCTACAAGCGGCTAGGAATTGTCCCGACTTGGGTCAATTAGGTATATAAAGGTTAAGGGGTTTGACTTAGACAAGTCTTAGAACCCAAGGAGTAGTGATAGTAAGAGGATTTGATTTTAGCAAGTCCTAGTGGAGAGGAGGTCAAGCCTTGTTGTTAACCGGCTTGACCTCTGGGTTTATATACATGAGGGATCAAGGCCATGTCATCATCTATCAGTGTGGGAAAGCCGAGTACAACCAATGATAAGCGAGATAAGAGATATGACTCAACATTCTGGAAGTTCCGGAAGCATCACCAATATCAAATGAAAAGACAAATACATCACATGATACAAGTTAAGCGCCAGAGGACATTTGTACCAAAAAAGGAAAGTGTTCGGAAAAAAAGATATAAAATCAGAATAAAATGTCTGAGCTTAGTCAGCTCATGACATTACTCCCTCCTAAGGGCCTGGCGCAGTGGGGTGGAGTTTGTGAAATTTATCAACCAGTTCAGGAGCGTTCTTGAGATCTTCCTTTGATTGCCAAGAATTGTCTGCATGAGAGGATCCTTTCCACTTGACGTAATAGTGGAGTTGTTGGCGGATTTTCTTGGAATTAAGGATCTCTTCGACTTCCCACTCTTCTTCTCATTCTTGTGTGACAATAGGGGGTGGTTGAGCGGGTTTGCGGCCGTGGGGATCAGAGTGGAATTTCTTGAGCAGCATGACGTGGAAGACAGGATGAACCTTCATTGATTTTGGTAATTCCAGTCTAAAGGCATGAGTCCCTATTTTTTCCATTACTTTGTAAGGGCCTAAAACTTTGTGGGAGAGTTTTACTGAGGGTCTGTCTGTGGAAATGTTCTGATGATTAAGCCAGACTTTATCTCCCGGGTTTATCTCTTCTGGTTCTTTGGCTCCTTTATCAAAGTAGTGTTTATAGGACTGATTTGCTAGAATGAGAGTGCCTTTGACTTTGTCATATCCTTTCAACAGGAATTCTGCATGGGCATCAGCTTCAGGAACAGTATAGTCTGATTCTTCCCCAATGTTCATTCTAGGGTTGAAACCCTGGCAGATTTGGAAAGGGGTTTTGCCAGTGGATGCTTGGATTCCATTGTTGTAAGCAAATTCTGCCATAGGGAGCAGGGCCACCTGTCGTAAGCTTCTTCTTGGTGGCTATGAGACAAGCCGCGATGGTGAGTGGACGGCACTAAGACCTAAGTGACCTCTTGAACCGCAACACACTTAAGTGTCTGTAGGCTCTTGAGGGTAGGGGTGGTTTAAAGTGTCACTCAAAGGGGATGTTCGACGAGACAAAACAAGCTGGGGTTACCAGGCTTGTTGGTCCTCTATATATATTCAGAGAGCGGCCGAGTCATACAAGGCGCAGCCACAAGAGTCATTCAAGACAGCCAGTCAGGAGTGTCTGTGTGAGTCATGCTGTATGAACAGACATGACTCGTACAAAGCACAGCCACGTTACACAAAGTAACAGAACAACCACAAGAAGGTGGCAACGCGGCAAACGGAAACGGGGAACATAACACAAAGCGGAAGACAGGCGGGCTAGACGGTGGGCGAGTCCGATGGAGTGAGCTAGCTCACGACACCACCCAGTCGTTTTGCCTATGGTTGACAAAAGCCCTGATGAAGATTTCAACAACTTGGTTTGCCCGTTCTGACTGTCCGTCTGTCCTTGGATGGTAGGCTGTGCTGAAGGTAGGCTTTACGTCCAACCATTTGTACAGATGCCTAATGAACTTTGAGTTGAAAGTGGATCCTCTATCCGAGACTGTTGCTTTTGGGGTGCCGTGAAGTTTCCAAATGTTTGCAACAAAGATATTGGCTATGTCTACTGCCGTGGCCGTTGATTTGCAAGGGAGATAGTGTGCCATCTTGGAGAACCGATCTACCACTGTCAAGATTGCATCATATCCTTCTGATTCTGGGAGCCCTACAATCATGTCGTAGGAGATCTCTTCCCAAGGTCTCTCAGGAATATGTAAAGGACGCAGTAGTCCTGTGGGGAGTTGGTTTGATGGTTTAACTCGAATGCATGTTTCGCAGTGTGACACATAAGAGTTGACAAATTTCTTCATGGTTGGCCAGTAGTAAGTTCTTGAGACCAATTCCAATGTTCTTGCTTGTCCAGGATGCCCAGCTGTAATATTGTCATGGCGCGATTCCAATATCAGGTTTCTGACGGTTTCATCCTTGGGGACAAAGATCTTTCCTTTGAACATTAGGAGTCCTTCTCTGTATTCCCAATCTTTGACTTTTTCTCCGTTTCTCAGCTTATTGTGGGCTTCCTCTAATCTGGGATCTTTGAGGATTGCTTCTCTGATTAGATCATTAATCTCCTGGTCAGGGGTAATAGCCAAAATAAAAATGTCTGGTTTGAGGAGAACTTGGTTCTCTACCCCCCCCAAAGGTTCTAGGTCATATCGCCTCGAGAGAATGTCTGCTTTTTTGTTTTGGTTTCCTGGCCTGTACAAGATTTGGAAGTTGAAGTCCACCAAGAAATTCATCCAGCGGATTTGGCGTTGGTTCAATTGTTTGGATGATGAGAAGTATTCCAAATTTTTGTGATCTGTTATCACTTGAATGGCTTTTTCTGTGCCTTGAAGTAAGTGCCGCCACTCTTTGAAGGCTCTAATGATTGCCAATAGTTCTTTGTCAAAAATGTCGTAGTTTTGTTCAGCCAGATTTAGTGATTTAGAAAGAAAAGCTACAGGGTGTAATTTCCCTTCTTCATCCTTCTGAGATAAAACTGCTCCTGTGGCAAATCCTGACGCATCTGTCTCGAGGAAAAATTCCTTATTTTGATCGGGCTGCATCATTACAGGTGCCACCTTAAGAGCTTCTTTTAGTGCATTCATGGCCTCTTGTTCTTTGCTTGTCCACTGCCACTTTTGATCCTTTTTAAGTAGGTTATATAGAGGTCTGGCTTTGCCAGCAAAGTCTTGAATGAATCTTTGATAGAAATTGACGAATCCTAGGAACTCTTGAACTTGTTTGACATTCTTGGGTGCTTTCCAGTTCATAGCCGCCGTGACCTTTTCCTGATCCGTTTCGATTCCTTTATTGGAAATAACCAATCCTACCCAGTCCAGTTTGGTTTGGTGGAACTTGCATTTCCTCAATTTTGCAATCAACTTGTGTTCCCTTAGTCTTCTTAGCACCTCTTTCACGTGTCTTGGATGATCTTTGACTCGTTTGGAAAAGACGAAGTTATCATCAATGTATACGAGTACAAAAACCCCCATAATGTCCCTGAATATAGAGTTCATTAGGGACTGGAAGCTTGATGGAGCGTTTTTGAGACCAAAGGGCATGACTTTCCACTCATACATGCCGTATTGAGTTTTGAATGCTGTTTTCCATTCATGGCCTGCTGCTATTTGGGTTTGATGGAATCCCTGTGCCAAGTCTAGAGTGGTGCCAATGACAAATCCTTCCAGGGCCCTTAACCATTGGTCCAGTAGAGGTATTCCACTTGCGTTGAATTTGCATAGCGAATTCACATATCTGTAGTCAACGCAAAAGCGTAACTCTGGGTTGTTTGGATCTTCTGGATGTGGTTTTTTGACAAATAGAACCGGGGAAGCCAAAGGAGACTTAGAAATCTGAATGTGTCCCCTTCGGATAAGGGTTTCTAGTACTTTCTTCATTTCTTTGTCTTCAGCTGGGGATGTTTTGTAAATAGGGCCATGTTTTAGTTTAGCTTCTGGTAGGAGGTCGAGCGTAATGTCAGTTGGCCTGTGAGGGGGGAGTTCTTCTAATCTGGACTCGTCGAATACATCTGCAAACTCTTTGTATTCCTCTGGTAATGTGGTTTCGGCTGCAATTTGGAGTGTAGATGGGATTTCTAGGCAGTTTTTTGAGCAGAATTCGCTTGTGTATGCAATTGTCCTATTTTTCCAATTAATTTGTGGGTTATGTTTCTTGAGCCATGACATCCCAAGTACGATGGGGTGTCTTCCAATGTTTGTGACATGACATTCTATTTTGCTGGAATGTGTTCCCATGACAAGTTTTAATTTGGTATAGTGGGTGACTTTTCCAGACAAAACTTCTTGCCCATCTATAACTCGCAGAGTCTTTGGTTTTTCGTGTTGGAAAAGGGGAAGGTTTGCCTCTTTTGCTAGGGAAGGGTTGATGAAACAGGAGGTTGCACCACAATCAAGGAGTGCTTGTCCAGAGAATTTTTTTGATCTGTTAACTGACTTAGAATCAGGAGCTGTAGCTAGTGGATGAGCGGTGAAATCAAGGTATAATTGGTTTTCATTTGATATTGACATGATTTCTAGTTCATCCATATTACTAGCTAATATATCACCGAGTACTTGGCTCCTTAATAAGCCTTGGTGACGTCTTTTCCCGATTCAATGTCTGAAGAGATTTCTTCAATCTGAGCTTCAAACCCTGAGGCTGTGTTCTTGGAAGGACAGACTCTTGCTGAGTGTCCTTTGCCGCCGCAGGTGAAGCAAATCATTGGTCCCTTTCCTTTTCCATCAAGATCCATTGCATTAGGGTCTTTAGCAGGAGTGGACGATTTGGGTGTTTGAATGATAGGAGCGTTGAAGGTACTGGTTTGGGTGTCTTTTTGAATCGCTCCAAAAGGGACATTTCCTTTTGTCCCATCGTCCCAGGAGATCTGTGGAACTGGATGGCCCTTGGCGTTTCTGGTAATGCTTGAGATTTTGCCGTATTGCACCCCCCCTGTAGGTTTTGACATAAAGACATGATCGTTTACGTTGAATCTTTGACCCAGTGAGGTATTTGGAGTGCTTGTGGTTGTCTTGGAAGTAGTTTGTTTCGAAGTGCTGGTTTGTGGGCTTTGCAATTTCTTTGGTGCATTAATGGCATTCATTGTGGAATCAATTTCCAGGGCTCTTTTGCGAACTTGGTTGAATGTCCTTGTTGCTTCATGGGGTTTAAAGTTCTGTGACACCATGGCCATCTTGATTTCATCCTTAAGACCGTCATAGAAATCATCACGAAGTACTCGATCAGTGTACCCGAGTACCGATGAATAAGTAACGAAGTCCCGCAGATAATCTTGGACAGAGTTTTTCTGGATCAATTTCTTGTATAGTTGTCTATATTGGTTGATCTTGTGAACATCGCCAAACCTAGCTTGCATTTTGTTCCAGAATTCATCCATGTCGTGTAGCCAATTTGTTGCTCCCCTTCTTGCCGTGTCTACATCAATTCCAGGTTGCATCCATACATAGGCAGGCCCCTTGCAATAACCCATGATATAAGTGATTTTTTGTTCTGTGGTTGCTTGTGGGGATGTATGATTTATGTACAAAGTACATTGCGACTTAAACTCATCAAATTTATCTACATCTCCAGAAAATTCTTCTGGGGGATGCATTTTGAGTTTGTATCCTGGGGTGGTTGTTGACGCAGTGGTGGAGGGTGTTGCACCCAGGTTTGCAAGTGACTGAGACACTGCATTCATTAATTGGTGAAGGGGTGCAATTTGTGCAGTTTGACTTTGAATTGCAAGGATATCTGCAACGTTATTGTCGATTCCCTGTTCTAGGGTAGAGGTGATACCATTTAAGGCATTAATATGACCGATAATTTTTCGCACTTTGTCTATTAAGGCATTGATTGCATGTGCAACTACATCGGGTCCGGATGTTGCTGAAATTTGGGTAAATCCCCCTTGACTAGGTGATGGGGCTCTCGACATATTGGAGTGGGGGAAAAAGGTAGATTTATTGGGATCCGAGGCCATACAAAATATCACGGATTCTTCTTCGAACCCGTCTGTCTTTAATGATGCGCAAACTTCTCAAAAATACCAATTCAAGATTTTTGTCTTCCAAGAACAACACGTTGATTACTCCTAGTTCGTCATACTGTTCGTATATGTAGTTGCGATGAACGTCTTCAATAAAGAGTTTTAGGGACTCTAGTCTAAGCTGTTCCCTGTGTTGTTCCTGTGTGAGTTGAGGTCTTGGTCCCACTGAAAAGGGTTGGGTGCGATGGTATTAAGGTGATTTAGAAGGCGGTAATCCTGGCTAATAGGAATACGCACTTCTGCTGCGAGATGACAGTATTTGCCCTGGATTTTGTCTTTAAGGGTTTCGATAGTACGCCACTGACGTTTGTTGTTGTTGATGAGGTTTTCGACCTTTCGAGTGTGTTTTTCTTGGATTTTAATAAGTTGGTCGCAATTTTCGATCAAGACGCGGGTTTGTTCTTGTAAGCGCTCGACTTCAATATTGGTGTCAGCTAGATTTATGCTTTGGACACAATCTTGATTGGCTTGTTGCTTGTTTGTGTTGTCGAGGTTAATTTCGATGAACTCGAGCCTTGAATGAAGAGATTGATAATTGGCTTCGAGTTGATTGTGGTTTTCGTCGTTTCTGGTACGTTCGACCCTTAAATCCTCTGCTTGTTCAACTTGATCTTCTTCTAGTACTTCAATTCGACTGTTTAATTCATCGACTTTGGTGTCTAGATCAAGTACAAAATCTTTTAGTCTAAAGACTGCTTTGCAGAGGCTAAAAAATGCGGGGAACACTTTTAAGGTTAATTAGTTAGTTACTAATTAGTTCCTTTTTAGTGCGTACTGATGGAAACGACAAGTTGATGTGGTTCTTGATGGATCAGAGTGTTAACTTGGGTGGTGCTCCGACCACTTTCCAGTTTTACTTGAGAGGATCTGGCTTCCTCGAGATGTTGGTTTGGATGTGAAGGGTGCTAGACGCTAAGCTTTTGCTTTATATACTCCTTATCTGATCTTATCAGTTATCAACAGCCTTGGGCGGGTGTGATAGCGACAGTGTATAACAGAGTAAGGGTGTATTTAGCTGACTAAAGCCGCTATGACCCGAAAGAGGATAATGATTGGGTTCACTGACAGCGTATAGCGACGTGGGACTACTGGTCTATATCAAGTATAGCTCTTTGTCCATTGTACTATGCCCGTTTTCCCGTGTACGTTCTATCTACTTGGTGGAAAAGCAGGAGCTTTTAAGGCTGATGCTTTTTAAAAGGCTTGACCTAATGTCCCAACTTGGGTCAATTAGGTATATAAAGGTTAAGGGGTTCGACTTAGACAAGTCTTAGAACCCAAGGAGTAGTGATAGTAAGAGGATTTGATTTTAGCAAGTCCTAGTGGAGAGGAGGTCAAGCCTTGTTGTTAACCGGCTTGACCTCTGGGTTTATATACATGAGGGATCAAGGCCATGTCATCATCTATCAGTGTGGGAAAGCCGAGTACAACCGATGATAAGTGAGATAAGAGATATGACTCGACATTCTGGAAGTTCCGGAAGCATCACCAATATCAAATGAAAAGACAAATACATCACATGATACAAGTTAAGCGCCAGAGGACATTTGTACCAAAAAAGGAAAGTGTTCGGAAAAAAAGATATAAAATCAGAATAAAATGTCTGAGCTTAGTCAGCTCATGACAGGAATCCAAGGGACATTCTCCACTGCCTTCCACCCTGAAACAGATGGGTTGGTAGAGAGAACAAACCAGTGGCTTGAAGGATGGATACGCATCTTTGGAAATCACAAACAAGATGATTGGGCAAAATGGTTACCCATTGCGGAATTCTGTCACAACAACCACAAAAACCGAGTTACAAACAAATCCCCCTTTGAAGTCATCTATGACATGACTCCCAAATGGTCTATTGAGTACTATGTGACTCGCTCCCCAGAAGGAGACAAATGGACAAAAGATACGCAGGCTGTGTGGGAGGAAACAAAAGCTCTGATGGAATATCATCAATCTAGGGTAGAAACCCCAAAGACGCAATACAAGGAAGGGGACAACGTCTGGCTCCTGACTACCAACATCAACACTAGAAGCCCAAGCAAAAAACTTGACAACAAGAAGACAGGCCCCTTTGTTGTGAAAAAACAGATCTCTTCACACGCCTACCAACTCGATCTCCCCAAGTCCATGCGTATCCACAACATCTTCCATGGGAACATGTTGACTCCCTACACCAAAGACCTAGACTTCCAACAAAATCAGCCCCGTCCTCCACCAATCTTGACTGAAGAAGGTGAAGAAGAATATGAAGTAGAGAAGATTGTAGATTGGCATCGAGACCCTGATGGGCTGAAATACCACATCAGATGGAAAGGCTATAGCCCTCTAGAAGACACTGAAGAACCGGCGGAGAACTTTGCCAAACTGACTCATGTTATGAGAAGATTCCAGAAGGACTTTCCCACTGGCCCACTTCCTCTGAATTTTACTTCCTCAGAGTACAAAAAGGCAAAGGGGAAAGCAGCAGAAATTATCACTCCAGCTTTTCAGCCAACTACTACTAGTACTCTGCAAAACACTACCCCCCTTGCAAAAAACTCTTTAGCTTTTGAACAAAGATGCCTGCCTACTGCACTGTCTCCTCTGCCACCTGCTCCTGGTCCTCGGAATACAAGAAGGCTAGGGCCTACAAGAAGGCCCTCATGCTCACTGGAACAGGCAAGTACACTGTCAACAACAGGGATACTGCTCCCTGGTCCCTCAATGAGGCCAAGGCCCTGGCCAAGCAGCTTGAACCAGGCGTCCAACTTGGGTACATACCCCTGCAAGAATGAGCAACCATCAAGTGGGACAAGGAACGCAAGTCCCTCATCGTCCCTCGACTTGGCTCCCTGCTTTGGGTCAGCCACCCAGATACTCAGCCCTCCAATCCCACAGACATCGGCTGCAGCAAGTACTACCACTGCCGTGGCTGCATTGGACTTACAGTCCACAATGTGGTCCTCAAAAGCAAGGACGCCTGGAACCAGGACACCGGGTACAAGTGGGAAGGGGACCAGTGGTTCAAACAAGAAGAAGACCCTCGCCTCGCCCTTGCCAACGGGCATCGCAATGAGGAGGGAATCTGGTGGCGCCCATGCACTACGGACTTTGAGTCAGGATGGCCAACGGACTGCGCTGATGGACGTGGCTTTGTCAACTTGGCAGGACAGCCTATGGAAGACAACAACAAGGAGGCCATCAAAGTCCCCCCTGCTCCCCCGAGTTCCAACACAGGGAACGACGTCAAACAGGAATGGGAGGCCACTTGGGACAAAGCCCAGGCAAACATCGAGGCCCTTATTGCAGATGTTGGCAACGCCATTGCCAAAATGGACCCACACCCCCCAGCTGACCAAATGCCATGCGATGCCAATGTCCTTGAGGCCTACTGTCACAACCCTCACCAAACCTTGGAGGCCAAGACTCCACAGGCAGTGAGGATGGGTGTTGGGACAATGGCAAAGGTCGAATGGGCGGCCACTAAGGCCTAAGTGAGTCACGCGGGGAGTGATGGGGAAACAACAAGAGAACAAGTCTTGTGGTAGCAAGACTTGTGTTGCTGGTATGTGTACTACCTAGTGTGGCTATGTACAATAGAGAGTATGCAACAAAGGGGAAGTGGCAGGAGTCCGAGAGAAGCAAGGGCAGAACAAAGGAGGCGTGACAAGTCCATGGAGAACGAGGAGCAAGTGAAGCTAGCCAGGCAAGCATGTCCCGCGGTCATGGCTTACATAATAGCGACTAAATGCGCCAAGGTGAGCAGAACGAGACCAAACAGAGTAACAAACAACAAGAACAAAAGGTCGTGACACTACCCCCCCTTCTAGGTCAGAGCCTATTCGGAAAGAGGCAAAACAGACATATCAGAAGGCCCGCGGGCCACAAGCACAAACTCCGCCCCATCATCCAACACAAATGGGTCCTCAGCCGTCCCATTTCCCTTCCACCAACCGCAATCCTCCTTGTCCGTCAAGTCGATGATGGGGTCGGCACATTCGTCGTCCTGGGTGAGGTCAATGACCTCAAATGGGTGGCCGAGACGGGCCTTGCGCAAGGCATCCATGATGCAAACTGCATTGTGGATGTCTTGGGCGTCGAGGGCGATCCAGTTGCGCCAGCGCATGAGGGGCTTGCCCATGAAGGAGCGGGGGGCACGAGCTGACCAATAGCGGCCAGAGACAATGAAGTAGAAGGCCTGCTGGAGGCCTGAGTGCCAATAACGGCCCTCGTCGCAGGTGGGTTCAAGCGTCCGCTTGAAGGACCTGGAGCAGGTATAGAGGTTGTCATAGACGCGGACCATGAACAAGTTGGAGGATTGGCAGGGGGGCAGGCATGGTGCAGGAGTGTGAATACAAGGGGTGGATGTGTTAAGCGAACAGGAGAGGGAAGTAAAAACTTTTTGGTGGGGAGCTTGGACTCCCGCCACTTCTTTAATATGTTTGGAACGCCGAATGGGCCGCTCTTCCTTTTCTTCAGCAGTTGAATCGTCCTTTGTCTCCTCATGGCGACGCTTCCTTGTAACCTTGGTGACTCCCTTGATGGCTTCTGGATGTTCCCTCTGGAACTCACTAATGAGTTCTGATGCGTTGCCAAGGTTCTCCACCGGTTCCCAGGAATCGTGTTCTGATGTGTAGCCCTTCCACTTGACGTAGTACTTGAGGATTCCTCTTTCCACCTCAGAGGACAGGATGTGTTCAACTTCATATTCTTCCTCACCCTCAGGGGTCTCAATGGGTGGTGGTGGTTCAATAACACGTCCCTCAATCTCATCTTCTTCATACTTGGCAAGGCGGGATACGTTGACTACCGGATGTATGGTCATGGATGGTGGGAGTTCCAGTTTGTACGCATTCCTTCCAACTGCTTCCAAGATTGTGAAGGGACCCAGACGCTTGTGAGAAAGTTTGATTGATGGTCAATTCAAAGAGATGTGATCATGACTAAGCCAAACTTTGTCCCCAATGATGAAGGGATCCTCTAGACGCTGTTGGTCCGCATATTCCTTGTCCCATTCTTTACTCAGGGTCAGGCTTGCTTTGGCTTCTTCCAGGTTGTCGTGGATGCGCTGGGTGTGAGCCAAGGCTTCTGGAACTGAACCGTCTTCTAATGGTGTGCCATCAATGGAGGGGTGACGAGCCAAGTTGGTGAAGAAAGGGGTCATGCCGATGCTAGAGTGGAAGGAATTGTTATACACAAATTCGGCAAAGGGAAGCAAAGAAGCCCAATCATGCTGTCTAAAGGATATGTAGGTCCGCAGAAAGGCCTCTACCATTTGGTTGATTTGTTCCGTCTGGCCATCCGTCTCAGAGTGATAAGTGGTAGAGAGTCTGGGTCTAATCCTCAGGGCCTGATAGTGTCGCAAGCTTCTTCTTGGTGGCTATGAGACAAGCCGCAATGGAGAGTGGACGGCACTAAGACCTAAGTGACCTCTTGAACCGCAACACACTTAAGCGTCTGTAGGCTCTTGAGGGTAGGGGTGGTTCTAAGTGTCACTCAGAGGGGATGTTTTGACGAGACAAAACAAGCTGGGGTTGCCAGGCTTGTTGGTCCTCTATATATAACCAAGAAAAGGCCGAGTCATACAAGGCGCAGCCACATGAGTCATACAGTCTACCAGTCAGGAGTGTCCATGTGAGTCATGCTGTATGAACAGACATGACTCGTACAAAGCACAGCCGCGTTACACAATGTAACAGGATAACCACAAGAAGGTGGCAACGCGGCAAAAGGAAACAGGAAACATAACACAAAGAGGGAGACAGGCGGGCAAGTCCGATGGAGTGAGCTAGCTCACGACATTACTCCCCCCTAAGAGACCATTTAGGGGACCTGGATGGGCTCTACTGGATCCCACAATCCTTGCCTTTTGCGAGCATATGCTCCTCCAGTCCTTCGTCCTCCTCCAAGGTCAGGTCGATCGGATTGAAGACGGTATTGCCTGGTTCGTCCGAGAATTTCTCCCATTCTTCCCAGGTCTCCTCCTTTGTCCAGTCCGCCTTGGCCCAGTCCAAAACCCTCTTCTGGGCCTCCACAAATTCTCCATCCCACTGACGCACGTCGGGCTCTGCCTCCTTCCATGCCGATACGTCAGTCTCCTCCTTCTTCCACCAGTAAGGCTCCCAATCGATCTTCTCCTTCTGGTATCTCCCCCTCTCCATCCTCCAGTCGCTCAGGTCCTTCTCGTAGTTGGCGTCCCAAGCGTCGTTCCATCTAGGCCGGAGCGTTGGCTGCCTTCCGTTGTAGCCGGGTACCCATTCACTCGAGTACGCTCCTTCTTGTCCCCATTCAACTACCCCGAGCATGTGGGTGGAGAGGAGGACGACCTCGGAGACCTGGAAAGCCGCGCACCCTCGACAGACGAATATGTCCTTCCGTAGGAGTTGCATGCGTGTCGGCCACTTCTTTCCGACCCATTGGAACTCTCCCAGGTCCGAGTGCAGAACGTCGTCCGACGCCCTAAAGTGCATTCTTCCCGAGCTTTGTTGGGACCTTTTGAAAACGTAGAGTGCGGCCCCAGCGTCAAGGATTCTCACCGTAGCGAATGCTGGTCCGTCAAGGACGCGGGTAAGGTTGCTGGTGATGGCGGAGCGGGTGACAGCAGGCATTGTTGGGAGCAAAAAAGATTTAGAGAGTTGAGCGATGGGTGAAGCTTGGAGTAGATGCAAGTATTGCAAGTGACACTACTGGTTTCGCCCCTTCTGCCTTTTATCTTTCCTGGAACATAGTTAGATGGCGTGGGAGCTTCGGGGTGTCGGCGTAGAAGGTCCTTGATGATCTTCGACAGGTGACCAAAATCTTCCGCCCTTTGTTCTGTGTCTTCTTCACTCCCATAGCCCTTCCATCTGACCCTGTAGAAAAGACCATCCTTTGTTTCCTTCCAGTCCAAAATCTTCTCTACTTCGTATTCTTCTTCCCCTTCTTCTGTTATGATCGGCGGTGGTCGGGGTTGGTTACGGCTAAACTCTGTGTCTTCTTTGTAAGGGCTGAGCAAGTCGATGTGGAAAACAGGGTGCACCCTCATCGTTGCCGGCAAGTCGAGCTCATAAGCGTGTGACCCTATTCTTTGTTTCACAACAAATGGCCCGTGCTTTTTGTTATCCAGTTTCTTCGATGGTCTTTTTGTCTGAATGTTCTTGCCCAGCAGCCATACTAGATCTCCTTCTTGGTACTTATTCTTAGGTTCTTCTTCTGGGAGCTTTTGGGTTTCCATTGATGCAATTGCTTCGTCGTGGATTTTGCGCCATTTTCCTGTGATGTTGTTTGCTTCTGGGACCCCCGATTCTTCCGCTGAGATGTTCCACAGTGGTTCCCTCCCGTAGACAATTTCGAAAGGGGAATTACCTGTTATGCGATGCTTCTGTAGATTATAGCTGAACTCCGCAATTGGTAATAAGTCCGCCCAATCGTCCTGCCGGTAGTTGACAAACAACCGTAGCCAGCCCTCCATCCATTGATTGATTCTCTCCGTTATTCCATCTGTTTGGGGGTGGTAGGCAGTACTGAAACCTGGGCTAGTTCCAATTTTCTCGTAAATGGCTTTCATAAGTTTGGAATTGAAAGTAGTCCCTTGGTCTGAAATCGTGCTCTTTGGGAAACCGTGCAGTTTCCAAACATTTGTGATAAAAAGATTTGCAAGGTCGCTTGCCGTGTGAGATTCTTTGCAGGGTATGAAATGCGCCATTCTTGAGAATCGGTCCACCACTACTAAGATGCTATCTGATCCTCTGGATTTTGGTAACTTTACCACGAAGTCGAACGCTATGTCTTCCCACGGTCCCTTTGGAATCTCCAGAGGCTTGATCGGGACTATTGACTTCAATCCCTTTGTCCGCTGGCAGGTCTCGCAGGACTCCACGTATCTGTTTATGCTTTGCTTCATCCCTGGCCAGAAGTACCTTCTTGATATTAGTTCCAGTGTTCTAGCTTGTCCTTGATGTCCTGCGATTTTTGAGTCGTGATGCATACGCATGATGGCCAGTCTGGATTCCTTATCCTCTGGTACATAGATCCTTCCTTTGAACCATAATAGTCCCTCCTTGAAATCATAATCTTTTGCGCTGTGTTGTAGGGTTTTTGGTAAAGTTTCCCTTGATGTGCAGATTTCTTTGATTTGTGCCAATCCTTCATCTGTTTCTTGCGCTTCCTTGATAGTTTCTATGATGTCTGTGTCTACCTGTCCCATAAATCCCTTGAACCTTTCAACAGATATCATAACTTGTTCTGGCGTCGGGATGTCTTCATGGTCTGATCGTCTTGACAACAGGTCTGGTTTAGAAGACAGGATTCCAGGGCGATAAATGATGTCAAAGTTATAGGAAGCAAGCAATTGGTGCCATCTTGCATGTCGACGGTTGAACGTTCTTGCTTCCTTCCAGAATTGTAGGTTTCTATGATCGGTGTAGATAGTGATAGGGTCCCTTGTTCCTTCAAGGTATAGCCTCCAATGTGTTAGAGATTCTATGATAGCCATAAGTTCTTTATCGTGGACGTCGTAGTTGAGTTGAGCCTCGTTGAAAGACTTTGAAAGAAAAGCAATAGGGTGTAAGTAGCCATCGTCTTGTCTTTGCGATAAGATTGCTCCCATTGCTACTCCACTTGCATCCGTTTCCAAAAAAAAGGGTTTGTCAGGGTTTGGATGGCGTAGAGTAGGTTCTTTGCTGATTTCTGCTTTTAGAGCCTCAAAAGCTTCCTGTTGATCGTTTCCCCATTCCCATTTGTTCTCCTTTCTTGTTAAGGTTGTCAGGGGCTTTGCTAAACGGCTGAAATTTGGAACGAATCTTCTGTAGAAATTTGCGAATCCTAGGAACGCCTGAACTTGTTTGACCGTTCTTGGTTCCTTCCATTCTTTTATTGCCTTGACTTTTTCTTCCTCCATAGAGATGCCTGAATCGCTGATTCCAAGTCCAGTATATGTCAATTTGGTGACAAAGAATTCGCATTTTGGAAGCTTTGCAAATAGGTTTTCTTCCAGCAAGATTTTTAGCACCTTCCTGACATCCACAGTATGTTGACTTCTGTTCTTAGAGAAGACTAGGATGTCGTCAATATATACTATGACACATACGTCGATAAGATCATGGAAGATGTGGTTCATATATCTTTGGAATATGGCGGGCGCGTTTTTCAGTCCAAACGGCATGACGACGTATTCGAATAGTCCTTCTTTTGTTCTGAAAGCTGTCTTCCATTCGTCTCCTTCCTTGATTCTGATATTGTTGAATCCCATGCGCAAATCGATTTTGGAGAAAATTTTTGCGTCCTTGATTTTATCCAAGAGGTCTTCCATCAGGGGCATTGGGAATCTGTCGTCCTTCGTAATGGCGTTTACTCCTCTGAGATCTTGAACAAGTCGTAGTTGGCGAACTGCTCCTGGATTTTTGGGGTCGATCGGCTTTTTGACAAAGAAGCAAGGTGATGCAATGGGTGATTTGCTTGGACGGATTTTCCCTGCTGCGATTTCTTCATCCAAGTATTCTCTCAGAGCAATTGACTCTGCCGGAGAGAGTGGGATAGGTCTGGCTGGTTTCGGAAGTTCAGTTCCTTCCTTGAAGTCGATGGCGCAGTCGTATGGACGATGATCAGGGATTCTCTTGAATTTTTCTTCGCTGAAGACGTCGGCAAATTCCTTGAATTCTTCGGGCAAGTCGTCTATTGAGGCCGTCCTTGCTTGAATGGCTTCTGTTCGCCATGATATGTGCTTTGTTTTCCAATCGATGTCAGGGTTTGATTCTTCTAACCATTCTAGTCCGAGGATAAGTTTAGTTTCTCCAGTGGGCATCGCGAAGAAGACTTGTTTGAAAGTTCTTCCCTCTACTTCTAGTTCCAGCTTTGCTTTGAAACGTATTTGGTGAGAGAGTTCTTTCCCCTGGATTCCAATTACTTTTCTAGGAGTGGAGAGTTCTATGAGTGGAACGTTGTTGGATCAAGCCCATGAAATGTCCAGGAAGTTCTTTGATGCTCCAGAATCGATGAGGGTTGGTATAGGTTCTGTGATTCCGGCAACGTTTGCGTAAACAATGGTAGATTCATTTGTCGCTCTAAAGTACATTGCTTCCGTTGCCGGTTTCTTGGTCTCTCCACACACAGTTAGAGGGAGACCCCTTCTTTTCCCGAGTCTTCCGTAATTGTTGCCTCCCTTCCTTTGACGTTAGGTTCCGTTGTTATCCATTCCTTGGACGGGCATTTGAATGAACGGTGTCCTTCCTGTCCGCACTTCAGACAGCGGTTGCTTGCTATCCTTGCTTTGTATACTTCGTCGGGTAGTCGCTTTGTAGAGGATTGACTGCTAGCGGTTGGTTGGGCTGCTTTCTTTCCTGTAGAGGTTTTGATTTGTTGCAATTTCTGGTCGATAGAGATTGCGATTGAGATCCATCGGTCAAGGGAAAGTTCTCGTTCTGTTCCATCTTCATTGATCAGGGTTAGTTCGAAACGAGCTAGTTCGGTTTTGACTTCGGACTTCAATCCTTCCTTGAATTGGTTGATCAGGGCTTCCTGTCCCCAGTTTACGTCTACCAGAAGGTATCGGAATTCCGAAGCATAGTTTGCTACCGAGTTGTTCTGTTTGCATTTACGAATGTCCGATTCGGCTTTGGCCTTTTTGTTAGGGTTGCTGAACTGTTCCATGAAGTGTGCCTTGAAGCTTTCCCATGAGGCGAGATTTTGGTTGATTCCTCCTTGGTTAAGCGATCGTAAGAGTACTTGTGCCCAGTGAGTGGCGGCTTTGTTCTCTGATTTGAAGTTTGCTAGAGCTTCGCGGATTCTTTCTTCGCTGGAATTGTATTGATCGCCTAGACGTACAAAGTAGCTCTCCATTTGTGTGATGAACATTTTGGCACCTTCTCCTTTCTTTCCGTCGAAGGCTTCCGGGCGAGTTACCTTGGGACGACGTGAACTGCTACCGATGTTTGGGTTTTCAGTTAGTCATTGAATCCTTAACTCTAATTCATCGATCCTGGTAGATTCTGCATCTGGATGTGGTGGAGAATTTGATCGCCTGGAAGGGACCCCGTGCAGGGATGCTTCGTCCATCTCTTCTCGCATATTGTTGATGGTTTCTTGAACTTCCGTGATTTTGGTAGTGAAGGAGGCTCCTTCCTGTCGTAAGGATTCTAGTCCTTGTGTTACTGCCTCGTTCCACTCGAGTTGTCCTTGCCTGGTGGTGTTGAGTTCTTCACGTACATTGTTCACTAGTCCTTGGGTGTTGGTAACCTCATTTCAAAGACGGGTTACGTCTTGGCTGACTAGGAAGGAATTGTGTTCACCGTTTCTTGCCGCAGTTAGGATGTCTGTCAGGGTGCCTTGTAGGTTGTTAATGGAGTCGTTAAAGATTTGCTGGTTGTTTGCGAGGATTTGTGTGGCTTGTTCTAGGCCACTAAGCCTCCTGTCCATAGCGACCCTCATTCCATCTATGACCCTAATGGTAGCGTTGTGTCTTCCTTCCAGGAGGTTGTTTAAATCGTCTAGATTGCTAATTACAGTATTGTTGCTGGAGCTGGAACTTGAGCTTCCTGGACCAGCGGTCCTTTGTTGTACCTGGGCCGATTGCCCGGAGTAACCTTGTGGGATATAGGGTGGTGCCGGAATCACTGGTGTAACCGGTTGAGAGGCTATTGGAATTGCTCCTACATTGGTGATGGTTCCTCCGATTTGAGGGATTGTGGGAACGTTGGGAATATGTGGTGTAGGAGGAGGTCTAATGGGAACAAGCGACACGCCCCCATGAGCTTTGGGTTGGGGAGAGAAGAACTGTCTCCTAGATCCTAGTGGCCACAATGGGCGTGATGGCCCTGGACTTCCAGTTGAGACGCGGATTACAGCTGGAGTGGGGTCATTTGTAAGGTCCCCTGGTTCTCTACCCGTGATAGTGGGATCTTCTTCTTGTACCATTGTCATGTCGGTATTGCCAAAAGCTCCCGGCATTGACGTTTGACTTTGGGAACGTGATCGGACTGGTCCTCCCGCTTGAGCTTGTGCGATATCTTGTTCGTTTAGTGATCCTGTGGGCCTTGCTGCCCGACTGGGTCCCCTTCTTGCTGATATGGTGGATGAGGGGCGTGACCCTCCGTCCTCTTGAATAGACATATTTGTATGCTTGTTAAGCTTGTTTTGTAATGTCGCAAGCTTCTTCTTGGTGGCTATGAGACAAGCCGCAATGGAGAGTGGACGGCACTAAGACCTAAGTGACCTCTTGAACCGCAACACACTTAAGCGTCTGTAGGCTCTTGAGGGTAGGGGTGGTTCTAAGTGTCACTCAGAGGGGATGTTTTGACGAGACAAAACAAGCTGGGGTTGCCAGGCTTGTTGGTCCTCTATATATAACCAAGAAAAGGCCGAGTCATACAAGGCGCAGCCACATGAGTCATACAGTCTACCAGTCAGGAGTGTCCATGTGAGTCATGCTGTATGAACAGACATGACTCGTACAAAGCACAGCCGCGTTACACAATGTAACAGGATAACCACAAGAAGGTGGCAACGCGGCGAAAGGAAACGGGAAACATAACACAAAGAGGGAGACAGGCGGGCAAGTCCGATGGAGTGAGCTAGCTCACGACAGATAGAGTTCTCTCATGAACTTTGATGCAAAGGTGGGGCCTCAATCTGACATGACTGTTTCTGGGGTACCATACAGCTTCCAACAGTGTTCCATGAACAATTCTGCTAACTTGGGGGATGTGATCTTCTCGGTACAGGGAATGAAGTGTGCCATTTTTGTGAGTGTGTTGACAATATCAGAATAGAGTCTAGGCCTCTTGATAGGGGTAGTTTGACAATCATATCAACTGAAATGTGTTGCCAGGGTTTAGAGGGAAGTTCTAGTGGTTGCAATTCTCCTAGGGGGCACTGGTTGATTCGTTTGCTTTGTTGGCACAAGTCGCAGGATGACACGTATTTGTTGATAAACACCTTCATTGATGGCCACCAGTATTCCCGCTTGATCAATTCCAAAGTCTTTGCTTGCCCCATGTGACCGGCTGCCTTGTTGTCATGATGGAGTTCCAAGATTTGTCGCTTGAGCTTGTTGTTGCTAGGAACATAGACCCAACCTTTCCTGTATAGCAAGTTATTTTGTATCTTCCAATCCTCAAATTCCTTCCGGACCGTGGCAGGTGCTTTCTTGGGTTGATTGCTGAGGAACGCCCAAATGGACTGGGTGTATTTGTCACTTGGCAGCTGATTTTGAATGGAAGTGTGAATTTCCGCCGTTGATGCTATGCCAGTAGATGTTTCTTCGGCCAAATTGATGAAGATGTGAGGAGCAAGTAGGGGTTTTTGAGGGACTACCCCCCCTTCTAGATTGTGGTTGCTCCGCCAACTGAGTGTGTTGGCTTTTCCATTGAGTCCGCCAGCCCAATATTTGATCTGGAAATTGAATTCTGATAGGAAGACCGCCCATCTGTTTTGACGCTTGGTGAGGACTTTGGAGGTCATGAAATACTCTAGATTCTTATGATCGGTGATGAGCAGAACCGGAATTTCTGTTCCTTCCAATAGATGACGCCATTCCTTGAAAGCTTTGATAATTGCCAGGAGTTCCTTATCAAAAATATCGTAGTTTCGCTCTGCTGGTGATAGGCTCTTGGACATGAAAGCAACAGGATGCAGTTTGTTATCCGTTCCATATTGACTAAGGACTGCTCCTGTGGCTTTGTCTGATGCGTCACATTCAATGATGAACCCTTTTTCTTGATCCGGTTGTAACAGGATGGGTGCTTGTAGAAATTCCTGGATCATTCTTTCAAAGCTAGCCTGTGTCTCTGCATTCCATTCCCAAGGTTTCCCTTTCATCGTGAGGTCATAGAGGGGTCTGGCAATGTGTGTATAACCCTTGATGAACTGCCTGTAGTGTTGTGAGCTAGCTCACTCCATCGGACTCGCCCATTGTCTCGCCCGCCTATCTCTCTCTTTTTGTTACGTTTCCGTTTCTGTGTGCCGCGTTGCCACCTTCTTGTGGTTATTCCGTTACATTGTGTAACGCGGCTGTGCTTTGTACGAGTCATGTCTGTTCATACAGCATGACTCACATGGACACTCCTGACTGGTTGTTATGTATGACTCGGGTGGCTGCGTCTTGTATGACTCGGTCTCTTTCTGAATATATATAGAGGATCAACAAGCCTGGTAACCCCAGCTTGTTTTGTCTCGTCAAAACATCCCCTCTGAGTGACACTTAGAACCACCCCTACCCTCAAGAGCCTACAGACGCTTAAGTGTGTTGCGGTTCAAGAGGTCACTTAGGTCTTAGTGCCGTCCACTCTCCATCACGGCTTGTCTCCTAGCCACCAAGAAGAAGCTTACGACATTACAAAACAAGCTTATTAACACACAAACAAGTCTATTCAAGAAGATGGAGGATCACGTCCCTCATCCACTATATCAGCAAGAAGAGGACCCAGTCGGGCAGCAAGACCCACAGGATCACTAAACGAACAAGATATTGCTCAAATTCAAGCGGGAGGCCCTGCCCGATCACGCTCCCAAAGTCAAACTTCAATGCCGGGAGCTTTCGGCATCGCCGACATGACAACTGTACAAGAGGAAGAACCCACTATCACGAATAGGGAACCAGGAGATCTCACAAATGACCCCACTCCAGCTGCGATTCGCATTCCAACTGGAAGTCCAGGACCATCACGTCCCTTGTGGCCACTAGGGACTAGAAGGCAGTTCTTTTCTCCCCAACCAGAAGCTCATGGGGGCGTGTCACTTGTTCCCATTAGACCTCCTCCTACACCACACATTCCCAATGTTCCTACGGCCCCCCAAATTGAAGGAACCATCACCAACGCAGGACCAATCCCATTGGCCTCCCAGCCAGTTACACCAGCGATTCCAGCACCACCATATGTCCCACAGGGTTACTCCCAGCAATCAGCCCCGGTACAACAAGGCGCCGGTGATCCAGGAAGTTCAAGTTCAAGTTCCAGCTCTAGCGGCAGGACTGTAATCAGTAACCTAGACGACCTAGACGACCTTCTAGAAGGAAGACACAACGCCACACTTAGGGTTATAGACGGAATGAGAGTCACTATAGATCGAAGGCTTAGCGGCCTAGAACAAGCCACACAAGTACTAGCAAACAACCAACAAATCTTTAACGATTCCATCAACACCCTACAAGGCACCTTGACGGACATTCTAAACTCGGCAAGAAATAGCGAACATAATTCCTTTCTAGTTGGTCAAGACATAACTCGCCTTCGAAATGAGGTTACCAACACTCAAGGACTAGTAAACAATATACGCAAAGAACTCAACACTACCAGACAAGGGCAACTTGAGTGGAACGAGGCAGTAACACAAGGATTAGAAACCTTGCGACAGGAAGGAACCTCCTTCACTGCCAAAATCACGGAAGTTCAGGAAACTATCAACAACATACGAGAAGAAATGGACGAAGCATCCCTGCACGGAATCCCTTCCAGGCGATCAAATTCTCCACCACACCCAGACGCGGAATCTACCAGGATCGACGAATTGGAATTAAGAATCCAACGACTAAGCGAGAACCCAAACACTGGTAGCGGAACACGTCGTCCCAAGGTGACTCGTCCAGAAGCCTTTGACGGAAAGAAAGGAGAAGGTGCCGAAATGTTCATCACACAAATGGAGAGCTACTTTGTGCGTCTAGGCGATCAATACAATTCCAGCGAAGAAAGGATCCGCGAAGCTCTAGCAAACTTTAAATCCGAGAACAAGGCCGCGACTCACTGGGCACAAGTACTGTTGCGATCACTTAACCAAGGAGAGAACAACCAAAATCTCATCTCATGGGAAAGCTTCAAGGCACACTTCATGGAACAATTCAGCGACCCTAACAAAAAGGCAAAGGCCGAATCAGACATTCGCAAATGTAAACAGAACAATTCGGTAGCAAACTATGCTTCGGAATTCCGATACCTTCTGGTGGACGTAAACTGGGGACAGGAGGCTCTAATCAACCAATTCAAAGAAGGGTTGAAGTCAGAAGTCAAGACCGAACTAGCTCGCTTCGAACTGACCCTGATCAATGAAGATGGGACAGAACGGGAACTTTCCCTTGACCAATGGATCTCAATCGCAATCTCTATTGACCAGAAATTGCAACAAATCAAAACCTCCACAGGAAAGAAAGCAGCCCAACCAGCCGCTAGCGGTCAATCCTCTACAAAGCGACTACCCGACGAAGTATACAAAGCAAGGATAGCAAGCAACCGCTGTCTGAAGTGCGGACAGGAAGGACACCGTTCATTCAAATGCCCGTCCAAGGAATGGATAACAACGGAACCTAGCGTCAAAGGAAGGGAGGCAACAATTACGGAAGACTCGGGAAAAGAAGGGGTCTCCCTCTAACTGTGTGTGGAGAGACCAAGAAACCGGCAACGGAAGCAATCTACTTTAGAGCGACAAATGAATCTACCCTTGTTTACGCAAACGTTGCCGGAATCACAGAACCTATACCAACCCTCATCGATTCTGGAGCATCAAAGAACTTCCTGGACATTTCATGGGCTCGATCCAACAACATTCCACTCATAGAACTCTCCACTCCTAGAAAAGTAATTGGAATCCAGGGGAAAGAACTCTCTCACCAAATACGTTTCAAAGCAAAGCTGGAACTAGAAGTAGAGGGAAGAACTTTCAAACAAGTCTTCTTCGCGATGCCCACTGGAGAAACTAAACTTATCCTCGGACTAGAATGGTTAGAAGAATCAAACCCTGACATCGATTGGAAAACAAAGCACATATCATGGCGAACAGAAGCCATTCAAGCAAGGACGGCCTCAATAGACGACTTGCCCGAAGAATTCAAGGAATTTGCCGACGTCTTCAGCGAAGAAAAATTCAAGAGAATCCCTGATCATCGTCCATACGATTGCGCCATCGACTTCAAGGAAGGAACTGAACTTCCGAAACCAGCCAGACCTATCCCACTCTCTCCGGCAGAGTCAATTGCTCTGAGAGAATACTTGGATGAAGAAATCGCAGCAGGGAAAATCCGTCCAAGCAAATCACCCATTGCATCACCTTGCTTCTTTGTCAAAAAACCGATCGACCCCAAAAATCCAGGAGCAGTTCGCCAACTACGACTTGTTCAAGATCTCAGAGGAGTAAACGCCATTACGAAGGACGACAGATTCCCAATGCCCCTGATGGAAGACCTCTTGGATAAAATCAAGGACGCAAAAATTTTCTCCAAAATCGATTTGCGCATGGGATTCAACAATATCAGAATCAGGGAAGGAGACGAATGGAAGACAGCTTTCAGAACAAAAGAAGGACTTTTCGAATACGTCGTCATGCCGTTTGGACTGAAAAACGCGCCTGCCATATTCCAAAGATATATGAACCACATCTTCCATGATCTTATCGACGTATGTGTCATAGTATACATCGACGACATCCTAGTCTTCTCTAAGAACAGAAGTCAACATACTGTGGATGTCAGGAAGGTGCTAAAAATCTTGCTGGAAGAAAACCTATTCGCAAAGCTTCCAAAATGCGAATTCTTTGTCACCAAATTGACATATACTGGACTTGGAATCAGCGATTCAGGCATCTCTATGGAGGAAGAAAAAGTCAAGGCAATAAAAGAATGGAAGGAACCAAGAACGGTCAAACAAGTTCAGGCGTTCCTAGGATTCGCAAATTTCTACAGAAGATTCGTTCCAAATTTCAGCCGTTTAGCAAAGCCCCTGACAACCTTAACAAGAAAGGAGAACAAGTGGGAATGGGGAAACGATCAACAGGAAGCTTTTGAGGCTCTAAAAACAGAAATCAGCAAAGAACCTACTCTACGCCATCCAAACCCTGACAAACCCTTTTTTTTGGAAACGGATGCAAGTGGAGTAGCAATGGGAGCAATCTTATTGCAAAGACAAGACGATGGCTACTTACACCCTATTGCTTTTCTTTCAAAGTCTTTCAACGAGACTCAACTCAACTACGACGTCCACGATAAAGAACTTATGGCTATCATAGAGTCTCTAACACATTGGAGGCTATACCTTGAAGGAACAAGGGACCCTATCACTATCTACACCGATCATAGAAACCTACAATTCTGGAAGGAAGCAAGAACGTTCAACCGTCGACACACAAGATGGCACCAACTGCTTGCTTCCTATAACTTTGACATCATTTATCGCCCTGGAATCCTGTCTTCTAAACCGGACCTGTTGTCAAGACGATCAGACCATGAAGATATCCCGACGCCTGAACAAGTTATGATATCTGTTGAAAGGTTCAAGGGATTTATGGGACAGGTAGACACAGACATCATAGAAACTATCAAGGAAGCGCAAGAAACAGACGAAGGATTGGCACAAATCAAAGAAATCTGCACATCAAGGGAAACATTACCAAAAACCCTACAACACAGCGCAAAAGATTATGATTTCAAGGAGGGACTATTATGGTTCAAAGGAAGGATCTACGTACCAGAAGATAAGGAATCCAGACTGGCCATCATGCGTATGCATCACGACTCAAAAATCGCAGGACATCAAGGACAAGCTAGAACACTGGAACTAATATCAAGAAGGTACTTCTGGCCAGGGATGAAGCAAAGCATAAACAGATACATGGAGTCCTGCAAGACCTGCCAGCGGACAAAGGGATCAAAGCAAATAGTCCCGATCAAGCCTCTGGAGATTCCAAAGGGACTGTGGGAAGACATAGCGTTCGACTTCGTGGTAAAGTTACCAAAATCCAGAGGATCAGATAGCATCTTAGTAGTGGTGGACCGATTCTCAAGAATGGCGCATTTCATACCCTGCAAAGAATCTCACACGGCAAGCGACCTTGCAAATCTTTTTATCACAAATGTTTGGAAACTGCACGGTTTCCCAAGGAGCACGATTTCAGACCGAGGGACTACTTTCAATTCCAAACTTATGAAAGCCATTTCCGAGAAAATTGGAACTAGCCCAGGTTTCAGTACTGCCTACCACCCCCAAACAGATGGAATAACGGAGAGAATCAATCAATGGATGGAGGGCTGGCTACGATCGTTCGTCAACTACCGGCAGGACGATTGGGCGGACTTATTACCGATTGCGGAGTTCAGCTATAATCTACAGAAGCATCGCATAACAGGTAATTCCCCTTTCGAAATTGTCTACGGGAGGGAACCACTGTGGAACATCTCAGCGGAAGAATCGGGGGTCCCAGAAGCGAACAACATCACAGGAAAATGGCGCAAAATCCACAACGAAGCAATTGCATCAATGGAAACCCAAAAGCTCCCAGAAGAAGAACCAAAGAATGAGTACCAAGAAGGAGATCTAGTATGGCTGTTGGGCAAGAACATTCAGACAAAAAGACCATCGAAGAAACTGGATAATAAAAAGCACGGGCCATTTGTTGTGAAACGAAGAATAGGGTCACACGCTTATGAGCTCGACTTGCCGGCAACGATGAGGGTGCACCCTGTTTTCCACATCGACTTGCTCAGCCCTTACAAAGAAGACACAGAGTTCAGCCGAAACCAACCCCGACCACCGCCGATCATAACAGAAGAAGGGGAAGAAGAATACGAAGTAGAGAAGATTTTGGACTGGAAGGAAACAAAGGATGGTCTTTTCTACAGGGTCAGATGGAAGGGCTATGGGAGCGAAGAAGACACAGAACAAAGGGCGGAAGATTTTGGTCACCTGTCGAAGATCATCAAGGACCTTCTACGCCGACACCCCGAAGCTCCCACGCCATCTAACTACGCTCCAGGAAAGATAAAAGGGGGGAAGGGAACAACCGGTAGAGATATCTGCAAAACTTGCTACTACTCCAAAAAACACTCCCAACTCCACGCTTTAAATCTTTTTTGCCCTCTGCAATGCCTGCCGTCTCCCGCTCCACCATTGCCAACAACCTCACCCGCGTCCTGGAGGGACCTGCCTTTGCCACAGCAAGGATCCTCGACTCCGGGGCCGCCCTATACGTCTTCAAGAGGTCGCAACAAGGCTTGGGGAGAATGCATTTCAGGGCCTCGGACGACATCCTCCACTCAGACCTGGGGGAATTCCAGTGGGTCGGGAAGAAATGGCCGACACGAATGCAGCTCCTGCAAAAGGACATATTCGTCTGCCGAGGGTGCGCCGCATTCCAGGTCTCGGAGGTCGTTCTCCTCTCCACCCACATGCTTGGGGTGGTTGAATGGGGACAAGAAGGGGCTTACTCGAGCGAGTGGGTACCAGGATACGACGGGAGGCAACCAACACTGCGACCCCGGTGGAACGACGCCTGGGACGCCAACTACGAGAGGGACCTGAGCGACTGGAAGCTGGAAAGGGGAAGGTACCAGAAGGAGAAGTTCGAGTGGGCGCCTAACTGGTGGAAGTGGGAGGAAGCGGACGTTTCGGCATGGAAGGAAGCAGAGCCCGATGTGCGACAGTGGGACGAGGAGCATGTGGAGGCCCGCGAGAGGGTTTTGGACTGGTCAAATGCGGATTGGACGAAGGAGGAGACTTGGGAAGAATGGGAGAAGTTCTTGGACAAACCGGGAAATACCGTCTTCAATCCCATCGACCTGACCCTGGAGGAGGACGAGGGACTGGAGGAGTACATGCTTGCAAAAGGCAAGGATTGTGGGATCCAATAGAGCCCGTCCAGGTCCCCTAGACGGTCTCTTAGGGGGGAGTAATGTTGTGAGCTAGCTCACTCCATCGGACTTGCCCATTGTCTCGCCCGCCTATCTCTCTCTTTTTGTTACGTTTCCGTTTCTGTTTGCCACGTTGCCACCTTCTTGTGGTTATTCCGTTACATTGTGTAACGCGGCTGTGCTTTGTACGAGTCATGTCTGTTCATACAGCATGACTCACATGGACACTCCTGACTGGTTGTTATGTATGACTCGGGTGGCTGCGTCTTGTATGACTTGGTCTCTTTCTGAATATATATAGAGGATCAACAAGCCTGGTAACCCCAGCTTGTTTTGTCTCGTCAAAACATCCCCTCTGAGTGACACTTAGAACCACCCCTACCCTCAAGAGCCTACAGACGCTTAAGTGTGTTGCGGTTCAAGAGGTCACTTAGGTCTTAGTGCCGTCCACTCTCCATCACGGCTTGTCTCCTAGCCACCAAGAAGAAGCTTACGACATGTAGAAGTTTGCAAATCCCAGAAAGGTTTGAACATTGGTAACATTCCTTGGAACTGGCCATTTTTTGATTGCTGACACTTTTTCTTCCTGCATCTCAACTGCTTCTCCCGAAATTACCAAGCCTAAATAGTCCACTTTTGGCACATGGAACAAACATTTCTTGAGGGAGCAATAGAGGCCCATCTGTTGTAGTCTACACAGTACCTCTTTGACATGAGCGGGGTGTTCTTCTGGGTTTTTGGAGAAGATCAAGATGTCGTCAATGTAAATTTCCACATAGACTCCTTTGATGTCCTTGAATTCTGCGTCCATCATGTTCTGGAAGGTTGCTGGTGCATTGGTCCGACCAAACGGCATGACCTTGGTTTCATAAAGGCCGTATTTTGTTCTAAACGCTGTTTTGTATACGTCTTCTTCAGCAACCCTGACCAGGTTGTAACCAGATTTTAAATCCAATTTGGTGAAGATCTTGGCTCCTTTAACTTGTTTGATGAGATCATCAGTCCTTGGGAGTGGGTAACGGTTTTTCTTTGTCCACCTGTTTAAGTACCTGTAGTCCATGCACAGTCTTGGTGGTTGGGGAACACTGTCAATATCATGGCAACAGACAAACATGACTGGTGACGCCCATTCAGAGGTGGATGGAACAATGAATCCTTTTTCCAAGTTTTTGTCAATCCATGCTTTCAGGATTTGGTCTTCTTCTTTGGTTAACGAATAGACCACCCTAATCTTGGGTTTAGCGCCAGGTTCCAGTTCAATTTTGAGGTCACAGGGTCGATGTGGTGGGAGTTTATCAAGTTCTTTTGCGAGAAAAACGTCCTGAAACTCCAGACACTCGTTGGGAAGTTTTCCCACTACCCCTCCTTCTAATGCGCTGCACTCTTTGTAAAGACATTCGGATGCACAGAAGTGTGAATTGAATTCTAGTGTTCCTCCTGTCCAATTGATTTGTGGATTATGCTTTTTCAACCATGGTATGCCTAAGACTACTGTGTGTCGTCCCAAAGGCGCTACGTTGCAAGTGATTTCCTCCACATGATCATTCATAATAATTTGGAAGGTAGCCTCCCACTCAATAAGTCCATTTGCTATTGGCCGTCCATCAATGACCTGCACCCGCCGCGCCACTTTCTTCTTTTTTGTAGGGATTTTATGTTTATTGATATATTCGGAATTAACGAAGTTTCCGGAGGCACCAGAGTCAATCATAGTGACTGTGATAAGGTTTTTCAGGCTTTCAATTGTTATTGGCACACGGAGTTGGTCTGCATATTTGGTGGAACACAAATATATTTTGTTTACAGACTGATTTCGATTCTCCATAGCAACGCGATGTAATTCTGTCTTCAGGGCGCCTGATGCTCCCTTCAGACACTGCCTTTTCCTGATTCCTCATCAGAAACTTCTTCTAAAGCGGCTATTTTGACGACGCAATTTTTGGCAATATGACCCTTCTTTTGACAGCAGTAACAGGTGAGTTCCAAACTGCTGGATGCTGCCACCTCAACTCCTGCCACCGTGCGAGTGTTTAGGCGTAGGTAGGGGAATGGAAGTTCGCTTTCAGATCCGTCTTCCCATTTGATAGTAGGAATCTTGAACCCTTTCTTGTTCTTGCCAATCTTTGTAATTTGTCCCCTGGTTGCGCCTTTTGGTCCCATGGTGTAAATCTTGTCCCCTTCCTTGAATTCCGTCTTCTGCACTGTTGCGCTCGTGGTCACCTTTTTGAAGGTTCTGCTCGGTGTTGCCTTCTCCGGGCCCTTGGCCTTTTTCTCCAAATTTTGTGCAATAAGGTTTGCGTCAATCCTAGACGCATGATTCATCAACTGTGTGAGGGTAACAACGTGGCGATCAATGTTTTGAATTGACATGACATCTTGGATTTCATCCTTGAGGCCAGGATAGAAGTCGTCTTTGAGGGTAGTCTCATTGTAGCCCAGAGCACTGGAATAAGTTCGGAAATTTGAAATATAATCGACCACCGACTTGGTTTGTTTCAGATTTCGATATTTCTGCCGGTAAACTTCTGCTTGTTCTACCTCGCCAAAGGCCTCTTTGAAGGCTTCTTCAAAGAGGTTCATGTCGTTAAGGATTGGTTGAGGAACACCAGCCATTTCCTGCTCAAGGAAAGGACAAATCCATTCCCTGGCTTCCCCCCTCAGGTATGAAATGATGAAGAGGATCTGCTGATCCATCGTATCGTACCGCAGGTCCGAGGTACTGATGTAGAGGTTGCAGGCAAAGGTAAAGTCCCTGGCATTCTGACCGCGTTCGCCATTGTACTCAGGGGGTTTGCTGGCCAAACTCTTCTTGGAAGTCTGGGGGGCAGCAGGAGTAGTGCTAGTGGCAGGTGGAGCCGCGGGGGCTGGACCAAGTGTAAATCACCCAATAGACCTTCCTAGTGCTTGTTGATTAAGAGGGGCCCCGCCCTGAGGTTGCGATGTGCTGAGATTTCCCCCTCTTCCTTGCTTACCAGGCTGATAAGTGCATCCCCTGGCCTGGCGAATCAGAATGTCCATATCGTTTTGCATAGTATTGAGGAGCGCTTGATTGGTTTGAATGTCGGCTTGAGTGGCTTGAATGTTTTGAAGATTTAGGTCGCCATCCCCTGAATTGTAGAGTATCCATTGGTGGATATTATTGACACGTCTACTAGTGATTTCGACTTGTTGTGCAATTCTAAGTAGGAAGGCAGCAATATCCTCATTGGTGGTCCCGCAAGTGTTGTACCATTGACCACTTTCTAGATGGCTTTGGATATATTGGACTGATGGTCTGGTTTCCACTTGTCCACTTGCTTCTGGCTCTGGGGCTTGGAGATCCCCAGTGCGCATGGAGGCATTATCGCGGTTTGCATTGGGTGGCGATGATGTAGCCGCTGGGGCCCCTACACCAAATGATACTTGATACAGCTTGGTTCCCTGAACTGTAGGATCCAATTGAGAGGTCCCTGTCTGGCCTGACATGATGCCGGTTGCACTTGGAATCTGGGATGTTGAGCGTCCTAGGCCAAAAGTTCTACTGATGCGTCCTGAAACCAATTCCCCCTGTGGGTAAACCAACATGAGCTATAATAAATGCGCTTCCTGGTGCGCTGCGACCAAATATGGCTAGTAGTGTTGATTAAAGAAAATGAAAAAGTCCCCTGGGTAGAGATGGATAGAAGGGGGAACCTAGTCAACGGTAGGTTCAAGGCAAAAGTGTCAGAGGTCCTTGTTCCAATAGGATATATGAGCGGCGCTTCCTGATTAGGTGGCAACGGCTCAGTGATATCAGAGGATAGGGGACGTCGTCAATGTGCTAATAGATGCGAGCTGCAATATGCCTCGACGTGTAAATGATGCAGGGGAGAGATAGGGGTATTAGCCATCAATGGTGAAGGGTGTGCAGTGCTCAGAGATAACCCGGTGATGATAAACCTGGTTCCGACAGTGACGAAGGCTGTATCCGCGACAAAGGCGAGAAGACTTGATCTAGTGTCACAACCCTAACCAAACCTTGGAGGCCAAGACTCCACAGGCAGTGAGGATGGGTGTTGGGACAACGGCAAAGGTCAAATGGGCGGCCACTAAGGCCTAAGTGAGTCACGCGGGGAGTGATAGGGAAACAACAAGAGAACAAGTCTTGTGGTAGCAAGACTTGTGTTGCTGGTATATGTACTATCTAGTGTGGCTATGTTCAATAGAGAGTATGCAACAAAGGGGAAGTGGCAGGAGTCCGAGAGAAGCGAGGGCAGAACAAAGGAGGCGTGACAAGTCCATGGAGAACAAGGAGCAAGTTGTCGTGAGCTAGCTCACTCCATCGGACTTGCCCGTTGTCTTGCCCACCTGTCTCCCTCTTTGTGTTATGTTCCCCGTTTCCGTTTGCCGCGTTGCCACCTTCTTGTGGTTATTCTGTTACATTGTGTAACGCGGCTGTGCTTTGTACGAGTCATGTCTGTTTATACAGCATGACTCACACGGACACTCCTGACTGGCTTTCTCGTATGACTCGTGTGGCTGCGCTTTGTATGACTTGGCCACTTGTTTTTTATATATAGAGGACCAACAAGCCTGGTAACCCCAGCTTGTTTTGTCTCGTCAAACATCCCCATTGAGTGACACTTTGAACCACCCCTACCCTCAAGAGCCTACAGACACTTAAGTGTGTTGCGGTTCAAGAGGTTACTTAGGTCTTAGTGCCGTCCACTCTCCATCGCAGCTTGTCTCATAGTCACAAAGAAGAAGCTTACAACATTACAAAACAAGCTTAAACAACATACAGATATGTCTATTCAAGAAGACGGGGGGTCACGTCCCTCATCCACTATATCAGCAAGAAGAGGACCCAGTCGGGCAGCAAGACCCACAGGATCACTAAACGAGCAAGACATTGCACAAACTCAAGCGGGAGGTCCCGCCCAATCATGCTCCCAAAGCCAAACATCAATGCCAGGAGCTTTTGGCATCACCGACATGACAATTGTACAAGAAGAAGAACCCACTATCTGTCGTAAGCTTCTTCTTGGTGGGTATGAGACGAGCCGCGATGGAGAGTGGACGGCACTAAGACCTAAGTGACCTCTTGAACCGCAACGCACTTAAGTGTCTGTAGGCTCTTGAGGGTAGGGGTGGTTCTAAGTGTCACTTCGAAGGGGATGTTTTGACGAGACAAAACAAGCTGGGGTTACCAGGCTTGTTGGTCCTCTATATATATTCAGAAAGTGGCCAAGTCATACAAGGCGCAGCCACACGAGTCATACATAACAGCCAGTCAGGAGTGTCCATGTGAGTCATGCTGTATGAACAGACATGACTCGTACAAAGCACAGCCGCGTTACACAGTGTAACAAATAACCACAAGAAGGTGGCAACGCGGCAAACGGAAACGGGAAACGTAACAGAAAGAGAGAGACAGACGGGCGAGACAACAGGCGAGTCCGATGGAGTGAGCTAGCTCACGACATTACTCCCCCCTAAGAGTCCGTTTGGGGGACCTAAACGGACTTACTGTACCGCACAGTCCTTTTCCTTCTTTAGCATATACTCCTCCAGCCCCTCCTCCTCCTCTAAGGTCAGGTCGATGGGATTGAAGGTGGTATTTCCCGGTTCGTCCGAGAATTTTTCCCATTCTTCCCAGGTTTCCTCCTTTGTCCAGTCCGCCTTGGCCCAATCCAAAACCCGGTTCTGGGCCTCCACAAACTCCCCATCCCACTGTCGCACGTCGGGCTCTGCCTCCTTCCATGCTGACACGTCGGTCTCCTCCTTCTTCCACCAGTAAGGTTCCCATTCGATCTTCTCCTTCTGGTATCTGCCCCTCTCCATCCTCCAGTCGCTCAGGTCCTTCTCGTAGTTGGCGTCCCAGGCGTCGTTCCATCTAGGTCGGAGCGTTGGCTGCCTTCCGTCGTAACCCGGTACCCACTCGCTCGAGTACGCTCCTTCTTGTCCCCATTCCACCACTCCAAGCATGTGGGTGGAGAGGAGGACGACCTCCGAGACCTGGAAAGCAGCGCACCCCCGGCAGACATATATGTCCTTCCGCAGGAGCTGCATGCGTGTCGGCCATTTTTTCCCGACCCACTGGAATTCCCCCAGGTCTGAGTGGAGGATGTCGTCCGAGGCCCTGAAGTGCATTCTGCCCGAGCCTTGTTGAGACCTCTTGAAGACGTAGAGGGCGGCTCCAGAGTCAAGGATCCTTGCCGTGGCAAAGGCAGGTCCCTCGAGGACGCGGATGAGGTTGTTGGCAATGGTAGAGCGGGAGACGGCAGGCATTGTAGAGGGCAAAAGAGATTTAAAGCGTGGAGTTGAGAGTGTTTCTTGGAGTAGTAGCAAGTTTTGCAAGTGATGTTACTGGTTTCGCAGCCCCTGCCTTTTATCCTCCCTGGAGCGTAGTTAGATGGCGTGGGAGCCTCGGGGTGTCGGCGTAGAAGGTCCTTGATGATCCTTGAAAGGTGTCCAAAATCTTCTGCCCTTTGTTCTGTGTCTTCTTCGCTTCCGTAACCCTTCCATCTGACCCTGTAAAAAAGGCCGTCCTTTGTCTCTTTCCAGTCCAAGATCTTCTCTACTTCATATTCTTCCTCTCCTTCTTCTGTTATGATTGGCGGTGGTCGGGGTTGGTTACGGCTGAATTCAGTGTCTCCTTTGTAAGGGCTGAGCAAATCGATGTGGAAAACAGGGTGCACCCTCATTGTTGCCGGCAGATCAAGCTCATAAGCATGTGATCCTATCTGCCACTTCACGACAAATGGCCCGTGCTTTTTGTTGTCCAGTTTCTTCGATGGTCTTTTTGTTTGAATGTTTCTTCCAAGTAGCCATACTAGATCTCCTTCTTGGTACTTGATCTTCGGCTCTTCTTCTGGGAGCCTATGGGTCTCCATAGACGCAATAGCTTCGTCGTGGATTTTGCGCCATTTTCCTGTGATGTTGTTTGCTCCTGGAACCGCTGATTCTTCCGCTGAGATGTTCCACAGTGGTTCCCTCCCATAGACAATCTCGAAAGGGGAATTACCTGTTACGCGATGCTTCTGTAGATTATAGCTGAACTCCGCAATCGGTAATAAGTCCGCCCAGTCATCCTGCCGGTAGTTGACAAAAGATCGTAGCCAGCCTTCCATCCATTGATTGATTTTCTCTGTTATTCCATCTGTTTGGGGGTGGTAGGCAGTACTGAAACCTGGGCTAGTTCCAATTTTTTCATAAATGGCTTTCATAAGCTTGGAGTTGAAAGTAGTCCCTCGGTCTGAGATTGTGCTTTTTGGGAAACCGTGCAGTTTCCAAACATTCGTGATAAAAAGATTTGCAAGGTCGCTTGCCGTGTGAGATTCTTTGCAGGGTATGAAGTGTGCCATTCTTGAGAATCGGTCCACCACTACTAAGATGCTATCTGATCCTCTGGATTTTGGTAACTTCACCACAAAGTCGAACGCTATGTCTTCCCACGGTCCTTTTGGAATCTCCAGAGGCTTGATCGGGACTATTTGCTTTGATCCCTTTGTCCGCTGGCAGGTCTCGCAGGATTCCACGTACCTGTTTATACTTTGCTTCATTCCTGGCCAGAAGTACCTTCTTGATATCAGTTCCAATGTTCTAGCCTGTCCTTGATGTCCTGCAATTTTTGAGTCGTGATGAACTTGCATGATGGCCAGTCTGGCTTCCTTATCTTCTGGTACGTAGATCCTTCCCTTGAA
This sequence comes from Ceratobasidium sp. AG-K, assembly GCA_037039685.1. Lineage (NCBI taxonomy): Eukaryota > Fungi > Basidiomycota > Agaricomycetes > Cantharellales > Ceratobasidiaceae > Ceratobasidium > Ceratobasidium sp. AG-K. The sequence goes on along the minus strand of JAWNGF010000007.1, from coordinate 1,744,737 downwards.
CCATAATAGTCCCTCCTTGAAATCATAATCTTTTGCGCTGTGTTGTAGGGCTTTTGGTAACGTTTCCCTTGATTTGCAGATTTCTTTGATTCGTGCCAGTCCTTCATCTGTTTCTTGAGCTTCCTTGATAGTTTCTATGATGTTTGTGTCTACTTGTCCCACAAATCCTTTGAATCTTTCAACAGATATCATAACCTGTTCAGGCGTCGGGATATCTTCATGGTCCGACCGTCTTGACAATAGATCCGGTTTTGACGACAGGATGCCAGGGCGATATATGATGTCAAAGTTATAGGAGGCGAGCAGTTGGTGCCATCTTGCGTGTCGGCGGTTGAACGTTCTTGCTTCCTTCCAGAATTGTAGGTTCCTATGATTGGTGTAGATGGTGATAGGGTCCCTTGTTCCTTCAAGGTATAGCCTCCAATGTGTTAAAGATTCTATGATAGCCATAAGTTCCTTATCGTGGACGTCATAGTTGAGTTGAGCCTCGTTAAAAGACTTTGAAAGAAAGGCAATAGGATGCAAATAGCCGTCGTCTTGCCTTTGCGACAAGATTGCTCCCATTGCTACTCCACTTGCGTCTGTTTCCAGGAAAAACGGTTTGTTGGGGTTTGGATGGCGTAGAGTGGGTTCCTTGCTGATTTCTGTTTTCAGGGCCACAAAAGGTTCCTGCTGATCGTTTCCCCATTCCCACTTGTTTTCCTTTCTTGTCAAGGTTGTCAGGGGTTTTGCTAATCGGCTGAAATTCGGCACAAATCTTCGGTAAAAATTTGCGAATCCTAGGAATGCCTGAACTTGTTTGACCGTTCTTGGCTCCTTCCATTCCTTTATTGCCTTTACTTTTTCTTCCTCCATAGAGATGCCTGAGTCGCTGATTCCAAGTCCAGTATATGTCAATTTGGTGACAAAGAACTCGCATTTTGGAAGCTTTGCAAAAAGATTCTCCTCCAGTAAGATCTTCAGTACTTTTCTGACATCCACGGTATGTTGGCTTCTGTCCTTAGAGAAGACTAGGATGTTGTCAATGTATACTATGACGCATACGTCGATAAGATCATGGAAAATGTGATTCATATATCTTTGGAAGATGGCGGGTGCGTTCTTTAGTCCAAAAGGCATGACGACGTATTCAAACAGTCCTTCTTTTGTTCTGAAAGCTGTCTTCCATTCGTCACCTTCCCTAATTCTGATATTGTTGAAACCCATACGTAGATCAATCTTGGAGAAAATTTTTGCGTCCTTGATTTTATCCAGGAGGTCTTCCATTAGGGGCTTAGGGAATCTGTCATCCTTTGTAATGGCGTTTACTCCTCTGAGGTCTTGGACAAGTCGTAGTTGGCGAACTGCCCCTGGATTTTTTGGATCGACAGGTTTTTTGACAAAGAAACAAGGTGATGCAATGGGTGATTTGCTTGGTCGAATTTTTCCCGCCGCGATTTCTTCATCCAGGTATTCTCTTAGTGCAATAGATTCTGCTGGGGAGAGTGGGATAGGTCTGGCAGGCTTCGGGAGCTCAGCTCCTTCCTTGAAGTCGATGGCGCAGTCGTATGGACGATGATCCGGGATTTTTTTGAATTTCTCTTCACTGAAGACATCGGCAAATTCCTTGAATTCTTCTGGTAGGTCGTCTATTGAGGCCGTTCTTGCTTGTATGGGTTCTGGTCGCCATGATATGTGCTTTGTTTTCCAATCGATGACCGGGTTTGCTTCTTCTAACCATTCCAATCCAAGGATAAGTTTAGTTTCCCCAGTAGGCATAGCGAAAAAGACTTGTTTGAAGGTCCTTCCTTCTACGTTTAGTTCTAGCTTAGCTTTGAAACGTATTTGGTGAGAGAGTTCCTTCCCCTGGATGCCAATTACTTTTCTGGGAGTGGAAAGTTCCATGAGAGGAATGTTGTTGGATCGAGCCCACGAGATGTCCAAGAAGTTCTTTGATGCTCCAGAATCGATGAGGGTTGGGATAGGTTCTGTGATTCCAGCAACGTTCGCGTAGCCAATGGTAGATTCATTTGTCGCTCTAAAGTACATTGTTTCCGTTGTTGGTTTTTCGGTCTCTCCACACACAGTTAGAGGGAGACCCCTTCTTTTCCCGAGTCTTCTACGATTGTTGCCTCTCTTCCTTTAACGCTAGGTTCTGTCATTATCCATTCCTTGGATGGGCATTTGAATGAGCGATGTCCTTCCTGTCCGCACTTCAGGCAGCGGTTGCTTGCTATCCTTGCCTTGTATACTTCGTCGGGTAGCCGCTTTGTAGAGGATTGTCCGCTAGCGGTTGGTTGGGAATATGTGGTGTAGGAGGAGGTCTAATGGGAACAAGCGACACGCCCCCATGAGCTTCGGGTTGGGGAGAGAAGAACTGTCTCCTAGATCCTAGTGGCCACAATGGGCGTGATGGCCCTGGACTTCCAGTTGAGATGCGGATTACAGCTGGAGTGGGGTCATTTGTAAGATCCCCTGGTTCTCTACCCGTGATAGTGGGATCTCCTTCTTGTACCATTGTCGTGTCGGTACTGCCGAAAGCTCCCGGCATTGATGTTTGACTTTGGGAACGTGATCGGACTGGTCCTCCCGCTTGAGCTTGTGCGATATCTTGTTCGTTCAGTGATCCTGTGGGCCTTGCTGCCCGACTGGGTCCTCTTCTTGCTGATATGGTGGATGAGGGGCGTGACCCTCCGTCCTCTTGAATAGACATATTTGTGTGTTTGTTAAGCTTGTTTTGTAATGTCGTAAGCTTCTTCTTGGTGGGTATGAGATGAGCCGCGATGGAGAGTGGACGGCACTAAGACCTAAGTGACCTCTTGAACCGCAACGCACTTAAGTGTCTGTAGGCTCTTGAGGGTAGGGGTGGTTCTAAGTGTCACTTCGAAGGGGATGTTTTGACGAGACAAAACAAGCTGGGGTTACCAGGCTTGTTGGTCCTCTATATATATTCAGAAAGTGGCCAAGTCATACAAGGCGCAGCCACACGAGTCATACATAACAGCCAGTCAGGAGTGTCCATGTGAGTCATGCTGTATGAACAGACATGACTTGTACAAAGCACAGTCGCGTTACACTGTGTAACAAATAACCACAAGAAGGTGGCAACGCGGCAAACGGAAACGGGAAACGTAACAGAAAGAGAGAGACAGACAGGCGAGACAACAGGCGAGTCCGATGGAGTGAGCTAGCTCACGACACTATCACAAATAGAGAACCAGGAGATCTCACAAATGACCCCACTCCAGCTGTAATTCGCATTTCAACTGGAAGTCCAGGGCCATCACGTCCCTTGTGGCCACTAGGGACTAGGAGACAGTTCTTTTCTCCCCAACCCGAAGCTCATGGGGGCGTGTCGCTTGTCCCCATTAGACCTCCTCCCACACCACACATTCCCAATGTCCCTACAGTCCCTCAAATTGGAGGAACCATCACCAACGCAGGACCAATTCCAATGGCTTCCCAACCAGTCACGCCAGCGTTTCCAGCACCACCTTATGTCCCACAGGGTTACTCCGGGCAATCGACCTCAGCACAACAAGGCGCCAGTGATCCAGGAAGCTCAAGTTCAAGTTCCAGTTCTAGCAGCAGGACTGTAATCAGTAATCTAGACGATCTGGACGACCTCCTAGAAGGGAGACACAACGCCACCCTTAGGGTTATAGACGGAATGAGAGTCACTATAGATCGAAGGCTCAGCAGCCTAGAACAAGCCACACAAGTCCTAGCAAACAACCAGCAAACCTTTAACGACTCCATCAATACCCTACAAGGCACCTTGACGGACATTCTGAACGCAGCAAGAAATGGCGAACATAATTCCTTTCTAGTCGGTCAGGACGTAACCCGCCTTTGAAATGAGGTTACCAACACTCAAGGACTGGTGAACAATGTACGCGAAGAACTCAACACTACCAGACAAGGACAACTCGAATGGAACGAGGCAGTAACACAAGGACTAGAAACCTTACGACAGGAAGGAACCTCCTTCACTGCCAAAATCACAGAAGTTCAGGAAACTATCAACAATATGCGAGAAGAAATGGACGAAGCATCCCTGCACGGGATCCCCTCAAGGCGATCAAATTCTCCACCACATCCAGACGCAGAATCTACCAGGATCAACGAATTAGAGTTAAGAATCCAACGACTAACCGAGAACCCAAACATCGGTAGCAGTCCACGTCGTCCCAAGGTGACTCGCCCAGAAGCCTTTGACGGAAAAAAAGGAGAAGGTGCCGAAATGTTCATCACACAAATGGAGAGCTACTTTGTACGTCTAAGCGATCAATATACTTCCAACGAAGAAAGGATCCGCGAAGCTCTAGCAAACTTCAAATCCGAGAACAAAGCCGCCACTCACTGGGCGCAAGTACTCTTACGATCGCTTAACCAAGGAGAAAACAACCAAAATCTCACCTCATGGGATAGTTTCAAAGCACACTTCATGGAACAGTTCAGCGACCCTAACAAAAAAGCCAAAGCCGAATCGGACATCCGAAAATGCAAACAGACCAACTCAGTAGCAAACTATGCTTCGGAATTCCGATACCTTCTGGTAGACGTAAACTGGGGACAGGAAGCTCTGATCAACCAATTCAAGGAAGGGTTGAAGTCTGAAGTCAAAACCAAACTAGCGCGTTTCGAACTAACCCTGATCAATGAAGATGGGACGGAACGAGAACTTTCCCTTGACCGGTGGATCTCAATCGCAATCTCTATTGATCAGAAATTGCAACAAATCAAGGCCTCTACAGGGAAGAAGGCAGCCCAACCAACTGCTAGCGGACAATCATCTACAAAGCGGCTACCCGACAAAGTATACAAAGCAAGGATAGCAACCAACCGCTGCCTGAAGTGCGGACAGGAAGGACACCGCTCATTCAAATGCCCGTCCAAGGAATGGATAATGACGGAGCCTAGCATTAAAGGAAGGGAGGCAACAATTGTAGAAAATTCGGGAAACGAAGGGGTCTCCCTCTAACTGTGTGTGGAGAGACCAAAAAACCGGCAACGGAAACAATGTACTTTAGAGCAACAAATGAGTCAACCATTGTTTACGCAAACGTTGCCGGAATCACAGAACCTATCCCAACCCTCATCAATTCCGGAGCATCAAGGAACTTCTTGGACATCTCTTGGGCTCGATCCAACAATATTCCACTCATGGAACTTTCCACTCCGAGAAAAGTAATCGGTATCCAGGGGAAGGAACTCTCTCACCAAATACGTTTCAAAGCTAGGCTGGAACTAGAAGTGGAAGGAAGAACCTTCAAAGAAGTCTTCTTCGCTATGCCTACTGGGGAAACTAAACTTATCCTTGGACTGGAATGGTTAGAAGAAGCAAACCCGGTCATCGATTGGAAAACGAAGCACATATCATGGCGGCCAGAACCCATCCAAGCAAGAACGGCCTCAATAGACGACCTACCCAAGGAATTCAGGGAATTTGCCGATGTCTTCAGCGAAGAGAAATTCAAAAGAATCCCGGATCATTGTCCATACGACTGCGCCATTGACTTCAAGGAAGGAGCTGAACTCCCAAAACCGGCCAGACCAATCCCACTCTCTCCAGCAGAGTCAATTGCACTAAGAGAATACTTGGATGAGGAAATTGCAGCGGGAAAGATCCGCCCAAGCAAATCACCCATTGCATCACCTTGTTTCTTTGTCAAAAAACCGATTGATCAAAAAAATCCTGGGGCAGTACGCCAACTACGACTTGTTCAAGATCTCAGAGGAGTAAACGCCATCACAAAGGACGACAGATTCCCAATGCCCCTAATGGAAGACCTCCTGGATAAAATCAAGGACGCGAAAATTTTCTACAAGATTGATCTACACATGGGTTTCAACAATATCAGAATTAGGGAAGGTGACGAATGGAAGACAGCTTTCAGAACAAAAGAAGGACTGTTCGAATACGTCGTCATGCCTTTTGGACTAAAAAACGCACCCGCCATTTTTCAAAGATATATGAATCACATTTTCCATGATCTTATTGACGTATGTGTTATAGTATACATTGATGACATCCTGGTCTTCTCTAAGGACAGAAGCCAACATACCGTGGATGTCAGAAGAGTACTAAAGATCTTACAGGAGGAAAATCTTTTCGCAAAGCTTCCAAAATGCGAATTCTTTGTCACCAAATTGACATATACTGGACTTGGAATCAGCAATTCGGGCATCTCAATGGAGGAAGAAAAGGTCAAGGCAATAAAGGAATGGAAGGAACCAAGAACAGTCAAGCAGGTCCAAGCATTCCTAGGATTCGCAAATTTCTACCGAAGATTCGTACCGAATTTCAGCCGATTAGCAAAACCCCTGACAACCTTGACGAGAAAAGAGAACAAATGGGAATGGGGAAACGATCAGCAGGAAGCATTTGAAGCCCTAAAAGCGGAAATCAGCAAGGAACCCACTCTACGCCATCCGAACCCTGACAAACCCTTTTTCTTGGAAACAGACGCAAGTGGAGGAGCGATGGGAGCAATCCTGTCACAAAGGCAAGATGATGGCTACCTACAGCCTATTGCTTTTCTTTCAAAATCTTTCAATGAGGCTCAACTCAACTACGACGTCCACGATAAAGAACTTATGGCAATCATAGAATCTTTAACACACTGGAGGCTATACCTGGAAGGAACAAAAGACCCTATCACCATCTACACCGATCATAGGAACCTACAGTTCTGGAAGGAAGCAAGAACATTCAACCGTCGACACACAAGATGGCACCAATTGCTTGCTTCTTATAACTTTGACATCATATACCGCCCTGGAATCCTGTCTTCTAAACCGGACCCATTGTCAAGACGGTCAGACCATGAAGATACACCCACACCTGAACAAGTTATGATATCTGTCAAAAGGTTCAAGGGGTTTATGGGACAAGTAGACACAGACATCATAGAGACCATCAAGGGGGCACAGGAAACAGACAAAGGGTTGGCACAAATCAAAGAAATCTGCAAATTGAGGGAAATGCTACCAAAAACCCTACAACACAGTGCAAAAGATTACGATTTCAAAGAGGGACTATTATGGTTCAAGGGAAGGATTTACGTGCCAGAAGATAAGGAAGCCAGGCTGGCCATCATGCGAGTTCACCACGACTCAAAAATCGCGGGTCATCAAGGACAAGCTAGAACTTTGGAACTAATATCGAGAAGATACTTCTGGCCAGGAATGAAGCAGAGCGTAAACAGATACGTGGAATCTTGTGAGACCTGCCAACGGACAAAGGGATCAAAATCGATAGTTCCGGTCAAGCCTCTGGAGATCCCAAAAGGACCGTGGGAAGACATAGCGTTTGACTTCGTGGTGAAATTACCAAAATCCAGAGGATCAGATAGCATCTTAGTAGTGGTGGATTGATTCTCAAGAATGGCGCATTTCATACCCTGCAAAGAATCTCACACGGCAAGCGACCTTGCAAATCTTTTTGTCACAAATGTTTGGAAACTGCATGGTTTTCCAAAGAGCACGATCTCAGACGGAGGGACTACTTTCAATTCCAAACTTATGAAAGCCATTTATGAAAAAATTGGAACTAGCCCAGGTTTCAGTACTGCCTACCACCCCCAAACAGATGGAATAACAGAGAGAATCAATCAATGGATGGAAGGCTGGCTACGATCGTTCGTCAACTACCGACAGGATGATTGGGCGGACTTGTTACCGATTGCGGAATTCAGCTACAATCTACAGAAGCACCGTGTAACAGGTAGTTCCCCTTTTCAAATTGTCTACAGGAGGGAACCACTGTGGAACATCTCAGCAGAAGAATCAGCGGTTCCGGAAGCAAACAACATCACAGAAAAATGGCGTAAAATCCACGACAAAGCAATTGCATCAATGGAAACCCAAAGGCTCCCAGAGGAAGAGCCAAGAAACGAGTACCAAGAAGGAGATCTAGTATGGCTGTTGGGAAAGAACATTCAAACAAAGAGACCATCAAAGAAGCTGGATAACAAAAGGCACGGGCCATTTGTTGTGAAGCGAAAGATAGGGTCAAATGCTTATGAGCTCACTTTGCCGGCAACAATGAGGGTGCACCCTGTTTTTCACATCGATTTGCTCAGCCCTTACAAAGGAGACACTGAATTCAGCCGTAACCAACCCCGACCACTGCCGATCATAACGGAAGAAGGAGAAGAGGAATACAAAGTAGAAAAAATCATGGATTGGAAGAAAACAAAGGATGGGCTTTTCTACAGGGTCAGATGGAAGGGTTATGGGGACAAAGAAGACACAGAACAAAGGGCAGAAGATTTTGGCCACCTGTCCAAGATCATCAAGGACTTGCTACGCCGACACCCTGAGGCTCCTACACCGTCTAACTATGTCCCAGGAAAGATAAAAGGGAGGGGGGGAACAACCGGTAGTGATATCTGCAAAACTTGCAACTACTCCAATCTTCACTCCTCGCTCTACTCACTAAATCTACTCTGTTGCCGACAATGCCTGCCGTCACCTGCTCCACCATCGCCAGCAACCTCACCCGTGTCCTTGACGGACCAGCATTTGCTACGGCGAGAATCCTTGACGCTGGGGCCGCTCTCTATGTCTTCAAAAGGTCCCAACAAAGCTCTGGAAGAATGCACTTTAGGGCGTCGGACGACATCTTGCACTCGGACCTGGGAGAATTTCAGTGGGTCGGAAAGAAATGGCCGACACGCATGCAACTCCTACAAAGGGACATCTTTGTTTGTCGAGGATGCGCAGCGTTCCAGGTTTTGGAGGTCATCCTCCTTTCCACCCATATGCTCGGAGTCATGGAATGGGGACAAGAAGGGGCATACTCAAGCGAATGGGTGCCAGGATACGATGGGAGACCACCAACACTCCGACCCAGGTGGAACGACGCTTGGGACGCCAACTACGAGAAGGACCTGAGCGACTGGAGGATGGAGAGGGGCAGATACCAGAAGGAGAAGATTGAATGGGAACCTTACTGGTGGAAGAGGGAGGAGACTGACATGTCAGCATGGAAGGAGGCAGAGCCCGATGTGCGACAGTGGGATGGGGAGTTTGTGGAGGCCCAGAAGAGGGTTTTGGACTGGGCCAAGGCGGACTGGACGAAGGAGGAGACCTGGGAAGAATGGGAGAAATTCTCGGATGAACCGGGAAATACCGTCTTCAATCCCATCGACCTGACCTTGGAGGACGAGGAGGGGTTGGAAGAACATATGCTGAAGAAGGAAAGGGACTGTGCAGTGCAGTAGGTCTGTTCAGGTCCCCCAAACGGACTCTTAGGGGGGAGTGTCGTAAGCTTCTTCTTGGTGGCTATGAGACTAGCCGCGATGGAGAGTGGACGGCACTAAGACCTAAGTGACCTCTTGGACCGCAACACACTTAAGCGTCTGTAGGCTCTTGGGGGTAGGGGTGGTTCTAAGTGTCACTCAGAGGGGATGTTTTGACGAGACAAAACAAGCTGGGGTTGCCAGGCTTGTTGGTCCTCTATATATATTCAAGAAAAGGCCGAGTCATACGAGGCGCAGCCACATGAGTCATACAGTCTACCAGTCAGGAGTGTCCATGTGAGTCATGCTGTATGAACAGACATGACTCGTACAAAGCACAGCCGCGTTACACAATGTAACAGGATAACCACAAGAAGGTGGCAACGCGGCGAAAGGAAACGGGAAACAAAACACAAAGAGGGAGACAGGCGGGCAAGTCCGATGGAGTGAGCTAGCTCACAACATTACTCCCCCCTAAGAGACCATTTAGGGGACCTGGATGGGCTCTACTGGATCCCACAATCCTTGCCTTTTGCGAGCATGTGCTCCTCCAGTCCTTCGTCCTCCTCCAAGGTCAGGTCGATCGGATTGAAAACAGTATTGCCTGGTTCGTCCGAGAATTTCTCCCATTCCTCCCAGGTCTCCTCCTTTGTCCAGTCCGCCTTGGCCCAGTCCAAAACCCTCTTCTGGGCCTCCACAAATTCTCCATCCCACTGACGCACGTCGGGCTCTGCCTCCTTCCATGCCGATACGTCAGTCTCCTCCTTCTTCCACCAGTAAGGCTCCCAATCGATCTTCTCCTTCTGGTATCTGCCCCTCTCCATCCTCCAGTCGCTCAGGTCCTTCTCGTAGTTGGCGTCCCAAGCGTCGTTCCATCTAGGCCGGAGCGTTGGCTGCCTTCCGTTGTAGCCGGGTACACATTCACTCGAGTACGCTCCTTCTTGTCCCCATTCAACCACCCCGAGCATGTGGGTGGAGAGGAGGACGACCTTGGAGACCTGGAAAGCCGCGCACCCTTGGCAGACGAATATGTCCTTCCGTAGGAGTTGCATGCGTGTTGGCCACTTCTTCCCGACCCATTGGAACTCTCCCAGGTCCGAGTGCAGAACGTCGTCCGACGCCCTAAAGTGCATTCTTCCCGAGCTTTGTTGAGACCTTTTGAAAACGTAGAGTGCGGCCCCAGCGTCAAGGATTCTCGCCGTAGCGAATGCTGGTCCGTTAAGGACACGGGTAAGGTTGCTGGTGATGGTGGAGCGGGTGACAGCAGGCATTTTTGGGAGCAAAAAAGATTTAGAGAGTTGAGCGATGGGTGAAGCTTGGAGTAGATGCAAGTATTGCAAGTGACACTACTGGTTTCGCCCCTTCTGCCTTTTATCTTCTCTGGCACATAGTTAGATGGCGTGGGAGCTTCGGGATGTCGGCGTAGAAGGTCCTCGATGATCCTTGAAAGGTGACCAAAATCTTCCGCCCTTTGTTCTGTGTCTTCTTCACTTCCATAGCCCTTCCACCTGACCCTGTAAAAAAGACCGTCCTTTGTCTCTTTCCAGTCTAGAATCTTCTCTACTTCATATTCTTCCTCTCCTTCTTCTGTTATGATCGGCGGTGGACGGGGTTGGTTACGGCTGAAATCGGTGTCTTCTTTGTAAGGGCTGAGCAAATCGATGTGAAAAACAGGGTGTACCCTCATTGTTGTCGGTAAATCAAGCTCATAGGCGTGTGATCCTATCTGTTGCTTCACGACAAATGGCCCGTGCTTTTTGTTGTCCAGTTTCTTTGATGGTCTCTTTGTTTGAATGTTTTTTCCCAGTAGCCATACTAGATCTCCTTCTTGGTATTTGTTCTTTGGCTCTTCTCCTGGGAGCCTTTGGGTTTCCATAGATGCAATTGCTTCGTCGTGGATTTTACGCCATTTTCCTGTGATGTTGTTTGCTTCTGGAACCGCTGATTCTTTTGCTGAGATGTTCCACAGTGGTTCCTTCCCATAGACGATCTCGAAAGGGGAACTACCCGTTATGCGATGCTTCTGTAGATTATAGCTGAACTCCGCAATCGGTAATAAGTCCGCCCAATCATCCTGTTGGTAGTTGACGAACGATTGTAGCCAGCCTTCCATCCATTGATTGATTCTCTCCGTTATTCCATCTGTTTGGGGGTGGTAGGCAGTACTGAAACCTGGGCTAGTTCCAATTTTCTCATAAATGGCTTTCATAAGTTTGGAATTGAAAGTAGTCCCTCAGTCTGAGGTTGTGCTCTTTGGGAAACCATGCAGTTTCCAAACATTTGTGATGAAAAGATTTGCGAGGTCGCTTGCCGTGTGAGATTCTTTGCAGGGTATGAAGTGCGCCATTCTTGAGAATCAGTCCACTACTACCAAGATGCTATCTGATCCTCTGGATTTTGGTAACTTCACCACGAAGTCGAATGCTATGTCTTCCCACGGTCCTTTTGGAATCTCCAGAGGCTTGATCGGGACTATAGACTTCGATCCCTTTGTCTGCTGGCAGGTCTCACAGGATTCCACGTATCTGTTTATGCTTTGCTTCATCCCTGGCCAGAAGTACCTTCTTGATATTAGTTCCAGTGTTCTAGCTTGTCCTTGATGTCCTGCGATTTTTGAGTCGTGATGAACTCGCATGATGGCCAGTCTGGATTCCTTATCTTCTGGTACATAGATCCTTCCCTTGAACCATAATAGTCCCTCCTTGAAATCATAATCTTTTGCGCTGTGTTGTAGGGTTTTTGGTAATGTTTCCCTTGACTTGCAGATTTCTTTGATTTGCGCCAATCCTTCATCTGTTTCCTGAGCGTCCTTGATAGTTTCTATGATGTTTGTGTCTACTTGTCCCATAAATCCTTTGAACCTTTCGACAGATATCATAACTTGTTCAGGCGTTGGGATATCTTCATGGTCTGAGCGTCTTGACAACAGGTCCGGTTTTGATGACAGGATGCCAGGGCGATATATGATGTCAAAGTTATAAGAAGCAAGTAATTGGTGCCATCTTGCGTGTCGGCGGTTGAACGTTCTTGCTTCCTTCCAGAACTGTAGGTTCCTATGATCGGTGTAGATGGTGATAGGATCCCTTGTTCCCTCAAGGTACAGCCTCCAATGTGTTAAAGATTCTATAATTGCCATAAGTTCTTTATCGTGGACGTTGTAGTTGAGCTGAGCCTCGTTGAAAGATTTTGACAGAAAAGCAATAGGGTGCAGGTAGCCATCATCTTGCCTTTGCGACAGGATTGCTCCCATTGCTACTCCACTTGCGTCTGTTTCCAAGAAGAAGGGTTTGTCAGGGTTCGGATGGCGTAGAGTGGGTTCCTTGCTGATTTCCGCTTTTAGGGCTTCAAAAGCTTCCTGCTGATCGTTTCCCCATTCCCATTTGTTTTCCTTTCTTGTCAAGGTTGTCAGGGGTTTTGCCAACCGGCTGAAATTCGGTACAAATCTTCGGTAAAAGTTTGCGAATCCTAGGAATGCCTGTACTTGCTTGACCGTTCTTGGCTCCTTCCATTCCTTTATTGCCTTTACTTTTTCTTCCTCCATAGATATGCCTGAATCGCTGATTCCAAGTCCAGTATATGTCAATTTGGTGACGAAGAACTCGCATTTTGGAAGCTTTGCAAAAAGATTTTCCTCCAGCAAGATCTTCAGTACTTTTCTGACATCCACGGTATGTTGGCTTCTGTCCTTAGAGAAGACTAGGATGTCATCAATGTATACTATGACGCATACGTCGATAAGATCATGGAAAATGTGATTCATATATCTTTGGAAGATGGCGGGCGCGTTTTTCATTCCGAAAGGCATGACGACATATTCGAACAGTCCTTCTTTTGTTCTGAAAGCTGTCTTCCATTCGTCGCCTTCCCTAATTCTGATATTGTTGAAACCCATGTGTAGATCGATCTTGGAGAAAATTTTTGCGTCCTTGATTTTATCCAGGAGGTCTTCCATTAGGGGCATAGGGAATCTGTCGTCCTTTGTGATGGCGTTTACTCCTCTGAGGTCTTGGACGAGTCGTAGTTGGCGAACTGCCCCTGGATTTTTTGGATCGATAGGTTTTTTGACAAAGAAACAAGGGGATGCAATGGGTGATTTGCTTGGTCAAATTTTCCCCGCCGCGATTTCTTCATGGTCCAAATTCCAGGTATTCTCTTAGTGCAATAGATTCTGCTGGAGAGAGGGGGATAGGTCTGGCAGGTTTCGGGAGTTCAGCTCCTTCCTTGAAGTCGATGGCGCAGTCGTATGGACAATGATCCGGGATTCTTTTGAATTTCTCTTCACTGAAGACATCAGCAAATTCCTTGAATTCTTCTGGTAGGTCGTCTATTGAGGCCGTTCTTGCTTGGATGGGTTCTGGCCGCCATGATATGTGCTTTGTTTTCCAATCGATGACCGGGTTTGCTTCTTCTAACCATTCCAACCCCAGGATAAGCTTAGTTTCCCCAGTAGGCATAGCAAAGAAGACTTGTTTGAAGGTCCTTCCTTCCACATTTAGTTCTAGCTTAGCTTTAAAACGTATTTGGTGAGAGAGTTCCTTCCCCTGGATACCAATTACTTTTCGCGGAGTGGAGAGTTCCATGAGTGGAATGTTGTTGGATCGAGCCCACGAGATGTCCAAGAAGTTCTTTGATGCTCCAGAATTGATGAGGGTTGGGATAGGTTCTGTGATTCCGGCAACGTTCGCGTAAACAATGGTAGATTCATTTGTCGCTCTAAAGTACATTGTTTCCGTTGCCGGTTCTTTGGTCTCTCCACACACAGTTAGAGGGAGACCCCTTCTTTTCCCGAGCTTTCTACGATTGTTGCCTCCCTTCCTTTAACGCTAGGTTCCGTCGTTATCCATTCCTTGGACGGGCACTTGAATGAGCGGTGTCCTTCCTGTCCGCACTTTAGGCAGCGGTTGGTTGCTATCCTTGCTTTGTAAACTTCGTCGGGTAGCCGCTTTGTAGAGGATTGTCCGCTAGCGGTTGCTTGAGGTGTCTTCTTCCCTGTCGTGGTCTTGATTTGTTGCAACTTCTGGTCAATAGAGATTGCGATAGAGATCCACCGGTCTAGTGACAGCTCTCGCTCCGTTCCGTCCTCATTAATCAGGGTCAATTCGAATCGAGCTAGTTCGGTTTTTACTTCAGGCTTCAGTCCTTCCTTGAATTGGTTGATCAGTGCTTCCTGTCCCCAGTTGACGTCGACCAATAAGTAACGGAATTCAGAAGCGTAGTTTGCTACTGAATTGTTCTGCTTGCACCTCCGGATATCGATTTCGGCTTTTGCCTTTTTGTTAGGGTCACTGAACTGTTCCATGAAGTGTGCCTTGAAACTTTCCCATGAGGCGAGATTTTGGTTGTTTTCCCTTTGGTTAAGCGATCTTAAGAGTACTTGTGCCCAGTGAGTGGCGGCCTTGTTTTCGGATTTGAAATTTGCTAAAGCTTCGCGGATCCTTTCTTCGTTGGAAGTGTATTGATCGCCTAGGCGTAAAAAGTAGCTCTCCATTTGTGTGATGAACATTTCGGCACCTTCTCCTTTCTTTCCGTCAAAGGCTTCTGGACGAGTCACCTTGGGACGGCGTGAACTGTTACCGATATTTGGGTTTTCTGTCAGCTGTTGGATCCTTAACTCTAATTCGTCGATCCTGGTAGATTCCGCGTCTGGGTGTGGTGGAGAATTTGATCGCCTAGAGGGGATCCCGTGAAGAGACGCTTCGTCCATTTCTTCTCGCATATTGTTGATAGTTTCCTGAACTTCCGTGATTTTGGCAGTGAAGGAAGTTCCTTCCTGTCGTAGGGTTTCTAGTCCTTGTGTTACTGCCTCGTTCCATTCAAGTTGCCCTTGTCTGGTAGTGTTGAGTTCTTCGCGCACGTTGTTTACTAGTCCTTGAGTGTTGGTGACCTCATTTCGAAGGCGGGTTACGTCTTGACCAACTAGGAAAGAATTATGTTCGCCGTTTCTTGCCGAGTTCAGAATGTCTGTCAGGGTGCCCTGTAGGGTGTTGATGGAGTCGTTGAAGATTTGCTGATTGTTTGCTAGGACTTGTGTAGCTTGTTCTAGACCGCTAAGCCTTCGATCTATAGTGACCCTCATTCCGTCTATAACCCTAAGGGTGGCATTGTGTCTTCCTTCTAGAAGGTCGTCCAGGTCGTCTAGGTTACTGATTACAGTTCTGCCACTGGAGCTGGAACTTGAACTTGAGCTTCCTGGATCACCGGCGCTTTGCTGTACCAGAGCTGGTTGCTGGGAGTAACCCTGTGGGACATATGGTGGTGCTGGAATTGCTGGTGTGACCGGCTGGGAACCCATTGGGATTGGTCCTGCGTTGGTGATGGTTCCTCCAATTTGAGGGACTGTGGGGACATTGGGAATGTGTGGTGTAGGTGGGGGTCTAATGGGGACAAGCGACACCCCCCCATGAGCTTCGGGTTGGGGAGAAAAGAACTGCCTCCTAGTCCCTAGTGGCCACAAGGGACGTGATGGTCCTGGACTTCCAGTTGAAATGCGAATCACAGCTGGAGTGGGGTCATTTGTGAGATCTCCTGGTTCTCTATTTGTGATGGTGGGTTCTTCCTCTTGTACTATTGTCATGTCAGAGATGCCGAAAGCTCCTGGCATTGAAGATTGGCTCTGAGAGCGCGATCGGGCAAGACCTCCCGCTTGAGTTTGTGCAATGTCTTGCTCGTTTAATGATCCTGTGGGCCTTGCTGCCCGACTGGGTCCTCTTCTTGTTGATCTAGTGGATGAGGGACGTGACCCTCCGTCTTCTTGAATAGACATGCTTGTATGTTTGTTAAGCTTGTTTTGTAATGTCGTAAGCTTCTTCTTGGTGGCTATGAGACTAGCCGCGATGGAGAGTGGACGGCACTAAGACCTAAGTGACCTCTTGGACCGCAACACACTTAAGCGTCTGTAGGCTCTTGAGGGTAGGGGTGGTTCTAAGTGTCACTCAGAGGGGATGTTTTGACGAGACAAAACAAGCTGGGGTTGCCAGGCTTGTTGGTCCTCTATATATATTCAAGAAAAGGCCAAGTCATACAAGGCGCAGCCACATGAGTCATACAGTCTACCAGTCAGGAGTGTCCATGTGAGTCATGCTGTATGAACAGACATGACTCGTACAAAGCACAGCCGCGTTACACAATGTAAAAGGATAACCACAAGAAGGTGGCAACGCGGCGAAAGGAAACGGGAAACAAAACACAAAGAGGGAGACAGGCGGGCAAGTCCGATGGAGTGAGCTAGCTCACAACAGGGAGTAATGTCGTGAGCTAGCTCACTCCATCGGACTCGCCCGTTGTCTTGCCCGCCTGTCTCCCTCTTTGTGTTACGTTCCCCGTTTCCGTTTGCCGCGTTGCCACCTTCTTGTGGTTATTCTGTTACATTGTGTAACGCGGCTGTGCTTTGTACGAGTCATGTCTGTTTATACAGCATGACTCACACGGACACTCCTGACTGGCTTTCTTGTATGACTCGTGTGGCTGCGCTTTGTATGACTCGGCCACTTGTTTTTTATATATAGAGGACCAACAAGCCTGGTAACCCCAGCTTGTTTTGTCTCGTCAAACATCCCCATTGAGTGACACTTTGAACCACCCCTACCCTCAAGAGCCTACAGACACTTAAGTGTGTTGCGGTTCAAGAGGTTACTTAGGTCTTAGTGCCGTCCACTCTCCATCGCGGCTTGTCTCATAGTCACAAAGAAGAAGCTTACGACACAAGTGAAGCTAGCCAGGCGAGCATGTCCCATGGTCATGGCTTACATAATAGTGACTAAATGCGCCAAGGTGAGCAGAACGAGACCAAACAGAGTAACAAACAAGGAGAACAAAAGGTCGTGACACCTACCAACTTGTCCAATGTGGGTTGTGGAGCATTGAGCAGCTCAACAAATGGCTCGACCACAGGCAGGAACAGTGGTCCTGACGGGAAGCAGTGGAACTCAAGTGCCTTCAAGAACAACACCAAGAGGAGCTCGACCGCCTCTACCAGGAGAAGTGGGATTGAATGAACGAGGTCCTCGAAGAGGACATGCGCGCCCTGGCAGAAAGGGTTGGATGGCTGGAACTGAAGGAATGGGTCACCCGCAAATAGGCAAGTGCACTCCACTACACTCGCCTTTGTGAGGGGGCAATGTTGTGACCCATCCCTCCCTCTTTCTCTGTTTGTGGCCTCATGGCTTGTACCGGTGCCTTAAGCACCCTTTCCCTTTGTTGTGCCCTCTCCCTTGTTTAGTAAGGTGTATGGATGATGTGTTACCATGAGTCATATGACTCATGCTGTTTTCTATTGGCTGGCCTGCGCAGCCCCTTTATGACTTGGACTTTGACTCAGATGTGTGACTCATGTATTCACTATGACTCACCCGTTCTCTGAGTATATATACTGGCTTGCAAGCATGGTCACCCCCAGCTTGCTTTGCCTCGTCAACTCTCCCTGCAGTGTGATCAGAGGCACTTGGCTACTTAGCCTTTAGCGCAGCCACTTGGACTTAGGAGCTAGTGACTTGTACTGACAAGACTAGCGTTTGTCCACCCTAGTGATAGAGTCTTAGAAGACTTATCACATATTGTTCCCACATCTCAAAGGCCATTAGCGGTTGTCAACCATAGGCATTAGCAGGTTGTGACATCCAGGGTTTTGTATTGTCCAGGGTGTCCTGCCATTAATGAGTCATGTCTTGACTCCAAAATAGGTTTTTGGATGTGATTGTCCTTTGGTACAAAGATTTGGTTCTGGTAATAGAGTAACCCTTCCTTGAGATACCATTGTGCGACTTTTTCACCCTTCTGAAGTGTCAAGAGAATCTCTTTTAGGTGTACATCCTCATATATTGCTTCTCCAATGAGGTTATTGATTTCACTATCAGGAGTTATTGAACCAACAAAAAGTTCTGGTTTCAGGAGAACTTGTTTCTCTACCCCCCCTTCAGGTTGTAGGTTGTACCGTCCTGACAAAATATCTGCCTTCTTGTTTTCTGAGCCTGGGCAATAAATAATTTGGAAGTTGTGGTCCACCAAAATGTTAGACCACCTTATTTGCCTTCTGTTTAACTCTTTTGACTTTGAGAATGTTTCCAAGTTTTTGTGATCTGTTATGACTTGTCCTGGCTGTTTTGTTCCCTCCCAAAGGTGGTGCCATTCCTTGAAGCCCCTGATGATCACTAACAGTTCTTTATTGAATATGTTGTAATTTTGCTCTGCTGGTGACAGACTTTTTGACAGGAACACTACTGGGTGTAATTGATTCTCATGATCTTTTTGAGATAGGATAGCACCTGTGGCATAGTCTGAAGTGTCACACTCTAGGAAAAAAGGTTTCGATTGGTCTGGGTGTGACAAGAATGGTGCTGATGTTAAGGCATTTTTGAGGTTTTAAATGCCTCCCTGTGTTTCTCTGTGCATTCCCATGATTGTTCCTTCCTTAAGAGGTCATACAGAGGTCTTGCAACATTTGCAAAAGCTGGGATAAATTGCCTGTAGAAGTTGGCCAAGCCTAGGAATTCCTGCATGTTTTTTACATTCCTTGGCTCCAACCATGCTATTGCTGCTGTAACTTTGGATTGGTCAACTTCTGTGCCTTTCTCAGAGGCAATGAGACCTAGGTATCCTGCTTTTCAGACACTGGATGCGCATTTAGGAAGGTTACCATACAGTCCATGCTTTTGGAGCTGTTTGAGTACTTCTTTTACTTGTTCTGGGTGCTCTTTTTTGTCCTTTGAGAAGACCAAGATGTTGTCAATGTAGATGATGACACATATATCTTGTAGGTCCCTGAATATACTGTTCATCATATCCTGGAAGGTTGCTGGTGCATTGCAAAGTCCAAAAGGCATGACTTTGTATTTGAATTGCCCATATTTTGTCTTGAAGGCTGTTTTCCATTTGTCTCCTTTTCTAATGCAAATCAGGTTGAATCCTGACTTGAGGTCCAGTTTAGTGAAAGTTTTTGCTCCCTGAAGCTTCTCAATGAGGTCATTAGTTAAAGGTAATGGGTATGTGTTCTTTGTTTTGCTATTCACATCCCTATAGTCCAGAACCAATCTCCATTCCTTGAATGCCCCATCATCCTTTTTCTTTGGAACAAAATGGACAGGTGATGCTTGTGGGGAGACAGATTGTTGGATTAATCCATTTTGCAGCATCTTTGTGATTTTTTTCCTTTCAGGACTTTCTCTTGTTCCATGTTGTGACTATACACTGGGCCATGCTTTGGTTTCGCATCTGGAAGCCAGTCTATTTTCATATTGTATTCTCTGTGAGGGGGGAGTTTTGCTGCTTCTTCTTCAGAAAAAACTTTGGCAAATTTGGAATATTCTTCAGGTAGACCTTCTAATCCTGATGCCTGGATGATTGGGCTTGAGTCAAAGCAATTTTCAGCACAGTGCTTTGAATCAAATTGGATTGTCATTTCTTTCCAATTTATGGAGGGGTGATGTCTTTTTAACCAAGACATGCCTAATACAATGCTGTGTCTGCCAATGTCTACTATATGACAGTCCAAGGTTTCTTTATGTCCTTGGATTGTGAACTTGAAAGATGTGTAATGGGTGACCAGTCCTGAGGAAACTTCTCTTCTGTCAATGACTTTTAGTTTTTTAGGGGTGATGTGCACTTTCTTGAGTAAGCACATAGTGAAAGCAAGTTATTAGAGATAAAGCAGGATGTTGCTCTGCTATCTATCTTTGCAGATCCTTCAAAAGAGCAGGGATTAAAACTAGATTTTTTATCAGGAGTACTGGCTACTGAAGTTGCAATGAAATTTATATTGAATTGTGGTTTATTTGATATTGATAATATTTCACAAATTTTATTTGCACTCTGTATATCAGCCAGTATTTTGCCCAAAACAGTTCTCCTGTGTACTCCTGGGCTTCCCCTTTTCCCAACTTGTCTTCAGATTCTGACAGTATTTCTCCCTCATGACTGCTCATAGGAGCTGATGGGCATTTGTTTGCCATATGACCTCTTCCACCACAATTGAAGCACTTGAGGATTGTCTTTCCTTTCCCATCTAGTTCCATGGTTCCAGGCCCTCAAGGGTCTGGTTGTGTTGTTTTTGTGGTAGCTGTGGTGTATGTGAACAGTGCTGGGGTAGTATCATTGTCCTTTTGAATTACTCTGAAGGAGTCCTTGGTTGCTGTTTTGGCTCCATCCCAATATACAAAGGCTGTCTTCATGTTATTAATGGTTTTGACATGAGAAATAGTCCCTTTGAAGTTTCTACCCTGTTCATTTTTGTAAACTTTGTCTCCTGGGTACAGAAGAGTGTGCCTGTTCCCTTGAGTTTGTGTAGTTTGAGTGGTTGTTGTAGAGGAACCTTGGGTTATACCCCCCCTTGAGATCATTGTGACTTCTGTTCATCTTCAAAAGCCATTTGTTTAGCATCAATCTCCAGGGCCTTGGGGAATAATTGTTCTTTGGTTTTAGTTGCATAATCCCAATTTTGCTGTAGCAGGGTCCTCTTGATATCGACTTTGAGACCTTCATAGAGATGGTCCCTTAGATCCACATCACTATATCCCAAAATACAGGAATAAGTTTGGAAATCTTTGAGGTATTCTTGAACAGTCTTTGTTTGTTCCAGCGCACGATATTTTTGTCTATATTTTTGTTCCCTGTCTGGCTCCTGGAATCAATGTTTGACTTCTGTCCAAAACCCTGCCCAAATCCACTAACCAAGTGACTGATGGTTTTGCCGGATCATGGTGATTTGTCAAAAAAGGCTTTAACCATTTGTGTGCTTTTCCTGTCATATAGGAGATAGCAAAGTTGACCTTTTCTGTATCTGTTGCTGTTGGTTTCTGGACTGCTATATAACCCATAATTTGGTTCTTGAAGATAGAAGCATGTGAGATGGGGCTTTATTGAGAACCAATTCCGTATAAAAGAGTATTTCTAATTTCCCAACGCCTCTTTCTGTCTTTTACAAAACATATATGTTGCAAAAAATGTAAAGTTAAATCCTGCTTGTCTAAGAAGGATGCATTCTTGTTGCCTATGACATCAAAAGAAGGATATGTATAGTTATTGTAGATGTCTGCTTCAAAGGCAATCAGAGATTGTATGTGTGCTTGTTGTCATGACCCAAGGCCCCTCAAATAGACCTGGACCCCAATTTGCATGTCTCATGTTGTCTTTCCTGTGTTCTCCTTTGTGCGTTCTTCCTTTGTGTTCTGTTTTCTGTGTTCTTGCACAGCCTTAAGCTGCTTCCTTTTTCTTTTGTCTCACAACTTCCTTTCTTGGCAAGTCATGTTCCTTTATAGGACATGACTCATAGAGCTTTCTGATTGGATAGTTTGTATGACTTGTTTCTTGGCATGAGTATGACTCATGCCTTTTTTCTTAATATATAATGAGGCAACAACAAGCATGGTATCCCCATCTTGTTTTGCCTTGTCATTTCCCCAACAAATAGTCCTCCACTGGGTTTCCCTCAGGGCTACCTTGGATCCTCAGGTCTTAGTGCCATTCACAGTCTACAGTTTACAGCCCTTTGGGTGCCAAGTCTCTCTAAGTCTTGACTTGGCAACATACAGTTAGAGTCGGCAACCATCATAGTGTTGGGTTGCAACACTTGTCTTCTTTCTTGTTGATATTGTTCAGCAAGCTGCTTGATGTGGTGGGGTAATAAAGCTCCCACTGTAAGAAAGGTTGATTAATTGTGATTTTTGTAGGTTGAACTCAAAGGCCTACTGGTGTGCTACCATTGTGGCTATTTTTCCAGGTAAGGAGTTCTTCAATTTTTTTCCAATGACACTTCTCCTGTTGTTTGAGCTTCTTGATTTCCTTTGTTTGATGTTCAATATTGGCTGTTTGCTGGTTAATTATCTTTAACAAGCTGTTGTTATGTTTGATCAGGGAATCAACAGCGTTTTTGAGGCTGTTGATATTGATTTTTGCCTTTTCAATTTCGTAGTTGAGCTCTTGTTTGCTCTTTTCACATCGCTGATGTAGGTACTGAATGTCCCACTCTATTTGTGTGTTATCTTCTGCCCTAGCTTCTTGGATACCCTTAACAATATCAATTTGTTCAGTAACAGTATGGTCTACCTTGTCAACCTTTTCTTTGATTTGGTCAATGTGTTGGTCAACTAAACCAATGGTTTCCCTGACAATAGTGATAAGGCGAGAGAGCGTGGGAAGATCAAACACTGCAAGAAGTTAGATCTGGTTGTGATATGGTCACACCAGATGTACTATTTGTAGCAACAACTTTCTTGTTGAAAATTTTGATGATCACAATTGAATTGCTAATCTCTTGCTTCTAATACCTAGCATTGAACAATCCCTACTGATAGTCGACAGCCTTGGATGGGTGTGATGTATAGTGGGTTTTTTTGCAAGCAGGTTATTCAGCAGTCTAGGGATGCTAAACATGTTTGCCTTAATGGCCAATTGGAAGATTCCTAAGCAATGCTTTTTCACCCTGAGGATCTACACCAGGATCAGTGGCTACACTAACAGTTTAACTAGTGTCTAAGCTAGTACTGCACTATTGCCCATGGTAGTAGCTCCATTGATCTCAAAGGATTGGCAACAAATTGCACAACACCAGTCTCAACAGGGAAGTGGTAGACAAATATGGATAGCAATGACCCAAATGTGGTGATTGCTGAACAGCTTAACCTAATGTCCTGACTTGACAATTAGGTAGCTAAGGTTATAGTTAAGAAGCTCAATTGCAATGTGCAAATGCTTAAGGAAGAGCAAAGATGCAGATAGATATATATAATTGGCAAGTCCTAAGGAAAGGAGGTCAAGCCATGTTGTTAACAGGCTTGCCCTCCAAGCTTACATACATGAGAGTGCACTGCCCTGTAACAACAGAGGCAACATGGGAAATCCTTATCTATATCAAATACATGATCCAATTCAATATGACTTGCTTATCAGAAGCACCACAGATTACCAAAGGAAAGACAAATACATCACATGATCTGGACAAGACAATTGCACCAAAAAAGGAAAGTGTTTTGGAAAAAAGATATAAAATCAGGATTAATGTTATGAGGTCATAGCATAGACCTGAGACACAACAAACCCCAATCATCAATTACCTATAAAGACTCATGCTTGCAAGGCATATACCCCAGACAACTTGTCTAACAATTGCATTTACTGCACCCACCTTTACAACATGTCCTCTTACTCTGCATCATGCCTCACCTCCACTTGGGGCAGTGCCTCCTCCACTACCACCTGGGAGCTCCCTCACTTTGAGTCCCCACTCCAGGACCTGGCCCCTTTAGCCTTCAACAACACCTGGGCCACTTACACCAGGGACTGGGTCATGGAGGTCAACCAACCTCCCATGGAGGAGTGGATCAACTCCTGGGACAATGTCCAAGGAATGGACTGGTATGGCAGTTGGGGAAACCCACCACAATGGCTGCCTGCCATTTGTCCCGACTTGGGTAAATTAGGTATATATAAAGGTTAAGGGGTTCGACTTAGACAAGTCTTAGAACCCAAGGAATAGTGATAGTTAGAGGATTTGATTGAGCAAGTCCTAGTGGAGAGGAGGTCAAGCCTTGTCGTTTAACCGGCTTGACCTCTGGGTTTATATACATGAGGGATCAATGCCACGTCATCATCTATCAGTGTGGGAAAGCCGAGTACAACCGATGATAAGTGAGATAAGAGGTATGACTCGACATTCTGGAAGTTCCGGAAGCATCACCAATATCAAATGGAAAGACAAATACATCACATGATACAAGTTAAGCGCCAGAGGACATTTGTACCATAAAAGGAAAGTGTTCGGAAAAAAAGATATAAAATCAGAATAAAATGTCTGAGCTTAGTCAGCTCATGACATTACCCCCCCTTAAGGGCCTGGCGCAGTGGGGTGGAGTTTGTGAAATTTATCAACCAGTTCAGGAGCGTTCTTGAGATCTTCCTTTGACTGCCAAGAATTGTCTGCATGAGAGTATCCTTTCCACTTAACGTAATAGTAGAGTTGACGGCGGATTTTCTTGGAATTAAGGACCTCTTCGACTTCCCATTCTTCCTCTCCATCTTGTGTGACAATAGGGGGTGGTTGAGCGGGTTCGCGGCCGTGGGGATCAGAGTGGAATTTCTTGAGCAGCATGACATGGAAGACAGGATGAACTTTCATTGATTTTGGTAATTCCAGTCTAAAGGCATGAGTTCCTACTTTTTCCATTACTTTGTAAGGGCCTAAAACTTTGTGGGAGAGTTTTACTGAGGGTCTGTCTGTTGAAATATTCTGATGATTAAGCCAGACTTTATCCCCCGGGTTTATCTCTTCTGGTTCTTTGGCTCCTTTATCAAAGTAGTATTTATAGGACTGATTTGCTAGGATGAGGGCAGCTTTGACTTCGTCGTATCCTTTCAACAGGAATTCTGCATGGGCATCAGCTTCAGGGACAGTATAGTCTGATTCTTCCCCGATGTTCATTCTAGGGTTGAAACCCTGGCAGATTTGGAAAGGGGTTTTGCCAGTGGATGCTTGAATTCCGTTGTTGTAAGCAAATTCTGCCATAGGGAGTAGGGCCACCCAGTCGTTTTGCCTATGGTTGACAAAAGCTCTGATAAAGATTTCAACGGCTTGGTTTGCTCGTTCTGGCTGTCCGTCTGTCCTTGGATGGTAGGCTGTGCTGAAGGTAGGTTTTACGTCCAATCGTTTGTACAGATGCCTAATGAACTTTGAGTTGAAAGTGGATCCTCTATCCGAGACTGTTGCTTTTGGGGTGCCGTGAAGTTTCCAAATGTTTGCAATGAAGATATTGGCTATGTCTACTGCTGTGGCCGTTGATTTGCAAGGGAGATAGTGTGCCATTTTGGAGAACCGATCTACCACTGTCAAGATTGCGTCATATCCTTCTGATTCTGGGAGCCCTACAATCATGTCATAGGAGATCTCTTCCCAGGGTCTCTCAGGGATATGTAAAGGACGCAGTAGTCCTGTGGGGAGTTGATTCGATGGTTTAGTTCGAATGCATGTTTCGCAGTGTGACACATAGGAGTTGACAAATTTCTTCATGGTTGGCCAGTAGTAAGTTCTTGAGACCAATTCTAATGTTCTTGCTTGTCCAGGATGCCCAGCTGTAATATTGTCATGGCGCGATTCCAATATCAGGTTTCTGATGGTTTCATCCTTGGGGACAAAGATCTTCCCTTTGAACATTAGGAGTCCTTCTCTGTATTCCCAATCTTTGACTTTTTCTCTGTTTCTCAGCTTATTGTGGGCTTCTTCTAATCTGGGATCTTCGAGGATTGCTTCTCTGATTAGATCGTTGATCTCCTGGTCTGGGGTAATAGCCGAAATGAAAATGTCTGGTTTGAGGAGGACTTGGTTCTCTACCCCCCCCAAAGGTTCCAGGTCATATCGCCTCGAGAGAATGTCTGCCTTTTTGTTTTGGCTTCCTGGCCTGTACAAGATTTGGAAGTTGAAGTCTACCAAGAAATTCATCCAGCGGATTTGGCGTTGATTCAATTGTTTGGATGATGAGAAGTATTCCAAATTTTTGTGATCTGTTATCACTTGAATGGCTTTTTCTGTGCCTTGAAGTAAATGCCGCCATTCTTTGAAAGCTCTAATTATTGCCAATAGTTCTTTGTCAAAAATGTCATAGTTTCGCTCAGCCAGATTTAGTGATTTAGAAAGAAAGGCTACAGGGTGTAATTTCCCTTCTTCATCCTTCTGAGATAAGACTGCTCCTGTGGCAAATCCCGACGCATCTGTCTCGAGGAAAAATTCCTTATTCTGATCGGGCTGCATCATTACAGGTGCTACTTTCAGAGCTTCTTTTAGCTCATTCATGGCCTCTTGTTCTTTGCTTGTCCACTGCCACTTTTGATCCTTCTTAAGTAGGTTGTACAGAGGTCTGGCTTTGCCGGCAAAGTCTTGAATGAATCTTCGATAGAAATTGACGAATCCCAGGAATTCTTGAACTTGTTTGACATTTTTGGGAGCTTTCCAATTCATAGCCGCCGTGACCTTTTCCTGATCCGTTTCGATTCCTTTATTGGAAATGACCAATCCTACCCATTCCAGTTTGGTTTGGTGGAACTTGCATTTCCTCAATTTCGCGACCAGTTTGTGTTCCCTTAGTCTTCTTAGCACCTCTTTCACGTGTCCTGGATGATCTTCGACTCGTTTGGAAAAAACAAAGATATCATCAATGTATACGAGTACAAAAACCCCCATAATGTCCCTGAATATGGAGTTCATTAGGGACTGGAAGCTTGATGGGGCGTTTTTGAGACCGAATGGCATGACTTTCCATTCGTACATGCCGTATTGAGTTTTGAATGCTGTTTTCCATTCATGGCCTGCTGCTATTCGGGTTTGATGGAATCCTTGTGCCAAATCTAGAGTGGTGCCAATGACAAATCCTTCTAGAGCCCTTAACCATTGATCCAATAGAGGTATTCCACTTGCGTTGAATTTGCATAGCGAATTCACATATCTGTAGTCAACGCAAAAGCGTAATTCTGGGTTGTTTGGATCTTCTGGATGTGGTTTTTTGACAAACAGAACCGGGGAAGCCAAAGGAGACTTAGAAATCTGAATGTGTCCCCTTCGGATAAGGGTTTCTAGTACTTTCTTCATTTCTTTGTCTTCAGCTGGGGATGTTTTGTAAATAGGACCATGCTTTAGTTTAGCTTCTGGTAGGAGGTCGAGCGTAATGTCAGTTGGCCTGTGAGGTGGGAGTTCCTCTAATCTGGACTCGTCGAACACATCTGCGAACTCTTTGTATTCCTCTGGTAATGTGGTTTCTGCTGCGATTTGGAGCGTAGATGGGACTTCTAGGCAGTTTTTTGAGCAGAATTCGCTTGTGTATGCAATTGTCCTATTTTTCCAATCAATTTGTGGGTTATGTTTCTTGAGCCATGACATCCCGAGTACGATAGGGTGCCTTCCAATGTTTGTAACATGACATTCTATTTCACTGGAATGTGTTCCCATGACAAGTTTAAATTTGGTATAGTGGGTGACTTTTCCGGACGACACTTCTCGTCCGTCTATAACTCGCAGAGTCTTGGGTTTTTCGTGTTGGAAGAGGGGGAGATTTGCTTCTTTTGCTAGGGAAGGGTTGATGAAACAGGAGGTTGCGCCGCAGTCAAGGAGTGCTTGTCCAGAAAATCTTTTTGATCTGTTGACTGACTTAGAACCAGGAGCCGTAGCTAGTGGATGAGCGGTGAAATCAAGGTATAATTGGTTTTCATTTGATATTGACATGATTTCTAGTTCATCCATATTACTAGCTAATATATCACCGAGTACTTGGCTCCTTAATAAGCCTCGGTGACGTCTTTTCCCGATTCGATGTCTGAAGAGATTTCTTCAATCTGAGCTTCAAATCCTGACGCTGTGTTCTTGGAAGGA
This sequence comes from Ceratobasidium sp. AG-K, assembly GCA_037039685.1. Lineage (NCBI taxonomy): Eukaryota > Fungi > Basidiomycota > Agaricomycetes > Cantharellales > Ceratobasidiaceae > Ceratobasidium > Ceratobasidium sp. AG-K. Next base: position 1,717,170 of record JAWNGF010000007.1, on the reverse strand, counting down.
CAGACTCTTGCTGAGTGTCCCTTACCGCCGCAGGTGAAGCAGATCATTGGTCCTTTTCCTTTTCCATCAAGGTCCATTGCGTTAGGGTCTTTAGCAGGAGTGGACGGTTTGGGTGTTTGGATGGTAGGAGCGTTGAGGTTACTGGTTTGGGTGTCTCTTTGAATTGCTCCAAAAGGGACATTTCCTTTTGTCCCATCATCCCAGGAGATCTGTGGAACTGGACGGCCCTTGGCGTTTCGGGTAATGCTTGAGATTTTGCCGTATTGCACCCCTCCTGTAGGTTTTGACATAAAGACTCGGTCATTTACATTGAATCTTTGACCTAGTGAGGCGTTTGGAGTACTTGTGATTGTCTTGGAAGTACTTTGTTTCGAAGTGGTGGTTTGTGGGCTTTGCAACTTCTTTGGTGCGTTAATAGCATTCATTGTGGAGTCAATTTCCAGGGCTCTTTCGCGAACTTGGTTGAATGTCCTTGTCACTTCGTGGGGTTTAAAGTTCTGTGACACCATGGCCATCTTGATTTCATCCTTAAGACCATCATAGAAATCATTGCGAAGTACTCGATCAGTGTACCCGAGTACCGATGAATAAGTGACGAAGTCTCGTAGATAATCTTGGACAGAGTTCTTCTGGATCAATTTCTTGTATAATTGTCTATATCGGTCGATCTTGTGAACATCGCCAAACCTAGCTCGCATTTCGTTCCAGAATTCATCCATGTTGTGTAGCCAATTTGTTGCTCCCCTTCTTGCTGTGTCTACATCAATTCCAGGTTGCATCCATACATAGGCAGGCCCCTTGCAATAACCCATGATATAAGTGATTTTTTGTTCTGTGGTTGCTTGTGGCGACGTATGATTTATGTACAAGGTACATTGCGACTTAAACTCGTCAAATTTATCTACATCTCCAGAAAATTCTTCTGGGGGATGCATTTTGAGTTTATATCCTGGGGTGGTTGTTGACGCGGTGGTGGAGGGTGTTGCCCCTAGGTTTGCAAGTGACTGAGATACTGCATTCATTAATTGGTGAAGGGGTGCAATTTGTGCAGTTTGATTTTGAATTGCGTGGATATCTGCAATGTTATTGTCGATTCCCTGTTCTAGGGTAGAAGTGATACCATTTAAGGCATTAATGTGACCGTTAATTTTTTGCACTTCGTCTATTAAGGCATTGATTGCATGTGCAACTACCTCGGGTCCGGATGTTGCTGAGATTTGGGTAAATCCCCCTTGACTAGGTGATGGGGCTCTTGACATATCGGAGTGGGGAAAAGAGGTAGATTTATTGGGATCCCAGACCGTACAAAATATCACGGATTCTTCTTCGAACCCTTCTGTCTTTAATGATGCGCAAGCTTCTCAAAAATATCAATTCAAGATTTTCATCTTCCAGGAACAACGCGTTGATTTGACCTAGTTCGTCGTACTGTTCGTATATGTAGTTACGATGAACGTCTTCAATAAAGAGTCTTAGGGACTCTAGTCTAAGTTGTTCCCTGTGTTGTTCCTGTGTGAGTCGAGGTCTTGGTCCCACTGGAAAGGGTTGGGTGCGATAGTATTAAGGTGATTTAGAAGGCGGTAATCCTGATTGATAGGAATACGCACTTCTGCTGCTTGATGACAGTATTTGCCCTTGATTTTGTCTTTAAGGGTTTCGATAGTACGCCACTGACGTTTGTTGTTGCTGATGAGATTTTCGACCTTTCGAGTGTGTTTTTCTTGGATTTTTATAAGTTGGTTGCAGTTTTCAATCAAGACACGGGTTTGTTCTTGCAATCGCTCGACTTCAATATTAGTGTCTGCTAGATTTATGCTTTGGACACAATCTTGATCGGCTTGTTGCTTATTTGTATTGTCGAGGTTAATTTCGATGAACTCGAGCCTTGAATGGAGGGATTGATAATCGGCCTCGAGTTGATTGTGGTTTTCGTCGTTTCTGGTACGTTCAACCCTTAGATCCTCTGCTTGTTCAACTTGATCTTCTTCTAGCACTTCGATTCGACTGTTTAATTCGTCGACTTTGGTGTCTAGATTAAGTACGAAGTCCTTTAGTCTAAAGACTGCTTCGCAGAGGCTAAAAAATGCGGGGAACACTTTTAAGGTTAATTAGTTAGTTACTAATTAGTTCCTTTTTAGTGCGTACTGATGGAAACGACGGGTTGATGTGGTTCTTGATGGATAAGAGTGTTAACTTGGGTGGTGCTCCGACCACTTTCCAGTTTCGCTTGAGAGGATCTGGCTTCCTCGAGATGTTGATTTGGATGTGAAGGGTGCTAGATGCTAAGCTTTTGCTTTATATACTCCTTATCTGATCTTATCAGTTATCAACAGCCTTGGGCGGGCGTGATAGCAACAGTGTATAACAGAGTGAGGGTGTATTTAGCTGACTAAAGCCGCTATGACCCGAAAGAGGATAACGATTGGGTTCACTGACAGCGTATAGCGACGTGGGACTACTGGTCTATATCAAGTATAGCTCTTCGTCCGTTGTACTATGCCCGTTTTCCCGTGTACGTTCTATCTACTTGGTGGAAAAAGCAGGAGCTTTGAGGCTGATGCTTTTTTAAGGCTTGACCTAATGTCCCGACTTGGGTAAATTAGGTATATATAAAGGTTAAGGGGTTCGACTTAGACAAGTCTTAGAACCCAAGGAATAGTGATAGTTAGAGGATTTGATTGAGCAAGTCCTAGTGGAGAGGAGGTCAAGCCTTGTCGTTTAACCGGCTTGACCTCTGGGTTTATATACATGAGGGATCAATGCCACGTCATCATCTATCAGTGTGGGAAAGCCGAGTACAACCGATGATAAGTGAGATAAGAGGTATGACTCGACATTCTGGAAGTTCCGGAAGCATCACCAATATCAAATGGAAAGACAAATACATCACATGATACAAGTTAAGCGCCAGAGGACATTTGTACCATAAAAGGAAAGTGTTCGGAAAAAAAGATATAAAATCAGAATAAAATGTCTGAGCTTAGTCAGCTCATGACACCATTAAGGAAGCTAGGGGTAAGCACAGTTGCTTTCTCACTCAGTAACTGGCTAACCCTCCTATCCACAGATGCCTTCTGGGGGTACCTGGACACCACAGGAGCTGACCTCAACAACTGGGCTGGTGGACTCATAGCCTGGTGGCACTACCAGGACTGTGGCTGGTGCGACCCTGCTGTCTGCACAGGAAGGGAGGGCTGGGGCATCTATAGGGACTTGGAGGTGAGAGATAGCTGTGCCTGGGGCGCCCCTAACCAGCTAGCTATGCTGTATAACTAGTTACATACCTGTAATTAGCCTGCTTAGTTAGAATGTCAATAACGCACATCCAGTGTCCTGCTCCATACCCACCCTTTAAGTGACTGCCCAAAGTGGCACTTAAGAAGCAAGCATGGCTTAGACTCATCCCTAGTCAATGCTCAGGGGGCTATGTGACAGATCACATACTATATGCACCAACAGAACTAAGCGCTGACTATGGACTTAGCGTGCCTTAGGCTTGCTGAGTATATATGCACTATATATGCACCTCACATATCCACATCACCTCTGCCTGCCCCTCCTAACAGTGTGGTTAGCCACCAGACATGCCATTGCATAGTCTATACTGTGCCCACAGTCAGGCCTAGACCTTTGCACAGTAATGCAAAGTTGACTGTGCCCACAGTTACACAGCAATGCATAGTTCACCTCCAGTTCTCATGCACAGTAATGCACAGCAACTGTGCCCACAGTCCACAGTAAGCACAGTCACTGTGCCCCCAGTCTGCAGTATCATGTATAGCCTTGTTCTCATGTATATAAGCCCAGCCTCTGAGGCCACTGAACACATCCCTTATAATCTTACCTTTTATCCCTCTTTACCTACCTTTACTACTGTACTCAAGTACTGCCTGCTGTCTCTAGCTCATAGCTCAATCTATTCCATTTGCCTCACTCTTATACTTGTGCTAACAAGCAATTGTTGCACCTAAGGAGGTCTGACCTTTAACGCCACTCACTAGTTAGTGAGGTCAGTCCCAATTCTCTACCAGGTAGCCCACTCTCATAGCAGCGTGTGAGCAAGGTCCACCAAACCTTTGGTCTTAAGTCAACACTGCTTGCAGCACACTGTATCTAGCTTGTTAGCTATCTAAAGTGTGTGCCTTTGGTTTAGTTGCACTGTGTGCTGGAACACAGGGAATACTTGTAGTTGCATAACATCCTTCTGCATTCTTGGTTACATTTACTTTCCCTTGCTTAGTACATAGTATACAATAGATTACTACAAACTCCACCACTTGTTACTCAGCTACCTTGATCCCTTCCACCTCATCCAATCCTCTTAAGCTTGGAGGAGTTGAAAAGATAGCAACCATAACAGGAGTCCACATATCTGTTTACAGTTGCTTTCATTACTGGCCAGTAGTATTGTCTTGAAAGAAGTTCCAGGGTTCTTGCCTGTCCTTGATGGCCTGCAGTTGGCAAATCACGGCATTGTTGCAGTAATTCCAGTTGTAGATCCTTGTCTTCTGGAACATAGATTGCCCCTTTGTACCCCAGAAGTCCTTCCATCATTTTCTAGTCCTTGAACTGCTTCTTGACGCTAGGGGGACGGTTTTCTCAATCCCTGACTGCTAGGATTAGTGTGCTGAGTGACTCATCCTCTTCCTGGGCTTCTGTGATTTTGGCAATAATGTCCCTTCCTAATCCTGCAGAAAATCCTTTGAACCTTTCTTGGTGTATCATGATCTGTTCTGTGTTTGGTATGTCCTGATGTTCTGATTGTCTAGACAAGAGGTCTGGCTTGCTAGACAACTTTCCAGGTCAGTAGTGTATTCAAAGTTGAGGGATGCAAGCTCTTGGTACCATCGGTTGTGCTATCAGTTGAAAGTTTTTGCTGTTTGCCAGTAAGTTAAGTTCCTATGATCCAAATATACTGTGACTGGTTCTCTTGTTCCTTCTAGATGTAATCTCCAATGCTTCAGGGCAGTGATGATAGTTAGAAGTTCCTTGTCATATGTATTGTAGCTCATTTGTGGTGCAGTGAAACTCTGTGATAGGAATCCAATTGGGTGTAGATAGCCATTGTCCTGTCACTGTGAAAGAATCATCCCCATTGCAACCCCTGATGCATTTGTTTCTAGAAAGTAGGGTTTAGTGGGGTTGGGAGGTGCCAATACTGGATCCTTGATTACTGCTAATTTGAGTTCATCAAAGGCTTGTTGTTGTTCCACTCCCCATTCCCACTTTTGATCCTTCCTTGTGAGTTTGGTTAATGGTTTAACAATACTGCTGAAGTTCCTAACAAATTGTCAATAGAAGTTTGCAAAGCCTAAGAAGGCTTGAACCTGCTTGACTGTTTTTGGAATATGCCATTCCAAGATAGCCTTGAAATTCTCCTTCTCCATGAAAATTCCTTCAGGTGTGATGACAATGCTGACAAAGGTTACTGTGGTGATAAAGAATTTGCATTCTGTGATCTTCAGGAAGAGGTTGTTTTCTTCTAATTGCTGTAGTACCTCCCAGACATCTTTTAGGTGCTGTTCCGGTCCTTTGAGAAGATGAGGATGTCATCAATGTAGATCACAACCAAAATGTCCTTTGTGTCATGGAAGGTTTTGTCCATCATCCTCTGGAAGATTGCTGGCGCGTTCATGAGTCCAACTGGCATAGCCCTGTATTCATAGTGTCCTTCCTTGGTTCTGAACACTGTTTTCCATTGGTTGCTTTCCTTGATTTGGATGTTAGTGAAACCTCTCCTTAAGTCCAACTTCAAGAAAATCTTGGCCTCTTTTAGTTTCCCCAGAAGGTCCTCCTGTTGTGGTAGGTAGTGGGAATTAATCAGGTACAGTGACTTTATTGACTCCTCTGAGGTCAACTACCAATTGCAAAAGTTCCTCTGGTGTCATTGGTTCTGCATTCTCATCTTGGTGCTTTTTAACAAAGAAACTTGGTGATGCAATGAGTGATTTGCTTGGTACAATCTTGCCTGGTGCTAGTTCCTCCTCTAAGTGCTTCCTCAAGACCTGTGTTTCCATTGGAGAAAGCAGGTAAGTTTGTGCTGGTTTAGGTAGTTCTGTATCTGGCCTGAAATTGATTTTGCAATCCCATTCCCTGTGGGGTGGCAATTCCTTGAAAAGTTCCTCACTGAATACCTTCTTGAAATCTTGGAATTCTTGGGGTATTTCTGTCAGATGCACTGCTTTTGCCATGATGGGTTCCTTTTGCCATGTAATTTCCTTTGTTTCCCAGTTTATTTCAGGATTGGCTTCTGATAACCATGTCATTCCTAGAATTAGAGGCTATACTCCAGTTGGCATGGCAGGGCATTGTTGTATAAAGTTTTTCCCCAAGACTTCAAAGGTGAGATGGACCTTGTACCAAACAACTAATGGTAACTTTTTTCCATTGATTCCTATGACTTCTATTGCTTTAGGTAATTCAATAAGGGGAATGGAGTTTTTTTGCATAAGGTAATATTGATAAAGTTCTTTGTTGATCTGGAATCAATAAGTGTGGGTGTGGCATCCATGATTGCCTTGATCTGAGTTGAGACAAGTGGTGATTCATTTGTGGCTCTATAGTACATTTGTTTCCTTGAGATCAAGGGTCTCTGGGTAGCATCTGACATGGAGACAGAGCAGCCTAGGCTTTTCCTGATGCCTTTTTGCTGTTGCTAGTTTGTTGCAGGTCTCCTGCCTTGGCCTTCTCCTTCCCTTTGGTAGATGGAATGTATTGGTCTTTCCATCCATTCCTGCATTGTTGTACAAAGTGGTCCTTTGACCCACACTTAATGCAGGCTCCCTCTTGACAACAACACTTCTGGGTTTCTTCAGGGACTAATTTTGGTTTCTCACCTTGAGTTCTACCACTTTGACTTGTTTGCCCTTTATTGCCTTGTCCAGTTTGATTGCTTCCTTGACCCCCATATCCTCTGATGTATGTGGATCTGTACCCTTGTTTTGCTTTGAGCATTTGGTCCACTTCAATGGTTGCTGTTACAAGTCCTTCAAAGTTGAGGTTTCCCATGTTGTTGCTCATCAGGGATAGGGCGTCTAGTTCTGCTAGTAATTCTGGGGCTAGTCCTTGTTTGAAGGTTTCTTTGTATACTGCATCTCCAATATTGGTAAGTGCCTTATGGCTTCTGAACTCTGCAATGTAGGAAGTGAGAGCATTGTCGATAGGACCCTTCATCTGGATTGTAATGAGCTTCCTGGAGGCCCATCCCTTTGCCATTGGATTGCTAAAGTTGAGGAGGAAGTCTTGCTTCATGTTTGACCAGGAGTAAATTGCATTGGTGTCACTAGTATAGGCAGGGTTTTTGTTGATTCTTTCAAGATCATTGAATGCCCATGCTTTGCTTCCTTGTGTTCCATGTTGCTGAGGAATGTAGTAATCTTCTTCTGATTGTAATTGAAGATCTTCCCATGGATGTTGAAGTATGTTTCCATCAATGTGATGAATTGATCGGCTTCTGTCCCTCTCTTTCCATTGTATGCTTCTGGTTTTTTTGACAATTGTCAATCAATCCTTGCTTTCTATGATATCATCTGCTATATCCATGTAGATGCTAAAATGTTTGCTGCAAGTCATGTTGGGCTTCTTCCCTTCTTCTTTGTCTTCTTTTGCAGGGGTTTGTCTGTTTCGCCTAATTGTCCTTGTTGATCCTCCAGACCCCACTTCTCCTGTCCTGATACTTTCTTCATCAGATTCTGGGTACTTGTATCCTTCAAATGTTGTGAGCTAGCTCACTCCATCGGACTTGCCCGTTGTCTCGCCCGCCTGTCTCTCTCTCTTTGTTACGTTTCCGTTTCTGTTTGCCGCGTTGCCACCTTCTTGTGGTTTTTCTGTTACATTGTGTAACGCGGCTGTGCTTTGTACGAGTCATGTCTGTTCATACAGCATGACTCACTTGGACACTCCTGACTGGTTGACTGCTGTGACTCATGTGGCTGCGCCTTGTATGACTCGGCCACCTCTTGAATATATATAGAGGACCAACAAGCCTGGTAACCCCAGCTTGTTTTGTCTCGTCGAACATCCCCTTTGAGTGACACTTTAAACCACCCCTACCCTCAAGAGCCTACAGACACTTAAGTGTGTTGCGGTTCAAGAGGTCACTTAGGTCTTAGTGCCGTCCACTCACCATCGCGGCTTGTCTCATAGCCACCAAGAAGAAGCTTACGACATTACAAAACAAGCTTAACAAACATACAAATATGTCTATTCAAGAGGACGGAGGGTCACGCCCCTCATCCACCATATCAGCAAGAAGAGGACCCAGTCGGGCAGCAAGGCCCACAGGATCACTAAACGAACAAGATATTGCACAAGCTCAAGCGGGAGGACCAGTCCGATCACGTTCCCAAAGTCAAACATCAATGCCGGGAGCTTTCGGCAGTACCGACATGACAATGGTACAAGAAGAAGATCCCACTATCACGGGTAGAGAACCAGGGGATCTTACAAATGACCCCACTCCAGCTGTAATCCGCATCTCAACTGGAAGTCCAGGGCCATCACGCCCATTGTGGCCACTAGGATCTAGGAGACAGTTCTTCTCTCCCCAACCCGAAGCTCATGGGGGCGTGTCACTTGTTCCCATTAGACCTCCTCCTACACCACATATTCCCAATGTTCCCACAATCCCTCAAATCGGAGGAACCATCACCAATGTAGGAGCAATTCCAATAGCCTCGCAACCGGTTACACCAGTGATTCCGGCACCACCCTATATCCCACAAGGCTACTCCGGGCAATCGGCCCAGGTACAACAAAGGACCGCTGGTCCAGGAAGCTCAAGTTCCAGCTCCAGCAACAATACTGTAATTAGCAATCTAGACGATTTAAACGACCTCCTGGAAGGAAGACACAACGCTACCATTAGGGTCATAGATGGAATGAGGGTTGCTATGGATCGGAGGCTTAGTGGCCTAGAACAAGCCACACAAATCCTCGCAAACAACCAGCAAATCTTTAACGACTCCATTAACAACCTACAAGGCACCCTGACGGACATCCTAACTGCGGCAAGAAACGGTGAACACAATTCCTTCCTAGTCGGACAAGACGTAACCCGTCTTTGAAATGAGGTTACCAACACCCAAGGACTAGTGAACAATGTACGTGAAGAACTCAACACCACCAGGCAAGGACAACTCGAGTGGAACGAGGCAGTAACACAAGGACTAGAATCCTTACGACAGGAAGGAGCCTCCTTCACTACCAAAATCATGGAAGTTCAAGAAACCATCAACAACATGCGAGAAGAGATGGACGAAGCATCCCTGCACGGGATCCCTTCCAGGCAATCAAATTCTCCACCACATCCAGATGCAGAATCTACCAGGATCGATGAATTAGAGTTAAGGATTCAACGACTAACTGAAAACCCAAACATCGGTAGCAGTTCACATCGTCCCAAAGTAACTCGCCCAGAAGCCTTCGATGGAAAGAAAGGAGAAGGTGCCGAAATGTTCATCACACAAATGGAGAGCTACTTTGTACGTCTAGGCGATCAATACACTTCCAGCGAAGAAAGAATCCGCAAAGCTCTAGCAAACTTCAAATCAGAGAACAAAGCCGCCACTCACTGGGCACAAGTACTCTTACGATCGCTTAACCAAGGAGGAATCAACCAAAATCTCGCCTCATGGGAAAGCTTCAAGGCACACTTCATGGAACAGTTCAGCGACCCTAACAAAAAGGCCAAAGCCGAATCGGACATTCGTAAATGCAAACAGAACAACTCGGTAGCAAACTACGCTTTGGAATTCCGATACCTTCTGGTCGACGTCAACTGGGGACAGGAAGCACTGATCAACTAATTCAAGGAAGGACTGAAGCCTGAAGTAAAGACCGAACTAGCTCGATTTGAATTGACCCTGATTAACGAAGACGGAACGGAGCAAGAACTGTCCCTTGACCGATGGATCTCAATTGCAATCTCTATTGACCAGAAATTGCAACAAATCAAAGGCTCTACAGGGAAGAAGGCAACCCAACCAACCGCTAGCGGACAATCCTCTACAAAACGACTACCCGACGAAGTATACAAGGCAAGGATAGCAACCAACCGCTGCCTAAAGTGCGGACAAGAAGGACACCGCTCATTCAAGTGCCCGTCCAAGGAATGGATAACGACCGAACCTAGCGTTAAAGGAAGGGAGGCAACAATGGTAGAAGACTCGGGAAAAGAAGGGGTCTCCCTCTAACTGTGTGTGGAGAGACCAAAAAACCGGCAACGGAAACAATGTACTTTAGAGCGACGAATGAATCTACCATTGTTTACGCGAACGTTGCCGGAATCACAGAACCTATCCCAACCCTCATCAATTCTGGAGCATCAAAGAACTTCCTGGACATTTCGTGGGCTCGATCCAACAACATTCCACTCATGGAACTCTCCACTCCTAGAAGAGTAATTGGAATCCAAGGGAAAGAACTCTCTCACCAAATACGTTTCAAAGCAAGACTGGAACTAGAAGTAGAGGGAAGAACTTTCAAACAGGTCTTCTTTGCGATGCCTACTGGAGAAACTAAACTTATCCTTGGACTGGAATGGTTAGAAGAATCGAACCCTGTCATCGATTGGAAAACCAAACACATATCATGGCGGACAGAAGCCATGGAAGCAAGGACGGCCTCAATAGACGACCTGCCCGAAGAATTCAAGGAATTTGCCGACGTCTTCAGCGAAGAAAAATTCAAGAGAATCCCTGATCATCGTCCATACGACTGCGCCATCGACTTCAAGGAAGGGGCTGAACTTCTGAAACCAGCCAGGCCTATCCCACTCTCTCCAGCAGAGTCAATTGCACTGAGAGAATACTTGGATGAAGAGATCGCAGCAGGGAAAATCCGACCAAGCAAATCACCCATTGCATCACCTTGTTTCTTTGTCAAAAAACCGATCGACCCCAAAAACCCAGGGGCAGTACGCCAACTACGACTTGTTCAAGATCTCAGAGGAGTAAACGCCATTACAAAGGACGACAGATTCCCAATGCCCCTAATGGAAGACCTCCTGGATAAAATCAAGGACGCAAAGATTTTCTCCAAGATCGATCTACGCATGGGTTTCAACAATATCAGAATTAGGGAAGGCGATGAATGGAAGACAGCTTTCAGAACAAAAGAAGGACTGTTCGAATACGTCGTCATGCCTTTTGGACTAAAGAACGCGCCCGCCATTTTCCAAAGATATATGAATCACATTTTCCATGATCTTATCGACGTATGCGTCATAGTATACATTGACGACATCCTAGTCTTCTCTAAGGACAGAAGCCAACATACCGTGGATGTCAGAAAAGTACTGAAGATCTTACTGGAGGAAAATCTTTTTGCAAAGCTTCCAAAATGCGAATTCTTTGTCACCAAATTGACATATACTGGACTTGGAATCAGCGATTCGGGCATCTCCATGGAGGAAGAAAAAGTCAAAGCAATAAAGGAATGGAAGGAACCAAGAACAGTTAAACAAGTTCAGGCATTCCTGGGATTCGCAAATTTTTACCGAAGATTTGTACCGAATTTCAGCCGATTAGCAAAACCCCTGACGACCCTGACAAGAAAGGAGAACAAATGGGAATGGGGAAACGATCAGCAGGAAGCATTTGTGGCACTAAAAACAGAAATCAGCAAGGAACCCACTTTACAACATCCAAACCCTGACAAACCGTTTTTCCTGGAAACAGACGCAAGTGGAGTAGCAATGGGAGCAATCTTATCGCAAAGACAAGATGACGGCTACTTGCACCCTATTGCTTTCCTGTCAAAGTCCTTCAACGAGGCTCAGCTCAACTACGACGTCCACGATAAAGAACTTATGGCTATCATAGAATCTTTAACACATTGGAGACTTTACCTTGAAGGAACAAGGGACCCCATCACCATCTACACCGATCATAGAAACCTACAATTCTGGAAGGAAGCAAGGACGTTCAACCGTCGACACGCAAGATGGCACCAATTGCTTGCTTCCTATAACTTTGACATCATATACCGCCCTGGCATCCTATCGTCAAAACCGGACCTGTTGTCAAGACGTTCAGACCATGAGGATATCCCGACGCCCGAACAAGTTATGATATCTGTCGAAAAATTCAAAGGATTTATGGGACAAGTAGACACAAACATCATACAGACGATCAAAGAGGCTCAGGAAACAGATGAAGGATTGACACAAATCAAAGAAATCTGCAAATCGAAGGAATCGTTACCAAAAACACTACAACACAGCGCAAAAGATTATGACTTCAAGGAGGGGCTATTATGGTTCAAGGGAAGGATCTACGTGCCAGAGGATAAAGAATCCAGATTGGCCATCATGCGAACTCATCACGACTCAAAAATCGCAGGACATCAAGGACAGGCTAGAACACTGGAACTCATATCAAGAAGATACTTCTGGCCAGGAATGAAACAGAGCATAAACAGATATGTGGAATCCTGCGAGACCTGCCAACGGACAAAGGGATCAAAGTCAATAGTCCCGATCAAGCCGCTGGAAATTCCAAAAGGACCGTGGGAAGACATAGCGTTCGACTTCGTAGTAAAGCTACCAAAATCCAGAGGATCAGATAGCATCTTAGTAGTGGTGGACCGATTCTCAAGAATGGCGCATTTCATACCCTGCAAAGAATCTCACACGGCAAGCGACCTTGCAAATCTTTTCATCACAAATGTGTGGAAACTGCATGGTTTCCCAAAGAGCACAACCTCAGACCGAGGAACTACTTTCAATTCCAAACTTATGAAAGCCATTTACAAGAAAATTGGAACCAGCCCAGGTTTCAGTACGGCCTACCACCCCCAAACAGATGGAATAACGGAAAGAATCAATCAATGGATGGAAGGCTGGCTACGATCGTTCGTCAACTATCGGCAGGATGATTGGGCGGACTTATTACCGATTGCGGAGTTCAGCTATAATCTACAGAAGCATCGCGTAACAGGTAATTCCCCTTTCGAAATCGTCTACGGGAGGGAACCACTGTGGAACATTTCAGCGGAAGAATCAGCGGTTCCAGAAGCAAACAACATCACAGGAAAATGGCGTAAAATCCACGACGAAGCAATTGCATCTATGGAAACCCAAAAACTCCCAGAGGAAGAGCCAAAAAGCAAGTACCAAGAAGGAGACCTAGTATGGCTACTCGGAAAGAACATTCAAACAAAAAGACCATCAAAGAAGCTGGACAACAAAAAGCACGGACCATTTGTCGTGAAGCGACAGATAGGATCACACGCGTATGAGCTGGATCTGCCGGCAACAATGAGGGTGCACCCTGTTTTCCACATCGACTTGCTCAGCCCTTACAAAGAAGACACAGAGTTCACCCAAAACCAACCCCGACCACCGCCGATCATAACAGAAGAAGGAGAAGAAGAATATGAAGTAGAAAAGATTTTGGACTGGAAAGAGACAAAGGATGGTCTTTTCTACAGGGTCAGATGGAAGGGCTATGGGAGCGAAGAAGACACAGAACAAAGGGCGGAAGATTTTGGCCACCTGTCAAAGATCATCAAGGACCTTCTACGCCGACACCCCAAAGCTCCCACGCCATCTAACTACACTCCAGGAAAGATAAAAGGGGGGAGGGGAACAACCGGTAGAGATATCTGCAAAACTTGCTACTATTCCAAAAAACACCCTCAACTCTACACTCTAAATCTTTCTTGTCCTCCACAATGCCTGCTGTCACCCGCTCCGTCATTGCCAACAACCTCACCCGCGTCCTCAAAGGACCTGCCTTCGCCACGGCAAGGATCCTTGACTCCGGGGCCGCCCTCTACGTGTTCAAGAGGTCACAACAAGGCTCTGGAAGAATGCACTTCAGGGCCTCGGACGACATCCTCCACTCAGACCTGGGGGAATTCCAGTGGGTCGGAAAAAAATGGCCGACACGCATGCAGCTACTACGAAAGGACATCTTCGTCTGCCGGGGGTGCGCCGCATTCCAGGTCTCGGAGGTCGTCCTCCTCTCCACCCACATGCTCGGGGTGGTTGAATGGGGACAGGAAGGGGCTTACTCAAGCGAATGGGTACCAGGGTACGACGGGAGGCAACCAACACTGCGACCCCGGTGGAACGACGCTTGGGACGCCAACTACGAGAGGGACTTGAGCGACTGGAAGCTGGAAAGGGGAAGGTACCAGAAGGAGAAGTTCGAGTGGGCGCCTAACTGGTGGAAGTGGGAGGAAGCAGACGTGTCGGCATGGAAGGAAGCAGAGCCCGATGTGCGACAGTGGGATGAGGAACATGTGGAGGCCCGGGAGAGGGTTTTGGACTGGTCTAATGCGGATTGGACGAAGGAGGAGACTTGGGAAGAATGGGAGAAGTTCTCGGACGAACCGGGAAATACCGTCTTCAATCCCATCGACCTGACCCTGGAGGAGGACGAGGGACTGGAGGAGTACATGCTTGCAAAAGGCAAGGATTGTGGGATCCAATAGAGCCCGTCCAGGTCCCCTAGACGGTCTCTTAGGGGGGAGTAATGTTGTGAGCTAGCTCACTCCATCGGACTCGCCCGTTGTCTCGCCCGCCTGTCTCTCTCTCTTTGTTACGTTTCCATTTCTGTTTGCCGCGTTGCCACCTTCTTGTGGTTTTTCTGTTACATTGTGTAACGCGGCTGTGCTTTGTACGAGTCATGTCTGTTCATACAGCATGACTCACTTGGACACTCCTGACTGGTTGACTGCTGTGACTCATGTGGCTGCGCCTTGTATGACTCGGCCACCTCTTGAATATATATAGAGGACCAACAAGCCTGGTAACCCCAGCTTGTTTTGTCTCGTCGAACATCCCCTTTGAGTGACACTTTAAACCACCCCTACCCTCAAGAGCCTACAGACACTTAAGTGTGTTGCGGTTCAAGAGGTCACTTAGGTCTTAGTGCCGTCCACTCACCATCGCGGCTTGTCTCATAGCCACCAAGAAGAAGCTTACGACATCAAAGCGGAAGATTTTTTTTTTGGGGGGGTTTCTGAGGAGGTGCCGTAATCCTGGAGGTTCTAGGTGTTGTGGATTCTGTGCCATGTGTGCCTTGTTCAGCATGTTCCTCCTCCTTTGGTTCTAGGATTCTTGCAGTACCATTTACAATGTTTAGGATTTGCTCTATCTCTTTGTCTTGTGCACAAATGTTGCTTTTTGTGGCACCTGTTTCTTGAAGGCAATAGACACCTGTTTGTAAGGTTTGGACATCTTCTCCTGTTTCCCTCATATCATGTCAAATTTGAAGAAAGGATACATCAAGTATGTGTACTAAGCAACCCATTGTATGGTTGAAGACTTCTTGCATTTGTGCTAGTGTTGTGACGGTTTCCCGGGCCACTGGTATTCCTACAATCTGTTCTAGTGTCTTGTCTCCTTGCTGTCCTGGTCCAGATCCTTCTAAATCTGCCATTGTGAGTTCAGGAAGATTTATTGATCCCATGGCTGGAGTTGCTGTTGGATTGGGTCTTGTAGTTCTTTCTCTTGGTCTTCAGGGATCGGTCCATCCTTCTTTGGGCTGAGCCATTTGGGGTGGATTCCCTCTTGATTCTTGTGAAGCCATGGATTTGTCTTTGTAGTACTATTCTTTGATTATACCTGATGTTGAGTAGATATTGATTGCCGAAAAAATAAGGTTCAGAAATTTGATGTGGTGTCTGAGTACGTGGGAACGCAAAGACTAGTGGTTGCCCAAGTTGCCACAAGACCTTTGAGGGCACTATGATGGCTATTGACCATTTCCTTGTGGAATAAATCTTGCTTTGCAATGTTGCAACCCAACACTATGATGGTTGCCAACTGTAGCTGTATGTGCCCAAGTCAAGACTTTAGAGAGACTTGGCACCCAAAGAGCTTTGAACTGTAGACTATGAACGGTGCTAAGGCCTGAGGATCCAAGGTAACCCTGAGGGAAACCCAGTGAGGGGCTATTTGTTGGGGAAATGACAAGGCAAAACAAGATGGGGATACCATGCTTGTTGTGGCCTCATTATATATTCAGAAAAGGCATGAGTCATACAAAACTAACCAATAAGAAAGCTCTTTGAGTCATGTCCTATAAAGGAACATGACTTGCCAAAAAAGGAAGTTGTAAGACAAAAGAAAAGGGAAGCAGCTTAAGGCTGTGCAAGAACAAAGAAAACAGAGACAAAGGAAGCATGCACAAAGGAAAGCAGAACAAAGGGGATGCAAGGCAAGCAAACAGGAGACCAAGTGCATTGGAGGGGCCTTGGGTCATGACAGGGGGCCACATCTATGTACATTGGGGGCTTCAGGCGCAAAGAGTCCAAGACAGCAAGCAAGGTCCATGGGTGTTGTGGACAGGTCACAACACTTCCTCAGCAACCATCTGGAAAATGCCCCTACAATAGTCCAAAAGGAGTTTGAAGATTGGAAAATCAGAAATGATATGTTGTATTGGAAAGGCCAAATCTACATCCCAAGCACTAACAAAATCAAAGACAGATTCCAGCACTCCACCATGACAACAAGGCAGGAGGACATATGGGTCAGGCCAAGACATTGGAACTAATCAAATGAGAATATTGGTGGCCATCTATGAAGGCATACATCAACAAATATGTATCATCATCTGGCCTCTGTCAAGGTTCCAAACCCACCAATCAACCAACACTGGGTGAATTGCAACCCTTAGAACTCCCTTCCAAACCCTTGCAACATATATTGATTGATATGATTGTTAAACTTCCCTTGCCAAAAGGTCTTGGCTCCATCCTCATCATTATAGACACCCTGACCAAGATGGCACATTTTGTCCCCTGCTCTGAGAGGACCACCTTGCACAAACCAGTGAAACTATTCATGGAACACTGTTGGAAACTACATGGTACACCAGAAACCTTTGTATCAGATTGCAGACCAACCTTTGCCTCCAAGTTTATGAAAGAGCTTTACCAAGACCTGATCATCCACCCCAGACTGTCCACAGCCTGCCGCCCAGCAGCAGATGGTCCAATGGAATACATCAATCAAATGGTGGAATCCTTTATCCGCACCTACTGGGCTTTCAGTCTGCACAATTGAGCACCACTCCAACTCAAAGGGTTTCACAAGTCCAAAGACCAAAGAGATGACAATAACTGTAGGAATGGGCCCAAAGGAGTGACAAAGCAATGAGAAAGAGAAAACACAAAGCACAACTCAAAACATACCAACCAGCTAGGTCACTAAGCTCCAGCGCTATGCCGTTGGGACCCGAGAAGTGACCTTGTATTGAAGGACGGCATCAACAACATTCACACACAAGCAATGATTGAACCTTGAAGCATAATTTTATCCACTATTAAACCCCTTTAGGTGCCTTTGGATTTCTGCTGAGGGTTTGATGAGGCTTGCAAGCCCACTCTAAACTTGTTTTATGAATGATCCCATTGGGGGATCATATTATCGCCCCTAACATGTATTCTAACATGTCTTGGGAAATAGCATCGTGACATTGTTCAGTAGCTGGTTACAATCCGCTGAAATCTCAAATAACCGTGTCAGTATTGGGTAACCTGCCCAATCCGTCTCCATCTTCCGGCCATTTTGCCGATGGTAGCGCTTCGTAGCTCGGTTTTGCACGGGAGCCCTCCACAGGCTCCTTGATCGCTTCGGAGCACGAGATCACATCGCTCCGAAGCGCTTGAGGAGCCTACAGAGGGCTCTGGAGCACCCTGTAGCAATTTAAATTATTTGCTGGGTTTGCGATAGCGACAAAATACTCGATATCCCCACATGTCGTAGATGAAAATCGAATGCTAGTGAAAGGATAATGGTGCGCATATACCTGCACTATCTACTCAGAGGTATTAGCGATTTCTGACTCTATAAAGTACATGGATGTTCTCATCCGCCGCAGAAAAACCCCGTATCAAGCGCTTTTTACATGGTTCGAAACCCTACCCTCGGACATGCCTCAATCAATCGTACACTTTATGCACTACCCACGGGCTCTGACACCATAGCTGCTGCCCATGAGCCCGATCCTGGCCACGCGTGAGAAGCGCAGAGGTTGCGAAAGCGCTGAGATCGAGAGGGCTAGGCATACCAGAAGCATAAGTGGCAAATTAAAAAAATCCTCAGCGGCCTTGTGGACATTGGGACACAGGGGAGAGTGGGAACCAATTTATTCAGTAGGAGGGATTGTGAGTCATAGGCGAAAACGTAATTTCTAACGTTTTCGGGCCGCCAGGAAGTTTGGGCGACAGGCGTTCCTTGACGCGGAGCCTAGTTGCACTGAATAGATGGGCTTCGTGAAACTCAATTCAATCTAAGTCGTAATTGTATATTGTCAACAGGTGGTAATAGTTCATATTCGACACAGGGGAGTCAATTTCCACGCATTTAGTCAACAAAGCGTCTAGCGAGCTGCCTTGGACGGAACGCTATTTGGGGCTACCGAAGAAAGCAGTTCATAGCGAGATATAGCATTGATCCCACTGGTTACCAAGCAAACGACCCTCGTAATCAACATAGATAGGCCCTTTAGGTCCAATCGACCACTCGTTATGCGGTGTTGGGAAACACCGCGAAAGATCGGGTGGAAGCCAGAATAGCAGCTCAGAGTTGTGGCCTGCAACCCATCCGTCACCTCTTGCCGTCCAGGAACCTTAGAAAGAGGTAGAAAAAATTTAGAACTATCCGCTGAACAGGCGAAGAGGAAGCGTACCTATTGAGGGTCTGCGGCCGTCGATATCCCAAACCCTGATGCTCGAATCGCGAGAGCCGGATACAAGACGCACGCCATCCGGTGAGAATGCGACGGATGCGACTAAATCAATATGCCCATCGAGAGTGGTATCACACTTGCCATCCTGCATGTTCCACAAGCGTATCGTGCGATCCCAGGAGCTGGAGGCGATCAGCATACCATTGGGGGAGACTCTGACTGCAGTGACCCAGTTCGTGTGCCCTTCAAGCGGAGCGCCAATAAGAGAGCCGTCCTTCACGGCCCAGACGCGAACCGTGAAGTCAACTGAGCCGGATATAATACGAGTGCCGTCAGGGGAGAACGTCACCGACCTAACACCACCAGTATGTCCGATGAACGGAGCACAGGCCAGAGAGCCATCCAGCACATTCCAGATTCGAATAGTTCTGTCGCTGGATCCGGAGACGAGAAGCAGACCGTCAGGCGAGAACGCAACGGAATTGGCAGCCCCAGTATGACCGCTGAGGACGGTGCTGACAGGCGGGTCTTGATCCACGTCCCAGACGCGTATTGTACAATCTCCAGAGCCTGATCCTGAGGCGATTTTTGTGCCAATGGGTGAGACTGCTACTGTGGACACCGCATCACTATGGCCTTCAAGTGGACGCAAGGCGAGAGACCCATCTGCTGCGTTCCATACTCGGACGGTGCGATCGGAGGAGCCAGAAATGATGCGAGCGCCATCGGGAGAGAACACCACCGAGTCGACATTGTGGGTATGACCTGTGAATGGAGAGGCAACAAGGGAGCCATCTTGGGCGCTCCACACACGAAGGTTGGTGTCCGAAGAGCCGGAGGCGATGAGACGACCATCAGGCGAGAACGCGACTGAAAGGACGATATGCCGGTGGCCCTGTGAAGTATTATCGACGAGATTCGAGTCTTGCACTTTCCAGATGCGGACGGTACGGTCAAAAGCGCCAGATACGAGGCGTTTGCCGTCTGGCGAGTAGGCTACAGATGTGACCCTCTTGGTGTGTCCGTCAAATGGTGCCCCAACGAGCTCTCCGCTTTGAACCTTCCAGACCCTGACAGCCCCGTCCTGAGAGCCGGAGGCGACAGTTGTGCCGTCGGGAGAAAATGCGACCGAAGCGACCCAACCATTATCGCCCCGGAAAGGAGCGTGGATTAGGCGGCTGCTCTGAACATCCCAGACACGGATAGTGCGGTCCTGAGAGCCAGAGACGACACGCGAGCCGTCATGAGAGAATGCGACGGATGAAACAAGTTCAGTGTGACCGCCAAGAGTACTCCCGACAGCAGTGCCATCGGTTACGCTCCAGATATAGACGTTGTGGTCACTACTGCCGCAGACAGCATGCTTGCCGTCAGGTGAGATTGCCAACGAAGTGATGGGGCTATTATGACGTTGAAACGGAATGCCAGTCAGACTACCATCCTGAACGTCCCAGACTCGGGCAGTCCCATCTCTTGACCCAGAGACAATGTGGGTGTCATTAGGTGAGAAGGCCGCCGATGTAACGGGTTTGAGATGTCCCTGGAACGGTCCACCAGCAGATGTGCCATCTTGCACGTTCCAGACGCGGACCGTACAATCTTCGGAGCCAGAGACGATGCGGGTGCCGTCAAATGAGAATGCGACCGAAAGTATGGTTGCAGTGTGGCCCTCGAATGACCCGCCAATGGTTGTGCCATCATAGGCGTCTCTGGCGGCGAGGGCGCCATTCCTGCCTCCTATGGCAATGGAGGACCCATCACGAGAGTATGCAACTGAGAGTACGTCCGTAGCAGCCTTCCAGCTCGCTATAGCTGCCTCGTACCTTCGGTCAATGCCTATGCCTCTCGGTTCTATCAGCCCGCGAGTTCGCTCCCAGTAGTGCTTGTAAACTGCACTCGAATGATGCGTAAGAGAGAGGGCTGATACGTAGATGTGAGGTGTGCTTTGGCAAATGGCATTTGCTGCAAAAGAAGCGACAAAGTTGCGAGCATCTTCAGCCAGTCTCAGGAGCTTGGATGATGGGTGATTGATCTGCACGAACGTAAATCTACTGAGTGTCTAGTGGATTCCTCCGAACACCCTAGCTCACCGTCAGCCACAGTTTCGCCCCCAGCATCGCCCGCACGCCTACACCCATCTGTCGTTTCAGATTGACTGTTTCCATCCAGAAAAGCAACTGCTTGGATAGGAATTCATCAAGTAGCTTGTACAGCCCATTCGAGTCACATGACTGGTTCAGGTGATCTCCCCAGTACCGGCACACGTAACCCAGTGTTGGCGAGATTGCTTTGTTCACACGCTCCTCCAGCTGAGGTACTTGCTCGTCGGCCTGATATGACGACTCCAGTCCACAAATGTTGAAACACAGCTGTTTCGTCATCAATCCAAAGCACTGTTGGGTAAGTAACCAGCTGTGCTGCCTCGAGTCGCAGAAGAATGCGGTCGACCGAGATGAATCGAGCATAAAGTCCGTAAACGAGGCATGTATGGTTGATATAACTTCACCTCCTTCGGGCTGGTACAACACAGCATGCAGGTGTAGTAGCATAGCCTTTGTCTTGTTCAGCTCGACCTTCGCCAGTAGCGCCAAAGTCTCGATAGTGATTGGCTCCCGAGCGCATACAACCGTCCAGAGCACGTGCCTCATTCGTTCCTTTGTGTCTCCCTCTCTCATTTTCTCGTCCGCCGTCCGCAAAATGGTCTTGTACAGCCTATCGATCTCGAGGTGCTCCCTGTTCATATCACCGGTCGAGCCACCCGACAGCATCGCTGCCACATGCTCGTCGAAGTCTCTGGTTGACTCCCCGGCTTGGATGTATCTGACCGCTGTCGCTGCATAGATGAACAGGCTGCCAGACCGATCAGCAAGCTGCGCGATTTCGGACCTTGAGAGTGATGGTAACTCTTTCTGTATGTATCGCTCGATGTCTGCTTGCACCAACGATCGTTCGATGTCGTGTAGTACCCCAATGCGCGATCCGTCGGGTCGGGTTTCGATTCTATCCCGTATGTTTGGCGCCGGTCGGCTCGTTACAAAGAACTTGAGTGGCAGATCGCCGGCGCTCCGAAGCAGCATGTCAAGCACCGTCTCTACCCCTCTGCTCGCTGTGCACTCGTCTAGAGCATCGATCACTACCACCAGCCCTTTTGGTATCGCTGCCTTGACTTCTATCAGTGGCTTCCTCAGTAGACTCTCGAACTGAGTGGAGATCATGCGTGTACCGAGGTCTGGATTGTCCTCCAGCATCTGACAGAGGGCTGACTGGAACGGGATGGAATAGCGGGCAAGCTGGTAGGCGATGGTAGGTATGATTCGGGTCACGTCTTGACATTCCGCTGAGCTGCGAGTGCAGAAGAAGCTCGCCGCTAGCTGATTGCGCTCCTTGAGTGTCTCGGCGAACGTGCATGCGATTGTCGTCTTTCCGGTACCGGCGAGACCGTTCATCCAGTAGACATTTGGAGAGTCGGGGTCAGTCGACCAGCCATCGAGACCAGACAGAACGTTTGTGCGAGTGTTTTCAGTGCAGGTCCGGCGGTTGATCTCCATGGACAAGCTGGAGCCGTGTGCAGCGAGCATGGCTGCTTTGAGGCCTTCAAGTCGAGTGTCCTGCACAGTGTGAGAATCATGGTCCCGCATTCGATACATTTGCCCTACCACCATCTGCCTATTCGCGATGCTCCACATGCTGAGACTGGCGTCGAGCTACATGGCCGTCAGAAAATAACACTTAATATTGTTCTATTGTCACAATCACCTGTAACTGCTGGAGGAGTGCCCGGATGTTCCGATAGCACTCGATGACCGTTTCTTTGTCCTGTTCTGCCTGTAACATGCGCATTGCGCTGCCACGGTTCTCTTTGCTGCCGATGAGATTGACTTGCTGCTCAATCAGTCTATATGCGCTTCAGATACGCGTGCCCGGTGAACATTGGAAGCTTACCGAGCGGTTCTCGCTATTGACTCTGACATCCGCCTGGACTCTGATCCCATTAGGTAGTGGCTTAACGATTTACTTATCTCTCCCAGCTCCAACGCCAATGTCTCGTATTCACTTTTGTTCGCGGACGAATCCTATTCATAAAACTCGGTCAGCTTCCTCACATCCTTCAGCTCACCACATGAGCATGCTTACCACAACAGCTGTCAGACAGGACATCACTCCGCCAATCGCCGACTGGAGCGGCGGGAACAGCCCAGTGCTTTTATGCAATCCACGAAGTGTGGTGTAGAGTCCATCCCAGGCGGTCTCGCTCTTCAGTCTTGATCCAGGTCCCACATTGATTGAAGGGACTGTATTGGAGGCTACAGGTAAACCCGGTGTTTGGTGTGGTGGTACTGACAAGCGGGCAAGCGGGGGCGGGGTTCCAGACGGTGAGGATGCTGGTAGATTAGGTTCTGCGATGCTACCAGTTGCAGTTGATGGCCCTGGAAATGGGATATCAGAAGATGAAGCTGCCGAAGAGTTTGGTTTAGCGGAAGATGAAGTCGATCGGGGTGTTCCCCGCGCCTTGTCCAGTACACGAGCACAAAACCCCTTCTTGGGCTTGGGCTCTGTCATGTTGGAGGATTTGTGTGATTGCTGGTATAGTAAACTTCTTTTGGAGCGCAATCCCGGACACAACCAATGCGAACTTGGATCTGGGTAGGATAACCCGACACCCTTCACTTGTAACACGTGACATACAGTGGGTGCCAAATTGATCGCACCACGTGACCCAAAGTCGACTTTGAGCTCTGGTGTATCGGCAAAATAACCGCATAGTTATAAGCCGTTCTAATCCTCGTGGAATCGGATGTAAGCTGCGTAATGTGCCAAACGTTTCAAAGTTGGCCGGCGAGTTTACAACCGGTTATGCCGGACTTGAGAATTTTTGTAATTATTTGATCCATTGTGTAACTTGGTAAAAGCTTTGCCTGATGATTATGAGAGTCATAATGATATTCTCCTTGATAATGCTAGTGTTGGGCTTACATGCTGGGCTAAGGTCGACAGAAGGATGTATCGATATTGGCATCCTTTTTGGAGTTGATCTGGATTTCTATTTTCTAAGTCACTTTACAAGACATGGAAGCACTTATAGACCAGAGGTAACCATTTCTTAAATGTTGTCCAGCTTGTAGACATAGATATCATTGTGGTTCCTCAATTTGAATTGCTCCTTGCTTGCATCATACATATATCTAGAAGCTATTGGGTATCAGGCTGAATTAAAACATTCTATACATGCTACAGTTCGGAAAGTATCTAAAATCGCTGGTACCCTCTCCTAGTGGTGATCTTTTGCCTGGCGTTGCTCCCTTGACTGTGCAACCATGTCTATTTCCCCATCATCCTTGGTCACAGGCTGAAGAGGAAAGAGTTTCCTGGAACATTGTGTTAGTTTTGAGAATATAGGTCAAATAACCAAACTACACACTTGTTCCACCATTCTAGTAGCTTGTCAGTGTCAACTTTGCACACAGGGTCTTCCAGATGTTCAACCAGGCTCTTAT
Organism: Ceratobasidium sp. AG-K; assembly: GCA_037039685.1. Taxonomy (NCBI): domain Eukaryota; kingdom Fungi; phylum Basidiomycota; class Agaricomycetes; order Cantharellales; family Ceratobasidiaceae; genus Ceratobasidium; species Ceratobasidium sp. AG-K. Next base: position 1,693,028 of record JAWNGF010000007.1, on the reverse strand, counting down.
AGAACTGAGTATAGTTGAATGTCCCACCTTGGTGGTTGAATGATGTTTCAGCTGAGATTGTATACCAGACCTGTCAAATAAGTATTGTAATAGGCCTTCAAAAAGAGACTGTTTTGCAGGGCTTACCTCGACTGCCACATAGCCCAGAAATCCGGGAGTTACACGGTCCATTTGGTAAATCTCAGCCTTTGTCTTCTGGTTTGATTGGTGATTGGATTCTTCTTTGGTGCAAGCAATGCTTGGTGGAAAGATGATATCTCATGCAGCCTTGATATCCAATTGAGTCCTCAGTGAAATACGCCAAAAAGATTCCACTAACCTGTACCATAATCTCACTTTGCGTGAAACCTTCTGCCAAGTTATTCAGGTCAGCCTTATAGCCATCATATAAGAAAGCAGGCCAATGTCCAGCTGTCATAACAGGGGTATGGTTGACTTGGAACTGTTCTTGTGCCCTATATGCAGGTGGGTTTCAAGTACATCAGCATATGATAAGCCATATCATTGTGATCACTGAGTACTTACACTTTGTCCTGGCAGTTCACTTCAGTCAGGCAGAGAAGTTGGGCACATTGAGGATGGGCCAGCCCATGCCCTGCCTTGGACTTTGGATTCAGTGGTGGGTTCCATTCCAGCCATTTCACCAATGACTCTTTCTATGTGTGGTTATCCTTGGTTTTGGATGCAGATTTATGACAATCAAGCTGCACACATATTGATGTTCAGTGACCTTGATCCCAGATTGATTAGATGCCTTACCTTCAAGCACACCACATCCCAATCTGTTGTTGGGGAGTCTTTGAGACCCGGAACAAGTTGACAAATTAGAAAAAAGATTTCGTAATTTGCCCGTTTCCTGGGTAAAGCGATAGGGTCAGATGCAAACCTATGAGTGAGTTAGAAATGGCCAGAATTTACTTTGGTGATGCTGTAGCTTGCTCAAGTTCTATGGCCTCATTGTAGTTGAGAGCCAGAATGGAGACACCAGCATCAATTACCAGTGTTGGGTTCCAGCAGAGGTCAACAGTTTGGGTAATTTGTTGAGCTGCCACTCCGATTGCAGAGGTTGGCTGTTTTCTTGAAGATAATACGATGCTACCAGTTGTAATTAACCTCACTCTGATAGCAACAAGACAATGCAGAGTCTGTGGACACTTACGGGTGCATCTTCTTGTTTGGTCCCTCATCATCTGCGGACAGAGACAGCAACCGAGAGCGACAGTGTCGCTGGCAACCACGTGATGGTGTGCCCTCTGGCTCCTGGCCACAGTGTGGGTTTTGGTTGTCAACAAGGTGGTTGGCAGATTGCATCAATGCAGCAGAGAAGAAAGTCAGTAGACTACTCGACTCTCAGTGGCCTTATAGGCTCCTTTCTGGACCTTGCCTACCCACTCTTTTCAGTTGGCAATTCGACGTGATGAACCAACCAGTGCCAGCTACCCTCCAGTCCCCACAGCTCTGAGCGTTTCCACTGCAATGTTTCAAACCAGAGGTATGTCCATATATGCACAGCAGCTTAAGAGCTTGAGCCTTACGCATGCTAAGTTTTTTTGCCAGGTGCTGTGCAGCATGGCATGGCACAGCATGGCACAGCACTGGGGGTGTAGGAGCGGGTTGAACTTTAACCATGTCAACTACCACAGAGAATGCATTTTTTTGATACTTTCCAGCGCCATTGTGCAGTAGTGGCCCACTATTTTAGGGTGTAGAGTCACAGGAACTGCTTCAAACTAAGTGCTCTCTGCCTGCCTTTAGTTATGCCTGACTGCCTTGACTATTACTTGTCTCCAGGTTGTCCATATCAAGCTGCTGAGTCTGATTCTTTCAGCATGCACTCATGGCAAGGCGCAGGATGCCGAATTTTTGAGGTCAAGCTCTACAAGCACCTTGAACAAAAATGCAAGCATGAAGAGCAACACATCCCTATTACTGCTAAGCACCTATGTACAACAGAGAACCAGGCAGACTCTGGGCAGAAGTACACCTTAGTGAGTTAATTACCCACCATTTGTGTCAATCTAGTAGTCTTATTTTGTACAGATTTCAGATCCCTTAGAGCCGCACCCGTTTCCTGAGTCCAGGGACTCACCATTTGTTGACTCAAACCCTCCCTTGGGTCTGGACAGATGTGATCAATGGACCAGCTCCAAGTTGGTCCCTGTGTCTTGTCCAAATGTGCATGGCTTTGACCTTCCAGCTTACCAACCAACTAATGGAAGCTATAGGGATCAGCACAACATCCTGCCTGAGGCTCCTGCTGAATTGGACCTAGGCTCCAAGTCTGTGACTAGCAGTTCCATTCTTCCCTTGGTACACCCTCACAAAGTATCATCTTTCCATCCTTGTCACGTTCCTCAGCCATACACAACATCATCCAACTCATTTGGGCAGTTTTGAGTGTATGCTCAGAAGCCCTGTGCAATCCCTGACGCATTGTGCAACCTGCAGGATGTCTCCAATGTGCAGGAGCTGCCCAACCCATATGTCAAATGCACTATATCTGATACCATCTATCCTTGTCCCAATGTGTCAGCATTTCAGCTACAGTTTTGGCACTGGAACCAAGGCAACAAAAAATTAAAGGGGCTTGAGAGTTGCTAGTCAAAGATGTCCTCTTGGGACCTGACTTTGTGCCTTTGGATGTTATCAGTCTTGACTGGCATGCAATGGACCAGGCTCTGGCCACTGATCCTGGGGACACAGTGTCAGGCTGGAAACAAGTGCCAGTTTAGGTTCAAATCCCCCCTCAAACGCCTGCCTCTGCAAGCGAGTTCAAGTCAAATCTGCAATGCAGTACCCTCACAATCCCTGAGTTTGAACATTGTTCCTTGCTTTCAATTACCGTTGATGCCTTCACCAAGAATAACCTACAGGTTTTCCATTACAAGGCTTATGAGGCATTTTGCAACAACCCACATACTGCTGAGCGTCATCGGGTTTATGGCAAGGTATATGAATCCCCCTGAATGCTTAAAGAGCAAGCAGAAGTATGAAAACTTGCCCTTGACTTTGAGCCACCATGCATGCTTGCTCAATGTGTTGCAATGATAATGGTGTTTTCTGATGCAACACAGTTGGCAAATTTTGGTCATGCAAATGCTTGGCCTATTCAGGTATCATTTGGCAACCTATCCAAGTGCGAGTGTTGCAAACCTGATGCAAAAAACCACTACAAGGTGGGATTCATCCCATCTGTAAGTGACTTTTGCTAGCTGTGTACCATCTGTCCATACTAACATGCTTATAGTTGCCCTCTGATCTTCAGGAGAGGCTTTGTAATCTTGCAAATGGCCAGCCAGCTCCAAAATCTCTTCTTACCCAACTCCACCACGAGTTGATCCATGCCGTATGGAGTTTGCTCCTTGATGATGAATTCATTCAAGCATGGTGTCATGGTATTGTAATCAAATGTGCAGATGGGACTACACGTCGTGTATTTCCATGCATATTCTCTTACTCAGCTGGTTATATGGAAAAGTGAGTATGATCATACTCTTATTAACTGTAAATCAGTGAACATAGTCTCTGTTATGGATACTGACTTCCATTGGTATCTATACTTAGTCTAAACTCACTATACCCAAGGATCGGAAAATGTACGAAATATGTCTCGTTTTGTATCGCCTGTAACGAATGTGTTTCGATTTGCATTGTATATACGAGAATGCGAATCGATACTTCTGATGTTTCTCTATCAGTCGTGACCTTCAGCAACTTGAACGACTCGGAATTCATTAAGTTACAAATTGTTTAAGTTTAATCAATTTGTACCTTCGTGAAATACAAGTATTTCTGGTATATCGTCCGACTTGCCGAACCGATCGACTTGATTTCTTTTGCGCTCACTAACACACAGCCTCGCACATGTATCGGCGGAGTTTCATGTATTTCCGTACAGCGGCTTTGGAGACATTCTCTTATTGGTGTTCAAATATTGATAGCCACATGATCCATACTTTGAACACAGCATATCTCCACAACTACTGCATGGAATTCCACGATCAGACTTGCGTTGGAGTCGCACTGCCTTGCTCTATTTTTGTAAATAGTCTCTATTTAGTAGTTTCCGTGTTCTGGAAAGCCCTTGCAGAACGGCCACATGCATAGCCACACTATGTATGGAGTTTGTACCTTCAATATGTACTTTGAGCAGCACTGCATGATCTAACTATAGCTACAGAGCTATTCTTAGGCTACTCCACACTATCTAGTGGCCTGGAAATTCTAGTTAGAATATGTGCACTTGAGTATTCATACCTGTGCACTCTAAGGTATATAAACTGGCCTCTGAGAGCCTCCAGAGAACACCTCTCAATTTACTTTCAATACATCTTTACCAAGTTTATCACTTGTGTGACAGCTTTACAGCTTATTCTAAGACCTAAAGCAGTTCTCCCAATAACACTCCTTAATTGTTGAGTTTAACTCCAATTAAGTTGCAGTTGAGGTTGAGATAACTTTAAGAGTTCTACAGTAAGCACTAAGCACTGCACTACAGATACTTGTGTTAGAGAAGTATATTAAGTATTAACTTGATTCTAGCAATCAGGGGGGATATCTTAAATACAACTCATAGGGAACCTTGCCTTGTAGCATTGCTCAAACAGTTGTAGCTTAAGTGTACCTCTACAGTTAAGAAAGATATATTGTCTTTAGTAACAAATACTGTTAGTAACAGCATATTAGTGCCCTCTGAGGATCTAGTAAAGTTTACTTTACCCTCTGGCTCCATAAAGTTGTGATACAGACAAAGTATATTCTATACTTTAGGATATATTTACACTGAACCATAACAGTCTCATAGGATATTACTTGCAACAATTTGGGGAATGAAATCACTTTGACCTTGTCCACAGTGTCTCATCTTGAAAGCAGACTTTGCCAATCTGGGGTTGCCTGACAATCAGTCTTGACAACATACACCAAAACACATCAATGATATGACCCAGAACAATCTTGTATCTCAAGCAAGGTCCATCATATTTGACAAGGGCCACGCTGTGACATTGAAACAGGTAGAATTGCTTCTGAAACAAGAATCATATGACCCAGTGCAGGTAAATTGCCAATGTTACTAAGCATTTGTAACACTTCTGATCTGGTAAAACTGCACAGCCACTGCTTAGTCATTGCTTAGTTATGTCTAAAAATGTTCTGTCCATTACCATCTTTGGCTTCCATGGAACAGATGCCTACCTAGCACCAGCTAGCATCATATAGCACTAGCTAGCAGAAACCTAGTACTATATAGCCATGATGGCTTGCTAGCTGGAGGTATGTACCACCAGATGTGCCCAGCTCATTCTCCTTATTGCTATATAGTACTATAAACACAGGACCTTTCAAGGAGAGCTAGGTGAGCTAGGTATACTAGCTGGACATATATATCCCCATCTAGGTTTTTCCAGTTTCCAGATGTTCAGTGGTTAGGTTGTGTGCTTGATGTGCATGGTGGTTGGGACACTTGTCGGCTTGACCAAGCGTTGTATTTTTGGGACAGGGAAGATACTCACACATTTGATGTTGTTGACCCCAGTAACATTGTCCATGGTATCCACTTGATCCCCAGATTTGCTAGTGCCTGGACAAATCAGTACCTTGATCCCAAAAGCTCCATTGCAGAAGACAGGCCACTCAGTGACTGGAAAGAGTATTACATTAACTGGTGAGTGTGGCAATATGAGATGTAGGATTCTATTACTGAAACCAGGATGGTTAGGTTTGTTGACCACGATATGTTCATGCAATTTGTTGGAATGGCAATTGGGCATATGACACACGGCACAACACCAGGATACACAGCAGGTGTCTTGACTGCTGAGCTTGATGCTGGTGAGTGCTTTGGGAGTGTCCTATTTGACTAGTCTTTTAACACAGTGCTAGGAGCATACAAACATAGCAAGGTCATACACTCTGAATCACCCACAGAGACCAAAGCCTAAGATTTGGCCAATGAAAATACCAGTACTGAGGCAGGGAGAGAGTCAAATCATAACAGTGCCAGCAAAGACGATGAAGGGAAGGAAGTCAAAGAATATGAAGGTGAAGGTGGTGATGGCAAGGAAGAGTACAAGAATGAAGAAGATGACAGTGACAATGATGAAGACAAATACAGAAGCCAGGCTGAGGAGGGGGCAGATAGCAAGGTCAATGAATATGACAATGAATCACTGCAAGAATGGTAGACAACAAAGGGACCCCAGATAGATAGTAATGATACAACAAATGCCCTAAGACCAAGGAGCCAACATGCATGGGAATTGACCAGCTCTCATAAACATCAGCAAAACTGAGTTGGCTTGAGAGTGATTTAAATCACTTTAAATCCTCAAATCCACCCAAGCAAGGTCCAAATCTGAAATCACTTCAAATCACAATGGGTATGCTTGAAAGCACTGGAAATCACCTCAAATCCACCCATGGCCACTAAATCACTCTCAATCCAAGGCTGGTCTCCAAATCACTTCAAATCCACCCTCAGTCCCCAAATCACCTCAAATCACCACAGCCCCAAAAGGTCCAGAAATCGTATACATTGCCAATGACCATCAAACATAGATCAAATAGGCTTCTAATTGAACATTGTGATATCAAATTGCCTAAATTTGGCAACTTTTCATCAAAAAGGATCATGTCTGGAAAGTATTTTGCAAATATCTCGCTCATTTCTGATCCAAATAAGGTTTGGTTACCATATTTGGAAAGCCTGAGGCTGTGTGTACCTGCCGACAAATTTTGAAGAATTTGAAATTCCAGCAATGGAAGCTGATTGTGCTCCACATGGGCATAGCACAGGGACTTTGACTTTGAGCAGAAGTCCCACCTCTGCCTGCAAAGCTCCTCATTCCCCCTGTTCCACTTGCAGGCAGGTCACCCCCTCATGTGACCTGGGGGTATTTTATAGCATATAGTCACATTGATGCACAGGGGAAAGGAATCCCATGGCTGGATCAAAAGATAGCTTTCTATTTGAAATATGACTAATCAATAAAAATTTATTGGAAAACCGCAATATCCATATTTGGGCAATGTTGATGTGATGGTGAACCTGGTGATTGAGCTGATTTAGAGTGATTTGGAGTGATTTGGAGCACCTTGGGTGATTTCAGGTGATTTGAAGCCCATGGGTGGATTCTGAGTGATTTCAAGCCCAATGGGTGGATTTTGATTGATTTCAAGCCACATGTATGCTTGAAAGCACCTCAAATCCATCCCAAGCCAAGCCTTTGCTTTCAATCACTTCCCTGAAAGGTGGGTTCTTGCAATCACTATAAATCTTAACCCTGTTTTGCTGATGAATCTCTCTTACATAACCAGTAAGGTATAAGTAAGGTTCAGAAATCGATTTTGGGTGACCTGTGCCTGCTTTTAATGATCTGGATATTGTTTTGGTATGCTTACACGTCCATTATATTGGGACGTTATTGATTGGAGGATGCTTACACATTTTCCAAGTTTGACTTATTCCATTGTGACAAGTCTGGAAAGATGAACTTAATTTTCCACTTATATAGCCGCTTGGAACACCACTCCATGATTTTGAAACTAGGAAATGTTCTTAAGCCTACTCAAGGTTCTTGCCAATTTGCCAATGTGATCAAAGAGCATGCCAGCAGGGCTTGAGAGTATTATAGTGTATATATGTATTTGCATTCCATGTGCTGGTGCATTATTTCAGAGGGTTGTCTGTCCAAGCTCCTACAGAGCTGAAACTGCTGGAAGGTGTCAGCAAAAAGGATGTGTTATCTGGAGCCAACTTGGGCTTCAAAGGGCATTGTAGACTCAGCAAGGGCTCAAGGAATGTGGCATTTCAATGAGAGATCTGGTGTTCTGATGGGGAGCATTGGGGAGTGTCAGAATAAGTGGCATAGACCTAACAACATGTGTGAGCTTGCTGATGACCCAAAAAGAATGTGTTACCAATTGGTTTGTGCACAGATATTTCTGGCAGAGGAATATGTATTGACAATACATCTATTTGCATTGCAAACATCTACATTGTGTACAAGAATTGCAACATGAAGACAAGCAAATTAACCCTGAGTGCAGTCAGGGCAGTAAAACAGCTTATCATGGTTTTAAAAAAGCAGCACTTACTATCTTTATTAAATGCAATAGCACACTTAATCACAGTGAGACCAATAGCAGGCCACAACTGGGGATTTTGAAAGCAAGCTGCTGATTCAAAGCTACCTGTTCAAGGGTGAGGACAACAAGCTTGTCTGTTATGACCCAAGGCCCCTCCAATGGACTTGGTCTTCTGTCTGCTGTCTTTGTTTCCTCTGTCTTGGCTTTCCTTTGTTGTACTTCTCTTTTGTGCTGTCTCTTTTGTTCTCATGCAGCCTTATGCTGCTTCTGTTTTCTTTTGTCTTGCAACTTCCTTTATAGGATATGCCTCATATGGTGCCCTGATTGGTTAGCCTGTATGGCTTGTTTTCTTTGTGTGAGTATGACTCACACCTTTGCTGAATATATATTGAGGCAACAACAGGCATGGTATCCCCATCTTGTTTTGCCTTGTCATTTCCCCAACAAACAGTCCCTCACTGGGTTTCCCCCAGGGCTGCCATGGATCCTCAGGCCTTAGCACTGTTCACAGTCTACAGTTCACACCTCTTTGGGTGCCAAGTCTCTCCAAAGTCTTGACTTGTGCACATACATTTACAGTCAGCAACCATCATAGTGTTGGGTTGCAACATTGCAAAACAGGATTATTCCACAAGGAAATAGTCAATAATCATCATAGTGCCCTCAAAGGTCTCATGGCAGCTTGGGTGATCATTGGGTTTTGCATTCCCACACACTCAGACATCACACCAACTTTTGAACCTTATTTTTTTGGCAATCAATATCTACTCAACATCAGGTTTATCCAAAGAATAGTCCTACAAAGGCAAATACATGGATTCACAAGAATCAAGAAGGAATCCACCTGGAATGGCCCAGCTAAAGGAAGGATGGACTAATACCTTAAGATCAAGGGAACAAACTACAAGACCTGATCCAGTGGCAACCCCAGCTGTGGGATTGATTAACCTTCCAGAACTCACAATGGTGGATTTGGAAGGATCAGGACCAGGATGGATAGAAGACAAAACACTGGAACAAGTTGTGGGCATTCCAGTGGCCCAACAAACCATTGCAACATTAAACAAAATGCAAGAAGTCTTCAACAACACAATGGCTTGCTTGTTACATGTAGTTGATGCATCATTTCTCCAAATTTGACAAGACATGAGGGAGACTGGTGAAGATGTGCAAATATTACAAACAGGAGTATATTGCATTCAAGAAGTAGGAGCTACAAAAAGCAACCTTTGAATGCAGAGATAAAAATTAGCTCAGGTCCTAAATGTCATCAATGGGGTAGCAGAACTGCTAGAACCAAGGGAAGAGGAACATGCTGGGCAACAGAGCACAATTGGGGGCAAATCAGCAACCCCTAGAACACCAAGAATCACAATACCCCCTCCAGAAACCCCAAGGAAAACAGCGACCTTCACCTTTGAAGGTTATCAGTACCCAGACCCTGATAAGGAAAGTGTCAGGACAGGAGAAGAAGGGTCAGGAGGATCAGCAAGAACCATTGGGTGGAAAAGGGAAGATCCTACAAAGAAAGACAGGAAGAAGGAAGCAAGCACAAATCCAAGCAAGAATTGCAGGATCTATGGAGACATAGGAGACAATATCACAGAAAGCAAGGATCATTCCACAATAGTCAATAAGCCAGATGCATATAATAGGAAAAGAGGAACAGAAGCTGATTGTTTCATCACTCTGATGGAAACATACTTCAACATCCATGGAAAAGTCTTCAATAATGAGTGAAAGAAGATCACAACCTTCCTTAGCAACATGAAACAGGATGAAGCAAGGGCATGAGCATTTAATCACCTTGAAAGGATCAACCAAAATCCTCTATACACCAGCCATACAGATGCAATCTACTTTTGGTCAAATGTGAAGGAAGATCTCCTTCTTAATTTCATAGATCCAATGGCCAAGGAACAGGCCTCCAGGAAGTTCATGACAATCCAGATGGAGGGACACATTGACAGCACCCTTACCTCCTATATCACAGAATTTAGAAGCCATAAAGCCCTTACCAATATTGGAGATGCAGCATACAAGGAAGCCATCAAGCAAGTGATAGCCCCAGAACTACTAGCAGAAATAGAGTCCTTTTCCTTAAGGAGCAATAGCATTGGCAATCTCAGCTTTGAAGGACTTGTAACAGCAACTATTAAAATAAACCAAGTCCTGAAAGCAAAATGAGGGTACAGATCCACTTAGATGAGGGGATGTGGAGCCCAAGGAGGCAATCAAATGGGACAAAGCAATAAAGGGCAAATCAGTCAAGGTGGAAGAACTCAAGGCAAGAAAGCAAAATTAGTTCCTGAAGAAACCAAGAAGCATTGTTGTCAGGAGGGAGCCTGCATCAAATGCAGATTGAAGGACCACTTTGTAGTACAGTGCAAAAATGGATGGAAGGACCAAGACATGCCATCAAGTAAAGGAAAGGAGAAGGCCAAGACAGGAGACCTGGACAATACTAGCAACAGCAAAAAAGAGGTGGGAAAAGCCTAGGGTGCTCTGCCTCCATGTCAGATGCTACCCAGATACCCTTGATCATGAGGAAACAAATGTACTATACAGCAACAAATGAATCACCACTAGTCTCAAATCAGATCAAGGGAATCATGGATCCCACTCCTACACTTATTGTCTCTGGATCAACAAAAAACTTTATTGATATCATGTTGCAACCCAACACTATGATGGTTGCCAACTGTAACTGTATGTGCTCAAGTCAAGACTTAAAGAGACTTGGCACCCAAAGAAATGTGAACTGTAGACTGTGAATGGCACTAAGACCTGAGGATCCAAGGTAACCCTGAGGGAAACCCAGTGAAGGACTGTTTGTTGGGGAAATGATGAGGCAAAACAAGATGGGGATATCATGCTTGTTGTGGCCTCATTACATATTCAGAAAAGGCATGAGTCATACTCATGCCAAGAAACAAGTCATACAAGCTATCAAATCAGAATGTTCTATGAGTCATGTCCAATAAAGGAACATGACTTGCCAAGAAAGGAAGTTGTGAGACAAAAGAAAAAGGAAGCACCCTAAGGCTGCGCACCAACAAAGGGAACATGCAACAAAGGAGGCACACACAAGGGAGAACGCAAGTAAGGAAGACACAAGAGAAGCAAACAGGAGTTCCAGTCCATTGGAGGGGCCTTGGGTCACAACATATCACCTTCTGCTGAAAACATTCCCCTGCCACACCAAGAAGACCGTGTAGAGAAACTCAAGCACACCAAAATATTTACTAAGCTGGATCTGCGCTCTGGATACAACAATGTGCACATCAAAGAAGGAGATGAGGGGAAAACAGCTTTCAGAACGAAAGATGGCTTGTTTGAGCACTTGGTTATGCCCTTTGGTCTTTGCAACGCTCCTGCTGCCTTCCAATGCTTCATGAACAAGTTTTTCCATGACCTGCTGGACATCACTGTGGTTGTTTACCTTGACAACATCCTGATCTTCTCCAATTCTGTTGCTGAGCATGAAGAACATGTCAAGGAGGTGCTCAAGCAACTCAGGGACAATCAGCTGTTCTGCACACCTTCCAAATGCCACTTCTTTGTAAGACTTGTTCAGAGTTATCCGCAAAGACAATAATATGACCCCAGCACCATTCACATACACCACAACCACCACAAAAACAACACAACCACACCCTCAAGGGCCTGGACCCATGGAACTAGATGGGAAAGGAAAGACAATCCTCAAGTGCTTCAATTGTGGTGGGAGAGGTCATATGGCAAACAAATGCCCATCAGCTCCTATGAGCAGTCATGAAGGAGAAATACTGTCAGAATCCAAAGACAAGTTGGGAAAAGGAGAAGCCCAGGAGTAAACAGGAGAGCTATTCTGGGCAAAATACTGGCGGATATGCAGAGTGCAAATAAAATTTGTGAAATATTATCAATATCAAATAAACCACAATTCAATATAAATTTCATTGCAACTCCAATAGCCAGTACTCCTGATAAAACATCTTGTTTTAATCCCTGCTCTTCTGAAGGATCTGCAATGATTGATAGTGGAGCAACATCCTGCTTTATCTCTAACATACTTGCTTCCACCATGCGCTTACCCAAGAAAGCGCATATCACCCCTAAAAAACTCAAAGTCATTGATGGAAGAGAAATTTCTTCAAGACTAGTCACTCATTATACATCTTTTGAGTTCACAATCCAAGGACATACAGAAACTTTGGACTGTCATATAGTAGACATTGGCAGACACAGCATTGTATTAGGCATGTCTTGGTTAAAAAGACATCACCCCTCCATAAATTGGAAAGAAATGACAATCCAATTTGATTCAAAGCACTGTGCTGAAAATTGCTTTGACTCAAGCCCAATCATCCAGGCATCAGGATTAGAAGGTCTACCTGAAGAATATTCCAAATTTGCCAAAGTTTTTTCTGAAGAAGAAGCAGCAAAACTCCCCCCTCACAGAGAATACAATATGAAAATAGACTGGCTTCCAGATGCGAAACCAAAGCATGGCCCAGTGTATAGTCACAACATGGAACAAGAGAAAGTCCTGAAAGAAAAAATCACAAAGATGCTGCAAAATGGATTAATCCAACAATCTGTCTCCCCACAAGCATCACCTGTCCATTTTGTTCCAAAGAAAAAGGATGATGGGGCATTCAAGGAATGGAGATTGGTTCTGGACTATAGGGATGTGAATAGCAAAACAAAGAACACATACCCATTACCTTTAACTAATGACCTCATTGAGAAGCTTCAGGGAGCAAAAACTTTCACTAAACTGGACCTCAAGTCAGGATTCAACCTGATTTGCATTAGAAAAGGAGACAAATGGAAAACAGCCTTCAAGACAAAATATGGGCAATTCAAATACAAAGTCATGCCTTTTGGACTTTGCAATGCACCAGCAACCTTCCAGGATATGATGAACAGTATATTCAGGGACCTACAAGATATATGTGTCATCATCTACATTGACAACATCTTGGTCTTCTCAAAGGACAAAAAAGAGCACCCAGAACAAGTAAAAGAAGTACTCAAACAGCTCCAAAAGCATGGACTGTATGGTAACCTTCCTAAATGCGCATCCAGTGTCTGAAAAGCAGGATACCTAGGTCTCATTGCCTCTGAGAAAGGCACAGAAGTTGACCAATCCAAAGTTACAGCAGCAATAGCATGGTTGGAGCCAAGGAATGTAAAAAACATGCAGGAATTCCTAGGCTTGGCCAACTTCTACAGGCAATTTATCCCAGCTTTTGCAAATGTTGCAAGACCTCTGTATGACCTCTTAAGGAAGGAACAATCATGGGAATGCACAGAGAAACACAGGGAGGCATTTAAAACCTCAAAAATGCCTTAACATCAGCACCATTCTTGTCACACCCAGACCAATCGAAACCTTTTTTCCTAGAGTGTGACACTTCAGACTATGCCACAGGTGCTATCCTATCTCAAAAAGATCATGAGAATCAATTACACCCAGTAGTGTTCCTGTCAAAAAGTCTGTCACCAGCAGAGCAAAATTACAACATATTCAATAAAGAACTGTTAGTGATCATCAGGGGCTTCAAGGAATGGCACCACCTTTGGGAGGGAACAAAACAGCCAGGACAAGTCATAACAGATCACAAAAACTTGGAAACATTCTCAAAGTCAAAAGAGTTAAACAGAAGGCAAATAAGGTGGTCTAACATTTTGGTGGACCACAACTTCCAAATTATTTATTGCCCAGGCTCAGAAAACAAGAAGGCAGATATTTTGTCAGGACGGTACAACCTACAACCTGAAGGGGGGGTAGAGAAACAAGTTCTCCTGAAACCAGAACTTTTTGTTGGTTCAATAACTCCTGATAGTGAAATCAATAACCTCATTGGAGAAGCAATATATGAGGATGTACACCTAAAAGAGATTCTCTTGACACTTCAGAAGGGTGAAAAAGTCGCACAATGGTATCTCAAGGAAGGGTTACTCTATTACCAGAACCAAATCTTTGTACCAAAGGACAATCACATCCAAAAACCTATTTTGGAGTCAAGACATGACTCATTAATGGCAGGACACCCTGGACAATACAAAACCCTGGAACTTGTGTCTTGAACATACATTTGGCCTTCTATGAAGAAATTTGTCAATTCATATGTTACCCACTGTGACAGCTGCATCAGATCAAAGCTGACAAATCAAATACCTATAGGATTACTCAAACCTACACAAATACCCAAAGGACCATGGGACAATATCACTTTTGATCAAATCACAGGTCTCCCAGAGTCAGAAGGATTTGATGCAATCCTAACAGTAGTTGATTGCCACTCAAAAATGGTACATTACATCCCAACCCATTCAGACACCACAGCTGTTGACATTGCAAACTTATTCATGACTTATATATGGAAACTGCATGGACTACCCAAATCTACCATTTCAGATAGAGGGACAAATTTTGTGGCAAAATTCATGCAACATTTATGCAAATGTTTGGATATTAAACCCACCTTCTCAACAGCCTACAGACCCCAAACAGACAGACAATCTGAATGTCTAAATCAAGTTGTAGGAATCTTCCTAAGGCACTATACAAGTCACCTACAAGATGATTGGGTTTCACTACTACCTATGGCAGAATTTGCATATAACAATAGTTGTCACTCTGCCACTGGAAAAACACCATTCAAAGTTTGTTAGGGCTATAACCCAACAATGTCCTTCACTGAAGCAAGCTCAAACTTGGTCCCAGCTGCAGACAAACATGCAAAATTCCTAGAACAAGGATATGAAGAAGTTAAAGCAGCTCTTGCATTAGCCAACAAAAGAATGAAATATTTCTATGACCAGAATCATTGGGCACCAGAAAACATTGAGGTTGGCAATAAAGTGTGGCTCAGTTCAGAAAACATCAAAACGGACAGGCCATCTGGAAAACTAAGTCATAAGTGACTAGACCCATTTGAAGTAGTCCAGGCCATGAGTTCACATGCCATTAAACTCAAACTGCCACATACTATGAAAATACATCCTGTTTTTCTTGTCTCCCTCTTAAAGAAGTTCCATGATGACCCCCACAACAGAGCTCCTATTTAACCTACACTGATTATCACAAAGGAAGGAGAAGAAGAATGGGAAGTCAAAGAAATTCTAAATGTTTGCCAACAGAACACAAAATGGGAATACTTTGTCAAATGGAAGGACTATGGGATTGAGCATAACTCCTGGGAACCAGTATCCTTTGTCCAGAATGCAGCAGAAGCTGTAGCCAATTTCCACAAGAAGTTCCCCAGGAAACATTGACCTTGAGAGGGGGTAATGTTATGACCTCATAACATTTATCCCAATTTTATATCTTTTTTCCAAACCACTTTCCTTTTTTGGTACAATTGTCTTGTCCAGATCATGTGATGTATTTGTCTTTCCTTTGGCAATCTGTGGTGCTTCTGATAAGCCAAGTCATATTGAATTGGATCATGTATTTGATATAGATAAGGATTTCCCACATTGCCTCTGTTGATACAGGGCAGTGTGCTCTCATGTATATAAGCTTGGAGGGAAAGCCTGTTAACAACACAGCTTGACCTCCTTTCCATAGGACTTGCCAATTATATATATCTATCTGCATCCTTGCTCTTCTTTAAGCTCTTGCACATTGCAATTGAGCTTCTTAACTATAACTTTAGCTACCTAATTGTCAAGTTGGGACACCAAGGGTCAATCAGGGGATGAGGATAGTGGTTGGGACAACAACAAAGGTCAAAATGGACAGCTCTTAGGCCTAAGCTAAGCAGTCACACAAGTGGATGGGGGAAACAACAAGAGAACAAGTGTTGTGGAGACAGGGCTTGTGTTGCTGGTATATAAACTAACCACTCTGGCTATGTACAATAGAGTGTGGCAACAAAAGGAGAGAAAGCAAGAGTCCAAGAGACAAGGAGGGAGGACAAAGGAACTGGTGTAAGCCCATGGGGATCATGGAGACATGGGAATGGTCAGGCAGGCATGTCCCATAGTTCTGACTTACATAACAGGCACATACATGGGGAAGGTGAGTGGAACAACACCAAACACAAGGGCAAACAAAGAGAAACACAAAAGGTCATGACAAAATCACACCAATGGGTAAGTCCACTTTTCCACCTCTGAGGCAATGTGTTGTGAGCTAGCTCACTCCATCGGACTTGCCCGCCTGTCTCCCTCTTTGTGTTTTGTTTCCCGTTTCCTTTTGCCGCGTTGCCACCTTCTTGTGGTTATCCTGTTACATTGTGTAACGCGGCTGTGCTTTGTACGAGTCATGTCTGTTCATACAGCATGACTCACATGGACACTCCTGACTGGTAGACTGTATGACTCATGTGGCTGCGCCTCGTATGACTCGGCCTTTTCTTGAATATATATAGAGGACCAACAAGCCTGGCAACCCCAGCTTGTTTTGTCTCGTCAAAACATCCCCTCTGAGTGACACTTAGAACCACCCCTACCCTCAAGAGCCTACAGACGCTTAAGTGTGTTGCGGTCCAAGAGGTCACTTAGGTCTTAGTGCCGTCCACTCTCCATCGCGGCTAGTCTCATAGCCACCAAGAAGAAGCTTACGACAGTACAAAACAAGCTTAACAAACATACAAGCATGTCTATTCAAGAAGACGGAGGGTCACGTCCCTCATCCACTAGATCAACAAGAAGAGGACCCAGTCGGGCAGCAAGGCCCACAGGATCATTAAACAAGCAAGACATCGCACAAACTCAAGCGGGAGGTCCTGCCCAATCGCGCTCTCAGAGCCAATCTTCAATGCCAGGAGCTTTCGGCATCTCTGACATGACAATAGTACAAGAGGAAGAACCCACCATCACAAATAGAGAACCAGGAGATCTCACAAATGACCCCACTCCAGCTGTGATTCGCATTTCAACTGGAAGTCCAGGACCATCACGTCCCTTGTGGCCACTAGGGACTAGGAGGCAGTTCTTTTCTCCCCAACCCGAAGCTCATGGGGGGGTGTCGCTTGTCCCCATTAGACCCCCACCTACACCACACATTCCCAATGTCCCCACAGTCCCTCAAATTGGAGGAACCATCACCAACGCAGGACCAATCCCAATGGGTTCCCAGCCGGTCACACCAGCAATTCCAGCACCACCATATGTCCCACAGGGTTACTCCCAGCAACCAGCTCTGGTACAGCAAAGCGCCGGTGATCCAGGAAGCTCAAGTTCAAGTTCCAGCTCCAGTGGCAGAACTGTAATCAGTAACCTAGACGACCTGGACGACCTTCTAGAAGGAAGACACAATGCCACCCTTAGGGTTATAGACGGAATGAGGGTCACTATAGATCGAAGGCTTAGCGGTCTAGAACAAGCTACACAAGTCCTAGCAAACAATCAGCAAATCTTCAACGACTCCATCAACACCCTACAGGGCACCCTGACAGACATTCTGAACTCGGCAAGAAACGGCGAACATAATTCTTTCCTAGTTGGTCAAGACGTAACCCGCCTTCGAAATGAGGTCACCAACACTCAAGGACTAGTAAACAACGTGCGCAAAGAACTCAACACTACCAGACAAGGGCAACTTGAATGGAACGAGGCAGTAACACAAGGACTAGAAACCCTACGACAGGAAGGAACTTCCTTCACTGCCAAAATCACGGAAGTTCAGGAAACTATCAACAATATGCGAGAAGAAATGGACGAAGCGTCTCTTCACGGGATCCCCTCTAGGCGATCAAATTCTCCACCACACCCAGACGCGGAATCTACCAGGATCGACGAATTAGAGTTAAGGATCCAACAGCTGACGGAAAACCCAAATATTGGTAACAGTTCACGCCGTCCCAAGGTGACTCGTCCAGAAGCCTTTGACGGAAAGAAAGGAGAAGGTGCCGAAATGTTCATCACACAAATGGAGAGCTACTTTTTACGCCTAGGCGATCAATACACTTCCAACGAAGAAAGGATCCGCGAAGCTTTAGCAAATTTCAAATCCGAAAACAAGGCCGCCACTCACTGGGCACAAGTACTCTTAAGATCGCTTAACCAAAGGGAAAACAACCAAAACCTCGCCTCATGGGAAAGTTTCAAGGCACACTTCATGGAACAGTTCAGTGACCCTAACAAAAAGGCAAAAGCCGAAATCAATATCCGGAGGTGCAAGCAGAACAATTCAGTAGCAAACTACGCTTCTGAATTCCGTTACTTATTGGTCGACGTCAACTGGGGACAGGAAGCACTGATCAACCAATTCAAGGAAGGACTGAAGCCTGAAGTAAAAACCGAACTAGCTCGATTCGAATTGACCCTGATTAATGAGGACGGAACGGAGCGAGAGCTGTCACTAGACCGGTGGATCTCTATCGCAATCTCTATTGACCAGAAGTTGCAACAAATCAAGACCACGACAGGGAAGAAGACACCTCAAGCAACCGCTAGCGGACAATCCTCTACAAAGCGGCTACCCGACGAAGTTTACAAAGCAAGGATAGCAACCAACCGCTGCCTAAAGTGCGGACAGGAAGGACACCGCTCATTCAAGTGCCCGTCCAAGGAATGGATAACGACGGAACCTAGCGTTAAAGGAAGGGAGGCAACAATCGTAGAAAGCTCGGGAAAAGAAGGGGTCTCCCTCTAACTGTGTGTGGAGAGACCAAAGAACCGGCAACGGAAACAATGTACTTTAGAGCGACAAATGAATCTACCATTGTTTACGCGAACATTGCCGGAATCACAGAACCTACCCCAACCCTCATCGATTCTGGAGCATCAAAGAACTTCTTGGACATCTCGTGGGCTCGATCCAACAACATTCCACTCATGGAACTCTCCACTCCGCGAAAAGTAATTGGTATCCAGGGGAAGGAACTCTCTCACCAAATACGTTTTAAAGCTAAGCTAGAACTAAATGTGGAAGGAAGGACCTTCAAACAAGTCTTCTTCGCTATGCCTACTGGGGAAACTAAGCTTATCCTGGGGTTGGAATGGTTAGAAGAAGCAAACCCGGTCATTGATTGGAAAACGAAGCACATATCATGGCGGCCAGAACCCATCCAAGCAAGAACGGCCTCAATAGACGACCTACCAGAAGAATTCAAGGAATTTGCTGATGTCTTCAGTGAAGAGAAATTCAAAAGAATCCCGGATCATCGTCCATACGACTGCACCATCGACTTCAAGGAAGGAGCTGAACTCCCGAAACCTGCCAGACCTATCCCCCTCTCTCCAGCAGAATCTATTGCACTAAGAGAATACCTGGATGAAGAAATCGCGGCGGGGAAAATTTGACCAAGCAAATCACCCATTGCATCCCCTTGTTTCTTTGTCAAAAAACCTATCGATCCAAAAAATCCAGGGGCAGTTCGCCAACTACGACTCGTCCAAGACCTCAGAGGAGTAAACGCCATCACAAAGGACGACAGATTCCCTATGCCCCTAATGGAAGACCTCCTGGATAAAATCAAGGACGCAAAAATTTTCTCCAAGATCGATCTACACATGGGTTTCAACAATATCAGAATTAGGGAAGGCGACGAATGGAAGACAGCTTTCAGAACAAAAGAAGGACTGTTCGAATATGTCGTCATGCCTTTCGGAATGAAAAACGCGCCCGCCATCTTCCAAAGATATATGAATCACATTTTCCATGATCTTATCGACGTATGCGTCATAGTATACATTGATGACATCCTAGTCTTCTCTAAGGACAGAAGCCAACATACCGTGGATGTCAGAAAAGTACTGAAGATCTTGCTGGAGGAAAATCTTTTTGCAAAGCTTCCAAAATGCGAGTTCTTCGTCACCAAATTGACATATACTGGACTTGGAATCAGCGATTCAGGCATATCTATGGAGGAAGAAAAAGTAAAGGCAATAAAGGAATGGAAGGAGCCAAGAACGGTCAAGCAAGTACAGGCATTCCTAGGATTCGCAAACTTTTACCGAAGATTTGTACCGAATTTCAGCCGGTTGGCAAAACCCCTGACAACCTTGACAAGAAAGGAAAACAAATGGGAATGGGGAAACGATCAGCAGGAAGCTTTTGAAGCCCTAAAAGCGGAAATCAGCAAGGAACCCACTCTACGCCATCCGAACCCTGACAAACCCTTCTTCTTGGAAACAGACGCAAGTGGAGTAGCAATGGGAGCAATCCTGTTGCAAAGGCAAGATGATGGCTACCTGCACCCTATTGCTTTTCTGTCAAAATCTTTCAACGAGGCTCAGCTCAACTACGACATCCACGATAAAGAACTTATGGCAATTATAGAATCTTTAACACATTGGAGGCTGTACCTTGAGGGAACAAGGGATCCTATCACCATCTACACCGATCATAGGAACCTACAGTTCTGGAAGGAAGCAAGAACGTTCAACCGCCGACACGCAAGATGGCACCAATTACTTGCTTCTTATAACTTTGACATCATATATCGCCCTGGCATCCTGTCATCAAAACCGGACCTGTTGTCAAGACGCTCAGACCATGAAGATATCCCAAAACCTGAACAAGTTATGATATCTGTCGAAAGGTTCAAAGGATTTATGGGACAAGTAGACACAAACATCATAGAAACTATCAAGGAAGCTCAGGAAACAGATGAAGGATTGGTGCAAATCAAAGAAATCTGCAAGTCAAGGGAAACGTTACCAAAAACCCTACAACACAGCGCAAAAGATTATGATTTCAAGGAGGGACTATTATGGTTCAAGGGAAGGATCTATGTACCAGAAGATAAGGAATCCAGACTGGCCATCATGCGAGTTCATCACGACTCAAAAATTGCAGGACATCAAGGACAAGCTAGAACACTGGAACTAATATCAAGAAGGTACTTCTGGCCAGGGATGAAGCAAAGCATAAACAGATACGTGGAATCCTGTGAGACCTGCCAGCGGACAAAGGGATCGAAGTCTATAGTCCCGATCAAGCCTCTGGAGATTCCAAAAGGACTGTGGGAAGACATAGCATTCGACTTCGTGGTGAAGTTACCAAAATCCAGAGGATCAGATAGCATCTTGGTAGTAGTGGACCGATTCTCAAGAATGGCGCACTTCATACCCTGCAAAGAATCTCACACGGCAAGCGACCTCGCAAATCTTTTCATCACAAATGTTTGGAAACTGCATGGTTTCCCAAAGAGCACAACCTCAGACCGAGGGACTACTTTCAATTCCAAACTTATGAAAGCCATTTATGAGAAAATTGGAACTAGCCCAGGTTTCAGTACTGCCTACCACCCCCAAACAGATGGAATAACGGAGAGAATCAATCAATGGATGGAAGGCTGGCTACAATCGTTCGTCAACTACCAACAGGATGATTGGGCGGACTTATTACCGATTGCGGAGTTCAGCTATAATCTACAGAAGCATCGCATAACGGGTAGTTCCCCTTTCGAGATCGTCTATGGGAAGGAACCACTGTGGAACATCTGAGCGAAAGAATCAGCAGTTCCAGAAGCAAACAACATCACAGGAAAATGGCGTAAAATCCACGACGAAGCAATTGCATCTATGGAAACCCAAAGGCTCCCAGGAGAAGAGCCAAAGAACAAATACCAAGAAGGAGATCTAGTATGGCTACTGGGAAAAAACATTCAAACAAAGAGACCATCAAAGAAACTGGACAACAAAAAGCACGGGCCATTTGTCATGAAGCGACAGATAGGATCACACGCCTATGAGCTCGATTTACCGACAACAATGAGGGTACACCCTGTTTTTCACATCGATTTGCTCAGCCCTTACAAAGAAGACACCGATTTCAGCCGTAACCAACCCCGTCCACCGCCGATCATAACAGAAGAAGGAGAGGAAGAATATGAAGTAGAGAAGATTCTAGACTGGAAAGAGACAAAGGACGGTCTTTTTTACAGGGTCAGGTGGAAGGGCTATGGAAGTGAAGAAAACACAGAACAAAGGGCGGAAGATTTTGGTCACCTTTCAAGGATCATCAAGGACCTTCTACGCCAACATCCCGAAGCTCCCACGCCATCTAACTATGTGCCAGAGAAGATAAAAGGCAGAAGGGGCAAAACCAGTAGTGTCACTTGCAATACTTGCATCTACTCCAAGCTTCACCCATCGCTCAACTCTCTAAATCTTTTTTGCTCCCAAAAATGCCTGCTGTCACCCGCTCCACCATCACCAGCAACCTTACCCGTGTCCTTAACGGACCAGCATTTGCTACGGCGAGAATCCTTGACGCTGGGGCCGCACTCTACGTTTTCAAAAGGTCTCAACAAAGCTCGGGAAGAATGCACTTTAGGGCATCGGACGACGTTCTGCACTCGGACCTGGGAGAGTTCCAATGGGTCGGGAAGAAGTGGCCAACACGCATGCAACTCCTACGGAAGGACATATTCGTCTGCCGAGGGTGCGCGGCTTTCCAGGTCTCCGAGGTCGTCCTCCTCTCCACCCACATGCTCGGGGTGGTTGAATGGGGACAAGAAGGAGCGTACTCGAGTGAATGGGTACCCGGCTACAACGGAAGGCAGCCAACACTCCGGCCTAGATGGAACGACGCTTGGGACGCCAACTACGAGAAGGACCTGAGCGACTGGAGGATGGAGAGGGGCAGATACCAGAAGGAGAAGATCGATTGGGAGCCTTACTGGTGGAAGAAGGAGGAGACTGACGTATCGGCATGGAAGGAGGCAGAGCCCGACGTGCGTCAGTGGGATGGAGAATTTGTGGAGGCCCAGAAGAGGGTTTTGGACTGGGCCAAGGCGGACTGGACGAAGGAGGAGACCTGGGAGGAATGGGAGAAATTCTCGGACGAACCAGGCAATACCGTTTTCAATCCAATCGACCTGACCTTGGAGGAGGACGAAGGACTGGAGGAGCACATGCTCGCAAAAGGCAAGGATTGTGGGATCCAGTAGAGCCCATCCAGGTCCCCTAAATGGTCTCTTAGGGGGGAGTAATGTTGTGAGCTAGCTCACTCCATCGGACTTGCCCGCCTGTCTCCCTCTTTGTGTTTTGTTTCCCGTTTCCTTTCGCCGCGTTGCCACCTTCTTGTGGTTATCCTGTTACATTGTGTAACGCGGCTGTGCTTTGTACGAGTCATGTCTGTTCATACAGCATGACTCACATGGACACTCCTGACTGGTAGACTGTATGACTCATGTGGCTGCGCCTCGTATGACTCGGCCTTTTCTTGAATATATATAGAGGACCAACAAGCCTGGCAACCCCAGCTTGTTTTGTCTCGTCAAAACATCCCCTCTGAGTGACACTTAGAACCACCCCTACCCTCAAGAGCCTACAGACGCTTAAGTGTGTTGCGGTCCAAGAGGTCACTTAGGTCTTAGTGCCGTCCACTCTCCATCGCGGCTAGTCTCATAGCCACCAAGAAGAAGCTTATGACACAATGCATCTGACTTAGTGTGTTGGCTGAACCAACAACTCTTGAAAAACCTGAAGTGTAATAATAGTGGGGGGATGTTTTAAGTGTGATATATTTTTGTGAGGTGTTATTACACTCAAAGTGTAATTACATGAAATCACACCAGTGATGAAAACCAGGCCAAAACCACATTAAGAACATGGGTAAATTTAAAATGCTCCAATTTCATAATTTTCTATTTCAAATGTGTTCCCAATGCAATGTCAACTTGATCCCACCATGCATTTTCATCCCTTGCTGACCAAAGGGGTTAAATGCTATGAAGTACCCCCAAGTGTGGATGAGCCTGCACGGGCAGGGTGACAGGGGAGTGGTGAGCAGAGAGCTTGGTGGTGTCATGAGCTAAGGTGCAATGACATAAATTTCCTATATTCTCTATCTTTTTTCCAAGACAGTTTCCTTTTTTGGTACATAGTATAGAATACTCTAGAATTTGTCATGTGACCAATTGTCTTTTGATGTTATGTTACATTTGATCATGCATTTGAGATTCAAATGTTCTGGAATGTTGTTCTTGTTTGTGTATGGCTGTGCTTCTTCAGGTAAATATACTGAGGGGTCAAGTCTGGTAGTGACCAAGACTTGCCCTCCTGTCAATAGGACTCAAGCATTCACCCTTACACTCAGTGGGCTCTCTACCCCACTCACTCTTAAGATGCTAAGGCCTTAGTTGCTGTCCATTATCCATTAAACCACATTATTCCTTCCCTCCTTGGTTTAGGGTTTACCCTTTACTCATTATATTTGCCATAAGACTCAGGCCTGGGTGTCATGACAATTTCTTAGTTATCAGCAAGCTTAGTTGTGACAGGTGGGAAGTTGGGGATTAGTTACAAAGGCAGAGTCCATCAGCAAAACCATGAATTTTGCTGTAGTGTCATGCTTATACAGCATGATGCAAGAGCACTAAAGACCGTACCCCATACTGCAGCAAGCTATAGCATTGAATCTCACTCTACTCTGTGTCACATGTACACTACAGGTTATGTTAATCCACTACACTCCTATGTACAACACTACAGTACTAGTGCTGAGATAAAGTTTGGCCACACCCTCATGTGACCCTTGCCATCCACTTGTGTCTATCCTTGCTGCCATGGTATCTCATGGGCCCAAGCTTTCCAAAGGCAATTGAGGCTGTATTATAGCACTACAACAGATCAGGCTTTCATACAGGAAAATTGGGGCCCCAATTGGCATTGATCATTCCACAGCCTGTAAAACATTTCTACATTACCAAGATCATAATGACTATCATTCTTGGCCTTGCTTGGGCCACCCACCAAAGCTTTCCAATTGTACACAGTGGAAAATCATTTGTACCATTCGCTGCTATCATCGTCAGAATTATGCAACAATTGCTGCTTACTTAGGGACTGTAACCAAATGGCAACTTTGAAAGGTGGCTATGGATGCTGGCTATTGCTGATATGTTGCATGTGTAAAACTGTACATCAGCCCTGTTCAGGCCAAGAAACAATTGGATTTGGCACAAAGGAACACAACAATGGACTGGGACTCAGTTGTGTGGTCCAATGAATGCAGCATTGAGATGGGCAAAGTGATTTGACCTCAATGGGTGACCTGTTTGCCTGGGGAAGCCTTTATCCCTGAGTGCATCATACCAGCCTTTCCTCATGGCTGCAAATCAATCATGGTATGGGCCTGTGTTGCACACAGTTGTAAAGGTCCAATAATCCAGCTTGAGACAACTCCAAGAGTGGTGGACAAGTATGGTTGGAAACATGGTGGCAGCATCAACTCACAAGCTTATGCCAATCAAGTCCTCTATGGGCCCTTCAAAAACTTTGTACCGGCCCTACAGACAGAAAGGGGGAAGGAGATTTGTGTTGTAGAGGATGGGGCTCCTGCTCACAGGGAACCAGCTGCCCAGGAGGCCTGCAAAGTGTTGGGTATCAAACAGCTCTCCCACCCACCAAGCTCTCCTGACGTGAACCCCATTGAGTCTCTATGGTTTGTACTCAAGAAGGGTATATCTAGAATTGCTGGCTGTGGTAATAGTACTAAACGACTTTGGGAGGCAGCCCAACAAGTATGGGATTCAATTCCAGATGAAGAGGTGGCAAAGTACACAAGCTCAATGAATGAACATGTCCAGGTGGTGATCCAGGCCAAAGGTTATCATACTGAGTTCTGATGTATCCTTGCCTCCTGTTCTGCTCAATAATGTGAAATTCATTGCTGGTCATACATCTATCATGTAGTGTCAAATCAAATGTAACAAAAAATCATTGTTGTCAGAAGTCATGTGGGGCCATACTTTATGTCAGCACTAGTACAGTGTGGTGAATACAGTTGGTATCATTTTTTAACAATATCATAAGGTGTCTCAAATGTCATCAAAAATGAGGTTCTGCCAATTTGAAAAGCTTAATAATCTTGCAAATAGAGATCACACTCCTAAAATAGCCATGAATTTGAAACTCTGCATATCTTAATACAGCTACATGCTCTAAAATACCCCCAGGGGTGATGACAGGCAGCCACACAGATCTCAACATTCTTAGGCAGCAGGTGTGAGGGAGTTGAAGGGCCAGACGTGACTTTGAGTTCAAGGCAGCTGTGTTTCACTCAGGTCCACAGTATTACATACAGGTGCACAACTACTTCCTTCTTTGCTAATGTAGTAAAACTTTAAGTACATTTTAATCAATGCTAGTAACACTAACCAACAACTCAATATTCTACACCAATATGACATTGAACTGTAGTACAACAGGTACAGTGTAGTATATTGTAGTGACCTAGTAGTGTCACTGTATTAAATGCCCTACTGTGCATCAAGGGTTAAACTACAGACACTACCAGTGTCTGCACAGTGCACTGTATTGTACTGTATTGCATGGGTGATTTTGCTGATGTCAGGTGCCAAGGGGAGACACATACAGTGCCAAAACAATTTCAAACTCCTTAGTCAGCATTACATAATCTGGTTCACCTATGATGAGGGAATCAGATTGCCCAGGCTTATGTAAGTGATTTCACCTTATATGGTTATATTAGTTCCTATTTGGTGTGGGCTGGTATCCCAGCCTGGTCATATGTTGCATTTGGAAGCAGTTTGTGTCAAGTCTCATTCCATGTTATGTCATGTCATTACACCAAGGGTGGTCTAATCTGGTGTAATGATAGTGGGGGGAATGTTTAAAGAGTAATGGTTTTATAATGTCATATTACATGTTATTTCACTCCTTTTTTTTGCAGAGGAGACTTCCTGAGCCAAAAGCTCCTTTTCAAGTACATGATAGTAGAATGGACTTAAATACCCCTGGATACACACAGCATGTCCCACATCTCCAGTGATAAAATCTCATTCTTTGGCAATACATGTACATTAACCCATTGACAATAACACACTACATTTGATGTGATTCATGAGCAAACTGCATGATGTAGGTAGTATCAAAAGCCACATCAACAAAATTGTTAAATTCTCCCAGGCACTTCAGGATGCTCCCCAGGCTCTGGAGGGCCATGTAGGCTCCAAGAGGACTCTGGAGCATTGGACTCCCTGACTCTTAGGAGACTCAAGGAGGATAGATAGTCCTCCAGAACCACAGGAGTCCCCAGGAGCCCTCCAGAGCGCTAAACACGAATTTGCAATTTTGCCTGAGCAAAAATAATTCTAATTACCACACTCAGTTGCTATACGGCACTATTGTCAGCAAAATGGATGTGTCTTCTGGAGCTGGCAAGCACCCTGCCAAGCGTTGTAGGCTCCACAAGTACTTGAGAGATGTGGCATTTTGATGGGGAGGAGTGACATTTTGATGCATCAGGAAACCTGTCATTTGCTAGATAGTGATATGAATACTATGTATGAACTGTAGCTCATGTAGTATGTTAACTTTACTCAGATTATCATATCAATATATAGTACTATGTATCTGAAATATAGCAGATTGCTCCAGAATGTAGAAATATGTATCAAGATGTAGTTAAATGTAGCTAAATGTAGTGGTATGTAGCAGCATGTAGGTGAGATCTAGCAATCCCAAATTTCTGATTGGTTAATTGACTTTGGACATTGCAGCTGTGCACTGACCATTTGTTGCAACCCTTCTATGTTGGTTGACTGACATCTGTGTCCATTTGCACCTTAAAGGCCTCAAGCTGCCATATAGGCTCTGTACCATATGCTAAGTTGCTAGTGCAACCTTAGTGACCTTATGACAATGGCCTGGGGTCCACTTAGAGTTCAGATGATGGCCTAAAGGCCTAGTGACTTAGTTGCACTCAAGGGGAAAGATGACAAGGCAAAGCAAGCTGGAGTAAGTCCATGCTTGCAAGCTGATATATATAGTCTGAGGCATTTATGCCTCAAAGTGGTACAATACATATGTGGCCAATTGGGCACCATGCTCAGTCAGCAAAACACAAAGACCTTCTAGACAGAAGTTTTAGAAGGTCAATCTTTCCAAGAGAAAGATCCAGAACACAGTGCAGCCATATGGGCTGCAGTGACATGTCATCCATACACCTCACAAAACAAGGGAGAGGGCCACATCTAAGTACATTGGGCACTTAAGGCACAGAGAGTCTGAGGCAGCAGGCAGAGTCCATGTGTGTCATGGACAGGTCACAACACCATATAAGGCAATCCATTTGTCCAAAATAGGCAAAAAAACATTACCATATTTGGGATAATTTATCATGATTGATTTTGAGATTCCTGTTTGGATGTCAATCACACCTGTTTGAGAACTCAGCTGACTTCAAACTCCAAGTGTAACTTGGCCTCTTGAACTGCCTTTTCCCCCTCCATCCCACCCCCCCACAGCACCCCTCATGTCACACTCAGGGGTATTTTCTAGCATTTAGTCACATTGGTGCAAAGGGGATGGAAAACTGCTGGCTAGTTCAAAAGTTTGGCTCAAAATAGAGGGAGGACAAATCCATACAAATTTCCTATCTGGGTTGATCAATACCATATATGGTAAGTGCACAGCCACAATGTCCAAAGTCAATTGACCAATCAGAAATTTGGGATCTGCTACATCTCAGCTACATGCTGCTACATACCACTACATTTAGCTACATTTAACTACATCTTGATACATATTGCTACATTCTGGAGCAATCTGCTATATTTCAGATACATAGTGCTATATATTGATACAATAATTTGAGTAAAGTTAACATGCTACATGAGCTACAGTTCATGCATGGTATACATATCACTATGTACCAAATGACAGGTTTCTGGATACTGGGGAGAGGTGGCATCTGATGGGGAGTGTTGGGAGATGTGGCAGCAAGCCATCAAGGATGGTTGAGTGATCGCTTGCATTGTGAGCAAGAACAAGTGCCAAAGGAACACAGAAGTATGCCACAACTTGTCATGAATGCACATTTATTACTTGGTTAGACAGGGTGATCTTGTGCAAGGAAAGGTGCACACACAAACCAATTACAGAAGTAGAAGCTTACAAAGTGGAGACACAGGAATGTTTGGATGGTAAGGTTACTAGAACAATCAGGATTGGACAAGAAAGTGTGATTGATAAAGCAAAAGGCATAATCATGACAGGAAAGACATACAACACCACACAAGCAGGTAAAATGCAGCATGTGTATGGCACATGCAAGGGTTACTCTCTACCATATCAGGTGTATGTCAGCAAAGATCTGGGATCCCATATGGTCTCAGGATCAAGAGACCTTTCTTGTTGAGCTTGTGACAGCTCATGAACACTCACTGGTGGTTACAAGTGGTGACAAGAAAAATACACACTTATCTCTTGGGTGCTCATGAGAGTTCAAGAGAACTCAGGAGACCAACAGGAAAGGTCCCTGAATCCTGAAGTGTCATGAGCCCAACAAGATTATCGATTTTTTGTAGAGTAGATCAGCCACATGAGTCACCTGAGAGCCTAATTCATTCTTCATCCAACCTAAGGCCTATTGTATTGCACTGGTGGGGTAGTTTATCAAATGCAGAGTGAGCTTGCCAACATGCCAACAAGGACTGCAAGGTAAGTTGGTTGATGATAGTGGTCATGAGAAACAAGTGATAGCCTTGAGTGAGAAACTAAAGCAGAACAAGAGCAAAGGTGTTCAGGCACCATTGCTCTGACTCACTTGACAACTGATTAGGGCCAGTCCAACCTGTCATCCACTTATAGGCCTCTGAGGCTGTTTAGGTCCCTGCTTCCCCCCTCAACCACTGTTGTCTGCATTCCACCACTCAACATTCATGTAATGGTGTTCTCTCACTCTTCACTAATGCAGGTCATCACTGTAAGTCCTGTTATGTGCAGATATGCCTCACTGCTCACACTGATCCATGCACTCATGGCTTGTGCCATTATTTTGCACCACCCATGCCTGTCCCTGCTTGCTGTTGCCATAGGCTTGTTCAGTGCCTCAGTATGATTTTGAGTGACCCAAGGGTGAGACCCATGACCTACTGGCAATTGATGAGTACCTCTTATTGTCTCT
Organism: Ceratobasidium sp. AG-K; assembly: GCA_037039685.1. Lineage (NCBI taxonomy): Eukaryota > Fungi > Basidiomycota > Agaricomycetes > Cantharellales > Ceratobasidiaceae > Ceratobasidium > Ceratobasidium sp. AG-K. Next base: position 1,663,111 of record JAWNGF010000007.1, on the reverse strand, counting down.
TGTCAATGTAATGATGTGTTTGTGCAGTGTTGGATTGTAGTTGTATGCCATGATAAATAGAATATAAAGAATTGAAGTCATTTGATTTGCTACCCAAAACACCTGTAATAAGCACCGGCAGTCAATCCATGCCCAAGCCAAACCACCACATCTCCCCAGGAGTGCCACATCTCCTGGCGCTCACAATCAAATGTCACATCTTGTCATATACTCACAAGGATACGCCACATCTCAGGTGTCCTCACTAAGAGGGGACTTAACTCCCAGGCTCCTTGTGCTTTGGAGCACTTTGGAGTGCTTCAAAGAAAATTTGGTATTTGTTGAGATATAGCATGGATAGGGCTGCTACATACCACTATATAGTGGTATACACAGGTGACCATGCTATCTGGCACTATAATTTTGGACCATATCTATTTTGCTATACAGCTACATAGCGCTATATAGCACTATGTAGTGTCTGAAGAACGGAGGTGTCATAAACAACTGTAATTAGTGCTGATAATCTTGATTAGACAATTAGGCTGGGAGCATTGTCCCCCTTGGAATTATGTTTGTGTAGTTCAAATTTGGGCCCTGCAATGGAAATTAGGTGCTAAATAGAATTTGGGATCTTGAGTTAGTGTCCCCATGTGCTATTAAGGCCAACAAGAATGCCATATAATGCCATTACGGGCACTGCTTCAGTTAGTATCTTGCAGAATGTCCCATCCGTGCTATAATATTCAATATTGTAATTGTTTTGTCTATTTACTATCTACATAATAGTCATACAACACAGAAACCCCACCCACACTGGATACAAAAGAAGGCATGGTTGGTGGCAAGACCCATTTGGGTGAGTGCATTTCCAACTCAAGTTGATTTGTTGGCTACTAATTTGGGTGTAAGCAGTGGTTGAATGAGTACAGTCAAGTTTCACTTACGGTTAGGCAATGAACATGGCTTGGAATGGCCTATAGAGAGGTAAGTTAACAAGGCAAATGTCCAGTGCTGATCACGCACCAGGTAGCCTTGGTGCTGGGCTCATGGTGTCAAGTTCTATGTTGGCTTAAGCGTGTGGAGTGAGCATCAACAGCAAGGGTGGCAAACCTTTCTTTTTGGTAGCTTGCATGCAACATAGCTGACTGAGGAGAAGAAAATTGGGAGGTGGAGGGAATCCTAGAAGACGGGGACTTGGCACTCAGCAGGGACTGCAGGTTGTATGTGCTGGGGCAGTACAATCCATGCATGCAGATCTCTGGAGCAATCAGTGAGATCACTGATGGTTGGGTGATGGTGATCAAAGGCCTGGGATGCAAAGTTGCTCAGTCATGACAACCAGGTTTGGCCACTTACCTCTCATGGCCCTTCATAAGTACTGGTTCTGCATGAGGTGAACAACATGCAGCCATTATTGACAGAGGTCCAGGGGTATGGAGCCATAACTGGGGTCAATAAAGAGCTAAGCACAGAAGTGGCAGCCATGTGAGTGGTGAGCACAGAGATTGTGGTGTGCAACAAGTCGTGTGGTTACATCTGGGAACCTGTAAATACCTAGATAGGGATATATGTCACCAGCTAGCATATATAGGTCCCCTAGCTGAAATGGAAAGGTCCTATGTTTATAGTGCTATGTAGCAATAACTGTGGTGAGCTGAGTGTATCTGGTGTCACATACCCCCAGCTAGCATGCTATAACAGCTATCTTGTGCTAGATTGTTGCTAGCTAGTGCTATATGATGCTATCTGGTGCTAGCTGGTGCTACATACTGCTCTGGTGTGTGGGGGACAAACACAGTAATGGACAGAACCATTTTGGACATGACTAAGCACTGACTAAGCAGTGGCTGTGCAAATTTGCCAAATGAGATACATTGCAAATGCTTAGTCACATTGGCAATTTTGATCATACTTTTGAACTAGCCATGGGTTCCCTGTCCCCGGTGCATCAATTTGGCTAAATGCTACAAAATACCCCCATGTGAGTCAAGGGGGTGATGCAGGGGGGTGGGGAACAGGGGTAATTGAGCAGTCTAAGGGGGTCAAAGGGACTTGATCTCAAAGTCATGTGGGGCACTCTCAGATTGGCTAAATCACTTTCCAGTTGGGGAATTTCCAATAATGCCAAATTTGGTCAGCAGATGCTCCTGATCTTTGCAATCACAGATCAACCACTCAAACCTAATTTGGACCGGAAATGAACTCAAAAAAGGCGAAATACTTGCCCAGAGCCGAGTTTTTTTGATGAAACATTACCTAATAAGGACTAATTTGATGCAACAATCCATTAGAATCCAGATTGATGTGCTTGATGTTCAACAGCATTTCCCCTTATAGACTTGCACAGCCACTTTGTAGTCAGTGCTTAGTCATGTCAAAAATGGTTCTGTCCATTACCATATTTGTCCCCACACACCAGAGCAGTACCTAGCACCAGCTAGCATCATATAGCACTAGCCAGCAACAATCTAGCACAAGATAGCTGGTATAGCATGCTAGCTGGGGGTATGTGACACCAGATACACTCAGCTCACCATGCTGCAACCCAACACTATGATGGTTGCTGACTGTAACTGTATGTGCGCAAGTCAAGACTTAGAGAGACTTGGCACCCAAAGGACTGTAAACTGTAGACTGTGAATGGCACTAAGACCTGAGGATCCAAGGTAACCCTGAGGGAAACCCAGTGGAGGACTATTTGTTGGGGAAATGACAAGGCAAAACAAGATGGGGATACCATGCTTGTTGTCGCCTCATTATATATTAAGAAAAAAGGCATGAGTCATACAAACTATCCAATCAGAAAGCTCTATGAGTCATGTCCTATAAAGGAACATGACTTGCTGAGAAAGGAAGTTGCCAGACAAAAGAAAAAGGAAGCAGCTTAAGGCTGCGCAAGAACAAAGAAAACAGAACACAAAGGAAGAATGCACAAAGGAGAACACAGGAAAGACAACATGAGACACGCAAATCAGGGTCCAGGTCTATTGGAGGGGCCTTGGGTCATGACACACCACAGTTATTGCTACATAGCACTATAAACATAGGACCTTTCCATTTCAGCTAGGGGACCTATATATGCTAGCTGGTGATATATATCCCTATCTAGGTATTTACAGGTTCCCAGATGTAACAACCTTACAGTACTGCAAGCCTGCATGCCCGTCCTCTTGTATGTGCACCTTGAGCTACCCTTTTGCGGGGCTGACGACAAACAATCCTGCAGCTCAACACATGCTCAGTGTCATGACTAAGCTTGCTGACAACTAAGAAAAGATTATAACACCTGGGCCCAAGTCCCATGGTGAATATGATGAGTAAAGGGCAAACCCTAGACGCAAAGGGGGTGGATGTAAGGTGGTTTAATGAATATGAGATAGGTGGATGGCGACTAAGGCCTGAGGGTTGTTAAGTATAAGTGGGGTAGAGAGCCCACTGAGTAGAGATGCAATGCTTGAATCCTATTGACAGGAGGTCAAGTCTTGGTCGTTACCAGACTTGACCCCTCAGTATATATACATGGAGTTGCACAGCCATTTACAAACAAGAACAACATTCTGGAAAGTTCTAATATCAAATATGTAATCAAATGCAATATCAGATTCAAAGACAAATTGATCACATGACTGAATCTAGAATGTTCTACAAGATATACCACAAAAGGCAACTGTCTCAGAAAAAAGATAGAAAATATAGGAAAAATATGTCATTGTGCCTGGGCTCATGACATGGTGGCTGCTGTTAACCACAGCTGTTGTACTTACTACTCAGACAGGTACAGTGTTGCTTGTGTTTTATGTGTGACATAGTTCTTTTCATCCCTTTCTTTGATTGTGTCCCCTTGTTGTCCTTGGCTATGTAGTTATGGTAGTATTTGGCACATATGCAACCTGGCCTTATTAGAAATGCCATGTATCCAAGGTCTTGGGACACATTCTAGTTTGACCCAATTAGATGCAGGGCCTGCTTGATTAGCAGCAATTAGATTGTGTCCCAAATGTTGGGAAATTCTTAATTCTAATTGACCAAATGGACCAGCCCGCCCTCCAAATTAATTGTACCTGACATCTAATTTGCTCGAATTGAATGTTGGCTCATGACTCCTTGACTAATTAGGGCTTCAAGGATTGAATTAGACTAAATTTATTCCATCTGCATCTATAAAACTGGATTTTTCTACTGGGAAGAGGGAAGTGGACGGAGCGCTCCCGAGTCCTCCCAACTCCTCCCAAGTTTACATAACATCTCCCGAGCTCCTTGGGAGAAGTCACGTGAATCAGGGAGGGCTTGGGAGGACTCGGGAGCGCTCCCTCCACATCCCCCTTCCAGGTAGGAAAACCCAGTTTTATAGATGTGTCCAAATCACATGCTAATTGCAAGTGCAGGCATACAATTAGCATAGGTTTGCTTGTCTAGGATTTGCCATGCTAATTAGCTCTGTCCTTTTTGTTGACATAGGTTTGGATGGGATGCCAGATGCTTGGCTCAGGATAACACATCCATTTTGCCAATGCCTTCCCGCAGTTTCAGCACTCTAGGGGCTTGGACAGACAACCCTCTTGAATAATCCAACAGCACACGGAATGTAAACACATATATACACTATAATATTCTCAAGCCCTGCTGGCGTGTTCTTCGAGAACCAGAGCTCAAACTCGACTTTCGGTCATGTGGTGCAATCTTTTTTTTTTTTAAAAAAATACGTTATATTGGCTACAAGAACACAAGGTCTAACCGCCGAGAGACAAAGCCGAGACAATTATACGAAGGTAAAGAAGAGTAGTGCAGTGGCTGGTAGGTGTGATCACGTGGTGCAATCAATTCGGCAACCACTGTATGTCACATGTTACAAGCGAAGGGTGTCCGGGTTATCCTGCCCAGATCTTAGTTCGCGTGTGTTCTGTCGAGGAGTCTGTTTCCAAAGAGGCTCGTTATAGCAGTAGTCGCATTACTCCTCCAACATGACAAAACCGAAGTCCAAGGGGATTCGTGCCAAAGCTGCTCGTGTACTGGACAAGGCGTGGGGAACATCCCGATCGACTTCATCTTACGCTAAACCAAACTCTTCGGCAGCTTCATCTTCTGATATCCCATTTCCAGGGCCATCAACTGCAACGGGTAGCATCGCAGAACCTAATCTACCAGCATCCTCACCGTCTGGAACCCCGCCCCCGCTTGCCCGCTTGTCAGTACCACCACACCAAACACCGGGTTTACCTGTAGCCTCCAATACAGTCCCTTCAATCAATGTGGGACCTGGATCAAGACTGAAGAGCGAGACCGCCTGGGATGGACTCTACACCACACTTCGTGGATTGCATAAAAGCACTGGGCTGTTCCCGCCGCTCCAGTCGGCGATTGGCGGAGTGATGTCCTGTCTGACAGCTGTTGTGGTAAGCATGCTCATGTGGTGAGCTGAAGGATGTGAGGAAGCTGACCGAGTTTTATGAATAGGATTCGTCCGCGAACAAAAGTGAATACGAGACATTGGCGTTGGAGCTGGGAGAGATAAGTAAATCGTTAAGCCACTACCTAATGGGATCAGAGTCCAGGCGGATGTCAGATTCAATAGCGAGAACCGCTCGGTAAGCTTCCAATGTTCACCGGGCACGCGTATCTGAAGCGCATATAGACTGATTGAGCAGCAAGTCAATCTCATCGGCAGCAAAGAGAACCGTGGCAGCGCAATGCGCATGTTACAGGCAGAACAGGACAAAGAAACGGTCATCGAGTGCTATCGGAACATCCGGGCACTCCTCCAGCAGCTACAGGTGATTGTGACAATAGAACAATATTAAGTGTTATTTTCTGACGGCCATGTAGCTCGACGCCAGTCTCAGCATGTGGAGCATCGTGAATAGGCAGATGGTGGTAGGGCAAATGTATCGAATGCGGGACCATGATTCTCACACTGTGCAGGACACTCGACTTGAAGGCCTCAAAGCAGCCATGCTCGCTGCACACGGCTCCAGCTTGTCCATGGAGATCAACCGCCGGACCTGCACTGAAAACACTCGCACAAACGTTCTGTCTGGTCTCGATGGCTGGTCGACTGACCCCGACTCTCCAAATGTCTACTGGATGAACGGTCTCGCCGGTACCGGAAAGACGACAATCGCATGCACGTTCGCCGAGACACTCAAGGAGCGCAATCAGCTAGCGGCGAGCTTCTTCTGCACTCGCAGCTCAGCGGAATGTCAAGACGTGACCCGAATCATACCTACCATCGCCTACCAGCTTGCCCGCTATTCCATCCCGTTCCAGTCAGCCCTCTGTCAGATGCTGGAGGACAATCCAGACCTCGGTACACGCATGATCTCCACTCAGTTCGAGAGTCTACTGAGGAAGCCACTGATAGAAGTCAAGGCAGCGATACCAAAAGGGCTGGTGGTAGTGATCGATGCTCTAGACGAGTGCACAGCGAGCAGAGGGGTAGAGACGGTGCTTGACATGCTGCTTCGGAGCGCCGGCGATCTGCCACTCAAGTTCTTTGTAACGAGCCGACCGGCGCCAAACATACGGGATAGAATCGAAACCCGACCCGACGGATCGCGCATTGGGGTACTACACGACATCGAACGATCGTTGGTGCAAGCAGACATCGAGCGATACATACGAGAAGAGCTGCCGTTACTCCCAGGGTCTAAAGTCGAGGAGCTGGCCGATCGATCTGGCAATCTGTTCATCTATGCAGCGACAGCGGTCAGATACATCAAAGCCGGAGAGGCAACCAGAGACTTCGACGAGCATGTGGCAGTGATGTTGTCGGGTGGCTCAACTGGTGATATGAACGGGGAGCACGTCGAGATCGATAGGCTGTACATTGCCATTTTGCTGACGGCGGACGAGAAAATGAGAGAAGCAGGCACAAAGGAACGAATGAGGCACGTGCTCTGGACGGTTGTATGCGCTCGGGAGCCAATCACTATCGAGACTTTGGCGCTACTGGCGAAGGTCGAGCTGAACAAGACAAAGGCTATACTACTACACCTGCATGCTGTGTTGTACCAGCCCGAAGGAGGCGAAGTTATATCAACAATACATGCATCGTTTACGGACTTTATGCTCGATTCATCTCGGTCGACCGCATTCTTCTGCGACTCGAGGCAGCACAGCTGGTTACTTACCCAGCAGTGCTTTGGATTGATGAAGGAACGGCTGTGTTTCAACATTTGTGGACTGGAGTCGTCATATCAGGCCGACGAGCAAATACCTCAGCTGGAGGAGCGTGTAAACAAAGCAATCTCGCCAACGCTCGGTTATGTGTGCCAGTACTGGGGAGATCACCTTAACCAGTCATGTGACTCGAATGGGCTGTACAAGCTACTTGATGAATTCCTATCCAAGCGGTTGCTTTTCTGGATGGAAACAGTCAATCTGAAACGACAGATGGGTGTAGGCGTGCGGGCGATGCTGGGGGCGAAACTGTGGCTGACGGTGAGCTAGGGTGTTCGGAGGAATCCACTAGACACTCAGTAGATTTACGTTCGTGCAGATCAATCACCCATCGTCCAAGCTCCTGAGACTGGCTGAAGATGCTCGCAACTTTGTCGCTTCTTTTGCAGCAAATGCCATTTGCCAAAGCACACCTCACATCTACGTATCAGCCCTCTCTCTTACGCATCATTCGAGTGCAGTTTACAAGCACTACTGGGAGCGAACTCGCGGGCTGATAGAACCGAGAGGCATAGGCATTGACCGAAGGTACGAGGCAGCTATAGCGAGCTGGAAGGCTGCTAGGGGTGTACTCTCAGTTGCATACTCTCGTGATGGGTCCTATATCGCTATTGGTGACATAAATGGCGCCCTCACCATCAGAGACGCCTATGATGGCACAACCATTGGCGGGTCATTCGAAGGCCATACTGCTACCATAAACTCGGTCGCATTCTCATTTGACGGCACCCGCATCGTCTCTGGCTCCGAAGATTGTACGGTCCGCGTCTGGAACGTGCAAGATGGCACATCTGCTGGTGGATCGTTCCAGGGACATCTCAAACCCGTTACATCAGTTGCCTTCTTACCTAATGACACCTCTGTCGTGTCTGGGTCAAGAGATGGGACTGTCCGAGTCTGGGACGTTCAGGATGGTAGTCTGACTGGCATTCCGTTTCAACGTCATAATAGCCCCATCACTTCGTTGGCAATCTCACCTGACGGCAAGCATGCTGTCTGCGGCAGTAGCGATCGCAACGTCTATATCTGGAGCGTAACAGATGGCACTGCTGTCGGGAGTACTCTTGGCGGTCATACCGAACTTGTTTCATCCGTCGCATTCTCTCCTGACGGCTCGCGTGTCGTCTCTGGCTCTCAGGACCGCACCATCCGTGTCTGGGATGTGCAGAGCGGCCGCCTCATTGGCGCTCCCTTCCGGGGCGATAACGGCTGGGTTGCTTCGGTCGCATTTTCCCCGGACGGCACAACTGTCGCCTCCGGGTCTCAGGACGGGGCTGTCAGGGTCTGGAAGGTGCAAAGCGGAGAGCTCGTTGGGACACCATTTGACGGACACACCAAGAGGGTCACATCTGTCGCCTACTCACTAGACGGCACACGCATCGTATCTGGCGCTTTGGATCGCACCGTCCGTGTCTGGAAAGTGCAGGACTCAAATCTTGTCGATAACACTTCACTGGGCAACAGGCTCCCCGTCCTCTCGGTTGCGTTCTCGCCTGATGGTCGTCTCATTGCCTCCGGCTCTTCGGACAGCAACCTTCGTGTGTGGAGCGCCCAAGATGGCTCCCTTGTTGGCGCTCCATTCACAGGTCATACCCGCAAGATCGGCTCAGTAGTGTTCTCTCCCGATGGCGCTCGCATCATTTCTGGCTCCTCCGATCGCACCGTCCGAGTATGGCACGCAGTAGACGGGTCTCCTGCTCTCTCTCCACTTGAAGGCCATAGTGACGTGGTGCCGACAGTAGCAGTCTCACCCGATGGCACACAAATCGCGTCTGCCTCCGGCTCCGGAGATTGTACAATACGCGTCTGGGACGTAGATCAAGACACACCTGTCTGCACCGTCTTCAGCGGTCATACCGGGGTGGTCAATTCAGTTGCATTTTCGCCTGATGGTACGCTTCTCGCCTCTGGCTCCAACGACAAAACTATTCGAATCTGGAATATGCAGGCTGGCTCTTCGGCCTGTGATCCGTTAACCGGACACACTGGTGGTGTTGAGTCAGTGACGTTCTCACCCGATGGCACTCGTATAGTGTCCGGTTCTGATGATTTCACAATCCGCGTCTGGGACGTGAAGAATGGCTCTCTTATCGGCACTCCACTTGAGGGGCATACTAACTGGGTCACCGCAGTCCGAGTCTCACCCGATGGTACGCGCATCGCCTCCAGCTCGTGGGACCGCACTATACGCTTGTGGAACATGCAAGATGGAAATTGTAGCGATATCCGCCTTGGTCATGCCGACTTGGTCACATCAGTAGTGTTCTCACCTGATGGCTTGCGTCTTGTGTCTGGGTCTCGCGACTCAAGCATTCGAGCTTGGGATGTTAGTGGTCGCCGACCCTCAATAGGTAAGTATCCTCCTTACTCGTTCAGTCAATAGTTCTAAGTTTCTTCTTCCCCTTTCCAAGGTTCCTGGACGACGAGAGGCGATGGATGGGTTGTGGGTCACAACTCCGAGCTGCTGTTCTGGCTTCCACCCGATCTTTCGCGGTATCTCCCAACACCGCATAACGAGTGGTCGATTGGACCTAAAGGGCCTATCTATGTTGATTACGAGGATCGTTTGCTTGGTAACCAGTGGGATCAATGCTATATCTCGCTATGAACTTCTTCCTTCGGTAGCCCCAAATAGCGTTCCGTCCAAGGCAGCTCGCTAGACGTTTTGTTGACTAAATGCGTGGAAATTGGCTCACTTGCGTCGAATATGAACTATTACCACCTGTTGACAATATAAAATTACGACTTAAATTGACTTGAGTTTCACTAAGCCCACCCATTCAGTGCAACTAGGCTCCGCTCAAGGAACCCCTCTCTCCCAAACTTCCTGGCAGCCCTGACACATTAGATATTTGGTTTTCGCCTGTGAGTCACGATTCCTCCCGCTGAATAAATTGGTTCCCACTCGCCACTTCCCACCAGGTTGCCACCGTCCCCCGTATCCCATAGTCCACAAGGTCAGTGAGGATTTTCTTTTGCCAGTTATGGGTCTGGTATGCCTAGCCCTCTCGATCTCAGTCCTGTCGCAACCTCTGTGCTTCTCACGCGTGACCAGGGTCGCACTCATGGGGCAGCGGCTGTGGTGTCAGCGCCCGAGGGTGGCGCATCAAGCGTACGATTGATTGCGGCATGTCTGAGGGTATGATTTCGAACCATGTAAAACCGCTTGATACGAGTTTTTTCTGCAGCGGATGGGAACATTCATGTGCTTTATTATGTAAAAACTTGTACTTTATAGAGTCAGGAATCGGTGATACCTCTGTCTAGATAGTGCAATTATATACGCACCACAATCTCTTCGCTAGCATTCGATTCTCATCTGCGACGTGTAGGCATATCAAGTATTTCGTCACCATCGCGAAGGGTTCAAATGACCAGGTGGAAGGACAGAAGCGTGGGGTCCCATTGACCAGCATTTACACGACAAGCCGTCTAGTCATAATATCTACTCATCTTGGGTGTATTCGACGAGAAGCTAATGGCAGACTGAAGTTTATCAAACCAAATTTATTCAGTATATATGCGTAGTGGCGTAACTGGAAATGCCGATCAATCTTCAAGAGAGGCCGGAGGCGAGCAAAAATTGCCCTATTAGAGACGCTTAAGAAATAGGCTCGTTCTTGAGCCATCTTAGAACAGAATGTTTAACTTCTTCAGCACAACAGAATTAATAGTAATACTCACTTAGTGAAAAAGTCTAGAGCTACCTCAGGCTGGTCGCGTGGGACCATGTGCCCTGCCTCATAGACTCGCAGCCAAGTAAAGTTGCCAGATGTCTTCCCTCCCCGGTCGCCGGCCGCCCTGACCTCACCAACGGCCTTGCCGTTCCTCTTCCATATGGTGTTGTTCAAGGACCGGAATTCGTCCTTCCGATCAGAATCAGTGCTGTTCACACGACTGTTATTGGATACCAGAACAACCTACCGTGTAAGGCGAGTCTAACTCGTACATCCACTTGAAGTTTCCCTGCATGGCAAGGTGTCTTAGTATGCGGTAGTTTTCCCTATAACCGTGCCGTGCTTACCATATAGTTACAAGCAAAATCTGTATCTCCAGCCAAGTTGAGAACACGAACGCCGTCCTCAAGTAGCTCGCGGATCATGGGAGTTGCGTCGTTGGCAATATCCCCAGATCGAATAAATGCAGAGTTGATATCCCAACTAATCACTACCAAGAGAGTTCAAACACTAGCGAGAAGCATATACGACATATACTTACTCGAATAGTTAAGTGTAGCGGGCACACCGAGGGCAACCTTTATACTGGTCCGATTGAGATACTCCTGTGTCCAGCCCATCTCAGCATGGCATTTCAACTGCTCCTTGCACGGCTTTCGGACATCGTAAATGCTGAGCCCCAAATCCTAGGGAAATTGGCTTGTTCAGTCTCCCAGAGTAGATCACAGCGGCGACGTTGACTTGCCTCGAATCCTTCGCTCAGTGCCACAAAAGCAAAAATTCCGGCTGGTATGCTAGCATACGGCGGACAAAAGTAAACATGACACCCTGTAGCGGCAATTATTGGATACTCACCAGGTCAGGGGCGTTCCAAATTGCTTGCATTGTCTCGCTAGCTGGCGTAGTCGGGGAATACGCGAGCGTAGCAACTTGCAATGTTCACCACTATTATCCCAGAATGCGTATGGGCCTGCGCAGGCGTACTCGGGATGTGTTTCCGCTTGGCCAATCATGTTGACCGCTCCATTAACGACAACCACCGACTCGAGGTTGATATGTGAGTGATGGGGCACGGTAAGCTTGCGGTTGGCCTTGTTCTTTCGGTTGACGTAGTTGGCGAAGTTGGGAGCATACTGCCCGCCGTAGCTTTCGGCGAGGACATGGAACGGACGCTCGTCATATTCGGGGAAGCGCTTGAGGAACAACTGCACAAACGCGTAAAAGTCTTTCGCGGCTTCCCAGGTGGTGTCTATCGTATGAGACGAAGTCGAGTAGGAGTAGCCAACACCCGCCGGTTGATCGAGGTAAAATATCTAGAAAGGCACTCAGATCCCGGTAACTTACTAGCATGCGACTCACATTCGTGACCTCGTTCCAAGAGTATGGGTTATGAGTAGTGGCGTTGCCAGATATCACGCTGCATGGACCATTCTCCGTCAACAGCCCAAGAGCAGACGACCCCCCAGGTCCACCTACAAGACCCACATCCTCAGTAACTTGAGTAGAGCTCGCCTTCACCACGTACCATTCATCCAGGCAGCGAGCGGGGCCTTTTTAGGGTCTTTTCGGCTCTCAAAGAACCTGCAGCCACACCGTTGTTTAACACACAAACCTAGCGTCCTGGAATCGAGACTCACCAGAAGAACAGATGCTTATCTTTCGATACATCCAGATATCCGGAGTATTGCTTCACATTCGGGTCGCACAAGTTCTTCACCTGGCGAACCCGAATCTGGTAGTCGGGCAACGACGCCATGGTAACATGTTCAACTAGTGTGGCGCGGCTCAGTACCAAATAAATTAAAATACTGGCGTGAACCACCCACAGTTGCCGCCGCCAGAAGTGACCGCCTGGCCTCTAGTCGAGTCCTGTACGTGTTTGGAGGCAAGTGGGAGTTGGTCGATCGCGGATACCCGAGTGTAAGCCAAAGCCAGCACCGACAAAGCCAAGTAAATCATAACGACTCGATGAACTATCTGGAGGTGTTGCAGAGGCTGCCCGTTTCGATGGCTGTTCCCAAGGTGCTCGTAAGGGGAGCAAAGTACATATATCTGCCACGAGTGATGGCGCAGTCGGCGCAGACTGCCAGACCCTGAATCGCTCCATGCGAGTGCATGGATCAACAATGACTAGGACAGAAGAGATACAGAATTTATTCTGATAAACTTGAAGAAACGCCAAGATAATTACATCACTAGACCCCAATTTACAAAATTAGTTAACGGCGACGCCTCCGAGCAGGGGCAGGTGGGGCAACTTGGCGTTGGTTCAGAATTGCCTGTCGCAACCTCTCCGCTTCCCGAGCGATGGCAGCATTCTGGTCTACGAGCCGCCTTTGAGCTTGTTGAATCTGCACCCTGTGTCGGTCCATAAGATCTTGGATATTTACTCCTCGGGGATTGAAACCGTGGGGGTAAGCACCTGGCATCGCAAGTGGGTTAGGTGGAGCAAGAGGCGCCCGTGCCACTCGCGGTGCTGGGGCTGGGGCTGGGGCTGGGGCTGCCGGTGCCGGTGCGACTGGCAAGTCGACAGCCAGGTCTCCTTCTGCGAGTTCTGGGTGGAGGCGTCGAAGCTCTTCTTGTGCAGCTTCAGCAGCCCGTTTGACCTAATTCGACAAGCGTTAGTTCTATTGACCAAGCAGTTGGAAGGCACTTGCCTCATTTGCATGTCGCTCTTCGACCGAATCCCAAAGCAAACACTGCCGGCCTTCAGTCAAAATTTAACGTTTTGAACCAATGAGACATACCTTCGATGACGAGCCCTATAATATCAAGCATAATTGATTTATCACTCTACGATACGACATAATGCGGTGTTATTCACCTTTTTGACTGGGGCACCTGGGTGGTTCTGCCAAACAGGATAACAAGCTCAGCATTCTGGGATCAACCGCATAAAGCACGTACTTGTTCGAAATGGTCATATCCACGAATAAGCTTCCGGCACGCATAACACGAGAGCGACTGGCAATTGGGGCAAACCATCTTATTGCACCCGTAGTCTTTCACAAAGTCTTCAACAAAATGCAATGTTACCAACAGATCAACTACATAACAAACGGACTTACTTTGGTTGCATTTAGGACAGCTTCGCATCATCGCCTTGGCTACGGGTCAAGTTAGCAAGCACCAACTTTCACAACGTCAGATCAAATCGTACTCATAGCTTCCTCGACGGCATGTCTCGCATCTAAGGCTTTGTCCTTTTCCGCTTCTATATGCCCATATAAGCCCTTAGCCAACCCAAGCTGTTTCAGATCACCAACCAACTTACCTTCGCACGATTTGGGTAAATGATCCTATCCAAGAATGAGCACCAGCATCATGCGGATTCATACGTGTCCACGCTCACCTCTTTTTTGCATTTCCGGCAACTGACAATTCCACAAGTCGCACTCTCGCATCGAAACAGCCGCTCCTGCTCGTTTTCAATTACGACTGCATAAGAACAAAACGGACAGCTCTCCAGCCCGTCAATCTGAGCCTGTTCCACGATTCAGCCCTCTGTTCGTTGAAATCCCCCATCTGCACGCACCGATTCTAGTTCGCGCTCTTGCTTAATCCTGTGCCAAAGCGCCAACGATCCGCCACTCAAGAACCGTTCGACCTCGCTCTCTGCAAAGGGAAGCTTGCATCCTGATTGATCCATACACACCAACTCGGTCTTGCGATTTCCTATACATTCTTCCGCCGAGCGGCGAGTACAGTCTCGACAAAACAAATGGGCGTCGGGGCATTGGATCATCCAGGACTGCAAGACGAATATGATAAGGTTGGCATCAAATGGGAAAAAGGGACGCACGAATGGGTAATCTCCAAAGCAGCATCCGCACTCGACACCCGTCCCGTCTCGCTCGCATTCGTCCAATTCCGCCTTGTCATCTGTGTGGCCATGCTCGGAATCGAGTTCATGAAACGAGTATCACCAACCCACCAAGGTACTGTAGCAACCATCTGCGCTCCTTTTCAAAGTCTTTATTCTCAGCAGGTACTTTAGCTTTAGCCTTGGATTTGGATTTTCCCTTGCGACGCGAGGTGTCGACGCGTTGAGATGACTTGTTGCATACGAATTTGGTCCCATCCTCAAGGTCTTCTTTAAGCCTGATATAGGTTGGAGCGTAGAGGGATTTTGCATTGAAGAATGTTCGCGTAACACTATTCACATCCAGTCAGCATTCGGATACCCAAACAATAGGGTATACTTACTAGTCTTTCGGAATAGTTGGAAAGTCGACCCGCAAGAGGTGGTCCTATTCGACCATGAGTCCGCGACTCTGTTGTGAAAACGCGAAGCTCACCAAGCTTAAGTTGATATACCCAATGTCGGTCATACACTTTCGATCCGGAGCAAGATAGTCTACTTTAGTCCGCTTGCTAGGGCTTTGACCGTCATCTTGAGTGACCTTGCGTTTATTTGTGGACTTGGGATACTCAGGATTTTCCAATAACTGAGAGATGATTGCGGTCCCAACCTGGAACAAACCAAATCAACTGGATACGAGGACACCCTTTGAAAGACTCACATCTTCATGACCTTGAGACCGGAACGAGACAACCAGACCACGCAAATGATCCGAATCAACATTGGGAATAACATCCAGCACCTGGATCATAATAGCTTCGATAGGATCTTCAATGACCGGGATATCCACGTTAGTTCCAGAGCCGCTTGCAATGGGTTGAACATCCTGGTTAGATGGCCCACGTGCATCGCTCCGATCCAAAGCGCAACTAGCATTTGCGCCGAATTGAATCGAGCCGGCGTCGAGGTCGCTATCCGAGGTTAGTTCTAGCAAGTCGCCGTTTGTAGCGCGACCTTTGCCCTTGTTCACGCGTATGTTTGGGAAGTCTTCTGGCTCTGGCGACGACGAGATGACTACAACTCCTTCCAAGTCATCGTCCATTGAATGTGGGATTCAGTGATACAACAAGTCACCAGGGGTTAGAATGAGAGCGCAGGTAAACACAATAAATCACGATCCAAACCTCGAGATAGTTCCCATAAAATACAGCTGCTTGAGTTGAGTTGGAGACCCAAACGAGAGCTCTGTTCTATGTGGCGCTGGTGGTTGTTGCGGTCACGGCCAACTTGGCCGCCGTGGCTGTGCCAACACAATTATATGTATTGATACATATCCTGACATTACAGTGATCCCGATGAATTCCCATCTTACAGACCTAGGAGCTCCCGAACGGATGCCCGAACCTGGCGTTCATATTCCTACCAAGATCCTGTCAATGAAATCCCCAAGAACTGACTTCGAAGACATCTACCTCCTTGTTCTCCCTGTAAAGCTTACAGCAATCTACGTTTGCACCACTCTCCAGGTTCGGTTCTGGACAAGGCACCGAGTAAGCGAGAGCCGCTCAACCGAGCTAAATCTACCTCTCACCTGCAAGCATCGAAATCACGCTCAACAGCACCTTTTCGACGCTTTGCACAGGACTCCATCGCTCCGACGCCAGTTCGTACATATTCGGATCATCGCCTGGTGAATGCAGAATCGATATACACACGTTCCCATCGGCGTAGACTGAAATAGACATTTAGTCCCTACCTCGCGTTGCATTTCACTTGACTCACCGTTTGGATGCAGCAATGGCGGGTCAAACTTCATCTTGAACGGATTCAACGGGTAATCGCTCGGCTACAACCAGTCAGACGACCTGCCACGTGCGACCTGACCGCGGCTGACTCACAAATTCGAGCTTGGCCAGGAACACGCCTCCTTCCTTGCGCAACTATAAGTATGCTAACCTTTGACCGGAATTAGGTTAACGCACATAAGGTGTGTCTTTTGGCCCGTTGATCAGTGCTTCCCACTCGAAAAAGTTGTCCTCCGATACTGGTCCTACAGGCCTAGATGAAGTGAGGTGAAAAGGGGGTGGTACATATCCGACTGACCCGCAGTGAACATGTCATCTGGCGAGCCGTTTGTCGTAAGCTGCTTGTATTCGGTCCTACCAGCCGCGCGCAATAAGTGAATGCTTCTTCCATGGATAACCACTATAGTACTCACATGAGGCGGCGCAATGCAGTGGCACTCTGTGATTTCTTGCTCATAGCCATTCCGAAAAGTTCTTAGATTGTACTGAGAAGATTGAGCTAGGGTAAGATGTAAGCCGATGTCGTGTCGTGATCGTGGTCTGTCCTTGGGCGTTTCTCCCGCACGTGACGTGGAGCCTCTTGAACCTTCCCATCGCATTGCCGCCAGGTAGCGCGGTTGCTAGGGCTGGCTCGGAACCTTTCTATATTCTTCAGCTTGTAATTGATCCAAATGTCTAGATCGACCACAGGTTCCATCAAATTTGCTCTGCTAGCATACTCTGTTTACTGCTGGGTCGACGGTAGTGCTCGGGCTAGGCAAAATTCAAGCTCAGGTTCTAGCTTCAACCTCAATAGCCTAGTCACCGATGAGTCCGAGTCATCAGTTGACAGAGACACGCCCTCAGCTGGTCGTCTAAAGGCGTGTTGGGCCTGGATTGTTCGCCGTGGACCGCCAATAAGTGAGGAAGAACACTCTGCAATTGGAAAGATTGATGTCGCAGTACGTCCGTTGCATTCCTCATCAGACAAACTCGACTCATTTGTAACCTCAGACCGCATTCTTACTATTCAATGCTATTCGACGACTAACGTCTCCGAAACGTTCTGCCCCACGATCCATCATTCCTGCGGTAACCCTACCCACCCCTGGGGTGCCCAGTGGCCTGTGTTGGAAAACGCTCATTCTTGCAACGGCACTCTTGTCACTGTTGCACGAAACGCGGCGGGCAGCAGTCCTATACTATCTCCGCACACGACATGCCGATCTCACCTCTCAAATCCAAAAAGACCTCGCTCACATGCGCATAGGCCAAGTCCTCGTTCGGGGAGCCGACGTGACACCGGCCTCACAGGCCCCTGAGGAAGAAGAAGAAGAATGTCTAATTTGCTCTGGGTCAGCTGAAACCATGTCGACGTCAAGCCACACTGGTAGTAGCTCGCGAGGCTTAGGCCCACTCGAGGCATTTTGTACCAACGCACCCGACAAACACCTCACGCACAGGTCGTGTTTCCTGCGATGGCACGCAGCCTACATCCAACAACGACCGACTCGACACCCTGTCTCGTTGGCCGATAATGCACCGATGCAAGAAGCCTTCATCCGAGCGGGGATAATACTTCGCGCAGCAGGCTTCGAGTATCTCTTGCCTCGACTTAAACAAACGGACGAGGGACAAAGGGACGGCGACAAGCTCGAGATTCACCGACACGAACAAGGAAGCGACCAACTCCTGGCCACGTTACGCACATCCGCGCCACCCTGTCCAGGGTGTCGCTCGCCCGTCTCATTACGCTTCATCGACAGCCGTCCGCCCTCGAGCGTTCCTATGTCCCTCGTTACCCCTCAGCCACGCCTCGTTCTAGCTAAATTCTGGCGAGAATGGGCAACACTTGTCACCGGACGCACACTCACTTCGTATTTCGGTTCACTGCTCTCCTTTATGACGGTTCTAGCAGCGATCACTAAGGCGCGCGAAAACTCGTCGGCGTTGGTGGTGTCGTTCCTAGGTTAAGTTCCCTGATGTACACATCTTATATGCCCTCATATTCTGATTTATTCCTAGTGCCCTTGTTTTGTATTTACCCCAGAATCGAGATTGTGGCATGGATGCAGTGCATCGGGATCAACCTCACCGCCGATCATAACCAATTAGGCCTTCTAAGCCTCGTATTGATGGGCATAGGCACAAAAGTAGATGTGATGCATATTATCACATACGTGTGTGCCGATAATGACCTGTCAATCAGATACCATCCGTATCCAGTATACGAGCACCTATAGCCCATATATGGAAAGAATACTAGACCTAGAGATGGTTTCATCCGACAGACACAGGTGTCCAGACCATTAATGCCGGCGAGGTTTTTGCCACGGGCCAAAACCTAGTTGTCTATCTCACGACAACCCCAAAAACGTCGCGAGTGAGGTGGAGCTACTATCGATCGGGATTAACCAAAACAAAGGCCGAATGAAATATACCGGTCCACAGACATCGCGGCTTGACCTCACCTCGCAGTCGGCACAATCCGCACCATCATTTCGCGCAAAAACCTCCACGTTGCTTACACAGATGGTGCGAGATAGTAAACCACCTGACCCGCCGGCCGTGCGTCGATCAGTCACAGGGTCGGTACCGAGGCGCTCTTTGGTCCTATCACGTTCCTTGGGCGAGGCATCTGGTATGATGTAGCCATTTACATCGAACTTCCTATCATTTACAACCGGTTCGCGAGGTCCTGCATTGTTCCTGAATCCCTTTAGGGTATCACCTCGTGTATGATTGTACCCTCGCTTGATTACTGTACTCTCACATTACTACTTCCGCATTACGACCGGACCGACTCTCGGCCAAGTCCACTCCGAGCTCGGTGGTTGGTTGAGGGTTCGCTCCACCCACATGTTTCACTGCGCCCACATACAGATCTGATATCATAGATCTGATCTCGTGGATGAACTGTGCGCGGTACGCGAGATCGCACGAGGGCAGTGACACCGGTGCCGAGTTGTGCCGGGCATTTCGGGAGATTTAGCGCTCGTGACCGTTCGGGCTCGTGCCACAGTTGCGTGGTCTGGCTTGGATCAACGAAACTCGTGCTCGTCGTACGTACAAGTATGCTTCTCCATCGGATGTCTCTTGTTCATCGCCCAGGCGCTCTCTCATACGTGGCTCGCTGTTATGTGTTGATGGGCGTTTCGAGTTATGAATTGCGCAGACGTGTTAATGAACAAGTGCAAAGTCTGAATGAATCGTAGCGTCTAAACGCGCCGATCACTTGAGAGTTTATAGTATGCTTTCATTTCATGATGAGCCAGTATCGGCATGAGCGCTAGAGCATATCCTTACGGGTGCGATCTCCCGCCCGGCAAGAAGGCCGGGGTGGGTGGTAGGCTTTAAATAAGTAAATAGGAGGCGCCGGGACGACCGGTCGTTAAGCCGGTGGTCCAAACAATCTGCGCTGGTGGAACCAATTGCTGTGATTCATTTCCAGAGCTGGGCTTGAATTCCGGCCAGCGCGGTCTTTACGGAGATCGAGCCACTGGACTAGTGACCCCTCTGGGGATAAAATTGATTTAGCAGTTAATCTAACCACAGTGGCGATTCACTGGCTATTCGCGTGTGCTGAAACTCGGCGTCTCCAGCCCGTTGGGTGGAAATCTTAGTTTGTCTCGGTTGACAATTCGACAGGGCGAGCGACCCGCTGTTCTGGATATCTGCGATCATGGTTCAGGCCGCCTACAAATAGGGATGAGACCCCGCAGAAACAGAATTGTATTCCCTAGCACTTTCACCCTACCCACGATGACATTCGTTGACGGCTTCTATCTCATCGACGAGACCGGCTCGCTCACCACCACGCAATTTCGAGATGTTGAGGACCGGCTGACCGTCCGCCTCGACTGCACCATGAACAGGCCTGGTACGTTGGTGTCTGCTTTTATTGGGCCCAGCTAACGCTTTCGTAGAGCGAGCAGTAGTCATGCTCACCGTCTCTGGAGGCACTCAATCGCACCTTGTTAGTGCTCCTGGCCGACCCGACTTTCACGGCACAATTGCCCCAGACGCCGTCCTCGATTATGGCGCCAAAGGCATCGCACTCGGCAACGTCCAGTTTGGCCGCAACGCCATGCCCATGGACAAGTACCTTCGCCGCAGGTTAGTGCCTAGCTATACTTTCTTTTTCTGTGACTGACATTTCAGCAGCTCTAGCAGTCGGAAGTTTGTCGGCAGCGACGGTATGGAATACAAATGGCAATGCACGGGAGACGGGAATGACTGGTCGGTACGTACCCCGCGCTCTTCCCCGCACTCTCACTAACCCCTATCCAGTTGACCAATGCTGCTGGCTACCACGTCGCGGACTACACACGCAGCGACGTCCTTATTCCGGGCCGACGAACATCTTGCCTTGCGATATGCGGAAGCTGGATACACCTATCAGTTGGTATGCCCTTCCTTCACTTCCCACTACACTGGCTAATTTTTATTCCAGAAATAATCGCTTCTCTGACCATCATGCGACACATTGCCCACTACCGACTCTAACTCTCTCGCATCACCCATACCCTAATATTCTGTACTATCGCATTGTACTCGTCCCACCCCGGTCATTGTATTACTACTCGGCACGCCGCATTTACGAACACTGGTCTTGCTCTATCTTGTTGGAACTATCTCTTTGTAGTCCTTGTTTCGATGTATATCCCCCCTTGCTATCTCGAATTGTAATCCGTAAAGGAACGTGTTGTTTCGTCATCCCGCGTGCGCTCATCCTCCAGTGCACATCCCGGTTTCCGGCTCGAATTTCAACCGTACATCTTGTCCCACGTTCCAGCCGGCACCTCCTATATGTCTATCGAACGTGCGCATTGGATCTTGACCCACGTCTCGCATCATATCGAACGACAGCATATCAGGCTCGGCATATTCAGCTCTGCCTTCGTCATAATCGTCACCCTCGTCCCAAACAACCCCGGATCGGGACACGTCGGGAGATAAGATAAGATCCCCGCACACCCCACACTATTGCAAATTTTATTAACGTTTGCAGTGGGCAGATAAGCCTTCAATGGTGGCACGGTATCTATTATGCGGGAGAAGAGGTAACATGTGATTCGTACTGGGCTGGAATGATAGGTAGAGGGCCGTGGGAGGGACCGAGGCTGGGCCAATGAGTCGGGTTATGTTTACGCGCCATATACGGGGGATACTTTTTGCGATTGGTGCGGTAGTGGGCTGAAGTGATTTGTGCGTTACGCGCGATTAGAGCTATTCAGCCTAAGCACGCAGCCCAGTCTTGGAATTCTTGAATCTCATCTCAAGGGGCTTGATTCGGGCTTGAAGTGCTTGACCCAGCCTTGGAAGTCCTCCATTCGGACTTCGTGACTAATTGACGTCTGCCGCGGCTGCCGCGCCGACTCTGACGCGACATTCCTTCCGTCTCCATCGCGCAGCACCTCGGAGCTCGACCGGACGCGCACATCTCACAGCTTCAATACTGACAGTTATTTTCGTCTTGACAAATCTGTTTTCATTTGGCCGCGCGTTATTTTCATCTGTCCACATTAACTCCATCCTTGTTCACGTTATTTTTATCTATATTTACCTATGTGAGGTGCGTAAATCGGCTCAGGGGTATCTTGTATCGGGCACACGCAAGAATCGGGTCGGAGCACGTTACCAGCTCGGCGTCCGCTTCCGGTGCAACGATCGCGACTAGAATTCGAACCGCCCCAGCAGATATAATATACTAGAGACGATCGAGCGAGCGTCTCGGCTGATGGAAGACCGACCCCGACTGCGGATACCGGCTTGGAAACAACCTTTACAGCTGAAACGGTACTGATGAGGCACACAGGATCATCAACTGTCATGGCACTGCACGGTTAAATTTCAGATTTTACGAGGTGGAGGTGCGGGCAGCAGTCGCCGGGCGGAGTATGCACGTCACACAAATCCAGTTAAATTAATGTTAATGACAAACACTCACGGTAGATTGCAGCAGTGGCTGGCAGCCGCTCGGGGCGACCCGAACAGTGCACGTCCCGCCGGCACATCTCATGACTGACCAGGGACACCCGATCCTGGATCGCTCCCTTGATGGAATTCAAGGTAATTCACCCCTCGTGGGGTTCTCGGTTGCAGAGCAGAGTATAGTACTGTATCAAGTGTGATTGATTATATGGTTTAGGAGTGCTGGCGGAGTTTGCCGAGCCAGTGTTAGTCTGTAGGAGAATGGGATGGATTCGCAAAAGTCGCGCGGTTACAATGGGAATAAAAGCGCTGGTCCTAGCCTTGTTGAGAATACTCTAGTGGTTGGCCATCGACTGAATCAGCCATGGACAGCAACCGGTCGCGCATCCCTTCTAGTCGGGCGGCTATGGCATCGTGACCAGTTTGGGCCTTGAACGTGCTTGTAAAGGTATCTCCGCGGACCCAGTCAATCTTGTGCTGAAGAATCATTCGGGCTCGGCGGCTACCTCCTCGAATGTCGCCCATCGAAGCATGCAATGTAGCACGCTTAACGTCTGGATCGTATGCGGCTGTATGTAGGATATTGTTTTGATAGAACACCGTGTCTCCGGCTGCATTGGTTCGGTCACCGAGCTGTATGCCTAAGCAAGCACTAACCTTTGAGCTTGACGCAGATCGCGCCGGGCATGGTCATTGGGTCCTCGGGTGCATCTTGGATCGAAGAAAGTGCCCGTTGTTCTGGAGTTCTGGGTTCGCGATGCGACTTGGGAACAACATATAGGCAGGCATCGTCGTATAGTGCCCTGCCGAGGTTCGGTTAGTACCGTTCGATTCCAAGCTCAAGAACCGCGGGCGATGTGCTGGCGACTCGACTCACGTGTTCCACTGTACCTACATGTATGCGAGCCTTCAGTCAATAGGCCTCCGCCACAAAATATTCTGAGACGCACACCAAAGAAGTTTGTCCTCAGTGCTGATATTTCTTCTTCAAGGGAAGCCGTTTCGGGGACATCATCTCGGTGCCATCGCAATGCGAATTTGTGTCGGTCCGGATTAATGAGGAGGTTAAAGAGTTCTGTAGAATACAAACACATTTGAAGGAAGTGGCAACCCCAGAATGTGCATCGGCTATGACTCACCCATCTGGACCTGGTCTTCCCCACACCCCAACAGGGAGGTGGCCGCGCCTACGACACCTTCAGAACCGTACCAACGTACAAACAATGGCTCATGAAGATGCGGATGCATGATGTGCTGCACTCCCCACGAGTCTGGTTCGTCACCTACAAACGGGGGAAACTGCTTCCCCACGATGCGTCGATGCGGCCATTCACCTGCCCTTGTCTTGTCCACTATTCGGTCACATGCCTCTCGAAGTGCAGTAAATTCGCCGTCATCAATAAGCCCAGGCACGAGCACATATCCATCTCGCTCATAGTCGTCTTTCTGAGTACGGGAGAGCCCTTTGTATGCGGTCATGGCGCAGAGTAAGTTGTGATTTCGTCCACGGATTTACCGGAGCCGTCGGCTCGGATGCAAATTACAAAGACACTCTCGTCCTCGTTCAACTGTAAAGGGCAAGTCGACTTCGATTGCCCTAGACATGTCTAACAGAATTGCTATATCGTATCTAGTGGACGCACTACGCTCGATCCGTAGTGACAAAGGCCGCTCGATTCGCCGATGATCTGCTAGGTATTCCTTTGTCTCGATGGTCTATATCACGTCTTGGAACGAGTTTCAAGAGGCTGCTGAAGTACTCTACACCAAGTCACCGACTCAAGCAAGTCCCTAGCTTTGTCAATCTCTAGCATAAACTAATCAACCAGACTAGACGCGATATGTTATAAAATGGAAAGCTGCCCTGGGTGTGCTTGTATTGAAATCACTGATGATGAGACAGTAAGCGTCTAATTCTGACATACCCCGCCTTTCCTTTGAATTTTTGGCGTTTTGACGCGACCTTTAGTGCCTCAAATTTCGCACACATTCGTCCATTATGCTCGGCCGTTTTGAGACGCTTAATCTAGAGCTCATGCGAAAGATGCAAAACCGGACCGCACCTCCGCCTGCTATCCTCGATACAGCAGTCGCGACCCCGTCGGGTCCTGCCGCGTCGTCGGTACCTGGGACCACAGCTGCCTCGGCTGGGGGAGCCAAAAAGAAAAAGCCGAAGAAAAAGAAATAGACGCATGTATATCACCAGTGTTTTCCAAATTATTGCTATCGCTTTGAACCGGCCGATTGCGTGATCGGATTAGGACGAACAACACACCCGTGTTAGGAGTTGTCTTTCGCCGGTCGAGCGACTGATAATTCGGTCCGCGTGTGATCGCATCTGTATGACCCAAGGTGCCCACCGGCCTCGGGTGAAAGCGATCTGCGTTGTTCGTGGGTCCGATGGTCAGGGTGACATCGGAAATATTTCCGCCCAGTTGATGGATTGGCCATGCGGTGGGTTACAAGGGCTGTATTATGAGGACGATCGATTGAGACACCTCGATTGATTGCTGAACTTTTTTCTTCAATGGGGGAGTCGAGCGACAGTCGAGCCCTGAAAATCTTTCGATTGGCTCGGGGTATATTCATGTGATCAACAAGTGGACTCATGCATGTCTGCTTGGACAGCAACTGCCATCCGACTCTGAATAGGGTTAAAGTAAAATACTTGAATTTGCCTTGATATATTATAGAGCACAATTACCTCACATAAAATGTATACGGTCTACCTCGGCTGAATTCCAAACCTCCGCCTCAATCGTCATCCAGCTCATCCTCTGCACCCTCATCTTCTTGTGGCCTCAGGCTAAACAATAACTCGCGTAGCACGTCGATCCTCACGAGTCCTGATGCGCCCCCTGAAGCCAGAACCCCTGCCTGAGCTAGTCTAGTCGGCTGCCACGCCGCGGAATGAATTCCTGATTGTCATAGCTCAAGTTGAACCATCGACGCGCCAGTATCGGATCGAAACTCACCGATTTGAGGGTCCCAGGCCCCGAAGCCGTCTCGCTTGCGTTCTGCTATCACTTCTTGACTGGGCATCTTGACCCCTTTGGGAGGGTCGCGCGGCTTGTTTTGTTGTCGTGGATCCTTGTGGTCCTATTCAACAATCGCCGTCAATTCGAGGTCGCGTGCTGGCGTGGAATCGGCTTACGCGCGGAATAATCATGTCGAGCATCCGAAGTTCGTTTGTTTGGCGATTCGAGTCCATTCGGTACACGGTATGTACGAATGTTGGCTGCGACGTCAACAATAAGCGTGTCAATTGAGTTCTTGCAGGCTTGTACGAACCATGGTCGACCCCTTTCGCACATATTTCAGTAGGTTAGCAATAGTGAGTGTCCCATCCGAGCTCGCAACCGCCACCTGTGGGTGTAAATCCGAGGTTGCAATGTCCTGCACATCCGTTCGGTAAGGTAAGCAAAGATTCTGGGCCCTGGGACTGAACTCACCCAAACTGGACCTTGTGCCTCCGTGACGTTGTGCCCTCGTCCGAGCACGAGGGGATGAAGGCCTGTGAACTTGATGATGTTCTCATGCTCGTTGGATATGATACCTCCACCATACGAGCTGAACGCCACACACTGTATGACGTCTTTTCTTGCCTTAACCGCGGGCCGTTGATCTCTGATGTGCAACTTACCTCGACAGCGGTACATACTGATTGGCATCCCACCCGCATGTCTAACGTCAGTGACGTATACGTGCCCGTCAAACCCACCCGAGATCACCATATGCGGGTCTTCGTCACGCCCTAGGTCGGGTTGACCTGGTTCGCTTGGGATTCGGACCCATTTTACGGATTGGACGCGCGATTGGTGAACCGAGATGTAGTGGGTTGGAAACGTGTGAAGACCTGTGAATGCGTTAGGTGAGTGGATGTGGAGTGGGAAACAAGCAAACCTTGTGGGCAGGGTTTGCCTTGGATTGCTGATTTGACGTTGTATACCGCGATGTGTCCTATTGATCTGGTTTAGTGTGATCCCAGACTGGGACAACCCTAGGCCCACCGTTCGAGCATCCTGCGACGATGACCTCGCTGTTCCCCCAATCCAAAGATGTGAACCACGAATCGGGGAGCGCAAGTCGAACTAGGGGCCGAGCCATCCGAACTATGGCTCATCTGTCAGGTTTGACCACACCCTTCGACAAGCTCGCGTACTATACACGGGTCCTTCAGCATTCTTTCTCACGCGTTCTGGAGTTGGCACCGCATATATCGCAATGCTTCCATCGCCGAAAACGCCAGCCAAAATGCCGAGCTTCTGCGACTCTCCCTCCTAGCCAAAAAGTGCGATGAGTGCCCGGTTCGCCCTCAGCTCGAGCCCATACCTTATCGTGCGCAGGGAGAGGACACCACTTGAGAACTCTCGCAGGGCCCAGGTCGTCGAGACATAAAACAAGTGCACATAAGGCAGTCCCCAAGTCGGTACTATCTGTGGGCGTTTTAGAGGGCCCGAAACGCCATATTTGAATCGTGCTTTTTTGAATGGTAGGAGTGGGTACGTCTGTCGATGGTATAGGAGGGATGGTTGAGACGGCAAGGTACTGCGCGTATTCATGGTCTATGATACAATAAATGTCGGTTACAGGATAGGATGTTGCAATAGGGATCTCACCTGCCCCGAACTCTTCAGATACAGGACACCAATCGAGTCCCCAGACGGGATTTCCGGCGTTGAAAGCCAAAGCTTGACTATTTGGCCAGAATTCATCTGGGTTATACTCGATTAGTGGACAAGTCCAGCACGAGGCGAATCGAGGGAATGGTCCATCTACCAAGTTTTCGCGTTTCCAACAACTTGACTTGTATGGGCTGTTGACTTCCAAATGGCCCCATGAGACACGTAATTGAAGACTGTGCTCCTTCGAGATATGGCCCTACGTCACTTGAATCCTCAGTAAGCACGACCCAAAGACGTTCGCAGTGAACTTGGCTTACGTTGCCTGGACCAACGTATAATCTCCGTCCTTAATACGAACATCCTCGTACACGACGGGTCTTCCTCTTCCCTCCTTGAACCACCCTAGGTCTTCACACATGGAAAGCACTGGTCCTGCGCCCACATTAATGCCCAACATATCCCTTGACTTTCTCGTGCTAACTGCATCGCGCTGTCCAGGCTCTTCCGCCAGCGTTTGGGCAGCAAATAGTCCGTCCGAGGTGGATCGCAGTCGAACACTAGGATCTGGGAAGTATGCGGGGCACGGTCGAGCGCGGGCGTTGGCTTCCTTTGATCGTCGACCTCCCTGTTTGGGTGCAGGTTTGGGTTTGGAAGGTTTCGTTGATTGGGGTTCATTGTCCGAGTCTGCAACGGGTAAAGGCCCGGACGCATCTGAATAGACGAGTTCATCCTGTTCTTGTTCTTCCTGTGCATCCGCATGTTCAAAGTCGCTGTCTTCAGCAGCTATGATTTGTGTTAATAAAAGTTCGCATTGTGACTGTTGGGGGCTTGCTCACCTTTGCGCTTTCCTTTCTTTTTGGAGCTGGATGACACTACGGGAGCTGGCTCTGGCTGCTCGCCCTCCAAGAGCTCTGCGTACGATACCCGTGCAGCTTTCCTTGTGGATTTCCTTGACATTGTCGCAAACGAATTCTAGGAGATGATCGTCAAAGGCGTCACACCAACTTAAATGAAAACAACCGCAAGCAGCCCCTTGCAATTACATAATGGCGCTTACTGCATTTAGGCACATCACAACAATAATTTACCTTCACCTCCTCCCAGCACCATGTCCCAGGTTGACCTCGCTTCTCTCGTCGACTTTAACCAGCGCTCGCTGTGGGTATCTGCCGCAACGATACTATGGAACCCTCTATTCTGGAACTGCGTAGCGCAAAATGGTGAGTGTCCTGCAGCTAACCGTCGGTGGTGGGCTAAGTGATGATTGGTAGAATACCACAATAAAACAATCACAAAGATTCTAGGCGGGCGAAGGTATCTCGGCTGCTACTTCCTCGCCATAACCATCTTCTCGCTGGGAATGTTCCGCGACGCAATGTTAGTGGGAATCTCAATGACATTATATTTCAAGTCAACGTGTCATTCTCATTTCAATTTCATCTCGCGTCGAATTAGGTACCATAACGCGCTCAAGGATCAACCTTCGAGTGATCTCATCGACCCGACGTTCGCAAAGCCGCTCGCCGTCGCGTTGTTCGTCGTCGGACAGACATTTGTGCTCACTTCGACTTGGGCTTTGGGGATTACTGGTAAGTTAGCCTTCTGTACAAACCAATTCTGTCTGACTCTTGTTTGGTATATTAGGTACCTTCCTCGGGGACTACTTTGGTATCCTTATGTCCGCCCGTGTGACTGGATTCCCATTCAATGTTGTCGAGAACCCGATGTATGTTGGAAGTACGATGTGTTTTGCCGCGACCGCATTGTGGTATTCGTCCCCCGCTGGCTTGCTGCTCACATTGCTTGTGCACATCGTTTACACAATTGCGCTTCGTTATGAAGGGTGGGTATCTATCTTGATTTATTGAACGGGTCCTAAAGGTTATCTTCGCAGGCCATTCACCACAATGATTTACAGCGAAGCCGCGAAATCGTCCAAGGCTCAGTAGAGGGTGAAATGAAAAGACGCTCAACCGTCGAGAGAACAAAGAATACGAATTATGCCATGACTCGTCACGATTCTTCAACGCATCGCATACACAATGTAGCTTTAGAGTTAGGCCAAGACAGATATATTATATCCGGGGTTTCAAGTAGACGTTATCGTCAGGAGCGGGCACTCGTACAGATAAAACACGTATAATAGGGTATTCAGATCTGCCGACGGTCTAGTAAAATCGTTGTATATTCAACGTGATACACCGCGTGAATTGGCCGTATCAGACTACCCTACGGTCTGTCATCACCCGCACAATACATCCCGTACCCGCAAGTTCGGTTAGCTAGGGGAATGTACTGGTTAGTCGTGGCCAGATTCTCTAGTTGGCTATCTCACCTTCTCGTGCCATGCCAACAATACGCTGCTGTTTGCCTCCACAGTCTGATCGTTCTGCAGCGCCATACCCTTGTACAAATACTTCATGAGAGTATCTTGTTGGTCTGGCGTGAGCTCTCGAAGCGTGTTTGGAATGTCGGTTGATTTAGTCGAGGCCAAGACAAGGAAGAGGGAGGAGGTCGTGAGAGTCTGGTATAGATGGGAAACAAGCCAATCGAGATACATGGTAAGTAAGGTCTGTTCGAATAGGTTATATAGAAACCGTTGCGTACCTTGGCTTCCTCTGCTTCGGTGCCGTATGGTGGGTCCGTAAGGATCAACGAAAGCGCGTTTTGGGTATCCCCTCTAATCATGTCGAGCAATATGGTCAGAATCTAGGTTATATTTCTCCGACACGACGCGCCGCATATCCATCAAATATCCATGCATGACGTGACATGGATATGACCCAGGATATACCTCATTCGCAAGCGAAGAATTTCTACTCACTTACTCAACAATGTCCGCACCTGCCCTACCTTGGCCTTGGCCTCGGACAATGCGCCATCTGGTCCACGCGGGTCCGGATCGTACAGATCAGTAGCAAGGAGAACGTCCTCTTCGAGTTTGTCAACATCTATTTTACGGAACGCCGTGTCGGCCATAATTGTGTTCGTGTTCGGGGTGGTGGTAGGTGGGTGAGTGTTACCGTAATCGGGGAGGAGTGGCACAGCCACGAAATCGAATCTAAGCGCTGGGCATTGGCTACCCAAGCAGGTCGAACCTTGCTGAGCTCGAATAGTATTTTGTACAGCACGCGTATGGCACGTACTTAGAAAGGCGATCCAATCACTATTTCGAGGGCTGGGATCTATTTTACATACCGGTGTGGAGTATATGACCGAGGTGAAGCAATACAAGTGTGGCAGCTTGGCTTACCATATAATTCTGCAATTGTCTCCCGAGAGCAAGTAAAATCCCACCGAGAGAGAGTAGACATGATGGCAAAACTAACTACCTTCTGATATGACGAATAATTTTTTGCCCAGTCCCAACGAAGCATACGATGTGCAAACGCACGTAATAAAGGCTTCACCACTCAAGCAAATCCGTCGGTTCTCTTTTGGGCTCGCGAGCGCCGATTTGCTTGTGCGTGCTCGCTTAGGTATAGGAACACCAATTGCACAGTCGCTCGGGTGCTTCTGAGTGCTCCTTTACTCAAGCGAGCACGTATGAGCAAACTGGCGCTCGTTAGCGTCAGAGGATTTTGGTGACGCACCCACAGTGTGATGAACTTGGTTGCTTCGTGGTATTACGAATATCAGAGTGACTTCAAAAGTCGACCCCGAGTTTATCTGCCCTTTGGATTGTGCGCATTTAGGCTGGGGGACGCATACACGCCTGCGAAGCAATCCAAAGTGGTGTTGATCGAGCCAATGAACGTTATGGAGATAATCCGCTGAAAGGGACGGAGCCTATCTTGAGATATAACAAACCTCGCGCCAAAATAATAGCAGGAGATTCAAATAGACGTGATCTTGGCCATGGGGGGAGCCATGACCGCGGTGCAACGGTCCCATGTGCGGACCGACTAACGATAACTAGTGTATGCATATATTTACAATTTATGGTAGGGACAATTTCCGCGATGTGTATCCCGCGGGGAGCGTATATAAGCTAGAAGAATGCGATGAGGGATTGATTGGGGCAAGTGGGATTGCAAACCGCGGTATACTGGTCGACCAGGTACTGTAGTCCGAGTCAGGCATGTGCTCCTGCCTCTGCGCTTCACCAAGTCTGTGGAGGGAGAATATCATTCTACTGCAAACTACGCTTATAGCCGCGCTCAATATTCTATGCATAAAGAAACTATCAGCACAGGCGGTGGGTAACTATCCGCCTTGACCCACCCAGAGCCATTGGATGCGATTTTGACCGAGTCGATATTGCTTCCAATGCACGAAAGCA
This sequence comes from Ceratobasidium sp. AG-K, assembly GCA_037039685.1. Lineage (NCBI taxonomy): Eukaryota > Fungi > Basidiomycota > Agaricomycetes > Cantharellales > Ceratobasidiaceae > Ceratobasidium > Ceratobasidium sp. AG-K. The sequence continues at coordinate 1,631,849 of JAWNGF010000007.1, read as the reverse complement.
CCATGACGAGATCGATTACACCAAAATAGACCAGCCCGCTATCAAATCGTGTGAGTGCGTGAATTTACTTGTAGGGAAATCCGGATAAAGAGACGCATACAGGATACGTAAATCGCACCCACTTTTGAACCATTCGTTGCATCAAGGGTGTGGCACCAAAGTCCTTGCTCATCCTCCAGACTTTCCATACTGTGAATAGAAATAGACACGACTCATATACCATAGGAGCAACATACATCGTCCAGATGTGAGGAGGCAAAAGCACCACGCATCCGGAGAATATATTCGGCACTGGGAGAGCTTGTTACTTGAAGGCAGTCGAACCTGTTGAATTGGACTCACGTGGGTTCATCATAAATACACTTTTCTATAACCAACAAAAGTCATTCCATATAATTATTTTACAAAGAAGGGCCTCACGTTTAGCACTGTCGAAACGAAGAAAAGGCCGGAAGCCCAAACACCAGCAAGTGATAAGCCTAGGCACCTACGTATGTGCCGACCCTTTGAATCAGGATTGCTATAAATGCTACGAAACCTACCATAGGATCCTCCTAGATGGGAAATCGCTTAGCAAGATCAACTTGAAGAGCAGTGTGCCCGACAATAACTTACTTTGTACCATAAAGGGCCCAGCACCGTACAATCAAAAGACCTTGGTACAATAGGTAAGTTGCTGAAACGATCGCCGCGATGGGACTTGGCCTACCTGCAACCACAGTACATTCCACCATTACGCCGTACGAATAAAGAAAGGCCATGTTTTTACAGCTGGCAGAAAGTTAGCGGAAGCGCGGCCGGGTCTGAAGCAGCACTCACGTCTAGAGTTTGAAAGGTTAGTGTGCATGAATTGATACACAAATCGAATACGTACCGAAGGAAGAGGAGAATCGTCGAACAAAATTACTAGAGAATGTTCAGTATTCGAAATTAACATCATGGCGCGAATGAGAAGCACCTGGCAAAGTTATACTAGACGTGTGTTATTGCAACGTAAAAGGCATACGGTGATACAAGGACCAGTGCAACACACCTAAGTAATACCAACGGCCATATGCGGTTCAAGTGGTAAGCTACACGCCCCAAAGACCACGAACTGCCCCAAATGAACATGGCCTCAAAGTCGAGATTGAGAAGCCAATCATACACCAGGAGGGTAATGGAAACGACTATGAGTAACGTCGGTCAAAACCATAGCTTTCGTCGACAGGAAATGAGTTCGAACCCGCCAGACATTTGGCCAAATCCTGCTGGCCGCGAAAGTCGATGATCGTATTGACTGTCTCGTCGATCGAACCAAAGGCGCCAGGAAGCGCCATCGGCATGCGACCGGAGTGTGACTCGAATAATTAAACCGGACGCACAGAGATGGGCTTTGGAGGGGAAAGGTGCGCAGCCAACCTTGACGCTAAACCCAGGGGTAGTTTATATACTTGGGTCATTTCCAACGTCATCTGTGGCGTCTCAGCTCTGGATCTCTCGGTGAACCAGTAAGCTTACATTGGTCGTAGTTATTCGCTTGTGTGTAGCCCTCAGCCCCGGATATCTATGACCGTCGGGGTTATTGACAGTCTAGGGCGCCTACATATGAGGAAGCGCAGGCTTAGGCCGTTGACTAAGCGATGCGGATCAGCCGAGAATGGGCTGGCTATGCTAAGAGGGGCTTAGGCTTCAGACGGGTGAACATACATCAGGTGCCTACACGTGGCAATTGAGACGGAGGGCTGAGCGATATTTGAGCAGTGTGTTGGGTGGCCATCATAGGATTAGTGTACTTGTTATCGTTCAATTGACCACGTGTTCAGCAATTATATGCGCACTCTTCGATCAGACGACAATACATGGCCGATTCTCCGCAAACTAGAGTTATAGAGTCCAACTCTAAGTCTACACAACAAGTTTTAGTTCGCTGATCAGGGCGCCAGAGGTACCCGACCAACATCATGGAATTACGCGGTAATCTTGAGTCACACAACCTGTGTTCACCAATCGATTTACCGCTGGCTGTCCACTGTTTCGACTTTTAAGCATGGACAAATGTGTTATGTAATCGTCTATGGGTTAGCTAATCCACGCTTTCCGCTCCTTGTTACGACCACACTCAACTACACGAGTCTCCAGCTTTCTCGTACCTCGAACCGCACAATGGTGAAAGAGATCCCTACACCCGCAAGCACGGGCTCGAAACCCGCCACTTCGGCTTTCAGACGTGTCTTGATGATTCCAGTGCTGGTCTTTGTGATGTATCTGGTTTTCAAGTACTACATCGTAGTTACGACACCTGCAAAACCTCAAATTATATACGCAGATAGGTAAGTTATATTTATATCCGTGTGTTTTGGGTAGAAGGCGTAGCGCCGCCCATATATACTCTTTTGCTGCTCCAGTTACTGACGTTTCCGCGTCGCAGGTACTCTGAACAACACAAATTCCGACCGGCCGCGTCCCCGATCATTACGGAAAAGTTAAAAGACGGAAGAATCCGTATTCGTGGACACGACGCGCGCGACCTGTGATCCTCGGTACGTGGCTTTAGGCCGAAGGGGACAGGGATGTGACCTCGCCATAGACTGTGACGTTATTCAAAATGGACTTCTGGAAGGATTCGGCGGATTGGCGCATATTGTTATATTCTTGCTCTATCGGGTCTTGCAAGTCATAAAACATATCTACTTAATATAGCCCTGTGAGCAATCAGAGGCCGCACAGCCAACCACCCATGTTCAACATGCAAAACATAAAACGCTCCTTGCGGACGTCACCACCAATTCCGTGACAAACTTGAGAAGCGTGACCCTGTGATGACTCATCAACCCGTGGTCCGTGCACCGCGTTCCTAGGCCGTGATTGGCCGAGGTCACGAGCGTTGTCAAGTCACTTTTTGTCCTCTTGCCATCACGCTCCCCTCACAAAAAGTCACAGCTCGGAGTGGGTCACTGCATACACCCAGCTTTCCCCGTATGTCGATTTGGACTAGCAGTTGTCCCGCACTAACTGGAATCAATTTTCAGAACTAGCTCCCACGCCCATGGAGGGGCAGTCCACGACGCCCGATGGGCATTCTCACCCCCCTCGGCCGTATGATCCCAACGTTGCGTCGACGAGTAATCCAGGTCCGCAGCAGTCGACGCCAGACCCCGACCATTCAATGGACTGGCAAGACGTATCATTCATGTCCAACGAGGCCGATGAGGTCATACCCGAGGACGAAGACGAGGCAGCGTACAAGCGGCGCAAAGCCCGTGAACGCCAACGACGCAAGCGCGAGCGGGACCGTGCAAATGGGATTGGGCGGAATGGCCAGCCGGCGACACCTCGTCGGTATCCGGGTGCGGACGTGGGTCAATTCGAGGGGTCGAATCCGTTTGCGGATCCGCCGCCTGACCCGGCGGCGCTTGCAGCCATGTCGCCTGAAGAGGCACGCAAGGAGAAGATGCGAAGGGCGGCGAGGGAGAGGCAGCGCAAGCATAGGGCGGTCGTACGTGCCCGACGGGCCGAGGACGAAACAGAGGTCGAGGCGACGCAAGCTGTCGCGAGTACGAGTGGAGGCATTCCGGCGAATACGTCCAACATCCAAGAGGGGACTCTGCCTGTGAATCCACCCGACCCTGTTGCAGAAGGTCATATCGAGCCAGAGGTCAATTCCAGCGAGTCCCACTCGGTTCCGTACGAGCAGCAGCCACCGCCGTTTGCGTATTATCCGCCACCGCCTATGTGGCACGGGAACCCGTTTGGGCCTGGCCAATTTTTCCACCCGCACCATCCGCACCACCCTGGCGCCTTTGTGGCGAATGGTCAAATGATGCCCGCACCTCATATGGTTCCCATGCTTCCGCACCAACAACAACCCCCGCCTCAGACGGTCAATCCCATGCAAATGCAAGTTTCCCCCTCGCCTCCTTCCCCTCGACCGGCCGAGTCGCCTGCGCCTGCCCCAACACCGTCTCCGGTCCCTGCAGCATCAACTTCGGCTCCAGCCCCTTCGTCTAGTTCTTCCGCGCCAGCGACCGCACCAGCGCCGGTACCAGCATTGCCTCCGACTGCAGCCCCTGCTCCTGCCCAGGCACCTGCACCAACACCAACGTCAGCGCTTGCAACGTCGACACCAACGCCCGTACCCGCATCAGCGCCTCCTGCGTCTATTCCGCTGGCGTCTCTCGTCTCGGTTGCCGCCGCACCGGCGCCTCCACCGCCACCCAGTCACACACCAGGGCAGACATTTGCTACGATTATTACCCTCGCCCTGAACAGTGTCCACTCGCAAATGCTTCGAGCACATATCATGCAACAACTTCGGGTCTCGGCGACGGAACTCACCGAACTGGAGGGTGTCATTGCCAGGGCGTTTGATGCTTGGGATAGAGAGGTCCGTCCTAATACTGGCACGGGGAGCGCAGTCTAACCTGTTGTTTACAGCGCGGAGAGGACTCTTCGAATCAGTTACAACAGACTCAAGTACCTCTTAGCCTTCCTCCGACGTTCCACCATCCACCTCCACCTCAGATAACCCAGCCGCCTCAGACACCGCAGACACCCCAGCATCAAGCATCCCATCCCCCGAGGCACGAGCCAGCCGCTCAACCATCCCACGCCCCGCCCGAACAGTCTCCCCAGCCCCGCCATCCCGCACCGCCCACGCCCCAATCCCAGCCCCGACCCGCACGAACAAGCGCAAGCGCCAACCGACGCGGACTCGGACTAGGCCAACCCCAGCCCCATACACTTCAGCCACATCCCCCACAAGGCGGCACACTCAACGTCCCACGCCCGATCGCCGGAAGGTCGACCAGCGTCGGCAACGTCGGCCTCGTTCCTCCCGCCGTACCCGAGAGCCAACGGTCCGTGTCGCACCCACAAGCTGGTCCTGCTCGGTCCGTCTCGGTCGCGGGTCAGAAACGGCCTGCACCTGGAGCGCAACCTCAATCCCGGCATCCTATGCACTCTCATTCGGTCCCCGTCTCGTCGCGCCACCCATCCCAGTCCCAACCACGCCCCCAGTCTCGACCGGGCAGTCAACCCCAAACGCCCGTGATGGGTAAAGCCAACGGGAATACAGTCCTAGGCCATGGATCTACACTCGCCTAGACTAGATGCTATTAATTTATAACAAGCCATGCTATGTTTTTGTTCTTTTGGGCTCTCGTATGTCTATGGGACTTGCTCGGTAATTTTGGAATAGACGGTGTGAATGTCATGTGTTGAGTTGGTGCATGCATGGACGCGATGTGTTGAATTACGTAACGCGTTTAGGTGGTGGCGGTTCAACGTAAACGAGCTTGTGATCTTGACGTACCTTCCAATGCCTGGCGTGCCATACCAACGGTGGTTAATACGACGTGTGTTCAAACCGTAGGTGTGATGCCTGTGGCAATTGAGGCCGAGGAAATTTAATTTTGCAAGATGGGAGATTGTGGATAGTGAACAAGACCGGTTTCCCTGGGCTCGACTGAGATTTGGAGTGTAGCTCGGGGAAGCCGGTCGCCTGGAGCCGAGTTCTCTCCGTGGGTCCACGTGACTGACCGAATCTCTACTCTCGCCTTTCGCAGTGCCAGCAACGGGGAAGTTTTGCTATGCGACCTACACAGGGCCATGCCCTATTCCTACCCGAGATTTTGAATCTGGTTTGCGAACTGTCTGAACCACTCGAATGGATGGCGTTGTTGACGACTTGTCGGCCAATATTTTCAATCGTGGCTTCCCACATATGGGAAAGATTGGACGGAGAGGGAAATCTCACCGCCTTGCTAGGGTTGAAGGCAGACGCGGAACAGGCGAGTGCGCACTTGTATGATTCAATAGCGGTACTTAGGCTGGCGGTGTAGTCAGTAGATTGGAGTCGTTTTGATATCTATGCGCCGTTTGTAAAACACATGACCGTGTATGGGCGCACCTCTGGTTATTTCCGAGGTCGATTTCGTGAAGAAGCCCTGTCGAGGGTTCGGCGAGAGCCACTCCTCCCGAAACTCGCCTCGATAACTATCCTTTCGTTGGATTTGCAGCACGACGCAGATTCGTTCATTTACCTGGAGTTGTTTCTGTCCTCTTCGGTATCCAGGATCGACATTATACCCGTTTCGCCTAATAGTTCCGCCCGTCTTTCATACCCAGCGACCAGATTGCTCCTCGCCAGACTTGCGAGCTCTTCACCGAACCTGAAGCAAGTCGTATTTCACCCAGGCGATATAGCGCCGGACACGCTGAACGATGAGGCGGCCGAACCTCTCCATATCCTATGGACATCCCGTCCCAAGGAATCTATTGCATCCCTAGTTCACCTCCGCGACATTACGAGCAGTATCATGCTCATTGACGGCTCGGGCTTGGTTGCTCTAGGAGCACTCCCCCAACTTGAGCGACTGGCGATGTACGGATCCAACCGCGAACAACCTAAAGAACTCGAACCCTATGCGCCTGAAGACTCGTTCCCTGCCCTTGTGGACCTCTCGATGCTAAAGATCGACCCGACCGTGATGCTCGCATTAATGTCGGTCGAGCCATTCGTCCGAAAGTTGACCTCGCTTTCGCTCGGGCAGACGTTTCCACCGAGGGAGTCTTCAGATCACGCCCCAGAGTATGAATGGCTCGCTCAAAAAATGCCCCTCGTGTTTCGGTACACGCCATCCTTGAAGCGGTTTAGTTATGATGCCGGGTCATACTCCCCATATGTCACTCGAGGCGCATATAATCTCCGACAAACACCGTTGCTCGAGTACATGGCGCCTCTTCCCCTCGAGTACGTCTCGCTCAATGGTTTGACCTTTTCGGACGAGATTTTCCTGTGTTCCATGGCCTCGGCGTGGCCCAAGGTCAAGGAGTTGAGGATACGCGACCAGCACGTGGTTTGGGATACAATTCAGTGGTATACGCGAATTCCGCGACTCGAACGTCTGGCTGTCATGCTCTTTTTTGGCTCGCTTCCTTCAACATGGATCACATCCGACTCGTCATTGAAGTTTGTGGAAAACATGATCGATGGGAGAGATCTTTTTGCTGGGATTGCAGGCGCAGATCAGGCTGCTAGGTAAGAAATATCAAACTTGGATTACGTCTCCTCACACATTCTTCTAGTTTTCTGGTCGCCTTGTGGCCAAACTTGAGAGAGATTACTTGGCCGTACCTTGATTGTTTCGTGACGGATAGCAGTAGTCCCTTTGCTAGGCAGCAAGCACAAAATCTACAAAAAATCGCCCACATTAGCCAGCTGGTCAAGGCTACGCACGCTTCGAAACAGCGAAGATGCTGAGGACAGGGTGATACGTGAGTCGCCTGTTCTGGACTAGACGCTTAGAGCAAAGTAGCAGCATCCTAGGTCGAGTTACTTTCGATTCGAGCCCTGGGTTGGATCGCCGACGAAAAGGACAGCAAGCGCAGGCAATCGTCAAGACATTGTTGTTCCGGGCTACCGCAGGAAGTTGAACATGCTTAGTTAAAGATTGGGGGACTTGTTCCAAATACCAGTCACTATACCAAATATTTCGCTCATGGGGTTTCCTTGGTATATATCCGTATGTATGCCCGATCAAGAGCACATATTTTGAACACCAGGTTAGAAATGCCAATCCTATTTTCGCACAGGTTGTGTGTAAGTTAGTCTCAAGTCCGAGCTGATCCTGAGGACATCCTGAATCCTAATATAGCGGGTCCGGAACTTGGTTATCCTAGAGACCAACGAAGTCTAACTAGCCAACTATGCATCCTCTGAAAAACCGATCTGGACGCATCCATCCGGTACCTGCCTTAAGCTTGTGGGGGTCGCTGCGAGAGCACCCTGACCCAGCCGGTCGAGCTCTTTTCACGCGGCCGTAGGCCTCACCTTTTGTCCTCAACGCCATCTTGAACATTTTGGTGGCTTGTTTTTTCTATGATGCAAACTGGTCAAATACCCATTTTGATCCTCCCAGAATTTCTTGATTTGGTGTGCAAAACTTCTCAAACGCCTGAATTGCTGTCCTTGCTGGTGACCTGCCGGACACTGTTTTCCGCGGCGACTCGCCACCTGTGGAAACATTTAACGAGCGAGGCTAATCTCATTTCATTATTGAAAGTTGAAGAAAGCACAGAACAGGCAACCCCAATTTTATGAGCCGCGTACTGATACTAACATCTCTGCTTCAGCTAGTTTCAATATGGGATTGGAGCCGTTTCGACATTTATGCACCCTTTGTAAAACACATAACCATACGTGGTTACGGCTCCGACTACTTCCGAACTCAACTCTGTGACGCGGCCTTGTCGAGAGCACAGCCTGGACCACTTCTACCATCCCTTAGGTCAATAGTTATGCCTACCTCGGCCTTGCAACATGACGTGGATTCGTGCAGGTATATGGAACTGTTCTTGTCATCATCAATGGTCGGAATCAGTATTGTGCGGGATTCACCTACTTCCTCCCGTATATCGTACTCGGCAACCATATTGCTATTGGACAAATTCGCGACTCTGTCACATAGCCTGAGAAAACTCGTGATTTATCCAGACGAGATCGACAGGCTCACTTCGATGCAAATAGCCGGGCCACCTCAAATTTTGTGGACATCACGCGCGTGACGTTCCATTGAATCTCTGATTAATCTCCATGATATAACCAGTAGTATAACTTTCATTGACGACTCGGGGTTGGCCATGCTAGGAGCGCTTGGACTACTTGAGCGACTAGTCTTGTACGGATCCCACCGCCTGCGCCCGAGAGATGTTGAGCATTATGAAGTGCCCGAAGGCTCGTTCCCTGCTCTCGTAGATTTGAGTCTACTAGTAATGGACCTGACCACAACGCTCGCATTGATGTTGCTCAAACCGTTGGCCCGTCGCCTGACTTCGCTTTCCGTTCAACGGGCTTTCCCGTCAATAGGCGCCGACCAGGTGTTGCAAGAGCTCGAATGGCTCGCTCAAAGTATGCCACACGTGCTGCGACATACCCCATCCCTCAGGAGGTTTACATATAACATGCGGTCGCCTCAATATGGCGATTCCGTGTGTCGAATCGACCAAACCTCCCTGTTGAAATTTATGGCGCCTCTGCCCCTCGAGTACGTTTTGCTCGATGGTGAGTACTTTTTGGACTTGGACGATCCATTTCTACGATCCATGTCCTCCGCTTGGCCCAAGCTCAGGGAGTTGAGGATCCCCGATCAGATCACGTCTTGGGATACCATTCATTGGTGCACAGCAATCCCACAACTAGAGCGTTTGGCTCTCATACTCCGGTTTGACGCACTACCACCAAGCCGGATCTCATCGAATTCACGATTAAAAGTACTTGATAATACAACTGGCACATGGGGCATTTTTGGGGAGGTTATGGACGTAGAGGTTGCTAGGTGAGGAACATCATGCCCGTAACATTGCATATATTGACACCTTATAACAGTTTTTTAACGGTCCTGTGGCCGAGCTTGAAGGAGGTCACTTGGTTACCATCTGGCGAAATACCCTCCAGGATTACGAATAAAACGGTAATCGAACGTACAGAACAGTTTCGACAGTTGGTTGCTCGTATTAGTCAATTGGTTGGGGCCGCCCATATATCTAGGCAGTAACCCTACCGGCAATAATGCGGCACTCGAGCACCTTGGGATGAACGACCGTGGCTTCAAGTTGAAAGTATCTCATAACCGAGGCCACTTCGATTTCAACCGTCCATGGATGGAAGCGGGATACCAGGAACTCGTCGGGCGTTACGAACAATGAACTATCGTGCGGTATTGCAGCTATATTTCGCCCTTGCTTGTTTCTTGCGGGTACTGGATATGCAGGGATGTTCATGTAATCGTAAGGGGTATAATGGCGAAATACTCGCTCAGTTGGAGATAATAGAACTATTGTTTATATCACTATGATGTGAAAAGGCTAGCTTTACAGGATACCTTGTGCTGGTCGTCGTGTAGGATCACTATATGCTCCACCAAGCATAGGCGAGCATAGCAGCATGATAGTTTGATAGGATGGACCGAATTGACACGCGATGATGCCTATCCTATCCGGCTCGGGCAAGTTCCAATCCATAGACTCACCCGCCCGCGAAAGTACTGATGAATTTATCGATCCCGCATAAAACTGATCGGACGACCGGAGTGAGCTAGCTAAAGTGCGCCAACACAGACCGATAAACATCTTGCGTGACATTCTGTATCTGGCCTCCAAGGCCTCTTTCTGGCCCGTTTCGGATCTGATAAGGGGACCGGCGTAGATACAATTTCCTACTTCTTATTGGTGACCCGATTGCGTCGCACGTCTCTATTCCCGCACCACAACAGAGCTCCCGCATATCGAGAGATTTGACATTGCTACCCTCATGCGTGCTTGACTGAGGACTATGGCATCGTTTTGATCCAATATATGTTCAGTTACGGATTAAATTGTGTACATTATGGTTAATCGCTAGTGACGCCACCCGCGTGTGTGATCAAAGCCTATAAATTAAATGGTTTAGCAACAGTAAAAACGAGAGCTGTAAAGCTGACCTGAATCTCTGGTAGCTTGGCCCCAAGAACCGTTTGCGACCCCTTTGCCTGGACTTCGTTTGGCTCGTCGGGCTTGTAGAGGACAAAGGTCGGCATCTGTAACGGAATGAGCATTCGTCGAACGATAATACCATAGAAGTGAGACGTACCGCCCTGATGCCAACTTCCTGCGCGATTTCCTGTATAGAACGATGGCGGTTAGGCTATAGTGACAGCGAAAGGAGACAAGCATTACGAACCGTTTGTGCGTCAACATCAACCTTGTAGAAGCCTATACCTTGGTTTCCTTTCAACGCGGCAAGTTCGGCGAACTTGGGGGAAATGAATTTGCAGGGGCCACACCAATCGGCATAGAAGTCAATCACGGCGGGCTTCACGCCGTTGATCTATTGGGATGGTTTAGCGTCTGGCGAAGATCGAGCTGCTGACTAGGACGCACGATCTCCTTAAACTCATCGTGGCTTTTGATCTCGCTGACGGAGGTTTCGGCCATGGTAATAGTAGTGGTAGTAGTCAAGGGAGGTGTATGGATGTTCCGAGGTGGCGCAATCAGATTTATACCCGGGGCACAATGATCACATCAGCTTGAATCTCGGTTGCTGATTCATGCTTCGCTTCGCCTCGTCCTCCGCGGCTTCAAAGAACTGGTTATCCCCACATTTCAGGCATCGGTTGACCTCGGTCTGGGCAAATATAGCCCGACTCGTTCATATTCATAATCTAATCGTGAGGCTAACAAATGACGCGACGAATGCGCAATTCTCTCGTGCTGATAAACAACCTCGCGCGTGTTTGTCACGCCGGTGATCGTCGAAGCGCCTGGCTGATGTCACAAATGAAAGAAATACGCGTTTCGTAATTGATTGCCTTTGCTTGCACCCTTCCCCTGACCTCAACCGCATTTCTCTCTCCGCCGGACCACAACTGCATTCACACAAGTCGACCGACGAACACCCGGCTAGTGCTAATACTAGAATGTATTGTATGAACCGAGGAAAATAACTTCTCGAAGATGCCGCTTCGGGACGTTCACCTTTTGGAGAAACCAATCCTCGTTCTATTCCGCCTTGAGGTCATGAGGTCTCTACAACCCGGCGGGTCGAAGGGAAGGCGGCTCCATATAGATAACGCGGACCGATGGTCGGCGCGCTGGCGGCTATAAAAAGCTGGCATGTGTGAATTGCATTCCTTATCTGCACGCCCAAGATGCTGTCCTCAAGACTTGGCGTCTACGCCTGGCTGGCTTTGGTGCTATCTTTTCTCGTGACCGCTGCTCCGACCGTAACGCGGCAATCCTCCACCCAACTCGATCCACAGGGAATCTATTTCGTCTCGTACGATGGCCTGGTGAACGTGCAGTCATTCCAACAATCCGGAGTCGTCACCTATAATGGATACCAATATGCTGGTTGGTACACCTCGACCCGCTATGCGACCCTGGCCCGACGCCAGCTCCCGTCCGGTTCATGGTCTACTCTCCAGCTACCTCACCAGCTCTCGGTAAACGATTCGCATAACGTGGTCTCAATCGGAATTTCGCCTAGTGATGGAAGGATCCATATTGCGATGGATGTGCGTACCGACCTCGGTTTCAAATTCTCTCGTCACTGACACTTTGATTCATAGACCCATTCGACCAAGATTTTCTACGTCAAATCGGTCGCGAACCTTGCTGCATTGCCTGCTAGCTTTTCGTGGACTGTTTCCCAATTCGGGTCGGTCCAGAATACGTTGGACGGGCTTAGCGTCACTAGCCAGTTTACGTATCCTCAATTTTTGGTTACGCCCGACAACAAGTTGCAACTCTTCTACCGATCGGCAGTATCTGGGAATGGTGTCGTTCAGGTTGCGGAGTATAGCGGAACAGCGTGGAGTAACTTGGGAGGATTTACATCGGCCACCGGGACATACACCGGCCCTAATGGCGCAAGTGAGTTCATATGTGCTCTTAGGTGAACATGCATTGATAGACTCGTGCAATAGCCTCTACAGCACGCAATTTGTACATCAATGGTGTTACATATTCTTCAACTGGTCGTCTTCATACTTCGTAAGCCGATTCATCCGACTTTGATCAGATTGACTGACGCGTTGACAGGGGTACGTGGCGTGAGAACAATGGCGGTGTTTTGTGCGCTAGTGGCGGTCTGGCGAACCACGACACAATTTGGCTGTATAGGTGTGCAAATTGTCTTGTTTAGGAAAGCATTAGTAATAATCACCAATAAAGCGACGATCGAGGCCGTACATGGTACAACAATGGCGGGACAAAAGTCGCGACGACCGGTTCCAGCACCGTATCGGTCTCTACGACTGGGATTATAGTTGACTCCCTGGACGTGAACCATGGGTTGATAAACGTGAGTTAACTGGTACTAATTTGAACGTTGGCACTGATTGCCTTGACATCAATAGCAAGAGTCTCAGACAGTGGACTCTGCTAACCAGCCACACGTGGTCATCTCTTATGTTCCCGGTCGATTCACGCAATGTGTCTCATCCTATGCGGCGAATCGCGCCTCTTATGGTCGGGCGTTCCATTTGTACCGCTCCTCGAATGGGACGTGGACCAAAGTCGAGATTCCGTTTGCACTTGGCTCGACAGGACGTTCCCAGATTGTGATGGACTCGGCTGATAACGTATGTATCTCACTCTCTAGTATCGGATTGGCATTGATCTTCAATGATCCAGGTATACGTTGTCCTTCCATTCCTTAAAATCGCTACTGCAAGCAAATCGTCCGGATGGACCGACTGGACTCTTGCCTATGACGGAGTCGCAGCAGGTCTCAACGCATTTGGTGAAGTCACCGTGGACAGGCCGAGGGTCAAGTCCGAGGGCGTGCTGTCGGTTTTGTACCAGGTCGCGTCGAGTGGGACTACACCTAGTGCTGTTGTTGTTGCGGATTTCAAGCTCAACGGCTGAGTCAATGTAGATTTTCTACTGAATACTCTCAATTCAATGATAAGCCTTTTTCATCTAGTTTGTGGAGCCCCTAAAATTGTGCTCGGTGAGATTCCGCTTGCCAGTTCAGTCACGAACGGGGCGAGAACAAATTGCAAGTCCCAGCACTCGTCAAATCCACTAGATTAGGCTGTGAATCATGGAACTCGAGCTGATAGACCAAGCCGGCTGTGTTGTATCTGTCGAATGGGATGTGGTTGGTCTCGAGAGCCACAGCCGATCGTTGGGCCACGTTGCACCCAGTAAACCAAACGAGGTTTCTAAGGACACTGTTTTGGAAGCTGACTCGCCCTGTATAATCTAGTTAATGTGTATGCTACTTCCGTTAGTTGTGGAATTGCCAATGACGCACTATCCACTGTATTCCACCGTGGACCCCAAATCTCCGTAAAATACGGAGGTTTATGCGGAGGTTTCCTCCGTGTCGTTGGCAAAACACGGCGGTAAACCTCGTATCTTGGTCAGCGGTCGTTGGAGTGCCTTGATCTCGACGCTGGATACGGTGATTACCTCCGTGTTTTGCAAGGACTTGGATCAAACTCCATAAAATACGGAGTTTTAGGGCCCATAGTGTTCAGCAACGCCAGACTGAGTATATGCGTGGGTTTGCTCACGCAAAACCCGCTTCTAGACGAGGTGATCATGTATGAGGGAAAGCGGCCTTTAATAAATGCATATGAAAGGGCCTCGTTTAATGCATCATGCCGCCAACAGTGGATCAGAAATTCCGGTCATAACAGTTAACAGGCTCACCCAATCTGCTAAACAACCTCCCATATAATGCATTGGTAATTAAGTAGGACTGGGAATTGGCGTCGCTCGCTGAGAGGCATGTCCTTCAAGTACCCCTACATGCACGGTCGCAGTGACCTCAATGGTTGAGGTTACTCCCATTCTCTACCCTACCTAGTTTATTCGTTCCATGCTTTTTTACACTATGACCACAAATCATATTCTTTCTACTCATATACGCATCCCACGGACGTACGCCAATCTCATGTCTCACGTCCGAGGTATCCGACTGGTCATCTCACTGGTTCTCCCCCAGACCTGTAATCTTGGATACCACTTTCCCTCCAACGCGAGTGTCTTTTTGAGCTTGCACCCATCAATAATAAGTGGTACAGTAATTTGTATTTCAGCTCAGGCTTGCTTGATTTTGGCGGCGCAGCTATGTTTGTTCTTTGACACATCTTATCCGGAGAGATAACATTGACCCCAGTCATCTCCGAGTAGAAGATTGTTATAATCAACATAGATAGGCCCGTTCGGTCCAGTTGACCACGCATTTGATGGGGATGGGAGGCAACGCAACAAATCAGGCGGAAGCCAGAAAAGGAGTTGAGAATTGGGGCCTGTAACCCATCCGTTATCGGCAATTGCCTCAACATCTACGCAGGATGCAATGTTAGGCTTCCTTCCAAGAATGGTACAAGCGGTTCAAAAACATACTGATAGGGGGCTCAAGACCAGATAAGCTCCAGATACGAATACTACAGTCACGGGAGCCAGAGACTACGTGCCGACCGTCGGGTGAGAATGCGACTGCTTGAATACTACCGATATGGCCCAGGAGGGGGATTCCAACGGGAGTCCCGTCCTGTATGCTCCAGAATCGAATGGTGCGGTCATCTGAGCTGGAAACAACCCGAGTGCTGTCGGGTGAGATAGCTACGGATGTGATCCATGCATCGTGGCCTTTAGAAGGGGAACTAATTATGCTGCCATCATGCGCATTCCAGACACAGACGGTAGAGTCAACAGAGCCAGAAGCGATGTGCGTGCCGTCATCCGAAAACGCTACCGAGAGGACGGTATCCTCGTGTCCCTTAATTGAGGTGCCAGCGTGTGCATCGTCGTGCATATTTCGCACCTGGATGGTACCATCGCCACAACCAAAGGCGATATGTGTTCCATTGGGAGATAACGCTACCGACCAAACTCCACTGGTATGACTGTATAGGAGCGCGTTGATGGGTGTGCCGTTGTACATGTCCCAGACGCGAATAGTGTTGTCCCAAGAGCCAGAAACGATGCGGGTGCCATCGGGAGAGACCGCTATAGTGGAAACCCGGGCACTGTGACCTTCGAGCGGAGGATAAAAGAGGGAGCCATTATGAAGACTCCAAACTCGGATGGTGAAGTCAGCAGAGCCAGAAACGATAAGGTTGCCGTCGAGAGAAAATGCCAAAGCGTCGACGCCACTTGTGTGCCCTTCGAGCGGAGCCCCGACAAGAGATCCATCTCGCGCGTCCCAAACGCGGATGGTACCATCAGTCGAACCAGAGGCGATGCGTGAGCCATCCGGCGAGAATACCACCGACAAAATCTGCCCACTATGCCCCTTTGAACTGCTCTCGGCAAGCGTTATTTCTGGGGCCTTCCAGACACGAACCGTGTAATCAAAGGAGCCAGATACGATGCGTGTGCCGTCTGGAGAGTATGTTAGCGATGTAATTCGGTTGGTGTGTCCATCAAATGGCGTGCCAATGGGCCTGCCATCTTGTGCGTTCCAGACTCGGATAGTGCGATCGTGGGAACCAGATGCAATAGCTGCGCCATCAGGAGAGAATGCTACCGAGGTGACCCAACCAGTATGCCCTCGGAAAGGGGCGCCGACCTGGCTGCTGCTCTGCACGTCCCAGACGCGGAGGGTACGGTCATCGGAACCGGACACGATACGTAACCC
This sequence comes from Ceratobasidium sp. AG-K, assembly GCA_037039685.1. Classification (NCBI taxonomy): domain Eukaryota; kingdom Fungi; phylum Basidiomycota; class Agaricomycetes; order Cantharellales; family Ceratobasidiaceae; genus Ceratobasidium; species Ceratobasidium sp. AG-K. Next base: position 1,615,735 of record JAWNGF010000007.1, on the reverse strand, counting down.
GTCAGGAGAGAATGCGACAGATAATACAGGTTTGGAATGTCCCCTGAGAACGCCGCCGACGGAAGTGCCATCCTGCAAGCGCCAAACGCGAACGGTACAATCGTTGGAGCCAGAGGCAATGTATGCACCATTCGATGAGATTGAAAGAGAGAATATAGTGCTGCTGTGACCCCGAAGGGGAGTGCCGACGAGCGCCCCGTTCTGCAGATCCCAGATCCGAGCGGTGCCATCTCTTGACCCAGAGATAACACGTGCCCCGTCAGGCGAGAATACGACAGACGTAACGCCTTTTGAGTGTCCTTCGAGTGGTGAACCGACAAGTGTGCCATCCTGTACGTTCCAAATGCTGATAGTACCGTCCTCCGAGCCGGAGACCAGACGTGTTCCATCAGATGAGAACGAGATAGAGTTAACGTGATGAGTATGACCCTCAAAAGTGCCCCCAGCGGCTGTGCCGTCGTATGCGTCTTTCACGGTAATGATTCCTTTTTTCGATCCAATGGCAATAAGTGCACCATCACGGGAGTATGCAATCGAGTTGACAGGCGAAGCAACTTTCCAGCTTGCTATAACTGTTTCATGTCTATGCTCTATACCGGTGCCCCATGGGTCAATCAGTCCGCGCGTTCTTTTCCAGTAGTGGTTATACACGCTGCTGGATCGATGACACAGAGGGAGAGCTGATATGTAGATGTGTGGAGTGCTTTGGCAAATGGCATTCGCCGCAAATAAGTTAAGAAAGCTCCGTGCATCTTCGGCAAACCCTAGGGGCTCCGACGAAGGACAGTTGAACTATATGTGCATGTAATTACTGAGCATCCCGAAATTCGAGCTCAACGCAGTCGCTCACCGTCAACCAAAGTTTTGTTGCCAACAAAACCTGCATGCCTTCTCCCATCCACTGCTTCAGGTTCATTACTTCCATCCAAAAAAGGAGGTGCTCTGACAAAAAATCTCGCAGAAGTTGCAACAGATCATCCAGCTTGCCAGTGTCACATGACTGGCCAAGGTGGTCTCCCCAGTACCGGCATGTGTAACCCAGCGTGGGTGAAATTGCTTTGTCTATACGTTCCTTCAGCCGAGGCACTTGTACGTCAGTCAGATGGGAAGACTCTAGTCCGCATATGTTGAAATGTAGCTGCGTCCGCATCAATATGAAACACTGTCGCGCGATGAGCCAGCTGTGCTGGCTGGCATCACAAAAGAAAGCCGTAGACCGGGATACATCAAGCATAAAATCCGCGAACGACGCGTGAAGAGTGGATATAACATAGCCTAGTTTAGGCTGGTAGAGGACCGAGTGGAGGTATCGTAGCATAGCCTTTGCTTTGTTCAGCTCAACATCTGCCAGCAGCGCCAAGGTCTCGATAGTGATTGGTTCGCGAGCGCATACAACCGTCCAAAGCAAACGCCTCATTCGCTCCTTCGTCCCCCTTTCCGTCATCTTATCTTCGGCCGCGAGTAACACGGTCATGTACAACCTATCGATCTCGGTGTGTCTCTCACCCGTATCTGGCGTTGAGCTAACCGAAAACATAGCTCCCACATGCTCATCGAAGTCTCCGGTTGCTTCCCCAGCTTGGATGTACCGGACTACCGTCGCTGCATAGATAAACAAACCTCCAGACTGGTCCGCTAGTTGCTCGACTTTGGTCTTTCCAAGGGATGGCAATTCTTCTTCTAGATATACCACGATATCTGCTCGCACGAGCGATCGTTCAATGTCATGGAGAACCCCAATTGTGCGTGACCCGTCGGGCCGGGTTTCGATTCTGTCCCGTATGTTTGGCGCAGGCCGGCTTGTAACGAAGAATTTGAGTGGTAGATCTACAGCGCTTCGAAGCAAAATATCAAGCACCGTCTCTACTCCTCTGCTGGCTGAACACTCGTCCAACGCATCAATAATTACCACGAGTCCTTTTGGTATCGCAGCTTCGACTTGCTTGAACGGCTGCTTAAGTAGACTTTCAAATTGCAGCGTTATCATGCGGGTTCCAAGATCTGGATTATCCTCGAGTGCTTGACATAGAGCGGACTGGAACGGGGTGGAGTAGCGGGCAAGCTGGTATGCGATGGTGGGGATGATCCGGGTTACGTCCTGGCACTCTGCCGAGCTACGAGTGCAGAAGAAGCTCGCAGCTAGCTGATTTCGCTTCTTGAGCGTATCCGCGAACGTACACGCAATGGTGGTCTTGCCAGTACCGGCGAGACCGTTCATCCAGTAGACGTTTGGCGAGTCAGGGTCAGTGTACCAACTGTCGAGACCAGACAAGACATCGATGCGAGTGTTTTCGGTGCAATTCCGACGATTAATCTCCATGGACAAGCTGGAGTCATGTGTGGCAAGCATGACCGCTTTGAGACCTTCCAGCCGGGTGTTCTATACCAGAGAAGTGAGTGTCGGGTCAACATTACTGATGCATTTGACCTACCACCAGCTGCCTATTCACAATGCTCCACGCGCCGAGACTGGCGTCAAGCTACATACCTGTCAGCACGGAGCACACATAATCCGTTTATTGTCACGATTACCTTTAGCTGCCGGAAGAGTCCCTGGATTTCGCGATATAATTCCATTATTTCCACTCCGTCTTGTTCTGCGTCCAACATGCGCATCATCCTTCTACGACCCTGCTTACTTCTGATGAGATCCACCTGCTCTTGAACTAGTCTATATGCGACTCAGATACTTCCCACAGGCCAATGGCCCTGGCTCACCTGGAGATCCTTGTGATCGACTCGGACATCTGAATGGACTGAGATGTTTGTAGATGCTGATTTAGCGCTTCGCTGATCGCCTCTAGTTCCACCGCCAAAGCCATGTACTCGTTTCGGTGCTTGGACGACTCCTATTCAATGATCCATACTAAGTTCTTCCTAGAGCTCTGGATTCAAGCGCAAGCATACTCACCTCGATGGTTGCGAGTGCCGATATCACTCCGCCGATCGCTAACTGAAGAGGCGGAAATAGCACGGCACTTTCGTGTAACCCACGGAGCGTGGCATGCAGTCCATCCCAAACGGCTTCACTCTTGGAACCTGATCCCTGGCTATGTCGCGTTGCAGGAGTTGAAGTAGAGGCTACCGGCCCGGGAGGTGGGGCTTCAGGTGGCAGGGTTGGACTTGCTTTAACTGAGTCCTCAGGTAAAACGGATGACCCCACTAAAGGGGGGGTTGAAGATGAGGGCGTTGGGGTAGGTGGTTTGCGATAAGAAGACGCTGTTGGCTGGGACGTGCCCAGTGCCATGTCTAACACATGAGCAGCTTTGGCACGAAAACCCTTCCTGGGTTTAGGCTTGGACATCCCTTCAGAGTAGTAAATTGGTGACTGAGACTCCGATAGCCTATATCGCTGGAGTACACTCGACACTTGAACAAAGGGGATCTCTGGGCTTGCTGTGGCACGTGATGTTACCTACGGTAATGATCCCTGTCCTGCAGTTCTGTAATAAATTTAGTAATTAAGCTTGAAGTAGCAGACGATTCTGTGAGAAATCTTTTGATTCAACAATAGGGCCCTAGGAACATACATGCACACGGCTAATTTGCCGCATCTGCCCTCAAGCGCTAGTCGGTGTATTAACATACGTCATTCCGTGAGATTTGCTGCAGGAGCGCACTCAGCTGATCGTGATTTCTGGGTCCAATCGCAGTTTTGTGTTAGGCACCACAATGGTTTACTCGCCCACGTGTGACCATAAGGTGTTAAATCAATCGGACATTTTTCTGACCTGTTTCTGGTTTCCGTCTTGTCGATGCGTCTCAAAATCGTCTACTTGCCCACGCCTCGTTTCCTTTTGTTCGCAGTTCATGCAGTTGTTTGTATTATCTATTTGGACGAAGTTCTAGCGTACAGACTAAACCGTATATGTACATGAAAGAAGCGACTTACCAAAGTGGCATTAGATTGGTGACATTGAAATAAGTTGGCATTGTCTCGATGACCTACAGTCTACGGAGATTCACAAATATGACTTAACCGCCCCAGGAGCAGCAAGTGCCTCTCTCCTCGCCGAGTACATCTAGTCCCACCCACCACTTTGTTTGCTGGCGTGAATTACGATAATCACACGACCCGCAAAACTTCCTTGCGTCTCGGAGCTTTGGCCCCTTCTCCGCTCTGCAAATGTGTAAAATACCAATTTTCGGTATCAAAGTGTCCCGATTCAGTATCCTTGCCCGTTTTGGACAAGTTGTAGTATCATTTATACTATTTTGTGGGGTGATTCTTCCTACTGCTTGTAACGCTTACGAGATGGAGTGGAGGTGCCACGCGTGGCGTGGCGACTTGGTTCCTTGTATGCGCATGAATCGGACCGGTGTCCTTTAAAGGACCTAGGTTTCCGCCTATTCCCCTGTTCTCGTTTATACTACCAAATTGATTGTGTTAAGACTTGTCATTAACGGCGACTACGTCGCTTAGGCTAACTAAGATACATTGCTTACGAGAACCTTACACTGTTTTGAATTTCCAACTCGATATTTTGACTTTAGATTCCCAAAATTGAGATGATCCAACCTTAAAATCGGTCAGATACATACCAAATTTCCTCTAAATACCGAATCGGGATACTTTTATACCAATTCTTGGTATTTTTGTTCACAGTAATGTCCGCGGACACTATTTCATCTTGTCGACTTCTATCCCAGCGGATTCCTCGCTCATTGACAGCGGAGCATACATATATAGCCTGCATATACAATGATCTCTGCGCGGGATGCGCTTCCTTGGAAGGGTAAGTGCTCAGATTAGAGTTCTAATTTTGTTTTGTTGTGCAATACAGGGTTCATTCCGAGAGATAGCATTGATGCCACACACTACCAATCAGACAGCTCTCATAGTCAACGTAGATTGGGCCTTGGGGCCCAATAGACCACTCGTTATATGGTGTTGGAAGACACCGCGAAAGATCGGATGGAAGCCAAAAAAGAAGCTCTGAGTTGTGGCCTACCACCCATCCATCACCTCTTGTCGTCCAGGTACCTACGAGAAGGTAATAAGAAAGTCAGATTTATCGGCTCAACAAGCTACGAAAGTAAAGTACCAATTGCGGGGGTACTACCACCCACATCCCAAACCCGAATGCTGGAGTCTCGAGAGCCGGAAACCAGGTACATGCCATTGGGCGAGAACGCTATCGATTCGATTGAATCGGTATGTCCATGGAGTGTGCTACTAAATTTTCCATCTTGCATGTTCCACAAGCGTATAGTGCGATCCCAGGAGCTGGAGGCGACGCGCGTACCATCGGGTGATGCTGCTACAGCTGACACCCAGTCAGTGTGTCCTTCAAGTGGAGCACCGACCAGAGAGCCGTCCTTCACATCCCAGACGCAGAGTGTAAAGTCGACAGAACCTGACACAATACGAGTGCCATCGGGTGAGAATGTCACCGATCTAACGCCGCCAGTATGTCCGGTAAACGGATCACCGACTAAAGAGCCATCCTGCACGCTCCAGATACGGATACTCCTGTCACTCGAACCCGAGACGAGAAGCCGACCATCTGGCGAGAATGCGACCGAGTTGACCGCTCCAGTATGACCACTGAGGACAGTACTGACAGGTGTGCTGCTGTGTACGTCCCAGAGGCGTATTGTACAATCGGCGGGCCCGGAGCCAGAGGCGATGCATCTACCATCGGACGAGACTGCTACCGCTGAGACAACATCGCTGTGACCTTCAAGCGGAGGGAAAACGAGAGACCCGTCCGCTATGTTCCATACCCGGATGGTGCGATCGGAGGAACCCGATATGATGCGAGCGCTATCAGGCGAGAACGTCACTGAGACGATAAGGTGGGAATGACCTATGAAAGGAGGATTGACGAGGGAGCCGTCGAGAGCACTCCACACGCGAAGAATCCCGTCAGAGGAGCCGGAGGCAACAAGCTTACCATCAGGCGAAAACGCTACTGATAAGACAATATGCCTATGGCCCTGAGAAGCGCCGTCGACAAGCTGGATACCTTGCACTCTCCAGATGCGGACGGTACGGTCAAAAGATCCAGATACAATGCGCGTGCCATCAGGTGAATAGGATATGGACGTAATTCTCTGGGTGTGTCCGTCAAACGGTGCACCGACGGGCTCGCAGTTCTGCACCCTCCAGACCCTCACAGTTCGATCTTGAGAGGCAGAGGCAATAGTGCTGCCGTCCGGAGAGAACGCCACCGAGGTTATCCAGCCAGTATGGCCTCGAAAAGGAGTGCCAACCTGGCTGCTGCTCTGTACGTCCCATAGGCGGACGGTGTGATCGTCGGAGCCAGAGACAATACGCGAACCGTCAGGAGAGAATGCGACAGACGAGACAAGCTGGGTATGGCCTTCGAGAGTATTGCTAGCAAGAGTACCGTCGCTTGCATGCCAGACTCGAATGGTACGGTCACCACTACCGGAGGCAATAAGCTTGCCGTCAGGCGAGATTGCTAACGAAGTGATAGGACCAGTATGATGCTGAAACGGAGTGCCGATAAGACCGCCACCCCGGACGTTCCAAACTCGGGCTGTCCCATCTCTTGAACCGGAGGCGATGTATGTGCCATCAGGTGAGAAGGCGACTGATGTGACAGGTTTGAGATGTCCCTGGAATGGTGCACCAGCAGGAGTGCCATCTTGCACGTCCCAGACACGAACGGTACAGTCCTCGGAGCCGGAGACAATGCGGGTGCCGTCAAATGAGAATGCGACCGAGTATACGGTGCCTGTATGACCATCGAATGTGCCACCCACGGTCGTGCCATCATAGGCGTCTCTAACGGTGAGAGTGCCATTTTTGCCTCCAAAGACAATGTAGGCTCCGTCGCGGGAGTATGCAACCGAGAGTACAGACACAGCCGCCTTCCAGCTTGCAATAGTAGTCTCGTATCTCCCATCGATGCCTGCGCCTTTCGGTTCTATCAGTCCGCGTGTTCGATTCCAGTAGCGCTGGTAAACCCCATTCGAATGATGCGCTAACGAGAGAGCTGATACGTAAATGTGGGGTGTACTTTGGCAGATGGCATTTGCTGCAAAGGAAGTGACAAAGTTGCGAGCATCTTCAGCCAGGGCCAGGAGCTCGGATGAAGGATGATTGATCTGTACATGGGTTCACAAAGTGTCTACTAGCATGAGCTAAATCCTCTTACTCACCGCAAGCCACAGCTTTGCTCCCAGCACCGCCCGGACACCTTCTCCAATCCGCCGCTTCAGGTTCATTACTTCCATCCAGAACAGCAGTTGCTCCGACAAAAACGCATCCAGAAGCTCATAGAGCCCGTTCGAGTCGCATGATTGGTTCAGATGATCTCCCCAGTACTGGCACACGTAACCGAGTGTTGGCGAGATCGCTTTCTCTACACGCTCCTTCAGCTGAGGCACTTGCTGATCGGTTTGATGCGATGAATCTAGCCTGCATATGTTAAAACGCAGCTGCTTCTGCATCGATCTGAAGCACTGTCGGGTAAGCAGCCAGCTGTACTGCCTCGAGTCGCAGAAGAAAACGCCTGAGCGGGTCAGGTCGAGCATAAAGTCCGTAAACGATGCATGTATGGTCGATATAACATCACCTCCTTCGGGCTTGTACAGCACCGAATGCAGGTGTCGTAGCATGGCCTTTGCTTTGTTCGGCTCGACATTCGCCAGTAGCGCCAAGGTCTCGATGGTGATTGGCTCCCGAGCGCATACAACCGTCCAGAGCACGTGCCTCATTCGTTCCTTTCTGTCTCCCTCTCTGTCTCCCTCTCTCATTTTCTCATCCGCTGCCCGCAAAATGGTCAGGTATAGCTCGTCGATCTCGGTGTGCTTCTCGTTTGGGTTCGATACTGGGACGCCCGACAACATTGCTGCTACATGCTCGTCTAAGTCTCCAGTTTCCTCTCCGGCTTGGATATATCGGACGGCCATCGCTGCATAGATGAAGAGGCTTCCAGATCGCTCGGCCAGCTTCTCAACCTCAGGCATTGGTAGTGACGGCAGCCCTTCTTGTATATATAGCCTAATGTCTCCTTGCACCAGCGATCGCTCGATGTCGTGTAGCACCCCGATACGCGATCCGTCAGGCCGGGTTTCGATTCTGTCTCGGATGTTTGGCGCCGGTCGGCTCGCTACAAAGAACTTAAGCGGCAGATCTACAGCGCTTCGAAGCAGCGTGTCAAGCACGGTCTCTACTCCACTACTCGCCGTGCACTCGTCCAGAGCATCGATCACCACCACCAGCCCCTCCGGCATTGCAGCCTTGACTTCCATCAGTGGGTTCTTCAGCAGGCTCTCGAACTGAGTGGATATCATGCGTGTACCGAGGTCTGGATTGTCCTCCAGCATCCGACAGAGGGCTGACTGAAACGGGGTGGAGTAGCGGGCAAGCTGGTATGCGATGGTGGGGATGATCCGGGTTACGTCCTGGCACTCTGCCGAGCTACGAGTGCAGAAGAAGCTCGCAGCTAGCTGATTTCGCTTCTTGAGCGTATCCGCGAACGTACACGCAATGGTGGTCTTGCCAGTACCGGCGAGACCGTTCATCCAGTAGACGTTTGGCGAGTCAGGGTCAGTGTACCAACTGTCGAGACCAGACAAGACATCGATGCGAGTGTTTTCGGTGCAATTCCGACGATTAATCTCCATGGACAAGCTGGAGTCATGTGTGGCAAGCATGACCGCTTTGAGACCTTCCAGCCGGGTGTTCTATACCAGAGAAGTGAGTGTCGGGTCAACATTACTGATGCATTTGACCTACCACCAGCTGCCTATTCACAATGCTCCACGCGCCGAGACTGGCGTCAAGCTACATCCCTGTCAGCACCGGGTATGTGATATCTTTATCTAGTGGTGCTTACTTGCAGCTGTTGAAACAGCGCTTGGATCTGGCGATAGCTGTCAATTATCGTTGCTTCGTCATTTTCTGCTTCGAACAAGCGCATAGACCTGCTGCGGTCCCGTTTGCCGTAGATGAGCTCGACTTGCTCCTGAACCATGCTGTATCTATTTCGAATCAGTCTCATTAATATATATACCCAACTTACCGCGCAGTTCTCGAGATGGACTCTGACATTCGTGCGGATCCCGATGTTTGTAGATGTTGGTTTATAATAGAACCATATCGATATCTGGTTGAGTTGACTGCAAGTGGTTTGCCAAGGGAATATGCTACGATAACTTCAGCAATAGGAACCCTCATGACGTCTGAATAATGTTGGTGTAACGGACAGGTATGTTGAGATCTAGCCTAGCTAAGGATGCGGGTTGATTGGAATATCCGAGATATCAGGAGTGGAAAGGAGGGTCCAGAACCCTTCTTCGAGACGCGGAGCTGAATTCCTTCCTCCGTTTGCGATGAGACCGCCCGCATCGATCGAGTGGGCATCAGTTGTAACTTTCTGTCCCTTACGTTATGGGGTTTCTCTCCATCCAGAAGCTTTTTAATATGAGTAAGGGCTAATGCTAGTCAGCGGATGAAGAGGAGGGTATCCATGAGCTGGTTGCATGCTGAGCGTGGTTTCGTTTTCATTGAGGTGGGAAGCATGCCCCAAGCTAAACTGTTACAAGTCAGGGATTATCATTCGGCACACATGTGCATGTGTTTGTTCCGAGCTATCAATCCTCTTGCTTGAAACCGCTATTCGTGAATAGCAATCTATCAGATTAAGACCGTGTGGGTAAGAGCGGATGAGTCGGCGTAGGTGAAGGATCTGTAGAAACTAGTCGCACAGGAACAAACCACTTTGGGTTGTACTCACAGGGCTCGATGGAACAAGGGATTATTGGGCATGAGAAGATCTATTAGGACGTTGCGGAGAGCGGGGTAAGTTTCGGGGCAAGGGTCGCCGTGTGTGATAAACGAATACTGGCCAAACCGATGGTTCAATTGTCACACGTTTAAGCAGTCAGACAATGGATAATAGTCGCACTAAAAGAGTAATAGCTACTTCCGAGTCAAAAGAAACTCTGGAAGTTAGATTGCACATGTCCAATGTCCACATGTACAATTCCGGCAGTGTTCCGGTGGGTGACAAGTGGCGTTTTAGTCACGTGTAATCATAACGTTAAATTAGGACCTGGTGGCAAGCAGGCCGACATTAGAATGGTAACGAGATTGGCAAAGTCCGCATACACTCGAACATTTCCGCTTGCTAACCATGATTACAAGGCTCGCTCCCGAGCCTGAACAGATGTGGGGTTACCAGCGCTTGTCAGTATTTCACGTGTTACAATCTTAGGAAGTCTTAACCTTATTCGTGATAATGTAGAGACAGGTGCCTTGCAACGCAACCACAGCGTCGTTGAAAAATTGGTTGAATCCCATATACAAACTTGGGCTTGCAATTCGTTGCGGGATAGCCAATGAATTTTCTGTTTTGCTAGGGATTGGAGATCCAACAAAATCAATGTGCTCCTGGCTTGTTTCGTTGCAAGCTCTCAATTTTATTTAAGTGTACCTCAGATGCTTGTTAAACTCACTGAAACTATCAACGAAATATCTTGAGGATCGATGTGTGGATATGAGATCGGCATGGAAGGAAAGCTGGGTTGTCAGACAAAAACAATGCTGGTGGTCATGTGGTCGGTCAAAGCCTTGTACTAGTACATGGAACGTTAATTAACCGAGGAGGCCAATGGAATCAGATGCATTCTGGTCACGATAACACTATTGGCGACCCAGAATGGCCAAAATGCCGCATATATCCCAATCCAAAGAGTCTGGTCGAATTCCAAGACCTGTACCACACGTGCACATGTAGTTTGCTAATGGTTGTCGGCATTGGACACTTTTCACGCGGAGGTTTTATTAATTTATTTAAAATACGTATTTAACGAACTGCATGCACGCATAGGTAAGCCGCCCAGTCACAGGGGCAAAGAACTGTAGGTCTGGTGAGAGGAGAGGAGACCACCCGGAGGTTTTTACAGAGGAGGGAGAGACGAAAAGGTACCCGGGGGCAAGACAGAGGCAAGACAGAGGCAAGACGGAGACCAGAAAACAAAGTGAGGGCTCGAGTGGGTTACGTTAGGCTAACTAATGAAATCAGTAGATTTGGAAATAATGGAGAGGATGGCACGAAGGCGAGTGTCTGAACCGAGCAGGTCGGTGCGGTGAAAAGGTGAAAAGGTGAAAAGGTGTCGTGCAAGCGCCATCTAGCTCCGTTATGAAGTCGACATTCCCGGAGGACATGCCGTATGGTTTGAATTTCTGCGTTGCCGCAGGGACAGGCTGGGTCTTTCAACGGTACGAATCGTTTGTAGTATTCTCTAACGTGGCATTGACCAAGAATGACTTGGATCATGCGCGAATGGGGTGCTCGAGGGGCCTCGGGTTTGATATGCCATGCTCGGCTATTGAGCAACGGGTCGTTGTGTAGTGTAAGCTGGACATGTGGGGACTGGGGGATGGAGTTGCGGTGGTCTTTCCACAGTCGCGTCGCTCATCGTGCAGCTTTGGCTCGAGACCATAATATTGTATGGCTGAAAACAGAGGGAGTTTTGAGGTTGCCTGCCTAGTTGGCTAGCTTGTTCACGCGTTTGTTGCCTGGAACACCTACAGGAGCTTTAATCCATCGAACGGTATCAGTATTCCCTGGATGTGCAGCGAAGTGTCAATTGATGGCCTTGCGGGATATGAAGAAGCAGTATAGAGAAGGATGGGGTGTGAGGAGTGGGATTTGGGTCACCACTGACTGGTTGTCTGCAAATATGAGGGTATGGCGAAAGTTGGAGGTGTTAGCCAGGGGAACGGCTTTGTGGGCAGCCATGGCGAGCGCATACATCTCGGCATCATACACCTCCGCCCTTGGTCCGATACCAAAGCGTCCGGATGCGACTGCCTGGCCCACGTGCTGTTATTTACATCGGCGGCTCGTTGCCTGGTTCAGTACAGCCTTTGATGTCCAAACGAGCGCTGGCTCAGGTACTGATCGGTTGAAGGACGAATGGCCGAATAATTGGGCGCTTGTGTCAACATATGGCTGTGCAGACGGGTGGGGCAGAGATTGAGAATAAGAGACATTGTTCAAACACAGGCAGCCCCCAAATTACAGATAAATGTCACAAAACAAAGAGAAAAAACCAAGCAAGAGTAGTTGGAGATTAGCCTAGAAGATCTCCAACCACACCAGTAGGGCCAGCCGGAATGCCACCAAGGTTAGTAGTGCCGCTTTGGGGCACGGGCTCTTCTCCCAAATTTGTGGTTGCTGTGGCAGTCGCAAGGGGGGAAGAAACAACGGTGCTGGTGCGAGGGTTGGCAACAGTCTCACCGCCACCGCCACCACCATTGGAAGTGGTAGTAGCGGCTGGCACTGGAAGTTCACCTGAACCGGTCGTAGGCTGGACAGCGGATTGCGAAAGGGTGTTGGTTTGTTGGTCGCTACTTGGGGAGCCGTTCTTGTTCGAAAGCGACCCTCCAACACCGCCGCCTGGAGAATGCCGAGAATTGAATCAGCCCCGGGATCGCGAAACAAAGTTAGCCCTACGTACCAACCGCGGCCGCGATGACGACAACAGCGAGCACGGCCAGGATAATGAGACCCTTTGGTGTCTTCCACCATGGTTTCTTGGTAGCTTGTCCAACCGAGTCGTACCCGCCCGCGGCTAGATGTTTATCGTTCGCCGAAGCGCCCGACTCAAGGTCTTCCCGCTCGTTGTACGCCTGATGGGGAGCAGGTGAGCGAACTTGCGGAGGTGGTGTGGGATTCAAGATGTCTGCGTCGTATCCTTCCTAAATTTGGGGTCGACACAGTGAGAATCATTCAATGAGATGAGAGAAACGTTTCAACCTGACGCTGGCCCTGAGTAACTTGAGGCGCGACGTCTAAGAGAGTCTCGTCGTATACAAGGTCTTTACCGCCTGGCTTGGGGGACATCGCAGCCGATGGTAACGATTAGAAAGAAAGTAGTGGTGGTCAAGAACCAAGGGGACGTAATGATTAAACTCGAAGTGATGGGCAGTGCAGGTGTGCGGTGGCACGTGACATTCTTTCATTGAACCTAACACACCACCTTGTTTTCTTCTGAACATCTCCACTTCCCCAAACTCACTTCTCTCTTCCTGCGTGGTTGCGCGCGAGCACCCCATGAATACAAGGTTGCTTGATCTCACAGTTGGAACTCCTTGATACGCTGGGAAAAGAGCCAGGAGCGTTCGGATTGTCGGGCAGATCGCTGAAACCGTAAGTCTCATTTGAGAGTCATGATGCATGCTTATCCAACATGGACTCAGCATTTGTGTTGGATTCTAGATAATATATAATGGGGCGCGATCGAAAGTCCTCCCTGTCGCTTGTCTCGTCCTTTTCGCTTCCGTCGTTGTCGTTGTCGCGCCCGAAAGCCACCCCATCCCTGGCACCGCTGGACACAAGCAGGGCAAACCCACTGGACACCGACAGCTCCACCTCGTCGTTCATTCAACCCATCTCATCCGTTTCGAGCTCGTCGGTCTCGCCACTCAAACCACCAAACTCACCTGGCAACTCGGTTCCATTGCCGTCCATTCGTTCTCTTCGCAATCGTTTCTCGTTCTCCGCCCAAGAGTCCCCCAACCTGCCCAGTACTCTACAAACACCAACCAACAAGCGGGTTAGCTCCCGCCGATTTCTTCCGTTTGGCAACTCTACCCCAACTAATCCACCTCCTGACAACACTCCTATACCTCGGAAGTCTCTGGGCGATGTATTTGCACTTGGCCGGGCGAGTACCAGCTCTCGGTTTGATTCATCGAGTGCTCGGTCGGCGACTCCAAGTGGACGTAGCTCCCGAAGCGTTACAAGCGCGGCGACGATGCGCGGTTCGGCGGGTTGGAACCTGAATTTTGGCCTAGCACCACCAAACTCGACTACCTCTTCCCGGCCCCATTCCGACGACTTCTCATCCCTAGGCGTCGACCTCGGCTATGTGATCGCCATAGGGTCTGGCGATGAAACAATTCGTCGACGCCCAGATTTGCCACTCACAGGGCCTCCCACCTATCTGGTCGAATCTACTCCCACTGTCGACGAGTCGTCCCAAGAAGATATTTCCTTGTCAAGTTTGGGAACTATTTCGGCTGAGATCGGTGCTCCTACATCTTGGCGAGGGGAAACCCTGCCCATATCCACTGTTGCCGTAGCTAGCAATTCAAATTCAAGTGTGGCGAAACAACCGGGTAAGCCTTCCTGTAACCAATCGCAGATTTTCCTGAGTAAATATTCCTCGTGTAGGCTCATTAAACCCCCACCGTTTATCCCCAGTACCTCCCATTTCTATCCCTCCCTTTTCGGTTGTTGCAAACACTACTGGATCGCGACTAGAACGAAATGACGCACATGAGAATGGTGGGACCTTTTGACTTGCCACTTTTACGGAGTTTAACTTGGCATTCGTAACTCCAGTCACAGAAATCGACTTGGATGCTATCAAAATCGATTCTTCAAGAACGGATTTTCCATTCACTCCCGTTGATGATCGGTCCGATGTCACCTCCAGCACCAGTAACACGCCTCATTCTGGACACCGCTCGCTCCGAAAGATTTCCCAAACCTTGCCGCCTCCATTACCTTCGCCTTCACCTCAAACGGCCGCAAATACCGTGGGAGGGTTTCCATTTTCCGGTTCCCAAGGACATCCCTCGATTGCCCATGATCGATCCCCAGGTAAGCAAACCGTTCTGGGGCTATGATGGAGATAGGATACTCACGCCTCCTCCTGAGTAGGCCATCCGGCACGGCACTTGCGGGACAATGCTGTGGATGGTGTGTCCGACTTCGGGCAGGGGGGATCGTTCACCAAGACTGATACCCACTTGAATCCTCCATTATCCTCGGCCCTAGGCCTTGTTGGCGGGGAACCACGGGCCGCCCCACAATCCGGGACCTCTCTAGGCTCACACACGGGCTCTGGTTCTCGCGAGAGCCCCTCCGGTAGGGCCGAGCGACTCCTTTCGAGTCTAAATTCGTCAACGCTGAATGGCGAGCCTTTGGTGGTCTCATCGTCCCACAATGCGGAGCATTCTGGCATCAAAGGAGAACAGCAATCCCACGACCCGCCAAATCTTCCAAATGGGCTTGAAGAGACCCAATTCCCGCAGGCCCACCAGGAGCGCAAGGACGCAGGTTTCTCGAGCTCTCTTGACCACGATCTGGCAAAACTTCTCTCACCACATCAATTCACTTCACTCCCTTCGTTGTCCACCCCTGAACGAGATCGCTCGCATGATACGTATCAAACTCCCGCGCCCAGTCACCTGCCCTTGTTCTCTGGTCCCTCGACACCCCACGGACAGTCATCCCCTTCACATAGACCTAGCTCTCGGTTGCAGCAGAACGTAACTACCCCCTCACCGTCAGTGACCACATTCCGGCCCAGTGATTTATTATCGGCTAGAGCCCCTGTCGGTGTCCACAGGCGAGGCTCGACTGATAGAAATGCGGTCTCTGCGAACAACACGCCATTGCTTTCCCCCACGAAGCTCGCGGACTATTCATATCCCAGGGAACAGGCGACTACCCCCAACAACCCCTCGCGTCTCACCCCGTGGCGTTCACCCTCGACTGGCGCCTCTATTGCTCGCAAGCGGAGTGCAAGCTTTGATCTCACCGGATCCAGCCTCATACAGGATTCGAACGATCCTTTTGCCACTCAACTAAACGGGCCGAAGCGCGCAGATTGGCTCGGCCCCCGGACGGCTAAAGCTTTTGCTGCCGCTGGTTTATTGGACAAGGATAAGGAGCGAGCAAATTTGTACTCGGGAGTTCGGTCTGAGACGCCTAGCCACCGCGGGCCTGTTCTAAACTCGTGGCGAACGCAAGGTGAACGAAGTGGAGGGGGTTCCATCCGCTCGCATTCACGCCTGGGTTCCGAGGTGATTTCTCCCTCGTTCCGTACTAGGTCACTTGTCGGGGGGGACTCGAGCCCTAGCTATGGTCGCTCAAGTCTCGACTATACTGCTCCTCCCTCGCCCGTGTCAACACATCGCACCTTGGTATCTAGCGTGACGTCCTCGTCTCAATCCCAGCAGTCAGCGCTGCAAGCCTTGCGAGAGCGACACGAGTTGGAAACCGAGGCATTGTTATTGGCGCTAGCTGGGAGTAAGCGAGCGGAGCGTGACCTTCGGGCAGAAAACGAGGAGTTGATGGCTCATGTTGCCAAGCTGGAGGCACGGGTGGCAATGTTGGAGGCGGAGAAGGGACAGCACGAGAGGGCCAAGAGCCGGGCATGGGATCGTCCTTGGAATCCTCCTGCATCCTCGGACGTTGAGTTGCTTGACAAACGGCGGCAAGACATTCTGCTAGGTCGCCCTCCGAGGCGAGGGTGGGATGTGAATAAGCAGGTCAACTTGTCGCGGTCGAGTAGCCGTTCCGCAGCACGCGGCGTTCATATCGACACCCCTAGGTCGGCATCGGCGGCTTCTTTGCGTCGTAGCTCGGAAGACACCCAGCATCGGGGCCTTTCTCCCAAAACTTCAAACTCGCCGAATATTCCAGTCTCTGCGCCCATTACACCCCTGTCATGTAGTTCGACGCTTTTGGGTACCGGCGAGACCCCACCAAGAGAACCCGAGGTATCAATGACCGAAACCGAATTCGAGGATTGGAATGAAGGTTCTTTTGGCCAACCCCTGCAGTCCAGTCCCCGATTGGAGGCGCGCCATAGGTTGTCAAGCACCTCGGTGACCTCCCTGCTTCCCCAAATGCCCGGCAGTATGAGCATGCTTGTCCACGAACAACCAGGTGGAAATTCGTTCGAAGAGGACGAAGTGTCGTTTGGTAGTACTTCGCCTTCTTCGCTGACCTTGGTCCATCCTCGAAGCAACACGCCAAAACCCGCCCCTGCCAACATCAGTCCTATTACAGCCGATTTTTCGTTCAATTCTATTCCCGGCTCACCCCGTAGCCTACGTCTGCGACCTGAGGAAGAAATGCATCTGGCCGATCTGATCAGTCTCCAAGGACTAGAGATCACCGATGTCATTGCGAACCTCGAGCCGTGAGGGCTACTTTTATTTTCATTTGATTTATCCTCTCGTGAGTTTTGCGACCTTTTGGTCCTATATGTTCGCTCGTTGTCTATGCGATAACCCGTCTTTGATCATTTGTATATAGATATATAGTTTCATGCATCCATTCTCCCATGGACTTGGTTGTACCATGCTAAGCATTCCTTCATTAGTCTCCGTGTACCCAGTATAGTTGAGGAATCCTATTCACAGTTAGTTCTACCAATAATTCTGTGTGCGCGTAGCAGGAATAAGTGTAGGCGTTCGTGCCAACCCGTGAGCGTCATTTATGGATGCGTTGCGTCGTTCTCGGCGACATTACGTGACTTCATTGTTTAACCAAATAAATGAATATATTGCACTTCCACCGAACAAGACAATGCAAACACAAGTGTGATTATTGGTACGATAGCATACGACAAGTACTAATTCCGACATAAAGCCATTAGATCTCATTAGGATAGAACCGCATGTTAGGTGCACAAACAGCGCCCAGCGCGGCAACAGACTAAGTAGCTATAAAAAACGTCTTCAAGAAGTTAGTGCCATGAATCGTAGAAAGTTAAAGTAAATCAACTAAAAAAAGCATTGGTAAACCGAGAACAATGTGGCGGGCGTTTGTAGTGACCGCACAGAAAAGTACATATTAGGGAATCCGATAAGATAGATGGAGGGGATGGTTTTGTTTAAGAATGCGCTTGTGCCTGCTTCATTGTACGAGAGTCAGCGGACGTCAAGGCTGGAGCAGAAATAACTAACAGGATTGTAATGGGAGCCCTCGTATATTGCGTTTCCGACGTCGTATGAATAATCCTCATGCTCCTCAGCGGGGTAATAGCCGTTGTTAGATACCCCAGGGTAAACCTGGTTCGTTGTGTAGGTAGCTTCGGGGGCGACTACATCAATAGCATTGCTGAGGGTACTGGTGGCTCGATGATCAACCCCCTGGGGATACGCGGCGGGACTAGACGCGGAGCTATAGTGGCTGACGCTCGCGGCTGACTGGCCGTAGGGGTGGTAGCGCGAGGTCGCGCCAGCAAGGTCAACCTCGTCTGGCCCACCTGCACTCGTCCGTCGAAGGGCCATGGACATGTGGCGGTGGGATTGGAAGGGTGTGGCGCTCCGGTGTCTCCTCAGAGCGCCGGGGCCAGGATGGTTGGGATAGTAACTCGGCGCATCAAACGACTGCTTGTGGGAGGGAGCAGATTGCATATAACTTATCGATGCACGCAATGAATCGGTTGTGTTGGAACGATGATGAGGGACGTGTGAAATTGGCGCGCTGATGGCACTATAGGCTGGGGATACGCTCCGCTGCTCCCATCCGTATCCTAGCGCACTTTGGCTGCGGGGAATCTCCCAAGGGTCGGTATCGCTTGGCCATCGACCACCGGGCATGCTACGCGCCGATGAGAGAGAACTAGCCCCGTGTTGTGCTCGCCACTGAGCCATGGCTCCATTCGGACTTTGCTTGAGGCTCATCCCAGGGTATGGGAAATTGGAGGGAGGCGGGGACGCAGCTGCGTCCGAGTAATCGTCGACGGGGTTTACAACGCTTGACTGGTCGGCACTAGAGGATGGGTAGATGCAAACCACTCCGAGTCCACGCAGCTGTCCGGGTTCACCAGCAACATCCTCGACCTCACCCCTAACTTCAACCTCGCAAATTTTGTCTCCCATAAGCATCTCTTCCTCCTCATCGGCTCGGTCGAGGTCAGCTACTGCCTGTAGGTCGCCGTTATCCGCACGGGCGTGCGTTTGGTGATGTTGCGTCAGGTGGTCCGTACGGCTAAACTGCTTGAAGCATCTCTCGCATTGGTAGGGTTTGTCGACCGTATGGGATCGGATGTGCTGCTTGAGGTACCTGGGCTCACGATAAAGCCGCCCGCATGAAAAGAGAGGGCAAACATAAGCTTTGGTAGAAGGAACGAGGCCACTGGCAACTTCCGGCGATTGCTGAGGCGCATAGATGTCCGATCCGGACGCGATTGGTTGTGATACGTCATGAGGGCCGAGCCCGGTATTCGGGAGCGCCAGCGACGAACCCGAGGAAGGATATTGAAGAGGAAGCGACTGGGAGGTTTGTTGATTGTGAGTAAGATGTTGAGATATGTCGGAACGGAGTGAGCTGGAGACATGAGGCGCTGAGATAAGTGAATCAACAGTCCCATTTAATACTGTTGCTACTTCGGGCTGATGTTGCCTAAGCGAGGCGGTCGGAACAGCCACAGCGTTGTGGCTGGAGGAATCTTGGGCGTAGGGTGACTGCCTGGCAATGCCCGAATGGACGAGCGAATTGGCCCTCGAGACAATATGGTCTTGGACGCCTAGTGACCGATGCATCTGATCTGGCAAGAGGTTGACTGAGTTCTGCGAGACCTCGAGGCCCGAGCTCGAGCCGGGACCAATATCCCCGTCGAGGTACCGTAACCCAACCCCAGCTTCCGATTCGCTCTCGGTCCCGTTTCCACCACTCGCGATCCTACGGCGCGATGTCTTGGCAGTCTTTTTGCGTCTCTGCTTGTAAGAAGGGCTACCTTCGAATAGTGACAGCATATTGAAGAACTGCTTGCCATGCCCCGACTGGTTGGCGATTGCGTTCGAGGGTTGTTGGGTTCCGGCTCGAGAGAAGGGTTCTGGGGTGGCCTCGACGTCAGATTGAAGCTCAGAATCGGGATCGGCGCTTTGGGCGAGTGCGAGTGCGGCTACCTGAGGAGGCGCCGCTACGGGGGCAGCATCAGGGTTGTTAGGCGCCTTTGGATGATGGTGAGTGAAAGGCAGTGTTCGAGCGATGTGCGCACATACCGAGTACGAGCTTCCGGGGACGGTTTCTGCCTCGCGAATTGCTCGGTCAAGCTCATCCCCATCGCCCCCTCGAGATGCAACAAACTGTTCATAGAGTGTTCGCTTCGGATCGTATGTAAACGACCGAGCAGGTTCCCCGACGACGACCGTTGTGGGTTCAAGGCCCATCTTTTCACGCTTCAAATCCCGCTCGAGCGCGTCCAAAAATAGGCGATCGTGCGGCACGGAAAACCTAAATGTATGTTCAACCTGGTGCCCAGACCGAATCAATCGGGCCATACCAGTAAAACACCTTTTGCTTTTTCTGAGTGCGGATGCACTGGTATTTGAAGAGGAGATCCAGGAAGGGGGACTATTTCCTTGTTAGCATTCGGATGGAAGCGGGCGGAAATGCTCACTTTTGGTTCTTCCAAACACGCATCGTTCCCAGGCTTGAGATTTCGCAAGTCAGAAAACACCCCCTCTTCAAATTTCTTCATGTTCCGAACGGGCCGCGCAAACGCATCGAATCGGAAGACGAGCGCACGAACAATGTCCGTTCCGGTGATATGGTACAGGCCACCCCACAGGACGCAGGACACGAATTCGCCCGATGGGAGAAGAAACCGGTTCATCGCAGGGTGCGACGCAGTTTGTGGATGTTGGACCAGGGCGTCTGAGGCCGAGGGATTGGGAGAGGACCACCGTGAGGGAGCGGTGGCGAGGAAGTACTTGAGTTTGTCGAGTTGGGCAATCATGTCTTGTTCATGCACGGTCATGGGGCGTGGGACCGGGGGGGAGAGGCCCTGGCTAGCCGACTGGGAGGCGTCGCTGGAGTTTGGAGGCTGCGTGCTATGGGCCTGATTCGACGTTGCGCCGTCGGTTGGGCGCCCGGACGCCGCCGCCATAAAATGCGCCGACGTCCCGGGCCCTGTGATGCGTGCCGTGAGACCTTCGTTGGCCGATACAGCGCGCGACAGACCGTTGAATGGCGGCGCGCCCGAATGAAGTGAGGCAGGATGGTATCCTTGGTGCAACATAAGGTTGTTCATTGGCAACAACCAGTGGGAAAGACGAGGAGGATGAGCCCGATCTCCAACACAACCAGTATGCAAATGAAGGCGAGGTTAGCGTTGAGGGGGTCCGTGACACACGCTCTCAGCGGTGGTCGTGAGGCGAAAAGAGGGTCTCGATGTGCAGTCCGATTGCAAACGCCGAGGAGGTGCGATGGCGGCGTGCTCGGCAGCCAATGATTCCCAGCAACCGCCGGACACGTAACGTTGCCACGCTTCACAACACCCTGTAACCACAAGCGCTAATCAACCTGAAATGAAATATCCCGACAGTTCATGTCCCAACGACATCAATAGCGGCACTCGGTAGCATTGACGGAAATCGAGGAATACTTTACTGAGAAGTTGGAACCCGTTTACTGGTGCTCAAAGTCCCGAAAAACGAATCAGAACCAACTCGTTACATAGACCACGCTGCAACGAGGCTTATGCACGGCAGTGAATGCCATGCTTACACCTGGTCCCGAACCGCAGCTCGCCTCGCACTAAACGCTATTTGATAGTTGCTGTTGACAACAATCAATCGCCACCGGATGCTTCCTTGGTATTCATACAGTTATGTTTTTGCGCCACCTGTCCCTCCAGCAGCTGGTGGTTTAGTGCATGGGCCCGGGGTCTCTTTCGAAATATACAAGTCGACAAGTATACATCTGGAAGACCGACTCTTGATAGCGATAACAAATGGCCTTCTCCCGCTCGAGCGGGCTAGTTTAGTTTGAGGCTTTCAAGGTAACTTCTCCGTCGTGCTGGCTGCCCAGCGCATTCGTTTGCTACAGAAGGTGCAAGTCATAATCTCGATGATAATACTCGCGTTCAGATGACTGGGTGGCCACGACCGGACTGTTGAACATCGGGGTTGATCACATACGACGGAGGGTGACTCCCATTGATAGGGGCAAAAGAGGACAAGAACACCAAAATTCGGTATTCGAGTGTCCGGACTCAATACATCCTGAGATTTCGGCATGGTTTTGAATATAAGGCTAAAATACCTTATATATGATCTCACATCTGAATCGTGGGTTTGAGAACAAGGTGTTAGGATAAATCATCCACAAAATTGATGTAACTACAACTTTGCTGTCTCCAGAAAAGGCAACTATGCTGAATCTGGACACTCTGGCATTACACAACGGTACTTCCCCATCGCCATAATATTGGCTCAAAAGAGAATTGCCTCAATTTCGTCTGATCTTTCTTACTTGATTGAATGAGATTTTCGTAAGGTAGGGATATGCACTGCTGTCTTGGTAGCGGCTTCATCGCATAAAGCACTCAAGGGCTCTCCTCAAAGTTCTTGCTTTTAGGGCTCACATTTTTGAGCGTGGGTGTATTAAAGTAACACATTATACACCTCTTGAACACTTGAAATAGTCAATGAGTGTTTGGCGTATAGTACACACCGGGTGGGAAGCTGTGGGTTTACGCCCCGTTGGCTTCGCGTGGCGACCCCAGTCCGCTGAAAAGGGAACTGAAGCACATGCCACTGGAAGTTAGGACCTGTGATTTCAGAGTCTCGAGGGCGTTGTGACAGTTCCGTCGACGCAAGCAGACCCCGTCCATCTCGCATACACTCGAGATTAAGAAGTTACGACTAATCGATGTTTGTCTCAGTAGCGGTGTCAGATATTGACCCGTGACCAATCATGAGCTCAAAGAAAACGGATGTAAATTACTTTACAGGTTTGATATCCAACTATCTATCAACTATCTATCATGTGTTTTCAGGTACTTGTAGCGTCGAGTCACGGACGCTCTGTTCCCGCCAGAAGGACTTCTTTCACAACCGCAGAGATTGGCTCCTTGTCAATGTAGGTTTCGAACCCCGTTACAACGTTGCTGCCCATCTTCTTATGAATAACTGCAATTCCTGGGACCTCGATGATACGAGCTTTAGTGTCCCCTTTGATCCGATAAGTAACTCGAGCGGTTTGGTAAATCAAGCCACTTGGAACGTCAATCGAATGTCGACGAATCCTGGGTCGCCCATGTGTCAGGTTTGGCTAACGTATGTGCATCTTCAACTCACTCGTGATGCATAAGCTCAAGAACTCCTAGCTGTCCGCTAAAGTAGTCGGCAATGCTCGATTTGCCGATGAACTTAGGTTCGTTCCCGAATTGAAGGAACGCATCTAACGTTTGAATCATCACTATTTCTTGATTATTGAATTTCACACAAGGTCTCACCGTCACTCCAAAACTTCTCCCACTTTGACCAGTTTAGCGAATCTGCAGCTTGATTGAACTCATTAAGCCAAGCTTGTTCGCTAAGGAGCTGCTCGGCACTGAGGCCGGGGGCCGAGATCTGCGTGGCTGAGGGAGACGCCATAATGGAGCGCAAGAACAAGCGTTGGTGGGAATGCCATACTCGCGCCAATGCGGTATTTCTTTTATAGCTTCATCGCGCCATTGACCCGAGGTGATTGATAAGGCACGACCACAGGATGACAAAGGCTAGCGCTGCAATCGCGGGGGTTTGCATCATGGGGCGGATGGCCGAGTTCCCCTGTTGACTTTCCTCACAGAGTTTTACAGTATCTAGGTTCTAATTCGCGACAACCGGCGGGTAGCAAGTCTGAGGCAGATGGAAGATCACAAAATTATGTCACGCTTTTCTATCGCGGTGTTTTGTTGGGATATGTCTGTATGCTTATCCCTAGCACCGATGGGCGTTGCCATAGAGACCGAACCTCTGCGTTCTTAATGTTGAGAGCATATAACTAGCATATAGCTCGAGGGGTTCCCTGAGACCCGGCAACTCTACTACGATATCGTCGTGGCTACTGCTCTGTGTCTATGCACAGTTGTACCTTTTGGCTTTCAGTGACTTAGAACAGGCTCGATGAAAGCACTCAAGTGTGGGCTAGCTTGTACAGGACATGAGATGTATAGGGTGTTTGTGATAATTTGATTCACCAAAGGCCTCCAATCAGCGTACGCGGTGGGACATTCGGAGTTCCTACGGACTATAATAGCCCGATGGGACTCGGAAGAGGGCCAAACATCTCAAAAAGCTTCAAAGAGACTCGCTGCAATAATAAATACATCAACGCACGGTCGAGCATCACACTTGTCGAGTTGTGCTTGATGCGAAGAATTCTTGATCCCATCCCCGTGGTTATTCTGGTTTGCTGCCCCGGAGAGGGTGAACTTCCATAGATTTGAGTGTGGTGCACTATGCCACACCTAGGAGTGGGTTGACTGCCGGCGCCCTTTTTACCGGGATCGATCAATCCGGGATTGTCCGGAAGCCGTGGTGTGCATACAACCTAAGCTTATGGAACTTATCACCACAATCGGATATCAGCCTCAGAGCATGACTCTAGAAAAACTCGGATTTTTTTTTCTGAACAGCTGGCTACGTCATACAGTAGAATTACTCAGGTCGTCTCATTCCGCGCAGTTCACGCACAACGGATGCGATCGGTTCTTGGTCAATATATGTTTCAAACCCGGACACCACGTTGCTTCCTACTGGTTTGTGAATCACCGCGAGTCCCGGCATTTCGATGACGCGACCTTGAGGATCTCCCTTAATTTTGTAGGACATTAGATCAGTCTGATAAATCAGACCATGAGCGACGTCAAAGCTTCGGCGGATGGTACGCCTGTGAACATAAGTCAGGAGGCGATATTAGCCAATTAACAAGCTAAATCATCTAATGGGTTTTGACTCACGTATGTTTCAACTGATCCAGGACACTGAATTTCTCTTGCCAATAACGAGAAACCGCCTCTTTTCCTTCAATCCGGGGAGAGCCGGCGAATTGAAGGAAAGAGTCTGTCGGTAGATGGCTTCAGGCTCAGAGACGTCGGGATAGCCAACTCCTTGAACCTACCGCCGTCCCAATACTTCTCCCATTGCGCCCAATCCAATGTGTTAGCAGCTTGATTGAATTCGTCAAGCCATGCCTCTTCCGTACGTTGCTGCTCCTCTGTCAGGGTAGGTGTTAAAGGCATAGCGCAGCGCGGAAGGTATATAATTGAGGACGTGGGGAGAGAGAGAGAGAGAGAGGGAGAGAGAGAGAGAGAGGGAGAGAGAGAGAGATGGAGATGGGAACGGGGAGCGAATGCAGTTATATGTGGTCAGTTGATCTTGCATACCGTTTAGGAAATACTTTAACAAGTTAGTTGACGGGTGAATCGGCTTTATGATATGGTGGTATGACGGTGACCAGATTATGGAAGTGATCGGAACGCAGCTGATGATATCCATGGCTTGGCTTGAGGCACCGTACATCCAGGAACCGGTGGGTACGGCGTGGTACAGATAGGGGCTGTAGCATTTATGACTGCAGTCTCCAAATGCGGTTCACTGAGCTGAGCGACAGGGATCGTATTCTCGACCTCCAAGTCGTGCACGACGCTATGATAGGGTGCATTTAACGCATGGGCCTGGACTTGGTTCGGCTGAAGCATTAAAAACATATCGCAGAGAAACCAGCGCCGCACGAGTGGACATTGTGATCAGATCAACTAAGGTACACCGCGGTTGTGAATCGTAGCTGACGGCCAGATACAGCAGTCCGATCCCGCATATTACAACCCCTGCGAGGCGAACGGGGCGAGAGTGAGGATGCAGGCGGACAAAGAGTGGATTAGATAAGCGCTTAGTCACACCTCATAAATTTACTCGTGCTGATGAATATCACGATGACACGTGACCTAACGAAGGTCCATTTTGCCCGACTAGGGCATCAGCAAAGTTGACAATAACTAGGACTCCGTAAGAAACCGGAAATCACTTACCGGTAGCTTACAAACACTTCTAAACTGGTGCATTTGCCAGTTACTTACAGTAACTTACAGGTTTTGCTAGAACATTCCACGTGACTCCGGTACTTGGTCCTTGAGTCGTGTACAGGCAAGGAAACCAACATTTGCCACTTACACTCAGCCACGACATTGCTCTACTCAATGTCGCACCTCTATACCAACATTCGGTCTCAAAAAAATGGCCATGCAGTGTCTCTTGACCCAGCTTCTTAAGCTGAGATCCTGGTCACTCTCAAAGCCAACCAAAAAGCAATCTAATTTGCAGCATAATGAAAGGCAGAACAGTCAAATACCCCAAAGGAAGCAGCCCAGTGCAACAGTGAGCCCTTCAAAACAAGCGAGTGTGGGGGTGTGAGTGAAAACTAAATATACATTTCCACCTATAACATATACTCATTCTATCCTTTTCATATGGTACCTGCATGAACCAGCAGGCCCAGAAGACAACTTGCTGAATTCAGAAGTGGAGAGTGGGCGTACTTGTGACAATCCCCCTGAGAAATTAACTATCCTGTATCACTCAAGTATTTATCCATCCCACCAACAGGTGTGCTGCAGGGGTCCTAGGTGTGGTTGGTTATGGGGTGGGCCAAGAATAGGGGTTTGCATTCTGCGTCACACCTGTAAATGCAGCAATCTCAATAGTGACCTATGGCAGAACCCCTGGCACACTTGAGCATTATTTTGACCATCATTGTGCCTAATTCTATGGCCAAGAAGCAAACAATGCCAACACTCACCAAGCTGAACTCACCCAAGTGTGCCTCACAGAGGGTTTCAACACTAATCAACATGACCACAATTCAACAACACTGTAAGTGCAAGGAGAAGTGCAATAACTCAGAAAGTGCAGCGATTTATTGACATACTACAAAGAGAATTAATTTAATTATAGCCTTCCCCAATCTCACATCCAACTGTTAGGTTTGCTGACCTGCTACTAGCCATGAGGGGTGCCATGGATCCCATTTCATCAGCTGTAAGCAGGGCACCAGGGTTCAAGTCACCAAGGATCCAGCTGTACAGTAGCCAGAGGACATTCTGGTATTTGAGGAT
Source organism: Ceratobasidium sp. AG-K (assembly GCA_037039685.1). Classification (NCBI taxonomy): domain Eukaryota; kingdom Fungi; phylum Basidiomycota; class Agaricomycetes; order Cantharellales; family Ceratobasidiaceae; genus Ceratobasidium; species Ceratobasidium sp. AG-K. Next base: position 1,589,110 of record JAWNGF010000007.1, on the reverse strand, counting down.
TTGGCATATGACAATTGTGATGTGCCACAGCCCATGCAAGGCAGGTCACACTGCTTCAAGCATCTGTAAAACATGCAGGAGTTACATACTGCTATACAGTGCTATGTAGCTCTGTAGCAAAGGTTCAACATCCTATATATCTAGGAGCCTGTAGCAGTGACAACTGCAATATAGCACTATGTAGCACTATGTAGCCAAGGCCCAATCTGGCGATTCCAACAAAAGGGTGTGGGGAAGGTGGCTGTGCAGTTACAATATATGGTATGTAATTAGTCCACATTTGGATAAATGAATATCTAGATATGGTAATTTATGATTCTAAGGTGATTTGAAATTCCATATAGGGATGCAATCTATCTTTTATAGGAACTCAGCTGATTTTAAACTTCAAGTGCCACCCTGCTGCTTGAAATTGTTTTCCCCCTGTTTCACCTGCCTGAGTGAACCCCCAAACACTCCACCTGGGGGTGTTTTGTAGCATATAGTCACATTGGTACCAAGGGCATGGAAATCTGCTGGCTGGTTTAAAAGTTTCTCCCAAAATGGGTATGTTAGTAAAGCATATCAAGTTGCCTATCTTGGAAGATCATTACCATGTATGGTAAGTGAACAGCCACCTTTCTCAAACCTTTCTGTTGGAATCACAAAATTGGGCCTCATCTGGAAACCTGTCATTTGCTACATAGTGATATGTATACTATCTATGAACTGTAGCCCATGTAGCATGCTAACTTTACTCAAATTATCATATCAATATATAGTGCTATGGATCTGATATGTAGCAGATTCCTCCAAAATATAGCAATATGTATCATGTCGTGAGCTAGCTCCCTCCATCAGACTTGCCTGTTGTCTTGCCCATCTGTGTTCTCCTTTGCGTTGTGTTTCTGTTTCTGTTTGCCGTGTTGCCACCTTCTTGTGGTTGTTTCTGTTACACTGTGTAACGCGGCTGTGCTTTGTACAAGTCATGTCTGTTCATACAGCATGACTCACATGGACACTCCTGATTGGCTGTTATGTGTGACTCGTGTGGCTATGCCTTGTATGACTCGGCCGCTTCTTGAATATATATAGAGGACCAACAAGCCTGGCAACCCCAGCTTGTTTTGTCTTATCAAACATCCCCTTTGAGTGACGCTTTGAACCACCCCTACCCTCAAGAGTCTACAGACACTTAAGTGTGTTGCAATTCAAGAGGTCACTTAGGTCTTAGTGCCGTCCACTCTCCATTGCGGCTCGTCTCACAGCCACCAAGAAGAAGCTTACGACATTACAAAACAAGCTTAACAATCATGTCCATACAAGAGGACGCAGGGTCACGCCTTGCAACACCACTCTCTACAAGGAGAGGACCGAGTAGGGCTTCAAGACCTACAAGTTCCCTCAATGAGCAAGATATTGCACAAGCACAGGCAGGAGGACCAGCGAGGTCCCGCCCACAAAGCCAAGCCTCTATGCCTGGAACATTCAATGCAGAGAACGTTTCAATCATACAAGAAGAACCCACCATCATTACTAGAGAACCAGGAGACATCACCAACAACCCCACACCGGTCACAATTCGAATCCCTATCTCAAACAAATCTCCAGGCCCATCACGACCACTATGGCCTATGGGATCCAGAAGACAGTTTTTTTCCCCTCAACCTGAAACTCACGGGGGTGTATCCCTTGTTCCGATCAGGCCGCCACCCACACTGCACATTCCCCTCACTGCTCAAGTACCACAGATTGGGGGAACCATCACCAATGCCAGCCCAATCCCAATAAGCTCTCAGGCCGTGACCCCAGTTAACCCGGCGCCGCCATATGTACCACAAGGGTATTCCCAGCAAGCAACAGCAACTGAAAGACAAGAACCCCCTAGGATTCCTAGCTCAAGTTCTAGCTCCAGCAGAAGAATGGTGATTAGCAACCTTGACGACCTTGATGATCTTCACCTGGGAAGACACAATGCACTGCTAAGGATTATTGATGGAATGAGGATAACAATCAACAGAAGACTCAACGGGTTAGAACAATCCACTCAAGTGTTGGCTAACAACCAACAAATCTTCAACAATTCCCTCAACAACCTACAAGGAACCCTGACTGATATCCTCACTGCCGCACAAAACAGTGAACACAACAGCTTCCTGGTTGGACAAGATGTAATCCGCTTAAGAAACGAAGTCACAAACACACAAGGACTAGTAAACAATGTACAAGAAGATCTTAACACCACAAGGCAGGCACAGTTAGCCTGGAACGAAGCAATCACCCAAGGACTAGAAGGACTGAGGGGAGACGGAAGGATCGCCATTGACGCAATCAAGACATATGCAAACAGATGGACAAAGCATCCCTACATGCTGTATCACCCCCCCACCCTGAAGCAGAATCAACCAGACTTGACAAACTGGAACAAAGGATACGTCAGCTTTCTGAAAACCCTGACAACAGAAGGGAAGCAAGGCATCCAAAAGTAACTAGACCAGAGGCTTTCGACAGGAAGAAAGGAGAAGGAGCAGAAATGTTCATCACCCAAATGGAAAGTTACTTTGTCAGGCTGGGCAACCAATACAACTTGGGACAAGAACAAATTAGAGAAGCACTAGCCAACTTCAAATCAGACAACAGGTCCGCTACACATTGGGCTCAGGTTCTACTACGGTCTATGAACAATGGAGTTCCAGATCCAAACCTAGGATCATGGGAAACATTCAAATCACACTTCATGGAGCAATTTAGCAATCCTAACAAGAAGGCCAAGGCGGAGGCTGATATCCAAAAGAGCAAGCAAATCAATTCAGTAGCAAACTATGCAACAGAATTCCAATTCCACATGGTGGATGTGAATTGGGGAGAAGAAGCACTTATCAACCAATTCAAGGAAGGACTCAAGCCGGAAATCAAAACAGAATTGGCACGATTTGAACTTTCCCTTATCAATGAGGATGGAATTGAAAGGCACCTTAACCTTAACCAATGGATCACTCTTGCGATCTCCATTGACCAGAAATTGCAACAGATCAAGGCATCCACTGGAAAGAAAACACCCCAAGCGACCACTACTGGGCAAACCTCTACAAAGCGGCTTCCACATGAAGTATACAAGGCAAGAATAGCATCAAACCAATGCCTGAAGTGTGGCCAAGAAGGCCACCGTTCGCTCAAATGCTCATCCAAGGAGTGGATAACAACTGAGCCTAGCATAAAGGGAAGAGAAGCTACGATAGTAGAAGATTCGGGAAAAGAAGGGGTCTCCCTCTAACTGTGTGTGGAGAGACCAAAGAACTGGCAATGGAAACAATGTACTTTAGAGCAACAAACAAATCAACCATTGTTTACACAAACATTGCTGGAATCACAGAACCAGTCCCTACTCTCATCAATTCAGGAGCTTCTAAAAACTTTATGGATATCTCTTGGGCCCGCTCCAACAACATTCCTCTCATTGAGCTTCCCTCTCCACGAAAAGTAATTGGTATCCAGGGAAAAGAACTCTCACACCAAATACGCTTCAAAGCCAAGCTTGTACTGGACATAGAAGGAAAAACCTTCAAACAAATCTTTTTTGCTATGCCTACTGGAGAAACCAAGCTCATTTTAGGTCTTGAATGGTTAGAAGAGGCAAACCCTGATATTAACTGGATAATGAAGCACATATCATGGCGACCTGAACCCATACAAGCAAGAACAGCCTCAATAGACAACCTACCAGAAGAATTCAAGGAATTTGCCAACATGTTTAGCAAGGAAAAATTCAAGAGAATTCCGGATCATTGCCCATACGACTGCGCCATTGACTTCAAGGAAGGGGCTGAACTTCCAAAACCGGCCAGACCTATCCCGCTCTCACCGGCCGTATCAATTGCACTAAGGGAATACCTGGATGAGGAAATTGCCACCGGAAAAATTCAACCCAGCAAATCCCCCATTGCATCACCTTGTTTCTTTGTCAAGAAACCTATCAATCCAAAGAATCCAGAAGCTGTATGACAATTACGGCTTGTTCAAGACCTCAGAGGAGTAAACGCCATTACAAAGGATGACAGGTTCCCAATGCCCTTAATGGAAGACCTACTGGATAAGATCAAGGATGCAAAAATTTTCTCCAAAATCGATCTGTGCATGGGTTTCAACCATATCAGAATTAGGGAAGGGGACGAATGGAAGACAGCTTTCAGAACCAAAGAAGGCCTGTTCAAATACATTGTCATGCCATTTGGACTAAAAAACGCACCTGCTATATTCCAAAGATACATGAACCACATCTTCCACGACCTTATCGACATATGTGTCATAGTATACATTGACGACATTCTAGTCTTCTCTAAAAACAGAAGCCAACATACTATAGATGTCAGGAAAGTGCTGAAGATCTTACTGGATGAAAACCTATTTGCAAAGCTCCCTAAATGCGAATTCTTTGTCACCAAACTTACATATACCAGACTTGGACTCAGTGATTCTGGCATCTCTATGGAGGAAGAGAAGGTCAAGGCGATAAAGGAATGGAAGGAACCAAAAACAGTCAAGCAGGTTCAGGCGTTCCTAGGATTTGCAAACTTTTACCAAAGATTTGTGCCAAATTTTAGCGGCTTAGCAAAGCCCTTGACAACCCTTACAAGAAAGGATAACAAATGGAAATGGGAGAAGGATCAACAGGAGGCTTTCAATGCCTTGAAAGCAGAAATTAGCAAGGAACCCACACTACGCCATCCTGACCCTGAGAAACCCTTTTTTCTGGAAACGGATGCGAGCAGAGTAGCAATGGGGGCAATTCTGTCTCAAAGGCAAGACGATGGCTACCTACACCCTATAGCATTCCTATCGAAATCCTTCAATGAGGTTCAGCTCAACTACGACATCCATGACAAGGAACTTATGGCAATCATAGAATCACTAACACATTGGAGGTTATACCTTGAAGGAACAAAGGACCCAATCACTATCTACACGGATCACAGGAACCTACAGTTCTGGAAAGAAGCAAGAACGTTCAACTGTTGACACGCAAGATGGCATCAACTACTGGCTTCCTACAACTTTGATATCATATACTGTCCTGGAATCCTTTTGTCTAAACCGGACCTGTTGTCAAGACAATCTGACCATGAGGATATTCCCACACCAGAACAAATTATGATATCTGCTGAGAAATTTAAAGGATTTATGGGGCAGATGGACACAGACATTGTGGCAACTATCAAGGAGGCACAAGAAACAGATGAAGGACTGGCAAAAATCAAGGAAATCTGCAAATCAAGGGAAATGTTACCAAGAACCCTGCAACATAGCGCAAAAGATTACAACTTCAAGGAGGGACTAATATGGTACAAAGGGAAAATCTACGTCCCGGAAGATAAGGAAGCCAGGCTGTCCATCATGCGACTACACCATGACTCAAGGATCGCAGGGCATCAGGGACAAGCCAGGACGTTGGAACTAATAGCAAGAAGATACTTCTGGCCAGGGATGAAGCAGAGCATAAACAGATATGTGGAATCCTGTGAGACCTGCCAACAAACAAGGGGATCAAAGTCAATAGTACCAATCAAACCTCTAGAAATCCCAAAGGGTCCCTGGGAAGACATAGCTTTTGACTTTGTAGTAAAATTGCCAAAGTCCAGAGGGTCAGACAGCATCATGGTAGTGGTGGACCGTTTCTCAAGAATGGCACATTTCATACCCTGCAAAGAATCCCACTCGGCAGGTGAGCTGGCAAATCTTTTCATCACAAATGTTTGGAAACTACACGGCTTTCCTAAAAGCACAATCTCAGACCGAGGGGCTACTTTCAATTCTAAACTTATGAAGGCCGTTTACAAGAGAATTGGAACTAGCCAAGCTTCAGCACTGCCTACCACCCCCAGACAGATGGAGTGACAGAGAGAATCAACCAATGGATGGAAGGCTGGCTACATTCCTTTGTCAACTACCGACAAGATGATTGGGCGGACTTGTTACCAATTGCAGAATTCAGTTATAATCTGCAGAAGCACCGTATAACAGGTAGTTCCCCTTTTGCAATAGTCTACGGCAGGGAACCATTGTGGAACATCTTGTCAGAAGAAACGACAGTTCCCGAAGCAAACACCATTACAGAAAAATGGCGTAGCATCCACGACGAAGCTATTGCATCAATGGAAAACCAAAGGCTCCCGGAGGAAGATCCAAAAAACGAGTACCAAGAAGGAGATCTAGTATGGCTGTTAGGAAGAAACATCCAAACAAAAAGACCCTCAAAGAAACTGGATAACAAGAAGCATGGACCATTTGTTGTGAAGCGGAAGATAGGATCACATGCTTATGAGCTCACTCTGCCAGCAACAATGAGGGTGCACCCTGTTTTCCACATCAACTTGCTCAGCCCTTACATAGAAGACACAGAGTTCAACCGAAACCAACCCCAACCACCGCCAATAATTACCGAAGAAGGAGAAGAAGAATATGAAGTAGAAAAAATTTTGGACTGGAAGGAGACAAAGGATGGTCTTTTTTACAGGGTCAGATGGAAGGGTTATGGAAGTGAAGAAGACACGGAACAAAGGGCAGAAGATTTTGGTCACCTTTTGAAGATCATCAAGGACCTTCTACGCCGACACCCTGAGGCTCCCATGCCATCTAACTATGTCCCAGGAAAGATAAAAGGCAGAGGGGGCGCAACTGGTAGTGGTATCTGCAAAACTTGCTACTACTCCAAAAAACACTTCCAACTCAATGCTCCAAATCTCTTCTGTGCTCCACAATGCCTGCCGTTACTCGTGCCACCATCTCAAACAACCTCATCCGCGTCCTTGATGGACCCGCCTTTGCCACTGCAAGGATCCTCAACGCTGGAGCCGCCCTCTACGTTTTCAAGAGGTCGCAGCAGAGCTCCGGGAGAATGCACTTCAGGGCATCAGACGACGTCCTACACTCAGACCTGGGAGAATTCCAGTGGGTTGGGAAAAAATGGCCGACACGCATGCAACTCCTACGAAAGGACATCTTTGTTTGTCGAGGGTGCGCCGCATTCCAGGTCTCAGAGGTCGTCCGCCTCTCCACCCATATGCTTGGAGTTGTTGAATGGGGACAAGAAGGGGCATACTCGAGCAAATGGGTACCAGGGGACAACAGGAGACAGCCAACGCTCCGACCTAAGTGGAACAAAACATGGGATGCCAACTACAAAAGGGACTTGAGCGACTGGAAGATGGAAAGGGGAAGATACCAGAAGGAAAAGTTTGAGTGGGCTCCAAACTGGTGGAAGTGGGAGGACGCAGATGTGTCAGCATGGAAGGAAGCAGAGCTGGACGTGCGACAATGGGACAAGGATTTTGTGGAGACTCAGAAGAGGGTCATGGACTGGTCCAAGGCCGACTGGACAAAGGAGGAGACATGGGAGGAATGGGAAAAGTTCTTGGACAAACCAGGTAACACTGTGTTCAACCCAATTGACTTGACCATCGAAGAGGATGAGGGGCTGGGAGAATACATGCTTGTGAAAAGCAAGGATTGTGAGATCCAGTAGAGCCTATCCAGGTCCCCTAGATAGACTCTTATGGGGGAGTAATGTTGTGAGCTAGCTCCCTCCATTAGACTTGCCTGTTGTCTTGCCCGTCTGTGTTCTCCTTTGCGTTGTGTTTCTGTTTCTGTTTGCTGTGTTGCCACCTTCTTGTGGTTGTTTCTGTTACACTGTGTAACGCGGCTGTGCTTTGTACGAGTCATGTCTGTTCATACAGCATGACTCACATGGACACTCCTGATTGGCTGTTATGTGTGACTCGTGTGGCTACGCCTTGTATGACTTGGCCGCTTCTTGAATATATATAGAGGACCAACAAGCCTGGCAACCCCAGCTTGTTTTGTCTTGTCAAACATCCCCTTTGAGTGACGCTTTGAACCACCCCTACCCTCAAGAGTCTACAGACACTTAAGTGTGTTGCAATTCAAGAGGTCACTTAGGTCTTAGTGCTGTCCACTCTCCATCGCGGCTTGTCTCACAGCCACCAAGAAGAAGCTTACAACATATCAGCATGTAGTTGCATGTAGTTGCATGTAGTTGCATGTAGTTGCATGTAGTTGTATGTAGTTGTGTGTAGTGGCATGTAGCTGAGATGTTAAAGATCCCAAATTTCTGATTGGGCAATTGACTTTGGACATTGTGACTGTGCACTTACCATATATGGTAGTGATCAACCCAGATAAGAAGTTCTTATGGATTTGTCCTCCCTCTATTTTGAGACAAACTTTTGAACTAGCCAGCAGTTTTCCATCCCCTTTGCACCAATCTGACTAAATGCTATAGTGTTGCAACCCAACACTATGATGGTTGCCAACTGTAACTGTATGTGCCCAAGTCAAAATGTAGAGGGACTTGGCACCCAAAGAGCTGTGAATTGTAGACTGTGAATGGCACTAAGGCCTGAGGATCCAAGGTAGATGTTCTGAGTCTTTTGAGGAAATGAGGATATCATCAATGTAGATCACAATGGAAATCTCCTGTATGTCATGGAAGATTTTGTCCATCATCCTCTGGAAGATTGCTGGTGCATTCATGAGTCCAAATGGCATAACCCTGTATTCACAGTGTCCTTCCTTGGTTCTGAACACTGTTTTTCATTGGTTGCTCTCCTTGATCTGAATGTTATGGAAGCCTTGTGTCATGACCCGTCCCTCCCTCTGTCTCTGTTTGCAGACTTGTGGCTTGTACTGGCGCCTTAAGCGCCCTTGCTCTTTGATTGAGCCCTCTCCCTTGTTTAGTAAGGTGTATGGATGATGTGTCACCATGAGTCATATGACTCATGCTGTTTTCTATTGGCTGGCCTGTGCAGCCCCCTTTATGACTTGGACCTTGACTCAGATGTATGACTCACGTATTTACTATGACTCACCTGTTTGCTGAGTATATATACTGGCTTGCAAGCATGGTCATCCCCAGCTTGCTTTGCCTTGTCAACTCTCCCTGCAGTGTGATCAGAGGCACTTGGCTACTTAGCCTTTAGCGCAGCCACTTGGACTTAGGAGCTAGTGACTTGTACTGACAAGACTAGCATTGGTCCACCTAGTGATAGAGTCTTAGAAGACTTATCACATATTGTTCCCACATCTCAAAGGCCACTAGCGGTCATCAACCATAGGCATTAGCAGGTTGCAACACCTTGCCATAAGTCCAATTTTGAAAAAATCTTGGCTTCTTTTAATTTCTCCAGAAGGTCCTCCTGTAGTGGTAGAGGGAATTGATTGGGTATAGTGACTTTGTTGACTCCTCTGAGGTCAACTACCAATTGCAAAAGTTCCTCTGGTGTCATAGGATCTGTGTTCTCATCTTGGTGTTTTTTAACAAAGAAAGCTGGTGACACAATGGGTGATTTGCTTGGTACAATCTGGCCTGCCACTAGCTCCTCTTCTATGTGTTTCCTTGTCGCAAGCCTTGCTCTCTCCATTGGACATGTCTACACCTCCTCCTATCTTGTGGCTGTGTCTACTATGTTTTGTTTCTCTTTTCCTGCCATGTTGCCACCTTCTTGTGGTTTTCCTGTTACATTGTGTAATGCGGCTGTGCTTGGTATGAGTCATGTCTGTTCATACAGCATGACTCATATGGACACTCCTGACTGGCTGTTCTGTTTGACTCATGTGGCTGTGCCTTGTGTGACTTGGCCACTTTGTGAATATATATAGAGGACCAACAAGCCTAGTATCCCCAGCTTGTTTTGTTTTGTCAAACATCCCTTTTTAGTGACACTTTGAACCACCCCTACCCTCAAGAGCCTACAGACACTTAAGTGTGTTGCAGTTCAAGAGGTCACTTAGGTCTTAGTGCTGTCCACTCTCCATTGCAGCTTGTCTCATAGCCACCAAGAAGAAGCTTACAACATTACAAAACAAGCTTAACAAACATGTCCATCCAGGAGGACACAGGATCACGCCTCTCAACGCCACTGTCAACAAGGAGAGGACCAAGTAGGGCGGCAAGACCCACAAGTTCTCTCAATGAACAAGATATTGCACAAGCACGGGCCGGAGGACCAGCAAGGTCTTGCCCACAGAGTCAAGCCTCTATGCCTGGAACATTCAATGCCGAAAACGCTTTGGTCATCCAAGAAGAGGCTACAATTGTCAATAGAGAACCAGGAGATATCACCAAAGGTCCCACACCAGCCACAATTCAAATCCCTATTTCTAACACAAGTCCTGGACCCTTGTGTCCGCTATGGCCCACACCATTCAGAAGACAGTTCTTCTCCCTGCAGCCTGAAGCTCATGGGGGCATATCCCTTGTTCCCATCAGACCCCCACCTACACCACACATTCCACATGCTCCGCAAGTTCCCCAGATTGGAGGCACTATCACCAATGCCGGTCCAATCCCAATAAGCTCCCAGGCCGTAACACCCGTAAATCCTGCACCGCCATACGTACCACAAGGATACTCCCAGCAACCAACAACTGAGGGCCAAGACGTACCCAGAAATCTCAGTTCAAGTTCCAGCTCCAGCAGTAGAACTGTGATTGGCAATCTTGATGACCTTGATGATCTTCACCTTGGAAGACACAACGCACTCTTAAGGGTCATTGACAGAATGAGAATAGTGATTGACAGAAGACTCATTGGGTTAGAACAAGCCACTCAGGTCTTAGCAAATAACCAGCAGATCTTCAATAATTCCATCAACACCCTTCAAGGAACCCTCACGGATATTCTCAATGCCGCAAGAAACAGCAAACATAACACCTTCCTAGTTGGTCAAGACATAACCCAACTACAAAAAGAGGTTACAAATACACAGGGACTTGTAAACAATGTACGCAAAGAACTCAATACCACTAGGCAAGGACAGCTCAAATGGAACGAGGCTGTTACTCAAGGGCTAGAAAATTTACAACAGGAAGGAAGTGGTACTACCACAAAAATCACCATAATACAAGAGGCCATCAACAACCTTCAAGAGGAAATAGACAAAGCATCTCAACATGCTGAGAATCCGTCCAGACAATCAAATTCCCCACCACACCCAGAAGCAGAATCTACCAGGATTGAGGAACTAGAACAAAGACTCCAACGACTCACTGAGAACCCTACCTCCACTGGAGGAACACGCCGCCCTAAGGTTATGCGCCCAGATTCCTTTGACAGGAAGAAAGGAGAAGGCACCAAAATGTTCATCACACAAATGGAGAGCTACTTCGTTTGACTTGGAGACCAATACAACTCCCACAAAGAAAGAATCCGTGAAGCACTGGCAAACTTCAAATCAGAAAATAAAGCCGCTATGCATTGGGCTCAAGTGCTACTAAGACCCCTGAACAAAGGAGAAAACAACAAGAACCTAATCTCATTAGAAAGTTTCAAGTCCCACTTCATGGAGCAATTCAGTGACCCCAATAGAAAGGCAAAGGCCGAGGCGGATATCCAGAAATGTAGACAGAACAACTCGGTAGCAAACTACACGTCAGAATTTGGATATCTCCTAGTGGACGTTAACTGGGGACAGGAAGCCCTAATCAACCAATCCAAAGAAGGATTGAAACCTGAAGTTAAAACCAAACTAGCTCAATTCAAATTAACCCTAATCAACAAAGACGGAACAGAGCAAGAACTATCTCTTGACTGATGGGTCTCAATTGCAATCTCCATTGATCAAAAATTAGAATCCATCAAAAATACCACGGGGCAAAAGACAACTCCGGCATTGTCCAGTTCCACAAAGAGGCTTCCCAATGACATATACAAGGCAAGAATTTCCTCAAAACATTGCCTAAAATGTGGATCGGAGAGGCACCTGCTAGCAAAATGCCCTGAAAAGGAATGGAAGAAGGAGGAACCAAACCTAAGGGGACACAAAGGAAAACTTGAGAGCAAACCAGAGTCGGGAAAAGACAGGGTCTCCCTCTAACTCTGTGTGGAGAGACCAAAGAACCAGGAACGGAAATAATATACCTTAAAGCAACAAACAAATCAACAGTTGTCTACACAAACGTTACTGGAATCACAGAACCCATTCCCACCCTTATCGACTCAGGCGCTTCAAAAAACTTTATCAACATTACCTGGGCCCGCTCAAACGCCATACCACTAATTGAGCTACCAACACCCAGGAAAGTCATTGGAATTCAGGGAAAAGAATTACCACATCAAATCCAATTCAGAGCCAATCTAAAATTTCACCTGGAAGGGAAAAGCTTTAGGCAGAATTTCTTTGCTATGCTGACTGGGGATACACACCTTATCTTAGGACTAGGATGGTTAGAAGAAGCTAACCCAGTCATTGACTGGCACTCAAAAGCTATCACATGGAGGACAAACCACATCATGGGCAAGACAGGAGAAATTGATGACATACCGGAAGAATTCAAGGACTTCAAAGAGGTTTTTAGCAAGGGAAAGTTCAAACGCATACCAGACCATCAAGCGTATGACTGTTCTATTGACCTGATAGAAGGATCGGAGCTTCCAAAACCGGCTAGACCAATTCCACTTTCACCTGCAGAACCCATTGCCCTTAGGAAGTACCTCAACAAGGAACTAGTGGCAGGGAAGATCCAACCAAGCAAATCACCAGTAGCAGCGGCCACCTTCTTTGTCAAAAAAGGTCAAGATCCAAAGAACCCTGAAAAGCCTCCAGAACTTAGACTGGTACAACACTTTGGCCCAATGAATGAGATAACAAAAGACGATCAATTTCCTATGCCGCTTATGGAAGATCTCTTAGACAAAATCAAGGACGCAAAGATCTTCTCAAAAATAGATCTGCGCATGGGATTCAACAATATCCGCGTTAAGGAAGGTGACAAATGGAAAACTGCCTTCCGAACCAAGGAAGGCCTATTTGAGTACATCGTAATGCCATTCAGACTAAGAATGCTCCAGCAACTTTCCAATGATACATGAACCACATTTTCCATGATCTGATGGACATATGTGTCATTGTCTACATTGACAACATCCTTATCTTCTCCAAAGATAGAAAGCAGCATGTAGAGGATGTTTGAAAGGTACTCAAGATCCTACTGGAAAACAACCTTTTTGCCAAACTCCCTAAATGCAAGTTCTTTGTCAAGAAACTGGTCTACACTGGAATCCGCATCAGCAAAGAGGGAATCTCTATGCAGGAGGAAAAGGTCAAAGCTATCAAGGAATGGAAAGAGCCAAAAACGGTCAAACAAGTACAAGCTTTCTTGGGGTTTGCAAACTTCTACAGACGTTTCATTCCAAACTTCAGTGGATTAGCAAAACCCCTCACTACGTTAACAAAGAAGGACATAAAATGGCAATGGGAACAAGAACAACAGGACGCCTTCAACAACCTCAAATCGGAGATTTGCAAGGAACCTTTATTACAACATCCTGATCCAGAAAAACCTTACATTTTAGAAACCAACACAAGCGGTGTGGCAATGGGCACCATCCTTTTGCAGAAACAGGAAGACAGATTTCTGCATCCAATTGCTTTCCTATCAAAATCCTTCAATCAAGCACAAATGAATTACAATGTGCATGACAAGGAACTCATGGCAATCATAGAACCACTCAAACACTGGCGTTTACACTTGGAAGGAACAAAAGAACCCATCACAATCTACACCAATCACTGAAATCTGCAATATTGGAAGAAGGCAACAACCTTTGACAGACGCCACGCTTGGTGGCAGCAGATTCTGGCATCCTACAACTTTGAAATTGTATACCAACCAGGCATCCTTTCAACAAAACCAGACCTACTGTCCAGAAGGAGGGACCATAGCGACATTCCAACAGCAGAACACGTAATGATCAAGGAGGAACAATTCAGGGGGTTCTCTGGAGACAAGAAGTTCGATATCATTGCAGACATCAGAGAAGTGCAAGCGGAAGACAAAAGCATTAACCAAATCATAGAACTATGCAAAAAGAAGGAAGACCTGCCAAAATCAGTACAACAAGGAATCAAGAAGTACAATTTTGAAGAAAACCTTCTCTGGTTTGATGGGAGAATCTATGTACCGGAAGACAAGGACACAAGGTTGAAGATCATGAGAATACACCATGACTCACCAATAGCCAGTCACCAAGGACATGCACGCACACTGGAGCTTATCTCAAGAAGATACTACTGGCCAGGATTAAAATCCACGGTGAACAAATACGTGGACTCATGCAAACAATGCCAGAGGGCAAAGGGAATAAAAACTCATGTACCATTGAAGCCACTGGAGATCCCAAAGGGTCCATGGGAGGAAATTGCATATGACTTCATTACCAAACTTCCTAAGTCACATGGGAGTGACAGCATATTGGTGGTTGTGGATCGATTCTCTTGCATGGCACATTTCATACCCTGTAAAGAATCAACAACAGCGGAACAATTGGCCAAAATTTTCCTGGAGAATATATGGAAGCTTCACAGTTTTCCACAAAGTACAGTATCAGATAGGGGAACAATGTTCAACAGCAAATTCCTAAAAGCTCTATACAAGAAGATTGATACCACACCAAGCTTCAGCACAGCATACCATCCTCAAACCGACGGAATAACAGAACGAATAAACCAATGGCTGGAAGCCTGGTTACAAACGTTTGTAAATCACCAACAGGATAATTGGGCCAGACTTCTACCCATTGCAGAATTCTGCTACAATAACCAAAGGCATAGCATCACAGGGAAAACTCCTTTCGAAATTGTCTACGGCAGGGAGCCTCTTTGGAACACATCAACAAAAGAAACAACCACTCCAGAAGCAAACAACAAGGCAGACAGTTGGCAGAAGGTGTGGGACAAAGCCAAAGCGACCATGGAATGGCATAGAAACAAAGTGGAAGAGAATCAACCACCCAAATACACAGAAGGAGATCTTGTTTGGCTACACGGACAAAACATAAAAACTGATAGATCCAACAAGAAACTGGACAACAAAAAGCACGGGCCATTGAAGATCAAAAGAATTGTTTCTAGCCATGCCTTTGAGTTGGATTTGCCAAAGACAATGAAGATACACCCTGTGTTCCATAGCAACCTGCTTAGCCCTTACAAGGAAGACAATAATTTCCAAAGGAACCAACCCCAACCACCGCTGGTGAAAACAGAAGAAGGAGAGGAAGAATAGAAAGTGGAAAAAATTGTCAATTGGAAAATGACAAAGGAAGGACTATTCTATAGGGTCAGATGGAAGGGATACAATTCAAAAGAAGACACAGAACAAAGGGCAGAAGATTTCAGACATCTCGGAGGAATCATGAAGAAGTTTCTGAAGGAATTCCCAGGAGCACCAACACCCTCAAACTACAAACCAAAGGGTATAAAAGGGAGAGCTCAACACAAAAGCTACCCAACTGGCACAGCTTGCTCACTCTCAAACTTGCTTTACTCTCTCTACGCACTAAACCTTTTTTGCTCACCATGCCTGCCATGTCCCACCAAGCCATCACCAACAACCTCATCCGCGTCCAGGAAGGACCTGCCTTCCAGACCGCTTGCATCCTTGATGCAGGGGCCACACTCTATGTTTTCAAGAGGAAACAGCAACAACCGGGACGACTCCTGTTCTGCGCCTCCAACAACATCCTACATTCAGACATGGGTGAACTGGAGTGGGTCAGAACAAAGTGGCCAACAAAGATGCAGATGCAACGCAAGGACATCTATGTCTGCTGAGGATGCGCCGCCTTCCAGGTCTCAGAGGTGGTGCTCCTATCCATCCACAAGCTCAATGTTGTCAAATGGGGGCAAGAAGGAGCCTATTCAAGCGAGTGGTGCCCAGGGCGCAACGGTCGTCCGCCATCTTTGAGGCCCAGGTGGTCCGACGTGTGGGATGAAAATTTTGAGGCCGACTTGGCAGATTGGAGGATGGAGCAAGGACAGTACCAAAGGGAGAAGTTAGAATGGAAGCCGTTCTGGTGGCAGGAGAAGGAGGCCGACATCTCACAATGGGCAGAGGTGGAGCCAGATGCTCGACAATGGTCAAAGGAGCATGTGGAGGAGCAGGAATGGGTTATGGACTGGTCCAAAGCAGACTGGACCAACAAGGAGACTTGGGAGAAATGGGAGGACTACTGCAACAAACCGGGTAACACTGTGTTCAACCCCATCAATCTGACTGAGGACAAGGAGGACAAACTTGACACCATAGTGGAGAAGGTCAACAGGGACTGCTGGGTGCAGTAGGTTGGTCCATTTGAGTTCCTCTCAAGGACCTTAAGGGGGGAGTAATGTTGCAAGCCTTGCTCTCTCCATTGGACTTGTCTATGCCTCCTCCTATCTTGTGGCTGTCTCTACTATGTTTTGTCTCTCTTTTCCCACCGCATTGCCACCTTCTTGTGGTTTTCCTGTTACATTGTGTAACGCGGCTGTGCTTGGTATGAGTCATGTCTGTTCATACAGCATGACTCATATGGACACTCCTGACTGGCTGTTCTGTTTGACTCATGTGGCTGTGCCTTGTGTGACTTGGCCACTTTGTGAATATATATAGAGGACCAACAAGCCTGGTAACCCCAGCTTGTTTTGTCTTGTCAAACATCCCTTTTGAGTGACACTTTGAACCACCCCTACCCTCAAGAGCCTACAGACACTTCAGTGTGTTGCAGTTCAAGAGGTCACTTAGGTGTTAGTGCCGTCCACTCTCCATCGCGGCTTGTCTCATAGCCACCAAGACGAAGCTTACAACATTCCTCAGGACTCTTGATTCCATTGGAGAAAGCAGGTAAGTTTGTGCCGGTTTAGGTAGTTCTGCATCTGGTCTCAAATTGATTTCACAATCCCATTTCCTGTGGGGCAGTAATTCCTTGAAAAGTTCCTTGCTGAAGACCTTCTTGAAATCTTGGAATTCTTCTGGTATTTCTGTTAGATGTGCCGCTTTTGCCATCACGGGTTCCTTTTGCCAAGTAATTTCCTTTGTCTCCCAGTTTGTCTCAGGGTTGACTTCTGATAACCATGTCATCCCCAGAATTAGAGGGGATTCTCCAGTTGGCATGGCATAGCATTATTGTATGAAGCTTTTTCCCAAGACTTCAAAGGTGAGGTGGACATTGTACCAAACCACTGATGGTAGCTTTTTTCTGTTGATTCCTATGACTTCTCTTGCTTTGGGTAATTTGATAAGGGGACTAGTTTTTTTGGCAGAAGGTGATATTGATAAAATTCTTTGTTGATTTGGAATCAATAAGTGTGGGAATGGGATCCATGATTCCCCTGATCTGAGTTGAGGCAAGTGGTGATTCATTTGTTGCTCTATAATACATTTGTTTCCTTGAGATCAAGGGTATCTGGGTAGCATCTGACATGGAGACAGAGCACCCTAGGCTTTTCCCAACTCCTTTTTGCTGTCACTAGTTTCTTCCAGGTCTCCTGCCTTGGCCTTCTCCTTCCCTATACTTGATGAGATGTCTTGGTCCTTCCATCCATTTTTGCCTTGTTGCACACAGTGGTCCTTTGATCTGCATTTGATGCAGGCGCCTTCTTGGCAACAATGCTTCTTTGTTCCTTCAGGAACTAATTTCGTTTTTTTGCCTTGAGTTCTTCTACTTTGACTAGTTTGCCCTTTATTGCTTTGTCCACCTTGGTTGCCTCCTTGACTGCCATATCCTCTGATGTATGTGTTCTGGTACCCTTGTTTTGCTTTTAGGATTTGATCCATTTTGATGGTTGCTGTTACAAGTCCCTCAAAGTTAAGGTTTCCCAAATTGTTACTCATCAGGGATAGGGCATCTAGTTCTGCTAGTAATTCTGGGGCTAGCCCTCATTTGAAGGCTTCTTAGTATGCCACATCTCCAAGGTTGGTAAGGGCTTTATGACTTCTGAATTCTGTGATGTAGGAAGTAAGGGTGGTGTTGATATGTCCCTTCATTTGGATTGTCATGAGCTTCCTGGAGGCCTGCTCCTTTGCCATTGGATTGCTGAAGTTGAGAAGGAACTCTTCTTTCATATTTGACCAAGTATAGATTGCATCTGTAACGCTGGTGTAGGCATGGTTTTTGTTGATCCTTTCAAGGTGATTGAATGCCCATGCTTTTGCTTCTTTGTGTTACATGTTACTGAGGAAGGTAGTAATCTTCTTCTGATCATTATTGAAGACCTTCCCATGGATGTTGAAGTATGTTTCCATCAATGAGATGAAACAATCAGCTTCTGTCCCTCTCTTTCCATTGTATGCTTCTGGTTTTTTGACAATTGTTGATCAATCCTTGCTTTCTGTGACATCATCTCCTATGTCTGCATAGATGCTGAAATATTTGCTGCAAGTGGTGTTGGGTTTCTTCTCTTCTTCTTCCTTTGCAGGGGTTTGTCTCTTTCACCTAATTGTCCTTGTTGATCCTCCAGACCCCACTTCTCCTGTCCTGACACTTTCTTGGTCCAATTCTAGGTACTGGTATTCTTCAAGGGGGAAAGTTGTTGTCTTTCTTGGAGTTTCTGGGGGGGGGGGGGTGCTGTAAACCTGGAGGTTCTAGGGGTTGCAGATTCTTTGCCAAGTATCCCTGGTTCAATGTGTTCCTTCTCCTTTGGTTCTAGTATCCCTGCAATGCCACTTACAACATTAAGGATTTGTTCTATCCCTTTGTTTTGTGCACAGATGTCACTTTCTGTGGCTCCAATTTCTTGAAGGCAATACACCCCTGTTTGTAGGTTTTGAATGTCCTCTCCTGTTTCCCTCATGTCACATCATATTTGAAGGGAAGAGGCATCAAGTATGTGTACTAGTTGAGCCATTGTGTTGTTGCAGACTTCTTGCATCTGATCTAAGGTTGTGACAGTTCCCTGGACTACTGTGATGCCTACAACCTGTGCTAGTGTCTTGTCTATTATCTGTCCTGGTCCAGATCCCTCCAGATCTGCCATTGTGAGTTCAGGAAGGTTTATTGATCCCATGGCTGGAATTGCTGTTGGATCAGGTCTTGTAGTTCATTCTCTTGGTCTTAAGTGGTTGGTGCAACCTTCTTTGGGCTGAGCCATTTGGGGTGGATTCCTTCTTGATTCTTGTGAAGCCCTGGATTCACCTTTGTAGTACTATTCTTTGAATGAACCTGACGTCAAGTAGATATTGATTGCCGAAAAAATAAGGTTAAAAACTCTGGTGTGGTGTCTGAGTGCATGGGAATGCAAAAACTAATGGTTGCCCAAGTTGCCACAAGACATTTGAGGGCTCCATGATGACTATTGATTGTTTCCTTGTGCAAAGAATCTTGGTTTGAACAGTCACTACCCAACACTATGATGGTTGCCAACTGTAACTGTATGTGCCCAAGTCAAAACATAGAGGGACTTTGGCACCCAAAGAGCTGTGAAGTGTAGACTGTGAACAGCACTAAGGCCTGAGGATCCAAGGTAACCCTGAGGGAAACCCAGGGACAGACTGTTTGTGGGGGAAATGACAAGGGAAAACAAGATGGGGATACCATGCTTGTTGTTGCCTCATTATAAGTTCAGAAAAGGCATGAGTCATACTCATGCCAAGAAACAAGTCATACAAACTAACCAATCAGAAAGCTCTATGAGTCATGTCCTATAAAGGAACATGACTTGCCAAGAAAGGAAGTTGCAAGACAAAAGAGAAAGGAAGCAGCCTAAGGCTGCACACAAACAAAGGAAACAAGCAACAAAGGAAGCATGCACAAAGGAGAAACCAAGAAAGGAGACACAAGACAAACAAACAGGAGTCCAAGTCCATTGGAGGGGCCTTGGGTCACAACATATAGAATACCCCTGAGTGTGACATGGGGGTGCTGTGGGGGGGTAGGATGGAGGGGGAAAAGGAGGTTCAAGAGGCCAAGTGGCACTTGGGGTTTGAACTTACCTGAATTCCAAATCAGGTGTGATTAGCATCCCAAACAGGAATTTCCAATGGTTCCCAATGTGGTGAATTTCAAAATTAATCATGATAAATTATCCCAAATATGATAATGACTTTAGCCTATTTTGGCCAAATGAATTGCCTTATATGGTAAGTGCATGGCCACAATGTCCAAAGTCAATTGCCCAATCAGAAATTTGGGATCTTCTACATCTCAGCTACATGCCACTACATACAACTACATGCAACTACATGCAACTACATGTTGATACATATTGCTATATTTTGGAGGAATCTGCTACATATCAGATCCATAGCACTATACATTGATATGATAATTTGAGTAAAGTTAGCATGCTACATGGGCTACAGTTCATAGATAGTATACATATCACTATGTAGCAAATGACAGGTTTCCAGATACTTGGCTACATAGTGCTATATAGTGCTATAGTGCAGTGGTTACTGCTACAGACTGCTAGACATAGAGGATGTGGAACCTTTGTGTCACAACCCTTAACCAAACCCTGGAGGCCAAGACTCCACAGGTGGTGAGGCTGGGGGTTGGGACAACAACAAAGGTCAAATGTATGGCACTAAGGCCTAAGTGAGTCACACAACAAGTGATTGGGGAAAACAACAAGGGAACAAGTCTTGTTGAGACAAGACCTGTGTCACTGGTATATATGCTAACTACTGTGGCTATGTACAATAGAGAGCAAGCAACAAAGGAAAATCAAAACGAGAAAAGGCAAGAGTCCAAAAGAAGCAAGGACAAGACAAAGGAAACAAGACAAATCCATGGACACCAAGGAGACAAGTGAACAGGCCAGGCAGGCATGTCCCAGAACATGGTGTACAGAGGGGCAACTAAATGCACCACAGCAAGCAGAACAAGACCACACACAAGGTATATGGATGAAAGAGAAAGAGAGAAGAAGAGGTTGTGACACTACCCCCCCTTCTAGGCTTGGGCTCACTCTACAAAAGACAAAACCAATGACCTGCAACTAACCAAAATGAACTCCTCCTTGTTGTTTAACACCAATGGGTCTTCCCCTGTCCCAGTACCTCCCCAGACATCCTCCTTGTTGTCATCCATCAAGTCAATGATGGGCTCTTGGCACCCAGGGCCCTTGGTGAGGTCATTGACCTGGAAGGGGTCTTGGAGACCCAGCCTGGAACGCCTTGAGGCGTCCATGATTTCCCAGGCATCATAAATGTCCTGGGCCTTGTGGGCAATCCAGTTGTTCCACCTGACAAGGGGGTGGCCAACAAAGGAGCAAGGGGGACAGCAGTGACATGAGCAGGCCCCAATGATGAAGTAAAATGCCTGCAGTAACCCAGAGTGCCAGTACTGGCTGTTCCTGGAAGGGGGGATGACTTCAAGCATTTGCTTGAAGGAGGCCAAGCATGTGTAGAGGTCCTGGTAGATGTGGACCATGCAGGTGTTGGAGGCAAGGGTAGAGGCGGACATTGCGCAGTGAACAAAACAGGAGTAGGAGGTGGGTTTAGTGTAGGAGGAAGGAAAGTAAAAACTTTTGGATGGGGGACTTGGATCCCAGCAGCCTCTTTTATACATTTTGAGCACCAAGTGGGCTGTTCTTCTTTCTCTTTGGCCACCAAATCATCCTTTGTTTCCTCATAGCAATGCTTCCTGGTTACCTTAGAAACTTCCTTGATGGCTTCAGGGTGTTCCAAGTGGAACTCCTTAACAAGTTCTGCTGCATTGCCAAGGTTCTCCAGGGGCTCCCAGGAGTCATGTTCCATTGTATACCCCTTCCATTTGACAAAGTATTCCAAAACTCCCTTCTTGAGCCTGGAGCTCTGTATCTTTTCAACCTCATATTCCTCTTCTCCTTCAGGTGTTTCTATGGCACTGTGGACCCCCCACTTCCGAACGATCCGGAAGCAGGAAATCCGTGTACGACTTCCGGAGCGTCCGGGGTAAGGTCCGGTCTGGTGCACTAGGACGGGCATAGGGACTTTAGGTCCGGATTGGCGGCAAAATCCGGACCCTCGGACGGTCTGGAGGTCCGGACTGTCCGGGCTTTTGTTCCTCGTATGCATTTGCAGACCTCCCGGATTGTCCTCAAGTCACTCGCGGATTAATGTACAAAGATTTTAATATAATTATTGATTTAATTACACACTAGTGGAATCCGATCGATACATGCGGATGGTTTGAAATAAAAGTCCAAAGGGTCTGTAGGAGAAGTGTGGCGAAGGCCAAGTCCGGGGGTAACATACGGAGAATCCGAAGGGAAGTCCGGGAAAGTCCGAAAGAAATGCCAGGAGAGGCTGGTCAAAGCTACACAAAATAAATAAATAAAATCAGGAGCATCCATGGGAATCCGGGGGTAAAGCGCGGTTGGTCGGGGAGGTTGTTGCAGGTCGTCTGGGGGTGGCAAATACATACAAATAAACCTACACTGAAATGAAAAAAGCTAGAATTGAAGAGAATTCAGTGTGCACATGATAAAACTCGGGAAATCGAAACTCACCAAATAGCGAAGAGTAAACGAAACAAACTTTCAGACGAAGCACTTGGGGGGCTGAGAGCTGGACCGGTTGGGCGATTAGCGGACAACTTGCTCTCTCGTGCTAAATTAAAGTCGTCATGATGACTTATAAGAACGAGCACTGGGCACTTACCGGGTCTGTTTGACAACCAACTCAATGATCTCCTCTTTGCCCGTGCGAGTTGTCAGTAGGGTGGTTGCGTTGGCCTTGGCGTTCTTGTGTTGTTTCTTTGGTGGGGTGTCAAAGGTCAGCGGGTTGTTGAGCAGGGCAGAAACTTTGGTGGCCTTGTTGGCGACAGCTTGCAGTGCCTTTTGGTGGTGCCGTTGGCATTTGAAATGAGTATACCGGTGTTATGTTTGATGAATTCGACCGTTGCTAGACCCGATCATGATCAGCCACAAGGTCGGGAAATGAAATTTGATCGCACTTACCGGTGTTCCCCGCTGATTGTTGGCGCCAGACTTTGATCTGGCACTAGGGTTAGGGTGATTGACCAACAGCATAATGAATGCGCTATAATTAAGGAAAAAGTGCAAATGAGCATGTCAGAGCATGTCAATCCACTAGATACCCCATACTACAGCTTTATACTCACTGAGAGAGAGATAATGTAATTGAAAATGGTGTTGTGGCGCGCAAGAGCTAGATAGATGCTATGCAGGTGGACAGTGGTTCAGTGTCAGCAAAAAAAATAGATATTCAGAACAAGAAGAGGATCTTACCCTGAGTTATTTAAGGTGCCCAAACGATCTGAGGAGGTTGTTTGGAGGTCGACTGGGGAAGGGGGTGGTCGGGAGCAAGGGGAATGTGTGCAGGGAGTTGGTCTGTATATATAGACACACCGGCGCTTAAGTGGCGACGTGCCACAGGAGGAAAATTTTCCGCACCTGTTCCTTGAATGCACCCCCTGCTACACCAATGGAAAGACAAAGAGTCCGCTGCGATGTTAACAAGCTGGTAACAGCCAAGACGTGAAACCGTCACCTCTAAGGAAATTGGTTAGGTTAGTTGGATTCTAATGGTCAAACTATGCTAATATAATTATAGGACAAGCTCAAGGTCGGTTGACTTGCACATTTACCAAATACACCCCCCGACTTTTTCACACAATATTTTTATGGACAAGTGCAGCACCTCTTTGCACTCCCTATCCCGTCCAACACCGCCATCAATCCCAACAATGACCCTCAGACCCTTTTGCTTGCCTTGGTTTGGAGGCTCAAACTGAAGTCAGCACCTTGTACGACTACACAGTGGCTTCGTACAAAGGTCCACTTTCAAGTGGAGAAGTGATCAACACGTGCAACATCATGTGTGCAATCAGGCGAGTTCGGGATGGAACTAAATGGTGGATTATCGATCAAGCCCCGGTGCTGAATGAATCCAAGGTGTGTAAACCTTTGTCTTACTGCATTTGACTGAGCTATGCGATTGCTGGTTTACTAATAAAACACTTTCTAGTATTAGGAGCTATGTAATTACAACTAGGAATGCTTATACCAATGATCTACACCCCGTACTACCCCACCCCTCAAAACCCCCGGACAATCCGGGAGTGGCTGACCGACCACCAATCACCCGTCCAAGGGTAACGATCACATCCGGAAGTAAGTTTGGCAATCCGGAGGTCCGGATCTGGAATCCGGAAGTCCGCCAAAAGACATTGGCGGGACTTACCTCCGGATTTTTGGGCCATCCGGACCCGACCCCCGGACGATCCAGAAGTCTGGGGTCCACAGTGTGGGAGGGGGTGGTTCCACATGGCAACCCTTGATCTTGTCTTCCTCATACTTGGCCAGTCACAAGACATTGACTACCAGGTGCATGCTCATGGAAGGTGGTAGTTCCAGCTGATATGCATTCCTTCCTACTGCTTCCAGAATTGTGAATGGTCCAAGCTGTTTATGCAAGAGTTTCAGGGATGGTCAATTGGTTGTGATGTGATTGTGGCTGAGCCAAACTTTATTGCCTATGATGAAGGACTGTTCCCGACACTTCCAATCTGCATAATCCTTGTCCCATTCCTTGCTCAGGATGAGGCTAGCCCTGGCTTCCTCTAGGTTGTCTTGGATTTGTTGTGTGTGGGCTGCAGCCTCTGGCACTGATCCATCTTCTACTGGAGTTCCTTCAATCAATGGATGGCAAGCTGTGTTGGCAAAGAAAGGTGTCATGCCAACACTGGAGTGGAAAGAATTGTTGTATGCAAATTCAGCTAATGGTAGTAGTGATGCCCAATCATGTGGTCTGAATGAGCAATATGTCTGAATGAAGGCTTTGACCATTTGATTGATGTGCTCTGTTCATCCATCAGTTTTAGGGTGATATGCAGTGGAGAGTCTGGGCCAAATGTTCAAGGCTTGATAGAGTTCTTTCATGAATTTGGATGCAAAGGTAGGGCTGCAATCCAATGCTACTGTTTCCGGGGTCCCATGTTGTTTACAGCAGTGTTCCATGAACAGCTCTGCAAGCTTGGGGGATGTGGTCTTCTCAGTGCATGGAATGAAGTGTGCCATTTTGGTCAGGGTGTCAACAATGACCAGGATTGAATCTAGACCTTTGGAAGGCGGAAGTTTGACAATCATGTTGACAGATATGTGCTGCCAGGGTTTGGAAGGAAGTTCCAGCAGTTGCAATTCTCCAAGGGGTTGCTGGTTGATTGGCTTGGAATGTTGGCACAAGTCACACAATGACACATATTTGTTGATGTATGCTTTCATTGATGGCCACCAATATTGTGGTTTGACCAATTCCAACGTCTTTGCTTGCCCCATGTGTCCTACTGCTTTGTTGTGGTGGTGAAGTTCTAAGATTTGGCGCTTGGTCTCATTATTGTTTGGGACATAGATTCTTCCTTTGCGGTATAGTAAGTTGCCCCTTATCTTCCAGTCTTTGAATTCTTTCTGGACCAAGGCAGGGGCTTTTTCTGGTTGGTTGCTAAGGTAGGCCCAAATTGAGGTAACATAGTCATCCTTCTGTGTCTGGTCTCTAATTCCCTGCTGAATATCCATAGTTGATGCCATGCCTTGTGATCCTGTTTCTGCCAAGTTGATGAAGATGTGTAGTGAAAGTAGGGGTTTTTGAGGAACTACCCCCCCTTCTAGGTCATGGTTGCTCCACTGACTGAGTGCATCTGCCTTGCCATTGAGTCCACCAGCCCTATACTTGATCTGGAAATTGAATTCAGAAAGGAAAACCACCCATCTATTCTGTTGTTTTGTTAGAACTTTGGAGGTCATGAAATATTCCAGATTCTTGTGATTGGTGATGAGCAGTACAGGAATCTCTGTTCCCTCTAGGAGATGGCGCCATTCCTTGAAGGCCTTGATGATTGCCAGAAGTTCCTTATCAAAAATGTCATAATTTCGCTCTGCTGGGGACAGGCTTTTGGACATGAAGGCAACAGGGTGAAGCTTGTTATTGGACCTGTATTGACTGAGAACTGCCCTGGTTGCTTTGTCTGATGTGTCACACTCAATGATAAATCCTTTGTCTTGGTCTGGTTGCAACAGAATGGGTGCCCTGATGAATTCTTTGATTAACCCCTGGAACGCAAGTTCTGCTTCCGGTCCCCATTCCCATTGTTTGGTCTTCATGGTCAGGTCATATAATGGTTGCACAATGTGGGTGTAATTCTGGATAAACTGTTGGTAGAAGTCTGCAAAGCCAAGGAAAGTCTGGACCTCTGTGACATTTTTTGGGGTGGGCCACTTCTTGATTGCGCTGATTTTTTCTTCCTGCATTTCCACCACCTCTCCCGATATGACTAGTCCTAAATAATCAACCTTTGGCACATGGAAGGAGCATTTCTTGAGGGAGCAGTAGAGACCAATGTGTTGTTAGCAATGGAGTACTTCCTTCACATGATTTGGGTGGTCCTCAGTGCTCTTGGAGAAAATCAGGATATCATTGATGTAGATTTTAACATAGATTCCTTTGATGTCCATGAACTCTGCGTCCATCATCTTCTGGAATGTTGCTGGGGCATTGGTGAAGCCAAACGGCATAACCCTGGTCTTGAATAGTTCATATTTGGTTCTGAATGCCATTTTGTGAATGTCCTTGTCTGCTGCCCTAACCAGATTGTAACCAGACTTGAGGTCAAGTTTAGTGAAGATTTTGGCGCCTTTAACCCATTCAATGAGGTCATCAGTTCTAGGTAGTGGGTAGCAATTCTTCCTGGTGTGGCAATTCTAATATTGATAATCCATGCACAATCTTGGTGGTTGGGGAACTCCATCAATATCATGGCGTTTGACAAACATTACTGGTGATGCCCATTCCAAGGTGGATGGAACAATGAACCCTTTCACCAAGTTTTGTCAATCCATGCTTTCAGGATTTGGTCTTCTTCTTTGGTGAGGGAGTATACCACACCAATCTTGGGTTTTGCACCAGGTTCTAATTCAATTTTTAGGTTGTACAGCCAATGCAGGGGCAGTTTATCCACTTCTTTGGCAACAAAAACATCTTTGAATTCCAAATATTCTTCTGGCAATTGACCCACTACCCCCCCTTGTATGGCATTGCAATCTTTGCATAAGCGTTCTGCTGCACAATAATCTGAGTCAAATTCTAGGGAGCCTTTACTCCAGTCAATTTTTGGGTTGTATTTTTTCAACCAAGGAATTCCTAGTACAACTGTGTGTCATTCTAATGGTGCTATGTTGCATGTAATTTCTTCTATGTGGTCATTCATGATGATTTGGAAAGTGCATTCTTTGTTGATTAGTCTGTTTGCTATTGGCCTTCTGTCTATTACTTGGACTTGTCTTGCTATTTTTTTCTTTTTTGTGGGAATTTTGTTTTTCTTGACATATTCAGAATTAATGAAATTTCCTGATGCCCCTGAATCAATCATGGCAATGGTAATAAGGTGTTTCAGGCATTCAATCATGGTGGGAACTCAAAGTTGGTCTGCATATTTGGTGGAACAAAGGTACATTTTGTTTACAGACTGTTTCCGATTCTCCAAGATTACACAATCTAATTCCAACTTTAGGGTGCCTGATGCTCCCCTTAGTTGCTGCCTTTTCCCAACTGTCACAACCTTTCTTCCTCTCCTCCCTCTTGTCTGTTTACCTTGTGTTTGGTCTTGTTCCTCTTGCCTTGATGCATTTAGTTGCCTTTCTGTAAGCCATGATTGCGGGACATGCCTGCCTGGCATGTCTCCTCCTTTTCCCACTTTCCATGGACTTAACATGTTTCCTTTGTCTTGTCCTTGCTTCTCTTGGACTCTTGCTTTTTCTTGTTTTGGCTCCCTTTGTTGCCTTCTATCTTTTGGACATAGCGACACTGGATAGTATATACAGTGCTGCAAAAAATCAATCACTAAAACCATACATGGGTGGAGTTGGCCAAATAGAAAGGCACATATAAGCTTACATAAGCTCAGGATATAGCTGTGGCTACCCTTGCTTCCTTGCTACATCTGTGTGGCAGTTTGGTCTTGTTTGGTCTTGTGGCTGTGGAGATATGCAAACTTTGGCAAAACAGTTTTTGCAATCAATTGTTTGCAGGCTTGGCACTGATGTCATGTTACATCATTATGACCTCAGATGCCATCATGGTGACCTCATTGATGATGTCAGTGGCACCCCCAGTTGTATATCTACCACCCTGCTCACGACCCAGGACTGCAGCACCCCTCCAGCTCTTGTCCTTCATGCCTAAGGCCATTTCCCCCTCCAAGCTTGTTTCTGTGCTTGCTAAGCTTGATGCTGGCCTCTGTCATGCTGAAATCTCTAGGACTACTGGAGTTAGTGAGGGACACATCTCTAAACTGCACAATATACACCATCCCAACCTTCCTCGCAAACCCCCAGGCCGTCCTCTCAAAGTCACCCCTGCTACAGCTTGCCACCTGGTTTGCTCTGTCACCAATGGCAACTCTGCTACTGCTTCCTCTGTGGCTAGGACATACAGGACAGCTGAGGGGCACACTCTTAGCCATGAAACTGTCCGCCAGACACTCAAGGATGCTGGTTTAAAGGCCAAGAAGAAGGTTACAAAGCCCAAACTCCCTAAACATATCCATGACGCTTGACTATCCTTTGCTTGTGCCCACCACCACTGGACTGTCAAGGACTGGAAAGGGGCCATGTGGTCAGATGGCCAACAATGGGTGTGGATTAGGCCTGGCCAGGAGCTTAGTGATGCAGCTATCCAGCCCACAGCTCACTCAGGTGGAGGGTCTATTCAGATTTGGGGCTGTTTTTGTTGGGATGGGCCTGGCTATGCTACCAAGATTGAAGACACAGTTACCAAGGAGGTCTATGTGGAGATTTTGGAGGATGAGTTGATGCAGACTTTGGAGTATCATGGGAAGGAGGTGGAAGACATTATCTTCCAACAGGACAATGCTCCTGCTCACAAGTCCAAATTGGCAACAAATTGGCTAGCTGACAATGGTTTTGAGGTCATGGAATGGCCTTCCAACTCCCCAGATCTCAATCCAATTGAAATCTTATGGGGCATCATTAAAAGGAGGCTGGGGGAGCATGAACATCCTCCAAGGGGGGTTTTGGAGCTGTGGGAAAGGTTCCAGGTGGAGTGGGCAAAGGTGGAGCCAGAGCTGTGTCAGGATCTGATCAGCAGCATGCCTAATAGGATGAGGGAGGTGATCAAGGCTAAGGGGGGGTCCATTAACTACTGATTTTGTCTGACTTTGTTATCCATGTATGCCTTGCAAACAATTGATTGCAAAAACCTTTTTGCCAGATGTTGCATTTCTCCCCAACCACAGATCCAAACAAGGCCAAACATGACTCATTTGGTAGCCAAAAAGCACAGTGACCTTGCATATGGCAACTGGCTGACATAATCCAACACATCATTCCCCAGCTGGCCTGCACTACCTGCACATGGTTTTTGTGATTGATTTTTTGCAGCACTGTATACCAGCAACACAAGTCTTGTCTCAACAAGACTTGTTCTCTTGTTGTTTTCCCCATCTACTTTGTTGTGTGACTCACTCAGGCCTTAGTGCCATACACTTGACCTTTGCTGTCACCCCAACCCCCCTTCTCACCACCTGTGGAGTCTTGGCCTCCAAGGTTTGGCTAGGGTTGTGACACTAGAACAAGTCTGCTCACCCTTGTTGCAGATACAGCCTTTGTTGCTGTCGGAACCAGGTCTTTTATCACCAGGTTGTCTCTGAGCACAGCACACCCTTCTCCATTGATTAGCTGATCTCCCCAACTCTCCCCCTGCATTATTTACACACTGAGGCACATTGCAGCTTGCATCCATTAGCTTCTTGACAACGTCCCCTATCCTCTGATATCACTGAGCCATTGCCACCTAATCAGGAAGCACCGCTCATATATTCTATTAGAACAAGGACCTTGGATACTTTTGCACTGAACCTACCATCAACTAGGCTCCCCCTAAACATTCCATCTCTACCCAGGGGACATTTATCTATTACCACTAGCCACTGTTGGTTGAAGCGCACCAAGAAGCGCACTTATTATAGCACACAACCACCAAGAGCCGTTCCAGCTCAGTGGAATCCTTTAGACAAACCATGGCATCCTTGACTGCTCCATCTACATCTTGGAAAGAAAAAGGCCCTATAGCCCCATCAGCTCCAGAAACTCCGCTCCACCAAACATGCTTCTCTGAACCACTCCCATCACACACAGCAGACAAAGAAAATGAGGGCAATACCACTAATCAGTTGCAACCAAACCTGTACCCTACTTTTGATGCTGAATTGAGACCCTCTTCCCCAGCCATTGAAAGTTATACAGGCAAAACATGGTGGGAATCCCATGAAAGCAACCATCAAAAACAAATCCTTTTCATCCTGAAGGAAATGGCATGGTGGCAAAGCCTTATGGCTCAGCATTTGGAGCATGTGGAAAGTTGGATCCTACACAACAGGGATGATGGAAATATTTGCATTGAGTGATTGTTGGAAATCCTAGACCAAAATCATCTGCTGTACAACACGGTGGTAGATCAACATGCAACCACCAAAGACACAGTTTGAGCACATGGTTTCTTTGCAAACCCTACAGGGGGAAGTGGAAGCGGTGCTACTAGGACCAGTGTGCTGACAACAAGCCAGTTAGGACTGTCACTTGGAGGAGGAACAAACACTGGAGCACAAAGCTTAAGGGGATCAATGATGTGTTTTGCACCACCCTCATCAGGGAGGACAGCACCCCCCACCTCAATGATATTCTCTCCAGGAAGGACCAAGAAATTGGCTGCCTGCAAACCAACAGAATTCAACGGTGAACGTGGAGCTACGGCCAGGGACTTTACTTATCCCTGTGCAAATTATATTGCCAACTCCCATTATGCCACCGCTTTTGATGAGAAGAAGATCTGGCTCATTATCTCCTACCTACAAGGACCAGCAATTGATTGGATCTGGCCTTTCCAAGACCTACACAACACAGGGGTGCCCCAAGTCATTTTCACAGATCTAGATGTCTTTCAGTGTGAATGGGAATTAGTGTTTGGTGAAATCAAACAGGTCAAAGTTTATCAACTGAAGTACAAGGTGTTGACTCAAACCAAGCCAGTGGTTGAATACATTACTCAATTCAGAATCCTGTTGGCACCACAAGACTACAACAAACAAACTTTGAAGGACAATTTCTATGCAGGTCTCAATGGCAACATCAAGGACATGCTCACTTCCCAAGCCTACAATTGTCATAATGCCATGTTGCAGGAATTATTCACCAGGACCCAAGAAATTGATGCAGCCCTCATTGCAAGGAATATGTAGAAAGGAAGTACTGGTACTTTGGAGAAGGTGACACCAAGCAGCACCCAGAAGTGGGTAACCACAAGTGCAGCAGTGCACAAATTCCAGAAGGGAGAAGCAATTTACATGGTGACTCCTCAGGGTAGCAAGAAGGGGACAATAGAATCAATCAGCAAAAATAAACAAGGATTCTTGACACCCAAGGTCAAATGGGCTGATGGAACAACAACCAAAATCCCCTTTAGCTTCATTAAACCAGACACTTGTCAAGCCAAGGTAGAGGTAGCAGCTGTCACAAGTGAAATCACCTGCTATTGTTGCCAGAAGAAGGGTCACATGGCCAAGGATTGCTGTGCACAAATTGCAGCCCTGGAGGATGCTGATACCAGCAATTCAGAATTGGGAAAAGGCAGCAACTGAGGGGAGCATCAGGTGCCCTAAAGTTGGAATTAGATTGTGTAATCTCAGAGAATTGGAAACAGTCTGTAAACAAAATATACCTTTGTTCCACCAAATATGCAGACCAACTTTGAGTTCCCATCATGATTGAACGCCTGAAACACCTTATTACTGTTGCCATGATCAATTCAGGGGCATTGGGAAATTTCATTAATTCTGAATACATCAAGAAACACAAAATTCTTACAAAAAAGAAAAAAACAGCAAGACAAGTCCAAGTAATAGACAGACAGCCAATAGCAAACAGACAAACCAACAAAGAATGCACTTTCCAAATCATCATGAATGACCACATAGAAGAAATTACATGCAACATAGCACCATTAGAATGACACACAGTTGTACTAGGAATCCTTGGTTGAAAAAACACAACCCAAAAATTGACTGGATGATAGGTTCCCTGGAGTTTAACTCAGATTATTGCATGGCAGAATGCTTATGTGAAGATTGCAATGCTGTAGCAGGGGGGGTAGTGGGTCAATTCCCAGAAGAATATTTGGAATTCAAAGATGTTTTTGTTGCCAAAGAAGTGGATAAACTGCCCCGCACCAGCCGTTTGACCTGAAAATTGAATTGGAACCTGGTGCAAAGCCCAAGATTGGTGTAGTATACTCTGTCACCAAGGAAGAAGACTGCACTCTGAAGGCATGGATTGACAAAAACCTGGAGAAAGCATTCATTTTTCCATCCACAGCCAAATGGGCATCACCAGTCATGTTTGTCAAGCACCATGACATTGATGGAGTTCCCCAACCACCAAGACTGTGCATGGATTATCAATACTTGAACCGCCACACCAAGAAGAATTGTTAGCCACTGCCTAGAACCAATGACCTTACTGAATGGATTAAAGGCAGCAAAATCTTCACCAAACTCCACCTCAAGTCTGGTTACAATCTGGTCAGAGTAGCAGATGAGGATGTCCACAAGACAGCGTTCAGAACCAAATATGGGCTATTCAAAACCAGGGTTATGCCATTTGGCCTCACCAATGCCCCAGCAATGTTCCAGAACATGATGGACACTGAGTTCAGGGACATCAAAGGAATCTATGTCAAAATCTACATTGATGATATCCTGATTTTCTCCAAAAATACCAAGCACCACCCAAATCATGTGAAAGAAGTACTGTGTTGTCTACAACGCCTTGGCCTCTATTTTTCCCTCAAGAAGTGTTCTTTCCATGTACCAAAGGTTGATTATTTAGGACTAGTCATATTGGGAGAGGTGGTGGAAATGCAGGAAGAAAAAATTAGTGCAATCAAAAGGTGGCCCACCCCAAAAAATGTCACAGAGGTCCAGACTTTCCTTGGCTTTGTAAACTTCTACCAATGGTTTATCTGTAATTACACCCACATTGTATGACCATTATATGACCTGACCATGAAGACCAAACAATGGGAATGGGGACTGGAAGCAGAACTTGCGTTCCAAGAATTAATCAAAGAATTCATCAAGGCTCCCATTCTGTTGCAACCAGACAAAGACAAAGGATGTATCATTGAATGCAACACATCAGACAAAGCAACCAGGGCAGTTCTCAGCCAATACGGGTCTGATAACAAGCTTCACCCAGTGGTGTTCATGTACAAGAGCCTATCCCCAGCAGAGCAAAACTACAACATTTTTGATAAGAAACTTCTGGCAATCATCAAGGCTTTCAAGGAATGGCGCCACCTCCTAGAAGGGATGGAGATTCCAGTGTTGCTTATCACTGATCACAAGAATCTGGAATATTTCATGACTTCAATAGTTTTAACAAAACACCAGAATAGATGGGCAGTCTTCCTTTCCAAATTCAATTTCCAAATCAAGTATAGGGCCAGTGGACTCAATGGCAAGGCAGATGCACTCAGTCAGTGGAGCAACCATGACCTGGAAGGGGGAGTAGTCCCTCAAAAACCCCTACTTTCTCCACACATTTTCATCAATTCAGCTGAAACAGAACCACAGGGCATGGCATCAACTACAGAGATTCAACAGGCAATCATAGATCAGACACAGAAGGACAATTATGTTACATCAATCTGCACCTTCCTTAGCAACCAACCAGAGAAAGCCCCCGCCTCAGTCCAGAAGGAATTTGAAGACTGGAAGATAAGGGACAACTTACTGTACTGCAAAGGAAGGATTTATGTCCCAAGCAACAACAAAACCAAGTGTCAGATTTTAGAACTCCATCATGACAACAAAGCAGTAGGACACATGGGGCAGGCAAAGATGCTGGAATTGGTCAAAAGGCAATATTGGTGGCCATCCATGAAGGCATACTTCAACAAATATGTGTCATTGTGCAACTTGTGCCAACGTTCCAAGCCAATTAACCAGCAAAGTCTTGGAGAATTACAACCACTTGAACTGCCTTCCAAAGCCCTGGCAACACATTTTGGCTGATATGATTGTCAAACTACCACTTTCCAAAGGTCTAGACTCCATACTGGTGATTGTTGATACCTTGACCAAGATGGTGCACTTCATTCCCTGCTCTGAGAAGACCACATCCCCTAAACTTGCGGACTTATTCATGGAACACTGTTGGAAATTACACAGCACCCCAGAAACAGTAGTGTTGAATTGCGGGCCCACTTTTGCGTCTTGATTCATGAAAGAACTCTATCAAGCCTTGAACATTCAGCCCAGACTCTCCACTGCTTATCACCCTGAAACTGACAGACAAACAGAGTGCATCAATCAAATGGTTGAAGCCTTCATTTGGACGTATTGCTCATTCAGACAGCATGATTGGGCATCACTACTGCTGTTTGCTGAATTCACATACGACAACTCTTTCCACTCCAGCATTGGCATGACCCCTTCCTTTGCCAACATGGCTTGCCACCTGTCAATTGAAGGAACTCCAGTGGAAGATGGATCAGTGCCAGAAGCCGCAGCCCATGCACAACGGATCCAAGACAACCTGGAAGAAGCCAAGGCTAGCCTCATCCCAAGCAAGGAACAGGACAAGGAAAATGCAGATCAGAAACAACAGGAAGATCCCTTCATCATAGGCAACAAAGTTTGGCTCAGCCACAATCATATCACAACCAATCAACCTTCCCTGAAACTCTTGCATAAACGGCTTGGACCATTCACAATTCTGGAAGCAGTAGGAAGGAATGCTATTGACTGAAACTCCCACCCTCCATGAGCATGCACCTGGTAGTCAATGTCTCACAACTGGCCAGGTATGAGGAAGACAAGATTGAGGGTTGCCATGTCAAACCACCCCCTCCCATAGAAACACCTGAAGGAGAGGAGGAATGAGGTTGAAAAAATACAGAGCTCCAGGATCAAGAAGGGAGTTTTGGAATACTTTGTCAAGTGGAAAGGTTACAGATTGGAACATGACTCCTGGGAACCCCAGGAGAACCTTGGCAACACATCAGAACTTGTTAAGGAGTTCCACTTGGAACATCCTGAAGCCATCACAGAAGTTCCTAAGGTAACCAGGAAGCATTGTCATGAGGAGACAAAAGATGAGTCAGTGGCTGGAGATAAAGAAGAACAGCCCATCCAGTGCTCAAAACGTATAAAAGAGGCTGCTGGGATCCAGGTCCCACATCCAAAAGTGTTCACTTTCACTCCTCCTGTGCTAAAAACATCCCCTACCCACACCTCACTCTCTGCGCCATGTCTGCCTCCACCCTCTCCACCAACACCTTCATGGTCTGTGTCTATAAGGACCTCTACACATGCTCAGCCTCCTTCAAATGGACACTGGAAGCCATTCCCCCGCTCAAGAACAGTCAGTATTGGCACTCTGGGCTGCGGCAGGCCTTCTACTTCATCATTGGGGCACACTCGTGTCACTGCTGGCAAATAACTGTGCTTTGAGGTGTGTGTAATACAACCCTTGAAGAACTACAACAGCTGATGTGGACTGTGTTGCCTCAGTGTGCAGTGAATCACATCCAGCATACTCATGAAGGGCCCAATCCAACCAGGATTCCTGCTTGGTCTGTAGGTCATATGTAAGTAGCCTTGGGTCTCTTTACTGAGGGGTTCAATGCAAGGATACAATAATTTAGGGACTGCTTTGTGCTCCATTGGGATAGGGCAAGAATCAAGGAGGAATCCAAATGATGTCAAGGCAAGTGCTTTTTGTACTTCCTCAATGGCATCCTTATCAACTGACATCCTGTCACCCTCATTGGGCAAGGAATCATGCTAAATGGTAGAATTAACAAACCCCCAAATGGAAGATGACTGTCAAATGGGAAAGGATCCCTGTGTTGATATCTTGATGGTCACTGACAAGAGCTTGGTGGATATAGCAGAGGGGCTGAACAGGACCACAACTGTCCTTCAAAAAGCCAGTCAGATGTTGTGCACAGTAAATGCACAGGTATATGCTATCCAACGTCACACAGATGAAGTATGTTTTTTGCACAACAAGGCAACTTTCACATTTGTACTTGTCACAGCGTGCTGACCAATACTGTTCAAATGGTCCAAAGCAGACTACATCCAAGCCCTGGTAGATGTGAGTTGAGTGGGATAGGTAACACAGGATACTGATTCCTGCCTCACAGGCGTACTCCAAAAAGGTGCAAGTTAGGTGCCACACATGACCATTGACAAAGGGTAGCTGCATTTGCCCAGCAGCCTTCTCAGATGTCCAGTGATCAAATTGGGGGATCCAGCAGAGTGAAATTTCACCTTTGATCCAACCCTTTTGTGAGTGCCCAATGCTGTGTTAATGTCAATCAGTAACAACAATCTCTGACTTGGAAGTCACCTACAATGCATTGAGTAGATTGTCTTGGCCCCACCAAACCTGGTACTGATGGGCCTTGAAAATGACAGTTGGGGGATTGTTGCCCTGTTGGCACAGATGGTAACAAGGACTGCAATGTTTTTGCAGCCACCACTGTGTCTGAGGCTGGGAAAATGTTCTTGTTGCAGTGATTACTCTTTTGGGTTGTCCTTTGCCTGGCTGAATGCCTGTTTCATTCCTTCTGTATGTATTTTCCTCTTGAATCTCATGGTTGTGTATAGCATTGCCAAGTATTTTCAACCAGGCTTCATTGGTTGTTGTGTTGGCTGCACTACCATGCTCTCCTTCCAAGGTCCAAGAACAACATGTTGGCAGTGACTTACAGTTGGCATCTACAAAGTGCTGAGTATAATCTTTGTCTGTTCCTGGGTATGTTGGGGCTTGTTGATGGATATTTTTGTTGATATGCTGTCCTATTCACAGTTCTGAAAGAGGGAATCCATGCTTGCTCTGCTTGGTGGCATATGCATTTACCACATCCCTATTGCTATCCATGAGCTGAGAGTGTTTTTGTATTAAACCAGCTAATGAGATGCCTCCTCAGAGGTGATGCCAAATCAAGCTTTGGCCCAGAACAATCTCTCAACAAGATATGATAGGGTAGTCCCCAGAAACCACCTGAGCAATAGTCACCATAGATTTCAGCTTTGGGGGAATTCAACCTGAATGGCATGATTGCTGACTGCAATATTGGGCAACTGCTTCTTGGAGCAGCTCTTCACAGAGCTCTGAGTCATTGAGTTGTCTACAATACTGCAATGTGGCATGTCTAACCATTGAGAAGGGTGAGCAGGGTTGGGTTCAGTCAATTCAACAACACAAAATTCATTATTTCCTCTCTCTAATTAGTCCATCTCAGCAGCCATTCTGGCTCAAGTAGCCTAACTACTCTTGATTGATTCACATGGTGATGTTGACCACATGATGGTAGATGACTGTTATAAATATGACCTGTTTCAGGCTTAAACTGTAACAAGCCATGCTCCTGACAATGGAGTGTGTGTTGTGCTTCAGTGACTTGTGTGTTGTGCTCCTTTCTTGTTGTGCTTATTTTCTGCCACGTACTTTGTTTTGATTGCTGCTCATTTGTTGTTGCTTCCCTTGCTTAGTGCTTGGCACATGTGGCTGAGCAAGATGTCGCCTCCAGCCTCTGGTTTTCT
Source organism: Ceratobasidium sp. AG-K (assembly GCA_037039685.1). Lineage (NCBI taxonomy): Eukaryota > Fungi > Basidiomycota > Agaricomycetes > Cantharellales > Ceratobasidiaceae > Ceratobasidium > Ceratobasidium sp. AG-K. The sequence continues at coordinate 1,551,735 of JAWNGF010000007.1, read as the reverse complement.
CATGCGGCTGTGCTAAGATCTCCATGTGTTACACACACTTCTTCTTCTGATGTTTTGATCCTGCTCCGTTTAGGATTGCTGTGCTTTCTCTATGTAGATAGTTCTTCTTTTGTTTGCTTGCTATAAGAGATGCAAGGGCAATCATCTTGGAACCCCAAGAATGATTTACCTTGTTGTTTACCCACTCTACTTTGCCCTGAGGAGGTTATCCAACATCCTTTGGAGCCTCTCAGTTATTTCCAGGCCTAAAGGCTGCTCATTGGTCACAAACAACCCTTCACTGAACAGATTGTGACATAAACGTACATGGAGTTCCTCCAAAAATCAATTACAGGTTTTTACTGCAATCTTTGATAGACAGAGCTGTTGGCACATTTGGCATACCCATCTCATGTGCCCATTGGAAAGTTAACTCCTGCTGTTCCTATGGGTACCATACATGGGCAATATGTTGTGCTTCAGTGCCTAGTGTGTTGGTATCCCTCTTTGTTGTGCTTATTGTCTGCCACATAGTTTGTTTTGATTGTTACACCTGTGTCCAACTTCCATCCCTTAGTACATACTACAAATGGTTGGGCAGCATTTAGACCCTGTTTCCTCTTTTTCCCATGATGCTATGCTTAGATCCCCATGTGCTACACACCTTTATTCTTCTGATGTTCTTATCCAGCTCCATTTGGGCTTGCTGTGCTTTCCCATGTACATAGTGCTTCTTTTGTTTGCTTACCATAAAAGATGCAAGAAAAATTATCTTGGAACCCCCAGGATGATTTGCCTTCTCGTTTAATCACTCTCCTTCCCCCTGAGGAGTTTATCCCACATCTTCTCAAGTCCCCAAGTGATTTTGAGGGCTAAGAGCTGCTCATTAGTTTTGAACAACCCTTCTCTGAGCAGTTTGTGACAAGACAGGTGCTGTTTTGAACATACACCATGTCATGAAAGGTTTGAAATTCAAATGTGTGCTTAGCATATCAACTCAAACAACTGGATCACTAGAGGTTGATTCAAGATTGTGAATGTCTTAACAACAACGCCATGATATAATGCTGTGTCTGCCTTGGTGGGTAGGGCCTTGCAGATATGCTGAAGTGCCCTAGGGCCTGCACCTAGTTGAGTTTGCATTCTGGTTTCAACAAAAGTTTGAGAAAGGAGATGAATGGAACCTGCCTTTAGGACAAAATGTAGTGATTTGGAGCAGACAGTCATGCCCTGTAGGAAAATGAATGCCTGTTCTGTCTTCCAAAACTTTATGAACAATATTATTCAGGACCTGTTTGTCAAAACCTGTTCAGTGAAGGGATGTTTAAGACTAATAAGCAGCTCTTAGGCCTGAACATGACTGAGTGGCTCCACAAAATGTTGGATAACCTCCTCAGGGCAAAGTAGAGTGGATAAACTACAAGGTAAATCATTCTTGGGGTTCCAAGACAATTTCCCTTCCATCTTTTACAGCAAGCACACAAAAGAAGAACTATCTACATGGGGAAAGCACAGCAAGCCCAAATGCAGCAGTATCAAAACATCAAAAGAAGAAGCGCCTGTAGCACATGGTGTCTAGGCACATCAGCATGGGAAAGATGGAGAACAGAGGCAACATGCCGATGAGCCACATGTGCCAAGAACTGCGTGAGTGAAGCAACCACAAAGAAGCAGCAATCAAAACAAAGTATGTGGCAGCAGATAAGCACAACCAGGAAGGAGAATAGCAAAAAGGTCACTGAAGCACAAAACATAGTCCATTGTCAGGAGAATGGCTTGTAACACTGTTAGACAGCACTGAGATGGTTTATCTTTACCCCATATTGACCTCTCCATACTCTGCATATGAGCTTAAGGAACATGTCAGAATTGAGGTTCAGCAGCTCAGGCATCCCAAACTGTTCTGTAGCCTTGCACAATGTCCCTTCTTTGTCACATCAATAATGTCACAACCCTAGTCAGTCCTGATGATTGTCACAAGCCTTGCACCTGACAATGGTCTGTGTGCCATGCTTTCATTGCTTGTTGGCCGCCTTGTTGTTGGGTTTGTTGTTTTCCCCCTGTTGTGTGCTTGTGGGCTGCTGCAAAGATTGTTTTGTTGTTTACTCCTTTCCTATTGCTTCTCTCGCTTAGCTCTTTGTACTCAAGGAGTATTGGCATGTATTCTCCGGTCTGTGATTTTTCCGGAGCGCTGCGCATTGATCCCCATGTGCTAGGCGCTCTTCTTGTTCTGATGTTCCTTTCATGCTCCTTTTGAACTGTTGTGCTTTCCCCATATAGATAGCGCTTCCTTTCTTCTGTTTGCTACAAAAGATGTAGGGGAAATTGTCTTGGAATCCCAAGAACAATTTACCTTGTTGTTTATCCACTCTACTTTGCCCTGAGAAGGTTATCCAACATTTTGTGGAGCCTCTCAGTGACTTTCAGGCCTAAGAGCTGCTCATTAGTCTCAAACAGCCCCTCTCTGAGCAGCTTGTGACATTGTAAGTTGTTCTTACTTGGCTGTAGCCATCCACATTGCCCCAAACTGGCTTTCTACCACTCTCATCAACTTCACATCATCCAAGCCATCAACAGGCACATTCCTAGTCCCATCCTCAGTGGCTAAACTAGCCCCATTCTCAACCCCCTCTTCACCAAGCCCATCATCTTCTTCATGTTTGTCTATGGAGCGCAAATCAGCCACAGCACAATCAGTTTCCACCTCAGGAACAAGGAAAAACTCTCCAGCACCAGGCATGAAGCGCTCTCAATGCCCAGAAAGCAAAATTACCTCTCTGAGCAAATCTATGGAAGCCAGGCTGGCAGAAGTATCTCCCCTTCTCAATATTGTTCCTCCAATGTTCCATGACGTCCTGAGTGTTTTTGGTGATGAGTTCTTTGTTAAACTGCCTCCCCATTGCCCTATGACTGTGAGATCAATCTGGAGCCTGGCAAAGAGGTACCCTGGGGCCCAATTTATCCCATGACACCCAAGGAGTCCACTGTTCTCAAACAGTACATTGACACTGAGCCTGCTGCTGGGAAGATCAGGCCAAGCACCTCTTCTGGTGTGTTGTAAGCTTCTTCTTAGTGGCTATGAGACAAGCCACAATGGAGAGTGGATGGCACTAAGACCTAAGTGACCTCTTGAACCGCAACACACTTAAGTGTCTGTAGGCCCTTGAGGGTAGGGGTGGTTCAAAGTGTCACTCAATGGGGATGTTTGACAAGACGAAACAAGCTGGGGTTACCAGGCTTGTTGGTCCTCTATATATAAAAAGAAGGTGGCCAAGTCATACAAGGCGCAGCCAAACGAGTCATACATAACAGCCATTCAGGAGTGTCCATGTGAGTCATTCTGTATGAACAGACATGACTTGTACAAAGCACAGCCGCGTTACACAGTGTAACAGAAGTAACCACAAGAAGGTGGCAATGCGGCAAACAGAAACAGAAACACAACACAAAAGAGAAGACAGGTGGGCAAGACAACAGACAAGATGATGGAGGGAGCTGGCTCATGACATTACTCCCCCCTAAGAGTTCATCTAGGGGACCTGGATGGGCTCTACTGGATCTCGCAATCCCTGCTTTTTGCAAGCATGTGTTCTTCCAGCCCCTTGTCCTTGTCAATGGTTAAATCAATAGGATTGAACACAGTGTTACCTGGTTTGTCTGAGAACTTTTCCCATTCTTCCCATGTCTCCTCCCTTGTCCAGTCAGCCTTGGACCAGTCCAAAATCCTTTTCTGAGTTTCGACGAACTCCTCATCCCATTGTTGCACGTCTGGCTCTGCCTCCTTCCATGCTGACACGTCTGCCTCCTCCCACTTCCACCAGTTCGGCGACCATTCAAACTTCTCCTTCTGATATCTTCCCCTTTCCATCTTCCAGTTGCTCAGATCCCTCTTGTAGTTGGCGTCCCAGGCGTCGTTCCACCTAGGTCGGAGCGTTGGTTGTCTTCCATTATACCCTGGTACCCACTTGCTCAAGTATGCCCCTTCTTGTCCCCATTCAATGACCCTGAGCATATGGGTGGAGAGGAGGACAACCTCCAAGACCTGGAACACAGTGCATCCTTGACAAACAAAGATGTCCTTCCGCAGGAGTTGCATGCGTGTAGGCCATTTCTTTCCAACCCGCTGGAATTCTCCCAGGTCTGAGTGTAGGATGTTGTCCGAGGCCCTGAAATGCATTCTCCCGGAGCTCTGCTGCAACCTCTTGAAGACGTAGAGGGCGGCTCCGGTGTCAAGGATCCTTGCAGAGGCAAAGGCAGGTCCATAAAGGACGTGGACGAGGTTGTTGGAGATGGTGGCACAGGTAACAGCAGGCATTGTGGAGAGCAAAAAAGGTTTAGAGCATTGAGTTGAGAGTGTTTTTTGGAGTAGTAGCAAGTTTTGCAGATATTACTACCAATTGCGCCCCTCCTGCCTTTTATCTTCCCTGGAACGTAGTTAGATGGTGTGGGAGCTTTGGGGTGTCGGCGTAAAAGGTCCTTGATGATCCCTGACAGGTGACCAAAATCTTCTGCCCTTTGCTCCGTGTCTTCTTTGTCTCCATACCCCTTCCATCTGACACTGTAAAAGAGTCCATCCTTTGTTTCCTTCCAGTCCAGAATCCTTTCTACTTCATATTCTTCTTCTCCTTCTTCTGTTATGATTGGCGGTGGTTGGGCTTGGTTTTGTCTGAATTCCATGTCTTCTTTGTAAGGGCTGAGCAAGTCAATGTGGAAAACAGGGTGTACCCTCATTGTTGCTGGCAAAATGAGCTCATAAGCGTGTGATCCAACCTTTTGTTTCACAACAAAAGGCCCATGCTTTTTGTTCTCCAGTTTCTTTGATGGTTTTTTTGATTGGATGTTCCTTCCCCACAGCCATACTAGATCTCCTTCTTGGTACTCAATTTTAGGTTCCTCTTTGGGGAGCCTTTGGTTTTCCATTGATGCAATTGCTTTGTCATGGATGCTACGCCATTTTTCTGTGATGTTGTTTGCTTCAGGAACCGTTGTTTCTTCTGACAAGATGTTCCACAGTGGTTCCCTGCCATAGACTATTGCAAAAGGGGGACTGCCCGTTATGTGGTGCTTTTGCAGGTTATAGCTGAATTCTGCAATTGGTAACAGGTCTGCCCAATCGTCCTGCTGGTAGTTGACAAAAGATTGTAGCCAGCCTTCCATCCATTGGTTAATCCTTTCCATTATCCCATCTGTCTGGGGGTGGTAGGCAGTGCTGAAACTTGGGCTGGTTCCAATTCTTTTGTAAATGGCTTTCATGAGTTTAGAATTGAAGGTAGTTCCTTGGTCTGAGACAGTGCTTTTGGGAAAACTGTGTAGTTTCCAAACATTTGTGATGAAAAGATTTGTGAGGTTGCTTGCTGAGTGAGATTCTTTGCAGGGTATGAAATGCGCCATTCTTGAGAAATGGTCCACCACTACCATGATGTTGTCTGACCTGTTGGATTTTGGTAATTTTACCACAAAGTCAAAGGCTATGTCTTCCCAGGGTCCCTTTGGAATTTCTTGTGGCTTGATCAGGACTATTGACTTTGATCCCTTTGTGCATTGGCAAGTTTTGCAGGATTCCATGTATCTGTTCATGCTTTGCTTCATTCCTGGCCAGAAGTATCTTCTTGATATTAGTTCCAACGTCCTAGCTTGTCCTTGATGGCCCACAATTTTTGAGTTGTGGTGAATACGCATGATGGCCAGCCTGGCTTCCTTGTCTTCTGGTACGTAAATCCTTCCTTTGAACCATAGTAGTCCCTCCTTGAAATCGTAATCTCTAGTACTGTGTTGTAGGGTTTTTGGTAGCATTTCCTTTGATTCGCAGATTTCTTTGATTCGTGCCAACCCTTCATCTGTTCCCTGTGCTTCCTTGATTGTCGCTATGATATCTGTGTCTACCTGCCCCATAAATCCTTTAAACCTTTTGGCGGATATCATAACTTGTTCAGGAGTGAGGATATCTTTGTGGTCTGATCGTCTTGACAGTAGGTCCGGTTTTGATGAGAGGACCCCAGGGCAGTATATGATATCAAAGTTGTAGGAGGCTAGTAATTGATGCCATCTTGCGTGTCAATGGTTGAATGACCTTGCTTCCTTCCAGAACTGTAGGTTCCTGTGATTGGTGTAGATAGTGATGGGAACCTTTGTTCCTTCAAGGTAAAGCCTCCAGTGTGTCAATGATTCTATAATAGCCATAAGTTCTTTGTCGTGGACATCATAATTGAGTTGAGCCTTGTTGAAGGATTTTGATAGGAAAGCAATAGGGTGTAGGTAACCATTGTCTTGTCTTTGAGACAGAATTGCTCCCATTGCTACTCCACTTGCGTCTGTTTCCAAAAAGAAAGGCTTGTCAGGGTTGGGGTGGCGTAGCGTGGGTTCCTTGCTAATTTCCGTTTTTAGAGCCTTGAAAGCTTCCTGCTGATTATTTCCCCATTCCCATTTGTTATCCTTTCTTGTTAAAGTTGTCAAGGGTTTTGCTAGTTGACTAAAATTTGGTACAAATCTTTGATAGAAGTTTGCAAATCCTAGGAATGCTTGAACCTGCTTGACTGTCCTTGGTTCCTTCCATTCCTTCATTGCCTTGACCTTCTCTTCCTCCATTGAGATGCCTGTGTCGCTGATTTGAAGCCCGGTATATGTTAACCTAGTGACAAAGAATTCGCATTTTGGGAGTTTTGCAAACAGGTTTTCATCCAGTAAGATCTTCAGTACCTTCCTGATGTCCACAGTATGTTGACTTCTGTTCTTAGAGAAGACCAGGATGTCATCAATGTAAACAATAACGCATACGTCGATAAGGTCATGAAAGATGTGGTTCATGTATCTTTGGAATACAGTGGGTGCGTTCTTTAGTCCAAATGGCATGACAACATATTCAAACAGTCCTTCCTTGGTTCTGAAAGCTGTCTTCCATTTGTCCCCTTCCCTGATCCTGATATTGTTGAATCCCATGCGTAGATTGATTTTGGAGAAAATTTTTGCGTCCTTGATTTTGTCTAAGAGGTCTTCCATCAGCAGCATTGGGAACCTGTCATCCTTTGTGATTGCATTTACCCCCCTGAGATCTTGAACAAGCCGTAATTGGCGTACGGCTTCTGGGTTTTTTGGGTCAATTGGCTTTTTCACAAAGAGACAGGGTGATCCAATGGATGATTTGCTTGGTCGGATTTTTCCCGCTGCGATTTCCTTGTCCAGGTATTCTCTTAGTGCGATTGACTTGGCTGGAGAGAGTGGGATTGGTCTGGCCAGCTTTGGAAGTTCAGCTCCTTCCTTAAAGTCAATGGTGCAGTCATATGGGCAATGATCCGGGATTCTTTTGAAATTTTCTTCGCTAAATACGTCGGCAAATTCCTTGAATTCTTCAGGTAAGTCGTCTATTGAGGCCGTTCTTGCTTGGATAGGTTCTGGTTGCCATGATATGTGCTTTGTTTTCCAGTTGATAACGGGGTTAGCTTCTTCTAACCATTCTAATCCTAGGATAAGCTTGGCCTCCCCAGTGGGCATAGTGAAGAAGAATTGTTTGAAGGTTCTTCCCTCTACTTCTAGTTCAATTTTGGCCTTGAATTGTATTTGGTGGGAAAGCTCCTTTCCTTGGATGCCGATTACTCTTTGTGGGGTGGGAAGTTCAATGAGTGGAATATTGTTGGAGCATGCCCAGGAGATATCCAGGAAGTTTTTTGATGCTCCCAAATCAATGAGGGTAGGGATAGGGTCTGTGATTCTGGCAATGTTTGAGTAAACAATGGTTGATTCATTTGTTGCTCTAAAGTACACTGATTCCTTTGCCAGTTCTTTGGTCTCTCCATACAGAGTTAGAGGGAGACCCCTTCTTTTCCCGATTCTTCAGAGATTGTTGCTTCTCTTCCCTGTATACTGGGTTCAATAGTTATCCATTCCTTGGAGGAGCATTCGAGTGAACAGTGTCCCTCTTGTCCGCACTTCAGGCATTGGTTTGATGCAATTCTTGCCTTGTATACTTTGTCCAGTAATTGTTTTGTAGAGGTTTGGCCCGTGGTTGTAGTCTGTGCTATTTTCTTTCCCATGGAGGACTTGATTTGCTGTAACTTTTGATTGATAGAAATCGCAAGAGTGATCCATTGATTAAGGTTGAGACGCCTTTTGGTTCCATCCTTGTTGATAAGGGAGAGTTCAAATCGTGCCAATTCCGTCTTGATTTCAGGTTTGAGTCCTTCCTTGAATTGGTTGACAAGGGCTTCTTCCCCCCAATTCATGTTGACCATGTGAAAGCGGAATTCTGTCGCATAATTTGCTACTGAATTGACCTGCTTGCTTTTCCAAATATCAGCCTCCGCCTTGGCCTTCTTGTTAGGGTTGCTAAATTGTTCCATGAAGTGTGTCTTGAATGCTTCCCATGATGTTAGGTTTTGGTCTGGAATTCCGTTGTTCATAGATCGGAGTAACACTTGTGGCCAGTGTGTAGCGGACTTGTTATCTGATTTGAAATTCGCTAATGCTTCTCTAATTTGTTCTTGTCCTGAACTGTATTGGTCGCCCAACCTGACGAAGTAGCTTTCCATCTGGGTGATGAACATTTCTGCTCCTTCTCCTTTCTTCCTGTGAAAAGCTTCTGGTCTGGTTACTTTAGGGCCCCTAGTTTCCCTTCTGTTGTCAGAATTTTCTGTGAGTTGACGCAGCCTTTGTTCTAGTTCGTCAATTCTGGTAGATTCTGCTTCTGGCTGGGGGGGTGATACAGCATGTAGGGATGCTTCGTCCATCTGCTTGCACATGTTGTTGATTGCCTCTTGCATGGTGTTAATTTGTCCGATTGCAACCCTCCCGTCTCCCCTTAGTCCTTCCAGTCCTTGGGTGACTGCTTTGTTCCAGGCTAGCTGTGCCTGCCTTGTTGTGTTAAGATCTTCCTGCATGTTGTTTACTAGTCCCTGTGTGTTTGTGACTTTCTTTCTTAAGCGGATTACGTCTTGTCCAACCAGGAAACTGTTATATTCACTATTTTGCGCTGCGTTGAGGATGTCTGTGAGGGTTCCTTGCAGGTTGTTGAGGGAATCGTTGAAGATCTGTTGGTTGTTAGCCAACACTTGAGTGGATTGTTCTAGCCCGTTAAGTCTTCTATCAATTGTTATCCTCATTCCATTGATAATTCTTAAGAGTGCGTTGTGTCGTCCAAGGTGAAGATCATTGAGGTCATGGAGATTGCTAATCACGGTTCTACTGCTGGAACTAGAACTTGAGCTGGGAATCCCAGGAGCAGTTTGGTCTTTGGTTGCTGGTGGCTGCTGGGAATACCCTTGTGGTACATATGGCGGTGCTGGGTTAACTGGTGTCACGGCTTGAGAGCTTATTGGGACCGGACCGGCATTGGCAATAGTTCCCCCAATCTGGGGTACTTGAGGAGTGTGGGAAATATGTGGTGTGGGTGGTGGTCTGATAGGAACAAGAGATACGCCCCCGTGAGCTTCTGGTTGGGGGGAGAAAAACTGTCTTCTGGATCCTATAGGCCATAGTGGATGTGAGGGACCTGGGCTTCCATTAGAAATTGGGATTCAAATTGTGACTGGTGTGGGATTGTTGGTAATATCCCCTGGTTCCCTAGTAACAATGGTAGGTTCTTCCTGGATGATTGAAACGTTCCCAGTGTTGAATGTTCCAGGCATAGAAGCTTGGCTTTGAGGGCAAGACTGTCACGACCTTTTGTTTGCCTTGTTTGTTGCTCTGTTTGGTCTCGTTCTGCTCACCTTGGCGCATTTAGTCGCTATTATGTAAGCCATGACCGCGGGACATGCTTGCCTGGCTAGCCTCACTCGTTCCTTGTTCTCCATGGACTTGTCATGCCTCCTTTGTTCTGTCCTTGCTTCTCTCGGACTCCTGCTTTCTCCCCTTTGTTGCATACTCTCTATTGTACATAGCCACAGTAGATAGTACATATACCAGCAACACAAGTCTTGCTACCACAAGACTTGTTCTCTTGTTGTTTTCCCATCACTCATCGCGTGACTCACTTAGGCCTTAGTTGCCGTCCATTTGACCTTTGCCGTCGTCCCAACCCCCATCCTCACTGCCTGTGGAGTCTCGGCCTCCAAGGTTTGGTTAGGGTTGTGACACTAGAACAAGTCTTCTTGCCTTCGTTGCGGATACAGCCTTTGTCACTGTCGGAACCAGGTTTATCATCACCGGGTTATCTCTGAGCACTGCACACCCTTCACCATTGATAGCTAATATGCCTATCTCTCCCCTGCATCATTTACACGTCAAGGCATATTGCAGCTCGCATCCATTAGCACGTTGACAACGTCCCCTATCCTCTGATATCACTGAGCCGTTGCCACCTAATCAGGAAGCGCCGCTCATATATTCTATTGGAACAAGGATCTCTGACACTTTCGCCTTGAACCTACCGTCGACTAGGTTCCCCCTTCTATCTATCTCTACCCAGGGGACTTTCATTTTTGATAATCAACACTACTAGCCATATTTGGTTGCAGCGCACCAGGAAGCGCACTTATTATAGCTCATGTTGGTTTACCCACAGGGGGAATCGGTTTCAGGACGCATCAGTAGAACTTTCAGCCTAGGACACTCAACATCCCAGATTCCAAGTGCAACCGGCATCATGTCAGGCAAGACAGGGACCTCTCGATTGGATCCTACAGTTCAGGGAACCAAGCCATATCAAGTATCATTTGGTGTAGGGGCCCCAGCGGCTACATCGTCGCCACCCAACGCAAACTGCAATAATGCCTCCATGCGCACTGGGGAGCTCCAAGCCCCAGAACCAGAAGCAAGTGGACGAGTGGAAACCAGACCATCAGACCAATATATCGAGAGCCATCTAGAAAGTGGTCAATGGTACAACACTTGCAGGACCACCAATGAGGATATCGCTGCCTTCCTACTTAGAATCGCACAACAAATCGAAATCACTAGTAGACGTGTCAATAATATCCACCAATGGATACTCTACAATTCAGGGGATGGCGACCTAAATCTTCAAACATTCAAGCCACTCAAGCCGACGTTCAAACCAATCAAGCGCTCCTCAATACTATGCAAAACGATATGGACATTCTGATTTGCCAGGCCAGGGGACGCGCTTATCAGCCTGGTAACCAAGGAAGAAGGGGGAATCTTGACGCATCGCAACCTCAGGGCGGGGCCCCTCTTAATCAACAAGCACTAGGAAGGTCTATTGGGCGATTTACACTTGGTCCAGCCCCCGCGGCTCCACCTGCCACTAGCACTACTCCTGCTGCCCCCCGGACTTCCAAGAAAAGTTTGGCCAGCAAACCCCCTGAGTACAACGGCGAATGCGGTCAGAAGGCTAGGGACTTTACCTTTGCCTGCAACCTCTACATCAGTACCTTGGACCTGCGTTACGATACGGTGGATCAGCAGATCCTCTTCATCATTTCATACCTGAGGGGGGAAGCCAGGGAATGGATTCGTCCTTTCCTTGAGCAGGAAATGGCTGGTGTCCCTCAACCAATCCTTAACAACATGACCCTCTTTGAAGAAGCCTTCAAAGAGGCCTTTGGCAAGGTAGAGCAAGTGGAAGTTTACCGGCAGAAATATCGAAATCTGAAACAAACCAAGTTGGTGGTCGATTATATTTCAAATTTCAGAACTTATTCCAGTGCTCTGGGCTACAATGAGACTACCCTCAAAGACGATTTTTATTCTGGCCTCAAGGACAAAATCCAGGATGTCATGTCAATTCAAAACATTGATCGCCACGTTGTTACCCTCACACAGTTGATGAATCATGCGTCTAGGATTGACACAAACCTTATTGCACGAAATTTGGAGAAAAAGGCCAAGGGCCCGGAGAAGGCGACACTGAGCGGAACCTTCAAAAAGGTGACCACGAGCACAACAGCGCAGAAGACAGAATTCAAGGAAGGGGACAAAATTTACACCATGGGACCAAAAGGTGCAACTAGGGGACAAATTACAAAGATTGGCAAGAACAAGAAAGGGTTCAAGATTCCTACTACCAAATGGGAAGACGGATCTGAAAGCGAACTTCCATTCCCCTACCTATGCTTAAACACTTGCACAATGGCAGGAGTTGAGGTGGCAGCGTCCAGCAGTTTGGAACTCACCTGTTACCGCTGTCAAAAGAAGGGTCATATTGCCAAAAATTGCGTTGTCAAAATAGCCGCTTTGGAGGAAGTTTCTGATGAGGAATCGGGAAAAGGCAGTGTCTGAAGGGAGCATCAGGCGCCCTGAAGACAGAATTAGATTGTGTTGCCATGGAGAATCAAAATCAGTCTGTAAACAAAATATATTTATGTTCCGCCGAATACGCAGACCAACTCCATGTGCCAATAACTATCAAAAGCCTGAAAAACCTTATCACAGTCGCTATGATTGACTCCGGTGCCTCCGGAAACTTCATTAATTCCAAATATATCACTAAACATAAAATCCCTACAAAAAAGAAGAAAGTGGCGCGGCGGGTGCAGGTCATTGATGGACGGCCAATAGCAAATGGACTTATTGAGCAGGAGGCCACCTTCCAAATTATTATGAACAATCATGTGGAGGAAATCACTTGCAATGTAGCACCTTTGGGACGACACACAGTAGTCTTAGGCATACCATGGTTGAAAAAGCATAATCCACAAATCGATTGGACAGGAGGAACACTAGAATTCAATTCACACTTCTGTGCATCTGAATGTCTTTACAGGGAGTGCAGCGCTTTAGAAGGGGGGGTAGTGGGAAAACTTCCCAACGAGTATCTGGAGTTTCAGGACGTTTTTGTCGCAAAAGAAGTTGATAAACTCCCACCACATCGACCCTATGACCTCAAAATTGAACTGGAACCTGGCGCTAAACCCAAGATTGGGGTGGTCTATTCGTTAACCAAAGAAGAAGACCAAATCCTGAAAGCATGGATTGACGAAAACTTGGAAAAGGGATTCATTGTTCAATCCACCTCTGAATGGGCGTCACCAGTCATGTTTGTCCGTTGCCATGATATTGATGGCGTTCCCCAACCACCAAGACTGTGCATGGACTACAGGTACTTAAACAGGTGGACAAAGAAAAACCGTTACCCACTCCCAAGGACTGATGATCTCATCAAACGAGTTAAAGGAGCCAAGATCTTCACCAAATTGGATTTAAAATCTGGTTACAACCTGGTCAGGGTTGCTGAAGAAGACATATACAAAACAGCGTTTAGAACAAAATACGGTCTTTATGAAACCAAGGTCATGCCGTTTGGTCTGACCAATGCACCAGCAACCTTCCAGAACATGATGGACGCAGAATTCAGGGACATCAAAGGAGTCTATGTGGAAATTTACATTGACAACATCTTGATCTTCTCCAAAAACCCAGAAGAACACCCTGCTCATGTCAAAGAAGTACTGCGTAGACTACAATGGATGGGCCTCTATTGCTCCCTCAAGAAATGTTTGTTCCATGTGCCAAAAGTGGACTATTTAGGCTTGGTAATTTTGGGAGAAGCAGTTGAGATGCAGGAAGAAAAAGTGTTGGCAATCAAAAAATGGCCAGTTCCAAGGAATGTTACCAATGTTCAAACCTTTCTGGGATTCGCAAACTTCTACAGGCGGTTCATCAAGGGTTATACGCACATTGCCAGACCCCTCTATGACCTCACTATGAAAGGGAAACCGTGGGAATGGAATGCAGAGACACAGGCTAGCTTCAAAAGAATGATCCAGGAATTTCTACAAGCACCCATCCTGTTACAACCGGATCAAGAAAAAGGGTTCATCATTGAATGTGACGCATCAGACAAAGCCACAGGAGCGGTCCTTAGTCAATATGGAACGGATAGCAAACTGCATCCTGTTGCTTTCATGTCCAAGAGCCTATCACCAGCAGAGCGAAACTACGATATTTTTGATAAGGAACTCCTCGCAATTATCAAAGCTTTCAAGGAATGGCGTCATCTATTGGAAGGAACAGAAATTCCGGTTCTACTCATCACCGATCATAAAAATCTAGAGTATTTCATGACCTCCAAAGTCCTTACCAAGCATCAAAACAGATGGGCGGTCTTCCTGTCAGAATTCAATTTCCAGATCAAATATCAGGCTGGCAGACTCAATGGAAAAGCCAATGCACTCAGTCGGCGGAGCGACCACAATCTAGAAGGGGGGGTAGTCCCTCAAAAACCCCTACTTGCACCTCACATCTTCATCAATTTGGCCAAAGAAACATCTACTAGCATAGCATCAACGGCAGAGATTCACACTGCCATTCAAAATCAGCTGCCTAGTGACGAATACATCCAGTCCATTTGGGCGTTCCTCAGCAATCAACCCAAGAAAGCACCTGCCATGGTCCGGAAGGAATTTGAGGATTGGAAGATCCGAAATAACTTGCTATACAGGAAAGGTCGGGTCTATGTTCCTAGCAACAACGAGCTCAAGCGACAAATCTTGGAACTCCATCATGACAACAAGGCAGCCGGTCACATGGGGCAAGCAAAGACTTTGGAATTGATCAAGCGGGAATACTGGTGGCCATCAATGAAGGTGTTTATCAACAAATACGTGTCATCCTGCAACTTGTGCCAACAAAGCAAACCAATCAACCAGCGCCTCCTAGGAGAATTGCAACCACTAGAGCTCCCCTCTAAACCCTGGCAACACATTTCGGTTGATATGATTGTCAAACTACCCCTATCAAGAGGCCTAGACTCTATTCTGGTTATTGTCGACACACTCACAAAAATGGCACACTTCATTCCCTGTACTGAGAAGATCACATCCCCCAAGTTAGCAGAATTGTTCATGGAACACTGTTGGAAGCTGCATGGTACCCCAGAAACAGTCGTGTCAGATTGAGGCCCCACCTTTGCATCAAGGTTCATGAGAGAACTCTATCAGGCCTTGAAGATTAGACCCAGACTCTCTACTGCTTATCACCCTGAGACGGATGGCCAGACAGAACAAATCAACCAAATGGTAGAGGCCTTTCTGCAGACCTACGTATCCTTTAGACAGCATGAGTGGGCTTCTTTGCTTCCCTTTGCCGAATTTGCGTATAACAATTCCTTCCACTCTAGCATCGGCATGACCCCTTTCTTCACCAACTTGGCTCGTCACCCCTCCATTGATGGCACACCATTAGAAGACGGTTCAGTTCCAGAAGCCTTGGCTCACGCCCAGCGCATCCACGACAACCTGGAAGAAGCCAAAGCAAGCCTGACCCTGAGTAAAGAACGGGACAAGGAATATGCGGACCAATGGTGTCTAGAGGATCCCTTCATCATTGGGGACAAAGTTTGGCTCAGTCATGATCACATCTCTTCGAATCGACCATCAATCAAACTTTCTCACAAGCGTCTGGGCCCTTTCACAATCTTGGAAGCAGTTGGAAGGAATGCATACAAACTGGAACTTCCACCATCCATGACCATGCATCCGGTAGTCAACGTATCCCGCCTTGCCAAGTATGAAGAAGATGAGATTGAGGGACGCGTTATTGAACCACCACCACCCATTGAGACCCCTGAGGGTGAGGAAGAATATGAAGTTGAACAGATCCTGTCCTCCAAGGTGGAAAGAGGAATCCTCAAGTACTACGTCAAGTGGAAGGGTTACACGTCAGAACACGATTCCTGGGAACCGGTGGAGAACCTTGGCAATGCACCAGAACTCATTAGCGAGTTCCACAGGGAACATCCAGAAGCCATCAAGGAAGTCCCCAAGGTTACAAGGAAGCGTTGCCATAAGGAGACAAAGGACGATTCAGCCGCCGAAGAAAAGGAAGAACGGCCCATTCAGCGTTCCAAACGTATTAAAGAAGCGGCGGGAGTCCAAGCTCCCCACCAAAAAGTTTTTACTTTCCTCTCCTGTGCGCTTAACACGTCCACCCCTCATACTCCCACTCCTGCACCATGCCTGCCCCCTGCCAATCCACCAACTTGTTCATGGTCTGCGTCTATGACGAGCTCTATACCTGCTCTGTGTCCTTCAAGCGGACGCTCAAATCCACCTGCAACGAGGGCCGTTATTGGCACTCAGGCCTCCAGCAGGCCTTCTACTTCATTGTCTCTGGCCGCTATTGGTCAGCTTGTGCCCCCCGCTCCTTTGTGGGCAAGCCCCTCATGCGCTGGCGCAACTGGATCGCCCTTGATGCCCAAGACACCCACGATGCAGTCCGCATCATGGACGCCTTGTGCAAGGCCCGTCTTGGCCACCCATTCGAGGTCATTGACCTCACCCAGGACGACAAATGTGCTGACCCCATCATCGACTTGACGGACGAGGAGGATTGCGGTTTGTGGAAGGGAAATGGGACGGCTGAGGACCCATTTGTGTTGGATGACGGACGGGGCAGAGTTTGTGCTTGTGGCCTGCGGGCCTTCTGATATGACTGTTTCATCTTTTTCCAAGTAGGCCCCGACCTAGAAAGGGGGGTAGTGTCATGACCTTTTGTTTGCCTTGTTTGTTGCTCTGTTTGGTCTCGTTCTGCTCACCTTGGCGCATTTAGTCACTATTATGTAAGCCATGACCGTGGGACATGCTCACCTTGCTAGCCTCACTCGTTCCTTGTTCTCCATGGACTTGTCATGCCTCCTTTGTTCTGTCCTTGCTTCTCTCGGACTCCTGCTTTCTCCCCTTTGTTGCATACTCTCTATTGTACATAGCCACAGTAGATAGTACATATACCAGCAACACAAGTCTTGCTACCACAAGACTTGTTCTCTTGTTGTTTTCCCATCACTCATCGCGTGACTCACTTAGGCCTTAGTTGCTGTCCATTTGACCTTTGCTGTCGTCCCAACCCCCATCCTCACTGCCTGTGGAGTCTCGGCCTCCAAGGTTCGGTTAGGGTTGTGACAAAGACCTTGCTGGTCCACTGGCCCGTGCTTGTGCAATATCTTGTTTGTTGAGGGAACTTGTAAGTCTTGAGGCCCTACTTGGTCCTCTCCTTATTGATAATGGTGTTGCAAGGCACAATCCCGCGTCCTCCTGAATGGACATTATTGTTAAGCTTGTTTTGTAATGTCGTAAGCTTCTTCTTAGTGGCTATGAGACAAGCTGCGATGGAGAGTGGACGGCACTAAGACCTAAGTGACCTCTTGAACTGCAACACACTTAAGTGTCTGTAGGCTCTTGAGGGTAGGGATGGTTCAAAGTGTCACTCAAAGGGGATGTTTGACAAGACAAAACAAGCTGGGGTTACCAGGCTTGTTGGTCCTCTATATATAAAAAGAAGGTGGCTGAGTCATACAAGGCGCAGCCAAACGAGTCATACATAACAGCCAATCAGGAGTGTCCATGTGAGTCATGCTGTATGAACAGACATGACTTGTACAAAGCACAGCCACATTACACAGTGTAACAGAAGTAACCACAAGAAGGTGGCAATGCGGCAAATGGAAACGGAAACACAACACAAAAGAGAAGACAGGTGGGTGAGACAACAGACGAGACAATGGAGGGAGCTGGCTCACAACATGGGGGCACTCCTGTGATGTTTGTACCCAAGGGACTTGATGACCTCAGACTAGACAGATGCTTCTGGAACCACTCTGGGTGCTGTGTTGTCACAGAGACAGGCTGATGGTTGCTTGCACCCTGCTGCCTTCATGTCTGCAAGCTTCTCCCCTGCTAAGTTGAGCTATGACACCCATGGCAAGGAACTACTGGCTATTATTTGGTCTTTTGAGCACTGGTGCATTTTCCTGGAAGGAACTGAGGAACCTATCACTGTCTTCACTGATCATAAGAACTTGGAGTATTGGAAAACAGCCAGGACATTAAATTGTTGTGATGTGTGCTGGTATCTGTTGCTTGCTTCCTACAACTTTGTCATTGCTGACTGGCAAGGTAAACAGTCCCAGAGACTGGATGCCTTCTATGTCTTAGCTGGAATTTGCAGTTGGAGATAAAGCTTGGTGGCTAGGCATGCACATCAAATCCCAGCGCCACAACCAGAGGCTAGACCACAAGCAATATGGCCCCTTCCATGTGCTGGAATGCAAAGGTTGTCATGGTTATCACTTGGAGCTGCCTGACACTATGATGATCCATGATGTGTTCCATGTTGCTCTGCTGTTGGAGGTGAAGGAGGACACTGATTTCAAGCAAACATTCTGACAACCAACCCCTGTGATCACAGACAATGGAGAGGAAGTCAATGAGGTGGACAAGCTGATTGATTGAAAGCTGGAAGATGGAATTTGGAAGTACAGGGTTTGTTGGCAAGGGTATGGGCCGCTTGATGACACATTTGAAGCTGCTTCTGAGCTGGTACACTTGGAGGACAAATTGCAGGACTTCTATGCTAATTTCCCTGACACCCATTGGCCAGATACTCCAGTTCCAGATGTTCTGCCCAAACTTAAAAGGACAGCCAGCAATCGCAAGTCCAACAGCTCCCAATCCGGTCTTGTTGCATACCTTGCCTCACTGAAGTGTTCCAAGCTCATGCTTTGTGTTCTCTCTGCTGCTCAACATGCCCATTCATTGCATCTTCAATGACAGTCCCTACAACAGCTGGGGCAGTCTAGACACCTACCTGCAGTACATGCCAGAGGGCTTCAATAGCAAGCTGGATTTGGGTGTCCCCTACCTTTGCTCTTTACTCAATCCTCCTGCTACCAATCATGCCTGCTTGCTCAAAGGTCCAAACCTCTTCCACCATGTGCACTTTGGCTATTTGTACTACCTCAGCAGCAACAATCCCATTTTTCTGTGCAGCAGTCCCTTGAATCAACAGCACCATTTTATTGCATGCGATTTCTGTAAGTTCCACCAGGTCACTGCTTGGCATTGCTACAAAAACTGCCCCCTGGAGACTGAAGTGTCCTTATCCCAGTACATAGACCACATCTATATTGGAAACAACAAAAATGCACATTTCTTTCAAACGGCTCAAGCTCAGAGACCACCCAGTGCCCAATCCCCCCCTGCTCCACTACCCAGAGCCCGGACTGCTTCCAAAGGAGCCTGTGGCAAGTTGTGGATGGTTCCCAGAGCCTCCAGCTGCTTCTGATTGGGGCAGCAATTTCCAAGTAGGCTGAGGCAAGCGGCAATGGTCCAATGACTCCGCCAATGGCCCATTTTAGCAGGGGGGGGGGCAATGTCACAAGCCTTGCTCCTGACACTGGTCTGTGTGCTGCGCCTTCATCGCTTGTTGGCTGCCTTTGTTGTTCTGTGTACTGTTTTCCCCCTGTTCTGTGCTTGTTGGCTGCCACGTAGTTTGTTTTGTTGTTTACTCCTTTGTTATTGCTTCTCTCGCTTAGCCCTTTGTACACGTGCATTATTGGCACGCAGTCTCCAGTATGTGAGCCCTCCGGAGCGCTGCACACTGATCCCCATATGCTACACACTCTTCTTGTTCTTATGTTCTCTTCATGCTCCTTTTGGACTGTTGTGCTTTCCCCATGTAGATAGCGCTTCCTTTCTTCTGCTTCCTATACAAGATGCAAGGGAAATTGTCTTGGAATCCCAAGAACAATTTACCGTGTTGTTTACCCACTCTACTTTGCCCTGAGGAGGTTATCCAACATCTTTTGGAGCCTCTCAGTGTTTCTCAGGCCTAAGAGCCACTCATTAAGCATCAAACAACCCTTCTCTGCGCAGGTTGTGACAAGCGGACACAATCTAAGCACCATCCACTTGATGCCATTGAGACAACAATCCATGTGGAACCCAGCTTTGAGCATCCCAATGATAGGCTGCCATACTTCATTGAAACAGATGCTCCTGTAGTTGCTCAATATGCTATGTGGTCAAATTGCTTAATCTCTGCTAGCTTTCCTCCACTGTGCTGTACTTTGACAAGCACAATAAGCAACTGCTGGATATTATCAGATCTTGTGAGTATTCACACATTTTATTGGAAAATAATGAGCCATCCATAGCAATCTTCACTGATAACAAAAACCTGAAACACTAGAAAAGAGCTAGACCGTCCCCCAAACGGTCCTAGCTTGATGGAACTTTGTTGTTGCTTCCCAGCCTGCCAAATAGTCAAAGAAACTGGGCCCCCTGTCCAGATGCAGAAATCACATGGCTCAGAAGCCACATCCTCACTTGATGGTGAAATAGGCTAAATGTCCGGTTTCTCTGCACAGATCAGTACTTCCTTCCTTGAGCAACTCAAGAGGCCTTCCCTAGATGTCAATGTGAAGGATGGGGGTTGTATTTTTGTGAACAGCAGCAAAGTTTAGGGGTCATACAGACAACAGAGGCCATTGGCAGCTGAGGACACAGTACAGCAGAGCCCTAGACCTTTCTGGTTCCTGGGAGGTTATCAGAATGTCCTCCATGGATCCTATCATTCCAAACTCCTTTTGGTGGGATTTCACATGACATCCAGTCTACAACTCTTCAAACTTGCACTATCCATTGCGTTTCAGGCATTGCCCAGTGGTGTATTGTTTGTCCTTGATTAGCCTGGTAACAAAGCAACAGGACATGCCTTAGATGGGTTTGAACATCGTAGGGGTGGTCCCTGAGGCACAGAATGTGGCATTGTAGTTGGTTGTCAATGAGACAAGCAGTGGAAATTAGTTGGTCAATGGTTGTGATGTTTTGAATAATGTGAGACTCAATTAGCTTCTGCTGGCCTCCTGGTTACAGTCCCAATGGGTATGCAGCCATTAGCACTTTTTCCAGCCAAATTCCACAGGATGATGAGCAAGCTGGTGGAAAGCTCAGTGGCAGAGTTGGTTGAAGTTAGAGAGTAAATTTTGTATTCTGCAATCTGTTTGGCAGCAGGATCTGGCCAATGGGATATGAATCTTGCTGCAAAGGCATCGCAGCCAACAAAGAAAAGATCTGGGTTGCCAATGACAAGGCTACTGCCCTATTATAGACCCATCAATGCAGTTCACCATCTCTCAGGTTCGACAGCACACAGGTAATCTTGGCATGGTCAGAAGAGAAGGAAGACTGGACTGGTAGGCAGGGAAACATGCAGCACAAATGATTTTCCTCCTGCGGACCTCTTGCCATCATACTTCTCAGGGCTTGTAGGTCTGGACTTCCAGCTGGAAGCCCCGGGGGTCTATCTTAATCCTCTGATCAGAGTGCCAAATGGAGCAGGCAAGCAGTGTCCTACCTAGAGCCCCTACAATCATTTCTGTCACCTCATGTTTCCCCTGCCCCCATGGAAAGCTACTAGTGGCTGGGAAACGTCTCTGATATGGGTCTGGAGTGAGAATGGGACCTGGGATCTGCCCATATGGCCCAAACAAGCTCTGCAACACGTTGCCATCCTCCAAAGTGTAATAAGCCATGCTTCTGACAATGGACTATGTGTTGTATTTCAGTGCTTTGTGTGCTGTTCTCCATCTTTGTTGCGCTTCCCTCTGCCAAGTACTTTGTTTAATCGCTGCTCCTTTGTTGTTGCTTCCCTTGCTTAGTTCTTGGCACGTGGCTGATTGGCATGTAGCCTACATTCTCTGATTTTCCCATCTTGCTGAGCTTAGATCTCCATGTGCCACATGTGTTGGTTCTTCTGATGGGCTCATCTCGCTCCTTTAGTGCTTGTCATGCTTTTCCCATGTTGATCATGCTTCTTGCTTTGCTTGCTATAAATGTTGCAAGGGAAATTGTCTTGGAATCCCAAGAACAATTCACCGTGCTGCTT
The DNA here is from genome assembly GCA_037039685.1 of Ceratobasidium sp. AG-K. Taxonomy (NCBI): domain Eukaryota; kingdom Fungi; phylum Basidiomycota; class Agaricomycetes; order Cantharellales; family Ceratobasidiaceae; genus Ceratobasidium; species Ceratobasidium sp. AG-K. The sequence goes on along the minus strand of JAWNGF010000007.1, from coordinate 1,530,204 downwards.
GCTCAGTCTACTTTGCTCTGGGGAGGTTATCCAACATCATTGGGAGCCTCTCATTAATGCAAGGCCTATGAGCCGCTCAACGAAGTCTCAACAGCTCTTTTTGACAAGGTTGTGAGAAAAAGCCTTGGACAAGGCCATGGAAAATCAAGGTGACTGACAGATGGTTCAAGGTTGCTATGGGCATCTCCAAAACAAAATGTGGGAGAGGATAAGAATGCACACATTGGCAGTGGTGCAGGGGACTCATTCTGGATTGGTCCAGTGTTCAGGGTGCTTCCTGAGGGACTTGCCAACTGACATGGCATGATGACTTGCTTATAGCAGGTAGTGGAGCTCCAAATCCAAAAGGAAGGAGCCTTGGGGTGTCTTCCACTGAGATGGAAGATGTCCTTTTCTTAGGTGCCATTCCTGCTCGCTGGCTCCTGGTTGATTACCTGGGTGACTCTGTCATTGATCTCCTGTTGTATGTATGATTTCACAGCATTTTCTAGCTCCTGGATGTGTTACCTGAGTGCTGGGATGTGGTGCCCTGTTAAATGAGAGATCCATTAGGTTATTGGATTGCAGATGGGCTATAAGTTGTGCAGTAAACTAGCTCCAGCTTTCCCCAATCATTATTCATCCACAGATGCATGCCTCCTGAAGCAGTTTTAATTCCTGCACATAGTGAGTGCTTCAGATTTGGTGCTGGCAGCTTTCCATTGTTTTAAGGTTGAACCTCAATGCTTTTTGACCAACTGGCACTTCACATATATGCCACAACCCCGTTATGAAGGGCTGTTTGAGACTTTAATGAGCGGCTGCCAAGGCATTAGGATCATTGGGAGGCTCCAAAAGAGGTTGGATAACCACCTCAGGGCAAAGTAGAGTGGGTAAACAGCAAGGTGAATCGTTCTTGGGGTACTAAGACAATTGCCTCTGCATCTTTGTATAGCAAGCAAACAAAAGTACTATCTCCTGGCAGAAAGCACAGCAAGCACAATTGGAGCAGGAAAAGAACATCAGATGCAGCAGTGCATGTAGGACATGGAGCTGTAAGCTCAGTACCATGGGAGAATCGGAAGACAGGATCTACATGCTAATCAACCATGTGTCTCACAAATTAAGCGATGCGGATCATGACAAGGGAGTAGCAATCAAAACAAACTCCATTGCAGAGGATGAGCACAAGGGTGAGAAAAGGCACAGAAGACAGAGACACCCAAAGCTAGACCAGTGTCAGGAGGACGGATTGTGACAGGAGAGACATGAAGGGGATTATCCGTTGGGAGATGGTGGATTTTAGTCTGGGGGAAGCAAAATTGTCTTGGATCACCAAAGCTATTGAGCTTGTCATTTACACACTTGTGTACGAGATGAGAAGGCTATCCATCATCTTTTGCAGCCTTTCAGAGGATGATCATTGCTGAGAGCCATGCCCGCATGTTCACAGGCCATCTTTTCCTGCGTTGTGAAAATTGTGGGCATCCTGCTGCCATTCCGATGTGTGCAAAACACACTGAACAACCTAACACCCAGGATGACACTTCAGGGTTCAGGGCTACCAAAGAGGAGATCCAAGCACCAGTTCAAGGACTTATCAAGGATACTAAGCAGCCAATCATGTAATTGCTATGCCAGAACTTGCAGTAAGTGGGAAATCTTGGCTAACAGGCATGCACCTGAGGTGCAAAACACTTCAAAATACAACTGCATCACAAGCAATGGGGTCCTTCCCCTGTTCTGGAATGTTGTCATGAGCTGTGCTCCTGACAACGGACTGTGTGTTGTGCCTCAATGCCATATGGGCTGTTCTCTCCCTTTGTTGTGCTCATCCTCTGCCACATACTTTGTTTTGATTGTTGCTCCTTTGTTGTGACTTGGTTGTTTGTACACAAGGTTGATCGGCACATCGTCTCCATTCTCTGATTTCCCCATGCTGCTGCGCTTGGATCTCCATGTGCTACACCCACTTCTTCTTCTGATATTCTGATCTTGCCCCATTTGGGCTTGCTGTGCTTTCCCCATGTAGATAGTGCTTCTTTTGTTTGCTTGCTATAAAAAATGCAAGGCAATCATCTTCGAACCCCAAGAACAATGTGCATTGTTGTTTACCCACTCTACTTCACCATGAGGTGGTTATCCAACATCTTTTGGAGCCTCTCAGTTATTTCCAGCCCTAAGACCTGATCATTTGTCTCAAGCAACCCTTCTCAAAGCAGGTTGTGACAAATGTGCAGGCCACCATGTTTATTGCCTGAGGCTACCTGAGACCATGAAGATCTATGATCTGTTTTATACTGCTGTGCTCTCTGCTGTGGAAGGCACTAATTTCATTTACAGGTTCCAAGAACCACCTGCTTCAATCACTGAAGATGGACAGGAAGTCTGAGGTGGCACAACCCATTCAGAGAAGCACTGTTTCAGACAAACAAGCTGCTCTGAGGCCTAAAATTCAGTGAGAGGGTCCAAAATATGTTGGATAACCTCTGGGCAATGCAGGGTGGGTGAACATCAAGGTGAATTGACCTTGGGGTTCCAAGGCAATTTCTACTGCAACTTTGATAGCAGTCAAACAATAGAAGCCCTAACTACATGGTGAAAGCACAGCAAGCCCAAATGGGGTTGGTTTAGAAAATTAGGAGAAATATGTGTATCCCCTGGAGATCTAAGCATGCATCATGGGATAATCACAGACTGTAGGTTACATGCCCATCAGCCATGCTTTTAAAGAGCGAAGTAAGGGAAATCACAACAAAGGAGCAGTAATCAAAACAAGCTATGTTGCAGAGGATGAGCTCAGCCCAGTGAGAGCAGCAAACAGCACTGAGACACAATGCACAGACCATTGTTAAGAGCATCGCTCAGGACATTCCCCTCCCCCCCCCCTATCAGCAGCATCTGGAGCCTCTGGGAACCAGCTACAACTAGCAACCAGCTCATCTGGAAGTGGGTCAGGCCTGGGTACTGAAGAAGGGCTCTGGGTCTTCTCCGAGTGCAAGGTAATCCAAAGAGACATGCAATTCCTCATTCTTCCTGACGTCACAGTGGTCTATGCACCTGGATGGGTAGACCTCAACCCTAAGTGCGCAGTTGTTGTTGCAATGTGAAGCAGTATGCTTGAGGAACATGTGCAAATCACATTCAATAAAGTGATGCCAGCAATAGAAGGGACTGCCACAAAGGGAAGTGGGATTGCCACAACAGACGTAGTAAAGGTAGCCATAGCACACATGGTGGAAGAAGTTGGGCACATTGTGAAAGCAGATGGACTTGGTGGCAGGAGGACTGAGCACAGAGCAAAGGTAAGGAACTGCTGGGTCCAGTTTGCTCTTCAGGCCTTCTGGGATGTAGTGGAGACAGGTGTCCACGCTATACCAGCTGTTGTAGGCGGTGTTATTATGGGTATAATGGGTGGACATAATTGGCAGCAGAGTAGGGGTGCTTGGAGGGCAGGGAGTGCTTGAGAAACACAAGGGACAGAAAGGTGCGTTTTGGAGGCGTTGTGCATGCGTTTGCTGGCTGCCTTTTTTTGTTACCTTAGGGAGAATGGGTGGAACTGGATCATCTGGCTCTAGGACATCACAGAAATCATCATAAAAGTCCTGCAATATGTCCTCCAAGTGCACAAGATCAGAAGCAGGCTCAAAGGTGTTGTTGAGGGGCCCATAGCCTTGCCAACAGACCCTGGACTTCCATATTCCACCTTTGGGCCTCCAACTAATCCGCTTGTCCACTGCATGCATTTCTTCCCCATTGTCAGTGATCATTGCAGGCAGTTGTGGGAAGGTGTTTTTGAAATCAGTGTCCTGCTCCATCTCAGAGAGCAGAACAAGATGGGAACATCATGGACCTTCATAGCCTCAGGCTGGCCCAAGCAATAAGCATGGCAGCCTCTATGTTCCAGCACTGTCACAACCTGCTCAGAGAGTGGTTATTTGAGACTAATGAGCAGCTCTTAGGCTTGAGGATCACTGAGAGGCTCCAAAAGATGTTGGATAACCTCCCCAGGGCAAAAGTAGAGTGGGTAAACGACAAGGTAGATTGTTCTTAGGATTCCAAGACGAGTTCCTTTGCATCTTTCATAGCAAGCAGAAGAAAGGAAGCGCTATCTACATGTGGACAGCACAACAATCCAACAGGAGCATGAAAGGAACATCAGAACAAGAAGAGGGTGTAGCATATGGGGATCAATGCGCAGTGCTCCAGAAAATCACAGACCAGAGAATACATGCCAATGATCCATGTGTACAAAGAGTGAAGCGAGAGAAGCAACAACAAAGGACTAAACAACAAAACAAACTATGTGGCAGCCAACAAGCACACAACACGAGGAAAACAACAAACACAATAACAAAGGCAGCACACACGCAATTAAGGCGCAGAGTACAGACCATTGTCAGGAGCAAGGCTTGTGACACAGACAGACTGTGAGGATTTGCTACCTCCTGCTGAGTTCCGCTACATGACCTCCAAGAGTGAGGCAACAGGGTTATCTCCCTTTGAGGTTGTTTCTGTGTGCTCTCCTGCAACCTTGCCAAGCCTGGAACCCCCTGGAATGCCTTTTGCTGCAGACAGCACTGCAGGACTCAGGTCTGTGATTGAGGAGGTCTTGGCAATGCTGAAGTGGACCCAGTGGTACTAAATAGCTGTGGATCACAGAGTTTCTCCACTAGAAGTTGAAGTTGGTGAAGTTTGAATCCTAGGCATGCGCATCAAGTCCCAGTAGCTGCACAAGAAGCTGGGTTGCAAGCAATATTGTCCTTTCCCGGTTCTTGTCACGAGCCTTGCTCCTGACAACGGTCTGTGTGCTGCTGCCTTCACCACTTGTTGGCTGCCTTTGTTATTGTGTGTGTTGTTTTCCCCCTGTTGTGTGCTTGTTGGTTGCCACGTAGTTTGTTTTGTTGTTTAGTCCTTTGTTGTTGCTTCTCTTGCTTAGCCCTCTGTACACGTGGATTATTGGAATGTAATCTCTGGTCTGTCATTTTCTGGAGTGCTGCGCATTGATCCCGATGTTCTACACGCTCTTCTTGTTCTGATGTTCCTTTCATGCTCCTGTTGGACTGCTCCACTTTGCATGTAGACAGCGCTTCCTTGCTTCTGCCTGCTATAAAAGATGCAAAGGAAAATTGTCTTGGAATCCCAAGAACAATATACTATGTTGTTTACCCACTCTACTCTGCCCTGAGGAGGTTATCCAACATTTTTTGGAGCCTCTCAGTGACTATTAAGCCTAAGCACCGCTCATAAGTCTTCAACAACCCAATTCTGACGGGGTGGTGACAGTCTGTGTGTGATTTATAAAAGTGCACAAAACAACTGTCAGCCATTGGTTGAGATGCTCCATTTGGCCATCAGGTTGAGGATGGCTGGCTGTTCAGAATGCAGGGTTAATTTGCAGTGCCATGTAGAGTGCCTTCAAGAATTCTGCCATTGAAAGTTGATCCTCTGTCAGATACTGGTTGCTTTGGGAGTTGTCACAACCTGTTAAGAGAAGGGTTCTTGGAGACTAATAAGTGGCTCTTAGGCCTGACAATCACTGAGAGTCTCCAAGAGATGTTGGATAACCTCCTCAGTGTGAAGTAGAGTTGGTAAACGAGAAGGTAAATTGTTCTTGGGGCTCCAAGACGATTTCCCTTGCATCTTTTATAGCAACCAAACAGAAGAAGAACTATGCACCTGGGGAAGCATAGCAAGCCCAAATGGCGCAGGATCAGAATATCAGAAGAAGAAGTGCATGTAGCACATGGGGATTTTGGCGCAGCGGCATGGCAAAATCAGAGAACAGAGTCAACATGCCGATCAGCTATGTGTGCACACAACTCAGCAAGGGAAGCAACCACAAAGGAGCAGAAATTAAAACAAAGTACATGGCAGAGGATAAGCACAACAAGGAACAAGCACAGCACACAAGTCACAGAAGTACAACACATAGTCTATTGTCAGGAGCATGGCTCATGACAGGAGTGCCAGGAGATGCCAAAGATTCTTAAGGACAAAATCTGCAATGTTTTCTCCTGTGGATGATTCCTTGAAGAGAATGAGATGCAACACTTCAGATAAGCTGCCAAAAAAAGCAAGGATGCTATCAAAGCCAATGCTCTTTGGGAGTTTGACAATGCAGTCATAGGAAGTATCCTCCCCAGGGCCATCTGGTATTGGCACTGCCTGCAAGGAGCATGCTTCTCATTGCCTTTACTTTTTAGGCAGATTTCACAAGAGTCCACATAGTGCTTGACTTGAAACTTCATGGCAGGCCAGTAGTGGTGCCTAGATGTGAATTCCACAGCTCTTGCATGTCCTTGGTAACCAGGCATTGGAGTGTCATGGAAATGAGAAAGTACCTCTGCTTTGAGCACATGTTCATCTGGAACAATTACTCTGCCTTGGTAGAGCAAAAGTCCATCACTTAGAGTGTAATACTTGAACATCCAAGTGATGGAATGCAGCGTTTTGGAAGGTCCAGAGGCAGCAGAGATCACTGTGTCAAGGCTAGAGTCACCAAAAGCCCGTCTTTGAGTTTTCCCAGGAAGGAAGCTCTGATCATAGCCAGGAAGCCAGAAAATTGATCTTCCTTGAGCGTCAGTTGAGCAAATGTTTCTTCTGCAATGTGATCTGTGTGCCTGGACAAGGCATATGTTTTCCAGAACTGTTGCCCTGGTTGGTAAGCAATTACAATTCTATGACACAAGGAGCAGTTAACAGCATGCCTGATACCTATGAACTGTTTATCCATTTTCCAGTCCTCTGAGTTCTTGCAATCAGTGAAAACAGTGGTGGGTTGCTCAATTTGCTCTGGGAAAATGCACCAGCACCCAAGAGATCTAAAAATAGCCTGCAGATCCTAATCAAGGCTGTTATTGTTCAGCCCAGCAGGCAAGAAGCTTGCTGACATGAAGACACCAGGGTGCAAGTGTCCATCATGCTGTCTCTGTGGCGACACAGCACCCAGGGCAGGTCTGGAAGCATCTGTTTCTAAGAAGTGAGGCAGCTTCTCATTGGGATGTGCAAATGTGGGTTCCATGCAAGTTGCATCCTTGATGGCCTCATGTCAGCACTACTCAGCCTCAGTTCATTGCCTGGTAACCTAACCTTCTTGGTGAGATCATTGAGTGGGCATGCTAAGCAGCTGAAATCAGAACCAAAACAGCTGCAGAAGTTTGCAGAGCCCAGGAATGCTTGAACTCCTTTCATAATGAGGGGAACCAGCAATTCTTTGACTGCAGAACCTTGTCTTTCTCCACAAAGCTACCCTGTCACAAGCCATGCTCCTGACAATGGACTATGTGTTGTGCTTCAGTGACTTGCATGCTGTTCTCCTGTATTGTTGTGCTTATCTTCTGCCACGTACTTTGCTTTGATTGCTGCTCCTTTGTTGTGGCTTCCATTGCTTAGTTCTTGGCACATGAGGCTGATCAGCATGTTGCCTCCTTTCTCTGGTTCCCATGCTGCTTCGCTTAGATCCCCATGTGCTACATGCACTTCTTCTTCTGATATTCTGATCCTGTGCCATTTGGGCTTGCTGTGCTTTCTCCATGTAGATAGTTCTTCTTTTGTTTGCTTGCTATGAACGATGCAAGGGACATCATCTTGGAACCTCAAGGATGATTTACCTTGTTGTTTACCCCCTCTACTGCACCCTGAGGAGGTTATCCATCATCTTTTGGAGCCTCTCAGTGATTTCCAGGCCTAAGAGCCACTCATTAGTCTCAAACAACCCTTCTCTGAACAGGTTGTGACATGCCCTCAGGGATCTCAGGGATGATTGCTAGGCAAATATAGTTTACTGATGTTGCAAAGACCAAAGGGCAAAACTAAGTCTCAAACAAGCTGTACTTCATTCTGCAAGCGGTTTTCCACTTATCTCACTCTTTGATGGACACATTTTTGTATCCAGAGTGCAGATCCTGCTTAGTGAGTATCTTTGCACAGCGCAGCTGTTTGCCAGAGCTTGCAGAGTTGTACAGCCACAACTTAGGCGCCAGGTTGAGCAGGAGCGTGCCTATCCACAGAGCATCTGGTTGGTTGGCTCAGTAATTGACCATATTAGCCTATGTGTCCGCCTCAGTGTCATGTCTTAATTTTCTTCAACTCCCACCCTTCATCTCCATTGCTTAAAACCATGCCAAGTGACCAATTGACCTTATGCAACACCTGCCTAGAACAAGCTGCCACGCTCAGACTCAGACAAGGTCCAATCATGGAATGCTGAAAGTGAGGCCAGCATATCCCGTCACTGCCCAGGCATGTTCAAAGCAAATCACATGCTGCCTATGCATCATGCCTTAATGCCAAAAAGTGGTAGCCAAGATTGTCAAGGGCAGTTGGACCCCACATTGCTCCATCTTACTTCTCACCAATAACTACATCAGAGCCTGGATGCACAAAAATCCACAACTGACAAATTTGTGCTGGGCAGGGAAGCACACTATTGGGCCAGTCACACAAGCCTCCACAGCTGGTCACAGGTTGGGCTGAAGCCACATACACATTTGACAAATACATGGAAGCCATGCCCCAACTCATTGAACTCCTTCAAGACCACTTTTTGGATGACCTGGCGGCTGCCTTGCAGTCTCATTTCAACAATGTTGTGGCCTATCCCCTTAGAGCCAGATTCTGGCATCTCTTGGTCAGATACAACACGGAACTCAGAGGATTAGCTGTAATTACTGGCTTGAGACCTGAAAATTGGCATCAGGATGTCTTCATTGGCATTACAGGAGATGGGAGCAAGAATCTTTTGAAGAAGCACAAATCAATTTGACACCATTATTAGTGAAGGAAAACAACAAATCAATTAACAACCCATTGTCATCTCAGCCTCAGGTGATTGCACCGGAACCAAACCCCCTCCACCTTACAAATCATTGTCATTGGCTGGTCCTTCTAGGGCTGGCCAGCATTCCTTTTGTAATGCTGCCCCAATGTCTGAATCCAACTCCATCAACATTAGTGAACCAAAGAGAATTTGTTGCTTTAACTGTGGGCAAGACCCTTATGTGGCCTCCAAGTGCATCCTATTCTCCTTCAACAGTGGAGGAGACATGATTCTGACCAAATCCCCAGACGATAAATTCTGGTTGCTTGATGCTGGAAAATATTGTAAGGACTTCATTGGGCTAACACATTGACCTGGCTCCTCTTGTTCTCACAGCCCCCACAAATGCACCTTGTGTGTCAATCAGCCAGCTATGGTGCCTACACTTGCACCATCATCCCTCTCTAATCTACACAACATCCAACCCAATCTGATCCTGGATGCATGGGAGAGCTTGCTGCACATGCTGGGCTTACTAGAGGCATTTGGCAATATCCCCCCTGGCTGGCAGGGGGCTTTAGAATTGGTGCAGCATGTCCTATCCAACTAACAATTGTTCATCCTGAGCATAAGTCTGCACTGGTCCATCCCAATTTCATTGCAAATCACATACAAGACAAGTAAGTGCTGGGTTGCTATTTTGGTCCTTTCTGGCAATCCCAACTAGAACAACTAATTGGCCCATTTGCAACTGCTCCTCTGGGCACAGGCGGCAAACCCTCTGCCCTGGTCAAATTTCAAATTGTACATGACTTCTCCTTCCCTTGCTCCTCACCATCTTTGTTGCTCAACTCTAAGATTGACGCTGACCTTTTCCCATGTGAATGGGGCTTCTTTCACCAAGTTGTCCAGACCATCCATGACTGACCACTGAGCTCCATTGTTTCCACTTGCAATGTAAACTCAGCATTCAGACAGGTCCCTATTGCCCTGGTTGATCACCTGCACACAGTCATCATGTGGGATGGTGGTTTCTGCATTGATGCCTTCCTTCCATTTGGTGCAGCGAGTGCCAACAGTATCTTTGGATGTCTTGGTGATGCAATAGGCTCATATTTACACCCTACTTGGCTTTGGTACAGTTTGAAATGGGTGGATGACTTCCTCTTCATACAATGCCCACATCCAACCAACACCCCTTGCCTCTCCCCACACTTCTCCCTCCAAGCTAACTACAGCATTGCCAACCAACTTGGATGGCTCTGGAAATCATCCAAATTGGTCCTGTTTGCCAACATGTCCACTTACCTGGGCTCCCAGTTTGATATTGAGCATTGCAGGGTCTTGATCCCTCTTGCAACATGCAAGAAATACATTTGCTGCATTGAGAGCTGGCTTGACACAGACTCAGTCTTACTAAATTACATGGAAAGGTGGTTGACCTGCTAGTCCATTGCTTGCTTGCTGTGCCCACTGGATACCTATTCCTATCTGGCCTCATTGCCTTTGAGCAGTCCTTTCCATGTGCCTCCAGTCAAGGATTCACTTGTAAGCCCACCCTTACCAATGCCCAAGCAAATGCAGTCTGGTGGTGAGACAAGTTACTCACCAATGACTCTGGATCCTCCATTGCAAAACCCCCACTGGCACACAATATTGCAATTGCCTCTGATGCCTCATCTTCCTTCAGCATTGGCATTGTCATTAACAATGTTTTGTGGTTTAGAGGCTGATTGCGGATGGAAGACAAGGGGCCTCAAGATCAGATGGGCTGAAGCCATTGCCCTTGAGATGTAAAGTGATGGGTACTATCATGCTTGGCTTATGGAATGCATCTATCATTTGTGTGTGTGATAACCACTGGGTGGTTTATGCATGGTTGGCCAGTAGATCAAGAAAAAGACAATAGAATGTGACTTTCATCTGCATCATGGAACCAGCTGCCCAAGCAAACCTTCACATTTAGGTCATCTACATCAAGTCAGCAGACAACCCAGCAGATGACACATCAAGAGGAGTCATCCCACCCAGTGTATCATGTGCCTCATTGCCACTTGAGATTCCTTTGAGTGACTGGCCATTCTTGTCACAAGCCTTGCTCCTGACAAGGGTCTGTGTCCTGTGCCTTCAGCACTTGCTGGCTGCCTTTGTTGTTCTGTTTGTGGTTTTCCCCCTGTTCTGTGCTTGTTGGCTGCCACGTAGTTTGTTTTGTTGTTTACCACTTTGTTGTTCCTTCTCTCGCTTAGCCCTTTGTACACGTGAATTATGGGTATGTAATCTCCAGTCTGTGATTTTTCCGGAGCCCTGCGCATTGATCCCCATGTGCTGCATGCTCTTCCTGTTCTGATGTTCCTTTCATGCTCCTTTTGGACTGTTGTGCTTTCCCCATGTAGATAGCACTTCCTTTCTTCTGTTTGCTATAAAAGATGCAAGGGAAATTGTCTTGGAATCCCAAGAATGATTTACCTTGTTGTTAACCCACTCTACTTTGCCCTGAGGAGGTTATCCAACATCTTTTGGAGCCGCTCAGTGATTCTCAGGCCCTAAGAGCCACTCATCAGTCTCAAACAACCCTTCTCTGAGAAGATTGTGACAATTCTCAGCCCCTGCAGTTCTATCATCTCAGACTGTGTGAATGGACCTTTATTGTACAGTACTTTTCCCAATACATATATTCACACTCTTTGAGAATGGATTGCCTTATGCATTGCCACACCCAAGTGCCTTCAGAGTGCACCAAATGCAATTCACTGATCACATGTGACTTAATACAAGGTTTGCAACTACAACAGCTAAGCCACTAGTACCTCCAATTCAATCCCTTGTCCAGAGCCTCTGTGCCAAAAAGACTTATGTTCCAGCCTCACCAGAGTCCTTTGGATGGCACCCATTCTTAACTTTGTCCTCAGACCCCACATTGCCAACACCCACACTGATTGGAACATATCCACCTGTCCCCAACTTCTGCTTCCCCCAGAAGATCAGCCTGGACTCAGTGCTGCCTGATATAGGCAATGAGAAGGTTATCAAAGCCATGATGAAAGGCCTGGCAAGAGGCACAAGGAATAATTAATCATTGGCAATTGCTGCCTAACTCAACTATTGCTCCACACACAGAGTGGATGACCCTTTATGCTTCCCATCAGATGAGTACATTCAATATGCATTGATTTCCTCCTTGGACAAGAAGGTTGCTGGCATGACTGCAAGCACAACACTTACTACTCTCTCAACATTTGCACAAACTGCGCAACACCAAATGGAATGGCAGCAAGAGGCTGCTGTTAACAGTCCAATGTGCCAAGAATAACACCCCAACAGAGTCAAGACGCCCAAATGCTGTCCAGTCACAGCTGAAATGTTGGAGGACCGGCACAACACACTTGATTGTAAGAACCCAAAGGATATTGCTGGCTTAGCTTGTGCAAAAGAATTAGCCTTTTGGGGACAGGCCAGACTGGGAGAGTTCCTTGCATTGTCTAGACTCAAACACAATCTGTCCTCCCAGCCATCACAGACCTCTGTTGTCATTCTTCTTAAGATCAATGTGCAGGAAATCTGCCTCCCAAAGACAAAGACACATCAGGTGGATGGTGAGTCAATCCTCTCGGTGCACCAATCCCATCTGCTCAATCCTCTTAAGGCAAGGGAATCTCACTTGCATATCAACAGTGCCATCAACCCAAACAATCATTTATTGAAGATCAATGCTCCTGGTTCCAAATCTGGTTGGCACTCATTAACACATGAACACCTTATCAACAGGATTTACAAGGTTATATCACCACTTGGCCCTCATCAAGTCACTGGCCACAACTTCTGGATTGGGGGAACTACAACTCTCCTCCAAAACAGAGTTCCTCCTGAAGTGGTGAAAGAACTCAGGAGGTGGTATTCTGATGTGTTCTTTGAGTATTGGAGAGACCTGCCAGCAATTGCTGCCAGACACACCAAACTCTTGAACCTTATGCCAAAGAACAGACCCACACACCCATTGTCCAGCTTGAGCCAGGTGCAGGATCCTGGTGGCATGGTAATAACTGCAACTCTTGGGATTGCCAATGGGGTCAACACACGTTCCAGGCTTATTAGGCTGCTCAGGCCTGTGCCTGGTGCCAAATACACTCTCCTCTAGCCACTTCTTGGCTGGCAGTAGAGTCATTCCCCTTGTCCTTTGGAAGGCAAGTTCCAACCCTGTCTTGGTGCCCTAGACCCCCATCTGGGTGCTACAGATGAGATCCCACCAACCTGCTGGTTCTTGGCAACTGCATGTACTATCACTCTTTCTACCATATCCATACGCTTTACCCTCATATGTATTGTGATGAAGCTACTAGAGCCTAAGTCTTCAGTTGCTCCAGGAGGTCCTGTTGGTGCAGCAGAGGGTAGCAGGCTTTGATGGTGTTGTTGTTAAGCTGACAATAATCAGTCACCAGGGTCAGGTCCTCAAGTCCCTTGGGAACAAGCATCACTGGGGTGCCTCCAGCTGAGGTGCTTTGCCTGTGTCACAAGCCATGCTCTTGACAATGGACTATGTGTTGTGCTTCAGTACCTTGTGTGCTGTTCTCCCTTGTTGTTGTGCTTATCCTCTGCCAAATACTTTGTTTTGATTGTTGCTCCCTTGTTGTGACTTCCCTCACTTAGCAGTTTGCACATGTTGCTGATCAGCATGTTGCTTCCTTTCTCTGATTTTCCCTTACTGCTGCACTTGGATCTCCATATGCTTCACACCCTTCTGGTTCTCATGTTCTCATCCTGCTCTATTGAGGCTTGCTGTGCTTTCCCCATGTAGAAAGTGCTTCTTTCTGTTTCCTTGCTATAAAAGATGCAAGAGAAATTGTCTTGGAACTGCAAGAACAATTTACTTGTTGTTTATCCACTCTACTTTGCCCTGAGCAGGTTATCCAATGTCTTTTGGAGCCTCTCAGTGATCTTCAGACCTAAGAGCCTGCTCATTAGTGCCAAACAACCCTTCTCTGAGCAGGTTGTGACAAACACACCCCATTTCCTGTGGTTTCAGTTGAATAGTCTGCTAAAGGCTCAAAGATGAAAGCATGTACAACTCTCAACAGTGCAAGGTCCCCAAACTGAAGCCCCATCTAATTACTGCACACCAGCAATTGGAAATCAAGTGGCTTTTTTGGACCCCAGCAAACTTGGCATGAGTTTTCTATGCCAATGCCTCAAAATTTGATCTTCTTGGCTTGGATGGGTGTCAGTGCATTTGGAGGGAACCTGGGAAAGCCCTATATCCATGTTATACACCATAAAAAGTGGCTCACCATGGGGGATGGGTCATGGTCCAGGGGTGTGTCACATGTGACAGAGTAGGCCAACATTGTTGAATCAATGATGGGCTCTTGTCACCTGGGTACATCAAGCTCTTAAACAAGCATCTGCTTGGGTCCCTGGAGAACCTTGAAACTGACCTGCATGACATCTTCTTCCAATGTGATAAAGATCAGAAGAAATGGACCAAGCTGGCATGTGATTTCCTGGCCAAGCAGGAAATTGACTCACTCCCCTGGCCAGCAGCCAGTCCCAATATGAGTATGATTGAAAACCTATGGGATTACCTAGACCAGCAGGTTCATTCTTGGGTGCCACCTCCAAGCAACAAGACTGAACTTTGGGAGTTTCTGCAGGAGGAGTGGTAGAAAATTGACAAAAGAATTATTAACCATCTATGTGACTCAATTCCTAACAGAATCCATACATTGGTGGAGGCAAAGTGTGGGCACACTGAGTATTAATTACAGAATTTCCTTGTTTCTAATTGTTGAGTAATGTTCAATACTCTTGCCCAGTGAATTAAGCCACAAAAGTTTTGCTGGGGTTTATTGACTTCCTTCCATCAAAGACTAGTCACTTCATGGTCATTCACTATGACACTAGATACACATGTACTAATCATACATGCCAGTCCAACATTATTTTTTACTGAATTTTGCGACACCTGCACTGCCTGTTGCAGTTGTCAAGCAGCTTTAAGGTCACATGCAGCAAAACTTTTGTGGCCCTGTGTACATCCTTTCCCATGAATCCAGTATTTTCAAATCCCATTGTCTAGCTCCCCATTGACCAGCTTGTGGACCTCATGTCACGAGCTAAGCTCCTTACCATGGTCTAAGTATTGTGCCTTAGTACTGTGTGCCATTCTCTCTCTCTGTTGTAATGAGCCTGTGGCATGTAGTTTGTTTTGATTCATGATTTCCTGCACTCAGTTCCATAGACATAGGGCTAAGCAGCATGTACCCTCTTCCCTCTGATTTTCCCATGTTGCTGCACTTGGATCTCCATGTGCTACCTGCAATTCTTCTTTTGATGTTTTTATCCTGCTCCTTTTGGGCCGTTTGTGCTTTCCCCATGTAGATGGCGCTTCTTGTTCTGCTTGCTATAAAGATTGCAAGGGAAATCACCTTGGAACCCCAAGAACAATTTCCCTTGTTGTTTACCCACTTGTTGCAACCCAACACTATAATGGTTGCTGACCATAACTATGTGTGCCCAAGTCAAGACTTGGAGAGAATTGGGACCCAAAGAGCTGTGAACTGTAGACTGTGAACGGCACTGAGGCCTGAGGATCCAAGGTAACCCTGAGGGAAACCCAGTGAGGGACTGTTTGTTGGGGAAATGACAAGGTAAAACAAGATGGGGATGCCATGCTTGTTGTTGCCTCATTATATATTCAGAAAAAGGCATGAGTCATACTCTTGCCAAGAAACAAGTCATACAAACTATCCAATCAGAAAGCTCTATGAGTCATGTCCTACAAAGGAACATGACTTGCCAAGAAGGGAAGTTGCAAGACAAAAGAGACAGGAAGCAGCTTAAGGCTGTGCAAGCACAAAGGAAACAGACACAAAGGAAAGCAGAACAAAGGAGACACAAGACAAGCAGCCAGAAGACAAAGTCCATTGGAGGGGCCTTGGGTCACAACACCAGTCTACTTTGCCCTGAGCAGGTTATCAACTGTCTTTGGAGCCTCTCAGTGAATCTTAGGCCTAAGAGCAGCTCAATAGTTTCAAAGTGCCCTTCTCTGACTGGGTTGTGACATTGCAAATTGTTCTTACCTGGCTGTAGCCATTGACATTACCCCAAACTAGCTGTATATTGCTCCCACCAGCTACATGTTGTCCAAGACATCAAAAGCTGCATTCCCAGGCCCATCCTCAGTGCTCAAGCTACTGCCATGCCTAACCCCACCTTCTCCAAGTGTGTCATCTTTGTCAGGCACCTCTATGGAGTGCCAATCAGCTGCAGGTCAATCAGTCTCCACCTCAGGAACAAGGGAAAGCTCCAAGCACAAGGCTGCAAGGATCCACAACTGTTGGCTGGTATAAGGATTCAGCTATGGAAGCTATCACCAGGAAAATAAGATGCCTTATGATGAAGAAACTCAAGCCCTGCAACAGACAACAAGAAATGGTAGCTGAAGCGTTGTTCCACTTGGGGGAACATGTTTCAGTATTGATTAGGGGATCCTTGATACCGATGGAAAAGATTTCTAGTGTTCCTCAGTCACATGGGAACCTGCAGTAGCATAAATGGGGCCTACATTCATCTTGAACAAAACAATTGCTGGCCCCTTATGAGTACACAGGAAGAAACTAAGAGCAAAAGTAGTGAGGCAAAAGACACTATGAGACAGTTGTTGGAGGTGTTACACTGGACTTGCTCTAGTTCACCTAGCCAAGGGGTGCCAGGAAGACTGGCATAGAAGTGTTACAGTTTGTTCTCTAAGTGCTCAAGGTCAGAAGGTAGCTCAAAGGTGACATCAATAGGCTTTGATCTGTGCCAACAGACCCTGTTCTTCCTAATTCTGCCCTCTACCTTCCAACCAAGCAGCTTGTCCACCTTGAAGACTTTTTCTCCAGCATCTGTGATCACAAGGGGTGATTGTTGGAGGCAGCACTTGGAATTTGTGTCCCCCCACACAGCACTGAGAAGGGCAACATCCAAGACATCATAGACCTTCATGGTCTCAGGCATCAGCAGGCAATATAAATGGAGGGCTATGCATTCCAGAACAGAAAAAGGACCACATTTTTGTGGCCCTACTTCTGGTTATTGCACAGGGACTTGATGTACTAGTGCTGGCAGAATGTTTGGCCAGGCTCCCATGTGACTGTTGCCATTAACTGGCTTCCATGCTTGCCCACATGTTATAATGTGGTCCCAATTTTCCTGACAGCAGTTGAGGTTGCACTGTGGCATTAATTGGCATTGACCATTCTCCAGCACATAAAACATTTATGTGCAACCAGAATCAAAAGAACTTGTGTTCTTGGCCATGCTCTGGCTGCCCTACAAAGCATACTGATCTGGCAGAGTGAAGGATTACTCACACTATCTCCTGCTATTATTGCCATGGTTACCAAAAGGTGTCTGCTTAACTAAGGACAGTCACCAAGCAGCAAAATTGAAAAGTTCCCCAGATGCCAGGTAGTGACAATATATTGCTCACAGTAAACACAATATCAGCCTTGATCAGGCAGAAAATCAACTTGACTGGGCAGAGAGGATCAAGAGCATAACTGAGACTCAGTTAATGGTCCAATGAATGCAGCATTCAGATTGGCAACATGGTTGGGCATCAGTGAGTGTACTGGTTGCCCAGCAAAGCCTTTCTCTCTGACTGCATCATCCCAGCCTTTCCTCATGGCTGCAAGTCAATCACAGTCTGAGCCTGTATTGTACATGGTTGGAAAAGTCCCATTATCCAGGTCAAGATCACTGCAAGGTTTCTGCACACAAATTCAGGGTTGTTCATATATCTATGGTTTGGAATGGAATCAAATGCAACCAATATCTTTGTTGTCAGTGTCCACAAGTGGCCTAAATTGAGATCAGCATTAGTATTCACCAAGCAACCAAGAGCAGCACAATACAGGGGTTCTAAAGACAAAAGGGGGATCATTGGTACATGCAGACTTATTACAGCAGCACCCTAGACTTTTCCTGGTCCCTAGGAGGTTTGCTCAATGTCCTCAATGGTTCCTCCCTTTCCTAATTTCCTTTAAGGCATTCTACATGCCATCTGGTTTTACACTATTCAAATTTGCAATTACCACCACATTTGTTGCATTGGGCACCAGTGCAATGTTGGTCTTTGGTTTAATGGGTAACAAACCTGCTGGACTTGCCCTGAACTGGTCTAAGAATAGTAGGGGCAGTCCCACAGGTGCATTATGCTTCAATGGGTGTATTATCAATCAGGTAAGCCATAGAAATGAACTGATCAGGGATTGTGATGTTTTGAGTGATTGCAACCTCAATCTGCATCTGTCAGGCTTCTGGTTTCAGTCCTTGCTGGAATGATGCCATCAGGACTTTATCCTGAGACTTGAGATTGTTTCAAATGATGTTGAAGTCAGCGGAATGATCATTTGCTGAGTGGGTTTGAGTGAGGGAATGAATTGTGCACTCTGCAATGTGTTTGGCACCAGGATCTGACCAATGGGAGATAAAGCCACCTTCAATGGCCTTTTAGCTGACCAGGACCAGATTGTAGTTGTCATTGAGAAGTTTGCTCCAGTAGGACTGTCCCCATAGATGTAGTTGGTGTTCTTTCAGGTTCATCAGCATGAAGGTGTTTTTGGAGTCATCAGACTGAAAGGATGCTGTCAGAGCTCTTGGGCTTGGGGGTGGAAGCACCAGGAGTCTGGCTTAATCCTTGGATCAGAGTGCTCAACATTGCAGCTAAAGAGCACCCTAGAGCCTCTCCCATCATGTCCAAAGCCTCATGCTTCCCCTGTGCTTCTGGGGAGAATTTTGGGGCTTGGAAACTCAACTGATGTGGGTCTGGAGTGGGATTGGGATCCGGGGTCTCCCTTTAGGAGCCTAATGACCTCATTGATAGGTTGTCATCCGCCACAACCTCATTGTTCCCTTTCCCTTGTCCAATATGAGTGCCAGAGGCTTCAGGGTTGATGAGGGTGCTTCCAAAGCAAATGGTAGAGGAAGAGAGGAATGCAGACACTGGCAGGGTGCAGGGGATTCATTCCTGGTGGTAGGGTGTTGAGGGATACTTCCTGAGGGATCTTCTGACCAGATTGGTTGCAGACTTGGTAATTGCAATTAGTGAAGTTCTCAATTGCCTGAGAGGGCCTAGGTGTCACAAGCCATGCTCCTGACAATGGACTATATGTTGCATTTCAGTGCTTTGCATGCTGTTCTCCCTCTTTGTTGCGCTTATCCTCTGCCATGTACTTTGTTTTGATTTTTGTTCCTTTCTTGTGACTTCCCTTGCTTAGTTGTTTGCACATGTGGCTGATTGGCATGTTGCCTCTGTTCTCTGATTTTCCCATGCTGCTGTGCTTAGATCTCCACACATTACGCACCCTTCTGCTTCTGATGTTCTTATCCTGCTCCATTTGGGCTTGCTGTGCTTTCCCAATGTAGATAGTTCTTCTTTTGTTTGCTTGCTATAAAAGATGCAAGGGAAATTGTCTTGGAAACCCAAGAACAATTTACCTTGTTTTTTTACCCACTCTACTTCACCCTGAGGAGGTTGTCCAATGTCTTTTGGAGCCTCTCACTGTATTTCAGGCCTAAGAGCCACTCATTAGCCTCAGACAACCCTTCTCTGAGCAGGTTGTGACACTTGACAATTGCCACCATCTTCTCTAATTCTGTTGCTGTACATGAGGAACATGCCAGAGAACTGCTTATGCAACTCAGGGACAATCAGCTGTTCTGCAATCCTGCCAAGTGCCACTTCTTTGTCACGTCAGTATACTGTAGGGGTCTAGTGATTGCCCCTGAGGGCATTTCCATGGAGAAAGGCAAAGTTCAAGCAGTCAAGGAATGGCCAGTTCCATCACTGTGAAACAAGTTCAAGCATTCCTTGGTTTTGCAAACTTCTATCACAGTTTTGTTCCTGATTTCAGCTGCTTAGCATGCCCCCACAATGATCTCACCAAGAAGGAGGTCGCCTGGCATTGGACTGAGGCTGTGCAGTGCTCAGCTCACCACACTTATTGCTACATAGCACTATAAACACAGGACCTTTCCATGTCAGCTAGGGGACCTATATATGTTAGCTAGTGATATATTTCCCTACCTAGGTATTTACAGGTTTCTGTCAGGTCTGCAACACACTCAGAAAATGTATGTAGACTCAGGACAGCAACTACATTGCTGTGGTTGTATAACAAGTCATAACACACAGCCTTTTATAGTGGTAGTATCAAGGACAGACAGGAAGAAACAGGGGACCTGGGCCTATAAAGTCACCTGGGTCCATACATGCACATACATGAGTGAGACAATCATGCACAGTGCCTGCAGTGAATGCATGCATACAGGTTAGCTAATCCTTATGTTACTTGTAATAGTGCTCATGTAAAGTCTGGACACATGTGATCTGCCCCAAGCAGATTTTGCTCAGATTTTAGGCTCAGTGTCCAATGGAGCAAAGGTATGACTGATTCAACTTTATAAATCTGTAGCTACACAATACCAATAGCATATGTTCAAGCTACAATAATCTACAATGATGCATAGCTGAGTTATTGTGCATATAAGAAGTATGCCATCCTGGGCAATATATTGGGTGCAGGTCAGCATAAATTGCAGAATATGGGGAGGTTATAAGCTACATAAACATATATGGCCTATATGCGTATGTTAGGACATGCACATGAGTCCAAGGGTTCTGTACAGTAAAATCAAATAGCACAAGATTTTTTGCATGTGCCCCTGCATCCTAAAGTACAGCAAATCTGCTTGCCCAAACCCACAGACTGGCCACAAATGAGGTTTATATCATGTTAACCTGCTAGAATCGAATTTATGTAGAATGTTATTGCTTGTTTGTGATTTTATGAATCTACCTGGGGCAATAGTTTTTTTGGCCAGCCTCAGCATTGGCTTTATCATGTTTTCTCCCACCTCAGATGGTCTCAGGGCTTGGTTTTATGCCTTATCATATGCATATGTTCCCTATATGCTCATGTAGTTGATTATCCCCATGTATTCTATGATTTGCACTGACCTACACCCAATATATTGCCTGGGATGGCATTCTTCTTATATGCTCAATAACTCAGCTATGCGTCATCATAGATTATTGTAGCTTGAACATATGCTATTGGTATTGTGTAGCTACAGATTTATAAAGTTGAATCAGCCATACATTTGCTCCATTGGATGCTGAGCTTGAAATTCAAGCAAAATCTGCTTGGGGCAGATCACATGTGTCCAGACTTTACAAAACCACTAGTACTGTTACACTTGCCCTCCAGGTGGCAACTTGTCACCTAATTCCCTTTACCCTTGCCATCCCTATTGCTTTTAGTTTCCTTCCCCTCTTTGCACAACTCCATCTGTGCTTCCTGGAGTTTTGGATTTGGCTGGGTTGAGTCCAAGGTCTCTTGGTGAGATGAAGTTGGGTTGTTGAGCACTTCCAACACCTCCAGTTCCTTTGGCTTGTTCTGACATTGTAACATCAGTGTTGAGGTTGAGGTACTGTGCGGCAAGCTTGCTGTCAGCAGGACCATTGAGTACACTAGATCAAGCACGTTCATCATATCATATGTTGCCTTGTGTATTGCCAGAGCCAACTCCTGGTTCAGTACCAGAGCTCCCAATAGATTGGACAGAGTCATTGTCAGTTCCAACAGGCCTTAAATCTGTTGCAACTTGCAATTGAAGGTTTGGTCTTGAGGGTTGTGGCACAAGGAGCAAAGTGCCAGGTGTGGCTTGCAATTGTGTTTTATGATTTCCTTCACCTCAAGGAGGAGGTCACACATCTGCACAATTACCTCATGTGGTGATGGTGTTGGGTCCTTGTAGGTCCCTGGCCTTGTTGGTTGGTTTGTGGTGCTTGTGTCCCTTGGGTAGAGTCCCCAATGGTGGATGACAGCAACCAGCTCAGTCTCCTTTTGAGTGATCCATGCAATGAATCAATTTGTTGCAACCTGCATGTCCCTGGCCATCTTTGACATCAAGTCAGTGAAGTCCAGGGCTAGGAGTGTCAGATTCCAGGCTTGTTGACCTGTCTTGTAGTTAGGGTGTAAAATGGTAGAACCAGGAAGTTGCACAGTAGATACTGCAGTTGTGAGCCCAAAACAGTTGGCACAGAATTATCATGTGATCACCCAACTGTGCAATACTCCCATGGTAATTATGGGAGGTTGATCCTGGTTATATTGTGTATTTGAGTTGACAGATAATTTAATTACATACAATTTTCAATTGCTTGGGCCACATCAGCCAGCCTCAGTAGCAGCAGTGTATCATACCACAACCCAATTGCCATCTGGGCCTGGAATGAGCAAACAGATATATGGTACTGAAGATGATTAATCATTGGTTGCCTGCCCAAAAACGCACACTCAGCATTGACAGAGGTCACTTGAATCAGGAACATGTGAGAGAGTTTGTAAATATTGATATAACCTAGTACATACATGGTGCAGACAAGTAGAAATATGCTGTATGAGCCACACACAGGCGCCACTGATGCTGTGCCTCCCAGTATGGCAGGATACCTCTGTACTCAGCGATCATGTCCTTGGAGCCAATAGCGCTATTGAGGTAAGCTTCCATTGAGTCACAATCAAGCTGTGTTGGTGAGCAAGATGAGGACGAATGGTGCTGTGTCCAAATGCTACCACTGGCCTACAGATCAACTTTGAGATGAGTGAAGGTGCTTAAAATATAGTAAATCCAGTGTACCCAAAGTCCTGCAACTGAATTGGCAGGTGGCCTGATTGGTTGAGATGGTTGTCATGCTTGTTAGGCTCACCTCTGGAATGGTAGTGTCACTCCAAGGCAGGCTCATAATGTTTATACACGGGCATTCTCCACAACTGGCAAGCAGTGTCTTGGAAGATCAGGAAGCCAGTTAGCTAGTGTTCTCAAGAACCCAAGAATGTGTATACTTACATAAGATCTGTTGGTCGGAATACCTCCAGACTTTGAGATTGGACATAGCATTCAACCCCAGGCAATGCTTTGCTTGGGGTTGAACAGGGGTAGAAGGGGCAGGGTGAGCTGGCCAAGTAATCTGAGTGGTCTGAGTATCCATTGTAATGTTCTACCTCAGTACTCACAAAATGCACTTAAATCTATGCACAATTCACCCTAAGGAAATTATATTCTGAATAAATGCGCATTTATGCGCCAGCTTCACACGTCACAATGATGTAGGTGTCATGTGACATATTCTCAGCTATGACGTGTGGTACCCTTGGCCCTCTGTGGCATTTCACTGCACAGCAAGTCATGCACTACAAACTTGAGCCCTTGTTCCAGGATTACATAATTACATCCTGGTTTGTGCCGTTTGGAATAGCATGGTTTACCCTGGTTTACTGCTATCCATTTTACTCCCTACTTGTAGTCTATCCTTGCCTCAAGTGGTACTCGGCTCAATGCTGCATCCCATGTCCAGTTTGTGGTGTTTAAGAACTCAACTGCATTTCATGCTCAGTTCACAGCACCTAGAGTTGGTCTTGCTGCAACCTATATCAAATGCAGACAAGTTGAGACCCTTGTTGGACAGTAAGTTGCATTGCCTTTCTGGTTGTGCAAGGGCACAGTGGATGATGCTGATCCAGATCCTGGGTCTTGTGTGTCAGCATTCTGCTTTTGTCTATGTATCTCCAACCTTGCTTGGGTTCAGCCGCAGTGCCAACACCTCAATGGGTGCACAGCCTTGGAGTCCCATGGCCTGGAGTTGGGTTTGTAGCACATTGAGGTGGGCTTGGTCAGGGAATGACTCAGCATCAACCTGGGCCAGATGCATGAAGCAGCCCAGCATGTTGTTGCACTGGCTGCCCCATGCATGGCTGTGTTTGCAACCATGGAGGCCTTGTCCATGTTTGTGCTGGTACTTGATGTTGCAGTTGCCTTGAGTGTTGTTGTATGCATAGGAGTTGTCCAGACAGTGCCCAGGGAGCTGGTGGGGCTTGTAGTCATTGACAATACTGTTGTGACAAGTAGCCATAGCTGTATACAGTATGAATGAAGAAAGGCAGTAGGAGTACTGGTGGTAGTGTAGCTAGCAAGAGTTTGACAGAGATATTTGAACTGTTTGGGCAAGGCTTGCACATTGGGTTTAAGTACCTGTATTCTCAGGGACTGTAAAATTTCACACCCATTACAGTCCAAAGATTTGTCTCCCTTGAGTGGCCTGGCTTTCCATGGCAATTCACTCACTTTACTGATGCCTAAGGCTTTGTATTTGTAACATTGCCTCAGGACTTCCAAATGCTTTACTATGCACAGTGGTTCCCATGTGCAATTGCTGCTTTGCCATATTAACTCAGACATTGTGTTATTACTGTTTCCATGGCAATTAGCAATCTTATCAACCACCCAATTGTCTTTGTCCCCCTCCAGACTGATTATCTGCTGATATTTCTTGCCAGGGAACTTCAAATATTTGCTAGGTATGTCTGGTTCCAGCAATGACATGTGAAATGTTGGGTGGATACCTTGCTTTTGCATTTCTTGTGGTAGTTCTACCCAGTAGGTTGAACCTTCCTTTATTGTGTCCTCAATATTGTTTGGGCAAATGTAGTTTGGTGCTAGTTTACAGGCTTTTCCCCCTGGAATACTTATGTTCTTCATTGATACAAACACAAGGTTGCCTGTTTTAAATGGCACTAAGCAATGACGCTTATTTGCCTGTTCCATCTGGCTCAGGTGCTGAGCTATGGTCACATTGTGTGCTGCACTTTGCATATATATTTAATCTGACATGCAGTCTCTTGCATGCCCAATAGATCAGCCTGGGTGTGTACCAACATTGGTTGGGGAATCTGCCTGTAATTGAGTGCAAACAGGCTAAGTCCTGTTGTTTCCAAGTGCACCATGTTAATGGTGCATTCAACACCAGTCAGTTTGATTGCCCAATCCCTCTGAGTGGGATTCACTCTGGCCTGCACAACACCCATGACCAAGCAATTCATCTGATTGACCTTTCCATCAGTCTCAGGATGGTATGACAATGAAAATTTAAGTTCTATGCCCATTAGGGCATGGAGCCCTCAGTGATATTGTGATGTGAATAGCTTGTCTCAGTTGCTCACTATCATGTCAGGTAGTCCATATAAGTGCTACATGTTGGTGTACATGACTTCAGCAAAATCTTTCACCATGTGATCTTGCTGTGTTGGGGTTATATGCATCATCACTGTGAGCTGGTCTTACACAACGTGGATCATGTCAAATTTGCTGGCCAGTGTGCATGATGTTGGTAACAGGCCCATGAAGTCAATCCCAATTTGCAACCATGGGTATTCCAGTACCAGTAGTGGTTTAAGCAGGCCACAGGACTTCTAGGTTGGTGTCTTAGAAGATGTGCATAAGGTACACACAGTGCAGAACACCTCCACATCCCTCAACATAGACTTCCACCACAGACTCTTGTGCATATACCCACAGGTTTTTTGATTACCAAGGTGCAATAGTGTCAAGTGTGCTTGGGCAATTAGGAGGGTCCTTACATTGTATTTGTTCACTTTGGTGTCTGGGACACAGAGGTCCAATCAGCTGTGTGATGTCATGTACAATAGCCTGTTGCTTATCCTGTAGCTAATAAACATCCCAATATCCTGAAGTATGTGTCCAAACTGCGCATCATTGGCATACCCCTTGTGTATCGCATCAATCACATTGATATCAGTGGCAAGTCTGGTGAGGTCCAATGGGTTTCATGCATCAATTGGGTTGTTGTCTTTTGTTTGGGGGATACTCTTGGAGCCACTTCAGTCAGCTGGGTAACCCCTCTGCAAAGGACATTGTCTGACCAGGTATGACTCAGACCTGCATGTCATAGCTCCTCTGACAGAGGCCAACAAGTTCCCCAGTCCACAAGTAACATCATGGGAGTGGGAGGTAGGTCTAATGGGGCAGATATTTAGCTAGAATACCTTGAATGATGCATAGACTAGATATTTAGTATTTAGAATACTATATAACTGTGTTTCAACATGATTTTGTACCAAAAGACTCATGTTTGAAAAAGTATTTCGCAATTTTCTTTATCAATTTGATCTGGATTCTGATTCCAATTACTTATGGAAGATGCTGAAAGGAGCACGCATCTTTTACATAATTTGAAATATGCCAGAAAAGGAAAGGGAGCCACCTGTTTTGGCAGCTAACACAGCCCCACATATCTCTTGTTACTGTTGTGCAGCACTACATACTGCATGTAGGGTTTGTCAGCAACCCTGATGTGTTGGTCTTGATACTCCTTGTATGGGCATATGCACTGGATCTGTGCATGACACCTTGAGTGCAACACCTCAACCCTACAGCCCTATTCAGTCTTGCATATGGGCCCTGTGTATGTTACTGTTGAGCTCAGTTGAGTTTGTTCTCTGAGCTGGTGCATGTTTTTCTGGACACTTGTTTGCTTCTTGTATATCATGTATCTGACTCTATTGCAGCTTGATTCACACATGCCTTGCTTAAGTAGGTACATTTATAGAATAGTGAACTTTGTTCTCTGAGCCACCTGCTTCACACATGCCTTGTTCAGACTCAACCAGTTGTGCTCACTATGGTTACCCACCTATCTCTGCTTCCCACTCCCCACTCCACACCTGAGCATGGGCCACTGTCAATGCATGGTCAGTGGTAGTTTCTCAAATTTCATCACATTTGCATTGAGTGAAAATAATCTGTGGAGCAAGGCCTGGGGAGGAGCACTTTCAGCCAGGGCCAAAGGATGCTGGCAGGTTGGATGTTGGTGGCTCAGAAAGTTGGGGTTCAATGTATTGTGTTGAATTTGCTGAGTCCAGCCAAATTTCAGTGCTGGATTTACTTTGCTCTAAAAACAGCAATCAGTGCATTGTAGGCAAATACAAACATAAAGAATCAGCAAAGATGGAATAATCCATGAATCAAAGGAAGGTGAGAATCTCTTTAGACTTACCAAGAGATTCCTCATATCCATAGCCCTCATTGGGAATCAAGGGGCACATGTTCAGAGCAGAGTTTGCTGCATGGTCTCTCTGGGGAGTGTCATTTTGCAGAGGCCCATTGCAGAAATCATTCCACAGGGTCTCTGTGGAGCAGTGCAACTTACAAAAGTCTTGCTCCAACAAGTTGGCAGCACAAAGAGCCCCTGATAATGTATTTTTGTTATAAGCCTGTGAAATCTAGTATGAATGACCCATCTCATCTCAACCTGTAGGAAGTTCAAATCTTCCTGTGGTAGGGCTGCAAAGAAACTCCAGACTGGAGAACAGAACCATCCCTCCATGTTCTTCCTTATGGTTGCTTTTGCTGTGATTGCCCTTGTTTTTGTCTTTCTTGCAGCAACCCTTGTGGTCTGGACTGCTGGAGTGGTCTTGCTTATGCTTTTTCTGGTTGTCATCCCATTGGTTCATTGATGGCCAATCTTGTGCACAGGCTTGATGTCCTAAGCAGTCTTGCATCACTCGTCAATCATTGTGTTCTCAGGTGGGATTCCCTTCAGTGCCCACTTGCTGTTGATATAACGTGCTGTGCAATCCCAAGTGCGCTGAATGTGTTGTTTCTCAGTGATCCTTAAGTGCTGCTTTAGTGAATTCAACTTGGCAAAGTAATCCTGTATGTTCAAGTTGTTCTGCCTCTTTTGCATGTATTTACAGTGTAGACTTTCCTGGAAATCCAAGTGGAAGCAATAATTGAATACACCTTGATACATTTGTTTCATTGTGTACTGTGTGAGGTTCAGCACCACATAAGCTATGTACCAAATTGAGGCCCTCCTGTCTAGGAAGAAACTGATCCCTTAAATTTGTTTACCCATATCCAAATGAGTATCCAGACTGTAATTCTCATAGTTGAATACAAATTGTTCAAATGTGTCAAAATTTGCTTTGCCATTGTATGCCTTTGGCAGCTGGGCTTTGTATCCAAAGCAAGCTTGGGTCCAAATCTTATGCTGTAGTTGCTTCTGATTCTGTTTCATTTTCTTAAAGCTTTGTTTGAGTTTGCAAGCCTTGTCTCTGTCATTGGACAAGCTGGTGTCACTTGAATCTGAGTTGAGTTTGCTCTCAGATGACTTGCTCTCACTGTCACTCACACAGTAAGTGTCACCAGTCATTGACTAGTCATCAGATGGCTCAGACAGTGGTGTTAGTGGAGGAGGTACATTCCTCATCCTGCTGCAACACCCAGAGGTAGTTTGGACTCTTCTGATGCATCCCTGCTGACACCCCTAGGTTGTGTGCATGCTCTTTCTTTGTTGCATGCAAGCCTTGGAGTTGGGCTAGGAGCTGTGACTTTTGGCCTGGCTTGGTTGCTGTGCATCAGTTTGAGATAGCCCCCACTTTTGAAGCCAGGAGGCATCTGGTTGACTCAAGAGAGGTCAAATTGTCTGCTCAAGCATCTACACATGGCCTTTGCCTTGTCAACTTTACATAGGTTGTTGACTTCAACACCTAGTCCTTTCTGCTGACTCCTCTTCTTCCAATTCTTATCTTTAGCTCAACCCTTGCCTTTGCCAATGACTACACTTGACCCATCACTGGGCTTGTAAGGGGGGGTTGTCCAGTATGCCTCCTCTATGGGTTCAGCTTCCTCAGCAATGTCCTCCTTTGTTACCTTGGGGTTGCAGCATCTGAAAGATGGTCCAGCACCCAATGTCTGACTGTGGGTGCTGGTCACTTCTGAGTGTAAGTTCCTTAGCACCTCAGCATACTGTTCTTTGCTGAATACATAGTCATTGTCTAACTTGTAGATCAAAGTGTTGACGGCTAGCAAATTGGTCACTTCAGATTTGGACTCATCATTTGTCAGCATTGGGGCCAATTTGTAGAGGTGACAAGACCACTTGAGGTTGACCCATCTGCCATGACCCATCCACAGCACCAATGGACTCTGTCTGCTGTCTCAGACTCTTTACACCTTAAGTGCCCTATGTACATAGATGTGGCCTTCTCTGTTGTTTTGTGAGGTGTAGGGATGATGTGTTGCTGTAGCCCATATGGCTACACTGCTTCCTGGATCTTTCCTTTAGAAAGATTGACCTTCTGGAACTTCCATCCAGAAGTTCTTTGTGATTTGCTGACTGAGCATGGGGCCTGATTGGCCACATATGTATCATACCACTTTCAGGCATTTATGCCTCAGACTATATATACCAGCTTGCAAGCATGGACTTACTCCAGCTTGATTTGCCTTGTCATCTCTCCCCTCAAGTGCAACCAAGTCACTAGGCCTTTAGGCCATCATCTGAACACTACATGAGCCTCAGGCCATTGTCATAAGGCTGCTCAGGTTGCACTAGCAACTTAGCATACAGTACAGAGCCTTTAAGGCAGCTCAAGGCCTATAACATGCAAACAGACACAGACACCAGTCAACTGGCATAGAAGGGTTGCAACACCATCCTGGCTCAATGTCCAGGAGCAAGATTGCTTGTTCAGCCCAGTGTTCAGCCCTCAATACCTCCTCTGCCCAGTTATTGGCATTCTCAGTCAACTTAGCAGGTGATTGGCTTGGCTCACTCAATACTGGTGAACTGTTTCAGGTCTTACAACACTTAGAGCATCTAGTGAGGGTAGGTGATTTCTTTACAGCCACTTCTACAATGTACTAAGCAAACAACATCATATTTCTGTCATCTGGCATTGTGTCCTCTTGGA
Source organism: Ceratobasidium sp. AG-K (assembly GCA_037039685.1). Taxonomy (NCBI): domain Eukaryota; kingdom Fungi; phylum Basidiomycota; class Agaricomycetes; order Cantharellales; family Ceratobasidiaceae; genus Ceratobasidium; species Ceratobasidium sp. AG-K. The sequence goes on along the minus strand of JAWNGF010000007.1, from coordinate 1,500,867 downwards.
CACAGCTAGTCCAGGTAGTGTAGTACACATTACTATTATCTGGTGAGTGTTTCCTACTGTCATCAACGTCTCCTATAGGACTAATAGGTGCACTTTTATAGGCAGCTGGTGTGTAGATGGCAGCTTGTGCATGGGAGTCCCCCCTCAGCATGAGCGCATGTTTGGCAGCCTCAGAACCCTGGGACATTGCATCTTGCCTTGGATTGGTTGAGGCATCTGTCTGTTGGCAGGCATTGCTTGACATTGTAGAAGCAGTAGGTGCCTTATCTTGTTACTTGATAGGTGGTGCACTTGTATATTGCCTGGAATATCCATGGTGGCATCTTCATGCAAATGTCAGAGCCTTCAACCAGGAGGGCACCATGCAGTCTTCCAGTCCCTGCAATGACTGAAGACACATCCAGGAATTTTTCACTTGGGGGTAGTGAACCAAAGGTAAGCCTGCCTGACTTCTTTGACAGTGCTCACTCACCAGGTTCTAGACCACTCTTCTTTGCATTCTTGTGTTTGCAAGGCTTCAGCAGAGGTGGAGGTTGGTTGGGGTCGTATGTGCAACTGTTCCATAGATTCCTGCTCATTGTGTAAAGGTAGGTGTAGATTGATTGGTATGTAGAATAGAGCTGGTTAATGCAGTTGGAGGCCAACCCACTGCACAAAGGTTGTGTCATATAAAATTTTAGTGAGGGTGCTCACTGAGTGTTTTAAAGATGTTAAAGAATGTAAGGTCTACAACCTACTCAGACAATGTATATAGACTCAGGATGGCAACTACATTGCTGTGGTTGTATAACAAGTCATAACACAAAGCCTTTTATAGTGGTAGTATCAAGGACAGAGGGTAAGAAACAGGGGACTGGGGCCTATAAAGGCACCCAGGTCCATACATGCACATACACAAGTGAGATGGTCATGTGCATACAGGTTAGCTAATCATCACGTTACTCATACTGTTACAGTTCCCAGATGTAAGTGCATCCTACACAGTCAACTGGACTTTACTCCTCATTCCTCTCCAATAGTCAAAAGGCCTTTATTCAAAGCCTGAATGGTCCTCCACCAAAATCCAAAAATATTGTTTGGCTTGCAAGGTCTCATGTTGGCTGGACCTATCTAGTGGCACTCATGAAAGCTCACGAGCACTCACAAGATATTACAAGCCAAATCAAGCCTTTTGCTTGTTTGTCTCTTGAGCACTAATGAACTCTCCTGAGCCTGCTCCAGAGACCCACAAGAAGGGTCTGCACATTGTGAGACCTTAAGAGCCAAGTGAGATTTTTAGCTTTTGGTGGAGTCACAGCCAGTTGCTCACTGTCACACAAGTGGGTGGTGACACTTAGTACTATATAGCTCTAAAATATTGTTAAAGTATCAGAGGCCTAGCAATGCCAGGGATCTTGCTATTGGTGCTAATGTTTGCTATATAGCACCATGTAGCAGTACATAGTTTATGGCACTCTTGCTGATGCTTTCCCAACTGGCCAAATAGGAGTGAAGTGCCCACAATTGGGTACATGACAAACTAAACATGATCTCATCCCCCAATGCTGCATTGCAGGACTGTGGGACAAATTCAAGCATTGCATCGGGTTTCCTTGGGACACGTAACGGCCGTTTCTTGGTTGGAGCACCGTACCGGTCGTGATTACGGCATCAAATAAACGGGCCATGATATGGCAACTCGATAATGAATAACGACTCTTACAGAATGAACGGAGCATTCGAATAAATACACAAGTGATGAGACGGTCTGATCTACCATGCGCCCTCGAGCCCTGCCTTGCTGACACGCCGACTGGGCTGGAGGGTGGACTCGTCGACGGGTGCGCGCCTGGCGTGGCGATACCTGCCCTCGGCGTCCCTGATCTCGACCTGCTCGCCCGTCTCGACCTCGGAGGGAGGCATACTAAAGGTGGGCGGGAGCGACTCGCGGACCTGGCCACCCTTGCGACCGCCGACGAGGTGGGTAAAGTTGTTGTTGATGGGCTTGGCGGTGCCGGGGACGCCACTGACCGATGCGGTGGAATTGTTTTGGTCGGGGTGCTGGTCTGGGGGAATGGTGGCTCCGACCGACTTGGTGCCAAGCGAGCGCTCCTCAAAGTTCATGAGCTCCGAGACAAAGCCAATGTTGGGACTAATGGCGCTCCGTCGCTCGTGGACAAAGGCATAGGCACGCCAGAGCGGCCAATGGTTGGCGTGGATAAGATAGGCCATGACCATGGTGACAGAGCGCGACTTGCCCGCCTTGCAGTGGACATAGGTGGGGGACGAATGGAGGCGGGCGTCGTCTGGGCGACATTAGAAGGGCCAGACGATGAACAAGGCACTCACCGAGAAACGCGCAGACATCCCTGGCGCCACGTCCAACGTTTTCCTCTTCGACCGTGTCCCTCATCGGAATCCTAAAGTACTTGTCAAACTTACGACGGAGCTCGAGGCCCTGGTCGTCGTCGCACTCGACCGCGACGCTGACGATGCGCTTGACGCCGAGCGACTGGAGCTCCTTGACGTGGGCGAGGGTGCTGGGCTCGGGTCCAAGGTAGAGGAAACCAGGAAGGATGGTGCTGACCTCGAACTCGTGGGGCGAGTTGACGGTCGCGGTCGGGCGGACCGTGCCTGGCGTGGGTGGCAATGGTGAGCGAGGCGAGAGTGGCTGGGGCAAGGGCGAGGTGGGCGAGGTGGCAAGGAACGAGGGTGAGCCCGGGGGACGGAGGTTGAGGGGGCGGAGGGGCACGGTGGCAGCCTTGGTGGCATGGGGGCGCTGGGTGTGCAGCGAGAGCTTTGGTGGATCGACAGGCGTACAAGTGTCAATCTGGAGAGACGGGGCAAGGCGTTCGGCTGACTTGGTGTCGAGACGGGAGAGTTTTGGAGCCTTGGAGCGGGGGCGAAAGGTGGTGGACGATGGCGATGGCGATGGGGAGAGGTCGTTGAGACTGGGGCTGCGTGCCGGCGCAGGGGGCGACAGATATCCCGAGCTCGAGGCAGACGAGTCGGGGGGTGGAGGGTCCAGCTCGGGCAGGGTTGCGCTGTCGGGCGACGACGTGAGCAGCTCGATGCGGCCCGACAGATCTGGACGCGACGCCTTCTTGACGAGCAGCGGGCCAGAGTTGGGGGCAGCACTGCGCACGAGCCGGGGGTCGCTGGCACACGATGCGAGTCCGCCGGCCAGAAAGTAGGCTCGGACGTCGGGCAAGTGCTGGATGATGGAGAGGAGCTGGGCACCGGGGTTCTTTGGGTCCATGTCGTGGTCGAGTACAACGACGGCGTGGTCCCAGTGCGGCATAAGAGTGTCCCACTGCGCGCGCCCTGCCTCCGAGGCAATGTAAGGACACAACCCGGTCATGTCGGCCAACGCTCCTGGTTTCGCCAGTCGCTTGAGCTTCAGTGACAGGATAAACACGTTGATGCTGCCTGGCACATGCAGATCCGCAAATGCCTCGGGCGGACGCAGGTCCAGCACCAGCGCATGGGGCATCGCAAGCACCCCCGTCAGGTCCAGCTGCATCCATTAGCATAATTCACGTAAATATCAGAGACTCACCTCCTGTGGGCCCAGCATTGCCCCAATGCTCGCCATCGTCGTCCCCGTCGGGCTCAGAAAGTCGGGGCGGTCAAACAGCGCGTCGTCGTCCCCGCTCAACGGCCGCAACGACAGGTTCTTGCGCACAGAGTCCCCCAGCGCCTTGAGCGACTGCCACTCGTCGTGCATCTGTCCCTCCAGCAGCCCATCCGGAAACTCAATCTCACTCGCAAGGCGCAGGTGCGGCATCGCGGTCGACTCGGTCGCCAGCCAAAAGCGATTAAGTAAGCTCACAGCCCGTGGCGCAGCCCCTGTCCAACTTGACAACGCCCAATTCAGCATACTATCATACATGCGTAAAACATAAATCCACAATCACGAAATCTTTTATTGCCACTGCCCATAGCTCTGGTTCGGCTGCTGAGGCGTCCGCCCCGGGTACGAGTAGTAGTTGCCCTGCTCCGGCGCTTGTTGCTGGTACGGATACCGCACGCCTGCTCCTCCCGCGTTCCCGCCATAGTACGCGGCCTGGGTCTGTGCGCTAATGCCGCCGGTGCTCACTCCCACGCCGCCAACGCTCCCGACCCGGCCCTTGTCCCGGATCGTCTGTCCGCCGAGCAGGCTCTGGATGCCGGCCTGTCCTTGGCTGCTCTTGCCATAGTCGTATCCCTGCACCTGGGCCTGCTGCTGATACTGCTCCTCGCCCTGGCCCTGTGCATACAGCGACCCCGGCGTCTTGGACTGCTGGGGCTGAGGCTGAGGCTGCGACTGCTGCGATTGTTGAGGGTACATGGGTGGGTACTTGACAAACGGCTGGCCGTAATTGGGCGACGGCTGGCCAAAGTACTGGTTTTGGTAATACGGCGCGTAAAAGTACGGCATCGGCGCATAGCCCGATTGCTGATTCGGAGGCTGCTGCTGGCCCTGTTGCTGTTGCGGCTGCTGCTGCGGCTGCTGCTGGGGCTGAGACGGCTGCGATGCCTGTTGGCCCTGCGTGCTCGGGTTGGGAATCACGCTCTGGTTCTGTTGGCTCGGGGACGATTTTGCCAAGTCCTCGCCCGTGCGAGGTGGGAACCCAGCAGCACCACCGTGGTTGTACGAGTCGTAGAATCCGCCCTGGGGCTGCTGCTACTCAAATTAGTAAAGCCCACAGCCGCTCGTCTAGACTCACCGAGTGGCCACCCTGGTCGTATCCGTATCGCTCGAACCCGCCTACGCCTCCGCTGGCACCAAACGCACCATATCCGGCTTCCTCTTGCAAATGGCCAGGATATCCCAATCCGCTTCCCTGCTGTCCACGGCCTGCATACGACTGGCTGTAATTTTGCTGCCCGTATCCCGTCTGCTGGGTAAATTGCTGCTGTCCGTAGCTTGGCTGAGGCTGCTGGGATTGAGGCTGCGCCTGAGGCTGCGCCTGAGGCTGAGGCTGAGCAAACGCCGAGGGCTGCTGCGGGGCCTGTTGCGGCTGGGGCTGGGCAAACGGCGAGTGCGATGACTGTTGGTGCTGGTACAGTCCCACCCCAACGTTGCCCAACGAGTGCGCGTGCTGGGGGAATGGCTCGTATGTGTGCAACGGTGCGTGCTGCTGAGGCAAAGGCTGAGGTTCTTGAGGAGGCTGGGGCTGCGCTGGTTGCTGCGCTGGTGTGTGCTGCTGGGGAATCGGCGCGACCTGGGGCTGGACTTGCGGCTGCGGTGCTTGAGCTGGGGCAGGAGGAGCAGGTGCAATGTGCGACAAGAGCGGAGTCTGGTGCTGCGTCGGGATGCGCTCCTGCTGTTGCGGGGCTTGGGGAAGTTGGTCCGAAATCGTGATGTGGGATGGAAGTGGCGCCGGTTCGTCTTTTCTCGCAGCGGCAGGAGGCTCGGTTGGGATCGGTACACTCGGAGGGGCAGCGTGCGCTGGGGCCTCTTGCGCGGGTTCGGATCTTGTACCATTGTCAATTACGCCCATGAAATGAATGCAAAACTTACGACTTGGCCTCCTCCTCGGTATCGCCAAATTGACCAAAGCTAAACCCACCGATTCCGCTGACGATCTCCTCGTATCCACTGGGCATAACCACCGGCTGGTCAGACTTGGGGTACCTCCCGCTTGCACGTGAAGGAACCTTGGAACGCCATTGGGATTGGGGCTGAGTGGGCTGCGTTGGAAGCGACACCGACGCGGGAAGAGAGACCTGGGGCGCTTGCGATGGTTCTGCTAACGGCGTCTGTAGGGTGACGAGATTGAGACCGGGGGGCGCAGATGGACCAGGCGCCAGTGAAGGAGGCGACACGACTGGGTCCGCGACCGGCGCGGGCTCCGCAGGAGGAGCTTCTTCTTTGTGGACTGTCTCGGGCGTAGGCTCTCGCGGGGGCTCTTCTGGCTCTTGCGGGGCTTCTTCCACGGGTTCGGGTACCAGTGGTTCCGGTGCTGGAGGTTCTGGGATGGACTCGGGTACTGGTTCGGGTACGGGTGCTTGGGACGGGGGTTGAGGCTTGGGTTGAGATTGAGTGGGGGGTTGTTGCTTTGGAGCAGGAGGGGGGGTTGCTTTCGCTTTGAGAAGTGACGCCCAGGACTTGGTCGCTGATTGGGCCGGTTGCGCCTTGGGTGGTACTGGGGACGGCTTGAACGATGGTGCTGGGACTGCGACAGTCGCAGGGGGATGGAGCGCGCCATTGACAGGTGTGCCATTGGCCGGCGTGCCATTCGCCTTGGGGGTGTCCGTCGCTTTGGAGTCCGCCTTGGAGTCCACCTTGGTGTCTTGCTTTGGCTCTGTGTCGTCCCACGTCGTTACTGGCTCGGTGTCCGGGGTGCCATTGGTCGGGCGTGAACTAGAAGTGGTGCGATGTGCGCCGCGTCCTCGCCCTGCACCGCCGCGAGTGGCCGATCCGCGTCCGCGCTGTCCCCGCCCACCACGCGCAGGAGCAGGCGCTGGTTGCGGTTTCTTGGACTTTTTCGAGGGCACAGAGCCCCATTGTGATACGTGGCCTGCACACCGTCAGTCCAGGGTCAGACGACCACACCGCACTCACCCTGCGTTATGCGGTCGACAGCCTGCTCGACAGACCCATGTGTGTCCTGCAGCAGCGACAGCACATCGTCGTCGTTCCAGTCCGGGAACACCTCCTGGACCTGCTTCACCTGCGCCGCGTACTTTTTCGTTGTCTCGGACATCTCTCGCTCGCTCGATGGGATCGCTCAAAGAAACACTTTACGCGCTTAGTCAGCTGCGGGGCGGATACATCCCATTTGCAAATTATCACCCTCAACCTCACGCGCATTCCGATTCATACATATGCCATTCATTGGTACAATTTCACTAGATGGCACACAACAATTGTACAGAATCCATGTAATAATATGCCATGCGAGATACACCAGATCCCAAATCCTGTTCCTGTCACTGGGTGTCAGCAGGGCACGCATGGAGTATACGGCACACGTACAGTTGCCCTTAGGAGCCTCCTTGAACGATATGGCCTGCTCCTCACCCATGGCAGCGCAGATGGTTACAATAAGTTCAGGGTTTTCCTGTGTGTTATACGCATCCACAAGGAGCTTGCCCAGCTCCCCCTCCGGGACTTTAACGTCGTTCTTTTCAGTGGTACCATCGGTGGTCAAGAGATTGAGGTATCCATCGTCGATATGAACCTATGGCAGTATCAGACGGTATTCCGTTTAGACTGGAAGACATACGAGTTGATATTCTGTACGAGATACGTTGGGGACATCCATGTTGTGGGTTGAGGGAGAAATATCTTCCTAAGATCCCGGTGAATAACTGAATCTAGTAAACGAGAATGTTTGTCTTACAAGCTTCTTGCCAGTAAAGATCTAGAAACGGTTGAGCACCCAATCCTGTTGAGTGTATAGAAATGCTCACATCAATGGCGACCAGATGGACCTTGGCGTGACCGTGCTTGCCTGTCTTGGAAGTCGACATGTCGACAATTTTGCAGGGGCGTCCCTAATTTCCAAGTTAGCATATACACTCCCATAAGCACTCTGCCCGAGCCTACCTTGATCACAACATGTCCGTTCTTGCGAAGCGCAGAGCACTGCATAGGATACGTGAGCGAGGCGCCAGAGCCAGCGGCCTCGAAGGTGTGGTTGTGCTGCTCATCGTCGGACACTGCGTGCTATTCGTTAGATCAAACACCCGTCAAGTAACAAAAGGCCCACTATTGGAGGATGATAGTAGTCAAGGACAGGAGACACAGGAGTGGTGGCTGTCAAGTCTTGCAACGAGGCGACCTGATATCCGGAAGCAGATTCAAATTTTATTGGCGTACTTGATCGATGAGGGATCCACGTGACTCTCCCTTAGCCACGACATTCCCAACACGCCCCTAATGACTAGTACTCGGCCCTCCTCGGACAAGGACCCCCTGTTACACTCGTGGATTATCACGCTAGGCAGGCAGGCCACCGCAGATGTGTGTTGCCAACTTTATCCATGTATCCCTCTCATATCGCTTGTAGGAATTTTCAATGTGTCTGCGCGTTCTTGACCCCAAATCATACGAAAAGATAGTTTCAATACCCGACCCCGACGAAGCATGGAGTGAATACCATCCCTCTTTGCACCTCCATCCTCACTGATACGCCCTCCCAGAATCGCTTGTTGGCCGTTTGATACCCTATGTTCTCATGGATCAAAGAAAGGCTCCACGTGCCTCGTGGTCACTCAAGGAGACCAAGTTTGGCAAGCCATACATTGTGAGCCGAATGTACTCTCTCCTTCTTCGCCTTTAGATTTACGTTCTCATAACCAACCTAGGACCACGGTAACGACCAAAAAACCATAGGGTACAATATCACCCATGCCCACAACATCGTCGGCATGGCCTGTGCTATCGGCCCCAAGCACAAGGTCTGGAACATCGGTTCGTCGCTTGAAGTGTTGACTACGTACCCACCCACGCCCTTTTACGTTTGCCACCAGGTATCGATGCCATGCGAATAGCGGCCATGGAGGGTACCACCATCGACGACTACATCGAGTCATTAATACACAAGGTCCGTCTCGCTACACTCCCCCTCGCTCCTTCTCACGTACCCCTTTAGCTCACACCGCTTGAAATGTCCTTTCTGAGCCCTGAACTTCCCGACGAAGTCAAACTCCGCCGACTCTACATTCTGTGGACACTCAAGGAATCGTACACAAAAGCCCTTGGCCAGCCGATAGGATTCGATTTTAGCCGGATTGAATGCGAAATTCCAAAGCGTATCATCCGGGTTGACGGTGAACCACTGCATGGTTGGGAATTCCGGCTGTTCCGTGCCAACACCGGCGTACTACGAAACGGCAGCCTACTCGAGGAGTCATACCAGTGCACGACAGCCATATACCGAGGTAACCAGCCCACCAAGCTGTTGTGGGAACACGATGATGGAGTGGGCGAACACGACAAGTGGTTGAGGTTTGTTCGCGTTGAGGATCTAATACATTATGTCAAGACACATATCTCACAGAAACCGCAACCATCACAGTAGACGCAGGTGAGTGTCGGGCGTTTTGGATGTTCTTGGCGTGACGTTGGTTTGCTAGGCGTTTACGGACTTGCTACCGATATCCGTTGTTTTCCTAGTTGTCTCTTGGATTCGACCATATGCTATAATTCCCCTGTTTAACTAGTACAGTATACTATTTATTAATTGCTTTCCCACCGACCTTGCTGGCATCACGACATCATGCTGTGCGCCGACCTAAATCGGGATCCGAGCCCTATGATCAGTGTACGGCTTGCTCCGTAAGGAAGTACAAGCACCCTCGCCGCATTTTTTATCGCCTTGAACTGCATCACCGTCCGTACTTTGCCGTACCTTTCTATGACTGCACAACGCCGTGTGTCCTTTGTGCTCTAATGGCGGCGCTTAATCATATGAAAACATGCCAGATGGCTTCACGTGACCACACCTCCACCCGACAATCATGGCAGGTCACTTTGCTCCGCCCCTCATGGATGTGCTAACCCTACCCACAGACAAGCCAAAATGCCCGAAACGCTATGCTCACTGAACTGCTGGGATTTGTCCCTCAGCTTCTCCTAGACGATCTGGCCGACGCCGCCACGGACACAGTCAACAATGGAATTGACGGACTCGAAGTCTACCTCCGAAACGAATGGCTCCCCAAACGACCTCAGCAACCTCCTCCAGAAGAGCTCGAAGCCGAAATCGAAAATGGACTTCTCGAGTTTCACACACTGCTCTGTGGACACCGCGACATGAGCATCGACATGTTAGAGACATGGAGCATGCGTAACGTTTTCCGCGTCCCTCCCGAGCTCAAGGTCGTTATGCCTCATCAGCGAGGGTTGGATTTGGCCACACCGCAAGGGAAAGACGTGCAAATGCAAGTCGAGCTGGATGTGATGAGACGCAAAATAGAAAACGTATGTACTTAGCCGCCTCTCTCTTCTTGTTGCTCAGACTAGTCGAGGATAGGCTCGGAGATTTCAAATGCAGCTCAAACAAGCGGAAGAGGTTATGCAACATCGCTTGGAGCGCTCAGTGACCCGCCTGCAGAGGATCAAGGAGCTACAGGACCTTGATCCAAAGCAAGTGGAACAACGTACGTTCTCCTCACATGGCCATCTTTTTTTGCTAAGCTAAGCTCTTTCAGTTCCGACCAAATTACGAGCGCTTCTTTCAACCATCTCCTCGCTACCGAGTACCACCCCTCCCTTACCAACCTTTTCTGCCTCGGCCTCGTCCAAAAAGCATACCGAATCTCGCGCTGAATTTCTGGACTGGGCCGTCAAGCGACTCGTTACTGCTTCCTCATCTGGACCTAGTGGTGAACTCTCTGAGCTTGCCAAGGACGTTAAAGCGGACAAGCAAGGAGACGACGAAACTCGGCTTGTCGGGCCCACTAACGTGGTCGCATCCTCCCCAAACTCATCGAATCTCGCCCCAGGGTCAGGAGACTTGTCAACTATTTACGAGGCTTCCTTTGTCGAACGTCCATCCGATGCTACTGGGACTTCCATCTCGCTTGATGCCACTGGGTCCGAGGGATCCAGCCTGACTCATACGACCACGAAGCGACGGAGGAGCAGTGTATTGGGTGGGTCCAAGAGGCGCAGGAGCTCGTTGGGCTTGTCGGAACGTGCGAGAGCTTTAGGCGGCGCAAATCCAGATGGACCAGCTGAGAACCTAGAGGACGAATAGCGTCCTCAATCGACAGTGCAGTGGGCTTCGGGTCAGGGCCCTGTTGCGTGTACGAGACTGGCTATTTTACCGCTCCCCGAGCGCCAATCCCTGATACTTGGCTTTGCTTAACCTCATAGTCCCCTGTATTCTCCTTAGGTTACAGTCTGCGGTTGCTAATGTAATGGGATCCATCCAGGGCTAGAACGTGATCAACTCATCGCTTAGTGACTTGGCTGCCAATAAACGCGTGGATTCATCGATATACGATACAGGGTGTACTCTAATGCTACATAATAATAACAGGTGTATAATTGAAAATGAGAGAGAGATTGAGCGAGCCCACGATTAGCAAGATATTAGGTGTCGTGAGAGCCAATCCGATCAAGCACGATGCGATGTCACTTGAGCCATTTCAGGCGTGCTCGAGCCCCCAACGGTTCCGCTTCCACTAACTCGACCACGACCAAGCTCGGCTCGACTTCCTCGGCCATTCCCTCGCCCCAGTTCAACGCGGAGCTGATCACCCACCCCCGAGACATCATACTGACCGTCGTGAGCACGGGCAGCCGGTCGAAGGTCGAAATAAAAGGTAGCTACATAGAACACAAAGACAAATGCAATGATCCATTCGAGGATAGCTACCAGGGGCAAATGAGTTAGCTTGACTCTCAACTAAATATGCTTTGGAGAGGTCTACCTGCAATGGTATTCTTGCCCGCATACATCGTAACCCCAAAGCCGATGCTTAGTGCAATCTCAACGACGACAACAACCATTTTTGCAATGTATGAGCCACTCAAGCCCTTTGCCGTCTAAATCGTGAGGAATGAGTTTGTTTGAATCCGTTACAAATGTAAGAGCCGACCTTGGCCACGTTAAAGGTGAAGTCGGTCGTATCAGCAAGTCCAGCGGCATGTCTGGCCTCGCGTTTCAAAACCAAAAACTCGATGGTCGTCGCGATCGCACTCAAGACAGTTCCCAGCATAAAAATGAGCCTGCGACACGATTTTAGTGACTATCACGCCTAGTCTTGTTAACACTCACAAGAACAGCCGGTGCAAACTTGAGTGTCGTAATGTATCAAACCCAGCCAGGAGCGCGAGGCCTGCCGCGGCAATGAGAGCGCATATACAACTAATGACTCCGAGCACGACGCCGCGTCGCCTAAAGTTTGGTAGTAGTCTTCCACGTCGCCGTAGGACTCGCTCCGCTACAACTGTGAGGAAAAAACCGACTCCTGTGATGACGCAGCCCACAACGAATAGGGGCTTTAGGTAGGAGGCTCCAATGTCGGAAATATACCTAAATAAAGTTTCAGAGGAAGAACTCATAATGCGATAGTATCTAACTGACGGAAATTTGCCGTCCTGTGACGGATACTTAGGCTTTCCGCTGGCAGCCCATGTGATGATCATTGCGAGGAGAGTAGCTACGACTACCAGGTCAGCGAACATCACTCCAGCTTTCGTCCACGTGACGTACCACCCCACATAAATGCAGAGGCCAGAGGTAACATCCAAGCGTGAAAGCCGTACATTCGAAGGCTGAAGGTGGAGAGATGGCTTGCAGTCCATATTTCCGCCAGTATTTATTCACGGCGACCGAGAGTGCGTCATCGCTTCCGCGCGTCCCGACCGTCGTCAAATTTATGACCAGTAAGTGTCAATTTCATTAATGACATCAAACATTGCCGATCGCCCGATTGGAGCTGCGGACAAGTACCCGAGACCGGCGGCTTACGGTATACATCTTATCTTGTATTTCCTACGCCCTGGTAGCAGAATATTTCAAGCCCGGAACGATTATCGCTGGCCAAGAAATACATCGAGCACACCTTTCCTCGATAAGTATGGCCTTGCTGCCGCAGGATGCGGCGCACATTTAACTCGCCTCTAATCCCTCACTAGCTTAGGATTCCTCCCTCGAGAGCATGCTGTAGGCGTTACCTTACTTTATGACATGCACAGCCTAGTACGATTCCAACAGAACATTCAAGCATGTGTTCCGCACAGTGTAAATTACAATATACAGAATCGGCAGCAAAACTTCCAGACGCATAATGAGCCTTACAATTCGATGTGTTGTCACTCCATGAACCATGGCCACCACTATCCTGAACTGCCCATAGTGTCGTATCTATGAAATAGCGAGTAAGAATCTGGAGTTGCGAAAAGGCACAATGAAGGGGCGTCGAATCAGAAGCGTTACCAGTTTGAAGGTCTCGACACGGAGATTAAGACAGGGATAACTATATAATAGCTCATCCGGGGAAGGATAGAGGGTTGGCCACAATGAATGCGACACTCACATTCAATATATGTATACATCACAGCTCGGCATTCCTAAACAAAGGTCAGTGTGGGTTCCAAAATGATAAAGCACCAAAGACAAAGTGGATCAGCGATCGATGAAAATCAACATGCGATAGCCCGTCTCCATTCGTACACCGGAGACTTGGTGGGTCATCTTATGTCCGCCCATCGAAGAGTTCATCACAAGTTGGCAAAGAGAAAACGGCCGGTGCTTACCTAGAGTTGCCCTATGAATATAGATAGTTATGTTAGTACACGTTCAAAATACAACAAATATTAGGAGGAAAGTGCATCAGACAAGGCTGAAAGGTTTGTCAACACTGAGAAATCTGAATGTGGTAAAGTATGGTATGTGTTTTCGCATCATATGCAGGGGGTATCAAATGTAAACGCGAAACGCGGTTCTTACCTTGGTCGGGTTCATTTGAGGATCGATAAACCCAAATTTTTGGAATTTATATGGTAGCTCCCTGACAAACACGTGACCTAATTTTTTAAATTTAAATTTTTGAGCACACACGTGACCCAGAGGGCTCAACGCTTCATGCATCCAGCGTACAGTCCACTGCGAAGCATGTCTGTTTGGCGTAAGTTTCCTACATGCTGCGGATCGCCTTATCGGTCATTTTATCTCTCGCTTCCTGTATTAATGGTCGCAGAGAATGTGAATTAAAGCACAAAATACAATTTTTATTTATTCTATTGGTCGTTCACCAATAAAAAGAGCATGGCAAAACCTGGGTCCGGAACGATGTTAAAATATCAAATTGCAAGTAATGACTCGTGCTGATGCAACGGCGAATTATAGCACGGAGTAGCAAAACCTGTCGCTAAAACCATGTACTGTCTTTGGACAATGTCCAGTACGTTGTTTTTTCCTCTTCTACATCACACATGCCAAATGGGAGAACTGAACTGGAGACGCGTTTGAGTTTACCATTGGCGAGCAGTTGCATCAATATCTCATCGAGTTCTTGACGGTCAAAGAGCCCTAGGTATCTTGCGCGCAATGAGTGCTGATCGGCTAGCGTGAGCCAGTGTGCCACAGAACCGATGGACTGCTTACCTCGCTCATACTAGGTCGGTATATAAAGGCACCTGCAACCGTTCGAAGAGCCATCGTCCACACGCTCTCGATCAAACTCCCGTGGATGCTCAACCAACGTCGAGGGAAGAACATCTTTGGCCGTGATTGGTTCGCAACTGGGACCTGTACCGTCCAGTGGTTCAGATAAAATGCTGAGACCACTCTAGATTGGTCATAACCGAGAACATATGCCAGAGGCGGGGATAACTCCGTCAAGGCAGACACTGTTTGTGACAGGCTCTCTACACGTCCGTTGCCCAACCCCTGTTTTCCTCAGCCTCTGCTTGTATTGCTAACCGGAATACTGGACTTACGAGTAAGGATGGGATAGTTAGTCCAAGGGGTCCAGCATTGTACAGAGCGCGCTCTGCGGCAACCTGAGTAAGTTCGGAAAGGCGGCCCCCTGCATATAGGCACTGATCGTCGTGCGGTTCACCAGATAGAACGTGTTCGCAGGGTGGTTCGACGTCCCGGCTGGATATCGGCTCGGTGTCTGGTCCAAATTCCACATACTGATCGTTGCTTGTTTTGAGGCGAATCGTCAATTGAGCTTCAAGATTCTCGTCGTCTATTTATAGAGTAAACAATGGGGATTGCTAGCATGTTCCATCAAATAACCTACCAACTTTCTTGCTTTGCGAGCCAAGCTGTTCACGGCCAACTCGGGGATTCGAGGTATCAATATCGATGTCCAGCTAATGCCACCAATCAATGCATATATGCGCCCAAGTGCACACACACACACCTTGTTCTCTGAAACCAGTTGTAAAAACGCTGCCACCTCTCCGTCTTCGTCAGTCAAGCCAATATTCATGAATTCTTCAGGTTGCAAATTTTTGAGATTATCGCGCATCGAGGCCGCATCAGGATACATAGAACTCGCAAAATCCCCTTTGAGGCGGAGAAGTTCACTACCGTGCATGGTTAAACTGTTGTGAGAAGCTTGGAGATCTACAGAACAGATATTACACTTACAGATCTGAATACTGAAACTTTCTTCCTGGCTCTCGCTTGTCAGGCCGAGTTCTTCTCATGTCCAACGAATCTTTCATGTCGGCGACTGCTGACTTGACAACGTCTTCTCCCAGCTCGTTGAGCATCCTAGCAGCGTCGTTGCTGTCATAAGAGCTAGCCGGCGTTGAAATTACCATCTAAGTCGGTTGTTGGCGTCAGGGGACGAATAGCGAAATTCAGTATCTTGCCTTAATCGCGGCTTTCGCAATCGAAACGACTAGGGGTGTTTCATCCTGGCCAGATGGACCATCGTACAGAATAAAAGGATGGCTTAATGATCCTCGTTCGCGGGGCTCCTCGCTTGTAACGTCAAAGTAAAAGTCCCATGAAGTTGGTTGTCTTGAGCTCGATCCTGAATGAAGCTCCTTGACTATGAATTTGGCATGTAGCTCATCCAGACTAGCAAACGCGAATGAACTCCCTCCCGTGTTCAGGTTCGCAGCATCTGTTCCGACCCGCCTTTGCAGAATTGGTTAATAAGCCCAGGTGCGTCCTCAAATTTCACTCACAACGCCGCCTTATCAATTCTCTGCCGCAGAAAGGTCACATGAGTGGGTAAATCAAAGTCCTTTACGCTATCTGGATTTGGGTCAGGCAGCGCTTCTGACCCACGGTGCTGAAGCCAGAGTGCGGCCCAAGCATCGTCCAAGCGGCGAAAGTACGCCGCAGCACCCGGCAGTGTCTCCAGATTAGATATTCGCTGGCGTACGCTATTACGCTGGACTCCCGGAAATACTTGCTCCAATGCCGACCAATCCATACGCTTTCCTTGACAGCGCACTCGAATGATGGCACCAGCATCCCGTGCCAGTTCATCATATTCAGGATTCCAAGGAAATCGTCGCCTGCGAGAATCAGCGTCCGAGATTGCAGGGGCCTCTGAAACTTGAGGGCCTATTATAAACTTGGGACCATTTGCAGTCAGAAAATAGGAGCGAACCTTGCTTATTTTCAGCCTCAAGTTGTTTCTTGGATTTTCTCCCTGATTTCTTGGGTGTGATGTCCTTCTGCGCAATCGGCTGTCCTTGGCGAAGGATGAGAGTAGAAACGTCAATATCCGGTTCCTGCTGTGTGTTGCTGGTACCTCGTGAACTCTCGGGGGCTTGAGGGGCAATGACGAATTGTTTGGCCCCCGTAGCGTCGCGGACCACTTCCTGAATCTTGGCTTCCCAGACTGAGTCGGTAGCCGCCTGCGAGTTGAGTATATATGCGGATTTGAGCGGTGCTAGAGCCTTTTGAAGATGGGGTAGGGAGCATCGGCCACCCAAAGTTCTAGCCACAAGGTCTCGCCACCGCGATTCTTGTTCTGTTTTCGCCTTGGCTGCCTTGGTTGCCAGCGCCTGCCTTGCTTGCTCTTCTAGCTTCCTTCTCTCATGAATCTGATTCTGCGCTTTCTGCCTCGCTCGCTCCAGCTCCAGCTGAATATCAGCCCTTTTCCGAGAAAAGAAAGCAGTCACTGCGCCAGCGGGGACGGCGGTGATATAGCAAGCGTTGTCAAATCGGGTGGAATGTTGGTCGTCAAGTGGAGTGTGTCCAGTTGTGACGTCGATGAGGCTATAGAGATGATCGAACTGGGCGCTGGACAGTACATACTCAGACTCCCACTCAGCGTTCCTCCGAATCGCTCTCAACAATTTCGGATCCCCAGAGAAACGAGCCCCACTACCGAAGCACTGGATTGCATGGCATGTTGTAGGGTGAGAGGCGGCGCGCAGCTGTTCCCAAAAGCGTATCCCCGCGTCAACACTGCTCACGGAGTGATTTCCGCAGAACGGGGCTTGTAAATCCTTGTCGGCAAATCGATACATTGGCACATTTTCGGCCACTTTAAGGTAGTCCCACTTTGTGTCCTCGACTACATCTACGTAGCTTCGGGAGCGGCTGGCCACGTCCGATTCTAACCGAACGGGGACCAGACAACCTAG
This sequence comes from Ceratobasidium sp. AG-K, assembly GCA_037039685.1. NCBI lineage: Eukaryota > Fungi > Basidiomycota > Agaricomycetes > Cantharellales > Ceratobasidiaceae > Ceratobasidium > Ceratobasidium sp. AG-K. The sequence goes on along the minus strand of JAWNGF010000007.1, from coordinate 1,483,874 downwards.
GTCAACGAGTGTTGATAGGACTTTTTGCATCCTGGACCTGTTCGCTGATGAGCGTGGGCGAAGGTGCTTCCGAACTGTTTCTGGGGCATCCAGTAGACGAACAGATGGGCCGACTTCGCTCTCGAGGAGGTCCTTCAAGCCTTCCAATACGGATCCCACGGGAATGATTGCACAATATGTTGATATTGGGAGGGCCTCGAAGAAATAGTCTTTGCTGAATACCCTATCAGCGGGTGAGACCAGGGTACTAATTGGGTGTGAAGCCACGAGCTCCGAAAGTAGCCGCAGGTGGAGAACGCGGGCGCGGCTGAAACGGCCAGGGAGATATCCTAAGTATTGAGCAGAGGTCATTGGCTCGGCTAGGTTAATCAGTCGAGCTACCGTGAGAGGGTCTTGTGATTCTGTGGGGGTCGGAGCGGGCGAGGGAGACCGCGAAAGAGAACGTGGACCGCGGGGTGCTGGCTGTGTTTTGTTCCGTGTGGTTTGGGGCAATGTCATTACTTCAGGAAGAGTAGGGTAATCGTTTTGTATGCTGACGCCCTTTCCAGACGATGCACTCGCTCGAAACTTCTCGACACATGCTTCGATCGACTCCATGGATGCATTTGGAAGGTGGATTATGTTGGCCCGACGAACTGCCCCCAAGGACGTAACAGTTGATACGGCTCGCGTTTTGATAAAGCCCTTCACTTCCAGCGCGCTAATCGTAGAGCTGAACGTACGTCTGTCCATTCCAGTTCCGGGCATCCCACTTACGGCGTTCCCGGATGCATGAAGTCTTTCAAGGAGTTTCTGGTGCTCGTCTGTGAACAGCCTCGCCAGTGAAATGTTGACAACACCGCCCATCGTCTCAAGGACTTGGAGAAATTCGGTCTGGCGGCGGAGCGAGGACACACTTGCAGGACGCCCTTGTCGTGACCCTGAAAGGAAAATTATCACATCGGTACAGCATGACGAGAGCACATCACCTACCACTTGGCACAGATGGTGAACGGAGAAGCGAAGATTCGACGGAGTCACCTGTCATAACTGCGGGCTCTTTGCCCCGCCGCCCCACAGGTGTCGACTGCAATTCGGGACCCTCGGCTCGTTCGAGTCCTTCGAGCGGCACTGCAGGTTGGTCAATATGTGGAGTTGGCTGACTTTGAGTGGCGATCGCGTCTCGAGCGCCAGTAGGTCGAATCTCGCTCGCAACTCTAGCTCGTTTGGAAGGACGACTCGTGCTGATATCGCGTCGCGTATTGACCGAAGATGCGCATGGCTGGGAGGTACTTGCTGTGGCCGGTGGCTCTGCAGGCACCATGGCTTGACCCTTCAGCCTCGCAGACCGCCGTTCCTGGATCATTTGGAGCAAAAATCAGTATCAAGCGGGCCTATTGATCTGAAACGCACTTTATGAGTTGACTCGCTTGGACTGGCAGAGTGTTCAGCCAAGCCCGTCACAGCCAATACGGGTGCTCGATTCATGCCACTAGCATGCCCTTGGGTTGCTGGTTCTTCTCCTGACGAAGGGATACCGACATTCAGCCCAATAGTAGCGGCGTCAACGCTAGACCGTGTCCGCATCTCCGGCTCGGGAACAGTGGCAGCAGAGTTAACCACTGCGTGTTTGTCGTTGTCAGCAGGCACTTCCGTCTCCTCAGCAGGTACTGGCTTTGCCTTCCGCGGCCGGCCACGCTTCTTCGGGACAGGCGGGTCGACTTCTTCAACCTCCTCTGCTTTCCTCTTTGGCGGGCGGCCACGTTTCTTTGGCGGGTCATTCCCCTTTTCAATCTGCGAACCAGTCTTCCACTCCTTCCTCGGACGACCGATAACAGGTTTGCCATTGGCATCAAGCGGATTCTTGTGTTGCTTTTTCCCTTTTGCATCTCTTCTTGCCTTCTGCCCACTCTCCTCAAGCGAGCGCCTAATAAACTCCTGGATCCAGTCGTCCCGCGCACGCTGGTTAGTGAAAAATTCATCTGGGTGAAATGATGCCCAGGCCCCAGCACGCGCAAGGTCTTCAGCGGTGAAATTGAATGCCTTGTCCTCTAAGTGGTCCCGCTCCGCCATAGTGAGGTATGCCGCGTTTGTGAATAACCTTTGGCGTTTCTCGCGGCCATAGGTTTCAGTTCGAATGACGAGACCTCGATTGGCGAGATGTGTGGGTGGATTGCCATCCTTAAAGCGTGTGGTCAAATTGGTAATGGAGCGAAGATCAAAGTTCTGGAGCTGTTTGGATATTTCCTGCACAAGCAATTGAGTTGAGCCATATCATGCTAAGACACGCCTCTGACTCACCGCAATGGTCATACCGGTGGTACCAGACTCCTCAATCATCGTAATGATACGGTGAGCAATCAACTGGGTGGCGTTGGCCAGTTCATATTCTGCGAGCATATCTTGGCTTGTCCGTCAGGAACCAGGAAGGTAACGGCCAAGAGGAGTTACTGACTTTCAACGACTTCACTGCGAACGTCAAGCCCATCCTCCGTGGATCGTTCTCGTCTCCTGCGCCATCTTCAGCCAGGTCCATGTCTCCAGCAAGGGTGGCAGGGTCATCGGTCACTAATCGAACACAAAGAATACGCCGAGTAGAAGAGGTTTTCGATGGCGCCCAAACCTTCTCGATGAACCGGGCGCTGATTAACTCATGAATACGGTGGGTGAATACCCTCCGCTCCTTCCTGTTTGAAGTATCAAATCCCTAGACCACATGATTATTGCTTGACGACACAAGAACTTTACGCGGCTAGACTTACGAGTGCAAACAGCAAATTGCGATAGGGGTGAACTCCATTCTGCATGTGTTGCAAAAGCCTTTCCAACCGGGGTTTAACCACTTGAATGTTGGACAAGTGGCGGTTGTCGATGCGCTCGAATTGGAGAGACCCCTTGAAATCCCCTCCCTCGTCTTCGTCCGCGTCGGATCCTCCGACCGAGGTCAGACGAGAGCCATCCCTTTGTTTGGGTTCGACCGTGGCCTCTTTTTCAGCTTGTTTCCATTCGCACTCATCGTCGTAGAACGCGTGGTGGATGCAAATATTCACCACAGATCCACCTACTCGAATTTTATAGCTAGGGGGCCGTGAATCAAAGACTGGCTTTATCTCGGGCAATGCTCACTCACATGTGGCCCAACTCGACCAACGTTTGAAGTAAGGCGAAACAATCCTTGGGACTGTATCCACTTTGCTTGCTCACTTCAGCAGGTGATATGCCTTCCCTTCTGGTGCGAGCAATTAACTGTAGAACAGCATACGCTGTACCAGAAAGCCTGGTAGGCTTTTATGTATGTGAGATTGGTGCACGAACGATAATCAGACACATACTCTAACATGGGACCCAGTGATATACTGGAAACAGGTTTCGGGCGTGACGGAAATCCGCACGTCTGTGCCATATTTAGTGACAAGGGCGTCCAAGGGGGTGGATGTTTTTTCGCTGGAACGAAGTGGAATGAGGGAAGCCGCTCCTTCGTTTGTCGTCCTCCCCTTTCCCTTCTGCGCGTTCCCTATCTGCGGTGGAAAGTACACGGGTACAGCGCCGTCTGGCGTGCGACCAACAATGACGTCCTCTCGGGCAGCGAGTAGCGACCAGACAAACGCACATAGTTTGTCATCAACGGTTTGATGAACGTCTGGGTTGAGGATTGCATAATATTGGGAAATGAGCTTGGAAAGCTGTGAGACATCAAAGCCTAAAATAAAGCGGGGTTAGTTGGACTTCATGGGGGTTCGAACCGACGACTCGGAAACTCACCAAGTCCAGCCTCGAAGGCGAGTTCTCGCAAGATGAACTCGGTCAAACCATCCATCTCGATCGCCCACGTGCTGATGAGGAACGAGCCGATGATTCTCTCTTATTCAACTAGCTTGTGGCGCGAACTCGTTCAATGCACCTTCGAGCGTAAACTGAGTTTCACCCACCAGACAGCAGATCACTTATCCGCTCACAGTAATTGGGTAAAATAGTTTTCGAGTTCGTTGCCCAACAATGCGGGTGAACCAACTCGTTAGGGGTTGTCGCAGTGGTAGAGATTTGCTATTCCGCCGGGCCACGTGACTATCGGCTCCGGAAGCAGCATCCGGTCATTCGCTGGTCATTGGTTGCGCCGTACCTGGTTCTATCTACGAAAATATGAGTCTTGCGAGTCTTTCCCATGCGTCCTCACCTTTGGCTATCATAGAATATATGTTACATATGGGGAGTGTATTACCGGGTCCCAACATCTGATCCGTTCATATACCAACGTGTTCTCCGCACCCGGATCTGCTTGTCCTCTCAGCTTCATCCTCGAATGTCGATATGTCGACTGTGACAGTACCTAGCCTCCGTAACAGCTTCCGACCCCAGCGAGCCTCTGTTCTGGGGAGCTTTGCCCTCGACCCAACTTCTCCAGAGGCTATCCCTGGGTCAGTGCCAAGTTATTTGTTAATTCCTAACCAGCTCACGTCTTTGGCAGTTTCTTCGGTCAGGTAGTCACTCCAAACGACCCGAATTACCTGGATTCGATCGCTCGATGGGCTTACAATGCCGAACGCCCAGCCCGCCTCGTGGTCTACCCTCGCTTCGCGACCGATATTTTTGCCGCCATAACTCATGCTTTCAAGCATTCTCTTCCCCTCGCCGTTCGGGGCGGTGGCCATTCTTGCGCTGGAACTTCATCGTCTACTGATGGATTAGTCATCGATCTATCCCGACACTATGCCCATGTCCGAATTGACCCCGTAAACCGGATTGCTTTTGTGGGCGGAGGAGCTGTATGGCGCGATGTCGACGAGGCTGCGATCAAGTATGGCCTGGCAGCAGTTGGGGGCACTGTCAACCACACAGGCGTAGGTGGCCTGACACTCGGGGGAGGCTATGGTTGGCTTACAGGTCAATATGGTCTTGCGTGTGACAACGTCATCGCCGCTACTATTGTCACCCCAGGCGCTTCAACAGGAGCTGGTATTATTAATCCAAACTCCAAGACAGTTTCGGCCGTAAACGATCCCGAGTTGTTCTTTGCCATCCGTGGTGGCGGGGGAAACTTCGGCGTAGTGACCGAATTCGCGATTCGACTTCATCCCCAGCGGCGAACAGTTTGGTCTGGAACCATTATATACGGAGGATCAGTATTGGAGCAGCTTTTCGAGGCATTAGAGACCTGGTGGGTTGAAGTGGGAGCGGGTCGTAGGCAGGGAGAAGCGGCCTTGGTGTTTTTCTTCCGGGGCCCACAGAGCTACGAGGTGAGATCTCCTGTTTCTGTTCCCGCACGACTTACAAATTATGTAGCCTTGCATTGGTCTTCGACCTTTTTTCAACGGCTCAGAAACGGATGGCAGGGAGAGATTTGCCACTTTTTTGTCAATACGTGGGTATTCTCTCATTCTCTCCCTGCGCTTATTCATGAACTGAGTATAACCTAGCACACCTTGTTGACCAAACGAAGGAGCTTCCATACGAGTTGATGAACGCCCAGCAGGTCGGTGTTTCTGGATTCACACAAATAAAGTACCAAGCATGTTTCCTCCTACAGAACGAACAAGCACAACACGGGGATAATGTGTACATGACTGGCACTTCCCGATCTTCCTTTCCACCATCCACTGCCCGCAGCCTCTTCTCTACCTTCTCTGATATTTCAGTATCTCCGTTTGCTGGATCCGCTGTTATTGTGGAGTACCTCCCTCTACATGTTGTTCGCGCAGGTTCCTCCGAACTGAGCTCATTTCCTGGTCGCGGTGGAGGAGACAATATCGTATACCTGATTCACTGGCCTAGGATGGATCAGATTGGGAGCGTAGAGACCGCTCGCGCTCACGCTACGAAGCTGAAAGAGGTTATATGGGAGCATGAGATTGAGACAGGAGGACAAGTGGACTCGGTCGGCTATGCCAACTATCGTGAGTGAACTTGGACATACGGAGTGTGTATTTTATTTTGAAACCCGGGTGCCAGAAACTGAGACGGCCGACTATGATGCTGCTGCAAAGCATTTCGGCCAATCGTATCCTCGGCTTCAAGCTGTCAAGGCACGCTACGATCCACACGGACTCTTTGATAAATTCTATCCGATTCTCCCGGTCACTGCGGGGGTCTGAAGGGTTATACTCCACATTGGATGCACATATTCATAGGTTTGTAGTACATTGTAAACCATCTGTAACGCGCGGGCCTAAATGATTAGTGACACTTGCCCCAAGCAACGGGTACGCATCGCCTTTTCCGGTGGCGTGGAGTTACCCCACATATATTGTCAACATACGGCTTGCCAAATCTACCCAGCTCCGGTTCCAGTTCATCGTCGCCTTCAGAGACGTAGTGCACCGCATACACTATGATTTTTTCTATTAGCGGCTCTGCATTGATCTCCGTGCACTTGGTTCCCCCACGTGAAGGTACCCCTATGGCATGACCGGGAGCGTTGTCGCTTTGGGGTTAAGCCCTCAGTTGTGCTTCCTTCTCCTCTCGAAGGTAAGTTCACGTCGAGTCGTAGCTAAATCGTTCAGGCCAAGATGATATAACATTTCGGAATTCTTTATATATTCAACTGGAAAATTTACACATTCACATCCGTGACCGTTGTGGCGCTGCAATTTTCCCTGAGCTCACAGACACGGATTCAGGGACAACCAGTGATTATCACGTGCGGGGAATGACGACATGGAACTGACCATTACCCCTTGTGAGTCAGCGGTGATCGGTGTCCACCCCACACAGAAGGTTGGCTCGGCCCATAATAGCACAATTGGCGCAGCGTTAATTCTGCTATCTTTGCGATTGTACAGTGCTTTGTCGTGCGATACGTACGTTACGTTCTTTCCAAACCTCGCTCGAGCCTGATGGGGAAACCTGTCGTATGCCCGTCTATCTTTGAACTTGCTCGAGGACCTTTTGTCGAGGAACCGAGGGCATTACTGTCAAGCTAAAATGTCGCTGTTGCGATAACCAGGTACGCACTCGAACAGAACGGTCTTGTTGATTATAGAAATCGAATGGCCAAACTCGCGCAGAGAGATATTATTTGCCTCAGATCGACCCAACGCCTAACGGTCCTGGGTTGTTACTCCTTGCTGAGGTGAACCAATGGCTAGCCATGGTTAACCACCAGAAATTATCGTCGCGGCCCCTAATCGTGAGGGCATCGCACCGTATAAATAGATCTCCAGATTGCCAGTCATGGTCCATCGCGCACCCCTCTCGGCATTCCATGGCCTCTATCTCTGCTGTTTCCGGGAAGAAACACCCATCCGATCTTGCTCCCGACTCTGCCGCTGAGCTTGGAAAGTCCGAAGACCGTCGACGGGCCCTCAAGGTCGGTGGCTCTGCACTGCTCGCCCTCAGCTTTCAGACACTTGGTAAGATCATGTTGCTAACACTTCTTGGCGTTACACTCATCCCGCTGGTTGGATACAGGTATAATTTATTCTGATATTGGCACGTCCCCGTTATACGTCCTGAACGGCATCTGGCCTTCGTCAGGTCCCGTTCCTAGCGAGGAGGATGTGCTGGGTGGTATTAGTGCCATCGTCTGGGCACTCACACTTCTCCCGATGCTGAAATATGTGAGCCGGAATCCTTTGCCGCAGCTTCGACCCGCTCCTTTTTACTAATCCCACCAACCCCCAGGTCGGGTTCGCCCTGTCTTTTGGCACTGGGGAAGGCGAGGGCGGAACATTTGCCCTGTTTCATGGCCTCTTTCCACCCAACTTTATCACTGATGATGAGGACCGGTCGCTCACCCACGATAGTAACTACAAGTACAAGCCCGACTCCCCTGGTTCCCCAAGTAGCTCGGTGCGTGGGCTCGGTCGGAACAGCCGGTTACGATACTGGCTTCTACCTTGGGTCCGTGCTCCAGCCATTTACCATTGTTCAATGGCTGCTAATTCTACGTTACTTTTAGACCCTATTTGGGACTGCGTTGTGTCTCGCCGACGGTGTGTTCACTCCAGCTGTGTCGGTCACCTCTGCAGTGGGGGGTATTGCGGTGGCCAAGCCTGAGGTTTCGACCAAGATTGTTCCCATTTCGATTGTAGGCACCCCCTTTCAAAGTTCTACTTTGTGGGCTCACGCTTGAACGTGATTTGTTTGTAGGCCTTTTTGATTGTCCTGTTTCTTATTCAACAATTCGGAACTGCTACAATTGGTCGTGTCTTTGCGCCAGGTCTGTCTTCATCCAGCTCACGATGATAGCATTTCTAATCGCAATATAGTGACCTTGATTTGGTTCATACTATTGGCGGCCACTGGAATTGTCAACATTGCCCAGTATCCCGCTATATTCCGCGCCTTTGATCCAAGCCGTGCTGTTCTTCGTAGGTGTTGTTCTATTCAGGCCCCCTATCTCTGTTTATACACAACCCACTGTCAGTTTTCATCCGCACCAAAAATTACGACATCTTGGCTGGAGTTCTACTCTGCGTAACGGGATGTGAAGCCCTCTTTGCTAAGTGAGCTTGGTATGCTTTCTATCTGGCTGAGTCTGACGCTAGCATCTTAGCTTGGGACAATTCAATGCCACATCCATTCGGGTGAGATAAATACATGTAGATTCATGGATCAATGCTCATTGATGTACGAATTTAGCTCTCTTTTATATTCCTGACCTACCCTGCTCTCATCCTGGCCTATCTTGGACAAGGGGCCCGTCTTATCGTCGATGGCGAAGCTGTCGTCAATAACGTGTTCTACCGAACGATCCCTGGACCTACTGGAGGCCCGTTGTACTGGATTATGTTTATTTTTGCTATCTTTGCTACGGTCAGTCTCCCTCGTTCGGTGCATTATTCTTCTAATCAGACACTTCTTCAGTTAATTGCATCCCAGGCCATGATCACAGCTGCATTTAGCTTGGTATGCATATACCTTGCAATACATATAGCTTGAACTTATCCACCCATAGACTCAACAGTTAATCAATTTGCGAAGCTTCCCGCCGTTATTGATGAAATATACATCCGATACCATTCAAGGGCAAGTGTATGTTCCCGCGGTTAATTGGGCTAGTGAGTAGCATTTCTAGCCATCACATAATTTTGTAGCTAAGTTACTCTGCGATTGACAGTTGCCATTGGCACGATCGTGGTGGTTGCTGTCTTCAAAGATCTTGCGGCATTGACAAACGCATACGGGTATGATTATTCATGTTTTCACTGAGTACCGTTATTGACCTAGTGTCTAGATTTGCCGTGTCGACCGTAATGTTTGTTACCACTTCGCTCATTGCGATACAGATCCCTTTTGTCAAACAAAAACCCATCGTTTTAGGCGTAACATTCTTCTTATTCTTCGGGTTTGTCGATGGTAAGCACTGTAGTGCGCACGTTATGAGTTTGAAATGTGTAGTAATCCAAGCGCATAGGTCTCTTTTGGGGTGCGTCCATGAAGAAGGTTCCCCATGGGGCATGGGTCCCGCTTATGATTGGTTCAATCCTGTGAGTATTGGCTGATACCTAACCTAAAATTACGCAACTAATTCAGCTCTCAGAATGCTCGTCATGTGGTTTTGGACCTGGGCCAAGGGGCTTGAAGATGACTTTGACGGTGCAAATAGGCGGAATCTACGGCATTTCATCATGCTCGACTCTATGGGCCTTGATACAAAAGTTTCCCCCGTCTGTTTTGCGGCTCAGTCTCAGTCGACCTCTGAAAACCAAGAGATCACCTTCGTAAATGACCAGTTCGCAGACGAAGGAGAGCTGGAAAACGAGAAACTTGGCTTATATTTGCTTTCCGACTCAAAGGAGAGGAGGCTCCTTCCACGTGTGGAAACGGCCGCCGTATTTCACAAGTTATCGGCTGGGAAGGGAGTTCCGCATGCTTTTTATGGTGCGCATTCCAGTTTTTTCATGCCCGCAGCGCCCTCACTCCCAGACACTTCCAGCGTTTTTGCGCCAGTGGCCGGCTCTCCCTCGGGTGGTCGTGAGTAATGCGTGGTTTGGCCTTCTAATTTGCTTACGACTTCCTACAGATCTTCCTCTCTGTTCGCGTCCTGCCTACTGCTCGGGTGGCACCAGAGGACCGATACATCGTTTCTCGAGTTCGCTCGCTTCCGGGGTTTTATGGCGTCACATATTTTAAGGGCTTCCGTGATGACTTCCAGGTTCAGATTGACGAAGTAATACAGAAGCTCTACGAGCTCGAGCGCCGTGCTACGGGCGAAGCCCACGCTGAAGAACTGCGTGCCGCCAGCAAGGTCACCACCCACATCGTCCCGAGTTACTATGTTGTCAGCCGTCCGATTCAAGCAGGGTTTTTGTCTCCATTCGTGGACTGGCTCAGGTCGGTTGGAGTTGCTTGATGATGGAGATGACATAGCGATTCTAAACATCATTTTGGGCAAAAGGGCAATGCTCGTCGAGGGGGTTTACCGACGCATGTCGACGATGTTCCCTGAAACTGCCAACTGGCTCGGGTCCGCAGACGAGTAAGCAACACATCCACAAGTACCTTCGTAACACCCTAACTTCCATATACTCGGTTTAGGATTATCCGTGTGGGTGTGAATGCTGTAATCTAGTTCGGGGACCCAACCCTTCCTACTTAGCTCGCCTTTCCGCTCAGTTGATAGTCTGGTCTTCCATCACTATAGTGTCCTGCAGTAACTTAGAGTGCGGCTAAAATTCAATATCTATGAACTACTATACACTCTTGGGCGTCGTCAGACTGCGGCCTGAAGTGTTTTGATATGATGCAAGCGAAATGCGATTCAGAGGCCAGCGACACAATTTACTTGGGGAAGATGCATCTAGGGGAATGTATTGTAGACGTAATGTGGATAGTACTCGGTTGTCAAGTTGGTTAGACCTCGGTGTCGGTTCGATCCAAAATCAACGGGGGGGGAAAATCAAGGAGTACAGGTTTATGTCAGAAAGATCTTGGGAAGGAGCGTGAATGGGAACAGCGCAGAAATGATCTATGCTAAAAACAGGGAAGGTATTGTCACAACCATGCAGATAAAACTTTGCACATCTACTCATGCGCATCCTATACCACCTCATCATCATCCCAATGGGATTCGACTTCAGATTCATTTGCCTCATCGTAATGACGCTCGTCGTCGCCTTCATATCCCTCGAGTGACCGGTCCGGGGCTTGTATCGAAATCAGCTCATCCATCCAGATCCAATCCGTGCACGTCTTAGTCTTCAACCCCGGAAGCCAAGGCGCAGTGATTATATGGTTGCGGAGTTGCTCGCACAGCTCCGTACTATTGTAGTTGCAAGGCTTGAGTATGTCCATCGCGGTAGACTGAGGATTGGGGGAGTTGAGCTGAACCGTGATATTGTGAACGGGAGGGAGAGTAGTTTTGGTGTCTTGTGGGGGGGAAATAAACGGTGCAAGGGTGTTTTGCCAGCGCTTCTCAGCCTCAGCGATTAGTGCATCAAGCGAGGCGCCAGAGGTGTATGCACTGGGATCGATCGAAGTGGCTTGGTACCAACTTATATGAGGAGTTTCGTTGGGTGGAGTCGGCAGCCCGGCCAGAAAGGGGTGTATATGCGTCGGTTCTTCCGCTTGAGAGGACGAAGGCCTGTCGTCGGCCTCTACGGGGTATCCCAGGTCACCGAACTGATGTGAAGCGTCGGATTCAGCCGGGTTGGAAGGAAGATGGTTAATAGCCTGGAAGCTAGTTAAAACGGCTTGGCCGCCATTGCGTCGACCTCTATACAGAGAAGGAGGCGTAGGACTCTCAGATCGATAACCGTAGAGATCGTTGTTGGGGATGCTATCCATTGAGGAGCGGAAGTAGGGCCGACGAAGCCCAGAAAGGAACTTCTCGGGTGAAGGGGAAAGGAATCCTGTCCGGGCGTAAGGGCAATTCGTGACAAGTTGACGAGTCCCAGCCGGACTTTTCTGCCCCTCTGTCTCCTGACAAAATCGTTTAGTATATTGGAAGGAATTAAGTATGGGAACTTACGCTAGCGGTATTATCATCCCCATTGATTACAGGACCAAACGGTGACTCCTCCCTGCGTGCACGAGTAGGCACAAAAAAATTGCTGAAAAGTCCAGGGGACAGCGCACGTTGATCCTCGAACTCTTCAGTCCGGCCAAGCACGCTCGAATACAGGGCCGTGGTGAGCTCATGATCCCCAGTCGACGGGGAATCCAAGAGTGGCTGAGTGCCGTGTTGGTTTTGGCCAACGCTAAAGAATCGACTGGTATTGCCGTAGGAACAGGTAGACCAGAAGTTTTCTGCTTTGACCCGAGGAAGTGGGGTCGGAGCAGAAGGGTAAGGCTGGTAAAAACTGAAGGGCTGGACGTGGACTGGCTCGAGGAACTGCAGTGAGTCGTGCCCAAATTCGAATGTGGAGTGGGACGCTTCGTCAGTCTCGGTTGCCTCGGTCTGTGCAGGAAACGGCTCAAAGCAAACTCGCCCAGGCGACAGCCCGAAAGATAACTCGGGACTAAGGAAGTTACGATTCGCCCGGGTTGGTTGTAAGGCTCCCTCAAGCAACTCGCCTTCTTCGCTAGCAAGCATAAAGCTTCCTTCCTCAAGTAAACGAAGGATAGTATCTCCCTCCGAGTCGGACGATGGCAGCTCCACACACGGTGCGAGCTCAAATGTTGGGATGGGCAAGGCTGAAGCACGGTATCTCCGAGCCCTAGGAGTAGTACCCACGGACCTAAGCTGAGGGATAGCAGGGGAGGCAGGAAGAGGAGTCGGACGAATCTGGAAGAACGAGTGGACAAAGTTGAGAGCTGGTGAGATAGAGCCGCGCGGCTGGGAGTCTGTGGCATTCTCCTGTCCGTATTCAGGAGCAGCGTCGTCCTTGGCCAGAAGGACCTGAAACGTGTCAGCTTCAACCAAGAGCAGTACTGAGTATCAACAATTGACTTACTGGGCTGGGAGTATTGGCGCCAGAGAAGGTCGAGTTTATCAAACTGAGCGATTCCTCCCGAAAGCCTTCGTGGTTGTAACGCAGGGGCGAAGTGGTCCTGGCCAAGGGGTGGAGGGGGACAAACATTGAATACGGATGGCGGGGATTATCGAGAGGGATGTTGGAGGCATGATTGGTGAAGACATTATTAGCTGGGAGAGGACGGATAACATGTGGTGAGGAAGCATAAATATGAGTGGCATCGAATGACGAAAGATGAGGGGAACTCAGGCGGGAGTCAGGGTGAGGAAGGTCAAGAAGAGGTGTGGCCATAGGGAGTAACGGTCCTGTTAAAGCTATGTACGACGATATGAAAGCACGATTATGCGATATCTGGGGAGAATTGGGGAGCCAGAGTGGTTTGGTGGCCTTACCTTGGTCAGAGAGGTTTTGTACCACCTAGGTGAGGCTTGTCGCCGAGAAGAGTCTGGGGAAAGGCTCGTGGCAAGGCCTTGTCCAGGGGTCGCATAATAGCATGGTCCAAGCATGGGGGTATGTGTGGTTTAAGTCAAGGCTCGAGCAAAGAATTCTAGATCTACGATTTCTGAACAAGGGGCGCACCTGAGCAATACCAATCACCAAACCACAACGCAGGTGACACTGGCCCAATCGTGAGATATCATGTAATGTATTTGTGCTTTCCGAGAACAAGATGAACCACAGACATGTTCCAGGACAAATACTAGAACTACGAAATCAAGAAAGTGGAGGAAACGTCTAGCCTCTCTTGACTTTCTTCTTTCTGGGCTGCTCAAGGTCGATCTCTTCATCGTCATCATCGTCCTCCTCGTCATCGTCACTATCCATATCATCATCGCTGCCAACCATCTCCGGCGCCTAGTAGACAAGCGAACATGAGATAAATGTATCAGCGAGCGGTTAATGGATCATGCTCACCATTTCGCCTTCGCCACGGTAATACTTCAGCGCTTGGGGATACACATCTTCGAGGATGATTTGACCGATCTAACCAAATATAACGAAATTAATTCCAATTGAGACTGAGTTTGAAAATGGAACATGCGTCATGGGTGTCTTGGGCGACCTCAAACCAATTGAAAAAGCTGCCAGGCTCCTCGACGTCGTCGGCGTCTTCGGGGTTAACGACAACAGGGGACAGCTTGGTCAGGTTGTGTGCATCGTCTTTCCAGTTAATTTTGGTGGCCTGGAGAAGATCAACATCCATCTAACACGTTTGAATAGCTATGATCAACATACCTGAGGAGTAACATGCGAGTCCCACTCAAACGCCTCCTGTGCGTCCGAAACGCCATTAGCATCGACATTGGTCCCAGGAGCGGGCGTTCCCGCAGGAGGTGTGTACTTGTATTCCTTTGTGAGTGTTTTGTCCGAGAAGTAAGGGTTGGGAGAAAATTCCTATCCGGGGTGGGGTGAATTCCAAGTGTAACATGGAGCAACGCAACTCACAAAGAAAATCGTGAATGCGCGATGCTCAGCCTCGTTGTGTTCGACCCAGACATCAGTCAAGTAGGACAGAGCCTTCATATCGTCTGGGCCAGCCAGGAGTACTGCAAGCGCTTGGTGTTGAGCGAGTGCCGTTCCCCAGAAGCGCGGGAGTTTCTTGACGGCCTCTCGTCGTGCAGCATAGACAGGCGCCAGTATCTTTCGAGTTGCTGCATCTACGGCAATCTCAGCCCGTTCGTGGACTGCCCGACAAATAAGCAATCTACTACAGCCAGGGATTGAAACGACGCACGTTTAACCTGTGCATCAACCAACTTCTGCTGCTCCTCAGAAAGCTCGGGAACCTCTATCAGAGATACCACATCTTTCGCTGCATCCTCATCAGCTCGTCGTTTCCCTGCGTTTTTGGACATGTTGGGGTGTCGTGAAATTTGAGACAAGACCAGACCATTCCTAACTTCACGTGCAACACATCACGTGGCTCTTATGCGGGTAAACAAACAACGATTGAGAAATCCTCCAGCCGATACTAGTGTATTACGGGTCAATGATGAACATATAATGAACCGTCTCGCTACAGTACAATTAGCGTAGCGGATTAAACAGCCCGCAAATATATTTTCAACATGCCTATGACTGACCTTATATGCTCCTTTGGGCTGGCTTACATAAACTGCCCCACCAACCCGAAATCCCACTCGCACCATGTCACAAACACCACTCATCGATATTTACAGCGGAAGCAAGGAAGAATTCGAGAGCGATTCAAAGGCATACGATGCAGCGCTTTCATTGCTGCAGAGCAAAGCTGCTACTTACGGGCTTCCATCAAGCCCAGAGGAGTTGGACGAGGAACAACAGAGCATCTTAAGCGATCTTTCGGTATGCATTCCTTCTGCTGCTCAGTTCTTTAAACGTTCGTACATTAATTTAAATAGTCTGGTGTAATCCTTCGTTTTCGAGCCCCAAAACCTCTCATTCTGGGCCGTCTTGTGTTCGACCTGGATGGCTCAGTTGGTTTAGCCAAGACGTGCGCAAACTTTGTCTCATTATGCAAAGGCGACAAAGGAATGTGCAAGAATGCACCTAACAAGCCCTTACACTACAAGGGTACCTCGATACACCGAATCGCGAAGGATTTTGTAGCGCAAGGCGGGGATGTAACGCGCAACGATGGCAGCGGGGGAGAGGCAAGTACCGTTAGGTTTACCAGTCAACTTTCTCCTAAGCATATAACCAGTCGATATATGGTGGGAAGTTTGCCGATGCCAAGGAAGGCCTCAAGCTAAAACCAGAATTTGGATCCTTGGCCATGGCGAATTCTGGGAAGAATAGCAATACCAGTCAATTCTTCATTGTTCTCACTAGCGATCCAACTAAACTGGCAAAGATTGCTGGCAAGTACGTGGTGTTCGGCAAAGCTAGGTTGGCGGACGGGGGACAGGAAACCGTTCGGCGGCTTAACGAGCTAGGAGGACAGGACGAGAAGCCGAGCGAGGCGGTATGGATTGAATCGTGTGGTGTACTTCAATGAAATTGTGTATATAAAGGTGAAAGCGTTGGGGGAAACACAGTCTACCCGCATTACATGGGCATTAGACCGAGTATGGGTGATTCTCTCTTCTTTGCTTGAGTATCATAATCAGGGGCGGCACCCCAATCCTCGAAGCTATACGACGTTGAGAATGCACCATCCGAGATCAGGTCCAACCCGCTAAGTGAAGCCCCAGTGGCGTCGAGGGACCAGACCGAGAGCGCGAGCGTGTTCGGTGCCTTCCGCTTCAATATGCTAGCAGAGGACGTCGACATGAGTTCGCATTTTATGAGAATGTAACACCTACCCAGACGGGAGCACGTAGATGATTTGGGGACCGAAGTTGTTGATATATTTGCCCATCTAAACCCACGCCATTTGTACGCGTTAACGAAACTATGGATATTGGAACTTACCAGCCATCCATTTAGATAGACCTGAACCCGGTAATTGGATGCGATTTCACTAGGGGTAAATGCAAGCCGAACAGGTATGTCCGACTTGTATCCGTCCGGAAATGACTGATAACAAAATTTCAGGCCAAGTCGAAATGACAGAGAGGGGTTACCTAACTCACCACATTAAACGTTGTTCGATAAAAGTTCACGCCGGCTCCTTTCACACCTCCACCCACCAAAGGCGTACCGAGGGTCCAATTTGAATCGGGGAAGCCAGGCAAATGAGCGCCAATACGTTCCGCATATAGCCCACCTTCGTTGAGATAACCTCTAAATTTGTCAGGATTATTTCCACTACCGCCCTGTGCCCTTTGGTGAGGTTTTCGGCAGATGAATAGGTAGTGATCCGCTTACGAGATGGCCAGCAAGTTTCCAATGGCTGAAAGTAGTAGACCCCCCAATGATAGCATATCCACGTATGCCACGAGGTTCTTTACCACCGTTTGCTAGGTATGCTGTGAGTTGCCTATCAAAATAGTCGGCATCGTGTGACTCACAACTTGTCTCCACCAATCCCATATGGTCTTATGGTTACGGGTTATATATCACAACCAAATTCACAATTCCCTAGGAGATGGCTTACCTTGCAGAACCGCTAAAACGTTGTCCTGCCCTACCGCAAGTGTTCCGTTGGGTATTGCCCATGACACAGACGTCTGACTGACAGTTGAGTTTCCTTGCGAGGATCCCAAAAACACCCCGTTGAACCACGCGCTAAATCCAAAAGCGAATCCGCCTTGGACAGTTAGCGCAAATGCTGTTTCCTCGCCCGAGGCCCTAAAATGGCCACGCCAAATCAGGTTTCCACCAGAAAATCTGTGTATGCAGATGTAAATTATGTGGAAATTCGGAATAGATACACAACCCCACCCATATTGTTGAGAGTATAGCACTGGTCCCCCGTTCAGCGGAGGGAGGTTGGTGTACTGCTCGACGATCAATGCGAATCCACAATAAATGAAGAGTGCACTCACGTTTGTGGTCGTTTGATCGCATGTGACGAAATTCGTGTCGTCGAACAAAGGGTCAATCTCAGGCAAACTGATTGTTTATTATGAGTATCATGCGCATTTAAGGATCTGAATTGTCGCACCTGTTTGCGACCTTCCAGTTCCCCAGCTTCGGCAACGCAATAACCTCAGACAACCCTGCCACACTAGCGACCCGAGATCCGTATGAAGTGGTAGTCCATGGCTGACGCTTTTTATTCCAGGTGATTGTTGTAATGTGCTTGGGAGCGATAACTTCGATAGAGGTGGTTCCGTTCAAATCCCCGCTCTGGAACATAATTTAGCTAGACCGAATGCCATGCTTAGACGAAACTCACCAAGGCGAGAGTGGACCCCGAAATCTTGGCATCTCGGACGAGGTAAGGCCCGCCAACCAGAACGCTGACGGCGAATTTGTTAATTGCATATCCCCAAGACTAGCCCTAACTCACGTCTCATTCGAGCCGATGCCATAAAACTTGCCATGAACTCCGGATCCAGGGAGAACCGGTGCGTGCCAGGTCAACGCAACAGGCTTTTCAAGGATTGCAACCACAACGTTTGAGCCAATTGAGACAAAGCTGGAGCCACTGAGCGCATAGTTGAGATATAGCAACCCAGTACTGTTGTTAAACGAGTACTGAACCGTGCGAGAACCATGTGTATTAACTGTAGGCGTGCTTCCATAAATAAATGCGGCTTCTCCAGTTTGGTTCTTGCCCGCATATAGGACCAAATAGTCAATACCATCGATGCTGCGACCCAAAATCAGTACATGCTAACTGTAAGCATCCCAACCCTTACGTTGTCCAGGTCATGATTTCCGAAGTCGAGTACAGAAGTTTGGTTTGAGATTCTCCAAACACAAAATCGATGGGGATGATTTTCGCCTCTCGTCCATCCAGGGCCATCGTACCGGCCGCGGGTATGGAAAGTGCACCTCTTGTCGTGGTCGCGTTTAGATTGAAACTGTCAAAGTTCTTCGAACTGCAGGGTGTTTGGGGTGAGTCATATTCGCTGTCAATGAGATACATACGTCGCATCGTTATGTCTGAGAACATAGAACCTCGCGTCAGTGTCTGGGTTATGCAATTCCGTCGCATAGATTAGGTTTGAATTGGTGTAATTTGTGCCATTGGAAATGAGATTTACTCCAAGGAGGTCAAGCGACACTCTCAGGAACAGTCCTTTGGTTGGTTAGTCAAGGCTAAGGTGCTCTATAACACAGGAGATCTTACCTTGCAGCCTCATTTCTGGCATTTTAGGAGTTACCATACGATTTTCGTTGATACCGCCACCGTAATCATAGGAAGAGTAGACCGTTGGCTCGAAGGTGTTCCCCCAGTTGGTCCCACCGTACAGCACTGACATAAGAGGTCAGTTGGAATTTGGGTTGCCGTTACGTGCCACCCTCTTACTGTAAACATCTTGGCACAGGGGCACACGGAATGGTCACATCAGTAAGCAAGGAGATTAGTAATCCTGCCGAAGGCTTACTGAAAATCGTGGCAGTCTGTGCACTACGTAGGTAACGTTGGTCGACAGAGATTGGGATAATCTTACGGGGAACTCACTAGCTGGTCTTATAAAATACGTTTTCTACAAAATGAATCAGTGATCATGCGCATGTAACATTTGTATCAAATCGCTACCATAGTCTGCGTTGTCCAGATCATTGGCTAAGATGGTTCATAAGCAAACTGAATAAAAACCAGTCCCAGTTACTCACTGAATACATCATACCCCACGCCACCGCGCGGTTTACCCGCCCACCCAAGCAGCCAGCCACCGCCAAATTCAGCAAGACAAAGAGGGTTGCTTGGCGCAACAGCCTTGTGGTACTGATAATAGATTTGCTGGACTTGATTCCATCTGCTGGTCCCTTGAGGGTAGGAGTCACCGCTATTTACCGGGAATAGGCTTCAGAATTCGCAATTATTGACTTGGTGAATGCGCACCAGTATATATCAACCTCGCCAAGGCCAGTACCAGGTGCAAAGTATCCCGTTTGTCCAGAGTGTTGATCATTGTGCGTGATAGCTGAGAACAGAACAGAATAAACAACCAGGTTGCCAACGAGCCAGCGACTCACGAACGACGATTCCGTTTTGCCGGTAAAGGTCGATGATAGATTGCATGTATGGCGACTTGGTTGAGCTAGGGCTAAATTCATTCTCCGCTTGCACAAGAATGACTATGGGGTTGGATGATAAGCCGGAGTAAGTTCCTTGGCATTATTAGACCCACGCACTATTGCCGCCTTCCGTTATTTGGTTTTTCCTAATCAACTCCGTCATGTACTTCATATAGGGCATCCAGGCTAGAAGATCCGCTCAGTTGATTGCGAAAGCAGTCTGCTGGAAGGTTCAGACCATAGGTGTAGTTTTCATTGTTGGTTCGCATGGTTCCGGCTACGCTTGACGCCCATGCTGGAATCCCACCTCCCGTTGTCTCGCCCTGGGTATTGGGTGAGTTAGGTAGAATAAAGAGCATCGAGATGGGATATCTACGTTTATATACGGACCGGGCCTTTTCGTTCAGGAAAATTGATTATCGTGGTCGAGAACTGTTCGAGTAAACAACTAACCTCGCTATCAACCAGAGACCTGCATCCTTCGCCGCTTGAATAAACTTCTCGTTGTCACGGTATGTACCTTCAGCCGCGTCGATGGTACCATTTACAGGCATGTGTAAAGCCCAATGCGTATAAAAACTAACAGTGTTGAAGCCGTTGTCCTTAATTTTGTCGAAAATATCACGCCATAGGTCTGGGTTAGGCTGTCGCCAGGGATGAAACTCAGCGGACAGGACAAAGATCCTCTGTTGGTTGATGAACAAAGAGTGCGAGTCCCATTCTACAACAGTACTTGGACGACTTTAGCTAAATGTTCATTGTAACATAGCTTGCACCACTTACGTTAGGTTATTGTTGGTTGCGACTACGTTAGACAATCCCCAGACACTGGCAGCCGCTATGCCGACCCAGCGTGAGAGCGACACCTTCATATTATCTCACCGAGCGTGCTGAGAGCTTGTGTGCCAAGCGTTGTATTTATAGCGAGAGTGATTTTGATCTTCCGTTTATCTCCGGACAGCGGACGCCAGAAATATGCTCCAAATCCGCCTTCGAATTCCCCATATGGAGCAGTTAGACGAAAGAAGGACCGACATTCGTGAAGGACGGCCCGCACCGGGAGTTGGTGCACATCATATGACATTGGATAGGGTCAATGAAAAACTTTAGACCCCGTTGGGTTGAGATACGAAAGGAAGAGATGGAGTTAAGTTTAGGTGTATTGTGTGAATCCTCGCGTGACGACAGATCCATAAAGAATATACCAGCTAGGACCGTTCCGACATGTCTACCAGCGCCGACTAGCCCACCGGACGACTCGGATTAATCACTTGCGAGTACACACATGATATGTACGGCCACTCCTCTAGTTCGCTACCTCGTTCCTCTGTCATCCACACCTATTTCTATTATGTTCGATACAAACACATTTCGTGGTACAGTATACGTCGTAGCGAGTGTTGAGGGCCACAGGCCAAGTTGGGAACTGTCTTGCTCACCGTCCGTAAATTCCAGAAGCAGCTAGTAACGAACCAAGGCTTGGATACGCCCAGAAACCATAAAATGGACTGAGGCTTGAATATGTACTGCAACAATTACTCGGGTCGTCTCACGGTACAGCCTTCACCAGTCCGCAAACACCTTATTTCGCATTTAGCTCGGCTGGAGGACCTTATATTCGGGCGATGCGCTTATTGAACCGAGGCCAAACGTTATATCCATCCAACGAAATTATTTTCGTGGTGCTCTGTAATTAATTGTATGCAAGAGGGCAGATTCAAAGTCATTATAAAGCCGTGCAAATCAGACGTGAGACTTTTGGGTCCATAGCGAGGCGATAGTGTTCCACTAAGCGTCCTCTAAAACTAGCCGAGGTAAAACATTCATTGCTCTGAAAATTTGCCCAATCAACGAACATCCCCTTTACCACCAATAAGTAGTGCTCACGTTAATTCTTGAAATAGTAATTTTGCCGCGTATGGAATGGTAAGTTTAGCAACCTTTTTGGAGCTCTTGCAGTAAGGACACCATCCGTTGTAGCCCATTAGACCGCAGGTCTCGCAGGCATTTATTTCAAACGCATCTGACGAAATCATGAGTCGTTCGAGCAATAGTTGCGTGGCCCCGTATCCGATCAGGCAATCACGTTCCATTTCCCCAAGGCGAAGTCCTCCATCACGGGAACGACCTTCGGTAGGCTGTCGAGTGAGCACAGCTCGAGGGCCCCTAACATCCTGTCTGTCAGTATATGGGATCCATGCTAGGAATAAGCCGACAGGACGAACTTGGCGCGTGCATGCATTTTATCCATGACCATATGTTCTACATATTGCTAAGCGAAGGCTTTCAAGACCAGTTGAAGACTCACTCACTCAGTTTCTAGCCGGACAACCTTATCAATAAGTGGGGCTTAGCGCCACGAACTGGAGCAACTGACCTGGTAATAGATCGGCCCAAAGTACACGTAACACTCCATTGGTTCGCCGGTAATCCCGCTTGTAAGCATGTCCTTTCCGGCATAGCTAAATCCATAATCAATCAGGATTCGCGACATGTCCTCAACCTAGGAATGGTTAGCTTTCTTGTGGGATAAGCAGGTCGAAACCGGACCTTAGAACCGCCAAACGCTGTCCCATATTGCAAAGAGCCAGATAGAACCCCTGCCTGATTACCAGCCCTCAGCAGCTGGATTAATCTCACGCATATAGCGACTCACCTTTCCAGCCAGCAGTTCAATCATCTTTCCGACCGTCATGCGCGAAGGAAATCCGTGCGGGTTCATAATGGTGTCTAGGCAAACAACACTATCAGTGGCTAACTAGGCTATGCGCTTAACCCACTCACCGGGGTTAATCCCCTGATCATTGAATGGCATGTCCTCCTGATTGACGATCAACCCGCACACACCCTTCTGCCCGTGTCTACTAGAAAATTTATCTCCTAGTTCTGGGCGCCTGGTCTGTCTCAGCAGCACCTTGACGAGTGTTTGGTCGTTATCTGTATCTGTCACCATGACCTTATCTACGTACCCCGCGATGGGGGACTTGTAAGACATGGGTGTATTGCGATACGAGATGGATGCCGCAGCGCCTTGGCCAGTGTTGAAGGTATTGTCATTAGCATTAATGGGCGATTGCTTATTCACGTAGACGTCGCCAGGATCAACGCGTTCGCCAACACCAGCAATGCCGTCGGCTTGAATAATGTCGTAACGTTTCTGCACTGACCCATCTGGTTCACGAGGTGCGTCGGCCAAGCGATCAAATCTACAGCACTAGTAAGCAACTGCTATTATTGTCATGTGAAAGCCACTCACGTGCCATTGGGATACTTCCTTATCAAAGTCGCGTTCTTTCTAAAGACTTGGCATCGTCCATAGCCCCTATCCAAGCTGGCCTGCTCGTAGTTTCAGTTCCATCCGAGGTCTGTGTTGAAGTGTTTACGCACCTTGTTCAAAATCAACGCATCCTCGATATCGTAGCCGGAATAGCTCATCACTGCTACAGTAGCATTCTGCCCAGCCGGTAACCGGTCGTAGCCAATCAGCTCGATCGTCTTGGTCTTGACCATAGGTTGTTGCGGATATACACTCAGGTACAATAGGGTGTCAATCCGGTTCAGTTGATTATACGCAATCGCGCCGATAGACTGCTTGCCCATGGCGCACTGGTACGTATTACGGGGAGACTGGTTATGATGTGGGTATGGAATAAGACCAGCAACGGCACCAAGGATCGTGAACGGTTCTATCTCGAGATGGGTTGTAGACGACTCGATGGATGACTCGTAGAGTGCAATATGAGAATCGTTTTCTTCGTTTACATCCAAATACTCGATGAGTCCTTTTTTGAGAAAGTCGTCGAATGTGACAACGCCTCGTTTTAGCAACTAGAGTCGAATAAGAAACAAGGTAAGCTCTATCATGAGTGGTACTCACGTTGATGTGCTCAGTTTTGACTCTAGGCCTTTGGTTCTCTACAATAATCATAGGCCGGCAAATCCTCCCTCCATCCGAGGCGATGTGTACCGTATGATGGTGGTGGTTGATGTATACGCTGATGAACTCGCTGATTCGTCCCGAACGTCGTAATTTTCTAAAGTTTGCCACAAATCGCGCAGGGCACCGGGTCAATCCCACAATCGATCCGTTTACGTTCACAACAAACGTATGCGGGGTATAAATTTCTGCCCCGGTAGATAGAGTAATGTCTAAACGCCGTCAAACGAAGACCGAGATGTAGGAACGGGGGAGAAGCGCACCTTCGACGCCTAACATAAACACAATGTTTTTGATTGGGTCTTCCTCCACATCAGTAGTAATATGCGTCATGAGCGCCAAATTCTTGACCAATCCACACGCCTCGCCTTCAGGCGTATCGCTAGTACAAAGCATCCCCCACTGGCTCGGTTGTAACGCACGTGGCCCAGAGACCTTGCGTGTTTTTTCGAATTGACTGCTAATACGAGTCATCATTCCCAAAGCAGAAATGAAACTCAGTCTAAACCTATGAGTAAGGCCGAAAACGGGAAAAGGTCGGACATACCGGGATAAGACATGGGTTACACCTGCGCGCTCCATCTTGAACCGTTTCAGACTCCAGTTGCCAGTGGAAATGGCGCGCACAAAGCCAGAGGTGATCAGGTCGGATTGGTATAACAGTGACTGGTATGCATCGAACTCGGATGTCCGACTTGGTTTTTTGAGGACCTTGTCGATACTTGATTTGAGGTTTTGGTTGAAGGTCTTGAATATGTCTTCAAAGAGGAGAGACAAAAGTTGGCCAGCCCTAAAATGAGAAAGCGTGAGATTGGAAATATCAGAATGAAAGCACAGACTAACAGTTCCAGCCGCTTATTACCGACATAGTCACGGTCATCAACCAACTTTTCGTCTGCCATAGCCATCAACACCCGCCTTGTCATAGTCGCCACATAGATCGCCTTGTGTTTGAAATCCATCCCCTTGACTTCAACATGAGCGAGGACAATCGTCGCTAAAGCTTCCATCGCCTCTTCCCACGCCGGCCGCTTTGGTCCAGCTTGGAATCCCCGCCTAGTAACCTTCACTCGTGAGCCAATGTACTCGAGTGCTTGTTGGGTCGTGAACACCCCTGCCAAGGCGCAGTCCTCCAAGTTAGGCGCGAACGCAGATTTGTGTGCTTCGGTTGAACCAGCACAAAGGAGGAGAATTTCTTTATCGGCTTGTATGCCCATCGCTTTCAACGCAATACAGACAGGAATATCCTCATTGATCGAATTATGGCGGAGGTAAATCCGGTTTTTCTTCATCAAAACGTACGTCTTGGACTTCCGCTCGTGCGTTGACCTGAGTAGATTTATCAATAAATACAACCGGTAATAAATGAGCTACACCTACGATGTAACTGAAGCCTGCACAACTCCCTTTACAGGGTCCGTCTCGACAATAATTCGATTTTTGCTAAGTTGTTCTTGAACTAGAATAACCTTTTCTGTCCCTTTTACAATAAAGTAGCCTCCGGGATCCAGGGGACATTCCGTCATCCTCGCTAATGTTGCCTCCGATTGCCCCGCAAGCACGCACTTGTTACTCCTCAGCATTATGGGCAGCCTTCCAATTGGCACGCCCTTGCGGCGGACGATAACGTTGCCGCGGGTATACTGAACGTCCACCGTAATAGTCGCAGCGTAAGTTGTATCCCGAAGTCGGCATTCATGAGGTGTAACAGACTTGTCGAACGAGTCGTCGTTGCGTGACGGCATGCCAACATGGATTCCGGTGTACTTGAGCCAGAATTTGGGATCCACGTCAGAGAGGACTTTGTTGTTTGCTTTGAGTATATTGGCGAGGTCGACGTCGACAAAGTAATTGAACGAGTCGATGTGCTGCTTGACTAGACCCTTGACTTTGAGAAAAGCTGGGAGCAATAGCCACTTATCCTATAAGCGGAACGGTAAGAATTACCAAGCGGATACCTCGGAAAAATACTTACCTCTACATTTTTTATTGGATCCATGAGCCCAATGCCCTTCCAACTGGGTCTGCACATCTCTTCCCACTCAACCAACCCCTCTTCTCGCGCTCGCTCTTCATCGCCGTTGTGCACCGTTGTATCTCCGGTGGAAGGCAAGCTGGTATTGGGTTGAGTTGCATGCGCAGCATAGGGAATCTTGGAGTTGGACGGGTCCGGAGTCTGGGTCGTCGACGGAGCTGCTTTGCGTACTGGAACCTTGCGTGGCGGCATGTCGTTTCGTTTGGCCAAAATTCGGCCTCACACAATTTGACTGATGAGAATTCGTAATACAAAAGTCACATGACTCTCACTTTTTTTTTTTTTTTTTTTTTTTGGATACGTTATATTGGCTACAAGAACACAAGGTCTAACCGCCGAGAGACAGAGCCGAGACAATTATATGAAGGTAAAGAAGAGTAGGGCAGTGGCAAGAAGGTGTACGTTAAGCGGGCGCTGAAGACGCGTAAAGAAAACTAAGGACCGACTAGACTATTTGATAAACGCAGACGATTGAGAAATAAAAAGCATGATGGCCGAAAGACACATGACTCTCACAAATCATCCTCCATGATCACGGACTAAATTTACTGTAACGAACCTCAATCGTCTCGATGACACGCCATCTTTACGTCAACTGATTTACTGCTACCCATCTGTCTCATGAAAGGAGTGGCGAGTTTTGTGAGGTGTCGTCTTTTGATTCCCGCGACACAATCTCGTGAGACAACTTAGGATTCATCCTTGGACATTGTGCTGGCGCCAGTCATCCACGAGAAAAAAGTCACATAATTTACGTGAAGAGTCCGTTGGTTCCAATTGGCCATGCGTTGTACGGGGTTGGAAGGCAGCGGGAAAAATTGGGTGGGAGCCAGAAGAGCAGCTGAGAGTTATGACCAGTAACCCAGCCATCACCTAATATGTGCGGTTGATGCTCAGTGAATCGGTGTCACATGACACGCTACCCCAGTCACAAACGCGAGAGCCACTTAAAAAATTGAGTCCCTAGCCTGACCCGGATCTAGCCTAGTTGAGAAGGTACAGGGTACAAATAATATATACCTCAATTCTCTGAAAAACACTAGGTCCGAAGAATCCACGATGTATACAGTTTGAGAGAACATAAGTATCAATGATACAAATCATCTCGTTAGCAGATACCCGTTAGCAACGCATATATAGATCAAAGTCAGTCCCTTAACCCTCTACAGCTGCAGTTTAAACTTGGAGAGTACCCTGTTATCTTCCGATGATCGAGGGAGAGGGGAGGAGTTTGATTCTCGTACGTCAGGAGACCCAGATACTTCATCAGCTACTCCTGGTTCAGCCTGATAAGAGAATTCAGCCAACGGCAATGTTTCATCCTCTCGGAGAGCTGCTTCGTGTTCGAGAGGAAGTGGATGCTGCGACAGTGATGATGTATTTGCTCTTGGTTCACTGGTGCGCTAATATTCCGTCCTTGAATCCTAGTCGTTTGAAGCAATTGTGATGCAGGTACTCACTCTAATCCCATATCCACTACCACTAGTGGTTATGCGCCTTTCCGACCTTCTCAGGAGACTCTGGACGGTCATATAGACGCCTAGCGGAACCTCAATACGGGACAGAAGTGGGTCATCCTCAACGGTTGGTAAATGCAAATAGTCGTTTCCTGAAAAGTAGGCCTAGGGAAATAGTTGAGTCTGCTCCTGAACTTATCCCCCATTTATGTTGCTTACAGTGAGGTTCCAACGTTGGGCATGGGGCATATGTTCCAGTTTCACCCACGCTGAATAGGTCTGTCGATCATGGGGTACTATAATCAGCGAATCGTTATCAGAATGCGTGAGTTACTAACTTGTTTCGTAAAACCGCTAGAGTTACTATTGCTTCTAAAATCCCAAGCGGCCTGCCACCCGTTCGGCATCATGACACTAAATAGGCGAGCCAATTTCGTTGTCTCGGTGAGCATCCTACCGGTATATCCAGATAAGAACATGCGTATGGTACTTACTCAGGCGCGCTGGCCTTTTCCCCTGAGGCGGAAAGCGGCGATTTTTCAATGTAGAACAAGAAGTTTTCTCGAGCCCGGGATGCACACCTGATATAACTGCTAATTAAGTTTGTTACTTTGCCCGCTCATACGTGTTTCACCATCTACGGCCATCCGTCCAACGCTCAATCCCGTGTTCTCCGTTCTCCTGCTTCCAACAATATATCTGTCCCGGCTGAAGCAGTTCACAATCCACGATACTCAGACGTTGAGTAACCATGGGCAATGCCCCAAGCCTAACCGCTTCGAATACGATGTGTGCGTCGTGAGTGTTCCGGATGTCTAACGGGAGGTGAGTGTGCATCGTCTCGGTAATCACTCACGGTTGCATACGAAGGTTTTGGTGGGTAGCTTTGGTGCGAGGAATGTAGTGGGTTGGTGAAAGTGAGAGTGGTGGCATTTCAGTGAGAACCGCAATAATCGGGTGTGACCTACAGTCGTTCATCAACCTACAATGGGATGTTTTATATTATCGGTCTTATCAAAACATAAGGTTTGACGGGCCATACCACAATTCAGGCTGTTGGCAAATAGAAGCTACTTTTGGTAAGTTTCGCCACGAGGCAAGCCACAGATCACGGGAAGTGGAGACATGGAACCATTGACATATCGATTAATCAACTCGCCGCTCTCTCTCTATCTCAGCCCACTGCAGTAGCAGAAATTGGCTTCAGCAACGAGTCTGGGACATCATTGCGTTTTTAGCAAATATAGGCCAAATTCAGAGTGATGGTTATAGATTCGATTCTAAATGCCATTCTCAAAAACAGATGACTAGTAGCAGCGCTCCGTAGATTGGAAATGACCCAATTCACCGCCCACAAAACTCACCGCCTTTTACTACCATTATCATAGAGTCACCTTGCAATTTAGCACCGACCTATGCTGGGCCCAAAAGCTCATGTTAGATGCAATTGCTGGTAAAGGGGAACGAAGTTCACGGAGACATCAAACCACACCTTTATTGTACAGTATAGCGTTGCCCAACAAGTGGCGATACACGGTACCAGCTAAACCCAATAAATGAAATACCTTTATTAAACGCGGTAGGCAGAAATTCGGTCTTTAGGGTTTACGTATCATCAGCGCGAGCTAAAGTGCGGTGCTACTGACATACTTTGGATGTATCAGTAACTCCTGCACCAGGTATATATGTAGTGTTACTTTCCCGGGCTTACGGCTACAGTATCGAAGAATTCTAGTCCTTTAATCAAACGGACTAATGGCCATCTGCTTTGGATGCGCACGCTTAATGCCTGGTGGTCGTCAATCACTATTTCAAAGCGTTTATTGATTCCCGGTGGCTACTAGGGCACGTTCGTGGGGTAGGTCTCGCCCCGATCAACCGATATAAACAAAATTCGGGCCATAAAACACATATGTATTTTGGATACGTAAATGTGTCTACATTTTGGAGACGCCTCATCTGACAAGTACCTACACACCCAAAAAGCCTCGTATCTCGTCTTCTAGTTCCCCAGCCTCCACTTTGTTCTGCCTTACATCTCCATTCATCTCCTCGGGCACAGGATTACTTTCGTCCTCGAGGCACTTTTCGCATTGACAAATGCCAAAATCCCAGGCTCTGAGTTCTCTTCTCCGAGTAGAAAGGCCCAAGCTTGGATCTACGTACGAAACAAATATCTCCTTGCCTGCAAGTACGGGTGATTTAACAACAATGGTAATACGTGAGGGGTAGGGCGCGTGCAGAATCGAAGACCCGTCTGAAGAGATGTGCTTGATAGAGACATTGGGATTGCAGGAGTGGTTGATGTGTGAGTGGAGAGGGAACAGGCCCCCGTGTGATTCAAGATCTAAATGAGAGATTGGTCAATAATGCTCTGAGAGACCGTGCCGATTTACATCCGCGAAGGAATTTACTCGCAGCGATCCCACGAAGGTAGCGTCGTGTACAAATCGCCGCCCGGACATTCCCGAGCATTATCATGCATCACAAACCGCTGCGATCCAGCGAAGCTAAGAAATATGGCAATGACTTACTAAGATTCATTTTTCCTAGCCCTTCGAGAACCCCGTCCCATGTAAACAGCGAGGCTAAAATTGATTGAGGCACTGAAACCTTTAGCAACCGCCGTAAAGCTTTTTCATGTAGATTTGACCGATTTGATTTAGGGATCGATTGTAATGCAACCCCGGTTGCTTCGTTATCCGAGACCGGCGGGAGGTAGAGCGCCTGGACGAGGGTGGTATGGAGGGTTTGGTATAGTTTGTCGTATTGACTACGACCTAGATCACTATAATCAGACAAGGAAGTATCAGTCTTACGGCACGTCTCGCTTGGGTAGACTGTACTTTTCGCTAGTGTGGGTCCATCGACGGTCTGCCCTCAATGTCGCAAAGCTGAGGTACGTATCCCAAACCGCTTCCTTTTTCATAAAGGTTTCTTCTCCGGAGGCGCCACCCCTTGCCTTGCCCGAGCTTCCCCGTGCGTCATCTTGCCATGCTGATAGTATGCGAACTACACATTGAGTAAACGTAAGGGCGGCTTTCCATTTTTGCTTCCCCAAGAATTCGAGCAGTGGAACGCATGCAGGATTGGCGACAGTACACAACAGGGAATGAGAGCTCCCTGCTCGAGAGAGACAAAGGCGGGAGCAGAAAGTTGCGCGGCAGGGGCGTTCTGGTGAAGTAGTAGCCGTTATCGATTGCTCAGCGTGTGGACAAGGAACTCGGAGTGGCGGTGTCGAGGGCGTGAATGCACGGGCGCAGTATATGCATGCCGTGCCCAATGTCTGTGCTTCGTATATCTCCCTATTACGATTGGTTATAGACTGGGTAACGGAGCAAACGAATAGACGGGTCCTACCAGGGAGGAGCATACACAAATGGATCTTCTCGCCAGAGCACTTCACCTGGTTCGAGGTCCTGTGCTGCGACCAATCCTTTTCCCTTTTCGGATCCAAATAGTACAGGTTTAATCTTAGTGGAGTATTTGGATACGTCTAAAGTAGGGTTCAAGCTGGAGGTAGGATGCGCATCGGAAGGACTCTTGAGTTTCTGAGTTACTTTTCGGAGTCGTTTCTCGCTAACGGACCATTCAGGCTGAGAAGATAGAAGTGCGGAGAGTAGTTTCGGAATTCCGAGATTAGGATTGGCTGCTTTGAGTGTGCGTACGATGCTTGTAAGCTCGTCGTCGGTTGGGACCACTCCCATCGTGGTTGAAGAGATCTGCCCGGCTCGGATGTATGTGGACCCTGGCGAGGGTCCTTCACCCTTGAATTGCCAACTTCACACGCAACACGAGACCTCGACTCTTTTCTATCAACGACTCGGCAACTCTGTACCTGTTTCTAGCACAATGTTAAAACTCGCAACGCGAACGAACAAGGTTGGTAAAGCGATAGTGTTTAAATACAATTATTAACTTCGCATGCCTAGGTGGCACTGCGAGGAGCGGGTCCGCGGGTCTCGGGACTTATGCGTGCGTCACCCATCTCGGTACGGATGATGGCTAGTGAAGCCAAAGAGGAATACGATGCCGTTGTTATTGGTGGAGGTAAGCTTAGAACTGTTATTTCCGACAGAATTAGTGTCTAATTTGCGGTCCGGGAAGGTCCGGGAGGTTATGTGGCCGCGATCAAGGCTGCTCAACTCGGGCTCAAGGTATGTTTGGACGATTCAGCCAGCCACCGGATCTCGCTGAACTGAGTACCATCTCTGCAGACTGCATGCATCGAGAAACGCGGTACCTTGGGTGGAACTTGTTTAAACGTTGGGTGTATTCCCAGCAAAGCGATGCTCAACAACTCGCATAAGTATCACGATACCTTGCACGATCTCAAGTCGCGTGGCATTGATGGTAGGCACAATGACAAAGGCTTTCTGGTTGCGCCCATACTCATCTCCGATCCCTAATAAAGTCGAGGGAGTCTCGCTCAACCTCCCTCAAATGCTCAAGGCCAAGGAGACCGCCGTCACTGGACTCACGAAAGGCATTGAAGGTTTGTTCAAAAAGAACAAGGTTACCTACATCAAGGGTGCCGGGTCATTTGCTTCTCCCACCGAGATCGAGGTTGCCCTCAACGAGGGTGGGTCGACAAGCGTCACTGCTAAGAATGTGATCATCGCGACTGGCTCCGAAGTGACGCCTTTCCCTGGTCTCGAAATTGACGAGAAAACCGTGGTTAGTTCTACTGGCGCGCTGGAGTTACAAGAGGTTCCGAAGAAGATGATCGTTATTGGTGGAGGTGTCATTGGCTTAGAGATGGGATCCGTCTGGAGTCGCCTGGGCGCAGAAGTTACAGTTGTCGAGTTTCTCGGTGGCATTGGAGGCGTTGGGATCGACGAAGAGATTGCGTAAGCGCATTACTTACCCTCGGTTATTGCTTGCCGGCGCTGAGTAGTCACGCAGAAAGCAGTTCCAAAGAACGTTGCAAAAGCAGGGCTTCAAATTCAAGCTAAATACCAAAGTACTTGGTGGAAAAAAGGTCGACGGAGGGGTAGAGCTGGAAGTTGAGAGCGTCAAAGATGGCAAGAAAGAGACCGTGCGTCCCCATTTGATGTGCTCATATTTGAGACTAATTTTTTCTTTTCCTTGTCTTCATTTTTCCCGCATATAATTCCATTCCGTCCTTGCCCGACCAAAACTTTTTTATCCCGTCCCAACTCCGGACGGCTTCTTGATCGGCCATCCTGACCCCGGATCTCACCACCCCGTCTCCGATTCTTCCCTTGAACCTCCTAGCTCGACGCTGATGTCGTTCTCGTATCGATCGGACGGCGGCCATACACTGCGGGACTTGGACTAGACAAGATTGGTGTTGAGGTCGACAAGCGCGGACGGATCGTCGTTGGTGAGCCCCGGCATTTGAATGCCGTTGAGGAATTCGTGATGACTAATCTCGGTTCAGATGACCAATTCAACACCAGCGTTCCTGGAGTCAAGTGCATTGGTGACGCGACATTCGGGCCTATGTTGGCGCACAAGGCAGAGGAGGAAGGTAGGCAGTGTTCTCCTTGAGCTTACCCCTGGGTAGCATTTAACGGGCATTTAGGTATTGCCGCGGTCGAGATCATCAAGCACGGTCACGGTCACGTCAACTATAACGCGATTCCCAGCGTAGTGTATACCCACCCTGAAGTCGCGTGGGTCGGAAAGACGGAGCAGGACTTGAAATCCGAGGGGGTCGCTTACAAGGTATGCTGACACATGTCGATTCGTTGGTTCGGACTAACACGCCCGCGCTAAACCAACAGATCGGCAAGTTCCCATTTGCCGCCAACTCGCGTGCCAAGACCAACGCAGATAGCGAGGGCGTTGTCAAGTTTATCGTTGAAAAGGAGACTGACCGAGTTTTGGGGTGCCACATAATTGGTACGGGGTGGCTTCTCAAGACCATACGAGAGCTAACGCATGTGTCTAGGGCCCAATGCGGGCGAGATGATTGCGAGCGCTGTGTTGGCGATAGAATACAGCGCGAGCGCCGAGGACATTGCTCGCACCACCCATGCGCACGTGAGTCTCGCTTGCTTGCATATCCTAGTCCTTCATGCTCATGTTGGGACCTGTAGCCCACTTTGTCCGAGGCATTTAAAGAGGCAGCGATGGCAGCATACGACGCGCCGATTCATTTCTAAACCCTACTATCTTGTCGTGTTGCGAGATCGTATAACATTTGTGCACAGCCGTTTTAATCGATTGTTTTGTGAATTGGAGCTGGCACAACCTGGTTAGATTACGTTATTATTAGCACCGCCACCCATATGCCTAATCTGCCTTGCTTCACTTGTCCTTGACCTTGATACCCCAAGTTAGCAGCAACGTCCCTGTCTTGAATAGTCAATCCTGGACTTTAACTCGTGCCGCTGCCTTTACCACCGTTGAAAAGCCCTCGGCAAAACCTTGTTTGGGGAGATCGGTTCATGCTGGGCCTGGGGCAATTCAATTAATTGCACATCACCTATCCTCAAGGAATTCAAGAATGACTCAAACAGGATCAGAAAGCGACAATCGGGGGCGGTCTGAAGGTATGTCATGGTAGATCAACGTTCTTGCAAACGGCGCGGAAACAACGTGTCTTTACGCGTGTCATTATGAGATGTATTCCCAACTCTTGGTTCTCCACACCCTAGTTTTTATCCAACTGCCCAACTTTTTCTCCACGTGAGACAATTCGAACTGACCAGGTCCTCGCTCCCTATCTACCATGTCACTCACAACTGTATCTTCTGCATCATTATTCAACAACATCCCTCGTGTATTTGGGCTGGGACGGGCCGCTTCTCCTCCCCCTTCTCCGCCCACCCGCGGTCGTGGACGAAAACCTTTGTCTTCTCCACGAAAACGGCAATCTCCACCTGGTGACTCTACGCCGCTTGAAACCCGGGGTCGGTCTCGCCGCCCCGAAAACGGAACGTCTCGAACTGGAAACGGCACTCCTCGAACGGGCAACAATACGCCACGAACGCCTGCATCGCCGCCTCGCCAATCCCGACGGCCATCTCGTCAACCCCAACAACGGCCTCGTCCCCGTCCGCCATCTATCTCGACCATCTCGACCCTGTCATCACTGCTTCCCGCACCTCCCCCTGACGATGAATCGGTATACGAACCACCTGCTCCTTCGTGGCGCGCTTCTCTGCGTGCGTTGGAAAAATCGAACAAATCCCCCTCGGAACGGGTGGATGCATGGCGCTTAGGTGTTGCTGCTGCCGTGCCACCTGAAGTTGGCAATAACGAAGCCGCCAGCACCACTGCAGGAACAAGTACGGCTGTGCCGAGTGTGGCTGAGGAAAATACTCGAACCGAAAGCACAAGAGATACAGAGATCACCGATTCGCAAGGTAAGTGTCGACTTGACGTTTTTCTTGGGCTTTATTGACGCAGTAATAAAGGGATTGGATCTTTAACCGACGAGGAGATATTTGCACTTACTCAGAACATTAAGAATGAGGAAGCCTCTCGCCGGCCTCTGGTATCTCCCATTTCTTCCCTTGCCGAGCTACGCGCCGAATTCTCGCCATTCGCGGACGCATTAGATACCCCAGGGACGGGCGAGGCCGAATATGCAGGTCCCAATGCCAACGTGCTCCGCAAGATTGATTGGTTACGAAAACACGGTGGGTGGCAGGGTATTCGTAGGACAAGAGGCGACGGAGATTGCTTCTACAGGTGTGAGTTGCCTACCTTTCTTCATGTGACCCGCCGACGACTAAATGTCTACCACGATAGCTCTGGCATTTGCGTATGTTGAGAAGATTATGACGGCAGCAGACCCTGGACTGGCCGTTGCAACCGCGTTATCCCATCTCGAGTCTACTCTACCCCTGTTGGAACAGGCTGGGTTCCAAAGGATTGTGGTAAGACGACCCACTTGATGTTCTCGGGAGACAGTGATGCTGATATTAGGACGTATAGTTTGAAGATTTCTATGAGGCGCTCGCGGACGTCATCCAACAAGTCGTACCAAAAACCGGTAAACTGCCTTTGACAAACGAGTCTTTGTTAGAGCAATTCCAGAACCCTGAAAGTGAGCCACTTAGGTCACCCACCATTTGCTCTTTTTCAAAACTAATACAACATTCAAGTTTCAAACTCAATAGTCGTCTTCCTGCGACTTTTGACATCGTCGTATATCCGTTTGTCCCCTGAAGATGACTTTACGCCATTCTTGATCCATCCCGATACGGGCGAGATGATCGATGTCCGAACGTTTGTCGAGACGTTTGTGGAAGCCACAGGGCGCGAGGCAGGCAAGTTTTCATCCCCGACCTCATTGCAGAACAAATCACTAAGTTGCGGGCCAAATAGACCATCCCCAAATTATGGCCCTCTCCAAGGCCCTGCGAGTTCGCATAGAAGTTGCCTATCTCGACAATTCAACCGGAACTCCTCTCGAAGATGGAACTCTTCCTATAGACTTTGTCAAGTTTGCTCTCGATGGGGCGGAAGAAGATGGGACGAGCCCAGTAGTATTACTATATAGGCCAGGGCATTATGATACTCTAGAGGAAAAGGTGGAAACTTAGAATGTTATGAAGATGCTGGGATCTGCATGTTAAAGAGCGCATGGAATTGAAGTTAGTTATTTGTGCTGGTCAGACTTCAAAGTCGAGGTCAGCCCGGAAGCGTGTGTTTCGTTACCGTTGCTTATTCACCTGGCAGTGGGTATATGCGTAACGGATCGGGTGCGAAACGACACTTTACCACCACACCGCTAAATTTAGCTGAAACCAGCTAGCCGGCGACTTTTGACGTTTCTCGTTGCGACTTGGTATGCGTAGTACATTTGAACTCGTACACTACACACTCTACCAGTGCCATTGAAGAACGGGGAGAATATTTTAACCCTCAGACTAATGAGCGATCTCGACCCACCATACGGGTGGTCATTCATACCATGATATCAGGTACAGGCTGACATCTCGATATGTGTGGAATTCAGCTGCCTGATGTGTTAGTACTGTTGTGAGGGGGTGTAGCCAAGTTCCAGGGCGTGTCAGCCTGATGGGCCGTTCACCTTTGACAGGCAAGCCACGTTAAGTATATACACTCAGCTATGTGTCTCGGATCGTACTTATAGCCAATTCAACTTGACGTTAGCAGGGGCAATAATCAGGCCATGGAATAGGCGCAGTCCTGCAAAAGGGAAGTCGTATCAAACCCTTGCTAGGTCGGCAGCCTAAGAAGTCACTGTTTAAGGTGGTTGAAGCTCTGGCCGTTAGCATGGCATGTTTCGCTGGTTTCTCCCCAAGTAAACACGCGGTTCGCCCTGGTTGCATTACGTGAGATTTATGTTGTGGCCTTTCGGTTCCGACTCAGTAACTTTAACGAGCCGATGATTACCGTGGAATGCTATGATGGGGACAATATCTCTATCCTATTCTCTGGGGGCGACCTTCATTCACAGATAGGTCCAGACTCTGAGGGGAAAACGTCATAGGTGCGAAGTGATTCGCCTCCTCACCCGAGTTTACAGCTCTGAACATGGGTATTCCACGTATGAAACGAATCGCCCACGTTAAGTTATCCTCCCCATTTGTAGATTTTCGACGGAATGTTCTACGTATGCGCAGTCACAGTCCAGCTGAGAGCTCAGTTCCGCTGTATGGGATGTACAGTGTATTGATGATCTGACGCAACTGAAGTCTGCAGTGCGTTGGTACCTAGTATGCGCCTTGACCTCTGGATCTGAATTCCCAGTCTCGACCACTACGGCATGATGTTGATTGGCGATTTGGCCGGCCACGCCGCCCTAGACTTTTACTTAAGGTCGTGATCTACCAGATATCACCCCCACGACTGCTTTGCTCTCCTGTGACTGCCTTAGCGCAAAGTCCTGCCATCCGTTTGGTCTCTGCTCACGATCGCTTGAATATTCTTACACGACTCGCTTTACCTTACTTTCTTGATTAATTCCGGTGCTATTGTTTACAAAAAAAGTCTCATATTTCCCGTAATTCCACGGAAACAAAGTAAGCTTATTTTTAGTTGACTTGTGCTTCGGTCCGTAAGAATTCCGGTCTAACTGAAATGGTTCTTACCCAAGGCGTCCTATCTCCTTGACGTCATTGTGTTATAGGCAAACTAGACTCCCAGGCTAAAATCCTTACGGCGACCTCAGTTTACACACCAGCCCACGTGAAAGACAAATTCACCATAATGGACACATCTCAGTTCCTGCTTAGCCCCATCGGGTCGCTACCCTGCTCCCCATCGCCGCTAGCCGCCCGATTCAGAGATAACTTCGATTTGCCAGCCTCGTGCAAAAGCGAGTTTGCGGACAACCTCTCTCCCTCTGCGTTCGACGACCCTTCGCATTTCTCCGCTTTCAGGTTCCCGGTTGAGAAACGTGCTATTCGCACGCAGTTTGACTCGAATAACCCTTACTGCCAGGATATGACCACCTCGCCACCACGCCTTCGTCGAATCCGCACGCTCGACCTCGAGACAGACCGAATGCCCAGGTTCATCGTTCCATCCTCTTCTCGATCACCGTCCCCGCCGCCCTATGCTTATTGCAATACGTTCGAGGACGATGAAGAGGACGAAACAATGGTAGAAGAACATGCTGTCCTGGCCGCCCGCTGCCGCGCAGCCCACGCCGAAAGAGTTGCAAGATACCATGAACAGGAGTTGTCCTTCCGCATCCGCTCCCTGCGAGCGTCGCGCTCGCAACCCAGCTCCCCCTCCAGCTCGCAAAACCAGGCACAATTCCCATGGAATCAGCCTCACGCCACCCATGAGGATCCCGTTACCGAGGCAGAGTACCGTCGCGCTCGGGCCGAGGTGCGGCGACGCCGGCGCAGCGAACGTATGCGCGTTGTAGAGCTTGGCAATTTGCTTGATGTGCGCCGGGCCCGATCATCCCCACCACAGACGCCACCGCCCTCTTACGAGTTATCTCCCCTCGGCCTCGGCCTTACAGGAACTACACCACCTCCGCATACTCCCCAGGCCGATCAGATCGTGGCTCGAATGATCCTGAAACGGCGTGAGAGTGCGACATTTCGTGCTCCAAGCCATGGGCTGGAGGCCCGCCGCAGTTCGAGCTCGTTGAGATTTGAGGCGCTGAGTCTGTCTTCTGAATCGGAGTAGACCGACTCTTTATACTTCCTTTAGGGCTTTTTGTGACGTTTGTCTTTGTCTTTGGTTTTGTATTTCTTTTTACTCCACTCTGTTCTCTGGGATCTATGTATGACTGACATTTGCTTCAAGGCCTTTGATGAGGAGGTATCATGACGATATGGTTGCGCTATGATTGCTAGTCTATGCTTGATACGGTTAATTACTCTACAACTTACGAATACTGCTACCTTACATAGTATCTAATCGCGGTACCCACCGTATCCTACCTACAATAAAACCTTCATTTTAGCTCAGTTCAGTGTGGACATGGATCAATTCCTTGGTCGCATGGGCCCACAAATTCCATGAGATTCCAAAGCACTTGCACTAAGCATTAGGGGTTAGATAGCACGATCGGAAGGCCTCTTACTCGAGTGTTGGGCATTTGTATTCATTGACCCAGGTGGGCGTTTGGAAACCAACTTCGACGTCGCAGCTTGGTACTCTATATCCCCACCTGTGCTGACTAATCGGGGTTAGCAAACGCTTGAGGTGAGCCTTGCAACCATAGCTTTGTGATTTTAACTTACATGACCGTTTAACCAGAGGCTGGTTCTTTGGATCTGGAAACGAGCCCTCTTGATTTCTACTGGCCATTATGAATCGCTCTGGTTCTCCATCAGGATCCAATGGGCGGATCGGTTCTCGCGATTACGACGGCATCGAGATGCAAAAATACCGCGACGATGAAGAAATCACGGAAAGGGAGCGTGATGGACTTTTAGGCGCGTCGAATACGCATTTTCAAGGATCGCTATCCTCCCGGCGTAGTCGAAGCAGATCGGGTCGTCGAATCTCGCATGCGCAATGTTCCTGCATTGTTTTTCTCTCCCTAATACTATTTGCCCTGCTTTTCGCAATCTTTGGCCCATCGGACAGACTCCGCTCGTATATTCCTACACCCGTTTCTAATTCTACCAATGCCACTACGTCGATCCTCGAGGACCCCTGTGCATGTGGTACTATACCATTTGGTTCCGCGTTATGCACGTCTTACTCTGCCCCCGCCCTAGACCGTTCACGACTCTTTACCGGTACTGGCGCACGAACACGCAAGTTTCTAGACACAGCCTTGCAGCGGCCAGTCAAAGTCGGTATTCTCGGAGGGTCGGTGAGCGCTTGTCATGGCGTGGATACGGATTCCATGGGTAAAAGTTGCTATGCGAGACGGATCGTGGATTGGATGAGGGAAAGAATTTATGCTGGGAAGGAAGATGGAGTTATGGCTGTGAATGGTGCGATTGGGGGAATGGATTCTAGGTACGTGGGCGTACCTGTAAATGGTCGCTCCCGACGATTGGGGGGATGTCAAACACGAGTCATTGACCATACCTCTTCCCCGGTAGTTATTATGCGTTTTGCGGCACGCATCATGTTCCACTAGATGTAGATCTGCTAATTTTAGAATTCGATGTTAACGATCAACCGTACGTGTCGACTGGTTTAATGTACAATGCATTTCTACTCACTCTGCCCAAAGATACCTAAACTATACCATATATTTTGATCAACTATTACGCATCGTTTTAAGTTTTCCAAATGAGCCAGCTGTGCTGGTAGTAGGTGCATGGGGACCTCAGGTTGGTCAGCTTCTATACTCGCGGTTTTAAATTTAATTCATTTGCTCCGTGTAGCTATCATACGATTACGGCTACATGGACCCATCAGTCACTCACCTTCCTGCGGTTCAATATTACGAGTGAGTCGCTCTTTGATCTAGTGGCAATATATTGCTAAATTTCCATCTAGCGTCCCTTACATTTCGTAAGTACGATATCACAGGAAGTTCTCATGCTAAACGATTCACTGGATACAGTATTAAACCCCTACTTTACGTCCATCACCTTCGCTATGCGCATACCGTTGGTGAAACATTCTGGACAAAGGACTATGTACATCCGAATGCAGCGGGTCACAAGGTACTTGGCGACCTGACTATTGCGTACCTGGAAAAGCAGCTGTGTCTTCTCAACACATTCGGCGTACTCAAGGAGACGCCCATCGGCGGCGGGGAGCTTGAGTCTACGCTGGGCCATGAACCGAAAAATGATACAGACTCATTCAATCTCGTACGACTTCCCCCATCACCAACACTCGTGCACAACCGCACCGATGACGGAGAGACAACCGACATCGCCTATCCGCTGATACCAGATCCCAAGGAGCACATATCAACACTGAGACTCAAGACACCATACACGGTACCTCCTACGATTATTGGACAAGCGCTGAGCGAACTCTTTTCTCCATGGAAGCCAGATGCACCTCTTCGCACGCCCCCTTCGCCCCATCCGTTCTGCGCTGACGCCAACGACGAGGCTCACCCGCTTACTCCATCAGAGAAATATGGTGGCTCGCGGGGCTGGTCGCCCCATGTGGCGCATGGTGGTAAACACTCATACGCTGCTGACGAGGTGGGCGCACGTATTGTCGTGGAGGCTAAGATTGCCGAGGGCCGCGTGGCTGTATTTTACTTCAGGAGTGAGGCGTATAGTCCGGGAGTTGCAGAATGTTGGGTAGACGACAACAGAAAGGGTGCAGTGAGACTGTACGGCCACTGGGAGAAGAAAATGAACGTTCCGTCGGCTGCCTATATTGACTCGCTTGTCACACCTGGGGATCACTAGTAAGTGTTTTTGGAGCGGTTCCAAAATCTCCGGCTAATGACCGCACCCCACGTTTTCCCTCAAACAGTGTCACATGTGAGATTGTAGAAGAGACCGCGAATCCAAAAGCCGAGAAACCTCATCACTTCCGAATCATTGCAATCATGGCAACGTAGCTGCGATTCTTAGCCAAATGATTGTGCGCGTTTCGCAACGAGGAAATTTACATAGATTTATTGGAACTGGGTTCATTTGTGCGTGTTTTCGCTGCTACTATTATACACTTTGCCCCTACCTTATGTTTGGGCTGGACCGGATCACCGAAGCCAGTTTCGCTGCATGTCGTGAGTGACACCCCTAGATATGCATTGCACGTGCATCCAGCCAAGTGCAACGTGTATGGTATGCTTCCAACTGTGTTTGGGGTACCACCTACCCCGACCAAGGAGGAACTTGAGCTACGCGCTCCAAACGATGTGCTAGCGCAAATACATTGGATCATCTGTCGTAATTGCATGCGGAGAGGCGGCCGAATACACGACATCCTGGCATTTGGAACTAAGAGGCATGATGGAATATGGTGATGTTCGCACCTGGTTTGCTCGCGTAGCACCCGCGTGCAGTGTGATATATTTGATCATCTGTGCTAACTATCACATTAGCGCCCACTAGGCTTGTGATATTCGTCCATATCTCGTTCGGCGAAGCCAGCAAACCAGCACGTTTCATGTGCAATCCCAAAATGAAGAGTTTGCCACAGCCTCTCAGCAATAGGCATGCCGAATTCCGGTGGCAATATTTTGGGTCGAGGGCGCGAAGGTTGTGAGGAAAGCTTTCACAGTCCGAAGACGCATTCTGAGGATCCCAGTTAGGGCCACAGAGGCAACGCCGCATAACACCGCTCTAGATCTGCATGTATGTCAGACCTGGACTACCCACCACGCGTCGGTCTGGGTGTCGACTCATATATAAAAGCGGCAGTCCCTTCGTAGGATGAGACCATCGCACACTTCTCTTTTCTCTATCCTATCTGTACTGCAGTTTCAGTGGTGGACGCGTCCGTGTTGGCTGTTACTCCATATAGTTTACTCCTACATCATGAACATCTTGGGCGCATACGTTTCGAAGCCCTCCCAAAGCAGTGCCAACCCATTCGCCCTCTTTGGCGTTGCGCAATCCCCCCGCGAAACGTACGACGCGTATCGCGTAGCAGGAGCCTATAGTCGCACCGAATTCAGTAATATCACTGGGACTGTTCGTGCTTACCGCCGTCCATTGGATTGCAACTCTCGTGGCAGCGTTCGATCCTCGAAATCAGAGCGATCCGATGCGCGTCATAAATCGCGACCGAGCGTGCGAAGTTGGCTAACTCGCCGAGGTGTCTCGAAACTCTTGTCGTGAACCGTTAGCCTGTGCTACGTCCGCATATATTTGCGCTTATTTGGGGATTGCTTTATGCCAAGGCCCCGTTAATTCCGTTACCCGACACGAACTATACCTTCACACCTTCCAACCCCGCCCAATTTTTCATGTTCCCTGTTGACGGCAAGAAATGTTACAATATGGTTGTTTATTATTTCTTGTGGTCGTTGAATGCTTTCTCCCTATTCCCCCATTCTTACTGGTCTCTTTCAATTGCAATTGCTTGAGAGATATCGTGTCTACTCAGACATTGACAAGTGCGGTAGATTACTAGTGCATTTAGGTTATAGAACTATTTTCTACTCAGCTTCCATCCTGTCCTTCGGGCATCTACCAAGAACACCCTTTCGCGCTCAACATCGACACTCTCACTACCCCGAATTTCCTTTTCTGACTCCGAATCCCAGACATGAGTCACCTCCTGGTCTGGTTTGAAGCCGACCCCGCGGAGACATTCAGTTACATAAGGTGTGAGTTGTGTAGTGACGCATATCACTTCCACACCAGAACTCCCTGGATCCTTGAGAGCGGCTGCAAGCAAATCATGCCCCACACCAATGTGTCGGTATGGGCTGTCGACGTGGAAGTGGGTGATTCGATAGCATTTCCGTGTGCTAGTACTGCAAGGTTGAAGCAGGATGTATCCTATTGGAGATTTCTTATACTCCATTACCAACGAGAACACGCGTTGTTTTGTTGAGTCCGAGGGAGGCCTGGATACTGCACTGGTAAGAGTTTTGACTCTCTCGCGAAGCATTTTTTCGAAGTGAGGACGATGGAGCCTTCAGGATGGGAAGTCAGTGTCGTCAAGAGAGCTGTTTATAACAAACCAACCAATCTATGGCAAACAGGACTGGGACCGCGGTACATGCCAGTGGAGGAAACGGAGCCAGGTAACCCAAAATTCCATTTAGACCAGATCCAGTTGGCCAGAGATGCAACCATTGGATAATTATACTGGCAAACACGAGCCAGGCACTTATTACCCAAGGGTTAGTGTATGCTTTAATTCGAAGTGGGTAAGTGAGGGAACGAAAACGGTCGGGGAGACACGAACCTCGGCGATTCGCGATGGCAAGTTGCTCCATGGCAAACATTCCAACGAGCATTTGGACTTCTTTGAGGTCTTTGCGGGTATCAAGAGGACGTATGATAATATCCGGAAGCGAGTCGACCATCGTTGAGCCGAAAAGAAACCAGAGGGGATTCAAGGAGATTTTGTAGATAGAGCCAAGAAGTGATACTGACGTCCGGTTATTTGGGTTATCGAGCAGATATGATTCGAATACTGACCTGGGTTGGTGTGTTCGAGTGGGTTTGTGTTGGCCCTAAGAACTCCGGATCCCGATCTAAGACGAATATGGACCGACGAAGGAATTCGTCGCCAACAAGCCCCCTTGACATTATATATAGTGCCTGGAAGCTTGGTCCACACGGTGCTAAAAAAAAAACAGCTTGGGTGTACCAGTAGAAAGGTCCATCCACGCACGTGCGCCGGTCAATTGTCAATTTCGTAACCGGGGCCAAATATCAGCTGTCGAACGAGGATGATTGGTTACTCGGTGCATACAGCCACCTTGGAACAACTCAATTAATGCTTTATGTAGTACAGTGCTTGAACCTGTAATGTTAACAAATTAACACTCATTCTCCTTCAGCTCCTTTAAAACCTCTTTGGCAGCCTCGATATCAATGTAAACTTCCATGCCACCCGTCC
Organism: Ceratobasidium sp. AG-K; assembly: GCA_037039685.1. Taxonomy (NCBI): domain Eukaryota; kingdom Fungi; phylum Basidiomycota; class Agaricomycetes; order Cantharellales; family Ceratobasidiaceae; genus Ceratobasidium; species Ceratobasidium sp. AG-K. The sequence goes on along the minus strand of JAWNGF010000007.1, from coordinate 1,440,188 downwards.
GCTCCTCTTCCAGCCTCTTATGCAATACTGTGAGAGATGGTACTGTAAAAGTACGGTCCTTAGGGTCATCTCGAACCTTCATCGACACAGAGGCGGTGTGGTAAATCAAGCCGTTTGTGGTATCAAATGAAACCCGCAATGTGCTGAAAATCGAGCAAGTGGATAAGTGAAGCCCTTGTTGTTTCGAACGGTAACCTACTTGTGTTGAACGAAAGAGAATAATCCAAAGAGCTGAGAGAGTTGTTCAAGTACAGCAAGTTTGCCTTCGGCTCTCGGAAAGTTTGCGAATTGGACGAACGAGTCTGATAGTATCGGTCAGTTCCAGGATGCTGTCGCATCAATCGTACGAAACGCGTACCCTCTGCCCAAAAGGGCCTCCATTGACCTTTGACATCGAGTGAATCTAATGCCCTGTTAAAACTAGCCAACCATGCGCGTTCGGCTTGGATTTCATCGGATTGGGCTAGTTGGGTACTCATGGTTTGGGAGTTGCAAAAATGGCTATGAGCTTAGAGGATATTGCCATGCCCAGAGCGCGCGACGAAGATTTATACTCTAGGATGTGGAGGTTATGGCCAACGAAAAAAATTGTGAGCAAGCACGTAGGTGCCCTACTCGGGTAGACGGGCCCGGAAGATATGATTGCTGCGTAATGGTTGAGGAATTTGCGATGATTCATATTTACGCCTATAGTGATATGGATAAGTCCGGATTTGAGGAGGGTTGGCTAAGAGACTGACATAAAAATGAGGAAACTCACGAAGGGCGAACTATGCCTAAATTTGCGGGTCTACCTCGGCCTTTTTTGAACGGACATTAAGTTAAAGTAACGTAACGGGGTCGACTGTCCGAAATTGCTCAGCGAAAACGTGAAAAGCTTCGGGGTGCTCCGTAGCTCGGATTTGCTCGGGAGCCCTCCTGAAGCTCCTCGAGCACTCGCGATCGTTGGGATCACGTGCTCCAAAGCGCTCAAGGAGCCTAAGGAGGGCTCCCGAGCAAGACCGAGCTACGGAGGACCCCGTAGCTTGTTTGATTTTTGTTGAGTGCTTGCTATTTGAATCAAACATGTTGAGTTCTGGGCGGCATTTTAGAGCACGAATAACTCACATAGACTATTTTATGTTTGACGCCGGGTGGGTGACGATAACCCTAGTCGAAAATAAGCTGGTGGTTGAGCCTGTGGCCGTGACTTGAGCATCCATAAGTGGAACGTACCCGATAATAAACATACATTAGGTAAGTTCCTTCAGCATGTGGTAGCATAGTCGGCAATGAGTTACACGTTGATCTCCTCGCAGATGTCGCAGCATGGAGTAACCGGTCGCATGACTAGTTCTTACGCTTTAGCGCGCCTCCTATTCCGCGCCCTATTTCAGACTCACACCCCTATTGGGGTTTACCTCAGTTGGCTTCGTTCATCACGCTACCCGCTGAGGTATGTTTCGTCTCTCATGTTTGTTTCGTATTACTAGCTTCTCACTGTACCTTAGTTAGTTTGGTCTGCAGGTAATACGGGTTGGTTTCGTTCATCACGCTGCCCACTGAGTTAGTTTGGTTTGCAGCGTTCACAGCAGAAACTTGGACGGTTGCCGACGGAGGGTAGATCACGAACCCCACCTCTCATCTTCTTTTTTGGCTTCCATCTGACCTCTCTCGCTGCCTTCCAACCCCCCACAACAAATGGTCGATTGGATCTAATGGACCTATCTACGTTAGTCACAGAAACCTTCTGTTGACGAGAAGTGGAATCAATGCTATATCTCCGGGTAAAATTCTCCTGGATGGATGGCCTCTGTGTGACCCGAACAGCCCAAAATTTGGGTAAATTTTCCGAATTATCGCATGTCAGGTGAAAACGTCCTGATGCGATTTTTGGAACCAATTGAAATTCACTACATTTAGACTCGATGTATGTACTTGCCAAAAGGGGCTTACCCACGTGTGCGCACTGTACCAGAACATTGTCGAGGGCATCTACAGTCAGCCAATCTGAAACCAAAGGTTTTACAGTGCAAAATATCAGCTCGCTCATGAGATACAAACATTTTGCTTTGGGTGGATTCATAGCGAAAATCAATCCAGAATCTGTTGAAAGCGGACTATATGAGTTTGCCCACCATCCTAAGGGCCGGTCTCAGTGAGTTGAGGCGAGAAATTCTCATTCGGCAGGATTCAAGCCCGGTGCTCGCTTAAATTATACACTTGCTCCGCATATGACAGCGGTCCCACAACGGCCCTTTGTATCCCGTCACGGCCAAGGCGTTTCCTGTGAGTAGCAACTGCCACAAATTCATTCCACGAACGTCTTCCTTATCCTGAGCTTCCAGTGTCGATCTAATCCACTCGACCATCCACTCGCTGGGCATTTGTCCGTCCTTTGCCACCTGTGTGACCCGTGTATCTCGTGGTAAGTTTTGCGAACCCTCTATGCCAAGTCAGCTAACACACACTGGCTACTATGATAGTTTTTACCACTCGTTTGCGATGACGTCAGGTCTGTCATGCGTTTTGCTGGCTGGAGCTCGACATCTGTCTGCATTTGGTTCATGTAGTTTAATTAGTCATACAGCCGCTTATACCCATATATGTACAAGTGTGCCTAGTGAAATTGAGGCCAAGCAATGTTATTTTCGGGCACGAGAGACCTAAAATTCGACAGAACCTGCACTGTTTACAAGACTTGGGGGCGTCTGGGGTCAGCGCATACATTCCGCTTTCAACGCGTTTTTGACCCAATACTCATTTCAGGAAAATGAGGTGCCATTCACCCAAATCACACCTAGAAAGACACAAAAATTGGGTGGATCTAAGTTAATAAGTGAAGTGGAACCGTGTTAAGCTTCAAGTGCTCGGGTTCACCCAGAGCGGAAGAACATACGAAGGCGGTTAGGAGTAGCAAAATCTTGATAAATATTGTTCGGATACAATCCAATCCGGTTTACATATTATTGCTAACTCTACGCGTCTCCATTTGCGATGCGTCAAATTTGGGATACCACCGCGACAGGTGCGTCACGCCCCCACTGCACCATTGATAAAGGCTAAATTACCGAGTTCCTGCTGGCCGAGGACAAAGATAAGTGAGAAACAGCATGGCATAGAAAATTCAGCTGGTATACTACGCGCAGACGCCTTGCGCTCCACGGGGAAACTACAGAAAATAGTATCAATATTGTATACAGGTGCGATAGGATCCCATGAACCTTTAAGCAACAAGAGTTCTTATAGTTATCATTTACGGGACCAACTCATTCTTTACCAGAATGACCAGAGCTATACGACAACGACGTTAATTCAACTCGTAAATCGATAACCTCACGAGCAAATGAGGTGCTTAGGCATGTGTCCCTGACAATTTGCCAAAATTAAACATGTCTTTTACCGCCCCCAGTTGTCAAATGTCAAGCGCATACAAGCACCACAACTGTGGTTAAGTGTGTAATGGTTGATTTTAGGGGCGAGAATCGGCTGCTGTAGCCGAGTTCAGCCGTTGTCACAAGCCAACCATTCAGAGGCCGAAGCGCACTTCTAAAGATTAGATTCCTGGTCCGGGAACGGGCCATATTTAAACATAACTCCGATCTATCCGTCCGCAAATAAATCAGGGGTAAATCAGAGGTCTGCAACGTTCCGGAGTTTAATTGGCCGCACATCCCATGATATCATACCAAGTCGGTCAGATGAGCAGGCACTCTATGAGTAGCGGATATACAGGCATTTACGTAGACCAGAAAGGCAATTGCTTGGCTTCTCGGCCTTCGTGATTCTCGTGAGCCGCCATCGCATGGAGCGGGCCGCTGCATACGAAATTTCCATGGCTGAGACGAAATGGGAAACCTCTTACGAAAAGATGTTACCTAGGTATAAGGCGGGAGCTCTTGGCGGATCGCAACAAACGATTCAGTCGAGGCTGAATGGGGCATGCGGGGTCGCCGTATCCCGTGGGCCGGATCCTGTCCTAGCAAAGCCTATAAAATACAATACAGGGGTGTGCGAACAAAGCATCCCCTTCAGTTCAGCTAATACTTATGCTCCTCAACGCCCTTATCTCTCTCTCCCTAATTGCTTCTAGCTTGTGTGCAAGCTCCCCTCCGGCTGGCTCAATAACCGTCGGTCCAGGAGGTACTTATTCTACACTTTCTGCAGCGCTCAACGATACCTCTTCAAACGTGTTCTTTATTTTCGCTACCAGTATCAAGGAACGCGTCGTCATTACTCGCTCAAACCTTACCATTTATGGCCAAACAACTAACGCCAAAACTTACGCAAACAACCAAGTGACCATCACCAACAATATTCCCGCTAATACGGCTGGCAGTAACGAAGCCAGTGCAACCATCTCTATCCGGCCGAGTGCGACCGACGTCAAGCTTTACAATTTGAATATAGCGAATACATATGGACAGGTGAGTTTCTATTCCACCAAACAGGATATTGGCATTGACATGAGACAGGGCTCCCAAGCGATCGCACTGAGTATTGCCGGGACTCGTTTTGGTGGATACGGCATCAAGTTGACCGGGTATCAGGATACCCTACTCGCTAATCAAGGACATCAGTTTATTGGCAAGAGTTATATCAACGGTGCAACTGATTTTGTGAGCCTGCCATGCATATATCTCCATCTCGACTAGTCTAATACTCGCATAGATCTTTGGAACTTCCGCAAGTCTCTGGGTAACTGGCACCGCCATCGAAACTATCGGAAATGGTTGGGTCACAGGTCTGAATTTTTCCTAACCTAAAAGCCTGAAGCTTGAGGCATCCTCTGATATCCTCAATAGCCTCGGGGCGTTCGTCCGATGACGCATTTTACGTAAGCCGTTAGAAGCGCCCAGCTGGTCACGGTGTTACTCACCTTCTTCGCTCGATAGTATGTCATTGACAAGTCAACTGTCAGTGGTACAGGTACACAATATCTGGGCCGCCCATGGCGCAATCATACTCGGGTAATCTTCCAAAACTCGGTCCTTGGATCTAACATTCAACCTGCCGGATGGAGTCAGTGGTCAACTGCGACTCCCAACATCGACCATATACTATTCGGCGAGTACAATAACACTGGGTGAGTGCATCAGCCCTACCTCACTATTCGACGTATGGCATTGAATTGGGGTCGACTAGCGCCGGTGCGTGGAACACAGCCCGCGCCTCATTTGCAACCCAACTTGCAGAAGAACTCACGCTAAGCACGGTTTTCGGGGGTGCTACGAGCTGGGTAGACCAAGCGTACTTGTAAAAAATTAGCAAAAATAATCCCGGGAATAACATCAATATTGCCTCGCCCTAGAGTTTGAAATATGACCACTACTGTAGTAGGAGCAGCAGATTGTACTTTCAAACGGCTTAGCGTACAAACCGAGCGCCATAGTATGTATGCTTAACGGGAGGGGCGGGAGGCTGTGCCTACAAATACCGCAGATCTGCTTGATGGAATCTGGTATGGCACTAGGAGTGCAGCCTTTAACTGTGGCACAGGAGGATGAAACATCGCAGGATATCTATACATAAATACACCCTTATGTTTGGAACATGGCCGTCAGCAAAACCTGATTAGCTCCCGGCGCTCCGTAACTGACCTTGAGACATTACGGAGCGCTCTGTAGCGTCGGGAACCAGATGAGATTTTGCTTACGACTTTGCTCATTGAGTCATGCTATCAACCTTTGAGCGTTACAGAACAGTGGCTGTGATCGTTACTTGGGCCTGGGGGAACATCACGTGCCACAGGGTGCGTATCGGAAGCGTCCCTCATGTCGTCGGCGCCGGGTGTACTCTAGATATACAGGGGTTGACCCGCTCGTTGCTATCCCAATACTACCAAATACGGCCATGTACAAGCCTACGTCCAAGAAAGGGTTTCGCGCTACAGCCGCTCGTGTACTGGACAAGACATTTGGGGCGACCCGATCGACCGCATCGACTTCTCCTAAGCAACCATCCCCAACGCTTTCAGCTTCGATCGCCCTCCCTGAAGCTGCTACTGCTTCAGGAACCTCACTAGATCCAGACCAACCCTCTTCGCCCGAAGCCTCACCTCCGACGGTCACCAGACCAGCACTTGTACAACATTCATTTTCCCCGCATATAGCATCTACCTCGCCTCCCTCGACTCAACTAAAGCATGAAATGAACTTGAGTGCTGAAGCGGCCTGGGATAGTCTACAAACCACTCTCCGTGGACTACACAGAGGTGCCGGACTCTTTCCGCCACTCCAGTCAGCAGTTGGTGGAGTGATATCATGTCTCACAACCCTGGGGGTAGGTTTACTCATTTTATTCTGAAAGGCGCTTAAGAGGCACAACCCGGGTGAAATAAACAGGTCTCATCCAGGAATAAACGTGACTACAGAGCATTGGCAACAGAACTGGAGGCAATCAGCGCATCGTTAAACCAACATCTACAAACATCGGGATCCGCACGAATGTCAGAGTCCATCTCGAGAACTGCGCGGTAAGTTGGGTATATATTATAATGAGACTGATTCGAAATAGATACAGCATGGTTCAGGAGCAAGTCGAGCTCATCTACGGCAAACGGGACCGCAGCAGGTCTATGCGCTTGTTCGAAGCAGAAAATGACGAAGCAACGATAATTGACAGCTATCGCCAGATCCAAGCGCTGTTTCAACAGCTGCAAGTAAGCACCACTAGATACACTATCTCACAATAATATTGCAACACGTGACCTCGAAAGGTCAACATCGTTGCGACGCACGACTTAGCAAGTTTCGGGGGTCGGTCCGATAACAAAACTTGTAGCTACCGTAACTTGTAGCTTTGTGCCAAAATTTCAGAGTAATTGGCCAATTCTGCACCAAGATGTGCATCAATCTCTTCAGGAGGTGTTGCAATAATTTTGAGGATTTGAAATTGCAAACAGACCAACCGACAATGAATTACTGAGAACACAAGATACAGATAGTAGACACAATACAAAACTTTGTAGAAACTAGTAGCGAGTATTTCCCCCCTTCCTCGTAATCAATTCATCAATCCTCGATGGCATAGAGTCATACAATTTATCAATGAAGCTACCGGGGATATTCTCCCATTCCTCCAGCAGAGCCTCCCACATCTGGTCCGCATTCCGGGGCAGTGGGTTACGCTTGCGCACCTGGCGGTCCAAGTAGTCCCAAACGTTCTCGATTATGCTCATATCGGGGCTGTTGGCCGGCCAAGGGAGCACCGAGAACCCGTTGTTGGCCAACCAGTTCTTCGTATGCTTGGCTGTATGCTTGGGATCATTGTCGTGCTGGAAGATAACCTCGTCTCGGGACATGTTATGATCAGCGAGGGTCCCGACAAGTGCGTCGTCCAAGATTTGGGTGTATATGCGCGCTGTCATAGTACCTGTAATCCTGTAAAGACGTCCCACCCCTGACGGGGTAACACACCCCCACACCATAACCTTCCCACCGCCGTGTTTCACCGTCTTCTGAGTATAACGAGGATCTAGAGACAGTCCCTTCTTATGCCAACACCAGCGCTGCCCATCCGACGCAAAAATATTGAATTTAGACTCGTCGGAAATGAGGACACAGCGCCAGTCACGAGCTACCCAGGTTGCATGGTCTCTACCCCATGCCAAACGGTTGACCCGATGCCGATAAGTGAGCAGGGGAACGCGACGACGCCTATAACCATAAATACCAAGCTTGCAAAGACGGCGGCGCACGGTTTCGGCAGAAACATCGGGGAAAAATTCGCGTTGGATGTTTGCAGCTGTAGGAACACGGACTCAAGCGGCTTGAAGGGCAGCAAATCGAGCATCAGCATGCTTCAACTTGCGTGGACGACCAGCCTTGGTGTTCTGCGAGTAAAAGCTGCGGGTCTTTGTGTGCCGCTGACAAGTGCGGCTGACGGTGGAGGGGTGGACGTGCAGCTGAGAGGCAATCTTGTAGATGCTAGCCCCATGCTCCCGAAGTGCGATAATTTGGGCGCGAATTTCAGGGGACAGATGACGAGTCATGGGAGAATGCTATGTGTGCAGAAATCGTACCAGAACAGCGCGTTTTTATTGAGAGACATGAATTATAGGAGAGGGGGTGGCGGCAAGCTTAGTAATCCACAAAATAATTGCAACACTAAAAATGCCATTGTTCATGTGCATCGACGTCATCTTCCTAGAATCACACGATTTTTTACCCTATTGTTCTCTCAACTCTAACCTACAACTTTCATTATCGGACCGACCCCCGAAACTTGCAAAGTCGTGCGTCGCAACGATGTTGACCTTTCGAGGTCACGTGTTGCAATATTATTGTGAGATAGTGTAAAGATATCACATACCCGGTGCTGACAGGGATGTAGCTTGACGCCAGTCTCGGCGCGTGGAGCATTGTGAATAGGCAGCTGGTGGTAGGTCAAATGCATCAGTAATGTTGACCCGACACTCACTTCTCTGGTATAGAACACCCGGCTGGAAGGTCTCAAAGCGGTCATGCTTGCCACACATGACTCCAGCTTGTCCATGGAAATTAATCGTCGGAATTGCACCGAAAACACTCGCATCGATGTCTTGTCTGGTCTCGACAGTTGGTACACTGACCCTGACTCGCCAAACGTCTACTGGATGAACGGTCTCGCCGGTACTGGCAAGACCACCATTGCGTGTACGTTCGCGGATACGCTCAAGAAGCGAAATCAGCTAGCTGCGAGCTTCTTCTGCACTCGTAGCTCGGCAGAGTGCCAGGACGTAACCCGGATCATCCCCACCATCGCATACCAGCTTGCCCGCTACTCCACCCCGTTTCAGTCAGCCCTCTGTCGGATGCTGGAGGAAAATCCAGACCTCGGTACACGCATGATATCCACTCAGTTCGAGAGCCTGCTGAAGAACCCACTGATGGAAGTCAAGGCTGCAATGCCGGAGGGGCTGGTGGCGGTGATCGATGCTCTGGACGAGTGCACGGCGAGTAGTGGAGTAGAGACCGTGCTTGACACGCTGCTTCGAAGCGCTGTAGATCTGCCGCTCAAGTTCTTTGTAGCGAGCCGACCGGCGCCAAACATCCGAGACAGAATCGAAACCCGGCCTGACGGATCGCGTATCGGGGTGCTACACGACATCGAGCGATCGCTGGTGCAAGGAGACATTAGGCTATATATACAAGAAGGGCTGCCGTCACTACCAATGCCTGAGGTTGAGAAGCTGGCCGAGCGATCTGGAAGCCTCTTCATCTATGCAGCGATGGCCGTCCGATATATCCAAGCCGGAGAGGAAACTGGAGACTTAGACGAGCATGTAGCAGCAATGTTGTCGGGCGTCCCAGTATCGAACCCAAACGAGAAGCACACCGAGATCGACGAGCTATACCTGACCATTTTGCGGGCAGCGGATGAGAAAATGAGAGAGGGAGACAGAGAGGGAGACAGAAAGGAACGAATGAGGCACGTGCTCTGGACGGTTGTATGCGCTCGGGAGCCAATCACCATCGAGACCTTGGCGCTACTGGCGAATGTCGAGCCGAACAAAGCAAAGGCCATGCTACGACACCTGCATTCGGTGCTGTACAAGCCCGAAGGAGGTGATGTTATATCGACCATACATGCATCGTTTACGGACTTTATGCTCGACCTGACCCGCTCAGGCGTTTTCTTCTGCGACTCGAGGCAGTACAGCTGGCTGCTTACCCGACAGTGCTTCAGATCGATGCAGGAGCAGCTGCGTTTTAACATATGCAGGCTAGATTCATCGCATCAAACCGACCAGCAAGTGCCTCAGCTGAAGGAGCGTGTAGAGAAAGCGATCTCGCCAACACTCGGTTACGTGTGCCAGTACTGGGGAGATCATCTGAACCAATCATGCGACTCGAACGGGCTCTATGAGCTTCTGGATGCGTTTTTGTCGGAGCAACTGCTGTTCTGGATGGAAGTAATGAACCTGAAGCGGCGGATTGGAGAAGGTGTCCGGGCGGTGCTGGGAGCAAAGCTGTGGCTTGCGGTGAGTAAGAGGATTTAGCTCATGCTAGTAGACACTTTGTGAACCCATGTACAGATCAATCATCCTTCATCCGAGCTCCTGGCCCTGGCTGAAGATGCTCGCAACTTTGTCACTTCCTTTGCAGCAAATGCCATCTGCCAAAGTACACCCCACATTTACGTATCAGCTCTCTCGTTAGCGCATCATTCGAATGGGGTTTACCAGCGCTACTGGAATCGAACACGCGGACTGATAGAACCGAAAGGCGCAGGCATCGATGGGAGATACGAGACTACTATTGCAAGCTGGAAGGCGGCTGTGTCTGTACTCTCGGTTGCATACTCCCGCGACGGAGCCTACATTGTCTTTGGAGGCAAAAATGGCACTCTCACCGTTAGAGACGCCTATGATGGCACGACCGTGGGTGGCACATTCGATGGTCATACCGGCACCGTATACTCGGTCGCATTCTCATTTGACGGCACCCGCATTGTCTCCGGCTCCGAGGACTGTACCGTCCGTGTCTGGGACGTGCAAGATGGCACTCCTGCTGGTGCACCATTCCAGGGACATCTCAAACCTGTCACATCAGTCGCCTTCTCACCTGATGGCACATACATCGCCTCCGGTTCAAGAGATGGGACAGCCCGAGTTTGGAACGTCCGGGGTGGCGGTCTTATCGGCACTCCGTTTCAGCATCATACTGGTCCTATCACCTCGTTAGCAATCTCGCCTGACGGCAAGCTTATTGCCTCCGGTAGTGGTGACCGTACCATTCGAGTCTGGCATGCAAGCGACGGTACTCTTGCTAGCAATACTCTCGAAGGCCATACCCAGCTTGTCTCGTCTGTCGCATTCTCTCCTGACGGTTCGCGTATTGTCTCTGGCTCCGACGATCACACCGTCCGCCTATGGGACGTACAGAGCAGCAGCCAGGTTGGCACTCCTTTTCGAGGCCATACTGGCTGGATAACCTCGGTGGCGTTCTCTCCGGACGGCAGCACTATTGCCTCTGCCTCTCAAGATCGAACTTTGAGGGTCTGGAGGGTGCAGAACTGCGAGCCCGTCGGTGCACCGTTTGACGGACACACCCAGAGAATTACATCCATATCCTATTCACCTGATGGCACACGCATTGTATCTGGATCTTTTGACCGTACCGTCCGCATCTGGAGAGTGCAAGGTATCCAGCTTGTCGACGGTGCTTCTCAGGGCCATAGGCATATTGTCTTATCAGTAGCGTTTTCGCCTGATGGTAAGCTTGTTGCCTCCGGCTCCTCTGACGGGATTCTTCGCATGTGGAGTGCTCTCGACGGCTCCCTCGTCAATCCTCCTTTCATAGGTCATTCTCACCTTATCGTCTCAGTGACGTTCTCGCCTGATAGCGCTCGCATCATATCGGGTTCCTCCGATCGCACCATCCGGGTATGGAACATAGCGGACGGGTCTCTCGTTTTCCCTCCGCTTGAAGGTCACAGCGATATTGTCTCAGCGGTAGCAGTCTCGTCCGATGGTAGATGCATCGCCTCTGGCTCCGGGCCTGCCGATTGTACAATACGCCTCTGGGACGTACACAGCAGCACACCTGTCAGTACTGTCCTCAGTGGTCATACTGGAGCGGTCAACTCGGTCGCATTCTCGCCAGATGGTCGACTTCTCGTCTCGGGTTCGAGTGACAGGAGTATCCGTATCTGGAGCGTGCAGGATGGCTCTTTAGTCGGTGATCCGTTTACCGGACATACTGGCGGCGTTAGATCGGTGACATTCTCACCCGATGGCACTCGTATTGTGTCAGGTTCTGTCGACTTTACACTCTGCGTCTGGGATGTGAAGGACGGCTCCCTGGTCGGTGCTCCACTTGAAGGACACACTGACTGGGTGTCAGCTGTAGCAGCATCACCCGATGGTACGCGCGTCGCCTCCAGCTCCTGGGATCGCACTATACGCTTGTGGAACATGCAAGATGGAAAATTTAGTAGCACACTCCATGGACATACCGATTCAATCGAATCGATAGCGTTCTCGCCCAATGGCATGTACCTGGTTTCCGGCTCTCGAGACTCCAGCATTCGGGTTTGGGATGTGGGTGGTAGTACCCCCGCAATTGGTACTTTACTTTCGTAGCTTGTTGAGCCGATAAATCTGACTTTCTTATTACCTTCTCGTAGGTACCTGGACGACAAGAGGTGATGGATGGGTGGTAGGCCACAACTCAGAGCTTCTTTTTTGGCTTCCATCCGATCTTTCGCGGTGTCTTCCAACACCATATAACGAGTGGTCTATTGGGCCCCAAGGCCCAATCTACGTTGACTATGAGAGCTGTCTGATTGGTAGTGTGTGGCATCAATGCTATCTCTCGGAATGAACCCTGTATTGCACAACAAAACAAAATTAGAACTCTAATCTGAGCACTTACCCTTCCAAGGAAGCGCGTCCCGCGCAGAGATCATTGTATATGCAGGCTATATATGTATGCTCCGCTGTCAATGAGCGAGGAATCCGCTGGGATAGAAGTCGACAAGATGAAATAGTGTCCGCGGACATTACTGTGAACAAAAATACCAAGAATTGGTATAAAAGTATCCCGATTCGGTATTTAGAGGAAATTTGGTATGTATCTGACCGATTTTAAGGTTGGATCATCTCAATTTTGGGAATCTAAAGTCAAAATATCGAGTTGGAAATTCAAAACAGTGTAAGGTTCTTGTAAGCAATGTATCTTAGTTAGCCTAAGCGACGTAGTCGCCGTTAATGACAAGCCTTAACACAATCAATTTGGTAGTATAAACGAGAACAGGGGAATAGGCGGAAACCCAGGTCCTTTAAAGGACACCGGTCCGATACATGCGCATACAAGGAACCAAGTCGCCACGCCACGCGTGGCACCTCCACTCCATCTCGTAAGCGTTACAAGCAGTAGGAAGAATCATCCCACAAAATAGTATAAATGATACTACAACTTGTCCAAAACGGGCAAGGATACTGAATCGGGACACTTTGATACCGAAAATTGGTATTTTACACATTTGCAGAGCGGAGAAGGGGCCAAAGCTCCGAGACACAAGGAAGTCTTGCGGGCCGTGTGATTATCGTAATTCACGCCAGCAAACAAAGTGGTGGGTGGGACTAGATGTACTCGGCGAGGAGAGAGGCACTTGCTGCTCCTGGGGCGGCTAAGTCATATTTGTGAATCTCCGTAGACTGTAGGTCATCGAGACAATGCCAACTTATTTCAATGTCACCAATCTAATGCCACTTTGGTAAGTCGCTTCTTTCATGTACATATACGGTTTAGTCTGTACGCTAGAACTTCGTCCAAATAGATAATACAAACAACTGCATGAACTGCGAACAAAAGGAAACGAGGCATGGGCAAGTAGACGATTTTGAGACGCATCGACAAGACGGAAACCAGAAACAGGTCAGATAAATGTCCGATTGATTTACCACCTTATGGTCACACGTCTCGGCGGTTAGACCTTGTGTTCTTGTAGCCAATATAACGTATTTTAAAAAAATAAAATAAAATAAAATAAATATGGTCACACGTGGGCGAGTAAACCATTGTGGTGCCTAACACAAAACTGCGATTGGACCCAGAAATCACGATCAGCTGAGTGCGCTCCTGCAGCAAATCTCACGGAATGACGTATGATAACACACCGACTAGCGCTTGAGGGCAGATGCGGCAAATTAGCCGTGTGCATGTATGTTCCTAGGGCCCTATTGTTGAATCAAAAGATTTCTCACAGAATCGTCTGCTACTTCAAGCTTAATTACTAAATTTATTACAGAATTGCAGGACAGGGATCATTACCGTAGGTAACGTCACGTGCCACAGCAAGCCCAGAGATCCCCTTTGTTCAAGTGTCGAGTATACTCCAGCGATATAGGCGATCGGAGTCTCAGTCACCAATTTACTACTCTGAAGGGATGTCCAAGCCTAAACCCAGGAAGGGTTTTCGTGCCAAAGCTGCTCATGTGTTAGACATGGCACTGGGCACGTCCCAGCCAACAGCGTCTTCTTATCGCAAACCACCTACCCCAACGCCCTCATCTTCAACCCCCCCTTTAGTGGGGTCATCCGTTTTACCTGAGGACTCAGTTAAAGCAAGTCCAACCCTGCCACCTGAAGCCCCACCTCCCGGGCCGGTAGCCTCTACTTCAACTCCTGCAACGCGACATAGCCAGGGATCAGGTTCCAAGAGTGAAGCCGTTTGGGATGGACTGCATGCCACGCTCCGTGGGTTACACAAAAGTGCCGTGCTATTTCCGCCTCTTCAGTTAGCGATCGGCGGAGTGATATCGGCACTCGCAACCATCGAGGTGAGTATGCTTGCGCTTGAATCCAGAGCTCTAGGAAGAACTTAGTATGGATCATTGAATAGGAGTCGTCCAAGCACCGAAACGAGTACATGGCTTTGGCGGTGGAACTAGAGGCGATCAGCGAAGCGCTAAACCAGCATCTACAAACATCTCAGTCCATTCAGATGTCCGAGTCGATCACAAGGATCTCCAGGTGAGCCAGGGCCATTGGCCTGTGGGAAGTATCTGAGTCGCATATAGACTAGTTCAAGAGCAGGTGGATCTCATCAGAAGTAAGCAGGGTCGTAGAAGGATGATGCGCATGTTGGACGCAGAACAAGACGGAGTGGAAATAATGGAATTATATCGCGAAATCCAGGGACTCTTCCGGCAGCTAAAGGTAATCGTGACAATAAACGGATTATGTGTGCTCCGTGCTGACAGGTATGTAGCTTGACGCCAGTCTCGGCGCATGGAGCATTGTGAATAGGCAGCTGGTGGTAGGTCAAATGCATCAGTAATGTTGACCCGGCACTCACTTCTCTGGTATAGAACACCCGGCTGGAAGGTCTCAAAGCGGTCATGCTTGCCACACATGACTCCAGCTTGTCCATGGAGATTAATCGTCGGAATTGCACCGAAAACACTCGCATCGATGTCTTGTCTGGTCTCGACAGTTGGTACACTGACCCTGACTCGCCAAACGTCTACTGGATGAACGGTCTCGCCGGTACTGGCAAGACCACCATTGCGTGTACGTTCGCGGATACGCTCAAGAAGCGAAATCAGCTAGCTGCGAGCTTCTTCTGCACTCGTAGCTCGGCAGAGTGCCAGGACGTAACCCGGATCATCCCCACCATCGCATACCAGCTTGCTCGCTACTCCACCCCGTTCCAGTCCGCTCTATGTCAAGCACTCGAGGATAATCCAGATCTTGGAACCCGCATGATAACGCTGCAATTTGAAAGTCTACTTAAGCAGCCGTTCAAGCAAGTCGAAGCTGCGATACCAAAAGGACTCGTGGTAATTATTGATGCGTTGGACGAGTGTTCAGCCAGCAGAGGAGTAGAGACGGTGCTTGATATTTTGCTTCGAAGCGCTGTAGATCTACCACTCAAATTCTTCGTTACAAGCCGGCCTGCGCCAAACATATGGGACAGAATCGAAACCCGGCCCGACGGGTCACGCACAATTGGGGTTCTCCATGACATTGAACGATCGCTCGTGCGAGCAGATATCGTGGTATATCTAGAAGAAGAATTGCCATCCCTTGGAAAGACCAAAGTCGAGCAACTAGCGGACCAGTCTGGAGGTTTGTTTATCTATGCAGCGACGGTAGTCCGGTACATCCAAGCTGGGGAAGCAACCGGAGACTTCGACGAGCATGTGGGAGCTATGTTTTCGGTTAGCTCAACGCCAGATACGGGTGAGAGACACACCGAGATCGATAGGTTGTACATGACCGTGTTACTCGCGGCCGAAGATAAGATGACGGAAAGGGGGACGAAGGAGCGAATGAGGCGTTTGCTTTGGACGGTTGTATGCGCTCGCGAACCAATCACTATCGAGACCTTGGCGCTGCTGGCAGATGTTGAGCTGAACAAAGCAAAGGCTACGCTACGATACCTCCACTCGGTCCTCTACCAGCCTAAACTAGGCTATGTTATATCCACTCTTCACGCGTCGTTCGCGGATTTTATGCTCGATGTATCCCGGTCTACGGCTTTCTTTTGTGATGCCAGCCAGCACAGCTGGCTCATCGCGCGACAGTGTTTCATATTGATGCGGACGCAGCTACATTTCAACATATGCGGACTAGAGTCTTCCCATCTGACTGACGTACAAGTGCCTCGGCTGAAGGAACGTATAGACAAAGCAATTTCACCCACGCTGGGTTACACATGCCGGTACTGGGGAGACCACCTTGGCCAGTCATGTGACACTGGCAAGCTGGATGATCTGTTGCAACTTCTGCGAGATTTTTTGTCAGAGCACCTCCTTTTTTGGATGGAAGTAATGAACCTGAAGCAGTGGATGGGAGAAGGCATGCAGGTTTTGTTGGCAACAAAACTTTGGTTGACGGTGAGCGACTGCGTTGAGCTCGAATTTCGGGATGCTCAGTAATTACATGCACATATAGTTCAACTGTCCTTCGTCGGAGCCCCTAGGGTTTGCCGAAGATGCACGGAACTTTCTTAACTTATTTGCGGCGAATGCCATTTGCCAAAGCACTCCACACATCTACATATCAGCTCTCCCTCTGTGTCATCGATCCAGCAGCGTGTATAACCACTACTGGAAAAGAACGCGCGGACTGATTGACCCATGGGGCACCGGTATAGAGCATAGACATGAAACAGTTATAGCAAGCTGGAAAGTTGCTTCGCCTGTCAACTCGATTGCATACTCCCGTGATGGTGCACTTATTGCCATTGGATCGAAAAAAGGAATCATTACCGTGAAAGACGCATACGACGGCACAGCCGCTGGGGGCACTTTTGAGGGTCATACTCATCACGTTAACTCTATCTCGTTCTCATCTGATGGAACACGTCTGGTCTCCGGCTCGGAGGACGGTACTATCAGCATTCGGAACGTACAGGATGGCACACTTGTCGGTTCACCACTCGAAGGACACTCAAAAGGCGTTACGTCTGTCGTATTCTCGCCTGACGGGGCACGTGTTATCTCTGGGTCAAGAGATGGCACCGCTCGGATCTGGGATCTGCAGAACGGGGCGCTCGTCGGCACTCCCCTTCGGGCTCACAGCAGCACTATATTCTCTCTTTCAATCTCATCGAATGGTGCATACATTGCCTCTGGCTCCAACGATTGTACCGTTCGCGTTTGGCGCTTGCAGGATGGCACTTCCGTCGGCGGCGTTCTCAGGGGACATTCCAAACCTGTATTATCTGTCGCATTCTCTCCTGACGGGTTACGTATCGTGTCCGGTTCCGATGACCGTACCCTCCGCGTCTGGGACGTGCAGAGCAGCAGCCAGGTCGGCGCCCCTTTCCGAGGGCATACCGGTTGGGTCACCTCGGTAGCATTCTCTCCTGATGGCGCAGCTATTGCATCTGGTTCCCACGATCGCACTATCCGAGTCTGGAACGCACAAGATGGCAGGCCCATTGGCACGCCATTTGATGGACACACCAACCGAATTACATCGCTAACATACTCTCCAGACGGCACACGCATCGTATCTGGCTCCTTTGATTACACGGTTCGTGTCTGGAAGGCCCCAGAAATAACGCTTGCCGAGAGCAGTTCAAAGGGGCATAGTGGGCAGATTTTGTCGGTGGTATTCTCGCCGGATGGCTCACGCATCGCCTCTGGTTCGACTGATGGTACCATCCGCGTTTGGGACGCGCGAGATGGATCTCTTGTCGGGGCTCCGCTCGAAGGGCACACAAGTGGCGTCGACGCTTTGGCATTTTCTCTCGACGGCAACCTTATCGTTTCTGGCTCTGCTGACTTCACCATCCGAGTTTGGAGTCTTCATAATGGCTCCCTCTTTTATCCTCCGCTCGAAGGTCACAGTGCCCGGGTTTCCACTATAGCGGTCTCTCCCGATGGCACCCGCATCGTTTCTGGCTCTTGGGACAACACTATTCGCGTCTGGGACATGTACAACGGCACACCCATCAACGCGCTCCTATACAGTCATACCAGTGGAGTTTGGTCGGTAGCGTTATCTCCCAATGGAACACATATCGCCTTTGGTTGTGGCGATGGTACCATCCAGGTGCGAAATATGCACGACGATGCACACGCTGGCACCTCAATTAAGGGACACGAGGATACCGTCCTCTCGGTAGCGTTTTCGGATGACGGCACGCACATCGCTTCTGGCTCTGTTGACTCTACCGTCTGTGTCTGGAATGCGCATGATGGCAGCATAATTAGTTCCCCTTCTAAAGGCCACGATGGATGGATCACATCCGTAGCTATCTCACCCGACAGCACTCGGGTTGTTTCCAGCTCAGATGACCGCACCATTCGATTCTGGAGCATACAGGACGGGACTCCCGTTGGAATCCCCCTCCTGGGCCATATCGGTAGTATTCAAGCAGTCGCATTCTCACCCGACGGTCGGCACGTAGTCTCTGGCTCCCGTGACTGTAGTATTCGTATCTGGAGCTTATCTGGTCTTGAGCCCCCTATCAGTATGTTTTTGAACCGCTTGTACCATTCTTGGAAGGAAGCCTAACATTGCATTCTGCGTAGATGTTGAGGCAATTGCCGATAACGGATGGGTTACAAGCCCCAATTCTCAACTCCTTTTCTGGCTTCCGCCTGATTTGTTGCGTTGCCTCCCATCCCCATCAAATGCGTGGTCAACTGGACCGAACGGGCCTATCTATGTTGATTATAACAATCTTCTACTCGGAGATGACTGGGGTCAATGTTATCTCTCCGGATAAGATGTGTCAAAGAACAAACATAGCTGCGCCGCCAAAATCAAGCAAGCCTGAGCTGAAATACAAATTACCGTACCACTTATTATTGATGGGTGCAAGCTCAAAAAGACACTCGCGTTGGAGGGAAAGTGGTATCCAAGATTACAGGTCTGGGGGAGAACCAGTGAGATGACCAGTCGGATACCTCGGACGTGAGACATGAGATTGGCGTACGTCCGTGGGATGCGCATATGAGTAGAAAGAATATGATTTGTAGTCATAGTGTAAAAAAGCATGGAACGAATAAACTAGGTAGGGTAGAGAATGGGAGTAACCTCAACCATTGAGGTCACTGCGACCGTGCATGTAGGGGTACTTGAAGGACATGCCTCTCAGCGAGCGACGCCAATTCCCAGTCCTACTTAATTACCAATGCATTATATGGGAGGTTGTTTAGCAGATTGGGTGAGCCTGTTAACTGTTATGACCGGAATTTCTGATCCACTGTTGGCGGCATGATGCATTAAACGAGGCCCTTTCATATGCATTTATTAAAGGCCGCTTTCCCTCATACATGATCACCTCGTCTAGAAGCGGGTTTTGCGTGAGCAAACCCACGCATATACTCAGTCTGGCGTTGCTGAACACTATGGGCCCTAAAACTCCGTATTTTATGGAGTTTGATCCAAGTCCTTGGCAAAACACGGAGGTAATCACCGTATCCAGCGTCGAGATCAAGGCACTCCAACGACCGCTGACCAAGATACGAGGTTTACCGCCGTGTTTTGCCAACGACACGGAGGAAACCTCCGCATAAACCTCCGTATTTTACGGAGATTTGGGGTCCACGGTGGAATACAGTGGATAGTGCGTCATTGGCAATTCCACAACTAACGGAAGTAGCATACACATTAACTAGATTATACAGGACGAGTCAGCTTCCAAAACAGTGTCCTTAGAAACCTCGTTTGGTTTACTGGGTGCAACGTGGCTCAACGATCGGCTGTGGCTCTCGAGACCAACCACATCCCATTCGACAGATACAACACAGCCGGCTTGGTCTATCAGCTCGAGTTCCATGATTCACAGCCTAATCTAGTGGATTTGACGAGTGCTGGGACTTGCAATTTGTTCTCGCCCCGTTCGTGACTGAACTGGCAAGCGGAATCTCACCGAGCACAATTTTAGGGGCTCCACAAACTAGATGAAAAAGGCTTATCATTGAATTGAGAGTATTCAGTAGAAAATCTACATTGACTCAGCCGTTGAGCTTGAAATCCGCAACAACAACAGCACTAGGTGTAGTCCCACTCGACGCGACCTGGTACAAAACCGACAGCACGCCCTCGGACTTGACCCTCGGCCTGTCCACGGTGACTTCACCAAATGCGTTGAGACCTGCTGCGACTCCGTCATAGGCAAGAGTCCAGTCGGTCCATCCGGACGATTTGCTTGCAGTAGCGATTTTAAGGAATGGAAGGACAACGTATACCTGGATCATTGAAGATCAATGCCAATCCGATACTAGAGAGTGAGATACATACGTTATCAGCCGAGTCCATCACAATCTGGGAACGTCCTGTCGAGCCAAGTGCAAACGGAATCTCGACTTTGGTCCACGTCCCATTCGAGGAGCGGTACAAATGGAACGCCCGACCATAAGAAGCGCGATTCGCCGCATAGGATGAGACGCATTGCGTGAATCGACCGGGAACATAAGAGATGACTACGTGTGGCTGGTTAGCAGAGTCGACCGTCTGAGACTCTTGCTATTGATGTCAAGGCAATCAGTACTAACGTTCAAATTAGTACCAGTTAACTCACGTTTATCAACCCATGGTTCACGTCCAGGGAGTCAACTATAATCCCAGTCGTAGAGACCGATACGGTGCTGGAACCGGCCGTCGCGACTTTTGTCCCGCCATTGTTGTACCATGTACGGCCCCGATCGTCGCTTTATTGGTGATTATTACTAATGCTTTTCTAAACAAGACAATTTGCACACCTATACAGCCAAATTGTGTCGTGGTTCGCCAGACCGCCACTAGCGCACAAAACACCGCCATTGTTCTCACGCCACGTACCCCTGTCAACGCGTCAGTCAATCTGATCAAAGTCGGATGAATCGGCTTACGAAGTATGAAGACGACCAGTTGAAGAATATGTAACACCATTGATGTACAAATTGCGTGCTGTAGAGGCTATTGCACGAGTCTATCAATGCATGTTCACCTAAGAGCACATATGAACTCACTTGCGCCATTAGGGCCGGTGTATGTCCCGGTGGCCGATGTAAATCCTCCCAAGTTACTCCACGCTGTTCCGCTATACTCCGCAACCTGAACGACACCATTCCCAGATACTGCCGATCGGTAGAAGAGTTGCAACTTGTTGTCGGGCGTAACCAAAAATTGAGGATACGTAAACTGGCTAGTGACGCTAAGCCCGTCCAACGTATTCTGGACCGACCCGAATTGGGAAACAGTCCACGAAAAGCTAGCAGGCAATGCAGCAAGGTTCGCGACCGATTTGACGTAGAAAATCTTGGTCGAATGGGTCTATGAATCAAAGTGTCAGTGACGAGAGAATTTGAAACCGAGGTCGGTACGCACATCCATCGCAATATGGATCCTTCCATCACTAGGCGAAATTCCGATTGAGACCACGTTATGCGAATCGTTTACCGAGAGCTGGTGAGGTAGCTGGAGAGTAGACCATGAACCGGACGGGAGCTGGCGTCGGGCCAGGGTCGCATAGCGGGTCGAGGTGTACCAACCAGCATATTGGTATCCATTATAGGTGACGACTCCGGATTGTTGGAATGACTGCACGTTCACCAGGCCATCGTACGAGACGAAATAGATTCCCTGTGGATCGAGTTGGGTGGAGGATTGCCGCGTTACGGTCGGAGCGGCGGTCACGAGAAAAGATAGCACCAAAGCCAGCCAGGCGTAGACGCCAAGTCTTGAGGACAGCATCTTGGGCGTGCAGATAAGGAATGCAATTCACACATGCCAGATTTTTATAGCCGCCAGCGCGCCGACCATCGGTCCGCGTTATCCACATGGAGCCGCCTTCCCTTCGACCCGCCGGGTTGTAGAGACCTCATGACCTCAAGGCGGAATAGAACGAGGATTGGTTTCTCCAAAAGGTGAACGTCCCGAAGCGGCATCTTCGAGAAGTTATTTTCCTCGGTTCATACAATACATTCTAGTATTAGCACTAGCCGGGTGTTCGTCGGTCGACTTGTGTGAATGCAGTTGTGGTCCGGCGGAGAGAGAAATGCGGTTGAGGTCAGGGGAAGGGTGCAAGCAAAGGCAATCAATTACGAAACGCGTATTTCTTTCATTTGTGACATCAGCCAGGCGCTTCGACGATCACCGGCGTGACAAACACGCGCGAGGTTGTTTATCAGCACGAGAGAATTGCGCATTCGTCGCGTCATTTGTTAGCCTCACGATTAGATTATGAATATGAACGAGTCGGGCTATATTTGCCCAGACCGAGGTCAACCGATGCCTGAAATGTGGGGATAACCAGTTCTTTGAAGCCGCGGAGGACGAGGCGAAGCGAAGCATGAATCAGCAACCGAGATTCAAGCTGATGTGATCATTGTGCCCCGGGTATAAATCTGATTGCGCCACCTCGGAACATCCATACACCTCCCTTGACTACTACCACTACTATTACCATGGCCGAAACCTCCGTCAGCGAGATCAAAAGCCACGATGAGTTTAAGGAGATCGTGGGTCCTAGTCAGCAGCTCGATCTTCGCCAGACGCTAAACCATCCCAATAGATCAACGGCGTGAAGCCCGCCGTGATTGACTTCTATGCCGATTGGTGTGGCCCCTGCAAATTCATTTCCCCCAAGTTCGCCGAACTTGCCGCGTTGAAAGGAAACCAAGGTATAGGCTTCTACAAGGTTGATGTTGACGCACAAACGGTTCGTAATACTTGTCTCCTTTCGCTGTCACTATAGCCTAACCGCCATCGTCCTATACAGGAAATCGCGCAGGAAGTTGGCATCAGGGCGGTACGTCTCACTTCTATGGTATTATCGTTCGACGAATGCTCATTCCGTTACAGATGCCGACCTTTGTCCTCTACAAGCCCGACGAGCCAAACGAAGTCCAGGCAAAGGGGTCGCAAACGGTTCTTGGGGCCAAGCTACCAGAGATTCAGGTCAACTTTACAGCTCTCGTTTTTACTGTTGCTAAACCATTTAATTTATAGGCTTTGATCACACACGCGGGTGGCGTCACTAGCGATTAACCATAATGTACACAATTTAATCCGTAACTGAACATATATTAGATCAAAACGATGCCATAGTCCTCAGTCAAGCACGCATGAGGGTAGCAATGTCAAATCTCTCGATATGCGGGAGCTCTGTTGTGGTGCGGGAATAGAGACGTGCGACGCAATCGGGTCACCAATAAGAAGTAGGAGATTGTATCTACGCCGGTCACCTTATCAGATCCGAAATGGGCCAGAAAGAGGCCTTGGTGGCCAGATACAGAATGTCACGCAAGATGTTTATCGGTCTGTGTTGGCGCACTTTAGCTAGCTCACTCCGGTCATCCGATCAGTTTTATGCGGGATCGATAAATTCATCAGTACTTTCGCGGGCGGGTGAGTCTATGGATTGGAACTTGCCCGAGCCGGATAGGATAGGCATCATCGCGTGTCAATTCGGTCCATCCTATCAAACTATCATGCTGCTATGCTCGCCTATGCTTGGTGGAGCATATAGTGATCCTACACGACGACCAGCACAAGGTATCCTGTAAAGCTAGCCTTTTCACATCATAGTGATATAAACAATAGTTCTATTATCTCCAACTGAGCGAGTATTTCGCCATTATACCCCTTACGATTACATGAACATCCCTGCATATCCAGTACCCGCAAGAAACAAGCAAGGGCGAAATATAGCTGCAATACCGCACGATAGTTCATCACTGTAGCGAGTGCTGGTACTTAACCTAAGTGTCAGGGATGGGCCTTCTAGTATGTACTCGGACGCCTTTTGAGAGGTGCCAAAATTGACGTATTTGAAATTCGTATGGGCATTCTCAGATGTACCAAACTATCGTATAAGTACCACTATCGGCCATCGGGTAAGTACTCGGGTAAGTACTCAGTACCACATGCTGACTAATCATATTATCTACGGCGTACTTTAGCGGTACTTGGCGTACTTTTGGAAGAGTACTCTGCGTACACCTGTCGGGTTCCTATGGTACTTTTGAGAAGTCCGCACGGTACTTTGGTAGGGGTATGATATTCTGAATTTCGGCTAGCGCCAGGATAATAGTATGTACATGAATATGTATTAAGAGATGTAACGAGAGCCAAAAACACAATTAGTCGTAAAAAGCACACGCCCGTTCTTTTCCCGCCTCCTAACGGTACCTCACAACTGGCCTAATAGTTCGAGTCGGTCGCTTATTCTCGTTGGTGGGAATCGATGGCTGTTATGTAGTAGTTTTGTCAGTAAATTAACGAACAAGTCGCGTATGCACGTACTAGGACTTTCTTGTTGACGACGGGCTCTTTTACGGGCTTGGGCTTAACCGACCGACTGGTGAGTAACTATAGAAGTTGTCGAATGATATACTAGGCTCACCGGCTGTTTCTTTCCTGCGTTTCCCTTCCCCTTTGGCTTGGCTACTGGCTGGCTGGCCCCCTCATCCTCCGATTCGATTGGGAGGTTCTCGGAAGAGGATATCTCACTCAGGTCGGAATCCCAGCCCGTGATCTTGGACTGGGCCTCTCGCTCCGGTTCCGTGACTCGGGTTGGCCCACGTCTATTACTCTGGCGTTGCGTGGGGCTTGGCACAACGTCGGTGGTTTCGGCTGGGGGGGGGCAATTGGGCGCGGCCTGACTACTTGCCGTTTTTGGATTGGGATTGAAGGTGCATCAGCACTCGTCTCACAACCAGCAGCTGGCGCACGAGCATGGGTTGCGCCATCGTCGAGAGTGGTGGTGTTGCGAGGTGTGTCTGGAGCGAGAGCCGAAGCCGAAGTCAAAGTCGAAGCCAAAGCCGAAGCCGGGGTCAAGGTCGAAGTCGGGGCCAAGGTCGAAGCCGAAGCCAAAGTCAGAGCTGGAGCTGGAGCTGGGGGTGGAGAGGGACGAACACGAGTAGCGGCAACAGAAACAGGGGCTGGGATGGGGGTAAGGACAGCGGTGGGGGTTGGGGTGGGAGTGCAAGTAGCGGCACCTGGGGGAGCAGCGGGAGGTATGGGAAAGGGACCTTGGTTCTTTCGTGGGCGTCCACGCTTGCGTGCAGCGGGTACCGGGGCCTCAACTGAGCCCGTAACAACCTCTGGAGGAGGGGCCGAGGCTGAGGTGGGTGTTGAGGTGGTGGTCTCGAAGGCAGGGGGCTGAGGTGCTCCCGGTGTGGCGATGACAGTCGAGGGCAGGGCGGGTGCTGAGGCAGTGGTAACAGGTGCAGCAACTGTTGGAGCAGGTTCGGGGAAGGGATCAGCATGCGTAGACTCGTGGGATGGAATGTCGTCTATGTAAATTGTTAACGAGATCAAGAGCAAGCGTTGGAATAACAAAAAGCTGGACGTACCGCGTGAGATTGAGATTACACTCAAATTTTGAACTATGCTGTCGAACTCTTCATCTATGCCGTCCATCTCTGCGGTTCCTTCCGACGCGGTTGCTTCCAGCGCGGCAATCTCAGCTGCAGCCGTTGCCGCGGCGATTTGGGCTTCCAGTGCAGCTTGAGCCAGCTCCGTTTTTTTGACTGTGAGCTTATACGTATTGTTTGATGCTCGTAGGATCAAATGCACGAAGTCCTTGATCGGCCAAATTGGGTCACTGAAACCGCCAAATTCGGGGAACTCCTCAAAAATCTAATAACAGACGATTAGCATATACTCGAATGCAAACCCGATAGACTCCGACAAACCTTCCTGTAAGTATGCCTAAGATATTTCGGATCTTGGGGGGTAATTGTCTGACGCATATCAAGATAACGGCGACAGTGATCTTTTGCTGCACTCTATGAGAAGATGACTCAGAGTGCAAGACAGGGTGGACGAAAAAGGAAAAACCCACATAAATCCAGCTATATGCTGGTTGGGTGAGTCCGAGCGCGTCTCGCAAGTTGTACCCACAGCGTGCACTCGAATTACCTCTCCCCGGTGATCCTTTAGGCTTTGAGCAGAAGGAAAGCATGATAGTCGGTCGCCTGCCAACCAAGCATGATGCCCGAGTCCGTGTTTGAGTTAGGGGGGATGGGGCGGTATTTGATGGGGGCAGACTGGGAACTAGCGGCGCCACAAGTGTCCTAGGTGGCACTGGCCATGCAGGTGGTATCCCAACAACTTTGCATAGGTTAGCAAGAGTACGACATATTGATTCACTTGGAGTATGGGCTTACAAGGTGAAGCTGTAGGTCCGGCTGGCGCTGTTGGCGCAGATGCAAGTGTGGGTATGTGCGCGTGTGCAAATGCATGTGTTGATTGGGGCGCAAACATTGTAGGAGTTTGCGGCAGAGTCACCCCTAGATTTATTGCCATTAGCTAAAATGATTATGAGCAAGAATCTCACACACCAATACGATTGAGATAGGCCATCATGGCACCTACATCAAACTGGCTGAAGTCGACATCCATGGTTTGGAAGAGGCAGGAGAGGGTGGACGCTGGTGGAGGGAGCAACACAGAGGAAAGAAAGCGGCGAACATGCCTTTAATATCCTGAAACGGAGCTAAGATATTGACAGTTAGGGAAAATGCAGCTAGTACCCTGAAGGACCACCACCAAAATAAACTTATTGACCAAGTTACATTCAAAAGGGGTAGGTATTCAAAACACATTGGAACAACAAAAATGTAAAAACATCTGTTACTTAACATTTATGATGTTGTGTCAGTTGCAAACCTACGACCTTTTCCCTTCCCAGGTCGTTTTTTCTGTTTCTTTTCAAGAGGTTCCTCTGAACCAGTAGCGTCAATGTACCGCTTCTTCTGCCTTGCTAGGCTGTTCATCACCATGGTTGTTGTCAGATCGGGCAGAGTTGAGTCGATCCCAAGCTCGTGGAAGACTGATTGGTGAACAAAAAATACTGATGAAATCCGCTGAGGGCCCTCAAAAGGCTGGATGGCATGGCGCTGGGCTGTACCATCAAACGCCACCAATGTCCCGGGCTTGAAAGGAATCCGTACGTTCATGTCTTTGAGGAACAATTCGCCACCGTGGAAATCCCCAGTTGCATACAGGATATCCCATGCCCGACAAACACCATTCACATCCAAATGCTCGCCTGATTGTTTGTTCATAAGTAACGCCTGGCCAAAGAAATCAGAGTGCCAGATGTTATCGACAGCACGGATTATTGGATCTTCCCGTAGTGGCTTAGAAGCTGAGCGGAGGAGTGTGGACAGGGCAGGGAAAGCTTGTGCCACTAAGTCGTTGGTACGGAACGCAGCAGCTTGGAGAGCGTCGATGTATAAGAATCGGTTGGCTAGTTCAATGTTTGATTTGCTGCCCATCAGCTCACGAGACAGTGCGAAGTGGTCAGAGTGCTTGAAACACAGCAAATGAATCAGCTCATACAACGGCAGCAGTGGGATGGGAGAACATACCTGATGGCCTCGAGCATGCCATGCCTTACAAAAATGGAGCTCCCCAAAGATACCATCCATCACAAGATAGCGGTCCTCTCCCTGCTCATGCCAACTGACAGAGGTCCCGGGATTGAGATTCTTCCGTACTTTCTCCATGGCCTTTGCTAACTCTAGTTGCACTAGTGTAGTTGCATACAGTGACATATGGGTCTGCCAATGATTTGAGCAGATCATATCAGTACAAAACTGGGTCGTACTCACCAGGCTGTCACCCTTGAAATACATTGGAATTACCAGGCCTCCAACAATGCCATCTGCATCAATAATAAACATGGGTTTCTTGTCGGAAATTTCGATTGTCTTTCCGCCCCGCCAGCTCTCCTCGTCTGGCTTAGGAAGAGTCTTGTCGGCCTTTTTCTGGTGAGCCACAAAAGAGTACTGTGGTAGTGTCACTACAAATGGGCTATGAGCTACGGGGTACCACGAATTGATAGAGAACAAAAGGGCATACCTGCATGACCAAGCGCTAGACGCAGGAATTTTGTGTTTTCTTGATGCCAACCGTCCTTCATGTTTGGAGTGATTGGGTCGTCGCACACAATGAAATTCTGGCGTGCGTCTGGTTTGGGTGTTAGTCGAATACCATTGAACCACACGGGGTGGCTAGTCGTAGCTGTCTCGGGCATGGTGGTCACGAGTGTATGGTGTGTGGTGAGTTTCCCGAGAAAAGCAGAATAAATGGAGGGAAATTGTGGGGTATTGAAGCACAAATACGCGGGAATGCGTGGCTCGGGGGAGTGGACAATGGTAGCAAACCACTGGAGCAACCAGTGATCTGTCACAGAGTGGAACCAGCAAAATCCGAGGGCCGCGTCAACGTTTGGCCGTATTGCCACCAGCTGGCTGTACTCGGCCGATGTCCTATCTCGAGCAACGAGTTGCGTAGCCGTGTCAGCCTCGAAATGCATAGCTGCGTAAGCCTCGAGGCTTGCTCGGCCAAGCAGAATTGATGGAGCGATAAGCAATCGATTAACGGGTTTAGGACTGTACAACGTTAGCACCAGCACAGGCAGGATATATGTACACAACGAACATTGATATAAATAAAATGAAGTGTCGGTTAGTGCCGGGTCAATGCAATGATGCAAGGGCGAGTCCGAGCGCAGCGGTGCTGGTTGTCCCGACTTGGGTCAATTAGGTGTGTAAGAGTTAAGAGGATTTGATTTAAGCAAGTCCTAATGGAGAGGAGGTCAAGCCTTGTCGTTAACTGGCTTGACCTCTGGGTTTATATACATGAGGGATCAATGCCACGTCATCATTTATCAGTGTGGGAAAGCCGAGTACAACCGATGATAAGCGAGATAAGAGACATGACTCGACATTCTGGAAGTTCCGGAAGCATCACCAATATAAAATGAAAAGACAAATACATCACATGATACAAGTTAAGCGCCAGAGGACATTTGTACCAAAAAAGGAAAGTGTTCGGAAAAAAAGATATAAAATCAGAACAAAATGTCTGAGCTTAGTCAGCTCATGACATTACCCCCTCCTAAGGGCCTGGCGCGGTGGGGTGAAGTTTGTGAAATTTATCAACCAGTTCAGGAGCGTTCTTGAGGTCTTCCTTTGATTGCCAAGAATTGTCTGCATGAGAGTATCCTTTCCACTTGACGTAATAGTGGAGTTGACGGCGAATTTTCTTGGAATTAAGGATCTCTTTGACTTCCCACTCTTCTTCTCCTTCTTGTGTGACAATAGGGGGTGGTTGAGCGGGTTCGCGGCCGTGGGGATCAGAGTGGAATTTCTTGAGCAGCATGACGTGGAAGACAGGATGAATCTTCATTGATTTTGGTAATTCCAGTCTAAAGGCATGAGTCCCTACTTTTTCCATTACTTTGTAAGGGCCTAAATTTTTGTGGGAGAGTTTTACTGAGGGTCTGTCTGTGGAAATGTTCTGATGATTAAGCCAGACTTTATCTCCCACATTTATCTCTTCTGGTTCTTTGGCTCCTTTATCAAAGTAGTGTTTATAGGACTGATTTGCTAGAATGAGGGCGGCTTTGACTTCGTCGTATCCTTTCAACAGGAATTCCGCATGGGCATCAGCTTCAGGAACAGTATAGTCTGATTCTTCCCCGATGTTCATTCTAGGGTTGAAACCCTGGCAGATTTGGAAAGGGGTTTTGCCAGTGGATGCTTGGATTCCATTGTTGTAAGCAAATTCTGCCATAGGGAGCAGGGCCACCCAGTCATTTTGCCTATGGTTGACAAAAGCCCTGATAAAGATTTCAACGACTTGGTTTGCCCGTTCTGACTGTCCGTCTGTTCTTGGATGGTAGGCTGTGCTGAAGGTAGGTTTTACGTCCAACCGTTTGTACAGATGTCTAATGAACTTTGAGTTGAAAGTGGATCCTCTATCTGAGACTGTTGCTTTTGGGGTGCCGTGAAGTTTCCAAATGTTTGCAACAAAGATATTGGCTATGTCTATTGCCGTGGCCGTTGATTTGCAAGGGAGATAGTGTGCCATCTTGGAGAACCAATCTACCACTGTCAAGATTGCGTCATATCCTTCTGATTCTGGGAGCCCTACAATCATGTCATAGGAGATCTCTTCCCAAGGTCTCTCAGGAATATGTAAAGGACGCAGTAGTCCTGTGGGGAGTTGGTTCGATGGTTTAACTCGAATGCATGTTTCGCAGTGTGACACATAAGAGTTGACAAATTTCTTCATGGTTGGCCAGTAGTAAGTTCTTGAGACCAATTCCAATATTCTTGCTTGTCCAGGATGCCCAGCTGTAATATTGTCATGGCGCGATTCCAATATCAGGTTTCTGATGGTTTCATCCTTGGGGACAAAGATCTTTCCTTTGAACATTAGGAGTCCTTCTCTGTATTCCCAATCTTTGACTTTTTCTCCGTTTCTCAGCTTATTGTGGGCTTCCTCTAATCTGGGATCTTCGATGATTGCTTCTCTGATTAGATTGTTAATCTCCTGGTCAGGGGTAATAGCCGAAATAAAAATGTCTGGTTTGAGGAGAACTTGGTTCTCTACCCCCCCCAAAGGTTCTAGGTCATATCGCCTCGAGAGAATGTCTGCTTTTTTGTTTTGGTTCCCTGGCCTGTACAAGATTTGGAAGTTGAAGTCCACCAAGAAATTCATCCAGCGGATTTGGCGTTGGTTCAATTGCTTGGATGATGAGAAGTATTCCAAATTTTTGTGATCTGTTATTACTTGGATGGCTTTTTCTGTGCCTTGAAGTAAGTGCCGCCATTCTTTGAAGGCTCTAATGATTGCCAATAATTCTTTGTTGAAAATGTCGTAGTTTCGTTCAGCCGGATTTAGTGATTTAGAAAGAAAGGCTACAGGGTGTAATTTCCCTTCTTCATCTTTCTGAGATAAAACCGCTCCTGTGGCAAATCCCGACGCATCTGTCTCGAGGAAAAATTCCTTATTTTGATCGGGCTGCATCATTACAGGTGCCACCTTCAGAGCTTCTTTTAGCACATTCATGGCCTCTTGTTCTTTGCTTGTCCACTGCCATTTTTGATCCTTCTTAAGTAGGTTATATAGGGGTCTGGCCTTGCCGGCAAAGTCTTGAATGAATCTTTGATAGCAATTGACAAATCCTAGGAACTCTTGAACTTGTTTGACATTCTTGGGTGCTTTCCAGTTCATAGCCGCCGTGACCTTTTCCTGATCCGTTTCGATTCCTTTATTGGAAATGACCAATCCTACCCAGTCCAGTTTGGATTGGTGGAACTTGCATTTCCTCAATTTTGCAATCAACTTGTGCTCCCTTAGTCTTCTTAGCACCTCCTTCACGTGTCCTGGGTGATCTTCGACTCGTTTAGAAAAAACAAAGATATCATCAATGTATACGAGTACGAAAACCCCCATAATGTCCCTGAATATAGAGTTCATTAGGGACTGGAAGCTTGATGGAGCGTTTTTGAGACCGAAGGGCATGACTTTCCACTCATACATGCCGTATTGAGTTTTGAATGCTGTTTTCCATTCATGGCCTGCTGCTATTCGAGTTTGATGGAATCCCTGTGCCAAGTCCAGAGTGGTGCCAATGACAAATCCTTCCAGGGCCCTTAACCATTGGTCCAGTAGAGGTATTCCACTTGCGTTGAATTTGCATAGCGAATTCACATATCTGTAGTCAACGCAAAAGCGTAACTCTGGGTTGTTTGGATCTTCTGGATGTGGTTTTTTGACAAATAGAACCAGGGAAGCCAAAGGAGACTTAGAAATCTGAATGTGTCCCCTTCGGATAAGGGTTTCTAGTACTTTCTTCATTTCTTTGTCTTCAGCTGGGGATGTTTTGTAAATAGGGCTGTGCTTTAGTTTAGCTTCTGGCAGGAGATCGAGCGTAATGTCAGTTGGCCTGTGTGGTGGGAGTTCTTCTAATCTGGACTCGTCGAATACATCTGCAAACTCTTTGTATTCCTCTGGTAAAGTAGTTTTGGCTGCAATTTGGAGTGTAGATGGGATTTCTAGGCAGTTTTTTGAGCAGAATTCGCTTGTGTATGCAATTGTCCTATTTTTCCAATTAATTTGTGGGTTATGTTTCTTGAGCCATGACATCCCGAGTACGATGGGGTGTCTTCCAATGTTTGTGACATGACATTCTATTTCGCTGGAATGTGTTCCCATGACAAGTTTAAATTTGGTATAGTGGGTGACTTTCCAGACAAAACTTCTCGCCCGTCTATAACTCGCAGGGTCTTTGGTTTATTGTGTTGGAAAAGGGGAAGGTTTGCCTCTTTTGCTAGGGAAGGGTTGATGAAACAGGAGGTTGCGCCGCAATCAAGGAGTGCTTGTCCAGAGAATTTTTTTGATCTGTTAATTGACTTAGAACCAGGAGCCGTAGCTAGTGGATGAGCGGTGAAATCAAGGTACAATTGGTTTTCATTTGATATTGACATGATTTCTAGTTCATCCATATTACTAGCTAATATATCACCAAGTACTTGGCTCCTTAATAAGCCTCGGTGACGTCTTTTCCCGATTCGATGTCTGAAGAGATTTCTTCAATCTGAGCTTCAAACCCTGAGGCTGTGTTCTTGGAAGGACAGACTCTTGCTGAGTGTCCCTTGCCGCCGCAGGTGAAGCATATCATTGGTCCCTTTCCTTTTCCATCAAGATCCATTGCATTAGGGTCTTTAGCAGGAGTGGATGATTTGGGTGTTTGAATGATAGGAGCGTTGAAGGTACTGGTTTGGGTGTCTTTTTGAATTGCTCCAAAAGGGACATTTCCTTTTGTCCCATCGTCCCAGGAGATCTGTGGAACTGAACGGCCCTTGGCGTTTCTGGTAATGCTTGAGATTTTGCCGTATTGCACCCCCCCTGTAGGTTTTGACATAAAGACACGATCGTTTACATTGAATCTTTGACCCAGTGAAGCATTTGGAGTGCTTGTGGTTGTCTTGGAAGTAGTTTGTTTCGAAGTGCTGGTTTGTGGGCTTTGCAATTTCTTTGGTGCATTAATGGCATTCATTGTGGAGTCAATTTCCAGGGCTCTTTCGCGAACTTGGTTGAATGTCCTTGTTGCTTCATGGGGTTTAAAGTTCTGTGACACCATGGCCATCTTGATTTCATCTTTAAGACCGTCATAGAAATCATCACGAAGTACTCAATCAGTGTATCCAAGTACCAATGAATAAGTAACAAAGTCTCGTAGATAATCTTGAACAGAGTTCTTCTGGATCAATTTCTTGTATAGTTGTCTATATCGGTCGATCTTGTGAACGCCGCCAAACCTAGCTTGCATTTCGTTCCAGAACTCATCCATGTCGTGTAACCAATTTGTTGCTCCCCTTCTTGCCGTGTCTACATCAATTCCAGGTTGCATCCATACATAAGCAGGCCCCTTGCAATAACCCATGATATAAGTGATTTTTTGTTCTGTGGTTGCTTGTGGGGATGTATGATTTATGTACAAAGTACATTGCGACTTAAACTCATCAAATTTGTCTACATCTCCAGAAAATTCTTCTGGGGGATGCATTTTGAGTTTGTATCCTGGGGTGGTTGTTGACGCGGTGGTGGAGGGTGTTGCACCCAGGTTTGCAAGTGACTGAGACACCGCATTCATTAATTGGTGAAGGGGTGCAATTTGTGCAGTTTGATTTTGAACTGCAAGGATATCTGCAACGTTATTGTCAATTCCCTGTTCTAGGGTAGAGGTGATACCATTTAAGGCATTAATATGACCGTTAATTTTTCGCACTTCGTCTATTAAGGCATTGATTGCATGTGCAACTACATCGGGTCCGGATGTTGCTGAAATTTGGGTAAATCCCTCTTGACTAGGTGATGGGGCTCTTGACATATTGGAGCGGGGAGAAAGGTAGATTTATTGGGATCCAAGGCCGTACAAAATATCACGGATTCTTCTTCGAACCCTTCTGTCTTTAATGATGCGCAAACTTCTCAAAAATACCAATTCAAGATTTTCGTCTTCCAAGAACAACGCGTTAATTACTCCTAGTTTGTCGTACTGTTCGTATATGTAGTTGCGATGAACGTCTTCAATAAAGAGTTTTAGGGACTCTAGTCTGAGTTGTTCCCTGTGTTGTTCCTGTGTGAGTTGAGGTCTTGGTCCCACTGAAAAGGGTTGGGTGCGATGGTATTAAGGTGATTTAGAAGGCAGTAATCCTGGTTAATAGGAATACGCACTTCTGCTGCGAGATGGCAGTATTTGCCCTTGATTTTGTCTTTAAGGGTTTCGATAGTACGCCACTGACGTTTGTTGTTGTTGATGAGGTTTTCGACCTTTTGAGTGTGTTTTTCTTGGATTTTAATAAGTTGGTCGCAATTTTCGATCAAGACGCGGGTTTGTTCTTGCAAGCGCTCGACTTCGATATTGGTGTCAGCTAGATTTATGCTTTGGACACGATCTTGATTGGCTTGTTGCTTGTTTGTGTTGTCAAGGTTTATTTCAATGAACTCGAGCCTTGAATGAAGAGCTTGGTAATTGGCTTCGAGTTGATTGTGGTTTTCGTCGTTTCTGGTACGTTCGACCCTTAAATCCTCTGCTTGTTCGACTTGATCTTCTTCTAGTACTTCAATTCGACTGTTTAATTCGTCAACTTTGGTGTCTAGATCAAGTACAAAATCTTTTAGTCTAAAGACTGCTTCGCAGAGGCTAAAAAATGCGGGGAACACTTTTAAGGTTAATTAGTTAGTTACTAATTAGTTCCTTTTTAGTGCGTACTGATGGAAACAACGAGTAGATGTGGTTCTTGATGGATGAGAGTGTTAACTTGGGTGGTGCTCCGACCACTTTCCAGTTTTGCTTGAGAGGACCTGGCTTCCCCGAGATGTTGATTTGGATGTGAAGGGTGCTAGACGCTAAGCTTTTGCTTTATATACTCCTTATCTGATCTTATCAGTTATCAACAGCCTTGGGCGGGTGTGATAGCGACAGTGTATAACAGAGTAAGGGTGTATTTAGCTGACTAAAGCCGCTATGACCCAAAAGAGGATAACAATTGGGTTCACTGACAGCGTATAGCGACGTGGGACTACTGGTCTATATCAAGTATAGCTCTTCGTCCGTTGTACTATGCCCGTTTTCCCGTGTACGTTCTATCTACTTGGTGGAAAAGCAGGAGCTTTAGGGCTGATGCTTTTTTAAAAAGGCTTGACCTAATGTCCCAACTTGGGTCAATTAGGTGTGTAAGAGTTAAGAGGATTTGATTTAAGCAAGTCCTAATGGAGAGGAGGTCAAGCCTTGTCGTTAACCGGCTTGACCTCTGGGTTTATATACATGAGGGATCAATGCCACGTCATCATTTATCAGTGTGGGAAAGCCGAGTACAACCAATGATAAGCGAGATAAGAGACATGACTCGACATTCTGGAAGTTCCGGAAGCATCACCAATATAAAATGAAAAGACAAATACATCACATGATACAAGTTAAGCGCCAGAGGACATTTGTACCAAAAAAGGAAAGTGTTCGGAAAAAAAGATATAAAATCAGAACAAAATGTCTGAGCTTAGTCAGCTCATGACACTGGTCAAGATTTGACTCTCGTCTTGGGGTGTAACAATACTAAAGGCATTGAAGAATTAGCTACGTCGATAGGGTATGAATCAACTCACATTAGAGGATTAGAGCGGCACGGAAGGCCCCGATTTGAAACCTGTTTACGCGAGTACGCTGTTAGCTGTGTGCTCTACAAAATCAGCCATGCACAATGTCCAATTCATTGGACTTACCACTTGTGTGCAATTTGTGGCACATGTATTGCGCCAATCGGTCCCCGAAGTGGGTTTTTGAGGTTGGAGGACGTCTATGGGCAGGGTTATTAGTTAATAGCATAACAGAAACTGACGGTTGGGCGCACCAGATGAGAAAAGAGTGGCATCCAAAGTCTTTGAGATTCAAAATCGAAACAGAATATGCACCCGCAGACAGAACCCAAGATCGTGAATGTTGCATTGGCACCCTACCGCGCAACCCTCAGAAACGCACAGCATTGGGCCAGTGGTATTGCGCAGCCCGCTAAGACATTATAGCGAGTGTAGGTTGCCAATGGTCCGACTCAGTCGAGCGAGAGCGACTACGTGTGGTGGAGGGACTTTGGAAACACTTGCGCCGATGATTGCCGAGGGAAATCGAGGCTTGCGAAGACCCTCAATCTACAGATAAGCAATATCTCAGATTAGCGACTCCAATCAAATTCGTGAGTTTGGAATTGAACTCACTTTACATGCTTAAGGAGCAGGCGCAAGCGGCGAGCACCCAGCAAGCGCATGTTGTGCCATTGTTGATGGGCTTGTGGAACTGGGCCAAGCTTGCGAGTGCTTCAGCACTCGACCAAGGAGGAGGGCTTGCGGTTCGCGCCCGTAAACAAATACTTGGGAAGGCGCGCAACTAAATCGAGGCTCTGCTGGCACGCTTTGAAGTGACAGGCCGTAAATCAGATATATTGGCAATCACAAGAATGTCATCGTTAGGATAATACATTCGACGAGTGTGTAGGATTCCCATACTCATGTACAAGGGTTCCCTTGGTCCACCATCGAGAAGGTCAATATGGCGAGTGAGTGGAAGCCGGTCTGTAGATGTCGGGTCAGTGCAATAGTCAATACGGGAGGGGGGGAGACCAACAAGCGAGCAGCATGGGTACCACGCTTGGAACCCGTGTTGTTGAAAAGACCGTTGATGGCACGCGCGATCGACGCAATTCGGGGGATAAGTGAATAAGATAACTAAAAATAATGGTTAGCCGGCAAGGAATATCTCAGATGAGAGTGGCAGATCACAAACAACAGATTACACTTACTGTTGACGCAGATTGTCAAGCCGCCCACACTGAGCCACACAATCAGGGAATGGGCACTTGTAATGTCGTTCACCCGTGTGAATACTGAAGCAATACGTCTATGAGTCAGGCACAAAAGTCAAGTAAGAGAACCTACCAAGTGTGCCTCATAAGAATGCTGTTTGTCGAAAATGTCCGAGAACATATTTCACAGATTGGTTTCTTCTTTGTTCGA
Organism: Ceratobasidium sp. AG-K; assembly: GCA_037039685.1. Classification (NCBI taxonomy): domain Eukaryota; kingdom Fungi; phylum Basidiomycota; class Agaricomycetes; order Cantharellales; family Ceratobasidiaceae; genus Ceratobasidium; species Ceratobasidium sp. AG-K. Next base: position 1,403,454 of record JAWNGF010000007.1, on the reverse strand, counting down.
GCAATAACTACAGTTACGAGTTGGTGGGTCACTGGGACCCAGCCTTGTGTGTAGTTGGTTGAGGTAGACTCTTGTGCCAATGCAGCGTCAGCTAGTGGAGCCAGCGGATGGTGGGACGTTGTGGGGGTTGCGATGGGGGACTGAGCAAGGGGCACACCAAGGGGCGAATCAAATTTCCCCAAGACTGACCTTGTGGGAGACAGTTCTCCAGTGGCAATTAGCTCTGAGTAAGCCGCTAAGTCGTGAGTTGGAGAAGCCCGAGGTATAGACGACGGGCGGCCTTTGGCTGGGGAAGCAGGTCTGGAGCAATCGGGACAACTCATCTGCGACTCGGAATCCAGTAACTGAACACAGGGGTCCTTTGCCGGTGCGGGGAAGAGGTGATGCGACCGAGCAATAGGTGGAGTGGTAGCAAAGTAAAGCCGTGTACAGAGAAGCGAGTGAGTTGGGGTGCTGTCTGTCAACGGGATAGCACTGAACCGGACTAGCTGAGTACGTACTGGAATACGGCGTGCGGCGCACGAGGCCAACGGGGATCAGACTTCCTGCAAGGTTTCTGTTGGAACCTGGGGCGCAGTGAACGAATTGGAAAGGCTCCATTGACAAGAGCATCTTGTCTGGACCAAATTGCTAAGTTATTAGCTCAAAAACGTTGCGTCAAAATCTTGACTCACCGGAAACCTCTCCAGATGCTGGGGTTCTCACAATAAATGTTGCAATTCCCTTGCCGCGTGTGGTACATTGCATATAGAACCTGTCAAAGAAAACAGGTAAGTTGATCCAAAGTCGCTGGGACACCTACGATTGGCGTTTGGTTGGGTGCGGTCGTTTGGATCCGCCGTGTGCGATTGCGCACTGGATCATGTGACAATGATTCGAGCGAATTTCACCACCATCTATAAACCCCAAACCCGATGGATTTGCCTGCTCGACACTCAAACTACCAGCCATGGCTCCTCAGCCCAGATTCCGGTGCATTTGTGGCTGCGACAATATCCTGGCATTACAGACAATTCGTCTACACGTGAGGAACCTCCCGCCTTCGGCTGCTCACGACGATGGCGACACTGGCGGTATTGACAACAGCTATGCTGGGAGCGTTGGAGGCATAGAGCCAGATGGAAACAACGGTAAGTAATTCAACGCAAATGCAATCATTCTCTCCATTCATGTTGACGCGATGATCACTGTTCAGCACCACACGTACAAACACCTTTGGAGACCGATACTTACCAACAAAATCCGATTGGCGCCCCTCCATCCTGTGAGTATTCATTTTTATCTCATTTAGAGTCTTGGTGTCTTAAAGAGTCAAGCAGCACATCCCCCCGCCAATATTGCGCAACCAACGGAGGTACAACGCGCCCCCCCTGTGGAGGGAGGAAGAAATGTTGCTGCGGGCCTCAGTGTTGGGTTCAGTATGGATGTAGACGATATGGACGAGACCCTCGGTGAGTCAAATCTGCTGTATAGATATTTTTGTCTCACCCATCCCTTTCAAGATTCACCACCAGTGAATCGTCGTGTCCATCGGAACCCCCCTGTCATGATCGAGGATTGGCCCGAACCATACTGGGAGCCCGAGTTCGAGTCCGACGAGTCCGGTGTTGACGAAGGCCCTATCCCAATTGACGAGCGCGACCCCGAGTACATTGAGAATACCAATATCCCCCAGTGCAACCCGGTTGACGAGCCCGAGCTCGAGGACGAGGAACTACGTTCACTGTTAGAAGCTGAGCTCGGTGAACTAGACGATACTGAATGGATTGACATGTGTAAGTTTTGTTCCCAGTCCTGGTTCTACCGCGCTGATTTGACAACTAACAGACCAACGCATACTCTCAATGCGCGATCACCACACCCTCCGCCTCTTGGCTACACGCCTTCGCGCTCATTTCTCTCGTAGCACGTACGATGACCTTCGTTACGGTGTTTGCAAAAGCCTCAATCTTCCAAGCGAGTTTGTCGCATGGCGACGGCTTCGTATCCTTGCACAGTTGGAGACTCGGTCATACGACTGCTGTGTCAACTCGTGCTGCTGCTTCCTTGGCAAGTACAAGGACGACGTGACGTGCCCGTACTGTGGAGAGAGTCGATTTGGCCCTGGTGGCAAGCGGCGACGGGCCTTCCGCTACTCCCCGTTGATCCCCCAGCTTCGAAGTTTATTCCAAAGTCCCACCATGGCTTCAAAAATTCGGTACCGAGCTGAGGTCGAGCACGAGGATCAAATGACAAACAATACACAAGCGAATGGCGACGACGAGCAAAACGGCGAGGATGGACCAGTCAACGACAATGACCAGGGTGGTGACCGGTATATTCAAGATGTATTCGATGGCGAGCACTACCGTCTGCTGCGAGAGACCAAGGTCAATCCAAACAAGGAGTACCGTTTTTTTGACAATCCAGAAGACATCGCACTTGGCCTGTCCACTGACGGATTTACGCTTTTCAAGCGACGACGACGTGGGCTTTCTGCTGCTTGGCCGATAATCCTTGTTAATTATAATCTCCACCCTAGGATCCGTACTCGACTTGAAAACATTATCTGCATCGGCGTCATTCCCGGTCCCACCCAGCCGAAAGACCTTAATTCATTCCTAATCCCGCTTCTGGAGGAGCTTTTGGACCTCGAGGAAGGTGTGGAGACCAGTGGATTGCGACCTGATGGAACCGGGTACGATTTTGTGCTTCACGCGTTCATAATCATTATCTTTGGCGACATTCCTGCAGTCGCAAAACTCCTTATGATGAAGGGCCAGAATGCGTTCTCTCCCTGTCGCACCTGCTATATTGAGGGCGTGTTGTGTAAGCTCGCCAAATCGTCCGTTTACTACGTGCCTTTGCTGGCCCCTCGCCGAGAGCGAGTTTGGGAGTGTCACGACCTCCCAATGCGATCACACGACTATCTTATGGCTCATTATGACGAACTCGACGAAGCAGAAACTCAAGACGACCGGGACAAAATAGCCAAACGCTGGGGTGTCAACGGTGCGCCGATATTTGCTCACTTGATGTCAATCGACCTCTCGACGATTGCACCATACGACATCATGCATCTACTCTTCGAAAATCTCGTCCCCAACCTCATAAAACTTTGGACGGGTAAGTTCAAGGGCCTTAACCAAGGCACGGGTAACTATCAGCTATCCAAGGAGCAGTGGAATGCCATCGGCCGATTAACTGCAGGTGCTGCTCGCACCGTGCCTTCTGCATTTGTCGGCACGCTCCCGGATATCGCCCAAGATGGAGGCCTATACAAGGCAGAAGCTCACTCGTTTTGGATCCAATTCGTTGCACCGGTTGTACTCAAAGGTCGGCTACCGGAAAAATATTACAAGTGAGTGGTTCCTTTGATACGTGAGACAATATCCAACTAAGATTAACCAGACATTTCCAACTCCTTCGCGAGATCATCATGCGGTGTCTCCAATTGAAGATCACAACAACCGAAGTTGACGAGTTGGAGCACATGGTTCGGGAGTGGGTAACGAAATACGAAGAGTGAGTCGGTTAGTTATAACCGACAGTATACTCACATAACATACAATCCTTAGATATTATTACCAATATAAACAATCCCGTCTACCAGCCTGCCCTCTCACCATTCACGCACTCCTCCATATGCCATTTTACATTCGCAAAACCGGGCCACTTTGGGCGTCCTGGGCATTCGTCATGGAACGATTCTGTGGACATATGCTACCGGCAGTAAAAAACCGCACTCGGCCCTACGACCACCTTGACAACTACATTCAACGCCGAGCGCAAATGCAGATCGTATCAGCTGTCTACAATTTACCGTCTCTGGCCAAACCGTTTGTGCGGTCCCGCATTGTGGAAGGTGTGGAGATTTCATCTCACGAGGTGGTTTATCCGGAGTGTAAGTTATCTTCCCCACTTACACTGATAATAGCTAAAATATTTATTACCGTAGTTCCAATGATTGTGCTTGGAAGACCGCAAACAAAATTGAACCCCGACCGCTCGCTTTTGGCCAAGTTCTCGCAATACTTCGGTGTAGCCCATAACATCAACCAAGCAGCTCTCATCCGCGGCCGGATTGATACTGACTCGGTCATTCGTTATGGGCGGTTTCGCATGGCTGGAGACGGTGACAGAATCCGTACTTCAAAGCAAGTTCCAAAGGATGGGAGTGCACGCGATAATTCCTTTGTCCGAGTAAGTGCACTCCCTTACGCCTGTGTCTTTCGATATTAACATAGCTGCCTAACACAAGTACATACTGTTCCCCGATGCTAATGCAGCCTTCCGAAACCGGCCTGACGTTCCGGTTCGACAGACCCAGTATGGCCAGTTACTCGACATCTACCATGTAGTATTCATTGAGGAGTAAGTAAATTGACATTCCACTCGATACATTATACTCAAATATCATTCAGCGACGGCACTCGTGCTCGGTACATTCTCGCGCATATACAACCCTGCGACACGCGCGGTCAGGACGCATCGGTTCCCTTTGCGCCTCCGGTCAAGTATAGCCGCATGCTGAGCACGCATATCGTCCATATAGACACCATTGAAGCAGTTATTGGTAGGATCAAGATTGAGAGCGGCTGGGCAATTATAGATCCAAGCAGAGAAGCGATGCCTACGCAGTTTATCAACGAGGACGGAGAGGAACTCGAATAGATTTACCTTATGTTATGTAATAACTTTTTTCGCCTCTATGACTAGCCCCGCTCTCGAAGTACTCGCAGTTCCGCACAAGTACCAGGGACTCGAAACCGACTCGAGCCAAAGTACCATGAGACCCTTAGGTACCTGAGTAGGTACTTATATAAGTGACAGGAGGCCTAGGTCCTTATGTAAAGTACCATGAAGTACCAGGACTTCCCACAGTGTCATTGTTCGTAACGCCCGACGAGTTCCTGGTATCCCGCTTCCATCCATGGACGGTTGAAATCGAAGTGGCCTCGGTTATGAGATACTTTCAACTTGAAGCCACGGTCGTTCATCCCAAGGTGCTCGAGTGCCGCATTATTGCCGGTAGGGTTACTGCCTAGATATATGGGCGGCCCCAACCAATTGACTAATACGAGCAACCAACTGTCGAAACTGTTCTGTACGTTCGATTACCGTTTTATTCGTAATCCTGGAGGGTATTTCGCCAGATGGTAACCAAGTGACCTCCTTCAAGCTCGGCCACAGGACCGTTAAAAAACTGTTATAAGGTGTCAATATATGCAATGTTACGGGCATGATGTTCCTCACCTAGCAACCTCTACGTCCATAACCTCCCCAAAAATGCCCCATGTGCCAGTTGTATTATCAAGTACTTTTAATCGTGAATTCGATGAGATCCGGCTTGGCGGTAGTGCGTCAAACCGGAGTATGAGAGCCAAACGCTCTAGTTGTGGGATTGCTGTGTACCAATGAATGGTATCCCAAGACGTGATCTGATCGGGGATCCTCAACTCCCTGAGCTTGGGCCAAGCGGAGGACATGGATCGTAGAAATGGATCGTCCAAGTCCAAAAAGTACTCACCATCGAGCAAAACGTACTCGAGGGGCAGAGGCGCCATAAATTTCAACAGGGAGGTTTGGTCGATTCGACACACGGAATCGCCATATTGAGGCGACCGCATGTTATATGTAAACCTCCTGAGGGATGGGGTATGTCGCAGCACGTGTGGCATACTTTGAGCGAGCCATTCGAGCTCTTGCAACACCTGGTCGGCGCCTATTGACGGGAAAGCCCGTTGAATGGAAAGCGAAGTCAGGCGACGGGCCAACGGTTTGAGCAACATCAATGCGAGCGTTGTGGTCAGGTCCATTACTAGTAGACTCAAATCTACGAGAGCAGGGAACGAGTCTTCGGGCACTTCATAATGCTCAACATCTCTCGGGCGCAGGCGGTGGGATCCGTACAAGACTAGTCGCTCAAGTAGTCCAAGCGCTCCTAGCATGGCCAACCCCGAGTCGTCAATGAAAGTTATACTACTGGTTATATCATGGAGATTAATCAGAGATTCAATGGAACGTCACGCGCGTGATGTCCACAAAATTTGAGGTGGCCCGGCTATTTGCATCGAAGTGAGCCTGTCGATCTCGTCTGGATAAATCACAAGTTTTCTCAGGCTATGTGACAGAGTCGCTAATTTGTCCAATAGCAATATGGTTGCCGAGTACGATATACGGGAGGAAGTAGGTGAATCCCGCACAATACTGATTCCGACCATTGATGATGACAAGAACAGTTCCATATACCTGCACGAATCCACGTCATGTTGCAAGGCCGAGGTAGGCATAACTATTGACCTAAGGGATGGTAGAAGTGGTCCAGGCTGTGCTCTCGACAAGGCCGCGTCACAGAGTTGAGTTCGGAAGTAGTCGGAGCCGTAACCACGTATGGTTATGTGTTTTACAAAGGGTGCATAAATGTCGAAACGGCTCCAATCCCATATTGAAACTGGCTGAAGCAGAGATGTTAGTATCAGTACGCGGCTCATAAAATTGGGGTTGCCTGTTCTGTGCTTTCTTCAACTTTCAATAATGAAATGAGATTAGCCTCGCTCGTTAAATGTTTCCACAGGTGGCGAGTCGCCGCGGAAAACAGTGTCCGGCAGGTCACCAGCAAGGACAGCAATTCAGGCGTTTGAGAAGTTTTGCACACCAAATCAAGAAATTCTGGGAGGATCAAAATGGGTATTTGACCAGTTTGCATCATAGAAAAAACAAGCCACCAAAATGTTCAAGATGGCGTTGAGGACAAAAGGTGAGGCCTACGGCCGCGTGAAAAGAGCTCGACCGGCTGGGTCAGGGTGCTCTCGCAGCGACCCCCACAAGCTTAAGGCAGGTACCGGATGGATGCGTCCAGATCGGTTTTTCAGAGGATGCATAGTTGGCTAGTTAGACTTCGTTGGTCTCTAGGATAACCAAGTTCCGGACCCGCTATATTAGGATTCAGGATGTCCTCAGGATCAGCTCGGACTTGAGACTAACTTACACACAACCTGTGCGAAAATAGGATTGGCATTTCTAACCTGGTGTTCAAAATATGTGCTCTTGATCGGGCATACATACGGATATATACCAAGGAAACCCCATGAGCGAAATATTTGGTATAGTGACCGGTATTTGGAACAAGTCCCCCAATCTTTAACTAAGCATGTTCAACTTCCTGCGGTAGCCCGGAACAACAATGTCTTGACGATTGCCTGCGCTTGCTGTCCTTTTCGTCGGCGATCCAACCCGGGGCTCGAATCGAAAGTAACTCGACCTAGGATGCTGCTACTTTGCTCTAAGCGTCTAGTCCAGAACAGGCGACTCACGTATCACCCTGTCCTCAGCATCTTCGCTGTTTCGAAGCGTGCGTGGCCTTGACCAGCTGGCTAATGTGGGCGATTTTTTGTAGATTTTGTGCTTGCTGCCTAGCAAAGGGACTACTGCTATCCGTCACGAAACAATCAAGGTACGGCCAAGTAATCTCTCTCAAGTTTGGCCACAAGGCGACCAGAAAACTAGAAGAATGTGTGAGGAGACGTAATCCAAGTTTGATATTTCTTACCTAGCAGCCTGATCTGCGCCTGCAATCCCAGCAAAAAGATCTCTCCCATCGATCATGTTTTCCACAAACTTCAATGACGAGTCGGATGTGATCCATGTTGAAGGAAGCGAGCCAAAAAAGAGCATGACAGCCAGACGTTCGAGTCGCGGAATTCGCGTATACCACTGAATTGTATCCCAAACCACGTGCTGGTCGCGTATCCTCAACTCCTTGACCTTGGGCCACGCCGAGGCCATGGAACACAGGAAAATCTCGTCCGAAAAGGTCAAACCATTGAGCGAGACGTACTCAAGGGGAAGAGGCGCCATGTACTCGAGCAACGGTGTTTGTCGGAGATTATATGCGCCTCGAGTGACATATGGGGAGTATGACCCGGCATCATAACTAAACCGCTTCAAGGATGGCGTGTACCGAAACACGAGGGGCATTTTTTGAGCGAGCCATTCATACTCTGGGGCGTGATCTGAAGACTCCCTCGGTGGAAACGTCTGCCCGAGCGAAAGCGAGGTCAACTTTCGGACGAATGGCTCGACCGACATTAATGCGAGCATCACGGTCGGGTCGATCTTTAGCATCGAGAGGTCCACAAGGGCAGGGAACGAGTCTTCAGGCGCATAGGGTTCGAGTTCTTTAGGTTGTTCGCGGTTGGATCCGTACATCGCCAGTCGCTCAAGTTGGGGGAGTGCTCCTAGAGCAACCAAGCCCGAGCCGTCAATGAGCATGATACTGCTCGTAATGTCGCGGAGGTGAACTAGGGATGCAATAGATTCCTTGGGACGGGATGTCCATAGGATATGGAGAGGTTCGGCCGCCTCATCGTTCAGCGTGTCCGGCGCTATATCGCCTGGGTGAAATACGACTTGCTTCAGGTTCGGTGAAGAGCTCGCAAGTCTGGCGAGGAGCAATCTGGTCGCTGGGTATGAAAGACGGGCGGAACTATTAGGCGAAACGGGTATAATGTCGATCCTGGATACCGAAGAGGACAGAAACAACTCCAGGTAAATGAACGAATCTGCGTCGTGCTGCAAATCCAACGAAAGGATAGTTATCGAGGCGAGTTTCGGGAGGAGTGGCTCTCGCCGAACCCTCGACAGGGCTTCTTCACGAAATCGACCTCGGAAATAACCAGAGGTGCGCCCATACACGGTCATGTGCTTTACAAACGGCGCATAGATATCAAAACGACTCCAATCTACTGACTACACCGCCAGCCTAAGTACCGCTATTGAATCATACAAGTGCGCACTCGCCTGTTCCGCGTCTGCCTTCAACCCTAGCAAGGCGGTGAGATTTCCCTCTCCGTCCAATCTTTCCCATATGTGGGAAGCCACGATTGAAAATATTGGCCGACAAGTCGTCAACAACGCCATCCATTCGAGTGGTTCAGACAGTTCGCAAACCAGATTCAAAATCTCGGGTAGGAATAGGGCATGGCCCTGTGTAGGTCGCATAGCAAAACTTCCCCATTGCTGGCACTGCGAAAGGCGAGAGTAGAGATTCGGTCAGTCACGTGGACCCACGGAGAGAACTCGGCTCCAGGCGACCGGCTTCCCCGAGCTACACTCCAAATCTCAGTCGAGCCCAGGGAAACCGGTCTTGTTCACTATCCACAATCTCCCATCTTGCAAAATTAAATTTCCTCGGCCTCAATTGCCACAGGCATCACACCTACGGTTTGAACACACGTCGTATTAACCACCGTTGGTATGGCACGCCAGGCATTGGAAGGTACGTCAAGATCACAAGCTCGTTTACGTTGAACCGCCACCACCTAAACGCGTTACGTAATTCAACACATCGCGTCCATGCATGCACCAACTCAACACATGACATTCACACCGTCTATTCCAAAATTACCGAGCAAGTCCCATAGACATACGAGAGCCCAAAAGAACAAAAACATAGCATGGCTTGTTATAAATTAATAGCATCTAGTCTAGGCGAGTGTAGATCCATGGCCTAGGACTGTATTCCCGTTGGCTTTACCCATCACGGGCGTTTGGGGTTGACTGCCCGGTCGAGACTGGGGGCGTGGTTGGGACTGGGATGGGTGGCGCGACGAGACGGGGACCGAATGAGAGTGCATAGGATGCCGGGATTGAGGTTGCGCTCCAGGTGCAGGCCGTTTCTGACCCGCGACCGAGACGGACCGAGCAGGACCAGCTTGTGGGTGCGACACGGACCGTTGGCTCTCGGGTACGGCGGGAGGAACGAGGCCGACGTTGCCGACGCTGGTCGACCTTCCGGCGATCGGGCGTGGGACGTTGAGTGTGCCGCCTTGTGGGGGATGTGGCTGAAGTGTATGGGGCTGGGGTTGGCCTAGTCCGAGTCCGCGTCGGTTGGCGCTTGCGCTTGTTCGTGCGGGTCGGGGCTGGGATTGGGGCGTGGGCGGTGCGGGATGGCGGGGCTGGGGAGACTGTTCGGGCGGGGCGTGGGATGGTTGAGCGGCTGGCTCGTGCCTCGGGGGATGGGATGCTTGATGCTGGGGTGTCTGCGGTGTCTGAGGCGGCTGGGTTATCTGAGGTGGAGGTGGATGGTGGAACGTCGGAGGAAGGCTAAGAGGTACTTGAGTCTGTTGTAACTGATTCGAAGAGTCCTCTCCGCGCTGTAAACAACAGGTTAGACTGCGCTCCCCGTGCCAGTATTAGGACGGACCTCTCTATCCCAAGCATCAAACGCCCTGGCAATGACACCCTCCAGTTCGGTGAGTTCCGTCGCCGAGACCCGAAGTTGTTGCATGATATGTGCTCGAAGCATTTGCGAGTGGACACTGTTCAGGGCGAGGGTAATAATCGTAGCAAATGTCTGCCCTGGTGTGTGACTGGGTGGCGGTGGAGGCGCCGGTGCGGCGGCAACCGAGACGAGAGACGCCAGCGGAATAGACGCAGGAGGCGCTGATGCGGGTACGGGCGTTGGTGTCGACGTTGCAAGCGCTGACGTTGGTGTTGGTGCAGGTGCCTGGGCAGGAGCAGGGGCTGCAGTCGGAGGCAATGCTGGTACCGGCGCTGGTGCGGTCGCTGGCGCGGAAGAACTAGACGAAGGGGCTGGAGCCGAAGTTGATGCTGCAGGGACCGGAGACGGTGTTGGGGCAGGCGCAGGCGACTCGGCCGGTCGAGGGGAAGGAGGCGAGGGGGAAACTTGCATTTGCATGGGATTGACCGTCTGAGGCGGGGGTTGTTGTTGGTGCGGAAGCATGGGAACCATATGAGGTGCGGGCATCATTTGACCATTCGCCACAAAGGCGCCAGGGTGGTGCGGATGGTGCGGGTGGAAAAATTGGCCAGGCCCAAACGGGTTCCCGTGCCACATAGGCGGTGGCGGATAATACGCAAACGGCGGTGGCTGCTGCTCGTACGGAACCGAGTGAGACTCGCTGGAATTGACCTCTGGCTCGATATGACCTTCTGCAACAGGGTCGGGTGGATTCACAGGCAGAGTCCCCTCTTGGATGTTGGACGTATTCGCCGGAATGCCTCCACTCGTACTCGCGACAGCTTGCGTCGCCTCGACCTCTGTTTCGTCCTCGGCCCGTCGGGCACGTACGACCGCCCTATGCTTGCGCTGCCTCTCCCTCGCCGCCCTTCGCATCTTCTCCTTGCGTGCCTCTTCAGGCGACATGGCTGCAAGCGCCGCCGGGTCAGGCGGCGGATCCGCAAACGGATTCGACCCCTCGAATTGACCCACGTCCGCACCCGGATACCGACGAGGTGTCGCCGGCTGGCCATTCCGCCCAATCCCATTTGCACGGTCCCGCTCGCGCTTGCGTCGTTGGCGTTCACGGGCTTTGCGCCGCTTGTACGCTGCCTCGTCTTCGTCCTCGGGTATGACCTCATCGGCCTCGTTGGACATGAATGATACGTCTTGCCAGTCCATTGAATGGTCGGGGTCTGGCGTCGACTGCTGCGGACCTGGATTACTCGTCGACGCAACGTTGGGATCATACGGCCGAGGGGGGTGAGAATGCCCATCGGGCGTCGTGGACTGCCCCTCCATGGGCGTGGGAGCTAGTTCTGAAAATTGATTCCAGTTAGTGCAGGACAACTGCTAGTCCAAATCGACATACGGGGAAAGCTGGGTGTATGCAGTGACCCACTCCGAGCTGTGACTTTTGTGAGGGGAGCGTGATGGCAAGAGGACAAAAAGTGACTTGACAACGCTCGTGACCTCGGCCAATCACGGCCTAGGAACGCGGTGCACGGACCACGGGTTGATGAGTCATCACAGGGTCACGCTTCTCAAGTTTGTCACGGAATTGGTGGTGACGTCCGCAAGGAGCGTTTTATGTTTTGCATGTTGAACATGGGTGGTTGGCTGTGCGGCCTCTGATTGCTCACAGGGCTATATTAAGTAGATATGTTTTATGACTTGCAAGACCCGATAGAGCAAGAATATAACAATATGCGCCAATCCGCCGAATCCTTCCAGAAGTCCATTTTGAATAACGTCACAGTCTATGGCGAGGTCACATCCCTGTCCCCTTCGGCCTAAAGCCACGTACCGAGGATCACAGGTCGCGCGCGTCGTGTCCACGAATACGGATTCTTCCGTCTTTTAACTTTTCCGTAATGATCGGGGACGCGGCCGGTCGGAATTTGTGTTGTTCAGAGTACCTGCGACGCGGAAACGTCAGTAACTGGAGCAGCAAAAGAGTATATATGGGCGGCGCTACGCCTTCTACCCAAAACACACGGATATAAATATAACTTACCTATCTGCGTATATAATTTGAGGTTTTGCAGGTGTCGTAACTACGATGTAGTACTTGAAAACCAGATACATCACAAAGACTAGCACTGGAATCATCAAGACACGTCTGAAAGCCGAAGTGGCGGGTTTCGAGCCCGTGCTTGCGGGTGTAGGGATCTCTTTCACCATTGTGCGGTTCGAGGTACGAGAAAGCTGGAGACTCGTGTAGTTGAGTGTGGTCGTAACAAGGAGCGGAAAGCGTGGATTAGCTAACCCATAGACGATTACATAACACATTTGTCCATGCTTAAAAGTCGAAACAGTGGACAGCCAGCGGTAAATCGATTGGTGAACACAGGTTGTGTGACTCAAGATTACCGCGTAATTCCATGATGTTGGTCGGGTACCTCTGGCGCCCTGATCAGCGAACTAAAACTTGTTGTGTAGACTTAGAGTTGGACTCTATAACTCTAGTTTGCGGAGAATCGGCCATGTATTGTCGTCTGATCGAAGAGTGCGCATATAATTGCTGAACACGTGGTCAATTGAACGATAACAAGTACACTAATCCTATGATGGCCACCCAACACACTGCTCAAATATCGCTCAGCCCTCCGTCTCAATTGCCACGTGTAGGCACCTGATGTATGTTCACCCGTCTGAAGCCTAAGCCCCTCTTAGCATAGCCAGCCCATTCTCGGCTGATCCGCATCGCTTAGTCAACGGCCTAAGCCTGCGCTTCCTCATATGTAGGCGCCCTAGACTGTCAATAACCCCGACGGTCATAGATATCCGGGGCTGAGGGCTACACACAAGCGAATAACTACGACCAATGTAAGCTTACTGGTTCACCGAGAGATCCAGAGCTGAGACGCCACAGATGACGTTGGAAATGACCCAAGTATATAAACTACCCCTGGGTTTAGCGTCAAGGTTGGCTGCGCACCTTTCCCCTCCAAAGCCCATCTCTGTGCGTCCGGTTTAATTATTCGAGTCACACTCCGGTCGCATGCCGATGGCGCTTCCTGGCGCCTTTGGTTCGATCGACGAGACAGTCAATACGATCATCGACTTTCGCGGCCAGCAGGATTTGGCCAAATGTCTGGCGGGTTCGAACTCATTTCCTGTCGACGAAAGCTATGGTTTTGACCGACGTTACTCATAGTCGTTTCCATTACCCTCCTGGTGTATGATTGGCTTCTCAATCTCGACTTTGAGGCCATGTTCATTTGGGGCAGTTCGTGGTCTTTGGGGCGTGTAGCTTACCACTTGAACCGCATATGGCCGTTGGTATTACTTAGGTGTGTTGCACTGGTCCTTGTATCACCGTATGCCTTTTACGTTGCAATAACACACGTCTAGTATAACTTTGCCAGGTGCTTCTCATTCGCGCCATGATGTTAATTTCGAATACTGAACATTCTCTAGTAATTTTGTTCGACGATTCTCCTCTTCCTTCGGTACGTATTCGATTTGTGTATCAATTCATGCACACTAACCTTTCAAACTCTAGACGTGAGTGCTGCTTCAGACCCGGCCGCGCTTCCGCTAACTTTCTGCCAGCTGTAAAAACATGGCCTTTCTTTATTCGTACGGCGTAATGGTGGAATGTACTGTGGTTGCAGGTAGGCCAAGTCCCATCGCGGCGATCGTTTCAGCAACTTACCTATTGTACCAAGGTCTTTTGATTGTACGGTGCTGGGCCCTTTATGGTACAAAGTAAGTGATTGTCGGGCACACTGCTCTTCAAGTTGATCTTGCTAAGCGATTTCCCATCTAGGAGGATCCTATGGTAGGTTTCGTAGCATTTATAGCAATCCTGATTCAAAGGGTCGGCACATACGTAGGTGCCTAGGCTTATCACTTGCTGGTGTTTGGGCTTCCGGCCTTTTCTTCGTTTCGACAGTGCTAAACGTGAGGCCCTTCTTTGTAAAATAATTACATGGAATGACTTTTGTTGGTTATAGAAAAGTGTATTTATGATGAACCCACGTGAGTCCAATTCAACAGGTTCGACTGCCTTCAAGTAACAAGCTCTCCCAGTGCCGAATATATTCTCCGGATGCGTGGTGCTTTTGCCTCCTCACATCTGGACGATGTATGTTGCTCCTATGGTATATGAGTCGTGTCTATTTCTATTCACAGTATGGAAAGTCTGGAGGATGAGCAAGGACTTTGGTGCCACACCCTTGATGCAACGAATGGTTCAAAAGTGAGTGCGATTTACGTATCCTGTATGCGTCTCCTTATCCGGATTTCCCTACAAGTAAATTCACGTACTCACACGATTTGATAGCGGGCTGGTCTATTTTGGTGTAATCGATCTCGTCATGGTGCTTTCGTGCATTGGAAGCAATATCGACTCGGTCAAAATCGCATCCAATGGCTCTGGGTGGGTCAAGGCGGATAGTTACCCACCGCCTGTGCTGATAGTTTCTTTATGCATAGAATATTGAGCGCGGCTATAAGCGTAGTTTGCAGTAGAATGATATTCTCCCTCCACAGACTTGGTGAAGCGCAGAGGCAGGAGCACATACCTGACTCGGACTACAGTACCTGGTCGACCAGTATACCGCGGTTTGCAATCCCACTTGCCCCAATCAATCCCTCATCGCATTCTTCTAGCTTATATACGCTCCCCGCGGGATACACATCGCGGAAATTGTCCCTACCATAAATTGTAAATATATGCATACACTAGTTATCGTTAGTCGGTCCGCACATGGGACCGTTGCACCGCGGTCATGGCTCCCCCCATGGCCAAGATCACGTCTATTTGAATCTCCTGCTATTATTTTGGCGCGAGGTTTGTTATATCTCAAGATAGGCTCCGTCCCTTTCAGCGGATTATCTCCATAACGTCCATTGGCTCGATCAACACCACTTTGGATAGCTTCGCAGGCGTGTATGCGTCCCCCAGCCTAAATGCGCACAATCCAAAGGGCGGATAAACTCGGGGTCGACTTTTGAAGTCACTCTGATATTCGTAATACCACTAAGCAACCAAGTTCATCACACTGTGGGTGCGTCACCAAAATCCTCTGACGCTAACGAGCGCCAGTTTGCTCATACGTGCTCGCTTGAGTAAAGGAGCACTCAGAAGCACCCGAGCGACTGTGCAATTGGTGTTCCTATACCTAAGCGAGCACGCACAAGCAAATCGGCGCTCGCGAGCCCAAAAGAGAACCGACGGATTTGCTTGAGTGGTGAAGCCTTTATTACGTGCGTTTGCACATCGTATGCTTCGTTGGGACTGGGCAAAAAATTATTCGTCATATCAGAAGGTAGTTAGTTTTGCCATCATGTCTACACTCTCTCGGTGGGATTTTACTTGCTCTCGGGAGACAATTGCAGAATTATATGGTAAGCCAAGCTGCCACACTTGTATTGCTTCACCTCGGTCATATACTCCACGACCGGTATGTAAAATAGATCCCAGCCCTCGAAATAGTGATTGGATCGCCTTTCTAAGTACGTGCCATACGCGTGCTGTACAAAATACTATTCGAGCTCAGCAAGGTTCGACCTGCTTGGGTAGCCAATGCCCAGCGCTTAGATTCGATTTCGTGGCTGTGCCACTCCTCCCCGATTACGGTAACACTCACCCACCTACCACCACCCCGAACACAAACACAATTATGGCCGACACGGCGTTCCGTAAAATAGATGTTGACAAACTCGAAGAGGACGTTCTCCTTGCTACTGATCTGTACGATCCAGACCCGCGTGGACCAGATGGCGCATTGTCCGAGGCCAAGGCCAAGGTAGGGCAGGTGCGGACATTGTTGAGTAAGTGAGTAGAAATTCTTCGCTTGCGAATGAGGTATATCCTGGGTCATATCCATGTCACGTCATGCATGGATATTTGATGGATATGCGGCGCGTCGTGTCGGAGAAATATAACCTAGATTCTGACCATATTGCTCGACATGATTAGAGGGGATACCCAAAACGCGCTTTCGTTGATCCTTACGGACCCACCATACGGCACCGAAGCAGAGGAAGCCAAGGTACGCAACGGTTTCTATATAACCTATTCGAACAGACCTTACTTACCATGTATCTCGCTTGGCTTGTTTCCCATCTATACCAGACTCTCACGACCTCCTCCCTCTTCCTTGTCTTGGCCTCGACTAAATCAACCGACATTCCAAACACGCTTCGAGAGCTCACGCCAGACCAACAAGATACTCTCATGAAGTATTTGTACAAGGGTATGGCGCTGCAGAACGATCAGACTGTGGAGGCAAACAGCAGCGTATTGTTGGCATGGCACGAGAAGGTGAGATAGCCAACTAGAGAATCTGGCCACGACTAACCAGTACATTCCCCTAGCTAACCGAACTTGCGGGTACGGGATGTATTGTGCGGGTGATGACAGACCGTAGGGTAGTCTGATACGGCCAATTCACGCGGTGTATCACGTTGAATATACAACGATTTTACTAGACCGTCGGCAGATCTGAATACCCTATTATACGTGTTTTATCTGTACGAGTGCCCGCTCCTGACGATAACGTCTACTTGAAACCCCGGATATAATATATCTGTCTTGGCCTAACTCTAAAGCTACATTGTGTATGCGATGCGTTGAAGAATCGTGACGAGTCATGGCATAATTCGTATTCTTTGTTCTCTCGACGGTTGAGCGTCTTTTCATTTCACCCTCTACTGAGCCTTGGACGATTTCGCGGCTTCGCTGTAAATCATTGTGGTGAATGGCCTGCGAAGATAACCTTTAGGACCCGTTCAATAAATCAAGATAGATACCCACCCTTCATAACGAAGCGCAATTGTGTAAACGATGTGCACAAGCAATGTGAGCAGCAAGCCAGCGGGGGACGAATACCACAATGCGGTCGCGGCAAAACACATCGTACTTCCAACATACATCGGGTTCTCGACAACATTGAATGGGAATCCAGTCACACGGGCGGACATAAGGATACCAAAGTAGTCCCCGAGGAAGGTACCTAATATATCAAACAAGAGTCAGACAGAATTGGTTTGTACAGAAGGCTAACTTACCAGTAATCCCCAAAGCCCAAGTCGAAGTGAGCACAAATGTCTGTCCGACGACGAACAACGCGACGGCGAGCGGCTTTGCGAACGTCGGGTCGATGAGATCACTCGAAGGTTGATCCTTGAGCGCGTTATGATACCTAATTCGACGCGAGATGAAATTGAAATGAGAATGACACGTTGACTTGAAATATAATGTCATTGAGATTCCCACTAACATTGTGTCGCGGAACATTCCCAGCGAGAAGATGGTTATGGCGAGGAAGTAGCAGCCGAGATACCTTCGCCCGCCTAGAATCTTTGTGATTGTTTTATTGTGGTATTCTACCAATCATCACTTAGCCCACCACCGACGGTTAGCTGCAGGACACTCACCATTTTGCGCTACGCAGTTCCAGAATAGAGGGTTCCATAGTATCGTTGCGGCGGATACCCACAGCGAGCGCTGGTTAAAGTCGACGAGAGAAGCGAGGTCAACCTGGGACATGGTGCTGGGAGGAGGTGAAGGTAAATTATTGTTGTGACGTGCCTAAATGCAGTAAGCGCCATTATGTAATTGCAAGGGGCTGCTTGCGGTTGTTTTCATTTAAGTTGGTGTGACGCCTTTGACGATCATCTCCTAGAATTCGTTTGCGACAATGTCAAGGAAATCCACAAGGAAAGCTGCACGGGTATCGTACGCAGAGCTCTTGGAGGGCGAGCAGCCAGAGCCAGCTCCCGTAGTGTCATCCAGCTCCAAAAAGAAAGGAAAGCGCAAAGGTGAGCAAGCCCCCAACAGTCACAATGCGAACTTTTATTAACACAAATCATAGCTGCTGAAGACAGCGACTTTGAACATGCGGATGCACAGGAAGAACAAGAACAGGATGAACTCGTCTATTCAGATGCGTCCGGGCCTTTACCCGTTGCAGACTCGGACAATGAACCCCAATCAACGAAACCTTCCAAACCCAAACCTGCACCCAAACAGGGAGGTCGACGATCAAAGGAAGCCAACGCCCGCGCTCGACCGTGCCCCGCATACTTCCCAGATCCTAGTGTTCGACTGCGATCCACCTCGGACGGACTATTTGCTGCCCAAACGCTGGCGGAAGAGCCTGGACAGCGCGATGCAGTTAGCACGAGAAAGTCAAGGGATATGTTGGGCATTAATGTGGGCGCAGGACCAGTGCTTTCCATGTGTGAAGACCTAGGGTGGTTCAAGGAGGGAAGAGGAAGACCCGTCGTGCACGAGGATGTTCGTATTAAGGACGGAGATTATACGTTGGTCCAGGCAACGTAAGCCAAGTTCACTGCGAACGTCTTTGGGTCGTGCTTACTGAATATTCAAGTGACGTAGGGCCATATCTCGAAGGAGCACAGTCTTCAATTACGTGTCTCATGGGGCCATTTGGAAGTCAACAGCCCATACAAGTCAAGTTGTTGGAAACGCGAAAACTTGGTAGATGGACCATTCCCTCGATTCGCCTCGTGCTGGACTTGTCCACTAATCGAGTATAACCCAGATGAATTCTGGCCAACTAGTCAAGCTTTGGCTTTCAACGCCGGAAATCCCGTCTGGGGACTCGATTGGTGTCCTGTATCTGAAGAGTTCGGGGCAGGTGAGATCCCTATTGCAACATCCTATCCTGTAACCGACATTTATTGTATCATAGACCATGAATACGCGCAGTACCTTGCCGTCTCAACCATCCCTCCTATACCATCGACAGACGTACCCACTCCTACCATTCAAAAAAGCACGATTCAAATATGGCGTTTCGGGCCCTCTAAAACGCCCACAGATAGTACCGACTTGGGGACTGCCTTATGTGCACTTGTTTTATGTCTCGACGACCTGGGCCCTGCGAGAGTTCTCAAGTGGTGTCCTCTCCCTGCGCACGATAAGGTATGGGCTCGAGCTGAGGGCGAACCGGGCACTCATCGCACTTTTTGGCTAGGAGGGAGAGTCGCAGAAGCTCGGCATTTTGGCTGGCGTTTTCGGCGATGGAAGCATTGCGATATATGCGGTGCCAATTCCAGAACGCGTGAGAAAGAATGCTGAAGGACCCGTGTATAGTACGCGAGCTTGTCGAAGGGTGTGGTCGAACCTGACAGATGAGCCATAGTTCGGATGGCTCGGCCCCTAGTTCGACTTGCGCTCCCCGATTCGTGGTTCACATCTTTGGATTGGGGGAACAGCGAGGTCATCGTCGCAGGATGCTCGAACGGTGAGCCTAGGGTTGTCCCAGTCTGGGATCACACTAAACCAGATCAATAGGACACATCGCGGTATGCAACGTCAAATCAGCAATCCAAGGCAAACCCTGCCCACAAGGTTTGCTTGTTTCCCACTCCACATCCACTCACCTAACGCATTCACAGGTCTTCACACGTTTCCAACCCACTACATCTCGGTTCACCAATCGCGCGTCCAATCCGTAAAATGGGTCCGAATCCCAAGCGAACCAGGTCAACCCGACCTAGGGCGTGACGAAGACCCGCATATGGTGATCTCGGGTGGGTTTGACGGGCACGTATACGTCACTGACGTTAGACATGCGGGTGGGATGCCAATCAGTATGTACCGCTGTCGAGGTAAGTTGCACATCAGAGATCAACGGCCCGCGGTTAAGGCAAGAAAAGACGTCATACAGTGTGTGGCGTTCAGCTCGTATGGTGGAGGTATCATATCCAACGAGCATGAGAACATCATCAAGTTCACAGGCCTTCATCCCCTCGTGCTCGGACGAGGGCACAACGTCACGGAGGCACAAGGTCCAGTTTGGGTGAGTTCAGTCCCAGGGCCCAGAATCTTTGCTTACCTTACCGAACGGATGTGCAGGACATTGCAACCTCGGATTTACACCCACAGGTGGCGGTTGCGAGCTCGGATGGGACACTCACTATTGCTAACCTACTGAAATATGTGCGAAAGGGGTCGACCATGGTTCGTACAAGCCTGCAAGAACCCAATTGACACGCTTATTGTTGACGTCGCAGCCAACATTCGTACATACCGTGTACCGAATGGACTCGAATCGCCAAACAAACGAACTTCGGATGCTCGACATGATTATTCCGCGCGTAAGCCGATTCCACGCCAGCACGCGACCTCGAATTGACGGCGATTGTTGAATAGGACCACAAGGATCCACGACAACAAAACAAGCCGCGCGACCCTCCCAAAGGGGTCAAGATGCCCAGTCAAGAAGTGATAGCAGAACGCAAGCGAGACGGCTTCGGGGCCTGGGACCCTCAAATCGGTGAGTTTCGATCCGATACTGGCGCGTCGATGGTTCAACTTGAGCTATGACGATCAGGAATTCATTCCGCGGCGTGGCAGCCGACTAGACTAGCTCAGGCAGGGGTTCTGGCTTCAGGGGGCGCATCAGGACTCGTGAGGATCGACGTGCTACGCGAGTTATTGTTTAGCCTGAGGCCACAAGAAGATGAGGGTGCAGAGGATGAGCTGGATGACGATTGAGGCGGAGGTTTGGAATTCAGCCGAGGTAGACCGTATGCATTTTATGTGAGGTAATTGTGCTCTATAATATATCAAGGCAAATTCAAGTATTTTACTTTAACCCTATTCAGAGTCGGATGGCAGTTGCTGTCCAAGCAGACATGCATGAGTCCACTTGTTGATCACATGAATATACCCCGAGCCAATCGAATGATTTTCAGGGCTCGACTGTCGCTCGACTCCCCCATTGAAGAAAAAAGTTCAGCAATCAATCGAGGTGTCTCAATCGATCGTCCTCATAATACAGCCCTTGTAACCCACCGCATGGTCAATCCATCAACTGGGCGGAAATATTTCCGATGTCACCCTGACCATCGGACCCACGAACAACGCAGATCGCTTTCACCCGAGGCCGGTGGGCACCTTGGGTCATACAGATGCGATCACACGCGGACCGAATTATCAGTCGCTCGACCGGCGAAAGACAACTACTAACACGGGTGTGTTGTTCGTCCTAATCCGATCACGCAATCGGCCGGTTCAAAGCGATAGCAATAATTTGGAAAACACTGGTGATATACATGCGTCTATTTCTTTTTCTTCGGCTTTTTCTTTTTGGCTCCCCCAGCCGAGGCAGCTGTGGTCCCAGGTACCGACGACGCGGCAGGACCCGACGGGGTCGCGACTGCTGTATCGAGGATAGCAGGCGGAGGTGCGGTCCGGTTTTGCATCTTTCGCATGAGCTCTAGATTAAGCGTCTCAAAACGGCCGAGCATAATGGACGAATGTGTGCGAAATTTGAGGCACTAAAGGTCGCGTCAAAACGCCAAAAATTCAAAGGAAAGGCGGGGTATGCCAGAATTAGACGCTTACTGTCTCATCATCAGTGATTTTCAATACAAGCACACCCAGGGCAGCTTTCCATTTTATAACATATCGCGTCTAGTCTGGTTGATTAGTTTATGCTAGAGATTGACAAAGCTAGGGACTTGCTTGAGTCGGTGACTTGGTGTAGAGTACTTCAGCAGCCTCTTGAAACTCGTTCCAAGACGTGATATAGACCATCGAGACAAAGGAATACCTAGCAGATCATCGGCGAATCGAGCGGCCTTTGTCACTACGGATCGAGCGTAGTGCGTCCACTAGATACGATATAGCAATTCTGTTAGACATGTCTAGGGCAATCGAAGTCGACTTGCCCTTTACAGTTGAACGAGGACGAGAGTGTCTTTGTAATTTGCATCCGAGCCGACGGCTCCGGTAAATCCGTGGACGAAATCACAACTTGCTCCGCGCCATGACCGCATACAAAGGGCTCTCCCGTACTCAGAAAGACGACTATGAGCGAGATGGATATGTGCTCGTGCCTGGGCTTATTGATGACGGCGAATTTACTGCACTTCGAGAGGCATGTGACCGAATAGTGGACAAGACAAGGGCAGGTGAATGGCCGCATCGACGCATCGTGGGGAAGCAGTTTCCCCCGTTTGTAGGTGACGAACCAGACTCGTGGGGAGTGCAGCACATCATGCATCCGCATCTTCATGAGCCATTTTTTGTACGTTGGTACGGTTCTGAAGGTGTCGTAGGCGCGGCCACCTCCCTGTTGGGGTGTGGGGAAGACCAGGTCCAGATGGGTGAGTCATAGCCGATGCACATTCTGGGGTTGCCACTTCCTTCAAATGTGTTTGTATTCTACAGAACTCTTTAACCTCCTCATCAATCCGGACCGACACAAATTCGCATTGCGATGGCACCGAGATGATGTCCCCGAAACGGCTTCCCTTGAAGAAGAAATATCAGCACTGAGGACAAACTTCTTTGGTGTGCGTCTCAGAATATTTTGTGGCGGAGGCCTATTGACTGAAGGCTCGCATACATGTAGGTACAGTGGAACACGTGAGTCGAGTCGCCAGCACATCGCCCGCGGTTCTTGAGCTTGGAATCGAACGGTACTAACCGAACCTCGGCAGGGCACTATACGACGATGCCTGCCTATATGTTGTTCCCAAGTCGCATCGCGAACCCAGAACTCCAGAACAACGGGCACTTTCTTCGATCCAAGATGCACCCGAGGACCCAATGACCATGCCCGGCGCGATCTGCGTCGAGCTCAAAGGTTAGTGCTTGCTTAGACATACAGCTCGGTGACCGAACCAATGCAGCCGGAGACACGGTGTTCTATCAAAACAATATCCTACATACAGCCGCATACGATCCAGACGTTAAGCGTGCTACATTGCATGCTTCGATGGGCGACATTCGAGGAGGTAGCCGCCGAGCCCGAATGATTCTTCAGCACAAGATTGACTGGGTCCGCGGAGATACCTTTACAAGCACGTTCAAGGCCCGAACTGGTCACGATGCCATAGCCGCCCGACTAGAAGGGATGCGCGACCGGTTGCTGTCCATGGCTGATTCAGTCGATGGCCAACCACTAGAGTATTCTCAACAAGGCTAGGACCAGCGCTTTTATTCCCATTGTAACCGCGCGACTTTTGCGAATCCATCCCATTCTCCTACAGACTAACACTGGCTCGGCAAACTCCGCCAGCACTCCTAAACCATATAATCAATCACACTTGATACAGTACTATACTCTGCTCTGCAACCGAGAACCCCACGAGGGGTGAATTACCTTGAATTCCATCAAGGGAGCGATCCAGGATCGGGTGTCCCTGGCCAGTCATGAGATGTGCCGGCGGGACGTGCACTGTTCGGGTCGCCCCGAGCGGCTGCCAGCCACTGCTGCAATCTACCGTGAGTGTTTGTCATTAACATTAATTTAACTGGATTTGTGTGACGTGCATACTCCGCCCGGCGACTGCTGCCCGCACCTCCACCTCGTAAAATCTGAAATTTAACCGTGCAGTGCCATGACAGTTGATGATCCTGTGTGCCTCATCAGTACCGTTTCAGCTGTAAAGGTTGTTTCCAAGCCGGTATCCGCAGTCGGGGTCGGTCTTCCGTCAGCCGAGACGCTCGCTCGATCGTCTCTAGTATATTATATCTGCTGGGGCGGTTCGAATTCTAGTCGCGATCGTTGCACCGGAAGCGGACGCCGAGCTGGTAACGTGCTCCGACCCGATTCTTGCGTGTGCCCGATACAAGATACCCCTGAGCCGATTTACGCACCTCACATAGGTAAATATAGATAAAAATAACGTGAACAAGGATGGAGTTAATGTGGACAGATGAAAATAACGCGCGGCCAAATGAAAACAGATTTGTCAAGACGAAAATAACTGTCAGTATTGAAGCTGTGAGATGTGCGCGTCCGGTCGAGCTCCGAGGTGCTGCGCGATGGAGACGGAAGGAATGTCGCGTCAGAGTCGGCGCGGCAGCCGCGGCAGACGTCAATTAGTCACGAAGTCCGAATGGAGGACTTCCAAGGCTGGGTCAAGCACTTCAAGCCCGAATCAAGCCCCTTGAGATGAGATTCAAGAATTCCAAGACTGGGCTGCGTGCTTAGGCTGAATAGCTCTAATCGCGCGTAACGCACAAATCACTTCAGCCCACTACCGCACCAATCGCAAAAAGTATCCCCCGTATATGGCGCGTAAACATAACCCGACTCATTGGCCCAGCCTCGGTCCCTCCCACGGCCCTCTACCTATCATTCCAGCCCAGTACGAATCACATGTTACCTCTTCTCCCGCATAATAGATACCGTGCCACCATTGAAGGCTTATCTGCCCACTGCAAACGTTAATAAAATTTGCAATAGTGCGGGGTGTGCGGGGATCTTATCTTATCTCCCGACGTGTCCCGATCCGGGGTTGTTTGGGACGAGGGTGACGATTATGACGAAGGCAGAGCTGAATATGCCGAGCCTGATATGCTGTCGTTCGATATGATGCGAGACGTGGGTCAAGATCCAATGCGCACGTTCGATAGACATATAGGAGGTGCCGGCTGGAACGTGGGACAAGATGTACGGTTGAAATTCGAGCCGGAAACCGGGATGTGCACTGGAGGATGAGCGCACGCGGGATGACGAAACAACACGTTCCTTTACGGATTACAATTCGAGATAGCAAGGGGGGATATACATCGAAACAAGGACTACAAAGAGATAGTTCCAACAAGATAGAGCAAGACCAGTGTTCGTAAATGCGGCGTGCCGAGTAGTAATACAATGACCGGGGTGGGACGAGTACAATGCGATAGTACAGAATATTAGGGTATGGGTGATGCGAGAGAGTTAGAGTCGGTAGTGGGCAATGTGTCGCATGATGGTCAGAGAAGCGATTATTTCTGGAATAAAAATTAGCCAGTGTAGTGGGAAGTGAAGGAAGGGCATACCAACTGATAGGTGTATCCAGCTTCCGCATATCGCAAGGCAAGATGTTCGTCGGCCCGGAATAAGGACGTCGCTGCGTGTGTAGTCCGCGACGTGGTGCCAGCAGCATTGGTCAACTGGATAGGGGTTAGTGAGAGTGCGGGGAAGAGCGCGGGGTACGTACCGACCAGTCATTCCCGTCTCCCGTGCATTGCCATTTGTATTCCATACCGTCGCTGCCGACAAACTTCCGACTGCTAGAGCTGCTGAAATGTCAGTCACAGAAAAAGAAAATATAGCTAGGCACTAACCTGCGGCGAAGGTACTTGTCCATGGGCATGGCGTTGCGGCCAAACTGGACGTTGCCGAGTGCGATGCCTTTGGCGCCATAATCGAGGACGGCGTCTGGGGCAATTGTGCCGTGAAAGTCGGGTCGGCCAGGAGCACTAACAAGGTGCGATTGAGTGCCTCCAGAGACGGTGAGCATGACTACTGCTCGCTCTACGAAAGCGTTAGCTGGGCCCAATAAAAGCAGACACCAACGTACCAGGCCTGTTCATGGTGCAGTCGAGGCGGACGGTCAGCCGGTCCTCAACATCTCGAAATTGCGTGGTGGTGAGCGAGCCGGTCTCGTCGATGAGATAGAAGCCGTCAACGAATGTCATCGTGGGTAGGGTGAAAGTGCTAGGGAATACAATTCTGTTTCTGCGGGGTCTCATCCCTATTTGTAGGCGGCCTGAACCATGATCGCAGATATCCAGAACAGCGGGTCGCTCGCCCTGTCGAATTGTCAACCGAGACAAACTAAGATTTCCACCCAACGGGCTGGAGACGCCGAGTTTCAGCACACGCGAATAGCCAGTGAATCGCCACTGTGGTTAGATTAACTGCTAAATCAATTTTATCCCCAGAGGGGTCACTAGTCCAGTGGCTCGATCTCCGTAAAGACCGCGCTGGCCGGAATTCAAGCCCAGCTCTGGAAATGAATCACAGCAATTGGTTCCACCAGCGCAGATTGTTTGGACCACCGGCTTAACGACCGGTCGTCCCGGCGCCTCCTATTTACTTATTTAAAGCCTACCACCCACCCCGGCCTTCTTGCCGGGCGGGAGATCGCACCCGTAAGGATATGCTCTAGCGCTCATGCCGATACTGGCTCATCATGAAATGAAAGCATACTATAAACTCTCAAGTGATCGGCGCGTTTAGACGCTACGATTCATTCAGACTTTGCACTTGTTCATTAACACGTCTGCGCAATTCATAACTCGAAACGCCCATCAACACATAACAGCGAGCCACGTATGAGAGAGCGCCTGGGCGATGAACAAGAGACATCCGATGGAGAAGCATACTTGTACGTACGACGAGCACGAGTTTCGTTGATCCAAGCCAGACCACGCAACTGTGGCACGAGCCCGAACGGTCACGAGCGCTAAATCTCCCGAAATGCCCGGCACAACTCGGCACCGGTGTCACTGCCCTCGTGCGATCTCGCGTACCGCGCACAGTTCATCCACGAGATCAGATCTATGATATCAGATCTGTATGTGGGCGCAGTGAAACATGTGGGTGGAGCGAACCCTCAACCAACCACCGAGCTCGGAGTGGACTTGGCCGAGAGTCGGTCCGGTCGTAATGCGGAAGTAGTAATGTGAGAGTACAGTAATCAAGCGAGGGTACAATCATACACGAGGTGATACCCTAAAGGGATTCAGGAACAATGCAGGACCTCGCGAACCGGTTGTAAATGATAGGAAGTTCGATGTAAATGGCTACATCATACCAGATGCCTCGCCCAAGGAACGTGATAGGACCAAAGAGCGCCTCGGTACCGACCCTGTGACTGATCGACGCACGGCCGGCGGGTCAGGTGGTTTACTATCTCGCACCATCTGTGTAAGCAACGTGGAGGTTTTTGCGCGAAATGATGGTGCGGATTGTGCCGACTGCGAGGTGAGGTCAAGCCGCGATGTCTGTGGACCGGTATATTTCATTCGGCCTTTGTTTTGGTTAATCCCGATCGATAGTAGCTCCACCTCACTCGCGACGTTTTTGGGGTTGTCGTGAGATAGACAACTAGGTTTTGGCCCGTGGCAAAAACCTCGCCGGCATTAATGGTCTGGACACCTGTGTCTGTCGGATGAAACCATCTCTAGGTCTAGTATTCTTTCCATATATGGGCTATAGGTGCTCGTATACTGGATACGGATGGTATCTGATTGACAGGTCATTATCGGCACACACGTATGTGATAATATGCATCACATCTACTTTTGTGCCTATGCCCATCAATACGAGGCTTAGAAGGCCTAATTGGTTATGATCGGCGGTGAGGTTGATCCCGATGCACTGCATCCATGCCACAATCTCGATTCTGGGGTAAATACAAAACAAGGGCACTAGGAATAAATCAGAATATGAGGGCATATAAGATGTGTACATCAGGGAACTTAACCTAGGAACGACACCACCAACGCCGACGAGTTTTCGCGCGCCTTAGTGATCGCTGCTAGAACCGTCATAAAGGAGAGCAGTGAACCGAAATACGAAGTGAGTGTGCGTCCGGTGACAAGTGTTGCCCATTCTCGCCAGAATTTAGCTAGAACGAGGCGTGGCTGAGGGGTAACGAGGGACATAGGAACGCTCGAGGGCGGACGGCTGTCGATGAAGCGTAATGAGACGGGCGAGCGACACCCTGGACAGGGTGGCGCGGATGTGCGTAACGTGGCCAGGAGTTGGTCGCTTCCTTGTTCGTGTCGGTGAATCTCGAGCTTGTCGCCGTCCCTTTGTCCCTCGTCCGTTTGTTTAAGTCGAGGCAAGAGATACTCGAAGCCTGCTGCGCGAAGTATTATCCCCGCTCGGATGAAGGCTTCTTGCATCGGTGCATTATCGGCCAACGAGACAGGGTGTCGAGTCGGTCGTTGTTGGATGTAGGCTGCGTGCCATCGCAGGAAACACGACCTGTGCGTGAGGTGTTTGTCGGGTGCGTTGGTACAAAATGCCTCGAGTGGGCCTAAGCCTCGCGAGCTACTACCAGTGTGGCTTGACGTCGACATGGTTTCAGCTGACCCAGAGCAAATTAGACATTCTTCTTCTTCTTCCTCAGGGGCCTGTGAGGCCGGTGTCACGTCGGCTCCCCGAACGAGGACTTGGCCTATGCGCATGTGAGCGAGGTCTTTTTGGATTTGAGAGGTGAGATCGGCATGCCGTGTGCGGAGATAGTATAGGACTGCTGCCCGCCGCGTTTCGTGCAACAGTGACAAGAGTGCCGTTGCAAGAATGAGCGTTTTCCAACACAGGCCACTGGGCACCCCAGGGGTGGGTAGGGTTACCGCAGGAATGATGGATCGTGGGGCAGAACGTTTCGGAGACGTTAGTCGTCGAATAGCATTGAATAGTAAGAATGCGGTCTGAGGTTACAAATGAGTCGAGTTTGTCTGATGAGGAATGCAACGGACGTACTGCGACATCAATCTTTCCAATTGCAGAGTGTTCTTCCTCACTTATTGGCGGTCCACGGCGAACAATCCAGGCCCAACACGCCTTTAGACGACCAGCTGAGGGCGTGTCTCTGTCAACTGATGACTCGGACTCATCGGTGACTAGGCTATTGAGGTTGAAGCTAGAACCTGAGCTTGAATTTTGCCTAGCCCGAGCACTACCGTCGACCCAGCAGTAAACAGAGTATGCTAGCAGAGCAAATTTGATGGAACCTGTGGTCGATCTAGACATTTGGATCAATTACAAGCTGAAGAATATAGAAAGGTTCCGAGCCAGCCCTAGCAACCGCGCTACCTGGCGGCAATGCGATGGGAAGGTTCAAGAGGCTCCACGTCACGTGCGGGAGAAACGCCCAAGGACAGACCACGATCACGACACGACATCGGCTTACATCTTACCCTAGCTCAATCTTCTCAGTACAATCTAAGAACTTTTCGGAATGGCTATGAGCAAGAAATCACAGAGTGCCACTGCATTGCGCCGCCTCATGTGAGTACTATAGTGGTTATCCATGGAAGAAGCATTCACTTATTGCGCGCGGCTGGTAGGACCGAATACAAGCAGCTTACGACAAACGGCTCGCCAGATGACATGTTCACTGCGGGTCAGTCGGATATGTACCACCCCCTTTTCACCTCACTTCATCTAGGCCTGTAGGACCAGTATCGGAGGACAACTTTTTCGAGTGGGAAGCACTGATCAACGGGCCAAAAGACACACCTTATGTGCGTTAACCTAATTCCGGTCAAAGGTTAGCATACTTATAGTTGCGCAAGGAAGGAGGCGTGTTCCTGGCCAAGCTCGAATTTGTGAGTCAGCCGCGGTCAGGTCGCACGTGGCAGGTCGTCTGACTGGTTGTAGCCGAGCGATTACCCGTTGAATCCGTTCAAGATGAAGTTTGACCCGCCATTGCTGCATCCAAACGGTGAGTCAAGTGAAATGCAACGCGAGGTAGGGACTAAATGTCTATTTCAGTCTACGCTGATGGGAACGTGTGTATATCGATTCTGCATTCACCAGGCGATGATCCGAATATGTACGAACTGGCGTCGGAGCGATGGAGTCCTGTGCAAAGCGTCGAAAAGGTGCTGTTGAGCGTGATTTCGATGCTTGCAGGTGAGAGGTAGATTTAGCTCGGTTGAGCGGCTCTCGCTTACTCGGTGCCTTGTCCAGAACCGAACCTGGAGAGTGGTGCAAACGTAGATTGCTGTAAGCTTTACAGGGAGAACAAGGAGGTAGATGTCTTCGAAGTCAGTTCTTGGGGATTTCATTGACAGGATCTTGGTAGGAATATGAACGCCAGGTTCGGGCATCCGTTCGGGAGCTCCTAGGTCTGTAAGATGGGAATTCATCGGGATCACTGTAATGTCAGGATATGTATCAATACATATAATTGTGTTGGCACAGCCACGGCGGCCAAGTTGGCCGTGACCGCAACAACCACCAGCGCCACATAGAACAGAGCTCTCGTTTGGGTCTCCAACTCAACTCAAGCAGCTGTATTTTATGGGAACTATCTCGAGGTTTGGATCGTGATTTATTGTGTTTACCTGCGCTCTCATTCTAACCCCTGGTGACTTGTTGTATCACTGAATCCCACATTCAATGGACGATGACTTGGAAGGAGTTGTAGTCATCTCGTCGTCGCCAGAGCCAGAAGACTTCCCAAACATACGCGTGAACAAGGGCAAAGGTCGCGCTACAAACGGCGACTTGCTAGAACTAACCTCGGATAGCGACCTCGACGCCGGCTCGATTCAATTCGGCGCAAATGCTAGTTGCGCTTTGGATCGGAGCGATGCACGTGGGCCATCTAACCAGGATGTTCAACCCATTGCAAGCGGCTCTGGAACTAACGTGGATATCCCGGTCATTGAAGATCCTATCGAAGCTATTATGATCCAGGTGCTGGATGTTATTCCCAATGTTGATTCGGATCATTTGCGTGGTCTGGTTGTCTCGTTCCGGTCTCAAGGTCATGAAGATGTGAGTCTTTCGAAGGGTGTCCTCGTATCCAGTTGATTTGGTTTGTTCCAGGTTGGGACCGCAATCATCTCTCAGTTATTGGAAAATCCTGAGTATCCCAAGTCCACAAATAAACGCAAGGTCACTCAAGATGACGGTCAAAGCCCTAGCAAGCGGACTAAAGTAGACTATCTTGCTCCGGATCGAAAGTGTATGACCGACATTGGGTATATCAACTTAAGCTTGGTGAGCTTCGCGTTTTCACAACAGAGTCGCGGACTCATGGTCGAATAGGACCACCTCTTGCGGGTCGACTTTCCAACTATTCCGAAAGACTAGTAAGTATACCCTATTGTTTGGGTATCCGAATGCTGACTGGATGTGAATAGTGTTACGCGAACATTCTTCAATGCAAAATCCCTCTACGCTCCAACCTATATCAGGCTTAAAGAAGACCTTGAGGATGGGACCAAATTCGTATGCAACAAGTCATCTCAACGCGTCGACACCTCGCGTCGCAAGGGAAAATCCAAATCCAAGGCTAAAGCTAAAGTACCTGCTGAGAATAAAGACTTTGAAAAGGAGCGCAGATGGTTGCTACAGTACCTTGGTGGGTTGGTAATACTCGTTTCATGAACTCGGTTCCGAGCATGGTCACACAGGTGACAAGGCGGAATTGGACGAATGCGAGCGAGACGGGACGGGTGTCGAGTGCGGATGCTGCTTTGGAGATTACCCATTCGTGCGTCCCTTTTTCCCATTTGATGCCAACCTTATCATATTCGTCTTGCAGTCCTGGATGATCCAATGCCCCGACGCCCATTTGTTTTGTCGAGACTGTGCTCGCCGCTCGGCGGAAGAATGTATAGGAAATCGCAAGACCGAGTTGGTGTGTATGGATCAATCAGGATGCAAGCTTCCCTTTGCAGAGAGCGAGGTCGAACGGTTCTTGAGTGGCGGATCGTTGGCGCTTTGGCACAGGATTAAGCAGGAGCGCGAACTAGAATCGGTGCGTGCAGATGGGGGATTTCAACGAACAGAGGGCTGAATCGTGGAACAGGCTCAGATTGACGGGCTGGAGAGCTGTCCGTTTTGTTCTTATGCAGTCGTAATTGAAAACGAGCAGGAGCGGCTGTTTCGATGCGAGAGTGCGACTTGTGGAATTGTCAGTTGCCGGAAATGCAAAAAAGAGGTGAGCGTGGACACGTATGAATCCGCATGATGCTGGTGCTCATTCTTGGATAGGATCATTTACCCAAATCGTGCGAAGGTAAGTTGGTTGGTGATCTGAAACAGCTTGGGTTGGCTAAGGGCTTATATGGGCATATAGAAGCGGAAAAGGACAAAGCCTTAGATGCGAGACATACCGTCGAGGAAGCTATGAGTACGATTTGATCTGACGTTGTGAAAGTTGGTGTTTGCTAACTTGACCCGTAGCCAAGGCGATGATGCGAAGCTGTCCTAAATGCAACCAAAGTAAGTCCGTTTGTTATGTAGTTGATCTGTTGGTAACATTGCATTTTGTTGAAGACTTTGTGAAAGACTACGGGTGCAATAAGATGGTTTGCCCCAATTGCCAGTCGCTCTCGTGTTATGCGTGCCGGAAGCTTATTCGTGGATATGACCATTTCGAACAAGTACGTGCTTTATGCGGTTGATCCCAGAATGCTGAGCTTGTTATCCTGTTTGGCAGAACCACCCAGGTGCCCCAGTCAAAAAGGTGAATAACACCGCATTATGTCGTATCGTAGAGTGATAAATCAATTATGCTTGATATTATAGGGTTCGTCATCGAAGGTATGTCTCATTGGTTCAAAACGTTAAATTTTGACTGAAGGCCGGCAGTGTTTGCTTTGGGATTCGGTCGAAGAGCGACATGCAAATGAGGCAAGTGCCTTCCAACTGCTTGGTCAATAGAACTAACGCTTGTCGAATTAGGTCAAACGGGCTGCTGAAGCTGCACAAGAAGAGCTTCGACGCCTCCACCCAGAACTCGCAGAAGGAGACCTGGCTGTCGACTTGCCAGTCGCACCGGCAGCCCCAGCCCCAGCCCCAGCACCGCGAGTGGCACGGGCGCCTCTTGCTCCACCTAACCCACTTGCGATGCCAGGTGCTTACCCCCACGGTTTCAATCCCCGAGGAGTAAATATCCAAGATCTTATGGACCGACACAGGGTGCAGATTCAACAAGCTCAAAGGCGGCTCGTAGACCAGAATGCTGCCATCGCTCGGGAAGCGGAGAGGTTGCGACAGGCAATTCTGAACCAACGCCAAGTTGCCCCACCTGCCCCTGCTCGGAGGCGTCGCCGTTAACTAATTTTGTAAATTGGGGTCTAGTGATGTAATTATCTTGGCGTTTCTTCAAGTTTATCAGAATAAATTCTGTATCTCTTCTGTCCTAGTCATTGTTGATCCATGCACTCGCATGGAGCGATTCAGGGTCTGGCAGTCTGCGCCGACTGCGCCATCACTCGTGGCAGATATATGTACTTTGCTCCCCTTACGAGCACCTTGGGAACAGCCATCGAAACGGGCAGCCTCTGCAACACCTCTAGATAGTTCATCGAGTCGTTATGATTTACTTGGCTTTGTCGGTGCTGGCTTTGGCTTGCACTCGGGTATCCGCGATCGACCAACTCCCACTTGCCTCCAAACACGTACAGGACTCGACTAGAGGCCAGGCGGTCACTTATGGCGGCGGCAACTGTGGGTGGTTCACGCCAGTATTTTAATTTATTTGGTACTGAGCCACGCCACACTAGTTGAACATGTTACCATGGCGTCGTTGCCCGACTACCAGATTCGGGTTCGCCAGGTGAAGAACTTGTGCGACCCGAATGTGAAGCAATACTCCGGATATCTGGATGTATCGAAAGATAAGCATCTGTTCTTCTGGTGAGTCTCGATTCCAGGACGCTAGGTTTGTGTGTTAAACAACGGTGTGGCTGCAGGTTCTTTGAGAGCCGAAAAGACCCTAAAAAGGCCCCGCTCGCTGCCTGGATGAATGGTACGTGGTGAAGGCGAGCTCTACTCAAGTTACTGAGGATGTGGGTCTTGTAGGTGGACCTGGGGGGTCGTCTGCTCTTGGGCTGTTGACGGAGAATGGTCCATGCAGCGTGATATCTGGCAACGCTACTACTCATAACCCATACTCTTGGAACGAGGTCACGAATGTGAGTCGCATGCTATTGAGTTACCGGGATCTGAGTGCCTTTCTAGATATTTTACCTCGATCAACCGGCGGGTGTTGGCTACTCCTACTCGACTTCGTCTCATACGATAGACACCACCTGGGAAGCCGCGAAAGACTTTTACGCGTTTGTGCAGTTGTTCCTCAAGCGCTTCCCCGAATATGACGAGCGTCCGTTCCATGTCCTCGCCGAAAGCTACGGCGGGCAGTATGCTCCCAACTTCGCCAACTACATCAACCGAAAGAACAAGGCCAACCGCAAGCTTACCGTGCCCCATCACTCACATATCAACCTCGAGTCAGTGGTTGTCGTTAATGGAGCGGTCAACATGATTAGCCAAGCGGAAACACATCCCGAGTACGCCTGCGCAGGCCCATACGCATTCTGGGATAATAGTGGTGAACATTGCAAGTTGCTACGCTCGCGTATTCCCCGACTACGCCAGCTAGCGAGACAATGCAAGCAATTTGGAACGCCCCTGACCTGGTGAGTATCCAATAATTGCCGCTACAGGGTGTCATGTTTACTTTTGTCCGCCGTATGCTAGCATACCAGCCGGAATTTTTGCTTTTGTGGCACTGAGCGAAGGATTCGAGGCAAGTCAACGTCGCCGCTGTGATCTACTCTGGGAGACTGAACGAGCCATTTTCCCTAGGATTTGGGCCTCAGCATTTACGATGTCCGAAAGCCGTGCAAGGAGCAGTTGAAATGCCATGCTGAGATGGGCTGGACACAGGAGTATCTCAATCGGACCAGTATAAAGGTTGCCCTCGGTGTGCCCGCTACACTTAACTATTCGAGTAAGCATATGTCGTATATGCTTCTCGCTAGTGTTTGAACTCCCTTGGTAGTGATTAGTTGGGATATCAACTCTGCATTTATTCGATCTGGGGATATTGCCAACGACGCAACTCCCATGATCCGCGAGCTACTTGAGGACGGCGTTCGTGTTCTCAACTTGGCTGGAGATACAGACTTTGCTTGTAACTATATGGTAAGCACGACACGGTTATAGGGAAAACTACCGCATACTAAGACACCTTGCCATGCAGGGAAACTTCAAGTGGATGTACGAGTTAGACTCGCCTTACACGGTAGGTTGTTCTGGTATCCAATAACAGTCGTGTGAACAGCACTGATTCTGATCGGAAGGTCGAATTTCGGTCCTTGAACAACACCGTATGGAAGAGGAACGGCAAGGCTGTCGGTGAGGTCAGGGCGGCCGGCGACCAGGGAGGGAAGACATCTGGCAACTTTACCTGGCTGCGAGTCTATGAGGCAGGGCACATGGTCCCACGCGACCAGCCTGAGGTAGCTCTAGACTTTTTCACTAAGTGAGTATTAGTATTAATTCTGTTGCGCTGAAGAAGTTAAACATTCTGTTCTAAGATGGCTCAAGAACGAGCCTATTTCTTGAGCGCGTTCTAATAGGGCAATTTTTGCTCGCCTCCGGCCTCTCTTGAAGATTGATCGGCATTTCTAGTTACGCCGCTACGCATATATTCTGAATAAAATTGGTTTGATAAACTTCAGTCTGGGATTAGCTTCTCATCAAATACACCCAAGATGAGTAGATATTATGACCAGACGGCTTGTCGTGTAAATGCTGGTCAATGGGACCCCACGCTTCTGTCCTTCGACCTGCTCATTTGAACCCTTCGCGATGGTGACGAAATACTTAATATGCCTACACGTCGCAGATGAGAATCGAATGCTAGTGAAAATATTGTGGTGCGTATATACTTGCACTATCTACACAGAGGTATCAGCGATTCCTGACTCTATAAAGTACAGGTTTTTACACAATAAAGCACATGGATGTTCTCATCCACCGCAGAAAAAACGCGTATCAAGCGCTTTTTACATGGTTCGAAACCATACCCTCAGACATGCCTCAATGAATCGTACACTTGATGCGCCACTCTCGGACGCTGACACCACAGCCTGGTCACGCGTGAGAAGCGCAGAGGTTGCGACTGGGCTGAGATCAAGAGGGCTAGGCATACCAGACCCATAACTGGCAAAAGAAAATCCTTAGTGACATTGTGGAAATTATCATAAGATACAGGGAAGAGTGGTAACCTGGTGAGAAGTGGCGAGTGGTAACCAATATATTCAGCGGGAGGAATTGTGACTCTCAAGCCAAAACATAATTTCTAATGTGTCCGGGCTGCCAGGGGATTTGGGCGAGAGGCGTTCCTTGAGCGGAGCCTAGTTGCACTAAATGGATGGGCTTAGTGAAACTCAAGTCAATTTAAGTCGTAATTGTTCAGTGCCCGACAAAACCTCTACAATATTTTCAAATTTCAACCTAAAACGTGCATAGCATAGGAACGTCATCTCATATCATCGTGCGAATACTATAGAATAAATAAGAGGCCTCGTGGCTAAAGAACGCATGTTGTTAGAACACGTTTGGTCAACAACTGACGGAGTTATACATGAAACAAGCCGGGGGTTACATTGTAGAGGTTCTGTCAGTTGCGTGTAGGCCGACTTCAAGTCTGCCAAACACGAATGGAATGAATAAAAATCGATAAACTTCATATTAAATTACACGGGTATTTATAGAGGTCTGTTACTCTCTGGTGCCTAAAACATCCCCTCCCAGTATGCCAAAAGCGCTGTCAGAGACCAAAGTCAATTCTGTTCTATCACTAATTGACTCCCAGCATACCCATGCTGAAATCATAGCCCGAGTGGGTGTTTCAACGGCTACTATCTCCGGAATATGCGCCAAACACCGCCCAGGCCTTCTGCGTTCCTCTGGTGGGCGTCCACGGAAACTTTCTCCAACTGCTCTCTGCTACGGTGTTCGCCTCGTGACCAATGATAGCACTGTTTCTACACGCCAGGCTGCACAAGCTCTGTCCACACTTACTGGGCAATCAATTCATCCCCGAACCCTCTCTCGGGGCTCGAAGCACATTGGTTTAAAGCCTGCAAAAAAAGTTCGGAAGCCAAAGCTTACCAAGCTTCAGAAGAGGCTGCGTGTTGCATTTGCCCAGGCTCACCTAAACTGGACGGTTGAGGACTGGAAAGCGGCGCTTTGGTCAGACGAGGTCAAGATCAATCGGCTTGGGTCGGATGGCTTACATTGGGTATGGATTTGACCATGGGAAGAACTTCCCGATAGACAGATTGCCCCGACTACCAAGTACAGAGGCGGTTCCCTGATGTTTTGGGGTTGCATGGACTGGTTAGGAACTGGGTATGGGGCACGCTTAGAAGGAACAGACCAAGGAGCTTTACGTTAAAGTTTTGGAAGACGAACTCCTGCAGAGTATTGAGCATTTGGGGTTTGAACCTGAGGAGGTAATATTTCAGCATGACAACGCTCCTGCCCACACAGAACAACCCACAACCAAATGGCTCGACAATTGTGGGATCGCGCGATTCGAGTGGCCCCCGAATTCTCCAGATTTAAATCCCATCGAGAATATGTGGGCAGAGCTCAAGAGGCGACTGGGGGAGTATGAGAACCCCCCACGTGGAGTTCGGGAGTTGTGGGAGCAAGTTCAAGATGTTTCGGATAAATTTGAGCCGGAGTATTGTCAGAGGCTGATAGAGAGTATGCCGAGACGAATGGCTATGGTTTTGAAGCAGAAAGGAAAGTCTATTGTCTACTAATTGTATTTGGTGATCCCTGGTGTCAAAACCTCTACAATGTCTTCTCCGGCTTGTTTCATGTATATCTCCGCTGTTTGTTGACCAAACGTGTTCTAACAACATGCTTTCTGTAGCCACGAGGCTTCTTATTTATTCTATAGTATTTACACGATGATATGAGACGACGTTCCTATGCTATGCACGTTTTAGGTTGAAATTTGAAAATATTGTAGAGGTTTTGTCGGGCACTGTATATTGTCAACAGGTGGTAATAGTTCATATTCGACGCAGATGACTCAATTTCCACGCATTTAGTCAACAAAACGTCTAGCGAGCTGCCTTGGACGGAACGCTATTTGGGGCTACCGAAGGAAGAAGTTCATAGCGAGATATAGCATTGACCCCACCTGTCACCAAGCAAACGACCCTCGTAATCAACATAGATAGGCCCTTTAGGTCCAATCGACCACTCGTTATGTGGTGTTGGGAGACACCGCGAAAGATCGGGTGGAAGCCAGAACAGCAGCTCAGAGTTGTGACCCACGACCCATCCATCGCCTCTCGTCGTCCAGGAACCTTGGAAAGAGGAAGAAGAAACTTAGAACTATTGACTGAACAAGTAAGGAGGATGCTTACTTATTGAGGGTCGGCGACCACTAACATTCCAAGCTCGAATGCTTGAGTCGCGAGACCCAGATACAAGACGCAAGCCATCAGGCGAGAACACTACTGATGTGATTAAATCAACATGACCATGGAGGATATCGCTACAATTCCCATCTTGCATGTTCCACAAGCGTATAGTGCGGTCCCACGAGCTGGAGGCGATGCGCGTACCATCGGGTGAGACTCGGACTGCGGTGACCCAGTTAGTATGTCCCTCAAGTGGAGTGCCGATAAGAGAGCCGTCCTTCACGTCCCAGACGCGGATTGTGAAATCGTCAGAACCGGACACTATATGAGTGCCATCTGGTGAGAACGTCACTGACTCAACACCACCAGTGTGTCCGGTCAACGGATCACAGGCCGAAGAGCCAGCCTGCATATTCCAGATTCGAATAGTTTTGTCGTTGGAGCCAGAGGCGAGAAGCGTACCATCAGGCGAAAAGGCAACTGAATTGACCACCCCGGTATGACCGCTGAAGACGGTGCAGACAGGTGTGTCTTGATCTATGTTCCAGACGCGTATTGTACAATCTTCGGAGCCGGAGGCAGACGCGATTTGTGCGCCATCGGGTGAGACTGCTACTGTCGGCACCACATCACTATGGCCTTCAAGTGGAGGGAGAGCAAGAGACCCGTCCGCTGCGTGCCACACTCGGACGGTGCGATCGGAGGAGCCAGAAATGATGCGAGCGCCATCGGGAGAGAACACTACTGAGCCGATCTTGCGGGTATGACCTGTGAATGGAGCGCCAAGAAGGGAGCCATCCTGGGCGCTCCACACACGAAGGCTGCTATCCGAAGAGCCGGAGGCAACGAGACGACCATCAGGCGAGAACGCAACCGAGAGGACCGGGAGTCTGGTGCCCGGTGAAATGTTATCGACAAGATTTGAGTCCTGCACTTTCCAGATGCGGACGGTACGGTCAAAAGCACCAGATACGAGGCGTGTGCCGTCTGGTGAGTAGGCTACAGATGTGACCCTCTTAGTGTGTCCGTCAAATGGTGCCCCAACGAGCTCTCCGCTTTGCACCTTCCAGACCCTGACAGCCCCGTCCTGAGAGCCGGAGGCGACAGTTGTGCCGTCCGGGGAAAATGCGACCGAAGCAACCCAGCCATTATCGCCCCGGAAGGGAGCGCCAATTAGGCGGCTGCTCTGCACATCCCAGACACGGGTAGTGCGGTCATGAGAGCCAGAGACGACACGCGAGCCGTCGAGAGAAAATGCGACGGATGAAACAAGTTCGGTGTGACCGCCAAGAGTACTCCCGACAGCAGTGCCATCGGTTACGCTCCAGATATAGACGTTGTGGTCGCTACTGCCGCACACAGCATGCTTGCCGTCAGGTGAGATTGCTAACGAAGTGATGGGGCTAGTATGACGTTGAAAGGGAGTGCCAATGAGACCACCGTGGACGTCCCAGACTCGGGCAGTCCCATCTCTTGACCCAGAGACGATGTGGGTGTCATTAGGTAAGAAGGCAACTGATGTGACGGGTTTGAGATGTCCCTGGAACGGTCCACCAGCAGATGTGCCCTCTTGCACGTTCCAGACGCGGACCGTACAGTCTTCGGAGCCAGAGACGATGCGGGTGCCGTCAGACGAGAATACGACCGAGCATATGGCATCAGTATGGCCCTCAAATGACCCACCAATGGTTGTGCCATCATAGGCGTCTCTGACGGTGAGGGCGCCATTCCTACCTCCTATGGCAATGTAGGACCCATCACGAGAGTATGCAACTGAGAGTACGCCCGTAGCAGCCTTCCAGCTCGCTATAGCTGCCTCGTACCTTCGGTCAATGCCTATGCCTCTCGGTTCTATCAGCCCGCGAGTTCGCTCCCAGTAGTGCTTGTAAACTGCGCTCGAATGATGCGTAAGAGAGAGAGCTGATACGTAGATGTGAGGTGTGCTTTGGCAAATGGCATTTGCTGCAAAAGAAGCGACAAAGTTACGAGCATCTTCAGCCAGCCTCAGGAGATTGGACGATGGGTGATTGATCTGTACGAATATAAATCTACTGAGTATCTAGTGGGTTCATCCGAACACCCTAGCTCACCGTTAGCCACAGTTTCGCCCCCAGCATCGCCCGCACGCCTACACCCATCTGTCGTTTCAGATTGACTGTTTCCATCCAGAAAAGCAACTGCTTAGATAGGAATTCATCAAGTAACTCGTACAGCCCATTCGAGTCACATGACTGGTTCAGGTGATCTCCCCAGTACAGGCACACGTAACCGAGCGTTGGCGAGATTGCTTTGTTCACACGCTCCTCCAACTGAGGTACTTGCTCGTCGGCCTGATATGACGACTCCAGTCCACAAATGTTGAAACACAGCTGTTCCGTCATCAATCCAAAGCACTGTTGGGTAAGTAGCCAGCTGTGCTGCCTCGAGTCGCAGAAGAATGCGGTCGACCGAGATGAATCGAGCATAAAGTCCGTAAACGATGCATGTATGGTTGATATAACTTCGCCTCCTTCGGGCTTGTACAACACAGCATGCAGGTGTAGTAGCATAGCCTTTGTCTTGTTCGGCTCGACCTTCGCCAGTAGCGCCAAAGTCTCGATAGTGATTGGCTCCCGAGCGCATACAACCGTCCAGAGCACGTGCCTCATTCGTTCCTTTGTGTCTCCCTCTCTCATTTTCTCGTCCGCCGTCCGCAAAATGGTCATGTACAGCCTATCGATCTCGACGTGCTCCCCGTTCATATCACCGGTCGAGCCACCCGACAGCATCGCTGCCACATGCTCGTCGAAGTCTCTGGTTGCCTCTCCGGCTTTGATGTATCTGACCGCTGTCGCTGCATAGATGAACAGGCTGCCAGACCGATCAGCCAGCTGCGCAATTTCGGACCTTGAGAGTGATGGTAACTCTTTCTGTATGTATCGCTCGATGTCTGCTTGCACCAACGATCGTTCGATGTCGTGTAGTACCCCAATGCGCGATCCGTCGGGTCGGGTTTCGATTCTATCCCGTATGTTTGGCGCCGGTCGGCTCGTTACAAAGAACTTGAGTGGCAGATCGCCGGCGCTCCGAAGCAGCATGTCAAGCACCGTCTCTACCCCTCTGCTCGCTGTGCACTCGTCTAGAGCATCGATCACTACCACCAGCCCTTTCGGTATCGCTGCCTTGACTTTCATCAGCGGCTTCCTCAGTAGACTCTCGAACTGAGTGGAGATAATGCGTGTACCGAGGTCTGGATTGTCCTCCAGCATCTGACAGAGGGCTGACTGGAACTGGATGGAATGGCGGGCAAGCTGGTAGGCGATGGTAGGTATGATTCGGGTTACGTCTTTGCACTCCGCTGAGCTGCGAGTGCAGAAGAAGCTCGCCGCTAGATGATTGCGCTCCTTAAGTTTCTCGGCGAACGTGCATGCGATTGTCGTTTTTCCGGTACCGGCGAGACCGTTCATCCAGTAGACATTTGGAGAGTCGGGGTCAGTCGACCAGCCATCCAGACCAGACAGAACGTTTGTGCGAGTGTTTTCAGTGCAGGTCCGGCGGTTGATCTCCATGGACAAGCTGGAGCCATGTGCAGCGAGCATGGCTGCTTTGAGACCTTCAAGTCGAGTGTCCTGCACAGTGTGAGAATCATAGTCCCGCATTCGATACATTTGCCCTACCACCATCTGCCTATTCACGATGCTCCACATGCTGAGACTGGCGTCGAGCTACATGGCCGTCAGAAAATAACACTTAATATTGTTCTATTGTCACAATCACCTGTAACTGCTTGAGGAGTGCCCCAATCTTCCGATAGCACTCGATGATCGTTTCTTTGTCCTGTTCTGCCTGTAACATGCGCATTGCCCTGCCACGGTTCTGTTCGCTGGTGATGAGATTGACTTGCTGCACAATCAGTCTATATGCGCTTCAGATACGCGTGCCCGGTGAACATTGGAAGCTTACCGAGCGGTTCTCGCTATTGACTCTGACATCCGCCTGGACTCTGATCCCACTAGGTAGTGGCTTAACGATTCACTTATCTCTCCCAGCTCCAACGCCAATGTCTCGTATTCACTTTTGTTCACAGACGAATCCTATTCATAAAACTCGGTCAGCTTCTTCACATCCTTTAGCTCACTACATGAGCATACTTACCACAACCGCTGTCAGACAGGACATCACTCCGCCAATCGCCGACTGAAGTGGTGGGAACAGCCCAGTGCTTTTATGCAATCCACGAAGTGTGGTGTAGAGCCCATCCCAGGCGGTCTCACTCTTCAGTCTCGATCCAGGTCCCACATTGATTGAAGGGACTGTATCAGAGGCTACAGGTAAACCCGGTGTTTGCTGTGATAGTACTGACAAGCGGGCAAGCGGGGCCGGGGTTCCAGACGGTGAGGATGCTGGTAGATTAGGTTCTGCGATGCTACCCGTTGCGGTTGATGGCCCTGGAAATGGGATATCAGAAGATGGAGGTGCCGAAGAGTGTGGTTTAGCGGAAGATGAAGTCGATCGGGATGTTCCCCGCGCCTTGCCCAGTACACGAGCACAAAACCCCTTCTCGGGCTTTGTCATGTTGGAGGATTTGTGTGATTGCTGGTATAGTAAACTTCTTTTGGGGCGCAATCCCGGACACAACCAATGCGAACTTGGATCTGGGTAGGATAACCCGGACACCCTTCCCTGGTAGCACGTGACCTACCGCCAAATTTACTTGGATCATTACTTCCCCGTATTTGCCGAATTTAGGTTTTGGTGCTACAACCATCATTCCCATGCATACCTGTGGCCACTCCACCAAAAATCGAAATTCTCGTTTGGCTCCCGAGGTCTCGTGATGCCGGGGACTATCTCAGCGGGCTCTAGACCAGTGTTGGTAAATCCCACTCCCATGTTTAAACTTATTGCAAAGGGAGTGATGTTAATGTCACTCACGTAATGTTTACCATGGGAATCTACCATGGGAGTGGAAATTGCTGAGACTCGGTCATCAATGCCCGGTTTGCTGACAAACGCAGAGCGTGCCTCGATCCAAACAAAGTGCGAACCGTTCCCGGCGTTCTATTTGGCGTGAGTCAGAGCAATTGCCAGAAAGGTATCATTCTACAACATTCGTGAAGTGCCCGGGCCAAAAACGGAGCGCATATATAAGGGACAGGGTAATGTCTGATCATAAGATCCCGACCTTCATCTCCCAGACTACTCCATCTGCTCCGACCTACTACTCTTGCACAAGGCCACTTATCATGCCACCGAAGCTATGGCACTGGAACTACTTCCAAACTCGAATGTCTCACAACTCGAGTGTGGGTGTAAAAGATTACCACGGCAATAACAAAACCTACGTGAATGCATGGTGCCGAGCATGTATTGCACAATGTATTAATGGAGCACTACAAAGGGACACACAGGCCAAAGCACAGGGACAAATTACCGAGATTCGCTCTCCTAGTGAGTTTATTGAGCATGGTTAGTGATTCGAGTTGCAACGTTGTCAATCCTGACCTAATTGCTTCGCATATTAGCCTTTGTCACCGTTGCACCTGTTTCTGGTCGACGAGAAGGGTTTGAGGCGCATATACGCAGCTGTACACTTATGGACCCCAAAGCGAAAGCACGACTCGCTCGGGAGTCCTCACCACCACCCGGGTCATTTGCCATTAATTCTTACTCACTACCAAACCACAATAGTGACGCAGAATCATCGCTATCCGACCGAGGAACTCCTCTCGGACTGGCTTACCTATCGAAGGAGCAACAAAGACGGTTTGAAGCTGACCTTTGCAAGCTTTTCATCGCTAATGGCTGGGCCTGGCATGGAATCAACCATCCCCAAACTCGACTTTTCTTCAAAGACTGGGTACCAGGCGGTAAACTGCCCGATCGACATAAGCTGTCAGGACCAATCCTCCAAGATGAAGTTCAATCCTCCAGTCTGTCA
This sequence comes from Ceratobasidium sp. AG-K, assembly GCA_037039685.1. Taxonomy (NCBI): domain Eukaryota; kingdom Fungi; phylum Basidiomycota; class Agaricomycetes; order Cantharellales; family Ceratobasidiaceae; genus Ceratobasidium; species Ceratobasidium sp. AG-K. The sequence continues at coordinate 1,359,666 of JAWNGF010000007.1, read as the reverse complement.
ATGCATGACTCCATTAAGGGGTGTATAGCAACCGGCGTGAGTGATGGATGGAAAAACATCACTCGAAACTCACTGTTAGCTTCTATGCTGTCAGTCGATTATATGGTAAGATTTTTCTGTATATATGCGCCTCCTACAATGCTAATGGGTTGAGTTAGACGTATACGGTGAAGGTTCACGATGTCTCGGCCGAACGGAAGACCGCAAATAACCACCTTGGCATTGTTCTTGATGACATAGATCATGCTGAGAGAGAACACAATGTGAAAGTGATTGCATGGGTTTCAGATGCGGGAGGTGATTCTCGAGCCATGAGGGTTCGGCTTCATCGTATGCGACCGCATATACTTGTCTTTGACTGTTGGGCTCATCAGGTATGTACTTTATTTGATCAAATATGCATGTTTTATCAAATGACCACTTCATTAGGTCAACCTTGTTGTTGGAGATATTCTGCGATTGAACAACAAACTCGTCGAGGCGGCAGCAACTGCAATCGACACCATTAAATGGATGTTGCACCATTCTTATCTACTAGGACTATTCCATCAGGAGCAGTTGCGTAGCTCAGGGGGAAAGCGTAGCTTAAGCCTTCCCTCAATTACTCGATGGACCGCCCACTTTCTTTCCTTCACCAGTCTGCTTTCCAAGGCTCGTACACTTCGCAGTCTTGTCGCTCTAAACCCCAAAGCCTTTCGTGCGAGTGCCGGGAAATCACCCGAGAAGATTGAGGAGGTGGAGCGTATCATGAAACATATTGAAGACCCAGGTTTCTGGCAAAAGCTCACAGAGTAAGCGGTCCCACCTCAGTCATTGAATGAATATGTATTAACTATTGACAGGTTGATGCTATATCTTGAGCCTCTTGCCTTTGCTGCAAATGTTTCTCAAGCACCAACTACTCGCCTTGACCATATTCTAGTTGAACTGGGTCGACTCTACTATACTTTTTCCAAGTATGCATTCAATCCGGCCATTCGCAAGTGCGTTCTTGAGAGCCTCAATCGTCGTTGGAGCAAAGCCGATCAAGATCCGTTTATATTGGCTGTTGTCCTCAACCCTTTCATCCGCTCACGACTGTTCAACTCTCAAACACTCAATCGTGGACTCCTATATAGCGCGGTCAAACGTGTTTTCCGCCGCGTTTTTCGCAAGGAGACGGACATGGAGCTATATGAAGCATTTGCTGACTATTATGATGTGCGAAAAGAGTTTCATCCCAACAAGTGGCATTACGAGGAGATTCGAGCATCGTATGAGCGATCGGTGAGTTCTATTTCCACTGAAATTGCCAGGGATAGGCTATATTAATTGCATTCCATTTTTACATGGAAAGCCTGTCAATCTGGTTCGTATCTGGTCTGACCTCCTTGCGTATAATACGCCCAACTCCGGCCGCCATCAGCTTGCCCATCTTGCAATTCATACCCTATCGATTGTAGCTAATTCCGCTGGCTGTGAGCGACTGTTTAGCGAGATGGGCAACATACATACAAAGCGTCGCGCTCAACTTACATATAACAAGGTCTTTGATACGGCTGTTGTCCGACTAGATCTCAAAAGGAAGCATGCCGCCGACGGTCTGACACGCTTGCGGCTGAAGCGCCAATTTGGCTCCACTTCAGTCAAGACCGAGGATTCAACTCACACTAATCAGTATGACGAAATGGCTGAGGAAATGGCTGAAGTGGACATGTTGGAAGAGGATCCCGAGACCTCTGATATCCTTGCGCTCTCTAAACGCTTACAACAAGATGTAATCGACGACGAGGACCCACCAGAAGATGACCTCACCACCCAATCCGGCAATGCCGTGGCGTTACCGCATGGGGACGTGCGCCATTCAGGCCCCCTTCCAAAGCGAGTGCGACTCTTCTTTGGCACCGAAGAGCACATTCCGCTCGAAGATTTGTTTGACTTCGAGATGGAAGGGAAGGGTTTGGACATATTCAAACCGAGTGGCCTGGCCAATCTCCAAAGTGAGCTCGAAATCTATAGCCTTGCAACCCAAGAGATGCAGGAATCGATAGGAGACTCAGTAACTGATTAATTGAGGAATTATATGCTCTATTTCACTCAGGATGTATCATATCTTCCTATTATATCTATTATATGTATCGATTTGTCACGTGCTATTCCCATCGGTGTTTAACATGTAAATAACATCACCATGTTACGTAAGTCCCATTGACTAACAGTATTACCATATGGTTTTACCAACACTGCTCTAGACCACTCACAATCGCTCAGGAGCGCTCAGGAGTCAAACGAGCAATAAGCTTGTCCGGGCTTGTATGATCTCACAAGCCCCCATGACCTGTTACAAGCTTGACAACATCAGGAAAAACGTGTTGAAATAGATAATTACCCAATGTATATACATAACAAATGTACGAGAACTTACCAGTACCTACGAGCGATAGCAATCGAGCGAAGCATAGTAGGTACTAGCATATACTCGATGCTTGACCATAGGGTATATAAGGCGCACTCCGTGCATCGTTCTCATCCTCATTCTCTCATTCTCTCTCTCTTCTCTTTGTATATAGTCACTTGTTTATAACATTTCTCTTATCGCTTTTATATACATTTCAATGAAACGTTTTTTTTCCGTAGACCTTGGGAGACACATGAGTCTATCGTAGGCCTCCCATAGACAAGAAAGTCTCCAATAGATCTGCCAGAAAATCCAGACTTCTCCCACTAAATTGCTGTAGCTACTACCCCAAATCTTGTTTACCACTGACCATATAACATTGAGTGTCATGTCGGTGAGGCATCTTACAATGTGACCCCATCAACACCCAGTGGGTATGGTGGCCTCACTTCTCCCTACATGATTTGCCAAACAAGGGTGCTTAGTAAAGTGTCATATAGTATTGATAGTACTACAAGGGCGGCATCACATAATGTATGTAAATGTACAAGGGGCAGTCATGGTGGATGAGATATGAGACTAAACAAAAGCAGAATGACACAATGAAAATTTAGGTGACACAAACCTCACAAAAGAATCCAATCCCAGTGCACATTTATTGCAATGCTACTATAATCAATGCATCTGGAGGCTCCCCTTGCCGCACTTATGCACAGGGCCACCAGCTCTGGCATTGGGATGAATCTGGATCTGACTGTGCCACAAGGCAGCAGATGACTTCAAACAATCAACGCCAGCAGGATCCATGAGCATTCCAGGTTGAGGTGCCCAGCCAGCTCCAACAGACAATATGACAAGTATGGGAACAATTGCAGGCCATCAAATGAGGGGCTATAGGGGAATCATGCTGTCAGTATAAAGATGTCGTGACCCAAGGCCCCTCCAATAGACTTGGACTCTGGTTTGCTTGCCTCATGTTGTCTTTCCTGTGTTCTTCTTTGTGTGCTCTTCCTTTGTGTCTGTTTTCTTTGTTCTCATGCAGCCTTAAGCTGCTTCCTTTCTCTTTTGTCTTTTGACTTCCTTTCTTGGCAAGTCATGTTCCTTTATAGGACATGACTCATAGAGCTTTCTGATTGAATAGTTTGTATGACTTGTTTCTTGGCATGAGCATGACTCATACCTTTTCTGAATATATAATGAGGTGAGAACAAGCATGGTATCCCCATCTTGTTTTGCCTTGTCATTTCCCCAACAAACAGTCCCTCACTGGGTTTCCCTCAGGGTTACCTTGGATCCTCAGGCTTCAGTGCTGTTCACAGTCTACAGTTCACAGCTCTTCAGGTGCCAAGTCTCTCTAAGTCTTGACTTGGGCACACATAGTTACAGTCAGCAACCATTATAGTGTTTGGTTGCAACAAAAGATCATTGGACCAGAGGAAGTGAATACTCACAACACACCAATGTTGTCATTGCCAAGGGTTCCTCACTGAGAACAGTTCTTGCAGACAAACAAAGACGCATGCATGCAGGCACCACTGATGTTGGAGAAAGTCAAAAGCCTGTTGCAAACCTCTATGATTGTGGGATTCCAGCCCTCCTTCTCCTGACTTCATGCTTATGCTCCTGCTTGGCCTTCTTCTCAGCCTTGGTCAGCTTGGGTGGGGTGTTGGGGTCATGCATGATGCAGAGCTTGTTGAAGAGGCACTTGAAAGGGGGAGTTGGGATGCAATGGATGAGGAACCCAAGAGGAATGGACACAAAGCCAAGAGCAATCAACATGCCCCAGTTGCGGCCATTCATTGACACAACCTGGAATGTACCACCACTGAAGAAGGCAATGACAACCTGAATAACAATCTCTGTAACAAACACGTCTGCATCCGGTTACCAACTGTCAGGTCTGGGACTTACTGAGAAGAGTAATGGCAATAAAGTAAAAGTGCTTTGTCAGGCTGCGGAAAATGTTCTTGTCTTGCTTTAGGCTACAGCAGTTGACTGAGTTGAAGATCATGTTGACAGAGAAGAGCAGGGCGGTCTTGCAATCAGGCTATGCTTGAGGAGATTGGGCATGGCTGGATTGGTGGCAAGGGCAAGAGCAGCAAAGGTGTCCATGATGATGTTGATCCACAGCAGTTGAACAGCAGTTAAGATGGATTCCTCCTTGCTGCTTGCAACAGCAGAGATGAAAGTAATGAGGACAGCAGTAATGTTGATGGATAGCTGGAAGTGGAGGAACTTGTGGACTGAAGTGTTAACACATCAATGTCGTAAGCTTCTTCTTGATGGCTATGAGACAAGCCGTGACGGAGAGTGGATGGCACTAAGACCTAAGTGACCTCTTGAACCGCAACACACATAAGTGTCTGTAGGCTCTTGAGGGTAGGTGTGGTTCAAAGTGTCACTCAAAAGGGGGTGTTTGACAAGACAAAACAAGCTGGGGTTACCAGGCTTGTTGGTCCTCTATATATATCCACAAAGAGGCTGAGTCATACACAGCGCAGCCACACAAGTCATACAAGCAAACCAGTCAGGAGTGTCCATGTGAGTCATGCTGTATGAACAGACATGACTCATACAATAGCACAGCTGTGTTACACAGTGTAACAGAAGGAACCACAAGAAGGTGGCAACACAGCAAATGGAAACGGAAACACAACACAAAGAAGAACACAGGCAGGCAAGACAACAGGCAAGTCCAATGGAGGGAGCTGGCTCACGACATTACTCCCCCTTAAGAGTCCATCTAGGGGACCTGGATGGGCTCTATTGGATCTTGCAATCCTTGCTTTTTGCAAGCAAGTGCTCTTCCAACCCCTTGTCCTCTTTGATGGTTAAATCAATGGGATTGAACACAGTGTTACCTGGTTTGTCCAAGAACTTTTCCCACTCTTCCCATGTCTCCTCCTTTGTCCAGTTGGCCTTGGACCAGTCCAAAACCCTCTTCTGAGCCTCCACAAACCCCTCATCCCATTGTCGCACATCCAGCTCTGCCTCCTTCCATGCTGACACATCCGCGTCCTCCCACTTCCACCAGTTTGGTGCCCATTCAAATTTTTCCTTCTGGTACCTTCCCCTGTCCATCTTCCAGTCACTCAGGTCCCTTTTGTAGTTGGTGTCCCAGGCGTCGTTCCACCTAGGTCAGAGCATTGGTTGCCTTCTGTCGTAACCTGGTACCCACTCACTTGAGTATGCCCCCTCTTGTCCCCATTCAACAACTCCGAGCATATGGGTGGAGAGGAGGACGACTTCTGAGACCTGGAACGTGGCGCATCCTCAACAAACAAAGATGTCCTTTTGTAGGAGTTGCATGCGTGTTGGCCATTTCTTTCCAACCCACTGGAATCCTCCCAGGTCTGAGTGTAGGATGTCGTCTGACGCCCTGAAATGCATTCTGCCGGAGCTCTGCTGTGACCTCTTGAAGACATAGAGGGCGGCTCCACTGTCAAGGATCCTTGCAGTAGCAAAGGCAGGTCCTTTGAGGATGCGGACAAGGTTGTTGGAGATGGTGGCACAGGAGACGGCAGGCATTGTGGAGAGCAGAAAAGATTTAAAGTGTAGAGTGAGGAGTGTGCTTTGGAGTAGTTGCAAGTTTTGCAGATGGGTTCCTCTTCTCTTGCACCTTGGCCTTTTATCTTTCCTGGAATGTAGTAAGATGGTGTGGGAGCTTCAGGGTGTTGGCATAGAAAGTCCTTGATGATCTTAGACAGATGACCAAAATCTTCTGCCCTCTGCTCCGTGTCTTCTTTGTCTCCATAACCCTTCCATCTGACCCTGTAAAATAGACTACCCTTTGTCTCCTTCCAGTCCAAGATCTTTTCTACTTCATATTCTTCTTCTCCTTCTTCAGTAATGATTGGTGGCGGTCGGGGTTGGTTTTGTTTGAATTCCGTGTCTTCTATGTAAGGGCTGAGCAAGTCGATATGGAACACAGGGTGTACCCTCATTGTTGTTGGTAAAATGAGCTCATACACATGTGATCCTATCTGTCGCTTCACAACAAATGGCCCGTGCTTCTTGTTATCCAGCTTCTTTGAGGGACTTTTTGTTTGTATGTTTTTTCCCAACAGCCATACTAGTTCTCCTTCTTGGTACTCGTTTTTTGGCCTTTCTTCTGGAAGCCTTTGACTCTCCATTGATGCAATTGCTTCATTGTGGATGTTACGCCATTTTTCCGTAATTCTATTTGCTTCAGGGACCGTTGACTCCTCAGACGAGATGTTCCATAGTGGTTCCCTGCCATAGACAATAGCGAAAGGTGAGTTCCCAGTTACCCGGTGCTTCTGCAGGTTATAACTGAATTCTGCAATAGGTAATAAGTCTGCCCAGTTGTCTTGCCTGTAGTTGACAAAGGACCATAGCCAGCCTTCCATCCATTGGTTGATTCTTTCCATTATGCCATCCGTCTGGGGGTGGTAGACAGTACTGAAACCCGGGCTAGTCCCAATTCTCTTGCAGATTGCTTTCATCAGTTTTGAATTGAAAGTAGTCCCCCAGTCTGAGATAGTGCTTTTTGGAAAACCGTGTAGTTTCCAAATGTTTGTGACAAATAGGTCTGCGAGGTTGCTTGTTGTGTGAGATTCCTTGCAGGGTATGAAATGCGCCATTCTTGAAAAATGGTCCACTACTACCATGATGCTGTCTGACCCTTTGGACTTTGGTAGCTTTACAACAAAGTCGAATGCTATATCCTCCCAGGGCCCCTTTGGAATTTCTAATGGCTTGGCTGGGACTATGGATTTCGATCCCCTTGTTTGTTGGCAAGTCTTGCAGGATTCTACATATCTGTTTACACTTTGCTTCATCCCTGGCCAGAAGTATCTTCTTGATATCAGCTCCAATGTTCTAGCCTGTCCTTGATGACCCGCAATCTTTGAGTTGTGGTGTACCCGCATGATGGTTAGTCTGGCCTCCTTGTCTTCTGGAACATAAATTCTTCCTTTGAACCATATCAGACCCTCCTTGAGGTCGTAATCTTTTGCGCTGTGTTGCAGGCTTTTTGGTAACAATCCCCTTGATTCACAGATTTCCTTGATCTTTGCCAGTTCTTCATTGGTTTCCTGTGCTTCCTTGATAGTTGCTATGATGTCTGTGTCCACCTGCCCCATAAAACCCTTAAATTTTTTGGCAGATATCATGACTTGTTCTGGTGTGTGGAATATCCTTGTGGTCAGATTGTCTTGACAGCAGGTCTGGTTTAGACAAAAGGATTCCAGGGCGGTATATGATATCAAAGTTGTAGGAGGCCAGTAGTTGATGCCATCTTGCATGTTGATGGTTGAACGTTCTTGCTTCCTTCCAGAACTGTAGGTTCCTGTGATTGGTATAGACAGTGATTGGATCCTTCATTCCCTCAAGGTATAACCTCCAATGTGTTAATGATTCAATGATCACCATAAGTTCTTTGTCATGGATGTTGTAATTGAGCTGGGCTTTGTTGAAGGATTTTGACAGGAATGCTATAGGGTGTAGGTAGCCATTGTCTTGCCTTTGAGACAGAATTGCTCCCATTGCTACTCCACTTGCATCTGTTTCCAGGAAAAGGGTTTGTCAGGATCAGGGTGGCGTAGTGTGGGTTCCTTGCTAATCTCTGTTTTCAGGGCGTCAAAAGCTTCCTGTTGATCCTTCTCCCATTCCCATTTGTTGTCCTTTCTTGTCAGGATTGTCAAGGGCTTTGCTAATTGGCTAAAATTTGGTACAAATCTTTGGTAGAAGTTTGCAAATCCTAGGAAAGCCTGAAGTTGTTTGACTGTTTTTGGTTCCTTCCATTCCTTTATTGCCTTGACCTTCTCTTCTTCCATTGAGATGCCCAAATCGCTGATTCCGAGTCCAGTATATGTTAATTTGGTGACAAAGAATTCGCATTTCGGAAGTTTTGCAAATAGGTTTTCATCCAGTAAGATCTTCAGCACCTTCCTGACATCCACAGTATGTTGACTTCTGTTCTTAGAGAAGACTAGGATGTTGTCAATGTATACTATGACACATACATCGATAAGGTCATGGAAGGTGTGGTTCATGTATCTTTGGAATATGGCTGGCGTGTTTTTTAGTCCAAATGGCATGGCAATGTATTTGAACAGGCCTTCCTTGGTTCTGAAGGCCGTTTGCCATTTGTCCCCTTCCCTGATTCTGATATTGTTGAAACCCATGCACAGATCGATCTTGGAAAATCTTTTTGCGTCCTTGATTTTATCCAGAAGATCTTCCATTAAGGGCATTGGAAATCTGTCGTCTTTTGTAATGGCATTCACTCCTCTCAGGTCTTGAACAAGCCGTAATTGGCGTACTGCTTCTGGGTTCTTTGGATCAATCAGTTTTTTGACAAAGAAACAAGGAGATGCAATGGGAGATTTGCTAGGACAAATTTTCCCGGCTGCGATCTCCTTGTCCAGGTATTCCCTTAGTGCAATTGATTTGGCTGGAGAGAGCGGGATTGGTCTAGCTGGTTTTGGAAGTTCAGCCCCTTCCTTGAAGTCAATGGCGCAGTCGTATGGATGATGATCCGGGATCCTCTTGAATTTTTCCTCGCTAAACACGTCAGCAAATTCTTTGAATTCTTCAGGAAGGTTGTCGATTGAGGCTGTTTTTGCCTGTATGGGTTCTGGACGCCATGATATGTGCTTTGTTTTCCAGTCAATATTGGGGTTTGCCTCTTCTAACCACTCAAGTCCTAAAATGAGCTTGGTTTCTCCAGTAGGCATAGCAAAAAAGATTTGTTTGAAGGTTTTTCCTTCTACGTCCAGTATTAGCTTGGCTTTGAAACGTATTTGGTGTGCGAGTTCTTTCCCTTGGATGCCAATTACTTTTTGTGGGGCAGGAAGTTCAATGAGAGGAATGTTGTTGGAGCGGGCCCAAGAGATGTACATAAAGTTCTTTGATGCTCCTGAATCAATGAGAGTGGGGATAGGTTCTGTGATTCCGGTGATGCTTGTGTAAACAATGGTTGATTTGTTTGTTGCTCTAAGGTACATTGTTTCCATTGCCGGTTCTTTGGTCTCTCCACACACAGTTAGAGGGAGACCCCTTCTTTTCCCAAATCCTCTATAATCGTTGCCTCTCTTCCCTTTATGCTGGGTTCAATTGTTATCCATTCCTTGGATGGGCATTTGAGTGAACGGTGACCTTCTTGTCTGCACTTCAGACATTGGTTTGATGCTATCCTTGTCTTGTATACTTTGTCTGGTAATTGTTTGGTAGAGGCCTGGCCTGTAGTAGCAGGTTGTGCTACCTTCTTTCCAGTGGAAGACTTGATTTGCTGTAGCTTTTGATCAATAGAAATTGCAAGAGTGATCCATTGATTAAGGTTAAGGCGCCTTTTGGTTCCATCTTTGTTGATAAGGGAGAGTTCAAATCGTGCTAATTCCGTTTTGATTTCCAGCTTGAGCCCTTCCTTGAATTGGTTGATAAGGGCTTCTTCCCCCCAATTCAAGTCGACCATGTGAAAGCGGAATTCTGTTGCATAATTTGCGGCTGAGTTGATCTGTTTGCTTTTTTGGATATTGGCTTCTGCTTTGGCCTTCTTGTTGGGGTCACTAAATTGCTCCATGAAGTGTGTCTTGAATGTTTCCCAAGACCTTAGGTTTTGGTCTGGAACTCCATTGTTCATGGATCAAAGTAGCACTTGCGCCCAATGTGTAGCTGACCAGTTATCCGATTTGAATTTGGCTAATGCTTCCCTAATTCTTTCTTTTCCAGAGCTGTATTGGTCACCCAATCTGACAAAGTAGCTTTCCATTTGAGTGATGAACATCTCTGCTCCTTCTCCCTTCTTCCCATCAAAGGTGTCACAACCCTAACCAAACCTTGGAGGCCAAGACTCCACAGGCAGTGAGGATGGGGGTTGGGACAACGGCAAAGGTCAAATGGATGGCAACTAAGGCCTAAGTGAGTCACACAATGAGTGATGGGAAAACAACAAGAGAACAAGTCTTGTGGTAGCAAGACTTGTGTCGCTGGTATATGTACTATCTACTGTGGCTATGTACAATAGAGAGTATGCGACAAAGGGGAGAAAGCAGGAGTCCGAGAGAAGCAAGGACAGAACAAAGGAGGCGTGACAAGTCCATGGAAAATGAGGAACAAGTGAAGCTAGCCAGGCAAGCATGTCCTGCGGTCATGGCTTACATAATAGCGACTAAATGCGCCAAGGTGAGCAGAACGAGACCAAACAGAGCAACAAACAAGGCAAACAAAAGGTCGTGACAAAAGGCTTCTGGCTGAGTTACTTTTGGGCGTCTAGTTTCCCTTCTGGTGTCAGGGTTTTCTGTAAGCTGACATAACCTTTGTTCCAATTTGTCAAGTCTGGTGGATTCTGCTTCAGGGTGGGGAGGTGATACAGCATGTAGAGATGCTTCATCCATCTGTTTGCGCATGTTGTTGATTGCCTCTTGCATGGTGTTAATTTGTCTGATTGCAATCCTTCCGTCTCCCCTTAGTCCTTCTAGTCCTTGGGTGACTGCTTTGTTCCAGGCTAGCTGTGCCTGCCTTGTGGTGTTAAGATCTTCCTGCACGTTGTTTACTAGTCCTTGTGTGTTTGTGACCTCATTTCTTAAGCAGATTACGTCTTGTCCAACCAGGAAAGTGTTATGTTCACTATTTTGCGCAGTGTTAAGGATGTCTGTGAGGGTTCCTTGTAGGTTGTTGAGGGAATCGTTGAAGATCTGTTGGTTGTTAGCCAACACTTGAGTGGATTGTTCTAACCCGTTTAGTCTTCTATTGATTGTTACCCTCATTCCATCAATAATCCTTAAGAGTGCGTTGTGTCTTCCAAGGTGAAGATTGTCGAGGTCATCAAGATTGCTAATCACGGTTCTACTACTGGAACTAGAATTTGAGCCAGGAATCCCAGGAATGCCTTGGTCTTTGGTTGCTGTCGGCTGCTGGGAATACCCTTGTGGTACATATGGTGGTGCTCAGTTAACTCGTGTCACGGCCTGAGAGCTCATTGGGATTGGACCGGCATTGGTGATAGTGCCCCCAATCTGGGGTACTTGAGGAGCATGGGAAATGTGCGGCATGGGTGGTGGTCTGATAGGAAGAAGAGATATGCCTCCGTGAGCTTCTGGTGGGGGGGAGAAAAACTGTCTTCTGGATCCTATAGGCCATAGTGGACGTGAGGGACCTGGGCTTGCATTAGAAATTGGGATTTGAATTGTGACTGGTGCGGGATTGTCAGTAATGTCCCCTGGTTCCCTAACAATGGTAGGTTCTTCCTGAATGACTGAAATGTTCTTGGTGTTGAATGTTCCAGGCATAGAAGCTTGGCTTTGTGGGCAAGACCTTGCTGGTCCTCCAGCCCGTGCTTGTGCAATATCTTGTTTGTTGAGGGAACTCGTAGGTCTTGAAACTCTACTTGGTCCTCTCCTTACTGATAATGGTGTTGCAAGGTGTGATCCCGCGTCCTCCTGAATGGACATGATTGTTAAGCTTGTTTTGTAATGTCGTAAGCTTCTTCTTGATGGCTATGAGACAGGCCGCAACAGAGAGTGGATGGCACTAAGACCTAAGTGACCTCTTGAACCACAACACACATAAGTGTCTGTAGGCTCTTGAGGGTAGGTGTGGTTCAAAGTGTCACTCAAAAGGGGGTGTTTGACAAGACAAAACAAGCTGGGGTTACCAGGCTTGTTGGTCCTCTATATATATCCACAAAGAGGCTGAGTCATACACGGCACAGCCACACAAGTCATACAAGCAAACCAGTCAGGAGTGTCCATGTGAGTCATGCTGTATGAACAGACATGACTTGTACAAAAAGCACAGCCATGTTACACAGTGTAATGGAAGAAACCACAAGAAGGTGGCAACGTGGCAAATGGAAACGGAAACACGACACAGAGAAGAACACAGGCAGGCAAGACAACAGGCAAGTCCAATGGAGGGAGCTGGCTCACAACAATCAACCCCAGATAATGGCTGAGACAATGGAAGCAAAGTTGCCATCCATCAAGGTGATGTCCAACACCTCCTTGGCAATCTTGGTACCAGCAATACCCATGTAGAAACCAATGTTGCTGTGCTTGAGCGTGGGGCTGTCATTGGTACCATCACCAGTGACACAGACAATCTTGCTGAGTCCCTTGAGCACGTTGACCAGAATTTGCCTGTCTTCAGGAGACAAACAGGCAAGGGCCTGTAGACAGGGGGCTGGGGAACAATCTTGACAAACTTGCAGTGGATACCAACCAAACCAGTAACAGTGGACATGATGTTCTGGGCAAGGGCACTGGTTGTGTCTGTGCAGACAACACTAGCATTGGCCATGGTCTTGCAAGATCTGAGAACACAGACAAGGAGGTGCTCCTTGGTCATACACCTGGCAACAAATGCAAGAGCCAGGGTGACAGCAAGTGGAAAACCTTTGGGGACAGCAACAACGAGGTAGTCCATGTCAGGCATCAATGAGGCAGGTATGATTTGGGGCAAGTCAAAGAGAAAGGAAAAATAATTAGAGTTGAATGAATATGGTTGATCACCAATTGCGAGCACAGATAGGTCAATGGGTGGCAGGGAAAATCACCACACAATGGAGTGAGCAGTGGCCAATGGAGCCAAAGGAGAAGAACCAAGTGGGCAGAAGCTAACTAAGACGCAAGCCATGAGACAAAGCAGCATGAGCCAAACTGTGCCCAACAAGTGAGGCAGAAGCTGGCTGAAACAGAGCAGGGGTTGAGGACCTTCTCTTGAGCAGACACTGCCAGAACAGACAACAAAAATATGACCCAGCGGCAAGCCAACACTAAGCACTAAGCCTGTCAACGCTCAAATCAGCATATGAACTGAAGCCTGAATGAGTGACTCACCAACTAAGAACATGCGCTGACAACTTGCCAGTGGTGTAGAAGTTTGAACCAGAAGTAACTGGCAAACTCATTGAAAAAAACCTTCTTGCACTACTGAAGAATATTGGTTTTGGTCACCAGGTTGAGGTCTTTTGTTGCTGCACCAAATTGAGGGGCAAGGTGGCATGTCATCTTGATGATCCCAAGTGGAATGACTGCAACTTCCTGCTGCCTGTTTGTGAGCTTGTGTGATGTCTCATAAAAGCTGGTCTTCTTGTCAGGGCCAGAGAAATCTGTGATGAACTCAACATAGACAAGTTTCCTGGGGAATAGGTGGTGGATGTTGGAGGGGAGCTCAAAAATTAGGCAAACGTGGGCAGTGTGATAGCCTGAGAAAATAATGTCAGCTCAACCATGTTTGAATCAATGCAGAGCTTTACTTATGGTGCAAGCCAACTCCAAGTGGATTCACGAGACAGAGGAGGGTTTTGAACTGAGGGGGGCTCTGCTGTTGGCCAAACAAATCTGGTTGCACTGGAAATGCACAGATAGAGTCCACTTTCTCAGCCTTGGTTGGCTTGTATGGCAGTGGTGAGTGGATGAGGCAGCAGTGGTGCCAGACTTTGAATTTGAGTTGTTGGGCAGTTTTGATATTGTTGGGAGTGAGGGTACGGCCTAGTTTTTTGAGGAACAAGGGAATGGCGGGAAGAGGCAGTTGACAGGCTACTGCTTGGTCAGCTGAGTAAACAAAGGTCCAACTGCTGGCAGTTTTGCAATTGTCAGTCTGGGGTTAGGGTAGAAGTATGAAGGAACTTCCATCATGCCATTGTTAGGCACCCCATCCTCAGTTGACATGTCATTGACTACTATCTCTTCCCAGGTCCCAATCCCCTCGATGTTGGTGCATTGAAGTGTTGGCTGTTTGTCATTGTCACTCACCTCTACAGGCTCATTGCAGTCATAATCCTGCTTGACCTCCTGCTCAACTTCCTGCTCAACTTCCTGCTCAACTTCCTGCTCAGCTTCCTCCAACTCGTTATGCAACTTGCCATCCTCATCAATTCTCAGGTGTTGTATATCTGCAAATCCAAGAGCATTGGCTGCTGCATCATTGTCCAACACATTGTCATCACCATCACCATCTCCTGCCTCGCTTTGGGCATTGTCTTGCGGGTTATTGATATGGTCCAGGTAAGCAGAATGCATGGCTATTGCCTCCATACACTGAATGAATATGGCCATTTGCTTTGTAGCTTCCTTCTTGTTTGACACACACCACCCCTGTTTTGCATATGGGATGTGCAACTGTTTGGGAAGCTCCGTGTTGAGTCTGTCTGGTGTCCCAAGCTCCTCCATATAGTTAGTAAAATGCAGCATTGCATGCAGCTTCAGGATACCGTTGAACCATTGGTAAGAGTCCCATCTTGCTTGATCTTTTGGTCTGAACACATCCCACTTCTTGAAAACAAATTGTTCTGATGAAAAGTCTCCAGGGTGTTGTTCATTTCTGCCAGCTTGTCATCTGTCAACAACAACAAATGTGCAAGGTACATAAAATTCAAAATTGCCTGGCTGGCATCAACCACCTTGATGCCTTCCTCTATGACTGTTGGCAGGAATGACTTTGCTTGCTCTTCAATTTCTTGACTGGTCCAATGTGAGATTTTTGTTATACCATAATTGAAGTGCCTAAGGCCATGGTGAGGCAACATTGACTTATCCATGTTGTCAATTTTTGACTCCCTAATTAAGTTTGCTGACCATTTTGCCAGATGATCCTGGAAGAAGCCCTTGTACAGCTGGTGCAATAGATCAGGTGGAAACATGATTGACACATTGAAATATGGAAGATTCCCCCAAAAAGGTCTGACTGGTATTAGTCCCAGGTCATTGAAGCATACTGATCCCATGTCTTTGTGGTCCTTGATGGCCCAGATTATGTCATTGTGGTCTCCTAGCACATACTCAGTCCAATCCCCCCACTCATCCAGCAGCACCTTGCATGTTGGGCAGGCCGATTGCTTGATGACCACATATTTATGTTGCTCGGGATAATCAAGCATGCTGCCAGAGAACACAGGGTATACATGTCAAATTCCACCATTGGAACAGATTGCCTCCACACCCTCTCTGTAAGCATTTGCAAGCAGCTCCATACTTTTGGACATACACTGGTGGAAAAGCTTCTGTTTGAGGATATGTCTGCATTCCTCATTTGGCTTGCATTCCAATTTTGTTACTGGTAAGAAACCAACCAGAATCATCACCTGCTTTGAAACTTGACAGTGCACATGTTTAGATATATTGTTGATCATTAGGTAGACCAGGTGAGCTTTCTTCTCCCTGCCCATCACAGTCACAACTGTCTCCTCAGAGGCCAGGAAATATGGTATGACCGTTGTGTGCTTGTCCTTGATTTTAGTCTAAAATTTGACCTCCTTCAGTTCTCTCAAGTCTGATTAAGTTATTCCCCATACCTAAATGCGCCACTTCTGTTGAGCAGTCCAAGTCTCCCACCATTTGCGCTTCTTCCTGTCAGCCCTGTCTATTCCATCAGCAGCACATAGTGTATGTCATTGACAAATTGATTGTCAAACAATAGATCCCTGACGCCTTCTAGGCTATTGCAAACCCAGAGGTCAAGGACCTCAGCGCTGTCCCACCCTGCCACCTTGAACATATGTATTTTCCATTTTGGGCCCCAGGGTAACTGAGTGTTGACATCTTTCATTAGTTTGTGGTTATTTTTCCACAGAGTACATCTGTTGAACTAACATGGCTAAGCATCATAGTTCCTACGCCAACAACGCACCCAATTGCTTACTCTGTTCAATCTCAGGAACTTGTCCTGCTTTTTTGTGGAAAGCCCAGAAGGCACCAGGATCTCTGCCATTGCAAACAAGTCAGGATCATTCAGTTGGCTGACATTGGTGTGGTTACACCATTGACACTCTTGTGCAGTTGCTTGCTGGATAGGCGCTCCTGCGTGCATAATGGGGTAGTGCTTGACATAGGTCTCTGTCCTTTGATATTGTAAGTTTGTTTCATTTGACCCTTCCTCATCTTCCTGTTTGCTGCTATCATATTGCTTGTGCTCTCCTGGATTACTAATCATCTCGACATCGTTTAGGATCCCCTTGGATGATCTCATTTCCTCATCCTCATCCCTGTCCCTTCCTAATCACCATCACCATCATCATACATGTGCCCATCACGCTGTGATGGTCCCAGTTCCATGTGTTGCTCCTCAGCTGAGTATGTTGCATCAAGATCATGTTGGTACAGGGGTGCACAAACAATCTTTGCTAAATGATGCCAAGACTGGTTGGGGTCTTCATGTGGTGATTGTGGTAGGGACACATGGTGCAGTGCAATGTATGGTCTGTAGCGTTGTGAATGGATAGAAACTTTGGGTCAGGGAATGTTTGGGGACACTTGTGGCATTGATAGATCTTGACGCAACTCATTTTGGCTCCAAGGGTGGTTGGTTGGTTTCTCATGGCAGGACACCCTGGAACTAAATGTAGTTTGCTGTGTCTTAACCCTGGGGTTGACTTACACCCTGTGACCCAGGCTGTGTGCCCTTGCCCTCACCCTCACCCTTGGCCTTGGCCTCACCCTTCACCACAACAACAATGTCATGTCCAACACAGAGGATTCAACCCGCCCAAAATGGAGCAGTACCCATGCCAAAGCAGCAGAACAACTGGGTATGCACAATTTAGGGGTCACTTGAAGTGAGGTTCACCACTAATACAAACAAAACAGACCAGCAGATGGCAGATAAGAAGGTGTGCCTTGAGGTCAAAGCATGCAAAAATAACATCCCGATGGAGTGCAAGGCCATGAAGGCAGCCAAAGCTGAATCCCCCCCACTGGCCTCCTTTTCCATTCATATTGACACCCCATGCAACAAGTCTACTGCATGCTCAGAGACCCAAGCCCAGATGCCCCCCTTTGGCTGGAATAAATCCATGTCAACCAAGGCCGAGTCCCCCTGTCAGTTTGTTCTTTCTATCTATATACCATATGTGCTAACTACATGAACAGCATGCAAAAAGTTGCATGTTGAACCGCAATCTGAGTTCAAGGCTCCAACACCTCTGAGTGGAAGTGTAATAAAACATCTCTTGCATCCTAAGAACCAGGGCAAGAGCTCACAAGCATGATCCAAGGCTCCAAGTCCTCCATGTGTGAGTGCAAAAGAATTATCCTTGCGCCCCAAGACTAAGGGTGGGACGGGCCCCATGCAGCATATCCAACTTATTGTGAAGATATTGGATTGTGACAGTTGTGAAAATCACACCAAGTACCCCCTCGCCACCTTGCAAAAGGTTTGGGAGGATGGCAAATGCGCACTATCCAAGAAGAGCTCAAGCACCAAGGAGGCTTGTTACAAAGGCGTAAGTCTTGTTCACTCTTTATCACTTGTGTATATCAACATAACTCTGTAATTACAGATTACCGCACTGGGTTTGACCAACATGGACAAACCAGTTGTGCATAGCTCAGCATTGCATGGGCCAAAGGGCAAGGCAAAACCAGTGACACGTCAAGTATGACCCATTGGAATCCCATGCCACTCCACCCCCACTGGTTCCTATTGCGTTCACTTGAATTCCTACCAAGAAGCGCCAGTTCCGATGGGTGCAGTAGCAAGTGTGCGGGTTGCCTCAATTTTGTCAGCCAAAAGTTCCCAATCAAGCACCCCTTATGAGCGATCCAATGGCGATTTGATGTCAGATTTTGATGGGAGTTTTGTTGACAAGATCCAAGATTCAACAACATTCAAGTGTGTTACCTTGTGTTGTGTATATCCCACCTATAAATGGTCAGGCTCTTAGTTGCCAATTGCATCAGGCTGTAGACCTCAAAGGCTGGATTACAATGGCGTTGTGCTGGAGATTGTTCACATGACATACAAGACCATCTGCGCGCACCTAATCACCAAAGGCTTCTTCCAGGATTTCAGGGCAATTGATGAGCTAATTGCAATATACAGGAAGCAAGCTGCACAGGAAATTGGCATCTCACCTGATGATCCCAAGTACCAAGTCAATACAAATCATTGGCAATTGGTAAGTAGCAGGCCTCATGTATGCTTCTGGAACTGACAGTGAAAAAAATGTCAAACCTAGATACACCAACACATCCAGAGTTACCAAGGTTGCCTGAAGGACATGATTGTTGGTACACTCAAGGATTTGTATGAATTGGACCAGGGTGTGAAGGAGGTGAAGGTGATTATTGCAGGCTTATTACCTCATGGCTTCTACACAAAGGTATGATTATTACAAGCTTTGTACTCTCACTGACCATGTGCAATCTTTGAAGCCCAACTTGCCACCAGGAAAGGGGCAGTACCAGCATGATCACATTACAACTGCAATCAATGCAGTGTTCTTTGATGTGAAGCGGAAAGGTACCCCCATGGGCATAGTTCACATGCAGTTGTTTGGCAGGGAGGAT
This sequence comes from Ceratobasidium sp. AG-K, assembly GCA_037039685.1. Classification (NCBI taxonomy): domain Eukaryota; kingdom Fungi; phylum Basidiomycota; class Agaricomycetes; order Cantharellales; family Ceratobasidiaceae; genus Ceratobasidium; species Ceratobasidium sp. AG-K. Next base: position 1,341,039 of record JAWNGF010000007.1, on the reverse strand, counting down.
GGAATGCCATTGCTGGCTGTGGCCCTGGTCTGCACCTTTGTAAGTGCAACAGGTTAATTGGATTTATTCTGACAGACTTTTACCACACAGAGCAAGCTGGGTCTTGAGCTGTATAGAACCAGGGTGAAGGTTGATACCACAATGCATGCAATGGATGTGGAGAAGTACTTCAACAAACACTGCCACACCCTCCAGCAGTTTGAAACAATCAACAGGGCACTCATGGAGGTGATGCACAAACAATGGTATATTTCTGCATGGTCAGTAACTCAACTTTGCTTTTCAATTTTTCTCCTATTACTATGTACAGGAAAAATGCAAAGGTCCTGGGTCCAACACCCAGCAAAGCACTGCATATTGTGGACCACTCCATGGCGCTAATACTCCCAAACCAGCTGAGCAAGGAAAAATGTGGGGCTGTGGTGGGTGCTTTGCAGGAATTTACCTGCAACTTGCAAATTAAGGCATGACCTGCATCTGACAAGTCTGGTGGCTTTGACAAATTTCCTGGGTCCAACCACAACATTGATTTTGACAAGGAGGCCCAGCCCGTGTCTGTCACTAGCCTTGTCCTAACCCTTGCTGGCCCTCCCCTGACAGCAATGTTGACAAGGACAGCAGAGAACATGCGCCCCAGCCCAAGCCTTGCAAGACTGCCAAGGAGAACAAACTCCCAGCTGACAAGGGGGAGGTCGGGAGCGGCAATGAGGATGAAACCAGGACGGCAACAAGGGGGAGGATGAGAAGGAGGGTGAGAGACGTGGGAATGGCAGGGGGGAAGGTCAGGACAAGGGTGATGGTTGGAGCAAGGGTGAAAATAGGGCTCAGGGAGCAGCAAACAATCAGGAGACCACGGACAATGCTGAGGACAAGCAAGACAGGGGGGCAAAGTTGGAAGCCCAGCAGCAAGCCAAAGCCAAGCCAACATGGGCTCCTGTGGATCCTGCAGGCACACATATCAGCCCCAATCCCAGTTGACATCCACTGGCCACAAAAGCTGTCCACCAGCTTTGACCTCCAAGCCCTTGAATTCTAAGCCCTCAATGTTCAAGCCAAAGTCTTTGGTGTCAAAGTTAAGTGGTTGTCAGCCTGTCAAACAATCAAGCACTTCCCCTGCCAAAGTGCCTGTTCTATTTTGTTTGTCTATGCAAATGTGTATGAGATTGTGACCTTTGTAATATTTATCATTTTATCTAATTGTGCCAGATGGGTCCACGCATGCAGAGGAACTGTGAGTGGATGTCAGCCTATAAGCTTTGTAATCAGCATGTAAGTGTTGGCAAGTTGATGAGTCAGCATAGCATCTGTGGTAGATATTCTTGCCTGAGAGACCAGTAAGGTCAGTTAAGCAGTAGATTCAGAGTAGAAGACACCTGTTTGTGGTAGAGGGGGTTGTCTTCCTGCCTACAGATATCTATTGCTGATCTAGTAGATCTAAAGGCAAATGATTGTTTTCTCTGATGAAGATTGTCCTTGTGATCATGAGACCTCATGAGCCAAACAAGAATTTCGATTTTTGGTTGAGCACCCAGTCCCAGAGGTTGTGGGATACCTCAGCAATGATGGATGGGGGTTCTGCAGCCAACAGGATGTGAGCAGGAGTAGCCCCGCATGGGCTGCAGGTGAGCCATGCCTGGCAACACTCAAGGCAATGTGATTAATGCCTGGTCCATAGTCATGGTCATTATTTTTGGTGTTTACACCACTTGTACTACATGGGAGGAGGACCTTGTTCTAGGGCTGAGCTTGAGTTGGCATTTGGTGCTTCCTCCTTGCACTTGGTGAGGGCAAGGTGTGTTTAGATAACCACCAGGCATCTGTAAAATGGCCTGGGGATATATACACTGAGTCAAAAAAGACATGCACACATGACCTAGATCAGTGCATACAGACAGTAAAGATTATGTGAAATTATTCACAGTGGCACATATGTATGCACCCCCCTGGATATATGCAACATAACATAGACAGTAGTGAATCATAGGTTCCAATAGTTACTCAAGCAATGGCCCACATGCATACATGTAGGCTCAACTCAAAAAATTGTCTGAGTCCTGTCCTGGGCAGCTCCCATCACATCACCACTGCCCTGCCCACCCAATGCACCCACCTGCCTTCCTTACTTTGAAGATCACAAAACTTGGTTGTTAATAATAAGAGTCATCTAAATTTGACTCCAGCATACTGAGAAATAGCCAAACAGGTAAGTATGCACTAATTGCCCTGATACACAGAGCACTTGCCTGTCAAGCATGTGGATTGGGTTGTACATGGGGCAACTAAAGTGGTACATTGAACAGCTGTTGCCAGTTGCTGCTGACTGGGTTGCTGAAGGGGCTTACTATGCTGAGTGTGGACAAGACTGGGCAAAACAACATCAACACAGCTTGGGTGCTTGCCACCTTTGGCTGATCAAACACTGAAGCTGTCAGATTGCTCAAGGTTCCTATTGGAACTGCCTTGAGTTTCTTGGCAATGGGATGATATTGACTAGGTGGGTTGTACTCATTGTTGGACAAAGGCACATATCCAATAATTACACCCTTATTTTTAGTAGACATGCCAAGGAAGGCTGGCTCCCAGGAATGACAACAGTCAGTTGTGAGCCCATGCAGATACCCCTGTTAAACATGCACTGACCACAACTAATCATCTATTCAACTTGGTTCCCATGTCACAAGCCTTGCCCTGACAATGGTCTGTATGCTGTGCCTTCAGCAGTTGTGTGCTGCCTGTGTTATTGTGTTTGTTTTTTTCCCCCTGTTGTGTGCTTGTTGACTGCCATGTAGTTTGTTTTGTTGTTTACTCCTTTGTTATGTGCTTCTCTTGCTTAGCCTTTGTATACATGGATTATTTGTCACAACCCTAGTCAGGCCTGATGACACCAAGGGTCAGTCAGGTGATGAGGACAGTGGTTAGGGCAACAACAAGGGTCAATGAGTGGTTCTTAGGCCTAAGCTAAGCAGTCACACAAGTGGTAGGGGAAAACAACAAGAGAACAAGTCTTGTGGAGACAAGACTTGTGTCACTGGTATTTATACTAACTACTGTGGCTATGTACATTAGAGAGTCACAACAAAAGGAGAGAAAGCAAGAGTCACAAAGAAGCAAGGACAGAACAAAGGAGATGGGATAAGTCCATGGAGACCAAGGAAACAATGAGACGGGCCAGGCAGGCATGTCGCGCAGTTGTGGCTTACATAAAAGGCGCATATATGGACAAGGCGAGCATAACAAGACCAAACACAAGGGAAAACAGAGAGATGCAGAAAAGGTTGTGACATTATTAGCATGTCATCTCCTGTTGTGACCTATGGCCCCTCCATAGACTCTGTCTCTTGTTTCCTCCCTGTTGTTCCCTTTGTCTGGGCTTGCCTTTTGTTCTGTCTCCTTTGTCTTACATTCTTTTTTTCTGTGCACAGCCTTATGCTGCTTCTCTTTCCTTTGTCATATGACTTCCTTTCTTGGCAAGTAATGTTCCTTTATGGGACATGACTCATAGTGCTTTCTGATTGGTTAGTTTGTATGACTTTGTTTCTTGGCATGAGTATGACTCATGCCTTTCTCTGAATATATAATGAGGCAACAACAGGCATGGTATCTGTCATGACCTCTCCTGTTTTCCCATGTTGTACCTGTGATTGGTCTTGTTCTGCTTGCACTGTTCTTATATGTGCCTTTTATATATGCCATGACTGCAGGACATGCCTGCCTGGCCTGTTCCATTGTTCCTGGGGTCTCCATGGACTTATCCTGTCTCCTTTGTTCTCTCCTCTCTGCTCCCAGACTCTTGCTTTCTCCCCTTTTGTTGCTACTCTCTATTGTACATAGCCACAGTACATAGTATATAAACCAGCAACACAAGTCTTGTCTCCACAAGACTTGTGCTCTTGTTGTTTTCCCCTACCACTTGTGTGACTGCTTTGCTTAGGCCTCAGAGCCACTCATTGACCCTTGTTGTTGTCCCAACCACTGTCCTCATTGCCTGACTGACCCTCAGCATCATCAGGCTTCACTAGGGTTGTGACACTAGAACAAGTTGTGTTGCCTTGGTTGTGGAAACAGCCCTTGTTGCTGTTGGAATCAGGTTCATCATCAGGGCCCCTCTGAGTATTGCATACCCTTCACCATTGAACTGTTAACGCCCCAATCTCTCCACTGCACCATTCACATGTTGAGGCAACCTGCAGCTTGCATCCATTAGCCTGTTGACAACATCCCCTATCCTCTGATATCACTGAGCTGTTGCCACCTAATCCAGAAGTGCTGCTTAAATATTCTATTGGAACCAGGATCTCTGATACCCTTGCACTGAACCTTCTGTTGACTAGGTTCCCCCAAATCTTCCATCTCTACCTGGGGATCAACTTTCTTCTCCGCCAAAACTACTAGCCAAATAAGGTCAAAACACACCTGGAAGTGCACTTACTCTAGAAGATGACCTCTAACACAGGACCAGGAAGAGCAAGGGCTGGAGCCACCAGTTTGGAGTGGTCTTTCCAACAAACATTTTCCCTAAACCACCCACCTGCCTCACCAGAATTATCCTTGCATAATATGCATTTCTCAGCTCCTCCTGCTCCAACCAACCCAGAAGAGGGGCACACCACCTTACAACCTCCTGATACCCCCTATACAACATTTGATACCAGCTCACAACCACCTTCTGTAATGGTGGAAAGTAGCAGCAAGAAAGGGATCATTGAAAAAATCGAGAAAAGTAAACAAGGTTTCCTAGCACCAACAATCAAATAGAAAGATGGAAGCAGATCAGAAATTCCTTTTGCTTTTATCAAACCTGACATTTGATGTGCCAAGACAGAAGTGGTGGCAATAATCAGCAAAACCACATGCTACTGCTGCAACAAAAAAGGACATATTGTGAAGAACTGTAAAATGCAGGTAGCAGCCTTGGAGGAGCAAATCAGTGACTCAGAGTCAGGAAAAGGCAGTGACTGAGGGGAGTGTTGGGTGCCCTAAAGTTGGAATTAGATTGTATTATCATGGAGAATTGCAATCAGCCTGTAAACAAATTTTATCTTTGTTTTACCAAATACACAGACCAACTCCATGTGCCAATCACAATTGAATGCTCAACAAAAGCCCTCATAACCACTTCCATTATTGATTCGGGTGAATCAGGGAACTTCATCAATAATGAATTCGTTAAAAAACACAAGATAATCAGACAAAAAAAGAGAATAGCATGAAGGGTTCAAGTGATTGATGGAAGACCCATCTCTAATGGACTCATTGACCAAGAAGCCACTTTCCAAATCATTATGAACAACCACATGGAGGAAATCACATGTGATGTGGCACCCCTAGGATGACACACAATAGTCCTAGGAATTCCATGGCTAAAAAAACATAAGCCCAGGATTGATTGGACAAAAGGAATATTGGAATTTAACTCAGACTTCTGTGTAACAAAATGTCTATGTGAAGAAGTTAACAGTCTAGAAGAGGAGGTGGTTGGACAATTACCCAAAATCTATAAGCAGTTTGCATCTGTTTTTGAATCAAAAGCAGCAGAAGAACTACCCCCTCACCGCCCTTATGACCTAAAAATCGTATTGGAACCAGGGGCCAAACCAAAGATTGAACCAGTCTACTCATTAGCCAAGCAAGAAGAGGCTGTCCTCAAGAAATTGATTGATGAAAACCTAGCAAAAGGATTGATCATACTGTCAACTTTGTGCTGGGCATCTCCAGTCATGTTTGTCAAAAGGAAGGATATTGATGGCATTCCTCAACCCCTATTTCTATGTGTGGATTATTGGTAGCTGAATTGTAACACCAGGAAAAACCCCTACCCCCTACCCAGAACTAATGATTTGATAGAAACTGTGAATGGAGCCAAAATCTTCACCCAACTGGACCTGAAGTCAGGTTACAACTTAGTACAAGTTGCCAACAGAGATGTACACCAAACAGCTTTCAGGACCAAATATGGCCTTTTCAAATCAAGGGTCATGCCTTTTGGCCTAACAAACACAGCAGCTGCTTTCCAAAACATGATGGATGCAGAATTCAGGGATATCAAGGATGTCTATGTTGAAATCTACATTGATGACATCCTAATCTTCTCCAGATGAGAAGAAAGACACCCTCAACATATGAAAGAAGTCCTCCAGTGTTTACAAAGGCTGGGACTGTACTGTTCCCTGAAAAAATGATCTTTCCATGTACCAAAAGTGGATTATTTAGGACTAGTTAACACAGGAAAAACAATAGCAATGCAACAGGACAAAGTAGCAGCCCTCTGAGAATGGTCCATACCAAAAATGTCACAGATGTACAGACATTCCTTGGATTTGCAAACTTCCATTGGAGATTCATCAAGAACTACATGCACATTGCAAGACCCCTCTATGATCTAACCATGAAAGGAAGGAACTGTGTCACAACCCAACACTATGATGGTTGCCAAATGTAACTGTATGTGCCCAAGTCAAGACTTAGATAGACTTGACACCTGAAGAACTGTGAACTGTAGACTGTGAATGGCACTAAGGCCTGAGGATCCAAGGTAACCTTGAGGGAAACCCAGTGAGGGACTGTTTGTTGAGGAAATGACAAGGCAAAACAAGATGGGGATACCATGCTTGTTGTGGCTTCATTATATATTCAGAAAAGGCATGAGTCATACTCATGCCAAGAAACAAGTCATACAAACTAACCAATCAGAAAGCTCTATGAGTCATGTCCTATAAAGGAACATGACTTGCCAAGAAAGGAAGTCAAAAGACAAAGGAAAAGGAAGCAGCTTAAGGCTGTGCAAGAACAAAGAAACCAGACACAAAGGAAGTGCACACAAAGGAAAGGGGAACAAAGGAGACACAAGACAAGCAACCTGGAGATGAGTCCATTAGAGGGGCCTTGGGTCATGACAAACTGGGAATGGATGAAAGAAGCAGAAGGAAGTTTTCAGAGCCTCATCAAAGAATTCATCAAGGCCCCAATTCTGTCTCAATCTGACCAAGAAAAGAGATTCATTGTGCAATATGATGCCTCAGACAAAGCAGCCAGTGCAATACTCAGTCAACACAGCAGCAACAGCAAACCACACCCAGTGGCATTTATGTCTAAAAGTCTATCCCAAGCAGAACAGAACTATGATATTTTTGACCAGGAGCTACTGGCAATCATCAAAGCATTCAAAGAATGGCAACACCTTCAGGAAGGAACCAAGAAACCAGTGCTCCTAATCATGGACCACAAAAAACTGGGAATACTTCATGATGTCAAAAGTCTTAACTAAGTGACAGAACCACTGGCCAGTGTTCCTCTCAGACCTCAATTTCCAAATCCAATACAGGGCAGGGGGTCTAAATGGAAAAGCAGATGCACAAAGTTGATGCAGCAACCATGACCTAGAAGGGGGGGTGATCCCTCAAAAACCCCTGCTTCTGCCAGGAATTTTCATTAACTCAGCAGAAGAAGAACCCTCAGGGATGGCATCAACCACAGACATCCATAATGCTATCAAAATACAAACATGGAAAGACAAGTATGTACAATCCATTTGGGCCTTCCTGAGCAATCATCCAGACAAAGCCCCTGCTATGGTCCAGCAAGAGTTTGAAGACTGGAAGATCAGAAATGATATGCTATACTGGAAAGGCCAAATCTATGTCCCCAACAACACCACAACCAAAAGACTGATCCTGGAACTCCATCATGACAACAAAGCAGCAGGACACATGGGACAAGCCAAGGCATTGGAACTGATCAAAAAGGGAATATTGCTGGCCTTCCATGACAGCATTCATAAACAAATACATGTCATCCTGTGATTTGTGCCAACAAAGTAAACCCATCAATCAACACCCCTTGAGGGAACTACAACCATTGGAACTTCAAGCAAAACCATGGCAACATATCTTGGTGGACATGATTGTTAAGCTCCCAACATCAAAAGGTTCAGACTCAATATTGGTAATTGTTGACACCCTCACAAAGCTGGTGCATTCCATCCCCTGCACTGAGAAGACAACATCACCCATATTAGCTGAACTGTTCATGGAACACTGTTGGACACTACATGGCACCCCAGAAACTGTTGTATCAGATCAAGGACCCATCTTTGCTTACATGTTAATGAAAGAGCTTTACCAAGCCCTGAACATCCACCCCAGACTATCAACAGCCTACCATGTGGAGACAGATGGGCAGATGGAACACATTGATCAGATGGTTGAAGCATTCATCAGAACCTACTGCTCCTTCAGACAACATGACTGGGCTTTGCTACTTCCATTGGCAGAATTTGCTTACAATAATTTGTTCCACTCCAGCATTGGAATGACACCCTTCTTTGCAAATACAGCATGCCACCCTGCCATCAAAGGAATACCAATATAAGACGGGCCTATCCCCAAAGCATCTGCCCACACACAACGCATCCAGGACAACCTATCAGAGGCTAAAGCTAGTCTAAACATGAGCCAGGAACGGGGCAAAGAATATGCAGATCAGAAATGATGTGAAGACACCATCCAGGTTGGTGACAAAGTTTGGCTCAGCCATGACCACATCTCAACCAATCAGCCTTCCCTGAAACTCCCCCACAAGCAGCTAGGACCTTTCACAGTCCTGGAAGGGGTCAGAAGAAATGCTTACAAACTTGAGCTTCCCCAATCCATGACCACACACCCTGTAATTAATGCTTCCTGCCTTGGCAAGTATCAGGAGGATGAGATAGTAGGATGCCAGACAGAACCACCACCACCCATAAAAACACCAGAAGGTGAAGAAGAGTATGAAGTAGAACAAATCCCGAGCTCTAAGGTCTAAAAAGGGACCCTGAAGTACTTTGTCAAATGGAAAGGGTATACAGTGGAGCATGACTCCTGGGAACCAGTGGAACATCTTAGCAATTCTGCAGAGTTAATTGTCAACTTCAACAAAGAACATCCAGATGCCAGCAAGGAAGTCACCAAGGTTACCAAGATGCATCACCATGCAGAGACAAGGGATGACTCGGTGGCCAAAGGAAACCAAGAATGGCCCATTCAGCTTTCCAAGTGTATAAAGGAGGCCTCTGGAATCCAAGTCCTGCATCCAAAAATGTCTACTACTGCCACTCTTACTCCCCCTTGTGTGCCATGTCTGCATTCACTAACACCACCATCCACATCTAGAATGATGCCTTCACTTGCTCTGTTGCCTTCAAGAGGTCCCTACTCTGCATCAATCTCAACCAAGGCCCCTACTACCATGAGGGCCTGGCCCAATCCTTGTATTTCATCATATCCCAACATTTCCACCTTTCCTACCCTTGCTGCTCTTTCTGCGGCACCCCCCTTGTCTGTTGGCACAACTGGATTGCCCACAACAAAGCTGACATTCACAACCACTTAGAGATTGCCAATGCTTACCACAAGGCCAGGGCTAGGGCCATAACATAGTACATCAACCTGACAGAAGAACCTGAACAGCAATCAGCAGTCACTGAGTTGATGGACAAGGAAGATGATTATGGGGTATGGAAAGGAACAGGGTTGGAGGAGGACCCCTTTGTGTTGAACAATGAGGAAGAGTTTGTTTTGGTAGAGAGTGCCTAGAAGGGGGGGGATAGTGTCATGACCTCTCCTGTTTTCCCTTGTTGTGCTTGTGTTTGGTCTTGTTCTGCTTGCCTTGTCCTTATATGCACCATTTCATGTAAGCCACAACTGCAGGACATGCCTGCCTAGCCTGTTCCATTGTTCCCTTGGACTCCATGCACTTATCCTGTCTCCTTTGTTCTCTCCTCTCTTCTCTTGGACTCTTGCTTTCTCCTCTTTTGTTGCTACGCTTTATTGTACATAGCCACAGTACATAGTATATAAACCAGCAACACAAGTCTTGTCTCCACAAGGCTTGTTCTCTTGTTGTTCTCCCCTACCACTTGTGTGACTGCTTTGCTTAGGCCTAAGAGCCACTCATTGACCCTTGTTTGTTGTGTGCCAGCTCTCTACATTAGACTTGTCTTGCGCCTTGCCCTTCTGCTCTCTCGTGTGTTGTTCTGTTTGTTTGTTGTTTTGTCTTTTCCTGTGCCGCACTGCCATGTCCTTGTGGTTGTTCTGTTACATTGTGTAATGCGGCTGTGCTTTGTACAAGTCATGACTGCCTGCGCAGCATGACTCACTTGGACACTCCTGACTGGCTGTTATGTATGACTCGTGTGGCGGCATCTTGTATGACTTGGTCTTTTTCTGTATATATATAGGGGACCAACAAGCCTGGTAACCCCAGCTTGTTTTGTCTTGTCAAACATCCCCTTTGAGTGACACTTTGAACCACCCCTACCCTTGAGAGTCTACAGCCACTTAAGTGTGGTGCGATTCAAGAGGTCTCTTAGGTCTTAGTGCCATCCACTCTCCATTGCGGCTTGTCTCATAGCCACCAAGAGGAAGCTTATGACATTACAAAACAAGCTTCACACCGTGTCCACAAACATCTTAACACCCATTGAACAAGGACTACAAGAGGACACAGTCTCAAGACCTGTGTCCACCACAAGTATACAAAGAGGTCCTAGTAGAGCTGCTAGACCAGCCTCATCACTCAGCAAAAGCGCACTTGCACACACACAAGCAGGGGGTCCAGCCCCATCAAGAGTTCCTATCCAAAGTACAGTACCAGGAACGTTCCAACCAGAAGTATCATTAGTTGAAGAACACTCCCATGAAGAAAATCAAGAATCTGGTGACAAAACTTATGTACCAGAACCCAAAGTAATCACCATTACTTCAGAAGGAAGAACGCCTTGTCGAGGATTCAGGTTTGGCTATTTTTCTCCCCAACCCAAGCCCCATGGAGGGGTCTCCCTAGTGCCGATTCGCCCACCACCTACACCACAAATTCCCGTATCTTGGGAACAATCACCAGCATGGGTCCTATACCTTTGTCACTTCCTGAGAGACCGCAACCATCGGCAACCCCAGCAGCAGGACCCTCCACTCACCCACGACCTAGTAGCAATCCCTCTTCTAGTACACAAAGAACTGCCATCCAGAACCTAGACAAACTAGACAAACTCCTAATCCGATGCCACAATGCAACTCTAAGAGTCATTGAAGGACTAAGAGTTGGTCTCACACAAAGAATCACTGGGCTAGAGCAGGAAGCAAGGGTACTAGCAAACAACCAAGAAATTTTCAACAACATGATCAGGGGAATACAACAGTCCCTTACGGATATTCTCAATTCCGCCCAAAATGCCAAACATAACACCTACCTCACAGGAAGAGAAGTAGACACCGTCCAAAACAAAGTCACAATCACTCAAGGACTCGTAACAAGCATCCAACAAGACATTGACACTACACGCCAGGGACAGCTGCAATGGAACAAAGCAGTAACTCAAGGAATTGAGCAAGTCAGGGAAGGATTCACAATGTTGAACAATCAAGTGGCAACCATGGAACAATCCATTAGCAACCTAAGGGAAGAAGTCAATGAAGCCTCACTACACGCACCCAGCAAACAATCCACACCAGAAGCCGAATCCACAAGAATCAATGATCTAGAAGGAAGACTCCAGTGCCTGATCAGCTCCCAAGACAGAGGATTACCAAGACGTCCCAAGGTCACTAGACCAGAAGCCTTTGATGGAAAGAAAGGAGAAGGAGCAGAAATGTTTATCACCCAAATGGAGAGCTACTTTGTTTGTCTAGGCAATCAATACAGTTCTGGACAAGAAAGGATTAGGGAAGCCCTGGCAAATTTTAAATCTGATAACCACTCCACCACCCACTGGGCACAAGTGCTTCTCTGATCAATGAATACTGGAGTACCAGACCCAAACCTGAGGTCATGGGAAACGTTCAAAGCGCACTTCATGGAACAATTCAGCAACCCTAACAAAAAAGCAAAAGCAGAAGCCGAAATTTGGAAGTGCAAACAAGTCAACTTGGCAGCCAATTATGCAACCAAATTCCGCTTCCATATGGTTGATGTGAATTGGGGAGAAGAAGCCCTCATCAGCCAATTCAAGGAAGGGCTTAAACCAGAAATCAAAACAGAATTGGCACGATTTGAACTCTCCCTCATCAATGAGGACGGAACCAAAAGACACCTTAACCTAAATCAATGGATAACCCTAGCAATTTCCATTGACCAAAAACTGCAACAAATCAAGACCTCTACTGGAAAGAAAGCACCTCAAGCTACCACTACCAGTCAGACCTCAACAAAACGGCTGCCAGACAAAGTATACAAAGCAAGGATGGCATCAAACCAATGTCTGAAGTGCGGTCAAGAAGGACACCATTCACTCAAATGTTCATCCAAGGAATGGATAACAACCAAACCCAGCGTAAAAGGAAGGGAAGCAACAATCACAGAAGAATTGGGAAAAGAAGGGGACTCCCTCTAACTGTGTGTGGAGAGACCAAAGGACTGGCAATGTACTTTAGAGCAACCAAGGAATCTACAATTGTTTACAGCTATGTTGCCGGAATCACAGACCCAATTGCTACTCTAATTGACTCTGGAGCTTCCTGGAATTTAGTTGATATTGCTTGGGCAAGGAAGAACAACATTGCCTTAAGAGACCTTCCTGTGCCCCAAAAGGTTATTGGAATACAAGGAAAGGAGCTGTCTCACACAATCCATTGCAAAGCACAAATGGAGATCACGGTTGAGGGAAAAACATTTAAAGAAGAATTCTTTGCCATGCCTACCAGGGACACAAACATCATCCTAGGACTGTCATGGCTGGAAACCACAAACCCTAGCATTGATTGAAAGCAAATGAGCATCTCTTGGAGAAACAAGGAAATCCATGGAAGGGAAGTAACCTTGGATCTCATCCCAGAAGAACTGAAGGAATTCGAAGATGTTTTTAGCAAAGTAAAATTCAAGCGTATTCCGGACCACCAACCTTATGATTGTGCTATTGATTTCAAGGAAGGCGCTGAACTCCCAAAGCCAGCAAGACCTATACCATTGTCACTGGCTGAATCCATCGCAATGAGACAATACCTCAATGAAGAACTTGCTGTGGGAAAGATCAGACCTAGCAAATCCCCAATAGCATCGGCATGTTTTTTCATCAAAAAACCAGGCCCACTTGGAGGACTACAATTGGTACAGGACCTACGACCTGTTAATGCCATCACAAAGGACAACAGATTTCCCATGCCCCTCATGGAAGACCCCCTTGACAAAATAAAGGACACAAAACTTTTCTCAAAAATCGACCTAAGGATGGGATTCAATAACATCTGCATCAAGGAAGGAGACAAATGGAAAACCACTTTTAGAACAAAGGAAGGGCTATTTGAATACATTGTCATGCCGTTTGGGCTGAAAAATGCACCAGCCACTTTTCAACAATATATGAATCACATCTTCCACAACAAGATCGACGTATGCGTGATTGTTTATATTGATGACATCCTTGTCTTCTCAAAGACCCGGTCTCAACATGTAGTGGATCTACAAGAAGTCCTCCAGATCTTGAAGGAGAACAACCTTTTTGTGAAGTTACCAAAATGCGAATCCTTTGTCACAGAACTCATATACAGAGGACTGAAGATCAGCAAGGAAGGAATATCCATGGATGAAGAGAAGATCAAGGCAATAAAGGAATGGAAGGAACCTAAGACGGTGAAACAAGTGCAAGCATTGCTAGGTTTTGAGAACTTCTACAGGAGATTTGTACCCAGCTTCTCCACAATTGCTAAGCCTCTCACTGGATTAACACAAAAGGATCTTCCTTGGAAATGGGAAGACAAAGAACAAAGGGCATTTGACTATATCAAGGAAATGATTTGTAAAGACCCTGTACTTTGACACCCCAATCCGGAAAAGCCGTTTTTCCTTGAGACTGACGCTAGCAGAGTAGCAATGGGAGCAATACTATCCCAAAGACAAGAAGACAGAAGGTTACACCCAATAGCATTCCTCTCCAAATCCTTCAACCCAGCACAGATGAACTACGATGTTCATGACAAGGAACTTATGGCAATCATCAAAGCACTCACGCATTGGAGACGCCATCTGGAAGAAACAAAAGAAGAAATCACCATATACACGGATCATAGGAACCTACAGTTTTGGAAGGATGGAAAGACTTTCAACAGAAGACATGCACATTGGCACCAAATACTGGCGTCATACAATTTCGTGATTGTGTACAGACCAGGAATCATGTCACAGAAACCAGATCTACTGTCAAGAGGAGCTGACCATGCAGAAATTCCGTCAGCAGAACAGATCACAATTGCCAACAAAAAATTCAGAGGCTTTGCAGGAGAACTTAAAAAAGATCTCATTAACAATATTATCAAAGCACAACAAGAAGATCCAGGTCTACAGGGAGTGATGGAACTTTGCAAGAAGAAGAACTTGTTATGTAAGAGTATTCTGGCTGGCATAAAGGACTATGAAGTATATGAAGACCTACTGTGGTACAAAGGGAAGATCGTAGTACTGGAGGACAGGGACTGCCGACTGGCAATCATGCAACTGCACCACAATTCACCTATTGCTGGGCATCAAGGACATGCAAGAACCTTAGAACTGGTGTCAAGACGATACTACTGGCCAGGGATGAAGCAAAGCATCAACAAATACATGGACTCCTGCAAACAGTGCCAAATAGCAAAAGGAACCAAAACACATGCCCTGTTAAAGCCCTTACAATTAGCAAACAAACCGTGGGAGGACATAGCCTATGACTTTATAGTCAAACTCCCAAAATCAAAGGGTATGGACAGCGTCATGGTCATTGTAGATTGGTTCTCCAGAATGGCGCATTTTGTACCATGTAAAGAGTTGCACAAGGCAAGCAAATTAGCAGAACTTTTCCTATGCAACATCTGGAAACTCCATGGATTCCCTAGAAGCACCATCTCTGACCAAGGGAGTACTTTGAACAGCAAACTCCTGAAAGTGATCTATGAAAGAATTGGGGTTTCACCCTCTTCTAGCACTGCTTACCATCTGCAAACCGATGGAATTACCAAACAAGTAAATCAGTGGCTAGAAGCATGGCTATGCACGTTCATCAATCATCACCAAGACAATTGGGTGGAACTGCTTCCTATTGCTGAATTCTGCTACAACATGCACAGGCACAGAATTACAGGAAAAAGCCCATTCAAACTTGTCTATGGAAAGGAACCTTTATGGAATGTGTCCAGCGTAGTTACAGAAGTCCCAGAAGCAAACACGGTGACTAGAAGATGGGAAGAAACAAGAAAGGAAGCTAGGGCTGCTATGGAGTTGCATCAAGTTAAAGAAGAAGAAGTTTGGGAACAATACAAGGAAGGGGACCTAGTGTGGCTATACAGGCTGGACATCAAATCGAATAGAACCTTGATAAAGCTAGACAACAAAAAATTTGGACCCTTCCCTGTGAAAAGGAAAATATCTTCTCACGCTTACAAGCTAGACCTACCGCCCACTATGAAGAAGCACCCTGTTTTCCATATCGACCTTCTAAGTTGATACAAGGTTGACAAAGAATTGAATTGGAACCAACCACGTCCTCCACCAATTGTCACAGAAGAAGGAAGCAAAGAATACAAAGTTGAGAAGATTGTCAATTGGAAAATGACAAAAGAAGGGGTTTTCTATAGAATCCAATGGAAAGGATATGGAGAAGAAGACGATACAGAACAAAGGGCAGAGGATGTAGGGCACCTAACCAAAATAGTGCAGAAGTTTCTGAAGAAACACCCTGAAGCCCCAACACCTGCAAATTTCAAGGGAAAGATAAAGGGCAGAATGGCAGGAGAGAGGGAACCCATCTGCAAAACTTGCAACTACTCCAAAGCCCACACCTCACTCTACGCTTTAAACCTTTTTTGCTCTCCGCAATGCCTGCTGTCACCCGTGCCACCATCACCAACAACCTCATCCGTGTCCTCAATGGACCAGTGTTTGCTACGGCAAGAATCCTCAACACCGGGGCCGCCCTTTACGTCTTCAAAAGATTGCAGCAAGGCTCGGGAAGAATGCAATTCCAGGCATTGGACAACATTCTCCACTCAGACCTGGGGGAGTTCCAATGGGTCAGGAAAAAGTGGCTGACACAAATGCAACTACAAAGGAAGGACATTTTTGTTTGCCGGGGATGCGCCGCATTCCAAGTCTCGGAGGTGGTCCTCCTGTCCACCCACACGCTCAGAGTTGTTGAATGGGGACAAGAAGGAGGGTACTCGAGCAAATGGGTACCAGGTTACAACGGGAGACAGCCAACACTCCAACCCAGATGGAACGACGCCAGGGACGCCAACTATGAGAAGGACCTGAGCGACTGGAGAATGGAGAGGGGTAGATACCAGAGGGAGAAGTTCAAATAGTTGCCAAACTGGTGGAAGAAGGAGGAGATGGATGTGTTGGCATGGAAGGAAGGGGAGCCAGACATGTGACAATGGGATGAGGAATTTGTGGAAGCCCAGAAGAGGGTGTTGGACTGGTCCAAGGTGGACTGGACAAAGGAGGAGACTTGGGAAGAATGGGAGAAGTTCCCGGACAAACCGGGTAACACCGTGTTCAATCCCATTGACCTGACCTTGGAAGAGGACAAAGGACTTGAGGACTATATGCTGCATAAGGGGAAGGATTGCGCAGTGCAGTGAGTCCATTTGAGTCCCCCAAAACAGACTCTTAGGGGGGAGTGATGTTGTGAGCCAGCTCTCTCCATTAGACTTGTCTTGCGCCTTGCCCTTCTGCTCTCTTGTGTGTTGTTCTGTTTGTTTGTTGTTTTCTCTATTCCTGTGCCGCATTGCCATGTCCTTGTGGTTGTTCTGTTACATTGTGTAACGTGGCTGTGCTTTGTACAGGTCATGACTGCCCGCGCAGCATGACTCACTTGGACACTCCTGACTGGCTTTTATGTATGACTAGTGTGGCTGTGTCTTGTATGACTTGGTCTCTTTCTGTATATATATAGAGGACCAACAAGCCTGGTAACCCCAGCTTGTTTTGTCTTGTCAAACATCCCCTTTGAGTGACACTTTGAACCACCCCTACCCTTGAGAGTCTACAGCCACTTAGGTGTGGTGCGATTCAAGAGGTCTCTTAGGTCTTAGTGCCGTCCACTCTCCATTGCGGCTTGTCTCATAGCCACCAAGAAGAAGCTTACAACATTGTTGTTGTCCCAACCACTGTCCTCATTGCCTGACTGACTGTTGTCATCATCAGGCATGAGTAGGGTGGTGACAATGTCCTCATCTTGTTTTGCCTCATCATTTTCCCTAACAAACAGCCCCTCACTTGGTTTCCCTCAGGGTTACCTTGGATCCTCAGGCCTCAGTGCCATTCACAGTCTACAGTTCACAGCCTTTGGGTGACAAGTCTCTCTGAGTCTTGACTTGTGCACACACAGTTGCAGTTGGCAACCATCATAGTGTTGTGTTGCAACATTGCAAAAACAAGATTATTCCACAAGGAAACAGTCAACAGGCATCATAGCACCCTCAAATGTCTTGTGGCAACTTGGGCAACCACTAGTTTTTTGTCGTGAGCCAGCTCACTCCATCGGACTCAACTGTTGTCTCGCCCGCCTGTTCCTTTCTTTTGTGTTGTGTTCCGTTTCCGTTTGCCGCGTTGCCACCTTCTTGTGGTTATCCTGTTACATTGTGTAACGCGGCTGTGCTTCGTACGAGTCATGTCTGTTCATACAGCATGACTCACATGGACACTCCTGACTGGTAGACTGTTTGACTCATACAGCTGCGCCTTGTATGACTTGGCCACTTCTTGATTATATATAGAGGACCAACAAGCCTGGTAACCCCAGCTTGTTTTGTCTCGTCAAAACATCCCCTCTGAGTGACACTTAGAACCACCCCTACCCTCAAGAGCCTACAGACACTTAAGTGTGTTGCGGTTCAAGAGGTCACTTAGGTCTTAAGTGCCGTCCACTCTCCATCGCGGCTTGTCTCATAGCCATCAAGAAGAAGCTTACGACATTACAAAACAAGCTTAACAAACATGTCTATTCAAGAAGATGGAGGATCATGTCCCTCATCCACTATATCAACAAGAAGAGGACCCAGTCGAGCCGCAAGACCCACAGGATCACTAAACGAGCAAGATATTGCACAAACCCAAGCGGGAGCTCCTGTCCGATCACGCCCCCAAAGCCAAACATCAATGCCGGGAGCTTTTGGCATCGTTGACATGACAACTGTACAAGAGGAAGAACCCACTATCACGAATAGAGAACCAGGAGATCTCACAAATGACCCCACTCCAGCTGTAATTCGCATTCCAACTGGAAGCCCAGGGCCATCACGTCCCTTGTGGCCACTAGGGACTAGGAGACAGTTTTTTTCCCCCCAACCCAAAGCTCATGGGGGCGTGTCGCTTGTTCCCATCAGACCTCCTCCTACACCACACGTTCCCACAGTTCCCCAAAATGGAGGAACCATCACCAACACAGGACCAATTCCAATGGCTTCCCAGCCAGTTACACCAGTAATTCCGGCACCACCATATATCCCACAAGGTTACTCCGGGCAATCGGCCCCGGTACAACAAAGCGCCGGTGATCCAGGAAGCTCAAGTTCAAGTTCCAGCTCCAGCAGCAGAACTGTAATTAGCAATTTAGACGACTTGGACGACCTTCTAGAAGGAAGACATAACGCCACCATTAGGGTTATAGACGGAATGAGAGTCACTATAGATCGAAGACTTGGCGGCCTAGAACAAGCCACACAAATCCTAGCAAACAACCAACAAATCTTTAACGACTCCATCAACACCCTACAAGGCACCTTGACGGACATCCTGAACGCGGCAAGAAATGGCGAACATAATTCCTTTCTAGTCGGTCAAGATGTAACCCGCCTTCGAAATGAGGTTACCAACACTCAAGGACTAGTAAACAATATACGCGAAGAGCTCAACACTACCAGACAAGGGCAACTCGAATGGAACGAGGCAGTAACGCAGGGACTAGAAACCTTACGACAGGAAGGAACTTCCTTCACTACCAAAATCACGGAGGTTCAGGAAGCTATCAACAGTATGCGAGAAGAAATGGACGAAACATCCCTACACGGGATCCCCTCCAGGCGATCAAATTCTCCGCCACATCCAGAAGCAGAATCTACCAGGATTGACGAATTAGAATTAAGAATTCAACGACTAACTGAAAACCCAAACATCGGTAACGGACCACGTCGTCCCAAGGTGACTCGTCCAGAAGCCTTCGATGGAAAGAAAGGAGAAGGTGCCGAAATGTTCATCACACAAATGGAAAGCTACTTTGTACGTCTAGGCGATCAATACACTTCCAACGAAGAAAGAATACGCGAAGCTCTAGCAAACTTCAAATCTGAGAACAAAGCCGGCACTCACTGGGCACAAGTACTCTTACGATCGCTTAACCAAAGGGAAAATAATCAAAACCTTGCTTCATGGGAAAGCTTCAAAACACACTTCATGGAACAATTTAGCGACCCTAACAAAAAGGCAAAAGCCGAAATCGATATCCGGAAGTGCAAGCAGAACAATTCAGTAGCAGACTATGCTTCTGAATTCCGTTACTTATTGGTCGACGTCAACTGGGGACAGGAAGCACTGATCAACCAATTCAAGGAAGGACTGAAGCCTGAAGTAAAAACCGAACTAGCTCGATTCGAATTGACCCTGATTAATGAGGACGGAACGGAGCGAGAGCTGTCACTAGACCGATGGATCTCTATCGCAATCTCTATTGATCAGAAGTTGCAACAAATCAAGACCTCGACAGGGAAGAAGACACCTCAAGCAACCGCTAGCGGACAATCCTCTACAAAGCGGCTACCCGACGAAGTTTACAAAGCAAGGATAGCAACCAACCGCTGCCTGAAGTGCGGACAGGAAGGACACCGCTCATTCAAGTGCCCGTCCAAGGAATGGATAACGACGGAACCTAGCGTTAAAGGAAGGGAGGCAACAATCGTAGAAGACTCAGGAAAAGAAGGGGTCTCCCTCTAACTGTGTGTGGAGAGACCAAGAAACCGGCAACGGAAGCAATGTACTTTAGAGCGACAAATGAATCTACCATTGTTTACGCGAACGTTGCCGGAATCACAGAACCTATCCCAACCCTCATCGATTCTGGAGCATCAAAGAACTTCCTGGACATTTCGTGGGCTCGGTCCAACAACATTCCACTCATGGAACTCTCCACTCCTAGAAGAGTAATTGGTATCCAGGGGAAAGAACTCTCTCACCAAATACGTTTCAAAGCAAAGCTGGAACTAGAAGTAGAGGGAAGAACCTTCAAACAAGTCTTCTTCGCTATGCCCACTGGAGAAACTAAACTTATCCTAGGATTGGAATGGTTAGAAGAATCGAACCCTGTCATCGATTGGAAAACAAAGCACATATCATGGCGGACAGAAGCCATTCAAGCAAGGACGGCCTCAATAGAAGACCTGCCCGAAGAATTCAAGGAATTTGCCGACGTCTTCAGCGAAGAAAAATTCAAGAGAATCCCGGATCATCGCCCATACGACTGCGCCATCGACTTCAAGGAAGGAGCTGAACTTCCAAAACCAGCCAGACCTATCCCACTCTCTCCAGCAGAGTCAATTGCACTGAGAGAATACTTGGATGAAGAAATCGCAGCGGGGAAAATCCGACCAAGCAAATCACCCATTGCATCACCTTGCTTCTTTGTCAAAAAACCGATTGATCCCAAAAATCCAGGGGCAGTACGCCAACTACGACTTGTTCAAGATCTCAGAGGAGTAAACGCCATCACGAAGGACGACAGATTCCCAATGCCCCTAATGGAAGACCTCTTGGATAAGATCAAGGACGCAAAAATTTTCTCCAAGATCGATCTGCGCATGGGTTTCAACAATATCAGAATCAGGGAAGGAGACGAATGGAAGACAGCTTTCAGAACAAAAGAAGGACTGTTCGAATACGTCGTCATGCCTTTTGGACTGAAAAACGCGCCCGCCATATTCCAAAGATATATGAACCACATCTTCCATGATCTCATCGACGTATGTGTCATAGTATATATTGACGACATCCTAGTCTTCTCTAAGGACAGAAGTCAACATACCGTGGACGTCAGGAAAGTGCTAAGAATCTTACTGGAGGAAAATCTATTCGCAAAGCTTCCAAAATGCGAATTCTTTGTCACCAAATTGACATATACTGGACTTGGAATCAGCGATTCAGGCATCTCAATGGAGGAAGAAAAGGTCAAGGCAATAAAGGAATGGAAGGAACCAAGAACGGTCAAACAAGTTCAGGCATTCCTAGGATTCGCAAATTTCTACAGAAGATTCGTTCCGAATTTCAGCCGTTTAGCAAAGCCCCTGACAACCTTAACAAGAAAGGAGAACAAATGGGAATGGGGAAACGATCATCAGGAAGCATTTGAGGCCCTAAAAACAGAAATCAGCAAAGAACCTACTCTACGCCATCCAAACCCTGACAAACCCTTTTTCCTGGAAACAGATGCAAGTGGAGTAGCAATGGGAGCAATCTTGTCGCAAAGACAAGACGATGGCTACTTACACCCTATTGCTTTTCTTTCAAAGTCTTTCAACGAGGCCCAGCTCAACTACGATGTCCACGATAAAGAACTTATGGCAATCATAGAATCTTTAACACATTGGAGGCTATACCTTGAAGGAACAAGGGACCCTATCACCATCTACACCGATCATAGGAACCTACAATTCTGGAAGGAAGCAAGAACGTTCAACCGTCGACACGCAAGATGGCACCAATTGCTTGCTTCCTATAACTTTGACATCATATATCGCCCTGGAATCCTGTCATCAAAACCGGACCTGTTGTCAAGACGATCTGACCATGAAGATATCCCGACGCCCGAACAAGTTATGATATCTGTCGAAAGGTTCAAAGGATTTATGGGACAAATAGACACAAACATCATAGAGACTATCAAGGAAGCTCAGGAAACAGATGAAGGATTGGCGCAAATCAAAGAAATCTGCAAATCGAGGGAAACGTTACCAAAAACTCTACAACACAGCGCAAAAGATTATGATTTCAAGGAGGGACTATTATGGTTCAAGGGAAGGATCTACATACCAGAAGATAAGGAAGCCAGACTGGCCATCATGCGAGTTCATCACGACTCAAAGATGGCAGGACATCAAGGACAGGCTAGAACACTGGAACTAATATCAAGAAGATACTTCTGGCCAGGAATGAAGCAAAGCATAAACAGATACGTGGAATCCTGCGAGACCTGCCAACGGACAAAGGGATCAAAGTCAATAGTCCCGATCAAGCCTCTGGAGATTCCAAAAGGACCATGGGAAGATATAGCGTTCGACTTCGTAGTGAAGTTACCTAAATCCAGAGGATCAGATAGCATCTTAGTAGTGGTGGACCGATTCTCAAGAATGGCGCACTTCATACCCTGCAAAGAATCTCACACGGCAAGCGACCTTGCAAATCTTTTCGTCACAAATGTCTGGAAACTGCACGGTTTTCCAAAGAGCACAATTTCAGACCGAGGAACCACTTTCAATTCCAAACTTATGAAAGCCATTTATGAGAAAATTGGAACTAGCCCAGGTTTCAGTACCGCCTACCACCCCCAAACAGATGGAATAACGGAGAAAATCAATCAATGGATGGAAGGCTGGCTACGATCGTTCGTCAACCACCGGCAGGATGATTGGGCGGACTTATTGCCGATTGCGGAGTTCAGCTATAATCTACAGAAGCACCGCGTAACAGGTAGTTCCCCTTTCGAAATTGTCTACGGGAGGGAACCACTGTGGAACATCTCAGCAGAAGAATCAGCGGTTCCAGAAGCGAACAACATCACAGGAAAATGGCGCAAAATCCATGACGAAGCAATTGCATCAATGGAAACCCAAAGGCTCCCAGAAGAAGAACCAAAGAACGAGTACCAAGAAGGAGATCTAGTATGGCTGCTGGGGAAGAACATTCAAACAAAAAGACCTTCGAAGAAACTGGATAACAAGAAGCACGGGCCATTTGTTGTGAAGCGACAGATAGGGTCACACGCTTATGAGCTCGATTTGCCGGCAACAATGAGGGTGCACCCCGTTTTCACATCGATTTGCTCAGCCCTTACAAGAAAGACACAGAATTCAACCGAAACCAACCCCGACCACCGCCGATCATAACAGAAGAAGGAGAAGAAGAATATGAAGTAGAAAAGATTTTGGACTGGAAGGAGACAAAGGATGGTCTTTTTTACAGGGTCAGATGGAAGGGTTATGGAAGTGAAGAAGACACAGAACAAAGGGCGGAAGATTTTGGTCACCTTTCAAAAATCATCAAGGACCTTCTACACCGACACCCCGAAGCTCCCACGCCATCTAACTACGCTCCAGGGAAGATAAAAGGCAGAAGGGGTGAAACAGACAGCCTCACTTGCAAAACTTGCTACTACTCCAAGAAACACCCCCAACTCGACGCTTTAAATCTTTTTTGCCCTCTGCAATGCCTGCTGTCACCCGCTCCACCATTGCCAACAACCTCACCCGCGTCCTCGAAGGACCTGCCTTTGCCACGGCAAGGATCCTTGACTCCGGAGCCGCCCTCTACGTCTTCAAGAGGTCACAACAAAGCTCGGGCAGAATGCACTTCAGGGCCTCGGACGACATCCTCCACTCAGACCTGGGGGAATTCCAGTGGGTCGGAAAAAAATGGCCAACACGCATGCAGCTCCTACGGAAGGACATCTTTGTCTGCCGAGGGTGTGCCGCATTCCAGGTCTCGGAGGTTGTTCTCCTCTCCACCTACATGCTCGGGGTGGTTGAATGGGGCCAAGAAGGAGCGTACTCAAGCGAGTGGGTACCAGGTTACGACGGAAGGCAGCCAACGCTCCGACCTAGATGGAACGATGCCTGGGACGCCAACTACGAAAAGGACCTGAGCGACTGGAGGATGGAGAGGGGCCGATACCAGAAGGAGAAGATCGACTGGGAACCCTACTGGTGGAAGAAGGAGGAGGCTGACGTGTTGGCATGGAAGGAGGCAGAGCCCGATGTGCGACAGTGGGACAAGGAGTTCGTGGAGGCTCAGGAAAGGGTTTTGGACTGGTCCAAGGCCGACTGGACAAGGGAGGAGACATGGGAAGAGTGGGAGAAGTTCTTGGACGAACCGGGGAACACCGCGTTCAATCCCATCGACCTGACCTTGGAGGAAGATGAAGGGCTTGAGGATTTTATGCTGAGAAAAGGGAAGGACTGCGCGGTACAGTAAGTCCATTCAGGTCCCCCAAATGGACTCATAGGGGGGAGTAATGTCGTGAGCCAGCTCACTCCATCGGACTCAACTGTTGTCTCGCCCGCCTGTTCCTTTCTTTTGTGTTGTGTTCCGTTTCCGTTTGCCGCGTTGCCACCTTCTTGTGGTTATCCTGTTACATTGTGTAACGCAGCTGTGCTTTGTACAAGTCATGTCTGTTCATACAGCATGACTCACATGGACACTCCTGACTGGTAGACTGTTTGACTCATACGGCTGCGCCTTGTATGACTCGGCCACTTCTTGATTATATATAGAGGACCAACAAGCCTGGTAACCCCAGCTTGTTTTGTCTCGTCAAAACATCCCCTCTGAGTGACACTTAGAACCACCCCTACCCTCAAGAGCCTACAGACACTTAAGTGTGTTGCGGTTCAAGAGGTCACTTAGGTCTTAAGTGCCGTCCACTCTCCATCGCGGCTTGTCTCATAGCCATCAAGAAGAAGCTTACGACATTTTTGCATTCCCACACACTCAGACACCGCATCACATTTTTGAACATTATTTTTTCAGCAATCAATATTTACTTGATGTCAGGTTCATTCAAAGAATAGTACTACAAAGACAAACCCATGGCTTTGCAAGAACCAAAAAGGAATCTGCCCCAAAAGGCTCAGCCCAAAGAAGGATGGACTGATCCCTTGAGACAGAGAGAACAAACTACAAGACCCAATCCAATAGCAACTCCAGCTATGGGATCAATAAATCTTCCTGAACTCACTATTGCAGATCTAGAAGGATCGGGGCCAGGGCAAATCAAAGACAAGACATTAGAACAGGTTGTAGGCATCCCAGTAGCCCAGGAAACCATCACAATGCTGGATCAGATGCAAGCAGTCTTCAACCATACCATGGCTTGCTTAGTACACATACTCAATGCATCTTTCCTTCAAATCCAATGTGACATGAGGGAAACAGGAGAAGATGTTTGAACCTTACAAACAGGGGTGTATTGCCTTCAACAAACAGGAGCCACAAACAGCAACATCTGTGCACAAAACACAGGGATAGATCAAATCCTAAATATCCTAACTGGTCTTGCAGGGATGCTAGAACCAAAAGTGGAAGAACGCACTGAACAAGGCTCACTCAACAAAGAATTCACAACCCCTAGAACCTCCAGGATTACAGTACCTCCCCCAGAAACCCCAAGAAAGACAACAGCCTTCCCCTTTGATGGATACAAGTATCTGACAAAGAAAGTGTCAGGACAAGAGAAGTGGGGTCTGGAGGATCATCAAAGACAATCAGGCAAAAAAGACAAACCCCTGCAAAGGAAGAAGAAGAAGAAAAGAAGCCCAACACAACTTGCAGCAAACACTTCAACATATATGCAGACATACCAGATGATATCACAGAAAGCAGGGATCAATCAACAATTGTCAAAAAACCAGAAGCATACAATGGGAAGAGAGGAACAGAAGGTGATTGCTTCTTCACATTGATGGAAACATGCTTCAACATCCATGGGAACATTGTCAATAACAAGCAGAAGAAGATTATTACTTTTCTCAGCAACATGGAACATGAGGAAGCTAAAGCATGGGCATTCAATCACCTTGAGCAAATCAACAATAACCCCACCTACACCAGCAACACAGATGCGATTTAATCTTGGCTAAACATGAAGGAAGACTTCATCCTCAATTTTAGCAATCCAATGACAAAGGAACAGGCCTCCAGGAAGCTTATGACAATCCAAATGAAGGGGCATATTGACACTGCTCTCACTTCCTATATCACAGAATTCAGAAGCCATAAGGCCCTGACCAATATTGGAGATGCAGCATACAAGCAAGCATTCAAACAAGGGTTAGCCCCAGATTTACTAGTGGAACTAGATGCCCTATCCCTGATGAACAACAACATGGGAAACCTTAGCTTTGAAGGACTTATAATAGCAACCATCAAGGTGGATCAAATCAGGAAAGCAAAACAAGGGTACAAATCCACATACATCAGAGGATATGGGGGTCAAGGAAGCAACCAAACTGGACAAAGCAATAAAGGACAAACTAGTCAAAGCAGAAGTACTCAAGGCAAAAAAACGAAATTAGTCTCTGAAGAAACCAAGAAGCGTTGGCATCAGGGAGGAGCCTGCATTAAGTGCAGATCAAGAGAGCACTTTGAACAACAATGCAAGAATGGATGGAAAGACCATGAAATCCTATCAACCAAAGGGAAGGAGAAGGCCAAGGCAGGAGACCTGGAAGAAACTAGCAACAGCAAAAAGGAGTTGGGAAAAGCCTAGGGTGCTCTGCTGCCATCTCAGATGTTACCCAAATACACTTAATCTCAAGGAAACAAATGTACTATAGAGCAAAAAATAAATCACCACTGATCTCAACTCAGATCTAGGGAATCATGGATCCCACTCCCACACTTATCCTCTCTGGATTGACAAAGAACTTTATTGATATCACCTGTTGCCAAAACAACTCCATTCCCCTCATTGAATGACCTAAAGCCAGGGAAGTTGTAGGAATTAATGGTAAAAAGCTACCATCAGTTGTTTGGTACAACATCCATTTAACCTTCAAAATCTTGGGAAGGAGCTTCACACAAAGATGCTATGCCATGCCAACCAGAGAATCCCCCTTAATTTTGGGGATGACATGGCTGACAGTAGCCAACCCTGCAATAAACTGGCAAACAAAGGAAATTACTTGGTGGGAAGAACCCATCACAGCAAAAGCAGTGCATCTAACACAAATACCAGAAGAACTCCAAGACTTCAAGAAGGTCTTCAGCGAGGAACTTTTCAAGGAATTACCACCACACAGGGAATGGGATTGCAAAATAAATTTCAGTCCACATGCAGAACTACCCAAACCAGCATGAACTTATCCACTTTCCCCAATGGAAACATGAGTCCTGAGAAAGCACATAGAGCAAGAACTAGCAGTGCGCAAGATCATACCCAGCAAAGCACCCATTGCTTTACCAGTATTCTTTGTTAAGAAGCACCAAGCTGAAAACATGGAACCTATGACACCAGAGGAACTTTTACAACTGGTAGTTGACCTCAGAGGACACAATAAAGTGACTATACCCAATCAATTTCTGCTACCACTACAGGAGGACCTTCTGGAAATTTTGAAGGAAGCTAAAATCTTTTCGAAATTGAATTTAAGGCAAGGCTTCAATAACATTCATATCAAAGAAAGTCGCCAATCAAAAACAGTGTTCAGAACCAAGGAAGGACACTATGAATACAGGATTATGCCCTTTGGCCTCATGAATGCTCCAGCCATCTTCCAACCAATGATAGACAAAATCTTCCATGACATTAAGGATATTTCAGTTGTGATCTACATCAATGACATCCTCATTTTCTTGAAAGATTGGGAACAATAGATAAAGGATGTCAAGGAGGTACTAAGGCAATTATAAGAAAACAACCTCTTCCCAAGGATCACAAAGTGGAAATTCTTGATCAGCACAGTTACCTTTGTTGGCATTGTCATCACATCACACCTGAAGGAATTTCCATGGAGAAAGACAAAATCAAGGTGATCTTGGAATGGCATACTCTCAGACCAGTCAAGCAGGTACAAGCCTTCCTAGGGTTTGCAAACTTCTATTGACAATTTGTGCAGAACTTCAGCAGCATTGTTAAACCATTAACCAAACTCACAAGGAAGGAGCAGAAGTGGGAATGGGGGGTAGAACAACAAGAAGCCTTTGATGAACTCAATTCAGTGGTAACCAAGGATCTGGTATTGGCACATCCCAACCCTACCAAACACTACTTCCAAGAAACAGATGCATCAGAGGTGGCAATGGGGATGATTCTTACAGCAACAAGACAACAGTTATCCACACCCAATTGGATTCCTGTCACAGAGCTTCATAGCTTGGCAAATGAACTATGATACACACAACAAGGAATTCCTGGCCATCATCACAGCCCTAAAGCATTGCAGGTTACATCTGGGAGGAACCAGAGAACCAGTCATGGTTTAGTTGGATCATAGGAGCTTTACTTACTGGCACACAGCAAAAACTTTCAACTGACAACACAACAGATGTTATCAAGAACCTGTGTCCTTCAATTTTGAAATACACTACTGGCCAGGGAAGGTTTTCCAGCAAGCCAGACCTATTCTCTAGATGATCAGAACATCAAGACATCCCCAATGCAGAACAGATTATGATACAGCAGGAAAGGTTCAAGGGGTTTGCAGCAGAACTAGGAAGGGATATTATTGCAGAAATCACAGAAGCCCAGGAAGAGGACAAGTCATTTTGCACACTGATCCTAGTTGTCAAATATCAAGAAAATCTTCCTCCTAGTGCCAAGAAGCAGTTTAAGGATTATGAAATGATGGAAGGACTCTTATGGTACAAAGGTGCAATCTATGTTCTGGAAGACAAGGATCTATGGCTGGAATTATTGCAGCAACACAATGATTCACCAACTGGGGGTCATCAAGGACAGGCAAGAACTCTGGAACTTCTTTCAAGACAATACTACTGGCCAGGAATGAAAGCAACTGTGAACAGATATGTGGACTCCTGCCAAACATGCCAATGAAGCAAAGGACATATACATTTGGTACCAGCAAGGCCACTACCCATAGCAACCCATCCCTGGGAGGACATCAGCTACGACTTCATTGTCCAGCTACCCAAATCAACTGGATTGGACAGTATCTTGGTAGTGGTAGACCAACACAGCAAAATGGCACATTTCATCCCTTGCAAAGAAGCAACAACAGCAGAAGGAGTTGCAGAGCACTTCATATCAAATGTTTGGAAGCCTCATAGTTTACCCAAGCAAACTATCTCCAACAGAGGAGTGACCTTCAACAGCCAGTTCCTATGTTCCCTTTATGAAAAACTCGGAATCAACCCTTCCTTCAGTACAGTGTTCCACCCTCAGACTGATGGGCAATCAGAATGAGTTAACCAGTGGCTGGAGGGATTCCATAGGGCTTTCATCAACTACAGGCAGGATAATTAGGTGCAATGGCTACCTATTGCGGAATTTTGCTACAACAATCATGTCAACAGAACTACCAGCAAGAGCCCCTTTGAAATAAACTATGGATTCCACCCTAAATGGAAGGTAGTGGACACTGACATTCAGAACCCTTCTGCTAGAAACCTAGAACATCAGATGGAAGAAGCAAGAAAAGAGGCAGTAGCAGCAAGGCAATTCCACAAAGAACAGGCAAAGGAACCAAGGTCAAGATATGAGCCAGGCAATTTTGTTTGGGTTCTGGGACCAAACTTCAAAACAAAACAACCAATGAAGAAAGTTGACAACAAGAAACTAGGTCCTTTCAAGGTCACAAGAGCAATTTCCTCCCATGCATTCAAAATTGAACTCCCCAGATCCATCAAGAAACATAATGCTTTCCAAATTGATCAGCTATGGAAATACAAGAAGGACAAGGAATTTAACAGGAACAAAGTGTGACCACCTCCCAGAGAACCAGCAGAAGATGAGGAAATCTATGCAGTGGAGGAGATTGTGGACTGGAAGGAAAAAAAAGAAGGGCTGAGATATGTGATCTGATGGAAGGGATATCCACCTAGCAAAGATGCAGAAGAAAGGGCAGAGAAGATTGCAGAACTGCTACCCATCATGAGAAAGTTCCTCAAGGAAAGCCCTTTGGCACCTATACCCCTAAATTTCAAGCAGGAACTGGCTAAAAGGACCAGGGGCAAAGCGGCAAGTCTCAACCCAACCAGCTCTTGACAGCACTATATTGCTATAACACCACTTTCAAACCAACCCACCACTTTAAACTCTTTTGATCATGCCTGCTGCTTGCTGCTCAGTCACCATCAGCAACCTCCCTTGGGCTACTGGCATGTCCCATGAAATCACCAAGTGCCTTGACTTGGGTGTGGTCTTATAACACATCCCTCAGTGGATGCAGTGCACTGGACAATGCTGGTACTATACAGGGAGCAACATACTCCATCTAGTGGTGGCAAGGGAAGTCAAGTGGCTTGGACACAAGCCACCCACCAAGCAACAACTCAAGGAACAGCCAAGCATCCTGGTAGCCAGGGGTTGCGCAGCCTTCTCATCCCAAGAAACCATTCTGGGCAGTTTCAAGAACCATATGAGCAAGCAGTGAAGGGATCACCACATCAACAACCCCTATGCATGGCAGTCCAAGCAGATCTGGGAGGAGAAGGAGGGGAGGGCACACCTGCAGAACAAGTGGGAGTGGGATGTGGCATGGGTCCAAGACCTGAAGGATTGGATGGAGGACAGGGGCAACAGGCCAAGGAAATCCATTATTGGCCACAGTGGTGGGACAACAGTCAAACCTGGATCAATGGGCAGAAAGGGAGGGATCACCAACAAAATGGCTAGCAGAGGAGGAAATGGTTTGGGTCAAGGACCAGCCCACTTGGGAGGAGGCTGCAAGGAGGGAGCCATGGAATTGAAGGAGGAGGTGGGGGACTCATTGGAGAACCCCATAGTCTGTTGTGAGCCAGCTCACTCCATACGGCTTGACGGGTGTCTTGCCCGTCTGCTGTTGTGTTTGTTGTTCTGTTTGTGTGTTGTTTGTCTGTTCCTGTGCTGCGTTGCCACTTTCTTGTGGTTATTCTGTTACATTGTGTAACGCGGCTGTGCTTTGTACAAGTCATGACTGTCTATACAGCATGACTCACATGGACACTCCTGACTGGCTGTTTTGCTTGACTCGTGTGGCTGTGCCTTGTATGACTCGGCCTCTTTGTGAATATATATAGAGAACCAACAAGCCTGGTAACCCCAGCTTGTTTTGTCTCATCAAACATCCCCCTTGAGTGACACTTTGAACCACCCCTACCCTCAAGAGCCTACAGACGCTTAAGTGCGTTGCGGTTCAAGAGGTCACTTAGGTCTTAGTGCCGTCCACTCTCCATTGCAGCTTCCCTCATAGCCACCAAGAAGAAGGTTACAACATTACAAAACAAGCTTAACAATCATGTCCATTCAGGAGGACGCCGGATTGTGTCTTGCAACACCATTATCAATAAGGAGAGGACCAAGTAGGGCTTCAAGACTTACAAGTTCCCTCAACAAGCAAGATATTGCACAAGCATGGGCTGGAGGACCAGCAAGGTCTCGCCCACAAAGCCAAGCCCCTATGCCCAGAACATCCAACACCCAGAACGTTTCAGTCATACAAGAAGAACCCACCATTGTTACTAGAGAACCAGGCAATATTACCGACAACCCCACACCGGTCACAATTCAAATCCCTATCTCAAACACAACTCCAGGCCCATCACATCCACTATGGCCTATGGGATCCAGAAGACAGTTTTTTTCCCCTCAGCCTGAAGCTCACAGGGGCATATCCCTTGTTCCTATCAGACCCCCCCCCCACGCCGCACATTTCCAATGCTCCCCAAGTACCCCAGATTGCGGGGACTATCACTAATGCCGGTCTGGTCCCAATAAACTCTCAGGACATGACACCAGTTAATCCAGCACCGCCATATGTACCACAAGGGTATTCCCAGCAACCAACAGCAACTGAAGGCCAAGAAGCCCCTGGGATTCCCACATCAAGTTCCAGCTCCAGCAGTAGGACTATGATTAGCAATCTTGACGACCTTGACGATCTTCACCTTGGAAGACACAATGCACTCTTAAGGATTATTGCTGGAATGGGGATAACAATCGATAGACAACTCAACGGGTTAGAACAATCTACTCAAGTGTTGGCCAACAACCAACAAATCTTCAACAATTCCCTCAACAACCTACAAGGAACCCTGACAGATATCCTTACCGCTGCACAAAACAGTGAACATAACAGCTTCCTGGTTGGGCAAGACGTAATCCGCCTAAGAAACGAAGTCACAAACACACAAGGACTGGTAAACAATGTACAGGAAGACCTTAACACCACGAGGCAGGCACAGTTAGCCTGGAATGAAGCAATCACCCAAGGACTAGAAGGACTAAGGGGAGACGGAAGGATTGCTGTTGGACAAATTAACACCATGCAAGAGACAATCAACAACATGCGCGAGCAGATGGACAAAGCATCCCTACATGTCGTATCTCCTCCCCACCCTGAAGCAGAGTCTACCAGACTTGACAAATTGGAACAAAGGCTACGTCAGCTTTCTGAAACCCTGACAACAGAAGGGAAAACAGGCGTCCAAAACTAACTAGACCAGAAGCCTTTGACGGGAAGAAAGGAGAGGGAGCAGAAATGTTCATCACCCAAATGGAGAGCTATTTTGTCAGGTTGGGCGACCAATACAGCTCAGGACAAGAACGAATTAGAGAAGCTCTAGCAAATTTCAATTTGGATAACAGATCCGCTACACATTGGGCACAGGTGCAACTCCGATCCATGAACAATGGAGTACCTGACCCAAACCTAGCGTCATGGGAAACATTCAAATTGCACTTCATGGAACAATTTAGTGACCCTAACAAGAGGGCTAAGGCAGAAGCCAATATCCAAAAAAGCAAACAAGTCAACTCAGTAGCAAACTATGCAACGGAATTCCGCTTCCACATGATTGATGTCAACTGGGGAGAAGAAGCTCTTATCAACCAATTCAAGGAGGGACTCAAGCCAGAAATCAAAACAGAACTAGCACGTTTTGAGCTATCCCTTATCAACGAGGACGGAACCGAAAGACACCTTAACCTTAACCAATGGATCACCCTTGCGATCTCCATCAACCAGAAATTGCAACAGATCAAGGCTTCCACCGGGAAGAAAACACCCCAAACAACCACCACGGGGCAAGCCTCTACAAAGCGACTTCCAGACAAAGTATACAGGGCAGGAATAGCATCAAACCAATGCCTGAAGTGCGGTCAAGAAGGTCACCATTTGCTCAAATGCTCGTCCAAGGAATGGATAACAACTGAACCCAGCATAAAGGGAAGAGAAGCTACAATCATAGAAGACTTGGGAAAAGAAGGGGTCTCCCTCTAACTGTGTGTGGAGAGACCAAAGAACCGGCAATGGAAACAATGTACTTTAGAGCAACAAACGAATCAACCATTGTTTACACAAACATCGCCGGAATCACAGAACCAGTCCCTACTCTCATCGATTCAGGAGCTTCTAAGAACTTTATGGACATCTCTTGGGCCCGCTCCAACAACATTCCTCTCATTGAGCTTCCCTCTCCACAAAAAGTAATTGGCATCCAGGGAAAAGAGCTCTCACACCAAATATGCTGCAAAGCCAAGCTTGTACTAGACGTAGAGGGAAAAACCTTCAAACAAATCTTTTTTGCTATGCCTACTGGAGAATCCAAGCTCATTCTAGGACTTGAATGGTTGGAGGAGGCAAACCCCAATATTAACTGGAAAACAAGGCACATATCATGGCAACCTGAACCCATACAGGCAAGAACAGCCTCAATAGATGACATACCAGAAGAATTCAAGGAATTTGCCAACATGTTTAGCAAGGAAAAGTTCAAGAGAATTCCAGACCATTGCCAATACAACTGTGCCATTGACTTCAAAGAAGGGGCTGAACTTCCAAAACCGGCCAGGCCTATCCCACTCTCACCAGCCAAATCAATTGCACTAAGGGAATACCTGGATGAGGAAATCGCTGCTGGGAAGATTCAACCCAGCATATCCCCCATTGCTTCACCTTGTTTTTTTGTCAAAAAACCCATCGATCCAAAGAACCCAGAAGCAGTGCAACAATTACGGCTTGTTCAAGACCTCAGAGGAGTGAACGCCATTACAAAGGACAACAGGTTCCCAAAGCCCTTAATGGAAGATCTTCTAGATAAAATCAAGGATGCAAAAATCTTCTCCAAAATCGATCTGCGCATGGGTTTCAACAATATCAGAATTAGGGAAGGGGACGAAATGGAAGACAGCCTTCAGAACCAAGGAAGGCCTGTTTGAATACATTGTCATGCCATTTGGACTAAAAAATGCACCTGCCATATTCCAAAGATACATGAACCACATCTTCCACGACCTTATCGACATATGCGTTATAGTATACATTGACGACATCCTAGTCTTCTCTACAATCAGAAGTCAACATACTATAGACGTCAGGAAGGTGCTGAAGATCTTACTGGATGAAAACCTATTTGCAAAACTCCCGAAATGCGAATTCTTTGTTACCAAACTTACATATACCGGACTTGGAATCAGTGAGTCTGGCATCTCTATGGAGGAAGAGAAGGTCAAGGCAATAAAGGAATGGAAGGAACCAAAAATGGTCAAGCAGGTTCAAGCGTTCCTAGGATTTGCAAACTTCTACCAAAGATTTGTACCAAATTTTCGCCGTTTAGCAAAACCCTTGACTACCCTTACAAGAAAGGATAACAAATGGAAATGGGAGAAGGATCAGCAGGAGGCTTTTGATGCCCTGAAAGCTGAAATTAGCAAGGAGCCCACACTACGCCATCCTGACCCTGAGAAACCCTTTTTTCTGGAAACGGATGCAAGTGGAGTAGCAATGGGGGCAATTCTTTCTCAAAGACAAGACGATGGCTACCTACACCCTATAGCGTTCCTGTCAAAATCCTTCAATGAGGCGCAGCTCAACTACGACGTCCATGACAAGGAACTTATGGCAATCATAGAGTCACTGACACATTGGAGGCTATACCTTGAGGGAACAAAGGATCCAATCACTATCTACACTGATCACAGGAATCTACAGTTCTGGAAAGAAGCAAGAACGTTCAACCATCGACACACAAGATGGCATCAACTACTGGCTTCCTACAACTTCGATATCATATACTGTCCTGGAATCCTTTCATCTAAGCCAGACCTGTTGTCAAGACGATCTGACCATGAGGATATTCCCACACTGGAACAAATTATGATATCTGCTGAAAAATTTAAAGGGTTTATGGGACAGATGGACACAGACATTATGGCAACTATCAAGGAAGCACAAGAGACTGATGAAGGACTGGCAAAAATCAAGGAAATCTGCAAATCAAGGGAAATGTTACCAAGAACCCTGCAACATAGCGCAAAAGATTACGACTTCAAGGAAGGACTAATATGGTACAAAGGGAAGATTTACGTACCAGAAGATAAGGAAGCCAGACTGTCCATCATGTGGCTACACCACGACTCAAGGATTGCAGGGCATCAGGGACAAGCCAGGACGTTGGAACTAATAGCAAGAAGATACTTCTGGCCAGGGATGAAGCAGAGCATAAACAGATACATGGAATCCTGTGAAACCTGCCAACAAACAAAGGGATCAAAGTCAATAGTACCAATCAAACCTCTAGAAATTCCAAAGGGTCCCTGGGAAGATATAGCATTCGACTTTGTAGTAAAACTGCTGAGGTCCAGAGGGTCAGACAGCATCATGGTAGTGGTGGACTGGTTCTCAAGAATGGCGCATTTCATACCCTGCAAAGAATCTCACACGGCAAGCGAGTTGGCAAATCTTTTTGTCACAAATGTTTGGAAACTACACGGCTTTCCAAAAAGCACAATCTCAGACCAAGGGACTACTTTCAATTCCAAACTTATGAAGGCTGTTTATGAGAGAATTGGAACTAGCCCAAGTTTCAGCACTGCCTACCACCCCCAGACAGATGGAGTAACAGAAAGAATCAACCAATGGATGGAAGGCTGGCTGCGATCCTTTGTCAACTACCAGCAAGATGATTGGGCAGACTTGTTACCAATTGCAGAATTCAGCTATAATCTGCAGAAACACCATGTAACGGGTAGTTCCCCTTTTGCAATAGTCTACGGCAGGGAACCATTGTGGAACATCTCATCAGAAGAAACAACAGTTCCTGAAGCAAACACCATTACGGAAAAGTGGCGTAGCATCCACGACAAAGCTATTGCATCAATGGAAAACCAAAGGCTCCCAGAGGAAGAACCAAAAGACAAGTACCAGGAAGGAGATCTAGTATGGCTGTTGGGAAGAAACATCCAAACAAAAAGACCCTCAAAGAAACTGGATAACAAGAAGCATGGACCATTTGTTGTGAAACGGAAGATAGGATCACATGCTTATGAGCTCAGTCTACCAGCAACAATAAGGGTGCACCCTGTTTTCCACATCGACTTGCTCAGCCCTTACATAGAAGACACAGAGTTCAAGCAAAACCAACCCTGACCACTGCCAATAATTACTGAAGAAGGAGAAGAAGAATACGAAGTAGAAAAGATTTTGGACTGGAAGGAGACAAAGGATGGTCTTTTTTACAGGGTCAGATGGAAGGGTTATGGAAGTGAAGAAGACACAGAACAAAGGGCAGAAGATTTTGGTCACCTTTCAAAGCTCATCAAGGACCTTCTACGCCGACACCCCAAGGCTCCCACGCCATCTAACTACGTTCCAGGAAAGATAAAAGGCAGAAGGGGTGCAACGGGTAGTGACACTTGCAAAACTTGCTACTACTCCAAGAAACACTCCCAACTCTACGCTCTAAATCTTTTTTGCTCTCTACAATGCCTGCCGTCACCGGCTCCACCATCGCCAACAACCTCACCCACGTCCTTGACGGACCAGCGTTTGCTACAGCAAGAATCCTTGATGCTGGGGCCGCGCTCTACATCTTCAGAAGGTCCCAGCAAAGCTCGGGAAGAATGCATTTCAGGGTGTTGGACAACATGCTACACTCAGACCTGGGAGTATTCCAGTGGGTTGGGAAAAAATGGCCGACACGCATGCAACTCCTGCAAAAGGACATCTTTGTCTGTTGAGGATGTGCCGCGTTCCAGGTCTTGGAGGTTGTCCTCCTTTCCACCCACATGCTCGGAGTCGTTGAGTGGGGGCAAGAGGGGGCATACTCAAGTGAATGGGTACCAGGGTACAAAGGGAGACCACCAACACTCCGACCCAGGTGGAACAAAGCTTGGGACGCCAACTACGAGAAGGACCTGAGCAACTGGAGGATGGAGAGGGGCCGTTACCAGAAGGAAAAAATTGAATGGGAGCCTTACTGGTGGAGGAAGGAGGAAACTGACGTATCGGCATGGAAGGAGGCAGAGGCTGACGTGCAACAATGGGATGAGGAGTTCGTGGAAGCCCAGAAGCGGGTTTTGGACTGGTCAAAGGCGGATTGGACAAAGGAGGAAACTTGGGAGGAGTGGGAGAAATTCTCGGATGAACCGGGTAATACTGTGTTCAATCCCATCAACCTAACCTTGGAGGAGGAAGGGTTCAAGGAGTACATGGAGCGGAAGGAAAAGGACTGCACATTACAGTGAGTCCATTCAAGGTCCCCCAAATGGACTCTTAAGGGGGAGTAATGTCATGAGCCAGCTCACTCCATAAGGCTCAACCAGTGTCTCGCCTGTCTGCTGTCATGTTTGTTGTTCTGTTTGTGTGTTGTTTGTCTGTTCCTGTGCTGCGTTGCCACTTTCTTGTGGTTATTCTGTTACATTGTGTAACGCGGCTGTGCTTTGTATGAGTCATGTCTGTCTATACAGCATGACTCACATGGACACTCCTGACTGGCTGTTTTGCTTGACTCGTGTGGCTGCGCCTTGTATGACTCAGCCTCTTTGTGAATATATATAGAGAACCAACAAGCCTGGTAACCCCAGCTTGTTTTGTCTCATCAAACATCCCCCTTGAGTGACACTTTGAACCACCCCTACCCTCAAGAGCCTACAGACGCTTAAGTGCGTTGCGGTTCAAGAGGTCACTTAGGTCTTAGTGCTGTCCACTCTCCATTGCGGCTTCCCTCATAGCCACCAAGAAGAAGCTTACGACATAGTCATAGAAGTGGAGGAGGAGGCTATTTAGTCCCAGGGGGGCAGGGAGGCATTTGAAAAAATGGCAGGCAACTGTAAACTACAGTAGTTGCCATTCAGGTCCCCTAAATGGGCTCCTAAGTGGGGGTCATGTTGAGACCTATGGTCCCCCCATAGGCTCTGTCTCTTGTTTCCTTCCTGTTGTTCCCTCTGTCTTGGCTTGCCTTTTGTCCTGTCTCCTTTGTCTTATGTTCTTTTGTCTGTGTGCAGCCTTATGCTGCTTCTCTTTCCTTTGTCTTACGACTTCCTTTCTTGGCAAGTCATGTTTCTTTATAGGACATGACTCATAGTGCTTTCTGATTGGTTAGTTTGTATGACTTGTTCCTTGGCATGAGTATGACTCATGCCTTTCTCTGAATATATAATGAGGCAACAACAAGCATGGTATCCCCATCTTGTTTTGCCTCATCATTTTCCCCAACAAACAATCCCTCACCTGGCTTCCCTCAGGGATACCTTTGATCCTCAGGCCTTAGCACTGTTCACAGTCTACAGTTCACAGCCCTTTGGGTGCCAAGTCTCTCTAAGTCTTGAGTTAAGCACATACAGTCACAGTTGGCAACCATCATAGTGTTGGGTTGCAACATCTGCTCTGTGATTCTTCCAGAGCAGTGCACATTGATCCCCATGTGCTCTGCGCTCTTCATATTCTGATGTTTCTTTCATATGCCTTGTAGGCTGTTGTGCTTTCCCCATGTAGATTGCGCTTCCTTTCTTCTGCTTGCTATGAGAGATGCAAGGGAAATCATGTTGGAATCACAAGAACAATTTACCTTGTAAGTTTTTCACTCTACTTTGCCATGAGGGGTTATCCAAAATCGTTTGGAGCATCTCATTGATTTTCAGGCCTAGGAGCCGCTCATTAGTCCCAAACAACCCTTCTCTAAGCAGGTTGCGGCATCGTAAATTGTTCTTAGATGGCTGTAGCCATCCACATTGCCCCAAACTGGTTTTTCATTGCTCTCATGTCGTAAGCTTCTTCTTGGTGGCTATGAGACAAGCCGCGATGGAGAGTGGACAGCACTAAGGCCTAAGTGACCTCTTGAACCGCAACACACTTAAGCGTCTGTAGGCTCTTGAGGGTAGGGGTGGTTCAAAGTGTCACTCAAGGGGGATGTTTTGACGAGACAAAACAAGCTGGGGTTGCCAGGCTTGTTGGTCCTCTATATATAATCACATGGTGGCCGAGTCATACAGAGCGCAGCCACATGAGTCAAGCAAGTCTACCAATCAGGAGTGTCCATGTGAGTCATGCTGTATGAACAGACATGACTCGTACAAAGCACAGCTGCCTTACACAGTGTAACACAATCAACCACAAGAAGGTGGCAACGCGGCAAACGGAAACAGAAACACAATGCAAAGGGAAAGACAGGCGGGCGAGACAACAGGCAAGTCTGATGGAGAGAGCTGGCTCACAACATTACTCCCCCATAAGAGTCCATCTAGGGGACCTGGATGGGCTCTACTGGATCTCGCAGTCCTTGCTTTCTGCAAGCAAGTGTTCTTCCAGCCCCTCATCCTCGTCAAAAGTCAGATCAATGGGATTGAACACAGTGTTACCTGGTTTGTCCAAGAACTTCTCCCACTCTTCCCACGTCTCCTCCTTTGTCCAGTCGGCCTTGTGCCAGTCCAGCACCGTCTTCTGGGCTTCCACAAACTCCTCATCCCATTGACGCGTGTCCGGCTCTACCTCCTTCCATGCCAATACGTCTGGCTCCTCCCATTTCCACCAGTTTGGTGCCCATTCAAACTTCTCCTTCTGGTATCTTCCCCTTTCCATCTTCCAGTCGCTCAGATCCCTCTTGTAGTTGGCGTCCCAAGCGTCATTCCACCTAGGTCGGAGTGTGGGTTGTCTCCCGTTGTACCCTGGTACCCACTCACTTGAGTATGCTCCTTCTTGTCACCATTCGACAACTCCGAGCATATGGGTGGAGAGGAGGACGACCTCAGAGACTTGGAATGCGGCGCATCCCCAACAGACGTAGATGTCCTTTTGCAGGAGCTGCATGCGTGTCAGTCATTTCTTTCCGACCCACTGGAATTCCCCCAGGTCTGAGTGTAGGACATCATCCGACGCCCTGAAGTGCACTCTTCCCGAACTCTGCTGTGACCTCTTGAAGACATAGAGGGCTGCACCGGAGTCAAGGATCCTTGCGGTAGCAAAGGCAGGTCCACTGAGGACGTGGGCAAGGTTGTTGGAGATGATAGCACGGGTGACAGCAGGCATTGCAAAGAGCAAAAAAGGTTTAGAGAGTAGAGTTGGAAGCGTTTTTTGGAGTAGTAGCAAGTTTTGCAAGTACCACTACCAGTTGCGGCCCCTCTGCCTTTTATCTTTCCTGGAACATAGTTGGAAGGCATGGGAGCCTCGGGGTGTTGGCGTAGAAGGTCCTTGATGATCTTCAAAAGGTGACCAAAATCATCCGCCCTTTGTTCTGTGTCTTCTTCACTTCCATAACCCTTCCATCTGACCCTGTAAAAAAGACCATCCTTTGTCTCCTTCCAGTCCAAAATCTTCTCTACTTCATATTCTTCTTCTCCTTCTTCAGTAATTATTGGCGGTGGTCGGGGTTGGTTTTGCTTGAACTCTGTGTCTTCTATGTAAGGGCTGAGCAAGTCAATGTGGAAAACAGGGTGCACCCTCATTGTTGCTGGCAGAGTGAGCTCATAAGCATGTGATCCTATCTTCCGCTTCACAACAAATGGTCCATGCTTCTTGTTATCCAGTTTCTTTGAGGGTCTTTTTGTTTGGATGTTTTGTCCCAACAGCCATACTTGATCTCCTTCCTGGTACTCGTTTTTTGGTTCTTCCTCTGGGAGCCTTTGGTTTTCCATTGATGCAATAGCTTTGTTGTGGATGCTACGCCATTTTCCCGTGATGGTGTTTGCTTTGGGAACCATTGTTTCTTCAGATGAGATGTTCCACAATGGTTCCCTGCCTTAGACTATTGCAAAAGGGGAGTTCCCTGTTACACAGTGCTTCTGCAGATTATAACTGAATTCCGCAATAGGTAACAAGTCTGCCCAATCATCTTGCCGGTAGTTGACAAAGGATCGTAGCCAGCCTTCCATCCATTGGTTGATTCTTTCTGTCACTCCATATGTCTGGGGGTGGTAGGCAGTGCTGAAGCTTGGGCTAGTTC
The DNA here is from genome assembly GCA_037039685.1 of Ceratobasidium sp. AG-K. Taxonomy (NCBI): domain Eukaryota; kingdom Fungi; phylum Basidiomycota; class Agaricomycetes; order Cantharellales; family Ceratobasidiaceae; genus Ceratobasidium; species Ceratobasidium sp. AG-K. The sequence goes on along the minus strand of JAWNGF010000007.1, from coordinate 1,299,966 downwards.
CAATTCTCTCGTAAACAGCCTTCATAAGTTTAGAATTGAAAGTAGTCCCTTGGTCAGAGATTGTGCTTTTTGGAAAGCCGTGTAGTTGCCAAAAATTTGTAATAAAAAGATTTGCCAGCTCGCTTGCCGTGTGAGATTCTTTGCAGGGTATGAAGTGCACCATTCTTGAAAACCGGTCCACTACTACCATGATGCTGTCTGATCCTCTGGATTTCGGCAATTTCACTGCAAAGTCGAATGCTATGTCTTCCCAGGGACCTTTTGGAATTTCTAGAGGTTTGATTGGTACTATTGACTTTGATCCCTTTGTTCGTTGGCAGGTCTCACAGGATTCCACATATCTGTTGACGCTCTGCTTCATCCCTGGCCAGAAGTATCTTCTTGCTATTAGTTCCAACGTCCTGGCTTGTCCCTGATGCCCTGCAACCCTTGAGTCGTGGTGTAGTTGCATGATGGTCAGTCTGGCTTCCTTATCTTCCGGGACATAAACTTTCCCTTTGTACCATATTAGTCCCTCCTTGAAGTCGTAATCTTTTGCGCTATGTTGCAGGGTTCTTGGCAGCATTTCCCTTGATTTGCAGATTTCCTTGATTTTTGCCAGTCCTTCATCAGTCTCTTGTGCCTCCTTGATAGTTGCCATAATGTCTGTGTCCATCTGTCCCATAAATCCTTTAAACTTTTCAGCGGATATCATAATTTGTTCCGGTGTGGGAATATGCTCATGGTCAGATCGTCTTGACAACAGGTCTGGCTTAGATGAAAGGATTCCAGGACAGTATATGATATCAAAGTTGTAGGAAGCCAGTAGTTGATGCCATCTTGCGTGTCAACGGTTGAACGTTCTTGCTTCTTTCCAGAACTGTAGGTTCCTGTGATTGGTGTAGATAGTGATTGGATCCTTTGTTCCCTCAAGGTGTAACCTCCAATGTGTCAATGATTCTATAATTGCCATAAGTTCCTTGTCATGGACGTCGTAGTTGAGCTGGGCCTCATTGAAGGATTTTGACAGGAACGCTATAGGGTGTAGGTAGCCATCGTCTTGCCTTTGAGACAGAATTGCCCCCATTGCTACTCCGCTTGCGTCCGTTTCCAAGAAAAAAAGGTTTCTCAGGGTCAGGATGGCGTAGTGTGGGCTCCTTGCTAATTTCTGCTTTCAGGGCATCAAAGGCCTCCTGTTGATCCTTTTCCCATTCCCATTTGTTATCCTTTCTTGTCAGGGCTGTCAAAGGTTTTGCTAGATGGCTAAAATTTGGTACAAATCTTTGGTAGAAGTTTGCAAATCCTAGGAACGCCTGAACCTGCTTGACCATTTTTGGTTCCTTCCATTCCTTTATTGCCTTGACCTTCTCTTCCTCCATTGAGATGCCAGAATCACTGATTCCAAGTCCGGTATACATAAGTTTGGTGACAAAGAATTCGCATTTCGGGAGTTTTGCAAATAGGTTTTCATCCAGTAAGATCTTCAGCACTTTCCTGACATCTATGGTATGTTGGCTTCTGTTTTTAGAGAAGACTAGGATGTTGTCAATGTATACTATGACACATACGTCAATAAGGTTGTGGAAGATGTGGTTCATATATCTTTGGAATATGGTGGGTGCATTTTTTAGTCCAAATGGCATAACAATGTATTCAAACAGTCCTTCCTTGGTTCTGAAGGCTGTCTTCCATTTATCCCCTTCCTTAATTCTGATATTATTGAACCCCATGCGCAGATCGATTTTGGAGAAAATTTTTGCATCCTTGATTTTATCCAGAAGATCTTCCATTAAAGGCATTGGGAACCTGTTGTCCTTTGTAATTGCGTTCACTCCTCTGAGGTCTTGAACAAGCCATAATTGTTGCACTGCTTCTGGGTTCTTTGGATTGATGGGTTTTTTGACAAAAAAACAAGGTGAAGCAATGGGGGATATGCTGGGTTGAATCTTCCCGGCAGCAATTTCCTCATCCAGGTATTCCCTTAATGCAATTGACTTGGCTGGTGAGAGCGGGATAGGTCTGGCCGGTTTAGGGAGTTCAGCCCCTTCCTTGAAGTCAATGGCACAGTCGTATGGGCGATGATCCGGAATTCTCTTGAACTTTTCCTTGCTAAATACATTGGCAAATTCCTTGAATTCCACTGGTAGGTCGTCTATTGAGGCTGTTCTTGCCTGTATAGGTTCAGGTCGCCATGATATATGCCTCATTTTCCAATAAATATTGGGGTTTGCTTCTTCTAACCATTCAAGTCCTAAAATGAGCTTGGTTTCTCCAGTAGGCATAGCGAAAAAGATTTGTTTGAAGGTTTTTCCCTCTACATCCAGTACAAGTTTGGCCTTGAAGCATATTTGGTGAGAGAGTTCTTTTCCCTGGATGCCAATTACTTTTTGTGGAGAGGGAAGCTCAATGAGAGGAATGTTGTTGGAGCAGGCCCAGGAGATGTCCATACAGTTCTTAGAAGCTCCTGAGTCCATGAGAGTAGGGACTGGTTCTGTGATTCCGGCAATGTTTGTGTAAACAATGGTTGATTCGTTTGTTGCTCTAAAGTACATTGTTTCCATTGCCGGTTCTTTGGTCTCTCCACACACAGTTAGAGGGAGACCCCTTCTTTTCCCGAATCTTCTGTTATTGTGGCTTCCCTCCCTTTTATGCTGGGCTCAGTTGTTATCCACTCTTTGGACAAGCATTTGAGCGAACGGTGACCTTCTTGACCGCATTTCAGACATTGATTTGATGCTATTCCTGCCTTGTATACTTCGTCTGGAAGCCGCTTTGTAGAGGTTTGTCCAGTGGTGTTTGATTGGGGTGTTTTCTTCCCGGTGGATGCCTTGATCTGTTGTAATTTTTGGTCAATGGAAATCGCAAGAGTGATCCATTGGTTAAGGTTAAGGTGTCTTTCAGTTCCATCCTTGTTGATAAGGGAAAGTTCAAATCATGCCAATTCTGTTTTGATTTCCGGCTTGAGTCCTTCCTTGAATTGGTTGATAAGGGCTTCTTCTCCCCAGTTGACGTCAATCATGTGGAAGTGGAATTCCGTTGCATAATTTGCTACTGAGTTGACTTGCTTGCTTTTTTGGATATTGGCTTCCGCCTTAGCCTTTTTGTTAGGGTCGCTAAATTGTTCCATGAAGTGCGACTTGAATGTTTCCCATGACATTAGGTTTGGATCAGGTACTCCATTGTTCATGGATCGGAGTAGTACTTGTGCCCAATGTGTAGTGGACCTGTTATCTGATTTGAAATTGGTGATGGCTTCCCTAATTCGTTCTTGTCCCAAACTGTATTGGTTGCCCAACCTGACAAAGTAGCTCTCCATTTGGGTGATGAACATTTCTGCTCCCTCCCCTTTCTTCCCATCAAAAGCTTCTGGTCTGGTTACTTTTGGACGCCTGTTTTCCCTTCTGTTTTCAGGGTTATCAGAAATCTGATGTAGCCTTTGTTCCAATTCATTGAGCCTGGTGGATTCTGCTTTGGGGTGGGGAGGTGATACAGCGTGCAGGGATGCTTCATCCATCTGTTCGCGCATATTGTTGATCGTCTCTTGCATGGTGTTAATTTGTCCGATTGCAATCCTTCCGTCCCCCCTTAGTTCTTCTAGTCCCTGGGTGACCGCTTCATTCCAGGCCAACTGTGCCTGTCTTGTGGTGTTAAGGTCTTCCTGTACATTGTTTACTAGTCCTTGTGTGTTTGTGTCTTTGTTCCTCAAGCAGATTACATCTTGCCCAACCAGGAAGCTGTTGTGTTCACTGTTTCGTGCGGCGGTAAGGATATTTGTCAGGGTTCCTTGTAGGTTGTTGAGGGAATCATTGAAGATTTGTTGGTTGTTAGCCAATACTTGTGTGGATTGTTCTAATCTGTTGAGTCTTCTGTCGATTCTTATCCTCATTCCATTCAATAATCCTTAGTAATGCATTGTGTCTTCCGAGGTGGAGATTTTCGAGATTGTCAAGGTTGCTAATCACGGTTCTTCCGCTGGAGCTAGAACTTGAACTGGGAATCCTAGGAGGGACTGTCCTTCCGTTGCTGTTGGTTGCTGGGAATACCCCTGTGGTATGTATGGCGGCGCTGGGTTAATTGGAGTCACAGCTTGGGAACTTATTGGGATTGGGCCAGCATTGGTGATGGTTCCACCAATCTGTGGTACTTGAGCAGTAAGGGGAATGTGCGGTGTTGGTGGTGGCCTGATAGGTACCAGGGATACGCCCCTGTGAGGTTCAGGTTGGGGGGAGAAAAACTGTCTTCTGGCCCCATAGGCCTTAGTGGATGTGATGGGCCTGGGCTTGCATTTGAGATTGGGATCCAAATTGTGACCGGTGTGGGGTCGTCGGTAATATCTCCTAGTTCCCTACCAACTATGGTAGGTTCTTCCTGAATGGCCGAAATATTATCCGTGTTGAATGTTCCCGGCATAGAAGCTTGACTTTGTGGGCGGGACCTTGCTGGACCTCCGGCCTGAGCTGGTGCAATATCATGTTCGTTAAGGGAACTTGTAGGTCTCGACACCCTACTTGGTCCTGTCCTTGTTGATAATGGTGTTGTGAGGCGTGACCCCACATCCTCCTGAATGGACATAGTTGTTAAGCTTGTTTTGTAATGTCGTAAGCTTCTTCTTGGTGGCCATGAGACAAGCCGCAATGGAGAGTGGATGGCACTAAGACCTAAGTGACCTCTTGAACCGCAACACACTTAAGCGTCTGTAGGCTCTTGAGGGTAGGGGTGGTTTAAAGTGTCACTCAAAGGGGATGTTTTGACAAGACAAAACAAGCTGGGGTTGCCAGGCTTGTTGGTCCTCTATATATAATCACAAGGTGGCCGAGTCATACAGAGCGCAGCCACATGAGTCAAGCAAGTCTACCAATCAGGAGTGTCCATGTGAGTCATGCTGTATGAACAGACATGACTCGTACAAAGCACAGCTGTGTTACACAGTGTAACACAATCAACCACAAGAAGGTGGCAACATGGCAAACGGAAACAGAAACACAACGCAAAGGGAAAGACAGGCGGGCGAGACAACAGGTGAGTCCGATGGAGAGAGCTGGCTCACAACATCTCATCAGTTGCACATTGTCCAAGCCATCAACAGGCACATTCCTAGGCCCATCCTCAGTGGCTGTCCCGACTTGGATCAATCAGGTGTCTAAAAGGTTAAGGGGTTTGACTTAGACAAGTCTTAGAACCCAAGGAGCGAGGATAGTAAAGAGGATTGGATTGGACAAGTCCTAGTGGAGAGGAGGTCAAGCCTTGTTGTTAACCGGCTTGACCTCTGGGTGTATATACATGAAGGATCAATGCCATGTCATCATTTATCAGTGCAGGAAAGCCAAGTACAACCAATGATAAGCAAGATAAGGGATATGACTTCACATTCTGGAAGTTTGGGAAGCAACACCAATATTCAATGAAAAGACAAATACATCACATGACACAAGTCAAGCACCAAAGGACATTTGTACCAAAAAAGGAAAGTGTTCGGAAAAAATAAAATAAAATCAGAATAAAATGTCTGAGCTTAGTCAGCTCATGACATTACCCCCTCCTAAGGGCCCGGTGCGGTGGGATGGAGTCTGTGGAATCTATCAACTAGTTCAGGAGCATTTTTGAGATCTTCCTTGGGTTGCCAAGAGTTGTCCGCATGAGAGTATCCTTTCCATTTGACATAATAGTGGAGTTGGCAGCAAATTTTCTTGGAGTTAAGGATCTCTTCAACTTCCCACTCTTCTTCTCCTTCTTTTGTGATAATAGGAGGTGGTTCAACGGGTTCACAACCATGAGGATCAGTGTGGAATTTTTTGAGCAGCATGACATGGTGTCGTGAGCTAGCTCACTCCATCGGACTCGCCCGTTGTCTCGCCCTCCTGTCTCCTTCTTTACGTTACGTTCTCGTTTCCGTTTGCCGCGTTGCCGCCTTCTTGTGGTTGTTCTGTTACATTGTGTAACGCGGCTGTGCTTTGTACGAGTCATGTCTGTTCATACAGCATGACTCACATGGACACTCCTGACTGGCTTGTATGTTTGACTCGTGTGGCTGCACCTTGTATGACTCGGCCGTTTTCTGATTATATATAGAGGACCAACAAGCCTGGCAACCCCAGCTTGTTTTGTCTCGTCAAAACATCCCCTTTGAGTGACACTTTGAACCACCCCTACCCTCAAGAGCCTACAGACACTTAAGTGTGTTGCGGTTCAAGAGGTCACTTAGGTCTTAGTGCCGTCCACTCTCCATCGCGGCTTGTCTCATAGCCACCAAGAAGAAGCTTACGACATTACAAAACAAGCTTAACAAACATGTCTATCCAAGAGGACGGAGGATCTCGTCCCGCATCCACCATATCAACAAGAAGAGGACCCAGTCGGGCAGCAAGGCCCACAGGATCACTAAACGAGCAAGATATTGCACAAACTCAAGCGGGAGGCCCTGCTCGATCACGCCCCCAAAGTCAAGCATCAATGCCAGGAGCTTTCGGCATTGCCGACATAACAACTGTACAAGAGGAGGAACCCACTATCACGAATAGAGAACCAGGAGATCTTACAAACGACCCCACTCCGGCAGTAATTCGCATTCCAACTGGAAGTCCAGGACCATCACGTCCCTTGTGGCCATCAGGGACTAGAAGACAGTTCTTTTCTCCCCAACCCGAAGCTCATGGGGGCGTGTCGCTTGTTCCCATTAGACCTCCTCCTACACCACACATTCCCAATGTCCCCACAGTCCCGCAAATTGGGGGAACTATCACTAATGCAGGACCGATCCCATTAGCTTCCCAGCCAGTTACACCAGCGATTCCAGCACCACCATATGTCCCACAGGGTTACTCCCAGCAATCAGCTCTGGTACAACAGGGCGCAGGTGATCCAGGAAGTTCAAGTTCAAGTTCCAGCTCTAGCGGCAGGACTGTAATCAGTAACCTAGACGACCTGGACGACCTTCTAGAAGGAAGACACAACGCCACCCTTAGGGTTATAGATGGAATGAGGGTCACTATAGATCGAAGGCTTAGTGGTCTAGAACAAGCCACACAAGTTCTAGCAAACAACCAGCAAATCTTTAATGACTCCATCAATACCCTACAAGGAACCTTGACGGACATTCTGAACTCGGCAAGAAATGGCGAACATAATTCCTTTCTAGTCGGCCAAGACGTAACCCGCCTTCGAAATGAAGTTAACAATACCCAAGGACTAGTGAATAATGTACGCGAAGAAATCAACACTACCAGACAAGGACAACTCAAATGGAATGAGGCAGTAACACAGGGACTAGAAACCTTACGACAGGAGGGAGCCTCTTTCACTAACAAGATCACGGAAGTTCAAGAAGCTATAAACAACATGCGAGAAGAAATGGATGAAGCATCTCTGCACGGGGTCCCCTCTAGGCGATCAAATTCTCCACCGCATCCAGACGCGGAATCTACCAGGATCGACGAATTAGAACTAAGAATCCAACGACTGACCGAGCACCCAAACATCGGTAGCGGATCACGTCGTCCCAAGGTGACTCGTCCAGAATCCTTTGACGGAAAGAAAGGAGAAGGCGCTGAGATGTTCATCACGCAAATGGAAAGTTATTTTGTACGCCTAGGCGATCAATACACTTCCGATGAGGAAAGGATCCGCGAAGCCCTAGCAAACTTCAAATCCGAGAACAAAGCCGCCACTCACTGGGCACAAGTTCTCTTACGATCGCTTAACCAGGGAGAAATTAACCAAAGTCTTGCCTCATGGGAAGGTTTCAAAGCACACTTCATGGAACAATTTAGCGACCCCAACAAAAAGGCAAAAGCCGAAATCGATATCAGGAAATGCAAGCAGAACAATTCAGTAGCAAACTATGCTTCTGAATTCCGTTACTTATTGGTCGACGTCAACTGGGGTCAGGAAGCACTGATCAACCAATTCAAGGAAGGACTGAAGCCTGAAGTAAAAACCGAACTAGCTCGATTCGAATTAACCCTGATTAACGAGGACGGAACGGAGCGGGAACTGTCACTAGACCGGTGGATCTCTATTGCAATCTCCATCGACCAGAAATTGCAGCAAATCAAGACCTCTACAGGAAAGAAGACACCACAAGCATCCGCTAGCGGACAACCCTCTACAAAGCGGCTACCCGACGAAGTTTACAAAGCAAGGATAGCAACCAACTGCTGCCTAAAGTGCGGACAGGAAGGACACCGCTCATTCAAATGCCCATCCAAGGAGTGGATAACAACGGAACCTAGCGTTAAAGGAAGGGAGGCAACAATCGGAGAAGACTCGGGAAAAGAAGGGGTCTCCCTCTAACTGTGTGTGGAGAGACCAAGAAACCGGCAATGGAAACAATGTACTTTAGAGCAACAAATGAATCTACCATTGTTTACGCGAACGTTGCCGGAATCACAGAACCTATCCCAACCCTCATCGATTCTGGAGCATCAAAGAACTTCCTGGACATTTCGTGGGCTCGATCAAACAACATTCCACTCATGGAACTTCCCACGCCTAGAAGAGTAATTGGAATCCAGGGGAAAGAACTCTCCCACCAAATACGTTTCAAAGCAAAACTGGAACTAGAAGTAGAGGGAAGAACTTTCAAACAAATTTTCTTTGCAATGCCTACTGGAGAAACGAAACTTATCCTCGGACTGGAATGGTTAGAAGAATCGAACCCTGTCATCGATTGGAAAACAAAACACATATCATGGCGGACAGAAGCCATTCAAGCAAGGACGGCCTCAATAGACGACCTGCCCGAAGAATTCAAGGAATTTGCCGACGTCTTCAGCAAAGAAAAATTCAAGAGAATCCCTGATCATCGCCCATACGACTGCGCCATCGACTTCAAGGAAGGAGCTGAACTTCCAAAACCAGCCAGACCTATCCCACTCTCTCCAGCAGAGTCAATTGCACTGAGAGAATACTTGGATGAAGAAATCGCAGCAGGGAAGATCCGACCAAGCAAATCACCCATTGCGTCACCTTGCTTCTTTGTCAAAAAACCGATTGACCCCAAAAATCCAGGGGCAGTACGCCAACTACGACTTGTTCAAGATCTCAGGGGAGTAAACGCCATTACGAAAGACGACAGATTCCCAATGCCGCTGATGGAAGACCTCTTGGATAAAATCAAGGACGCAAAAATTTTCTCCAAAATCGATTTACGCATGGGTTTCAACAATATCAGAATCAGGGAAGGAGACGAATGGAAGACAGCTTTCAGAACAAAAGAAGGCCTATTCGAATACGTCGTCATGCCGTTTGGACTAAAAAACGCGCCAGCCATATTCCAAAGATATATGAACCACATCTTCCATGATCTCATCGACGTATGCGTCATAGTATATATCGACGACATCCTTGTCTTCTCTCAGAACAGAAGTCAACATACCGTGGATGTCAGGAAGGTGCTAAAAATCTTGCTGGAAGAAAATCTATTCGCAAAGCTTCTGAAATGCGAATTCTTTGTCACCAAATTGACATATACTGGACTTGGAATCAGCGACTCAGGCATCTCAATGGAGGAAGAAAAAGTCAAGGCAATAAAGGAATGGAAGGAACCAAGAACGGTCAAACAAGTTCAGGCGTTCCTAGGATTCGCAAATTTCTACAGAAGATTCGTTCCGAATTTCAGCCGTTTAGCAAAACCCCTGACAACCTTAACAAGAAAGGAGAACAATTGGGAATGGGGAAACGATCAACAGGAAGCTTTTGAGGCTCTAAAAACGGAAATCAGCAAAGAACCTACTCTACGCCATCCAAACCCTGACAAACCCTTTTTCCTGGAAACAGATGCAAGTGGGGTGGCAATGGGAGCAATCTTGTCGCAAAGACAAGACGATGGCTACTTACACCCTATTGCTTTTCTTTCAAAGTCTTTCAACGAGGCTCAGCTCAACTACGACGTCCACGATAAAGAACTTATGGCTATCATAGAATCATTAACGCATTGGAGGCTATACCTTGAAGGAACAAAGGATCCTATCACCATCTACACCGATCATAGGAACCTACAATTCTGGAAGGAAGCAAGAACGTTCAACCGTCGACACGCAAGATGGCACCAATTGCTTGCTTCCTATAACTTTGACATCATATATCGCCCTGGAATCCTGTCATCAAAACCGGACCTGTTGTCAAGACGATCAGACCATGAGGATATCCCAACACCCGAACAGGTTATGATATCTGCCAAAAAATTCAAAGGATTTAGGGGACAAATAGACACAGACATCATAGAATCTATCAGGGAGGCTCAGGGAACAGATGAAGGATTAGCCCAAATCAAAGAGATCTGCAAATCGAGGGAAACGTTACCAAAAACCCTACAACACAGCGCCAAGGATTATGATTTTAAGGAGGGACTATTATGGTTCAAGGGAAGGATCTACGTACCAGAAGATAAGGAAGCCAGACTGGCCATCATGCGGGTTCATCACGACTCAAAAATCGCGGGACATCAAGGACAGGCTAGAACATTGGAACTAATATCGAGAAGATATTTTTGGCCAGGAATGAAGCAAAGCATAAACAGATACGTGGAATCCTGCGAGACCTGCCAACGGACAAAGGGATCAAAGCAGATAGTACCGATCAAGCCTCTGGAGATTCCAAAAGGACCATGGGAAGACATAGCGTTCGACTTCGTAGTGAAATTGCCAAAATCCAGAGGATCAGATAGCATCTTAGTAGTGGTGGACCGATTCTCAAGAATGGCACACTTCATACCCTGCAAAGAATCCCACACGGCAAGCGACCTTGCAAATCTTTTTGTCACGAATGTCTGGAAACTGCATGGTTTTCCAAAGAGCACAATCTCGGACCGAGGAACCACTTTCAATTCCAAACTTATGAAAGCCATTTATGAGAAAATTGGAACTAGTCCAGGTTTCAGCACTGCCTACCACCCCCAAACAGATGGAATAACGGAGAGAATCAATCAATGGATGGAAGGCTGGCTACGATCGTTTGTCAACTACCGGCAGGATGATTGGGCGGACTTATTACCAATTGCGGAATTCAGCTATAATCTACAGAAGCACCGCGTAACAGGTAGTTCCCCTTTCGAAATTGTCTACGGGAGGGAACCACTGTGGAACATCTCAGCAGAAGAATCGGCGGTCCCAGAAGCAAACAACATCACAGGAAAATGGCGCAAAATCCACGACAAAGCAATTGCATCAATGGAAACCCAAAGGCTCCCAGAAGAAGAACCAAGGAATGAGTACCAAGAAGGAGATCTAGTATGGTTGCTGGGGAAGAACATTCAGACAAAAAGGCCATTGAAGAAACTGGATAACAAAAAGCACGGGCCATTTGTTGTGAAACGAAGAATAGGGTCACACGCTTATGAGCTTGACTTGCCGACAACGATGAGGGTGCACCCTGTTTTCCACATCGACTTGCTCAGCCCTTACAAAGAAGACACAGAGTTCAGCCGAAACCAGCCCCGACCACCGCCGATCATAACAGAAGAAGGGGAAGAAGAATACAAAGTAGAGAAGATTTTGGACTGGAAGGAAACAAAGGATGGTCTTTTCTACAGGGTTAGATGGAAGGGCTATGGGAGTGAAGAAGACACGGAACAAAGGGCGGAAGATTTTGGCCACCTTTCAAAGATCATCAAGGACCTTCTACGCCAACACCCCGAGGCTCCCACGCCATCTAACTACGCTCCAGGGAGGATAAAAGGCAGAGGCGGCGAAACCAGTAGTGTCACTTGCAAAACTTGCTACTATCCCAAGAAACACCCTCAACTCTACGCTTTAAATCTTTTTTGCCCGCTACAATGCCTGCCGTCACCCGTGCCACCATTACCAACAACCTCACCCGCGTCCTCGAAGGACCTGCCTTTGCCACGGCAAGGATTCTCGACTCTGGAGCGGCCCTCTACGTCTTCAAGAGGTCGCAACAAAGCTCTGGAAGGATGCACTTCAGGGCCTCGGACGACGTCCTCCACTCAGACTTGGGGGAATTCCAGTGGGTCGGGAAAAAATGGCCAACACGCATGCAGCTCCTACGAAAGGACATATTCGTCTGCCGAGGGTGCGCCGCATTCCAGGTCTCGGAGGTTGTCCTCCTCTCCACCCACATGCTTGGAGTGGTCGAATGGGGACAAGAAGGAGCGTACTCGAGCGAGTGGGTCCCAGGCTACGACGGAAGGCAGCCAACGCTCCGACCTAGATGGAACGACGCCTGGGACGCCAACTACGAGAAGGACCTAAGCGATTGGAGGATGGAAAGGGGCAGGTACCAGAAGGAAAAAATCGAATGGGAACCTTACTGGTGGAGGAAGGAGGAGACGGACGTGTCGGCATGGAAGGAGGTAGAACCCAATGTTCGACAATGGGATAAGGAGTTTGTGGAGGTCCAGGCGAGGGTTTTGGACTGGTCCAAGGCGGACTGGACGAAGGAAGAAACTTGGGAGGAATGGGAGAAGTTCTCGGACGAACCGGGAAACACTGTTTTTAATCCCATCGACCTGACCTTGGAGGAGGAGGAGGGGCTGGAAGTTTTTATGCTGAAGAAGGAAAGGGACTGTGCCGTGCAGTAGGTCCGTTCAGGTCCCCCAAACGGACTCTTAAGGGGGGAGTAATGTCGTGAGCTAGCTCACTCCATCGGACTCGCCCGTTGTCTTGCCCTCCTGTCTCCTTCTTTACGTTACGTTCTCGTTTCCGTTTGCCGCGTTGCCGCCTTCTTGTGGTTGTTCTGTTACATTGTGTAACGCGGCTGTGCTTTGTACGAGTCATGTCTGTTCATACAGCATGACTCACATGGACACTCCTGACTGGCTTGTATGTTTGACTCGTGTGGCTGCACCTTGTATGACTCGGCCGTTTTCTGATTATATATAGAGGACCAACAAGCCTGGCAACCCCAGCTTGTTTTGTCTCGTCAAAACATCCCCTTTGAGTGACACTTTGAACCACCCCTACCCTCAAGAGCCTACAGACACTTAAGTGTGTTGCGGTTCAAGAGGTCACTTAGGTCTTAGTGCCGTCCACTCTCCATCGCGGCTTGTCTCATAGCCACCAAGAAGAAGCTTACGACACATGGAAGGTAGGATAAATCTTCATTGATTTTGGTAATTCCAGTTTAAAGGTGTGAGTTCCTACTTTTTCCAGTACCTTGTAAGGGCCTAAAACTTTGTGGGAGAGTTTTACCAAAGGTCTGTCTGTGGATATGTTCTGATGATTAAGCCAGACTCTATCTCCAAGGTTTATCTTGTCTGGTTCTTTAGCTCCTTTATCAAAATAGTGTTTGTAGGACTGGTTTGCTAGAATAAGAGCTGCTTTGACTTTGTTGTATCCTTTCAAAAGGAATTTCGCATGGGTATCAGCTTCAGGAACAGTATAGTCTGATTCTTCTCCAATGTTAATTCTAGGGTTGGAACCTTGGCAGATCTGAAAGGGTGTTTTGCCAGTGGATGCTTGGATTCCATTGTTGTAAGCAAATTCTGCCCTAGGGAGCAGGGCTACCCAGTTGTTTTCCCTATGGTTGACAAAGGCCCTAATAAAGATTTCAACAACTTGGTTTGCCCACTCTGACTGGCCATCTGTCCTTGGATGGTAAGCTGTGCTGAAGGTGGGTTTTATATCCAACCGTTTGTACAGATGTCTAATGAACTTTGAGTTAAAAGTGGATCCTCTATCCAAGACTGTTGCTTTTGGGATGCTGTGAAGTTTCCAAATGTTTGCAACAAAGATATTGGCTATGTCTACTGCTGTGGCCGTTGATTTGCAAGGGAGATAGTGCGCCATTTTAGAAAACCAATCCACTTCTGTCAAGATTGCCTCATATGCTTCTGATTCTGGGAGCCCTACAATCATGTCATAGGAAATCTCCTCCCAAGGTCTCTCAGGAATATGTAAGGGACGCAGTAGTCCTGTGGGGAGTTGGTTCAATGGTTTAACTCAAATGCATGTTTTACAGTGTGACACATAAGAGTTGACAAACTTCTTCATAGATGGCCAGTAATAAGTTCTTGAGACTAATTCCAATGTTCTTGCTTGTCCAGGATGCCCAGCTGTAATAATGTCATGGCGTGATTCCAATATCAGGTTTCTGACTGTTTCATCCCTGGGGACAAAGATCCTTCCCTTGAACATTAGGAGTCCTTCTTTGTATTCCCAATCTTTGACCTTTTCTTTGTTTCTCAGCTTATTGTGAGCTTCGTCTAATCTGGGATCTTCAAGGATTGCTTCTTTGATTAGATTGTTGATCTCTTGGTCAGGGGTAATAGCCAAAATAAAAATGTCTGGTTTAAGGAGAACTTGGTTCTCTACCCCCCCCAAAGGTTCTAGATCGTATTGCCTTGAGAGAATGTCTGCCTTCTTGTTCTGGCTGCCTGGCCTGTATATGATTTGGAAGTTAAAGTCTACCAGGAAGTTCATCCTGCGGATTTGGCATTGGTTCAGCTGTTTGGACAAAGAGAAGTATTCCAGGTTCTTGTGATCCATTATGACTTGAACAGCCTTTTCTGTGCCTTGAAGTAGGTGCCACCATTGTTTGAAAGCTCTAATGATTGCCAATAGTTCTTTATCAAAGATATCATAGTTTTGCTCAGCCGGATTTAGTGATTTAGAAAGAAAAGCTACTGGGTGCAATTTCCCTTCTTTGTCCTTTTGCGACAAAACTGCTCCTGTGGCAAACCCTGATGCATTTGATCAAGGAAGAACACCTTATTCTGATCAGGTTGCATCATTACAGGTGCTACTTTTAGAGCTTGTTTTAGTGCATCCATTGATTCTTGTTCTCTACTTGTCCATTGCCACTTTAGGTCCTTCTTGAGCAGGTTGTGCAAAGGTCTAGCTTTGCCGGCAAAGTCTTGAATGAATCTTCAATAGAAACTGACAAATCCTAAGAACTCTTGAACTTGTTTAACATTCTTAGGGGCTTTCCAATTCATAGCTGCAGTGACCTTTTCCTGATCTGTTTCTATCCCTTTGTTGGAAATGACCAGCCCTACCCAGTCCAGTTTAGTTTGATGGAGCTTGCACTTCCTAAGTTTTGCAATTAATTTGTGTTCCCTTAGTCTTTTTAGCACCTCCTTGATGTGTCCTGGATGATCTTCAACTCTTTTGGAACAGATGAAGATATCATCAATGTATACAAGTACAAAGACCCCCATGATGTCCCTGAATATAGAGTTCATTAGGGACTGGAAGCTAGATGGGGCGTTTTTGAGGCCAAAGGGCATGACATTCCACTTGTACATGCCATATTGAGTCTTGAACGCTGTTTTCCATTCATGTCCAGCCGCTATTTGGGTTTGATGGAACCCTTGTGCCAAGTCCAGAGTGGTACCAATGACAAACCCTTCCAGAGCCCTTAACCATTGGTCCAGTAGAGGTATTCCACTTGCATTGAATTTGCACAGTGAATTCACATACCTAAAGTCAACGCAAAAGCGTAACTCTGGGTTGTCTGGATCTTCTGGATGGGGTTTTTTGACAAACAGAACTGGCAATGCTAAAGGAGACTTGGAAATTTGAATGTGCCCTCTCCAAATGAGGGTTTCTAGTACTTTCTTCATTTCTTTGTCTTCTGCTGGGGATGTTTTGTAAATGGGTCCATGCTTTAGTTTGGCTTCTGGTAGGAGGTCAAGTGTAATATTGGTTGGTCTGTGGGGTGGGAGTTCTTCTAATCTGGACTCGTTGAATACATCTGCAAACTCCCTGTATTCCTCTGGTAATGTAGTTTCGGCTGCATTTTGGAGTGTAGATGGAACTTCAAGGCAGTTCTTTGAGCAGAACTTGCTTGTGTACACAATTGTCCTGTTTTTATAATTAATCTGTGTGTCGTGAGCCAACTCACTCCATTGGACTCGCCTGTTGCATTGCCCACCTGTTTTCTCCTTTACATTGTGTTTCCATTTCCGATTGCGGCATTGCCACCTTCTTGTGGTTGTTTGTGTTACACTGTGTAATGTGGCTGTGCTTTGTACGGGTCATGTCTGTTCATACAGCATGACTCACTTGGACACTCCTGACTGGCTGTTTTGTGTGACTCATGTGGCTGCACCTTGTATGACTCGGCCACTTCCTGAATATATATAGAGAACCGACAAGCCTGGTAACCCCAGCTTGTTTTGTCTCATCAAAACATCCCCTTTGAGTGACACTTTGAACCACCCCTACCCTCAAGAGCCTACAGACACTTAAGTGTGTTGCGGTTCAAGAGGTCACTTAGGTCTTAGTGCTGTCCACTCTCCTTTGCGGTTTGTCTCATAGCCACTAAGAAGAAGCTTACAACATTACAAAACAAGCTTAACAATCATGTCCATTCAGGAGGACACGGGATTGCATCTTGCAACACCATTATCAATAAGGAGAGGACCAAGTAGGGCCTCAAGACCTACAAGTTCCCTCAACAAGCAAGATATTGCACAAGCACAAGCTGGAGGACCAGCAAGGCCTTGCCCACAAAGCCAAGCCTCTATGCCTGGAACATTCAACGCTGAAAACGTTTCAGTCATACAAGAAGAACCCACCATTGTTACTAGAGAACCAGGCAATATTACCAACAATCCCACACCAGTCACAATTGCAATCCCTATCTCAAATGCAACTCCAGGCCCATCACGTCCACTATGGCCTATGGGATCCAGAAGACAGTTTTTTTCCCCTCAACCTGAAGCTCACGGGGGCCTATCCCTTGTTCCTATCAGACCCCCCCCCCATGCCACACATTTCCCACACTCAAGTACCCCAGATTGGGGGAACTATCACCAATGCCAGTCCGGTCCCAATAAACTCTCCGGCCATGACACCTGTTAACCCAGCACTGCCATATGTACCACAAGGGTATTCCCAACAACCAACAACAACTGAAGGCCAAGAAATCCCCGGGATTCCCACCTCAAGTTCTAGTTCCAGCAGTAGGACAGTAATTAGCAATCTTGACGACCTCAACAATCTTCACCTTGGAAGACACAATGCACTCTTAAGGATTATTGATGGAATGAGGATAACAATCAATAGGTGACTCAACGGGTTAGAACAGTCTACTCAAGTGTTGGCCAACAACCAACAAATCTTCAACAATTCTCTCAACAACCTACAAGGAACCCTGACAGATATCCTTACTGCTGCACGAAACAGTGAACATAACAGCGTCCTGGTCAGGCAAGACATAATCCGCCTAAGAAACGAAGTCACGAACACACAAGGACTGGTAAACAATGTACAGGAAGACCTTAACACCACAAGACAGGCGCAGTTAGCCTGGAATGAAGCAGTCACCCAAGGACTAGAGGGACTAAGGGGAGACGGAAGGATTGCAATCGGACAAATTAACACCATGCAAGAGACGATCAACAACATGCGCAAACAGATGGATGAAGCATCCCTACATGCCGTATCACCTCCCCACCCCAAAGCAGAATCTACCAGGCTCAACAAATTGGAACAAAGGCTACGTCAGCTTTCTGAAAACCCTGACAACAGAAGGGAAAACAGGCATCCAAAAGTAACTAGACCAGAAGCTTTCGACAGGAAGAAAGGAGAGGGAGCAGAAATGTTCATCACCCAAATGGAGAGCTACTTTGTCAGGTTGGGCAACCAATACAGCTCGGGACAAGAGCGGATTAGAGAAGCACTTGCCAACTTCAAATAGGATAACAGGTCTGCTACACATTGGGCACAGGTGCTACTCTGATCCATGAACAATGGAGTACCTGATCCAAACCTAACGTCATGGGAAACATTCAAGGCGCACTTCATGGAACAATTTAGCAACCTTAACAAGAAGGCTAAGGCGGAAGCCGATATCCGAAAAAGCAAACAAGTCAACTCAGTAGCTAACTATGCAACAGAATTCCGATTTCACATAGTGGATGTGAATTGGGGGGAAGAAGCCCTTATCAACCAATTCAAGGAAGGACTCAAGCTGGAGATCAAAACAGAATTGGCACGATTTGAACTTTCCCTTATCAACCAGGATGGAACTGAAAGGCACCTTAACCTTAACCAATGGATCACTCTTGCGATCTCCATCGACCAGAAATTGCAACAGATCAAGGCATTCACTGGGAAGAAAACACCACAATCAACCACTACTGGGCAAACCTCTACAAAGCGACTTCCAGACAAAGTATACAAGGCAAGAATAACATCAAACCGATGCCTGAAGTGTGCCCAAGAAGGTCACCGTTCGCTCAAATGCTCATCCAAGGAATGGATAACAACTAAGCCCAGCATAAAGGGAAGAGAAGCTACGATCATAGAAGATTCAGGAAAAGAAGGGGTCTCCCTCTAACTGTGTGTGGAGAGACCAAAAAACCAGCAGAGGAAACAATGTACTTTAGAGCAACAAACAAATCAACCATTGTTTACACAAACATTGCCGGAATCACAGAACCAGTCCCTACTCTCATCGATTCAGGAGCTTCTAAGAACTTTATGGACATCTCTTGGGCCCGCTCCAACAACATTCCTCTCATTGAGCTTCCCTCTCCATGAAAAGTAATTGGCATCCAGGGAAAAGAACTCTCACACCAAATACACTTCAAAGCCAAGCTTGTACTAGACGTAGAGGGAAAAACCTTCAAACAAATCTTTTTTGCTATGCCTACTGGAGAAACCAAGCTCATTTTAGGACTTGAATGGTTAGAAGAGGCAAACCCCAATATTAACTGGAAAACAAAGCACATATCATGGCGACCTGAACCCATACAAGCAAGAACGGCCTCAATAGACGACCTACCAGAAGAATTCAAGGAATTTGCCAATGTGTTTAGCAAGGAAAGGTTCAAGAGAATTCCGGATCATTGCCCATATGACTGTGCCATCAACTTCAAGGAAGGGGCTGAACTTCCAAAACCAGACAGACCTATCCCACTCTCACCGGCCAAATCAATTGCGCTAAGGGAATACCTGGATGAGGAAATTGCCGCCGGGAAGATTCGACCCAGCAAATCCCCCATTGCTTCACCTTGTTTTTTTGTCAAAAAACCCATCGATCCAAAGAACCCAGAAGCAGTGCAACAATTACGGCTTGTCCAAGACCTCAGAGGAGTGAACGCCATTACAAAGGACAACAGGTTCCCAAAGCCCTTAATGGAAGATCTTCTAGGTAAAATCAAGGATGCAAAAATCTTCTCCAAAATCGATCTGCACATGGGTTTCAACAATATCAGAATTAGGGAAGGGGACAAATGGAAGACAGCTTTCAGAACCAAAGAAGGCCTGTTCAAATACATTGTCATGCCGTTTGGACTAAAAAACGCACCCGCCATATTCCAAAGATACATGAACCACATCTTCCACGACCTTATCAATGTATGTGTCATAGTATACATTGACAACATCCTAGTCTTTTCTAAAAACAGAAGCCAACATACTATAGATGTCAGGAGGGTGCTGAAGATCTTACTGGATGAAAACCTATTTGCAAAGCTCCCAAAATGCGAATTCTTTGTCACCAAACTTACATATACTGGACTTGGAATCAGTGATTCTGGCATCTCAATGGAGGAAGAGAAGGTCAAGGCAATAAAGGAATGGAAGGAACCAAAAATGGTCAAGCAGGTTCAGGCGTTCCTAGGATTTGCAAACTTCTACCAAAGATTTGTACCAAATTTTAGCCGCTTAGCAAAACCCTTGACAACCCTAACAAGAAAGGATAACAAATGGAAATGGGAGAAGGATCAACAGGAAGCTTTTGATGCCTTGAAAGCAGAAATTAGCAAGGAGCCCACACTACGCCATCCTGACCCTGAGAAACCCTTTTTTCTGGAAACGGATGCAAGCGGAGTAGCAATGGGGGCAATCTTTCTCAAAGGCAAGACAATGGATACCTACACCCTATAGCGTTCCTGTCGAAATCCTTCAATGAGGCGCAGCTCAACTACGACGGCCATGACAAGGAACTTATGGCAATCATAGAATCATTGACACATTGGAGGTTATACCTTGAGGGAACAAAGGATCCAATCACTATCTACACCGATCACAGGAACCTACAATTCTGGAAAGAAGCAAGAACGTTCAACCGTCAACATGCAAGATGGCATCAACTACTGGCTTCCTACAACTTTGATATCATATACTGTCCTGGAATCCTTTTGTCTAAGCCAGACCTGCTGTCAAGACGATCTGACCATGAGGATATTCCCACACCGGAACAAATTATGATATCCGCTGAAAAATTTAAAGGATTTATGGGGCAGATGGACACAGACATTATGGCAACTATCAGGGAAGCACAAGAAACTGACAAAGGACTGGCAAAAATCAAGGAAATCTGCAAATCAAGGGAAATGCTACCAAGAACCCTGCAACATAGCGCAAAAGATTATGACTACAAGGAGGGACTAATATGGTACAAAGGGAAAATTTACGTCCTGGAAGATCAGGAAGCCAGACTGTCCATCATGCGACTACACCACGACTCAAGGATTGCAGGGCATCAGGGACAAGCCAGGACGTTGGAACTAATAGCAAGAAGATACTTCTGGCCAGGGATGAAGCAGAGTGTAAACAGATACGTGGAATCCTGTGAGACCTGCCAACAAACAAGGGGATCAAAGTCAATAGTACGACAATGGGATGAGGAGTTTGTGGAGGCCCAGAAGAGGGTTTTGGACTGGTCCAAGGCGGACTGGTCAAAGGAGGAGACTTGGGAAGAGTGGGAAAAGTTCTCAGACAAGCCGGGGAATACCATCTTCAATCCCATTGACCTGACCTTGGAGGACAAAGAGGGGTTGGAGGAGTATATGCTGCAGAAGGGAAAGGACTGTGCAGTGCAGTAAGTCCGTTCAGGTCCCCCAAACGGACTCTTAGGGGGGAGTAATGTTGTGAGCCAACTCACTCCATCAGACTCGCCTGTTGCATCACCCGCCTGTTTTCTCCTTTACATTGTGTTTCCGTTTCCGTTTGCTGCATTGCCACCTTCTTGTGGTTGTTTGTGTTACACTGTGTAACGCGGCTGTGCTTTGTACAAGTCATGTCTGTTCATACAGCATGACTCACTTGGACACTCCTGACTGGCTGTTTTGTGTGACTCATGTGGCTGCGCCTTGCATGACTTGGCCACTTCCTGAATATATATAGAGAACCAACAAGCCTGGTAACCCCAGCTTGTTTTGTCTCGTCAAAACATCCCCTTTGAGTGACACTTTGAACCACCCCTACCCTCAAGAGCCTACAGACACTTAAGTGTGTTGCGGTTCAAGAGGTCACTTAGGTCTTAGTGCTGTCCACTCTCCTTTGCGGCTTGTCTCATAGCCACTAAGAAGAAGCTTACGACACTGTGGATTATGTTTCTTGAGCCATGACTTCCCGAGTATGATAGGATGTCTTCCAATATTTGTGATGTGACATTCTATTTTGCTTGAACATGTTCCCATAGTGAGTTTAATTTTAGTGTAATGGGTGACTTTTCCAGAAGAAACTTCCCGTCCGTCTACAACTTGTGGGATTTTCGGTTTTTCATGCTGAAATTGGGGAAGGTTCTCTTCCTTTGCTAGGGCAGGATTGATGAAGCAGGATGTTGCACCACAATCTAGCAGTGCTTGTCCACAGAATTTCTTTGATTTATTGATTGACTTAGAATCAGGAGCCGTAGTTAGTGGATGAGCGGTGAAATCAATGTATAATTGGTTTTCTGTATTAAGGTCATTTAGAAGGCAGTAATCCTGGATGATAGGAATACGCACTTCTGCTGCAAGATGGCAATATTTGCCCTTGATTTTGTCTTTGAGGGTTTCGATGGGGCACCACTGATGTTTGTTGTTGTTGATGAGATTTTCGACCTTTTGAGTATGTTTTTCTGGGATTTTAATGAGTTTGTTGCAGTTCTTGCTCAGGACGCAGACTTGTTCTTGTAGGCACTCAACTTCAATGTTGGTGTCAGCTAGATTTATGCTTGGGACTTGATCCTGATCGGCTTGTTGTTTGCATGTGTTATCAATGTCCAATTCAACAAACTCAAGCCTTGAATGAAGTGTTTGGTAATCAACTTTGAATTGGTTGTAATTTTTGTCGTTCCTGGTACATTCAACCCTTGGTTCCTCTGATTGTTTGACTTGATCTTCTTCTAGTACTTCAATTCAACTGTTTAATTCTTTGGTTTTAGTGTCTAGATCAAGTACAAAGTTGTTCAGTTTAAAGACTGCTTTGCAGAGGCTAAAAAATGCGGGGAACACTTTTAAGGTTAATTAGTCAGTTACTAATTAATCCTTTTTTAGTGCATACTGATAGAAACAACGAGTTGACATGGTTTCTTGATGGATGTGAGTGTTAACTTGGGTGGTGCTCCAACCACTTTCCAGGTTGACTTGGGAGGATCTGGCTTCCTTGAGATGTTGATTTGGATATGAGGGGTGCTAGGCACTAAGCTTTTGCTGTATATACACCTTATCTGATCTTATCAGTTATCAACAGCCTTGGGCAGGCGTGATAGCAACAGTGTATGACAGAGTAAGGGTGTATTTAGCTGACTAAAGCTGCTATGACCTGAAAGAGGATAATGATTGGGTTCACTGACAGTGTACAGCAATGTGGGACTACTGGTCTATATCAAGTATAGCTTGTCATCTGTTGTACTATGCCCATTTTACCATGTACATTCTATCTACTTGGTGGAAGAGCAGGGGCTTATGGCTGATGCTTAAAAGGCTTGACCTAATGTCCCAACTTGGATCAATTAGGTGTCTAAAAGGTTAAGGGGTTCGACTTAGACAAGTCTTAGAACCCAAGGAGTGAGGATAGTAAAGAGGATTGGATTGGACAAGTCCTAGTGGAGAGGAGGTCAAGCCTTGTTGTTAACCAGCTTGACCTCTGGGTTTATATACATGAAGGATCAATGCCACGTCATCATTTATCAGTGTGGGAAAGCCAAGTACAACCAATGATAAGCAAGATAAGAGATATGACTTGACATTCTGGAAGTTCAGGAAGCAACACCAATATCCAATGAAAAGACAAATACATCACATGATACAAGTTAAGCGCCAAAGGACATTTGTACCAAAAAAGGAAAGTGTTCGGAAAAAATAAAATAAAATCAGAATAAAATGTCTGAGCTTAGTCAGCTCATGACAGTGGCCAAGCTAGCCCCATTCTCAACCCCATCTTTGCCAAGCATGTAATCTTCTTCAGGCGCCTCTACAGAGCACAAATCAGTAACAGGACTATTGGTTTCCACCTCAGGAGCAAGGGAAAACTCTCCAGCGCCAGGCATAAAGCACTCTGAACATCCAGAAAGCAAGAGTACCTCAGGAGGCAGGCACCTTTTCATGGACAAAGATCAGAGAAGACTAGAGCGCATCTACAGCGCAATTTACAACCAATCAATTGAGGAGCCCATCAAAATCTCCTAAATGATGGAAAATCGCACACAAACACTCTTGAAATGCATCCAGGAACTGGAAGACACCCTAAGAGCACACATAGAACAGGAGGTTGACCAGGCCATCCACCAGGCAATCAATACAGAAGCCCCCAAGCCAGCGACGCCCCCCAGGACAGGAGTGATCTCCTACATCAAAAAGTTGGGCCCTATTGGATTTGTACATATACACACCTATGGTTGCCAACAGCACCTAGATTTGTGGTTGATCTGTTTGAACTATATCTGAGGCATATCATTCACCAATGAATTTCATAGGTCTGATGGATTTAGTCAGAGCCACTCTGCTCTGGCATTTCCTGCCAGGCTGCCAGCAGAAGTGTGAAATCCTCAGGCTAGGTGAATGTTGCTGATCAGGGGGCATCATTGCAAAGATCCCCAATCTGGTGTCAAGCTGAAGCATTCTATTGCCTGGGAGAATATCATAATGTGGCTATCACATGTACATTTGACACATGCCATGCAATCTTCACCGGGCTGGTGCCTAGCTGATCTTATTAGGCTGACAGTTGGAATATACCTTGATGTCATCTGGCTGCTTTGTTTTCCAGAAATGTTATGCAATAAGCAGGAGATATCAGCCATGCCAATTTGCCCAGTCACACAGTTCCTCTTGGGTCTGGTGGATTACACATGCACAAGGTAAGGTGTCTGATCAGGGCCTGGCTGATATTGGCATATATGCTAGTGACTGGTGGGTGGATTGTGTATGTGTGTATTGGAACTACACACTATGCAGCATGATGCAATTTTGTGGCTGGGGCATGATCATGCAGGGCATGTAGCAAAAAAATGGTTGGATGTATTAGGCAACAACTAGAGGTAAAGTACAGATAAAATAAGACAACATAAATCAAGCAGGCGCATTGTGAGGGACAGAGCTAGGGATCTGAGTGCCTTCCAACTGGGCCTCAAGGCAGGACAGTGTGCCATTAGCTTGACCTGAGGGTGGTGTGCCAGTTGTGTGAGATGTGATACCCTCAAAGACTTGCCTAACATATTTGGAATTAGCTAATGTATTCAATCCTTCAGCCATGGACTTACAAGTTCCAATTTTGGAGGAGGTTGGCAGTCCAGTGTGCAAGCTTTGGTGCATCCAGGAACTCTTGGACCTGAGTATAGAACTCAACATAGTTGAAGCCACCACAAGTTTCACTGAATGTCTCAGTGGAGGTCAGTGCATCACGGGTCTTCAAACAGATACCATTAGCAAGTGTGACTGCTGACAAGACAGCTCGGACATACCACAACTGCAGCATAGCTAATGAATGCTATTGTTACTTCTCTCAGTTGGTAACTCTTGGCTAAACCAATTGCCCCCCTGGCAATGATGGCCTTGGGTCCCACTAGCTTGATCATATTGGGCGATTCAGCTGTCATTGGGGAAAGTAGGATTGATTGTGCAGCCCAGTTTGAATTAACATTCAGTACATGTAAGCACAGATCTTGTGGGGGAACTCACTTTGATCATGATCTCACTGCGCACTAGACCTATTTGGATTTGGTCAGTATTGTATTTGCCTTCTTCCCAGAAGAACCGTGGCCAAGTACTTGGTGTCATTGGTGGGTCCTCATAAGCCATAAACTTGAGGGCTGCTCTGTATCAACCTCAGCACCATATCAATGTTAAGGGTAGGGAAATAGAGTGTAACTGACTCTTCATCCTCACAATCAACATTGGGGCTTGACAAGAGGTAGACACACTCGCAATGCTGGAGTCCTTGGGTACTCTTATCACCTAGGGGTGCTTTCCACTCAAAAAGTTTTGGCATCCCTTTTCGACTCTTCTGCATATCTTCGGACTTCCCGTTACTCTGACCATGACTGAGCTATGTATTTATTGTAGATGGGGTGTTTGGAGAGGAAAAAACCTGGTAACCTACTCAAGTTTTCGCATTGCAAGCGGCAGCATTGGCATTTGCGCCTGGTCGGCAGAGTCGCTCAAACAGTGTTGGTTCAAGCTTGTTTAGTTGATCAACAAGAGCAAGAGCCCGTTTCTTTCTATGTAATGGTAAGCTGTGTTAAGACCTATACTCTGTAACCCTAGCACATGCCCAACTCACTGGTCGTTGGCACACTCTCGGAAAATGAGCTCATTGTCCTCATTCATCTTGTGAAGTTGTTTGCCAAGGTTGATCACATTGGATACATTCCAAAACATTTTGTGCATTCAAGTAAGCTGACGTGCATGCTGGGTGAGCATATCTTCAGGTGCAGTGATGTCCTGTGTATTGCTTAGTTGGAATGTAAGCGTGTTGAATTTAAGGACCAAAGTTGTAAAACCTACCTAGAACAAGCTGCGGGCATATTCAACAAGGTGGGGGGTGGGGGTGGTCTGCTACTGGGGGTATGAACATAACTAACTCACACTTTATACTTCCACTGTTGGTTGTGTTCAAATCCTTAACAAACAATTGCATGTACCTCATACAACAACTCAGAGGCAGCACAACACCACCAGGTACAACATTGACGGGTTTGGCCTGTGGAATCTCAAAGTTGTGGGGTTGGTTCCCTCCAGGTGTAGGGTAAGTGTTTCAGCTGAATGTTGACAGTTCATTTGGCACTGTAGTGATTCCTTGCATGGAAAGATAGGGCATGGAAACTTGGAGTCGCATATTGCCCCTCCCCCCCTGCTGGCTGCCTGTATTGCCAATGAACTCCGAATCAACTGCATACCAGTGCGTAGAGACACGCCCTTGGAGTGTATTTTACACGCAGAAGGGGCTTTTGCTGCACCAGGTAAAATGCCATTACTAACAGTCATATGAGGAGTCACTATGTGACCCAAGCAAATCAAGGTCGAAACGACGCTGCACTGACGGCCCGAGTGCATCTACAAGTAACAAGGTAGGAAGATAGAGCTTGTGCCCGTTTATATGCAGTGCTCCAGTTAAAGGCTAATATTGTTCTCCACAGGAATCCATTCAGGTTGAGTCAGAAGCTATAGATATTCCAGCCAATATTCCAGCTGCAATCCAACCACCTTTACCTGTCTTACATCCCCCCAAGCGCACTACATTACCTTTCAATTGGCCATTTACTCGATTGCAAGCTCGGAACGTGCTTACGGGGTATCGCAACCAGCATGATTTACTTCCCAAGGCTCCCCAGCCACTACCCCAAGTACCAGACAATTCTTGGCCCGACCCCCCTAGCTCAGTATCCTTGCCACTCCCACACTCACTTGCTGGTTGCCAACGCGCTTTTCATACACCACCTGATGCTTTTGGTCACTATCATGTATACCAATCGAAACCACTTACTCTTCCCAATGCTGATTTGTCTATGGCCCATCTCCTTCCCACTGATGCCACTGAACCAGTCGCCCATCCCGCATGGCCAGTTACCAATATCATATCTCCCTGTCCAAATATCTCGGTTTTTCATGTGCTTTGTTATCACTGGCTTCATGGCAACACAAAATCCCTTGATGACCAAGACTACCTCTGTAGCGAAGTGTTACTACAGCCAGACTTTGAGCTGCGCAACTTGGTTGGTGTCAATCTCCGCAAGGTTGACACAAAGCTTGCAGAAGCTGCAACAAGCTGGAATCCCAACCACTCTCCATCTCAGGGAGGGAAAAACATTCCACTTCGTCTCCAAGTCCCCCCTCTCCCTGTAACAAAGACCAGCAGTGCACCTGAAACTCTGCACTACCTCCAAATATTGGGATTTCATGCACAGAAGCTCACCGACAGTATTCAGGAAGTGTTTTTGTCCAATAACACAGACACTTTTCATTACGGGCCCTTTCAGTCCTGCTGGGTCCCCCCTGGAGCAACCCGACCCCAAACACTTGCTGGAGAAATGTACTCCTCACCAGCCATGCTACGAGTGCATTGTGAGGTGCAAACCTTACAAATAGATACCCCTGGCTGCACCCTCCCCCGCTCTGTGGCAGCATTTATGTTTTCTTCTGACGGCATTCAGTTTGCATCCTTCAGTCACATCAAGGGCTGTCCAAACCTATGTGGATTTGGTAACAAGAGCAAGTATGAGCAATGCAAACCACTCTCGAATACGTGCTATCAGGTTGCGCATATCCCTTTGGTGAGAGTTTCAATCACAATGCATCTCCTGATGAGCTGAAATGCGATCACAACAGCTACCAGATGAAGTGAAGGAGCAAATCACCTCCTTTCACAATGGGAAACCGCCAAGCGAAGCCCTCCTAACCCATCTCCATTGAGAACTTATGAATACTGTCTGGAGTGCGCTCCTCAATGACGACTTTGTTAAAGCCTGGAAAAACGGCATAGTTATTGATTGTGCTGATGGTATTTGGCGTCACATCTTCCCTGGTATTCTAACCTGTTCAGCTGACTACCCCAAAAGCGCGTAATTGCCAAATCTCTATGACTGCAACAAGACTAGCTTCTAACATTGTACATAGAGTACTCTTGGCAGCAATCCATAACAGGTGCAATTGTCTGTGTCCCTGCTGTCTAGTACAGAAGGATAAAACATCACAAATGGGAACTTCAAGCAATATGCACACATGAAAGTCAAAGCGCCGCTACGCCAAGGGCTCCATATTGAGCCAAAGTTCAGTCTGCACAATTGCTGATTTATGAACAAGGACAGGCCATTCAGAGCAAGCCGGTGGAGGACTTACTCAAGGAGGACTTGTATGTACCTACTATGGTGTGTCTATTTGATTCAATCTTCCACATTGAAGAGATTTCTGATTGAAATTGTTCCTAATGGCTAGAACGCATTTGTAGACCGACTTCAAGAATTCAAAAAATTCGATTTTTTTCTTACTTGGTTATTGACCAGCTCCACAAAGTTGAGCTGGGTGTCTGGAAGGCCTTGTTAAAACATCTGGTTCGCTTACTACACCTGAACAGTACACCGAGTGTAACCGAGTTTAATTGGAGGTATGTCTGAATGTTTGTGCTTGTACCAGTCACTTCAATTCCCAATTGTATTACACACAGGTTTTGGCAAGTTCCAACCTTGGCATCAACAATACGACTTTTTGCAGACAATGTTGCAAGTTCAGCATGCATTGCTGCATGTGATTTTGAGGATGTATTGCAGGTATGTGTATCCCGACTGAGGCAGTGAACGACTCCAAAATCGAATTTTAAGTGCTGTATTCCGGTTTTCAAAGGTCTTTTGCCAGCCTCCTGCGATATTGTAGCACAGAAGCTGCTTTTTACTTTCGCAAAATGGCATGGTTTAGCCGAACTCCGTTTGCATACTGAAGACACTCTCCAAACCCTGCAATCGCTAACCACTGTTCTCGCATTAGGCTGCAGGAGTTTGCTAACCTAACTGCAGACATGGACGTCAAAGAGACGCCGCAGGAGTATGCTCACCAACGGAGACAACACCATGCAGCCATTGCCAATTGAAAACAAACCAAACGACCCCGGGAACAATGTCTCAACTCGCAACAAGTTCTTTGGCTCCCAAGGAAGCCCCATTGGATGGCTTACAACATTGCTTGCTCAATCTCAACACTTATAAGACACATGCACTGGCAGATTATGCGCCAACAATCCACGAATTTGGGACTACTGACTCTTATTCTACACAGATAGTATGTCCCATTTTCTTTTCCCTCCATTGCCACACACATTTATCCACCTATCATGCTTTGTCTAGGGGGAGCTTCAGAATCGCAAAATAAAAGAACAATATATGCAAACAAGCCGACGTCAGCACATTGAACAAATGACACGCATTGCCAATATCACAATGGTACTAGAGGACATGGATGCCAAGCTCAAGGAGGCATGCAAAGGGACAAAGCCCGGGCTTATGATGGACACCGAGGCCTATGAATCGCTCATCAATGACAACACTTGCCATATTGGGCAGAAAGACTGCTCAGAAGACCTGATACCAAATGTTGCTCTTTGGGTTAATAGCCATAAAGATGACCTGGCAATGAAGGTTAGCTCCTTTTTTAGTGCACTGTTGCTTTCTTAGCTGCACTAATAATGTGTAGTTCTTTCTTCCACAGCTCAAACAACATCTCCTGGCTTGGATCCTTGGTAGCCAGAGTCATCCCAGCTTCAAA
This sequence comes from Ceratobasidium sp. AG-K, assembly GCA_037039685.1. NCBI lineage: Eukaryota > Fungi > Basidiomycota > Agaricomycetes > Cantharellales > Ceratobasidiaceae > Ceratobasidium > Ceratobasidium sp. AG-K. The sequence goes on along the minus strand of JAWNGF010000007.1, from coordinate 1,270,619 downwards.
GAACCTGAACTCATATTTATCAAAATTCATAATGGGCTAATGTATAGGCACAACACTCTACATATACATTACACATCATACAATGTACTTTGACAACAAGATTCAATGAATCCGTCCACCTCGCATTGCTTCGCCATGCTTGCACAGACTCCCAAGCCCGACTCCAACAGCAACGCTCACCCTTTCATTTACACAAAAATTCTAGGAATTTACCACGCAAGAGTTTCTCATTGAAACTGTCCCCCAAAGCGCATGGACTTTGTGCATGTGCAATGGTTGTATTATGACAATGAGCAGCCGGGGGGGTGGGACTTCAATCAGCTGGATTGGATCAACTACCAGAAATGCCAGGCCGATCAAAATATTCTAGACTTGTTTGACTTTGTTGATCCCAGCAATATTATCCAAGCAACCCACCTACTCCAAGACTTCAAGAATGGCCAGACAACAGAGTATATCCCCTACGACCACTCAGTTGCATTTGATGACAAGAATGGTGACTGGAATTACTATTATGTTAATTGGTATAAGTCAAATTCACTTTTCTATTGCAGGCACCTAACACAATCTCAACCGCTTTGTTGATTGCAACATGTTGATGTGGTATTTGGGCAGGGGAGTTGGACACTACTGGCAGCATAGCAGAGAGAGCACATCAGTACCAATAACCCTAGTATGTCCCTGAGTGAGCCTCCTTGCCATCTTACTGACCATGCACTATACAGCTAATGAAATTGAAGATGCCGAGATTGTGTGTGAAGAGGATACATGTGGCGGTGATGGTGAAAATGAGGATGACCCTGAGGACAATGTAGACAGTCTCTGTGTTAGGTGTCCTCTGGTGGATGGGAATGAAGACAGTGATTTAGAAGGAGTGGAAGATGTACCACAGTACAAGGATGACAATGATAGAGAGTACAATGAATCCGACAATTGGTAACATACACTCCAAAGTAGAATAGTGTTATATAGCTTACTAGTAAATTGACATACAATTCTCATACAATTCCTATGTATTTACAAGTTGCAGACCACATACACCCAAGTAGCTGGCCAGTCCTTACACATATACTGTTCAACCGGAATCAGACCAAAGCTAGAAATATAGGTGTCCTCCCAGCTGATAGCTCACAAACATTCTGTTACTTGACCTGTCACATTTTGGACTGCCTGATGGTTTTCTAGCCATCTGACAAGCCCTGACATAACACCAAGCAGAGCACAACTTTTTGGCATTCATATTTGCACATATTGGCATTTCACATGTAATGTCAAATCAGTTAGAGCCCAATTTTGTGATGTACATGTCAGTGGAGGACGCCCCCAGGCCCCCTCAGGCCATTGGGAGCTCCACTATGCAAGATTACCAAGTCCCCATGCATTGTAGGTCTGAAGATCCCTCAGGAAGCATCCCTCATTGCCCTACCATCAAAAGTGAATCCCCTGCACCTTTGCAAGCATCTGCATTTCCCTCTTCCTCCACCATTTGCTTTGTGAATACCCAAAGCAGCCCTGAAACCTCTGCCAGTCATATTGGGAAGGGAAAGGGAACAAATAAGGCTCTGGAGGACAACAATCAATCAATCCACTCCCTTGCCTCCTCTAGGGAGACCCCAGATCCCAATCCCACTCCAGACCCACATCAGCCACATGTCCCAGCCATGAGATGCTCTCCAAAAGCCCAGGCAAAGCACGTGGCCATGGAGATGATGGGAGAGGCTCTGGAGCACTTTTTAACTGCTCCTTTGAGCACTTTGATCCAAGGATTAAGCCAGACCCCTGGTGCTTCTATTCCCAAATCCAAGGTCCCCAGCCCTGAGAAGTAAGATGGCATGAAGGGCCCTGGAGCGAAATTGTGTATGCTGGAATGCAAGGCCTATTTCCTTGCCAACCAGCCTTCCTTTCCTTCTGATCATTCCAAGATCACCTATGTTCTCATGAACCTGAAAGACACTCAGCCATTGCTCTGGGGTCAATTGTACCTCAGAAAACTTGTCAATGGCGATGCCGCCCCTCTCCTGGCCAGCTGGATGGCTTTTGAGTTGGGATTCATCTCTCTGTGGTGTGATCCTGCAGCAAAGCCAGTTGCAGAGCGCAAAATCCACTCTCTGACTCAAACCTGCTCAACTAGCAACTATTCCACAGACTTCTGCATCATCATGAGCAACCTAGAGTGGTGAAACAAGGCCCTGATGGCAGCATTCTGCTGTGGACTGAAGCCAGAAGTCCACCAGAAGCTTATTGAGTTCACCATCACTCAAAGATCACAACCCTGGATCTGCTCATTCCTACTGCTTGTTTGATTGACACCACACTGTTTGAAGCTTGCCACACCTCAGGGACCATTCCATCCACTTCTAGACCTGCTCAGGGCAAGTCCGCAGGCTTTGTTACCAGGAAATCAACCACAAGCATTGCACTGCTGGGCAATGCATCATGTGTGGTGGAAATCACAAGTTTAAAGACTGCAAAACTGTATGGCATGTGGAAACCCCCAAAAAGAAGTTTGGATATGCTGGAACCATTGAGGAAGTTGTAGAAGCATCTCAGCAGTTGGGAAAAAGTCTAGGGTACTGTTGTACTGTGTCTACATGCACCAATAATCCTCCTTTGTCTTTAGCACCTCTGTATTGTGCTGCTCTTCACAAAAATACAGCACCTATTCTACCTATTGACATTGAGGGAATCCCAGGCTCCTATCCTACTCTACTTGACTCTGGTTCCTCTGCCAACTTCATTGATCCCCAATTTGCCTGTTGTCATGCCCTGACTCTCACTGAGTTACCAGCAGTGCACCAAGTTGTTGGAATCAATGGCAAAGAAGCCAGGGACTCCATCAGATTCAAATGCTGCTTTAAATTTACTGCCTTATCATATTCCTTCACCCAAACATTCTATTGCTTGCCACTTGGAGACAGGGACATGATTCTTGGAATGCCCTGGTTACAAGAAGCCAACCCTGACATTAATTGGTCCACTCTCAAGGTTTCTCTGCACAACTCTGTGGACGCAAGGCCAGCTGAAGTATCTCACCTCCTAAATATTGTTCTCCAATGTTTCACAACTTCCTGAGCATTTTGGGCAATGAGTTGTTTGTTAAACTGCCTCCCCATTGCCCCTATGACTGTGAGATCAATCTGAAGCCCAGCAAAGATGTACCCTGGGGCCCAATTTATCCTAGGACACCCAAGGAGACTGCTGTCCTCAAGCAATACATTGACACTGAGCTGGCTGCTGGGAAGGTCAGGCCAAGCACCTCTTCTGGGGGTGCTCCTGTGATGTTTGTTCCCAAGGGACCTGATGACCTGAGACTAGTGACTGATTACTGGTGCCTTAACAACAAGATTATCAAAGATTGCTACCCTGTGCTGCACCAAGAGGACCTTGTGGAGAAACTTAAGCATGCAAAGATCTTCACCAAGCTGGATCTGCACTCTGGATACAACAATGTGCACATTAAGGAAGGAGATGAATTGAAAACTGCTTCCAGGACAAAGTATGGCTTGTTTGAGTACCTGGTTATGCCCTTTGGTCTTTGCAATGCTCCTGCTGCCTTCCAACACTTCATGAACAACATCTTCCATGACCTGTTGGATATTACTGTGATTGTTTACCTTGACAACATTTTGATCTTCTCAAATTCTGCTTCTTAGCATGAAGAACATGTCAAAGAAGTGCTTAAGCAACTCAGGGACAATCAGTTGTTCTGCAACCCTGCCAAGTGCCACTTCTTTGTCACATCAGTAAGCTCTATTGGCCTAGTGATCACTCCTGTGGGCATCTCCATGGAAAAGGACAAGGTTCAAGCAGTCAAGGAATGGCCTGCTCTTCTGACTGTGAAACAAGCTCAAGCATTCCAGGTCTTTGCCAACTTCTATCACTGCTTTGTGCCTGATTTCAGCCACTTAGCACACCCTCTGAATGATCTCACTAAGAAGGAGGTTGCCTGGCAATGGACTGAGGCTGAGCAGCACTCATTTGATGCCATCAAGGAAGCAATTTGCATGGAACCCACTCTTGCACATCCAAATGAGAAGCTGCCCTATTTCTTGGAAACAGATGTTTCTGGAACCACCCCAGGTGCAGTGCTGTCACAGAGACAGGCTGATGGTTGTTTGGGCCCTGTTGCCTTCATGTCTGCAAGCTTCTCCCCTGCTGAGCTGAACTATGACACTCATGACAAGGAGCTACTGGCTATTATTTGGTCTTTTGAGCACTGGGACGTTTTCCTGGAAGAGACTGAGCAACCTATCACTCTCTTCACTAATTACAAGAACTTGGACTATTGGAAAACTGCTAGGACATTCAATTGTTGTCATGTGTGCTGGTATCTGCTGCTTGCTTCCTACAACTTTGTCATTGCTTACAGGCAGGGTAAACAATCCCAGATGCCATATGCCTTGTCCAGATGCGCAGATCACATGGCAGAAGAGCCTCTTCTTCAACTGATGATCAGGGAGGATCAATTTTCTGGCTTCTCTGCTATGATCAGTGCTTCCTTCCTTGATAAACTCAAAGAGGCACTTCTTGATCACCCTAGCCTTGACGCTGTGATGTCTGCTGCCTCTGAGCCTGCTAAAGTGTGTCATTCCATTGATCAGAAGTTCAAAGATTACACTCTAAGCAATGGGGTTTTGTTTTACCAAGGAAGAATTGTTGTTCCAGATTAACCTGAGCTCAGACAAGAGTTGCTATCTCATTTCCATGATACTCCAGCCACTGATCACCAGGGACACATGAGAACTCTAGAGCTGATATCTAGGCACTACTATTGGCCTGCTATGAAGTTTTAAGTCAATCATTATGTGGATTTGTGCAAAATCTGCCAAAGGAGTAAGGGCACACCAAAGCTAGCTCCTCTTCAGCCATTGCCTATGCCTGCTAGCCCATGGGAGGACATTCCCTATGATTTCATCATCCAACTTCCCAAGAGCAAGGGCTTTGACAGCATCCTTGTTGTTGTGGATTGCTTCTCCATAATGGTGCATTCCATCCCCTGCAAGGAGTCATCAACAGCTGAAGATGTTGCAGACCTCTTCCTGAAGAATGTTTGGCATCTCCATGGCACTCCTAAGCAAACTGTTTCAGACAGGGGCTCAACTTTCAACAGCAAATTCTTCAAGGCCCTGTACAAGGCACTGCAAATTCATCCAGCATTCTCCACTGCCTACCACCCACAGATTGATGGTCAAACTGAGCAACTTAAACAATGGCTAGAGGCTTATTTGTGAGCTTCCATCCATCACAGGCAGACTGACTGGGTAGATTTGTTGCCTCTTGCAGAGTTCCATCACAACAACTCCAAGAGTGAAGCTATAGGATTATCTCCCTTTGAGCTTGTTTATGGGTGTTCTCCTGCAATTTCTCCAAGTCTAGAACCCACTGGAACACCAGTTGCTGATGACAGGGCTGCAAAACTCTGGGCTGTGGTTGAATGAAGTCCAGGCCACATTGAAATGGACTCAGGAGCACTACAAAGCAGCAGATCATGGAGTTTCTTTGCCGGAATTTGCAGTTGAAGATAAAGTTTGGTTGCTGGGAATGCACATTGAATCCCAGGGCCCCAATCAGATGGTAGAACACAAGCAATATGGCCCCTTCCATGTGCTGGAATGCATAGGCTCTCATGCTGATTGCTTGGAGCTGCCTGCCACTATGAAGGTTCATCACATTTTCCATGTTGCTCTGCTGTCTGAGGTGAAGGAGGACACTGATTTCAAGCAAACCTTCCAACAACTGTCCCCTGTGATCACAGAAGGTGGAGAGGAAGTCTATGAGGTTGACAAACTAAATGATTGGAAGCTGGAAGATGGAATGTGGGAGTACAGGGTTTGTTGCAAGGGTATGGGCTGCTTGATGACACGTTTGAGCCTGCTTCTGAGCTGGTACACTTGGAGGGCAAATTACAGGACTTCAATGCTAATTTCCCTGACACATCTCAGCCAGATGATCCAGTTCCACATGCTCTGCCCAAGCATAAGAAGACAGCCAGCAAATGCAAGTCCAACACCTTCAAATCCTGTCTTTTGGTGTCTCATGCCTCACTCAAGTGTTTTAAGCTCCTACGTCACCTTCTCTCTGCCACTCACTATGCCCATTCATTGCCCCATCAACAACACTCCCTACAACAGCTGGCACAGCCTAGACACCTACCTGCACTACATGCCAGAGGGCTTCAAAAGCAAGCTGGATTCAGGTGTCCCCTACCTTTGCTTTGTGCTCATTCCCCCTGTCACCAAGTGTGCCTGCTTGCACAAAGGCCCAAACCTCTTCTACCATGTGCACAATGGTTACCTGTACTACCTGAGCTACAACAACCCCACTTCCATTTGGGGTGGCCCCTCCTATTGCTGGCACCACTTCATTGCATGCAATTTCTGCAACTTCCATGAAGTTATTACTTGGGACTGCTACAAAATTGCCCTCTGGAGGTCAAGGTATCTTTTTCAGAGTACATGGACCATTTCTAAATCACCAACAACAAGGAGTTGCGCATTACTTTTGATTGTCTCAAGCTCAGAGACACCCCAGAGCCCAAGCTGCTTCCCCTCCTCAACCCAGAGTCTGGTCCCTTGCCAGAGGGCAATACTGCCAGGGGTGGATGGTTCCCAGAGTAACGTGTGGCTTCTGATTGGGGAAGTGATTTCCAAGTGGGCTGGGGCAAGCAGTAATGGTCCAATGACTCCACCAATGGCCCATTTTAGGGGGGGGGGGGCAATGTCATGAGCCTTGCTCCTGACAATGGTCTGTATGCTGCCTTTGTTACTGTGATTGTTGTTTTCCCCATGTTGTGTGCTTGCTGGCTGCCACATAGTTTGTTTTGTTGTTTACTCCTTTGTTATTTGCTTCTCTTGCTTAGCCTTTGTACATGTGGATTATCAGCATGTAATCTCCGCTCTGTGATTCTCCCAGAGCACTGTGCATTGATCCCCATGTGCTCCATGCTCTTCATGTTCTGATTTTCCTTTCATACTCCTTGTGGACTGTTGTGCTTTCCCCATGTAGATAGTGCTTCCTTTCTTCTGCTTGCTATGAAAGATGCAATGGAAATTGTCTTGGAATCCCAAGAACAATTTACCTTGTCATTTACCCACCCTACTTTGCCCTGAGGAGGTTATCCAAAATCTTTTGGAGCATCTCAGTGATTTTCAGGCCTAGCAGCCACTCATTAGTCCCAAACAACCCTTCTCTAGGCAGGTTGTAACATCCCACAATGTGCCTAAGTTTGTTTGTTCTTAGACACACCAATTGTTTTCATCTAACTGTGATGGAGAAGACCTCTTTGGACAGGGACCAACAGCTCATCCATCACTTGTGTGCACTCAGCATTGACAAAAAGGTAAGTCTTTTCCTAGTTGTGACTCTTACAATGAGAACCATGTTTTTGCATCTTGCTTGCTACACAAATGTAGCGCTTATACCTTGGATTGCATCTGAAGCAGAGCAATAAGAATTAATATTGTCACACATATGAGAATCTCTAGCATTATCTCAGCGTGAATTAAATTAATTGTCAGAAGAGCAAACATCTTCTTTGAATTTATTGGAGTCACAATAAGTTGGTGTTGTGATGCAGATTCTTGCCAAAAATTCCAAGAATCCTTGCCTACAATTTGGAGTGCTTGCAGTGTGTCCTAGTCATTGTTGATCCATGTACTCACATGGAGCAATTGAGGGTCTGATGCTCTGTGCCAACTGCACCATAACTTGTGACAGAAATATGTACTTTGCTCCCCTTATGAGCTCCTTGGGAACAGCCATTGGACCAGGCAGCCTTTGCAACACCTCAGGATAGTTTGTGGAGTTGTTATGATTTACTTGGCTTTGTCCATCAGCAAAAACCAACTAATCTTGAGAGTAGTATAAACTGCTATAAATCCTCAAATCACTTACACAAAAGTCCAAAAATCAAAGGCCTTCAAAGGCCTGTAACTCTAGGGGCCAAGTCTCAAAGCACTTCAAATCACCTGGGTTGCTCCAAACCACCCAAGTGTTGCAACCCAACTCTATGATGGTTGCTGACTATAACTATATGTGTGCAAGTCAAGACTCAAGGGGACTTGGCACCCAAAAGGCAGTTGACTGTAGACTGTGAATGGTGCTGAGGCCTGAGGATCCCATGTAACCCTGAGGGAAACCCAGTGAGGGACTGTTTGTTGGGGAAATGACAAGGCAAAACAAGATGGGGATACCATGCTTGTTGTTGCCTCATTATATATTCAGAAAAAGGCATGAGTCATGCTCATGCCAAGAAACAAGTCATACAACTCAACCAATCAGAAAAAGCTCTGAGTCATGTCCTATAAAGGAACATGACTTGCCAAGAAAGGAAGGTGCAAGACAAAAGAAAAGAGAAGCAGCATAAGGCAGTGTGTCAACAAAGGAAAGCAAGACAAAGGAGATGTGCACAAAGGAAAACATAACAAAAGGAGACACAAGGCTAACAGACAGGAGTCCAGGTCCATTGGAGGGGCCTTGGGTCACAACAGCAAGGCTGCTCCAAATCACCCCAAATCAGCCCAGTGGGTGCCAAATCACCTCAGATCAATTGGTCAAATCTCTGTTGAAACCCTGTATGTTGATCAAAAGGGATTCTAATTGAACATACAATTGCAGATTTACTATTTCTGGCAGTTTTTCATCAAAAAGACTTGGGTCTGGAAAGTATTTTGCAAATATCTCGCTCATTTCTTGCCCAAATACAGTTTAGTTGCCATATTTGGAAAGCCTGAGGCTGTGCACATGTGCTTACAAATTTTCATGAATTTGAAATTTCAACAATGGAAGGTGATTTAGCTCCACTTGGCCATTAGCACCTGACTTTGAGTTGAAGTGCCACCTCCTCTCTTCAAGTCCCTCTTCCCCCCTGTTCCACTTGCTGGCATGTCACTCCCTCTTGTGACATGGGGGTAATTTATAGCATTTAGTCACATTGGTGCACAGGGGCAGGCAATCCAATGGCTGGATCAAAAGATAGCTTGTATTAGAAATGGGACTAATCAACTCAAAATGTCCTACAAAGGCAATTTACATCTTGACTAATTGAGCCAATAAGTGGTTGTATTATTTGGGCTGATTTGAAATCTCAGGGTGGATTTGAAGTGATTTGGAGCTGCACTGGGTGCTTTGAAGTGCTTTCAGAAACATGGGTTGATTTGGTCCACTCTGGACCAACACAAGGTGATTCAGAGCATTCCAAATCTACTGCAGTGATTCAGACCACTCTGGAGAGCCCCAAAATGTTCCAAATCACTCCAGAAAATGTGCTCAGATATATACTACTATTCCTGAAAGTCCCTTTATTTATAGTAATCCCAGCCTTGGCGGTTTTTTGCTGATGTTGGTGCTGGCTTTGGCTTGCACTCAGGTATCCACAATCAACCAACTCCCACTTGCCTCCAAACATGTACAGGACTTGACTAGAGGCCAGGCAGGCACTTATGGCAACAGCAACTGTGGGTGGTTCATGCCAGTATTTTAACTTATTTGGCGCTGAGCTCCACCATGCTAGTTGAAGATGTTACCATGGCATTGTTGCCCAACTACCAGATTCAGGTTTGCCAGGTGAAGGACTTGTGCAACCTGTCCCGACTTGGGTAAATTAGGTATATATAAAGGTTAAGGGGTTTGACTTAGACAAGTCTTAGAACCCAAGGAATAGTGATAGTTTAGGGGATTTGATTGAGCAAGTCCTAGTGGAGAGGAGGTCAAGCCTTGTCGTTAACCGGCTTGACCTCTGGGTTTATATACATGAGGGATCAATGCCACGTCATCATCTATCAGTGTGGGAAAGCCGAGTACAACCGATGATAAGTGAGATAAGAGGTATGACTCGACATTCTGGAAGTTCCGGAAGCATCACCAATATCAAATGGAAAGACAAATACATCACATGATACAAGTTAAGCGCCAGAGGACATTTGTACCATAAAAGGAAAGTGTTCGGAAAAAAAGATATAAAATCAGAATAAAATGTCTGAGCTTAGTCAGCTCATGACATTACCCCCCCTTAAGGGCCTGGCGCGGTGGGGTGGAGTTTGTGAAATTTATCAACCAGTTCAGGAGCGTTCTTGAGATCTTCCTTTGACTGCCAAGAATTGTCTGCATGAGAGTATCCTTTCCACTTAACGTAATAGTAGAGTTGACGGCGGATTTTCTTGGAATTAAGGACCTCTTCGACTTCCCATTCTTCCTCTCCATCTTGTGTGGCAATAGGGGGTGGTTGAGCGGGTTCGCGGCCGTGGGGATCAGAGTGGAATTTCTTGAGCAGCATGACATGGAAGACAGGGTGAACTTTCATTGATTTTGGTAATTCCAGTCTAAAGGCATGAGTTCCTACTTTTTCCATTACTTTGTAAGGGCCTAAAACTTTGTGGGAGAGTTTTACTGAGGGTCTGTCTGTTGAAATATTCTGATGATTGAGCCAGACTTTATCCCCCGGGTTTATCTCTTCTGGTTCTTTGGCTCCTTTATCAAAGTAGTATTTGTAGGACTGATTTGCTAGGATGAGGGCAGCTTTGACTTCGTCGTATCCTTTCAACAGGAATTCCGCATGGGCATCAGCTTCAGGGACAGTATAGTCTGATTCTTCCCCGATGTTCATTCTAGGGTTGAAACCCTGGCAGATTTGGAAAGGGGTTTTGCCAGTGGATGCTTGAATTCCGTTGTTGTAAGCAAATTCTGCCATAGGGAGTAGGGCCACCCAGTCGTTTTGCCTATGGTTGACAAAAGCTCTGATAAAGATTTCAACGACTTGGTTTGCTCGTTCTGACTGTCCGTCTGTCCTTGGATGGTAGGCTGTGCTGAAGGTAGGTTTTACGTCCAATCGTTTGTACAGATGCCTAATGAACTTTGAGTTGAAAGTGGATCCTCTATCCGAGACTGTTGCTTTTGGGGTGCCGTGAAGTTTCCAAATGTTTGCAATGAAGATATTGGCTATGTCTACTGCTGTGGCCGTTGATTTGCAAGGGAGATAGTGTGCCATCTTGGAGAACCGATCTACCACTGTCAAGATTGCGTCATATCCTTCTGATTCTGGGAGCCCTACAATCATGTCATAGGAGATCTCTTCCCAGGGTCTCTCAGGGATATGTAAAGGACGCAGTAGTCCTGTGGGGAGTTGATTCGATGGTTTAGTTCGAATGCATGTTTCGCAGTGTGACACATAGGAGTTAACAAATTTCTTCATGGTTGGCCAGTAGTAAGTTCTTGAGACCAATTCTAATGTTCTTGCTTGTCCAGGATGCCCAGCTGTAATATTGTCATGGCGCGATTCCAATATCAGGTTTCTGATGGTTTCATCCTTGGGGACAAAGATCTTTCCTTTGAACATTAGGAGTCCTTCTCTGTATTCCCAATCTTTGACTTTTTCTCCGTTTCTCAGCTTATTGTGGGCTTCTTCTAATCTGGGATCTTCGAGGATTGCTTCTCTGATTAGATCGTTGATCTCCTGGTCTGGGGTAATAGCCGAAATGAAAATGTCTGGTTTGAGGAGGACTTGGTTCTCTACCCCCCCCAAAGGTTCCAGGTCATATCGCCTCGAGAGAATGTCTGCCTTTTTGTTTTGGCTTCCTGGCCTGTACAAGATTTGGAAGTTGAAGTCTACCAAGAAATTCATCCAGCGGATTTGGCGTTGATTCAATTGTTTGGATGATGAGAAGTATTCCAAATTTTTGTGATCTGTTATCACTTGAATGGCTTTTTCTGTGCCTTGAAGTAAATGCCGCCATTCTTTGAAAGCTCTAATTATTGCCAATAGTTCTTTGTCGAAAATGTCATAGTTTCGCTCAGCCGGATTTAGTGATTTAGAAAGAAAGGCTACAGGGTGTAATTTCCCTTCTTCATCCTTCTGAGATAAGACTGCTCCTGTGGCAAATCCCGACGCATCTGTCTCGAGGAAAAATTCCTTATTCTGATCGGGCTGCATCATTACAGGTGCTACTTTCAGAGCTTCTTTTAGCTCATTCATGGCCTCTTGTTCTTTGCTTGTCCACTGCCACTTTTGATCCTTCTTAAGTAGATTGTATAGAGGTCTGGCTTTGCCGGCAAAGTCTTGAATGAATCTTTGATAGAAATTGACGAATCCCAGGAATTCTTGAACTTGTTTGACATTTTTGGGAGCTTTCCAATTCATAGCCGCCGTGACCTTTTCCTGATCCGTTTCGATTCCTTTATTGGAAATGACCAATCCTACCCATTCCAGTTTGGTTTGGTGGAACTTGCATTTCCTCAATTTCGCGACCAGTTTGTGTTCCCTTAGTCTTCTTAGCACCTCTTTCACGTGTCCTGGATGATCTTCGACTCGTTTGGAAAAAACAAAGATATCATCAATGTATACGAGTACAAAAACCCCCATAATGTCCCTGAATATGGAGTTCATTAGGGACTGGAAGCTTGATGGGGCGTTTTTGAGACCGAAGGGCATGACTTTCCATTCGTACATGCCGTATTGAGTTTTGAATGCTGTTTTCCATTCATGGCCTGCTGCTATTCGGGTTTGATGGAATCCTTGTGCCAAATCTAGAGTGGTGCCAATGACAAATCCTTCTAGAGCCCTTAACCATTGATCCAATAGAGGTATTCCACTTGCGTTGAATTTGCATAGCGAATTCACATATCTGTAGTCAACGCAAAAGCGTAATTCTGGGTTGTTTGGATCTTCTGGATGTGGTTTTTTGACAAACAGAACCGGGGAAGCCAAAGGAGACTTAGAAATCTGAATGTGTCCCCTTCGGATAAGGGTTTCTAGTACTTTCTTCATTTCTTTGTCTTCAGCTGGGGATGTTTTGTAAATAGGACCATGCTTTAGTTTAGCTTCTGGTAGGAGGTCGAGCGTAATGTCAGTTGGCCTGTGAGGTGGGAGTTCCTCTAATCTGGACTCGTCGAACACATCTGCGAACTCTTTGTATTCCTCTGGTAATGTGGATTCTGCTGCGATTTGGAGCGTAGATGGGACTTCTAGGCAGTTTTTTGAGCAGAATTCGCTTGTGTATGCAATTGTCCTATTTTTCCAATTAATTTGTGGGTTATGTTTCTTGAGCCATGACATCCCGAGTACGATAGGGTGCCTTCCAATGTTTGTAACATGACATTCTATTTCACTGGAATGTGTTCCCATGACAAGTTTAAATTTGGTATAGTGGGTGACTTTTCCGGACGACACTTCTCGTCCGTCTATAACTCGCAGAGTCTTGGGTTTTTCGTGTTGGAAGAGGGGGAGATTTGCTTCTTTTGCTAGGGAAGGGTTGATGAAACAGGAGGTTGCGCCGCAGTCAAGGAGTGCTTGTCCAGAAAATCTTTTTGATCTGTTGACTGACTTAGAACCAGGAGCCGTAGCTAGTGGATGAGCGGTGAAATCAAGGTATAATTGGTTTTCATTTGATATTGACATGATTTCTAGTTCATCCATATTACTAGCTAATATATCACCGAGTACTTGGCTCCTTAATAAGCCTCGGTGACGTCTTTTCCCGATTCGATGTCTGAAGAGATTTCTTCAATCTGAGCTTCAAATCCTGACGCTGTGTTCTTGGAAGGACAGACTCTTGCTGAGTGTCCCTTACCGCCGCAGGTGAAGCAGATCATTGGTCCTTTTCCTTTTCCATCAAGGTCCATTGCATTAGGGTCTTTAGCAGGAGTGGACGGTTTGGGTGTTTGGATGGTAGGAGCGTTGAGGTTACTGGTTCGGGTGTCTCTTTGAATTGCTCCAAAAGGGACATTTCCTTTTGTCCCATCATCCCAGGAGATCTGTGGAACTGGACGGCCCTTGGCGTTTCGGGTAATGCTTGAGATTTTGCCGTATTGCACCCCTCCTGTAGGTTTTGACATAAAGACTCGGTCATTTACATTGAATCTTTGACCTAGTGAGGCGTTTGGAGTACTTGTGATTGTCTTGGAAGTACTTTGTTTCGAAGTGGTGCTTTGTGGGCTTTGCAACTTCTTTGGTGCGTTAATAGCATTCATTGTGGAGTCAATTTCCAGGGCTCTTTCGCGAACTTGGTTGAATGTCCTTGTCACTTCGTGGGGTTTAAAGTTCTGTGACACCATGGCCATCTTGATTTCATCCTTAAGACCATCATAGAAATCATCGCGAAGTACTCGATCAGTGTACCCGAGTACCGATGAATAAGTGACGAAGTCTCGTAGATAATCTTGGACAGAGTTCTTCTGGATCAATTTCTTGTATAATTGTCTATATCGGTCGATCTTGTGAACATCGCCAAACCTAGCTTGCATTTCGTTCCAGAATTCATCCATGTCGTGTAGCCAATTTGTTGCTCCCCTTCTTGCTGTGTCTACATCAATTCCAGGTTGCATCCATACATAGGCAGGCCCCTTGCAATAACCCATGATATAAGTGATTTTTTGTTCTGTGGTTGCTTGTGGCGACGTATGATTTATGTACAAGGTACATTGCGACTTAAACTCGTCAAATTTATCTACATCTCCAGAAAATTCTTCTGGGGGATGCATTTTGAGTTTATATCCTGGGGTGGTTGTTGACGCGGTGGTGGAGGGTGTTGCCCCTAGGTTTGCAAGTGACTGAGATACTGCATTCATTAATTGGTGAAGGGGTGCAATTTGTGCAGTTTGATTTTGAATTGCGTGGATATCTGCAATGTTATTGTCGATTCCCTGTTCTAGGGTAGAAGTGATACCATTTAAGGCATTAATGTGACCGTTAATTTTTCGCACTTCGTCTATTAAGGCATTGATTGCATGTGCAACTACCTCGGGTCCGGATGTTGCTGAGATTTGGGTAAATCCACCTTGACTAGGTGATGGGGCTCTTGACATATCGGAGTGGGGAAAAAGAGGTAGATTTATTGGGATCCCAGACCGTACAAAATATCACGGATTCTTCTTCGAACCCTTCTGTCTTTAATGATGCGCAAGCTTCTCAAAAATATCAATTCAAGATTTTCGTCTTCCAGGAACAACGCGTTGATTTGACCTAGTTCGTCGTACTGTTCGTATATGTAGTTACGATGAACGTCTTCAATAAAGAGTCTTAGGGACTCTAGTCTAAGTTGTTCCCTGTGTTGTTCCTGTGTGAGTCGAGGTCTTGGTCCCACTGGAAAGGGTTGGGTGCGATAGTATTAAGGTGATTTAGAAGGCGGTAATCCTGATTGATAGGAATACGCACTTCTGCTGCTTGATGACAGTATTTGCCCTTGATTTTGTCTTTAAGGGTTTCGATAGTACGCCACTGACGTTTGTTGTTGCTGATGAGATTTTCGACCTTTCGAGTGTGTTTTTCTTGGATTTTTATAAGTTGGTCGCAGTTTTCGATCAAGACACGGGTTTGTTCTTGCAATCGCTCGACTTCGATATTAGTGTCCGCTAGATTTATGCTTTGGACACGATCTTGATCGGCTTGTTGCTTATTTGTATTGTCGAGGTTAATTTCGATGAACTCGAGCCTTGAATGGAGGGATTGATAATCGGCTTCGAGTTGATTGTGGTTTTCGTCGTTTCTGGTACGTTCAACCCTTAGATCCTCTGCTTGTTCAACTTGATCTTCTTCTAGCACTTCGATTCGACTGTTTAATTCGTCGACTTTGGTGTCTAGATCAAGTACGAAGTCCTTTAGTCTAAAGACTGCTTCGCAGAGGCTAAAAAATGCGGGGAACACTTTTAAGGTTAATTAGTTAGTTACTAATTAGTTCCTTTTTAGTGCGTACTGATGGAAACGACTGGTTGATGTGGTTCTTGATGGATAAGAGTGTTAACTTGGGTGGTGCTCCGACCACTTTCCAGTTTCGCTTGAGAGGATCTGGCTTCCTCGAGATGTTGATTTGGATGTGAAGGGTGCTAGACGCTAAGCTTTTGCTTTATATACTCCTTATCTGATCTTATCAGTTATCAACAGCCTTGGGCGGGCGTGATAGCGACAGTGTATAACAGAGTGAGGGTGTATTTAGCTGACTAAAGCCGCTATGACCCGAAAGAGGATAACGATTGGGTTCACTGACAGCGTATAGCGACGTGGGACTACTGGTCTATATCAAGTATAGCTCTTCGTCCGTTGTACTATGCCCGTTTTCCCGTGTACGTTCTATCTACTTGGTGGAAAAAGCAGGAGCTTTGAGGCTGATGCTTTGAAAGGCTTGACCTAATGTCCCGACTTGGGTAAATTAGGTATATATAAAGGTTAAGGGGTTCGACTTAGACAAGTCTTAGAACCCAAGGAATAGTGATAGTTTAGGGGATTTGATTGAGCAAGTCCTAGTGGAGAGGAGGTCAAGCCTTGTCGTTAACCGGCTTGACCTCTGGGTTTATATACATGAGGGATCAATGCCACGTCATCATCTATCAGTGTGGGAAAGCCGAGTACAACCGATGATAAGTGAGATAAGAGGTATGACTCGACATTCTGGAAGTTCCGGAAGCATCACCAATATCAAATGGAAAGACAAATACATCACATGATACAAGTTAAGCGCCAGAGGACATTTGTACCATAAAAGGAAAGTGTTCGGAAAAAAAGATATAAAATCAGAATAAAATGTCTGAGCTTAGTCAGCTCATGACACAACCCAAATGTGAAGCAATACTCTGGATATCTGGAGGTATCAAAAGATAAGCATCTGTTCTTCTGGTGAGTCTTGATTCCAGGATGCTAGATTTGTGTGTTGAGCAATGGTGTGACTGCAGGTTCTTTGAGAGCCAAAAAGACCCTAAAAAGGCCTGGCTTGCTGCCTGGATGAATGGTACATGGTGAAGCCAAGCTCTACTCAAGTTACTGAGGGTGTTGTAAGCTTCTTCTTAGTGGCTATGAGACAAGCCGCAAAGGAGAGTGGACGGCACTAAGACCTAAGTGACCTCTTGAACCGCAACACACTTAAGTGTCTGTAGGCTCTTGAGGGTAGGGGTGGTTCAAAGTGTCACTCAAAGGGGATGTTTTGACGAGACAAAACAAGCTGGGGTTACCAGGCTTGTCGGTTCTCTATATATATTCAGGAAGTGGCCGAGTCATACAAGGTGCAGCCACATGAGTCACACAAAACAGCCAGTCAGGAGTGTCCAAGTGAGTCATGCTGTATGAACAGACATGACTCATACAAAAGCACAGCCGCATTACACAATGTAACACAAACAACCACAAGAAGGTGGCAATGCAGCAAATGGAAACGGAAACACAACGTAAAGGAGAAAACAGGCAGGCGATGCAACAGGTGAGTCTGATGGAGTGAGTTGGCTCACAACATTACTCCCCCCTAAGAGTCCGTTTGGGGGACCTGAATGGACTTACTGCACTGCACAGTCCTTTCCCTTCTGCAGCATATACTCCTCCAACCCCTCTTCGTCCTCCAAGGTCAGGTTGATGGGATTGAAGATGGTATTCCCTGGCTTGTCCAAGAACTTTTCCCACTCTTCCCAAGTCTCCTCTTTTGACCAGTCTGCCTTGGACCAGTCCAAAACCCTCTTCTGGGCCTCCACAAACTCCTCATCCCATTGTCGTACATCAGGTTCTGCCTCCTTCCATGCCAACACATTGGTCTCCTCCTTCCTCCACCAGTAAGGCTCCCATTTGATTTTCTCCTTCTGGTACCTGCCCCTCTCCATCCTCCAGTTGCTCAGGTCTTTCTCGTAGTTGGTGTCCCAAGCGTTGTTCCACCTGGGTTGAAGTGTTGGTGGTCTTCCGTCATAACCCAGTACCCATTTGCTTGAGTATGCTCCCTCTTGCCCCCATTCGACGACTCCGAGCATGTGGGTGGAAAGGAGGACGACCTCCAAGACTTGGAATGCAGCGCATCCTTGACAAACGTAGATGTCCTTTTGCAGGACTTGCATGCGTGTTGGCCATTTTTTTCCAACCCACTGGAATTCTCCCAGGTCTGAGTGTAGGATGTCATCCAACGCCCTGAAGTGCATTCTGCCCGAGCTCTGTTGCAACCTCTTGAAGACATAGAGGGCGGCCCCATTGTCAAGGACCCTTGCTGTGGCAAAGGCCGGTCCTTTGAGGACACGGACCAGGTTGTTGGAGATTGTGGAATGGGTGACAGCAGGCATTGTGGGGAGCAAAAAAGGTTTAAAGTGTGGAGTGTGTAGAACAAGTTGGATAATGAGCAAGTTTGGCAAGTATCACTACCAGTTGCACCCCCTCTGCCTTTTATCTTTCCTGGAACATAGTTAGATGGCGTGGGAGCTTCGGGGTGTCAGCATAGAAGGTCCTTGATGATCTTTGAAAGGTGACCAAAATCTTCCGCCCTTTGTTCTGTGTCTTCTTCACTTCCATAACCCTTCCATCTGACCCTGTAAAAAAGACCATCCTTTGTCTCCTTCCAGTCCAAAATCTTCTCTACTTCATATTCTTCTTCTCCTTCTTCAGTAATAATAGGCGGTGGTCGGGGTTGGTTTTGCTTGAACTCTGTGTCTTCTATGTAAGGGCTGAGCAAGTCGATGTGGAAAACAGGGTGCACCCTCATTGTTGCTGGCAGGGTGAGCTCATAAGCATGTGATCCTATCTTCCGCTTCACAACAAATGGTCCATGCTTCTTGTTATCCAGTTTCTTTGAGGGTCTTTTTGTTTGGATGTTTCTTCCTAACAGCCATACTAGATCTCCTTCCTGGTACTCGTTTTTTGGTTCTTCCTCTGGGAGCCTTTGGTTTTCCATTGATGCAATAGCTTTGTTGTGGATGCTACACCATTTTTCTGTAATGGTGTTTGCTTCAGGAACTGTCGTTTCTTCTGACAAGATGTTCCACAATGTTTCCCTGCCATAGACTATTGCAAAAGGGGAACTACCTGTTACACGGTGTTTCTGCAGATTATAACTGAATTCTGCAATTGGTAACAAGTCTGCCCAATCATCTTGCTGGTAGTTGACAAAGGATTGTAGCCAGCCTTCCATCCATTGGTTGATTCTTTCTGTTACTCCGTCTGTCCGGGGGTGGTAGGCAGTGCTGAAACTTGGGCTAGTTCCAATTCTCTTGTAAATGGCCTTCAGAAGTTTAGAATTGAAAGTAGTCCCTCAGTCTGAGATTGTGCTTTTGGGAAAACTGTGTAGTTTCCAAACATTTGTGACAAAAGGATTTGCCAGCTTGCTTGCCATGTGAGATTCTTTGCAGGGTATGAAATGTGCCATTCTTGAGAACCGGTCCACCACTACCATGATGCTGTCTGACCCTCTGGACTTTGGTAATTTTACTACAAAGTCAAAAGCTATGTCTTCCCAGGGACCTTTTGGAATTTCCAGAGGTTTGATTGGTACTATTGACTTTGATCCCCTTGTTTGTTGGCAGGTCTCACAGGATTCCACATATCTGTTTATGCTCTGCTTCATCCCTGGCCAGAAGTATCTTCTTGCTATTAGTTCCAACATCCTGGCTTGTCCCTGATGCCCTGCAATCCTTGAGTCGTGGTGTAGTTGCATGATGGTCAGTCTGGCTTCCTTATCTTCTGGGACATAAATTTTCCCTTTGTACCATATTAGTCCCTCCTTGAAGTCGTAATCTTTTGCGCTATGTTGCAGGGTTCTTGGTAGCATTTCCCTTGATTTGCAGATTTCCTTGATTTTTGCCAGTCCTTTGTCAGTTTCTTGTGCTTCCCTGATAGTTGCCATAATGTCTGTGTCCATCTGCCCCATAAATCCTTTAAACTTTTCAGCAGATATCATAATTTGTTCCAGTGTGGGAATATCCTCATGGTCAGATCGTCTTGACAACAGGTCTGGCTTAGACAAAAGGACTCCAGGACAGTATATGATATCAAAGTTGTAGGAAGCCAGTAGTTGATGCCATCTTGCGTGTTGACAGTTGAACGTTCTTGCTTCTTTCCAGAATTGTAGGTTCCTGTGATTGGTGTAGATAGTGATTGGATCCTTTGTTCCCTCAAGTATAACCTCCAATGTGTCAGTGATTCTATGATTGCCATAAGTTCCTTGTCATGGATGTCGTAGTTGAGCTGCGCCTCATTGAAGGATTTTGACAGGAATGCTATAGGGTGTAGGTAGCCACCATCTTGCCTTTGAGAAAGAATTGCCCCCATTGCTACTCCGCTTGCATCCGTTTCCAGAAAAAAGGGTTTCTCAGGGTCAGGATGGCGTAGTGTGGGCTCCTTGCTAATTTCTGCTTTCAAGGCATCAAAAGCTTCCTGTTGATCCTTCTCCCATTTCCATTTGTTATCCTTTCTTGTTAGGGTTGTCAAGGGTTTTGCTAAGTGGCTAAAATTTGGTACAAGTCTTTGGTAGAAGTTTGCAAATCCTAGGAACGCTTGAACCTGCTTGACCGTTTTTGGTTCCTTCCATTCCTTTATTGCCTTGACCTTCTCTTCCTCCATTGAGATGCCAGAATCACTGATTCCAAGTCCGGTATATGTAAGTTTGGTGACAAAGAATTCGCATTTCGGGAGCTTTGCAAATAGGTTTTCATCCAGTAAGATCTTCAGCACCCTCCTGACATCTATAGTATGTTGGCTTCTGTTTTTAGAAAAGACTAGGATGTTGTCAATGTATACTATGACACATACGTCAATAAGGTCATGGAAGATGTGGTTCATGTATCTTTGGAATATGGCGGGTGCGTTTTTTAGTCCAAATGGCATGACAATGTATTTGAACAGGCCTTCTTTGGTTCTGAAAGCTGTCTTCCATTTGTCCCCTTCCCTAATTCTGATATTGTTGAAACCCATGCACAGATCGATTGTGGAGAAAATTTTTGCATCCTTGATTTTATCCAGAAGGTCTTCCATTAAGGGCATTGGGAACCTGTCATCCTTTGTAATGGCGTTCACTCCTCTGAGGTCTTGGACAAGCTGTAATTGTTGCACTGCTTCTGGATTCTTTGGATCAATAGGTTTCTTGACAAAGAAGCAAGGTGATGCAATGGGGGATTTGCTGGGTCGAATTTTCCCAGTGGCGATTTCCTCATCCAGGTATTCCCTTAGTGCAATTGATTTGGCCAGTGAGAGCGGGATAGGTCTGGCTGGTTTTGGAAGTTCAGCCCCTTCCTTGAAGTTGATGGCACAGTCATATGGGCAATGATCCGGAATTCTCTTGAACTTTTCCTTGCTAAACACATTGGCAAATTCCTTGAATTCTTCTGGTAGGTCATCTATTGAGGCCGTTCTTGCTTGTATGGGTTCAGGTCGCCATGATATGTGCTTCGTTTTCCAGTTAATATTGGGGTTTGCCTCTTCTAGCCATTCAAGTCCTAAAATGAGCTTGGTTTCTCCAGTAGGCATAGCAAAAAAGATTTGTTTGAAGGTTTTTCCTTCTACGTCTAGTACAAGCTTGGCTTTGAAGTGTATTTGGTGTGAGAGTTCTTTTCCCTGGATGCCAATTACTTTTCATGGAGAGGGAAGCTCAATGAGAGGAATGTTGTTGGAGCGGGCCCAAGAGATGTCCATAAAGTTCTTAGAAGCTCCTGAATCGATGAGAGTAGGGACTGGTTCTGTGATTCCGGCAATGTTTGTGTAAACAATGGTTGATTTGTTTGTTGCTCTAAAGTACATTGTTTCCTCTGCTGGTTTTTTGGTCTCTCCACACACAGTTAGAGGGAGACCCCTTCTTTTCCCAAATCTTCTATTATTGTAGCTTCTCTTCCCTTTATGCTGGGCTCAGTTGTTATCCATTCCTTGGATGAGCATTTGAGTGAACAGTGACCTTCTTGGCCGCACTTCAGGCATTGGTTTGATGTTATTCTTGCCTTGTATACTTTGTCTGGAAGTTGCTTTGTAGAGGTTTGCCCAGTAGTGGTTGATTGTGGTGTTTTCTTCCCAGTGAATGCCTTGATCTGTTGCAATTTCTGGTCAATGGAGATCGCAAGAGTGATCCATTGGTTAAGGTTAAGGTGCCTTTCAGTTCCATCCTTGTTGATAAGGGAAAGTTCAAATTGTGCCAATTCTGTTTTGATCTCCGGCTTGAGTCCTTCCTTGAATTGGTTGATAAGGGCTTCTTCCCCCCAATTCACATCCACCATATGAAATCGGAATTCTGTTGCATAGTTAGCTACTGAGTTGACTTGTTTGCTTTTTTGCATATTGGCTTCCGCCTTAGCCTTCTTGTTAGGGTCACTAAATTGTTCCATGAAGTGCGCCTTGAATGTTTCCCATGACGTTAGGTTTGGATCAGGTACTCCATTGTTCATGGATTGGAGTAGCACCTGTGCCCAATGTGTAGCAGACCTGTTATCCGATTTGAAATTGGCAAGTGCTTCTCTAATCCGCTCTTGTCCCGAGCTGTATTGGTCGCCCAACCTGACAAAGTAGCTCTCCATTTGGGTGATGAACATTTCTGCTCCCTCTCCTTTCTTCCTGTCAAAAGCTTCTGGTCTAGTTACTTTTGGATGCCTGTTTTCCCTTCTGTTGTCAGGGTTTTCAGAAAGCTGACGTAGCCTTTGTTCCAATTCGTTGAGCCTGGTAGATTCTGCTTTGGGGTGGGGAGGTGATACGGCATGTAGGGATGCTTCATCCATCTGTTTGCGCATGTTGTTGATCATCTCTTGCATGGTGTTAATTTGTCCGATTGCAATCCTTCTGTCTCCCCTTAGTCCCTCTAGTCCTTGGGTGTCTGCTTCATTCCAGGCTAACTGTGCCTGTCTTGTGGTGTTAAGGTCTTCCTGTACTATGGCTGACATAAAGTATTTGGACACGTGACTCATTGCTGTTGTCCGAGGACACACTTTTCCCCGGTAACATTGGTGTGTGTTGCTCATCTGTAAAATTGATACGTTTAATATATACACTGGACACAGAATAATTGATTGGTGATCCTAAAATTTTGTTGGGCCGCCTTTGGCCGCCTTTACAGCTCTCACACAAGCATCCATCTGTCTGGTATGCTTGTTAATGTCTTTGACCGTGATCAAGTCCCAAGCCATTTGCACGGCTTCCCAAAGGGCTTGAATGTTTCTTCGAGAGCTAGGGATTGCAGCTACATGGGATTTGAGGAGCTGCCATAATGGCTCAATGGGATTCAAATTGGGTGAACTGGGTGGGTGAGGAACCTGGTGGATACCGAGTTTTTGACAAGCCTTTTTTGCAGTGGGCCCTCTATGTGCTGGGGCCCCATCTTTGACCACTAGGATCTCTTGCCCCCGTTCTGCTTGTAGTTCCATCCAAAAGTCTTTCAGTGGTCCGTCAAGGATTTGTGTGGCGTATCCTTCTGCGGTTAGTCCACCACCTGATCGTCGACCATTCTTGTTGACTTTATACGGCGCAGTCTCGAGTTGCACAATGGGTCCCTTTTTGTTATGGGCAATGCATCCCCATAGGGCTATCAATTGGCAACCACTTCGGAAGGTGTATGCCATGCAGCCTGGGCGGTATTCCTCCCCGGGTTTGCAAGTGACACGAACTGGCCCCGGCCTCTCCCCTGTCTCAATAGTCACCTCGTCAACCCATATTAGGTTGTTCCATGAGCGCCCTGCATTGCGCTTTGCCCATAGCTTGCGTTGCGCAATTGCATTTGGGCTAAGGTACGTTTTCTTTTGAGCAATACGGCGGCGGTACCCAGACCAATTGGCAACTGCATGAACTTGGTGCTCGGTGACAAAGCCTAGGTTGTCTGATACCAGTCTATATGCTTTGTCCCTCTTCTTTAGCACCTCATGAATGATTCGATGCTGTGTACGGGGTGAAATTATGGGTGGCTGGCCAGATCGATGACGAGGGGTGACAGTGTGGTATTTCCAATACTGAGAATATATGTACTGTGCTGTGGACTTGGGAATGCCAGTGATTTGGGTGATTTCATGGTAAGATTTGTTGGCCTCTTGAAGGGCAATAACGTGGCCTTGATCAAAGGCCGATACCTCAGGCCCGCAGTGTGTGGGCATGGCAAGATGTAAGATTGGGTATTTGATTTTGGCTCATGTGAGAGTGTCCAAATACTTTATGTCAGCCTTAGTACATTGTTTACCAGTCCTTGTGTGTTCGTGACTTTGTTTCTTAGGCGGATTACGTCTTGCCCAACCAGGAAGCTGTTATGTTCACTGTTTTGTGCAGCGGTAAGGATATCTGTCAGGGTTCCTTGTAGGCTGTTGAGAGAATTGTTGAAGATTTGTTGGTTGTTGGCCAACACTTGAGTAGACTGTTCTAACCTGTTGAGTTGCCTATTGATTGTTATCCTCATTCCATCAATAATCCTTAAGAGTGCATTGTGTCTTCCAAGGTGAAGATCATTGAGGTCGTCAAGATTGCTAATTACCATCCTACTGCTGGAACTAGAACTTGAGGTGGGAATCCCAGGGATTTCTTGGCCTTCAGTTGTTGTTGGTTGCTGGGAATACCCTTGTGGTACATATGGCAGTGCTGGGTTAACAGGTGTCATGGCCTGAGAGTTTATTGGGACCGGACCGGCATTGGTGATAGTTGCCCCAATCTGGGGTACTTGAGTGTGGGAAATGTGTGGCATGGGGGGGGGGGGTCTGATAGGAACAAGGGACAGGCCCTGTGAGCTTCAGGTTGAGGGGAAAAAAACTGTCTTCTGGATCCCATAGGCCATAGTGGATGTGATGGGCCTGGAGTTACGTTTGAGATAGGGATTGGAATTGTGACCAGTGTGGGATTGTCGGTAATATTGCCTGGTTCTCTAGTAACAATGGTGGGTTCTTCTTGTACAACTGAAACGTTTTCAGCGTTGAATGTTCCAGGCATAGAGGCTTGGCTTTGTGGGCAAGGCTTTGCTGGTCCTCCAGCTCGTGCTTGTGCAATATCTTGCTCGTTGAGGGAACTTGTAGGTCTTGAGGCCCTACTTGGTCCTCTCCTTATTGATAATGGTGTTGCGAGATGCAATCCTGCGTCCTCCTGAATGGACATGATTGTTAAGCTTGTTTTGTAATGTTGTAAGCTTCTTATTAGTGGCTATGAGACAAACCGCAAAGGAGAGTGGACGGCACTAAGACCTAAGTGACCTCTTGAACCACAACACACTTAAGTGTCTGTAGGCTCTTGAGGGTAGGGGTGGTTCAAAGTGTCACTCAAAGGGGATGTTTTGACAAGACAAAACAAGCTGGGGTTACCAGGCTTGTTGGTTCTCTATATATATTCAGGAAGTGGCCGAGTCATACAAGGTGCAGCCACATGAGTCACACAAAACAGCCAGTCAGGAGTGTCCAAGTGAGTCATGCTGTATGAACAGACATGACTCGTACAAAGCACAGCCGCGTTACACAGTGTAACACAAACAACCACAAGAAGGTGGCAACGCAGCAAATGGAAACGGAAACACAACGTAAAGGAGAAAACAGGCAGGCGATGCAACAGGCGAGTCCGATGGAGTGAGTTGGCTCATGACAGAGGGTGTGGGTCTTGTAGGTGGACCTGGGGGGTTGTCCATCAGCAACCTTTGCAATCCTCCCAACCCCCTCTTGGAGCCAGAGGAGGGACAGGAGAGAATATTGTCATTTCGGAGTATGATGGGAGTGGTGCAGGAGTGTAGCAAGGTAACAGGTAATATAACCTGCTCCTGTTTGTCATGTCTGGGAATGTATTTTAATTGTTCCTGAATGGACATAACATTCTATTTAATTCTGAGACACACTTCGCCAAATTTAGCTAATTGGCAAAACACGTAGATTAATGGAGGCACAACGTCAACCAAGGTCCAACATCACAAGCAGTTAGCTTGATTCAAGGTGGAAACACACGGAACAATTTGTGAACAACGTGCAGGCCGTACATTCCCTCATCCAGGGGTAATTTAGAGCATTAAGATGCCTGTAGACCACCGGCAGCAGCATCAGATGGTAGAAGTACTAGATAGCCCAGTATATCAAATTCTGAAAGGTAAATACATTTTGAAACCACCCAATCTACTCCCAAACCACTCCCGTTGTGCTCTGAAACAACAATATTCTCTCCTGCCCCTCCCATGGCTCCCGGAGGGGGTTGGGAGAGTTGCGAAGGTTGCCAATGTCTGCTCTTGGGCTGTTGACGGAGAATGGTCCCTGCAGCGTGATATCTGGCAACGCTACTACTCATAACCCATACTCTTGGAACGAGGTCACGAATGTGAGTCGCATGCTATTGAGTTACTGGGATCTGAGTACCTTTCTAGATATTTTACCTCGATCAACCAGCAGGTGTTGGTTACACCTACTTGACTTCGTCTCATATGATAGACACCACCTGGGAAGCTGCGAAAGACTTTTATGCGTTTGTGCGGTTGTTCCTCAAGCGCTTCCCCGAATATGACGAGCGTCCGTTCCATGTCCTCGCCGAAAGCTACGGCGGGCAGTATGCTCCCAACTTCGCCAACTACATCAACCGAAAGAACAAGGCCAACCGCAAGCTTACCATGCCCCATCACTCACATATCAACCTCGAGTCAGTGGTTGTCGTTCATGGGGCGGTAAACATGGTTAGCCAAGCGGAAACACATCCCG
Organism: Ceratobasidium sp. AG-K; assembly: GCA_037039685.1. Classification (NCBI taxonomy): domain Eukaryota; kingdom Fungi; phylum Basidiomycota; class Agaricomycetes; order Cantharellales; family Ceratobasidiaceae; genus Ceratobasidium; species Ceratobasidium sp. AG-K. Next base: position 1,244,288 of record JAWNGF010000007.1, on the reverse strand, counting down.
AGTACGCCTGCGCAGGCCCATACGCATTCTGGGATAATAGTGGTGAAAATTGCAAGTTGCTACGCTCGCGTATTCCCCGGCTACGCCAGCTAGCGAGACAATGCAAGCAATTTGGAACGCCCCTGACCTGGTGAGTATGCAATAATTGCCACCACAGGGTGTCATGTTTACTTTTGTCCGCCGTATGCCAGCATACCAGCCGGAATTTTTGCTTTTGTGGCACTGAGCGAAGGATTCGAGGCAAGTCAACGTCGCCGCTGGGATCTACTCTGGGAGACTGAACGAGCCATTTTCCCTAGGATTTGGGGCTCAGCATTTACGATGTCCGAAAGCCGTGCAAGGAGCAGTTGAAATGCCATGCTGAGATGGGCTGGACACAGGAGTATCTCAATCGGACCGGTATAAAGGTTGCCCTCGGTGTGCCCGCTACACTTAACTATTCGAGGAAGTCTATGTTGTATATGCTTCTCGCTAGTGTTTGAACTCTCTTGGTAGTGATTAGTTGGGATATCAACTCTGCATTTATTCGATCTGGGGATATTGCCAACGACGCAACTCCCATGATCCGCGAGCTACTTGAGGACGGCGTTCGTGTTCTCAACTTGGCTGGAGATACAGACTTTGCTTGTAACTATATGGTAAGCACGGCACGGTTATAGGGAAAACTACCGCATACTAAGACACCTTGCCATGCAGGGAAACTTCAAGTGGATGTACGAGTTAGACTCGCCTTACACGGTAGGTTGTTCTGGTATCCAATAAAAGTCGTGTGAACACCACTGATTCTGATCGGAAGGACGAATATCGGTCCTTGAAAAGTACCGTATGGAAGAGGAACGGCAAGGCTGTCGGTGAAGTCAGGGCGGCCGGCGACCAGGGAGGGAAGACATCTGGCAACTTTACCTGGCTGCGAGTCTATGAGGCAGGGTACATGGTCCCACGCGACCAGCCTGAGGTAGCTCTAGACTTTTTCACTAAGTGAGTATTACTATTAATTCTGTTGTGCTGAAGAAGTTAAACATTCTGTTCTAAGATGGCTCAAGAACGAGCCTATTTCTTGAGCGCGTTCTAATAGGGCAATTTTTGCTCGCCTCCGGCCTCTCTTGAAGATTGATCGGCATTTCTAGTTACGACGCTACGCATATATTGTGAATAAAATTGGTTTGATAAACTTCAGTCTGGGATTAGCTTCTCGTCAAATACACCCAAGATGAGTAGATATTATGACTAGACGGCTTGTCGTGTAAATGCTGGTCAATTGGACCCCACGCTTCTGTCCTTCCACCTGCTCGTTTGAACCCTTCGCGATGGTGACGAAATACTTGACATGCCTACATGTCGCAGATGAGAATCAAATGTTAGTGAAAATATTGCGGTCCGTATATACTTGCACCATCTAGACAGAGGTAACAGCGATTCCTGACTCTATAAAGTACAAGTTTTTGCATAATAAAGCACATGAATGTTCTCATCCGCTGCAGAAAAAACGCGTATCAAGCGGTTTTACATGGTTCGGAATCATACCCTCAGACATGCCTCAATCAATCGTATACTTTATGCGCCACCCTCGGGCGCTGACACCACAGCTGCTGCCCCATGAATGCGACCCTGGTTACGCGTGAGAAGCGCAGAGGTTGCGACAGGACTGAGATCGAGAGGGCTAGGCATACCAGATCCATAACTGGCAAAGATAATCCTCAGTGACCTTGTGGACTATGGGATACAGGGACGGTGGCAACCTCGTGGGGAGTGACGAGTGGGAACCAATTTATTCAGCGGGAGGAATTGTGAGTCACAGGCGAAAACGCAATATCTAATGTGTCCGGGCTGCCAGGAAGTTTGACGAGAGGCGTTCCTTGAGCGGAGCCTAGTTGCACTGAATGGATGGGCTTACTGAAGCTCAAGTCAATCTAAGTCGTAATTTTATATTTTCAACAGGTGGTAGTAGTTCATATTCGACGCAAGTGAGCCAATTTCCACGCATTTAGTCAACAAACATCTAGCGAGCTGCCTTGGACGGAACGCTATTTGGGGCTACCGAAGGAAGAAGTTCATAGCGGGATATAGCATTGATCCCACTGGTTACCAAGCAAAAGACCCTCGTAATCAACATAGATAGGCCCTTTAGGTCCAATCGACCACTCGTTACGCGGTGTTGGGAGACACCGCGAAAGATCGGGTGGAAGCCAGAACAGCAGCTCGGAGTTGTGACCCACGACCCATCCATCGCCTCTCGTCGTCCAGGAACCTTGGAAAGAGGAAGAAGAAACTTAGAACTATTGACTGAACAAGTAAGGAGGATGCTTACCTATTGAGGGTCGGCGACCACTAACATCCCAAGCTCGAATGCTGGAGTCGCGAGACCCAGACACAAGACGCAAGCCATCAGGTGAGAACACTGCTGATGTGACCAAGTCGGCATGACCATGGAGGATATCGCTACAATTCCCATCTTGCATGTTCCACAAGCGTATAGTGTGGTCCCACGAGCTGGAGGCGATGCGCGTACCATCGGGTGAGACTCGGACTGCGGTGACCCAGTTAGTATGTCCCTCAAGTGGAGCGCCGATAAGAGAGCCGTCCTTCACGTCCCAGACGCGGATTGTGAAATCGTCAGAACCGGACACGATACGAGTGCCATCGGGTGAGAACGTCACTGACTCAACACCACCAGTGTGTCCGGTTAACGGATCACAGGCCGAAGAGCCAGCCTGCATATTCCAGATTCGAATAGTTTTGTCGTTGGAGCCAGAGGCGAGAAGCGTACCATCAGGCGAAAATGCAACTGAATTGACCACCCCAGTATGACCGCTGAAGGCGGTGCAGACAGGTGTGTCTTGATCTACGTCCCAGACGCGTATTGTACAATCTTCGGAGCCGGAGGCAGACGCGACTTGAGTGCCATCGGGCGAGACTGCTACTGTCGGCACCACATCACTATGGCCTTCAAGTGGAGAGAGAGCAAGAGACCCGTCCGCTGCGTGCCACACCCGGACGGTGCGATCGGAAGAGCCAGAAATGATGCGAGCGCCATTGGGAGAGAACACTACTGAGCCGATCTTGCGGGTATGACCTGTGAATGGAGCGCCAACAAGGGAGCCATCTTGGGCGCTCCACACCCGAAGGTTGCTGTCCGAAGAGCCGGAGGCAATGAGACGACCATCAGGCGAGAACGCAACCGAAAGGACGATATGCCTGTGGCCCTGTGAAGTATTATCGACAAGATTTGAGTCCTGCACTTTCCAGATGCGGACGGTACGGTCAAAAGCGGCAGATACGACGCGTGTGCCGTCTGGCGAGTAGGCTATAGACGTGACTCGCCTGCTGTGCCCATCAAATGGTGCCCCAACGAGCTCTCCGCTTTGCACCTTCCAGACCCTGACAGCCCCGTCCTGAGAGCCGGAGGCGACAGTTGTACCGTCCGGAGAAAATGTGACTGAGGTGACCCAGCTGTTATCGCCTCGGAAAGGAGCACGAATTAGCCGACTGCTCTGAACATCCCAGACACGGATAGTGCGGTCCTGGGAGCCGGAGACGACACGCGAGCCGTCAGGAGAGAATGCAACGGACGACACTGGTTGGGTATGACCCTCAAGAACTGTACTAACAAAGGTTCCATCTCTCACACGCCAGATATAAACATTACAATCAGCGCTGCCGGAAACGACACGATTACCGTCTGGCGAGATTGCTAACGAAGTGATAGGATTATTATGACTCTGAAACGGAGTGCCGATGAGGCTGCAGTTCTGCACGTCCCAGACTCGTGCAGTCCCGTCGCTTGACCCAGAGACAATATATGCATCGTCAGGTGAGAAAGCTACCGAAGTGACGGTTTTGAGGTGCCCCTGGAACGGTCCACCAACAGGAGTGCCATCTTGCACATTCCAGACACGGACCGTACAGTCCTCGGAGCTAGAGACAATGCGGGTGCCGTCAAATGAGAATGCGACCGAGTGTATGGTACCAGTGTGGCCCAAAAATGGCCCGCCGATTGGTGTGCCATCATAGGCGTCTCTGATAGTGAGGGTGCCATTCCTGCCTCCAATGGCAATGTAGGCGCCGTCGCGAGAGTAGGCAACCGAGTTGACAAAAAAGGCAACCCTCCAGCTTGCTATAGCTGTCTCGTACCTTCGGTCAATGCCTATGCCTCTCGGTTCTATCAGCCCGCGAGTTCGCTCCCAGTAGTGCTTGTAAACTGCGCTCGAATGATGCGTAAGAGAGAGAGCTGATACGTAGATGTGAGGTGTGCTTTGGCAAATGGCATTTGCTGCAAAAGAAGCGACAAAGTTACGAGCATCTTCAGCCAGCCTCAGGAGATTGGACGATGGGTGATTGATCTGTACGAATATAAATCTACTGAGTATCTAGTGGGTTCATCCGAACACCCTAGCTCACCGTTAGCCACAGTTTCGCCCCCAGCATCGCCCGCACGCCTACACCCATCTGTCGTTTCAGATTGACTGTTTCCATCCAGAAAAGCAACTGCTTAGATAGGAATTCATCAAGTAACTCGTACAGCCCATTCGAGTCACATGACTGGTTCAGGTGATCTCCCCAGTACAGGCACACGTAACCGAGCGTTGGCGAGATTGCTTTGTTCACACGCTCCTCCAGCTGAGGTACTTGCTCGTCGGCCTGATATGACGACTCCAGTCCACAAATGTTGAAACACAGCTGTTCCGTCATCAATCCAAAGCACTGTTGGGTAAGTAGCCAGCTGTGCTGCCTCGAGTCGCAGAAGAATGCGGTCGACCGAGATGAATCGAGCATAAAGTCCGTAAACGATGCATGTATGGTTGATATAACTTCGCCTCCTTCGGGCTTGTACAACACAGCATGCAGGTGTAGTAGCATAGCCTTTGTCTTGTTCAGCTCGACCTTCGCCAGTAGCGCCAAAGTCTCGATAGTGATTGGCTCCCGAGCGCATACAACCGTCCAGAGCACGTGCCTCATTCGTTCCTTTGTGTCTCCCTCTCTCATTTTCTCGTCCGCCGTCCGCAAAATGGTCATGTACAGCCTATCGATCTCGACGTGCTCCCCGTTCATATCACCGGTCGAGCCACCCGACAGCATCGCTGCCACATGCTCGTCGAAGTCTCTGGTTGCCTCTCCGGCTTTGATGTATCTGACCGCTGTCGCTGCATAGATGAACAGGCTGCCAGACCGATCAGCCAGCTGCGCGATTTCGGACCTTGAGAGTGATGGTAACTCTTTCTGTATGTATCGCTCGATGTCTGCTTGCACCAACGATCGTTCGATGTCGTGTAGTACCCCAATGCGCGATCCGTCGGGTCGGGTTTCGATTCTATCCCGTATGTTTGGCGCCGGTCGGCTCGTTACAAAGAACTTGAGTGGCAGATCACCGGCGCTCCGAAGCAGCATGTCAAGCACCGTCTCTACCCCTCTGCTCGCTGTGCACTCGTCTAGAGCATCGATCACTACCACCAGCCCTTTTGGTATCGCTTCCTTGACTTTTATCAGTGGCTTCCTCAGTAGACTCTCGAACTGAGTGGAGATCATGCGTGTACCGAGGTCTGGATTGTCCTCCAGCATCTGACAGAGGGCTGACTGGAACGGGATGGAATAGCGGGCAAGCTGGTAGGCGATGGTAGGTATGATTCGGGTCACGTCTTGACATTCCGCTGAGCTGCGAGTGCAGAAGAAGCTCGCCGCTAGCTGATTGCGCTCCTTGAGTGTCTCGGCGAACGTGCATGCGATTGTCGTCTTTCCGGTACCGGCGAGACCGTTCATCCAGTAGACATTTGGAGAGTCGGGGTCAGTCGACCAGCCATCGAGACCAGACAGAACGTTTGTGCGAGTGTTTTCGGTGCAGGTCCGGCGGTTGATCTCCATGGACAAGCTGGAGCCGTGTGCAGCGAGCATGGCTGCTTTGAGACCTTCAAGTCGAGTGTCCTGCACAGTGTGAGAATCATAGTCCCGCATTCGATACATTTGCCCTACCACCATCTGCCTATTCACGATGCTCCACATGCTGAGACTGGCGTCGAGCTACATGGCCGTCAGAAAATAACACTTAATATTGTTCTATTGTCACAATCACCTGTAACTGCTTGAGGAGTGCCCCGATCTTCCGATAGCACTCGATGATCGTTTCTTTGTCCTGTTCTGCCTGTAACATGCGCATTGCCCTGCCACGGTTCTGTTCGCTGGTGATGAGATTGACTTGCTGCTCAATCAGTCTATGTGCGCTTCAGGTGCGCGTGCTCGGTGAACATTGGAAGCTTACCGAGCGGTTCTCGCTATTGACTCTGACATCCGCCTGGACTCTGATCCCACTAGGTAGTGGCTTAACGATTTACTTCTCTCTCCCAGCTCCAACGCCAATGTCTCGTATTCACTTTTGTTCACGGACGAATCCTATTCATAAAACTCGGTCAGCTTCTTCACATCCTTTAGCTCACTACATGAGCATACTTACCACAACAGCTGTCAGACAGGACATCACTCCGCCAATCGCCGACTGAAGTGGCGGGAACAGCCCAGTGCTTTTATGCAATCCACGAAATGTGGTGTAGAGTCCATCCCAGGCGGTCTCGCTCTTCAGTCTTGATCCAGGTCCCACATTGATTGAAGGGACTGTATTGGAGGCTACAGGTAAACCCGGTGTTTGCTGTGATAGTACTGACAAGCGGGCAAGCGGGGGCGGGGTTCCAGACGGTGAGGATGCTGGTAGATTAGGTTCTGCGATGCTACCCGTTGCGGTTGATGGCCCTGGAAATGGGATATCAGAAGATGAAGCTGCCGGAGAGTTTGGTTTAGCGGAAGATGAAGTCGATCGGGGTGTTCCCCGCGCCTTGTCCAGTACACGAGCACGAAACCCCTTCTTGGGCTTGGGCTTTGTCATGTTGGAGGATTTGTGTGACTGCTGGTATAGTAAACTTCCTTGGAGCGCAACCCCGGACACAACCAATGCGAACTTGGATCTGGGTAGGATAACCCGGACACCCTTCCCTGTTGGCACGTGACATACCGCCAAATTTACGTGGATCATGGGGACCGGCAATCCCATAGTACACGTAAGCATTTTGATGGCCGTTGCGACTTCACAGGTTCCTGCCGGTAAGGATCGTCGAACTGATGGTTCATACACCTTGCGCGTATGCGCTTTATACACCTTGTATAGACCCAAATTATATCTCAAAAATGTACTTAAATGTATTAGTGTAACTTCTTGTAGGGAAATTTCCTTGTTGCCCGCCCCGTTGGCGTGTTCTGAGTGGGAAATATACTTCAAACGGGTGTAAATATTATGGAGTTCTCAACAAACCCCTCATTCACTCTCCTATTATCGAAATACGATGTTCGTTTTGCGCAATCTATGTTGTTGCGACGGGTATCGTGTTTGGAAGTTGCACGCGGATTCGAGGCCATTCGACAATGACTCAGCTGACTAATATAAGTACTCGTTGCCTGCCGCCATCTCTCTTTCACGTCCACCACCTCAGATTGATGGCGAGATACGTTGGGCGTCCAAGGAAAGGCCGCTCGCCGCTTCAGCGGGCGCAAACCCGCTTGTTAACACAGCGAGATGCAACCTCGACACTGAGCGTCGCCATTGCGGAACGGCGCAACCCCGAAGTGAGAGCGGCGTCACACGTAGACACCTCACATGTATTGGCAAGGAGCTCGAACAAACGATATGAAAAGCTAAGGCAGAGATACAAGAACCTTGCAGATCGAGAGAAGCGAGCACGCACTAAGGTAAGTTGCTCAATTAATCGAAATCATACACCAAATCCTAACTAGAGTCACCCATCCTAGATTCTAGAATTAGAGCACTTGGCGGATGCAACAAGGAGGAAATTACATGACGCATACATGACCCAGGGTGAAACCCAGAATGTGCTCGACATCGCTCAAGCAAAAGGGGTTTCCGATCTCCAGGACATCCTAGCGCTGCAGGAACGAGTGTACGAGCTCGAGCTGCAGGCTAACCAATACTCCTACGGCCTAAGCTCCGCCTCGCGACAGCTTCACGAACAGAAAAATAGGAATTCGAGCCTGGTGGCCCATCAAATGGTGGTTTCTCGTTCACGAGACGCGCTGAGAAAGAAGATAAAACGAACAGTTGCGTCCAAGGAGCGAGCCGCTAGCATCTCGGGGGAGTCCAACAACGCCGTGCGACGCTACATGAAGAATCCCGATGGAGCCATCCGTCCCGAGATTCGTAATATGTTAAGGAGACTCACTTGTAAAGGGGTTTCTGTTGAACATACATCTGATGTTGTCCAAATCGTAGCTGAAGCATTTGGAATCGACGTAACAGGGTCGGTTAGTGCTCGGAGTATTTCCCGATTGATGCTTGAGGGACTGATTCAAGCTCAAATGCAAATCGGACATGAACTGAACCAAGCAAATTGTAAGCCGTTTTGTTCAGTACTTGTATATTGGTATGCTTACCAGGAATGTTGGTAGATATTAGCATCTGTAGCGATGGAACCACCATCAAAAACCAGCAGCACGAAGCAAAATCCATTTTTATACAGTGTGTTACTGCCAATGATGGTGATGTCCCAGTGACCCAAACACTTGGTGTACATAAAGCAGCGAGTCATACTGCCCAACAGCAATTCCATGGATGGATTCGAGCCCTGGATCAGTGCTGTAATGTGTTTAGCAAAAGCCCTCTCGGACAAGGTCTACGCACAAACAGCAAGATGGTAGCCCCCAAATTGCGTGGGATGCTTACTGATCATGCATCGGACCAGAAGCTGTTACACCGACTCATGCAACAGTGGAAGCGGAGCTGTGATCGGGAAGTCTATTGTGAATCGAATGGAATATGCGAATCGAATGTACACGTCGCCTACTACCGAATGTGGCGAATTGACTCACTATATGCTGACTGATTATTTCTGTGCTGACTGATAGTACACGTATGCGTGTTACTAATTGTTTTCTTATCGTTCTCTCATGTTCTACTCATGTGTGTATATAAAGCGACTGCGTATTCGCACAATACATCATCTCTGTAGTCCTACTTCCACTGCGTGGCCTAGCTAAGAAGCTCATTGAGTGCGAGACGTTCTCGGTAATATCTCAATAAAGTCCGAGCTGTATCAAAGTTAGCAAGCATGTCCGTTGAGACACAGCTGAATGCGCTCTCCAACCACCTGGATCAAGCTACAAATGCAATTAGCGATTGGAGATTGCTCCCCACCAAGCAACAAGCCGCATATATGCATGATGCTTGCTTTTCGCTGGCTACACAGATAGGAGAATCAGAGTTCCAGGGGCTTAGCCCTGATGAACAGTTCGAAATTGATTTTCTTGCCTGGGCAGGCTGCTGTATGCACAAGGAAATGAATGCAGTGAAGGGGGGAGTTGCTCAAATGGCTGCCCCTTGGAATCGACTTGATTTAACTCCACCAATTGCTTTGAGGAACCAGTTCAAGAAAGGAAAATCATCAAAGCTTACAGATGATAAATCAAAACGTGGGGCTATAAAGCTCGCGAGTTTAGCAGGTGCTTTATTCAATAACAAAGACAAAAAGAAAGGGTACCAGAAGACAGTAGATGATCATTTTGAGGTAAGTGTCCTGCTGCCATATGTGTGACTAACATGCTGACTATATGCGCAACTTACAGCAAGTTTTTGGCTATTCAAATCGATTTCCAGACACCAGCAATACAAGATATGGCTCATATTGCAATGCTTCAACAGAGCTTCTACTGCACCTGGATTCCTACATATCACTGATGGAAAAGTTGTACAGTGCTAAGCACAACCCTGCATACACTAACATCAAGTCAAATATCCTTGACGGCCTAAAGGACACTCCGACGTTGACCGAGCTGATAGTCCTCTCACTATATGCGCAATCAATTGGTTGCCCATACATCCGCCATGTCAGGGGCTTCGCCAAAAATGGCTTAGAACTTGGGTTGTTTCACTCACGGGTAAAACAGCACTGTTCTACAATTGCCAAAAATCCAGATCTCTTACTGGCGTCTGACACACCCATGGCATCAGCAACATTGGATGGGCAACCATGGGATCATCCAGAGATCCTTTACGTGGCATGGTCCATGCTAGGGGAGCTTCCAAATGTTTGTCAAATGTTAGTTGCATTTTTCAAAGGCGCACTTTGTAAGGGTCACGTGCCCTCGGGGCCGGGCTGACCGGCTAGACCCCGAGGTCCCGCCGCCTTACCCTAGCCCGCACCACATGTAAACTTAGACCGCAGCGCATATACGCAGCAAACCGCAGTGCCATAGGCACTGCGCAATGAATAAAGAATTGATAGCATGAATGACTCGTAAACTACACGGGCGCAGGGCACCATAGAGAATGGAAGAGGAAACAAACGGGGTGCAGGGCACCCCTATAGATACAGTATATAAGAACAAGCATGTAGACTCAGAAAAGATGTACTTAGTATTACCTTTACTTGAATACAATAGTTTCGATAGCCAGCGGTGTCTCACTCATTTCAACGCTTAAGGTTTCGGCACTTACTTATTCGAGTATGTGAGGTTTCAATTTGATTACTAACTACGTGTATTACATTATAGAAACCTAACATTTTTTGGCTTATGGACATCTACTTGTTTTGAGTACCTTCGATCTGATCAACGGAGGGAACGGATTCCAGTGAGTAAACGCGCGCATATAACAACTGAATAAATTTTGTAGCTACAAGAACATGGCGAGTTGAACGGGAGCGACAGCTGCACCTAAATCGAGGTCGTCAGCAACCGCCCCTCCTCATCAACTAGCGTCCTCCTTGCGACCAGCAAGTGGGACGTCAGAAAGACCCCAAGATACCGACCTACCAAAGATCATCTGCGTCGGCAGCACCAGCAACCTCCAGTCACCCCTTTTGGCGCATACAGCCGGGGATCCAGACCCAAACAGTCGACCCCAATTGAGGATATCGATCTCTGGTACCTTGATTCTACCGCCAAGCCTATCAGGATCAAAGGGAGCTGGAGGACTGGCAACGGGAGTGGGAATGGGTAGGCGTGAAACGCCGTCGGAGGACAATGGGGAAGGAGATAGAACATACCGAGAGGCGGACACAGGTACCACCACAATAGACATTGGGGGTGATGTAACCAAAGACACCCAAGACGAAGATGTGCCCGACAGCCTGATTGGTGATAGAAGGAACCCAGAGATAAGGGACAGACGTTGGGAAGGAACCTGGGGAATCAGCTGAGGAGATGGCACCAACCCAGAACCCCAAGGCAAGCCACAGTAGCCGACAATGAGGAATTGGACGGCAATTACAGCAAGACAAGAGGGGATGGCACTAGAAAGAAAATAAGTGTCAAAGAACAATTGGAGATAGACTTTGAAATGCTCAAGGCAGTGATGGACGACAAAAAGCGACGTGAAGCGCTTATAAGATACCAGAGTCGCATGGAAGCCGCAGGAAAGGGGATCAGATTCGAGGAATATGCCAACAGTCCCACCAAGAAGGCTCTGGAGGGCAAAGCGTCGACAGTAGCCAATAAGGCAAAGAGAAAAGAGAGGGCTGACGGAAAGCGACATGCATCGCTGGGGGTTAGCATAAAGGACCTGGAGGGCGAGAAAAAGACGCATACAAGCGCCCAAACTCCAGCAAAACCAAGCTCAACCAGAGGTATGCCGTCAGGCGGGTACCTACACAAGAGACTAGTTGACAAGAAGGGAGGCGTCAAGGGTGCCAATCCGGATGACGAGGGATCCGGTAGCAGCAGCAGCTCTAGTAGTGGCTCAAGCGAGAAAGACATAGACAACATGTCGCCTAGAGAAATCGCTAAACACCTAAAGAAGCTGAAATGCGACAGGAAGGAGCGTAAGCATAAAGAAAAGCTACGCAGACTTCAACTCAGCGGATTTAAGGCAAAGTGACCCACACCGTACGAAGGAAAACCCAATTATGATTTGTATGAACAATTTGTATACAAAATAACTACATGGATTGAAGATACAGGGTTTAACGATTGAGAAGCGGTTAAGCATGTGAAGGGATTCCTTAAGGGAAAAGCCGGTGAATTCTATATGAGCCATGTTGCCCCTGAAATCCAAGAGTACATGATGACAATGGTATTCCATGAGCTATTCGAATACTGTTTCCCGCCGGACGTAAAAGCCCGACGCAGGAAGCAGTTCCAGAGGACCGTTCAGGGCGATCGGGGGTTCAAGGATTTTGCACGCAAGCTCAAGAAGCTCCAGCGCTGAATCATCGACATCTCTGACAAACAAGTCGCCCAGCGACTCTGGGACGGGGCTCACGGGTACATAAGGATTGACTGGGCGAAGGCTGGCTATTCAGCCAAAAAGAACACAGTCACCGAACTCGAAGAGTCGGCTGTAAGGTTTGAGGCGGCTGAAAAGATTTGCTGGACAGAACAAAACAAAACAGATGAATACAAAGACCGACGCAATAAATACAAGTCGTACAACAATAAACCCAAGAACACAAATGAAACAAACACAACACCAAAGAACCCCAACAACTCATACAAACCAAAGGAAGAAGGAGATTGGGGAAATGGGAAGGCGAGATTATCGCTGGAGAAGGCTGCCAAATACAGGGCAGCAGGCAAATGCTTCAACTGCTCCAAGGTTGGACACACAGTAAAGGACTGTCTGAAGGGGAACTTGGTCAAACCTAAGGGAATTGCAAGTTCCTCAATCAGTTTTGCATGCATACATGAACTGGAACGAGCAAAGGAGGGCGTACTCAAAGTGAATGCCGTAACAATCAAGGAAGTCACCAACTTGGATGCATACTTGTACCAAGAAGGCCCTAAACAGAACCCTAAGGCGTTACTCGAGGAGATCTCGGACTTGGAGGTGTATGTGGTCAAGAAGGAGGTGAAACCGCCAATGGAATGGAATAGCGCTAAACCAAAGGATATGGAACAAAAGGTCCCAAGGCCCATTGTACTAGAGGTTTTAATTAATGGCAACCCTGCTCGAGCACTCTTAGACAGCGGCTCATTGGGCAACTTTGTGTCCACTACGTTGGCCGATCAGCTCAAGCTTAAGCGCTCAAGATTAGCTAAGCCAATACCTCTGCAAATGGCTGTGTTGGGCTCGAAGAGTTCGATTAACTGGAGGGCGCATACACAGTTTCAGTACCAAGGAATCGACAAGGAACGATTGTTTGATGTAATGAACATCGAAGGTTACGACCTAATCCTTGGAACTCCATTCTTATTCCAATATAAAGTCACATTTGGTATAAACCCACCTAAAGTACATGTGGAAAGCATAAAAGCAATGGAAATGAAGGGCGGAACTGTGATGACGATCGCATCGATGGCAACGGAGATGTTGGAGGACAAGTTGGAGAAGGTTAGAGATATGCTAAGGAACGAATGTACAGACCTTTGTAAAACGGCCGCTGAAACACTGCTACCCCCCTACCAAGTAATTAACCACCGGATACCTCTAATCGACGAGAACACCGTCTATCCATGGTGAACATCGAGGTGTCCTGAGGCACTCAAGGACCAGTGGGAGAAGAAAAAGGATGCATACATCCAGTCTGGACAATGGTCTTATGCCACGGGCAGGAATGCAACCCCCATGCTGTTTCTAGCAAAGAAAGGTGCCGAGGGAACCCAGTTACGGACTGTACTAGACAAGCGAGCGCAGAACGATAACACCCACAAGATCGCATCGCCACTGCCCAATATACAAGATATATTATGGAGGGTACAAAAATATAAATACAGGACATTGATTGATGGAAAAGACGCGTACAAACAAATTAGAGTCAAAAAGGAGGACATACCTAAGACACTCTTTGTAACCCCTGATGGGACGATGGTTAGCGAGGTAATGCAACAAGGCAACACCAATGCCAGTGCGACTTACCAATTGCTGATGAATGTACTGTTGGAGAAGGGGCGCGGCAAATATTGGAACGTGTTCCTAGATGACATAATTGTTTACACGGACACGGTGGAGGAACACGTACAGCGTGTAAAGGAGTTATTCAAGATCCTAAGGCAGGAAAAGTTATACCTAAGTCCAAAGAAAATGCAGTTTCTCGTACCTGAGCTGCATATACTTGGACATTACATAGATGCCAAAGGTATTCGGATGGACCCCAATAAAGTTGACAACGTGCTGAAATGGAAAGTGCCAACAACAAAGGAACAGGTAATGGCGTTTATGGGCGCTGTGGGGTATCTCGCACCTAACTGCAAAGGAATTAGGGTGCCAATGGGGGTTCTTGCACAGCAATCGGCAAGCACTAAAGTTTGGAACTGGGATCACATGGCACAGCGCACATTCGAGGAAGTCAAATCAATTGTACATAAATGGCAAAACAACCACCGTGTAGCACTAGATTACCGCAATAATGCACCCCCTATCAATTTAGTTACCGACGCCAGCTGCACAGGAGCAAGCGGCGTAGTCTCACAGCGGGAAGATCTCGCAACCGCAAAGATCTGCATCTTTTGGTCAGGCAAGTTCACGCCAACACAGCAGAACTACCCAGTGCACAAGCTCAAACTCCTGGCAATTAAGGAGTCACTCGTAAGGTTTCAACACTTATTATTGGGCAAAAAGTTCCGCATATACACGGACCATCGAGCGCTCGAACCCTAAAGACCCAGAAGAACTTAAGCACCCAACAAGTGCGCTGGATGGAGGTGTTCAGCGAGTTCGATTACAGTATAGAATACATCCCAGGCAAGACTAATATACTAGCGGACGCATTGTCTCGCATATACAAGAACAAACAGCCGGGGACAATTTGAGCGGACAGCAAATACGTGCAGGACGATGAAAGCGGCGGGATCAGTACATACAATGTGCAATTGGAAAGGGTCCAACTTACCAAGCTGTTGCTTGTTGCTGAAGAAGCATCGGGGGCGCAAATGATGGAAGCTCACGCAATAGAATCCTTCAGCAGGGACACTGAAGCCGAGGAAGTGCCGAGACGCTCCACAGGTGAACGGAAGCCAGTCCAACAGCTTGAGGTATCACATGCGCTGACTCATCAAAAGGCAAAAACCGGCCGGAAAAAGAAGTTGAACAAGAAGAAAGAGGAAACTAAGCAGATCGCAAAAGCTGCTGAGATTGAAAGCAAAAATAAACATGAGAAAACCAAGAAAAAAGCGGGAAAAGCAATGGTCGGAGAAAAGGAGGAAATAGCCGACGCATATACCCCGGAAGATCATCAGGATGGCAAGAAGGACGCACAGACAACCAAACTACCCGACGCTCACACATTCACCAATACAGAAGGTAGCGTAGTCGAGGCAGTTACAGGCAAATACGAGGGCGACAGATTCTTCAAGTCAATCACTGAGAACCCGTCAAACTTCAAGAACTTTATTGTTGAAAACGGTGTAATCTACATTAAAACGGCAATGGGGAAGGCACTATGCATGCCGGAGATAGAGATGAACGGAAGGAATGTAAGAGAGATGGTAATACAGGACACCCACCATATGCTTGCTCATGCCAGATACCGTAAAACAAAGTACGCGATGCAGGGGAGGGTCTGGTGGAGGAGCATGATCTGGGACATCAAGGATTATTGTTCTGCATGTCGTGTATCTGCCACTTTGAAGCAGTCAACCCATTCCAAAGCAGGACTTTTGGTACCACTGGAAGTGGTCGGGGAGCCTTGGAGGAGGATACAGGTCGACTTTGTCGGACCGCTACCCGAGTCGGAAAATTTACAAGGAAAATGGGACATGTTATGTGTATTCATAGACCAAGCAACGTTGATGGTACGATTAGCAGCGACTAAACAAACTTATCGGGCAAAAGATGTTGCAGAAGTTTTATTTGACACTATATACAAACTGCACGGCATGCCCGAGGCGATTGTATCCGACCAAGACATGTTATTTACCTCGAAGTTCTGGAAAGAGCTGCACAGACTCACCGGCGTGCAGCTCCGAATGAGCTCGGCCTACCACCCGGAAACCAACGGACTGACTGAACGAGCAAACAAATCGGTTGTCCAGATGATTAGGCAGAGCATAGAGGGACGGCAGAAGGATTGGGCAAGGTGCTTACCTGGTGTGGAGCACGCAATGAACCTTGGTCGATCTGAGTCAACCGGATTCAGCCCGTTCTTCTTGAACTTTGGGCGATACCCGACCGGCGCTGTATGGGAAACAGATAGCATATACCTGGGAGTTAGAACGTTCCTAACACGGCAAAAGGAGGCCTTACAAATGGCGCACGACCAGCTGATAAACTCGCGCACAAGAATGATTGCGCAGGCAAATAAGCATTGACGCCCGGCCGACTTTAAAGTAGGAAACTTAGCGTACCTTAGCACCAAGAATATGCGACTACCAAAGAAAGTAGCCCGCAAATTGGTACCTAAATACATCGGGCCACATAGGATTGTTAAGGAGGTAGTGCCAGGAACAACGTACAAAATCGACTTACCAATGGACCTGAAGAACAGGGGCATACACCCCGTGTTCCACGCGTCGCTGCTGCGCATACATATTGCAAACGACGATAGGAGGTTCCCCGGATGCTCAGCAGAGCAAGTGGTGCCCCTAACTGACGCCCCAAAGGAATGGGCGGTCGATAGCATACTGCAGCACGCTGGAAAAGGACAAGAAATAAGCTTTGAGGTCAAATGGAAAAGCGGCGATGTAAGTTGGGAACCTTACAGTGTAGTAAAGAACCTTGAAGCGTTCACCGAGTACCTAGAGTTACAAGGGGTTAATAGCGTGATGGGTTTGAAATGGACTGCGGAGTACGGTGACAAGGAACGAGAGTTTGAAGGGGAGGAAACAGAGGCTGAAAACGACGAAGTCGAAAAGGCAGAGGGTGAAGAAAAGAGTACAAAAGACGAGGAGGAAGGCATCCAAGTCTTCAGCATTCGCTACTCACCAATGGTACTCCAACTCAAGCCCTTCTTCCCTATGCCCCCCCTTATTCCCCAACCCCCTCGCCAGTCGCAGTATTCATTCACTGCGAACGAGCTTGTTGAGTGTGGCGTGTACCAATCGACCGTCCTTCAAGCTCGCCTAGGCCGCATACAGTACCCCGGATTGGAACCCAAGTGCTACCAGGCGTTCCGTTCGATGCTAAGACTGCTAGGCGAGGCGGAGGGAGGCGTGCGATGCGCCGTTGACCAGCTACGCGATGAAGAGACGATGTCGAGCCTTAGAGAGACGCTCCGGGACCTCAATGCGCTGAAACAACAGCTCCGAACCACTGCAGGTCCGACTCGCAGCGTCAGAGAACCTGTCCGACGCGCATATAGCCCACCCATCAACGCACCTACGGGTCCTAGAGCTGGTCGGACACCTTTGGCCGCTCGTATCAGACAGGCTTTACGTCCCGGTAATGCCGTAAATTTGGACGACGGTACATACATGACTAAACTACCGAGTGGACAGGTTATACACAAAAGCAGTACGCCACGCGCAACCACCGAGCGGGGACGAAAGTCAGGGAATGGAAGGAAGGGAGGCGCACAGGCGCTGAAGAAAAGGGGCCGGGGCTCCTTCAAGGCACCGCCCCTGAGAAAACGAGTGACCCAGGCAACAAAGAGCAAGGGCTGCCCGGTGTTAGCCGAATCAGCGATCAAGACGGTCAAGGCGACGTTGGAAAGGGGGGAGATTCTGAAATGGCTGGAGGGTCTGCCACCATCCTTTCCGGGTCCCCCACTCCATTGCCGACCTTCGAAACCTTCGGGCCGATCGTTTTCAAGCCTAGACAAGAAGGCAAAGAGGTCATCGACGACGATGATTGGACGCCGTTCATCGAAGCCGACTGACTACGCCAGACGGGGAGGGCGAATGTAAGGGTCACGTGCCCTCGGGGCCGGGCCAACCGGCTAGACCCCGAGGTCCCGCCGCCTTACCCTAGCCCGCACCACATGTAAACTTAGACCGCAGCGCATATACGCAGCAAACCGCAGTGCCGTAGGCACTGCGCAATGAATAAAGAATCGATAGCATGAATGACTCGTAAACTACACGGGCGCAGGGCGCCATAGAGAATGGAAGAGGAAACGAACGGGGTGCAGGGCACCCCTATAAATACAGTATATAAGAACGAACATGTAGACTCAGAAAAGATGTACTTAGTCTTACCTTTACTTGAATACAATAGTTTCGATAGCCAGCGGTGTCTCACTCATTTCGACGCTTAAGGTTTCGGCGCTTACTTATTCGAGTACGTGAGGTTTCGATTTGATTACTAACTACGTGTATTACATTATAGAAACCTAACACACTTGAAGCCTGGGAATGTTTCACCACAGAATTCAAAGCCAATGAACCAATAGCTCAAGCAACTCCAGCACAGCGTCGGAGTGCATTTGTCCCACCTACAAATGACCTTAGTGAAGGTGCACTTGGGGAATGTCGGCAAATATTGCGTCGTGCTCCCACAATGACCGATGAGCAGCGAAATGCACGGGTGATGTGGAAGCGTAACAAGACCTACGAATGGGCACAGCAAATGCTTACCAAGTCTGACGAACAATTCGTGCGACAAGAGGCTCGCTTACTTGACGCAAGTGGAGCGGCTAGGAAACAACGATTGGATATCAACAGGGTGCTTGAAGAACGAGCGGCGGCTGGCCGAGCTTGGATTGCCAGGACAGCTGCAAGAAGGATAGAAACATCCGAGAAGCTAAACAAAATTACTCTCCTAAAAGATGCGACATACGAGGACCTGCTTACAATGAAGGTCAAGGACTTAGATTGTCAGATCGATAAGCTTAGAGCGCTCGGCGACAATGTCATTCGTGCCAAAACTGCAATCGGCAATAAATCAAATAAAATTAAGGAAATATTGGCCAGCTTGGACAGATTGAGGACTAACGGAACAAGTACAGAAGACATATAAAGGGGGTCTCGGGCACTGCGTGAAGACTGTAATATGGATGTCAATGGGACTTCCGAGGGGGAGAGTGTTTCAGGGGACATGGACCTATGTTTTGATGATGAAGTAGTGGTTTAAACTGAGTTGAACAAGCTCAAGACTATGTATATTATAGATATTATTATACTGTACATAATTCGTCTAAAATTGTCTACTGTCTACTCCATATGCTGGCTGCCGCACGTTCGATCAAGATTTTCGTGGAACCTTTGCGTAAGGCCTGTCACGTGACCGGACAAACCTTCCTAATGGGTTGCCGGTCCCCATGGATCACCTTGCCTAGAACGTATGCATCCATTGCGGGCGGCTGACCAATCCTTTGATTACAAGTAATCGCCGGATCGGGACCACCCATGGAGCTTAGAACAATTGTCCTAGTGCTGTCACCGTCCCCCGTCCCGCAACAACCGAATGGAAACCATGTATCTGTAGAATAATTAAAATTGCTGCTAGAGTTGGTTAGCCTCGGGTCGCGCAATTTGCGCCATCAAATTCGACGCGTGTGAAAATGTAACACATGGCCACAGCCACTAGTAAAATTATCGCCGATGGTAAAGCCGACGCCTCCCCTCTGCCTCGTTCGACCATGTCCCGGCCGCAGACGACTGTAATAGACCCTAGAAAACGTCCACATGCATCGAAGAACTCGTTCTCGACACCGTCGCGGTTCAGATAGTTCCGTTGGGGGGGATAATGTCCCGATGGCCCCGGACCCTGTGTCCGACGAGGAAGGGCAGCCAGTCTCGCCCGAGAAACAACTACATGATAAGTCGGCTAAGGTCCTAGAGCTTATGCAGACACTTGAGCTCGACTTTGGGATATTTGTCCATGCAGTTTGTTATGGAAACCCCGAGTCTCGGGACCACGAGCCAACAAAAGCCGCACGCCGAAGCTTTGTTCAGACCGACAAGCTCGCTGCGACATTTGAGAACCTCTACAAACCCCCGAGACCCTCAAAAGGCGGCGGAAATCCCCCGTTTGCCGCTAAGAGGACA
Source organism: Ceratobasidium sp. AG-K (assembly GCA_037039685.1). Lineage (NCBI taxonomy): Eukaryota > Fungi > Basidiomycota > Agaricomycetes > Cantharellales > Ceratobasidiaceae > Ceratobasidium > Ceratobasidium sp. AG-K. The sequence goes on along the minus strand of JAWNGF010000007.1, from coordinate 1,224,443 downwards.
CTCGTTGAGTTCGCATCGGCAAATATGATGGAGATCTACAAAGAGGAACTGAGTGACTTGGGGAAAAGCTACCGTGTACCCAAAGACGTCCTCGCCAATCCCGACGAGCTTGCTAAAATAACAGCCGAGTCGCTACACACCGATATGACTAGCAAGTGCAAGCATCTATTCAAAACACTAGCTACATTGTCGGGCGATGAGATCGAGAAGCCTGTAGCCAACAAAGCAGAGACAAAAGGAATACGACCACATCCGCACTTTGTATGTAGTGAGTGTGATGTACGGGAGTATTGCTAATCATGAAACAGGGAACGATTACGGCCATTGCATCGCTCGCCTACCGCTTCAATCGCTTAAACAACACCCTACCATACATCCTTGGGTTTTACATGCATGCCAAACACACGAGCAAGCCAGTATTCAATCTCTTACATCAAGCCGGAATCGTTGTTAGCTATAATACCACCATGAATGCAGTCGAAAAAATGAGCGAAGAAAGCGCATACAGGCCATTGAGGCAGCGCTTAATCAGCCGATTGTTATTGTGCACGACAACATTCGTATAGCATTCAAGGTGGCCTCGCAGCGTAGAGATAATCAAAGTACAACAGACAATGGCACGGGAATATCAATGATTGTCCTACCCGCCTCTGCCACAGAGTTATTTGCAGCTGACGACTTTGGAGCGTTTTTGCGCCAGCTTAAAGCGCAGCGAATCGCTGATACTGCTAGACATCTTTATTGGAAGGATCTTATGAAGGCTGAAAGGCAGGATCGTGTCCGACTTGACTATTGCTTTGATATTCTAGACTTTCTGAGGATGGTACCTGGCATGGACACATTGAAAGTACCCAAGTCTGATATCCTTAATCGTACACCTGGCCCTCAACAGCTCCCACATGGAAAGGAGCATCGCACAAACTTCTTTATGCTCCCAACCATCAATCAGGAGGAGACAACATACTCGGGTAACTCGCAAATCATCCCATATGTTCTGAATTACTTGGAGCTTACAAAGGGCAATGCACGCAACAAGCTTGCAGTCGAACGACTAGTTCCTTGGGTTGGCGATCAAACTACGGTCCAGCGCTGTCGATGAGTACAATGGTTCCGGGGAGAGGATCGAAATAGCATTGACCACTTCGAGCCCCTGGTATTCCTCTTTGGGTTATTTCACTGTGAGATGGCCCTGGCAGCTGGTGTATTTGAGACCGCTCGTGGTACCTCTTCAGGCTCAACCTTTGCCTCTGATGTCATTCTATTGTCACGAACAGGTTTACAGGTCAATATGAACAAGAAGCGCCCAGACTTTCATACAGTGGACGAATTTCTTCAGCACGAGGCCAAGGCACACTTCCGAGGGATCTTTTTGACAGAGACACAGACTGAATCAAATGAAGAGCTAGTAGCATGGATTGAAAACCACTCGGCTGAAGAGATTCTCAAGCTTGTAACTAGCATACATACCGAGCACACTTCATCTCAGGCTCTGTGGCGCTTGAGAAAATCTCACTCAACAGATGAAGCCCGTGCAACAGCCATCATTCAAAATCGCGATTTATTGCTCTACCACGCGTTCCGTATGGCTAATAAACATGGGCGGATCGACCGGATCGAAGATTTACTGCCAGAACTAATGATTTACTTTGCGGGTTCTGGCAAGTCGAATTATGCACAGGAGGTTTGGGAGTTCTTGCAGCTTATCACATACCAGTGCACTCCGAATGTTAGGTAAATGGGTCAGTTTCGGCTCTGATGCAGTCGCTTGACCATCTGTTGCAGGAAGGCAATCATGCAACACTGCTTGCTTGTCAATATGACCGGCCGTGCAGATAGCTTCTATCCAATCGATCAGAGGCAAGAGCATAACAATGCTGGTATTCGGGTGAGAAACTGTTTAGGATTTTCTACTATCCCTTGCTCACATACAATAGGACTACGGTCCACCCCCACAGAACTCTGTTGTAACTTGGTAATCATACACGTACTTACATGCATGTCGTTATCGTGTATCTGAGTCTGTATCTCGTTTGTGTGTTGTACATTCGTGTCAACACGTATTTCTCTCGTATATACATAGTTTCTTTTGCGAGTATAAAGAGAGACTGTATTATCCTTGTATCTACATTGTCTTCAGTCGTATACATTCGCCTTCCACTGCTCTTTATTCGCTAAGACCGCTTTGAGTGTCGAGACGTTCTCGAGTGATCCTCAACAGGTTATGAGCCCTGAACACTGTTAATTTCGACCCCATTTAAACTCGCCCACTGTGTCTACATATTCTTCAGATAATCCCCAGCTCTCAACGCCTGAGGGATCACCACGTAATCAGCCCGTACAAGTCTCTCCTGAGCACACATCATCCGACAAGGTCTCACTTGACCTACAACCTGAATTCGCCGATCCCGAACCAACAGGCTTCGTAAATCCAACACTAAACGCACAACAAGGCGAGGTTGAACTACCTGGTTCACCTGTCACAGACCCAACCTACCAACACCCATATATCACAAATCTACATGATCAACTCGTAACTTTCCCATTTGGTAGCACCCAATATTTCAGATACCTCTTGCATCTTGCAAATTACGAACATCTATTAGACAAATATACACCTGACACAGCAGCTGAGCTTACACGTCAAGAGGTTGAGGCTCTAGAACCATTTTTATTTGAACTTGACAACGTCAGATATCCATCACCACCTGTCACACCATGAATCCAATTTGTTACATACCATCCAGCATGTCGTGAGCCTTGCTCACTCCATCGGACTTGTCTGCGTCTCGCCCTGTCTTGTGACCAAGTATTATGTTATGTTTCTCTTTTCCTGCCACGTTGCCACCTCCTTGTGGTTTTCCTGTTACATTGTGTAACGCGGCTGTGCTGTGCACGAGTCATGTCTGTTTATACAGCATGACTCACATGGACACTCCTGATTGGTTGACTGCTGTGACTCTTGTGGCTACGCTTTGTATGACTTGGCCGCTTCTGTGAATATATATAGAGGACCTACAAGCCTGGCAAACCCAGCTTGTTTTGTCTCATCAAACATCCCCTTTGAGTGACACTTTGAACCACCCCTACCCTCAAGAACCTACAGACGCTTAAGTGTGTTGCAGTTCAAGAGGTCACTTAGGTCTTAGTGCCATCCACTCTCCATTGCGGCTTGTCTCATAGCCACCAAGAAGAAGCTTACAACAGCTGACTTGCAAATAGTCTGCATGTGAGATTGTGGATATGGGAGTTAGGCCTCTTCAATTAATTAGCATTTGGTGATAGGCCTTGATAATGTGCAAGTCAAACCAGAAACCACTTGCTATTCAATCAGGTACTCAGAGGGCACCAATTATCACTTAAAAAGGTTTGATGCCATACCTTGGGTGTTGAATTTGTGTTTCTTGGACAGGTCTGGGTGTTCCAAGTGAGTGATTCTTGAAGTCCCAGCTACTATATGGATGCTGTAAAGCTGGAGCCAATGTTCAGGAATGTTGGCATTGGGCCATGTGGAATGGAGATGTCAATTATTGATTTTGAGAATGGTTCAGTGGTCTGCTTGGATATGGTCAGGTGTTTATCAATTGGTCACAGCAAGAACCACACTTATTGATTCCATTGATTTTCTTTGCCACTAATGTTGCTTTAGGGATCAAGGAGTTTGGTGAGTGTTACCCAAGGGAGGCATTATTCTGAATGTGAGTGCTTGATACAGGGATGTGAACACAAATGATCTGTATTGCAGCAATGTAGATCAGTTAGAAACAGGTGTAAATAGACTTGGTGGTGATAGTACCTTCCTTTTTGTGGTTTTCTGGCCTATGTCTCAATACAGATGGGGTGCTGGGACAATGGTGCAAGTGTGTCAGACTGTTGCAACCCAACACTATAATGGTTGCTGACTGTAACTGTGTGTGCCCAAGTCAGGACTTAGAGAGACTTGGCACCCAAAGAGCTGTGAACTGTAAACTGTGAATGGTGCTAAGGCCTGGGGATCAAAGGTAACCCTGAGTGAAACCCAGTGAGGGACTGTTTGTTGGGGAAATGATGAGGCAAAACAAGATGATGATACCATGCTTGTTGTTGCCTCATTATATATTCAGGAAAGGCATGAGTCATACTCATGCCAAGAAACAAGTCATACAAACTAACCAATCAGAAAGCTCTATGAGGCATGTCCTATAAAGGAACATGGCTTGCCAAGAAAGGAAGTCATTAGACAAAAGAAAAAGGAAGCAGCTTAAGGCTGTGCAAGAACAAAGAAAACAGACATGTCGTCACCCAAGGCCCCTCCAATGGACTTCATCTCCTGGTTAGTTGTCTTGTGTCTCCTTTGTTCTGCTTTCCTTTGTGCATGTTTCCTTTGTGTTTGGTTTCTTTGTTCTTGCGCAGCCTTAAGCTGCTTCCTTTTTCTTTTGTCTTACAACTTCCTTTCTTGGTGAGTCATGTTCCTTTATAGGATGTGACTCATAGAGCTTTCTGATTGGTTAAGTTTGTATGACTTGTTTCTTGGCATGAGTATGACTCATGTCTTTTCTGAAGATATAATGAGGCAACAACAAGCATGGTATCATCATCTTGTTTTGCCTTGTCATTTCCCCAACAAACAGTCCCTCACTGGGTTTCCCTTAGAGTTACCTTGGATCCTCAGGCCTTAGCACCACTCACAGTCTACAGTTCACAGCTCTTTGGGTGCCAAGTCTCACTAAGTCTTGACAGGGGCACAGACAGTTACATTCAGCAACCATCATAGTGTTGGGTTGCAACATTGCAAAACAAGATTATTCCACAAGGAAAATAGTCAACAGTCATTATAGCACCCTCAAAGATCTTGTGGCAACTTGGGCGACCATTAGTTTTTGCGTTCCCATGCAATCAGACATCACATCAAATCTTTGAACCTTATTTTTTCGGCAGTTGATATCTACTGGACATCAGGTTCATCCAAAGAATAGCATTACAAAGGCAAATCCATGGCTTTGAAAGAATCAAGAAAGAACCCACCCTGAATGGCTCAGCCCAAAGAAGGATGGACCAATCCCTTAAGACCAAGAGAAAGAACTACAAGACCCAATCCAATGGCAACTCCAGCCATGGGATCAATAAATCTTCCTGAACTCACAATGGCAGATTTAGAAGGATCTGGATGTCATGAGCCAGCTCTCTCTGTTAGACTTGTCTTGTGTTTTGCCTCCTGCTCTCCTTTCTGTGTTCTGTTTGTTTGAGGTTTTGTCCTTTCCTGTGCCATGTTGCCACGTTCCTGTGGTTGTTCTGTTACATTGTGTAACATGGCTGTGCTTTGTACAAGTCATGACTGCCCGCGCAGCATGACTCACTTGGACACTCCTGACTGGCTTGTATGTATGACTGGTGTGGCTGTGTCTTGTATGACTTGGCCTCTTTCTGAATATATATAGAGGACCAACAAGCCTGGTAACCCCAGCTTGTTTTGTCTCATCAAACATCCCCTTTGAGTGACACTTTGAACCACCCCTACCCTTAAGAGTCTACAGCCACTTAAGTGTGGTGTGATTCAAGAGGTCTCTTAGGTCTTAGTGCTGTCCACTCTCCATTGCGGCTTGTCCCACAGCCACCAAGAAGAAGCTTACAACACTGGACCAGGACAACAAGGAGACAAGACACTTGAACAGGTTGTAGGAATACCAGTAGCCCAGGAAACTGTCACAACCCTAGCACAAATGCAAGAAGTCTTCAAACCATACTATGGGTTGCTTAGTACACATACTCGATGCATCCTTTCTTCAAATTTGATGAGATATGAGGGAAACAGGAGAAGATATTTGAACCTTACAAACAGGTGTTTATTGTCTTCAAGAAACAGGAGCCACAAAAAGCAACATCTATGCACAAAACAAAGAAATAGAGCAAATCCTAAACATTCTAAATAGTATTGCAAAGATGCTAGAACCAAAGGAGGAGGAAGATGCCAAACAAAACACACATGGCAAAGAATCTACTACACCTAGAACCTCCAGATTTACAGCACCTCCCCTGGAAACTCCAAGAAAGACAACAACCTTTCCCCTTGAAGAATGCCAGTACCCTGAATCAGATCAAGACAGTGTCAGGACAGAAGAAGCAGGGTCTGGAGGATCAATAAGGACAATTAGGCAAAAGACACAAACCCCTGCAAAGGAAGAAAAGAAGTCCAACAGAACTCGTAGCAAACACTTCAGCATCTATGAGGATATAGCAAACGCTGTCACCAAAAGCAAGGATTGATTGACAATTGTCAAAAAACCAGAAGCATACAATGGAAAAAGAGGAGCAGAAGCAGATCAATTCATTACCTTGATGGAAACATACTTCAACATCCATAGACAAATCTTCAATAATGACCAAAAGAAGATAACTACATTCCTCAGCAACATGGAACATGCGGAATCAAAAGCATGGGCTTTCAATCATCTTGAAAGAACCATCAAAAACCCTTCCTATACTAGTGACACCAATGCAATCTATTCTTGGCCAAACATGAAGAAAGACTTTCTTCTCAATTTTAGCAATCCAATGGCAAAAGAACAGGCTTCCAGAAAACTCATGACAATCCAAATGAAGGGTCCTATTGATAATGCTCTCACTTCCTACATTACGGAGTTCAGAAGCTATAAGGCCCTTACCAATATCAGAGATGCAGCATACAAAGAAGCCTTTGCACAAGGACTAGCCCCAGAATTGCTCACAGAACTAGATGCCCTATCCCTGATGAGCGACAACATTGGAAACCTAAGTTTGAAGGCCTTGTGACAGCAACCATTAAGGTGGACCAAATGCTCAAAGCAAAACAAGGGTATAGATCAACATACATTGGAGGATATGGAGGTCCAAGAAGCAATCAAACTGGACAAAGCAATAAAGGGCAAACAAGTCAAAGTGGAAGAACTCAAGGCAAGAAACCAAAATTAGTCCCTGAAGAAACCAAGAAGCGTTGTCATTAGGAGGGAGCCTGTATCAAATGCAGATCAAAGGAACATTTTGTGCAACAGTGCAAAAATGGATGGAAGGAGCAAGACATTTCATCTACCAAAGGGAAAGAGAAATCCAAAGCAGGAGATCTGGAAGAAACTAGTGACAGCAAAAAGGAGTCAGGAAAAGCCTAGGGTGCTCTGCTTCCATGTCAGATGCTACCCATACACCCTTGATCTTGAGGAAACAAATGTACTATAGAGCAACAAATGAATCACCACTTGTCTCAACTCAGATCAAGGGAATCATGGATCCCACTCCCACCCTTATTGATTCTGGATCAACAAAGAACTTTATTGATATCACCTTCTGCTGAAAAATTCCATCCCCCTTATCAAACTACCAAAAGCAAGGGAAGTCATAGGAATCAATGGTAAAAAGCTACCATTGGTCGTTTGGTACAAGGTCCACCTCACCTTTGAAATCTTGGAAAAAGGTTTTACACAACAATGTTATGTTATGCCAACTGGAGAATCCCCCCTAATTCTAGGTATGACATGGCTATCAGAAGCCCACCCTGAAATGAACTGGGAAACAAAGGAAATTACTTGGCAAAAGCAACCCATCAAAGCAAAAGCAGTACATTTAACAGAAATACCAGAAGAATTCCAAGACTTCAAAAAGGTTTTCAGCAAGGAACCTTTTAAGGAATTACCACCACACAGGGAATGGGATTGCAAAATCAATTTGAGACCAGATACAGAACTACCTAAACCAGCACAAACTTATCCACTTTCTCCAATGGAAACACGAGTCCTTAGGAAACATATAGAGGAGGAACTAGCAGCAGGCAAGATTGTACCAAGCAAATCACCCATTGCATTGCCAGCTTTCTTTGTTAAAAAGCATCAAGATGAAAACACAGAACCTATGACACCAGAAGAACTGTTGCAACTAGTAGTTGACCTCAGAGGAGTCAATGAGATGACCATACCTGATCAATTCCCTCTGCCACTACAAGAAGACCTTCTGGAAAAATGAAAGGAAGCTAAAATTTTCTCAAAATTGGACTTATGGCAAGGCTTCAATAACATTCAAATCAAGGAAAGCAATCAATGGAAAACAGCGTTCAGAACCAAGGAAGGACACTATGAATACAGGGTCATGCCATTTGGACTTATGAACGCTCCAGCAATCTTCCAAGGGATGATGGACAAAATCTTCCATGACATAAAGGACATTTCAGTAGTGATCTACGTTGACAACATTCTCATCTTCTCAAAAAACCAGGAACAACATGTAAAGGATGTCAGAGAAGTACTGAGGTGGTTAGAAAAAAACAACCTCTTCCTGAAGATCACAAAATGCAAATTCTTCATCACCACAGTCACCTTTGTTGGAATAGTCATCACCCCTAAAGGAATTTCCATGGAAAAGGACCAAATCAAGGCAATTTTGCAATGGCACAGCCCAAAGACAGCCAAACAGGTACAGGCCTTCTTAGGCTTTGCAAATTTCTACTGGCAATTTGTGCAAAACTTCAGCAGTATTGTCAAGCCATTAACCAAACTCACAAGAAAGGAACAGAAGTGGGAATGGGGTGTGGAACAGCAATGGGCCTTTGATGAACTCAAATCAGCAGTAACCAAAGATCCAGTATTGGCACATCCCAACCCTGCCAAACCCTACTTTCTTGAAACAGATGCATCAGGGGTGGCAATGGGGATGATACTTTCACAACAACAGGACAATGGATACCTACAGCCAATTGGTTTCTTACCACAAAGTTTCACAGCACCACAAATGAACTATGACACACATGACAAGGAACTTTTAGCCATCATTACAGCCCTGAAGCACTGCAGATTACATTTGGAAGGAACTAGGGAACCAATTATGGTTTATTCAGATCATAGGAACCTGACTTACTGGCAAACAGCAAAAACCTTTAACCGACGACATAACAGATGGTATCAAGAACTGGTGTCTTTTAACTTTGAAATACAGGAAGACATCAGCTATGACTTCATCATCAAGCTACCCAAATCAGCTGGATGGGACAGTATCCTGGTAGTGGTGGATTGACACAGCAAAATGGCGCATTTCATCTCTTGCAAGGAAGCAACAACAGCAGAAGGGGTTGCAGATCTCTTTTTGTCAAATGTTTGGAAGCTTCATGGTTTACCCAAGCAAACAATTTCCGACAGAGGAACCACATTCAACAGTCACTTCCTATGCTCCCTGTATGAAAAACTTGGAATCAACCCTTCCTTCAGTACAGCATTCCACCCCCAGACTGATGAACAGTCAGAACAAGTTAACCAGTGGCTTGAGGGGTTTCTTAGGGCTTTCATCAACTACAGACAGGATAACTGGGCACAATGGCTACCAATTGCAGAATTTTGCTACAACAATCATGTCAACAGAACCACAGGCAAGACTCCTTTTGAAATTAACTATGGATTCCACCCTAGGTGGAACATAGTGGACGCCGATGTTCAGAATCCTTTGGCTAGAAACCTACAGAAGCAAATGGAAGAAGCAAGAAAAGGAGCAACAGCAGCTATGCAATTCCATGAAAATCAGGTGAAGGAACCCAGGGAAAAATATGAGCCAGGCAACCTTGTTTGGGTGCTAAGCACAAATTTCAAGATGAATTGACCAATGAAGAAACTTGACAACAAGAAATTAGGTCCCTTCAAGGTTGCAAGGGCAATCTCTTCCCATGCATACAAAATTGCACTTCCCAAATCCATCAAGAAACATAACATCTTCCATATTGATCAGCTATGGAAATACAAGGAAGACAAGGAATTCAACAGGAACCAAATGCAACCACCTCCCATAGAAACAGAGGAAGACAAAGAAGTTCATGAAGTCAAGAAGATTGCAGACTGGAAGGAAACAAAGGAAGGACTCAAATACATAATCCAATGGAAGGGATATCCACCAAGCAAAGATACCAAAGAAAGGCTGGAAAAGATTGCAGAACTGCTACCCATCATGAGAAAGTTCCTCAAAGAAAACCCTTTGGCACCTGTACCCTTGAATTTCAAACAACAGTCATTCAAAAGGACCAGGGGGAGAGTGGCAAACTTCAACTCAAATAGCTCTCACCAGCCTTACATTGCTATAAAGCCACTCTCATACCAACCCACCACTCCCAAAAAACTTTCCAAACATGCCTGCTGCTTGTTGCTTGGTCACCATCAGCAACCACCCATGGGCCACAGGTGCAGCCTGCAAAATTGCAAAGTGTCTTGACTTGGGCATGGTCTTATACCACGTCCCTCAATGCATGTGGCATGTTGGACAGTGCCAACACTACCCAGGGAGCAACATGCTCCATCTGGCAGTGGTGGGAGAATTTGAGTGGGTGGACACAAGCCACCCCCAAAGCAACAACTCAGGGAACGGTCAAGCATCCTGATAGCCAGGGGCTGTGCAGCATTCTCAGCCCAGGAAGCAATTTTGGGGAGGGTCAAGAACAGGACAAGTGAGGAATGGGGAGACCATCACATCAACAACCCCCATGTGTGGCAGTCCAAGTGGATATGGGAGGAGAAGGAAGGGAGGGTGCGTCTGCGCAACAAATGGGAATGGGACGTGGCATGGGATCAAGACCTAAAAGATTGGATGGAGGACAGGGGCCAATGGGCCAAGGAGATCAAGTACTGGCCACAGTGGTGGGACAACAGTCCCAACCTAGACCAATGGGTGGAAAGGGAAGGATTGCCGACGGAATGGCTGGCAGAGGAGGAAAGGGTTTGGGTCAAGGACCAACCCACATGGGAGGAGGGGTGCAAGGGGGCGCCCATGGAATTGAAGGAGGAAGTGGGGGACTCAGCTGAGAGCCCCATAGTTCTGGAAGAAGAGGAGGAGGCTATTGGGTCCCAGGGGGACAGGGAGGCCTTTGAAAAAATGGTAGGCAACTGTAAATTACAGTACTCACCATTCAGGTCCCCTAAATGGGCTCTTAAGTGGGGGTAATGTCATGACCCAAGACCCCTCCAATAGACCTGGACCCTGATTTGCATGCCTTGTGTTGTCTTTCTTGTGTTCTCCTTTGTGCGTTCTTCCTTTGTGTTCTGTTTTCTTTGTTCTTGCGCAGCCTTAAGCCGCTTCCTTTTTCTTTTGTCTTGCAGCTTCCTTTCTTGGCAGGTCATGTTCCTTTATAGGACATGACTCATAGAGCTTTCTGATTGGATAGTTTGTATGACTTGTTTCTTGGCGTGAGTATGACTCATGTCTTTTCTGAATATATAATGAGGCAACAACAAGCATGGTATCCCCATCTTGTTTTGCCTTGTCATTTCCCCAACAAACAGTTCTTCACTGGGTTTCCCTCAGGCTTACCTTGGATCCTCAGGTCTTAGTGCTGTTCACAGTCTACAGTTCACAGTTCTTTGGGTGCCAAGTCTCTCTAAGTCTTGACTTGAGCACATACAGTCATAGTTGGCAACCATCATAGTGTTGGGTTGCAACACTAAAGGCCTAGTGACTTAGTTGCACTTGAGGGGAGAGATGATGAGGCAAAGCAAGCTGCAGTAAGTCCATGCTTGCAAGCCAGTATATACAGTGCTGCAAAAAATCAATCACAAAAACCATGTGCAGGTAGTGCAGGCCAGCTGGGGGATGATGTGTTGGATTATATCAGCCAGTTGCCATATGCAAGGTCACTGTGCTTTTTGGCTACCAAATGAGTCATGTTTGGCCTTGTTTGGATCTGTGGTTGGGGAGAAATGCAACATCTGGCAAAAAGGCTTTTGCAATCAATTGTTTGCAAGGCATACATGGATAACAAAGTCAGACAAAATCAGTAGTTAATGGACCCCCCCTTAGCCTTGATCACCTCCCTCATCCTATTAGGCATGGTGCTGATCAGATTCTGACACAGCTCTGGCTCCACCTTCTCCCACTCCACCTGAAACCTTTCCCACAGCTCCAAAACCCCCCTTGGAGGATGTTCATGCTCCCCCAGCCTCCTTTTGATGATGCCCCATAAGTTTTCAATTAGATTGAGATCTGGGGAGTTGGAAGGCCATTCCATGACCTCAAAACCATTGTCAGCTAGCCAATTTGTTGCCAATTTGGACTTGTGAGCAGGAGCATTGTCCTGTTGGAAGATAATGTCTTCCACCTCCTTCCCATAATACTCCAAAGTCTGCATCAACTCATCCTCCAAAATCTCCACATAGACCTCCTTGGTAACTGTGTCTTCAATCTTGGTAGCATAGCCAGGCCCATCCCAACAAAAACAGCCCCAAATCTGAATAGACCCTCCACCTGAGTGAGCTGTGGGCTGGATAGCTGCATCACTAAGCTCCTGGCCTGGCCTAATCCACACCCATTGTTGGCCATCTGACCCTAGGTGGTTGATTTTGGTCTCATCTGACCACATGACCCCTTTCCAGTCCTTGACAGTCCAGTGGCAGTGGGCATGAGCAAAGGATAGTCAAGCGTTGTGGATATGTTTAGGGAGTTTGGGCTTTGTAACCTTCTTCTTGGCCTCTAAACCACCATCCTTGAGTGTCTGGCAGACAGTTTCATGGCTAAGGGTGTGCCCCTCAGCTGTCCTGTATGTCCTAGCCACAGAGGAAGCAGCAGCAGAGTGGCCATTGGTGACAGAGCAAACCAGGTGGCGAGCTGTAGCAGGGGTGACTTTGAGAGGATGGCCTGGGGGTTTGCAAGGAAGGTTGGGACAGTGTATATTGCACAGTTTAGAGATGTGTCCCTCACTAACTCCAGTAGTCCTAGAGATTTCAGCATGACAGAGGCCAGCATCAAGCTTAGCAAGTACAGAAACAAGCTTGGAGGGGGAAATGGCCTTAGGCATGAAGGACAAGAGCTGGAGGGGTGCTGCAGTCCTGGGTGGTGAGCAGGGTGGTATATATACAACTGGGGGTGCCACTGACATCATCAATGAGGTCACCATGATGTCATCTGAGGTCATAATGATGTAACATGACATCAGTGCCAAGCCTGCAAACAATTGATTGCAAAAACTGTTTTGCCAAAGTTTGCATATCTCCACAGCCACAAGACCAAACAAGACCTAACTGCCACACAGATGTAGCAAGGAAGCATGGGTAGCCACAGCTATACCCTGAGCTTATGTAAGCTTATATGTGCCTTTCTATTTGGCCAACTCCACCCATGTATGGTTTTTGTGATTGATTTTTTGCAGCACTGTATAATGAGGTGACAACATGCATGGTATCCCCATCTTGTTTTGCCTTGTCACTCTCCCCAACAAACAGTTCCTCACTGGGTTTCCCTCAGGGTGAGCTTGGATCCTCAGGCCTCAGCACTGTTCACAGTCTACAGTTCACAGCTCTTTGGGTGCCAAGGCTCTCTCAGTCTCGACTTGTGCACATATAGTTACAGTCAGCAATCATCATAGTGTTGGGTTGCAACATTGCAAAACAAGATAATTCCATAAGCAAACAGTCAAGTGTCATCATAGTGCCCTCAAAGGTCTTATGGCAACTTGGGTGACCACTAGCTGTTGCCTTCCCATACACTCAGACACCACATCAGATTTTTAAACCTTATTTTTTTGGCAATCAATATTGACTTGATGTCAGGTTCATCCAAAGAATAGTATTACAAAGGCAAATCCATGACTTTGCAAGAATCAAGAAGGGACCCACCCTGAATGGCTCAGCCCAAGGACAGATGGACCAATCCCTTAAGACCAAGAGAATGAACTACAAGACTCAATCCAATAGCAACTCCACCTATGGGCTCAATAAACCTTCCTGAACTCACTATGGCAGATCTAGAAGGATCAGGGCTAGGACAAATCAAAGACAAGACACTAAAACAGGTTGTAGGCATCCCAGTAGCTCAGGAAACTGTTACACCACTGTATCAGATGCAAGAAGGCTTCAACCATCCCATGGCCCACTTAGTACACATACTTGATGCATCTTTTCTTCAAATCCAACATGACATGAGGGAAACAGGAGAAGATGTTTGAACCTTACAAACAGGGGTGTATTGCCTTCAAGAAACAGGAGCTGCAAAAAGCAACATCCAAGCACAAAATGCAGGGATAGATCAAATCCTAAATGTCCCAACTGGTATTGCAGGGATGCTAGAACCAAAGGAAGAAGAACACACTGAACAATGCACACATGGCAAAGAATCCACAACCACTAGAACCTCCAGGATTATGGCACCTCCCCTAGAAACCCCAAGAAAGACAACAACCTTCCCCATTGAAGGATACAAGTACCCAGAGTCTGACAAAGTAAGTGTCTGGACAGGAGAAGCAGGGTCTGGAGGATCCACAAAAACAATCAGGCAAAAAGGACAAACCCCTGCAAAGGAAGAGGAGGAAGAGGAGAAGCCCAACACAACTCACAGCAAACACTTCAGCGTATATGCAGACATAGCAAATGATATCCCAGAAAGCAGGGATTGATTGACAATTGTCAAGAAACCACATGCATACAATGGGAAGAGAGGAACAGAAGCTGATTGCTTCATCACATTCATGGAAACATACTTCAACATTCACACAAAGGTCTTCAATAACAATCAGAAGAAGATTACTACCTTTCCCAGCAACTTGGAACACAAGGAAGCAAAAGCATGGGCATTCAATCACCTTGAGCAAATCAACAATAACCCCACCTACACCAGCAACACAGATGCAATTTACTCTAGGCAAAATATGAAGGAATACTTCTGCCTCAATTTCAGTGATCCAATAGCAAAGGCACAGGCCTCCAGGAAGCTCATGACAACCCAGATGAAGGGGCATATTGACACTGCTCTTACTTCCTATGTCATGGAATTCAGAAGCCACAAGGCCCTTACCAACATTGGAGATGCAGCATACAAGGAAGCCTTCAAACAAAGGCTAGCCCCAGAATTACTAGCAGAACTAGATGCCCTATCCCTGATGAACAACAACATTCGAAACCTTAGCTTTGAAGGACTTGTAATAGCAACCATCAAGGTGGATCAAATCCTTAAAACAAAACAAGTGTACAAATCCACATACATCAGAGGATATGGGTGTCAAGGAAGCAACCAAACTGGACAAAGCAATAAAGGGCAAACTAGTCAAAGCAGAAGTACTCAAGGCAAAAAAACAAATCTAGTCCCTGGAGAAACCAAGGAACATCACTGTCAGGAGCCTGCATTAACTGCAGATCAAAACACCACTTTGTATGACAATGCAAGAATGGATGGAAAGACCAAGACATTCCATCAGCCAAAGGGAAGGAGAAGGCCCAGACAGGAGACCTGGATGAAACTAGCAACAGCAAAAAGGAGTCAGGAAAAGCCTAGGGTGATCTGTCTCCATGTCAGATGCTACCCAGACACCCTTGATCTTGAGGAAACAAATGTACTATAGAGCAACAAATGAATCACCACTTGTCTTAACTCAGGTCAAGGGAACCATGGATCCCACTCCCCCACTTATTGATTCCAGATCAACAATAAACTTTATTGATATCACCTTCTGCCAAAAAAATGCCATTCCCCTTGTTGAATTACGTAAAGCCAGGGAGGTCATAGGAATCAACAGAAAAAAGCTACCATCAGTCATCCAGTACAACGTCCATCTCACCTTCTAAGTCTTGGGAAAAAGCTTCATACCAAGATGCTATGTCATGCCAACTGGAGAATCCCCTTTAATTCTAGGGATGACATTGTTGTTGGAAGCCTACCCTGAAAGAAACTGGGAATCAAAGGAAATTTCCTGGCAGAAAGAAGCCTTCATGACAAAAGCAGTGCATCTAACAGAAATGCCAGAAGAATTCCAAGACTTCAAGATAGTTTTCAGCCAGGAAATTTTCAAGGAACTACCCCCACACAGGGAATGGGATTGCAAAATTAATTTTGGGCCAGATGCAGAACTACCTAAACTGGCACAAACTTATCCACTTTCTCCAATGGAAACACAAGTCCTGAGGAAGCACATAGAGGAGGAAACAGTGGCAGGCAAGATTTTACCAAGCAAATCACCCATTGTGTCACAACCCAACACTATACTGGTTGCTGACTGTAACTGTGTGTGTGTCATGAGCTGACTAAGCTCAGACATTTTATTCTGATTTTATATATCTTTTTTTCCAAACACTTTCCTTTTTTGGTACAAATGTCTTCTGGCGCCTAACTTGTATCATGTGACATATTTGTCTTTTCACTTGATATTGGTGTTGCTTCTGGAACTTCCAGAATGTTGAGTCATACTTCTTATCTCACTTATCATTGGTTGTACTTGGCTTTCTCACACTGATAGATGATGACGTGGCACTGATCCCTCATGCATATAAACCCAGAGGTCAAGCCAGTTAACGACAAGGCTTGACCTCCTCTCCACTAGGACTTGATCAATCAATTCCTCCTTACTATCACCACTCCTTGGGTTCTAAGACGTATCTAAGTCAAACCCCTTAACCTTTTATACACCTAATTGACCCAAGTTGGGACAGTGTGCCCAAGTCAAGACTTAGGGAGACTTGGCACCCAAAGAGCTGTGAACTGTAGACTGTGAATGGCACTAAGACCTGAGGATCCAAGGTAACCCTGAGGGAAACCCAGTGGGGGACTGTTTGTTGGGGAAATGACAAGGCAAAACAAGATGGGGATACCATGCTTGTTGTTGCCTCATTATATATTCAGAAAAAGACATGAGTCATACTCATGCCAAGAAACAAGTCATACAAACTTAACCTATCAGAGAGCTCTATGAGTCATGTCCTATAAAGGAACATGACTTGCCAAGAAAGGAAGTCATAAGACAAAAGAGAAAGGAAGCAGCTTAATGCTGCAAAACAACAAAGGAAACAAGAACAAAGGAAGATGGGACAAAGAGAAGCATAAACAAAGGAGACGTAAGACAGCAGCCATGAGACAGAGTCTATGGAGGGGCCTTGGGTCACAACACATTGCTTTGCCAGCATTCTTTGTCAAGAAGCACCAAGATGAAAACACAGAACCTATGACACCAGAGGAACTTTTGTGATTGGTAGTTGACCTCAGAGGAGTCAATAGAGTCACTATACCTGATCAATTCCCTCTACCACTACAGGAGGACCTGCTGGAAAAATTGAAGGATGCCAAAATCTTCTCAAAATTGGACTTATGGCAAGGCTTCAATAACATTTGAATCAATGAGAGCAACCAATGGAAAACAGTGTTCAGAACCAAGGAAGGACTCTATGAATACAGGGTTATGCCATTCAGTGTCGTGAGCCAGCTCCCTCCATTGGACTTGCCTGTGGACTTGCCCGCCTGTTTCTCTCTTTGTGTTGCGTTTCCTTTTTTGTTTGCCGCGTTGCCACGTTCTTGTGGTTGTTCTGTTAGGTTGTGTAATGCGGCTGTGCTTTTGTATGAGTCATGTTTGTTCATACAGCATGACTCACATGGACACTCCTGACTGGTTGACTGTTATGACTCATGTGGCTGCGTTTTGTATGACTCAGCCTCTTTTGGAATATATATAGAGGACCAACAAGCCTGGTAACCCCAGCTTGTTTTGTCTTGTCAAAACATCCCTTTTGAGTGACACTTAGAACCACCCCTACCCTTTAGAGCCTACAGACACTTAAGTGCGTTGTGGTACAAGAGGTCACTTAGGTGTTAGTGCCGTCCACTCTCCCTCACAGCTAGTCTCATAGCGATTAAGAAGAAGCTTACGACATTACAAAACAAGCTTAACAATCATGTCCATTCAGGAGGACGCGGGATTGCACCTTGCAACACCATTATCAATAAGGAGAGGACCAAGTAGGGCTTCAAGACCTACAAGTTCCCTCAACGAACAAGATATTGCACAAGCACAGGCCGGCGGACCAGCAAGGTCTCGCCCTCAAAGCCAAGCATCAATGCCTGGAACATTCAACACTGGGAACGTTTCAATCATTCAGGAAGAACCTACCATTGTTACTAGGGAACCAGGGGATATTACCAATGATCCCACACCCGTCACAATTCAAATCCCAATTTCTAATGCAAGCCCAGGTCCCTCACATCCACTATGGCCTATAGGATCCAGAAGACAGTTTTTCTCCCCCCAACCGGAAGCCCACGGAGGCGTATCTCTTGTTCCTATCAGACCACCACCCACACCACACATTTCCCATGCTCCTCAAGTACCCCAGATTGGGGGAACTATCACCAATGCTGGTCCAATCCCAATAAGCTCTCAAGCTGTGACACCAGTTAACCCAGCACCACCATATGTACCACAAGGATATTCCCAGCAGCCGTCAGCAACCAAAGACCAAGGCACTCCTGGGATTCCCAGCTCGAGTTCTAGTTCTACCAGTAGAACCGTGATTAGCAATCTTGACGACCTTGATGATCTTCACCTTGGAAGACACAATGCACTCTTAAGGATCATCGATGGAATGAGGATAACAATCGATAGAAGACTTAACGGGCTAGAACAATCCACTCAAGTGTTGGCTAACAACCAACGGATTTTCAACGACTCCCTCAACAACCTCCAAGGAACCCTCACGGACATCCTTAATGCTGCGCAAAAAAGTGAACATAACAGTTTCCTGGTTGGACAAGACGTAATCCGCTTATGAAACAAAGTCACAAACACACAAGGACTGGTAATCAACGTGCAGGAAGATCTTAACACCATGAGGCAGGCACAGCTAGCCTGGAACAAAGCAGTCACCCAAGGACTGGAAGGACTAAGAGGAGACGGAAGGATTGCAATCAAACAAATTAACACCATGCAAGAGGCAATCAACAACATGCACAAGCAGATGGACAAAGGATCCCTACATGCTGTATCACCTCCCCATCCAGAAGCAGAATCTACCAGAATTGACAAACTGGGACAAAGGTTGCGTCAACTCACAGAAAATTCCGACAACTGAAGGGGAACTAGGCGCCCCAAAGTAACTAGACCAGAAGCTTTCAACAGGAAGAAAGGAGAAGGAGCAGAAATGTTCATCACCCAAATGGAAAGCTACTTTGTCAGGTTGGGTAACCAATACAGTTTGGGACAAGAACAAATTAGAGAAGCATTAGCGAATTTCAAATCAGATACAGGTCCACTACACACTGGGCACAAGTGTTTCTCCAATCTATGAACAACGGAATTCCAGACCAAAACCTAACGTCATGGGAAGCATTCAAGTCACACTTCATGGAACAATTTAGCGACCCTAACAAGAAGGCCAAGGCGGAGGCTGATATTTGGAAAAGCAAGCAGGTCAACTCAGTAGCAAATTACGCGACAGAATTCCGCTTTCACATGGTTGATGTGAATTGGGGAGAAAAAGCCCTTATCAACCAATTCAAGGAAGGACTCAAACCCAAAATCAAGACAGAATTGGCACAATTTGAACTTTCCCTTATCAATGAGGATGGAACCAAAAGGCGTCTCAACTAGAGATGGCATATGGGTCAGTCACAAGGATCCGTACCTGTGGACAGGGATCCTGGGAACTGACTCTCTCCTGAGACCGTCCTGTGTCCCGGGCAGCACAGCCACAGCAGGAGCCAGTCCCGTGGTTGGCCCGTGGTCCCGCAAATCCATGGGTCTCTTGTGTTACATGGGTCTTGCGAGTCCTGCGGGCTCACGGATCCGTGGGCCGGGGTTCCTGGGTAGCTCAGCCACATCGGTACATGAGTTTGCGGTACACGGGTTCCTGGTACTCTGGTTCATGGTTCACAAGCTGGCAATTTTGTACTGCCAGGGGTTCCCAAACAATAGAACGTGCAGCCCATGTGAGGACTTGCACTGAGTTTCCATGGCCAACAACATCCCAGTGACCTCAAACTTGTGTTCTTGAAGCTCAAGACAGTCCGTATAAGGATTAGAAAGCATAGTATATTGAGAATCTATCTAGAATACAAACAAACCAAACAATGAGAGAGTAAAGAATAAACCCTGTGACAATAACATTACTCAGTACCTAGTCTTTGAGGTCATCAACATTGATATTGGAGGATGCATCCAATACATCATCATCATCCATCTCTCCGTCTTCCGTTTCCTCCTCCGACTCTGCACCAGCAGCAATCGCCTCCGCCTCCACTTCAGCGGCCTGCATCTGTGCCTTTGCCGCTTTTGCACGAGCCGTAGCTTGTGCCTTTTCACAAGCACGGTGGTGCGCTTTAGCCAGGGTTCCAGGAGGCACCAGGTTCGCCCGGGAGTACGCACCCAACGATGCCGTCGACTGGACTGTGTACGCTGACATGTTGTGCCGGCGCTTGCTAACCAGGTTGCTAACAAACAAAAAGGCCCGTTCAACTTCTACGCTTGTAGCTAAACCGCCTGTCAGCAACTAGAAGATGTGGTCAACACACTGGACACGTACCTGGGGCTCCCAGGACATCTAGAGCCATCTGTGTGAGGCCGTAGTGTTTGTCGCCTGCAAGGCGTTGTGCGTACCACCACGCGAGTGGGTTGACAGGCTTGACACGCCTGCCTTTTGTCCGTTCGAGTGTAGGTTTGCCTGTATAGGAATTTCAGTATCATAACCAGAAATGGTGTTCAAATAGTTACCTGTAATGAATCCGTAACCGGATCGACAGGTTTATCGTTCTTGTTGGCAAGGGACCCGTAAATATTGTCCGCAAACGACTGTAAAACCGAAAAGAAACGAGATGAGCTGGTTCAGCACTAACCGAGTACCCAAACTGTGACTGCGAGGACATATCGTCACCATTGGCATAGTTGTTGGGCTTATAGTATTTGGTCCAATACTTGACTGCAATGCCACTCGCCTCCTTGATCCACTCGGTTTTCCAATCAAGTCATAGGAGGTACGCCTGTCGATTCAAGGGATGTAGCACTAAACAAATAGCTTTGGGTTAGCCCACACCGGAGATGAGCAAGGTGACTTACAAATTGCCAGACGGTACAAATGCGACAAATCGGAGATCGCATAGTACTTATTTAATTTAAGCCGAGCACGATTGGCTGCTTGCCGCGCCCATAGCGGCAAGGTTTCATCTTCAGCCATGTTGGAGTACTTGTGGTTGAGGCTGTTGTAGTGGACAAGCGTGTCGGCAAGCATGGGAACATTCGCCCTCGAGAGAATTTCGGTGAGCGTTGTAAGTGGCTATGTGATTGGACATATCAGCAAAGAATATTAGGTCGTGCAGCAAGATGAGCTTACCTGTAGTAGTCGAAGCAAGAGTTTCATTGCTTTTAACTCTTCCTTCGACGGTCGCTTCTTGGTGGGAACCTCGCCAGATTTCTGAAACGCAAGGCTAGGGGTGTTTGTGAGTGAAAAGGAGATATTGCCATCAGCAAGCGTTACTTACATTCCTGCTTCAAGACGCGTCGCCTCCTTGATCATCATTGCTGTTGAATTCCAGCATGGAGAGACGTTGCGTGGGATGTTGTGTGGTGTTGAGAGACCCAGCCCGGCGCATTCGTCCTGGAACGCATCCCTAAAACGGGGGAGAACCATAGTTTGCGGGCGAGCCATGCAATCTGCAAATTGTGTCAGCAGTGTGGCGACAAAAATCAGAGACTGAGACTCACCTTGTAAAGCGCTTTTAGTGCGCCCTTAAGTTCCTTCTCGTCATGGGAACCCGCGGTCATGTTGGGCACATAGACATCCGCAAGGTCGTCGTTGTTGTCGCTCTCGTCACTGTTGTCACCCTTGTCAAGTGTACGTGAAGGGGCTGTACCATTGTCTTTGCCCGTCTTGTCCTATTCAACATGTAAACACATCAGCTACAAATAAACTAGGCGTGTTGAACTTACCTTGGCGGTGAAGTCGAAGTCGGGATCATCAGCAGCCCCGGCTTTGTTGTTGTTGTTGTCTTCTTTGTCCGATCCAGAGAGGGTGTCGCCCTGTGTGTCCGCTTCCTTATCAGCTGTGGCCTCAGCTTTGGCACGCTTGCGCACAAAGGGTGCCGCGATTGCCTAATGTTGGATAATGCGTGGGTCAGTGGAAGAAAACAGCCAGTAGACAAGGGAAAGGCGACGAGTACGGCAGGGAAGAGCATCTGGTGGCCGTTTGTCAAACGCCCAGACATCGCTGAAATACGTACCTTGGAGGTCAAATTGAGTATATGGGGGACGCAATGTACACGTGCCACCGGGCCGGTAAGTCGCTTCATTTTGAATTTCTTGAAGCGATTCATCATATCGCCATTATTTGAGGCGTTGTCACATACAACGCCCCATACCTGGCACTTGCTTTCAGCCGTCTGCACAACGTCTTTGGGTTTGAACTCACCCGATCGTGTATGTCAAAATGGTGTAACACCTGATAAACAGTGTTTGCTAGGGCAACTCCAGTATGCTTACCAGCAAAGCTACAGAATGAACGTCAATCGGCGAACGGCGATAAAATTTGCCGATACACGTACTTAAGACACTCGAGGACAAAGCGTTCCATTTGGAGCAAGTTGTCCTTGACGAAAGGATAAAAAACCACAATGCCCAAGTAATCATGCCCGTTGGCAGCCTGGCACAGGTCGAGCGCAATGTGTAAAGCACCCACAACATCCTAGGATATGCCGGACAAATGTAAGCAAAGCGGTGTTTGACCTGAGTTAACGACATACGGAAAGCATTGTCTTGATCGCCCTTTGAGTCATCCGGTAAAGTGTGATTATGTCTCTCACGAGGGTCTTGCAATGTGGGAGCATCTTAACCACCTTGCGGGACATAAGCTTATGGAGCTAAGAGGCTGGTCAGTAATGCGTGATTTTAAGGTGGTTGACTCACATATCGATCGTCAATCGTCCCAAATGATCAGCCGTCCTTGCAAACCCAAAGAGCAGTGTATTCACGGACCTCGTAGTTGGTGGGTGGTGCACTGCTGCCGGTGATTCCATACTCGGTCAGGAGGCCCTGATGCTTGCGGAGCTCGCATTGCACTTGGTGTTTGAGCAGGGACGAAGTGCTGGAGTCACCAATTGGTCTTGTGACCCGCTTGCGGCAACTAAGTACACGATTAATATAGAAGGATGCTTGTGTTACGATAGGGACTGACCTTTTGCATACAAATGCATGTGCCGTATATTTCTTGCCTTTGACCTTTGGCTTGACGAGCTTTGGCAATTTGAACGTGGCATATGCGCTGGAAGTGCTTTTCTTGATTCGCTCGATTGATGCGGCTTGAATGCAGGTCAGTACACACGCGGTTTGTGGCCAAAATAGCTTACCTAGCTCCTCTTTTGCTGGAGCAGCCTTTCGTCGCTCAATGGTCGAAAGTCGTGCCACAGCATTCTTAGCTGCCTGGGCCTCCAATGTGAGTGGGGGATTGGTCTTTGACTTCTTTGATGCGCCCTGAGTTCCTGCCGTGTCTTTGGCGTTGGCGCTGGCGCTGGCATTTGTCTTCTTTCGTTTGGCTATAAGTGGCGGGGTCAGCGGATGTCGCACAGTAGGTGTGTCGTGGCCACTTACTCGATTGTGTGGACGGGCTCTTGGATCGTGCGCGCTTCATGTGCCCACCATTCGATTTGACTTCGGGGAAGCTTGGTAAGCAAGTTCGTTGTCTTGCATAGACAAACACTTACCGTTAGAATTGCGGCCACGATTGGTCTGTTGCTCCTCGTCGGAGTCGGGAACATATGTCAATGTGCAAGCCATGTTGGGGATTGCGAGCTGGACTTCAAACAACCAAGTTTTGATTGTTGAGAGTTGATTGAGTGAGAGGATATGGTTTCAAAGCCGGTTTTCCGTCATTATATCTACAAGGTAAGTTCAATGCGTGGTTGTTGGTATCCTGGATTCACTAAGCTCCGACCGTTTGCCTGCTGTCACAACATGTCAACCGGGTGTATATTATCGCCACGTGATATGTCTTGCTTTCAAGCCAACTGCCACCACCGACAGGTCCCGCTCGTTGGCTAGAATTCACTCCTATTCGATGCCATTTGCTTGGTGCTCAGCATCGGAATTTACTTGCTCGTGGGCCTGTTTTCGACTGACGTCAATCCTGATACGTACACTAACTGCCGACTGTTCATCAGACAATGTCGAAATGCGGGCACCACGCCTGAGGCCAGCCCAATCCATACTTTGGGGTACTCATATCTGACGTACCCCACTGATCCTTGTGAGTTTTTGCCCACTGGAGTTGATTCAAGCTAACCATCCGTTTCTTGCGACTGGTGACTTTGACGCAGCAATGCCGGCCAACCGGCCTTTGCTCCAGGTGGCAACAACCCTGCACTGCGCTTCTGCGCCCACTGTGCCTGTGCGGGCCACGCGTCTCGCCCAGCCAAGGCCCGCAGTTTTCCAAACGTTTCAGCCCACGCACCATCCAACACATCGTACAAGAGCCGGTCAGGGTCCCCCAATTTCCTCCTCTTAACTGCCCCGGATGCTTGTTCAGCGACCGTTGCGCCCCTCTCTGTTCACTGCCGCCAATTCCGGCTTTGCGAACGCCCTCTGTTGGCCACCTGTCCACTCTATCCAGTATCATGTAAGCACCATTACCTCAGACTATGTTGTAGGCCAGACTTATCGTGCCGTGTCTGTTTCCCACCAGTCAATTGCTTGCTCACACTTATCATCCTGTTCAACATCCCTTTTACGACGTGAGTATCTCTTATGCTTGTTCCCTGTGAACACCTTCTCACACGTGTCCTGTTGAACGTAGTCACAGTGCAAACCCCACCGCCTTTATTGCCTGCCACACCCCGCTCCCCCATTGCTGACGCAGTTGGGCCTTGTGCTATCATGTGGTGAGTCCAACCTGCTCATGTGCCAACCGTGTTGCTGACCCAGAGGTTGCAGCATTTCTCAAAGTGGGGCAAACTTGTTGAGCAGCATCAAGCCCTCTGCTGACAGATATTCAACCTTCCACAGTTAAACTTCCCACTAGTATGTACAGCCGTCTACATAGTATGTTCAATGCTGATTATTTGTACAATAGATCCAATATTTACAATCACAATTGTTGCTATTGTGATACTCACCTTGTTCTCAGTCCACCGAATCTTGTTTCTTACTGCTTGTTTTGGGTTCTTCAGTTGCTATCTCTCCGTACTGCCGTCATGCAAGTTTCATCTCAATTCTCTCATGTAGGCTTTGTGTATGTAGTACTCTTTGATACTCTTGTCTTGTCAAGAGTATGTCTCTCAATGTCATGGTACACCTGTGCTATAAGTATTTCTGCATGCAGTTTGTTCACAACAACCATGTGCAAAGATGAGTTCATGAGCTGATAGCCTTGACCTGTTTATTCCTGACCATGGTGTTCTCTAGTATTTCAGGTCTGTGGATCCCCAAGACCTTGAGTCTCGGGTTCCATGTGTGCCCTTACTTGCTGGACTTGGAGGTCCCATAGACAGGAGCACCAGCACCTGACATCTGCAGAATCCAGGAGTGGGGGTTTCCTGGGCTGCAAATCCAGACCCAGCAAACTTATAAGCCATGGATCCCCAAGTCCACAAGCCCGGGGACCTGGGGACCCAGGAACCTCAAAACTTGCAACCCAGGGACCTTGACCCTAAGGGGTCTGTACACCACAAAACCAGGGGGCATGAGAATCAAGAGTTGCGGTCTTAGGAATCTGCAATCCGCAAGCTTTGTATTTCCCGGGTCCCATGTCCCGTGGGACCGCAAGAATGTAGGACCGGGGACCACAGGACCATGGTCCCATGAGACTTTGCAAGCCCAGGTTCTTGGCCAGTCCCCTGTCTGCTAGCACTGCCAGTAGCTTGGCTTGTGTCCCATGTATCATGGGAAATCACGGGTTTTCCCCAAGTACCCTCAGGATCCTCCTGAGGTAAGCCCCGTTATGCCATCTCTAGTAGACATAGCCAATATCTTTGTCACAAACATTTGGAAACTTCACAGCATCCCAAAAGCAACAGTCTTGGATAGAGGGTCCACTTTCAACTCAAAGTTCATTAGACATCTGTACAAACAGTTGGATATAAAACCCACCTTCAGCACAGCTTACCATCCAAGGACAGATGGACAGTCAGAGTGGGCAAACCAAGTTGTTGAAATCTTTATTAGGGCCTTTGTCAACCATAGGCAAAACAACTGGGTAGCCCTGCTCCCTATGGCAGAATTTGCTTACAACAATGGAATCCAAGCATCCACTGGCAAAACACCCTTTCAGATCTGCCAAGGTTTCAACCCTAGAATGAACATTGGAGAAGAATCAGACTATACTGTTCCTGAAGCTGATGCCCATGCGGAATTCCTTTTGAAAGGATACAACAAAGTCAAAGCAGCTCTTATTCTAGCAAACCAGTCCTACAAACACTATTCTGATAAAGAAGCTAAAGAACCAGAAGAGATAAACCTTGGAGATAGAGTCTGGCTTAATCATCAGAACATATCCACAGACAGACCTTTGGTAAAACTCTCCCACAAAGTTTTGGGCCCTTACAAGGTACTGGAAAAAGTAGGAACTCACGCCTTTAAACTGGAATTACCAAAATCAATGAAGATTCATCCTACCTTCCATGTCATGCTGCTCAAAAAATTCCACACTGATCCTCATGGTTGTGAACCTGCTCAACCACCTCCTATTATCACAAAAGAAGGAGAAGAACAGTGGGAAGTTGAAGAGATCCTTAACTCCAAGAAAATTTGCCACCAACTCCACTATTATGTCAAATGGAAAGGATACTCTCATGCGGACAACTCTTGGCAACCAAAGGAAGATCTCAAAAATGCTCCTGAACTAGTTAATAGATTCCACAGACTCCATCCCACCGCACCGGGCCCTTAGGAGGGGGTAATGTCATGAGCTGACTAAGCTCAGACATTTTATTCTGATTTTATATCCTTTTTTCCGAACACTTTCCTTTTTTGGTACAAATGTTCTTTGGTGCTTACCTTGTATCATGTGATGTATTTGTCTTTTCATTGGATATTGGTGTTGCTTCCCGAACTTCCAGAATGTCAAGTCATATCTCTTATCTTGCTTATCATCAGTTGTACTTGGCTTTCCCACACTGATCAATGATGACATGGCATTGATCCTTCATGTATATAAACCCAGAGGTCAAGCCGGTTAACAACAAGGCTTGACCTCCTCTCCACTAGGACTTGACAATATCAAATCCTCTTAACTACTTCTACTCCTTGGGTTTTAAGACTTGTCCAAGTCAAACCCCCTAATCTTTTATATACCTAATTGACCCAAGTTGGGACAACCTGTCCCTTCAATTCTACTTTTCACAGAATTGCTGTGGCTGCACTGATATTGACTAAGGGTGGACCAAGACATCCAAGCATGGTAAGTTTCTGGGTTTGGGCTTGGGATTGAGACGTGGCGCCATTAAAGAAACAACAATGGGGTCAAGTTGAATTTTGGAAATGGCCATGTCTTGACTCAAAAAGGTAAGGTACATCACAAGGTAGGCACCAGCCTGAACTCACTGATACAAGAGGGCTGATTTGGATGGATAGGAAGGATGGTGTGTGATTGGAGATTGTGGAATGGACAAAGACTGAGCATTGAAAGGTGTGGTGGGAATAGTGCTGTTGGTTATAGATTAACGCATGCAGGCGTAGCTGATTCCTGCAAGGTCATGTAGATCAGATCCAAACAAAGCCAAACTAATGTGGCGCTCCACAAACCTTCCTTTGTTGGTCCACTCAATGGGGCTGAATATGGGTTAAGGTGGTGGGAGAATGGCAAAAACATGTTGGGCCAAATCCCAAGGCAAGTAAGAGTTTGATGGAGGGATGCAGAAGCTGGAACTCAGAACTCTAAGGAACCAGCATCAGCAGTAACTTCCATTATGTTGAGAAGGACTCACCAGAGAGGTCAGAGTCCTGCTGTGCCCTTTGGCAAGTCCCCCACTGCACCCTAGCCCTTTGCCATTGCATCACATGCCCTGCCCAAGCTCTGTTTTATATTGTGCTGCTCGAGAGGCTGCAAGTAATTCCATGAGCAAATATAAAAGATAGGATAAAATTAGCTAAAGCAAAGACTCAGCTCACATATGCAGGTCACGATTGTTGTAAGCTACTTCTTGGTAGCTATGAGACAAGCCGCGAGGGAGAGTGGATGGCACTAAGACCTAAGACACCTCTTGAGTTGCACCACACTTAAGTGGCTGTAGACTCTTAAGGGTAGGGGTGGTTCAGAGTGTCACTCAGAGGGAATGTTTGACAAGACAAAACAAGCTGGGTTTACCAGGCTTGTTGGTCCTCTATATATATTCAGAAAGCAGCCGAGTCATACAAGGCAAAGCCACACAAGTCATTCATTCAAGCCAGTCAGGAGTGTCCAAGTGAGTCATGCTGTGTGGGCAGTCTTGACTTGTACAAAGCACAGCTGTGTTACACAATGTAACAGAACAACCACAAGAATGTGGCAATGCGGCACAGGAAAGGACAAACAACACATAAACAGAACAACAAACAAGAGAGCAGACAGGCAAAGCTCAAGGCGAGTCTAGTGGAGAGAGCTGGCTCACAACAACTATTGCCCACAAATGTTTGAGACAGAGGCTGGTCGTAATATTCATGTTGGCCTGTCTCTGAGTTGTATGGAAGCCAGGGAGGCATATGAGAACCGGCAAAAGCTGGGATTTGCGGCAAGCCTCGTGAATTGGTCACTGTTCAAACCTGAATGTAGTCTGGTCCCCCTGCTGATGAAGACTCAAGGTGGTACCCTGTCATCCCCCAACACCCATTCTGAAATAGAATCCAAAGGTCAACAGCAGTTCCCAAAGCCGTGGGTGGAGGAAGTGGAGGATGAAGACTCACCATGCCATTGGTCTGGCTGGGATGCACGGCACCAAGCATTCATCAACAAATTCCCTGATCTGAATGCAGGTGCTCCTATCAGCAACAAGTATGCATATTCATTCAAATTGCACTCATTCAGCCATGATATGGGTCCACTGGCCAACCCTGATAACTTTGAAATTGCTGAGTTACTTATGACCCCTGGTCCCTCAAATGCTGATTGAGACTGTTTCCTGAAGAGTAAGCTTGTAAGTTGTGTGTGTGACAATTATGATGATTGGCTCACTATTCCCATAGTAAAAAGGTCACACACCGTGGGCAAATTTGTATCAATTGCTTGGGGACATCAACAAGCTTCCCCATGGCCCAGACTGGAATGCATTTGAGATTGTGATTGACAAAGGGAGCAAGGTCTCAAAGCATGTTGTTTA
This sequence comes from Ceratobasidium sp. AG-K, assembly GCA_037039685.1. Lineage (NCBI taxonomy): Eukaryota > Fungi > Basidiomycota > Agaricomycetes > Cantharellales > Ceratobasidiaceae > Ceratobasidium > Ceratobasidium sp. AG-K. The sequence goes on along the minus strand of JAWNGF010000007.1, from coordinate 1,195,460 downwards.
TTGTCAAAATATTGTTGATGTCATACACAAGTTAATTAGGAACCAAGACTGGAAGGAGGATATGTGCTACATGCCCAAAATTCATTCTGCAGATGAAAAACGCACAATCCGCATGTACAGCAAGATGTGGACTGCCTGCTGGTGGTGGCAAATGGAGGTGAGTGTCTTGTCAAGATTGCTGGTCCTTGTTTCTTACCAAGTGCAGATGAAGCTCGCTTGAAAAGGTTGTGTGACAATTGTGCCAATAATCGCAGCCTCGGACCAAACAAAATTGGCCATGGCAGTTGGTGGACAGAAGGCCTACCCAGTATACGTCAGTATTGGGGACATCAGCAAATCACAATGGCAAAAACCTAGTGAACATGCAATGGTACTACTCAGGGTATCTTCCTTGCAAGGATGTCAAGCATGTGACCAACACTGCCAAACATGCACACCTAAAAGGCAAGCTACTTCACCAGTCCATGCAGGCTTTGATGGCTCCGTTGAAAGCCACATTGAAAGATGGTGTCAAAATGTGGTGTGTTGATGGCTGTTTGCACCGAGTGTATCCCATGTTTGCTGCATTTCTTGGGGACTGGCCAGAGCAGAATGATATGGCCTGTACAAATGCAGGTGGCTGTCCAGTCTGTATGACCACATACAAGGGTCAAGGGACTTACCAAGTGGATTGGCCAATGTGTGATGCAGAAGACATGTTGGCGGCCTGGCAATCATACAACACAAAAGGAATTGCTGCCCCACTTGCTGACCTTGGGACAAGGCCTTGCTGCCTGTGGTGGGAAGATCTTGTTCCTGAGGTTAACTTCCATTCCTGCATTGCACCTGACCTATTACACCAGCTGCATCAAGGAATTTTCAAAACTCACCTTAAGAAATGGATGCTCAAATTGATTGGGCCAGCAAAGGTTCACACTTGTTTCAAGGCCATGCCAACAACACGGGGAATGTGACACTTTACAAAAGGGGTTAGCAAGGTGAAGAACTGGATGGGCAGGGAAAGCAAACAGATGGCAAGTGTGTTCTTACTGGTGGTGGTTGGACAGACTCACCTGTCTGCCCAATTATTGGCTTGGGTGACCCTTGACTTCATCCACCAAGCTCAGGCCTCCAGGATGTTGGAGATTGATATCCAAGAGCTCAAAGATGCTCTGGAAATCTTCCACAACACAAAAAATGTTCTTGTCGAGCTTGGGGTCTATGAGTCAGAGGATCAATTCAACAGGATCCCCAAACTGCATCTGTAAAACAGTCTGGGGATAGCTAGTGCTATATAGCACTATATAGCTCTATGTAGCTGAGGCCCAATTTGGTGATCGGAACAAAAAGGGTAGGGACATGTGGCTGTGCACTTACCATAAATGGTAATGATCTTCCCAGATAGGCAATTTGATATACCTTACTAACATACCCATTTTGGGACAAACTTTTGAACCAGCCAGCAGATTTCCATCCCCTTGGTACCAATGTGACTATATGCTACAAAATACCCCCAGGTGAGGTGTTGGGGGTGTACTCAGACATGTGGAATAGGGGGAAAAAGCAACTTCAAGGGGCAGGGTGGGACTTGGAGTTTCAGGTCAGCTGAGTTCCTAAAATGGATATATTGCTCCCATATTTGGAATTTCAAATATTACCAAAAAAGGAAATTTTCAAATGGTCTTAGAATCGAAAATTACCATATATGGAAATTCATTTATCCAAATTTGGACTAACTACTTACCTTATATAGTAAGTGCACAGCTACATGTCCCTACCTTTTTTGTTCCAATCACCAAATTGGGCCTCAGCTACATAGAGCTATATAGTGCTATATAGCACTGGACACTGCTATATGCTGCTAGATATAGGCAATGTGGTATATTTGCTATGGTGCCATATAGTGCTATATAGTGCCAGCTATCCCCAGACTGTTTTACAGATGGATGAGGACCTTGCTGCTGAGGACTGGAGTGATGACACGGACTTTGAGGAGCCAGATCAGGAAGGCAAAGATGTGGTTGGGACCTGTGCCAAACACGTGGCCGCTTATCTGTCAGCAAGCATTGGGCTCACCCGCACTGCAATCAAGAATCAAATTGGGCACAAACTTGTCACCACCCACGGACTGGATGAATTACTCAGGCTGATCAAGACATTCTCAAAAAAGCAGCTTGACTTTGAGTACATGTTGTGAGCCAGCTCCCTCCATTGGACTTGCCTGTTGTCTCACCCGCCTGTACTCTTCTTTGTGTTGTGTTTCTGTCTGCCGTGTTGCCACCTCCTTGTGGGTATTCTGTTACATTGTGTAACGTGGCTGTGCTTTGTACAAGTCATGACTGCCCACGCAGCATGACTCACTTGGACACTCCTGACTGGCTTGTATTTATGACTCATGCAGCTGCGCATTGTATGACTCGGTCGCTTCTTGTTTATATATAGAGGACCAACAAGCCTGGTATTCCCAGCTTGTTTTGTCTTGTCAAAACATCCCTTTTGAGTGACACTTAGAACCACCCCTACCCTTTAGAACCCACAGACACTTAAGTGTGTTGTGGTTCAAGAGGTCACTTAGGTCTTAGTGCCGTCCACTCTCCCTAGTGGCTTGTCTCATAGCCACCAAGAAGTAGCTTACAACATTACAAAACAAGCTTAACAATCATGTCCATTCAGGAGGATGAGGGATCACATGTCACAACATTATTATCAACAAGGAGAGGACCAAGCAGGGTGTCAAGACCTACAAGCTCTCTCAACAAACAAGACATTGCACAAACACGGGCCGGAGGACCAGCAAGGCTGCACCCACAAAGCCAAGCTTCTATGCCTGGAACATTCAACACCGAGAATGTTTCAGTTGTTCAGGAAGAACCTACCATTGTTACTAGGGAACCAGGGGATATTACCGACAATCCCACACCAGTCACAATTTGAATCCCAATTTCAAATGCAAGTCCAGGTCCCTCACATCCACTATGGCCTATGGGATCCAGAAGACAGTTTTTCTCCCCCCAACCTGAAGCTCATGGGGGTGTTTCTCTTGTTCCTATCAGACCACCACCCACACCGCACATTTCCGATGCTCCTCAAGTGCCCCAGATTGAGGGAACCATCACCAATGCCAGTCCTATCCAAATAAGTTCTCAGGCCGTGACTCCAGTTAACCCAGCACCACCATATGTACCACAGGGATACTCCCAGCAACCAACAGTAACTGAAGGCCAAGACACCCCTGTGATTCCCAGCTCAAGTTCTAGCTCCAGCAGGAGAACTGTGATTAGCAATCTTGACGACCTCAACAATCTTCATCTTGGTAGACACAATGCACTCTTAAGGATTATTGATGGAATGAGAATAACAATGGATAGAAGACTCAATGGGTTAGAACAAACCACTCAAGTGTTGGCTAACAACCAACAGATCTTCAATGATTCCCTCAACAACCTACAAGGAACCCTGACAGATATCCTTAACACCGCGCAAAACAGTGAACATAACAGCTTCCTGGTTGGGCAAGACGTAATCTGCCTAAGAAACAAAGTTACAAACACACAAGGACTAGTAAACAATGTGCAGGAAGATCTTAACACCACAAGGCAGGCACAGTTAGCCTGGAACAAAGCAGTCACCCAAGGACTAGAAGGACTCAGGGGAGACAGAAGGATTGCAATTGAGCAAATTAATGCCATGCAAGAGGCAATCAACAACATGCGCAAACAGATGGATGAAGCATCCCTACATGCTGTATCACCTCCCCACCCCAAAGCAGAATCTACCAGACTTGACGAATTGGAACAAAGGTTATGTCAGCTTTCTGAAAATCCCAACAACAGAAGGGAAACCAGGCGTCCAAAAGTAACTAGACCAGAGGCTTTTGACGGGAAGAAAGGAGAAGGAGCAGAAATGTTCATCACCCAAATGGAAAGCTACTTTGTCAGGTTGGGTGACCAATACAGCTTGGGACCAGAACGAATTAGAGAAGCATTAGCAAATTTCAAATTGGATAACAGATCCGCTACACGTTGGGCGCAGGTGTTGCTACGGTCTATGAACAGTGGAGTTCCAGACCCAAACCTAAGGTCATGGGAAACATTCAAGTCACACTTCATGGAGCAATTCAGCGACCCTAACAAGAAGGCCAAGGCAGAGGCTGATATCCGAAAAAGCAAACAGGTCAACTCAGTAGCAAATTATGCAACAGAATTCCGCTTTCACATGGTTGACGTCAATTGGGGGGAAGAAGCCCTTATCAACCAATTCAAGGAGGGACTCAAGCCGGAAATCAAAACAGAACTGGCACAATTTGAGCTTTCCCTTATCAACAAGGACAGAACCAAAAGACACCTTAACCTTAATCAATGGATCACTCTTGCAATCTCCATTGACCAGAAATTACAACAGATCAAGGCCTCTACTGGGAAGAAGACACCCCAGTCAATCACTAGTGGGCACACCTCTACAAAGCGGCTACCAGACAAAGTATATAAAGCAAGGATAGCATCAAACCAATGTCTGAAGTGCGGACAAGAAGGTCACCGTTCACTCAAATGCTCGTCCAAGGAATGGATAACAACCAAACCCAGTATAAAGGGAAGAGAGGCAACAATCATAGAGGATTTGGGAAAAGAAGGGGTCTCCCCCTAACTGTGTGTGGAGAGACCAAAGAACCGGCGGCGGAAACAATGTACCTTAGAGCAACAAACAAATCAACCATTGTTTACACAAGCATCACTGGAATCACAGAACCAATCCCCACTCTCATTGATTCAGGAGCATCAAAAAACTTCATGGACATCTCTTGGGCCTGCTCCAACAATATTCCACTCATTGAACTTCCCTCTCCACGAAAAGTAATTGGCATCCAGGGGAAGGAGCTCTTGCACCAAATACATTTCAAGGCCAAGCTAATACTGGAAGTAGAGGGAAAAGCCTTCAAACAAATCTTCTTTGCTATGCCTACCGGAGAAACCAAGCTCATTTTAGGACTTGAGTGGTTAGAAGAAGCAAACCCCAATATCAACTGGAAAACAAAGCACATATCATGGCGACCAGAACCCATACAGGCAAGAACAGCCTCAATAGACGACCTACCAGAAGAATTCAAAGAATTTGCTGATGTATCCAGCAAGGAAAAATTCAAGAGGATTCCAGATCATCAGCCATACAACTGCGCAATTGACTTCAAGGAAGGGGCTGAACTTCAAAAACCAGCCAGACCAATCCTGCTCTTGCCAGCCGAATCAATTGCACTAAGGGAATACCTGGATGAGGAAATTGCGGTGGGGAAAATTTGACCCAGTAAATCACCCATTGCATCACCTTGTTTCTTTGTAAAGAAACCGATTGATCCAAAGAACCCAGGAGCAGTACGCCAATTACGACTTGTTCAAGATCTCAGAGGAGTAAATGCCAGTACAAAGGAGGACAGATTCCCAATGCCCTTAATGGAAGACCTTTTGGATAAAATCAAGGATGCAAAAATTTTCTCCAAGATTGATCTGCACATGGGGTTCAATAATATCAGAATCAGGGAAGGGGATGAATGGAAGACAGCCTTCAGAACCAAGGAAGGCCTATTCAAATATGTTGTTATGCCATTTGGACTAAAAAACGCACCTGCCACTTTCCAAAGATACATGAACCACATCTTCCACAACCTGATCAATGTATGCGTCATAGTATACATTGACAACATCCTGGTATTCTCAAAAAACAGAAGCCAACATACTGTGGATGTCAGGAAGGTGCTAAAAATCTTACTGGACAAAAACCTATTTGCAAAACTCCAAAAGTGCGAATTCTTTGTCACCAAGCTGACATATACTGGACTTCAAATCAGCAATTTGGGCATCTCGATGGAGGAAGAGAAGGTCAGAGCAATAAAAGAATGGAAAGACCCAAAGACGGTCAAGCAGGTTCAAGCATTCCTAGGATTTGCAAACTTCTACCAAAGATTTGTACCCAATTTTAGCCGATTATCAAAACCTTTGACAACCCTGACAAGAAAGGATAGCAAATGGAAGTGGGAGAAGGATCAACAGGAAGCGTTTGATGCTCTAAAGGAAGAAATTAGCAAGGAACCAACACTACGCCACCCTGATCCTGACAAGCCCTTCTTCCTGGAAACGGATGCAAGTGGAGTAGCAATGGGAGCAATTCTGTCTCAAAGGCAAGACAATGGCTACCTACATCCTATAGTGTTCCTGTCAAAATCCTTCAACAAGGCCCAACTGAACTACGACGTCCACAACAAAGAACTTATAGCAATCATAGAATCATTGACACATTGGAGGCTATACCTCGAGGGAACAAAGGATCCCATCACTATCTACACTGATCACAGGAACCTACAGTTCTGGAAGGAAGCAAGAACGTTCAACCATTGACACACGAGATGGCATCAACTACCAGCTTCCTACAACTTTGACATCATATACCGACCTGCAGTCCTTTCATTGAAACCAGACCTGTTGTCAAGACGATCAGACCACAAGGATATCCCTACACCAGAATAAGTTATGATATCCGCCAAAAGATTTAAAGGTTTTATGGGGCAAATGGACACAGACATCATAGCAACTATCAAGGAAGCACAGGAAACTGATGAAGAACTTGCAAAAATCAAAGAAATCTGCAAGTCAAGGGAAATGTTACCAAAAACACTACAACACAGTGCAAAAGATTATGACTTCAAGGAGGGTCTAATATGGTTCAAAGGAAGAATTTACGTTCCAGAAGACAAGGAAGCCAGACTGACCATCATGTGAGTACACCACAACTCAAAAATTGCGGGGCATCAAGGACAGGCCAGAACATTGGAACTAATATCAAGAAGATACTTCTGGCCAGGGATGAAACAAAGTGTAAACAGATATGTGGAATCCTGCAAAACTTGCCAACGAACAAGGGGATCAAAATCAATAGTTCCAATCAAACCACTAGAAGTTCCAAAAGGGCCCTGGGAAGATATAGTGTTTGACTTTGTGGCGAAACTACTGAAGTCCAAAGGGTTGGACAGCATCATGGTAGTAGTGGACCAATTCTCAAGAATGGCACATTTCATACCCTGCAAGGAATCTCACATGGCAAGCGACCTTGCAAATCTGTTTGTCACAAATGTTTGGAAGCTACATGGTTTCCCAAAAAGCACAATCTCAGACCGAGGGACTACTTTCAATTCAAAACTGATGAGAGCCATTTATGAGAGAATTGGAACTAGCCCAAACTTCAGCACCGCCTACCACCCCCAAACAGATGGGATAACGGAAAGAATCAACCAATGGATGGAAGGGTGGCTGTGGTCCTTTGTCAACTACTGGCAGGACGATTGGGCGGACCTGTTACCTATTGCGGAGTTCAGTTATAATCTGCAGAAACACCACGTAACTGGTAATTCCCCTTTTGCTATTGTCTACAGAAGGGAACCGCTGTGGAACATCTCATCAGAAGAAACAACGGTCCCTGAAGCAAACAAAATTACGGAAAAATGGTGTAACATCCACAATGAAGCAATTGCATCAATGGAGAATCAAAGGCTCCCTGAAGAAAGGCCAAAAAACCAGTACCAAGAAGGAGAACTAGTATGGCTGTTAGGGAAAAACATACAAACCAAGAGACCCTCAAAGCAGTTGGATAACAAGAAGCATGGGCCATTTGTTGTGAAGCGACAGATAGGATCACACACTTATGAGCTCATTTTGCCAACAACAATGAGGGTACACCCTGTTTTCCATATCAACTTGCTCAGCCCTTACATAGAAGACACGGAATTCAAACAAAACCAACCCCAACCGCCACCAATCATTACTGAAGAAGGAGAAGAAGAATATGAAGTAGAAAAGATCTTGGACTGGAAGGAGACAAAGGATGGTCTTTTTTACAGGGTCAGATGGAAGGGTTATGGAGATGAAGAAGACACGGAGCAAAGGGCAGAAGATTTTGGTCACCTATCCAAGATCATCAAGGACTTTCTATGCTGACACCCCAAAGCTCCCACACCATCTAACTACGTTCCAGGAAAGATAAAAGGCAAGAGGGGCGCAATTGGTAGTGATATCTGCAAAACTTGCTCATACTCCGCTACCAACTTCCACTTATCCGCCCTCAACCTTTTCTGCTCTAAACAATGCCCACTGTTACCCGCTCCACCATTGCCAACAACCTTGTCTGTGTCCTCAATAGACTGGCATTTGCCACAGCAAGAATCCTCGACGCGGGAGTGGCCCTCTACGTGTTCAAAAGGTTGCAGCAAGGCCCAGGCAGAATGCAGTTCCGGGCGTCAGACGACATACTCCACTCAGACTTGGGGGAGTTCCAATGGGTCAGAAAAAAATGGCCAACAAGGATGCAACTCCAATGAAAGGACATCTTTGTTTGTTGAGGATGCGCCGCATTCCAGGTCTCGGAGGTCGTCCTCCTCTCCACCCATATGCTTGGAGTCACCAAATGGGGACAAGAGGGAGTGTACTTGAGCAAGTGGACACCAGGTTACAACGGAAGACAACCAACACTTTGACCTAGGTGGAACGACGCCTGGGACGCCAACTACAAAAGGGACCTGAGCAACTGGAAGTTGGAGAGGGGAAGGTACCAGAAAGAAAAATTTGAATGGATGCCAAACTGGTGGAAGTGGGAGGACGCAGATGTGTCAGCATGGAAGGAGGCAGAGCCAGACATGCAACAATGGGATGAGGAGTTTGTGGAGGCACAGAAGAGGGTTTTGGACTGGTCCAAGGCCAACTGGACAAAGGAGGAGACATGGGAGGAATGGGAAAAGTTCTCAGACAAACCAGGTAACACTGTGTTCAACCCCATTGATTTAACCTTTGACAAGGACAAGGGGCTGGAAGAGCACATACTCGCAAAACGCAAGGATTGTGAGATCCAGTAGAGCCCATCCAGGTCCCCTAGACGGACTCTTAGGGGGGAGTAATGTTGTGAGCCAGCTCCCTCAATCGGACTTGCCTGTTGTCTCACCTGCCTGTACTCTTCTTTGTGTTGTGTTTCCGTTTGCCACATTGCCACCACCTTGTGGTTATTCTGTTACATTGTGTAACGCGGCTGTGCTTTGTATGAGTCATGACTGCCCGCGCAGCATGACTCACTTGGACACTCCTGACTGGCTTGTATTTATGACTCATGCGGCTGCGCATTGTATGACTTGGTTGCTTCTTGTTTATATATAGAGGACCAACAAGCCTGGTATCCCCAGCTTGTTTTGTCTCGTCAAAACATCCCTTTTGAGTGACACTTAGAACCACCCCTACCCTTTAGAACCCACAGACACTTAAGTGTGTTGTGGTTCAAGAGGTCACTTAGGTCTTAGTGCCATCCACTCTCCCTAGTGGCTTGTCTCATAGCCACCAAGAAGTAGCTTACAACAGTACAACTCCAACCAGCTGACTCTTGACCATCAATTCAAGGTCTGGCACTGCTTTTACCTTCACCACCAACCGCTCTGATGTGCTCCAGATGATCCCCCGTTTTTGGAGGTGATTTGTGCATGCCCAGCCAGTAACTTGGACCTTCACAGACGTAGTGCCTTTGACACTGCGCTTTTCCTTGACCAACCCGAGGCATCCGGGATCCACCATGAGTACAAAATATGTTGCAAGCGGGTGAAATTGCTGACATAATATGTTCCCCGACCTGAAGGCTATTGGGCTGGTCGAGTACAGGCTATATTTACTGTCCCAGTCCATATGCAAGACCAAATACCTGATGTGCTTGTTTACCTTGAGCTGTTCAATTGCTTCAACGACAGGGCCTCTCCATTCCACCAGTTACACTTGACATTGTTCACAAAGGTTGCCGGCAAGCGCAGTGCAATCATCCTGCCTCTGACCAACATTGTGATGGGCTGCTGTCTGGTGCCGGAATTCAAGTATCTCCTTGGCAACTTCCAGCTCAACGCTCAGACTGACTCCCTTGCGCTTGGCAAAAAGTTCCACTTGAACCATTATGCCAATCACTTCATATTTCGCCTCATGGAACGTTGGCGCCGGGAGCAGAAGGTGAAAGGGGGTTCAAGGCCCAGGCTCAAGTAGAACTTGGACCCCGATGTGTTTTCGCTCGTGGTAAGTGTCACTCTTGATTGTTTTTTGTTAGCTTACCAACCAAGTGTGAACCCAGCTGTACTTTTACCATGTATCCTATTAGTTTGGTGTTGATCTAGCCTGCGCATTGTCTCAATGTCTTTGTATAGTACTTTTATTTCGTTCAATTACATCCTAACTTGGTTTTCCGGGTGTGTATGTAGTTTCAGACGTTCGTTCTTTGTTTATGTCTATTGGTGTACATGCGCACTTCTTTTTATCGCTCTTATGTGACTTGTTTGCTTGTTTGGTAGATCTGGCCGTCCCGAGTTGCTGGCGGGGCTCGTGGCGCACGAATGCAGGATTGTCCCGTTACATATGTAAACGGCTAAACACGAGCTCTCGCGATCAGGTCGTCGGGTCGCGTGAACATTACTTGGTCGACTGTGAATTCGATCGGGCAGCCCGCGAGCGCTCACGAGCACTGGTAATTACTTAATCAGGGTCGAGACTAGACTCCAACCCAGCCCTTGAGCACGTGATGCTCAGGGAAAATACAGGGTTCTTTTCACGCTGGCTGCGTGCTCAAAGGACTGGCACCACTTGTTCCAATGTTTGGGCGTATTGTGACGTTTTCGCGTGCTTGAACCCTCAAGGGCCCGTTCCCCCCGGTCACCGAAAAATGAGGACGCAGGACGGAGCGCGGACGGAGCACGAGCTGACAAGAGAGTTATAGCAAATAAATTAGTATATGAGCGGGCCTCGCTCAATGAAGTCACCTCCCGCAGAATCCGTAAGTACAGAGCTCGCCTAACCCGAACTCGGGGCCGGCATTGGATGTTAGGGATAAGCTAACAGCCAGAAGGGGCGGTTGGTTGCGGGTAAAGGGCGAGAAACGGCAAGCGCATGAGGGAAAGTATCGAGAATAGCGGGCGTGTTCCAGTCTGAGAGTGCGCCGAGACCGTACTGTTGTAGTCAGCCGAAGCAAGCGTCAAGCATAAGAGATCAAGAGAGATGTGAGGAACTGGGTGGCGGATGGCATGTAATGGCAAGTGATTCAGATCCCGTTCGAGTACACGAGTACAACGATGGGTGGTGGTATATGCCATAGCTTGTGAGTCCTCACATCAAGAAGACGGGACAATGCAATGGCAAGTTGATTGGTAAAGTGGTTGCTTGATACTCGCTCGACGAGGTAGCAATGCGTGCACACAAGTGGGTCAGTGAGAGAAAAATGTTTTATGGTGGAGTGGGATCAAAATTAGCAGTCTAAGGCCCAGGATTGCGGGTAACGGCGCGAAGGGGAAAAGTAACCGAATGAGGTCTGGAGGATAATACAGGTTTGATTAGCAGGGTCGCGACTGAAGGCTCTTAGTATTGGACGGGTGCCACTCAAGGTACGACCAGACCAACAACTTATGTGCAGTATATTCAGGATTACTTTTTGACAAAACATCTTCACCTCCGGTGCTAGGTGCCCTGGATGTGTCTGGTCCAAGCGTATGTGGGTGTATGCGTGTATATCACTGTGTACATACATCACAAACAAATGACTAGGGAAAAGCGGCATGAGTAGGGGGGGGGGAGAACGTGGGGAGAAGAAACGCAGGGGTTCACAAGGCTCGCCGTCAGGAACCGGAGGGGTTGGAGAACCCAAAGCGGAGCGACAGGTAGGAGGTACCGGGGCGCCGAGACGCAAGTTGGACTTGCAGGTCAGGCAGTCAGACCAGACAACGAGCAGTCAACGAAAAGGGAGAGGGCGGGCAAAGAAAAATCGAAGGCGTGCGGCTCGAGCGAGATGGATGCTGGACGTCTCTTGGGGGCTTGAGTCAAACATGTGACTCACCTATCACAGTGGCCTGCCGGCGGTACTGTGGGAACACCATGGACCCCCCGTCCAAGACAACGCCATGCGCCTCTGCAGGCTCCGGCCCACAGCTACAAAGTGTGATACTATACGCTACACCCTTTCCTAGGTTGATCTACATTGGGGATGAGCCTAACCCCCTTGAAGATTTGTGCGGCTTGCCAAACTCAAGCATTTATCGTATCTTCATACACAACTCTTTTGATGGTAGTAATAGTACTCAGATTGATTTATCCCCCCGTTGTCATCTCGTGCAAAAATCTACACTTATATATGCACAACTTTGCTGACGAACCACGGGCAAAGTTTGATAGTGTCTCTTACAACCTTGTCCTCACTGAGTTTACATTGTGCTTTCGACCACAACTCGCCGCGTCTGCTCTATTTGCGGTACTGTTATTAAGTAGCCGAGAAAGAGACAATCATATCCTGTCGCCTCCTAACCAGATCTCGACTTGGTCTGTGGATTTTCGCAATGTGGGTACGTTGACTGTAGATTCCTACATCGGGACGCCAAGAATCACCCTCACTCATGCGGTCACCAAATGAGCTTACCGAACACAGGAGTGTCACCACACCTCCGTAGGTCCCGCTCCCCTCTGTCGGGTGTGTTTGCGGGTCTGGCCATGACACCTCTTGCTCACGCCTGAGTCGGGTGGGGTTGAGTTAGGCGAGCTCTGTACTTACGGATTCTGCAGGAGGTGACTTCATCGAGCGAGGCCCGCTCGTATACTAATTTATTTGCTATAACTCTCTTGTCAGCTCGTGCTCCGTCCGCGCTCCGTCCTGCGTCCTCATTTTTCGGTGACCGGGGGGAACGGGTCCTTGAGGGTTCAAGCACGCGAAAACGTCACAATACGCCCAAACATTGGAACAAGTGGTGCCAGTCCTTCGAGCACGCAGCCAGCGTGAAAAGAACCCTGTATTTTCCCTGAGCATCACGTGCTCAAGGGCTGGGTTGGAGTCTAGGTCGAGACCACTCGCCAAACCCAGAGGGGAATATCACGACTGCTCGTGATCAACTTCAAGCTGCTCGTCAGTGATCGTCGCAGTTAGCAATTTGTAAAAAACGTAAACGAGCCGTCGTTAGAAGTCGGTTTCTCACAAGTACTTGCAAGAAGTCACGCGATTTTTGCTTTTTGCTGATGGTGGCTAAAGTTGCAGCGGAGCTACAGGACGACACACGTCTCCTGAGCGCACCAATTTTGGCACGCATATGCGCATACACTATTAGATTACGCATGCCAAATCTCAGTCGGGATATCTCTCTTGGGCAGGAGTTAAGGAGCAGTTATTTTCAGGACAGCGCTTTCTATTACAAAATACTATGAATTAGGCCTGAAGAAAATGATTCTGAAAGTAATTGATCCTTAACTCCTGCCCGAGAAAGATATCCCGGCTGAGATTTGGCATGCGTAATCTAATAGTGTATGCGCATATGCGTACCAAAATTGGTGCGCTCAGGAGACGTGTGTCGTCCTGTAGCTCCGCTGCAACTTTAGCCACAGCACAACACCCGTCCCTCAAGTGGCATGGGGCAACATGCGAATTAGCGAGCAGCTCACATAGACTTCTATGATACAACTCTACCACTTCTACTAATAAACCAACTGCCCAATGTTCATGCCTACAGATGTATGAGGCACTGAACTCATTGGGCTTACCATTTTCTTTTTCATTTTTGTCTATGATAAACGTAGCTCAGATTCCATATAGTGTATTATATACTATCAACGAATGGCTTTATGTATTTCTGTCATTTGTAAAACCAGAGCCCCGTAGTGCATATCGAGATTATGCCCCACTAGTGCAAACTTGAAAGAGAACTGCACAGCCACTCTGATTGTATCTCGGCAGTACAATGTCGGGAAATGCTGGGAACATACTGAAAATTGGGATACATAGACTATTACAGGCTATCTACAAGTTACACTAACGCAGCTAAGCCAACCGAACCCTCTATCGCTCGTCGCTGTCCATATGCACTGATCTAGGTCACGTGTGCATTTCTTTTTCGACTCGGTGTATGTCACATGTTACAAGCGAAGGGTGTCCGGGTTATCCTACCCAGATCTTAGTTCGCGTGTTTTCTGTCGAGGAGTCTGTTTCCAAAGAGGCTCGTTATAGCAGTAGTCACACTACTCCTCCAACATGACAAAACCGAAGTCCAAGGGGATTCGTGCCAAAGCTGCTCGTGTACTGGACAAGGCGTGGGGAACATCCCGATCGACTTCATCCTCCGCTAAACCAAACTCTTCGGCAGCTGCATCTCCTGATATCCCATTTCCAGGGCCATCCCCTGCAACGGGTAGCATCACAGAACCTAATCTACCAGCATCCTCACCGTCTGGAACCCCGCCCCCGCTTGCCCGCTTGTCAGTACTATCACAGCAAACACTGGGTTTACCTGTAGCCTCCAATACAGTCCCTTCAATCAATGTGGGACCTGGATCAAGACTGAAGAGCGAGACCGCCTGGGATGGACTCTACACCACATTTCGTGGATTGCATAAAAGCACTGGGCTGTTCCCGCCACTTCAGTCGGCGATTGGCGGAGTGATGTCCTGTCTGACAGCTGTTGTGGTAAGTATGCTCATGTAGTGAGCTAAAGGATGTGAAGAAGCTGACCGAGTTTTATGAATAGGATTCGTCCGTGAACAAAAGTGAATACGAGACATTGGCGTTGGAGCTGGGAGAGATAAGTAAATCGTTAAGCCACTACCTAGTGGGATCAGAGTCCAGGCGGATGTCAGAGTCAATAGCGAGAACCGCTCGGTAAGCTTCCAATGTTCACCGAGCACGCGCACCTGAAGCGCACATAGACTGATTGAGCAGCAAGTCAATCTCATCACCAGCGAACAGAACCGTGGCAGGGCAATGCGCATGTTACAGGCAGAACAGGACAAAGAAACGATCATCGAGTGCTATCGGAAGATCGGGGCACTCCTCAAGCAGTTACAGGTGATTGTGACAATAGAACAATATTAAGTGTTATTTTCTGACGGCCATGTAGCTCGACGCCAGTCTCAGCATGTGGAGCATCGTGAATAGGCAGATGGTGGTAGGGCAAATGTATCGAATGCGGGACTATGATTCTCACACTGTGCAGGACACTCGACTTGAAGGTCTCAAAGCAGCCATGCTCGCTGCACACGGCTCCAGCTTGTCCATGGAGATCAACCGCCGGACCTGCACCGAAAACACTCGCACAAACGTTCTGTCTGGTCTCGATGGCTGGTCGACTGACCCCGACTCTCCAAATGTCTACTGGATGAACGGTCTCGCCGGTACCGGAAAGACGACAATCGCATGCACGTTCGCCGAGACACTCAAGGAGCGCAATCAGCTAGCGGCGAGCTTCTTCTGCACTCGCAGCTCAGCGGAATGTCAAGACGTGACCCGAATCATACCTACCATCGCCTACCAGCTTGCCCGCTATTCCATCCCGTTCCAGTCAGCCCTCTGTCAGATGCTGGAGGACAATCCAGACCTCGGTACACGCATGATCTCCACTCAGTTCGAGAGTCTACTGAGGAAGCCACTGATAAAAGTCAAGGAAGCGATACCAAAAGGGCTGGTGGTAGTGATCGATGCTCTAGACGAGTGCACAGCGAGCAGAGGGGTAGAGACGGTGCTTGACATGCTGCTTCGGAGCGCCGGTGATCTGCCACTCAAGTTCTTTGTAACGAGCCGACCGGCGCCAAACATACGGGATAGAATCGAAACCCGACCCGACGGATCGCGCATTGGGGTACTACACGACATCGAACGATCGTTGGTGCAAGCAGACATCGAGCGATACATACAGAAAGAGTTACCATCACTCTCAAGGTCCGAAATCGCGCAGCTGGCTGATCGGTCTGGCAGCCTGTTCATCTATGCAGCGACAGCGGTCAGATACATCAAAGCCGGAGAGGCAACCAGAGACTTCGACGAGCATGTGGCAGCGATGCTGTCGGGTGGCTCGACCGGTGATATGAACGGGGAGCACGTCGAGATCGATAGGCTGTACATGACCATTTTGCGGACGGCGGACGAGAAAATGAGAGAGGGAGACACAAAGGAACGAATGAGGCACGTGCTCTGGACGGTTGTATGCGCTCGGGAGCCAATCACTATCGAGACTTTGGCGCTACTGGCGAAGGTCGAGCTGAACAAGACAAAGGCTATGCTACTACACCTGCATGCTGTGTTGTACAAGCCCGAAGGAGGCGAAGTTATATCAACCATACATGCATCGTTTACGGACTTTATGCTCGATTCATCTCGGTCGACCGCATTCTTCTGCGACTCGAGGCAGCACAGCTGGCTACTTACCCAACAGTGCTTTGGATTGATGACGGAACAGCTGTGTTTCAACATTTGTGGACTGGAGTCGTCATATCAGGTCGACGAGCAAGTACCTCAGCTGGAGGAGCGTGTAAACAAAGCAATCTCGCCAACACTGGGTTACGTGTGCCGGTACTGGGGAGACCATCTTGATCAATCCTGCGACTCTAATGGACTATACGATCTGTTGAACGAGTTTCTGTCGGGATGGCTGCTTTTCTGGATGGAAGCAATGAACCTGAGACGGCAGATGGGAGAAGGTGTACGCACGATACTTGGAGCAAAGCGCTGGCTGACGGTGAGCATGTGTGTTGGGCTCAAGCCCTTGGACCCTCATCGTGACATAAATAAATCTAGATAAACCATCCCTCATCGACACTACTCGAGTTCGCGGAGGATGCTCGCAACTTTATCACTTCTTTTGCAGCGAATGCCGTTTGCCACAGCACGCCTCACATTTACGTTTCAGCTCTTTCACTAGCCCATCGTTCAAACGGCGTGTATGGTCGATATTCGCAACAAATGCAGGGGCTTGTGGAGCTTAAGGGCATAGGCATTGATCAGAGGTACGAGACAGCTATAGCAAGCTGGAAGGTTGCCTTTCTTGTCAACTCGGTTGCCTACTCTCGCGACGGCGCCTACATTGCCATTGGAGGCAGGAATGGCACTCTCACTATCAGAGACGCCTACGATGGCGCACCCATCGGTGGGCCATTTGAAGGCCACACTGGTACCATCCACTCGGTCGCATTCTCATTTGATGGCACCCGCATTGTCTCTGGCTCTGAGGACTGTACGGTCCGCGTCTGGAACGTGCAAGATGGCACTCCTGCTGGTGGACCGTTCCAGGGGCACCTCAAAACCGTCACTTCGGTAGCTTTCTCACCTGACGATACATATATTGCCTCTGGGTCAAACGACGGGACTGCACGAGTCTGGGACGTGCAGAACGGCAGCCTCATTGGCACTCCGTTTCAGAGTCATAATAATCCTATCACTTCGTTAGCAATCTCGCCAGACGGCAATCGTGTCGTTTCCGGCAGCACTGATTGTAACGTTTATATCTGGCGTGTGAGAGATGGACCTCTTGTTAGTAATGTTCTTGAGGGTCATACCCAACCTGTGTCGTCCGTTGCATTCTCTCCTGACGGCTCGCATATCGTCTCCGGCTCCCAGGACCGCACTATCCGTGTCTGGGATGTTCAGAGCAGTCGGCTAATTCGTGCTCCTTTCCGAGGCGATAACAGCTGGGTCACCTCAGTCACATTTTCTCCGGACGGTACAACTGTCGCCTCCGGTTCTCAGGACGGGGCTGTCAGGGTCTGGAAGGTGCAAAGCGGAGAGCTCGTTGGGGCACCATTTGACGGGCACAGTAGGCGAGTCACGTCTGTAGCCTATTCGCCAGACGGCACACGCATAGTATCTGGCGCTTTTGACCGTACCGTCCGCATCTGGAAAGTGCAGGACTCAAATCTCGTCGATAATACTTCGCAGGGCCACCGGCATATCGTCCTTTCAGTCGCGTTCTCGCCTGATGGTCGGCTCATCGCCTCCGGCTCTTCGGACAGCAACCTTCGTGTGTGGAGCGCCCAAGATGGCTCCCTTGTTGGCGCTCCATTCACAGGTCATACCCACAATGTCGACTCGGTGGTGTTCTCTCCCGATGGCGCTCGCATCATTTCTGGCTCCTCCGATCGCACCGTCCGAGTATGGAACGCAGCAGATGGGTCTCTCGCCTTGCCTCCACTTGAAGGCCATAGCGATGCGGTGTCGGCAGTAACGGTCTCACCCGATGGCACACAAATCGCGTCTGCCTCCGGCTCCGCAGATTGTACAATACGCGTCTGGAACGTAGATCACGACATACCTGTCAGTGCCGTCTTCAGCGGTCATACTGCGGCTGCCAATTCAGTTGCATTCTCACCCGACGGCACGCTTCTCGTCTCCGGATCCACCGACAAAACAATTCGAATCTGGAATATGCCGGATGGCACTCTAACCATTGCTCCGTTAACCGGACACACTGGTGGCGTTTGGTCAGTGACGTTCTCACCCGATGGCACTCGTATCGTGTCCGGTTCTGACGATTTCACAATCCGCGTCTGGGACGTGAAGAGTGGCTGCCTTCTCGGCGCCCCGCTTAAGGGACACACTAATTGGGTCACCGCAGTCCGAGTCTCACCCGATGGTACGCACATCGCCTCCAGCTCGTGGGACCGCACTATACGCTTGTGGAACATGCAAGATGGAAATTGTAGTGATATCCTCCATGGTCATGCCGACTTGGTCACATCAGCGGCGTTCTCACCTGATGGCTTGCGGCTTGTATCTGGGTCTCGCGACTCGAGCATTCGGGTTTGGCATGTCGGCCGCAATACGACTGCAATCGGTAGGCTACTTCCCCCCTTTGTTCAGCTGATATATCTAAGTTTCATTTGCCCCTTTTGAAGACGCCTGGACGACAAGAGGTGATGGATGGGTCATAGGTCATAACTCTGAGCTGCTGTTCTGGCTTCCACCCGATCTTTCGCGGTGCCTCCCAACACCACGCAATGAGTGGTCAATTGGGCCCAACGGACCGATCCGTGTTAATTATGACGGTTGTCTGCTGGGCGATCGGTGGCATCGATGCTACAGGACCCCACATAACCGGTCAAATAAAACAGGTGTTGAGTGTGTTTCCATCAGCGACACTCAAAGTCGAGCGACAGAAGTGTAAATAATTCATGTATAAAATTGTGAGATACAAGCTACCAAACGCATGCAGAAGCGTTAGAATCGAATCAAAAATGGCTGAGATACAATAGAATCAAAACAGTCGCTTTTTTGACCAGTTATGTAACAGGGTGGTCAAATTGACCATATATGCTATATTGCCAAAGCTACAGAACAATTTAGTTCAGGTCAGCTACATGGTATATTAGGTACCTGCGTATACTATTAAACTCCACAAGGCCAAGAATCCAGCTGTGCTGAGTGAGGAGATAGGGGGATAATACTTGGGCAGGCTCTGAGCCAATGTCCCAAGAGTCAGAAATATCCCATTGAGGACTTCAATAATTTAAGGTTATGTTCAACAGATTTCAGGTATCAAATAGTAACTACAGTTAGTAAAAGAGGACCTAAGCTTGCCTTGTTGAGCTGAATAAAAGAGGATAGATTAGTGTGCCAGGGGGTATGGAAACCAGGTGTTTCAGCTCTCAAAAATTCCAATGAGGAACTGACTACTTCTTTGGCTTGGTATTGTAAAGAGCTTAGCTAGTGGAAAGATCTGTTCCAAAAAGATTCTTCCTATCTCTCAAGCAATACCTATAGTAGGTAGAAAAATGTAATCATCATTTTGTTACCCCAAGGCTCACCCCCCTTGGTGCTACTTGAGTTGATGTGATTATCTGTTAGGTTTTCTAAATGTGTTGATTGCCCACCAATACTCATTGGGGATGGTGTTTTCTGGGCAGCCTGCATGCTTTAAGTATGATTAAGGGGGGTGAGCCTTGGGGTAACAAAATGATGATTACATTTTTCTACCTATTATAGGTATTGCTTGAGAGATAGGAAGAATCTTTTTGGAACAGATCTTTCCACTAGCTAAGCTCTTTACAATACCAAGCCAAAGAAGTAGTCAGTTCCTCATTGGAATTTTTGAGAGCTGAAACACCTGGTTTCCATACCCCCTGGCACACTAATCTATCCTCTTTTATTCAGCTCAACAAGGCAAGCTTAGGTCCTCTTTTACTAACTGTAGTTACTATTTGATACCTGAAATCTGTTGAACATAACCTTAAATTATTGAAGTCCTCAATGGGATATTTCTGACTCTTGGGACATTGGCTCAGAGCCTGCCCAAGTATTATCCCCCTATCTCCTCACTCAGCACAGCTGGATTCTTGGCCTTGTGGAGTTTAATAGTATACGCAGGTACCTAATATACCATGTAGCTGACCTGAACTAAATTGTTCTGTAGCTTTGGCAATATAGCATATATGGTCAATTTGACCACCCTGTTACATAACTGGTCAAAAAAGCGACTGTTTTGATTCTATTGTATCTCAGCCATTTTTGATTCGATTCTAACGCTTCTGCATGCGTTTGGTAGCTTGTATCTCACAATTTTATACATGAATTATTTACACTTCTGTCGCTCGACTTTGAGTGTCGCTGATGGAAACACACTCAACACCTGTTTTATTTGACCGGTTATGTGGGGTCCTGTATATCCCGGAATGACTTCAGTTCTTCTGCTGGGACGATGAGCCCTTCGTCCGAGGTAGCTCTGCTTGACCGTTTGTTGCTTATATGCACTACTCAGCAAAAAGTGAAAATGTTTCGGAGCGCGTGAGGGCTCCGAAGTGCTCCTTAGGCTCCTGGAGCGCTCAGGAGCACGTTATTGCGCCGCTCCCAGTGCGCTCCGGAGCCTACACAGCGCTCCCGAGCAAAACCCCGGCTCCGGAGCGCACCGGAGCATTTTCAATTTTTGCTGAGTAGAAACCCGTATATGTATGCTAGACATAGGCAAGACTCGCTCATTTCAGACTTGTATCACTATCTGAATGAGCGGCTGCCTTCCCGTAAGGATTTTGGAACGCACGAGACGCTCCAAAAGCTAATTTAGACCGTTAGTCCAAGTCGGATGCATGTTGTACTGCGGAACGCGGTGTGAAATGCGGTCGGAGACAGATTTGGACGCTGGTGGGGGATGTTCTAAAGGTCCAAACGGCTCGTCTAGAAGAGGGGGTCAACCCTCCTTTCTATTTTCCAAACTACACACTTAGCTTTGGAACAACCGTGTAGATCAAACTGATAAGATGACTTCTGCTTGATCAATTACCAAATCGGGGTGTCAGCTCCGCTGAAAGTGTTGGTTAGCAGTCTCCCGTCGGCGTCTGAGCCGCATAAATCGAAGTACGACAAGATTGTCGCTTTCTGTGCGCAGCGTGCTATACGCCAGGTCGACCTCGTCGCTATAGTCTAGTTTCTCAAGATAGTTCATGGGATAGTTACACAAAACAAGCTCCTTGAACAGCCATACGGCCCCCATTTACCCAATTTGTACTGGGTACAACATATTGCACCGGAGACGTATTCAATGGGTCATCAGGGCATCATTGGTGCAGGATTAAAGTGATGTTTAATTCCTTATTTAATTTTAGAAAGCCTTGTCTATTTTACACAGACCGCCCTTGCGGAAAGTCATCAGGAAAAAGCGACATGTCTATCGGGGCTATGGAGGTCTATGCTGGAGCCTCATTTTCTATGAAGGGTTATAGAGCCCTTTGTAGCCCTTCATAGAAATGAGGCTCTAATATAGACTAGTGTAGATTTGCTGTTTTTCCTGATGAAGGCAACACAACGTGGTCACACCGGTGGCCTTACCTGTTACGATCTCAGGTGTTCGGGCCGAATCCGAACCGTCCCGATGGAACAGTTTAGCACGGCACTTTTTTCTAAATTCCTTACGGAAAGGTGCCCAGTCAATTGAGCAAATACAATACGATTTGCACCAAGCCCACCATCCATCTTGCATGGGCTCCACTTGGAGAGCAACTCTCGCCCGAACTAGCCGACGGTGCCGACGCATGGGAAATTGCCACATGGCCCTTGAGTCATGATGACCAACGCTAAATAAATCGATTTATGACCGCCGCTCCTTCCAATCAAGTCGCAACCCCCCTCTTGTTTCAATGCTTACAAGTCCATTGCGGTACGTCGTGTCAGTCGTTTTTCTGACATGTCCAGTCTTCTCCACTACTGTCGGCGAAGCACTTGCACAACAGCTAACGAAATCTCAAGCCCAAGGCCAAATTCTCGGGACTAGTGATCATGCCTGTCAGTGTAATCTTAAGACTTAGCTACCATTGCATTTGACGAGATATCTGGGGTCTCTATAGTTGAGTTCGTCGAGTCATCGCATTTTCCTGGCTACCAGATGGGGATACGCGGCCTGGACAACTTTTGCGATGAAAGCGTGAAAAAGTACTTTGGCTACCTGGACATTTCTGCAGAAAAGCACCTGTTCTTCTGGTATGTTTAGGTTCATATCTCGCTTTGAGTAGCAAAATTTTAAGGTGATCTAGGTTTTTTGAGAGTCGCAAGCAACAAAATGCTCCGCTTGCAGTTTGGATGAACGGTATGCGTCAGAAATTAAATATTCTGGATAGATTGACGTTGCTCTGAAGGCGGACCTGGTGGATCGTCCGGTATCGGCTTACTCATGGAGAACGGTCCGTGTACGATCCAGCCAGGTGGGCACAATACTGCACCCAATCCATATTCATGGAACGAAGTTGCAAATGTGTGTGTTTAAAGTCCAGGTTCGCACAGCCTTTGCATATGACGACCCTTCTACGCTTTCAAGATGATCTACCTGGACCAACCTGCCGGCGTTGGTTACTCTACCACGTCTTCTCGTCCCGTGGCATCCACCTGGGAAGCTGCCCAGGATTTCTATGCCTTTACGCAGCTCTTTTTCAACCGCTTTCCGGGATATGCAAAATTACCTTTTCATATCATCGCCGAGAGCCACGGGGGCCAGTTTGCGCCTAATTTTGCAACCTACATTGACAGGCAGAACAAGGCGAATCTAGTATTGTCGAACATTCGGCATGTGTACGTCAACTTGAATTCAATCATCATCGTCAATGGTATGATGTCGTCCGCCATCCAGGCGGCAACTAGCCCCGAGTATGCCTGCCGAGGTCCTTACGCCTTTTGGGACGATAGAGGAGATCACTGTGCTCTGCTCCGCTCCCGTGTTCCCATCCTGGGGAGGGTGATGCAACAGTGCAAGAACTTTCAAACCCCCTTAACTTGGTAAGTCCTTGATGGCCTTTGTATCTACTCATTCATCGAGCCCTCTCAAAGCGTTCCAGCTGGGATATATGCGCTAACTGCCTTCGAGGAGGGCTTCAAGGTGAGCCATGCCAAAAAGTGGTTGCATGTGCTGAATTACGGTATAATAGGATTTAGGACTCAACGTTTACGATGTACGCAAAAATTGTACCCGGGAGCTTTTATGTTACGAGCAGTTAGAATGGATTGGCACCTACTTTAATCTTCCGGAGGTGAAACATGCTATGGGAGTGCCAAATACCCAGAACTACTCGTGTAGGTAACCACCGAATTTCCTTCCTTGAATAACCGACTCATCAAAGCCTAGTAATCGGCTGGGAAGTTAACCGCGCGTTCATGAGAGCGGGGGACGTGGTCCATGACGCCTCACCTATGGCGGAGGAATTAGCCCGGTCTGGAATCAGGATATTGAACGTTGCCGGCGATGCTGATTTTGTTTGCAACTTTATGGTGAGTCGTCTCGCTCTCGACTTATATCCTGTGTTTTACGCGCAATATCAAGGGAGCGTTTGAATGGATGCGTCGACTCGACACACCTTACAAGGTTGGTATTTCGATTAGCTGCAAGTCAAGATACTTACACAGCCCACAGGACGAGTTCCAATCTTTACGCAACAGAGTGTGGACAACCGAGAGTGGCAAGCCAATTGGTGAAGTCCGCGCTGCGGGTTCGCACAATGGCTCAAGCGCCGGGAACTTCACTTGGCTGAGAGTCTACGAAGCCGGCCACATGGTCCCACACGACCAACCTGAAGTGGCACTTCGATTCTTCACCAAGTAAGTTCGCAATAAACAATCTTCCACTCAAACCGACCTAATGAAACAAGGTGGATCTACGATGAACCATTTGTTTAACGCTTTTCAATTCATAACACGTACGGCATACATAGAGAAGCTTTGGTTCAAGAATATGACGAGGTCAAAAATATAAAGTAATAAATAACCTAAAATGTCCACGATGTAGTATCCGCATGGATACTCAACCTTCGTCGGGCAGATACTTGGTCAGCTTGCACCAGTATTCTCCTTTGTTCCGCCTCGGACATGCGAGCGCTAGTCAAGAACTCGTTGATCGATGTTACTAAACCACCCACCCATATACTTACAATTCGCGACCAAATGCGGCCAGTGATTCCCGGTCCTTGACCAATCCCAATTCAATCAACGCCTCGACTCGAGCTTCCAGTCTTGTCATGCTAAGATGGGTCTAGTACCATAGCTTATCCAAAGCCGCCGTTAAGCTCACCTTTCGGCCGGCGTAGAGATTGCCGTAGGGTTGCGCCGCGGGGGCCACAAGGGCGTAGGTTTCTTTTCTGGCACCCCTTCGTTTGCTAGTGTAACGACGGCCTCTCCGATCTCGCGTCTCGACCCCTACCGCTGGAACGTCAGCCGAAAATTGTTAGGCAAGTATCGGCCCTTACCGCAATTGCGGTCGAAGTAATGTTCTTCTCGACGTGGCTGGCCAGGAGAACGTTTTGATGCTCGTGCGTATATGCTACCCCTGCGCTATTAAGTACATCTGAAATAGCATCCTTGATTGGTGCGGATGGACTGTCATCAAGCATAAAGTCCGCCAAACTCCGTTCAGCCGAGGGCTATGCTGCGAATTAGGCTCTGGCACGAGCCAGGTTGATGAAATGCGCACCGAAATCTCTTTGATGGTTCCATCGGGTGTTGCATCCATGTTGGCCAGTGCCCAATTGATTTCCGCCAAGTTTGCCTTTTCGATCTGTGCCGAAAGTTAGCGGCCTAGAGTATAGGGTCGAGTGTTCCCGCTTACAATCATTTTGGTCGCCAGGGCAGTCTCATGCAGTCTATTGCGTATATTTATAGAAGCCTACGAGCTGATAGTCGAGTACACTTGCCTGAATATATTCTTCAACCCAAAAAGCTCTCCTTGATGATCTTTCGAACCCTGTACTCCTTCAAAGTATCGCGTCTGGGCACTAGCTTCATATCCACTAGGGAAGAGTTGAATTTAATCTAATCGATAATCTGCTTGCTCACATCTGCATCTGCTGTTGCTTGTAAATCTGTCGAGCATATATGAGCTCTTCGAGCGCGCCCGCTCCCAAAAGCCGATAAACATTGACGTCGCGCTTTTGCCCAAATCGGTACGCGCGATCCATTCTTCAGATCGCGAGGTAAATACGTCATCCGATCATTGACAGCAAGGACAACACATACGCTTGGAGATCGTGTGCAGGGTCTAAATCGAGTTACTATCAGTTCCATGTTGGTTTCAGCATAAGGGCCAAACTCACTCCAATTGGGATCTAGCCACGTTCCTGTGAATTTCCGAGGAGTTCCAACGGTATCAACGAAAGACCCACCGAAGATTACGACCTTGTTTGCACTAGTCATATTTAGCCCGGCTTTCGGGAGGTACAGTATATCAGCTCAGCACGATAATTAGGGGGGGGGGGGGGCTCGCTTACTTCCGCCGACAAGAGTCGATATCAAGAAGACAAAAACTTCCGGGTCGTTGTTAAACTTGTCGAGCGATTGCATGCCTGGTTTAAGTTTGGGGTCAGCACGAGCTAGACGGGTAGCGAAGCCACTTGCGTTCTTCTTGCCTCGTCCTCCCGTCCATGTAACAAAAGTTCAAATCTATGATGGTTTAGCCTGACAGACCCCAGCGATTGGCGGCACCCACTCTTTCGCCGCAGCTGTTCGTCGAGCATCTCCAAGATCTTGACGGACTTTGAAAATATCAGTACCTTGTTGTTCCCTTCAGTCTTCCACGTGTCCAACAGTTGTGATAGCACCTAGCAAAGGATGAGCGCCTTAAACGAGGTGGGCAAGATAGTTCACCTTCCACTTGCCACACAGCGAATCATCATGTATCAAATCAGCCTGTCGAACCGTCTGTCCCGGAAACGCAATCTTGACGTATTGCCTCCGCCTCGCGCGTTGTTCGTCCGTCTCCCCTTTGAACCCTGGACAGATGAGGATAACGTGGTTGGAGATTTCGACAAAGAGCATCATGTATTTTAAAACAAGGTCTTTCCAGGGCACGCCTTGGGCATTGTGTTTGTGGCAGCACGAGCCGCGTCTGGTCCAGACCAATCAGCTGGGGCCAGACTGGAACGGGGGGCTTACTTTGCCTGACTCCCACAATCGCATGGTTCGTCTTTGCGTACCATGAGTTGAACATCCGGGCAATCCAAGAATCGTTTATACACTTCGAGTTGCGTTTTGGCGAGCGGGCAGAATACGACTTGATCAAATTTGCGTGGCATCTAAACATAACTCAGCGCGAATCATAAATGTGGGTTGAAACACACTTGGTCGGCGATAAGAGCCTTTGTCCTAGAGCATACACTCAGATTTATTCTCAACTCGTGCCAAACTACGCACCGTCTCAAAAAGAAACACGGTAAAACCCGTTGTACGAGCCGCTCCGCCAACAACTACCAACATCAATACGGTCCACGACTGAAACGCGCGACTCACCCGAGCTCTCGACACCTGCGCTTGTGTAGCCTTGTGCGCCTGGCCCTCGGCGAGTGGTAAACTGATATTCAACTTCCACTGACTCTGCGACCCAACTTTCCCGGGCGAACACCAGTCCAGGAGCGTCCAGAGTTCCTTGTACCCATTCTGAATCGCCGTACCCTGCCCAAAAATTAAATACCAAATTTAGAATAAACATCGGACTTACAGTCAACCCAAACCGAACCCGACATGCAAACTTGTTCAACGCCATCGTCGTCCTACGAACCATAAGCCCAATCTCAGACCCGAAAATCACAGACATACCCCGAACTCGGATTCTTGCACCGATGCACCTCGTCTACGAATATCATCGACCAGGGTAAACTTGAGAGCAGGTCAATGTAGTTTCGGGCCGTGTCGAACGCGGTCAAGACTACACACTTTCAGCACCATTCACCCACACTTCCCGACCGACTCACCAATATCCAACCGGCCCATGGTGAAATCCTTGACTACGTCTTCACGGACAGACTTGTCCCCCGCGTACACGCCATACTCAAAATACCCCCACTACTCCCGTCGGTTCCCCACTCACACTCGACAATGGGAACTCACCACTTGAAGCTCCTTTTCCCAATTCCCAATCACCGTTTTCGGGCACACGATCAACACGGTGGGCCATTTCTTATCTGCCCGCGGCAAGTCGGCTCGCGCGAGTCCTTCATCCTGGAGCACCCGCACGCGGTCCCGGCGTCTGTGTGCGTCGCTTGATGTGCCCGATTTTCGGAGCGCGGCGGAGAGGAAGGAGATGACTTGGATTGTTTTGCCTGGTATAGTGTAGAGGACAAATCAACGTTCCAGCCAACGCACATTCGTCCAAGCGGTTCAGAGACGCACCCAGACCCATGTCGTCGCCCAACAACCTGTTGCGATATGCGCAGTGCCGGGCTAGATAATCGTGTATCTCAGCTCGTGCTACTTGAGAGTAGAGAACTTGTATATATATACCTAGATAATCGTGTATCTACAGGTAATATAAGTAATAGAAAATGAAAAGAAACATCTAAACTATACCTCAGCTCGTGCTACTTGAGAGTAGAGAACTGAGGAAAACTTTCTCCGAAGCTCGAGACCATGTGGAACGCAATCACGTGATGCGCATATATCTACGTATAAGACTGTATATTCAACACGCCCACTCAGGATTAGACGAAAAATGAAAAGAAATTTTCAAAACATTCCCATCCCAGCAATGAAGCCGGGGAATTTGACGCGTCCGAGTGGTTTGGTAAGCGCATCGGCGACCTGTTGGTCGGTCGGAATAAATTTGAGATCGACCTCGCGAAGAGCGATCACTTCTCGAATGAAATGATGTTTGACTCGTATATGCTTCGTATTTTGATGATTTACGGGGTTTTTGGCCAATGCGATACTCGATTGATTGTCGGTAAGCAAGGTTGTCGGACCTTTGGACAAAAATCCGAGTTCATCAAGGAATTGACAAAGCCAAATCAATTGGCGGGTGGCGCTCGCAGCGGCGACGTATTCGGCCTCGGTACTCGATAAGGAAACTGTTGGTTGCTTACGGGATGACCAAGCGACGCTCCCTCCGGCACGTTGGAAGATCCAGCCGGTAGTCGATCGGCTTGTATTCGGATCGCCAGCGTAGTCAGAGTCAACGTATCTGATCGGGTCGGACGATTTCGATCGTTCAAATACGATCCCGAGTGCCTTCGTGCCTTGTAGGTACCGCAAAACTCGCTTGAAAGCTGACCAATGCTCGTCGCCAGGATTAGCGGCGTGTTGGGCAAGCAAACCGGTCGCGAAAGCGATATCGGGACGGGTCGAAATCATCGCATACATGAGCGATCCGACACCACGCTGATAAAGCGTTCGATTGACAGTAGGAGCATCGAGTTTGGGCAGGTTTGGGGTCTCTGCCATTGGCGTGTCCCACGGTTTGGCCTCGGTCATGCTGAATCGAGCTAGTATATCGCTAATATATCGCTTTTGACAAATCTTGAGTGTGCCAGCTTCGCGATTTCGCTCGATTTCGACACCAACGAATATGCGTGCCTCGCCTAGATCGACAATATCGAATGATTTGCGCATTTTCGACTTGATTTCCTCCAGAAATGAAAGAGGTTTACCAGCGAGTAGCATGTCGTCCACATGAGCTAAAATTATCGCCAAGTTATCGCCATCGCGTTGAATGAATACGGCGTGATCGCTTTCGGTCCGTGTGAATCCGATCGCCTCAAGAACCTCTTTAAGTCAAAGGTAAAACGCTCAGGCGGCTTGTTTCAGACCGTATAACGCCTTAACGAGTTGCCAGACATGATTGCCTTCGGCAAACCCCTCGGGTTGCTCCATATAGAGCTCCTCCTCGACAACGCCATGCAGGAACGCAGTCTTGATGTCGAGTTGAAGTAACTCGAGGTCTTCACTCGCGACAATGCTGAAAAGCACCCTATATGCGTCCGATGCGGCTACTGGCGACGATATCTCGACATAATCGACACCTGGAGCCTGCAGGAATCCCTTGGCGACGAGTCTAGCCTTGTACTTGAGGATTTCGCCATCGACATCGCGCTTGTATGCATACACCCATCGACATTTGATAACTCGCTTGTGGCTCGGTCTATCGGCCGGTTTCCAAACTTTGTGCTCGGTAATCGACTTTATCTCCTCGATCATCGCCTCGAGCCATAGATTGGCGTCTGGACGCGCCATCGCTTCGGCATAGGTGTCGGGGGGATGCTCAATTAGCGCATTCATGGCGCTCTCGGTCGTTGGCTTATCGGCTCGCGTGGCAGTCTCGTTCTGCGCGCCCACTTCAGCTCCGTATCGTGTCGGCGGTCTCGTAACTCGACCTGATCGACGTGGAGGCTCGGGCTGAGTTACTGGCGGCTCTGGCACGACGGGGGAATCGCTTGCCGGCTCGATCTCGGGCTCGCTATTCGACTCTTCTGGCTCGGACTCGGACTCGGATTCTTGCTTGTTTACTGACTCTTGGCGCTCTGGCTCGGTTTCTGACTCGACGGCGACCTCAGGCATTGGCTCTTGGCGTTCTTGATTGCCCACTTGCTCTGGGAACTCGTCCTCGAAGTCCTCGATGATCACTCGCTGTCGGGTTTTGCCTCCTTCATCGAATACAACGTCGCGTGAGGTGATTACGCGACCAATCGGGCGCTGGATAAGCATGTGCGCCTTGCGACCTGGAGCGAATCCGAGGTAAGTGCATTCGAGCGATCTTGCCTGCAGCTTGGTACGTTGGCCATCGGGTACTCGAACCCATGCCTTGCAGCCAAAAGTTCGGATTCGGGAGACATCGGGTAACTTGCCCGTGAATACCTCGTCCGGGGTTTTGCCGTCAAGCGACCGTTTCGGCGTCACATTCCAGATGTATGCGGCATGGACGATGGCAAACCCCCAGAACTTGTCGGGTAAGTCTGCATCTGCTCGCATTGTCCGTTGGCTGTCGTTTAATGTGCGAATCGCTCGCTCTGCAACGCCATTGCTGGCCGATGAGTCCGCCTCGGTCTTTTGGTGTTCGATTCCGTGCGACTTGAGCCACGCTTCGAATGCGTTTGATGCGTATTCGCCTCCGCCATTGGTTTGTAAGTGCTTGATTCGCTTGCCCGTTTGATTCTCCGCTGACGCTTTTAGCTCTTTGAAGTGCATCGCGTATTCGTTCTTGTGCTTAAGTAAGTGCACGAACATTTTGTGGGACTTATCATCGATCGTGACGGCGAAGTACTGATAGCCTTGAATCGCTTGAACAGCGACAGGCCCGTGTAGGTCGCTATGGAGTAGCTTGAGTACGTCGGACGCTCGATTTGTTGACGTCGGAAACGGGGCACGAGTCTGTTTGCCCTTGAGGCACGGCTCGCATTTTGATTGCGGCGGTAAGCGACTTCCTACAATATCCATTCCTTGAACGGCGCCTTTTCTGACCATATCCAGCACGTATTTGTAGTTTATGTGGCCTAGGCGGCGATGCCAGGTATGTAGGTCGGCTCGAGCAATGTGAC
The DNA here is from genome assembly GCA_037039685.1 of Ceratobasidium sp. AG-K. NCBI lineage: Eukaryota > Fungi > Basidiomycota > Agaricomycetes > Cantharellales > Ceratobasidiaceae > Ceratobasidium > Ceratobasidium sp. AG-K. Next base: position 1,164,930 of record JAWNGF010000007.1, on the reverse strand, counting down.
TGGCGGTATATGCGATGAACTCGTTTGCTTCTAGGTCGTCCTTATCGTTCAGGCCCTCCGGCTCGACAGTGGCAAGGTGAGCGGTCGGTTCGGCATGTTTAACTCGCGCATTTAGTCGGTAAAGCTTGACACCTAACTCGCGTGCATAGCCGATCTTGGGTCCACGGCCCTTGTCCTCGAGGAGCCTGGCATCCTTGTCGCCAAATAGAACGAAGGTGCCAGTTTTGGCAAGCTGTTTGACCGACATGAGGCTCGCATGCAGTCCCGGTACGTGTAGTACACCGTCAATGAACATTTCGGTCTCCTGACGGGCTTCGTTGCATAGCGTAAGCAGCACACGGCCGATTCCGGTCGCATTAGTCAGGTTCCCGTCGCCCACTCGAACTGGGATTGGTGGTACCAATGGCTGGTAAGTCGAGAACCATGCTCGATTTCGAGTCATATGTTTTGACGCGCCAGAGTCGAGCAGCCACGTGTCTCGGGCAGACGGATCGTCCACGGCCGGCATCGCATATAGCGACGGCATATCCTCGGGTTCAGCGGGTGTCAGAGCCACTTTGGCTGACTCGGTTTTAGGTGCAGTACTCGATTCGCTCGGTTTCGGCTCGTTTGACTTAGCGGCTCGTCGCTTTTGGTGCGGTCCAGTCCCTTCGGCTCCGCCTCCTTTCGCCCAGCATTCCTTCTTGGTGTGCCCGGGCTTGGCGCAGTTATCGCATAAGGGGCCTTTCGCCTTTTTCTTCCCTTTCGGATCGCTCGGTTTCTTGGATTTCGGCTTGGGAGCTTGAGCATACATCGCAGTGAGTCCGTCGCCTGTCTTCCGTCGTTCCTCTTCAGTAAAGGCGGCATTTGTGACCATTTCCGAGGTAATGAGTCCGGTCTGGGTGGATGTCTGGAGGATCGTACTGACAATTGCATAGGACGGGGGGAGCGCATTCATGAAGACTTGGGCAAGCAGTAGGTCGGTAACGGGCTCGCCGAGGGTCTTCATTTTCGAGGCAATCGATCGGATGCGATTGAAACCAGCAGATAAGTTTTCTTCCTCCTCGATTTTCGCGCTCATGAGTTGCTTATAGCAGAAAGAAAGCGACTGCATTCCTTTCCCTTCCCAGCGCTCGACAACTTTCGTCCACGCCTCGTGCGCCGATGTCGTCTCCCTCACGTCGGCCATCGCTCCGTCTTCCATGTTCAAGGTAATTTGAGCAAATGCATCATCGTCTCGTTTCTGCCAGTTTTCGATTTCGGTTTTATTGGCTGACACTTTGACAGAGTCCTTTTTATCGATCTCGGTGAGTGGTTCAGGCTGTCTTTCGGTGCCATAAGCGATTTTGAGCAGTCCTCGTATGCGTAGGACCGTCGTTTGGCGGAATTTCCACGAATCGTAGTTGGATCCGTCGTCCTTCAAGAGCGGAATCTCGTAGGTTTTCTTACTAAGGTAAGCGTCGGTCGATGCCATTGTTGGGGTAGTAACGTTTACAGCGTTCACTGGGTCCTCTTCTGCTTCACTTTTGACGCTACCAGGGCTCATAACCTGTTGCGATATGCGCAGTGCCGGGCTAGATAATCGTGTATCTCAGCTTGTGCTACTTGAGAGTAGAGAACTTGTATATATATACCTAGATAATCGTGTATCTACAGGTAATATAAGTAATAGAAAATGAAAAGAAACATCTAAACTATACCTCAGCTCGTGCTACTTGAGAGTAGAGAACTGAGGAAAACTTTCTCCGAAGCTCGAGACCATGTGGAACGCAATCACGTGATGCGCATATATCTACGTATAAGACTGTATATTCAACACAACCCACCCCGCCCCTCCGCCCACCGGGTATGAAAAAACTCGACGCCCTCGCGCTGGTATGCCCGTAACTGCCGATTGATACTCGCCGGTACCTGAACCGTAAACGCCGGATTCCCGTTTGGTGAGGTGAGCACTAGAGGTCCGAGGTGTGCTTGGTCTGGGGGAGGGGGGAAGTGTGGTTTGGCGTCTGTTGGGGCGTCGATCTGAAACGGGCGTTAGTTGTGGGTTGGTGAGGGGAGGGAGGAGGGACGAACGGGTTGACTTGGTGGTGGGGCGGAGGATACGCCGGTTGAAGCTGTACTCGGTGGAAATGTTTCTTCTTCAGATTCGGTCGCTGTATCCGTGTCGCTTGGTGGTTTCGTATAAAGCACGGTCGTGTCTGCAGGAATGGTTACAATGCCGCCGCCAATGAGAGAATGCAGCCGTACGGGATTTGGCTCGTTTGACCGGGGAGGGAGGTGGCCCGCACTTGGACGGTCGTTTGCGGGGTAGTTGACTCGGCGTGGCGTCGTCGTCCTCTTCAGACTCTGCTCCAAGTCAGACCGGAATTCAATAGGGTGTGGGGCGTACCTGTGGCTGTATCGTCTCCCTGGGTAGGCGCCGGTTTTGCAGGCTTCCACTTCTCAATGAGTTTACTCTGCGCAGCTGGGGGAGGGTCGACCAATCCTACACCCTCCCCACATTACCAACCGCACACACCCAACGAAATGAAAACATACCAAGCATAGCAGGCAATGGATCCACCTGCATCGCACTCAACACATCCCTTCTATTCGTTTTCGTAGCTACACAGCATCAACCCAGAGTTCAAGTCAAGAATGGTGAAACTCACGAGACGAGGATAGCTTAGGCTGTCGACCCCGTTTCTTGGACTTGTACGACGCTTCGACTTCAGCGGATAGCGCAGCCGAGTTGAACTCGTCGTCCGAATCGGATTCTGTGCTGCGTTAGTGGGAGAGTGGGGAGGAGGGGGTGCATACCGAGTGGCGCCGCGACCGAGCATAGTTTTTTTCCTGGACACTCTGAGCACGTATCCACACCACATTCTTCACACTCACCACTCCCAACCTTTAGCTTATCCACACCTATATACAAAAATCCAAAATACACAAGTTGAACGGATCCTCGCCGAGACCATCCGTCGCGCAGAGATCCTCACGTGACACTTCCCTTTATTAGGTCATACCCACGATCGACGGATTTGCAAATAATTTTTGGTGTGACTGCAGACGACGATGGGTAAGAAAGCGGCCAAGGCGACGCGCAAGTTTGCGGCTTCGGGCGAGTTGAAGCGGACTATTACGGCGAGGCGGAAGCACAAGGCGGTGAAGCAAAAGGCACAGGCGAGGGGGGCGGAGAAGGAGCGCAAGAGGCGGGTCAAGGAGCAGGACGAGGAGGAAGAGGAAGAGGGGTGAGTTGCTGATTAATTTACGAGGTTGGTGCTGAGTGTGTAGGCCCAAGGTTACGTCCGTCGATGACTTTCTGAGTGGGGCGTTTATGGAGGGCGAGCCTGAGCCCGAGGCTGACGAGAGCGACGAGGAGAGCGAGGTCGACGATGACCAGTCGTTTGCCTCGCTTGATGATGGTAAGTCATTCATTTGTGCTATTTCATGTGCTGACTGTCTGCAGACGAAGGCGCAGCACACGCAATGGACCTGGCAGCCCTGAAAACAAACGACCCCGAGTTCTACAAGTACCTCCAAGAAAACGACAAGGAACTGCTCGACTTTGACGCCGACGTCGACGTTCCATCCGACGATGACATGGACACGGACGAGGCACCGCTGCTCACCAGTGACATTCTCAAAGGCTGGCAGCGCAGTCTTATCGAGGTGAGCCTCAACCCATTTACCTAGCCTTGGCTAAGTGTTAGACACACTCCCTCCGCGCCCTGCGCAAACTCCTCATCGCATTCCGAGCCGCAGCCTACATGAACGACGAAGACGTCAAGACAGCCTGGAGAATCGACAACTCGATCGGTACGTCCCTCCTCCCCGCTCATCCCCCGCTCATCCCCCGCAGTGTTCAACAAGCTCGTCACGACGGCGCTCAAGTACACGCCTATTGTCGCCGCACATCATATGCCGTACAAGACCCTGCCTGGTGGGAAATTGTACGTCCGTTTTGGGCGGTGGGATGTTGGCTAACCGAGTTGTAGTAAACCCCCCGCGTCGACGGCCAAGACGGCGAGCTTGACGAAACTCTTACTCTCCCATGTCCATAATGCGATTCACCTCATTGCGCAGTTGCCGTCTAACCCGGTGGCAAGCGACAAGTATGACGACGACGAGTCGGACGACGAGCCAAGAAAAAAGTCCAAGTCCAAGCCCAAACCCAAAAAGCAAGACTCGGAGGAGGGTCAGACGGCCTTGATCGAACTCGCTCTGACCGAAACGGGTAAACTCGCGCCGTACCTGGTCGGAAGTCGAAAAGCACTCAAGTCGTGGCTCAAAGTAGGCCCCACCCTCGCACCTCGAAGCTAAACTAACCCCGCGCAGAGGTGTTTGGAACTATGGTCCAGCGCAGCTGACAATGTCCGCATGAGCGCATTCCTCGCCGTGCGCAGGTTGGCGTTTTCCTCGGACGAGGGCGTCGTCGAGTTGGTTCACAAGGTGCGTCCCCGAGTCGGTTCGAGTGGCTAGTGCTAACTGGTGCTAGAATACGTACCTCGCCTTGCTGCGCTCTTCTAAATCGACAACGCAACACAACCTCCCCTCGCTCACTTTGATGAAAAACACCGCGAGCGAGTTGTACGTCCTTGATCCCGCTGCGGCGTATACTACGGCATTTGGGTATATTCGCCAGTTGGCTGTGCATCTCAGGGCGAGCACGAAAGTCAAGACCAAGGTTCGTCCCGAGTTGAGAGTGGGGGCTAGTGGTGTTGATGGGAGGTGTAGGAGGCGTACAAGCAAGTGTACAACTGGCAATTCGTCCACTGCGTCGACTTTTGGTCGATCGTTCTCGCGAGGGGGTGTACAGACCCGGAAAGCGAGCTCAAGCCGCTCATCTACCCGCTCGTGCAAATCGGACTCGGAGCCGTCGGGTGAGCTTTACATTACCCCTCCTCGAACAACCACAAGCTAAATAAATCCAGACTGATCCCATCAACACGCTACCACCCCCTGCACCTCCACGTCCTCCGCTCCCTAACCCACCTCGCCCACCACACAAAAACATACATCCCCATCCCAGCGCACATTCTCCCCATCCTCACATCCAACCTCTCACCCACCACCAAACCCTCCTCCTCGCTCCGCCCGCTCAATCTCGACGTGACGATCCGCGCCCCGACGGCGTACCTCAAGTCTTCCCTCCTCGCCGAAACGATCGTCACCGAGGCTGTTGCACTGTTGGCTGAGAGTTTGCCCTTGCGGAGCGTGGCGTTTCCAGAGATGGTGGTCCCGATCACAAGTACGCTTAAACGCTCGCTCAAGCGCGCGGGCAAAGTCAACTCCAAGATCGTAAACGCGATCAAGGCGCTGGTTGAGCACGTCGAGGAACACGCAACGTGGGTTTCAGAGAGAAGGAAGGGGTTGGAGTTTAGTCCGTCGCAGTGGCAAGAGGTGCAGCGGTGGGAGGAGGGTGTCAAGGTTGACGAGACGCCGGTTGGCAAGTGGGTCAAGGTGTTGGGGAAGCAGAGAGAGGCGAGGAGAAAGTTGGTCCAGAGTGGGGGTGGGGTCGTGGATAACTAGTTGGGCTGGTTGAGTTGTCGATTCGTGAGAGTTGTGGGGTCTGGGACTATGAATGTCTGGTATGGGCGAACAAAAGTATTCCTTGTATTGGATACGTTATTTATACATGAATTGGGTGCATTTATGCTCCGACACGTGACTTGGATTTGGCTTGGATTTATTGAACGAATGCAAGATCTGGTTGTCTGCAGAGAGTAACATGCGCGGTATATCCCAAGGAACGCCCACTCGGGATGAGGGAGAGAAAATAGGGGAAACAAGTTGGAGGTACGCGCGTGACTTGGCACGCCTTATTTCTTGGCCACCATCGGAAATTCCCCAAGACTCAGAGGCTAGCTTACAGTGGCAGATTCAAGAAATTGTGTCAAGTCTTTTGAATTTGGAGTACGTCACTCAAGTGTTGGGTAGATCCTCAGTCTAGCTGGCATGTCTTCTTGTCGATGGATTCGAGGCAAGTCTTAGGCGACACGATGCCAGAGGTCACCGAACATCCACCAGCTAAGACGGTGAGTTGATCCAAATGTGACTTGCGCATAGTCTGACTTGTAACCCAATAGCTCGACCCACCAGTATCCGATCCTCAACTTTCCCTCTCAGCTGTTAGAGTCCAAGCTTGCACAAAACTACACTGGCTCTACGGATATTTCTTCAAACCGAACGAATTTGTAATGGCCAGACATGCGAGGACCCCAGCGCATACACCACACCACGGGAGCTTATCATGCACTTGGATAGCTACCAAAAACCAGTCATTCAAAAGACCGGGCTCCCAGAGAACGCTTGGGTGCTCTATTACGGGCTGAGCGGTGAGCCGGCGGCAGCTTTGGCTCTCGGCACTGGCTTCGATCGAGTTCTTCATCTTTCGCTTAAACCTGGCGTTGTGCAACGGGCAAAATAGGCACTTGAGAGTGTTGACGATCTTGAACGGTACTTGCTTGGTGCCAGGCGTTGGTAAAGGTGCGTCCGGCCTGTTTATTCGCTCGTTCATTACAGCGCCTCTGCTAGCACGGCCTTTGACAGGCTGACGCACCGGCTCTTGATATCGCAAGCCGTTTCTGTTCTCCTGCAATTATGTGATGTGACCTATCGCTGTTATAATCAACGTATCAATGAGCTGATAATGTATTTATATCAGATTATGCCCCTATCCGAGACAAAGACCTTGTCATTTACTTAGAACTATAAAACACGATTAAGCATTCGGACCACCCATATTCAACTCGCTCTTGCTGAGAGCTCGACACCAATTACGATCACCATACTTAAAGGCAACCTTGGCTGGGCTGCTCGAGATTTGTGGTACCGTACTGGAAGCTCGACGGACAACCCTGGGGGTAGGGGATTAACGTGGCATTTGGTCGGTCAGTCTGATCGAGTGGGCGTACGGGACCTGAGAGCTGGACCTGTTTCTCCTTGATGCGAGTATTGCAAAGGTGGTGATCTTCCAGTGCCTGCGTCCATCGACTTGTGATTCCCTTTCGACGCTATATTTTGTGGGCGCAGATCTTCAATTTTGATTTTATAACGAGTGACGCTTCCCCATTTGCTTCTTCTTAATTCCGGTAACTTATGGTACATCCCCATCCATAATTAGTTACTACAAATGAATATATTCATGCGGGGTCACATGTTCGGCACACCGCCCTTTCTGGCAGCCGAGACAAATGAGATCATTGCATACACCAGACTGAGGTACCACTAATGAGGCACAAGGTACGACAGGATACCGAGAAACCAGCCCAATCCATTTGTGCCTGACCGAAGCCTGCAGGACCTCGGCCATATCTCTCTCTATTGAGCATCTACGGGTTGCCACTGGAGATACCCAAATTCCCCTGCTGCAATCAAAAGCGAACAAACGTGTATCCTGGGCAGGCTTGCCACTCCGGGAAAATGGCCCCGGGCTACCACGCTGGACGGCCGGGGCAGTTCATCCAGAATTACTTGAATATATGCATGATTCTCGAACGGTGCCCTCCGGCCAGAAGCCTTGATGATTCACTACTGATCTACTCCCAAGTCACTCGGCGTTTCCGCGGGACGAGGCTATATGCGGAATTGCTTACATAAGACTCTCAGTGGTGCTACCAACCGGGGCCCGACGCGGCTCGCGCCTTGGGTAGGGTATAATTATCGCGCGTCGACCAATAGCCAAGGCTAAGCTTCTCCATGGCAGACCCCAGGTCGATTGAGGTATTGAACGAGGCGGCATCCGACGACCGCACCGTTCGTGACGCTAAACAAGATCCAGAAAAGGCACAAGAGACAACAGCACAGGCAACAGCACCACAAGATGGGTACTTGACCGGGGCAAGGGTAAGCTACCAGCTTATTAGATGTTGGGGCACTAATCGATATCGCGCAGTTGGCACTGGCGTTTCTGTAAGTCATTATTGAATTCTAGATGAGCACAGGTGCTGACCTGGATCAGCGGCATGCTTTTGTCCATTCGTAGGCCCCTCAATTGTTATGCTTCCATAGTGGCTGATTGGCTACCTAGTGCTTGTCGCCCTCGATCAGACCATTGTGGTGGGTAAAGCCTCAATTCAGTCGGATCTACGCTCGACGTTGCTTACCCCACATACAATATAGGCTACCGCTTGTGAGCACCCTTGCACCTAAATCCCTCATTTTCAGCTCATCTCCACCCTAGTGCCCAAGATCGCCTCGTACTTTGACGCACTTTGTACGTCTCATACGCTAATCCTATTTGACCTCACTGACATTCCTTCCTAGCCCAGGTTAGCTGGATCGTGTCGGCTTATTTCCTCACCCAGGCTGGACTTCTCTTGCTCTACGGTAAAAACACCGCCCATGCCGTGCGTGACCGGCTAATAACGCTTGACAGGTCAACTCCTGATCGTCGCGCCAACTAAATGGATCTACGTTGTGGCTGTCTTGTGCGTATATTACTTAGCCTATGATCGACGCCATTTCATCATTTCATCCTGGTAGAATATTCGAAGTCGGCTCGCTGTTTTGCGCGGTAGCCCCGTACGTCTAGCTTCCGTTCTCCGCGACATGATCTTGAACATATTTTGTCCAGGTCTGCCGAGTTCCTAATTTTTTGGTAGAGCGGTAAGTTGACTTTCTATTACACCTCAACTGCGATGTACAGGCTAATTCGCCCCGGGCTACTTACAAATTTGTCGAACATGTCTTTCTCGGATATGCGATTGTCCCTGGTTGATCCCTACTTTTGGAACATCCGACACACACAACCCTCGTTTCCGTTTCGTCAATCACTGCACCTTACCCCCCCGCGAGTCTAGGTTGCAGGTGCGGGCGCGGCCGGCATCTTCATATCGATCCTATCCATCATTGCTCAGGTCACCCGGCTCGAGGACCGGCCACTGCTTTTTGGTCTGTTTGGCGCAGTCTTTGCGGTTTCGTCGGTGAGTCGGCCGAGCTGGTCAAGGCATACGATCCAGGCCTACACATCAGTATAATTGTCGCCCCGTGCAGGGCGATCATCTTCTGTACGGGGAGATATTCCTCGAGCCCTGATGCGTATTGTGGCGCATTCACGTCACTGCTGATACGGGCCTGGATTGTATCCTGAGGCAATCTCGCGTCGCAATTTTTGGGTGAGCTGATGCCGTGCCCGCATATCTAGGTTGTTGGTCCGCTGGTAGGCGGCGCGTTCACCGACCACGTGTCCTGGAGATGGTGCTTCTACATCAACTTGTACGCCTCTAGCTATGACCACCCACCACTTACTCATCGCACGACAGGCCATTCGGAGCCATCTCGATCGGTGCTATTCTTGTCTTATTCGACGCTCGTCCACCCGTTCGCACTGATTTATTCCAATACGACAAGGTGTGGCGCAAGTGGGCCGCTTTGGATTGGATTGGTGCTGCGTTGTGCTTGGGTGAGTGTGTCTCTGTTTGTCGTCCAGTCGTCAGTGGCTGGGTCCGCTGGCATAGCGTGGCGTCGGCACGAGTCTGCGGCGTCTCTAGGAATTACGACGGGACGCAGGACTAGAATTGGATTGGTTACGGCGCCTCTCGAATAGAGGTGTTGTACCCCCAACAGCTGTCCACTCGCACTTTGTTCTTAGATTCCGTCATAACTTTTCAAGGTTCATTATGTGGAGCTCGAGAACTCCGCGTAGATCATGCAGTCAATATCGGATTCTGCTTAATGCACAAACGTCTAAATGTTCAATCTGGGGTTTCCGCCTTGCTTGAGGTATATTTGATCGCTGATTGCCATTCCGCGGAATATACCAGGATTCGTCACCTGCTTACTACTACCATTGCAATGGGGAGGAAACACTAAACCATGTAAGTATTAATTATCACACATACCACGCACCACCTACCGCCTAGGCAATTATCGCTCCTATCCACCCGTCGAGAGGCTGACAATGCTTGACTCGTCCAGGGACGGACAAGGTAGTCATTGCATTGTTTTGTGTGTTTGCAGTATTGTTTGTCGCATTCATTCTTTGGGAACGGCGCAAGGGCATCAAGGGCATTTTGCCGCTGTCTCTGTTCAGACATCGAACACAGATTGGGACATGCATTGAAGCGTTCATGATCTATATGGCGATGATATTGGCGACGTATTACTTGCCTTTGCAGGTACGTTCCATTCTCATGTGTACATCAAGCTATGCTAATACGGGTTGGCGCAAAGTATCAAGCTACCAAGGGCCACTCTGCGACCAAGGCAAGCCTGCTTTTCCGATTGATGATATATGAGAATGATTTGTTCCCCTAGTCTGGTATCGACATTCTGCCGTTTATGTTGGCTTGTGGTAAGTTGGTGACTTGACTGCAGATACACACGGCTGAATTGACAATTTATTCAGTTTTGAGTAAGCTGATCAACGTATATGCGCCTTGACCCAAATTGACGATCCACACCAAGCTGCTGCCGGGTCTGGTGCCGTAATTAATGTGACGGGACGGTATTGGGTACGTTGCTGCCTACGTTGAGCGCAAGGTCAAGCCTGACTCGTGATGATGCACGTGCAGCACTTTTTGGTATTTAGGTTAGGCAACTTGTCCTAAAGCTCATCCACCCGAAATTAACTGTTACTTGTTCTGGAATGAATTGCAGCCCCCTGATTTCGGCCGTCGCGTCCGGTCTTCTGTTTGGTTGTAACGGCGCCGATGTCTCGAGCGCCAGGTTGGCAGGATTTCAGGTGTCAAGCTTCCTTATCGGCCGGTCGGAAGGAAGCTAACGCGGTTGGGTTTCCAAAACTAGATACTCCTTGGAGTAGGTCTTGGTGGCAGTTTGCAAAACGTCATTATTGCGATCCAGGCGGATTATAATCATGACGAGAAGATGATCCCGCAAGCCACAGTATGTAGACGCCTTTTAGTCTCAGGTTACACTTCATTTCGCTGATAAACGAGGTTTAGTCTCTCGTTACGTTTACTCAGCTCGGGGGTGGTATCATCGGGATTGCGTAAGTAAGGGTGTATGCGTCGCCGCTGTGTTTCTAACTTGAATTATGACCAGGGTTGCGGGCGCAGTATTCGCCAATAAGCTCACCTCGAGCTTGTTTGAGATTGCGCCCAACCTGCCCGCTCAGGTCGCAGAAGGCGTCCGACAAAGCGTAACCATAATCTATACACTTCCTGCTGATCAGCAACAGCTGGTGATTCAAGCCTACGTTCGCGCATTGAATTACGTGTACCTCGTGGGTGTACCCGTGGTAAGTTGTTCAATTCCCTATGTCTGTAATATACGACTGAATGGGCCGGATACAGTGTGTCATTGCGTCATTGTCTGCGTTGTAAGTTGATGCTCCGTCGAGAACGGATCAAAACTTGAGTGCTGACTTTTGTCATGTGGCTCAGCTTAATCAAGGATCACAACATCAAGCACATGAATATGTCGACAGCCGGTGGTGCCGCGTGATGAGCTCGCATCTCGCTATAGCATATCTCTCTCGTCTGTTCTTTGTTTCAATCTGGTTTCCCAGGGGTAGAGTGTATATCCCCCGCAAGCATTTTGTTGTACAACTAGGGTTGTTGCCTTTCCAGAAGTGTTGCCGAACTACCATGGTGTTGAGTAAGCATTTGGAAGATGTTAGTCATGATGGCGAGGCACTTTCTTCCAGTTCACTCATCAGACCTCGGTGAAAATGCGGGTTTGACATCCGCTACCCATCCGGACCGTATGCTCGTTGGTCGATAGAGAGTGTTAGGACCCGGACGGTTAAATTACATGCCCAGAACGGGAAATTTGTCAGTCACGCGTACTAGTTTCGGAACAAGATATGCGCTTCAACCTTCCTGTCTCGCTCACAACCATACCCTTGCCCTGCGCAAGGTTTTAGACTCTGTACGATCGGGGATCACGATCGACCGCTGGCATACCTTCTAGTGAAAACGGAGATTAAGCGTAAAAGTTTGTATCTTATTTTGACTGATCAAACCATATTGACATACTTACGGGTCGTAGAAAGTGTGATGGCAGTCCCTTTGAGAACGAAGACAATCGTGCATACGGAGAACGCCGTGCCCCCACTTCCTGTCTTCTGTGAGTGATGTTGTCAACTTGGATGGACCCCATATATGAAGCCCTGTGGGCAATGGCCGAGCCTGGCCACTGACAACTCAATGTAAACGTTTGCTAATTTACACTTTGATTCCGTTAGCTCAGGCAACTGTATCAAATGGGGTAGTCTACTGTAGTGGGAGTATCGGTTGTGACCATCAACTGAATCTTATCCCAGGAGGAGTGGCCACCCAAACTGTAAGCCATTTTGGGAATACCCACGCCGCCTCGTTGCTCTCATCCAACGATCATCAACCTGACCCCCATTGCATGAAAATTACTCCTTACACTATTCGCATTTGGCAGACCCGGGCTTTAGAAAACCTTTCAGCGGTTTTAGTAGCTGCTGGATCCGGACTAGAGCATATCCTCAAGGCAAATGTTTACCTGGCGAATATGCCGCGCGATTTCGCTGCTATGAACGAGGCTTACATCAAGGTCTGTGTATTTGCGCTATGTCGCGGACTTCGTTCCTATCACTCAAGCGTTTCAATTTCTTTCCAAATACCCTGCATTTCCTACGGCCGTTCCCGACACTTTTTTTCCTGCTGGTCGCTTGGGTTGAACCTCTTTGCCGGCATTCGGCATGAACCTACCTTCGCTAGTTCTTTACCGGGTCGCCACCGGCTAGAACCTGTGTAGGAGTTGCCGCCTTGCCAATGGGAGCTGACGTCGAAATCGAATGCACAGCTATTGTCCCTGGCGAGTAGGAATCGGGCATGCTTTGACACCGACGGGACCGAAGATATTTGCAATCACATACACGACGGAGCTGGCTGTAAACAATCCCATTGAATAACACACAGATGAAGGGACTACATAGTATAGATCAACTTGGCTTTGCGCGTACTAGAGAGCGAGAAGCACTTTGATACTGTTTGGTAATACGTCGTAGATACTGGCCTCAGTCATGAACAGTCCAGCAACGACGGGTAGATTGTCCCGTAATGACACGCATAGGGCTTCGATCCCATGCCTAACCAACTCCACAACAAGGACAATGCCAATCCAGATCCCGAGGACAAGCCCTCCTCCGAGCCCGATGGTCGTTGCGAGGATCGATCGAAGCGAGTACTTGGCTCGGGTGAACGTGTATACGAGCCCATATGTGAGAGCGACGCCCGGAAAGACCGAGATCACCAATGCTCCTGAGGTGATTACGAGTACTGCACACCACATGAGAGCAAGGAGCGCCATCAGTCCTAGACCGCAGATGACCAGGTAGTACTGCAGGGATGAGGCAAGATTGTCGAGGAATTCTCCCGGTGTTTGAATGGGCTTGGCTGATTGGTCAGGCCCGGCTGGATGGCGGTTGTAGTCCCACTCGAGAGTGTCCTTGATTTGGCGAGGCTTCGACTGGCAAAGTTTGGCATCTAGCCTTTTGGCTTCCATATCCGGCGCCGTATCCAGAACAATAATCTCCACGGGGCCCGTACCGGCCGCGGAGTCCATTGTGGTGTCGATGGTCGTGCCCACCAAGTTGTACATCGAAGCGCTCATGGTCAATCCTGTATCCTTCGTTGGCCACTTGTAACCATAAGGAGGGGAGCTCCAGCCACTTGGTAACTTGGGGGTAAAATAGTCCTCGTTCTCCTCGAAGTCCGATTCGATGACCCATTCCTCACACCTGACAACGGATCCAAGGGGTGTCGAGAGAGCGCTACTCGTGGGCGTATCGTCACCCTCCGAAGGGCTGGAAAGAGGAGAAGCCGAATCGAGGTCACTATCCGTATATGGGACGCCATGTTCTTCAGGCCGCGAGTCGAGCCAGCCTGGCGTGTGCGTAGAAAATTGTAGAGTGGGGGCTTTGAGGATCCCCTGGGGTGGTGTCGGAGTCGGAGAAGCCTGGGGTTTGGTTGCAAACAATGGCATAACTGTTTTCTCTGTTTCCAATCTTCGTAGCTTTCGCTTGAGTACTTCCATCGTGGCGAAGAACCTTTTGGGAATGCTGGTACGGTGCATCGAATTATCAGAGTATGACGCATCCTTCCAGGTTACTTGCTTGGTGGGGCTCGATGTTCCAGAATAAGAAGACCATTTGCTCGTGCCCTGTGCAATGGCCTCGGCCCGGGTTCGAGGCATCCTTGTGGTATCTGATTAGCACGAACCAGGTAAACTAAACCAATTACTTACATCGAGTATGATTCAAGGTAATCACTGACCATGATGATCGGTTTGGCTATTGGGTGTGCTGACATTTTGGTTTGGTGGGTGTGTAGTCCGGCTGTGGTTCGTGACTGACAGAGAATCCCTCCCCGCTGGAACTTATAAACTGGACGACGGATTTAAAAAGTACATTTGTAAGAACAACAAACGGGGGTAAAGTAGATCAAAGGATGTAATTACCATAGCGGGTAAATAGTTGGCGCTTAACTCATGCTCACGTGGCAATGTGGCTTCGACACCCGAACCACGTTTGTCGCGCCGCACCCCCATTGGACTACGGGTGGTTATTTCTGGGTACCAATGCTTCTCAATTAAAGGTTATATGGATTTCGGTAGACATGGCGCGCAACATTGTTATCTAATCTGTAGTCGAACCTAAGCGTCTTGGTTTCCATCGCTTATTCGCATAGTTCTGCCAAAATTTCCAAGCACTTAAAAGATCTCTCGCTTATACTGCATCTCCTCGCCTGGTTCTGTCCGACGTGAACATAGCTCTTGCTGACCGTGCTGAGAACGTAGTCTCCTCCCACAGAATGATGTACTCGTCTGTGGCGTTTGGTTCACCAGTACTATTCGGAAGTGTTCTCGCGGCAGGGCCTGATCCTTCTCTCTGGACAACAGCAAAACTTGGAGGCAAAACGTTTATTAACAAAGGCCTCGTTGGGTTTGGGTATGTCCCTGCTGCGGCGCGTGATAGCTACGGTGAAACGTTGGGTGAGTCTGCAGAACTCAGCTTGGTGCGATGTTTCGCTGAATTGTTGTTACTAGGAGGTTTAGGGAGCGCCATTGCGCTAGAACGGGGATCGTTTAAAGCCGGGCCGAACGGGACTTTCGTTGGCAGGCTCATTGCGCAACCGGATCGCGGCTATAATGTGTCAGTAGTGCCTTCTGATGACAGATCAACCGTCCGAGTCGGACCCGACAATCTAACTAATTCAATCCGTACTTTACGCTTCAGTGAGAAGACAATCGACTGGCAGGCACGCCATCACAGCTTCGACTTTGTTCTCTCGCCCTATTATGGAACGCCTAACTTGGACTTTGACACCGCAGCCAAAACCTTCAACATAAGATACGACAGGACACTGTTGTATTCAAAAGGTCAGTCGATGGAAAACTGTTACGATCCTCGCCTGGGTAATACTGATACTTACGGTAGCACCCGGCTTCCTGACTTCCGGATCGGACGCTACCACAAGTCTGCCGAATTCTACTGCTTATCCGATACTCCCCGCTCCGAGGACAATTAACCCCAAGGTCTCTGTTGATGCAGAAGGTTTGGTTCTTAATGTCGATGGAAGGTAGGGATGCAGCCTCCTTACATGCTATCCTAACTCTCCATCACCTACGCCGACTCTTTTATTGGTTCTGTATTGACCCTGTCACTTACAACAGCTTTTGGACCTCGGATGAGTACGGTCCCTACATCTATCGATTCGGCACGAATGGAATGCTCTTGCAGGTTATCCAGCCACCAATAGCAGCCTTGCCGACGATAAATGGCAAGCTCAATTTCACCAGTGCGCTTTCACCGGATTTCGGGAGAGACGCAAATCAAGGTTCGGATCTTTACCCTTTTCTGCCTGTCTATTACCCGATCCGTGTCGTACACTCCCCCTAATCTTTTAATCCACTGAGTCTTAATTTTCCCCTCCATTTATCTTGCCTTCCCCCATCTCGATTCCTCGATTTCTTCGATCTCTCCTAACGAACGATACCCAGGGTTCGAAGGCCTTACTGTGTCTCCTGATGGTCACACTCTATTCGCCTTGCTTCAATCAGCCACCATTCAAGATGGAGGCGGGGATAAGTCTACAAACCGGTACACTCGTCTGTTCGCCTGGGATATTTCAACTCCGGGTAGTAGCCAGTTGACTGGTGCGTACTCCGACAGTGCCTCAAAGATCTCTGCTCACGGGATCGCCCTGCTTGGGAAACAGGAGAGTGGATTGTCCCCCTGCCACAGAGCAAGAAGGGAAAGACGTATCCCCAGAGCGAAGTTCACGCACTCACTTCTACGCAGTTCCTGATCCTTAGTCGAGATGGGCATGGACACGGAGACGACGATAACGAGGCTAAGTCAGACTACAAGTGCGTTTGTTTACCTGTTTAGGCCCATTTTATCGCGAAGTGCCGGTGCTAACCGTAAAATACACTTCTTCCTACCATAGGCAAGCGGACCTTTTCGACATATCCAACGCCACGGATATCCATGGTTCAAAATTCGACGGCACAACCCCGGTCGCACCAAAGGGAATACTCGACAAGACGGTTGTACCCGCGACATACGTCTCATTCGTCAACTATCTAAACGCTACCCAGCTCGCTCGTTTTGGGCTCCACAATGGTACGTGCCATGTTTCGCCGCCCATGATACGCATAATCACACATGCTATACCTTCTAGATGAACCCACAGATCGCACGCTGATTGACGCCAAATGGGAGAGCTTTGCACTCGCGCCTGCCTTAGATGAATCCGCACCAGATGACTACTTCCTGATCACAATTGTGGGTTCGAGCCTTCCCCGCTGAAAGGCGGAGTCCTCGCGGGTATTGGCTGACACATGCCCGATAGGCAGATAATGATTTCATTACTCTAAACGGGACGGCCCTCGGCAAACCATACAGTGCCGCTTACGGACAAGACGTCGATACGCAAGTCTTGGTCTGGAGACTGGCTCTGCCAACCGTACCCCGTGGGAGCGTCGCTGCCTCGCTCAGGATATGAGCTCGGGAAGCCCCAGCTTTTTCCCCGCAATAGCCTCAGGCTCAAAGGCCGTGGGCAAACTTGAGGAATATGTGGGGAACACGTTTCGGGGGTTTCTAGTGCTATCACAAATATTTGAGTGTGCAAAGTCATCCCAAACCTACGTGCGCGATGCGGCTCTGTCTTGATTAAGTGTCCCAGCTGGCCAACTCAGGCGTCGCATACCATTAACGAAAGCGGGACGAGAGCGCTACTTACTTTTCAGTCCATAAAACCGACAGCTTAACAGCGTTGTCATGTATCGGCTCCGAAAACCGGACTTGCCGTGCTAGCGGTGATCAATAGCGATCTTACATGTGCCACGCATTACGTCTACGAACTACAGTCAGAATTAGGAAGGGGCCACTGCCTAGGCCTAGACGCACTCCCTGGCCCCAGAACCCAGAACCTCACGTGTGATCCATAAGGTGTGAGTTAAACGACATCCTAGGAGCGTGCGCTGACAAGTGATCACCGGTCCACGCGCGCTACCGACCAGAGCCAGCAAAATGATGCGCTACATAGTACCAGGAAATCATGAAAATCCCCCGGTATCAAGTAGCCTCAAGACATAAACCTGGGACGAGACGAGCGCATATACGGGCTGAAATCGAAGACGGCTGGAAAACAATGCCTGGAAGAAGAGGGTCTTGGATTTGTCAGCTCTGCCAGGGAAAGACTTGAGAACTTGAATCGAATTACAGCCTTTTCAACCTAGGCCATTCTGCAGCAAGTTACTGTAATTGAACCCGAGGTTCGATAACAGACAAGCGCCCAGAAGACGCAGACGCTCATTTGAAACCGTCGCTTTCGCACATTGATGCGCGGTATAATGCAATGGGAGGCAAGCTGTCGCGGCAGACTTTATTCAGGAAGGATCACCGAAATTAGGTGCTGATAACGAAAGCCTCGACTGCAATCAAGTGGCTCCACTTGCAAATAGATTTGTCACCTTTGTGGCTGTTGGTTGATTCTCCATCATTCAATGCTGATGGGTAGATACCGAAAGCCGAAGCCTAGGGTACCATATTAGGTAGAGCGTTTCCCTAGGCTATTGCGACTGACTTGGGATATTGATATAGTAATGGTTTCTGATACGGACCATGACTTTGCCCAAAATGACAGTCTTTGGGAGCCGAATACACCTCGGGCACGAGCAAACCCTTGGTAGAACATAGCAAAATCGCCGCGCTTGGGGGGCTCGTAATATATCAGGTATTTGTAACTAGGCTACGTACGGCAAGCATTTCCTCCTAGTGTAGGCAAGTTCTGATGCAAGCCAACGAAATAGGATTTCAACCCCAATTACCCACTTCGACTATTTACAAAGAAGATGGCACCGAGGTTCCTCATTCGGCCCCTTGGAAGCTTGGACCATGGGAATCCACGGTGGCACTCTAAAGAGAGGATGCTGGACCAGAGCCCCCTAGAAGATGGATTGTGTAAGGTGAAAAATAGACTCGGTGATTGATGGACGTTGTCATGTAGCTATGCTACAGCTCACCTGCGCTTTCACAGGGAACAAGTGGAGTACACCAGTCTGAAGATGCGAAACAAAACGCCTGAGAGTGTCCATTCTCCTCGGTGCGGTTCGATCCCGCACGCATGCGAGGTGCCAAGGTCATCTCAATCGCGGCATTTCAGCTTGGATTGAGAGTTCCCGGATGTACAACAAAAAGGAGTCTTACTAAATTGGCGTGCGCGTGATGAATGGAGGCATGATGGACGCTTGCGTACAAGGCAGCATGCTATGGTCTGGAAGTTTACTGTGCTTGGCACAAGTCTCGCGGCAACACCCGACCTAAGGCTAGACGCCGAGACGGTCGGAGCGCTTATCTCAGCTTTGGGCTCCAGATAACCAACCAGGAAAGATGATTGTGCTTGAGTGATAGCTTGCAACTTCTATAACGTGGATCGGGAGGGGTGGGTTCGCGAGCAAGATCTGCTCACTGGAACCCGGTTCCTCGGTAAGGCAAAAACGGGTCTTGGGCCCCGACCGTAAAATTGGCTCGCTGATGCAAGGGCCTCGCAACCTTACTTCATCGGGGTTCCTGGGTCCCCGGCCATGCGCGCCGAGCGTCATATGCATCAGACCGTAATTTCAGTTGCTTTACGTTCTGCACTCTATTGCTGCACAGAGCGCGTGATGTTCGATTGTACGATTTTTTATCAAGCGCCATCAGCGAGGTTCCCCCCAGAACGCATGCATGTATCAACTCTATTTCGCACAAGCGATCGAGTCTGCGCGGAACGCGTTCCGTCAAACCGGCGCCGCCGGTTGCGGTGGCCCTGAGATCCCCCACATGAGGACCTTATAAATATGGGTCAAGCAGGGACGAGCCCAATAGGTTCAATTTGGCAGGCTGAACCTGGAACGAGTTAAGCTCGTTGGTGACGAGTGCTTACGTTATAATTTTTTATTATTCTCACGTTCTCATTTCCTCGTGTTCATGATGGAAAACACATGTTGATATCACATGGAAACAGTTGATGGGTTGTAAAATACATGTCAATATTTGAGATTGTACACCAGAGAAACCGCTCCGAGCTTCACTTTACAAATGAAGCGCTGGTCCGGTCGAGACGCAAGGAATCATACGAAAAAGTTAAAAAGTGTCCAAAAAAATGCGCGTGCAATGCTTAGAGTTGCAAGCGGAAAGCCGAGACTGCCCGTTGATCTTCCAGGGAGCGGGAACTGTAGCTACTCTGGGGTGGCGTGCCGCCGAAAGGCACCGAGGGACTCAATCGCTCGGCATCTCTGTGATCCATCGAGACCAGAGGGGGAAGTATAGGCCCTCGCGCAGGGGTAGCGTGGATCTGAGGAATGTATGCGGGGGTACCTTGAGGAAAGTAGCCCGGGTAGGGTGGGACCGCGTTGGACGATGGCGGGTGGTGAAGAGGAGAGGGTAATGGGGGAGTGCTCGAGGTCAAAGACAGGGTCGAAGACGCGGACCAGGGACTTGCGGTGGGATCGCCACTTTTGCTCCAGTATGGTCCATTGTTGCGATATTGGGTGAAGGACGATATGGGGGAAGGGGTCAATGGGGACACTCCGCAGTCGGACGATACTGAACTACGTTGATCCAGATCGGGACTCAGTCTCGATTCAGCGTCCAGGTCTTGAGATGTCGGTCGCCTATCGGATTTCCGCGTAAGACCTTTGCCTGTGACGTAGACATTTGGGGGTACTGCAAGCTGGGAAAGAACTGGATCTTGATCAACAGTGGGCAGGCCATGGTAATCGTTCCCCGTAAAGTAGGCCTAAAATTAAAATCAGGGTTGGGTCCGAGCATAAAAACGTGTCCACTCACGGTTAAATGCCACTTGCGCGCAGTTGTGGTGCCAGGAAGAGTGACCCAAGCCGAATAAGTCTGCAGATAGGGTAAATACCACGTGTCGAGGAGATAGCCGAGTGCAATACCTGTTTGGTAAGCCCATCAGGTTTAGCGGGACGGTCTTGACGTCTGAAAACCTGGGGAGCCTTGCTACGCTCGCGGGGATCGGACGGCTTGCGAGCTCTAAATCATGGTTAAGCTACGATCACAAAGTCGCATTCGTAAAGGAGCTACCTTCGAGCTGCCTTGGCCTCCTTCTCCTCCGTTGTCATCATGACGTTCTCGGTATAGAACAAGAACGGCTCGCGCATCCGAGACTGGCTCCTACAGGCAACGCTTAGCATCGTACACCCGCGTAGCCATTCTGTACGTACCATTTGCGGCCATCCGTCCATCGTTCGAGGCCACCTTTGTAATCAGCTTCCTCCCAGCAGAACACCTCGCCTGAACGAAGCAGGTCACGATCGGCCGCACTGAGGCGATGGGTAATCATAGGCAGGAGTCCACGCCGCACAGCCTCAAAGACGACATGGGCATCGTGGGCCGTACGAATGTCTGCAAGGCTGGTTAGAGCTTGTATCGACGGTTGAAATGGGTCAACGAACGCAGGTTAGGGTGAGTTGCGCGGGACCGAGGGATGATAGGCGTCAAGGATGACGAAGGTCTCGACATGACTGCAGCAGAGGGGGGGGGGGGTGCAGTCGCAGGGACAGGGGTAGGTGGGGAAGAGCAATCGGTATCGGGTAAGTCCTTATATACAAGATGGGTCGTAAGACAAATGTGCGACGCCACCGCTCATGGGGCCTATGTATCGAGAAAATCTTGAGTTTAAAAGAAGCTGCGGGTAAAGTCGACCATGTTGGTTCGAAATGGAACCAGAAGATGTGTTTGGGGTTTAGTTGTGGCTGCTGATGCGATGGACGATCATAGTAGGGAGACCATATCGGGGCCCCTGCCCATGGACGCGGACATCAGCGGACTCTGGTAACAAAGCAAGGAGGGCTAATAAGCTCAGGTACGATCCTTATGTCTGGCAGGGATCAGTCAAACAGAGACGCAAGTTAGGCTGTTTATGGTCTCGACACAAGACGGTCCATCAATGACCGAAGCGCCCATAAGTTGCGTGCTTATCACTATGGGGGTCGCTAGGCGTTGAGCGAAGCCAAACCCGGAATTTTGCCATTCAGACCGGTTGCCAATCTTTTGGAAGCACCCTTGTTTTTGCCTGAATCTTCCTCGCAGGGGACGACCGGTGAGTGCGCTTACCAAGCCTCATTTCGTCAAGCTCGAGATCTGCAGCACGATAAGCCTGCTGATTTCAAACTCCGGATCCTCTCCATATACACTTATTTCGACACAACCCCGATCAGACTTGCGCTCTAAAGTCTCGCTCAACATCTAGTGTGTACCCCACGCGTTTATACATTACTGGGGTACAAGCGTTGACATGTGCCATGGACAGTCCAGATCATCAGATGGGCGGGTAGCTCCGTTGGTTGAAAGTCTACTTTCGTCGCATTTTTGCCAATGGAAAACCTAAACCTTCGGATTTGGGTTCAGCCACCTACCCTCGCACAGCACTGCTGAAAGATCCCACCAACATTGCTCTGCTCGCGTACGTGATTTCATCCTTGCCACTCACTTGGCTAAATCCACGTTGGTACGTTTGACACACATCATGCAACTTTGCGCTGCGACCCAGTATTTCGCTAGCGGGGGAAGAGGGGATGTTCCCACGGTTTCGTATGTTGGTTACAGAGTATAGCGTGAGTGTACTTAATGCTTATGGCGCTGATCGAGTGCCGCGAGTTTGGCTGAGTCTCAACAATTAATTATCTTTGTTTAGCCATGTGGGTAAATCGTGGGGCTAAAATGAGATCACGAAATTGGCATCAGTATGTTTATTCATTTGCAAAATCCTTGATCCAACATCATGCAACAAACGGAGGCAATCCATTTACAAGTTGGCTCATCCATTCACAGCCTCACAACCTCAACCCATTCTTCGCGAGAGGGCGATCTGCGAGTAACTAGTGTCAGTTGAGGGTTCGGTTCCTGGATCGAACAAGGCATACGATTTATGATCTGAGGTATTGAGTGCCACCGTCAACTTGACAGTAACCACTTCGAACCCTCGGAACTTGAGTGGGAATGTCACGACCTGATCGTCGGACTTGTCCGCCTTTAGTTCTTCGATTTCGTCCTCCAAAACATTCGTGATGACGGCTTTGGAGACCTTGAGCTTCTTTGATCTGTGGAGGCAATCTTAGATCGAGGTAAGTGACGTGATGAGGCGAACTTACACATTGAGGGATGCCCGAGCGTGACCGCCAAAAGCTTCGTATAAACGGAGAACAACGGTTTTTTCGCCCTTGGAATTAACGCTGAAGGAATCATCATCACCACGTTTCACTGTCTCCAAGATCACGTTTGGAGCACCCGCAACGTTGAACAAAGCCTTGTGAATTAGACCTGATACGGCGCCATACCCGCCCTCGCCTTGGTCAGGAACGTAGCGTACTGACAAAATTGTACAAGCGCCGATCAGCGTTCAGTGCCGTAGACTCAAGTGAGGTGAAATCTTACGGTGAAGCGGAGAGTTGAAAGTATATGCGACTTGGGGAACGTCTGATTGCAGGAAATGTCCCTGATGCGGGAGAACTGCCCAGCTGAATGCGTGTTTGCCTTGGTCTTGTTCGGGATCTGGGGAAGTAGCCGCGCGGAGGAGTGAAATGCGGAGAATGTTGCCAGTAACAGCAAAGCCGTACTTGCTCTCCGACAGGATAGCTACTCCGTATCCGTATTCTGAAAAGTCCGCGTACTTTGAAGATTGTGTAAGAACTGGTACTCAAATATACGAAGGGTCACGTACCTTGTGTCCACATACCTGGATGGTGGAGTCGGACTGTTAGTAGATAAATTAATGAGATGCATGGCCAATCTTACTTCGAACTTGGCAGCATCCCACGTCGTGTTCCGGTGCGTTGGCCGCGAGACGTGTCCGAATTGGCATTCGTAGGTGGCCTCCATGCTGCGAATGTCCAGGGGAATTTCGACTGGGCAAATTCATTTGAATAAATGTATTCCATTTGGATAAGGCTCGTCCCACTCACACTTTAGGATTTCGTGGCGTTGATGCCAATCAACTTCGGCATCGAAGCGGATAAACGACCGAGATTCGGAGGACAAAGAGGCTAAATAGCGCAACGTCAGATCGCACCTGGTAAATGCCTCAACTCGACTCACATGGAACCGCATCGAGGGAGATCTGGACGCGGAAGTTTAGCGGATTGAATATACAAAATAGAAAGCTGTCTCACTGTCGTCATGACCGTCGACTGGCCGTACTTGACTTTGGCTTCGACGGAAGCCCGAACCGGTCCATTCTCCAGTATCGAGATATCCGTAAACTCCAGCTCGGTAAACTTTTCAAGGTGGTGAATTTCGACATCTGAATGTGTTGAAGACGTAAGTCGTGAGCAAAGCCAAAGACGGGAACCCCCTACCCCAAGCATCTGAAGGTCGTGTCCAGGTCAGAAGCTGTTGGAATGCAAATAACCATTGATAGACGCACCCCAATAATTAGGTTGGTCGCTAAAGATGACCAACCCTCCTGTCTTGCCCGGCGGAATGAGCTCACGACTAAAAAAAGAGACTATTAGCGTGGATCCGAAACTGCGTCGGGGTTACATACTCGAGCTGAACGTCAACCAAGCTGACGATCCGACCGCCCGAGATAGTCATACACACGTTGGAGTTTTTAAGCACAAAGTCGCTTGAGCCCGATTGGTGAACTACCCGAAATGGGCATCAGAGATGGATCGGTAGACTCGGCCAACGATACTTGCCTGAAACTGGCTTGACTTCCGCAAACAGACCGATAGGTTGCGCCACACCGGCGCCCTCACGAGCGTCCATGAGGACATATCCACTTTGACCATCAGATGAGATCTGGACCGCAGTATTGCGCAGGTTCTTGCCCCCAGAACTGGAAAGTGGGACCTGCACCACCTCGCGGCGCGGGAAGGGAGTGGTGTTGATCGCGAGGACTTTGCCTGTGGTCGAGACCGTAAAGGGTAAGTTGGGATCGATGGGTGTTGAGCCAGCTAGCAGAGTATCGAAGGCTTCCTCCAAGATCGACTTGCATTCCGCCGCAACTTCGCTGTATAATTTCTCAGCATCCTCGTAGACCATGCCAATGGCCGAGCCAGGGAGAACTAGAAATGATTAGATAGACGAGACAAACTAAAGCGGGATAGCGCACCATCATGGAATTGGTTAAGTAACACCTTTTCCCATGACTCGTCTATGCGTTGTTTGGGATAAGTGTACCCGGCCGTAAGTGAGGCTAGGGTAGCAACGAGCTAGCGAAAGAGGGTGGGGGCGGAAAATACCGATGGTGTAAATCAGTTCGGTTCGCTCGTGCACATGAGCGCTTACCTCTACGTCACGGAGAAGGATCTCCGATTTGCGGTTCCCCCTTTTGATTGAGCCGTGCGAGGTGTATGTCCCCCGGTGGAACTGAACGTAATGTGATTAATTGCCACTCGATTACTTGAACAATTGAAGCGATTTACCTCCAAGTACAGCTCACCGTGCCTTTGATGTATTCACATGAATGATACAGTTCTTCCACTATAAGTGAACCCGACTCACCAGTTCGGCAATGCAGTTCCGCTAATGCTCTCCTTCTCCAAACGATCGAAAAAGGCTTCGGTGGTATGTCCCATATTTACCAGGGGTAGTTCGCGCGAATTGTTACCTGCCGCGCGAACCCGGCGCAACTAATCATGGAATGAGCCCAAGGAACATCAGTACATTGTGACTCCAAACCGGCGATAACTCAAAACCGCATGAGCCTGAGAGAGATAGGGGTTGGAATAATGGCGTGCGGGGATGCGGTGCTCCCAGCAGGTTATGTGGTTGGTTGGGCGGGGAGATCGGTGATCCGGCTGGATCGGATGCGACTTACGTTCTCAAGCATCTTGGCGAGTGGCCCTCCTCCTCCATCGCCATTGCCGAATACCAGTAGGCCCATGTCGGAGGACTCCAGGTTCTGTAATTGATGGTCGTTAATTGCGCGGCTAAAACAATGGAGCGTTTGGACAACTGACCTTGTGATTGTTGACAGCCTTGCGGACATCTCCAGTGGTAGCCTGGGCAGTGTACGTATCTAGGCGTGGATTGGTTATAAACTAATTATCGCGGTTGCCACATGCGAAATAGACTCACCGACCGGTGTCATATGACATAAGACCTGTGTACCATCAATTCCAACCCAATTAAACGTCGAGTGTGGGAAAACATTGCTGGATCGGGGCGATACTTAATCTCATTGAGTCAAATGCGATTGCGTTATGTTGACGTACACATTGTTCCTGCGGACATGTCGGGTTAATGTCTAAATCTCGGTAAATGCGTAGGTCGACATACCAACTTAGTTTTTGGGTAAAGAACCTTTGCATCCCGGCACTCCTCATCAATTGAGGAATAGAACCAGAAAGGCCAAAAGAGTCAGGCAACCACCCGGTTCGGCAGCGGACCCCGAATCGAGACTGGAAATAACGCTGACCGAAGGTCATCTGTCGGATGAAAGCTTCGCCTGAAGGCATATTGCCGTCATGCTCGACCCATGCGCCACCAATAGGCTCGAAATGCCCGGCTTTGATTTTAGCTTTTACCTTTTCGAAGAGAGGAGGGTAGAGCTAGCGGAACGTATGAGACAATGCAATGCAATAATTCTAAATTACGTACTTGTTCGAGCCACTTGTATTGTTGGGCCGAGCTGCAAGTAAAGT
Organism: Ceratobasidium sp. AG-K; assembly: GCA_037039685.1. Classification (NCBI taxonomy): domain Eukaryota; kingdom Fungi; phylum Basidiomycota; class Agaricomycetes; order Cantharellales; family Ceratobasidiaceae; genus Ceratobasidium; species Ceratobasidium sp. AG-K. Next base: position 1,138,875 of record JAWNGF010000007.1, on the reverse strand, counting down.
GATGCTCGGGGTATCGATTCATCAAGTCCACTTGAGTCGACCAAGATCGTGCAACCTTTTGTTGAGTAACGCTGTACGGCCAAAGCCAAGCGGTATCAATATGGCCTGAAGTCGAATACATACTTAGTAAATATCGGGATGGAAAGGAATGACTTACAATGCCCAATTCCCCATACCTGCTCACGATCCGCTCCCTTTCCATCTCCTCGGACTCGGTAAATCTTCTCCCCCTCCTTGGCCCATTCGGACCCGAAAACAACCTCTGCAAGCTTACGACACTTGTCTACCGTGTTCTACTCGGGTCAAAATGTAACGCGCGTGAGATTACAATCACCCAACCTCGATATGTGCGTACTGACCGGGTCGTTGACATCGAATACATTCATAATTTCGTTTGCCGTCTTAAGCGCAAGATTTTGAAGGGGAGAGTTTCCAGGGAGCGTGTCGATAATTTCGCGCAAAGTCGTGAAATCCCAGAACAAGTGCCATGCATCTTGGTTGGGGACGACGAGGTCCGCGGAGGCCAAAGTAAAGTAACGGTTGGGCTACGATCCGCTCGACAAGCAGCCCCAACCCAGAGAGAAGAACACTCACGTCCGGTGGAGCAATCCCACTAATCCCAAACATCCCATTACAGCTGCTCTCGATGATAAAGCTGTACTCCCTCTTGGTCTTGTCCAAAATAAACTCGACGCGACGATCGCCGTCATATCCTCCGGTAATTCCTTGCAGGGGCTCTCCTGACGTGGTGAATATCATGGCTTCGCAGCCGGGGTCGAACTCGACTACGTAATATTAGGGTGGGTCAAAGAGTTCAACAAGCGGACCTACATTGAACGCGTTCGTACTTCTCCCATTCGGCAGGTATCTTGACGGTTACTTTCCACCAATGGTTCGTCTACAACTAATATGAATGTAATCCATGAAGAGGAAGCGACTAATCGTACCCCTAAGGTCCAATTCGAGTTAGTCACCTGGACACGGTTATTACGCCAAGATGAGGTAACTTACAGCTAGGACCGAAGTTATCCCCCTTTTTAGCAGGCTTGAATTTCTGCTTCATTGCCTCTTCGAAGGAGGGCTTGGTGAGGCCGGGTGCAGACCAAACTTCGAGTTTTACATGATCAGCATCGTCGATACGATGTGTAAACATAAGTGCTGGGAGGTTTAGAGAGGCATAACTTCCGCCTGCCATTCCAATATAAGCGCAAGGCCGCTATATGTACAACCCTAACCCACCTGTAAACTTCCCGACGCGGTCTTTGGTTAAGCCTTTGATCCATTTACTCCCTGAATGACAATTGAGACAGATGACTTCAAGACGGTATACGAAACTCACCAACTCCGAAATTGAGCTCTGGGTACGAAGATTCTGGATTGGGTCCATGCTGATGCCCACCATGACCATGTTGGTGGTGAGTTCCGCCCATAGTTTTGTATACAGATGATGGTCGTGGTTGTGTCTGGGGCGTTCGAAGGAATGCGGGGTGATGGTCCGTGCGGGCGCGTCATGTGACCCTGACCACAGCGGCGCTTACGAACACCATCGTTCTCAACCTCCTGAAGCTCAAGTCACCTTCCGAACTGCCGTAGCAAGAGAGAAGCCATGTCCCGAAAACCTGGAGGCGCAACACTGTCCAATGGCACTTTATCGTGTGTATATTTATATGGATATGGCTGTCTCATTTATCATTAGTGGTATCGTAGCCTACGCTTCATGCAACGCGGGGGAACGCAACATGTTGCTGCTACTGCTGCCAAAGTAGTCGACGAGGCTGAATGGGATATTGGACCCCAAGCACGGGCCGCCTGGGGGATGCCTCCCTCTAAGAATACCGGCGGAGTAGCCCAACAGCCTCAGTGTGTAAATTTTGGTCTCCTTGTGTTGCTTCTGATAGTCGCGTCAAAAATCTAGGATCCATGTTATACGTGACGAGTCTTATCTTCCATTTGTATTCGACAAGGAAACACCCACGTTCATAGCCCAGCGGCCCTCTGGATCTGAGGCTGATCCGGAGCCTGCAGCACGAAGACGAGTGTTCCGAGAAGGTGCCGAAGTCGTTTATGAGGATCCTTCCTTACAGCAAAGCAATACGAACGAAGAAGATCAGAAAGGCGAATCGGCGACCGACAGCGACATTAAAGCTACGGGTTCCCCAAAATCAACGAAAACACTGCCCAACTCGATTTCAGGTTCGAAACCAACAACTAGCCCCCAGCCCGCGAACAAGCCAGGAGTACGCCGTCACCGACTCGAGGGATTCATTAAGCCTGCGGGTCCGTCGGCTACCGGTTTTATGAAACCTACAGGCGTGTCGGTTGCTTCCAGCCGTAACGGCGCCAAGCGAAGTAGGGAAGACGACTCAAGTAGGCAAGATAGACTGGGCGGCAAAATTAAGAAAACATTATAATTGGATGCTCATCCCTGTGTTAGTGATCGCACTTCTCATTAATCATTCTTCCTTTACGACCTTGTATTCTATCCTTCTGCCAGATGGTCATATCTTCCCGTCCTACAACTATACCTTAATACAAGATCCAGAGTCAATATATCGACCTTTCGAAACGCTGAATCATATTTGAGCATTCTGTCTAGACCCAGCACCCATGGAAGTGGGGCCACAGGTTGAGACTCTTAAGCGCGGCGAAGTCGAAGTAGGCCTTGTATGCACATGCCGGAGGCTTCCAAGCTGAAAATTCGCATTTAAGAGGGATGGGGCGCATATAGCGCAGGCAACTATCACACCTTGTCTTAGTTAAACCCCCGAGCACCCATCCCAAAATATGACGAAGTAGTTCGTTTTAGTTGCACCCGAAATACTGTAAGCATGCTTTACCACATTGGCTCATCGAAGCCCCAGGGTAACAAGCCACATCTGCAGCGTGACAATAATGTTAAACTCGTCATGCAACTCATGCAATCTGAGCCCGCTTTGAACTCCAATGGACCTCCCGGAGCTTACCGTGGGCGAAATTGTATTGATCCAGCCTTCTCTCGCAAGCCAGGCCAGTTCAGCCTGTACAATCTTCCCTCGGATAGCCACAGTCTCGAAAGAGCGCTTTTTTGACGACGACACTGACGAGCTGTCAGCTAGGGTTTGTGCACAGCAATTCATTTGGCATCTCCTGGGACGTGTTAGCCAACTCAGAGCTCGTGGAATTTCGCAATCAGAATGACAGAGAGCCGCAGGTTCTCAGCCCCGGTGGAAATAACGGGACCGAGTACCTCGGCTCTTTCATATTACTACCACAGTTTCACGTAACCTTGCATTTCTCACATAGCCCAGAGCTACTCAAGAAACCCTCCAATATGAGTCAACTCTGTCCTTCCACTGTCCTCGCAAGTCAAATCCAGGTGTACGTTTTGCGCCACGCCCGCGCAGTATCGTAAGGATGTCTCTAAAGCATCAAAGTCTGATTCCAGGGGCAACACACGCCCCAGCCGCGCGGTGAACTGTCAGCGAGGCTAATACACTAAAACAGGGTCCACCAGAACGCGATTAGACTTCAGTAAGGATTGATTGACCGACAAGTGGCGCATATAAGCTCCACGCCCCCGATTCTTCTCGTTCTCCTAAAGGTAGTATCCGCGTCCGAACGACGCAACATCTTCGAGGTTTGATAATAAACTGCATCGAGGTGAGCACAACGTGCTTAGCTACTAACCAAGGAAACGAGTCGGACAGTTAGGTATATATGGGGAAATTTCTGCGAATACAGGATCAAATCATACACTTTTATTGAGTTACTATTTCAAACCCACTAGGGTGTTGTATACGCGTAGACGTAGTGGGCTTTGGCTCAACGCTTGTTGATCAGCCAGGAGGACATTAAGCACGAGGTCCGTGTATCCCTGGTTTCACGCGTAGTTGCTATTCCTCACCCGACTTGGGATTGATTCAAAGACGTTGGGGGTGGCGGATGGGAGTAGAGGCCTTCTATCATTACTGCGGTGCCAAGTCGTATGGATGGCATTCTGGCTATTCGGGGAATGAATTGGTTAAGCAAGTATGTCCACCATATGTGCAATATCTTAATCTCACAGTTCAGCCTGGACTCGTGGGTTTAGTGATAACATAGCAAGGCTTAACCGCTAGGAAGCTCGAAGGAGAGTTTAAAGTAATGCGTCTGACTCATTTCGTATTGACGGCAAATACTGCAAGCGTGAAACGAAATCAACCAGCACATCACCAACGGGGAATTATACTTTCTAGGAGAGCGTAAAGCTTCGTGCACAGAAGTCTTCTGTGAATTGACGCGCCGAGTTCCGGGAACTCGGCCACAGTCCCCCGAGTGAGCCTGCCAGGGGTGGAAGCCTACAAAGCAAATAGGTATGAAATGCTGCATCCCTCGCCAAGTTTCCTAGATCCGTCCGGGGAGGTCAATGTGTAGAGTGAATTGCACTGGGCTAATATACAGTATCGTATTGTAGGCGATTGTGTAGGTTCACGTGGTTTTATTGGTAAGAGCATATTCGCCACATGCATTACGACACAAAATGCTTGGCTAGATGGTGTTTGGTAGAGTAGCCGATTGAATTGGTGCTCTAAGTCTAGTGCATATCGCGTGGTTATACACCCTCACACAGGGCAATTTGCGGAATGAGAACTCGGCTGATGCCAATCTACTGGGGTGGAACTGGGGTTGGTACTGGCGGGATGGACCCGGGTCAAGCGCCTTGTGCTGATTACTACCGCTTGGGTGCTTTAGCCCGTCCGTAAAGAGCACTCCAACAATACTGCACAGATGTTAAAGGAAGAAGACATTGCGTGGGTGTAGAGTGTCCAGAGTGGATTGCTCGGAGGTACATGGTTACGGATACGTAGCGCTTTCAAGCTTCGTACCTGGAACGTTATCACACCGACAGAAACGGCACCATTATCAAAATCAGCTCCAGTTAGTCGACGGACCCGGTTGACATGTTTCAAGTACATTAACGCTATGTAGGCGTTGGCTACCGGCCGTCTGAAAACAGGGCTCGTCAACTTGGCCATTCGTGGGTGACCAGTGGCATCTTATCGTGCGGGGTCTACAGAAGTACTTCTGAGATAAGGGTGGGCAGTTCTAGCGATAGGATGGCCCAGATACAGAGTCCCATACGTAGATTGAAGTGAAAGTTAAGATGCCAGGTAAGCAAAGGTAAGGGCAAGCTCAGAGATGAATGCAGTGGTGCGGTGAGTCTGCCGACTTAGCATGAATAATCGAGTGTAAGAATCTCACGATTCAGTCGCGCAGTAATTTTGAGAGTGATGTATCGCCGAGCTTGCTGCAGCTTGCCGTTCTGTGCGTTCGTTGGATCTTTTCATTGTTTGTGAGGACTGTTTCAGAGGTTTGGAGTCATTTGCAATACGAGGTTCCGTTCAACGCCCACGTGCTCTGGGCGCTTATATGAATACGGTGGAGTTGGCGACGATAGACACCTGAGCTCGGATGGTCCGTACAACTTGGAGAGAACGCTGGACGACCCTCCGTACGGCTCTAATTAAACCCGGGGTGTTAAAAGCACACTCTGGCGATGAAGATGATGTTATTGGGGCTCAACTTGATATAGGGGGTTATTCGCCAGGTAAGCATACCTGTTATTAATTTCCTTGATTCGCTAACTGAACATGGGTTTTTCCCTTGTAGATATAATTGATGCGAGGTTTGGGGACAAAGACTTAGTGTCTCAAGGAGGATTGCCCGGTGGGCAGTTTGGCGAGGTACGTCTTGTGATAGTCTTCATTGTTTGCGCTATTTATAATCTAATTGATTATTGACTAATCGAACTTGTTCGTTAATGAAAAAACCATACCCGACTTGGCACATCAATCTTCGGTGATCTACCTCTCTAGATTGATGTCGCCCTGTGCCGCTTGGATAACGCTCTTTATGTACGGAAGGCTCAACCACGACGACAAGCCCTTCAGGCTACGCGAGAGCGTGACGTTTTGCTGTGTGCCCGTCGTGAGGGCAGTGTGTGGTCTCCGCATCTTTTATGTGCCTTCAAAGAGGGGGCAGGTACTGGCACAGATGGCCCGTCGACTTATACATTGGTTATGTCTTACGTTCCAGGCGGTACCCTGGAGGATGTTTTGGAGAGCTGTACAGAAGGTGGGATGGTGGAGTCGGATGTGCGATGGTGGTTTTCCCAGGCGGTTTGCGCGATTGGTTGGTTGCATGAACAGGGATGGGCACACAGGTTAGTTCGCTCCAGTCTGCGATCTAGGCGGCTAACGTTTAGATTTATAGGGACATAAAACCTTCTAATCTTGCAATCACTTCGACAAAGCATCTCCAGGTACTAGACTTTGGATGCGCAGCCCCAATTTCTTTATCCACTACCCATAAACCCGGATCACGCCCCTCTCGAGTCCTTCCCTTAGACGATTGTCTAGTTCCTTGCGGCACCTGCGATTACCTCTCGCCCGAGATTCTCATTTGGCACGAAACAGCCCTTGCACGAGTACGAAAAGGATACGAGGATGATGAAGAGGAAGAGGAGGATACCTGGGCCCAGGATTTTAGTGAAGACCTCAGGAGCAAAGTCATCGATAAACTTAGGCGTAGCGTTAACGGGAACGAACCAGGGAGCGGAGACACCTCAGAGCTCCAAGAGGGTTATGGGCCCGAGACGGATTGGTGGAGCTTGGGTGCTATGATTTACGAATTGGCTTATGGGGTGGCGCCATTTTTTGCGCAGGATGTTCCAACGACGTATAAGAAGGTTTTAGCTCATAGTGTGAGTTGATCATTCTGCTCACCTCGAGCTGATGCGAGGGTCGCTCCGTTTGCGACTACTCCCGAGCCGAGTAAATCTCGCTGAGGCTTACTCTTATTGCTCTAGAAAAGCCTTCGATTTCCCGCTGGAGTGGTATCAAGCGGATTAGAAAACCTACTATCAAGGTTAGCCCTGGATTTTTTTTCACGAGCCAGGCTGTCTGTTCAACACGGCTGGTTTTCTATCAGGTTGCATGCTGACACGATCGTAGGCTATTAACGGATCCTTCATCGAGACTTGGGAGACACTCGGTCAAGGAAATTCAGGACCACTCTTACTTTCGTAGCGTAGATTGGGATAACCTTCATGCCCGTGAGTAGCGTTTATCTTTTCGCTTAGGGTAACGAAACGCATATAGCTCCCCTGTAGTTCAACCTCCACTATCTCTCGTCACTCCACAATTCACATACGCACCACCGGTCCTCGACGAATCGGCCGTGGATGCAAGTCAAGAGCCAGGGGGATTTGCATTTTCTGCGTTCTTCCAGAGCACGGTTGATGGGAGCGACATGTTGGGTGCAGGCGGCGATATGACCACAGGAACTCGACGAGGGGGGGAGGACCAAAGTAGAAGGTTAACTCTGCAACAAGGAGGAAACGACGACAGTAGAAATTTGACCCTGCGTCCGGGAGGAATCAACGACGAGGGAGACGAATCGATGGAACAGCTTGGGGGTTTTTGTTGGGGTCCTCCGGTGGATGCGTTTGACCATGTTGAAGATACGGTCGAGCCAGACGACGTGACGGAAGACGTTGGAGGACTGATGGCCAATACCCCGTTCAGGCTCAAAGTTCCCGCTACGCCGTATGTGAACAGCAAGCAAACCCCCTTTCGACAACCGCTGTTTGGTTTGCCTTCTGCCACACCCATGCGACAACCCGCCGCTACGCCCTTCCCAAAAACGCTTGCTACGCCGTTCCAGCACAGACAATCTGCGGCCACGCCATTTAGGCAAAGCTCGGCCACGCCATTCTATCCGAATCCAGGTGCTGGCGCTCACAGAGGTGTCTCGGCTACTCCCTTTCGAACACCATTCCGTCAGAACGTGGCGGGTCCAGACCAAACGTATCGAAGTTCGGCTGCACATATGTTCAAGACTCCCGTCAGACCTGGCGCACTTTCGTACGGTAATCCATACAGCACGAGTAACGCAGCTCCCGGAACGGGCACGGGTACGGCACGTCGAACGCGGGCAGTAACCGAGACGGAGGCTCTTCGACAAGTCCTCGAATCCGCTCGAAAGAGGGTTTACTTTGGAGGGGAGGATAGCAAAATATCCCAGTCGCAATCAATCTCGGACGCGAGTAAGAGCGGGAGGAGTCTTTATACCCAAGGTCAAGATGAAACTCAATTCCCAAGTGCCGAGGAAATTCAGGAAGATGATGACCCAGCCAAACTGTCCCGACCGTCTCTTCATCCGATCGTGATTCCAATGTTCGATAATTCAATGACCTCGTCCGAAGGCCTTGGCGGCCCACCCAGCCCGAGCCCGAGCCCCCGCCCAGGCAGTGCGTTGTCTCGGCGTTCCGCGACACCGAGTGCGATGATGACCTTTGCTGCTGTAACACCAAGCGCAATGTATAGTCGATCTGGCTCGCGATTAAGCGTGCGCGCCACTACGCCAACGTGGACTGGGCGAAGTGCGAGGCGCGACGAAAGCGAGGAGGATTTGTCAGAGGACAAAGAGCGCAGGGAAAGAGCCGAGAGGCATCGGCGGGCAATTTTGGAGAAGGAGCGGGAAAAGGCGAGGAAGGAGGAGCTGGCTAGATTGGAACGACAGAGGGAGAAGGGAAAGGGACGCGAGCAGGATAACACCCAGGAAGAGGCGAGGATCAGGGAGGAGCTATCAGCAATCCGCGCACCAGTGCCACCAAGCCAATTAAGAGAGAGGGGCAACGAGGGTTCCAAAAGCCAGGACGCGAACCCACCGAGCAAGGACACGCCCGAAGCGTCGGACCGAACGTATTTGGAGCGCCGTGCTCAATCCAAGCTCGAACTAGAGCGTCGACGTCTCGAAAAGCAGAAGGAAGCGCGCAAGAGGACCGAGTCGTTGCAGAGAGACCAGGCGGTGGAGGCCGCTCGCCAGCACGAATTGGCTCTTGCCGAAGAGATGGCGCGACAAGATGAGGCAAAACGACGGACCCGTGTTAACTCGAGCGACGGATCCAGGTCCGTACCGGCTATTCGCGTTGATCAAGCTGGCGAGCGTAAAACCACTGGACAAAAAACGAGAGCGGGAGCCGGGCTCGCACCGAACTTGGAACCAGCTGGGCGGAGGCGAGTCAAGAGCGTCGACGAGACTCTCGGCTATAGCATGGCCGCGCGACAGCCGTCATCCGCGGCACGAGACCTCCTAGACACGCACTACCAGGGACGCGAGTCCCAGGCTAGCTCGAGTCAAGCCCCTTCACCCAGAGCCAGAACCCGATCCCACGAACCCCTAAGGCCCACAACAATCGAGGTTGATAGACCCCGGCCCAGATCTCGTGTCACAATTGATGATGTTTCTGGGCGACAACAAAGTCTAGTCCAAGATGTAGACGCATTGCAAAAGCGCATTCAAGATGCGCTTCGCATGCTACAATCTCACCAGAATTAGAATCCTGGCGAATATGTATCGTGCTTCATATTGTCACTCTCCCCGCTATCTTGTATTTCGTCTCGCATATTATTTATTTTTACTATACAATCTGGTGATAGATGTAACCCTTGAGTGGCTGCACGTTTGTATTTGTCTCCAATGTAGCCAAATGTGGACGATTGTTCCTATTTATGTAACCCATCAACCAATAGTGACGGAGCCAACAGGCTTCATTCCCGCCTCTCTCTACTCTCGCATGTATCATGGAGCCCTCTACAGACCATTGCAATGCACGCTCAATATTCAGCTCTCTCGATCTTGAGGACATCATCTTTGGATGCGCGCGAATTGGGGAGTGTGCACGCTTAGCAATCTACTTCATGACTGGTGTTTAGTGCGACAGCACCGATTATCTGGAGCACCCTGGATAGTCTTCAACCAGTTCTCTATCTACTCCGACCTCATACGATCGTAGGAGTACCAATAATAACTGTCTTTGTACGTTGGCTTGATGTCTTCATCTCCCAACCGTCACTTACGGCTATGAATGCCTACCAGCTTCCACCTCCTTCGGAAGCTCACTTTTCCCGGCTCTTTTTATACGCACCTTTTGTCAAGTCACTGCAGATTTGTCCTGGGAATTATAGTCCTTATCCGAATGACCCCGCCTACGCGTCGGAAATTGTGGTGACAGACTGGAGTGCATTGGTACGCCGCCGGGGTGACCGCCCTCTACTACCAAACTTGAAAACATTACGGATAGCAACAACAAACAACCCCCAAGCATCACTTGTCCAAGCATTATGGCCCACCGTTCTAGGATCCCCTTCGCTCCGCTCGATCGAAGTCTACTATACCTAGTTAACAAGGAACACAACCACACATTGACCCCTCAAATATATGTAGGGAATATATTAGTGGCCATAGTTCAATGATAAACTTTTGTCGAAAGGGTTTCATTCTTTCCCGGCTCTGTTTCTAACTCCGCTGGCACACGGGTCTTGATTCACAACAGGATCGAGGGTCACCCGGTGTAATACATGGAAGGTTCTCGTCACCAGTCTTTTTCAAAGTATGGTCCACCTTCGTGCTTTAACGAGCACAACCCTCCTTCTCCAACCGAACGCGCTCGTGGCCCTAGGCCAGTTGCCGTATCTTGAGTCCCTCGACGTACGACCTCGGTACCAAGGTCATAGTCCTACTGGTATTGCATATATTGACCTACCCGGCAATTCATTCCCCGCGCTTCGCAAACTTAAGATTCGGCTGTTGAAAGAAGTAGACCCTTTGACCGTTTGGGAAATAAGCCCGCTGGTTATTAGTTTGAGATATCTTGAGCTCCATTTTGATCTATATTACTATTGACCGACTTACTTCTGATGACTGGGTCTCATATGTATTAGTTCCCGCGGTTTGTGCTCGTAGCCGTGGTGTCGCCCGCCTTCTCATTGACTTCGACACAACAAACACTGTGGAGGCTAAGTGCGCTGAATCCTAGCCATATCAACACCGAAAACTCATGACATAAATTACTGAGCGTGTCCGCTTTCAGTGACTGATACGCTGAAGATTATCTTCAGGAGTGACTGGGGGGCAAATAAGCTCCAGAGCCTATTCAAATTTACCTTTTATGGTGCTGATGACAGACAACCATGCGCGAGATGGCTGAAAAATGATGTAATATCTCACTGAAAGCGGACATTTTCGGTTCAGTGCATTTTCTTATGTTATTCAGTGATCTGAAACCCCACAGTGAAAGTCTAATACTGGTAGATTGATCACAGTAGACCAAGGATTTTAGAACGCATTGCCCAACTCCCATTGAAGGCGCTCTGGCTTTATAACTTGGCGGTTGCAGAACAGGGTTTTCAATCGCTTTACGGCTACCTTGATACACTGCTGCCAAAAATTGTCTATCTGAGAATGCGGGATCAGTATGTTGTATTCGACGATCTACGATACTCTGCCTCGCTGCCTAAACTTAAGGAATTGAGCATACAGACGGGATATCCTCCAGGTTGGGCACCATCGGCCCCTCTCACCACTGACGCGTTGCCGCTCGTTGCTTGCCGCTTGGAAATAATTTTTAGGGAGAACTATATTCAAGGAGAGTCACTCAAAACCCGGTGGGCTGAGCCAGCCTTGAAGTGAGTATGCAGCACAACGAATCGAGACCGAACGCGCACTTACACTTCCTTTGTGCAATAGATATTTACTCTCCTTTTAGCCAGAGCTGAACTACGTACTTCATTCCCCTCGAAGTGGCGATACGCATTATCATACCACGATGAACAGCTTGCTTTCTCAGTTCAGGAGGACGATTTAGATTCAAGCATGTAGCTAGGGCGGCGCCCCTGAATCCTCCACAACCAATAGTGCCCGGTATTCTGGTTGGGACTCGACCTAATTTCCGTGTTATTTACGATTGTCGGTTTTTGGACTCACTCATATGTCCAATGAGACCTGTCGACTCATGAGATATCCAACTACACCTCGTGAACCCTAGATTACGACAGGTCCGTAGTGATCACTGTAATTCAAAGATCAACTCGTAAGATAAATATGGGATATACAGTATGCAACAAAATTATACAGACTTTCAGCGCTTGTAACGTATACGTGTCATATCGATGGAGCCAGCCATCCAATAAATATATAAAATTAAGTAAAAGGTATAGAGGCATGAGAAATACATGATAGAAAAAGAACGACATGATTTGGTTAGGAAATGGTCGAGTTATGAGCAAAACAAATCATAGGGGTTCTCTGTACAATTTAGTAACGGGAAAAATGGCGACCTTGATCAGTAGCAAATAGCACCTCCTTTCCATTTCAAAACCAGTGCCATCCTCTTTGGCATACTCTCAATCAATTTCTGACAATATTCAGGTGCAAACCCATTCCATTCGTCTTGAACTCGCCCCCAGAGCCCAAGGATCCCGTTGGGCAAGTTTTCATAGGTTCCAAGACGCCTTTTCAGCTCTGCCCACAGATTTTCAATTGGGTTGAGGTCTGGTGAGTATGCTGGCCACTCCAGTACCTCCATTCCAGAATCTTCAAACCACTTGAGACAAATTTTAGCCTTGTGGGCACTTGCATTGTCTTGTTGGAAAATCACTGTCTCCGGCTCCAACCCTAAATGCTTGACACTGTCACTGAGTTCTTCCTTCAAAATCCGCAGGTATAACTCCTTAGTGAGTGTTCCGTCTATCCTGCACCCAATCCCGGTTCCCTCATATCCTATACACCCCCAGAACATCAAAGACCCGCTGCCAAAATTTCCTGTCTCCACTGTCAGCCTCTCAAAAAGCTCCTTCCCTCCACAAACCCAGCCCCATTTGACACCATCAGACCCCAGACGATTGATCTTAGTTTTGTCCAACCATAACACCTGTTTCCAATCTTCTATTGTCCAATGCTGGTGTGCCAGGGCAAAGGCAAGTCGCTCCCTCCAAGCACATGCGGTGAGCTTTGGTTTCTTGACCTTCTTCACAGCCTTAAGACCAGCGCTTTTCAAGGCACATTGAACTGTTTGAGGATGCATGGTGACCCCCGTAATGTTTGACAGTAATTGCATGGCCTGGGTAGCTGATACTGAATTTCTGTGGGTGACAAGACACACAGCATGGCGGACTGCAGTCAGGCAAAGTTTGCGGGGCCGCCCACTCGCAGGCTTTGGGAGGTCAGGACAATGCTCGGCACGTACACTAGTCACTGTACCACGTGCAATGTGGCAATCAGAGACAATTCAAGTGACGGAGTGTCCAGAATCGAGTCCACAGAGGATAGAATTGAGCTTATGCTCAGAGATTGCTTTGGGCATGATTGACGTGAGAAATGATTGATTTAATGTCTTGTAGGAACCATTACAATATTTATATACCCCCTAGGCTGGTCAGAAACACTTTACAGTGTTTTGAGGTGGTGGCCTTGCTGCCCATGAAACACATTACAAAATTGTACACACATACTGTGAGTTTTGTTCAATTTATTACTCCGCCGTTTCTGCATGGAACTCCATGCAACAAACTGGAGCCGTTATCTCACATGTTTTACTACCCTTCTGAGTTTTTCATTCAATTATTAGGGGTTTTGGCTGGAGTGTACAACTGAGACATTACAAAGGCGCCCGGCGTTTGTACAAATTTGTTGCAAACTGTATGCGCTGTTTTGAGGTAGATTACAGATAGCCAAACCTACAATGTGAAACCCTACACCAACAACACACTCCCTGTCGTGAAATAGTGCTGGGCTGGTGGTGTACAGTAATGGCATACCCCACACCATTGCATCACCAGAGCACTTGCTGAACTGGATTGGTGCGATACGCACAATAAGGGGTACAAAGATCAACCGGTGGGCCAAAATCTGTCCCGTTCCAAGGTGACATGCAATGCCGGGCCAATCTGCGGAGATCCACAACCGGCGAAATTTCGAGTTTTCAGTATCTTACCTCAGGCTAGTTACCTGAGGTCCTGCACTATACAGTTTGCAACAAATTTGTACAAACGCTGGGCGCCTTTGTAATGTCTCAGTTGTACACTCCAGCCAAAACCCCTAATAATTGAATGAAAAACTCAGAAGGGTAGTAAAACATGTGAGATAATGGCTCCAGTTTGTTGCATGGAGTTCCATGCAGAAACGGCGGAGTAATAAATTGAACAAAACTCACAGTATGTGTGTACAATTTTGTAACGTGTTTCACAGGCAGCAAGGCCACCACCTCAAAACACTGTAAAGTGTTTCTGACCAGCCTAGGGGGTATATAAATATTGTAATGGTTCCTACAAGACATTAAATCAATCATTTCTCACGTCAATCATGCCCAAAGCAATCTCTGAGCATAAGCTCAATTCTATCCTCTGTGGACTCGATTCTGGACACTCCGTCACTTGAATTGTCTCTGATTGCCACATTGCACGTGGTACAGTGACTAGTGTACGTGCCGAGCATTGTCCTGACCTCCCAAAGCCTGCGAGTGGGCGGCCCTGCAAACTTTGCCTGACTGCAGTCCGCCATGCTGTGTGTCTTGTCACCCACAGAAATTCAGTATCAGCTACCCAGGCCACACAATTACTGTCAAACATTACGGGGGTCACCATGCATCCTCAAACAGTTCAATGTGCCTTGAAAAGTGCTGGTCTTAAGGCTGTGAAGAAGGTCAAGAAACCAAAGCTCACCACATGTGCTTGGAGGGAGCGACTTGCCTTTGCCCTGGCACACCAGCATTGGACAATAGAAGATTGGAAACAGGTGTTATGGTTGGACAAAACTAAGATCAATCGTCTGGGGTCTGATGGTGTCAAATGGGGCTGGGTTTGTGGAGGGAAGGAGCTTTTTGAGAGGCTGACAGTGGAGACAGGAAATTTTGGCAGTGGGTCTTTGATGTTCTGGGGGTGTATAGGATATGAGGGAACCGGGATTGGGTGCAGGATAGACGGAACACTCACTAAGGAGTTATACCTGCGGATTTTGAAGGAAGAACTCAGTGACAGTGTCAAGCATTTAGGGTTGGAGCCGGAGACAGTGATTTTCCAACAAGACAATGCAAGTGCCCACAAGGCTAAAATTTGTCTCAAGTGGTTTGAAGATTCTGGAATGGAGGTACTGGAGTGGCCAGCATACTCACCAGACCTCAACCCAATTGAAAATCTGTGGGGCAGAGCTGAAAAGGCGTCTTGGAACCTATGAAAACTTGCCCAACGGGATCCTTGGGCTCTGGGGGCGAGTTCAAGACGAATGGAATGGGTTTGCACCTGAATATTGTCAGAAATTGATTGAGAGTATGCCAAAGAGGATGGCACTGGTTTTGAAATGGAAAGGAGGTGCTATTTGCTACTGATCAAGGTCGCCATTTTTCCCGTTACTAAATTGTACAGAGAACCCCTATGATTTGTTTTGCTCATAACTCGACCATTTCCTAACCAAATCATGTCGTTCTTTTTCTATCATGTATTTCTCATGCCTCTATACCTTTTACTTAATTTTATATATTTATTGGATGGCTGGCTCCATCGATATGACACGTATACGTTACAAGCGCTGAAAGTCTGTATAATTTTGTTGCATACTGTATATCCCCGGTCAGGTTTCCAGATGAACTGCAGTCCGCAAGGACGTGTCTGATTGTTTGGACTGGGGCTTCGCCACGCGGGCAAGATGGGTCTTTGCCAGGCACAAATCGACTGTCATATTCGTCAAAGAAGCCGTGACCAAGGGTGATCTGGTTTAGGCGAGTGAAGACGGAACGGGGTGCATCGATTTTGTGTCCTACGTGGAGTTTCAGCACCGGCGGCCACCAAGGTGCGTTGCACGTGTTCGGATTGATGGCCTTGGAGCCACATTTTACCCCAATCCTTGATTGCCTTGTTCTTGGATCTAGTGTGGGCCCATGAGATCGTGTGGTGGAAGAAGGGGGTGGGTGGAGCAAGTCCTCCCTGCTCAGCAAGCCTATCCGCCCGCTCGTTGCCAGCAACACCTGCGTGAGAGGGAGGAACGTACATACATGTGACATACCTAATGGCAAGGTGCATACATTAAATTCAATCAATCAAATGGCATGGTTGACAATCTGAATACAACCAGCATAAATTAATTATCTAGGGGACACTCAGAGGCAGGTTTGGCACTTGGTTTGATCAGAAGATGCCCGAGTAATAGGAATACATGAGTCTCTTATTTGTTATTCATCACTATGTACATACAAGTCTGGTGGAACGGAACTTGAGTACTGGGTGTAAAAGGATAAGGCTGGACATTATGGCTAGACTAGGGCGGAGCCCTGCCTGTTATGCTAGTACTTGAAAATACCCTGTCACCGCTGAGCTCCATCCGCTAGATCCTCCAGGTTTTAGTTATTCACATTTCGAACTGCCTATCTAAGTCCTTGTCCTGCGATTTCTTTATTGTTAGTATTGCAGCCGGACGATTCCCTAGACAAGACGAACTACGCACCAGCTTGTGTGTAGACCATAGCTATGTTGGGTAAATGTCAAACGCAATAGGCTGAGTACAATAAACTGCTAGGCGCGATGTATTTGGTAGAGCTTACTTGGGGAAATTGTTCGATATTGGAGAGTTCGGGATTCTTTTCCTGGAGTAATTTATTCAAAGTTTCAAGTTGGGTCTCTATCCAAGCACTGAGAGTAAAGGCGTTGTGAGCAAGATCATCGTAGCGTCGGCCAATACAGGTTTATACAATCTGATTCTCACTTACTCAACGGCGGTAAATATCTGACGATAGGTTTGCTTTTGGTCTGACAATACTACTTTATTTGTTACTGGTAGTCGTGGCTCTGGTGCGCTCGTTCGTCCAAACTGGACCACGTCACAGAATGCCTGGGTTCTTACAGATCAACAAGATAAGCGGATTTATAGCCATCTTTTTCACCTTTGTGAATAGACCATAACTTGTCTCTAAATTTGGATCCATGATTTCCTGTGAGTTCTGCCGCTGATGCGCCCCTGACCAGCATAACTGTGACGTCCCTGTTTACCTTGGTCATCACTTGAAAACGGAAGGGTTACTTACCACCCGGGCTTTAATCTTGTTGGCTTCTTGCTCAATATTCGGAAGCTGGTTGCTCTCGACGTCATTGCGATCGCCTGGGCGGACATGACTATCATGGCCAAGCGGCTGTGAAGCTTGGTCCGGCTCTACTTGATCTTTGGCAGGATAGTAGGGGCTATGCTGCACATTGATAACAGTCTTGTTCGATTGACCTGCGTGAATTGGTGAAAACCCTCTCCCCGGTAATAACATGCGAGTATTTACCCTTGTCGGTAGTCTTAACCATGCACAGTCCGTGACTGAGCCCTGGTGATATGAACGAACACAACGAGTAGCAGTGCGGAATGGTGAGCTCCGCCGACTAGGCCAGATAAAAATGACATACCCAATTTATTTACTACATTGGCTCGAACACTGGTTGGACGCTGAACTATTTCTTCAACGTTTTCGCCAATCGTAGTTGGCGTTTTGTTATCACCCGGGTCTGCCACATCCATGTTTCCAAACCGGGTAACCAGCTGAGCATCTAGGCTGCCAGAACGGTACCCGCCTCCCCCCATTTTAAGTGGGAGACCTAGTCACGGTCATGGTAAGTCACAAATAGAGCTGACAGATTGGAGAGAATGTCGTTACTCAGCATTCTCCCACTATGACAGCACTGCATATATTGACATAGAATTAGCGGGAAGCTTGTCCCAAGACTATTATTTGAATACCTACATCGAATATGCACTTATCATGGCAGAGGATCTGTTAAGCAATTCTAAGCACTGATACAAATTGAGGCAACCTACCGTGAGTGTGCTGTTTTCAGGAAGGCCAGAGAATGCATTATTGAGGTCCTATTTCATCAAATGAGTAAACGCCAAAGGACCCTTCAAATGCAAGTAATGCAAGTGTTGAACTACTAGGTTGAAACCTCCGAGCTTACCGTATCAAAGATCAACCGATTGAGATCGATCTTTAAACCTTTGGGGGTCGCAAAACTTCGAATTCTGACTTGCTGAGCTGTAGCCGAACGTCGCTGGACAGACTTGGCGGTGACCATGGTACTATCAAGCTTATCCTCATCGGCAGATAAGTACTCTGTCTCTGAGCCTGAGCTTGAATCTGAGTCTTGCAATGGCCTCAACCAACGTACGTCTTGTGGGGCAATCGCTATGCAAGTTCAGTCGGACTGACTTCTGTGATTCAAGCAAACCAATACCTTCTCGCGAGTACGTCAGTTCGCGTTCTTCAGGAGTTGCTCGCTGCCCTAGTACAGGATTAGTATGCAAACTATACAGAATGTATGCATCGCTGCATTCGGGCAAGTGGTCAACACAAAACGCACCGTTTTCATTTTTCAGCAGCGGCCGGTTTTTGTCGTAAACTTTGCGATAGATATCACCATGATCAATGCTTTGAGTGTCATCAAACCCATGGCCAGCGACTAGAGCATACACGCAGATTAATCCGGAGTATGACGCCCATAAGAAGGAATCGGTCTTACAATAAAACGTTCTGAAGTCATCTGGACGACAGTTTTTTACCAACCAAGCAAGTCCCATGAGCTGCAAAGCAAAATCAGAATCCTCTCCACTTCAGCATATATCTAAAGCTCACAATGTTCGCCTTGGTTGGGACGTGATAGTCGGAGTACCCATTAACCAACACGCGTATATTCTCCAAAAGGTAGTCCTGGTTTTCCACTGGGTGACGCAATCAAGTAGTTAATGTACGTCAGGGCTATTATATGCATGAGCAGCCTGACCAAGCATTTTTGCCATCCTAAGTACATCCTCCTCCGTACCGGGGAGGTGGGAGATGATGTTGGAGTCTAGACCCTGATATGATATCCCAACCTGTATAGAGCCATGTTTCGACTTTGAGTTGTGACTGGTCAGCGGGGTTAGACTCACAAGCAGGGCTCGTTTTGTGCATGCAGGCGCTCCGTCTAGAATGCTTGGGTCGTTTGTTACCCGGAGTAGCCTCCGAATATTGGTAAAGGATTTGTCGTTTGTAGGGGGCATATTGATCTCGGTACGGTAGTTTGAAGCTACTCGGACGAGGTATTGACCGGGTTGGAGTATGGTTTCAACCAAGCAGGGTGAGTCGCTGTGTTTAAGAAGGCGGAAGGGCTTTAAAGGCTCTCTCCTAGTACTGTACAGCCCATACGGCGTGCTTCCGTTACATGTCCGAGACATTCCTTGATCAACTAGATATAGTAAACAGACGCGCGCCTATCCTGCAACTTACCCGCTTGAGATGATTCGGAGTTTGAAATCCTGTGTTTGACGTATGCGCACGCACCGGCGCTCGCACAGGATTCAGCCATAAATAGGGGGTGGCGTCAACTAATGCTCTAACCCGTGGTAGAGCACGAATCGCGCCTCCCCAACAACCCCAGCGCCATAGTGGCTCTGCACCACGGGGTTGACGCAATTTGAATCTTACTTATTCTACCCTCAACGTGTGCTCGCATTCATATTTGCATTGTGCAGGTGGGAGATATGGCCCCTGCTCTGAGTGCGAAATGCACTAGTGGATCTAAAAGGGGAACCCTACTTGTGATCTTATACACACGTTTGTAAATATGCCCACTGTATACTTTTCACCATAAACGGCTGAAGAACGGTGTCATGTCACGTCCGCCAGGCATGGGCCATCTAGGATCCAATAAATGCTGAGAGAAATCCATGGATAAATCAACGGGGGAGCCTCGCAACTCAGAGGCTTCGGTTGGGTGAGGTTCTAGCTGATGGGTTATGGGCGAGTTGCTTACAATGAATGAAGCCGTTCAATGCCCTGATAGCAGTATAGTCCGTGCGTGGAACCACTCTGGAGCCTCTCAGGGGCCTTCTGAGAGTGTGTTGACGAATATCGTTCCAGCAACGGAATAACGCCACACATATACCTAACTTGGGAGGTGAGATATGATATCGAAATCTAACTAGGTACGGGACACCAACCTACATGAATTTAGTTAGTTGGCGAGGAACGATCAGGGACTTGCTATCAGGTAAAACCTTACTTACGAGAAGGGCCCACTTTGCGCACTCTGGTACCCCATCATCAAATGCCCGGGCTATTTGTCACCCGGAGTAATCTTTCATTGTGGTAAATTGTTTGGCCCTTGGGGGGCCTTGGCCATGCTGACACCTATAGATTGGTTTGGAACTGTCCAAGTGAGACATACTTAACGATGGTCGAAGACACGGCAGGAGAGGGGCGACCTAGTTTGCAGGGGGCACAGGGCCGATCAATACCCCTTTCAAAGGTTCCTGCACTTGCACGTGTGTTCGTTGCGTGGCCGAACATTCCTTGGTTAGCTGGAAATGGCAAACAGACGCGCGCTTATCTCGAAACTTGTGCTTGACTCCGGAGTCTTGGGTCTTGATATCAGGAAACCCTGCCCAGCAAGAAATGCAGCGATAATGCATTATCCACTTGCTATCTAGCTCATATTCACTACAAGGGAAATCATAATGGTGAGCCAATTACAATGTTTTCGCGCAAATGGTAAATTCCGAAGTACGGTGGTCGTTCCCATCAGGATGATGGGAATCATTAGCCTTTCGTCGGTTGGATGGGCCATAAAGGGAAGTAGTTATATTCTCTTTTTTTGGTTGATTTCTCTCATTATCCTTGAAAGCGGGTATTGAGAAGATAGCATATATTTGTTTCTCATATATATACACTTAGTAACTAGGAATCGAAGTCGGGTCGTCGCCTAACAGAGGCCACACCACCAAATCCCCAAAGAAAATCTTACTAGGTAGTCGAGCCCGAGATAAAGCTACCTGCGAGTTAGCCTGAATTGTTGGTCCTCAAATTCTCATAGCTACAATGGCATTATCTACTTACCGGGCTCCTACCAACCCCACAAAGTGGTCCAAGTTAATAGCTACAGTGCACAGTTGTGAGTCATCCCTGTGGATTAAGGAATAAACCACCCACAATTACGGCGGCCCTAGTAGCCGGTAGGCCAGTCGGCCAGTGAGTCTGAAGGTATAGCTAATGGGAAAGGAAGGGATACGAATAGCAGGGGACATGTTGATGGGGAAAGCAAAGGGACAGACGGGGGGGGGGGGGTTGTACGCAAGGGAGGCATTAAGTACCTGAAGGGAGAACACGCATCATAGATGACGAGTGGATGTCATGGTGCCTTGACAGTTGTACTAAGACCCTGAGAGTAGCTAAGGCACCCAAGCTGGTTGGAGATCAAGGAGAGGAGGCTCTAGCTAATCGTGGCCGGATCTCACACTTTGGTAACGCTGTGCGGAGCGAATATACTCTGTGGTTCTCGACCACTACCAGCAAGGCAGGCTTTTCACTCAACTGGGTGGTAGACCTCACAACACACATCACTACAGTGTCAGCTTCTGATATACCGAGTACATGTCAAGCCCCAGAAGTACTCGCAGAGGAAACTGGACTAACTGCCGAAGCCGATGTATATTCGCTTGGAATGGTGTGTCCATCATGCATGTGTTGTAGGGACAGTGTTAACGGCAACATTCTTAGACAATCCTCGTACGCTTCGCCAAACCGTTCCAGCTCTGACTCAACTTCTGACGGAAAAAAGGGAATCATAACAGGAACTATTCCCTATGCTGGTATGCACGAATTTATAATTATGAAGAAGATTCCAGATGGCGTGCACCCGGCGTGGCTGTGAGGTTCTCGTATTACCGATGTATCTTAGATAGTCTACGCGACGTAGTCGCGATGTATGACAAGCCTTAACACAGTCGATATTATGAATAAGAACGAGGACAGGGGAACAGAAGGGGACCCGGGTCCTTTTTAAAGGACACCGGGCCAATACATGCGCATACAAGGAATCCTACAGCCACCCCGCGCGTGGCTCCTCCACAACCTCTCGTAAGCGGTAACGCATCCGTTACAGTGGCCCGAGGAGCATATACCCTCAAACACTCACCATGCTGACCTCCTGTGGTCTCTTCTTACAAACCGCTGGGCGCCCGACGCACAGAATCGTCCAACTCCCATTGACGTCCGGGATCAGGTCGGTGCATGTACGTCAACAGGCGGATATGGCCTGAATAATATCTTTATAGATGAAGGAGATTATCTCGGAGAGAGACAAGTGGAATGGATGTTCCTAGGAAGAGTATGGTCTTCTTGTGTCTGTGGCATTACCTTGTATGTTGACTGATAGCTCATACAGTTCATGAGGCCGTCCTGTGCCCCTCCTCAAAAGTCGCTAGTGTCTTGGTATTGAACCAAACGCCGCGGCCACAGCATGGTAAAAGGCAGGAATATGAAGTATTCAAGCAGACAATGCCGGCTCCTACCGCTCTGGAGATCTTGAAGGGCCCCCAGAAACGTCAGTAGCTTTGAAGGGAGTCCAGCATCTGTCGACGCCTGCATATCACTCCGCTATCGCAGCTCATTTGGTGCCGTTAGTCCAGTGGGAAATGATGTGCTGCACGACCCGACGAGGGAACCCACATAATCAAGAGCCACCCCTGATAAATATTTATTTATTATGGGTGCTCACGAGAGCCCACCCCATTGGATGGTCTAAAATTAAGGCGCGTCGAGTCAGATAGTAGTCTAAGATTAAGCACCCGTTTTACGGACGCTCTCTTCGAGAGCTGCCGTTTAGTCAGACATGTACCGCCCGACCAATTCAAATGCATTATGACAAGCAGATACGTTGAGAGATTACAATTATGTTTTCATAAAAATGAACATCAAAAGGGTTTTTTTTTTTGGGGGGGGGGGGGTCATACATTCATATGCATCAAGTTCACGGCCGTCCTAGACGCTACCCTTGCTCCAAGCGCAGGCAGTTTCGACGCCATCTCCCCCCTCCACTCATGTGTCGCTAGCGTTACACCCTGCGTCGTTTCCACCCCGCTCCTCCACTCGAGGAAACCGTTACCCGGATCTCGTACTGCGTATACCCCGTATTAGCATATGAGTCGAGTGAAGCAAGGGCCTAAGACTTACGGGAACGCTCGCAACCTTTTCGACTCCCCAGTTACTCTCCTTTTCTACCTCGCCTGTATCAATTTCCCCTCGTATCCGCTCGCCGTCGTCGGATGTGACTCGGCCGTGCGAGACTGTGCTCACTTGCTGAACCACCCCCGTGCGAGTCTGAACGGTCGATACTCGGACAAGCTGTACCTCGGCCGCTCCAGTCGACGAGTTTATCATGAAAGGGATTGTGTGTCCGGACGGGTATGTCACGTTTTGTGGCAAAAGCAGCTCAGGTGCTTTTCCGGCAGACATGGGCATCTTGGTCGTAGCGGATTCGCGTTGGAGTTGAACAGTGTGCCATTCACTAGGAGAGATTCTCGGTCGCTTCTCGTTACCCGACTCGGGGATGAATGGGCGGCAGTAGGACGTTGTCGTTCGTGGGAGGTGGAGGATCTCTGTCTGGAGCCTGGGTAAAAGGTTATGCGTAAGCTATTGTCCTTGTAACAGAGCACGATGAGAGCATGTGATGTTGTAGTGAATTAGTCGTTTAGCGAATCCGTTACTTGCCATTGAATCTTGAATCAAATTATTTCTCCTGCAGAAATTGTGGATCGTGCCTAGAAGTCCTCAGAGCTCTTTGTATGAGATACATACGTAGAGTTGAGAGCTTACAGTTCTCGAGGATGGCTAACATACAAACTAGCTCGTGTGCATGGCAAAATTGGCAATGGATATTGACTTGGATTCAAAACGCAAGCGGTTGCCCAAATATGTCGGCGTAGCTAGTCTAGCGGTATTCCTCGAATGTAACATACGACGTGTACTCAAAGCCGTCGCAACTAGGTAGTCCTGACCAACGGCCCATTGATAGAATAAAGCCTAGCAACTGATGAACTAGGCAAAATAAAGTAAATATAGAGCGTCAGGGGGTGCTGAGAGCATATCATGAGTGGTCAATCGCGACCTGTGTAATTCCAGAGAAAAGTTGCGTATCCGGGTCGTCAGACATTCTTGGTCAACGTCATACTGCGACCACCCTGACCTAAGCCAAGTGGAGCAGGCGCCGAGCGACAATTATGCCCTGGCAGTCTAGACCCTGAATGACATCAGACCTGATGACGTCGTGATAGCCCACTTATAAGTCTATCAATTGCCCTCTACACCACTCACTTTCTCTCCACCTCGACTATCAACTGCTTAACATGGCCGCACCAACGCTGCAGCCTATCACCATCGATCAGCCACTCGGCACTCCCGCCGCCGAGTGGGCTCAACAGACAGTCGAGGCGATTGATCCCAACGCGAGCACTGGCGTCGTGACAGACGTGAGCGGCAATCCGACTACGAACAAGGAGAAAAGCGCTCTGGGTGGTGAGCCAGGACATGGTATCAACTCAAATAAGACCGGCGCTCTACTCGAGGCGCAGAAGATCCCCCCACCAGCCAGTAGCGCGCCTGTCGATGTGGAGAAACCTCTTCCTGCCGAACCTCAATCCGAGGGGCCTCATACCGAGACGACACATGCCGAGAGGCCTCAAACCGAGCCACCGAAGCTTCAGACAGAGTCAGTCACTCAGACCTATACGGATAAGCACGGAAACCCGACTACGGACCCCAGCGCCAGCGCGCTATCCGGAACTCCTGGCGCGGTCGGATTCCAACCAAGCGCGAGCTCAAGTGTGGCATCGACTCCGGGCGCTCAACTTCCCGGAGGCTGGATTCGAGGGCCTGGTAAGTTCATAATCCGGTCGATTTGAACTTCGGATTAACTTTGGAATCAGAGTCCCGCCAAAACTCGATGCTCATTCCCGAGACTTCGCTCTACGAAGACGTGTCTGCGGCGCTCGGCACAGTCGGTCAAGCAGCCTTTTCAGTTCTCCCAGCAAGCGTCGTCGGAACCTTGAGCAACAACCCCGAACAAGGTGGAGCCAACCCCAACGCGACTCAGCAAGGTAGCGCTGCCAACAGCGACTCGTCTCCACCACCCCGCTCGGGTTCGCCTGGATTGCTATCGCGTGCCCAGGGCATGCTGACTGGTCTTCTTGGTACGTCATCATTGGCCATCAGATCCGAAGAAGCGATGGCAACTGAAATTACGCCATCTAGCTCGACCCGCTTCTCCTGGACAGAAACTCCCCACCCCTGATGCACCCACTACGACCGGTGGAGCCGCCCTCGTCGGAGGTGGAGCCGTCGCTGAAACCGCCAATCAACACGGTGACAACATTGCCGCTGGCCAAAACCTCGGGGGGCATAACCCCAAAGGTGTTTTGGGAGGAAACACGACGAGCGACGCAGCGCTTGTTGGAGGTGGAGCCATCGCTCGTACCGCTAATGAACACGGCGATAATATCGCTGCTGGACACGACCTCGGTGGACATGATCCCAAGGGTGTTTTGGCTGATGATGAACGGATCAGGCTCGAGAAGGAGGCGTCGGGCCGAGTTGCTTCGCCTGAAGGCGCTGATACCGCTGCCAAGTTCCTGAACCCTAATGTTTCTACACCTGTGAGTTTATCTGGTACACTTGCAGGACTGGGTTTTGACTCGAGATTGATATAGGACCCTTCTAAGCCGCCTCACGACCCCGGGCTGTCTGGATCTGTGTTCCCGGTGTTGGCCGATGACCCGAAGAAGAATAAGAAGGGTGAGTTCATTCGTGTTTATTATACAATGCAGAGCTAAACATAAAATCTACTATCTCTAGGAAATAAACTTGGCTCGAGCCTCTCCCCCGACACCGATGTTCAAGAAGCAGCGAGCAGGTCCAACCAGGACTTTTCCGTCCCTGTCCCGGACTCAACTGGTAACGCGCTCTTTCGTACGCGAGCCATGCGCTGATGAGTCAACCACAGCTCCCAAGTCGCCCTCGTCTCCTTCGGCCGCAAAGTCCCCGTCTTCTCCAGGTGGGGACAAGGCCCAGCCCAAGCTTACCAAGGTTTCCGATTCGGGCGTCATGGAAAGGCTGTTGGACGCCAAGGACGTTGTCGTAGCGCCGTTTGCGGGAAGCCGGGCTCCTAGGGTAAGTGCTCCGTGCTCGCAAAACCGGGTGGTGGACAATAACAATTGCATTTAGGAATCTAACGAGCTCGCTCGCGTGTCTTCCGATCCCAAGCGGGATAGCGCTCCCAGTACGTTTCCTTTTGCTCTCGTCTTGGTTCCATACTCAACGATCGTTCTTTGTGTTACCAGTTGGTCCTGTAAGCGCCAACCCTGAAGGCATCCGCACCACTGCCAACCCGCATACTGCGCATACTGGCTTGCCTCCTCCAAAGGAGGAAGCAGGAACGGCCCATGTCGGCGGAACGGCCGTACTTCCCAGCACCACCAAGCACAAGGATTCTGGAGCTAGCGCCGACTCGACCAAGGACCTCGGAACTACCAGGAGCGCAACCAAAGATACTCCCCCCGCCGAAACCAACAACGACACAGGAAACGGCTCGCACATTCCCGGAATCAGCACACACGGCGAAGGCCAAGGCAAGATTCATGCGCACGAAGATGGAGGCATCTCGACTGGCGCTAATGGTGCTTCTATCGAAAAGACGGCACCTGGAAGCCCGAACAAGGGTGTGTCGAGGCTGTGGAGCCGGAGCCGGCGCTCAGTGGATGAGGGAACTACGACTTCGAGGACCAAGAGTCGGTTTAGCGAGGTGAGCTTTGATGTCGACGTGGCTATTAGGTGGCTGAAAATATGTTAGCATGAGCCCTCGACTGGGTCCGACTCGCCGTCTGCGCCTGGAAGTCCGACTTCGAGTCGGTTCAAGGTTCCTCTGAAGGACAAGATTAAGGGTGCGTCATCCAGCCTTTCCTCGGGATTTATCTAACCCACTTGTGTAGGTGAAATCAAGATCATCTCTGGCAAGGTGTCCAGGAACGAAGCCAAGGTCGAGCAAGGTATCGCGCTCAAGACTGGCCATTCGCATTTGGACGACGCGACCAGCCCCACCGGCAACAAGCACTAGGCTCGAGAGTCCGAAAAAATAAGCCTGGTCTGAGCAAACAAGCCTGAAAGAATGTATTTTTGCAGATGTGATAATACGGACTGCATACGTTGTTGATGTAATGAACAAGTCGTGGTTGTATTGTTTATAGTATACTGAAGTTGTTTCGCTTTCTGGTATGGTCTGTGAGGGGTTTACTGAACAATTATACTGCGGAATTGACCAGTGAATTAGCCGTACAGGTACGTAGAAAGTAATACAAGTGAGTCACCGGCAGGAATCCACACCAGGTACACCCATTCACCGCGATTTGCATCTTGGCTTTCCAAGCGCCAGACGGGGCGCAAGCCACGATAAGCTAATACAGTATGACACTTCGGTAAGGTTATTAATTCGCGTTACTGATTGTAACGCTTCCCGACCACCACGATCCATCACCAAAATCCTCTGACGCTAACGAGCGCCGGTTTGCTCATACGTGCTCGCTTGGGTAAAGGAGCACTCAGGAGCACCAGAGTGGCTGCGCAATTGGTGCTCCTATACCTAAGCGAGCAAGCACAAGCAAATCGGCGCTCACGAGCCCAAAAGAGAACCGACGGATTAGCTCGAGTCAATGATAGAGCAATTGCGCAAGTGGATGATTGCCGTTCGACTGAACAGTTTGTTTATATTGGGATCATCCACTAAAGTAAATATACCCGCATGTACTGCCTTAAGTCCATGGGTTGATGCAATTGTGCGTCCGTATAAATGAAACAGTGGACCGAGCCACTTGACCATAGATATGTAGGGTCTACGACCTACTCGGGCAATTTATATAGACTTAGGACGGCGGCGTAGTCGCCGTGATTGTATGACAAGTCGTAACACACAGTTCCATAGTATTAGTATCGAAGCCAGGAGGCAAGAAACGGGGGACCAATCACACGTTGGATCATATCTCTACCGACGGTTTGAGTTTTGTAAGAGTGTAAGAGATCAATTGCTGGGAGCTCATTTATGGGTACAATTGGTTGATGGGAATGACTTGTTGGTTCTAGAACCAAAAACTGACACTAAAGCTCCCTCCTCCCACCCCTCTCATCGCATGCCACCAGCCAGGTGGTATAACCAACGCATCCCCAGGCCCGAGGATGGTGCTCTGAGCAAGGGGAAGAGTATGGTTGTAGAATAGTGGGTACTCCGCTTCCACGCCGGCCTCAATTGAGCCCACCCCATCGTTGTGTTGATGAGTCGAAAGTTCAAACACATCAACTGAAGATGTATTCCCGAGCATCCCTTCGCGTTTCGGATCCTGATTTGGCTCCCCTTTGCCATTAGAACAGGCGACATACGCATACATCCCTGGAGAGGCCTCGGGAGGAGCTAACCAGATGGTCTTGTGGCCCACAACCTGGACTACGAGTACCTCAGAGTGAAATTATACGGTGTTGCAACGGGGAGGCGCACCATAGATGTTGTAGTAGGGGTCCTACGATTAGAAGGATATGTTAATATCCAAGCAGGGTTAACGAGGGAAGGGACGCCTACTGTATGCGCTGGACTGTTTGCTCCCTGCCCGCCACACCAGGCGTTGATCACAAGCTGTTCGTCGTTTCCTGGTGGTCCTGCGTACCCTACGAAACAGACTCATCAGTAAACTAAAAGATCAGCACTGTGTCCAATAGTCATACCACTCGCTGAGGCAGGGTCGATGTAGACGTAGTCTGGCACTACGATATCCGCCCGCAGCTTTGGAAACTGGGTAAACAGCGAATGTTGAGCCAGGTACAGTTTTTGACCGTCGTCCTCCAGACCCGTTCCCCACCCGATCTTGTCGAGAAACTCATCCCATGACATCAGCTCGACACCCCAATCGTCCGTGCGGTAGTCTCCTCCACGCTCGATCGGTACAACGCGTCCCCGTCCTGCACATGATCGAAGATAGTCTCGAGACGGCCAGCGCGAAGTAGCGGGCCAGGAGGACGCGAGACCAGGGAGGGCAAAGGGACTCTGGGCGAGTTTGGAAAAGGAGGAGATCGAAGGGGCGGGGTGGACAACGAGGACAGGGAGGGTGGTGAGCTGCGGAAGAAGCGGTTGTTGAGGTGGAGGTGAAGTGGGTTCCAGGGTCCTAGGGTGGAGTGGGAGGTGGTGATGTTGGATGTAGCCAATGCATGCGAGTACGAGGTCAAGGCGGCCTTCGCCAGGGGCACCTGCTAGTACAATCGTGAGGTCGAGCTGGCGGACTGCGTCTTCCCACGCGTTTGTCGCGATTTTTTCCGCCGCCCCTTGGTCTGTGGTACTTGCTTGAGCAGATTCACAAAGAAGTTTGAGGCAGCGCAAGAGAATAGTGTCGGTATACAGCCTTCGCCACTCCCTTCCTAGAGCTAGTTTGGGCCGTACAAGTTCAGGATCCAGTTGGGACACTTGAGAGATGTTGCTGGAATTTATGCCAGCAAATACGAGATCTAGGAAGCGGGGATGGAGAGACGATGTTACTCTAGAGACTCCGGTGGTCGTGACGGAAACCCAGACCTCGTGTATTCGGTTCGGTTGGATCACAAAGCTCATCCATGATAGCCTTGAGGGTTATAGCTGGCCATTCCATGATTGATAAATATTATATATATATTGTTTAACGAGACGTAAATATTTTGAACTTGGTTGGAGATCGTTGTGTACTGAGCCGGGTTTGGGCAAAGGAACCTAAGTGGCTGTGCAAGATACACTAACCCAATCGGGCTTGCTCCACCAAAAAAGGCGTGTGTTCTTCCCCACCAGCGGCTTCAGGAAGCAAGGAGGCGTCTATGGTGGTCTATATGGAGCCTCCGATCTCTAAGGGTCTATATAGCGCTATATAGACTCTTGGAGATCAGAGGCTCCAATATAGACTGCCATAGATCGGTCGTTGTTCCTGATGGGCGGAGTACCTCCTCTCACCATCGGGGGAGGACCGTGATGTGTAAAGCAACGGTATGCAGAAGATGGAGTGTTAGGCGCCCTCACACCGCATTAACGGGCTGAGTTCAAATGTTTAGATTTGTGGCAGCGTTCGCATTTCACAATCGAAGAAATCGAGAGGCGCCTATGCACTATGAGCGACTTCATGCTGCAGATTTGGTAGGACGCTGTCCGACTTGGAAAGGAACCCGCTCGCCCAAATCCATGCCAGATGGCGCGAGATCTAGTAAGTGCAAGTTAGGGTATCGGCGTTACTTCTGGCGATTCCACTCGTCACGACGGAGCTCAGACCTCATGTGTTTAGCCCGGCCACGCCACAGAGTTTACCTACGAGTGAGGTGAGAGTTCGGGAAGGTTATTCTAGATCACCAAGAGGGAGGATTGTATTGCTGTTCTCGACGAACGTATTTTCATGATCCGGCCAATTCGGGACTCAAGTCGGGTCGCTTCGAGAAGTGCGCAGACTATTCGAACCTCTTGCAGGACTCGCCCTTTATCATGGAGTGACGTACACAACAGAGTCTATAAACGCTATTGCGGTGAGCATGATGAGCTGGATGGGCGTAATTTAGACCCTGACTAAGTCGTTTAAAGGATATGAATGCAATATTACATACAATACTGGATCCTATGATCGAACAACTAAGCGTATGTTTGTATACGTTTATAACTAGTGTCCTTTGCTAAACCTTTGGTCAAAAAGGAGGCCGAACTAGATGGAATCCGTTGGGACACGGTCGAGGCGATCGAACTGACATCATCCAGGCCCCTATGCGAAGCCCAGGACCTGGCCGAACAATGGATACTGAAAGCGAGAGAGGACAGCCACTTCGACAAATACTTATCTGCTTCTCCGGTTGTTCAAGCTTCCGCCGGTGAATCCTTGGCCACCCTCGACAAACCGGCTACCCCCGTTTCCGGAGTCGACCATACTATCAGCGAAGCTTCTTCAAACACCCTGCTGGATGGCCCCAAAGTACAATCCGTTCCAGCACATCGTTCGGTATCTAATTTTGCTGCAGTTCCATGCAATACCAGTAGTCGCCCCCAGTTGTTTCCTTCTGGATCCACCGTTGCCGCCGAATACGACTTCCGGTCCGAGCAAGGACCCATCGAAAATGACACGTTGATTATTCGAGCCGAAGTGGAGCGGTTCATGAACTTCAAGTCGCCAACTCGTGTTAGGGATTGGACAACATCCGAGGATCAACTCGCTCCCCCGATTCTGCAGCCTGAACTTAAAGATGTAATATAATTACATCAACAAGTTGATAGCTATCTGTGGCACCAGCAGCGTGTATATTATCATAATCTAGCTGCAGCCAAGTGTATCAGTCGTGTTGGCTAAGTTCTTTTGGACATCAGACCGACGCTGTCGCTAGCCCGACAATTCGCGATGCGTCCGTATTATCCTATTGGCGCCACAATGGAATTCTATAACGTTCGAACGATACCCCCGCCGTGTATGTATCATCATCACTAGCGCAGAAACTAGGTCGGGAATACAAAATGGTGCTGCAGTTGCTAATTTGAAAGTAAAATACTTGGCCTGAAGAGCATAATCCTGGTGGGGGGTGCATCGTGGAACTCGCGAATGATAGTTGCAATCCTAGGCAGCGCCCAAACGTACATGTATTATTACTCACGGAAAGGCGTGATTTCGCCCATGGCAAGAAGCAGCCAACCGCTTTCAACTCCCGATGTCGTGCCAGTCACAACAGGGTACAGGTCTACTACGACCTTTACTCGTACTGGTGTAATTTGGCGACAGGGGTGCGGATCGAGCGCTCTTTCCAGATTAAAGATATTTGGCGCCCTATGGCCCATCAATCCACTGAAAACTGCATGTCCGCATGTTACCTTGAATTGATATAGTAGAAAAATTTGCACCGCTTTTTTGGAAGCTAGGCCAATAAAGAACAAGTGTAATCATGTAAATATGTGCATAAAAACTCTCTGCCCGAGCGCCTGATGCTGGTTCCCAAACGAGGCGATCATCAGGCCGAGTCTTGATTCCTCATCCAAAAGGCGTTTCAAAGGCTGCGGATCCCCCAAAGTAACAATTGAATGGGACACAGGGACCACGCCATGCATACATAAAAAGGGCCTACAGGCTCTGTCTACTCAGCTGATTCCCCCTGGCGAAGTGCACGAGCTGTATTTCTAGCGTAACATGGATTCCCATCTATTGCCTCACTCAGACGGATCCCCGTACGGGAGGGGTTCACACAAGTATGTCTCAAAAATCCAGTAGAACTGAAAGCAAATGACCTAACCATCCGATACAGTATAAACAATCAAGGTCTGTGATGCATGAACAAAGTCATATTCACGGGCAATTGCTGATTGGTTTCCAATACTAACAAGGCTCTCTTCGATTATTCGAGCTTGGTATTGCCCTACACTCCCGGTTTGAGCGATCAGGAGCCATCGAGGATCTCAACAATGCCATTAATTGTTGGAGTTTGGCGCTTTCACTTACACCTGGATCGTATCCTGGCAAAGCCAACATGTTAAGTCACCTTGGGACCGCATACCAAAGCCGCTTCGAACGTCTGGGGAAGCTAGCAGACCTAAACAAAGCAATAATTTACACAGCAAGGACGATCGCACTTACCCCAGATAGCGATCCGGATAAACTAGACAAAGTCACTGGCCTTGCAATCTCATATTCAACTCGGTTTGGTCGTCTGGACGAGATCTCAGACATGACTCAAGCAATAGAACGTGGCGCACAGGCGGTCGCACTTACTGCAGACGGGAATCCAGCGAGACCAGCAGCGCTCAGCAACCTTGCGATGTTCTACTTGACTCGCTTTCGCCGTCTAGACAATCTCGAAGATTTGGATAAGGCAATTGAATGCGGAACGGAAGCGATATCACTCGTCTGCAATTGTAATTCGGACAAACCAGGAATGTTGAGCAACTTAGGACTTTCGTATCAAACCCGGTTCAATCGCGTAGGCCAACTTTCGGATTTGAAGAAATCGATTGAACTCGGTGAAAAAGCGACTTCACTCACTCACAACCTGCACCCACAGAAACCGGGTGTGCTAGCCAACCTCTCCCTGTCATACTTAACCCTATTTAAGCGCATCGACAACATATTGGACGTGAACAAAGCAATTGAGTACGGAGAGCAAACAGTGTCGTTAACCCCCGATCAGCATTCTGAAAAGGCAAGAAGGCTAGACATTCTTGGTGCTTCATATCGAGCTCGGTCAAGCCGTCTGGGTGAAGCATCGGATACGGACAAGGCAATCGAACACGGAACACGGGCGGTACTACTCACTCCTGACGGCCATCCGAACAAGCCGGCAAGGCTTAATAATCTTAGTATTGCGTATCAGCTTCGGTTTGACCATTTGGGCGGACACTCAGACCTGAACAAGGCGATTGAATGGGGAGAGCGGGCGATATTGCTCACTCCCAACAGCCACCCAAGCAAACTAAGACACCTGAGCAACCTCGGTGGTTCGTACCTGACTCGGTTCAGGCATTTGGGCAATCTTTCAGATCTCGACACCGCCATCCAATATCACGAACAAGCAGCTTCGCTCACTCCCGATGGCCACGTAGAAAAGCCAGCGAGACTGAATAACTTAAGCGTTGCTTACCGAATACGTTTCGATCGTCTTGGCAAGCTCTTGGATCTGAATGAAGCGATTGAGCAAGGAACAAATGCGGTTTTTCGCACCCCTAGTGGACACCCAGATATGGATAGGAGACTCAGTAATCTGGGAGCTTCTCAATTGGCTCGTTTCAACCACACGGGCGAGATAACGGACCTAGACGATGCGATTAAATACGCGACAGAGGCGAATACATTGACTCCAAACGACCATCCAAACAAGTCAGAACGACTCAATGGTCTAGGGATCGCGCATTTGGCTCGGTTTGATCGCCTAGATAACCTTTCTGACTTGGAAAAAGGGATAGAATACACAGCACAGGCCACATCACTCACCAACAGCAAACATCCCGAAAAACCGAGTAGAACCCACAACCTCGGTAATTCATACCTGACTCGCTTCGAGCGCCTAGGAAATCTGAAGGACCTAAATGAAGCGATTGATTGTGGTACCCAGGCGGTTTCACTCGCTCCCGACGACTACCCTGGAAAATCAGCCGTATACAGTAGCCTTGCATGCTCATACAGACAGCGTTTTGAACGCCTAGGCGAACTGGGGGACTTGAACAACGCAATCAAATGCGCATCAGATGCTGTTTCTCTCACCTCTGATGGCGACCCATCCAAACCAGGGAAACTGATTAATCTTGTTGTCTCTTACCGAGCCCGGTTTAGTCACCTGAAAGACCCTGCAGATTTCAACGAGGCAATTTGTCACGGCTTGCAAGCTGTTACACTTACTCCCGAAAGCCATCCGGTCAAGCCAGAGACTCTAACAACCCTAGGGAACTCCTATCTAGCAGGGTATGAATACCTGGACGAGGTCTCCCACTTGAATGAGGCGATCGAATATGGGGGAAAAGCTGTTTCTTTAACCCCCGAGGGACATCCGGACAAGCCGGCAAGATTTAGCAACCTTGGACTCTCATACCGAGCTCGATTCTCCCGTCTTGGGGAGCTTGTGGATGTACAGAAGGCCATAGACTGTGGTGTCGAAGCCGTGTTACTCATTCCTAATGGGCATCCATACAAACCGGTAACACTGACCGGCCTTGGTATGTCATATCGCAGCCGGTTCAAGCACCTCGGGGATCCCTCAGATCTCGAAGCTGCGATCACTGCCTTCAGGACAGCCGCCCAATCTCTCACTGGATCACCAGCTATTAGATTTGAAGCGTGCCGCAGATGGGCTCAACTGGCGTCTCGGCATTGTGTTACTTCTTCTGCCGAGGTAGCATACAGAAGAGCTATCGAACTGCTCCCACAACTCGTCTGGATCGGGACTACACTCCATCGGCGTTATGAACTTATAGAAGAATTAGGAGACTTTGCAACAGAAGCGGCAGCCTACGCTATCTCCACTAACAACCTTAGTCTTGCTCTTGAGTGGCTAGAGGCCGGTCGTTCAATCGTCTGGGGACAGATCGCTCAGCTACGCACGCCGTTTGAGCAACTCAGCGCTTGCAACCCCAAACTTGCAAGTAAAATTGCCACTGTTGGTCGCCAACTCGAGCACGTAGGGCTCCGGTCGTCCTTAGCATTACAGGAGAGTCACGCCTCGGACTTAGCGAAGGAAACAAGCCGTCACGTTCAATTGGCCCTCGATTGGGATAGGCTACTTGATGATGCTCGCAAAATTTCTGGTTTTGAGGACTTCCTGCGTGCTCCTCCAGCGAGTCGTCTACTCAAAGCGGCCGAGCACCATCCTATCGCTATCATTAATCTCCACAAGTCCCGTTGCGACTGCCTCATACTCCGGCCGGGTGAGAGCAGCATTTCGCATATCCCCCTGGCAAATTTTTCTATCAAGGATGCCACCTCTGCTCGTCATCATATTCTCTCGCTAGTCAGGCACCGAAAACTCGGCGCACCCTTGAATCCACATGGGTCTCTCGAGAGTGTATTGGAAGGCTTGTGGTCGGGCATAGTCAAGCCTGTACTCGGATCACTCGGATACTTAGTGAGTATACATATATATATCAGGGGTTCGATACGCGAGCTAAGTATGCATAAACAGCGCCAACTACCCAGCGACCAACCTCCCCGCCTCACCTGGTGCACCACTGGGCTACTTTCATTTCTTCCACTCCACGCTGCTCGGCATTACGATCAGTCTCAACCGAGTGCATTCGACTTGGTGATATCTTCTTATACACCAACTCTCAGCGTATTGCTTTCCAATCGGTCGAAAAAGTCCAGTGTACAGAACGGAGTTCTTGCTGTTGGTCAGGAAAATACTCCAGGCTTGTCCAGCTTGCCCGGCACGAAAGACGAACTTGCGATTATTAAAAAATACGTTATCACTGACTGCTATCTACAACTCGAGGGAGACAAAGCGACTCCAGAGCGAGTGCTAGACGCTATGGGCCAGTACAGCTGGGTTCACATGGCGTGTCATGGTAGTCAGGGTTTAGATGATCCAACGCAGAGTGCATTTCACCTCCACAATGGCAATCTTACACTGGCGATGATAACTCAACGCTCGTTTACCAATAAGGGTCTTGCCTTCCTATCCGCCTGCCAGACTGCAACAGGTGACAAAAACATCCCGGAGGAGGCCGTTCACCTAGCCGCGGGACTGCTAATGGCTGGGTATCCGAGTGTGATCGGCACCATGTGGAGTATCGCGGATGAAGATGGCCCCGAAGTAGCGGATCGAGTATATGCGGAGGTACTGAAAGGTGGAAAGATGGATTATACCAAGGCAGCGAGGGCGTTGCACCAGGCGGTAGCGTATTTGCGTGCCAGGGTGGGAGAGGCGGATATTGCTCGATGGGCACCATTCATATATCTGGGTGCTTGAAAAGGGGTATTTGGAAATATGCCTGGGCGACTGGTTGCTGGTGGTACGTTTCAGTGCGCGAATGTAGTTCGATTGAAGAACCATATAATAACGTGTGCGCTTGAATGATGATCTTTGAGATACCTGGCTGTTTCTTAATGTGTGCCAAACGGTATGCCCCTATGCTTTGGTTACTCCCAGAATGCTAAGCTTACTTGTAAGCTTGCGATTCGATACTACAACGGTCGCTTCAGAGTTCACAAGTCGGGTCGGAAATGTGTCACATATGTCGCGTGTATGAACCCTTCGAACCCTAACCTACATTGATGCAGTAATGTCGTGACCCCGGGTCATGGCCGTGTCATGACCGTGTGACCTCAATGACCCATGACACCGTCAAAAGGTCACAATGGTCAGCGCTGGCTAGCGAGCGATGACGTAATCCTTGTGGATGCACTCGTGGAGACGTCTAGTTGCTACCATCCTCCAGTCTTGACCTCAATGCTCACCACTTAGGAACCATAAGCTCAGGGTTGGGGTAAGCATATCATAACTTGCCAAATTATGCATAAGGATCCGTTGTTCACGGGTCGTAGCAGACTACAGGATTAACTCGTGAAGGAAGAGCCTACCTTAACGATGCTCCCGACCCGTCTCGCTGATATTTATCCCACATCACAAGTCGATATTGCCTCAAATCCTCCAGTTGTAGGGAAAAGTTGGTTGGAGCTTTGTGGTTTGTATCTGGTGTTACATAAACATGTCATTTAAGGTACACATATAACGCTGATGCCCCACTTTGACATCTTGACTGTCGGGTGACCCAGGTCGAAGGTCACGAGATAATGGCCTTGACCCCGTCACGGCATCACTGCATTGATGGACTCGATTCGCTGCTCACTCGTCTGGCCCAGTGTTGGGCCGTGGATATCTCCCGAGTCGGAGAGTCCCAGCGTTCAATTGAGCTCCTATATGGTATCGCTCAGTCCAAAACATCTGAACCAGGTCAGTGAATTAACTAAGTGGAAATGATTCGTTTCGTAGGCTTCGGATGACCCATCGATAAAACAAGGCGCGTCGCTTGGCCAAGCATGCATTTGGCCAAAATCAGCTTTATTGGAGCTTCACAGCTTTGTAGAGACGGATAAAAAAACCTATTGGGACTTAATGTACGAGTATTCGGGAAAGCCGAAGCCGAGCCGGAGGCTGGAGTTTGAGGTCATCAAGTCTGTAGACCTCATTGGCCCTACCACGCCGTCCGAAGGACCAAGGCTGGCTGAGCCGGCGGACCCGATCAAACCAACGCGGAAGAGCCCCGCGATCAAGATCGCTAGGAAAATAGGACGCCTATTTGGACTAGTGTCCTGAATCCCATGCAGTTGGGAGGATTCTATTATATCGAACTCAGCGCCTTACCACCTGTGCCTAAAATAACCATTTTATATGTATACACTTTAATTAACTCATTATGTTTAGTTTTACCGTCCCCGATTGCGTAAAAGTCCCTACTTCTCCGCCCCTATTAGCGCTGAGTCGCGGCTGGCGGAATCCTGAACTTCATTGAATTCACACATATTGATTGCACCCACTTGTTACTAGCAAAGCTTGATAAAGTATCCCATCCATTTTTAGGCCAGTGTGAGTTCGTTCGGGGACGGTTGGATGTACTCGGCTTTCTAGGTGTTCGACGGACACGTGACCGGAACCCACCGAGCTTTCCCCTCTCCCTTCCCCGTCCTTTACGAGCGCATACATGCGATGAATGCTGCTCCTGGGAGCCTTTACAATGTATTCTACGGAGGTCTACTCACATTTAATCATGTATCTTCGACGAGCATGGAACTATATTGATGTAGGACGAAACACGCGAAGCACCCTCCCAATCACGACCCTTGGGTATGAGTAAAACCAACCAGACGTGTAAAATGTGCTAGATCAAAAGAAATAGAAATACAGGAAGGAAAATGGCCAGTATATGCGTGTCTATCTGCGGCAACCCTCGTATATGATGATACAGTCAGACTGGCATGGATTGACAGGGGCTACTAAGTAACCGTATTCTCCGTGCACAAAATCCACGGGGGCCTTAATCGCACTGTGAATCATAACGATGTTATGTGTGGTAGGCACCAGGGATAGTCAGAGAGGGTCAATTTGCCAGGTACAGCAAACTCCTCAGTAGACGGCTCAGTTCGCTAAAGCGAAGAGCAGTTTGGCGGACTGTAGCAACGCAGCAGTGAAAAGGATTCTTAGAATTCGGACCGACTTCTGAGTATCCTTAGGGGCCCGATTATCTGGTAGTGTTGCATACACCCGACGTTTCAGCCGTCGATGCCGCCGATCTACCGCGTCGAGGCGCTTCGTAAATGAGTCAATGTTCCTCCTCACTTGGGCGTTGTAGAGATGTTTGGTAACAAGCTATGTTCAATTGACACGCTTAGACCTACTTTTTGATTGTAGGTTGATGGGGGGAAGCGCGTACCGTGAATACTACGAGATGGGTGAGGATGACGTCGGTAAGATGCACGAGTTCTTCTTTTTCATGTTCTATCCACTCCGCAAACTGAGTCTGAGACGCGAACTTGGTCGTATATCTAGCCTTCTGCATGGTTTGGAGCACGGTGACAGAGTGGGCAAGATGACTTGGTGTCCTAAGGTTAGCTCGTATATCGAATAAGTCTACATTACACTTACTCGCAGATTCTTTGCAACTCAACAAGATCATCTTGGGCTTTATGAGACAAAGTTGCAATATCAATTTGCTCAATTGCTTCAGCCGCTTGGTCAAGCGAGCATAGCAACTTTCCGATCCTCTCGATCAACTCTTGGGCATTCAGGTCATTCTTCTTGGGGGTCTGAAGCAAATCAGGCTGCTTCGTCTCACTATCTCCACGACAAGAATAGTCTATCAAATGACTGACCGTCAATGCCACCGATAGCTCATGCACGTGTCGAACGATGTCGTCTACGAAGGGAAAGTCGATGTGTCGAAAGGTTTTTTTGACGATGAGGGTGCTCCCATTACGCCAGCCGTGGTTGCTGATGGGTGGATTTCTTCGAATGGGTTGCATGTCAATACTCGTAAATTGGCAGGTGACAGTCTTTCAGCGTTGGCAGGCTTCATGAAGAGATCTATCCAAGTAGACACTGACACTGAGCCAGCAGTGACAGGCACTATGCAATCAAATTCACTGAATTTATGTAAGTGAAATTACTGACAGAGCCAAAAGGCTGAAATAGATCGGCAAAAGCCGAAGTCATCTATCAAGGCCAAAGGTGGCATATCGATGATTCTTCCTGACTATCACTCAAGTGACCCGGCCTAGAGAGTTCAAACCGCTATATCCTACTACCCACGGATCATTCTGTCAACACTACCGGTTTCTGTCGGGAATGTCCTGCTCAATAAAATCCGGAAATCTTGTTATCACCGTGCATTGCTCTACTTGCCCTGCCAGACTCTGAGACTCGAGCGCAGGCTGGAATAGGGGCTTGAAAAATAGTTTGCTCCGTGCGCTCGAGTTACTTGTGTCACACGGTATGAAGTCACGTATATATGCATGGTACAGTACCTCCCTCAAAGATCACTCTTCCTGTATGAGCGTGGGAAAGTACCACGGGCCCGTCCAGGTGGTAAACTTAGTGCCAAGTGGCGCCGGGCCTGTCATGGTTTTACCAAAGTCGTCATATCTACGAATAGGGATCGAATCCAATGAGAGTACCGAGGTCAACCGGTTCGTCTGGTAGTTCGCGCAGGTCCAGGCATGCCACAGTCTATTCCTCGTCGATATATGTAAACGGGTTACGAAACCACTGGGCATCCGACAATGGCCAAACCTGTACAAAAATCAGCTTAATATACCTTGGGAATCGATGGCCTTAAACTCACCCTAGCAATCACCCTGGCCCTCAACAACCCCATCGGCACCGGGCCATAAATCCTCGAATCCCTCGAATTATTATAATTATCTCCCTGCAACCACACATGACCGGGCGGAACCTCGACATGCCTCGTCGCACTGTCCGTCGGATCCACGCACACGACGTCCCCGGGAAGACCCAGCAAGCGCTTGCACACGAGTCGGGTGGGGTCAACGGGTGAGATGCTGATCACAAGTTGGCCCCGTTCGAGCCGGGGAGGGCTTCGTTTCATCGAGATGGATTCTTGGAGGAGGACGTCGCCGTGGGCGTTTAGTGTTGGGAGCATCGAGGCTCCTTCGCACTGTTTGGGTGTGAGTTTGGTTGGGTGGGATTGATGATTGGGCGTACCATTCCGACGTTGGCGACATGCTGAGTGAATAAATGGGCTACGCAAGTGACCTAGCCACCCTCGTGAATTTGCACGATAAATATACTCGAATTCACGTACCTGCGTAACAACCAGCGTATACGTCTCAAACGTTGATACACCAACGCTTTAAAGGACATCAAGGTCAAGAAGAAACTAAGCGCCAGCGCTTCCGGCAGATCGGACCCACTTTTTCCCGGCGGCTCCAGAGACGAGAGCTCAAACTGTCTCACGACCACCACCTCGAACGATCTTGCATAGGCCCATTCTCACGACTGATTTATTTCTTGGACTATACACCTCAAATAATTTTACTTGAGACTTGAAACATGCACGCCCTCCGCCTTCGAGGTTCGCTCCACCGCGCCGTGCGCGTCTCGACTCGCGCATACGCTGCTGCCTTGCCTGGATATCCCACCCCCGGGACGGCATTTTCTCCCCCTCCAGCTCCGACACGTGCAACCGAAGACACCCAACCCCCTACATCTGCTCGAACGACACCTGGGTCGAGCGCGCTGTAAGTGGGGCTCCTCATTTCGAATTGCAGGCTAACTTACGTCCATCAGTCCTTCCTCGCTCGGAGCCGCCAAGACCTCCAGCACCCTCCCCAAGACGGACATTCCCATTTTCACGTCTCTGGCTGATTTGCGGTCGTGGCGGGACAAGGCGTTTAGGGATGGCAAGACGGTTGGGTTCGTGCCCACCATGGGTGCGTTGCACGATGGCCACATCACACTCGGTACGTCTCATCTCACTTGATCTGATCGGTTGGTTTACTGACGGGTGGGTAGTGCGCGAGTCGCTAAAGGAGAATGATCTGACGGTCGTTTCGATCTATGTCAACCCCGCGCAGTTTGCGCCACACGAGGATCTGGCGACGTATCCGAGGACGCTCGACTCGGACGTTTCCCTACTCTCCAAACTCTACTCGACCGACTCTCCCAGTCGTCCCCCAGTCGCAGTCTTCCTCCCCCCTACATCCGAGATGTACCCCTCTGGCCTGTCGCACAGCACCCAACTCGGAACCTACGTCCTCCCCCCACCCTCCCTAGCCAGCCAAATGGAAGGCAAGTCCCGGCCCACATTCTTTCGGGGCGTCGCAACCGTCGTCACCAAGTTGTTGAACGCCGTCCTCCCCACCCGAGTCTATTTCGGGCAAAAGGATATTCAGCAGGCGTTGTTGATGCGTGGGATGGTGCGGGATTTGTGTATGGGAGTGAGGGTGAGGGTTGTCAAGACTGTTAGAGAGGAGGAGGTCGTGACTAGCGAAGAGGGAGCGGGGCAGGTCGAGGGATTGGCGCTGAGTTCCCGGAATGCGTATTTGAGTGCGCAGGAGAGGGCTGTGGCGCCTACGCTTCGACGGGCGCTTGGAGCCGTGCAGGCAGCGTGGTATGCGGGTGCGTCGCGGTCGGATGCGTTGGCTGCTGGGCGAGCGGTTGTGGACGAGGTTGCGGCGCGCGCCGAGGGTGTGACGATGCGGTTGGATTATATCGAGATGAACGATCCGGTCACGTTGGAGGTCGTCCCGGAAGAGTTGAGGGCGGGTGGGGAAAAGGGCCCGGCGGTGATTTTGAGTGGGGCGTTGTGGGTGGGGAGGACGCGGTTGATTGATAATGTGTTGCTTGGGGATGCGGGGTGGGTGTTTGAGTAGATTGTAGATTTAGAGATAATGGATAATATGTATTCTTGATTTGAAACTGTCCGCGATTAGGCAAGTCCGTTGATTAGTCCTTGAATCGAGATACGGTAGGTATAATACATGTGACTGGATACATATACACACATCGAAAGCGTGATTCAGTTAACCACCGTTGGCGGCTGCAATGTAGCCCTGTAACCCAGTTAGTCGGTCTTTGGGAGTAGGCGGAGAACGTACCTCTCGGTCTCCTAGAAAATCAAGATATGCCATGGCGGCTGTGACGAGCAACCCCACGTCCGCATCGTCTCCCACCGCACTCAAGTCGAGTTCTAATACCCCCGTCATCTGGGACACGGAAAACACGGGTGTGGTATCTGTATACGTGACGACCGGCACCCGCCCCGCCACAGCCGTCTCGAGCATGGGCGTTGGAATGGACCCACCCATCTTTGCACCTGAACGCGACGAGAGGACAAAGGACCGTCTTGGAGGGCTGAACACTGCGTTGGCCACGACGCGCCACAGACCCGACGCGTAGGACCGTGAAAACGTGGGTTTGGTGGGGAGCGTTGGGGGTGGAGTGGGTGCAAAGTGCAAAGTCACAGTTTGTGTTGGTTGAGCGGGTTGGGAGGGTTAGGTTGGGGTGGGTCGGGTGAGCGCAGTGGGTCCGTGTGTGGTTCTGCTGGTGGTAGATCTAGTGAAGCCGAGGTTGGGGTTGAAGTCGGTCGTCCTGGGGGTGGAGATTTAATCGAAGGTGTGGGCGGGAACGAGTACTCGTCTTGAGCTTCCAGTCCACTCGTCGGCTCGACCTCTTTAGGCTTTACAGGAAACTGAATGACGAGTTCCGAGTCTGCGTCCTGGCTCTGTGGATCGACCAGTGGGTCCGGGGCGAGCAGAAACGAAGAGGTGCGGGATCGGACTTGGATGTACCATCCCCGTGTCGGGCGGTGGATCGAGTACGCGACCGAGTCTCCAGAATACAACTCATCGATGATCTCCTTGTGTGCTAGCGTCCGTGTCTGGGTCGTGTGAGCGTGAGAAGCAAACCAGCAAAAGACTGACCTTGGTCCATTTGATGTCTCCCGTCTTTTCATCCCGAATGTACACTTTTTGTCCGCCTTCGAGGATATCTGACCTACACCCCAATTAGCACCACACTCGGCGACGTTAGTAGACCCACGTAGACACCAGAAACCGCGTAGACGACCCCTCGACCGACATGGTGGACAAGAATAACCGCAGCACCGCCAATGCCCATTACGTAACCCGGCGGCTCGACTCACCCCACGACCACTATCGCCGCCAACATAGATCCCAAGACGTTTGACGCTCATCTGGCTAATCAGTTCACCCTCGCCATCTTTGCTACCTTTCTTGTCTCTTGTTTATTCCTCTATCGCTCCAAGATGGTGAGTGCCCACTCTCGACTAGACGGCCACTGATTGGGTAGAGTTCACGCCTGTCGAGTACACAACGGGACGCTCTCGTCGCCCAGTTCAGGCTATTACCGATGCGAGGTGGGTTGGGTGTTTGTGTGTGGACGTGAAGTGACGTGGAGTAGCAAGGAACAGGCTCTTTCGGCGCTCAAGAAGCATAATTACCGACTCGACGCTGCTGTGGATGGGTATTATCAGGGCTTGGCGGACGCACCGCCTCCAGTGTCGGTGCAGAAACTTGGGCAGCTGTTTGATCAGTATAAAGGTGAGTCTACTCGTGTTTCGTGGTTCTTGCACTTGTTTCGTGGGTTGTGTGCCACTTATTCACGCATTCGTTCGCCACCCATTCAATCTGTTTACTTGCTACTTGCTTCTTGTGTTTATTCGCATTTCTGAGTACTGACGTGCTGGAAGATGCGGGCTCGGACACGATCGGTATCGACGGCACGATCCGATGGTGCACAGACCTCGAGGTAGACCCCGAGACGTATCCCTCCTCGCCGTCGCGTGTGAGCTCAAGTCGCCCTCGGTCGGTCAGTGGGAGCGGGCTGGGTTTCTGGATGGCTGGAAGAGACTTGGGTGCGTTCCAGTCCTTGTAATACCGTTACCTTTACTAACCCAGTCATTCTCATTATTAACCGGTCACTGCCTGGTTATTACCTTTACTGCCCGGCCATTACCTATGACCGAACCTCGACTTGTCAACTGAAATGCGTAGATGCGACACCATACCCGCCATGAAAGAATCCATCGCAAAGCTACGACAAAAACTATCCGAAGACCCAACGTATACTTTAACAAAGTATACACCTACACATTTAATTTCGCGAGGGTAGAGGGTGCGAGGAGTATATGTACGTACACAAGACTCATTTATACTCAATTCCAATTCGAAATACTTACATGACGTGAAGCGACCGAGACGGCGATTGCGTTTTGGGGACTGCTACTAGACATCGGACTCTCTGGATCGGCGCTACCCCGAAACGGATGGAAGTCAGAGTACACGCAGTGGTGGTTTGAGTTTTTGAACGACAAGGGCGGAAAGGGGGTTAGCAAGGATACTTGGGCAATGGTACGTTTGCATCGGTCATTCAGAGCGCCTCTGAATGTCCTACTTGTGCGCCTATACCCGATTTGACCATATTGCTCGGTCTCTAGCTCCCCGAGTTTATCAAGACGATCGAC
This sequence comes from Ceratobasidium sp. AG-K, assembly GCA_037039685.1. Classification (NCBI taxonomy): domain Eukaryota; kingdom Fungi; phylum Basidiomycota; class Agaricomycetes; order Cantharellales; family Ceratobasidiaceae; genus Ceratobasidium; species Ceratobasidium sp. AG-K. The sequence goes on along the minus strand of JAWNGF010000007.1, from coordinate 1,094,245 downwards.
GAGAAGTTCGAGAACCACGATCTCGAAGGTGGGTTTCATAAAGCTTGAGTATACAGTGCTAATACGTGGTACAGCTGCGTGGCCTTCGACGATCGATGATTTTGTAGATTGGGCAAAGGAGCGGATTCAGGGTGGGGCACTTAGGATATGGACTCACGCATACGTGTCTTGCATCTCACGCTGCGGTGATATAGATTAATGGAGACTATCTTTCACTGAAATACTTGTGACAGACCTCCATTGTTCGGCGACGTGGTCATTTTGGGACATCAGAGCACGCCACGCCGATCACGACATGAATCATGCGTTGAGGTACTGACCCCTAATCGCGTCCGCTGGGCTATTGGTCGCCCCCCGGATATCAATTATACATGCACTCATATTCTTCAGCTTCGGACACACACAGGTCAGCTCCGCGGGCCGCTCCTCGCACACGAGCTTGGCCACAACTCGCAGCAGCCATCCTCTCGAAAAACACCGGTGGACGGGTGACCAAGCACCTTTATTACCAACCCACGATATTCTCCGAGCAAAACGAAACAAATAACGTGCATATACTTTACCTTCATATCATTTCGGAAGCTTCCCGAGGATTCTCCGAGCAGGACCGGTACATTCTGGGAGAGCGTATGGTCCCATGATTGATTTCTCAATCAGCCGGCAGCGTCGCCTAGCCTGTATCGTCGCCGGACAATTGATGTGTGGGAGCGTATAAAAGATGGGGGATGGCGCCGAGTTCCCCATTGCCCCATCTCTTTACTTGTCATGGCCCCGCGTCCGTTCAAGGCCCTCGATGTCGAGGATGTGATTTCCAAGCTCTCGTTGGACGAAAAGACTCGTTTGCTTGCTGGTATTGATAACGTCGGTGGCGAGATTTTCGGTGAACCGTCGGGATACTGACCGCTTGTAGTGGCATACGTTTGCTGTCCCTCGTCTTGGCGTTCCGTCCCTTCGTGTGAGTATGGTGGTGTGCGATTGGGGAAATGTCTTATCGTGTTTCTAGTTTACGGATGGGCCTAATGGAGCTCGCGGAACCAAGTGTGAGCTGTGCATGTCAGGGGGGAGTTGGGTCGTTTTAATCTTTTGTCGCATGTAGTCTTCGAAGGTGTCCCGGCTGCGTGCTTCCCGGCCGCGACTGGTCTTGCCTCGTCTTGGGACCCCGAGTTCCTCCAAAAAGTCGGCCAGAGCATCGCTTTGGACTGCAAAGACAAAGGCGAGTTCATTTCCCGGCCTCCAGACGCTATCACTGACCATATTACCTGTACAGGAGCCCACGTTCTCCTCGGCCCGACCATCAACATCCAACGCTCACCCCTAGGCGGACGCGGCTTCGAATCCTACTCTGAAGATCCGCTCTTGTCCGGTACACTTGCCCGCGCATTCATCAAGGGTGTCCAGTCCGAGGGTGTCTCGGCCACGATCAAACACTATGTGACCAACGATTCCGAGTTTGAGCGCATGTCCATGTCGTGTGAGTTTTGTTGCGTTTTACGTGGCACGCTTACTGACCGTTGTTGCAGCCGAGCTCTCGACCCGTGCGTTGCGCGAGATTTACCTTCGTCCGTTCGAGTTGGCGATTCGTGATCCGGAGACCGCGCCATGGGCAGTGATGACTGCATATAACCGTGTGAATGGTAAGTCTTGGCTTGATGCGTTATCTAAATAGATCACTCATGTGATTGTGATAGGATTACACGCGTCTGAGAACAAATAGTAAGCCAAATCCGTGTATAATGCGTGTAACCTAACATTGTCTATAGCCTTCTGGACACTGTTCTGCGCAAGCAATGGGGCTGGGACGGAATGATCATGTCTGACTGGTATGGCACGTACTCTGCGGACGCGTCCATCAAGGCCGGCCTTGATCTGGAGATGCCTGTGAGCAAAGCCAACTGCTCCCGATCAATTATTTCCTAACTAGGCCGCATATAGGGTCCGCCGACGTGGCGCGCTGATGCTCTGCAACGATGTGTCGTCTCGCAAAAGATTCGCGTCGCCGAGATTGACGCGCGTGTGCGGCAGGTACGTACTCAAGAGTGCGTAAGTTTTCTCTTGCTGACGTCCCGATAGGTCTTGGGACTGATCAATAAAGTTTCCGCCTCTGGAATCCCTGAAGACGCCGAAGAGACTGGTGAAGCTAAGCAAGCAACTGTTGACTTGCTGCGTCAGGCTGCAGGGGTATGTGCCAAATTTCCATCTACCAATCATAAATCTAATCGTGAGTACTAGAGCGCCAACGTCCTCCTCAAAAACTCGGCAAACCTTCTCCCTCTCTCCACCTCCGAGACCTCTATCGCCGTTATTGGCCCCAACGCAGATGCTCCCGTATTTTCTGGTGGTGGATCCGCCAACCTGCGACCTTATAGGCACACCACCGCTTACGAGGGCATCAAGGCTGCTCTACCAGGAGCCCAGGTACACCACACCATTGGCGCGCACGCACACAAGGAGTCGCCGCTCTTGGGTGACAAGGACTTGAAGACCAAGGATGGCCAGCCAGGTTACGACATCGAGTGGTTCAACGAGGATCCGCTCAAGAACCCTAGCGCAAAGCGAGTTCATTATACCAGGGCCACGACATCGTTTGCGTTCTTCAACGACAACTTGCCAGGTGATAATGTGAGTCGATTGCCTTGACCGATCTCCTAAATTACCTACTGATTTCGAATGATAGGTCCTCGCACAAGCGTGCTGGGCTACTCTGACTGCATATTTCACTCCCTCGATATCGGGCAAGGTACGTGCCTTGGGGTTCTATTCGCACGCATGCTGACAGAACCCATTGGTAGTACGAGTTTGGCGCAGCTGCCACTGGCCTTGTCGATATCTATGTTAATGGCAAGAAGATTGTTGACAACTCGTCCAACCCCGTTCCCGGACGTATGTCCTCGCAGTTTCCCGCCCTTCGCATGTCGACTGACCTGCTTCTCAGATGTATTCTTCATGACCGGAACTGTTGAAGTTTGCGGCACCGTCGAACTGGAAGCTGGAAAGCCTGCCGAAATTGTACTTCAGTTCACAAGTCCCGTTGCCGCGCGCTCTCTCGGCTTTAGCCAAATTGGAGCCGGATCCTTGTCCAGTGACAGCCGTGGAGGCTGCCGATGGGGAGGTGCGCGTGTTTTCAGCGATGACGAGGGTGTCAAGGAGGCTGTGGACCTTGCAAAGAAGGTTGACAAGGTTGTCTTGGTTGTCGGTCTCAACAACGGTATGTTCGGCCCTTTCAATTCAAAGCACCCATGTCTAATCTGCAACAGATTGGGAGTCTGAGGGCTACGACCGCGCCAATATGGAGCTTCCTCGAGCCACCAACAAACTCGTCTCGGCTGTTCTCGAAGCCAACAAGAACACTGTGGTGGTGATTATCAGCGGTACCCCCGTTGCCCTTCCTTGGATCGACTCGGCCTCGACGATCGTCCAGTCCTTCTACTCGGGCGGTGAAGCTGGAAATGGCCTCGCAGATGTCTTGTTTGGAAAAATCAACCCCAGCTCCAAGCTACCCCTTACTTTCCCGATTGTGGGTTGGCTAGATATGCTTTGTATGAGGGTAATTGACGAATATCGGTAATTAGAGAGACGAAGACGCGCCATCGTACCTCAACTTCCCAGGTCAAAACGGCAAGGTTCTGTACTGTAAGTCAAGGAATATTGAGACTCGAGCTCTTACTTATGTGTTCTATTGCAGCCGAGGGCGTGTTTGTCGGATACAGGCACTATCAGACCTTCAAGAAGGACGTATTGTTCCCCTTCGGATATGGTCTCTCGTACGTATCAACTGGCTGAGACATAAACCAAGCTAAATATTAGTGTAGATATACCCAGTTCGAGCACTCGGACTTGAAAGTTTCTGGAGAGATTGGCAAGGATAGCACTGTCAAAGCTTCGGTCACCGTCAAGAATACTGGCAAAGTAGCCGGACGCGATGTTGTGTAAGCATCGCCTACGATTTCACGTTGGCTGATTCTAACCAGTTTGCCCCTATACAGCCAAGTTTACGTCCGCGATCTTGTATCTCGCCTTGACCGGCCAGTCAGAGAACTCAAAGGTTTCGCCAAAACCTCGACTCTCGAGCCCGGCAAGTCTGAAACGGTCACCATCATTCTCGACAAGTATGCATTTGCCTACTTTGATGACTGGGCCGGCGAGGGCAAGGACGGTGAGGGTCTCTGGGTTGCCGAGGCGGGAGACTTTGAGATTATCGCAGCCCCTAATAGCGCTGAGGCCGGACTCACGGCCGAGATTAGTCTGAAGCAGTCTTTCGATTGGTTGTAAAGGAAAGGTTGGGAAAAGTAATTAACTGCATGTATATTATATGAAATGGGAAGTTGAATATTCGAATATCGATATAACTGAGAGAAGGGTGCTGACTCGTCAATAGTATATGCGCATAGCGCTATTGAGTAGTCTCAGCAGTTCTCAGTAGGGCTGTGGACAATTGTGGTATTTCATTCATCAGAGTTTGCGGTAGAATCCTTCCATAGGAGTTGTATTATCATACGCGTATCGACAGACAATTCGCATATGGTCACCCGGTTTGCTCGGGTTCATCAACATCCCCTGCTTTTACCCGCATTCATTCAATTTGTCTGTGCTGTGAGTTTTGTTTGGCAGTACGGCGTCTAACACCCTTCTGTTCTCCCAGCTTGCTTCCCCTTCGTACTTTTCGGAGAGTTACCAGCTAGCATCCATGCTCGTCCCGCTGTCCTCAGAGAACATCAAGATTACTATTTTATTCTGTAAAAGATACACACTGATCCCAGAAGAGTTGTGGGAGGCACAACTACTCTCAGGTATGTTGGAATTTCAGTCTCACGTAGTATAGCATATAATCATGTGACTTAGATGTTTCCGCGACAGTTTGTTAAAGGTGTCATGTTGAGGCATTCCAACCTCAGTTCTCTACTTCCACGTAGCACAAGCTGAGGTATGTTTTTGTTGTTTCTTTTCTATCTATGTTGCTCATGATATACCTGTAGATACATTCTCTTTAGGTATATACAAAGTTCTCTACTTCCATGTAGCACAAGCTGAGATACATTCTCTTTAGCTTGGCATGACGCGCTAATCTCAACAGGTTATGAGCCCTGCATCCGTAAAAGAGGAAAAAGAGAACCCAGTAAACACCGTTAACGTTCAGACACCCACAATGGCAACAACAGACGCCTACCTGAGCAAGAAAACCTACAAGATTCTGCTGCTCAAGGACAATGGATCAAACTACAATGCATGGAAGTTCCACCAAATGACCGTGCTACAACTACGGGGACTGCTCAACATTGCAAATGGGACCAAGACAATGCCAGAACCACTCACCAAAGCTGACAGCAAGGACACAACAAAGGTTGAAAACCACCATAAGGAAGTTGCAAAGTGGCAGAAGCGCAATGAAGAGGTGTTTGCCCAGGTCTCCTTGAACATGGAAGATGGCGCAATGGCTGATGTTATTGAAGCAACAACAGCACACAAGGCGTGGACAAAGGTCATTGAGCAATGGGAAGGCAAGGGCATGCAATTGCTCTCATTCCTCTACCAGCAGTTAACAAACACAAAAATCAAAGAGGAGGAAGACATATCTACTGGTTTCAACAACCTCCACTCAATTGCTTCCAAGATGAAAACCCTTGGCAAACCCATTACCAACCTTATGCTTGCACAGATCCTCATGAACATGCTCCCGCATCCTACTCAATTGTTAGCACTGTCATCCAGACATCAAACCAGACTGGACTTGTCACCTCTGATATGGTTATCAAAGCTGCTTTAGCTGAAGAGGAACAACGCAAGAAAGGTGTAGGACTTACTGCCATGTTCTCCCAAATCTCCAAGCCAGCACTCAAGAAGTTGATCAACCCAAAGGGCAAGAAGAAGGCCAAAGGCCCTCTCTGCAACAACTGCGCAAAGCCCGGGCACGGCAAGAAGGATTGCTGGGCAAAGGGAGGAGGCGCTGAGGGAACGGGACCACGTCAGAAGCAACGCAAGGCAAAGCCAGGCAAGTCAAAGCCAAACAAATTGAGCTCCACACCCAGAGTTGAAACAGCCAAGATGGCTATTGCAAGTCAAGCAACAGATGATACACCAATGCTATACGCACTACCTGCTTTAGACAATGCATTGCTGAGGTCAGCACAGCTCCTGGACTCTGGAGCATCAAAACACATGACAGCAAATTGTCAGTGGTTTTCCAGGTACCAGCCTCTCATACCACCAATAGCAGTTTGAGTGGGCAATGGGAACCAGATATATGCTACTGGAATTGGCTGAATTTGACCCATCTTACATGGTCAATCCCAAAAGCAGACTCCCGCTGTCCTCCAGTCTGTTCTACATGTCCCAGAGCTCCATGCGAGCCTGATATCCGTTTGAGAACTTGTCTGGAACCATTTCGCCATCCACTTTGGCAAGCACGGGGTGCACTTGCTAGCAGATTGGGGCAATGGTCCTGAAATTGCGTTTGCATCTGGGTCAGAAGGCGACCTCTATCAACTCAACGCTTGAGTAACACATACCAAAGCAATTGCCCATACTGCCTCTGTTGGCCCCAAGAGCTTGAACAACCAGAATGACAAGGAGGCGAGCAAATTTGTTGCATACACAGCCACACACGTTGCCCAAGCCAATGTCCACACCTGGCATTGTTGCCTAGGCCACGTTAGCTACCAATATGTGCTGGATATGGTCAAGAAGGGCGCCATAGAGGGAATGTGTCCCGACTTGGGTCAATTAGGTATATAAAAGGTTAAGGGGTTCGACTTAGACAAGTCTTTGAACCCAAGGAGTGGTGATGAGTAAGAGGATTTAATTGGGCAAGTCCTAGTGGAGAGGAGGTCAAGCCTTGTCGTTAACCAGCTTGACCTCTGGGTTTATATACATGAGGGATCAGTGCCACGTCATCATCTATCAGTGTGGGAAAGCCGAGTACAACCGAGATAAGAGACGTGACTCGACATTCTGGAAGTTCCGGAAGCATCACTAATATCAAATGAAAAGACAAATACATCACATGATACAAGTTTAAGCGCCAGAGGACATTTGTACCAAAAAAGGAAAGTGTTCGGAAAAAAAGATATAAAATCGGAATAAAATGTCTGAGCTTAGTCAGCTCATGACATTACCCCCTCCTAAGGGCCTGGCATGGTGGGGTGGAGTTTGTGAAATTTATCCACCAGTTCAGGAGTGTTCTTGAGATCTTCCTTTGACTGCCAAGAGTTGTCTGCATGAGAGTATCCTTTCCACTTAATGTAATAGTGGAGTTGACGGCGGATTTCCTTGGAATTGAGGATTTCTTCGACTTCCCATTCTTCCTCTCCGTCTTGTGTGATAATAGGGGGTGGTTGAGCGGGTTCGCGGCCGTGGGGATCAGAGTGGAATTTCTTGAGCAGCATGACGTGGAAGACAGGATGAACTTTCATTGATTTTGGTAATTCCAGTCTAAAGGCATGAGTTCCTACTTTTTCTATTACTTTGTAAGGGCCTAAAACTTTGTGGGAGAGTTTTACTGAGGGTCTGTCTGTGGAAATGTTCTGATGATTAAGCCAGACTTTATCCCCCGGGTTTATCTCTTCTGGTTCTTTGGCTCCTTTATCAAAGTAGTATTTATAGGACTGATTTGCTAGGATAAGGGCAGCTTTGACTTCGTCGTATCCTTTCAACAGGAATTCCGCATGGGCATCAGCTTCAGGAACAGTATAGTCTGATTCTTCCCCAATGTTCATTCTAGGGTTGAAACCCTGGCAGATTTGGAAAGGGGTTTTGCCAGTGGATGCTTGGATTCCATTGTTGTAAGCAAATTCTGCCATAGGGAGTAAGGCTACCCAGTCGTTTTGCCTATGGTTGACAAAAGCCCTGATAAAGATTTCAACGACTTGGTTTGCTCGTTCTGACTGTCCGTCTGTCCTTGGATGGTAAGCTGTGCTGAAGGTAGGTTTTACGTCCAACCGTTTGTACAGATGCCTAATGAACTTTGAGTTGAAAGTGGATCCTCTATCCGAGACTGTTGCTTTTGGGGTGCCGTGAAGTTTCCAAACGTTTGCAATGAAGATGTTGGCTATGTCTACTGCTGTGGCCGTTGATTTGCAAGGGATATAGTGTGCCATCTTGGAGAACCGATCTACCACTGTCAAGATTGCGTCATATCCTTCTGATTCTGGGAGCCCTACAATCATGTCATAGGAGATCTCTTCCCAGGGTCTCTCAGGAATATGTAAAGGACGCAGTAGTCCTGTGGGGAGTTGGTTCGATGGTTTAATTCGAATGCATGTTTCGCAGTGTGACACATAAGAATTGACAAATTTCTTCATGGTTGGCCAGTAATAAGTTCTTGAGACCAATTCTAATGTTCTTGCTTGTCCAGGATGCCCAGCTGTAATGTTGTCATGGCGCGATTCCAATATCAGGTTTCTGATGGTTTCATCCTTGGGGACAAAGATCTTCCCTTTGAACATTAGGAGTCCTTCTCTGTATTCCCAATCTTTGACTTTTTCTCCGTTTCTCAGCTTATTGTGGGCTTCTTCTAATCTGGAATCTTCAAGGATTGCTTGTCTGATTAGGTCGTTAATTTCCTGGTCAGGGGTAATAGCCGAAATGAAAATGTCTGGTTTGAGGAGAACTTGGTTCTCTACCCCCCCCAAAGGTTCTAGGTCGTATCGCCTTGAGAGAATGTCTGCTTTTTTATTTTGGCTTCCTGGCCTGTATAAGATTTGGAAGTTGAAGTCTACCAAGAAATTCATCCAGCGGATTTGGCGTTGATTCAATTGTTTGGATGATGAGAAGTATTCCAAATTTTTGTGATCTGTCATCACTTGAATGGCTTTTTCTGTGCCTTGAAGTAAGTGCCGCCATTCTTTGAAAGCTCTAATTATTGCCAATAGTTCTTTGTCAAAAATGTCATAGTTTCGCTCAGCCGGATTTAGTGATTTAGAAAGAAAAGCTACAGGGTGTAATTTCCCTTCTTCATCTTTCTGAGATAAAACTGCTCCTGTGGCAAATCCCGACGCATCTGTCTCGAGGAAAAATTCCTTATTCTGATTGGGCTGCATCATTACAGGTGCTACTTTAAGAGCTTCTTTTAGTGCAGTCATGGCCTCTTGTTCTTTGCTTGTCCACTGCCACTTTTGATCCTTCTTAAGTAGGTTGTACAGAGGTCTGGCTTTGCCGGCAAAGTCTTGAATGAATCTTCGATAGAAATTGACGAATCCTAGGAATTCTTGAACTTGTTTGACATTTTTGGGAGCCTTCCAATTCACAGCCGCCGTGACCTTTTCCTGATCTGTTTCGATTCCTTTATTGGAAATTGCCAATCCTACCCAGTCCAGTTTGGTCTGGTGGAACTTGCATTTTCTCAATTTCGCAATCAGCTTGTGTTCCCTTAGTCTTCTTAGCACCTCTTTCACGTGTCCTGGATGATCTTCGACTCGTTTGGAAAAAACAAAGATATCATCAATGTATATGAGTACAAAAACCCCCATAATGTCCCTGAATATAGAGTTCATTAGGGACTGGAAGCTTGATGGAGCGTTTTTGAGACCAAAGGGCATGACTTTCCATTCGTACATGCCGTATTGAGTTTTGAATGCTGTTTTCCATTCATGGCCTGCTGCTATTTGGGTTTGATGGAATCCTTGTGCCAAGTCTAGAGTGGTGCCAATGACAAATCCTTCCAGGGCCCTTAACCATTGATCCAATAGAGGTATTCCACTTGCGTTGAATTTGCATAGCAAATTCACATATCTGTAGTCAACGCAAAAGCGTAATTCTGGGTTGTTTGGATCTTCTGGATGTGGTTTTTTGACAAACAAAACCGGGGAAGCCAAAGGAGACTTAGAAATCTGAATGTGTCCCCTTCGGATAAGGGTTTCTAGCACCTTCTTCATTTCTTTGTCTTCAGCTGGGGATGTTTTATAAATAGGGCCATGCTTTAGTTTAGCTTCTGGTAGGAGGTCGAGCGTAATGTCAGTTGGCCTGTGAGGTGGGAGTTCTTCTAATCTGGACTCGTCGAACACATCTGCAAACTCTTTATATTCCTCTGGTAATGTAGTTTCTGCTGCGATTTGGAGTGTAGATGGGACTTCTAGGCAGTTTTTTGAGCAGAATTCGCTTGTGTATGCAATTGTCCTATTTTTCCAATTAATTTGTGGGTTATGTTTCTTGAGCCATGACATCCCGAGTACGATAGGGTGTCTTCCAATGTTTGTAACATGACATTCTATTTCGCTGGAATGTGTTCCCATGACAAGTTTGAATTTGGTATAGTGGGTGACTTTTCCAGACAAGACTTCTCGTCCGTCTATAACTCGCAGAGTCTTGGGTTTTTCGTGTTGGAAAAGGGGAAGGTTTGCCTCTTTTGCTAGGGAAGGGTTGATGAAACAGGAGGTTGCGCCGCAGTCAAGAAGTGCTTGTCCAGAGAATCTTTTTGATCTGTTAACTGACTTAAAACCAGGAGCCGTAGCTAGTGGGTGAGCGGTGAAATCAAGGTATAATTGGTTTTCATTTGATATTGACATGATTTCTAGTTCATCCATATTGCTAGCTAATATGTCACCGAGTACTTGGCTCCTTAATAAGCCTCGGTGACGTCTTTTCCCGATTCGATGTCTGAAGAGATTTCTTCAATCTGGGCTTCAAATCCTGACGCTGTGTTCTTGGAAGGACAGACTCTTGCTGAGTGTCCCTTACCGCCGCAGGTGAAGCAGATCATTGGTCCTTTTCCTTTTCCATCAAGATCCATTGCATTAGGGTCTTTAGCAGGAGTGGATGGTTTGGGTGTTTGAATGGTAGGAGCGTTGAGGTTACTGGTTCGGGTGTCTCTTTGAATTGCTCCAAAAGGGACATTTCCTTTTGTCCCATCATCCCAGGAGATCTGTGGAACTGGACGGCCCTTGGCGTTTCGGGTAATGCTGGAGATTTTGCCGTATTGCACCCCCCCTGTAGGTTTTGACATAAAGACTCGATCGTTTACATTGAATCTTTGACCTAGCGAGGCGTTTTGAGTACTTGTGGTTGTCTTTGAAGTACTTTGTTTCGAAGTGGTGGTTTGTGAGCTTTGCAACTTCTTTGGTGCGTTAATAGCATTCATTGTGGAGTCAATTTCCAGGGCTCTTTCGCGAACTTGGTTGAATGTCCTTGTCACTTCGTGGGGTTTAAAGTTCTGTGACACCATGGCCATCTTGATTTCATCCTTAAGACCGTCATAGAAGTCATCACGAAGTACTCGATCAGTGTACCCGAGTACCGATGAATAAGTGACGAAGTCTTGTAGATAATCTTGGACAGAGTTCTTCTGGATCAATTTGTTGTATAATTGTCTATATCGGTCGATCTTGTGAACATCACCAAACCTAGCTTGCATTTCGTTCCAGAATTCATCCATGTCGTGTAGCCAATTTGTTGCTCCCCTTCTTGCTGTGTCTACATCAATTCCAGGTTGCATCCATACATAGGCAGGCCCCTTGCAATAACCCATGATATAAGTGATTTTTTGTTCTGTGGTTGCTTGTGGCGACGTGTGATTTATGTACAAGGTACATTGCGACTTAAACTCGTCAAATTTATCTACATCTCCAGAAAATTCTTCTGGGGGATGCATTTTGAGTTTGTATCCTGGGGTGGTTGTTGACGCGGTGGTGGAGGGTGTTGCCCCTAGGTTTGCAAGTGACTGAGACACTGCATTCATTAATTGGTGAAGGGGTGCAATTTGTGCAGTTTGATTTTGAATTGCGTGAATATCTGCAATGTTATTGTCGATCCCCTGTTCTAGGGTAGAGGTGATACCATTTAAGGCATTAATATGACCGTTAATTTTTCGCACTTCGTCTATTAAGGCATTGATTGCATGTGCAACTACTTCGGGTCCGGATGTCGCTGAGATTTGGGTAAATCCCCCTTGACTAGGTGATGGGGCTCTTGACATATCGGAGCAGGGAAAACAGGTAGATTTATTGGGATCCCAGACCGTACAAAATATCACGGATTCTTCTTCGAACCCGTCTGTCTTTAATGATGCGCAAACTTCTCAAAAATATCAATTCAAGATTTTCGTCCTCCAAGAACAACGCGTTGATTACTCCTAGTTCGTCGTACTGTTCGTATATGTAGTTACGATGAACGTCTTCAATAAAGAGTTTTAGGGACTCTAGTCTAAGTTGTTCCCTGTGTTGTTCCTGTGTGAGTCGAGGTCTTGGTCCCACTGAAAAGGGTTGGGTGCGATGGTATTAAGGTGATTTAGAAGGCGGTAATCCTGATTAATAGGAATACGCACTTCTGCTGCTTGATGACAGTATTTGCCCTTGATTTTATCTTTAAGGGTTTCGATAGTGCGCCACTGTCGCTTATTGTTGCTGATGAGATTTTCGACCTTTTGAGTGTGTTTTTCTTGGATTTTTATAAGTTGGTTGCAGTTTTCGATCAAGACATGGGTTTGTTCTTGCAATCACTTGACTTCGATATTAGTGTCCGTTAGATTTATACTTTGGACATGATCTTGATCGGCTTGTTGCTTGTTTGTATTGTCAAGGTCAATTTCAATGAACTCGAGCCTTGAATGGAGGGATTGATAATCGGCTTTGAGTTGATTGTGGTTTTCGTTGTTTCTGGTACGTTCGACCCTTAAATCCTCTGCTTGTTCAACTTGATCTTCTTCTAGCACTTCAATTCGACTGTTTAATTTGTCGACTTTGGTGTCTAGATCGAGTACAAAGTCCTTTAGTCTAAAGACTGCTTCGCAGAGGCTAAAAAATGCGGGGAACACTTTTAAGGTTAATTAGTTAGTTACTAATTAGTTCCTTTTTTAGTGCGTACTGATGGAAACGACAAGTTGATGTGGTTCTTGATGGCTGAGAGTGTTAACTTGGGTGGTGCTCCGACCACTTTCCAGTTTTGCTTGAGAGGATCTGGCTTCCTCGAGATGTTGATTTGGATGTGAAGGGTGCTAGACGCTAAGCTTTTGCTTTATATACTCCTTATCTGATCTTATCAGTTATCAACAGCCTTGGGCGGGCGTGATAGCGACAGTGTATAACAGAGTAAGGGTGTATTTAGCTGACTAAAGCCGCTATGACCCGAAAGAGGATAACGATTGGGTTCACTGACAGCGTATAGCGACGTGGAACTACTGGTCTATATCAAGTATAGCTCTTCGTTCGTTGTACTATGCCCGTTTTTCCGTGTACGTTCTATCTACTTGATGGAAGAGCAGGGGCTTATGGCCGATGCTTAGAAGGCTTGACCTAATGTCCCGACTTGGGTCAATTAGGTATATAAAAGGTTAAGGGGTTCAACTTAGACAAGTCTTTGAACCCAAGGAGTGGTGATGAGTAAGAGGATTTAATTGGGCAAGTCCTAGTGGAGAGGAGGTCAAGCCTTGTCGTTAACCAGCTTGACCTCTGGGTTTATATACATGAGGGATCAGTGCCACGTCATCATCTATCAGTGTGGGAAAGCCGAGTACAACCGAGATAAGAGACGTGACTCGACATTCTGGAAGTTCCGGAAGCATCACTAATATCAAATGAAAAGACAAATACATCACATGATACAAGTTTAAGCGCCAGAGGACATTTGTACCAAAAAAGGAAAGTGTTCGGAAAAAAAGATATAAAATCGGAATAAAATGTCTGAGCTTAGTCAGCTCATGACAGAATGGACATAATCGGAAGCCGCTTACTGCCAAAATCGAAATGCAAACCATGCCTGAAAGGCAAGCACACCCAATCCCCCTTTCCTACATCCGAAAACCATGCGTCTGAGGTTCTTGAGTTGCTCCATAGCAACCTCCACGGCCCAATTCCACTCCAAGCTATCCAAGGTGTCAAGTATTTTGCTGTCACCATTGACAATAAGTTGCGCAAAATTTTTGTGCACTTACTGAGGGAAAAGAGCAAATACGTACCCTGTTTCAAGGAGTTGAAAACGTCAATCAAAAACCTCACAGGCAAGAGAGTAAAACACCTACGTACCAATGGCGGAGGCAAATATGGCTCAGCTGCTTTCCAAGCATGGCTGCAGTCACATGGGATTCAGCACCAGAGGACCAAGGCAAATTCCTCAGCAAGTAATGGCATTGCCAAACAGGCAATTTGGACAATCAACAACAGTCAACGGGCAATGCAAGCCAACTCAGACTTATCAGATAAGTACTGGGGCTTTGCAGTTCTCCACGCAGCCCATATCTGGAACGTTACGCCAAAGCAATTGCTCAATGGCAAGACTCCCAACAAGATATTCACAGGCAAGGCACCCAATGTATCCTGACTCCGCACCTTTGGCTGCAAAGCATGGGCACAAGTACCTGATGATCAACGCACCAAGCTCAAAGCTCAATCAATTGAATGCAATTACCTTGGCTTTGCGCCAAACTGTAAGGCGCATATACTTGTTCAACGGCCAACTGGTCGCATAATCACTTTGTGTGATGTTGTCTTTGACAAGGGATTCTTGACGCGTCAACGTGTGGTCATTGAGCACAACAAAGACGCCCCATTCCTAGAGCAAGTGGGCAATCAAGAACACGTTGAGTCATTGCCCAAGGTCACCAAGCCAGAGCCAAAGCCCCAAGAGCATCCAAACAAACAAGAAGTCAAGCCAATCAAGCCTGGAACCATGCAAAAGCCACCTAGCAAGCCACCCATCGAGCCAGAGCCAGAGCTAGTCCATCTAGAGCTGCCACGTTGTTTGAATTGAGTCACCAGGCCGCCTGTACACTACAGAGCCAAAGTGGGCGCCCAGAACAAATTTGCCATGCGAGCAGATAGACCCATGAGCAAGAGCGCTTTTGACGCGTCTATCCAGCTACCACCCGAGTCCTACAACAAGGCGATGGCACGACCCAATGCCAACCTATGGCTCAAAGCCATGGTCAAAGAAATCAAGTTGATAACTGAGCACAAGGTCTGGAAGCCGGCCAAGAGACCTACCCACAAGAAGGTCATCAAATGTCAATGGGTGTACGCATACAAGCGTGGCGTCGATGGCGAAATCGTCAAGTACAAGGCCCAACTCGTCACAAAAGGTTTCTTACAGGCCCCAGGCACCGACTACGTCGAAATCTCGCCGCCCGTCGCCGCTGCAGACGCATATAGGGTACTTTTTAGCATTGTCGCGAGCGAAGACCTCGAACTACTTCAAATGGACATCAAGACCGCGTTTCTCCACGGCGTTATCGAAGAGGAGCTCTATATGGAGCAACCTGAAGGTTTCGTCAATGGCGATCACGTCTGGCAGCTTGTTAAGGCACTCTACGGGCTGAAACAGGCTGCGCAAGCGTTTTACTTGCAACTCAAGGAGGTACTCGAGGGAATTGGCTTTACCCGGACCGAATCCGACCACGCCGTTTTCATTTCACGCGACGGCAATAACCTGGCAATCATCCTAGCCCACGTCAACAATATGCTGCTCGCCGGCAAACCCCTTTCTTTTCTCGAGTTGATCAAGTCGAAATTGCGCAAATCATTTGATATTGTCGATCTAGGCGAAGCCCGAATGTTTGTAGGAGTCGAAATCGAACGCAATCGAACTGCCGGAACTCTCAAGATATGCCAAAAACGCTATATTAACAATATACTCGCTCGTTTCAGCATGTCCAAGTCCAAATCATGCGACACGCCGATGGCAGAGTTGCCTAACCTTCCCAAACTCGAATCTCCGACCATCGATTGAACCCTCTATCAACGTGGCGTCGGATTGCTCATGTATGCGATGATCTCGACTCGCCCCGACATCGGTTTCGCGACTGGATTGCTCGCACGGCATGCCGCAAATCCTGGCGACAAACATTGGTCGGCATTCAAGCGTGTGCTGCGGTACCTACAAGGCACTAGGGCGCTCGGGATCGTATTCGATCGCTCCAAGCCGTCAAACCTCAGCGGCTACGTCAACTCTGACTACGCTGGCGATCCGAACACGAGCCGATTGACTACCGGCTGGGTTTTCCAAATCGCCGGAGGCGCTATCGCTTGGTCATTGCGAAAACAACCCACCGTTTTGCTTTCAAGTACCGAGGCCGAATACGTTGCCGCTGCGAGCGCTGCACGCCAGCTTCTTTGGCTGCGTCAGTTCCTTGCCGAGCTCGGATTTTTGTCCGACGGTCCAACTACGTTGCTCACCGACAACCAATCGAGCATCGCACTTGCCAAGAACCCCGTCAACCACCAGAACACCAAGCATATACGAGTGAAATACCATTTTATTTGCGAAGTAATTGAGCTTCGTGAAGTCGATCTCCAGTTCATCCCAACCGATCAGCAAGTCGCTGACGTGCTTACCAAGCCACTTGGCCGTGTCAAGTTTCCCGGTTTTGTAGCTGGTATGGGAATGATTTAGTTTTCTTTTATTTTCTTCTTTCTACTCGTAATCCTGAGTGGGCGTGTTGGAATTTCAGTCTCACGTAGTATAGCATATAATCATGTGACTTAGACGTTTCCGCGACAGTTTGTTAAAGGTGTCATGTCGAGGCATTCCAACCTCAGTTCTCTACTTCCACGTAGCACGAGCTGAGGTATGTTTTTGTTGTTTCTTTTCTATCTATGTTGCTCATGATATACCTGTAGATACATTCTTTTTAGGTATATACAAAGTTCTTTACTTCCACGTAGCACGAGCTGAGATACATTCTCTTTAGCTCGGCACGACGCGCTAATCTCAACAAGGTAAATAGTTTCTCAGATCCTTTACGATTCACATCAATCAGCACCCTAGATCTTCAAGCTTCGTGTTGGTAGCGGGCACCGCCAAGGCTAGCTGTGCTCACGTAGACAACCGTGTCAGATATTACCAGCCAGGGCTACGTTACCAGCGAAATGTTTAAGTGACTGGCTTAACCCCTTATAAAGCATGACCGATTCTTCAAGTTCTGCGATCAACTGGGCTTTAAGTACAACATCCTACTCAGCAAAAATTGAAATTGCTACGGGGCGCTCCAGAGCCCTCCGTAGGCTCCTCGAGCGCTTCGGAGCGATGCGATCACGTGCTACGGGGTGCTTCAGGAGCCTAGAGCGCTCCCCAGCAAAACCGAGCTACAGAGCTCTCCGCAGCATTTTAGATTTTTGCTGAGAGTGGGCACGACTTAGCCTGCAATCTACTCCCTGCCCATTTTACGCGGCTCTGCCCGCAATACTGCAACCTGCAATGGTGCGTGAGCGGTGGGAACTGCCGGAAGAAGAGCCTGAGGAGGCCCCTGTCAGAAAAGTGGGACAGGGGCGCATTTGCGCAACCCAGGTAAGCCCGGCGCCTAATTCCTAGCTTCAAGCCCAATCAAGAACTCCAAAAAGGAGCATATATGTGTCGTTTCTATGTGAGTTTTCTGACCTCGTAATCGTTGGGTTTTATATCTAAACAGTGAAGCCTTTCAACTAATACTACTGCCATAGGCACCACCGGTAATGCGTCCTTCATATTTCAGTTGGGGCGGGCCAGTCCTAGTCTTGCACGTGTAGCCCGACAGCCTACGGTACTCTGTACTCGCACGTCTGGCTCAAGGCCTCGATGATGATGCACAAGATTCCAAGCACAACCAAAGAGACACTATAGTCACACTTTACTTCCATTGTTTTTTTCTCATTACTGAACAATTCTTTCGGCAGCTAGAAGGCGCTATGAACATCCGCAAACTATCCTCTCCCAAGACAGTTTAGTTCCCCCCTTCCCTTTCCAAGATAATCTCCCTCATCTATGGAAATATAAGTGAGATCGTATCCCCCATAGATGCGCATATACTAACCTTATCCAGTACTTGGGTGGGAGTTGGGCGATCCTGAGCAGCGTATGTCCAGCAACTTGTAAGAAGAGACCACAGAAGGTCGGCATGGTGGACATTCGAGGGTATTTGTTCTTCGGGTCGCATAGGATACACACCGCTTGTAATTTTCTTCACGATAATAAACTCCCGCATACCAGCGTACGGAATCGCCCCAGTGATGACTTCCTATTCAGACCATCAGAGGTCGGCTTAGCGCTAAGACAACTTCGCGAGACATACAAGGATAGTCTAAGAACGGCCTCTGTCAAAACAGTCACTTCAGTTTGTGTACTGTAGACGCACCATTCCGAGCGAATACACATCGGCTTCGACACTTAGCTCCGTTTCCTCCCCTAGCACCTCGGGAGCCTGTCGTGGGCTCAGTATATCAGCGATTGGCGATGGGTGATGTTGGGCTTACCACCCAGTTGAGTGAAGTGCCGGCCCTGCTGGTTGTGTTCGAGAACTGCAGCGTATATTCTCTCAGCGCGGCATTGCCAAAGTCTGTGAGCTTAGGGACGAGATCGCTTGAAACTAGAATATTGTCCTACGATAAAGTAGTTCAGGTATTAGTGCATCCAAGCGTCAATGGATCAAAAATATGTATCCCTACGCCTTTAAGATCCCCGTGGATCTATGCGCCAGGAAGCTTGAGCAAGTACCCGAGCACAATTTGATAGTCACTCACGACTCCAACGCCGTGCAAGTATACAACTCCTTCCGCGACTTGGGCACACTTTTTGAATAGGTTCAGGAATCGCCCTATGTCCGATTCGACCCACCTTACCAGTTCGTAGCGATCAACTTGAGGTTGCAGGGTCAGCGCACGCCGTATGTTACCATATTCCATCCATGGCGACACCATGGCGATCTGATTTCGGTATTGAGCTACTCCGATCAAACCCAATACGTTGGGGTGATTGCACTTCGACCACACGTACATCTCCCTGGCAGCACGCTGTGCTAATGATCAGACGGGTTAACTCGGGGCGCAGACAGATCTCACCTTGAGCTGCTTCTTGGATTCTTCGGTCGAGTCCATATGCAGCCGCAGGCACTTGACTGCGACCCGACTCCCATTGTGAAAGGCACCCCTGTATACATCCCCATATCCACCTGCCGAGATGGGGTACTCACTAAAGTTGGACACATCAAGCTGATCTGTGACGATTTCGCATCCATGGGCACTAAGGAGCTTGAGCACTTCGGAGATGGGCTACAGACGGGTTCATAAGTGACGAGTAAGAATAGTCTTGCTGAAGGTTAGGCTTTCCATCTCGCGGGTGATCACGGGTAGCCTAGTGGGATTTCCGGGCCCTCGTACCGCTGCCGTCTGTCCCATCTATGCAGCTGCCAGTAAAATTGATATTCGTCCCAGATACAGATCTACTTACCCTCTCCTTCACTTCAATGAGCTTATCAGTGGCGTTTGCTTCATTCAAGGCGAGAACTGATTCACTATGTGAAGCGACTGTCTTGGCGTCCTCGCCCTAGATATGGACGGTAAGGGGTAAATGAGATGGTCGAGGAAAGTGCACCATTCAGAACTCACCAAACTTCCGCGCTTGAAGGCATCGCTTTTCCCACGACGATGATCTGGCGAGTCGGCCTGTAGGGTTAGAGGTGTATTGCCTGACACAACCGGCTGGGCTCCGGAGTCCTCTACATGTTGGTTATTTTGTTCCGGATCCACTTGGTTGTGCTTCTGGGGGCCAATTGATTGAGAAATAGTCACCCATTAGGCAAATGAAGCTTACATATTGACTTTGTTGAGATGAGATCAACACCTCGGGCTTGGTGAGTGGGATGAATCCGGTCTTGTTCTACGGCAATGACAGGAATAATGGTATAAGTATGCAAGTAGCCAATAATACCAAATTGATATTAAGATCGTTGTGGATCGTGTCGACGAAGTATGGCGAGTACGGACCACCGCGAGGCCATTGCGTAATCAGTGGGGAATGTGAACGAACCTCGTTCAGAGTCATGGTGGGGTTTCTTCGTAAAAACTTGGGGACGAGACATTGTAAGCGATGAAAGGCTCAGTGCGCCCGGCAACTCACATCCTATGAGGGACGGGATGAGTCCAGGATCAGTAGGGCCAGGAAGTGATCGATAGCAGCAGTACCAACTTTCTAGTGGTGTATGAGAGTTGTTGTCAACAATAAAACGAGCTGTCGCAACCAACGGGAGCGTACCACCTGTTCGTAAAGCAACATTTGTTTAGTGTAGCAATCGTCAGCGTCAATGAAGGATTCCTACGGCCTGGAAGTGACATGCGATTCAGGAGCAATCGACAAGTGGATCAAAATCGAGAGTCACGTGACATACATTCTGGATGTACGCAGGTCAGAACGTAAACCGAAGAGTGTCGAGGAACGGTTGCTCACATTCTACAGATTTGTGAGTTGAAGTTGATTCATAAGAGAAGTAAGAGGGATATAATGCATACCTTCTGTAAGGGATGGGACATGTTAGAGGGATCGCATGAGAAGTAATAATGGCTCGAGAACTCACAGCCTATAAGGAAGTAAGACTCCACTAAAATAATAAATAAGAATATAACGAGCCTCCTGGGGGGAAACGTGATTGTTAGCACGAGAGAAATAACGGCCAATAACACCACGAGTTAAGGGCTCACATCCTAGGAGGAGAGAAGAGTAAGCTCGTAGAATAAGTGGCTGGGCGGAAATGAATCCTTGAGACACTGACAAGCTAATCAGGGAGAAAAATTGGTAGAATTAACAGTAGGTAGGACGTAGTAGTCAGGCTTCACGCACAGTCTGAGCAAAGCATAGGTGATTGAAAGAAAGTTTTGAGTCAGCACCATCATCCTCGTGCGATCACAGATTGATACGTACATCCTAATCTCGTAGTGAAGCGTCAGACGGCAGCGACGACGAGCATCAGGTGCAGAAATGCGCCGCATTAGTCAGCACCATCGTCCTCCTGCGATCACAGATTCATACGTACAACCTAATCTCGTAGTGAAGCGTCAGACGGCAGCGACGACGAGCATCAGGTGCAGAAATGCGCCGCATTAGTCAGCACCATCGTCCTCCTGCGATCACAGATTAATACGTACAACCTAAAGTCATAGTGAAGCGTCAGACGGCAGCGACGACGAGCATCAGGTGCAGAAATGCGCCGCATTAGTCAGCACCATCGTCCTCCTACGATCACAGATTCATACGTACTCCCTAAAGTCATAGTGAAGCGTCAGACGGCAGCGACGACGAGCATCAGGTGCAGAAATGCGCCGCATTAGTCAGCACCATCGTCCTCCTGCGATCACAGATTCATACGTACATACTATTCTCGTAGTGAAGCGTCAGACGGCAGCGACGACGAGCATCAGGTGCAGAAATGCGCCGCATTAGTCAGCACCATCGTCCTCCTGCGATCACAGATTCATACGTACATCCTAATCTCGTAGTGAAGCGTCAGACGGCAGCGACGACGAGCATCAGGTGCAGAAATGCGCCGCATTAGTCAGCACCATCGTCCTCCTGCGATCACAGATTCATACGTACAACCTAATCTCGTAGTGAAGCGTCAGACGGCAGCGACGACGAGCATCAGGTGCAGAAATGCGCCGCATTAGTCAGCACCATCGTCCTCCTGCGATCACAGATTAATACGTACAACCTAAAGTCATAGTGAAGCGTCAGACGGCAGCGACGACGAGCATCAGGTGCAGAAATGCGCCGCATTAGTCAGCACCATCGTCCTCCTACGATCACAGATTCATACGTACTCGCTAAAGTCATAGTGAAGCGTCAGACGGCAGCGACGACGAGCATCAGGTGCAGAAATGCGCCGCATTAGTCAGCACCATCGTCCTCCTGCGATCACAGATTCATACGTACATCCTAATCTCGTAGTGAAGCGTCAGACGGCAGCGACGACGAGCATCAGGTGCAGAAATGCGCCGCATTAGTCAGCACCATCGTCCTCCTGCGATCACAGATTCATACGTACTCCCTAAAGTCATAGTGAAGCGTCAGACGGCAGCGACGACGAGCATCAGGTGCAGAAATGCGCCGCATTAGTCAGCACCATCGTCCTCCTGCGATCACAGATTCATACGTACTCGCTAAAGTCATAGTGAAGCGTCAGACGGCAGCGACGACGAGCATCAGGTGCAGAAATGCGCCGCATTAGTCAGCACCATCGTCCTCCTGCGATCACAGATTCATACGTACATACTATTCTCGTAGTGAAGCGTCAGACGGCAGCGACGACGAGCATCAGGTGCAGAAATGCGCCGCATTAGTCAGCACCATCGTCCTCCTGCGATCACAGATTCATACGTACTCCCTAAAGTCATAGTGAAGCGTCAGACGGCAGCGACGACGAGCATCAGGTGCAGAAATGCGCCGCATTAGTCAGCACCATCGTCCTCCTGCGATCACAGATTCATACGTACAACCTAAAGTCATAGTGAAGCGTCAGACGGCAGCGACGACGAGCATCAGGTGCAGAAATGCGCCGCATTAGTCAGCACCATCGTCCTCCTGCGATCACAGATTAATACGTACAACCTAAAGTCATAGTGAAGCGTCAGACGGCAGCGACGACGAGCATCAGGTGCAGAAATGCGCCGCATTATTAGTCAGCACCATCGTCCTCCTACGATCACAGATTCATACGTACTCCCTAAAGTCATAGTGAAGCGTCAGACGGCAGCGACGACGAGCATCAGGTGCAGAAATGCGCCGCATTAGTCAGCACCATCGTCCTCCTGCGATCACAGATTCATACGTACATACTATTCTCGTAGTGAAGCGTCAGACGGCAGCGACGACGAGCATCAGGTGCAGAAATGCGCCGCATTAGTCAGCACCATCGTCCTCCTGCGATCACAGATTCATACGTACATACTATTCTCGTAGTGAAGCGTCAGACGGCAGCGACGACGAGCATCAGGTGCAGAAATGCGCCGCATTAGTCAGCACCATCGTCCTCCTGCGATCACAGATTCATACGTACATACTATTCTCGTAGTGAAGCGTCAGACGGCAGCGACGACGAGCATCAGGTGCAGAAATGCGCCGCATTAGTCAGCACCATCGTCCTCCTGCGATCACAGATTCATACGTACATACTATTCTCGTAGTGAAGCGTCAGACGGCAGCGACGACGAGCATCAGGTGCAGAAATGCGCCGCATTAGTCAGCACCATCGTCCTCCTGCGATCACAGATTAATACGTACTCCCTAAAGTCATAGTGAAGCGTCAGACGGCAGCGACGACGAGCATCAGGTGCAGAAATGCGCCGCATTAGTCAGCACCATCGTCCTCCTGCGATCACAGATTCATACGTACTCCCTAAAGTCATAGTGAAGCGTCAGACGGCAGCGACGACGAGCATCAGGTGCAGAAATGCGCCGCATTAGTCAGCACCATCGTCCTCCTGCGATCACAGATTCGTACGTACATACTAATCTCGTAGTGAAGCGTCAGACGGCAGCGACGACGAGCATCAGGTGCAGAAATGCGCCGCATTAGTCAGCACCATCGTCCTCCTGCGATCACAGATTCATACGTACATCCTAATCTCGTAGTGAAGCGTCAGACGGCAGCGACGACGAGCATCAGGTGCAGAAATGCGCCGCATTAGTCAGCACCATCGTCCTCCTGCGATCACAGATTCATACGTACTCGCTAAAGTCATAGTGAAGCGTCAGACGGCAGCGACGACGAGCATCAGGTGCAGAAATGCGCCGCATTAGTCAGCACCATCGTCCTCCTGCGATCACAGATTCATACGTACATACTATTCTCGTAGTGAAGCGTCAGACGGCAGCGACGACGAGCATCAGGTGCAGAAATGCGCCGCATTAGTCAGCACCATCGTCCTCCTGCGATCACAGATTCATACGTACAACCTAAAGTCATAGTGAAGCGTCAGACGGCAGCGACGACGAGCATCAGGTGCAGAAATGCGCCGCATTAGTCAGCACCATCGTCCTCCTGCGATCACAGATTCATACGTACATACTATTCTCGTAGTGAAGCGTCAGACGGCAGCGACGACGAGCATCAGGTGCAGAAATGCGCCGCATTAGTCAGCACCATCGTCCTCGTGCGATCACAGATTCATACGTACCCGCTAATCTCGTAGTGAAGCGTCAGACGGCAGCGACGACGAGCATCAGGTGCAGAAATGCGCCGCATTAGTCAGCACCATCATCCTCGTGCGATCACAGATTCATACGTACGGTCTAAAGTCATAGTGAAGGGTCAGACGGCAGCGACGACGAGCATCAGGTGCAGAAATGCGCCGCATTAGTCAGCACCATCATCCTCGTGCGATCACAGATTCATACGTACAAGCTAAAGTCATAGTGAAGCGTCAGACGGCAGCGACGACGAGCATCAGGTGCAGAAATGCGCCGCATTAGTCAGCACCATCGTCCTCCTGCGATCACAGATTCATACGTACTCGCTAAAGTCATAGTGAAGCGTCAGACGGCAGCGACGACGAGCATCAGGTGCAGAAAATGCGCCGCATTAGTCAGCACCATCGTCCTCCTGCGATCACAGATTCATACGTACATACTATTCTCGTAGTGAAGCGTCAGACGGCAGCGACGACGAGCATCAGGTGCAGAAATGCGCCGCATTAGTCAGCACCATCGTCCTCCTGCGATCACAGATTCATACGTACATACTATTCTCGTAGTGAAGCGTCAGACGGCAGCGACGACGAGCATCAGGTGCAGAAATGCGCCGCATTAGTCAGCACCATCGTCCTCCTGCGATCACAGATTCATACGTACATACTATTCTCGTAGTGAAGCGTCAGACAGCAGCGACGACGAGCATCAGGTGCAGAAATGCGCCGCATTAGTCAGCACCATCGTCCTCCTGCGATCACAGATTCATACGTACTCCCTAAAGTCATAGTGAAGCGTCAGGTCCAAAAATGCACCGCATTGGTTAGCATCATCATTCTCGTTTGATCATAGATCCCCACTCGCTTTCTACAAACCAAGAGTCGAGTGTCATTGTTTGTTCCCACGTATTCACATCACGGCTACTACTAGCCAACGTACTGTCTGCCAGCAATAGAAAAGATCTCAGCCTCATGGCGCGTGGTTCTTCTCGGTTCTACTCACAATCTATTATTTTACCAATGAGCTCAACTCCTATCTCAGTCCCACCAGGCAGCCGCATTCTACTCGCCTCCTTCGTCCAATTTGTAACTCCTGTCAGTCGAGCTTCGCGCATCTACATCTCTTGTCTACTTACATACTGGAGCGTCGATACCCATCAATCAAATACGACCCGTGGGCCACTTTAGTGCACGCTTTTCGGTTTCTGAAGTGGCACTCACTTTCTGTTATCGCCAAGTTTCGATACCGCAAGTATGGACTGTCGGCATCTGGCCATTCGCCCACAAAGCGCAGTGACTCACCCTTTCTTCATCTATCGTCTAAGAGGTCGCACGTTGCCTGCTTGTTAGCACGCCTCATCCATGCCTTCTGGTGAAGGAACCCACCCACTGTGGTCGTTTGAATGCCCAGTCAGCTAATAACGACATCATGTCGATGCAACGTTACTCACAGTCTAGAACAATGGTAATGGAACCACATAAGTAAATTACTTCCGGCAGCTCCATATCCATCACGCGCACTAACCCACTTGATTACGTGGAAGCAAATGAGGTTCGACCCGTAGAACAATCAAATCCCATCATTGTTATACTGATTAGCATGATCTCCACTGTACTAAGTAACTCCGACATACAGTCTGATGTTATCGAACGCCGCGGGAGGGCAGCGAGCACGCGCACGATAAATCCATACACTGATCAGCTGCCCTGTGTCCCATAAGACATCACTTACATCCTGGTAACGGTACAGTGCGCAAGAAACGGGTTCAGTCGTTGGCAACGGCGAGTGTAGTCCTAGTCAGCTCTAGTCCGCTCAGCAGTCGAGGTACGCACGCTCTGTCATAGTCAAGGTCACGCATCAGAGGCCAGACCAATCGATGTAATTTGCCCGTCAGAGTCATGCCTCGGTCGGCACGAAGGACACGTACCCCCTGGATGCGTGTGACCGTTCGAGGCAAGCCCAATGGTTCATCGACAGTTCCAGTGATGGTCAGCAGCATGCTCGGTTGAGGGACGGAACCGGCACACCTTGTAGTCACAAGTGAAATAGCAGTCGGTTTCCAGTCATGTTCGTATTGCCGTGTCGGCGTTCGCAAGGTCAGCGTTGTGCTTGGTGATTAAAGCCGACGCGGTGTACCCACAGACTAGGGTGACGGCGGATCATTGAGCCACAGGAATCACCGGAAAGCAGCAGCAACGAAGGGATGCACTCACAGAATCTCTGCCTTCAACCTGACAGGCGTGCAGGAAATGATTCATCAACACTCGTCATGGCTATACGTCGTCTAGCGCACCCACTGCGAAATCACATCTCAGCAAACACCATAGACATATCAGACTGCAACGCACAATTATTTCAATCTCCATTGTCACTCGGCTATTCGATTCGATTGATCTTGGTGCTCGTCGGCCTTTGCTCACAGGTCGTTGTCAGAGGGCAAGATCGTTCGTCCCACGTGCAGATCTGTGCACAAACCGGTATAGGGTGCCTATCACGTAACATCGCCAAAAGCAGAAGGCCAAGTTGTGCTGGAAATGTTCGCGACAATTCCCGTCACTAGGTGAGATGTCATCATGGTAGTTCAATCGATTACTATGAGCAGGCTTCGCTACACGTTCAACACCCTCGAGTCCGTTGACACAAGCATTGTTCTGGTGGCCAATCCACGCTCCACCCATATGCGCCGACCAATGGCTGCACCTTCTCCATGGCACCATGCCGTCAGCCTACTGCCCCTTTCGCTTTTTTGTCCCGAGTCTGGTTGACGGTCTATTGGGGCGCTCACCCAAGGATCTTCCTCTCTTGTCGATCCCGATCGTCGCAGGGGTAAGGAACACTTCGATGTGGCGCTCCGGATCGGTTTCGGTCCCGCCCTGAATGTCCGTCAATCAAATGGTCCAAGACGATCATGACCACCATGTTGTCAGATGATATTCAAATAGCCATCGCCGTGCGTTCTTCCCTTATCAATTACTTTGTGACGGGTCCTGGGAAATAGATTCGTGAATATGGATGTGTGAAGGCATGTAATTTACAAGGACGGGGTTCACGCATCGAGCGCTGCAATTGAACCGATTCACCGAGTGGGATGCTGCCCTGGGACATGATCTTTGGTCAAAGAGATAGGAGAGGGCATAGGTGCCTACTCAAATTACATGCCTCGCCCGAGCTCGGGACACTCGAATCGGGTGCACCGGGCATCCGGAAATTGCAACCCGCCAGTACAAGGCAATGGTTGGTGCGGTATGAGTGGAATGAAAGTACGAATGTGTGCATTTGGCTTGACATTGGTGGACAAAATTTTTCATATCCTAGCTGGAGTGCATTCTTTCTCGCACAATAGCGATCTTACCGTAAGCTTTCAGCGATAGCCAAGCCCGTTCACGAATCGATGTCTCACATTGCACTGTGTAGCCTAGAAGCGTTGAAATCCAGCACCCTGGTTCAGTAACCTTGAAGCTGAACACTCAGCGCTTTTAGCACTGAAAAGCGGCCTGTATGCGTCAGATTAAGTGCAATGTGCGCTGAAGAAAGTCACTGAATATGTCCGTTTTCAGTGATTTTTCCTGTGCTGGTCGCTGTCTACCTATGTACATATCAGGTAGTTAATGTGTTTGTCATAGTTACTACATTGAGGTTGGCGGTGGAAAGGAAATTTGGCAAAAACAATTGCTGTCACTGAAACGAGGTTCGCACATGTCAGAACCGAACTGACGACCTCCTGGGAATTACCTCAGCGAGGACCGACTGAGGTATTACCCGCTAGGCAACCACGCCTTGGTAGATAGAGATATCACAATTATGTTTTCATAAAAATGAACACCAAAAGGTACTTTTTTTTTTGGGGGGGGGGGCTCATACATTCATATGCATCAAGTTCACGGCTGTCCTAGACGCTACCCTTGCTCCAAGCGCAGGCAGTTTCGACGCCATCTCCCCCCTCCACTCATGTGTCGTTAGCGCTACACCCTGCGTCGTTTTCCACCCCGCTCCTCCACTCGAGGAAACCGTTACACGGATCTCGTACTGCATATACCCCGTATAAGCATATGGGTCGAGTGAAGCAAGGACCTGAGACTTACGGAAACGCTCGCAACCTTTTCGACTCCCCAGTTACTCTCCTTTTCTACCTCGCCTGTATCAATTTCCCCTCGTATCCGCTCGCCGTCGTCGGTTGTGACTCGGCCGTGCGAGACAGTACTCACTTGCTGAACCACCCCCGTGCGAGTCTGAACGGTCGATACTCGGACAAGCTGTACCTCGGCCGCTCCAGTCGACGAGTTTATCATGAAAGGGATTGTGTGTCCGGACGGGTATGTCAGGTTTTGTGGCAAAAGCAGCTCGGGTGCTTTTCCGGCAGACATGGGCGTCTTGGTCGTAGCGGATTCGCGTTGGAGTTGAACAGTGTGCCATTCACTAGGAGAGATTCTCGGTCGCTTCTCGTTACCCGACTCGGGGATGAATGGGCGGCAGTAGGACGTTGTCGTTCGTGGGAGGTGGAGGATCTCAGTCTGGAGCCTGGGTAAAGGGTTATGTGTAAGCTATTGTCCTTGTAACAGAGCACGATGAGAGCATGTGAACGGGAAGAAAGAGATACTCACGTCTCGTGCATATGTATGCCCTTGCGGTACATGTCCACTCGCACGGCGTATGCGACGTGCGCGTGAGCGCGACGAAGCTCAACCGTGGCAGACGGCGGGAACTCGTTCGCCAGGTTGAACGAGAACGAAAACGCGTTCTTGCTCGTCGATGGCGTGCCAGCAGACCAGAGCTCGGTGCTCTCATTCACAATCAGATGGCTCTGAGAAAAGGTCGGTATCTGATTCACGACTTGACTAGTGCTCAGTTTACCTATAAGCTGCATATACCCATAAGTACCTATTCTAAATATCTGATGTAGATATCCTTACGCGGACTACGATCCTGTCGACGTGTTTGAATGAATGGACCTGGACTGTCCCTTGGACCTCTCCACCGCGTCCGTAGGCAGGTAATCTAGTCCCCCATCGTCGTGCACCGAGGTCGAGTTCCATGCGTTCCGAACGGTAAGTGTAGTTGGGATGAGCTCGAGCCCGGGACAGGAAGGAGGCCGGCGAGCTGGGTCGGGTAGAGGGCGCAAGACTCGTCGTAGGTGTCAAGTCGTACCCAGGAAGGACTTCAGAAGTGTAAGACGGCAAAACTCCATTGTTCAAGAGCGGGGAGTAAAAATTGGCGATAAGGAGCAGAGAGCCTCCTCGAGTTATATAGGCGTGAGATAACCATCACGCTACGCGCCCCCACCATGAGAAGTAGGCCGCTGTCGTTGATACTGAAAATGGTGTGCGGGGACGTGGAGTCATTCGCAAACCAGGGCGGAGAGATGAGTAAAACACCGGCGAGCTCAGAAAGCGGGCGCAGGTTGTGTACACCGTGGCAGAGGAGAAGCAGATGAAGCAGTAGGATCCAAGCCAAGAAGAAGACTGGATTGACTCTGTCGGTGGAGGTCGGTGGAGGCTAGGTGGAGGGTCCTCGAAGAAAAAGTGGAGGGTTCTGGACAAAAGTGGAGGGGTCCTCATTGAGAGTGGAGGCTCGACCAATCAGAGAGCAGCTTGGATGAAATTGCCGAGGTTTGGCCGGTACTTTTCGAGAGCGTCATTTGTTTGGTGTAGATGTGCAGACCGCCTCCGTACGGACTTCGGTTAGGGGATGCTGTGTCGGACCTCGAACGGGAATTCATCGCGTGTGACCGGCATTATTCTTAGCTCATTGCGATTCGAGGGCGTTTTCAACAAATTACGTTTATCAGAATTGACGCCCAGAGATTTAAACTACCGCCCGTATAAACAGCAGCACAGGCACTCAGGGCACGTTTTCGAGTGAATCACCTTACTCGTTCAAAGCCAATCTGGAGACCCGAAATTGGCATGGCGCTAGCCGCCGGCACCGTGGTTGCAGGGGAAACACGTGACGGTGGTTGCTCCCCTTCCCCGGACCGCGGCTGGCTGTTATTCTCGATCTGTGTGCTCTGGACTGGTTTCAGCCGAATCCCACTAATAGCCCCTATTGGACTCGCTGCCCTCTTTTCGCTTATCGCTCATTGCTATCTAACACGTTATCTCGATGGCCAAAGGCAACACCATAAGGAAGGAGAGGAGAGGAAGAGTTCCGGTGAATGCATGTAAGCACTCTCCGCCGCCATTTCAGCCGCCATCACCGCTCCAGTCGTCGTCGTCATCGTCGCCGTTGACCCCGCCGACTCCGACCCCGCCTGTCGGATAAGGCAGCGTGGCTTGCGCACCGACCAACAAGTGCTGACTTTTTCCCGTGATTGCAGCTCGCCCACGCACCCGCGGACAGCGCGGAAAGGTAAGTCTTACTCAACACACAAGCTGCGCTGGTCATCATCGCTGACGACTCGATCTGGAATTTGCTTCCGGCCACGCTGCTACCTGACGTAGCTCCATGATCCCGCAACCAACACCGCCGAACTCACCGCCCAGCTCCGCGCTATGGGTCTCTACGCGGCGCCTACGCTAGGCGACGGAAACTGTTTGTTCCGTGCGCTGAGTGACCAGGTAATGTTCGGTCTTGTTTCCTGGGCCCATTCAACCCACCTTTGTCGATTGAACAGATGTACGGCACCGCCGACAAACATTTGCCCTTACGGCAGGAAATATGTGCCTATATGGCTGCGCACAAGTCTCGGTTTGAGGCGTTTGTCGATGATGACCGAAGTTGGGATCAACATATTTCGACAATGAGCAAGAGCGGAACTTATGGCGGCCATTTGGAGTTGACTGCATTTGCACAACTCAAGGTTGTCAATGTTAAAGTCGTCCAACCTGGTCTAGTCTATGTCATCGAGGGGTCCAAGACGGAGGTTGGTGGGGCGAGCGGATGTGCGGCGGGTGCGAGTACAGTGGTCGGAGAGGAAATGACTTCCAAGGAGAGACGGAAAGCGCGGAAAGAGCGGATGAAGAAAAAGTCGGAAGAGAAGGACGACGACGAAGACGACGACGATGATGACGACTCTGGCGGGAGCGACCCATTTCCCGCAACGGTCTACGTTGCGTATGTCTCCCCACGCCATCCACCACTTGACGCCGCCTAACCACATGGCAGATACCACGACTGGGAGCACTTTTCATCCGTACGAAACCTTGCCGGCCCTCACACAGGCCCCCCCTAGTGTCCGCGAAGTCCCCGAACCCGAAACGTCCTCCCTACCTTCACCACCACCATCCAAACCCGCTAAATCCTCACGCAAACAACCCACGACACAACAACCTACCCCCGAATCCTCCAGTCCATCTCCACCCCCACCCTCTCGAAGTCCGAAACGCGCGATAGACGAGGACGATGAGGAGGAAGACGAGGGCCGGAAGCGCGGACGCCGGGGGACGATCACACGGCACGCATTGGAGGATGAGGACGATGACGGCGAAGGCGCCGAGTCGACGGGCGTATCCGCCTCGGCCGAGTCGTTCATCTCTGATGCACCACCCCCTCCCCCACCCGAGCCCGAACCGGAGCCGGAAAAGTTGACAAAACGACAGCGCAAGTCGCTCGGAGTTCCCAAGTCCAAAGCGGCGCGAGCGAGCGTGGGCAAGACGCGAGCCAAGGCACCGGTGTCGGCCAAGGCTTCGGCTCGACAAAAGTCGCAGCGGTCGCGTCTAAAGCATCCAAGTCGAATTCGACGCCGACGACACCTGCAAAGCGCGAGACCCGGTCAGCGACCAAAGCGTATCGGGACGCCGGCAAGGTGCGGGACTTGGGTACGGGCGAGTGGTTGGATAATGGGGCTGGTCGATTGGACGTACGTGGGTTTAGAGAGTTGAGGATCTAGCTCGTGTTGGTTCTGTCGTGGCCTGCTCTTGGCCGATTCTATCATGTTTATTCTGCTTGTCATGTCGCTGTCGATTGTTTCGTCATGCATTGCACGTACGTACACACACAAGTCATCTGTATTGTATATAAATCTCTTTTTCTCTGTATGGTTGGTGTGGCGTGGGTAGCCACGCAAGCGCTTGGCATGATTGTGCTATTCGGCTTGGAGCTGCTGGAAATTTGGATCTCTGGAGCAAAGGACTTGTCTTCCACCCGCCTTCTCCCGGCTTGGACTCACAAAAGACGGCATACCCTCTCCCAAATATATATACTGCGAGAGGAGCAAAGGTGTCTTGCCTTAAATTCGGGTGGTGGAATTGCCCGGGGTGGCGTTTATGCATATCAAGAGCATGGGAGGATCTACCGCTTCCGCTCACTGATTGGCTAAGAATCTCGCAACACGAGTTGGAAACAAGTGCTCTTGATTACTTGGGGCGTGTCTTGGAATGACCCCCTTCTCCGGGTCTTGGCTGTACGGCTAGTTGAAATCCACTACATATACCAATATACTGATCATGAAAACACACTGCAAGGAAGAGCGTGGTCCCGGTCCCGGTGCTCGCCGACACAATATTTGAATTTTACAAGTCTCTTGTC
This sequence comes from Ceratobasidium sp. AG-K, assembly GCA_037039685.1. Lineage (NCBI taxonomy): Eukaryota > Fungi > Basidiomycota > Agaricomycetes > Cantharellales > Ceratobasidiaceae > Ceratobasidium > Ceratobasidium sp. AG-K. The sequence continues at coordinate 1,061,938 of JAWNGF010000007.1, read as the reverse complement.
CCAGCCATCGCATCAGCAAAACTGTTTGCGGTTTTGTGAGTGTTTTGGCTGATTTAGGCGCTTTCAGGTGATTTGAAACAAAGACTTTGGATTGGAGCACTCCTAAGCGCCCAAATCCGCAAACGGTTTTGCTGATGTAGCACGGGTGGTTTTTGCTTGGCAAGAAACAAGAAGTCGAGCTATTACGTAATTATCACAGGAATACATTCGCTTCTGAGTTCTCAACGGCGATCTTGTCCTGATCCACCTCTTGGCGTCAGGAAGTTTGGGGACCGATAGTGACGACTTTCATCCAAGAAACCACTCTACATCACGCTGTCCTGCGTATATATCGTTATGAAATGGAGCCTTGCAATTGCCATTCTCTCAAACTTGGGGTACCTTGGGGTCGCCACACCCACCCCCCACACCCAGCGAACTACGCAACAAGCGAGCAAGCCCGCCCACAGAAGCTGATCCACTCAGAGTCAATTTCTCTAGCCCATCTCTACAATAATGTTGCGAGTGGTCCCGATGGCAACTTCGATGGTTGGGGCTCTGCCTTCCCTGCTCATGAACTCCCCCGAAAGAGTTCGAGTATGATAGGGTTTTAGTGAGATTGAATCATCTCTGCGTCTTTCTCCGATTCATTTAATACATTCCCGATGATATAGTTCCAACTCCCTACTTTCGGAAATGGTGACAAAGACAACGCTATCACAAACGGCGAGGTGCTCAAGCTGAATAACTCTCAATATATTAGAGAAATCCACGTCCTTTACGCCGGTGATTATAATAATGGTATTTAGTAATTCAACTCCCTAACTATGAAGAAAGTCAAGATTTCGATTTTCAGGTGAAACGGGTGCCAGGTTTCGGTTCAAGTACGAGGATGGCAGTGAACAAGAGGTAGAGCGTGAGTAAGGGTTTCTTCAGTTTTGATGTGCATTAATGGAAGAGGTCATTAGTGAGCGCCAAAAACTGGTGGACTCTCCATTGGCTTAACAGGGGTGTTATACGATCGTAAGTCAATGTGATATGCACCGGCAGCCAGACGGTCAACTGTATCATAGCCCCTACCACACAACTAACTACGGCAAATCGATAAACCATAATCTGACTCAAATACACCACTGGTCCACTGCTTTGCGTACCCATTCTCCTCTCCGTTCGATTACTTTGCCGTCTAGAGGCTCTTACAATCGCTTCCATCTATTTGCGCTGAATATTGTTCCCGCGGGATTGATAGCGGGATGCGAGTCTCATTCTGTCGCTTCGTTCGATGGACAGGTCGCGCTGGGCGCTATACCACCTTCCCCGGGGCCGCGAGTCATTGTTCGACGAGCACGCACCACCAGCAAACTTTATGAAGCATTCGACCGACTAGGAAATCCACAAGACCTGGCAGGGGCACAGCTTGTAGAAGTTACTCTGGCCAACATGCGACCAACTCCCGCCAGTGCTAATCATCTATGCTGGGCTGAGAAAATACATGTCTGGGTCCACAGCAAGGACATGTACACTGTCAAACATGGAGAGGTCCCACGGCTGATGCCTGGTGATGAAACCAAAGTGCGAGTTTGGGTCCGCAATTTTGACGGAGTTCGAGCTGGGACCCCAGGGAAGGCGTACATTGAAGTTCACAGTATTTCTGAAGCATCTGATCAAACAATTATTGCTTCGGACGACTGGCCGATGATTGCTGGAGTCCCACCGTACGAGGAATCGAAAGAAAGTCTGGAACGGCATGAAACCCCGTTGTGGTGGGATGACGCCAAGTTTGGAATCTTGTAAGTGATCTTACCCAGGCCAAGATCTTCCAATCATTTACGGTTCTAACTGGACTAACAGCATCCACTGGGGTATTTATTCTGTGCCTGCCTGGGTAAATAACAAGCGTACGATATTTTGAATAACTAAACTGAACACCTGCGCGTTTGGAACAGTCCCCCAAAGGTTACTATGCTGCCTGGTATCAGTGAGTATCCTCCCTTTTCGAGCGGCTTGTTGGCTAATTGTGTAGATGGTGGTTACATAACCCACCTGGGCCACAGAACATTTTGTGGAATATCATAAAGAGCGCTACGGAGAGGTAGTCCATCGTTTCTGAAAACATCATATCTAACGAGGGCTATGACTAGGATGTTGTATACGGTGAATTTCCTGGATGAGCTGGCTAAGTCGAATCTAATTATTGATGCTCAGACGACTTCATTCCCGACTTCACCGCGTCCGAGTTTAACGCTAGCGAGTGGATCCAATTGTTCTCGACGCTGGAGCGAAATACTTTGTGTGAGTGCGACCCTGATAAAGCAAATCCACTCTAAACTTGTTCTGGCTGTAGTTTGGTGACGGTCAGTGCCTCGTCGAGTTCGTCTATCAGTGCAACGACATTTACCTGCTGAAACGGGACAGAAACATCATGAAGGTTTCAGCCTGTTTGACACGGGGAATACGACTCACCGAAGCTCTGTCTATTTGGGGCCCAAACGTGATTTTGTCGCGGAGCTCATGCATGCAGCCCGCACTGAACATCCCGAAATGCGTCGAGGGACCTATTATTCTATGCCGGAATGGTACAGCTTCAACTAATGTACTTTGAGAAGCGTTACTCATACCTTTTTCGTGCAGGTTCAATCCCGACGCTGGTCCTTATGGTTTCGGAACATTCCCCGGTCACTTGGCTCGAAATGCGTACAACCAATCAAAGGTTGAGCCCTATACTGGGAGGATTGAAGGAAAAGACTATTTACGCGACATTCAACTCGCCCACATGAGAACTTTGGCTCATACCTATGAGACTGAGATAATGGTATGTTTCTATTTGTCTGCTATAAATGAAAAATTACCCAAACGTTTCCACGTTACTAGTGGTGCGATATTGGCGGTCCCAACAGAACTCTCGAGTTTGCGGCTGAATGGTATAACGCAGCAACGGGGGCTGGCAGAGAAGTGACGATGAACAACCGTTGTGGGGCTATCCCTGACTTTGATACCCCCGAGTATACAAAATTCCGCTCGATCCAAGCGCAGAAATGGGAGACCAGCGAGGGTATTGATCCGTAAGTTTCCCCGGCACGACAGCTGGGTCTTGCTAACGCAGCAGTAGGGTGTGCTATGGTTACAATTGGGAAACCAAGGATGAAGAATACAGGTCTGCTGAGAAGATCATCCATACCCTGGTAGACATTACCTCCAAGAACGGAAACTAGTGAGTTTCGGACGCTAGGCATTCTCGACGAAACTAAAATCTCTTTAGCCTTCTCAACCTCGGTCCGACTCGAACCGGCCGCATCATTAAGCCCATGGTTGACCGAGTGTTGGAGGTTGGAAGGTGGTTAAAACATTCGGGGGATTGCGTATATGGGACTGTGAGTAGGAACTACCGGTGCCCAGGTTCAAAGGACTAATTTTTGACCAAGGACTATAATTTCTTCGGTTCGGATGAGGGGGACCTACGATTCACTAGGACTCTGACCACAACTTGCATTATTTCACTCTCTCGGCCAAAGAACGGTACACTCGTAATCGAAAAGCCCTTGCCTATCAGGGATGGAGACGTTATCAACTTGTTGGGCGCATCGCTCGATGGTGGTTTGCATTGGAGCAAATACAGGGACCGACTCGCCATCAAAGTATCCGAGAAGCAGCTGGATGCCGTGGAGCACGCCTGGGCATTCCAAATCACCCACTGGAGACGTAGTTTCTCCTGAGTATGTGAACTTAACCAACAATGTATAGTAGCGTTTTGATAAATAATATATTCAAGTTGTATACTAGATTTTCGTACTCTAACATCAGCAAGTGCCAAACGAAGATCGGGGAACTCTGCGTGAGATGAATTACTGCCCTGAGGTGACGCATACAATAGACGAAGCAGGAGACTAAATGATAACTATTTAACCGAAGCGCCTTCATTCCGGCTTGCCTGGGGCGTTGTTCACCAAGCCAGCCCGATACTTGGCAACCTTTTCGCGGCGCCCCCACCAGGTCAAGCCAGCCGTTGTAATAGTCGAGAGCACGGCCCATGCAATCAAAACTCCAGCGTTTCGCCCAAGGACGTTCTTAGTGTTGAACAATATTGTGTTGACTGCTTCCGCGTGGTTGCTACAAGGTTAGGTAGGAGTTAGCGGCACGCAGATGTAATCGAAATAAAATGTACATACAAGAAAGGCATTCCATAGCCATATTTATACCACCAGACCTGCATCTCGTGGGGCTCAACTGGAGTTGAAACATTTACGATGAGCTGCAACAAGCATATTTAGTTCCAAGGCTAATTCAACCCCCAGGGCCACATACCCAGGAAACCAGGAAGTAGGCCATAAACCGAGGCTGAAGGATAGACACGGCAGCCTCGATTGCTAATCCTAATGCTAGCATATCCAGGTAGACATATGCGAAATAGAGGAAGAAACCGCCACCATAAGTAAATCTAAAAATACTACTCAGTATTCGCCCATGAAGTCTAAACCACAGTATATACTTTGTTCCGAACGGGGGGTGGAACGGCAGACTGATCATGGCAAAAGAGAGACTGAGCGGGATATATGCAATCGCTGGGAATAGTACTCGGAGAAGCATCACGGCTCGGTTGGTGAGATATGGTTCTAGTGCTCCTCGGATCGGGAAGCTTGCCATCGTCTATTGCAACTCCATCAGTAACATCCAGATGACTATTGAGCTATCTCACTTACCAGGATGAAGCTTTACAACGCAATGACATATCCCGTCAGTTGATTATTTGATTGAAAATCAAGGCCTGTACACACCAAAATACGCAAATATAAATTTGCCCAACGACTGTCATCGCAGTAGCAATAGGAGCGCTAAGATTTGAACCAGTCAATCAATAATCGAACAAAAGTACAGCTAGGTCAACCCCGCTTACTTCCAAGGTCGGAGATCAACCGTCTTCCACCACGCACCGCTCAGAGCGGCGGGAGCACGCACTGCAGCAGAAATCGCAGTCGCGTTTGATGAGATTGACGAAAAATATTCGGCGATGCTTTTAGCATTAAACCTGCGCATTGTCTGCGTCGCAATTAGACTTGAGAATTACGGAGGCTCGGAACTGAGGACGCATCTACCCACATCATCGAGCAGGCTTTGTGAAAGAGGGATGACGAGAGTTCCTGCCGCATTGTCATTGCGGGCCTCCTCGACGTAGAGAGTGACTGCAGTTGCAGGGTCATAATCAGTGTCGCCAGAGGCGCGTGCCGCCTCCAAAGCACTAGTTGCTCCTTGATTGACTAATCGCCAGATATCAGAACGGTTCGCCGCTCTTACATCACCTCGATTTGTACTCACTGACGATTGCGGCCCAAGCATGCTCCTCAACGACATTGTGTGTGACTTCTTCGATTGAACTAGCATGGGCAATTTCCCACCCTAGATGGTCTTTTGTGCCGATCTGGATGGAGCTCAGTTCGCGAATATTCGCGGACACTTTCGGGTGCTTACCAAAGTTGAGTTCATGACGCTCTCCGTCACAAAGGCTCCGAGCTCTCCACCGTCAAAGTCTACGACCCAAGTCCGGAAACTCGGCCCATGGCGCTGTCCTGGCGCAAGCGAGCCCCAGTAGAGAGGCATTGCGGTCCACATGAGTATTACCGTGAACCCAACGGACACGAGTATGGCCTTGACATATGCCCATGTCATGGGGCGAATAACGGGATCGAGAACTACGTTGTAGCATTAAGTTAGGGGATTGGATCAAATATGCTTCGAGACGTACAATGATGGGAATAGTTTTGCTTCTGTTTGAATGCTACTTCCGTTGAATCCACCTCGACGGGGGGCAAGATAGTAACGGGACTGCGGGGAGTTGCCCGTTCACGTAAAGTATTACGGCGCGCTCTTGGAGTACGAGGAGAGAACGCCGCGGTCACGGTAGGCAGGATTGTCTCGTTCTTGGCGACGTTTCCATGTGTAGAGATATTCTCGTCGAATGGTGCATGCGCGGAGCCGTGCAGAGTATGAGAGCTAGCGTAAGGGGATTGCGGGTCGGATGCCATCTTGGCGACGGCGAGGTGGGTAATGCTTGGTACATTCTGTTTGACCCAAAGGCACATTTAAGCCCGCGCCATACGTGACTCCTTGTCTCAGTTCATGTAAATATAGATGCCTGTCAACCCGTGACACTCGCTGATAACCCGAGGGCAATGTCCGAAAAACTAGCATGAGCATCGCGCCTCGGCAACTTGAATCCTATGGTAGATCCTCTGTGTGTTCCTCTGTATGTCCGTGAGTATCGGAGTGCAGTTGAGCCAGCGACGCAGCAAGGCAGTGGAGTGCCTACGTGCCCACCCACAAGGCAACTATGTTTTCTTGAGGTTAAACTTCACTGTAGATGGCGTGAGATGTCAGAAGAAGACATTCACCCCGTTACATATGGCCTGTCGTAGGTGGTTCAGGGCCGGGTTGAGTGGGACAGGTAGTTCATGATTCGCGCATGCAGCCACCGATGTGGTGTTTTTGTGGGGGCAATATAATCAAACGAGAACCTTTCTAGGTGGTTTGTGAAACCAGATAGCTTAGACTTAGAGGCTCAGAGGCGGAGGGCGCAAAATAGGATTCAGTTCAAAATCCGGCAGACAGGTATCGCATGCCCCCGTTCCCAGCGCACATGGCAAAATTTTAGCCCTTTCCGAAATGCTGAGCCCGACCGGCAACCTGCGTATCAGCGCGCTGGGCCCCGCGGAGGTCGCAACCATCGCGGGGGGTTGACTTAGAAAGTCGCGGCGAACTGGATCCGGACCTCAGCGGCCGAGAAATAGTCCAACTGTCTGTCATGTCTATCCAGAACAACGATCAAGACGTGTGAATTGGTTTTTCTGGCTTTGTGACGACATGAGGAGATCAAGGCAGAATGATCCGGACGCAAACAGGCGGGAGTCCGGCTATTCGAACGTACAAGATTAGCAAAAGTTCTAGACCCGAGTCTGTTTTAGCGTCGAAAATCGGATTCTGCGGAGTCATGAGATAGTTGCGCAAGTCAAGCGAGTTTCCTGATCATGGTAATCACCTTGCTCGCCAAGGTCCCCCCCCTAATGAAGCCAATTTTCGTGCAGGGTCCTAGGTCAGCAGACCCATTTGACCATTGGAGTCAAGCAACCGCTCCATGACAACACTGGCCGCAACCGGCTCCACCAGTGTGAAATTCCGATAAAACTGGAAGCCGGCTGCAACCCAGTTCGTATTTCCCTGATGGTAATGGGTCTTGTGTGATTGTGGCTAACCTCTCTTTGCATCTACCCGCCACCTGCAGATTCTGACCATCTCCCCCTTATTGTCCTAGGCTCGCCCATCGACTAGACCACATTCTCCATTGCAGCACACAATGACTTTGATATACCAAAACACGATTGAGATTCAAGGAGGCATTACAGAGGCGTCTGATAAAATTCTGGCTATAATCAACTAGTTGGAAACTGTCAAGGAACAGATATCCAGTTTAGTACAAGAGGTGGACGGGTATGCTTCTTGTCTGCAATATGGCCAGAACTAGAGCTGACTTGCTGTTTATACCTAGGCATAAATCCAACAACAACAACTTCCTGGAGGTCAAGCAAACAGTGGATGCATGCACAGGACAACTTGGCAAAGCACTCTCCTGCGCGCAGAATCTGCATGAAAAACAAACGGATCTAGCTAGCCACCTTGCTTCAGTGAGCACGACTGAACAAATCTGTGCCATTGTTACCGACATGCAAAGGGAGACTGGTGCATTCAGTGTGTTGATATCATCTCTCAAACAATCGTTTGACAAGATGAGGGAGCTATCAGAAGAAATTCAGATTTCAAATCAGACGGTTTGGGGCAGATTACGCACTATGGTTTGGAAAATTACTGCTGCAGTTGTGGGAGTGGTCGCCCTGGTTGTTGGTGCCACTTTAGGCCCTGTTGGTGGAGTCCTAGCGGCTCTAGGTCTTACACTTACAGCAACTCACACTAATATCATTGATTCAATCACTTGTGTCTTGGATCACTTTATGTTGTGCGACGTCAACTGGGATGTGGCGCTGAGCCACATCTGTAGCTCGGCTGAGACTCTCACCAATATCCAGAGTGCGGAGCAGGGTTTGAAGGATCACACCACCGCCACTCACTTGTTTTTGGACAAACACAAAGCAATGGAACAAGAGATTCAAAGATTGAGGGATCAACTGCATGAGTGCGCTCCTTGTTCATTGCTTCTTGTTCTGAAGTGCAGGGTTAGGACTTAGCGGTAGTTGATTATACCTTAAGCCTGTCGACGGCGGAGATTGGTGTCTATGGACTGTTGTGGTGGTTGGCAGTATTGCCATAATGAGATTGGGGGGTTAGTTTTCACAATGTCAATACGGTGCGTGATTTAGCAAACAATAAATGATCTTCAATTATATATTTCCTATGGCCATATCACCAGTACAGGCAATGCAAGTCCAAATAGACTCTGGCATAGCGCATACATTTGTTTAGTGACAGCCCTACAAGCTTGTTGAAAAATTGTGTAATACTTGGGCGCTCATGTAGACGGCCTGCTTTACTGCCCTTTCCACTATGGGGATCCCACTTCTTAGCCTCCCATTGTGGAAACATGCTGCAAGGAATAGTGTCCCGGTCCCAGCACTCGCCAACGCGACATTCAAATGTTAAATATCTCCTGTCCCAGTCATCCCTGATGCAGAGGGACGGACTGTTAGCTAAAGTAGTAATATAGCTTGTAGGCTGTGTCCCAGCATGTAGTCAAACTGGTGGTGTATCATGTAGCAAGCACAACCGGTCAAGTCTAAACAAGGCACGCATGAAGCGAGCTACAATGAGTCAGATACATGGTATACAAGAAGCAAACGAGTGTCCAGAAAAACACGTACCGGCTCAGAGAACAAAGTCAACTGAGCTGAACAGAAATGAACACGGGACCTATATACTGAACTGAATAGGGGTATAGGGTCGAGGAGTTGCGCCCAAGGAGTTGCGCATGGATTGGGTGCATATACCCCTAAAGGGAGGAGTATTGGTACCAACGGTCAGGGTTGCTGACAAACCCTATATGGAGTACTTTGTACTCCACAACATATCATAGTTAAGTTTTGTAAGGGAAACCGTCTTGCTTGGTTGGAAGACAACTCGGGACTGAAACCCAACAGCTGAGCAGGCTTAAACATCCACCAGTCTGCTCACTGGCAGAATTTCTAGGAATCCAAGGCAATATGGTCTCTGCAACAACAGAGTAGGGAATAATGAGGTAGCGGAGCAGATTTGTTCAAAGCTGAAGAACATCAGGTTGATGGGACTCAATCTTTTTGGCCAACCTCGCCAGAAGATGGCTAAAAACAATAATTGGGTTGTGGGAAAGTGTACTAACACTGCAGATTCGATTTTGATGAGTGTTCAGCAGCTATTTGTGCAAAGGGTGAGGCAAACATGGCTTGTTAAAGTGGGGAGGCTGACAGAAGTTCAAATGAGTTGGAGCACAAGTTGCAGTCATTTATTTGAAATAATTCATTGTATTAGCATGTTCTAGAGTTTAGTTGAAGAAATGCGGTGCCTATAAATGCATGTTGTGGTTGACAAAGCAGTGAAGCTAAGTGTAAATGGGTTCAATCACGTGCGGCTCTGGAATTGGTATGCAACTACCACACCACAACACCCACTTTATTTCTTGTTCTCTATCATGTCTGGAACTCCTGCAAATGCAGATTTTGCATTGTCAACTCTAAAAATGACCAAGATTGTGCTCATTGGAGATCAGTCTGTTGGAAAAACGTTGTTTGTCACCCAGTTAGTTTATTTCTGGTTGGCAATACTCTGCTCACTCTGTGCAGATTCATGTATGACATGTTTGACAAAAAGTACGAAGCCACAATTGGATTTGACTTTCGGAGCAAGACAATGTACCTCAACAACCATACCGTTAGGCTGCAGCTATGGGACACAGCAGGCCAGGTGTGCACTCTCTGTAGCCAATGCACTCATCTCACTTGCTGCAGGAACAATTCCGGTCTCTCATTCCATCCTATATACGCGAATTGTCTGTAGCCATTGTTGTGTATGATGTCACAAGTATGTAGTTCACCACGCGGCAATGCAATGCTTACCCTGGGCAGACTGAGCATTGTTTCTGTCCACCACCAAATGGATTGACAATGTTCAGTCCAATCAAGGCACAGACGCGATCGTTGTTCTGGTCGGAAACAAGGCCAATCTGTCTGATAAACGGTTCACAACCATTCCATCCCTTGGCTTTGCTTGAGCTCACCCTACCCCATAGACAAGCCACCATGGAAGAGGCAACCCAAAAGGCTAACAAACTCAACATCATGTTTATGGAGACTTCAGCCAAGACTGGACACAACATCAAGACTCTGTTCAAGAATATTGCCATGAGTCTTCCAAGAACAACAGCAGATGGTGCAAATGATACTGCTCATGAAGGTGGTGTGGCTACACTGGTGCCTCCACAGCTCCCGTCCTTTCTTGCTCCTGTTTTCGATCTACGACCTATCTTTGGTGTACCAAGCAATGAGGAGGTGGAGCTTGTTCATAGCGCCATACATTCGCTTAATAGCCTCCTTCACTGTGAGTGCCATCAATCTACAGCTTTTTGATTGAACTCTGAGATAATAGATTTGAAGCACCCAAGTTGAGAGATCTGCTCACTGACATATTGGTGGAATTAACCCAGTATCTATTCGACATGTAAATGAGTAAGAAATCTGTACCTGGTAGCTTGTGATGAAGCTGACAGGTAGTCCCAAGCTTGGCACTGAGACAAATATATGGTTAACATCTTCCCTAACATGAGTAGCTGCATTCGGGTGTGCACCTGGGTTGAGTTCAGGTGACGTGCGCAACCTAGGAAATTGTGTATACTCCGCCAAGCCTTCCCTCACACGTCCCAATCACCCTCGCAACAGTGGTTGGACCTCCCACTGATGATCAACTTTGATCTGCCCATGCTGCACTTTGCATTGCTGACAGTCTAATGAGTGGTACTCACTCTGCTTTTGATTCAGCTTACACTATTGACTATATTTTGCCCTCAAGTTCCTTCACCAGTTCATACAGACCTAAATATGGAACTTTCTCAGCACTTATTTGACCTACAGTTTGGTTGGTAGCTTTCTACTAACCAATGTTTCTTCTACTGAGATTCCAGCCTTCAGCACACCATGTGCAGCTTTCCACCTGCCCAAAGTCCTCTACAGGGCAATTGCCTCCTTGAGGTGTTGTTTGCCCAGATGGTACACCCCTTGCCTCGACCATGACAGGTAGATTAGATACAGAAACCAAGACCCTTGTCGGTGCCACAGCCTTGGGAGTGGAAACTGCTTTAGAGGGCCCACCAGCGGACGGGACCGGAACCAGGCCTGGCGGCACGCATGTTTCAGACAACAGCCCACCTAGCAAACCGCCCATAGCTTGTATTGATGGTGGGAGTGGACCAGATCAAAATCACCAATTGTTCACCAAGATGAGTGAAACGCTGAAGAACATCAATAAGGTTCTAATTGCAAGTCAGAACAGTCTGGCCCGGGTAAGCCTACTTGCAGAGCCTTTGGCCGGACTGATGGTTATGATAAAGTTACTAGGGCTTCAACTCCTCCCAATGTGTCAACAGCACGGGATACACTCTCAGCAATCACAGTCTGATAAACAAGAAAGGCGAGACACCCAAGGTATATTGAAGATTCACAAAATGCATTCAACTAATCAAACTCAATCACCAGATGCATGGACTTCCCGTGCTTATGCGAAACTATTACACATACCATTACAACCAAGCCTTGCATTGCCCCTCAGATCTAGATGCCTCCTTGTTGGCACAGTATCTCTGGTTCTACGATATGGGACAGGAAATGATCAAGGAAGGGGACAAACCAAAAATTAAGTCAGGAATGGAAGGAAGCGCAAGAAATCTACTTTTGCAACAGGTATACGTACAATAACTTAGAATTATTTCTTGCTATCTCTTGTGCATATACTCCACCATGAATCTCAAAATATATTTGCAAAGGGGCCACTGGAAGCAGGGGGTTGCGGCCAGCACATTCAGCGCCTATGTACATAGAATTGCAGATTTCTTTCAACCATGGTAAGAACCCATAACATGCCCCCAATGTGTGATGATACTGTGTTGTTGCACCTCCCAACACCTGTACCTACCAGTTTTACATGGGTCTGGAGAGTCCAGGTTCTTGCCTGGTTAGGTTGCATCACATTGCCTCCGGTGGCTTACTCCTGGTTAATTCTATTATATGGTTCTGCATACTATGGATCTCCCGAGTACGTGCATACAAGGTCTGCAATGTATACAAAATCCCCGTCCATACTCCCTGATTGCCACTATGGAACCCAAACCTGCGGGAAACCCACAGGTCGCCAATGGACGCCTAAAAAAACCTCAGGCAATTGTCAAGTGAGTGTGAGGACCGACCGTCGGGGGGTTTTTTTCCGCAGGTCCCCTGGTTTTGCTTTCCATGGGTGAGAAGTGGAATTGTTGGGCACCTGCGGGGGTTTCTGCACCCGTGGGTTTGTTTTTGGTTCATCAGGAAAACCTGCCCAGCAAGAAATGCGGTGATAATGCATTATCTACTCATTGTCTAACTCACATTCACTATAATGCAAGCCATAATGATGGGCCAATTACAATGGTTTCGCGCAAATGATAATGGCCATAACTTTGAAATACAATGATTGTTCCTGTCAAAATGACAGGAGTCACAACTCTTTCATCAGTTAGACAAACCATATTGGGGAGTGGTTATAATCGCATTTTTGGTCCACTTATCTCATTTTAGTTACAAGCAAGTGGTCAGGAGATAGGATATATTTGTTTCTCATGTATATACACTTTAATAACCAGAGCCACATTGCAGCTTAACACAGGCCATGCAACCACATCCCTAAAAGGAAATCACAATACATACCCAAGCTGAAACTACCCGTGAATTAGAATAAGTCATTGGGCCTTGAAACTTTCCCTAGCTGAGACCAAACTAAGATGACATTATCTACTTAGCGGGTTTCTAACACTCCTGCAAGGAAGTCCAAATAAATAAAGGGCAAAGGTGTGGGTCAGCCTTGTGGCTCATGAACTAAACAACTTACAAATGCGACAGTCCTCACAGACAGTATGTTGGTGAGGTTGAGGGTGTAGTTATTTGGTAAGGAAGGGTTGCAAACAGTAGGGGACATATTGAAAGGACAGTGAGGGGAGTGCAAGGAGATAGTGTGTAGGGGAGGCATTAAATACCTGACAAGAGAACGCACGCCATAGATAGCAAATGTTTCTCATGGAGCCTTGACAGCTACACTAAGACCCCAAGAGTAGCCAAGGCGCATAGTGCTGGTTGAAGTTCGAAGAAATGCAGTCTAGCCAATCATGGCCGAATCTGTGACAGCGTTACTCACTTGACTAACTCACCATGGTGAAATGCAGCTGAGAATACAATTCAGGTAGAAAGGGCTGGATAATTAGAGCCTCGCCCTGAGAAGCAATTCGTCAGAATGAGATGTATTACTTTGGATCTATGGCCCAAACAAACGCGATGTGATTTGATCAGGCATCTAATCCTCATCAGAGCCGGCGGCTTTTCCTGATGGCCTGGCGCCTGTCTACATGAGCCAACGACCAGGACCTTCGACCACAACGAAACCCCGTCGACGCGCCTGATAAATCAATAGTATAAATATGAGCGGTTTTGATAGCTGTATATCCGACCCTCTAAATATTCCTACAGCCTGTTGGCACTCACATTCGGACAAACGCTAATGAAGCACTTGGTGTGCTCACTGCCAGCGCCCACCCAACCCACCGCGCCCACCTCCTTCCCAGCAACCGGCTCTTCCTCGCTCGTTGACAACATATTCAGGTTGGCTTTCGGGACAGTGCTCGAGATACTTATGGACCCCAAGCGTCGCCGGCCAGCTGATTCCCACTGACTTTTGCCTCCGCGGGACCGTCGTCAATCACCTGCGCTTGAGGCAATCTACAGTGAAAGCACGTATGTGGAAGCTACCTTACTGTACACTCTCCCGAAGAGTAGGCTCCGGCTGCCTACAAAGCACCCAATGAGAAGAAGCCCGTTGAGAAGGACAGTGATCACGATGAGCCCTCGCCTCTACCGAGTCTGAGGCAAAGAACCCGTTCAGCGGTGTTCCCAGAAACAACCTTAACCTCAGGGACTAGAAGCGCGTATGGTCTAACCCAGGCATCCATGGGCACTGGAGGTGTGATAAAGTGATTCGTCGGGGAGCAAATCGATTCATACCAGGTGTGTGGTCATGAAATGCACGCTGAGCAATACCAGGCTAAACCTCGAAGCCGTCTTCTTCCGGGAATCCAGGCTGTCAACTTCAAGTATATATAGTAGGGAGCTGATCCGGCTATTTATGCTTTTAACCGAGTTGGTGCTTTTCTGAGTGTACTCTCCGGGTGAGTGAATTATGTGTCATTTATTGTTATTTGGCTAAAAATGGCTCAAATTGGCGTTTCAGTTCAAGTGGAACTTCCATTCTACATCTCTACTGATTTTTTTACGAACTGCTCAACCGATGTGCCAATGTCAACTATTTAGTGGAGGCCAACGCATCCAAATTCATTGGATATGGAAAGGCTCCGCAGCTCCAATGGAATCAAGAAGAGGGCCCTAATTAGGTTATAATCTCTGCCAGTACGTCCAGACACATCGTTTCTGATATCAACCCACCGAATTCAAGATGCCAAGGACTTTATTTCACCACCCCATTATTCCACTGAATCCGCCGGCTTGCTTACCTACATATTCTAATGAGCCAAGTATTGGTCATAAAACAGGTACTAGACAGTACCCACCTATCATGCCAAACGCCCGATTGTTTCTTCAAACTGTCATCGCATCAGCGCCGAATGCACTGACAGAATGCTTTTTTGAACGCTCATTATCACTCATGGAGGCGAAACCCACACGAACCTGCCTAATTACCCGATTCACGAGACATAACTTGCACTAGCGATTTCGTATTCGTAGTCTTCCATCGACATCCAATTGTCTCCAATTTTATATTCCTATGATCATGAGATCATCTTTACCCCTACCACCGCCCTTGAAATACCAACATGTCGAACGATTGTGAGGCTGACGACCCCGCTATGTTGATGAATTCCAGTATACTCGTGAGTCTCTCCTCCTTTCCGTCCTGGCCAGCCGACTGATGCTGTTCACGGACCAAGTACCTACCCGCGATCTCACACGCAGTGATCAATGGGTCGTTTGACCGCGACCCAAGCCTGTCAATATTTTCGACATTTTACGTCAATTCGAACGATACAGGACCGTTCCCATCCCCGAATGCATCACAGCCTTTTGTTGCCGAGTCCAAAGATTTTTATAATATTATTGGCAGCGAGGCAAAGCTCGAGGTCGTTACAGAAGATAGCGCACAGCAGTTTCACGAAGGTAAGTGGGGTATCGATGCTAGTTGGACTATTGAATGATCTAGTGCAGCTGGCGTATACGTCCCTGCTACAAACGAGGTGTTACTCACCTCTAATCAACTAAAAGCCTCAAACACTTCCGCATCTAGGTTTCCTATCTACGGCAACCTCAATAAAATATCCCTTACTCCCAATGGGAATGGGACTCTTCCATGGGAGACCGTCACACCGTCGTCAGATTCGTTTATTTTGCCCAACGGAGGGACGTTCTACAACGACAAAGTACTCATGGCCACCCAAGGCTATGAGTTGGACGTTGCGAGCGCACTAATCGCCATAGATCCCAAGACACTCCAGTCCGAAGTTTTGTTAAACAACTTTTACGGTCGACCATTTAATTCGATGAACGATGTTGCGGTGCTGCTGCATGAAGGCGGCGGGGACACGGGGGTTGAGACCAATGGGTGTTTTTCACCGGTGAGTTATAAATAACATATCCTTCCCTTAAACTAATATTGTTGATGATTCACTAGACCCACCGTACGGGTATTATCAGAAATTCAAACCATACCCTCGTTTACCATCTCAGGTATATGCATTTCACCCACCATCAGGCACAATCCGGGTAGTCGCGGATGGGTTTGATCGTCCAAATGGGGTAGCATTCAGTCCAGACATGAAGACATGTTACATAACGGATACTGGATTCGCCAACGGAGTTGCAGATGACCCGCTCGCACTTGACGGCTCGCGACCCGGAACCATGTCAGTACCTGCCCTTCTCCTGTCAAGTTGAGGCTAACTGGTTATCTATAGTTACGCATACGATGTCACCCACCCACCTGCAGGCTCGGATCCTCGCACCCGCCCCCCGGCACTATCCAATCGCCGCGTGTTTGCGTTTACGGATAGTGGGATGCCGGATGGGATTAAATGTGATACCGAAGGGAACGTATATGCTGGCTGCTTCGATGGCGTACACGTATGTCTGATCTCAACTAACCTCGCCTAAATTTAACGCTGATTGAATTCAGGTATGGAACCAATACGGGGCATTGCTGGGTAAAATATTGCTTGGATCAGACCTCCCTGTGACGTCGAACACCGGTTTGGTTAGACGAGGATGTGCGAATTTGGTGTTTGTTCCCGGGGGGCTCTTGATGTTTGCAGAGGAACGGGCGTACATGGCCACGATCAAGGCCAAAGGTGCTTTACTCCCCTAGAGCACGACTTGTAACCGGCCTCCATGTGGTTGGGTGGCCCCATCTTTGAACGTACGGTATTCTCCTAATGGATGTAAAGTAATATTGGACTAAAGATCTCTCGAAATCGCCAACTTGTGGGGAATGCTAGAGTTTTTATCTCGGTTCGGTTCTGTAGCCAGCATGCGCTCATCCTCGTATGTCACAACAGTATGGGAGAACAATTGAAGAAACGACTATAATTCAGCTATATTATTGGGATAGTTGGTATAGTACCAACTCTAGTGGCAAATCACGCCCGGCCATGCGCGTTTGCAATCATATTGGTAGCCACAGGTCAGGAGAGAAGCCAAAACTTTGAGTTGACTTTGATGCGCCACGCACGGTTCGCAACCTCAAGACGTATACAATCTTAACAAAGGCGTGTTCTTAAGCTTCACTACCGCGCCGCATATTTTCATGTTTAATCTATATAAATGCATTGAACTTCACCAAACAACAAGTACATCCACATTTCAATTCACAAACAAATTTTGATAATAATAAGAACGAGGATTTACTTGAACTATATCACAATATCGTTAGCCATCGATCGCCAAACATTGAAATAGCTAGACTTACGTTCTTGCCATCGGCCCACTTCTTGCCGTCAACCTCGAGATCCCAGGCAAGAGCTCCCTCAAAGAATGCCTTGTCGTCGGCGTTCGACAGGTCGATCGGCTTGTACTCGTACGACTCCCAATCGGGGGCGACCTCTACAACGGGCTGTTGTATATATATGTTAATTATGTTGTACAGGAGCGAAACGGTGTAGACCTGGTGCTGACCTTGTAGTCCTTTCCGCGGAGGATGAGGGCACCCGCGATGCGAGAGTTGTTGGCCTCCCCGAGGACGCCGACAGAGCCAAACAGATACTTCTTCGATCCCTCGAGGCGGTCTGTTGCAGATATTATTAGTCGTGACTCATGGGTTATATGCGGAGAACGTACTGAAGAAGCCAGTGATCTGGTTGGAAGACATGAACACCTGAGTCAATTCCTCGTTGTACTTGAAGTCAACCCTCCAGATCGAGAAGCCTTCGGGGTCGAACCTGCCATATCCGTCAGTTTATGTCCGATTCGCCCATGAATCAGAACCTACTTCTCGTAGAACCATTCTAGGGAGCCTCCGGCACCGCGGGTGTCCATGTTGGAGTACGCACGCTTCCAGTCCTCGAGGTTGAAGTTGCTCTTGGGGAGGTCGTCGAGGGGGTTCTTTGCTTTGGGCTGAGCAGGGACGAGAGGCTCGTCGTCATCGTCGTCCTTCTCGACGGGCTTCTTCTCCTTGGGTGCCTTGGGGGCGGCGGGAGGAGCGGGAGCCTTCTCCTTTTTGGGGGGAGTGAACTGCATAGAGGTCTCGGCGTATTTGACTTCACCCCAGACAGGCTTGATCTGCGGCTGGTTGGCGACAGTCTCCAAATGGCGCATAACAGCCGGGTACTTGGCTTGGTGTTCCCGACCCAAGAGCACGCCGAAAACAAGGTTGGCCACCGTAGCGACCGTGATATCGGCGAGGGAGAGACGGTTGGTGGGGAGGAGGAAAGTGTTATGTGTCAGGTGGGTGTTGAGCACACCGAGACCGTAATCAAGCCTCTCGTGGAAAAAGGTTTCAATTGGCTTGCTATAGGCGACCTTGCCCATTTTGATATTCCACAGCATGCCCACCCTGGAGCCGACCTCACTATCGCAAAATGAGACCCATTGGTCAACAAGAGCAGCATCAGTGGGCGAGGTTCCCAAAAGGCCCGAATTTGGAGACAAGGAAGCGACTAAAAATATGCAATTTGAGCAATCAGGGGCAGACTATATGCAAGTGTGGCGCACTGTAACGAGCGATAGCGCTGCCCTCGAACAGGCAGAAACCGTCCTTGGTCTCAAAGGCCGGAATCTTGCCCGAGGGAAACTTGGCCTTGTACTCGGGGGTCTTGTTGGTCTCACCAAAGGTGAAATCCTTGGGGTCGTCGAGGGTGAGGCCAGCAGCCGCAGCCGTGGCACGGATCTACGCGATTATCAGCATACGCATATGAACATCCCGTCACCACTTACGCGCTTGACATGCGGCTGGGTTTCAGTGATGTAGAGAGTTCCGATGGAGGCCATGGCGAATGTGATGTGGTGGTGGAGAGCGAGTGCGGTCAAGGGCTTGTTTAAAAATTAATGTGAAATTTTGATCAGATCTACCAATCCAGATAAACCCTGACATACATGTGCAAACGAAGCTCCAACTCGTCGCTTGTGCTCGAATGATCCTGACTCCTACAAACTTTTTCGCAGAGAGTCTAGAAAACTTGAATGTAGTAAGCAGAGGTGGTTCTGAAAATTGACCGATGCGTCAGGCTTTTTTCCGTGGTTCGTTTCCTTGTGCTATTATCGCCTGTCCGTCCACCCACGATAGACAACTTGAAGGCCCGGCGGATATCGCAGCAATGATGCAACCAGTTAGAGGTTCAAGATGACATAGAACTTATAGGGGCGCCATCGACGCAGATTCGGGTGCTAGCCAAGTTGATCGTGCGGGGGTAGGGGTGGCAGTCACGTAGTTTAGCCGGGATCCGACCCAAGAACTACCAGCGGTGGCGAATCATATGTATTGATCGGCTTGGATATTCAGTGAACGCGCAATTATCATAGATTCAATGAATTCAAATAAGAACCATCACACCGACGGTCTAGCTTTAAGAACCCGCTGAAAGTGCATATATACACCTGACGGTCCCCAAAAGCACGAGGTGGGATCTACCTCTCTTCTCTTCGCAATAATCAATATTGAGGGTCTCTTGCGCGCCGTTATGGCAGATCTCCGCACTTCAAGTGAATAGGATGTACCTGTGGGAGATATTACACGACCAGGGTGGATGGGCATTGCCAGCACCCCCGAATGAATCGAACAAGCCTATAGCTTGGGAAAGTTCGAAATCCAGGAATGGAGCTCACAGACTTTTACTCCCTAATCGCCACAACATGAAATGCAGCGTCATGGGCTCCAAGCCTTACATAGGCTCGACGAGCTCCGCCGAATGATTTGGCCCCCGACCCTGCAGGCGCGCGGCTCTTGGCTCCCCTGATCGCTCCAGATTGAAATTACACCATCGGGCAGCAATGACAAGACGTTGGACAGAGGTCGAACGAACGCGTAATTGCCGGCAGATACGACACCATTCCGCCTGTCAAGAGTTTGATCGAGGACTGACACTAAGTACGATTTACATTTCATTTATCCCGATCAGCCGCGTTGCTAGTTCAAATGTTCGAGGATCGGGTGGTATTCAGCCACCATGTGTACAATTCACTCAATGGGTCAAGGCACGAGCTCTGTTTGGCATCAAAGCATGCCATTTCGCCCCTCAGCGGCGAGCGATCAACCAGACCACATTCCAAGGCCACTCGTTCACCGCATAGAAATCATAAAGCCGGTGGCTACAACTAGATTCTGTAACTAGTAAAACGCTATCAAAACACATGCATAATGACAAAACAACAAACGAAACATATGCCAAAAGGAGAAAATGGTCCCATAAACATAACACCCGTGAGAATCTACAACCTCTTGAGCGCCTTTTTCTTCTTCTCCACTCCACCCGTAGCGACTCGTTTCGTCTTGGTGACGCTGGGAGCCGGGACATCCTTCTTGGTGGCATCTGCTGGTGCACTCTGGTTGAGTTTCATAACCACTTCAGGGGCGTTTCCATTTTCGGTACCGGCGGCACTCTTGCCCGAGACGGCGGCAACTTGAGGGACGGTGTTGCTCGCAGCAGAGGGCTGCAGTGGAGACTGGGTGGCTAACAACGCTGGAGTAGTGGCGGTGTCCAGTTTAGACTTAGGTGACGTCGTTGGCGCTGGAGCAACAGCGGTGGGGACTGGAGTCGAAGGTGTAGGCACAGTTGGTTTCGATGAGGACGAAGCGGGGGTATTAAACTCCACGGGTGGGACCTGGGTCAACTTTAGTATTGAACACTCAAACAATATCATTTGAACCAACCTTGGGAGTGGCATGTACCGAGGTCCACATCCTCGCTCGCCCACAGAATTCATCCCAGTCTTCCAGCAAGAGTTTTCCGGACTCTTCATCCAACGCGCTCTCGGGATTGGGGTAGATCAATAAGCACTTGATCGTCACGAGGATATGCCCCAGTCCATACGTAGGCTTCCAATCCTTTTTAAGCGTATTTACGCAAATCTCGCCCTGGCGTGACACGTTGGGATGGAAGATCCTTGTCAACATCGTGGCGCGGGGAGGAGCGGCAGGGAACTCGTCGGTAAAGGTGAAGCGAACGTGGAAGTATCCGCCTGCGTAAGGTGTTCCCTCTGTCCAAGCGCGTGAGATTAGCCGCTCAGGAGACAAGAGTAGGATACATACCAGGTCCAGCAATGATTCCTGTTACGTCCAACATGTTTTCCTCATTAGTCGTTACTCTGATACCCTCAGGAGGTTCGGTCCGAAGCTGGTTGATCTCTTTGACCAGTTTCCTGAACGCGGCTGGGCTGACCTATAGCAATTCAATTGGGAGGATATTGAGATCGGAATTCTTTTCCTGTATCGAGCTCGTTTAGGCATACCATGTTTTCTGCTCGGAGCGTTCGGAGTTGGTATGAAAGCGAGGACGGTTACGTAGGGTATGCCACCAACGAGGTTGGAAACAAGTTGAAGCCAAACCACGCTCCAACAAAGTCACGTGGACAAAGGAAATACGGTCACGTGCGTCTTGGACTGCTTTTACTTTTGCCCATCTTTTTACGTCACAAGCTCGAATAAGCTTGGACGACGCATATGCGAGTTGTATTACACCGTAGAATATACGCATGTACCCACAGCTCAACTAATCGCTCACGATGCGAGAAAGTGAACGAGACCATGCCGTTCCACGCTTGGACAACAGCCAAGGACCTACCCCGCGCATTTTTTATGTTCCTGTAAATATAAGAGAAATGCCATGTCAAGTTTTGCATTTAAGTGCTATAATGGGACTAGACTCACAAATTCGCTCGAGTGTAAGGGTATGAGGCTGCAAGGGCAGCGCTTCGCGCTCCTGGCGCCGAAGCAGCAGGCCAATAATCACGCCGATGGTGATGAAGCCGAGGATAAACGTATGCGGGTGCATGACTTGGGCTCCCGGTCCAATTATTAAAGAAATGCTCTAAAAGGTATCAAGTTTAGCAATGGAACCGGGTGGGCCTGGCAGCGACACCTACAGGGTATTTCGCAGGTCAATGTATGATTCCAGTAGTGAGGGGAAGATAGAAGTAGGTATTGAGGCTGGTGCCGTCGGCTTTATAGCCGGATTATAGTTGCAAATATTCCCCATCCTGAGTCGGCGGTCGAGGCAAGAGTTTAATCCATGTATCCCATCCTTGTAGTAGCAGCGAACATCCCGGCTTTAGGGTAGCCCATCGTTGACAGGTATAGCAACGGCAGGATGTACCATTGTTTCACAACACCGGCAGTCCATGATAGGTTTTTCAGACTCGAATCTACGTCTAACCCCACAATAGACGCATAAATTCCGGTACAATGTTATAGCTTCTTGTGATTTCAGCCTATTGCACTACTTCTCTGCTTAGGCTGCGTACCTCGGTACACACAACCGAAAAAAAACCGTAGACAGGGGCGTCTACTGAATTGCCTCCTAAGACCGAATAACCGTTTACGATCCCCAGGCGACTTCTCAGCATGATCGAAGAATAGCGGGGTAGGGTACTGGCATTGTGAAGACCAGAGCGGGTGTTTGAGCTCCATGTCTCAGAGTTACTTGTTTGGGACTCCAGGCCATGGTAGCAGTCGTGTCCGACCCTAGACATGTTCTCACAGCCTCATGTAAACTAGCTATAGTGATCCCCAAAACAGCTAGTGTGGACGATTTGACCTTTCAATTTTGTTATGTAAGCTCATCCAGTGCCCATTTGTAGTATAGAACTAGTGAGTATGTACCCGAGAATGGTTAGCTTCTTGTGGTACGCTCGTGGATGCGAGTGCCCACTCACTGGATCTCGGTTTGTAAAGCGCCCGTCAGCCATGCGATCCTATGCAAAGCATAACCCAGGCTCAATCCTGAAGGCTCCTCGGCTAGCATCATTCAGATCGATACACCTTTGGAATATTCTACACAAGGTCTAGCTGGCTCACGCACAATTATGTTGGTCAGCATCCATGGAAGCCGAAAAGCACGCACGCTGTCTACCCCTCTCAAGAGCACATCGTGAGCCCGCTCTCTTTTGGGCGCCGTGTAAGGTTTCTGCGGGGCCCTCAGTTCTCTCTAGCTATATATGGGTGGATACGCCCCCTTCTCTCGACACAGTCATAGCTCGCAGACTCTGCACAATAACGTGAAAGAAGTTGATAGAGTTGCATGTTGCTGCTCTGCTAAACAACCAGGGAACGCTAAACGATAGGTGGGTATTATTTTAGTCATGCTTACCGAACTACATGGATGACAGCTGGATATCTTATTTAGGATCACCCGTCATGTAGACGGCAAGATGTCTGCCCTAAGGCCAGAGAGGAACGGACTTTCGGCTCCGGGACTCAACGTCAGCCTGTGGGTGATGCCACCAAGCATCCGGCCGTTCGGCATAGTTTCCGCCGGAGAGAGTATAGCTATTACATTCTCGTGCAACAAAGTTTTTACTCGCGGCCACCTAATTCTGCGGTTGAGTTGACACTCCTGGTGTGGTGGCGGATCTACGGCATATATACCACAGCATCAACCTGGAACATTCTCAGGACAAATCCACTTTTTTATCCTCGCCGATGAACGTAGAAGAATCAAATTTCAGGCTGAGATGCGTTTCCTTTGAAGTGGTCCAAGCAGAGACCCTTACGAACTGTCACATAGACCGAAACCAATATTTACCGTGACGTTGAGCTCCTACATGTAATATCTAATAAGCTGTTCAACATGGCTGGCGAGAGAATTCGTCATGGATGTATGCGTGCGTGTTGGCCTGTGCGGCTCATGGAAACTGTGGGTATCAGTATGACGATTCTATTGTTGACCTAAAAAATTACCTACTGGAAATTTTGACATTATGAATGCTAGGTTTAACCTCCATTCGACTCACGCAAATCCTCAGCCATCGATCAGGCTCTGGTTAAATCAAATAGGATAGATAAGCCAAGATAAATAAAACAAGTCAAATAAGTTCAATAAGCCAAATAAGCCAAATAAGCCAAATAAGCCAAATAAGCCAAATAAGCCAAATAAGCCAAATAAGTCAAATAAGTCAAATAAGTTAAGCAGTAAGTCATATATAGCAACAAAGTGGTCGTACAGTCGTGCAATCGTGCATACGAAAATATGAACATCTCTACAAGAGCATTCTTCTAACTATATAGCGGGGCCGTCATCTATGTCGTCAAGCACATCACGGTCGTACTGCTGCCTGCCCTGGACAACCGCTGGGGACCTGCCGCGATGGCTTGTTGACCAGATTCAGAATCTATTACTAGCACACGAATGATAACAACATAAGAGCTCTTACAGGGATTGGTCTTGAGCGAAACCAGGTAATTGTATAAGTCGGGCAGCGCGCAGTGTCCGCCGATTTAAGAAGCTGAAAGCTAAGCCCAACGAGACGAAAGCGAAGGCATATAAAGATAGGCTCATGGCTTGAACTACTTCCAGAGTAGTGGGAATAATATCTGGATGGTGTCCAAGTTAGCATAAAGTTAAGTAAAACCAGCTGTCGTGCATACATGAGCAATAGAGGGTGTGCACGACTGAGGCAACACAACGGTTCTCGCAGACTTGCTGCGCGGAGGGACGCCTTAGCGCAGTGGGCCCGTGAGATAACGGTCTACTTAAGTGCAAACGAGTCCCGCAATCTGGTGTTTAGGGACCTGTAAACACGTGTGGCCGCAGCCAGCCTGAGAATAAGGATGCCGTTCACGCAGTGCCCTTTACTTTAACGAGCGGGAGCGCTGGCAATCGCCCATCAAAAACACGACAACATGTTTGTCATGTGGCACGAATGACCCAATTCCGAACTCTAACCTAGTTGGCGAGCGAATACCCGACTCGAGTGTGACTTGAAGTGCTGCGGGAGTCGATCATGGTACTTAGGCAATATAAAAGTATCTGCTGCACTGCCTTATAATTCATTACTGCGCCACGCTGCGGACTGCACTTTGATGAAGTCATGATGGCCAATCATCTAAAAGAGTATCCTGTTGGCCAACATGTCGGCCGATGCCCGAGCTACACCGCATATGGGTGTTGACCCTGACTCCGAGTGATCATATATCAGTGATCGAGAAAGACATGGCGCTTAACCTTGTCAATGTGTTACAGTCAGGTATTTGACGATACCCTCAACTGCGGTTAACTCCTTGAAAATCAAGCCACCTCATACCCAGACGCCCGTTCCTCGGAGAGAGCTCCCCGTAAACACAGTGGCTTGGCGGTTATGGCATACCATAACGACACCTACCGTGTTTGGATATCATTGTCCAAAACATCACGAATTGGCTCCCGAATATGTACGAAACACCATGCACCCCATCAATCGTACGGCTATTTTACTCGCTATCATAAGTAATCGGTCGATAGTGCATCTGATGATCGGACAAGATCTCTACCCAGCTCCCTTGAGGCCTTATTTGTCCATGTTGGCATTAGAAACTGTTATAATTGTAGAGCGCGAGCCTTGGCTGTTCAAAAATGATCGGATAATGCGTGGTGCGAACCGCACATCCCATCTCAGCTCCCAAAAATTCTTGGTAATATCCGCCATCTTTTTCACGTCAGCATAACTATCCAACAACTCAGATATGACGCAAGTGGATTACTGTAGGAGCATTCTCCGATATACCATGCCGAATGCACCAAGAATCATAAAATATAAACCAAACACAGACTTGAACACCTTCTAGAGCACATCTCGAAGACATTTCTATTTTCACATCTTCCTCACTTCTTGGCTACTCCAACTAATCACATGCCCTATCATAGACCTCCAACAGTTCATACCGTTGCACCGACGAGGCCGCGAGACCGACCTCTCTCCGAGTCTTTATTGCGTTGCAAGCGCTCACTGGACACCAAAAACACGGACGCTGCGGAGCGCGATCAGCTGGCTCGTTACCGACCCGCATATAATTTTACCCAGCTGGTTCGGCATTTTCCCGCATGCATCGCGCCACGAATAGTCTAGGACCGTGTGCACAGGGCGTGTCCATAAGGTATAGATTTTAAGAATTACCGTATCTCGGCGGTGTCTTATCTTGGCGTCATAGGTGGCCGGGTATATAAACGTAAAGTGGGCCTGGTTGGCCGCCTACTGAATCGTGCGCATATATCCTACGCGTTATGTTCTATTCCCGCGCCGTCCTTGCCCTTGTCGCCCTCGCTGTCTCTGGTCTGGCCATGCCCCTCTCGGTTAGGCAAGACCAGTCCCAAGGCCAGCCCATCAGTGTCGGAGTAAGTTTCCGCTCTCTTTCTCCTCCAGTGCTAACCCACCTCAGCTCCGAGCAAACCGCTCCGCACCCGCCTCGGAAGTCTTCGGCACCACCACTGACGCAGTCAACTTTCTCTCCCTGCCCACGGGGCTGTGCATCGTCCCGCTCTACGCGAACAAGGCCGGAATTGGAAAGGAGGAAAAGTTGCTGACTGTGCAACTGGCGCTTGAGATCTGTCCGCGCGCCCAGTGGATCGTGGTAAGCCTATTTCCCATCTGGGTAGATTGAGTTTGACATGGTTTGCATTGTAGGTATCGACGAATTGAATTCAAGTCCCCTTTGTATTCGTTTATTGTAATTTCGAGTGCCGACTTTTCCCCTGAAAATCAGCGGCTCCGGAGCGGTGCTGATGTGTACGTTAACCGGCGGTTATTTATATCGTGGACGTCCTCGTGAAAAGAAGGGTAAAAGAACGCCAAAGTCCGATACGCCAAGCATGGATCGACCAGCGCTTGCAGGTCCGATCCTGTGAAACGTCACATAGGTAGAGACTCTAGCTGAGGAGACGTGGACAGCTATGGGTCCCCGCGACGACCGAGGCGGGTGAAATAACCAAGGATCACGAGTAAGCATGGCTATGAGGTAACCAGGGGAGCCGCCAACGCGAGCGTACCAAGTCCATGCGGGCGTTGCTGTTTGACTAGGCGCACTTTGCGTAACGTCTAAGCGTAACTATCTTCTTTTTTAAGAACCATGTGGGATGCGTATGGGGAAAGAGGATTTGATTTGTGGGGATCGAGAAAAGTAAGCTCGAGGTCGACAAGTCCGACGTAGGACAATTTGTAGGATAGGCACAAGGTGGCCACATTGTACGTATAGAGGACAAAGACCACATGCACGCTGTATTACTAGTGCGGACAATACCCGCCAAGTAGGTCGACAAGGGAACTCTGCCAAGAAAATCGAAGAATTATTAGGACCGCAGCGTTGGGAATTTCACCGTTGCCATGTCCAGATCCGAGCGCCAGGCGTTAAGAAACCGCCGGGTGGGGGTATATTAGCCTCGCTCCGGAGGTCTCGTCCCCCATTCTGGTTTTCTTTTCTCTTGGTGGCTGGTCTACCCCTCGCTCAAGTCGATCTTTCTTTTTTTAACTTTCAACCGACCGCCTTCCAACCTTTCATTCTTTGACAATCATGATTTTCACTGCCGCAGCTTCTGCTTTGCTTGCGCTCGCTTCGCTGGTCGACGCTGCCCCTCGGGGAAGTCTCCGGGTCTTGGCCACGACTCAGCCCGCCAAAGGTGAGTATCAGAGGATTCAATTAGACTCGAGCTAATTGGGTTACAGCCAACTCGTACATCGTCTCGCTCAGGAGCCAAGATGTCGTCGGCACGCACATGAACTGGATCAACCGCCAGGTGGCCAACACCAACACCTCCTGGGTTGGCAGGACTTTCAATAGCACTGGTACGTCGCTGGTCATAACTATCATACTCTAACTAACTGGGCATAAAGGCGACCTCCTCGCCTACAGCGTTGTGCTCGACCCCTCTGACCCTGCTGTCTCGATGGAGGATGGTTCGGTTCTTACCAACAAAGATGGATCTCAGATTTCCATTCTCGACGCTGCTCGTGCTCGTTCGGATATCGAGTTCATCGAGGCGGATCAGATCATGAAGATTACTGCCACTCAGACCAATGCTCCCTGGGGCTTGCAGCGTGTCTCGAGTGGTGCCGCCCTCCCTGCTGGCAGCCGTGCCAATGCCCTGGCGTTCACATACACTTTCAATGATACAGCTGGCCAGGGTGTCGATGTTTACGTGATTGTAAGCAATTTATCGTTCTCTTTGTTCTCGAGACTGATTTGATCGGCAGGACACTGGTATCAACACTGAGCACCAATCTTTTGAGGGCCGTGCCTCTTTTGGATTTGCCGCTCAAGGACAGCCCGAGGTTGACGACCAAGGCCACGGAACTCACTGCGCCGGAACCATTGCCTCGAAGGACTTTGGCGTTGCCAAGGCTGCAAACGTAATCGCTGTCAAGGTCCGTTAAGCGCTCTTTTGCCTACCGACCGCATCCTCACATGACCCCTCTAGGTGCTCGGCGCTGATGGCTCTGGCGCTACTTCGGACATTATCGACGGTATCCAATTCGCGATGACATCTGCCCAGCAATCGGGCAAGCCTTCCGTCATCAGCATGTCCCTTGGTGGAGGTGTCTCGCGTGCCCTTGATCAGGCTGTCACTGCCGCGGTTGGTGCTGGTGTCCACGTCGTCGTTGCCGCCGGTAACGAATCTGCCGATGCCAACACTTCGTCCCCTGCCCGCGCTCCTGCTGTCATCACCGTTGGAGCCAGCACCATCACCGATCAGATCGCGAGCTTCAGTAACTTTGGTGCTGGTGTTGACATCTTTGCCCCCGGCCAGCAAATCATCTCGACCTTCATTGGTTCCAACACCGCCCGCCAAATCCTCTCCGGAACGTCCATGGCATGCCCTCACGTTGCCGGTATGGTCGCCACCATCCTTTCCTCCGAGGGACAAATGACCCCCGCTGCTATGGCCACTCGCCTCAAGGGCCTCGGCACAGCCTCTGTTCAAGGTGTTCCCCGTGGCACTACCAACGTCCTTGCTCAGCTCCCCCAGTGACTAGATGGTAGCAACCTCGGATTCCAGCGTATGGGCCTGAGTGTGGGCATGGCGAAGGATGGAGTGATCGGTCAATTGAATCGGATTTTCTCTGCATGAATGGATGTGTCGTTTGTTTTTTATTACTTTCTTTGGAATGCATCGATTTGAGCGTTGAGCCCCTTATATTGCTGGCTTGGCTGATGTGTGAGAGAAGTGATCTGCAGGAAGACCCGGTGATGGATGGTCGACCGACACGCTTCCACGTAATTCGAGTCGTGAGGGTTCTCAATTCTGCACCTTTTGCAGACTGGATCGACCGGGTATGACATATGCGAGCGCTGCGGAAGATTGAACCGCTGTGTCATACTCCGAGTCGGACGACTATTGCAGACTCCATACACGTGGTCGAATATAACGTTTTCACTGTCCCGAGTAGGACAGGCACCCACGGCCGCGGTCCGTTAGAACCGAGGCCGAGCCGAATTTCCCGAGCTCGGGAATGTTGACAGATTTTAGCGCTCGGTCGATCCTTGCCCAGCCACTATTCGATTTAGATAAGTCTAAGCCATCCCCGAAGGAAAACCGTGTCGAGACCGACAGGTGGGTGCCGGACCGTCTGTCTAGTTCCTCCCCGGTTGACATGAGAATACGCCACTGCACGCCGTGTATTATACAGACTTAAAACAAGGGGCACATCCCATTCGGGGGTTGGTCGTTGCGGTCAGCGTCTATTCAGTCGCATGACGCAACTTTGAGGAAGCTTGTATGCTATCAGTGGAGACTTTTTTTACGCGCTGTATCGATTTCAGTCTCGAGGTGCTGGCTCAGCTCCTGCCTCTTGTTCGGGACGGGTGCGAAGAACACAACGAGGCGTGTCGAGCCGACAGCAATTAGTGTTTTACGTGGCCAAGGACTGGCAACCTCGAGGAGGACACTTGCCGAATAAGGTCAAAGTAGACGAATGATATAAATGAATTCGCGCACGAGGACCGAGTCGATCAAATACTGAAGTGCGCTTTGTATGCCATTCTAGGTGTCAGTAACCAGTCGAGTCGGTAAGCTCATTGATATGATCGATGCAGGCGGGGCCCGTCAGGGGTTGAAACGCGATGGCCAAATCAATTTGCATCCGCTATCAGGGGCTTCCTACCATATCAGGTGCATTTGACAGCACGTGCCAAACAGCGCCAAGCACGCTCAGGACATAAAGATGGCGAGCGCTGACCGGAGGATCCCCCCTGTCCCCCGCGTTCTTGTATATTTTCAGAAGCGCCTGTGGCGTTGTATATTCGAGTCGATGGCACCTTTGCTGCCTGCCCCTCCACATGACACTCGTCGCCGCGACGCCCTGTCGATTGATTCGCTCATAGATGCTGGGCCTGTTCCCTCACGCTCTGCCCCCCGCCAGTGTGGAAAATGTCAAGAAGTTCATTCCAAGGTTCGCCGCGTGCCTCGAGTTGAACCTATCTAATCGGAATCTAGTGTGATGGTCGAGAACCGTGCCGAAACTGCGAAGACCGAGGCACGTTGTGTGGCTATGCCTGGTCCTCACTGGGCACGCCGCATACAGTCTCGAATGCTCCGAAATCGTCCAGTTCAATATTTCCCCAGACAAATGGCGGATG
Organism: Ceratobasidium sp. AG-K; assembly: GCA_037039685.1. Taxonomy (NCBI): domain Eukaryota; kingdom Fungi; phylum Basidiomycota; class Agaricomycetes; order Cantharellales; family Ceratobasidiaceae; genus Ceratobasidium; species Ceratobasidium sp. AG-K. The sequence goes on along the minus strand of JAWNGF010000007.1, from coordinate 1,031,665 downwards.
GGCGCTCGTCCCAGTGGGCGCTAATGCCCCGGCTGCGAGCGGTAGCCGGGGCGACATGGCTGTCAAATCCTGTAAGACGTGCCAGGCGCGCAACACCCCAGTCAGTGCACTTACTCGCTTTTGATAGTATTCTGACTTTTGGTAGTGTGATGGTGTGACGCCCGTGTGTGGATCGTGTCGGTTGCGTCGGTTGGAGTGCTATCTCGCTTCGCCAAGTGCAGATAAGAAGGGCAATAACAGCATGGCATGGAGTGCGCGAGACAAGCAGGCGCTCAACCCACGTTCGTTTCCCCGTCGCTCACGACGCTCGCGGCCCCTCGGATGGATTCGGGCAAGACAGGGCACAAGGCGCTAGACAAGCCTTTTTCGGGCAAGAGCGAGGTGTCTTCGTTGCACAAGGGACTAGAAGCGTCGTTGCACAGACACGACTCGCACGCATCATCTTCTCGACCAGAAGCCTCGTCATCGCGCTCCAGTCTGAGTTTTATGCTTAACCCCACTGGTGGGGACAAGTCCCGCGAGAAGCAACGAAAACTCGACAAGCCTGAAAACGTACACGTCACCCCACCCACGCCTGTTGCAGCTAGTTCGATGGAGCATGCCCAGGCGCAGGCGATGGATGTCGACGAGCCCAGACTCGGTTCCCCCATACACACTCGGGGAAGCTCGCCAGGGCCCCTTCTTCATTCTCCCGGCCCCCTCAGTCCGGGTTCATCCACGGGTGCTTCGCTCTCCCGCCGACCATCACGAAAACGCTCCGCATCTCCTGAGAGAGAATGGTCCTCGCCCGAACAAGGCCGAGGGTGGGCTTCTCCAGGACGAGACAGCGTCTCGAGTTTGGGCATGAGCGGGATGATGATCGAGGGACGCGAGAGGTCGTCGGGGTCGTTTTCCCGCGAGTGTCGATCGATAGATTCACACGAAGGCCGACGCTCGATTGATTCCTATTACACGCGCCAGTCGCTAGACTCTCACTCGATTGACTCGAGTCGCCTTTCGATTGATTCACTTCGTCCTGATTTACATTCCCGTCCAATCGACACACACTCTAATCCCCACCCCCAGTCGCATTCCCGTACCCACTCGACCGAAGTTTCTCCTACCGAGTCGCGCCCCGTTCTCGTTCCAAATCGTCTTTGAGCCATTTACTCGATGGAGGCGGGTATGGAGGAATAGGCGGGGCGAGTCCAACAGATGCTGCGTTTGAGAGCTTTTCGAGACCCATGAGCGCCGAGTTGTCTTCCAAACCACCGAACGCCGAGAGACGTTCAAAACCCATGAGCTCGGATGGATACTCGAAACGAGCGAGCTCGGAGAGTTTTTCTCGCCCAATGAGCGCAGATTCTTCTAGGACCCCCAACCCCGAGTCACTTCCCAGACCAATGGGCCTGGAACCGTTTCCGCGGCCAGCAAATACCGAAATATTTTCTAGGCCCACCGAACCATTTTCCCGCCCTATGTCCGCCGAGTACCCGAGACCGGCTGATTCGTTTCCGAAACCTATGAGCCCTGAACATTCGCGCCCTTCAACAGCTACACCGGTCCTCAAACGTGACTCAATTTCTACTTCGTTCGCGGACATACATATTCAATCAGGAGGGACGTCACGCGCGTCATCACCAGGCGTATTTGTTCATAGCGCATTCAACGCCAACGTCACTCCGGCAGCTCCGTTCAATGCACCCAGCACGAGCACCGCACGATGGACTACCTTTGGCGCGGCTGGAGAGAGCATGGGCCGCATCGAGTCGAATGTATGGAGGCACGAGACCGAAGCTGGGATGCGTCGTCGGGAGGATGCGCGACAGGCAAGTCAGGGCGCGGATTTACATCGCCGGAAGTCAGAGGGAGGAGTCAAGCGCCGTAGGGTCGGTGAGCGCTCAATTTCGTCCGAGGGCCCAGAGGGAGATCGGAGGTCGGGCGAGGGGGAACTGCCCGCGTTGAAGAGCGAAGGATGTCGATTGTCGAATCCGAGCGCAGAATGTCGATTGTCGAGGAGCGCAAAATGTCCGTTGACCGGCCTATCTCGATTGTTGAGCACGTGCGGCGGGCGACCGAGGCGCAACACTCGCCTGAACCTCCGACCAAGTCTCAATCGTTGCCCAGCCGACGGACGTCTGCGCCTACATCTGGAGTATGGGACGACGAGACGCGACGGGATCCAGAGCGAGTTATCCTCGTCAGCGATTCGCCCGAGGCCGAGACGGCTGATGCGGAGATGGCGGCGGCAGAGCGGCCTGAACCGCTTATTTCGGGTTCTCGGTCAACGCCTGTGCCCCCGAGTGAAGATCGGAAACCCGTCGCGGACGACACGGCTGCAGCTACATCTCCTCTTTCGCACATATGGCACCCACCAGCCAACGAAACGGCGAGCAAAAAACCCGGACGGAGAAAGTACGACTCGGAACCTATGCCGTCGCGAAGCTTTATCACCAAGCTAAACCTCCCGCCTGTGCCTTCTGTGTCTCAGCCCACCAAGGCGGCGTCACCGGAAGAGGAAAAGGACAAGGAAACCGGTTCGAGTCAGCCATCTGCACTCCGGTCGATGCTTACCACTATGCCTCCTCGGGTCGTGTTTCTCGCCGCCGTTCAGTCATTTCTCACCCAGCCCACGACCAAGGCGCGTCGAAATCGGGCGGTGATCATGACCAAATCGCTCATGAAGGACGCACTCAGCGTCTTGCTTGACCCTCAAACCGACGAACTCCTCAAGGACTATGTCCCACCCGAGAAAAAGGACGAGGAAAAGAGCGGCAAGGAGCGGGATGGGATGCCTGTGCGTGGGCGGAAAATGTCGATTGCGGTTGATGTGGCGGACCATTCGTCGCTCGAGTTCAAGGCCTGGGTCCGGCGCATGTTTTCGACGGTCAAGACGAGCCGGGGCGAGGATACGCTCGCGTTTGGTGGGAAACCCGTCGTGGTCGAGGACGATATTTACGAGACGATTGTGATTTGCCATTCGCAGGGTAATCACTGTGGTGCCGAGGAAACATCGAGGCTCGTCGATCAATCGCATGTATGTGCTAAAATAATTTATTATCATTTATCTTTGCTAACACGTACACAGAGCTGGGTCCCTCGTGCGCTGATTGAGGCTTTTGTACAAGAATGTCCGGGCTGTCCTCCGTCGAAACAAGGTTATGAACGCTACGAAACCAAAGAAACGCAAGTGGGTTCGTGGGGCGTCTGCAACTGCGGCTACGACCAAGCGCAAGCCTGTGACGACTCGCCGGGGCAAAAAGGCGCAAGACGCGGAGCAAGCGTCGCGCAAGCCGCGCAAGAACTCTGGCAAGGAGGCCTCGCCCGAGGAATCTGATGGTGATCTAGAGAATGAGCAGGAAGAAGACGAGTTGAAGGAGAGTGGAGACGAGGCAGGCGGGAGCGGAGGCGTCAAGGCAGAGTCCCAGGAGCCGGACCAGGAGCCGGACCAAGACGACATAGAGGCAGAGGGAGGGGAGGATGGCGACGAGGCCGAGGAGTTGGAGATGGAGAGCGAGGATGAGCACGTTTCTCTGCCCCTGCCTCGAGGCCAGCCGTTATTGCGTCCCTGGTGCCTGATTTGGAGAAGAGCAAGTCTTAGCGGTTTTTTATGCGTTGAACTCCTTGTTGTACATGCTTTCGATTGTGCTATATGCTGTTGTGTATTTCTTGTCCCTATACCCCAGTTTTTCGTTCTATGCATTGAATGGTCGTACTTGCAATTTGGGTTGGTGGCGTGTGACTATACAGTACCATGGGTGGCGAGGTGACGTTTGCATTCGAAAATTATCTCTGTTGTCAGTTCAGACTCGCCACCGCTTGGCTGCTACGTGAACTCGTGATGACAGATTATCGTGGGCTCTCCGCACGAGGCTGTCCTTGTTCGGTACTGAGTCTCAAGGCTTTTGCGTCTCCAGACAGTCCCGACTCTTGGAAACCGTGTAATACAACACCCCTTCTCTGTGGAACTCCGAACGGATATCTCGATACTTTCGCGCAAAAGCACGTAAATTGATCATCTCGTAGGGATATCTTGTACTGGCTCGTGGCCGTTGCTGTCATGGACTATTCGGATCCCTTTTTACCATGCTATGCCCCGCCATTCCAAGCTGCAATCATACAACGACAAATCTCCAGAACATGCACACTGCTCGACCCACGGTGCCATGGCTCCACCTTTATTTAAGTATTCGGAACTTGGCTTTCTAGCTAATACACTGATTGTCTGAGCCGAGGCGAGGTGAGGTGGAGGCTTACATTGTCTAAATCGGGATGCTCAGTAAGCTTGGCCTATTTTCGGGACAAGACGAGAACGGCAGTAATGCAACTCGATTTATTAATTTGTTTCATCGGCAAGGTCGTCTAATTATAAGTCAACGATAAGGTGCAGAGGCCAAGGCGTTAGTGTAATATGTCGGATGGAATGCGGTCAGAATCGGGTTATGCCCGAGCGGGTTTTATAAAAGCTCATGCTGGCGGGCGAGTTGGTACCCATCAACTTGTATTCACCCGTTGCTCATTTGTACCATGGATTCTTCACAACATTCGTCCAACGATACGCTCTGTGCACACGAGCCCCTCCCGCCGACTGTTCCTTCAGACACAGAAAAGGCAGTCGCAGCGGTACCGGATATTCCTGACGGGGGCTTGAAGGCTTGGCTAACAGTGAGTTTACATACTGCAATAACGCGTATGTATGCTAATGCGTATATAGGTTGCTGGGTGGTAAGTTGGGTTTCTTGCAGGTTTAACGATATTGACCCCACGGGTATGGTCTAGTTGGTTGATTTTGTTCTGCACTTTTGGGTAAGTGAGGTTTTCGTCTCAAGGGCTTTCAGTCCCGAGCTTAATCGAACTGCAGGTATTTGAACGCGTTTGGGGTATTCGAGGACTACTATGCCCGAGAATATATGACCAACAAGGTAGGATTCCTGCAACCCGGCATCTCCCCAGTCACTAAGATATTTATAGTCGACGTCCGTAGTATCATGGGTTGGTTCAACTCAATTATGTCTTCTTTTTATGATGGCAAGTGGCGACCATTTCACGGCGGGCTAAAGCTTACGCGAAATCTGAATGAGCAGGGTCTGGCCTCTGGCAAACTCTTCGATCTGGGGTACTTTCACTGGACGATTGGCTTTGGTTCTTTGCTCTACATCTTCTGGTATGTATGCGTAATCTTGCTCCCAGATGCATCGCGCTTACATTGGCTCAGCCTTTTTATGGTATCGTTGGCAAAAGAGAATCAATACTATCAAGTATTCTTCCTCAGGCAATCGGGCTAGGTTTGAGTCAAGGGCTCCTGTTCGTGCCTTCGAGTGAGTACAAATCCCGAGCAACCAGTCCTAATACTGACCTCCGTGGGTAGTCGGCGTGATTTCCACCACTTTGCGAAGCGACGGTCGTTGGCAATGGGAATCGTACTCACTGGCTCCTCCTGTGGGGGTATCGTCTTCCCGATCATGCTCAACAACGTGTTCAAGACATCTGGGTTTGGGTGGGGTGTGCGATCTACTGCATTCGTGGTACTGGGTAGGACATTCCCTGCCGCCCTTATCGCTGCTAAGCTCGGTTGAATAGCCTGCCTTGTGGCGGCCAATCTGTTGATGCGGACTCGTCTACCTCCGAAAGCACAAAGGCCTCCTTCTCCTCCCCCGGATTTCAGGGGGATCGCCGCCGATACTGTGTTCCAGCTAGCCGTCATCGGGTATGTCATTCGGATCTAGGACTTTTACGCATAGTGCTAATTACCGTTCCTAGGGTTTTCCTCGTCATGCTTGGCATCTGGTTTCCTATTTTCTACATCCAGGTGCGCTTGATCCATAGTCTATTTCGGACATCATTTTACTTACAAGGCGATTTCAGCTGTTTGCGATTCAGCATAATATTGATAAACAGCTGGCATTTTATTCTGTAAGCGACTGTTCACCTCTGTGGGCGCAGCCTCTAAAACCTGTTGTATAGCTCACCATCCTCAACGCCGCTTCGGTGTTCGGCCGGACTATTCCCAACCTATTTGCCGACGTAGGTCTCTCTTATAACCTTCCGTTCAACAATACTCATGGTTCTTGGTAGAAATGTGGAGTGTTCAACGTGATCATCCCCCACGCCGCGATCGCTGGCATCTTGATATTTGCCATGTTTGGCGTCAAGTCTCCTGGGGCACTCATCGTCTTTTCGATCCTTTATGGATTCTTTTCTGGCGCGTGTAGGTGGCATTTGAGCTAGCGCTTGACCGCACAACATGTCTGACAAATGCTTATCTAGTCGTTTCACTGGTGTCGCCAATGTTTGTATCGCTGGCTCGGCATATGCAAGAAGTTGGGTAAGTCCACATACTGCTACCCAAACCCAAACTTTTTCCGACACTAACGGACCCATAGCGCGCGACTTGGCCTTGCTTTCCTAGTGATAGGCATAGCGACGCTCGTTGGGACCCCAATTTCCGGTGCCCTATTAACCGACGATAACTTGTGGTACAGGCCAATTGTTTTTGCGGGCGTGAGTACACCCTCTTACTTTCTCGGTCGAAATTCATAATATTTGCTTCGTAGGTTGTCACGTTAGCAGGATCGTGCTTCTTGATCGCCGCGCGTGTGTTACACGCTAATCGCAAGGGACACTCACAGGTATAAGAGAAGATCCGCGCCCCTAGACTTTTGTATGTATGCGCTCATAGAATAGGTTGGAAGGTATAATTGCTGAGTTGGTAGAGTCTTACTTGTGTATAATCCATGTAATAAATGCTTGAATCATTATGTAGTGGCAGAAAGGCGATGTTTAAGTAAGCTAAGTGAGGGAAATTCGCTTGTTGGCCTGCATTCGAGAAATGTTGGGCGCCTCAGAGCACGTGCTCTCCAATTGAGAAGTCTTGAGTACAGCATATTATATCTGGTGGTAGGGCAACTCACAAACCATAGCCCAAAAGTAAGATGCCTACCACCCTGCCCAATGTATCTCTATATTCGCCTTGGCTTCTTTACCAGAGATGGGGCGTCCGGGACTCCTGGTCGCGAAATCAATCACCACATGTATACCATCCAGGACCCAAGAAGCCGCTCCACAGCCGGGGATTCACATTGCATCTCCTATACCGCGCCAAGAACCTCATGAAGAATAACTCGCTAGCATGGGAATAGCCTGTGGTCAGCCTTGTCCTCGTTAAAATCAACGAAAAAAGTCGTCGGGCCAAGTAATAATGTTTATTGCATACAGCCAACTTGCGCTTAACCGCCCAAGCTTCAGAATACTCTTGCGCCGGGAATCATGTGAAGTGAAGCGTAGTACTGGCCGGCCCTACCCATATGTTCCGGTGGTACTGCACGGAGATACTATATAACTCCCACGCCAAATATCTTATGCCTGATAGATATCGCGTCATAGGAAAGGTTGAATCACAGCCCTCATGTATGATGGCATTAAGGCGCAACCGGCTATATACCTTACCTTCGGATTGTGACAGGAAGCTAACCCAGAAACGGTGGAAGGGTTCAAGATATGTCTTGTGGTAAATGATTGCCGACACTAATTATGGGGCACTTTTGAGGCTCGATGAGTGTCAGGTCATCCCTATGGGCTTAGCGGCCTTCAGGTCCACTACCAATGTGCTGGCGGTACTTATCAAAACCCTACATTCCTTTGCTTGATCTAGCATTGGCCATATATATTCATTAGGCTCGTGATATGGTGTCCTAGATACCCCAATATGTAGAATAAGCCGTGCCGGATCGATCGCTAGGATGAATCATCGAACACAGCTATGCGTGGTCAGGTAGGCGAGTGACTGGCCCTGTAAGGAGCGAAGCACGAAGTGCTAAGAACCGAGAATTTTGGGGTATACGGTATTTAACGTTTCTTCGAGACGCGACTACCGCTGTGCACGCTGCTTGTATCATTTCATGACATCATCCATCAATATCCTTAATTTTTCCCCATGGGACGAATGGTATGCGTAGGCTCAAGACCAAGCTCATCTCAGTTCAGCACCAATTCGTATTGAGACCATCTTGCTTTCGATTCGTAGCGACCACTCGATCCTCAACCATGCTTGAGCCCTCACGCAACACCTTGAACCCGATCTACTCAGTCTCGACTACCCTATCAGAACTTCCTGTACGCTGTTCCTCGCCTGGTCTAGCCAAAGTTCCTCACCACCACTGCGAGTTCTGGTTGCGGATGCAGCATTAGTTTCTCATGGCGGGTATTTTATCTAGGCTTATGTTATCATAGCGTGTGTGTTCGCCAGTGCCCAAAAACCGGCTTTTCATGAGACCTAAACCTTACTTCTGATCTGAGGTTGCTTTCCGGCTCATGCCCTACTCCTGACTGGAACGAACGGGTGATAGCACAAGTCCTTGCTTACCCTGACCCAAGCTTCCAGAGTTGTGTGCAAGTATTGGTCGGCATGAATCATAGTGACGCCCAACCAGCTCAACTACGCTCTTGTGCTGCGAATATTGAGAGAATAAAGTTTCAGTTTGAGAAAAGCCAAGTCTAAGCAGGGCCATATAGTGTGCCCGAGTAACCCAAGGTCGAATGGAACGGAGCCAATTGTCTGAGGAATCAATGAAACTGTATTCAGGACCAGCCATATACAAAACTTTTGTGTGTTTGTGACCCAATCGACTACAAAAATCGAAGAGTCCCTCGAGATAGCCCTTGAGCAGAGCGAAGCAATACTACATTGCTGGAGAAGTGTGAAAACTGGACATTCAACATAGGTTAGATATACAAGAATTGAAATATGATTGAATTGTACGTACTCCATTACCAAGGTAAGCATAGCTCCGAGTCGCCAACTCCATATCGACGGCAACTGACTCGGGTTTCGCCCCTGCTGCGGCCCACCTGACACTCTCCCATCCGTACTTGGTTGTCAGCTCGAACCGTAACTCCTCAAACCAGCGCTTTCGATCAATCCATTGTGAAGGGGACATTCCCAGTGGACCATCAACAACGTATACATGTTTGAGTGTGGGGTTGGCGTTACGTGTAATCCCAAGCCTCCCGATGATTTGCACGACTGTAGGGTTGCATCGTTGTTTGTAGTATGATTTTGTTGCAGGGAGCACAAAGGGCGTGGGGAGATCCCTAAGGTGTGCAAAGGTCTGGAATGGGGCACCTCGGGACGCGATGGCCGAACAGGGATCGTCAAGTTCGTTTAGTGGATCTGGAGGGAGATAAGTATGAAGGGTGACGGTATTGTTCGCTGTTGGGGATAGTGTCGTTTGGTCTGTGATGGGGAGAATGTTGGCTGCAACGGTGTAGATGTTTGGCCGGAAAGTATATTGTTTGAGGACGGGAGACGAAAGGATCGTGTCATACAGGCCTTGAATCATGAGAGATTCGAGGACACTGGCAATAGATTAGCATTTGTTGGGTAGTGCGAATAAAAATCCCAAACGCACCTTTCTGTAAAAAGTTCCCCGACAACTTCGATACAACGAGCGTCCATTTTGTCAAGCTTTTTGATCCATCTGGTCATGAGTGCCCCGGGGTCGTGAACGTTGGCAAGATCTTGAGGTGAAATGTATAGCAATTTCCGTTTTCTTCTAGGACAGACATGGTGCCATCCCAGCGAAGATACGGGTCGGGGTACCCCTGATTTTCCCAGTAAAACACTAGTTCATGCTGGATAATGCATAGAAGATGCTTACCGCCTTTTGTATCCCACGAATTTCCAACATTTAACACCGAACTCAGAGGCTGGACCTTTTTCCGGGACCAAGTAGAAGGCCCTCCATGAGCGATTGGTTCTAAGGGGTTGAAGACGTATACACGACCCGATGCGTGCGCGATATGAGCATGGAGAAATCTATTAAAACGTAAGCCTTTAATACGCCGGAATATGTTATCTAGGCCTTACAAGTTGGCGAGTGCATTATCCACCCTTGCTTTGAAAGGTTAGTTTGGGTTACGATTTGCCATTCAAACAACTCACCTGGAGTGAGGTGCTACCTTAAAGTGGAGATACTTCACGGAATCTCCAGCCCTAGCTACATCGGTGGCGTATTGGATTTCTTCATCAAATGCCACTTCGTATCCGGATATAGGATCGGGTGAAGAATCAAGTATGCGGAAATAGTAGAGTGCAAACACAAACAGTGCAAGTACGAGATAGAAACGACGGCGGCGAAGCAGACTACGCGAAAACATTCGAGGGGAGAAAATTCCAAATCTCATCGGGGGCCCGGCGGTGAGCCGAGAGCTGCCGGGCTGAGGCAACATAGGTTGATGTTTGTCTCTCGTGCGCATCGGAGTGCCAGTGGCGGTAGTTACTTGGGTTCTGTGACGGTCACGCGCTCGTTTCCAGATCGCTTTGGCGCTTGGCGCTTAATCGACCTTTGTGCGCAACCACATCTGCCCATCACACAGTCCTAACACTCTGTTGCTGGTAACTAAGGTTATTTATCCAAGCACCGATGTATAATCTTGCTGGGATGGGCAAGATCCACTGGCGGAATCTCTTTCTTCGTCAAGGCGATGTCACTCGATTCTCCAACCCATGATGCACATTGCGAGGGGCAAAATACGCGAATTACAAGTGCAAGTGGGCCAACGATTGAAAAGTAGCGTATTTTCTATTCACGATCGGCGACCCCTTTGAAAGCCCGCGGTTACCGTGACGGTACACTGGCAAATACACTTTACATTATGCGTGCACTGAACCGTAGCAGGTGATGGGGTGACATGTATAGCGGTCCTTTGCATAGCGCTGATATGGTACCAGTACTGCGAGCTCATTCATAATGCCTTGAGATGGAACGCACCGAGTGAAATGGCGCTTGACTCAAACTCTTGAGCTGGTCGAAGCGATGACGTCACGTGGACTTTCCTCCCCGCTTTATAATCGCTGATGGAACTTCTCTCGATCACGACCAGGACCTAAAATGCCTCCGCCCTTATCTCTGAGCTCATTAGTGCGATCTTCCAGCCTCAACCGCTCCCGTGGTCAACCAAGCTCTGCTACCAGCGAAGCTCCAAGCAGGCTTAGCGTTCCGTCCCATTTTGCATACTACACCGGCGAAAAGTCAAAACTCCCATGCTTGAAGAGAGCATTGATCGTAAGTGGATATCACTATTTATTATATAATTAGCTGAATTACGCGTAGGTGGGCATCGAGTACCAGGGAGGGCAAATGTTCCCCGATGGTAATGAGATGTACCTACCTGGTTGCCATGCAGACTCAAACGATGTCCTCGAACTGTTGCGTGCGTCCAGGTGCTAGTTTTTAGCGTGATCTGCCCCTTACATTCCTCCCCCACGTATACAGGGAACGAAGGGGAATATGCGGGGCGTGACATTCGCATCTTAGCCGACGCGCCTGGGCTACCACAAAGCCAACAGCCAACCCGTATAATATCGTAGGTGGGCAGCCCCTACGCGTATTTCAGCTCTAACCACGATATCCTGCAGCTCGAAGGTCTTCGGTGGCTTTCTGAGGATGTCGTGGCGGTGACCGACGGTTTTTCCACTGTGAGTAGTATCTCAACGTGGCTGACACGTTGAAATCAATGGGATCCCCTTGAATTAGACGCTGGACATGGTACTCAAGTACAAGACCACGATGGAGACGAGAGTGATGGATTGGATGAGGGTTGGTCTGATCGTATAGTCAAAAGGACCCGTGGCAATAACATGGCTTTTAGCTATTCAACCCCTTGACTGGGCCACCACATACCAGCACAGCGATGATGGACTCATCCTTGATGACGTACGTGCGCGGCGAGGAACCCTTCCCCGATATATACGACTTGGCTACTTTACTCACAAAACACCACAATCAGACATTTCGGATCTTCTAGTCGACCCCCTACCCCCCAATGCTATCCTCACGGTACGGCGAACTACCTTGGCACCAATCTTGACTCACTAACCAAAATAACCTGTCGCCCGTTTTAGGCGCTCATTGATGTAAGCCTTACGTTCCCGTTTGATACTCAGCTAAAATAACGTCACCTAGTGTTGCCATAGCGGAACAATCTTAGGCAAGTCTCGGCCCTATGCGCTTCAACCGGTTTATTTCTGACCTGCCGTACTCTTTACGGTATGTAGACATGGACAGCGAATTCCGAGCTCCGACACCTCGTGCTAGGACCCCAGCCATGATCATGTCACGAGGCTCAATACCCTCCTTACCGGTCAAACCCGCACTTTCGATATTGCTCAAGTTGAAAATATGTAGATCTAGCTCCGGCGAAGTTATTCCAGTGGGAAATATCTTAGGTATGCCGCTTGAAGTAAGAACGCCGATTCGGCTTGCAATGCTTACGCGCTCCACTTTTGTGAATTTGCCATTGCTTCCTCGGTCGCAGAGCTTCCTGAACGCGCTCAGGTCAAAAACACGGATGAGCCCACGACACCCGGAGCGGAGCGAAGCCCAATTACCGCGAGTGATTCTGTAATACTAGAGCTGAAAAGCGTCGAAAGTCCCGTCCTAGCGAGGGCATACAAGCCCATTTTGGCCAACGTTGTGAGTACCCTGGATTGACTGCAAATCTTTAGGCCAAACTTGAGTTGGGGTCATCTGGATAAATGCTAGTATCATTTTGGGGCAGTGACTGATATATTGGTTTGTAGGTGTGTTGGTCTGCTTGTTTGGATACCCATTTGGCATTCAACCAAATCGACGACCAACGAGGGGTTTTAACTTCCGTAAGTTAAGGCAACCGAAATCGGATACGCAAACATCCTGAACTTATGTTGGTTTCTCTGATAGGCATTCACCACGGGATACAGGGGTGCTGCTGCAAATTATCACGCGATGCCAGGCGGGTTTGAGCCCGAACAACGAACTGCAACATATGCTGAGTTATTTGAGTATATTCGGTGAGTGTCATATCGAGTCCGAATAAATCCAACCTGCATATACGATGCCAGTTTTACCAACGAAAAGGACCAAACCACTTACATTTGCCTATGTCTACAGGGAACAGGACCGGCTAGCATATCTTGAACGCCTCGAATGGGCAAAGGAGTTCGCCGAGTTCGAGATTACCGTTGTTTACCAACAACCGCAGGTGAGCCGCCTTTACTATTCAGCGCGATGAATCCGGGATCTTACGGTGCTGTGTGTTGTTTTTCTTGGCTTTCTGGCGTGATAGTTGTGGATATCTGCTTCAATGGTACGTTACACAAATCCGTTTCCAAAATAGGCCCGGGCTGAACCACGCGTCCGGACGACTTAGGGGGATATCATGGATCGGCCCGTTATGCTGTAACAACACACCGCTTACCTCGTGGGGTAGATAGGCTGGACCGTCACGACAAGATAGCCATAGCCCCTTCCCCCGTCTCGTAAGGCTCGCCTGACCGAACTTTATCCGGGTTGTGCAACCAGTTCATCAGAGTTTGGTTCTACGTCTTTGTAATATTTCGTTCATTTCCTGTGTCACGCCCCGAACCGTTTCTCTTGTGTACGTGTAAATATGCCTGGGACTATGACTATATGCTATCCCATATGCGTGGAACACCGCCACCGCCGATCATCGCTCTTGCAATGACAAAATAGGATTCGATACGCTCTTCGAAAAGCTATTGTCCGGTACCTTGCCGCCCGCACCCGAGACTAAGCGCCCAAGCGCTGATCGCTCTCGGAATATATGTTCACCTATTCGCTTGATCAGCGAAGGCGCATCTTTAGTCGCCGGTGAATCCCCATGTCCATCCGTATACGAGGCATACGAGTAATATCAGCCAAGTATCCGTATGTATCGTGTTGTTACTATATATAACTGTAAATGTGGAGGTTCCCATGAAGATAAGCCTAGTTCAGTCCGATCATCAACTTGGGCGTATGTATAATCATCCACTGCTCATCAGTTCGGGTGTATGTGCCAAAAGCAGCGGCACGTAGGTGGGTCCAAGAGAATTTTCTGAGGAATGTTTATACATGTCAACCCCCTCAACATTGTCCAGCTGGGGCCCTGATTTCTAAATATGGATGATATATGCTTCCAAATTGGGTTATCGATGAGCACTATATATTGGTTTCCGAAGATTTAGCGGGCTTGGTTCCACTTAGAGCGTCTGTTCGTCTGGAATTGAAGTCGGGTCTCTGTGTGTGGCGAGTGGCGCGTTGATTGAGTAATTCCAGGCCGTTACACTGCGCCGAACCTCGTCACGATCCAAAATGCATGGAGACGTGGCAAACATGGCTCAATTTACGCCGGCAGCGATAACGACACACTCCTGAGCAATTCTTCAGCTTCCCAGAGATGCCGTACTCAGTCATTCTGCAGGTAATTTCGCGGTACTACGTGTTCGTCACAATTCGATTAGCTGGGACCCAAAACCAGCCTCACCGGAGATGCTCCGCATGACTTACGGTGACTTCATCATAAGTAGGGGCCTTTTGGGGTCTCTCCATGTTGTATATCGAGGGTACATTTACTGAAACTCGCCTCGAGCCGACAAGCCGGCTGCCATACTCGGCATTACTTGGCACCTGTGTAAATCCTAGCAGGCCATTGAGAATGAGATCACTGGTCGGCAGAGCTGGTATGTTTGCTACTCCTTGACAATAATGTGACATTCCTCACCTCAGTCTCAAGGAAAGGACTACCCACCCCTTACCATGGTGCATACACCCTTCCTTCTGATACAAGTGAGAGGTCGTAGGATCGACGAATGGCTTTGTTGAGAACGCCGGTATTTGTATAGAGATGGTGAGTTTACCGCCTACCATACCGGTCAACTCAAGTCCCGAAACTATACTATCTCGACTCCGGTCGGTCTTCAAAGAGGGGTTTCAGACATGGGCCAGTCACGATTCATCTAGACTTCCTTGACTTGTGTGAGAGTTCTAAACAGCGACGCGCAACACGCCAATACCCTGCTTTAGGCGGTGCCATTCTTCTGCCATGCGAATGCTTGCTTGCATGCACCGATAAAGTATTTCAGGTCCTCCTTGTCACCACGTGGTTGTGGATATAAAAATTAGGGGAAAACACTGTATAAAAGTGAAGCGGGAACGCTGTCCTACCCTAGCGAGCGGCTTGCCTTTGTCGTATGTCAATAGAAACTCCATTGCCCGAGGTCCATACAGAAGGCCCGTGTGCCTAGTGGCGGGGGGTATTTGGCCTGATCGAAAGTGATAATAGGCAACACACCTCAGCCACAAGGCCATCAACAAGGGGTTGAACCTAATATGCACACGCTAATGCTGTGCGAAACAGCCTGATTGGTCCAGAGCCGTTTCCATCAGACAAAGCAGGGACAAGCGCTAGCTGACTCAGCAAGGCGCTCGCATCGTGAACACGAGCTCTCGCTGCTTTGACTTCGACGGGCTAGGGCTACAAATACTACGACGCAACCTCTTTATGAACCGCCCATCCGATCTGGCCCATACATACCAACGGCAGAACTCGCGCTCTGCGGATAATATTATCCCTGGCAACACGGGAACAGTTGATCGTTCACCTGACAGCCAGCCAAACCCCCGGCGGGCAATGATTTTCCGTCGTTCGGCCACCATGATGCCACCCACTAGAAAAAACACTTTGCCTCAGGACCTACCATTCATAAAGACGATCGTAGAGATGTTTCTCAATAATCAGATGACTGAGGCCGAGAAGGCATGCCAACGTCGGGAGGACTTTGAGGATCAAAGACTGTACGTTCGAACGGCAGCTTCGCTCATGCGTTCGATGAGAGCCTTCATGAGCTTTGAGCACGATGTATGTGAACCAAAGTATATCACTATCTGTTGAGACTTACTATTCGTCAGGATGTCGAAGACGCCCAGCGGATGGTACAAGAAACGTTAAATTTGGCCGACCAATGTAGACTCTCTGTATCTTGGACCTCGCGCTTAACGAGTTTCCCATTCGACTCATCACTGTCTAACTGCCGACGTATGAGCATAGAGCAATTACATGCCGAGCTTGTATATGCCGAGTGCTTGCTTGAGAAAGCAATTATGGGATTGTAGGCTTCTAACCTCCCAAATCCCGCACCCCACTTACCCCTACCTAGTGTATCCTCTGGAGATTGGATGTCGTTTCTCCGGGAAGCGTGAGTATTATTAGCCTTGAGGATGACTAAGCTAAAGTTGCCCTACACAACTAGGTTAAACATTCGATCTGTAGTCGCAATTTATCGAACTCTAAACGCGTTCCTTGAAGAGTATGATAGTCAAGTCCAGGCAAAGATACCTCTTACCTCTGCGGTCGAAGACATAGACGACGACTTTCGCTCGGGCGTATACCTCGGCATGGGAATGTGCTTATTGGTGTTCAGCATGATTCCCAGCCGCGTAGTTGTTGTGAGTACTCTAATTATGCCCATAGGCGAAGTTAAAAGAGATTCGTCAAGTTTGCGGACTTGCTCGGCTACAGAGGAGATCGATTTGAGGCCCTGAAACTGCTCCGAAAAGCAGGTGGTTGGGGAAACGACAAAGGTGCAGACCGAAATCAACGAACACCGCGCGTCTCAAAAGAAAAGGGAGGCGCAAGGCGTCCATTGTGTGACCTGGTTCTCATCATATTTCATCTCGTAATGTCGGGCTTCACTCGGGAGGGAGTGGATGTGCAGGAAGCCGAGAACATCGTAGAATGGAATCTACAACAATATCCAGACAGTGAGTTCAGACCGCGATTTTCATTTTTGTTCATGGATGACTTATCCTGGTCAATAGGCATATTTTTCCTATTCGGGAAAGGGAGATTGCATGTAACGAGATCTCAGCCTGACCTTGCGATCAAGGTATACAAAGATGCAAAGACCAAAATTGTGGGCCAAGTGGGATACGAACAACTAGGCTCGATCATGCTTTGGGAAATGGCCTTGTGTCATCTGGCCCTGGGTCAGTGGAAAGAAAGCGCAGCCTGTTGGGGCGAGATGAAGCGAACGTCGAAGTGGAGCAAGGTGGGACCTCTGCATTTTCACCTCGATTGTTCCGAGATTTGACGCCACCACCTCGCGCATCATATTATCTGGTTAACCGTATCAGGCGATCTACACGTACGGAAGAGCCGCTTGTCTTCTACAAGCTGGAAATCTCACTCAAGAGGAGAAGAATGAAGCGGACGAGCTTATGAAAGAAGTGCCTAAGTTGTTACAGAGGATTGCAGGAAAATCTATACCCTTAGAGGTAGGCCAGGTGCACTCATCATTGATTAGATCCCGTTCTGACGTAATGATTTATGTAGAAATTTGCCGCGAGAAAGGCGGAGCGATACATCAAGGAGGGGAAATTAGTTGCTCCCGCACTTGAGCTGGCATACATGCTCCAGGCAACAAACCGGACCACAGGAAACGCGCTAGCAACGCATGCTCGTGTCCTCGAACCTCTCAAGGATCCGAGATCGTCGGCGAGCGAAGACGACCGCCAGCTGATCAATCTATTGCTCGCCGCTACCTACCGTCACATCGATTTCCCTAATTCCGAGGATATTGTTACCCCTAATGAGAAGCAACAAATTAGGATTAACAGTGTCGAGTCTACAAAAAAAGAGCACAAGAACGAAACAATCAACTTGCTCACACAAGCAAAGGACTCGGGTCCAAAACTAAGGCAGGAGTACTGGGTTGCATATTTCGCCCGTAAGTCGAATGCCTCGACTATGTGACCGCATAACTGATGGATTCGTTTCAGATTACGAACTTGGGCGGCTTTATGAAGAACTGGGACAATATCCGGAAGCCCGAAAGTGTTTCTCAACTGTTGCATCTGGATCATCACTGGAGAGCCAAAACAACCCCCGTAGGGGCAAGTACAGCTTGCAGGCAAGTCACAAGTCTAATCCTTTTCCGAGACCTACTTGGCGTTTTTTCTTACTTTTCTTATCGTTAGAACGCGATCATGCTCCGAGCTAGCTCCTCTATTGCCACATTACCCGCAATGCCACCGAGTCCACCCCGCCTTCGTCGCTCTCACTCCAAATCAAACTCGGTTCCAGGTGCATTCGAATGAAGCTACTAAATTGTTATTTTGGGGAGTCTGTATGTATAGTTATTTTAGAATATGCTCTGTTGTATACTCGGTTTCATGCCTGCTTGTTTGCTCATGTACTGTAATGAATACTTTTTAGTTCGAACTGAAATCCAAAAATCGGCCGCCATCAATTCAATCAGGTATCATTGGAAGACTCACTTGTCCGACTCTGAACAGGTGGGGCCATGACGTAGCTTCCTGATCGCGCTATGCCTCGGCTGCCTTGCCCATTGAATGTGCCACAATTCGATGTATCAGCAGCCAGCAAGGAATATCACGGGAGCCACGTCTCCGTTCCTCACCACTTACGACGTGAAGAATTCCAGAACTCTGAGTCCCAAACAATCGAGCCAGGACCATCAAAAAGTTTGAATGTGTTCATCCAGTCTAAACCCAGATTGGATCCACTTGGCGTGAGACATGGCATCCACGAGCGTTGTCAAATCCTCATCGGGCGATAGGTATCTGCAATTGCTCCATCAATAAGCCTACCTCCAGATTAAACCGCTGGGTACCACGAGAGGCCGAAATGAAGGATCAGAATGCTCAAGCAGCCGCAGCAATGGCCAGCCGATCATTGTTTGAGAAACTTGAATCTAGGCAAGCGCAGTAGTTGCAGAGAGACGGCCGGGCCCGTCGGAAAGGTAATATACCTACAGGGTGCGAGGAGGCGCGCATATAAATCAGTAAATCAGATCGATACGGCAGTTCAATAGTACGCTCTACAGACAACGTTCGCTGATCGTCGTCCGCAGTCGGCTCAGAGGTCCAAGGTAAAGCTCTTGGATGAGAACACCATGGGAACCAAAACATTTGTAACCCCCGTTTCACAACCACATCGTAGCTAGTCACGCTGGGTGGTAAGGTACCTGATCAATGCAGAGATCGCGTGCGCTAAGACTTTTTCAAGTGCGGCGATCAGTCGAAATCAAAAGGCCGCTTGATACGGCCTCTGCTTTTCTCAATTCTGATGGGTGGTTTTTCAACTCCGAGGTGGATGGTGAATGTATGTCCTCAGAGAGCCCAATGCCCACTCAAAACTCGGGCCGGTTTCGGTGGCACAGGACATGCAGGGCCGGGTCGGGTTTCAGGTTGAGTAATTGACTTCGTAAAGTCACAAGATGTGCCACAATATGTTGTTGCGCGGTGTTTTAGCTAAGCTTGATGGTAGTATTGATGCATGCCGACCGATATATTCAGGGGGATATTTGCCTTGGTCATAATTTAGCTGTCTAATGTAAGACCTAGTTTGGTGTCGCAAGACCACATGATCGGAGAAGAACCGCGGTGAACACGACAACTTCCAAATTGGGGGATCCCCGCGATTCGTACCATAGGCCGGGCCTCGGGTTCGGATACCCTCCCGAACCGAGCCGTGCTCAAAGGAAAGAGTCTCACAAACGGTCAAATTTGTCCCACGGAGCCAAGTGGTGGAGTCTGCTGACCCTGCGCCACTCACTCTGCATAGACTACGTGGGAGACGCTAAGAGATAGGAGCATTACGCTCATGTCCATTTAATCGGAGAAAAGGAAAGCCGGTCTTAGAAACACCGGTGCTATATTGCCCTAATCGGTAACCGGCTCGCGAGGAAGCGCCCATCCCCTTCGCATTTAGGCGAGCCATAGATGTGAAATTAAACTAGGAACTGATATTGCGTTTGATATGAGCCCGAGGCGAGAACTTTTTAGGCCGCAAATAATGGGCTACGAGGATGTCTATGGCGTAATTTCATCAAAGCCCAAAGCAGGGACCGTATGGTTGCGCTTATTCCAAAAATGCTGAAAGCGAACAAGACCAGCTCGGGTATTTTTCACACTGAGCATCAGAATTTACCCGCCGCAGCACGTGGATGTAGTTTCTTGTAGCAGGAATCATGGAAAGGGGTAGCATTTCAGAGCAGCCGCGCACAAAAACAATGCCCAGTCAGTGTTGTGCCGTTGATCGAACCGCTGTTGCGGCCGTTTGCGAGGTTCGGTCAAGTCGGGGCAATCCATATGATATGTGGGCGGCCTGAGCCAGTTCCACGTAAAACACATTTGGGATCCATCCAGTTCTAGCCAGATTACGTCGTAGGTACGAGCGATATCCTCTCATACCCCAGACGATGCCGACTTGGAAGCGATCCGGGGGCAGGGGTCCAGCGGAGAAAGACCGACGTTACCGGAAAAGCAACAATAACCGTGTTGCGTGGGGTCTACCGATGAAATGCTCGGCTTTTTCGATCTCGCTGGTGCTTGATAGTCTCATTTGTGGCGGAATCCAGGCACGACGAGCAAGACTAGTACTGATGAGTGCTGCAAACCGGCCCTCTAACAATATCGATAGTTTACCGGGCTCTGAGATAATGATTGGAGGACCAACTTGAACTAGGCCATAGGTGT
This sequence comes from Ceratobasidium sp. AG-K, assembly GCA_037039685.1. Taxonomy (NCBI): domain Eukaryota; kingdom Fungi; phylum Basidiomycota; class Agaricomycetes; order Cantharellales; family Ceratobasidiaceae; genus Ceratobasidium; species Ceratobasidium sp. AG-K. The sequence goes on along the minus strand of JAWNGF010000007.1, from coordinate 1,011,368 downwards.
ATGATCCGAGCATGGGATGGAGGGAAGGCGAGATATCTAAAAACGGTGTCAACGTAGCCTGGGCGAGGTTGAAAATTGAATTGCCCTGCCGTTCTCACCTCATATGCAGGTGGCAAGGTGTGTGCATACTACTAGTGTTCTCGTGAAATAGTGAGGTCACCAGGATAAAGCTCTCGGTTCGGACCAATATAGTGACTGTATGTTCGTACATGACTCGATAACTTGTCGAATCGAGCCGGTTAGAAGGCGCCCGAATCGCTATTAGTAGGTAGTTGAGAGCACGGCGACCCCGCGCTCGGGTTTAAGGCCAACAAACGGGCTGCACGTACCAAGATGGCACCAGCGTGTCTGGATGGCGTATAGATGCCGACACGGCCAACGTTCCCCGGGCCACCGAAATAGTTGCAGCCTGGCTCCACAATCATGAGAAATGCAGCTATCGTGGATCCATGTCGCGTGCCAGTCAGCCTGCCGTAAATTGGCAAGTCACGTACGAGTTAGGTGCGGCCTCGAGAAGACGTATAGACGCCGGATGGGAGCAAGGAAGACGGGATATAGGCGAATTCGGGCAGGAATTTTTCAGAACTGGGGACAACGCATATAGCAGTGGGCAGGTCCCGAGAATGACCAATCCAAGCTCCAACTGGATGCGTCCCTGCGACTAGCTGCACTTGAGCGGATATAGCTGATCGCTGTGTGGTTCGGCCAGGATACCGTGCAGATGATCGGACTTCCATGGGTTCGCAGGCTTTGCCACATCCATCGCAATTATGCGCAAATTCCTTGGCAATTTCGAGAGTGCTGGCAAGGACAGATGTATGCTCTTTACCTGCGTCCACATCGCGCCCATGAACTACCGATCGTTCATATATGCACAGCCGCACGGATGGGCTTTATGCCCGGGGCTGAACTCGAGTAGCCGACTAAGCGAGTGATTTCCGTCATTTTGGACGATTTCCGCAGCAACGTATGGAGCGTGGGCTCGCATAATTTACTCGAGTGCGCTCCAGGTACTGTTTGTCAACGCGATAGATGAGGCACTTTGATGGTGTCCACAGTCCTCGGGAGGCAACCCCCGACGCCGCATATACGTCACCCTGAATCCCATCTTCAAGTCGATCAAACTTCTCACTTTTATACGGCCACAAGTCTAGAAGCATGTAGATAATTGTCGAGCCGAATTGAATCGGATGACCTACACTCCGAGCAAAAAGTTCACAGGTCCCTTGATCGGTCAGCAATTCCACAATAATATCGGGCTGGTCTGGACTGGGCGGTGAGAAGGAATTCTAGCCAAACTCGGCGTACAAGCGTCGGTGTACAAGCGTCGGTGTATCAAACAGGTAAAGTCGAGGGTATCAAACAAATTTGGTGATTACTAAATAGGTAAAATGGGGATATCCAAGTGGCGAGTGGTTGAGTGGCAACTCGGGAATCCAAGAAGATTTAGACAGGTTGTCGAAATATCAGGTGCTCGGAAGAGCCGAGGGAATCAAGCATGGATAGGCAGCTCGGGGGTTTAATGGCTCGGGGACGGTAAGAGTGGCGAGCAAGGAGCGGTTTGGACTCGGTGGCAAAGATCCCGAACCGTGCAGGCCCGCGGGAAGGCATACATTTGAGTGATAGTGGGTATCCTGTCTATTAGGATAAGAGGAACTTTTGATTGGGATGGCTAATAATTGGTTCAAGCGGGGCGCCAAGTCAAATGTTAAAAAAAAAAGTCGCTCAGATCTTCAAGTACGGGAGCTCCAAAATAGGTGGTAACATAAGGTGTATTCTTGGTGATGCACACACAAAGACTTCCTTAGGCCATGGTATGGTACCTGGTATATCGAGTTTGCTTGATGGAAGTGTAGGGGTTGCCGTACGCGAGTGAACGAAATAATTTATCATAATGATCCCCCAAAAAGTCGCTCAGATCTTCATTTGTAGGGACCCCAGACTGGTTGTGTGACATAAGGCATATCACCGACGTTGTACGTGTAGAAGTGTTCTTGGTCCATAGTCAAGTGCTTGGTATGTCAACTTTGCTTGATGGAAGTGTAGGAATTGCTGTACGCGAGTGCACGAAATAGTTTATCATAATGACCCCCCAAAAAAGTTGCTCAGATCTTCGTTTGCAGGTACCCCAGACCGGTTGGGTGACATAAGGTATATCCCCGACCTTGTACGCGCAGAACCTGCTTTGGTCCATGGTATCGTGCATGGACAGGTGTTTGCTTGATGGAAGTGTAAGGATCGAGTGGCGGTTGCTGTACGCGAGTATACGAGATAATTTATCAGAATAACGCACTTGGAATGTGGGGTTGGACAAAGGTACTCGATGGGTACTGAACTTGTCGGGCCAAATCGGTTTGCTGGTGGATCGGAAAGTATAGCGTTTCAGGAAAGTATTTCCTTAATTGGCCGATTAAGCGCGTTCCAATGGCGGAACAACAGTTGTCGAATCGTGTGGCAAGCAGAGAGGTCCGAGAACAGGTACAAAGTCCGATACTAGAGCAACTGGAGAAACAGTTGAGAGAGTGAAGTGGGTAAATCGTAGTGGCGAGCGGCAGTTTGGGCGGGTTGAAATTGCACGTCAGTGAGACTGCCGAGGTGAAAGCAGACCATGTGGAAAAACCAGTCGGGGAGATTCCAGAATCCAGTAGGAGTTTCAATCTCAGTTTTTTTGGGTGCGGCGGGGATAGCTTGTGAGGCTGAGCGCATGACGGCTATGCAATGGCCTCGGTAATTCCCAGAGCGCATAGATGACAAATTTCAGCCATTCGGCTCCGGAACCCCAGTGTCATAGTTGAACCCCAAAACGTGAGCGGGACACAAGACGAAACAAGCCTGAGTAAACACACGAGGGCTTGAGGGAAAGAGTCTGGTAGAGGTTGGAAACAAACCCAGCCTACTCGGTCGGCTCAGCTTTGCTCGTCTAGGCTGAAGCCAGGGAGGCTGGCTGCCCTGAATGCAGGTCTGGACAATCACGCAAGCCGAGAATAGCACTACCGAACGGTGGCTCATAGGCACTGCCCAACTTGTGCTATCTATCTATCGGAGAACCGTACCACGAAGAGCGCATGCCTAGGAAGCCAACCACGCCTAGAGAAGGGCCAACCCACCCAGAGAAGAGCGCACCTACCCAGAGAAGAACTTACCTGCGCAAAGAAGAGCGACCCCAGCCGCAGGGCCAGACGAAAAAGTCAAGGGCAGCCCAAGTGCCCGAACTGCGTGTCGAGCGCGGGAGCTCGTGCACGTGCCAGCTTAGAGTGTGATCACAGGGTCCGAATCGAATCGAATTGACAAGATCGAATTGGCAGGCATAGAATGTACATGATGAACAAGGCGATAACGTTAATTTAAGAATTATGAGATAATACGGTACGGTCATGGTGGGGCATGGGGGCAGATGGGGGTCATAGCTTGAGGGACTCGAGGTTGGCGAGCCCGCGCTCGTAGGGAAAGTCTGCGCCCCAGAGCTCGACGACGAGCTCGACCTCGCGCATAGCGGTACGCAGTTCATCAACGACTTTTCGAGCGAGGTTCATGTCCTCAACACGCCCCGCCAGGAGTTCCTCTTTCCCGACTGGACAGCCTGGGCAATGTCCCCATCGACGACGGCGAGGGTATCTGCGAGTGGGCCGTCCTCGGTCCAGCGCAGGTCGACGGTTGCGCGGACGATGATGACGAGGAGGGTGAGCGAGTGCATGGCCATGCCGGCACCAAAGTGGGCACGTGCCCGGGCGAGGAGATCGTAGAGGGCGGGGGTCGGGCGGGGGTCTGAGCCGGGCACGTGGGTGAAGAGCGAGGACGGGTGGGGGGGTGTTTTTGAGCTCTGGGAGAGGCGGGTGCGTGCGACGGCGGAGAATGCCGAGGCTGTGCTGGGAGGGCCAGTGGCCAGCAGCGAGCGCACAATGGCGCGGAGACTAGGATGGTCAGTAGACGAATACAAGCGAGCAGACGACTCACTCGTCGACGTTGGAATTGGCAATCAGGGTGTCAGTCATGAGGTTCCTGCAGAGACATGAGCTACGTCAACACATAGAGAGCGCACATACACATGGCCGAGTACAGGGCGGGCCTTGAAGACGGGGGCGGGGGCAGGCATTGGAGACGCGCTTCGATGCTGAGCACAGAGCACATCTGCGCTCTATATACTCCCAGCCAAAAAGCACCCCGCTTTTGCCTAGCGCACCACTCCGTCGGAAAAGCGCCGGCGATCAACTGAAAAGCCGCTCCGGCAAACAAGCGAAACAGGACTGAAACTCGCTGCCGCTCATATCGGACGGCGCTTGGTAAATGGCCCTAGTCCACTTACCCACCACGACCATGGAACACACCACCCTCGGGCCCTTGACCGTCCCTCGCGTCTGGACGGGGCTCTGGCAGCTCTCCAGTCCTGCCTGGGGTACGGCCCCCTCTGCTCGCATCAAGCGTGAAATGGGCCGCCATGTCTCCGAGGGATATACTGCGTTTGGTAAGTCACTCGCCAACTCTGAATTAAGCTAACCGCCCACAGACATGGTATGCATCCAGCCTCTCCACGAACCATACTGACCACCCCAGGGTAAGTCGATCTCCCGCTGCCCCGATCAGTGCTAAATCACCCATAGCGGACCACTACGGAAGCGCCGAACTACTCTTTGTACGTGGATCAAACTCTACCCGGTCTCGCTCACCATCCACAGGGCCAGTACCGTGCCAGCCTCGACAATCCTACCACCGTCGTCGGGGCCACGAAATGGTGCGTATTCGCTCCGACGACAATCACCCGCCAAGTCGTGCTCGACGCCATTACCGAGCGCATCGAGCGCATGAAGTCCAAGCCCGTCGATGTCCTCCAGGTAAGCCAAATCCGATCGACCCTAAAGGGCCCTTGACGTAGTCTTCGGCAATCTGGCTCACTTGCTCTTTTTGGCGATTGTCTTTCCCGGCTTCCGGTGTCCTACCCACCACACTCCACGCTCCGGCCCCTATCACGGCTCTATTATCCTTGTACCACGCCTACACTCCGGCCCTTGTCTCCTATTGTCTCCGGATGTCGGCCCATTTTACGTATTCTAGTTTCACTGGCAAAATTACGACGACAAGGCGTACCTCCAGGCCCTCTCCCACCTCAAAGACCTACAATCCGAGGGTTACATTACCACCATCGGTCTCTGCAACTTTGATACCATCCGCACCGATGAGATTTGCACGTACCTCGGCCCGGGGTGTATCGTCTCGAATCAGGTCCAGGTGAGTTATTTTTACAATGGGGGACAATTCGGCTCTATTCTTACCGCACCACTCCGGTTTCCCAACCACACACGGCTCCTTCCTTCCTATGCGACACGACTCCATACTTCCTACACGCCACGACTCCTTATTCCCCGCAACTCCCTACTCCCTACTCCTTGTTCCCTACAAACGACTCGGTTCTCAACTTCGCGCATCAACCGGACATGTCACCGGTTCCACCGGCAAACTAGTTTTCGCTCATCGATACACGCCCGTTGGATGGCATGGCCGATGTGTGCGCAAAGCACAGTATAAAGCTCCTCACGTATGGAAGTTTGGTGTGTCCCTATTGCTTTTTGCCAACTCACATGACTCATGTTCTTTCGACTTTGCTTTCCAACTCACCGATCTTGTTCGCCAACTCAATCGCAACCGCCAACTTAATTCTATCCGCCAACTCAACCTCCCCATTTGCCACCCGGCGTGCTCTGCCAACTCATTAATCAATGGGATCGACACTCGCTGGCGGAACGGACTCGCCCAATTAAATCCGTACACACGCCACATTCGCAACTCTCACACAATTAAATGCCTCTCCCGAACTAGTGTGGGGGATTCCTCGCTGACAAGTGGCTCGGCGCGCCCGAACCCGACGCGTACCGAGAGACCATGACGCCCTCGCAGCGCAAGGTGCGTCGTTGTGTGGTTGCCGAGCTCAACTTGACGATCTTTGCGTTTCTATTCGCAATTACTTCCGGACTTCTTCCCGTCCATTCCGTTCATTATTCACGCATCTATTTACACGCCATACGAACGGCCTTCTTCGAACACACGGACGACCTTCCTATACACACGGCAACTTCCTCGTGCACTTCCCGATCCTCGATGCGGGAAATAGTATCTCGACATGATCGTGTCGGCCTGGGGATCCTGGACACTCTTCCAGTCTCTACTGCGAGTCCTCCGCGAGATCGGGGATCGACACGGAGGCGTCAGCATCGCCAATGTGTCCACCCGCTGGGTTCTCGAACACACATTTGTGGGCGCGGTTATTATTGGTGCGTGCCGTGCTTCCTCTGGGTGCTTGCTCTGACTTGGCTTGCATTTGCCGATGAATCCTCTTTGCACCTGCCGATACGTCCTTTCTGCATTTCCGGCGATATATCTGCACCCGGCGCTTTGAAATAATTCCTTCGACGCCCTCAACTTTAATGTTAATAGGAGCCCGGCTCGGCGTATCAGAACACACGAGCGACAATCACCTGGCGTTTTCGTTTAGACTCGACAAGCAGGACCTCGCGGATATCGAAGCGGTGTTGGATAAATCCAACGGGCGTCTTCTCGTCAGGACTATAGGCGATTGCGGATCAGAGTACCGGTAGACTTATTGTATTCCGTTGTATTTGCACCACTCTATTTCATTGCATTTTATTGGCACCATGGTGTATCATTGCATTCTAGCTGTGATGTGGCTCGAGGTTTCGCCGCTCGTTTGAATGCCGCGTTGAGCGAGTCGAGGCAGAGGTTGGCCGGTCGTACTTGCTGGCTCGAGTTGGGGTTTTAGAGGCCGGGCGTCGGTGTTCTCACGACATTGCATAGGGTACATGCAGTCCTCTGTCGGCGACTAAAATACAACTACAGTCAACTCACACCAAGCTGCAGACTGGACAAGTTTCTGTCAACGGTCGGCTACTAATGGGTTTATTACCTCATAGATTGGGTCGTGCTCCACTGTGACGTCCTCGCGTGGCAATGTAAATCAGGGCTGGATGTAAACTGAAAGCCATGCGCCGAGCTCAAACGCGAGTGAACAATCTGAAACTCTGCTCGTAAATAGCCCGTGTATTGCCAAGTGTTATGATACAAATGAGCGCGTGCGCGGATGCGAATAGAACCGGTAAATAAAGAGCAGAAAAGTATAGAGCAAACGCCGGAGCGTACAAAACTAGAGTTTCGAGGTTGCCGGGTCTTGTGGAGGAGCAATCATCGAGTGGCGGAGCGGGCTCATCCGAATGGGCGCGAGTTTACGTTGAATGTCGCGCAAGACGGCGGTCGTGGGTTTCCATTCGCCAAACGACTCGCGCAACTGGGCAAGCTCGGCAGAGAAGATCCGGCCAATTCGTGTGTCGGAAATAACAGAGTGTAGCAGCCACGGGATCTAAGGACGGATGGGTAACTGAGCTGAGCCATGTACGGAAAAAGCAAGTAGATCACCGTACCTCGTAGTCGTTTCGACTCGCGCGAGCTTCAAATGCGTCAACCGAGAGCTTGAAGTCCGTATCCGGTGATAGATCAGACGTTTCAAACATGTACCGCACAGCGAGACTGGATCATAAAGTGAGCTTTCATCTCGATGTTGCTAGGGGAGGGCTTACGTGTAGGGGCCCGTGTCTTCATACGCGCTAAAAGTGTTCCGGTGAGCAGACAGCTTCAGGTAGGGCAAATGCGACTCACGTAGAATGACCAATGCCGCTCAACTGTAGATCGATCGTCAGCCTCGCCACGTAAAAACGCAAAACGACTTACAGATCCGGCAGTCGCTTCGGACAAATGAACAACTGAAAGTGTTTTGTCAATCGGTGAACGATACAGATCGGCGATGGCACATACCCAATCCATGCTCGTCGAGTCCCGCATTCTTCACACGGAGTAACAATACGAGAAGGTTTGAGAGAAAGTCCGAAGAGCTGCGAATTGCATAAGTGTCAACAGTGGTCTCGACGCTGGCCAGCGGCGGCACCTCACCTATACGCATCACCGTCAAGGAACAAGCCACGCAAGATGAGAGGATGAGATGCGGCCACAAACGTGCCCGAGTAAATCTGGTGAAGACAATGAGAACGAGCTCATTCGGGGGGTGTAGAGTACACGTACCGGAACGACCTGGTCATTCAATGAAGCAACGTAGACAAACTTGATCCCATGATCCAGTGCCGTCGATAGGGCTGCCACGTAGCTTCGGGAGACCTCGCTTTCAGTATTCTAGCGAGAAGGCTTGAGTATTACACGATCTGCGGGGCAAGGCGCATCACAATCTCACCTGGAATTCAAAAAGCTCCCGGGCCGCCTGTGATTCGAACCATTGTAGATACGGCTGAGCCAGCGATGAAGAATTCAATGAATACAATGGACCCATATGAATGCCACACATGGCTAGGCAACAAACGCGATGGGGTGCAATCGGCGGTACCACACCCGTGTTCTGGGTCACATTATTCACGGCTACGAATGATCAGTTTTGGAGCCAAGCCGCGTATGTACAACAAACATACCTTCGCGATTAGACTTGGTGCGGATGTGACCATCCGATATCAGCCTGGCAATCAGATGGGTAGATACAATGGAGCCTTGGGAATGGGTAGCAACTAGGACCACATCCGCCCTACATTCATCATGTTATGTCAGAAAAAGCGCATGGTCATCTGATGATGGTGCCTTGCCTGTGTAGGTCTGCGAGCCACTGCGGGTGCTTGAGTAAGTCATCATAGAGTCTGGGGAAAGAATGTTAGAAGACCCCACACGCACGGTCTAGGAAAGCCGAGGGGAGCTTACTTGGTCACCCTTCGCTCAATTGTGCCCTCTCCTTCCAACGGCATTGCAGTAACACTCTCCAAGTTGAGTCCATGCTTCTCCGCGAATTGCCGAAGTGCATCTACTCCCATCGTCGCAAATTTGATAGATGTGCCGGTTGGCTCGCCGAAAACAGAGCGCACAAGGGGCCCTTTGGGGCGTCAATACGACAACAGTCACAAAAGGGGAAATACTCTTACCAGGAAACCATCTAATTACGGAGTTTGGACGGCAATCAATGATGTCAATGAAAAGAGCAGCATGGTCGGATTAGTTAATAGCGAGATGGTCGGACATGAAGCACGCACCCGTGGACACCGATCACGGCTGCCCGTATGGGGCCGCCGATATCTCCAAGCGCATTCTCGTTTCCGAGTACGCTAAACACACGAGGAAGGTCTTGCCCAAAATCATCAATCGCTAGCGAGCCGAAGGCGGATGTGGACCGAGTGTTGCCGGGACGTGGGCGACTAGCACGCGACCGGGGCACAGCCGGTTCGACAGTGGCGAAATTCGCTCGGTTAGTGAGCCTCTGCCTCTCCGCCGACTGACGCTGATATTCCTCCATTTCAGCGTTGCCCACATTAGGTCCCAAGGCCTTGTCCGAAGTATTGGTATTGAATAGCATTGTGGAAAAGTTCTTGACCGTTCGCTTCAGCTTCCAAGACCCAGCGGAAGCGGGTCCGGCCGCGGCAGTTGGAGCTCGGGGTGGCATACACCTCGGCACGGTATAAAATGTATCACCGAACGTGGGCAGTACTAGATTAGGAAACGACACCTTGGCGGAGTGGGAGCTCGAAGCGGAGGATTTCTTATCCTGGGAGATGACGGAGGCCTTGCGCTTGACAGAGGGAGAATCGGTGAGTGGAGAGGCTGGCTTTCTGGTGGCGGCTACTCGGAGTTGGACGGCTGATGTCGAGGGAACTGAATTCGATGTCTGTATCTCGATGGGCTCTGATAGGTCCTCTTCATCGATATCCATCACCTCCATTTCTCCCGCGTTCTCTGCACTTCGCTTGATTGCTCGGCCATCAGACATGACGGGCGTAGACCGGCTCGCTTTGCTGGAAAAATAGGACACCCAGCCGGACTTGGTCACAGTGTTGAGGACCGGGCTCGGCAGACCAGGAACGACTGAAGCAGGCTGCCGCGCAAGCGCTTCCTCTTTGATCAGTTCCGCTTGAGTTTTGGGGGGCTGAGCGGTTTCTCGGTCGTCGTTCTGGGCCGCGGTGGCGGCTGTGGAAGCGTCTGGCTGAGCTTTGACGTCCTTTCCTCGCCCAAAGGGTCGCAAAACATTGGTGAGTAGGGACGAGTTGACAGAGTCAGTGTCGCGCACAACCTCAGTTGACCTGGCAGGGGAACTGAGACCATCTCCGATCTCAGCTGCTAGCCCTGCATCATCGACTTTGCCGGGCGCTGCAGGACCATAGCCGGTACGTCCAATGTAATAGTCCCACCAAAAGTTGCCGCCGGCTCCATGCCTTCCAGTCGTGGATGGCCCCTGCATAGGTGTCGAAGGACTAGCCAATCCACCCTCTGTATCAATCAGAATCCACCCATCGACCTCGACCTCGATAATGACAAAGTCTAGACATCGCTCAATCGAGTCCAAGCACACGTGAAGAGAACAACAAGGTTAAATAGCAAGCCACAGATATTATGCATCGGACGTACCATGGTCATCGGAGTACCGTGTAACAATCATTCCCGGATTGGCATGCTCAATTCCGTTGGAACCCGGGCTTCGATTCTCCGCCTGAGAGACGTTGGGTTGGCCTGGAATGGACTGGCCAGAATGTGGGCTAATCTCGCCCTGAGAGTCGACCGGTCGGAGTCTCGAGCGTCCTAGCAACGGCAATTGAAGGGCGTATCGCAAGGCTGTCGCGTTTAGGCTGAGTGTATTCTGAGAGACCGGCTTGATGGCGAGGGGCGGAAGTGTTGCGTCTGCTGAACAAATGCTTAGTCAACATTATGTTCGTCTAAAATGTCCCCGAAGCGTCAAATATAAAAATATAAAACATATAGAATAAAAGAAAATGATAATCTAGACAGACGTCGAGCGAATGTGTGCGAATGGCCAGACTTCCACGTCAAAATTTGAAGGGGTATCCAAGTCGCGGGGGATCCAATAGACGTGTTAAATGGAGACACATTGTGGCACAGAGATCGAGTATAGCCTAGGCATGAACGACAACCAGACCCCATTGATGAACACAAATACCGGGGACAAAGGTCCAGTTAGATAACCGTGCAGTGGCAGGACCGGTGAGTCTGTGGAAAAGCGAACAATCGGATCCGGACGAAGCGGGATTAAAAGCTGGACCGGTGTGCGCCAGAAGCGGCGGGCAATATGATCAAGCTCGGCCATTGGACTTCAGCCTAGGCTCCTGTCAATCAGGCGGATCGATTCCCGTCTCAGTTCCAAGTCTCGCTGTGATTTCTGAGGATGAGATAAAGGCCATCAGGAAACTGTATCGTGGAAAGACCTATCCTATCGCGGGTGTTCCTAGGCGTTTCTATCTTAAGGATAGCTGGCATGTCGTAGGAATTCCCGACACGTTTTACTGGCAGTCCATCAGAGATTGCAGTGCCTAAGTGCCACACGCCCAGTGGCCGAGAGTGCCCAGAGTACGCGAGCGAAAGGTCGTGAGATGTGGCCGGGCTGCGCAGCACACGATGTAGGACAGCGTATTGATAACTGCGAATCATTGGCGCACTGGGACCCGACGTTGGCCACCGGTAATCGAGAAGGGTGTGCCTCCCCCAATGTTGTGGCCGTGTGATCTACCAGGGTTTAGACCTTCGTCGCCGAGTCGGGTAGCCCGCGGTAATTGAGCAATGTCCCGGAAAACGCACGCACTCTATATCCCTGTCCGAATCACAGCGGTGAGAGGCCCCAACGCAAGATAGCTCGATGATTGCAAGGCATATGGGGGAGAGACCGAGTAGAACAAATTCGCCGACAAATTAACTCGGAAAAACCACTCTGCCAACAACCCCAAGACATTCCAAGCCCAGACAAGCTCGGTCGTCTCGGTACTAACCACGACTTTCCAGGCCCAGGTCTCGTGCGAAAAGCGTGCCTAACAGAGCTGGGGTGGCACTGGGCGATCATCCAGGGACCCGGCGGCGACGGCCCTTTGCCGACGGGCCAACCCATACATGGGTCTCGAAGAATTCGGCATATAGGACCGGCAGCTCCACATTTCATTTTGAATCGCATCATGTCGATGGCCCAACTTGCAGGTATATCCGCATGGCGGAGGATTCGATGACCTCCTAAAGCGAAATGACGAGCTCGGATTGAAGAGCGCCCCTGAATTGACGAGTGGCAAGTTGCGACCCTACCCGGGTAGGCGGCATAGGAAGCCCAATTCGGACATGTCAACAAAAGCACTAGATCTCGATTCGCATGATCCATACGAGGCAGATATTGGACCCCGAAGTAGGATCGGTGACCACGGAGACAGCGGAGGTAGCGAGAAGCGTGAGGAAGCTGCAGAGTACTGCTGGCGACTGAGTTCGCGTTGTAAAATGCGGAGAGCCCGCCATTTGACCGTAAATGAAGAACGTGGGGCTCAATACGCCAATGGTTCTCGAATAGGAGGAAACGGGCGAGTCAGCCACGAGGAATGGGTATGTGCCCGATTACTAGCCATCATGTGAAAACACGCAACCGAGCCGGGCGGCAAATCCCTCGCAACCCAGGCCACGCAGAACGGAGTGCTAGAATAGCTTGCCGAAAAATATAAGCGCCCGAGGATTCCACAAGCTAGAGCGAGGTCCATGTCCAGAACACGTAGCACCGTTGCGCTTGGCTTTGGCGAGACAACGAGAGCGCTTGGCCATTCCAAAAGTCGAAACCCCCCAAACGACCACGGGGAGTAAACCGGACGACGAGTTAAACATCGGAGACTTATATGCGGTGGAATTACCCCACTGGACTTGACGCTCGTGACATGTGGCACATCGCGGTCTAGGCACAGGTGCCTATGTAAATCGGGAATAACGCCCTGCTACCAGATGCAAGCTTATTGGGTCATAGAAAGCCACCAGGGGAGGGTTTGCGCCGTCGGGCAACATCTATGCCTTTCATTACTAAATTGGTGAACGCATTTAGCCATTGAATTAGGCACGCACCTGTCATCAAATGGATGCTTTGTAGAATCTATCGACGAGGGCCAGGTTCGTCAGGCGCGTGACACCGAATCAGATAGCCCCACAACATCGACCAGGAGCCTCCGGCCAGATGTCCGTAATCAGGTGCTCGAATCGGGTGGTTCGAAGTCGAGTCTTCCGATTTCATGGTCTTTGACAGAGATGTCGATCACGCAAAGGGCGAACATCGGCGCAATTGTCGTCATTGCGATTCGAGCCTGTTTTGGACTCGCCAGGACGCCGGACACGAGTACCAGCAACGCGCAAAGCACCCATGAGCAGATATGCCTCACATGAGGAATGTCAGCGTTGACGAGGTATGAATGGCTATGGGCGTATGGAAGCCGTGAGGTTACGGACGTAACACCTCATGCGTGAACTCCGAACCCAAAATCGGAAATGTAACTGCGGTCAGGTTTGTTCGCCCCGTGCCACATTGCAGCGCGCAATCCTCCATCGGGCGCGTATCACGTCACGCCTGCGAGAAACCACCATGACCACAAGGAGCGTAGACAGGAAGCTCAAGAGCGTGGACCAAGTTGGCAACACTTCTGGGGTGTTGCCCCACGGGAGTCTCCGACCGGCGACTCAACGCAAGTCAGCAGACGAGGATTGTGGGTTAGCGTAGAGCGTTTCTCCCGCGTCGAGAACTGGATCGAACGTGGGGTGGATCGGCTCCAAGGAAGACGAATCGAGCTGGGTTTGACAACCGGTAACTCCGAGGGAAGTGGCATTGAGTCAAGAACAACGACACAGACGGGGTCGAGGGGGAAACCTTGGAGGAAGGAAATTCTCGGAGCTTCAGAATGTGGATTATCGACATAAATGACACACAATGTTCTAGGCCGCCTGGGAGATGTCGTTAGATAATGCCAGATGAACACTTGTGTGGGAGCCACGTACCGATACGTATCACCGCCTCGGGCAACGCGGGAGGCCAAGATCACAGAACGTCGGGCTAAGCCACAGACAGGAATACCTCGCACTATCGCGTGTCCTAGTATGGAAAAATCGCTTGGCACTCCCACCCCTCTGCAAGATTTGTGCTTATGCAACCGGTACCCCCTTCGAGGCCAGCAGTGGGCAACTCCCACCCCAACGCGAACCGGCCCGAATCAGGTGATTACCCGGTCCTGGCGCAGTCGAGCCGGCACCCGAGCCGGATGGAGCACAAAAGTCGCGACACGCGGATCCATAGCCCCGCATTCCAAGCCGGTACCGGTAATCTGATGTAAGCTCTTCCCCGGCTTATGAAACCCTTCTTCATAGTGGGCGAGGGTGCGCCTGAAAGTATGGATCGGCGAACCGCGGTGGTCGGTGAGTTCAAAGGGATTTGGGCTGGTTCGACCGACGCTTCAGGGAGTTGGTCGAACGACGGGTAGGAAACACGGTAAAAGCTTGTACCGTCACGCGATTCGATGGACTTGAGACTTCGATTCTAGCGCACGACGCTAACGAGGCCGGAAGATAGAATTTGTCTCACAGCTAGGACTCGCAATGATCCTGCCAGCACAACACCCTATTGCGCAAGTGCGGGGGAGCTCCAGACTGCCTAAAGATAAACAAAAGTGTGTTCCAGACCGCGAGATTAGGCCATGGAAACAACAAGCGGGCCCGAACCATCATATTGCGACCGATCCGAAGTGAGGTGAAGGCTGTATTGAGGTCCCACAGCCCGAAAACGAGATTTATGATGTCACTGACAATTACACAACGAACGACGGTGATATTCGAATGACGTTTCGCATCGCTAGGCCAGGAAACAAGGGGTGGTTTGTAAGGGACAGTCGAGATCCGCGCAAAAAGCGTCGAAAGCGAGTTTTAGGCGGCTTGACCGTTGATTGGGTGCGCCCGCGTAGTTTCGGGGGCTCCGGTGAATTTCGAGTGTTGTCGAGGTCACCCAGGGCGCTATGACGCGCGCAGGAGAAACGGAACCGCAGGGTGCGAGAGGAACCCATGGAGGCCCTTGTATCAAAGCTTACGACATGGCAGCTTACATGCTCGCGAACGGGCAAGGTTTGACGAGCAAGGGGAGGATGTAAATTATGGGACCATGCGAGATCCGGAGTAGAGAGCATAGGGTCTAGTAGCCGGGAGGTCGTGAATGAGCGAACGGCGCCTGGGGCAATACAGTCAGATCGTCCCGAAGGGACCATACGTTCCAGTGACAGAAGCGCGAGGGAATGGAATTTTGCTAGGCCCCCCACGATACTCCGAAACGCCCCAGGCCAATATCGCCAAACTCGTAAATGAGCGCCTGGCGTGTAGGTCACATCCGCAATCCGGCGACTTGTCGCTCGTGTAGACACCATGGGGTAAACTCCCGAGGTTATCGCGCTCGTACATGCCATAACACCCTCTCGAGGAATAAATGAGTGCAGGAATGGCCAGTGGACATTTGGGTGAACGTAATGGTTTCACGAGTGGAAAGGTCGAGCGTGTAACGATGTCACGACAAGTAAACTACCGCGATTGTCAAGTTCGGATTCGCCAGGCATTGTTCTTGGAGCTCCTAACCACAATGCGCCGCCTGAAAGAAAAAATGTGCATAGGCGATCGATGAGCATCCAGTTGGACCTAATTAGGTCTTGCAGGCGGAAAGTTCGAGGATAACGCGCGGAGACAATTGATGGGCATTCGGGCAAAGGTTATGCCCTCGCAAATGGAAGGTTCAAAATAATCGCATTGCATGAACCGCGCGCAGTCAGGTCTAGATTTCAATGTTAGACGCCCTGGAACGAACGCCCGAACAAGATAACATACTGAGGCAAACTTCCGTACCAAACATTGAGTTATTGCATGAGTCATTTGCATGTGCACTCGAAATAGTTGGGTTGGGATGGATGTGAATGTTATACGGACTACGAAATCGTCAGGAGTAGTCGTAATACACCGGAGAGAAACTTACCTCGTCCGGTCAATTAACAGTCGAACCTAAACCTAGATGGAAATAATGCAGATCCAGTACGCGACGGAAATTACGTGGGTAGGGGTCATCCAATGACAAGAGCCACGCTCGGGTATCCAGTGAGGGCCAAGCAGGTATCCAATCGCACGCATTCGAATGAAAATAACAAACACCCCGACGAAAAAATAACCAAACCCCGAAACAAACAAAGGGAACCTAAAACGAACGACTCACCATTTGCATCACCCTCAACCAACGGCGGGACAACACTATCCACACTTAACGCAGTCACATGCGGCGGTCTCTGCACCTCCTTGCCCTTCCCCTTGTCCAACCCCTTGCCCGCCTCCTCTTCATCCGACTCGATATCCATAACCTCCACCCCTCCCGTCCCACTATTATTCCCCTCTGAACCAGACCCAGACCCGGCCGTCATCCACGCCAACCAACTCGCCGGAGCGTTTATGGCCGACCATGCTGCGTTCGAGGCGTGTTGGGCTGCCAATTCGTTGATCCTGTACCCGTTCCCGTTTGCACTCGCTTGGATTGGGGAAGAGGCCGAGTCGATGACTACGAGGCCGTTGTCGCTATCGACTGGGGATACTGGGGCAGTCGAGTATTCGGCTTGGGTAGGACTCGGTTGGAGGGTGCCGGTGCTCGACTTGGATGTCAAGACGGGCGAAACAGCTAGACCCGCACTCGACGAGGTTTGAACGCCCAACCCCGACGGAGGCTTCTTTTCAGCCGCGTCGGCCTCGGGTCCTTGGGCCGTGGGCGATTCGGAGATGACAATCTGGGGCGAATCCTGCGCAACTGCGGGCTTGGAGCTCGTGATTCCGCGAACGGACGAGAGCCACGAGGTGCTCGAGGGAGAAGGCATCTTGGCTCCATCAGATACAGACGGAGGCTGGACCGACACCGAGGACGTGTCGAGTTTGGGAAGGGCTGGTGCGGGAGTTGCAGCTGTCAACGAGGCCAAGGGCGAGGATGACGTGGGTTTATGGCTCCGGATCGAGCTCGTCGAGGGTTTACGTGTGAGACCCGCGGGTGGACGGAACTTGGAGGTTGGAGGAGACGTGGTAGAAGAGCGCTTCGGCGTTGGGAAAGATGACTTGTCCGCGGTGCCCGGGGAGGCCGCATTGCCCGGGAGTGCCTTGGTGCGTTCCGGAGAGCCTCGGAAGATGGGAATCAACGAAGTCCTCGACTTGGGTCGTGGTATTCTACTAGGCGACGTCGAGGGGGGTGGAGCATCGCCGGGGGTGTCGTCTGGGATAGGCGCAAGTGGGGCCGGATTAGCCTTGGGCGACTCGGTGGACTCTTCGGGAGCTATATATACTAAATGAGCCTGAATTAATCAGGAGATGGGGGACTAACCTAAAGCAGCGGGCGCAACAGGAGCACGCGCCTGGACGAATCGGAGAGCGTCTTCGGCCCGCGTGGCTTGTCGCACTGGCCGCACCTTGTCGGCCCTCTTTGCCTCGGTGCCTGTGCCGAGTGCATGGTCGACGGCGCTTCCGGATGCTGATACCGGGGCCACAGACAGTGTTGCCGTGCTTGCTTTCCGTGTCAGCCCAAAGCCCTTGGGGTTGAACATGCTTGGTCGGGACGATGTGGATGCATTGGACCCGGAGCGTTTGCGGTTCTGCGATGCGAGTGTGTCTCGCCGAAGGCCCGTCGACGACTCGCGTCTGGACAGCCGGGGCTCACTCATAGTGTCAGGTGGCGATCAGGAAACAAACAGTAGCAGAAGGAGTAAACAGCCGAGAGATGAAAGAAACAAGGGAAAGATCTGGTGCGAGTTGATGTTCGTGTGCAGTCGTGTCTGTGGTCGTTGTCGTGCTCTAGAACCGCTTTAAACGTGCCTCTGACGTCGAACTTGTTATTAATCACAAGCGCCCGGCGACTCGGTCACGTGTGTTATAGCCACATTACGCCACTGACACTCGAAACGTGGCGCGCGCTCCCGGGGTTGAGGAACCTGGGCGAGGACGAAGCGGCAGTCCTAGACCACTCGTTTAATGGGTTTCTGCTGCGGCTGTGTAATAAACATGGATACCCTTTGTGGCCAGCTTCATGCAGTTCATTTTAGGCCTGCCAAGCCTCGCCCACGATAGAAGCATCCACATGGGACAAAACATCCTCATGGATTGCTTCTATCTCTGGGATATCCTCACGATACCCGTTGATACATACGCTAATAATCCTTGGCTTCCTACGCCCTGGGTGTAATGGAGTTCGGCGGTCGGTTGGAAATCAACGAGCCGGAGCTGGCGAGCGAGCCAGAAAGAGGCTTCTCCCAATTCTACGAAATTTAGAGTTTGGCTCAAGACTTGCCGTAGTATAACTCATATTCAGAGACAAATACTCTCGTTGACAAAGAAATTAATACTAGGCACGGAGATGGAAGCGGGACTTGCTTGGAGTATAAATCCACTTGTGGGCAAAATGTCGGCGCGTGTGCGAGGATCCACTACGCAACATGAGTAGCCTCATATGCGAGCGGAATATGAAGCCTAGGACAAGTCTTGTCCATACGAAAAGGCACGCTAGAGCGCCGGAGCAGCTTTTGAGACACTCCCTTTGGCGCTCTTTACGCTACTCTTTAGATTCTGTTACGATTTCAGATCTGACTTTTTGTAGCTTGCTTCACGGTCAAACCATATCCACACCGACAGTAAACAATCATCACCCAATTACCCCGCATGTCAAACCACAAGCCCAACGCACATCCCACCTTGAACGTTACGAAATACCAGGGACCTCAAAACGAAACCGAACCACCCAACACTAGCGCACGGACCATCCCCCCAAGATATATAACCATACCCCTCAGTAGTGCGATCCTCACCACTCTGGCCTTTTGGCTTAGATCAAGTGTAGTATCTGTTCTTTTAGTCTTAATCGACTAAACGCTGGCACGCCAGCTTATCGATTATTCAATTTTTGCCGCCCGGTTGCCGCTCCTCTGCTTGCACGAGCGACGACACGATGACCTTGCCATTACACTACAGGCTAGAGTCGTCTCGGGTTTCTTTTTTCTTTTTTTTGTACGCAACGAGGCCTAACCCTAGAATGAATAAGCTATACGACTGTCACGGAACGCCCTAACTTTAGCCATGAGTGTATATTACATTACTCAAATAGACGCAGCAAGGCACAAGTCCAGACCGCATACAGCCCCGTCGATTCTGGGCTTCTTTAATTGGAGATCACGTCAAGAAACTAGCGCCACACAAGCGCCGGCTCAGCGTCCACCTCGTGTAGCTCGTCCCCTCCACCACTCCATATGTTTCGTAGATTCAGCTCTAAGCCTCAGGCCAAAGGCCAAAACGCAACCGATCGGGCTGTTCGTCACGTCCAGCGCGGGCATTCGCATCAGGCCCAATCCCAACCTCAAACACGTAGATCAAATTCGTATGTACCGTCTAGTGAGATAGACGGCCGTCCGGTCGCGAATCGCAATAGCACGTATCCAATGGCCGCGGCTGACCAGAACAATGCGATGGGTGATGTGCCGAGTCAGTGGCATACCCAGCCTGTACCTACTACCTCGAACCCCGGACTCGGTGCCACCTCGTCGAATTCCGCTGGGCCGAATACGCGTCGGACTCGTTCGGCCAATCCGATGGCTCCTCCTGCCACGCATAGATATTCTCTGATGCCTACAGAGCCGGTATTGGTCCCAAAGCCAGTACCAGTTCCAAAGCCAGTATCATATTCCAGACCGAGTGTCGGCCTTGAGCCAATCGCCGAGAACCCCAGGATGAGTGTCGCCATCGACTTTGGGACAACGTTTTCGGGTGTGGTGAGCGTATTTCACAACTTGGTGTTGCGCCCTTATCTAAGTGATAAATCCAGTCGTACGGATCTTCCCGAATTGCGGGAGGCCGAATCCAACAAATCCTCCAGTGGCCGGGGTCAGAACAAACCTTTCGAAAGATACCAACCTGTTTACTGTATAATACCCGCGGGGACGTACTAGCTTGGGGATTGGAAGCCAAGGTGTGTAATGTTCAACTAGCGCCTGCCGTACTTACGTTCCGAATTAGAATGCGCCACCGATCCCAGGCACAGTCCGCTGCGAATGCAAGTCTTATTCGCGAGACCCACGCTATAACAATCTAATAATGTCTGTATAGGGTTCAAATTGTTCCTTGAGCCCAGGAGTCTGCGAGAGGGAATAAGGGACCCGCGCTTGCCAGGGTTACCTGTGGGTATGCGCCCTTTATACCTTGGACTGGAATGTTCAACACCTCTTGCTAGCTTGGCAAGGAGCCCGTTGATGTCATCCGGGATTTCTTGGGCTGTCTGTGGAGTTACGCTAAGCAACAAATAACGCGCGAAATCGGCGTGGTGGCGGATCTTAGTATGTGCATTTTGAATGTGCTTGATTCATCATGCCCCGTTCCAACTTCTCTCAGTAATGAATGGCAATATACTAACTTGGATACGCTCAGGTACGGCCGAGGTATGGCTTACTGTTCCCGCGGCTTGGGATGCCAAGGGTTGTGATATGATGCGCACCGCTGCCCTTAGAGCAGGGCTCGTGCAGAATGTGGGAGCGCAGAAACTCGACAGAAACTGGAAGGACAGGTTAAAGATTATAACGTGCGTGCGAACTAATCATTCTGCGCCTGTCTGCTGACTATTTGTTAGCGAACCGGAAGCTGCGGCCGTGCATTGCATGCACCTGACAACTCTACATCGGCTCCAACCCTCGCAAACGTTCATGATATGTGATGCTGGAGGAGGAACTGTCGATTTAGCAGTATATAAAATTCTGGGGAGCATGGAGAGCCTAGAGATCGCGGAGGTTTGCGCGAGAACCGGGTCGAATTGTGGGAGCTTGTTCATGGATTTGAGGTAAGTACGGGAGGCTGGTATGGTAATGGACGTAGGGTGTCCGTTGGGCCACTGTTAGGTACCATCAGGACCCAGGCTGGCAACTGGAGAACCCGCATATACTTGGAATATTTTTATTCAAATGAGTAATACTGATTGGTAAACCTCCTCAGGTTTCGAGATCTTGTCTCGCAGTTATTGGTGAACCATCCAGCCCACACGGACGAAGCAAGTCTGGCCTATTTTCAGAGTTTATTCAGCGAAGGTGAAAAGCTTGCCTTTAGGGGAGAAGAGGATGATCGTAAGCGTTCCCCATTTTAATAAACGTTGGACTCGTGTACTTCTGCTGGAAGCACGGATGGACGTCCGTTGGACCACAGGTGTATTGCGTCCGAGTACAGTTAACATTATCCGTAGATACGATGTTTCGTTTCACGTGCTTTAATACACAAGACAGCGACGATCCCGCTATTGGATTGATCAATGGTGAACTCAACATTCTGGGAGCTGTGCTAAGAGCCGAGGTAGGCTCGTTGGGACCTGCATAGGTTTCAAGCTCCCAGTTTCCTACCGAGAACTCATCTCGTTCAAATAGGTGTTCGATCCGGTCATAACAAAAGTCATCCGCCTCATTGAGAGCCAGGTATCGCGATCGAATCACCGCATCAATGCGTTATTACTTGTTGGAGGGCTTTCGGGAAGCGAGTACTTGTTCAAGCGTATCGACGTGAGTGATGGTTGGGTCATCGGGTTTTTACTTGCATCGGCCAACGATGGCGCATATACCGACTGAATCTCTGCCAGGAGCATTTTGGTTCTCAAATTGAGGTGATTGCACGACCCGCTGATGCGGACACCGCTACAGGCCGTGGTGCGGCCCGATACGGGTTATCGAATCGGGCGCTTGTGTCATCTATTATTGTCCCCAGATCTTACATTATGAAAGTGAGATTCGTTTTATCAGCCTCAAACCTACACTCAACTCGATACCGTCCAGGTTAAACTTCCCGCTGAATCGGAAGATTGGCAACTACGCCCGGCGTACGTAGCCCAAAATGACGCTGGGGTGTACATTTGCACGCACCGGGTTCAATATCTAGCTCGTAAGGGCGCAGTACTACGCAAGGCACAGAAAATCAAGACACCACTTTGCAAATATTCTCAAAACCCCCAAGGTAGGTTGAATTGTACTGCCGTGACGCTCTGTTTTATTTTAGATGCGTACTATTGACGATTATCCCACCGGTAGACTCGATATTTGTTCTGATGCTATACACGTCCAACAACGATCGTTTCATGAGATATTGTGACGAGGGAGAGACCACCAGGCTCTGTAAATGGACGGTAGATTTAAGTTCGTTGCCGAGTTTCACCGAGCGCGCACGGATTGGACACCAGGTAAGCAAAGTGATTATAATCCCACGATCGACTAATGTTGACCGCACGCTGTTACAGGGAGGGTTTTATACTGGTAGGTGGCCTCTATGATACTCAGTTTTTGACAATAATGACGAATTCTCCCCTTGGCTAGAGTTTGAACTCTGCCTTGAGCTTGATAGTGCCGAAGTTCGCGGTTCGTTGTTATATCGGGGGCAAGAATGGTGTCGCGCTGTGTTTGAATTCTTGAACTAGCGCGATCATCTACTTGGGCACAGTTTATTTGGGTCTCCATTTGGAGTAACAGCAACCTGCATTTGCATACTATTTATTGATATAGCCAAATGAAATATTACGACGTCTAATGAGCATGACTTTGATGGTGGGCTGGTGTCGTAGTATGTAGCCGTATCGGGATGCGCCTCCCATTGGCATCCACGGTCTCAACATCTTGCTTCAAATGGAGCAACGCATATATTCCTCTTATAGCTTATACTTTCATACATGCCAAATAGACTACAAAGTTCAATCGCATTCGGCTAGCGCCAGCTGTACCAAAAATAGCTAGCTCTTTGGCCAAAATAAACCTTCTAGCCCAACTTCAGGCATCATTTGCTCGAGGGCTTTGACCATTACCTTGTCCTTCGAGCGGGCATAATCCGTCATGAGCTCTGTGGCAGCCAAGATATCCGAGTAAGTTGCCTCTGAGCCCTCTGGAATAACTGCATAGGTCCTGCTGTCGTGCCCGTATGCTACGATCTCGTAGTGATTATCATCCCAGAACGCGCCAGGTGGCGTCGTTTCGTGTGAGCGATCCACCCCGTGTTCAACTAGACTCTTAGCTCTTGTAGCCCCGAGCTCCAGGATAAGAGACAGGCTGGGCACATTCTTGTTGGGAACGACAATTCTGCGGTCGACGAAGCATGCTCGAGGGTCTTTTTGGTTTTTGAACTGCAGGTTGATCGAAGTGGTAGTTTCCTCCAAGATCGGGCTCGTAATGCACCCTAGGTGCACAGGGATCACTGCGTCAATGCTGTGTTGGACTGTGGTCGCCTGAAGTGCCATCCCACGCACGAGACATTTGAACATGTTCTTGGCGTCCAAGATTTCGCCATTGCTAGCAACTCCAAAGTGAGAGAAGTGCACATAAGCATCCTTGAATGTCTCCTGGAGTGGGGTGCCCCGGGAATTTCCAGTCGGTCTAGCATCCAATATCCTTTGGTGGTGGCTCTTGTGGAAAAGTGCCTTTAAGAGGTCGATAAGTGGCATGGGTTTGTGGTACCGCGTTTCCAACGGGGAGGTAGTGGTACGGGGGACCTTGACGTCATCATGAGCCAGCGTGAGCAACAACCGGCCCACTTCTCCACGTTCTCCTCGGTCAAGCATTCCTCGCCCAAAATACCACTGCAGGGTTTTGGGTGCATGTTGCTTTAGAACACAAGCTCGTCCAGCGGCCTCGGCCAGCACCGGTTCGGATGGCGCAGTGGTTCGCATGAATTCTCTGTGAGAGGGAACCACCAAGGCAACTCGCATGTGCTGCTCCACCATTCTAGACTCTAGCTTTCGAGCGGGAGTGGACGATGCGTCAAAAGTCAGCCCGATGCGAACGCCAATTGCGGCTAAGAGGCACTCAGACGGTTCTTCTCCGACTGGTGCTAACTTGTTTTCAGCCAGTTCGAGTGTATCTGGTTGGTCCGCACGCTGTCCCTGAGTTAGTTGAGCGTGATAGTAGGTGTACCATCTAGGCACAGGCGTCACACTTTTGATATTAAACACCGTGGTGGTCAACACTCACAGTGGCCGTCCGAATACAACCATAAAATCGATTGAAGAAGCTGTCTTCAAGGTGATCAGTTTGCTGGAATCCACTGTTTGTTGTGCAAATACGTCGAAGGGAAGTTCCGTCCACGGCGCAAGTAGTAGCCGTCCATGCTGTTTCATATACCGACTAGACGGGTGGTTATTGATTGGTGGCGCGAGCTGATGAAGATGGGAATTTGTGGAGAGAAAGATGAAAAGACATAGGCATCACGGAGATGCTTCAATACCCCTTCCAAGTTTGAGTAAATGGTACGGATCTTCTGGAAATCGACGGTGTTTCCGTTGTCACGAGGTTTGGTGAGTGTATGGGCTTCGTCAAATGCCACGTAGAAGACGTTTTCTGTCTCCGACTGCGAGGGCTGGCCCTGTGCGATGATGCGAGTTAGATTTTGACACTTGGTTTTCAGGTTTTGGATGACGGTTTCGAAGTCCGCGTCCGTCGAGAGGCCTTTTAATTCCTACGGGAAGATTAGATGACCTTTTCTGCTTAAGGAAAGTAGCTACTGGTACTTTTTTAGACTGTTCCACTACTTCCTGGTAAAGGTTCAGCCGGTAAGGGCCGACTCCCTCGGTCGATTCCCCGTTTGCGAGATAATCTGACCACCTCGACGCTAACTCTGAGCCATGCTCTCCCCATGTCTCGACAATGTTACCAACAAGTAGGAACAAATTGGTCAAAAATATCGCACAGCGGACTTGAATGTTTTTGTCAGTTTCTTGGGCGCCGGCTTCGAAATACTTGCGAATGTCGTGGTCTGCTGGAGGGTATGCTATCGTTGGACAGTGAGCTATTCCTACTTCTGAACTCGGAACAATTGATACCTACTCTTGATTTCGGCGGGTAGTGCCTCGCGCAAGTTGATCGGTATCACAAACATCGTCTGAGCTACCTCTTGAATCATGCGAGATTTTCCCATACCGGATGATTGGACAATAGCGATCGTCCAGCTGTAGGCTTTCGATGCTGAGAGCCCTGGCGTGTGCTGGTTCCTGCAAATTTGTAGTTGCTTGATGAAAATTGCTGGATGCTCGCCCTGGTAATCCACATTGAATTGGCTGCGAAGACCTATATGGAGGAGCGTTGGTTAACGTCACATGCGCACGATATTAGTCCTGTAACCTACCGTCACCACTGCCGCTAGTCACCACGCCGCTTTCCCTATGAGTAGAATCCTCGGTGGGCTTGCTGGAATCTTCTCGGATCACCTTCAGTATCTATCGACGCTCCGAAACAATGACCTTCTTACCCTTGCGGACAACCGACTCAAATTGGCCTGTCCGATACGCCTCCACGAGTTCGGAAACGCCAATATCAGCATCAACGGAAGGAATAGCAGTCACCGAGTGAATTAGGTCTAGCAGAGGTGAGCAATCCGACAATTTAAGAGTCGTTGGATTTTGAAAGTTTTCGCCCTTGGACCTCTCCCTCTCGATTGCGGCGCGAACTTGAGCGTCCAGGTCACCCGGCGGCTCGAAAGAAGGAGGAGCCATCTCGATATCTTCGCTCTTACTGCTGGACATGCTGCGGTGGAACTCAAAGCCTGTTCCGCCACATGACCTGATAGTATCTGGCCTGACTCCTGAGCCACCGGATGTCACGTGTGGGTCTATCCGCTCGTAGGTTACAGGCTACAAGCTACCACAGTCCCACTCGGGGGTTGATTCCTCGACCCGCCAACTGTACCGCCATCGGCTCTCAGAGCACAATCATCCGATTATAAGCTTTGAGGCACAACGAACTTACCGCTCCTTCCTGTCAATCCTCGGACCCCCTCCGATTACGCTTCGCGTCCTACCTGCCTGTAACAAAATATAAATATGATGAGAGAACCCCAATCAACCTACATGGTTTAGAGAGGGACAGTGTTTTCACAGGTAGAAAAATTACTTAACTAAGGGGTCTACGAAAGCAATGTCTCAGGGGGGGGGGACTCAGAACATGTGAGCACGGCCAAGTATATAAATTATCCTTTGGAGTCTGATCACTGGGAGACCAAGTGGTCCGTGTCCAGGCGTTCGTAGAATAGCATCTTAAATGCCAGTTACGCCTCCTTGGTATTCGATCGTCTGAAAAATCACACCCGGAGCGAGACGGTATTGGCCCAAAGATTTTGGGCAGCGCTGTTAGGATGACAACTCCGTGTACGATTTGTTACAAACATAATCATTTATATACAGTTGTCCACCCGCGACGGGGTACGAAACATTCGGACACCTGAATATTCGGTTGTTTATCCCTCCTTTTTCCTTTCTGAGATAATGACCTTCATCTGGGCAAACAGAATTCAGAGAGCGTACCGCTACAACCCGCATATACTCGCCTTATCCCGCACGGAATTAGGAGTTGGACGTTCCTTGGGTTTATACGCCCAGCAGCTTTCTAGTAGAGACCACAGGAGATCGCTGGAATGGGTATCAGGAGGTATATGCTCCTCGGGTCGCACGGGATGCACGCCGTTCGCAATTTTCTTCATGATAATGAACTCTCGCGCACCGGCGTACGGAATTACTCCAGTGATAACTTCCTATTAACTTCGTTAGATTTAGCTTGGTAGAGGAGGAGATAATATACATACCAGGATGGTCTAGAAACTCTCGCTCAATACACAGTTAGAAATGCAAGGACTATAGACACACCATTCCGAGGGAATGTACATCACCCTCGGCAGTTAGTTCGGTTTCCTCTGCGAGTATCTCGGGTGCCTAATTGTTAATTACCAGTTGGAACATGCAGATATTCGCGATCTTGGACCCACCACCCAGTTGAGCGAAGTTCCGGCCCTGCTCGTGGTGTCCGAGAACTGCAGGGTATATTCTCTCAGAGCAGCATTACCAAAATCTGTAAGTTTGGGGACGAGATCTTCCGAGATCAGTACGTTATCCTAGGACGACCGAAGTTAGCTCTCGGGTCGTCCCGATATTGGCAAATTAGAGGGTAATTGCCTACGCCTTTGAGATCCCCGTGAATCTTCATGTCAGGGATATGTTAGAAGGAACCTCGGATGATATACTGCGAGAAGGATACCCACAACGCCAACACCATGCAAGTAAATAACACCCTCAATTATTTGCGCACACTTGATGTGAGGTTCAGTAATGGATCTAACAAATGCACCTGACATACCAGTGCATAGCGATCGACTTGAGGGCGCTGGGACAACAAATGTCTTACGTTCCCGTACTTCATCCATTGTGATACCATTGCAATTTGGTTTCGGTACTGGGCCATTCCAGTAAGGCCCAGCACGTTTGGATGATTACACTTTGACCATACATATAACTCTCGAGCAGCGTGCTACGGTGCTTGATTAGTGAGTTGGAGCGTAGCGTGACCGAACTCGAGCATTACCTTGAGCTGCTTTTTCGCAATCTCAGACCTATCCAGTCTCAACCGGAGGCACTTAATGGCGACGCGATCCCCATTGTGACAAGAGCCGCGGTATACGTCTCCAAATCCGCCGGAAGAGATGGGAAACTCGCTAGATTTGGATACGTCAAGCTGGTCTGTAATATCTTTACATCCGTGCTTGCCCAGGTGGTTGAGTATTTCGGAGACAGGCTGAGGGTAAATTAGTCACAAATGCTAAGCGACATGAGGGATGCTAGAGCTCTGCGTACCATCTCACTCGTAATTATGGTGTTACTGGCGCGGCTTGCCCACAAGGAAGGACTCAATTCTGGCGCCGATGAACTACTCCCCGTCCGCACACGCCCAAACCATCCAGCAATCTTGTCGCCCCACTTTGTTCGCAAAGGTGAATGCTCGTGTTGGGGGCTGCCATCAACAACCAGGGCTTCGTCTGATTTGCCTGGTGTTGGACTGTGAATCCGGATGGGTGGTATGCGGCCTTCTCGTCCCGTCGGGTCCTGGTCTGGCTTACTCTTATTTTCATTGCCCTCGTTTTGTCCGCGCATGCGCCCCACTGGTTTCCCTCGACCTCTTGCCGGTTTGGACGAACGGGGTGGACGCTGATTTGTCGCTGTGGGTTGGACGCGTCCTCGATCGGTGGGACGGGCTTTCGACTTCTAATGGAAAAATAAGCGCCAAGCGAAATGCACTACAATCTACTCACTTGGGCTGGCAATACCCCGTCACTCATTGATTTAGCGTGTCCTCTCCTGGGCCTCGCATCGCCCGCATGCAGACCCTCGGGCCCACCTATAAGTCCTTTATTACCGGGCATAATAGCTGGCATTTTCCCTTTCCCGCCCTCCTGACCGTCGGCCCAGCCTTGGCGCGGCAAATCAGGCAAAGGGTTCATGTCGAGTTTCTTTCTTGCGGCCAAAACTGCGGGGTGGTTCTTATCCATCTTATCCCACATATCATGGCGCACTAGTTCGTTTGACGTTAATATGCGTAGGTCGCGTTTAATGGCTAGAATCCTACCAGGATTAGTGTCTTCGAACAGGCGTGGGAAGTCTACAGATGGCATTGCTTGAGGGTCAAGATAAGACGTGGAACCGACGGTTGCAATAGCAGAGCTCATGGGCTGACTGGGAGAATTGGGCGCAGACGTGCGAATGTGGTTATCGGCAGGAGAGAGATCTGGTAGTAGTCCGCTAGCCGGAGATCCCTGGGATGGTTTGTGTCCTGTGTGGGTTTATTTAATTCGAATATCGTCGTCGAATCAAGCTATGAAGATATTTGACGTACTTTGCTTTGACCTCGCCAATCCGTTCGCATCGTCTACAGGCTTTTTTCTACTACCCTTAGCCACGTTGACGTCTGAGCCAGAGCCCTTGCCCGGAATCGTATCCAAGTCGAATTCCACCGCTGTTCGAGGACTCGAGGTGGCTTGGTAAATCGCAATCCTCTTTTTTGCACTTTCTCGAGAAATCGAAGCGGAGGGCCCTTCTAGACTCAGATTACGCGGGCGGTAGTTGGGACTGTGACTGCCTGCAGCGGCCACCGTAAAGGAGTTGGTATCGGATTCGGACTCCGACGGACCCTCGACTGTGATCTCCCCAAATCCTCTCTGCGATTGTAAATTAGCGCCAGGCCTGGCATTGAACTCAGTATTCCAATCCGTCTCGGCGTCAATTTGTCGCTGGAGTTCATCCGATTCTGATCCTCTCCATTGTCCTTGTGTGCTGGGGTGATGGGGATGCGAAAGCATGTAAGGCGACAGAGAATATGAATGCGTCGTTGGGATCCTTGACCAGGCTTCGTTTATTTATCGAGAGATATCTGCTAGGCACCAAGCCACTAGCAAAATGAGTAGATCGAATTCCCGGACTTGTAAGCGGGGTGGGTATCCCGGGTTGCAAGGGTATGTACTGTGGCGCGGGAGCGGCGTGGGTTATGACCGTTTCGGAACCAGCAATTGTCAGCCAGATCGTTGTTGGCTGTGTGTGGGCTTGAAGTCGAGGGTAGCCGCCGCCAGGAGTGCACAGCCAAGTGATTGGAGTCGATGTCAAGTATGTGGCAGGCGCATGCTTATGTAACCTTTCATCTCGGAAAGCAATGATGGCCGAGGTCGCCATCCTCCTCCGGCCCGCATCTACCGGCTCACTCTCACCACCCAAGTCTCCCTCCGCCCTTGATTCAAACAGGTGGCCTAGTGCCTCTAATTATTAGACTTAGTCTCCGACCGACGTTGCAGCTAAACCTTGCGCACCTGATCAGACTCCCGGGCCGTTACGGGGTATCGACAAACTCGAATACCTCAACGTCCGCGTTTGAAAGCTACTCCATCTCTCACGTAGTCTGTACAGCACCGCGACATACTGTAAGGGGTCAATACCTATGAGTCAAAAGTCAAACGAATTCACGGCACCATCAAGTCAAACAAGTAGTTGCTCCGTGGAGCGCAAGGAAATCACCTCCCTCCCTCCCGAAATTATCCTCGAAATTTCCCGCCTCGTATCTGGGAGCCAACAGTGTTTCACAGAAAATACATTAAACTCAGGCAGTACCCATTTCCCCAACCATCTCGAACCGCTGTTACAGTTTTCCTCCCGATGGCGTCACACATTGATAGGTTGCCATTCCCTCTGGACTCATCTCGACCTCGTCACGCGCGATTACGAATATGGCCATTTGCTACTTGCTCGTGCAAAAAACTACATTCAACGAGCAGGCGAGTTGCCATTGAGTCTGCATATCTTTGAATTCGAGGAAGAAGAGTGTGACAGCTTGGAAGTCCTGGATGAGCTTACGTCTCTTGTGGACTCGATTGCCTCTAGGCTAGCCACTCTTTACATCCGACCGGACTCTGACCTCCATCCCTTCTTGTACCCAATCCTAGAGCACTCCCTCGCCAAAGCTACGCCTGGGATTCTGACGCAGCTCATGATATTCAATCCGATGTTTGCGGATGTCGACCTCGCCCGTCTACCACAGATCCCTAGCTGGCTGCATTCCACGTCGACCCGTCCAGACTCGCCGCTGGAATATCAAGAGACCTTGCGTTTGATTACCACCCTGCGACTACACGAGTGGTACTACGATTGGAAGAGTCCGCTCTACCATGGACTAACCGAACTCACTCTAACCTTCTGCTATATCTACCCCTCAATTACCGAAACCCAGCTGGTCGGAATCTTGGGATCGAGTCCACTGCTGCGAGTCCTTCGACTTCGGCTCCTGATTCATGAACCGCCTCTGGACAGCTCGGTGCTGCACCCAGTGACGCTTGAACACCTCGAAACGTTGAATTTACGAATGCGATTCAGCCAGGTGGCATGCGTTCTCCGGCTGATCAGCCCAGGACCCAAGGCTCTCAAAATGTCCATTTCCATGGACTTTAAGGACCAGGTTTTGCCCTTCAGGAGGCAGGACTGGAACGATCTAGGGGACTTTCTCGCTCGGTCAAATGTAACGAGGCTTCACGCATGTAACTGGGCAACACAGCCATGGGTTCCCGACTTGCTCGCACGTATACCTGATCTCGAAGTCCTGTCGTTGAATCATAAGAATTGCTATCACGACGTGAGTCCAGAGTATATCGCCATCGACTCGAATGTTCGTCGACGGGTGGATACTGTGAATTTCAATTCATCCATAGTGGACCTAGGAGGGCTTCGTCGGTTGCTTCAGAGATTTGACATACACACTCTTGCTTTCTACCAGTGTAACTTCCGGTTTAATTTCCGGTTTGGTACAGGGCATTCGCACGGCAAGGAAGTCGGGAGGGAGCTGGCTGACATCTGTTCTGCCGCCCAATGTAAACTAATTATTTCAGACGATGATTCTGCCGATGTTTAGAATCGATTGCGTCGTCGCTCAAGATGTTACACCGAGTATTCCGGTTCCCAGTGAAAATAAATATATTTAACGTTCGGCGGATTGAATAAATGTTTGTTTCATGACTGTGTTTCGAGTGACTGCCAAGGCTCTTGGAAAGTTTGAGGCAATGGTTATTCTCCTGGCTTTGGTATATCCTCCATTGGGAAACTTGCTCATGCTCCCGAAATCTATTTTGTTTTACGCTTGACCTACGTCATTGCCGCAGAAGCTAGAACATCAGAGGATAAATCCCATTACCAGTGTGTTACTTTTCTCACCCATAATCAACCATAAATTGTTAGTCATATACGACTGGGACATAATCATAAGCCAATATGTATAAATGGTGCCCATCGCTCAAATGAGGTATCTCCTACTATCGCACGCAGCTCAGCTACTGCCTCATGCAACGCCCTCGCGGCCTTTGTGTGGTCCATAGTTCCACCCCCCAACAGGGACGCATATACTTTATCTGCAATAGTTGGACCGTCTGCATCGGCAATACTCCACATGGTGGCAATCACACTAGGAAACCCTGCCATTAGCATCCCCGCTGCAAGATGCACCGCCTCTTCTGGCAGGTTCTGGTCTCCAGTAGCTGTTTGGCAGGCGGAAAGGAACGCCAGGCCTTTATTTTTAAATTTCTGCTTTGTGATTGTCGCAAGTGTGAGACTGCCGTCGTGGAGGTGGAACGCACTCTGTGTTGGATCGTTTGTGTTTTGGCTACCATGACATGCCATGTGAACCCAGTCGAACCTCTCCATGGCATCCAAAACCTTTTCGATTGTTGCTTCATCGTTCTCAAGCTTTAAGTAGTGGCCTTTATGCGCGTGTTTTGTGATGATCCCCAGTTCTTCTTTTGTCCCTGGCAAATTGTCCAAACCAGGCGTATTCTCTTGGCCCACGGCCAGTATTCCAGAGCGAGGAATAGGATCAGTCGACTGTTGTGCGAGCAATATGCTTAGGGTTGGTGTATAGGATGAGATGACTAGATCAAATGCGTTGTGCTCGGACCCGTCATAGCATCCAGCAGCATGAAGTGGCAGGAATGAAAGCAAGCCAGTTGTACACCAGGTGATGCGCGGGAGGTCTTCAATTGGAAGCTTGTGCTATAGTTCACTCGCATAGTCAGAGAACGAGTAAATACTGAGCAAGAGCCGACGCACCGTGTAGCTCAGAAAATCAAGTGTAGGCTTGAGCACACTCAACCATAGATCACTTAGAGGTGTTTCGAGCGACATCCCACTCTTCAAATGGCCAATTTTGCGCTGTCGGAGCTGTGATACCAGACACTTGCGCGCTGCCATTGCGCTTGTCACCGAAAAGTTATTCAAAGGGACATGGGAAATGGCACTGTCATTCGGCCGCAGTATGAGAGCGTCACAACGGGATGTATGAGTGTTAATTATGGCGATAGGATTAGCCTTTGCAACACCAAGCAGCTTGAGTGATGTGAGGGGACGCAAAAAATCCTCAAACCCGGGAATGGATCGAGCCCTGTTCAGAAGCACGCCCCAGTCGATTGCAAGTTGGATATGACGGCTTGCTGCCATGTCCAAGTGCTCATAGTTGTTTTCCAGAGATGACACTAGAGATGATCGAGAGCCGGCAAGCTCAAGCTCGTGGCTAACTTCCTTGAGCTGGTTCGCAAGGTCTGGATTTTGTGCAAAAAGTTGCTCAAATGGTGTTCTTAGCTGGGCTATCTGGCCCCAGACAATTGAGCGACCTGCTTCAAGCCACTCGAGAGCAGTTTCTTGTTGAAGGATGCTGATAGCGTGAGATGCGGCTTCTGTAGTGAAGTCGCCGACTTCTTGAATAAGGCTGTAGCGACGGTCAAGGGTTGTGCCAATCCAAATGAGCTGCGGGAGCAGCTCCATTGCTTGCTGGTAGGCAGGATAAGGGGGAGATACAGCGTGACGAGATGTCAACTGAGCCCATGTGCGACACGCACGGAACTTCGCAACCGGCGGCCCGGAGAGAGCTTGAGCAGCGTTTTTAAAACAGGTAATCGCGGACTCAAGGTCTAAGGGCTGACGTGAGCGGTCATATCGAATACTGTATGAATTTCCGAGGTTGTGAAGCCTGTTAGGCTTGTCAACGTGACCGTCCGGGGTCAATGAAACGGCCTGAACTCCGCTTTCAATCGCGTTATTGAGATGAAGCAGCTCGCCGAGATACTCGAACCGACTTAGAAATGAGAGCCCGAGGTCGTGGAGTTTGGTTGGCTTGCTGGCATGATCATCAGCAGTGAGTGTGACCGCCTGAGCCCTACACTTGAGCGCCTCATCTAGGTCGGCCAGCTCACCGAGACAATTAAAACGAGTTTGGTAAGAACCCCCGAGGTTGCTGAGCAGATTGGATTTCTCAGGGTGACCATCAGGAATAAACGAAACTGCTTGAATCCCGCATTCAATTGCCTCGCCTAGGTCAACTTGCTCGCCAAGACGCTCAAACCGAGTTCGGTATGAAATTCCAAGGTTATTGAGTCGGCCTGGCTTGTCTGGATGGCCATTAGCAGTTAGTGAAACCGCTTGGGCTCCATACATAATCGCCTTATCTAGGTCGGACAGCTCGCCGAGACGCTCGTAACGACGAAGGTATGAATTTCCAAGGTTATTGAGCATATTTGGCTTCTCTGCGTGGGCATCAGGGGTGAGTAAGACTGCCTGGCCTCCATTTTCCATTGCCTTATTCAAGTCGAGTAGCTCTCCCAGGCGATCAAATCGAGTTCTGTACGATATTCCAAGGTTGTTAAGCATCATTGGTTTGTTTGTGTGACTGTCAGGAGTGAGCCAAGCTGCTCGGTCTTCGCATTCAATAGCCTTGTCTAAGTCAATCAGTTCTCCAAGGCGGTTGAACCGGTTCTGATAGGAGTTTCCAAGGCTATTGAGTATGGCAGGTTTTTCTGGGTGGCCGTCCAGACTAAGCGACACTGCTTGACCTCCACATTCAATCGCCTTGCCCAGGTCCACTAAATTGTCAAGGCGCTTGAATCGAGTAAGATATGAAATCCCCAAGTTATTGAGCGCTCTCGGCTTGTCAACATGATCATCGGAGGCGATTGAGACTGCCTCAGCCCCCCATTCGATTGCGTTGTTTATGTCAGATAAGTCGCCGAGATGATCAAACCGGCTCCGGTACAACACTGCGAGGTTGCTTAGCCGGCCTGGCCTGTCTGGATCACCTTCAGAAGTAAATTCAACCACATTCGTCTGGTAACAAATAGACTTTTCCAGATCTCCAAGCTTTCCGAAGCGCTTAAACCGACTCAAAAACGAATTCCCGAGGTTGTTGATCATGCCTGGCTTTTCTTCGCAATCATCAGGAGTGAGCTCAACCGCTCGAGTTCCGCATTCTATTGCTTTGTCCAGATCAACCAAGTCGCCGAGATGTTCAAACCGAGTCCTATATGAGACCCCAAGAGTATCGAGAATCATTGGCTTGTTTGTGTGCCCGTCAGGAGTGAGCCATGCTGCCTGAGCTCCACATTCGATGGCCTTGTGTACGTCTAGCAGCTCGCCAAGGCGCTCAAACCGAGCCTGATATGAGTTTCTCAGGTTCTCAAGAACTGCTGGCTTGTTTGCGTGACCATCAGGAGTTAGTAAAGCTGCCTGAGCTGAATATTCAATCGCCTTGTTTAGGTCGGCTAGCTCGCCAAGGTGCTCAAATCGAGCCTGATACGAGTTTCCAAGGTTATTGAGCATACTTGGCTTACTAGGACTGTCGTCAAGAGTCAGCATAACTGCTTCTACGCCAAACTTGATCGCCCTTTCTAAATCTAGAAGTTGACCGAATCGCTCAAAGCAATGCAAGTATGCACGTCCGAGATTATTGAGTACCTTTGGGCGCTCAGCATGGGAATTAGAGGCTAGAGAACGAGCTTTTCTCCAGCAATCAATGGCCTTATTGATTTCTCCGGTTGCGCCCGAAAGTTTATATTGGGCGTATAGGGAAGTGCCTTCCGCAATCAATTTGTGTAAGTCCTCATCGTGGAATCTGCAAGGGAAACTTGGTAAATTGGGATAAGCAACTAGTGCACGGCCTCTCACAAAGCTATTCCTGATCTCTCTCCAGAGTGATTGAGGCTTCCGCTCCCCAGAGTACCAATCTCGAACGGATCGCTCGCTTCCGCGACATCTGGCAGAGAGGTCCCTGGACTCGGAGACGAAGGAATACGGCTCATACGCGTCCGGTGTATACAACTTGAAGGCCTTTCGCGGGAAGAGATAATAAAACCTGCTCCTTATAGATGATCAACCTGGTGTATGTACGCGCGTTGCAGGTGCTGTTGTCAGCGCCCTTTTAAACTCATAGGTAAGCCGTATTTGAAATACTGCCAAGGTGTTACCCGATTACAGTACAGTCTTTTACAAACAGGCGATAGCATGCGATGGACAGCATAGAAATATACTGCGTAATGTGCAACTGTAGATGGTCGAGTGCCATCTCGGAATCACGGCTATCGGTTTGCCTCGGCGATGAGATTAGTGGTCCGAAGAAGCAAGTTCATTGCGCTGGAGGCCGCCCATATTGCTGGCTCGTTTCTCTTGCATTGGTTTCTTGTATATACCACTTATGAACATAGAGATGGAGTGAATGCGCGTCCAAATGTGATAGAGTTAGTCTTGGAGCGACTTGAGGTCTAAATGCGCTGTTGGCCCTTTAAGAATGAAAAAAAGACCGGAATTTCATACGATAGGAGCCACAACCTGCAACTCAATATGAAGGATTAACATCAATCCGGGAATTTGTGAAAAGGGTGAAAGAATACATGTTAGTGTCGGTGGCGCTTAATCTGGTAGCATGGTCGTGGGAGGGGTCGCGGGAGAGGGAAAAAGATAAACGTGACAAAACATGCTGATCTTCCCGAACTCGGCGGGGCAACCCAACGGTTTAGTATGAGCTGGAGTGCATTTTCCTCCGGTTGCCGCTGACGAGATAACACTCAGTGCCACGCTTAGCAGAATGGTATTGTATCTTCATGCATGTCGGGAGGGGTGCGCTAGAAATCTCCGCTGAATTCGAACGCATACACGCCAGTTCAATGTTACCATGGCTTCAATACATACGCCAAGTAATAATGAAAGTATATATACAGTAGTATAGATGAGCGATAATGAAATCGACTCGCGTACTCACCATGTAAATTGTACTCAGCAAAAACCGCACGTGCTAATTTGGGATTGTTTTCGTAAACGATCCCTTACAAGCCTCAATTGGCAGTGTGGTTTTCGCTGAGTAACACGTGATTCGCTGTGACAAGCTGTGGTCCTATGTCAAATTGATTCCGCCATCACCAAGCTCAGTCATCACGCCATGATAGGAGGACGCGAGTCTGCAAGCATTGTGCTCCAATATGCACTGGATGGATATATGTTGTAACTTGGTAATCATACACGTACTTACATGCGTGTCGTTATCGTGTATCTGAGTCTGTATCTCGTTTGTGTGTTGTACATTCGTGTCAACACGTATTTCTCTCGTATATACATAGTTTCTTTTGCGAGTATAAAGAGAGACTGTATTATCCTTGTATCTACATTGTCTTCAGTCGTATACATTCGCCTTCCACTGCTCTTTATTCGCTAAGACCGCTTTGAGTGTCGAGACGTTCTCGAGTGATCCTCAACAGGTTATGAGCCCTGAGCACTGTTAATTTCGACCCCATTTAAACTCGCCCACTGTGTCTACATATTCTTCAGATAATCCCCAGCTCTCAACGCCTGAGGGATCACCACGTAATTGGCCCGTACAAGTCTCTCCTGAGCACACATCATCCGACGAGGTCTCACTTGACCTACAACCTGAATTCGCCGATC
Source organism: Ceratobasidium sp. AG-K (assembly GCA_037039685.1). Taxonomy (NCBI): domain Eukaryota; kingdom Fungi; phylum Basidiomycota; class Agaricomycetes; order Cantharellales; family Ceratobasidiaceae; genus Ceratobasidium; species Ceratobasidium sp. AG-K. The sequence continues at coordinate 974,440 of JAWNGF010000007.1, read as the reverse complement.
CCGAACCAACAGGCTTCGTAAATCCAACACTAAACGCACAACAAGGCGAGGTTGAACTACCTGGTTCACCTGTCACAGACCCAACCTACCAACACCCATATATCACAAATCTACACGATCAACTCGTAACTTTCCCATTTGGTAGCACCCAATATTTCAGATACCTCTCGTATCTTGCAAATTACAAACATCTATTAGACGAATATACACCCGACAAAGCAGCCGAGCTTACACGTCAAGAGGTCGAGGCTCTAGAACCATTTTTATTTGAACTCGACAACGTTGGATATCCATCACCACCTGTCACACCACGAATCCGATTCGTTACATACCATCCAGCACCTCCTCATCCTAAAATGGCACAAGTCAATATATCTGACAATAACTTCAAGATTCCACTACTTACCGGACGAGACAACCACCCAGTATGGAACATACAAATGCAAGACATGCTCATTGAAACTGATCTATGGGAATACGTAAATGGCAACAACACCACACGACTGATCGTACGAGCCGCAGTTGCTGAACAACAGGACACACATGGCAATATCATTGTACCCGCCATAACCGAGATAACACAGCAAACTGTAAACAAGTGGGAAAAGAACAATCGCAAAGCACTCGGAGTAATTAGACGACGCATAGAATCAGCACCCATGGTCCATGTAGCACGATTAGACACCGCATCAGCAGTTTGGGCCCGCTTAAGACAGGTATACCAAAACATTGGTACTGCAGCCATGACTCTACTCCAAAACCAATTCACTGGCCTACAAATGTCAGAAGGGGATGACCTTGAAGAGCACATCAAGAAACTAAGGTCAACATTCAATAAACTAAACACAGCACTCCTTGCAGAAGGATCTCCTTCAATCATTGAACTCGAATTTGTCCGACAACTACTGGCCTCACTACCCGAATCATGGCAATATCTTGTTGCCGTCATTGATCAAACTCCCTCACCAACCGATCCAGAAGGCATCCAAATCTCAGCTGATGTCACATCTCGCCTACTTGCTGAATTCCACCGCTGTAAAGCTCAAAACAGCGAAAAAGCCTACTATATGCGACAAAATAACAACAATTCCCAAGGAAATCGCCAACCCCGAGCCACTGATCGCCTCAATGTCACATGTAACAATTGCGGTATTATTGGCCACATCAAACGTGATTGTCGCAAACCCGGTGGAGGAAACTACAAGCAAGGCAACAATAATAACAATAATTGAGGACGAGGCGATTATTGCAGCAACAATAACAACAGAGGGCGTCCCAACAACAACAACAGAGGAGGACGCTTCAACAATAGTAATTGAGGATGAAACAGCAACAATGAACGCCAAACCAACAATAACAAGAACCAAGGCGAACAGGCAAACTTTGCAAGTACTGACAACACAGAAGTCGCTTTTGTCTTCACCACATCTCGATTGGCCAACTGTTTTGAACGACAAGCTCAACCTCTCATTGCAAAACAAGAAACACATATTGAGGATCTCCCTGAATCAATTAAACAGGATGTTATTGCAAAGTTCAACCCAACCAACTTATTTGGTCAAACAGAGACGCAATATAGTTTTGCCACTAATGACACTTGGATTATAGATTCTGGTGCTTCCTGTCATGTCACCAACCGACGGGAACATCTAACCAATTTTACTCCCATAAAATCAACTGTTATAGGCATCGGAGGCCAAGCTGAGATTACAGGTCTTGGCACACTCACACTCAATGTTGGAATCTGTCACAACCCTAACCAAACCTTGAAGGCCGAGACTCCACAGGCAGTGAGGATGGGGGTTGGGACAACAGCAAAGGTCAAATGGACGGCAACTAAGGCCTAAGTGAGTCACACAATGAGTGATGGGGAAACAACAAGAGAACAAGTCTTGTGGTAGCAAGACTTGTGTTGCTGGTATATGTACTATCTACTGTGGCTATGTACAATAGAGAGTATGCAACAAAGGGGAGAAAGCAGGAGTCCGAGAGAAGCAAGGACAGAACAAAGGAGGCATGACAAGTCCATGGAAAACAAGGAACAAGTGAAGCTAGCCAGGCGAGCATGTCCCGCGGTCATGGCTTACATAATAGCGACTAAATGCGCCAAGGAGCAGAACAAGACCAAACAGAGCAACAAACGAGGAAAACAAAAGGTCGTGACACTACCCCCCTTTCTAGGTTGGGGCCTACTCGGTAAGAGACGAAACAGACATATCAGAAGGCCCGCAGGCCACAAGCACAAACTCCGCCTCGTCATCCAACACAAATGGGTCCTCAGCTGTCCCATTTCACTTCCACAAACCGCAATCCTCCTCGTCCGTCAAGTCAATGATGGGGTCAGCACATTCGTCATCCTGGGTGAGGTCAATGACCTCAAATGGATGGCCAAGACGGGCCTTGCGCAAGGCGTCCATGATGCGGACTGCATCATGGATGTCTTGGGCGTCGAGGGCAATCCAGTTGCGCCAGCGCATGAGGGGCTTGCCCACGAAGGAGCGGGGGGCGCAAGCTGACCAATAGCGGCCAGAGACAATGAAGTAGAAGGCCTGCTGGAGGCCTGAGTGCCAATAATGGCCCTTGTTGCAGGTGGATTTGAGCATCCGCTTGAAGGACGCAGAGCAGGTATAGAGGTCGTCATAGACACGGACCATGAACGAGTTGGTGGATTGGTAGGGGGCAGGCATGGCGCAGGAGTGGGAGTACGAGGGGTGGATGTGTTAAGCGCACAGGAGAGGAAAGTAAGAACTTTTTGGTGGGGAGCTTGGACTCCTGCCGTTTCTTTAATACGTTTAGAACGCCAAATGGGCCGTTCTTCCTTTTCTTTGGCGGCTGAATCGTCCTTTGTCTCTTCATGGCAACGCTTCCTTGTAACTTTGGGGACTTCCTTGATGGCTTCTGGATGTTCCCTGTGGAACTCGCTAATGAGTTCTGATGCGTTGCCAAGGTTCTCCACCGGTTCCCAGGAATTGTGTTCTGATGTGTAGCCCTTCCACTTGACGTAGTACTTGAGGATTCCTCTTTCCACCTTGGAGGACAGGATCTGTTCAACTTCATATTCTTCCTCACCCTCAGGGGTCTCAATGGGTGGTGGTGGTCCAATAACGCGTCCCTCAATCTCATCTTCTTCATACTTGGCAAGGCGGGATATGTTGACTACTGGATGCAGGGTCATGGATGGTGGAAGTTCCAGTTTGTACGCATTCCTTCCAACTGCTTCCAAGATTGTGAAAGGGCCCAGACGCTTGTGAGAAAGTTGGATTGATGGTTGATTTGCAGAGATGTGATCATGACTGAGCCAAACTTTGTCCCCAATGATGAAGGGATCCTCTAGACGCCATTGGTCCGCATATTCCTTGTCCCATTCTTTACTCAGGGTCAGGCTTGCTTTGGCTTCTTCCAGGTTGTTGTGGATGCGCTGGGCATGAGCCGAGGCTTCTGGAACTGAACCGTCTTCTAATGGTGTGCCATCAATGGAGGGGTGACGAGCCAAGTTGGCAAAGAAAGGGGTCATGCCAATGCTAGAGTGGAAGGAATTGTTGTACGCAAATTTGGCAAAGGGAAGCAAAGAAGCCCAATCATGCTGTCTAAACAATACGTAGGTCCGCAGAAAGGCCTCTACCATTTGGTTGATTCGTTCCATCTGGCCATCCGTCTCAGGGTGATAAGCGGTAGAGAGTCTGGGTCTAATCTTCAAGGCCTGATAGAGTTCTCTCATGAACCTTGATGCAAAGGTGGGGCCTCAATCTGACATGACTGTTTCTGGGGTACCATGCAGCTTCCAACAGTGTTCCATGAACAATTCTGCTAACTTAGGGGATGTGATCTTCTTGGTACAGGGAATGAAGTGTGCCATTTTTGTGAGTGTGTCGACAATAACCAGAATAGAGTCTAGGCCTCTTGATAGGGGTAGTTTGACAATCATATCAACCAAAATGTGTTGCCAGGGTTTAGAGGGGAGCTCTAGTGGTTGCAATTCTCCTAGGGGGCGCTGGTTGATTGGTTTGCTTTGTTGGCACAAGTTGCAGGATGACATGTATTTGTTGATAAACGCCTTCATTGATGGCCACCAGTATTCCCGCTTGATCAATTCCAAAGTCTTTGCTTGCCCCATGTGACTGGCTGCCTTGTTGTCATGATGGAGTTCCAAGATTTGTCGCTTGAGCTCGTTGTTGCTAGGAACATAGACCCAACCTTTCCTGTATAGCAAGTTATTTTGGATCTTCCAATCCTCAAATTCCTTCCAGACCATGGCAGGTGCTTTCTCGGGTTGATTGCTGAGGAACGCCCAAATGGACTGGATGTATTCGTCACTTGGCAGCTGATTTTGAATGGAAGTGTGAATCTCCGCCGTTGATGCTATGCCAGTAGATGTTTCTTCGGCCAAATTGATGAAGATGTGAGGTGCAAGCAGGGGTTTTTGAGGGACTATCCCCCCTTCTAGATCATGGTCGCTCCGCCGACTGAGTGCATCGGCTTTTCCATTGAGTCCGCCAGCCCAATATTTGATCTGGAAATTGAATTCTGACAGGAAGACCGCCCATCTGTTTTGACGCTTGGTGAGGATTTTGGAGGTCATGAAATACTCTAGATTCTTATGATCGGTGATGAGTAGAACCGGAATTTCTGTTCCTTCCAATAGATGACGCCATTCCTTGAAAGCTTTGATAATTGCCAGGAGTTCCTTATCAAAAATATTGTAGTTTCACTCTGCTGGTGATAGGCTCTTGGACATGAAAGCAACAGGATGCAGTTTGCTATCCGTTCCATATTGACTAAGGACCGCTCCCATGGCTTTGTCTGATGCGTCACATTCAATGATGAACCCTTTTTCTTGATCCGGTTGTAACAGGATGGGTGCTTGTAGAAATTCCTGGATCATTCTTTCAAAGCTAGCCTGTGTCTCTGCATTCCATTCCCACGGTTTCCCTTTCATAGTGAGGTCATAGAGGGGTCTGGCAATGTGCGTATAACCCTTGATGAACTGCCTGTAGAAGTTTGCAAATCCCAGAAAGGTTTGAACATTGGTAACACTCCTTGGAACTGGCCATTTTTTGATTGCCGACACTTTTTCTTCCTGCATCTCAACTGCTTCTCCCAAAATTACCAAGCCTAAATAGTCCACTTTTGGCACATGGAACAAACATTTCTTGAGGGAGCAATAGAGGCCCATCCATTGTAGTCTACGCAGTACTTCTTTGACATGAGCAGGGTGTTCTTCTGGGTTTTTGGAGAAGATCAAGATGTTGTCAATGTAAATTTCCACATAGACTCCTTTGATGTCCTTGAATTCTGCGTCCATCATGTTCTGGAAGGTTGCCAGTGCATTGGTCAGACCGAACGGCATGACCTTGGTTTCATAAAGGCCGTATTTTGTTCTAAACGCCATTTTGTATATGTCTTCTTCAGCGACCCTGACCAGGTTGTAACCAGATTTTAAATCCAATTTGGTGAAGATCTTGGCTCCTTTAACTTGTTTGATGAGATCATCAGTCCTTGGGAGTGGGTAATGGTTTTTCTTTGTCCACCTGTTTAAGTACCTGTAGTCCATGCACAGTCTTGGTGGTTGGGGAACGCTGTCAATATCATGGCGACGGACAAACATGACTGGTGACGCCCATTCAGAGGTGGATGGAACAATGAACCCCTTTTCCAAGTTTTTGTCAATCCATGCTTTCAGGATTTGGTCTTCTTCTTTGGTTAACAAATAGACCACCCCAATCTTTGGTTTAGCGCCAGGTTCCAGTTCAATTTTGAGGTCATAGGGTTGATGTGGTGGGAGTTTATCAACTTCTTTTGTGACAAAAACGCCCTGAAACTCCAGATACTTGTTGGGAAGTTTTCCCACTACCCCCCCTTCTAAAGCACTGCACTCTTCGTAAAGACATTCAGATGCACAGAAGTGTGAATTGAATTCTAGTGTTCCTCCTGTCCAATCGATTTGTGGATTATGCTTTTTCAACCATGGTATGCCTAAGACTACTGTGTGTCGTCCCAAAGGCGCTACATTGCAAGTGATTTCCTCCACATGATTGTTCATAATAATTTGGAAGGTAGCCTCCTGCTCAATAAGTCCATTTGCTATTGGCCGTCCATCAATGACCTGCACCCGCCGTGCCACTTTCTTCTTTTTTGTAGGGATTTTATGTTGAGCAATATATTCGGAATTAATGAAGTTTCCGGAGGCACCGGAGTCAATCATAGCGACTGTGATAAGGTTTTTCAGGCTTTCGATCATTATTGGCACACGGAGTTGGTCTGCGTATTCGGTGGAACATAAATATATTTTGTTTACAGACTGATTTCAATTCTCCATAGCAACACAATCTAATTCTGTCTTCAGGGCGCCTGATGCTCCCTTCAGACACTGCCTTTTCCCAATTCCTCATCAGAAACTTCCTCCAAAGCGGCTATTTTGACGACACAATTTTTGGCAATATGACCCTTCTTTTGACAGTGGTAACAGGTGAGTTCCGAACTGCTGGACGCTGCCACCTTGACTCCTGCCATTGTGCGAGTGTTTAAGTGTAGGTAGGGGAATGGAAGTTCGCTTTCAGATCCGTCTTCCCATTTGATAGTAGGAATCTTGAACCCTTTCTTGTTCTTGCCAATCTTTGTAATTTGTCCTCTGGTTGCGCCTTTTGGTCCCATGGTGTAAATCTTGTCCCCTTCCTTGAATTCCGTCTTCTGCACTGTTGCGCTCGTGGTCACCTTTTTGAAGGTTCCGCTTGGTGTTGCCTTCTCCGGGCCCTTGGCCTTTTTCTCCAAATTTTGTGCAATAAGATTTGCGTCAATCCTAGATGCATGATTCATCAACTGTGTGAGGGTAACAACGTGGCAATCAATGTTTTGAATTGACATGACATCTTGGATTTCGTCCTTGAGGCCAGAATAAAAATCGTCTTTGAGGGTAGTCTCATTGTAGCCCAGAGCACTGGAATAAGTTCGGAAATTTGAAATATAATCGACCACCGACTTGGTTTGTTTCAGATTTCGATATTTCTGCCAGTAAACTTCCGCTTGCTCTACCTCGCCAAAGGCCTCTTTGAAGGCTTCTTCAAAGAGGGTCATGTCGTTAAGGATTGGTTGAGGGACACCAGCCATTTCCTGCTCAAGGAAAGGACGAATCCATTCCCTGGCTTCCCCCCTCAGGTATGAAATGATGAAGAGGATCTGCTGATCCACCGTATTGTAACGCAGGTCCGAGGTACTGATGTAGAGGTTGCAGGCAAAGGTAAAGTCCTTAGCCTTCTGACCGCATTCGCCGTTGTACTCAGGGGGTTTGCTGGCCGAACTCTTTTTGGAAGTCCGGGGGCAGCAGGAGTAGTGCTAGTGGCAGGTGGAGCCGCGGGGGCTGGACCAAGTGTAAATCGCCCAATAGACCCTCCTAGTGCTTGTTGATTAAGAGGGACCCTGCCCTGAGGTTGCGATGCGTTGAGATTTCCCCCTCTTCCTTGGTTACCAGGCTGATAAGCACGTCCCCCGGCCTGGCAAATCAGAATGTCCATATTGTTTTGCATAGTATTGAGGAGCGCTTGATTGGTTTGAACGTCGGCTTGAGTGGCTTGCATGTTTTGAAGATTTAGGTCGCCATCCCCTGAATTGTAGAGTATCCATTGGTGGATATTATCGACACGTCTACTAGTGATTTCGACTTGTTGTGCAATTCTAAGTAGGAAGGCAGCAATATCCTCATTGGTGGTCCCGCAAGTGTTGTACAATTGACCACTTTCTAGATGGCTCTCGATATATTGGTCTGATGGTCTGGTTTCCACTCGTCCACTTGCTTCTGGTTCTGGGGCTTGGAGATCCCCAGTGTGCATGGAGGCATTATCGCGGTTTGCGTTGGGTGGCGATGATGTAGCTGCTGGGGCCCCTACACCAAATGATACTTGATACGGCTTGGTTCCCTGAACTGTAGGATCCGATCGAGAGGTCCCTGTCTCGCCTGACATGATGCCGGTTGCACTTGGAATCTGGGATGTTGAGTGTCCTAGGCCGAAAGTTCTACTGATGCGTCCTGAAACCGATTCCCCCTGTGGGTAAACCAACATGAGCTATAATAAGTGCGCTTCCTGGTGCGCTGCAACCAAATATGGCTAGTAGTGTTGATTATCAAAAATGAAAAGTCCCCTGGGTAGAGATAGATAGAAGGGGGAACCTAGTTGACGGTGGGTTCAAGGCAAAAGTGTCAGAGGTCCTTGTTCCAATAGAATATATGAGCGGCGCTTCCTGATTAGGTGGCAACGGCTCAGTGATATCAGAGGATAGGGGACGTCGTCAACGTGCTAATGGATGCGAGCTGCAATATGCCTTGACGTGTAAATGATGCAGGGGAGAGATAGGGGTCTTAGCTATCAATGGTGAAGGGTGTGCAGTGCTCAGAGATAACCCGGTGATGATAAACCTGGTTCCAACAGCGACAAAGGCTGTATCCGTGACAAAGGCGAAAAGACTTGTTCTAGTGTCACAACCCTAACCAAACCTTGAAGGCCGAGACTCCACAGGCAGTGAGGATGGGGGTTGGGACAACGGCAAAGGTCGAATGGACGGCAACTAAGGCCTAAGTGAGTCATGTGATGAGTGATGGGGAAACAACAAGAGAACAAGTCTTGTGGTAGCAAGACTTGTGTCGCTGGTATATGTACTATCTACTGTGGCTATGTACAATAGAGAGTATGCAACAAAGGGGAGAAAGCAGGAGTCCGAGAGAAGCAAGGACAGAACAAAGGAGGCGTGACAAGTCCATGGAAAACGAGGAACGAGTGAAGCTAGCCAGGCGAGCATGTCCTGCGGTCATGGCTTACATAATAGCGACTAAATGCGCCAAGGAGCAGAACAAGACCAAACAGAGCAACAAACAAGGAAAACAAAAGGTTGTGACAGAATCACTCTACCAAAAATCAATGATAAACGGCCACAATCCAAGGACGCATACAATGACCAAATTGAACTTAATAATGTCACACTTGTCGAAAAATCACCAGTAAACCTCATTTCACTATCAGCATGGACCGACACCTTTCCATGGATGAAGATAGTCATTCAAGAAGATTGGATGTATTTCTACAAAGAAGATCATATTGTAGCTGCCACACAAAAACTAGGCAATTGCCAAACTGGCAATTCCTGGCACCTAATTGCCACTGTCAACAAGTTCCAGAATGCATATACGGCATGCTCACTTCAAGATTGGCACATTATTCTTGGTCACACTGACCCACGGAATGTCATCTGCCTATCAGAAATATCCAAATCTCTATCCCTGACAAAACACAAAACCAAAAACCCCCACTTTGACTGTATTGGATGCATTAAAGGCAAATCAACTGTTTGACAATTTGGAAATATGCCATCCAACAAGTCATACAACATTGCTGATTTATTTTACTCCGATGTCTGGGGACCTGTGCACACACCATCCATCCAAGGTTATCTATATTACATCACCTTTACCAATGCAGCATCTCGCTTCACTTTCCTTTTCTTCATGAAACACAAAAATGAAGCTGTTGACAAGTTCATCAAACTAGGAAACATCATGTGCACCCAAAAAGGAATTGAAATCAAGCACATACACTTTGATAATGGAAAGGAACTTGTCAACAAACGCCTTGAAGAACACTGCAAAAAGACTGGCACTGAGATAACCACTACTGCACCTTATTCTTCCCAACAAAATGGTGTTGCCAAACGCAAAAATCAATCACTGACTGAGTGCGGAAGATGCATGCTCCATGGGCATTCCAATACACGTGATAAACCTTATCTTTGGTCAGAAGCTATCGCATATGCATGCCTAATCAACAACAACATGCCGGCTAAAATTAATGGCAAATGGAAGATACCACAAGTCCTAATGTTTGGTAACCCCCTTGATATGAAGTATTTTCAACTTTTTGGCACCACATGCCATGTATTACTGCAGAAGAAAGGACAAGACAAAATGGCCGCCAAAACCCAAACCGCTATATTTACAGGACTAGGACATAATTCTGGAGGTATATGGAAATATCTAGCACTACCTCACCGTGCAATTCAAGAATCAAGAAATGTTTATTTTTCACGACATTTACCAGATCCCGCCTCATCACTTAACGCCCCACCACTTGGATTATCAGAAGTACATGAGAATTTTGACAATACAGACTGGACTGAGTTGGAATTGCCAAGTGAGGGGGAGCAGAAGACTGAGTCCAAACCTCAGAATGCCAGCAAGACCCAATCAAACTCAGTTGAAACAGCAACTCCCACAGCAACTCCCAAATCTCACGGCAACTCACAGTCCACTCAGCCAATTCCCACACAACCAGTCGCTTCCTGCACTCGCTCAAAGACCATAAAACACAATACCAAGAGACAGGGGGAGTCAACACACTCAGCTTTCACATCTGGCAACAATTCCTATCACTCTATGCCTGCCATTTGCAAAGTTCACACTTGCACCCTTGCCAATGTTGCTATTCCATCTATTACCCGTCTTAATGCTCCTGTCCATCGTCATTCAACCAGTGGCAGCACCCCTTCAACCCCACAACAAGTTAATTGGGCACAAGCTATGGACTATATCATTGACCACAACAAACTCGTACTCCAAGATCCCGAGGAGGCCTATCCTTACAAACAAAGCTACATAGGCCTCAGCACTGACAATGGTCACTTCCCTGAAGACATATATGAAGATCTCAAACGCATGAACAAGAATCGTCATCAAGAGCTCAAGTACTTCAACCAATGGACCAATCACAATTTTACCGTACTTGATAAACCAACAATCGGACATGATGGCTATATGCATGATAATCTATCCCCCAAATGGTCTGAGGCGATTACAGATCCACACCATGGCGAGTCCTGGCTCAAAGCAGGAATGGAAGAATTCCGCCAGCTTCAAGAACAAGATGTTTTCGACAATTTCCCACGCAATCAAGTACCTCTAGGCGATCAAATTTTGGGTTCCATGTTCGTAACTCGACTCAAACTCGATCAAAACAACAGCATCATTCGCTACAAGGCCCGTCTCGTCGTTTTGGGAAACCAGCAGATCCTGGGCAAGTCTTATAACGAAATCTCATCGAATACGCCCGCTCTAGACGCCATTCGAATCGTTCTATCTGTTGTAACTCATGCCAATCTCGATTGCCATATGATCGACGTACACGGGGCATACACACACACTCCCATCAATCGCACACTCTATGTCGAATATCCCAAAGGCTTTGGAAAAGGTGGTCCGACTGTAATGAAGCTCAAAAAGGCCTTATACGGCGCTCATCAGTCCGGCTTCCTCTGGGAAAAATTCCGCAACGAAAAACTTATTTCCCTAGGCTACAAGCGAAACCCTGCCGATCACTGAGTATTCCGACGAGAATCTAATGGCATTTTATCCATCCTTGTGTGCTATGTTGACGACTTCCTTGTCTGTACCACTGCTAGCCACGTCGACTCGATTAAAGCCGAAATAATGACTCAATTCAATTGCAGAGACTTAGGCGAAACCAAATCATTTTTAGGCATGAATACCACTCGAAATCGACCAAATCTTTCCCTATCCATCGATATGTCGACCTACACCAAGAATATTGTCGATTTAGCCGATCTTACTAGCGCAAAATTCGCTCATTCCCCCATGTCGCATACCAACCCGATTCTCAAACCTGCAACTGACATCTGGTGAAACTACCCTTATGCAACCAACATCGGACGCCTCCTTTGGCTTGCACGATGCTGTCAACCCGACATCATGTTTGTTGTCTGTCTCCTAGCCCATTTCACATCCTGTTACAACGAATCCCATGTCAACGTCATGAAGAGATGTTTCCGATACATCTCTGGCACATCTCACATCGGAATTCGATATGATGGCACTGGTCCGTTCTATGAAGTCATATACACTGACGCCGACCACGGCATGCAACACGGTCAAAAATCTATCTCTGGTGGAATCACTATGCTCAGAGGTGGACCCGTTATGTGGTGGTCCAGTAAACAGGCCACTACTTTGCTTCCTACGATGGAATCCGAATTCCAGTTGCTCGCCAAGTCCGTCCAAGAACTGTTATGGCTCCGATATTTTCTTTTTGGACTCAAAATCGATATTTCCAAGCCCTCTACAATCCTAATCGATAACCAGGCAACCATTGACTATGTCCGCACTCCCAATAATCGTACCCGAGCCAAACATATTGACATTCGCTATAATTTTGTCCGAGACTATCACGAGCACGAAGACTTCAAACTATCTTATGTCCCAACTTGCGACAATCTTGCCGATGCGCTTACAAAGCCACTCACGGATGCTCAACACTGGTACCTCGCAAATTCTTACCTCGGAATCCGTGCAGAAGACGCTCATAAAGCCCTAGGCGAACATTTCCCACATTCACTCTATATGTTTGCGCTTACCTTGGCCTTTGCCCACATGGCTCATTGAGGGGGAGTGTTGTAACTTGGTAATCATACACGTACTTACATGCGTGTCGTTATTGTGTATCTGAGTCTGTATCTTGTTTGTGTGTTGTACATTCGTGTCAACACGTATTTCTCTTGTATATACATAGTTTCTTTTGCGAGTATAAAGAGAGACTGTATTATCCTTGTATCTACATTGTCTTCAGTCGTATACATTTGCCTTCCACTGCTCTTTATTCGCTAAGATTGCTTTGAGTGTCGAGACGTTCTCGAGTGATCCTCAACAATATCTTCAGGCCTGCTGTTGCCTTGAAAGGTCCTCCATTTCTCACGTCTTTCTGCATCAGGTCACGAGCGAGCTGCAGCAAGTTGACACATACCAAGCAGAAATTGCTCAAGCCAACCTATCATCAGTGGGACAAGGAGCCACTCGCTGGAACGCAAGATGGTCAACTCCCTGCCTGCCAAAATTATACTCCTGATTCTTAGGATATGCGAGCAGGATCTGCCGGAATGTGCGGTGGACTTGGAGGAGTTGGCCAAGTTGTGTTCTGTTGCTGGCTTCAAACTAAGTCTGTCGAACCATTATTGAACACCTCCTTGGTATTAGCTGTGCCTGGGGCATAAGTGCCTTGTATTAAATGGTTCAAACATCCTTTGTCAAGCTTATGTGCAAATGCCGGTTGGGGGAAAAACAATGCGTAACACAGAAACCCGCTTGATACATCAACTGTTGGAGTTTGTGGAATTTAAAAACATTTTTTGATGCACAGGCACTTCGAGCGTTCGAGTTTGGCTCCCCCATAACGTGAATGTGTAGCAGGAGTTCGTGGGTTGATTCAAGATTTAGAGGACCAAATCATCACTATAAATCGTTGGAGTTTTCGGATAAGCGACCTGCTTGTCTGCAGAGGACAAGCTGAAGGGGGTGGCCGAGGTGTGCTCCGTGGCGGATTGCCAGTTGCGTGTTTCATACCGGGTGATCACACGCGGTGGTCACCGAAAATAGCAGTCCCGGGCTTCTGGGACAAGCCGAGATGAGTCACGTGCAGTTGACGTTCGGTTCCTGGAAGCTGTGACAGTTAATGTTTAGCGCTCACCAACCCCGACGGTCAGTTTCTCTCTTCACGACGACCATGTCTTGCTGTGGCACGCCCCGCGACGAAAAGCTCCAGGCTCAAAACAACCAGGGATTTCCTCCTAATGGAATTATTAACCAACAGCCGATACACCAACATGGGATGATGCCCGGCGGTCCACCCCCCATGCACCATCCTCAACCTGTTCCTCCGCAGATGACCTACCAACCTAATCCAAACCGCCAAAGCTCTATTGGGCCGTCGATGCACAGTAATGCGATGGGAGGGATGCCTGGGCAATTTGGACAATACGATGCGGGGACTGGAACTACGCTAATCGACCAACCCTTCCATGCAAAAGACACGAGCTCGTTCCGCGCGAGCACTATTTCGCCATCGCTTTCCCCACCGCCTCCCATGTCCCCTGGATACCCAGGTGGTGCGATGAGCATGATGAGCGCTATGGGTGGTCCAATCTCTACTCCGCAGATTGTGTCTTACCAGCCACCTCCGACGGCCGAAGAGGGAAAAATGAGCGTGTCGATTGATTTCGGAACGACTTTCTCGGGCGTCGTAAGTCTCTTATTTTACAGCTGGTTCATAGCTCATTTTTATTAGGCCTTTGGATCATCTCGCATCGCTGGAGGGCGCGTACAACAAATCCTGCAATGGCCCGGTTCGTTTGAAAACTTCCGCAAGATCCCAACATGTCTACTATACGGCGAACACGGTGAAGTCCTAACTTGGGGTTTGGAAGCCAAGGTTCGTCTTGCCCCGCGCCTGTCGCACCGCCACATCTCACTCTGCCATTTAGAACGCACCGCCCATCCCCGGTTCGATTCGCTGCGAATGTGAGTCCGGTCTTGCTCTCACTCTGACGACTCGACACTAATATTTCCGCAGGGTTCAAGCTGTTCCTCGAACCCAAGTGTCTCCGCGACGGCACAGTTGATCCGCGCTTGCCCGGGTTGCCCGTACGTCTCTTCTCTACTCCACCCGACACTTACTAACACTCCACAGCCCGGCAAACGACCCATTGACGCCATTATCGACTTTTTGTCGTGCTTATGGAATTATGCCAAGCAACAAATTACACGCGAGATTGGAGCAGTTGCCGATCTCGGTAAGTCCCGTGTGTGTAGGAGTTGGGCTTTGGGCTAATGTGGCGCAGAAACGGCCGACGTCTGGCTCACTGTTCCGGCCGCATGGGACGCCAAGGGCTGTGACCTCATGCGCGAGGCAGCCATTCAGGCGGGATTGGTACAGAGTGCAGGTGCCAAAGGGCAAGACAAGAACTGGCGAGACCGTCTGCGGATTATTACGTGCGTCCCATCTCCCTCTTCTCCCGATCTTATCTAACGCCATGGCTTAGCGAACCCGAAGCGGCAGCGGTTCATTGTGCCCACCTGACCAACTTGCATCAACTTCGCCCTTCGCAAAACTTTATGATCTGTGACGCTGGTGGAGGAACTGTCGATCTTGCGATTTACAAGATCCTCGGAAGTTTGGAGCGGTTGGAGATTGGAGAAGTGTGTGCCCGAAGTGGTGCGAATTGCGGTAGTTTGTTCTTGGATCTTCGGTGCGTACCCTCGGCTTGTCGGGATAGATGGGTGTATTAATGGCCGCATAGGTTCCGAGACCTCGTCGCCCGAATGCTCGAGCGCCATCCGGCCCATACAGACCCGTCGAGTTTGGCCTACTTCCAGCATGCGTTTAGCGAGACGGACAAGCTTGCGTTCCGGGGCGAGGAGGATGATCGTGAGTCTAATCGCAAATCATAAGGAAAAGGAACTAATTGGCGGGGAATAGGCACACCGTTCCAGTTCAACTGTTTCAACGTGGAGGACCAGGACGATCCGGCCGTTGGATTGATCAATGGCGAACTGACGATTCCGGGCGCGTTGTTGAGGTCCGAGGCAAGTAATACCGAGGCTTCGATCTCCCCATGTCTAATTGAGTTTGATGTGTTATAGGTGTTCGACCCCGTCATCTCCGAAGTTCTGCAACTCATCGAGGACCAATTGACCCGATGCAGTCAACAAATCCACGCCTTGCTGCTCGTCGGTGGTTTCTCGGGTAGCGAGTACATGTTTAAGCGCGTTGATGTGAGTGCTTGCGTCCAACATAACTGAATAGAGATTGATATGTGCGTTTCGTAGCAACAATTCGGCTCTCGAATTGGCGTCATTGCCCGCCCAGCTGACGCTGATACCGCCACATGCCGTGGAGCTGCCCGCTATGGACTTGCGAATCGGGCGTTGGTTTCGAGTGTGATTGCGCCAAGGGCGTACATCATGAAGGTCCGTCTTCATTCACCCTGTCGCTTATTAAGACTAACCCTGGTCCAATTATAGGTCAAATTGCCCGCTGAGCAAGAAGACTGGCAAAAGCGTCCTGCCTACATCAGCACCAACAACGCCGGTGTACCCATTTGCGAGAACCGACTCCAGTACCTCGTTCAGAAGGGTGCCATTTTGCGTAAAGGACAGAGGGTCAAGACCAAGTTTTGCAAGTTCTCACAGGGCCCACAAGGTAAGCTCATCTCGAGACATGATGAATTTGCAAAACTGAGGATATCACAGATTCGACCTTTGTGGCGGTGCTTTATACCTCTGATAGCGACCGCGTGATGCGGTACACAGACGAGGGCGAGACTGCCGAGCTGTGCAAGTGGACAGTCGATTTGAGCACACTTCCTAGTTTCGCCGAGCACGCGCGGATGGGATCCCAGGTAAGTTTCTCCCATGGCACCCCTTTACCTACTAACCTTCCTCTTCTTGCTCAGAATGGATTCTACACCGAGTTCGAACTCGGACTCGAACTCGACAGCGCCGAAGTCCGTGGTGTTCTGCTCTATAATGGCGACGAATGGGGCCGAGTCGTATTCGAGTTTTTGAACTAGTTTGATACCCATTTGTTTGTTTTTGGGTTGGTGATCTTGTAGTTATTTGTGTTTCTTGAGTTACGATCTTGTTATCCGATAGTTGAATGCTTATGTGGTTTTGTCTCCACGAATCTGTGTGATACTTTGCGTTGACGTATTGTCTGGTAATTATTGACTACAATAGTTTCCAGGTTTGGGTATCGTTGTGCCCCTCACCCAATGTTGGCAATATCTGCTGTGTATCTGAAACTGCTGATTGACAAATTCATAGGACAGAATCCGGGACGACTCGAGTCTGAGAATTGCTGGCGCTACAAAAGAGCAGAATGATAGTGGTATTATTCTAGTGTGAGAAGACCATGTTAGATGGCCCAAATGCGAGCCGGAAGGTTTGGTCGCCACCTCGGGCCCCTTGATGCTGTGCCAAGCATATCACCCACTGGCGCTTAGTCGAGGCTGATCCAGACACCATACCATGACCAACCGTTTGCGTAGGCTTTTTGGGTCTCCTACGCAAAACAACGATCAAGTAGGAGGAGGGTCGTCAGATTTCAGTAATCGGGATACGCCCACTATCTTCAAGGCCTTTGGCTACAACAACCGCACTCTCCGGGTGACTGGATCGATCAATCAACCCAACTCAGACTCCACCGATGATGAGTTAACCGCGGACCAAGATGATGTTACAATCCTGCCACGTTCAAGTGGAGAGTTTTCTTTGATGCTCTCGGAACAGACCTCACTGGATCGACGTAGCTCCTTCCTAACCTCATACTATGGTTCTAGCGCCAGTCCAAGAATTGCTCACATGCAGCAATCTTTCACCTTTGCCCCCTCTTTTCAGAGTCAAAGCCCGTTTCAACCTAGCCAAGAATTCCTGGCGAGGCTAGTATCTCCGCATTCTCACTCTCATAAAATTAGTGCTTCCTCAGTTTCATCAGGAATCCCGTTTCAGAACGCCGGGCGACTGCCAACAATTGAAGAGGGCAAACTAAGCGTGTCGATCGATTTTGGAACGACTTTCTCGGGTGTTGTAAGTTTCTTATTTTCCGGCTTGTTCATAGTTCATTTTACCAGGCCTTTGGATCATCTCGCATCGCTGGGGTGGGTGTACAACAAATCCTGCATTGGCCCAGTTCGTTTGAAACCTTCCGCAAAATCCCAACGTGTCTACTCTACGACGAACATGGTGTGCTCCTCGCATGGGGTTTGGAAGCCAAGGTCCGCGTTTCAGTGCACCTGTTGCAGCGTCGCATCTTACTCTGCCATTTAGAACGCACCGCATATCCCCGGCACGATTCTCTGCGAAGGCAAGCCTCCCTTTCCTTGTTGTGTTATTTAGCCAACGTATGTATAGGGTTCAAGCTGTTCCTCGAACCCAAGTTTCTTCACGGCGACATGGTTGATCCGCGCCTACCTAGATTGCCCGTAGGTCCAGCTCACACCAGTTCACTCCAACTCACTCCACACGTAAACATACACTTCACAGCCAGGTAAACGGCCCATTGACCCCATTGTCGATTTTTTATCGTGCCTATGGGACTATGCCCGGCCACAAATCACACGCGCGATCGGAGCTGTTGCGGATCTCGGTAGGTCCAGCATGTATTTGAGTTGGGCTTGGGCTAATGTGGCGCAGACACGGCCGACGTCTGGCTCACTGTTCCGGTCGCATGGGACGCCAAGAGCTGTGACCTCATACGCGAGGCGGCCATTCAGGCGGGATTGGTACGGGCTGCAGGTCCCATAGGGCAAGACAAGAACTGGCGAGACCGTCTGCGGATTATTACGTGCGTCCCATCTCCCTCTTCTCCCGATCTTACCTAAGACCATGGCTTAGTGAACCCGAAGCGGCAGCGGTTCACTGTGCACACCTGACCAACTTGCACCAACTTCGCCCTTCGCAAAACTTTATGATCTGTGACGCGGGTAGCGAATCGGTCGATATCACCGTCTATAAAATCCTAGGAAGTCTGGAGAGGCTGGAGATTGGAGAGGTGTGTGCTCGAAGTGGCGCAAATTGCGGTAGTCTTTACTTGGATCTTCGGTCTGGTTCCATGTCTCGTTGAAGAGGGACTACTTACCAGTTGTGGAACAGATTCCGATATCTCGTTGCCCGAATGCTCGAGCGCCATCCGGCTCATACGGACCCGTCGAGTTTGGCCTACTTCCAGCATACGTTCAGTGGGACTGGTAAACTTGCGTTCCGAGGAGAAGAGGATGACCGTGAGCTCAGTACCAACCCGAGGTAGGAGAAGTTAACCGGTGGATAGGCACACCATTCCAGTTCAATTGCTTTAACATCGAGGACCAAAACGATCCAACCGTGGGGCTGATTAATGGCGAGTTGACGATTCCGGGTGCCTTGTTGCGGTCTGAGGTGGGTTTCCAGCCCAAGCATCCTTTTACTTGCTGTCTGCTCGTTAATTTGACGAATTGAAGGTATTCGACCCCATCATCTCCAAAGTTCTCCAGCTCATTGAAGACCAACTAGCCCCAAGCAATCATCCTATTCATGCCTTGCTCCTTGTTGGCGGTTTCTCGGAGAATGAGTACTTGTTCAAGTCCATCGACGTGAGGCCCCTCTCTCCATTTCAATACATTCCGCGAATGGGTCTGTGTTAACTTGATCGGCGTAGCAACGATTTGGTACTCGAATCAGTATGATTGCTCGACCCACCGATGCAGATACTGCCGCATGTCGCGGAGCTGCTCGCTATGGGATTGCGAATCGGGCATTGGTGTCAAATATTGTTGTGCCAAAGACGTATATTATGGAGGTAACCCAGCTCCGTTGTATCTAACACATCCCATACAACGATCCCCCTCGCTTATCTAATATGAGTTAACCCCACCCGAATGTAGGCCACATTACCCGCGGAGCAAGAAGACTGGCAAAAACGTCCCGCATACATCAATATCAGCAACACGGGCGTACCCCTTTGCAGGAACCGGCTCCAGTATTTAACTCGAAAAGGGGATATTCTGCGCAAAGGCGAGCGAGCCAAGGCCACGTTCTGCAAGTTTTCACACAGTTCGGAAGGTTTGCTTCCTTCTCTATTAATCTGAGGCAGAGCTGATGGGGCCCAGATTTCATGGTCATGATGAAACTGTACACATCCGATAGCGAGCACATAATGCGATATACGGACGAGAGTGAGGCTACCGAATTATGCGTAATATGCAAATGGACGATAGATTTAAGTCTGCTTCCTGCTTTCCACGAGAACGCAAAGACAGGATCTCAGGTAGGCTCAACTTTCCTCCATGTTTTCGGCCACTTCACTCACTGGTAGTAGAGCGACTTCTATACCGAGTTCGAAATCGGACTGGAAATCAACGGCGCCGCAGTCCAATTAGTGCTGCTCTGCAATGATAACGAATGGGGCCGAGCCGTGCTCGATTTTTTGCACTAGTTTGATGCCTATTTGTTTGTTTTTAAGTCGGTGGTCTTGTCCTTATCTACGTTTCTTAAGCAACGATTTTATTGTCCGATAGATGTTGACTTGTGTAGCGTTGGTGTTGCGATTTTGCGCGTTAGCAGTTGGTTCGGTGTGTGTGTGTTGAGGGGTGGGGGGGTAAACTGAAACCTTCCTAAGGCCAGTTTTCTTGTGTAGTATACGCAGGGCAACATAAACCCGAGTCATGCTAGTATCTAGCTTGCTATTTGTGCAGCATCGTTTCCAAAAACAAACCATTCAAAAAGCAAACCCCTAAAGGCGTCCCCGTAATCCAAGCGTCGACTCGACGCTGACACTCAATATTAATTCTCACTCGTAACTTCTGCTTGAATTACTGCTTATTACCCTCCTAGCCTCGTAAGTAGGACCCACCGCCGGGGTTTGGACACTCATGGAACCCTGGAAATTTGGTGTTATTGTAGCACAGGCAGGACATGGTCCATTGCAAGATTGAGAGCCCATTACCCAGCTGTTTGCCATCAATGCCTTGCCCAATTCAGTCTCACTTGATCATGCCATTGAACGTATTTCATATTCAATTCGGAAAATACGACACCAATCTTGCAACTTGGAATGTAGTCGATGGGCATATCAGGATAGTCGGGTAGTGCTTGTGTACAGTTAGTTCGTGTGTAAATTTTCGCGGTTACCCTCTGGGGAATTACCACATCTTCCGTGTCGTCGCACCCTTGGCCTTGCATCGCGTCGCACGCATATATCCACTAGTGTATGCACGGATGGACGTGCAGTTCAAGATGATATACCCTGTACATGTTGTGGAATTAGGAAAACGAAATAAAATTCGTACAGGCTTAAGCAGACAGTAAATCCGTAGCGTACGAGAGGAATATTACATCGTTTCCCAGGATTGGCGACCCCAGCTCTTTATGGGCTCTCCTGGTGGTAAGCAACGTGACGGATGATCGGACAGAATTCTGACAATGCCACCGAAACTTGGCTGTCCTTTAAAACGGTGTCGTCTTCGGACGGAGCATCATCCAGGTCCATCGGATTTTCTAGCGTGGTGTCATCCAAGCCCACCTCAGTTCTCCAAAATGCGATCGTCTGTGGTGAGATAATTCTAACCAACAAGCAAAGGCTTTCCAAGTCAAAGCGGCCTTCCTGCAGATAGAGGGTATCTATGATGGGGGGCGCGGGCGAACGAATCCGTTGAGGGGTGGATGTAAATGGTCCAACGGGTACAGTTTCGTTGTATCCATTTAGCGCCAAAACTCGAAGCTCGGGTACCAAGGCGAGTATATCTTCAATCACCGCATTTCTGTGCCTCCCGATCAAGCAAAGCTTGGTCACTTTGGCGCGTTTAAGGAATCTTGTTATTGTTGAGTCGGGGTTTGACAGGATTTGATTGTCACGCAAGCCAATGGTCAACTGTAACGCTTTTTGGCCAGGGGTGAACAAGTGAAGGAGTGTTTCCAACTGATCTGTCGCCATTAATAGCAAATTGCCCGTGTTAAGCAGCTCCAGATCCTCAAGGTGAGCCGGTTTAATGTTGTATTGAGTCCATTGATCATCAAAGATCTCGAGATTGATGTGAAGGTTTGCTAGTCTAGGGCTGGATAAGAGAATACGGTGAAGGTTAGTCATGGAAATACCGCACGGTCGCGTCTTGGGTCGCTCGAGGCGGAGGTCGACGAGACCATGGTAGGCCAGGCTTCACCAATGAAAGTATAGCCCACTGAGTCGGAGGACCCGAACGGGAAGTAATATACTCTCAAAAATTCCGTGCGGCATGTGCAAAATTTGGCATTCATACTCGGGATGGGTACCGGTATCCTCCTCGCTGGAGGCGTATATATAGCCTGGTTCATTGGCATTGGTATCGGTAAGAGTGATATGGCGCAATGTCCCGGGTTCCAAGGCATCGAATAAACGCTCAAAGAGTTTGGGCTCGAACTCCCCAATAGCACTGGGTATTGTCAATTCAAGCGACTCGGTTTACCCTGCGAACAAAGGAAAGCTTTCTTCAAGAGTGAACGCGTCATCAGGATAGTCCAGAGAAGACGGAGCTCGTATGTGAATATGCAGGGGTTGGCGTCCCGCCCGAGATGCAAAGGCCATGGCCCGCTCTACATACTTGCGATCCGAGGAGTGATAGTAGACGAGATCGATGTGCGTCCAGAGCTCCGGCAAATCGGTTGCGACGCGGCGCCAGCGGGAGCAGACATGGGATAGAAAGTCGGGATATCTCGGCGTGTATCTAGACTTGCTACTGTCTGCCTCGACACAGCGAGTAGAGCCCATTACGAGCATGAAGATGCGAGAAAGGATCTCGGAAGGGAGGGCATAGACTGGGGTGATAGTAGTAGAACCGTTCTTGATCTGTCTGATGACTGACCGCGCCCGCTTGATCTTGGACTCGTGTGAGGAAGCAGCGGTCAGCTCGTTCACAATACGACTAGAGAGGGTATGGGGGACACCTGTTACTGTGGGGGCCTGCGCGCAGTAGGTTTGGATGGTAGCGCAAGCATCAAGGTATTTATCTAGCGCAGCGTCAAGTAAGCTAGTCGCAGAGTCTAGTCTTGCTATGAGCTCAATCATGGCGTAGTTTTAGTTGCGAAGGCAGGCGAATACTCGATAGGGTCATGACGTAGTGCAGGCCGCATCAGCGCGCCTCCAACTTGTTCGTGCCTGTTACCGTTACCAGTACTCGCGAGCAACGAGAGCGGCAAATTTGTGGTTTTGTGTGGTGCGGGTTCTCCCATTCTTGGTACATTCATATAGGCGATAATCTCTCAAATCAGTCTTATTAGGTTCATAACACGCAGAGTAGTTGATCGAGGCGTGTATTAGGGACAAAAAATGTGTAATACTGGGCTTATACAGTATACGCTGTGGGAGAAACAACTATAAAGCACGTACGCATTCAGCGTGGAACCAAGTGCATTGGAATTATCATGCGACTACCAGTCCACATCACGGAAAACTCCAAGCCCTAGTGGGGCTCTCTAACGGGAAATGTACATGCTTAACAATTGGGCAAAAATCCAATATTATTGATCGAATTTGGGGATCGCTAACCCCATAAATCCCTACTTGATGGTAATCGTCGTCAAGGGTTGCTTCATCGAAATACATCTGCATGTCTTCCCATCCGACCCGAGTTTGCCACAGAATAACAATCCGAGGTGAGCAAACCTTGGCCAATAAGCTTAAACTATTCATGCCAAAGCGGGCCTCCTCTATGTAAAGGGCATCAAGGTCGGTTGGTGGATTGTTGAGTTGGGAGTCAGCGGCGAATGGACCTAGCACATCCGCAACATACTTTCCAGTGAGGGCTAAAACTCGAAGATGAGGGAGCAGGCAAAAGAGATCATCAATATCAATAGGTACGTCGAGTTCGCGGAGGCAAAGTTTTGTAATGTTTGAATTCTTCAGGAATTTGGTGATGGTGATATCGGGATTCGAAAAGTCTGGGTTGTCATAGAAATTCACAGTAACTCGTCGCTGTTTTGAGCCGGGCGTGAATAACGATAGAAGTAAATCCAGTTGCCCCGACCCGCGCAATCCACCAAAGTCGAGCGCTTCCAGTTCCCCAAGATACACTGGTGTGCCATCCTGCCAACTAGAGTTGATAATCTCAAGCCCAAAGTGAAGTACAGATAGCTGAGGGCTAGACATAAATATATTGTGAAGCTGGGTTGCCGAAATGCTGCATAACCGTCCTCTGGGATTCTCGAGGCGGAGCTCTACCAGCCCATGGTACGCTTGACTAGACCAGTGAGGATATAATCCATCTAGTCTGAGGATTCTAACGGGAAGCAGGAAGCTCTCAAAGACATCCGAGGATAAACGGAGGCACTGATACTCGTTGTCATTGTCGTCATCACCATTCCAGGGGCGCATGTAGCCCGGCGTGTAATAAGCATAGTCAATAATCCCAAACTGGAGCAACTTGGCTGGTGAAAATATTTTAAATAGATGGTCAAACAAGTCGTCATCAAACTCGCTGGAGGTTGCAGGTGTGATCACTTCCAAAGATTTTGTGCGCGCTGCGATAGAAGTCATGAATGTGAATAAAAGCCATCGCGCATAACTAGGGTCTGGGGGGCTGGGTGCTCGAATGTGAACATCTAAAGGGAGGTTTGCCGTTCGAGACAAAGTAACCTTTGCTCGGTCTACATATTTTCGAATCGATGAGTGATTATAAACAAGGTCGATGTGTGTCCAAATGTTGAACGCTGCAGAACAATGTATCTCAGCGGGCAGCGTGATAGACGAAGCCAACTTGTATTACCTGCAGAACAATGTATCTAAGGTACAGTGTGAGACAGGTACTACGAGAGAAACATGAAAGACGAAACATACCTCAGCGGGCAGCGTGATAGACGAAGCCAACTGAGGAAACCCCAATAGGGGTGTGAGTCTGAAATAGGGCGCGGAATAGGAGACGCGCCCGTGCGTGAGATCCGGTCATGTGACCTGTCTCTCTATGCTACGACACTCCCACTTGAAGTCCGAACGCACCTAAGAACGGACTTCACAACCCCAATGAAGCGAAAAAGAGAGACAGAAAAAAGAAAGAGAAAGAGCGCAAAGAGAACAAAGAAAAACAAAGAAAGAAAGAAAAAAAAAAAACAAAAGGGACAAAACCAGAGACAAAAACGTAAGAAGCGGCAGCAAAGGCATCAAGTCGAGGCCGGTTTACTGTATGATATCCCGAAGCGGAGCAGAGCGAGCAGCTCGTTAAACCTAGGCCTAGGCAAAGCCTTCGTGCAAATGTTGGCAACATTCTCCGCGCCAGGGACCCAGGTCAGCTCGATATCCCCGCTACGGACGAGTGCACACGAGTAGTGAAAATTGATTGAAACGTGCTTGGTTCGACCACTAAAGCCCTCGCTAAGAGCCATCTTCATTGCCGACTGAGAGTCCATGCGAATATCAAAGGGCTTTGACATATCAAGCTGGAAATTGGTTGCCAATCGCCTCAGCCAGACAGATTGAGTAGCACACTCGTATAGCGCGGCGTACTCGGCCTCAGCCGACGACTTTGAGACACACTGTTGCTTGATCGCCTTGTGCGAGATGGCGCCTCCGGCGAGAGTGAATACGTAACCCGTGTAGGAAACAAAGTCACGAGTGTCTCCACCATGATCGCTATCCGAGTAGCCCACGAGATGGAGTCTGCTGCCACGAGTGTAAACAATACCCGAGTCATAAGTAGTCCGTAAATAGCGAACCACACGCATCAGCGCAGACCAATGTAACGGACCAGGGAGTTTTGCATGCTGACCAAGGAACGAGCAAGCAAAGGAGATGTCGGGTCGAGAACCGTTCGCGAGCCAGTTTAAAGAGCCAAGGATCCTGCTATACGACTTGTCGCGCATGAAGTTTGCATCCTCCACACTCAGAGGAACCTCGCCAACGTCTGAGCCATGAACGGGGAGCTGTAAACCAGCCTCCATCGGTGAGTAGACGGGTTTGCAGTCTTCAAGGCCCAACTCTTTCAGCAGGTTTCGCACATATTTCCGCTGCAGAAGTCTCGTCGTGCCCGTCTTGCGGTCGCGCTCGATCTCGAGTCCCAGAATCTGCCTGACCTCGCCCAAGTCCTTGAGCTGGAACGCCTCGGATAGGAGTGCCTTAGATGCGGTCATAGCTCCGGGGGTAGGCGCAAGGATCGTAAAGTCGTCGACATAGACAAGAACCCAGACACGACCGCAGTCATTGAGGTCTTTGAAAAACAAGCAACGGTCGTAAGCTGACTGAGTAAACCCGACGCAAATGAAAACCTTCATGGCATGACGCATCCAGAGATAGCCCGCTTGCTTCAGGCCATAGACTGCCTTGTGTAGACGCAGCGCGAGCTTGTCACGAGAAACATCGGGTGGGAGCTTGGAGTCTGGGAATCCGTCCGGGATGCGAAGATAGATCTTGCGATCGACCTCGGCATGCAGGAACGCCGTCTTCACGTCCATTTGGTGGATTTCCCAGTCCTTCTCGGTGCCAATGCTGACCATAAGTTTCAAGGTCTTGGGTCGTGCCGTTGGTGATGAAGTCTCCCCATAGTCCAGGCCTTCCTTCTGCAAGTTCCCGAGTACGACATAACGGACCTTGAGTCGATCAATAGTGCCGTCGGCATTCGTCTTGCACATGTAGACGGGTTTGGTTCCAAGACATCGACGTCCTTTTGGTGCACTGACCACGCTGTAGACACCAAGATCCTTCCAAGATTCAAACTCGGCCAGGGTACTGCGCTGCCAATCGCTGGCGAGTGGGTCCTTCAGCATCTGCCGGTATGTAGACGGGGCTGGAGGGACAATAACGACTGACGCAGAAGTGCCATCACGCATCTTCCACGTGGGTCTACGCTCGCGGGTTGATCGCCGAGGAAGCTTTGCCTCAACTTCAGGCAGTAGCGACGACGCCTTCTTGGTCCAGTCTGGTTCAATGGGTCGATCCAGTAAATCCACAGGCACAGGTTCATCATCGTCTCCCACTTGACCAGCCACATGTTGTCCAGATATCGGCACGATCTCATCGACTTCCTGTGACTCGGAGCCAGAGACCGTCTCCCCCACCCCCTCCTGCGACGAGGGAAGGAAGGCACCTTCCAGTTCATCCAGTGGGAACGACTCCGCAGGGCACGCACCTAAGCTCGACGACTCGTGAAAGACCACGTCCCGACAGCGAAGGACTTTGACCAAACCTTTCATGCGCAGCCTCCAGGCCTTTGCCATCTCATCATAGCCGAGGAACTGGCATTCGATCGAACGGGGCTCGAGGGCCTTGGCGCTTCCTGACGTGTTGGCCGCAAAGCACTTGGAGCCAAAGATTCGGAGCTGGGAGACAGAAGGGCGAATACCAGTCCAAGCCTCAAAAGGGACGACATTGAGCGCGGAATGAGGGGATCGATTCATGATGTACACCGCAGTATGAACACACTCAGCCCACCAACCCACAGACAGACCCGCATCAATCAGCATTGCCCTAACCCGTTCCTTCAGACTTCGATGCTCGCGCTCAGCTCAACCATTCTGCTGGGAGCTGTGAGGTGTCGAGGTCTGGTGGGCAATGCCTGAATCAGCAAGGTACTCGGTCCATTGGTCAGAGAGGTACTCGCCGCCATTGTCAGAGCGGATCGTCTTCAGTACCCGACCAGTCTGGGTGGTCACTCGCTTGTGCCATGTTCGGAAGGCGTCAAAAGCTTGGGATTTTGATTTGAGAACGCAGACCCAGAGATAGCGAGTCGCATCGTCGAGCAGGACCATCCAGTAGCGGGCGCCACCGACCGCGGTAGGGAAGGGACCAGACAGGTCGGAGTGAACCAGCTCCAGCGGCGCAGACGCATGGGAGTCCGAGATGGGGAATGCAGAGCGAGTAGCCTTGGCAAGGGCGCATTTGTCACATTCGGCGAGACGAACCAGGGAATCCGGGAGACCATGTACTAGCGAACCAGAAGCAAGTTTTGAAAGGTTGGACGTGCCCAGATGTCCAAAGCGTCAATGCCAAAGTACCGCTTCGTTGATTGACGAGGCAGCCACTGCCGAATTCGCCTCGATGGACAGGGGTTCCAGCAAAACAGGAATTCGCCACACTCCATTCGAGGGCCAGGCAATGCCTATAAGCGAGGAATCAGGGCCCTTCACTGGGGTAGTGCCATAAGGGTTCCATTCGACAACGCCTCCAGCAGCCATCAGTCTCCAAGTAGAGAGAAGGGTCCTCCCAGCGTCAGGCACAAAGTAGGCATCGGGTAGGTAACACCATATAAGTCCTTGTGGCAACAAAGTGGGGATCGCCACGTCGCCAACGCCCAGCGCAAATCCCTTCCGATCCTCGTAGAGTCCACTAATGGTAGGTCGCTCATGCGTGCCAAACTCTTGGTAATTGACAAAGAATGCCCGTTGGTTGACCAGGTGATGGGAAGTCCCGGAATCAACAATGATGAAGCCCGAATCGTCTTCAACGCTCGCGGTCATAGCCGTCGCCTCATCGGCCCAACCGGGAACCGACGAGGACCAGGTAGACACCTTAACTAGGGATGCCTTGGCCGTCTCTGGAGGGGCTGCTGATTGCCGGTCGCCGAGGCACCTGGCGCAGGCGTGGCATCGTCCTTGGGCTTGGGCTTGTCTCCACGGGAGTCCTTCTTGCCGTCCCTGCGCCATTCGTTTGCGCGGTCACTGCCAAAGGTCGCAATCCGCTTCATGGACACTGGACAGGACCCAGAACCGATCGAATGGCCAGGCTGACAGCAGTCATAGCAGAGGTTACGAGGGCGGGAAGGGTTGCTCTGAGCAGCAAACGTGGTAGCCCCTGGATTCGGGCGGGATGAATGCAACGAGGACTCTAATTCGAGACGACGAGCAACACTACGGATACCGACGATGGTCTCGGCCAACGGCTTCGGATCCAGCTCCATGTTGAGGACGGTCTGCCTCCAAGAGGGCGGAAGACTCGTGAGTAGCGTGTGCCGTTGATCTCCATCTGGCATAGGTTGACCAAGCATACTCATCTCAGTAAAGAGACGCTTGAGTTTTGTCATGTGCTCCTCAATAGAGGCACCCTCGGGCATCCGCAACAACTGAATCTGCGAACGGATGGCGCCAGCATGGCTTTCTGTCAAAGGTGCGTGAATCTCGCGTAGCACCCTCCAGACCGAAGCTGCTGAAAGATTGTCCTCCACATACGGGTACTGACTGGGGTCAAGCGCGTTGACAATCACCTCGCAGACCAGGCCCTCCCGGAAACGCCAAAGGCGAAAGGCCTCCTCATCGAGAGGATGCGGCGGAATGACTGCGGCGTCAATGTACTGTGAGAGCTCTCGCACGCTAAGTGAGTCCCAGACACGACGCGACCATGTTAAATAATTTCCGTCCACCAGCTTCATATCTTTCAGACCATCCGCCACACTCTTGATCATTGCCACGAAGCCCTTTTGATTGTTGAAGAAGTCACCGGGCTGTGCTACCGGGGCAACCACAGGGGCGGGCGCGGGCAACCGCCACTGAGGACCGTAGGGACACTGGGGCTGGGGGGGGGCGTATTGATAGGGCTGGTGCGCTGGTGGATGATACAGAGGCTGGGTCGGCAAGGGGTAACCGGGCTGCAGATAATGGTTGGGCATGGCCCCAGGACTGGGTGTTGGGGGCGCGTACGCGGGGAATGGCTGGGGAGTGTGGGGAAACTGTTCCGCTAAGGAAGGGGGAGGGACATAATGCGCCGGATTAACAGGGGACCAAGGAGGAGACACAGGGGCAGGTGAACCAACGTGTGTATTGGCTAGGTAGTCGGCAATACGATCTACGCTTGAATGGTTGCTTGCAGCTGGAGAGTCGGAGCCGTCAATCAGAGTCCCCGTAGGACTCGCCGGACGCGCTATAAAGTCGGCAGCGTCTAGCTCCGGGCGATCAACAATCAACTGAGGCGGAGCATAGGGGGCAGGCGGAACATAGGGGGCAGGAGTCGGGCTCAACGGAGCATGGAAAGCGGGCATGTCTGGACAAATACCGTAGGGAGAGCTAGACGCAATCGAGCAAGCGATATCAAAAACAAGTGGCTGCTCTGGACGCGGGGCACTGGAGGTTGCCCGAGGAACAGCAGTACGTCGCGGGTCAGAGAGACCGGCAAATGTATGCGGGGACTCAAGACCATAGCCTGCGCCTGGAGCATGCGGCGCCGCAGGGTACGCAAGCTGGGCGTCACGCCAATCCAGGGAATGCTGGTAGACTGTGGACGAGGGGTATTGAGGTATAAGCGTGCTACCTCCCACTCGACCTTCATAGATACCCGTCATCGATGGGGTAGAGGACAGCGCCATCGGCACACACGAGCCAGAGGGTCTATGATTGGAATGCCCCGGAAACATAATCAGCACAGTATCAGACGGACGCGGAGTTGGCTAATAAAATAAATGACGATCCATCAAACGCAAAGGATGCTCATAACCTGTTGAACGCTGCAGAACAATGTCTCTCAGCGGGCAGCGTGATAGACAAAGCCAACTCGTATTACCTGCAGAACAATGTATCTAAGGTACAGTGTGAGACAGGTACTACGAGAGAAACATGAAAGACGAAACATACCTCAGCGGGCAGCGTGATAGACGAAGCCAACTGAGGAAACCCCAATAGGGGTGTGAGTCTGAAATAGGGCGCGGAATAGGAGACGCGCCCGTGCGTGAGATCCGGTCATGTGACCTGTCTCTCTATGCTACGACACAAAGTGCGGGAAGGTCTGTCGCAACGCAACGCCAGCGAGAGCACACCTGAGATAGAAAATCGGGAAACCTTGGCATGTATCTAGACCTGCTGCTATCAGCATCGACACAGCGAGTAGAGGCCATCACGAGCTCGAATATGTGGGAAAGAATCTCGGAAGGAAGGGCGTAGATCGGAGTAATGGAGGTGAGTTCATTCTTGACCTGACCGATAGTTGACCTAGCTCGCTTTAACTTATCCTCATATAAGGATGCGGAAGCTAGTTCGTCACAAATACGACTAGTGAGGTTGGTAGAAACGCTGGTAAACGTTCTAGCCTGTGTGCAGTGTATCTGAACAGCAGAGCAGGCGTCGAGGTATTGGTCTAACACAGTACCAAGCAAGCTGGTTGCAGCGTCGAGTTCTGCAATGAGCTCGATCATAGCGTAGATATGGTGGCCGGCGAGTATCTGATGAGATACGTGCGATTCACTGGCACGCCTCTGACTCTTTCTATGGGCGTTACCATTAACACACGTGACCAGTGTAGCTGTTGCCCCGAGTGCTCCAAAAGGTCTTGTGGTAACGACCTGGGGAAAGTGACTTAGAGTTTGATTTGGCAAAGAAGTTTCTTGATAGTTATGCACGTTGGTACCAAACAAGGAGGCGGCGATACAATTGGCCCTATTCCCAATATGACCACTATATATATGCGTGGTTATAATCTAATCAACATCTCATTCACGGGTACACAACTGATAGTAGAGCCTCCTGGATGCGCTATTCATGATCGGCAAGCAAGGCGGATGCGCAAGCGGTTTTGATAACAAGTGGCGCCCCAAGTAATGCACAACTTGAACGCTCCGCGCTGCAATTCATCAATTGATTGATTCACTCGTACTCGGTTCCTAGATGCTGTGCAAGACGCACGCAATCAGCGCTCAACCACCATGTCATGTTGTGGCACCTCTCGAGACGAAACCCCACAACCGGGAGATGGACAACTCTTCCCCCAGGATCGGATTATCAATCGACAACCAATAAAACTCGAGGGGATGATCGTCTCCCCTCCAACGACGTATCATCCTTCACGGACAACAATGGAAGCGGGTGGTGTCTCGGCCCAATCTAAGCAATATTCCTCTTTGTCCGGAATTTCAAGCACGCGCAGCTCTTTTCTTACTTCGTATGTTGGTCGTAGCACAGCAACAGCGACACAAATGTCACTAGCTCAGCAGTCTGTCTCTTGGCCTAACCCTAGGCCGACAATCAATGAGACTGGGCAAGCTCCGCCAACAGTAGCTGAAGGAAAGATATGTGTATCAATTGATTTTGGGACGACACTGTCGGGAGTTGTATGCACACATTTCATCCCTCATTCATCGCTCACTCCATTCAGGCCTTTGGATCGTCTCAAATCACCGATGGGCTCGTACAACATATCCTACAATGGCCAGGCTCATCCAAAAACTACCGCAAAATACCATCGTGTTTGCTCTACAGCGAGCATGGCGAAGTCCTTGCCTGGGGTCTCGAAGCCAAGGTCAGAGTCTATCCGCGTGCCGCTCCGCCACATCTAAGATTTCTCCAGAATGCAGTACCTGCTCCGGGTACAATTTGCTGCGAACGTGCGTGCTATGTCACTGACCTCTCCTGACACTAACTCGCCGTTAGGGTTTAAACCATTACTCGAGCCCGACTATCTCCGCGACGGTAAAGTTGATCTGCATGTGTCGAAGCTGCCCGTATGTACTGCAGTAGCGTATGTGCATCATTACACAAGGCAGATAACGTTTATAGCCCGGCAAACGACCTATCGAGGCAATAGCCGACTTCTTGCTGTGTTTGTGGGACTTTGCTCAACAACAGATTGCTCGAGAGATCGGCCCTGCAGCTCTGAGTATGTTTTTCATGTTTAATTCGGTGCATATACTCATACAACAGGGTAGATACGGCCGAGATATGGTTGACGGTCCCTGCAATGTGGGGAAACAAGGAATGCAGTGCATTACGAGATGCGGCCGCCCAGGCTGGGTTGGTCCAGAGCGTTGGGACTAGACAGCAGAGTGGTCGCCAGCGAGACAGGCTGAAGATTATTGCGTATGTAGCGCTTCATGTCCTTTCTCCGCTACTAACCCTATCCCACTTGATAACAATAACAAGCGAGTCAGAAGCCGCTGCGGTGTATTGTGCATGCCTCACAAGCCTTCGTCGGATGCGCCCCTCGCAAAACTTTATGGTCTGTAACGCAGGTGGAGGTACCGTTGACCTCGCCGTCTACAAAATCCTAGGAAGCCAGGAGGATTTGGAGATCGGAGAGCTATACACACGAAGCGGTGCAACTTGTGGCACTTTACTCTTGGATACAAAGTGGGTCGTAGGTTCGCTCTTGCGAATGGGAGCTGACCGTGAAAAGGTTCAAAGACTTGGTCTCTCGTCTGCTTGAATTCCATCCTGCACACACAGACGAGTTGAGTTTGGCGTGTTTCCAGAATACATTTAGTAGGATCCATAAGGTTACCTTTCGAGGTGGGGAAGATGATTGTAGGTTTAGTTTATTGGATGGCCGAGGGCTGGGTCCGATACGTGGTCAATTGTATAGGCGTACTATTCCAGTTCCAATGCATCCATTCCGAGGATCCAGGTGACCCTGCAGTTGGGTTGGCTAACGGCAAATTGACAATCCCGGGGGTAGTATTGAGGCGGGAGGTGGGTTTATTTCTTTGGGCCGATCTGGTGCTTCACATGTTGACATGCTTTCACATTGGCAACAATCCAATTTCACACCACCTACGGGTCTCATTCATAATGACACAATTATACTTACCTTCTGTGTCAGGTCTTTGATCCTGTTATTGCCGAGATCCTGCAACTCATCGAAACCCAACTCGCCCAATGCAACCAAGTAATCCATGCATTTTTACTCGTTGGTGGGTTCTCGGGGAGCGAGTATCTGATGAAGCGCATATATGCAAGTTCACTATCCTGGAAGTGCATGCAAGCTAACGCTCACTTGCTTTGTTTATCAGCGGCAGTTTAGCTCGCGTATCAGCGTTATAGCTCGCCCCGCAGATGCGGATGTTGCAGGTTGCCGTGGTGCTGTACAGTACGGACTGGTCAAGAGGGGTTTAATATCAAGTGTTATTGCGTGCAGGTCATATATCTTGAAGGTTCGCACGTAACTGTATTCACAACCATGTATTGATGTGGTCCCAAATCTGATCAGGTCAAACTCCCCCCAGAGCAAGAGGACGTGGAAAAGCGGCCGTACTATATAAGCAACGACGCAGGCATGGTGATTTGTCACAACAGAGTTCAGTACCTTGTTCAAAAAGGGGCTGTTTTGCGCAAGGGAAAGGTCATCAAAATTAAGCTTTCCAAATTTTCGCGGAACCCTCAAGGCACGTCTCCTCTTTGTGCCACTGTTAGAGCTGACATCGTGGGTTGTGTAATAGATTCGAAATTTGTTTCCATTTTGTACACCTCTGAGAGTGAACGCGTGATGAGATACATGGACGAGGGCAGCATAACTAGATTATGCAAATGGACAGTAGATTTGAGCGCCCTGCCCAGTTTCGCCGAGAAAGCACGGACGGGATCCCAAGTGAGTCCACCGCTCTTCTCGTCAGCTGTTTGTGACCGAGTAATAGGACGGGTTCCAAACCGAGTTCGAAATTGGCCTTGAACTCGATAGCGCCGAGGTCCGAGGGGTGTTGCTCTACAACGGAGACGAATGGAACCGCATAATATTTGAATTTTTGGACGAGGCTTGAAACATGTGGAGTAAACCTCGTGTAGTGGATGTTGAATGATTTTTATATAAATGGGAAATACTATTATCGAGTCTGAACTTTTGCCGCCGCAAATCAATAGACCCAGCCTGGGAATTTTGCATAGATCCTAGGATGGAGTGGTCAAAGGAGCGACCCAGGGACTTGATCCCGGTTATGGCTGGTATATTTGACTAATAATTTGGTGGCACAGGGTGCCCAAGTACCCCTCGTGAACCATGCATTTAACCGCCTCCGGCTGCCTCAGGCATTTCAAACGGATCCTGATCCTGTGACCTTGGAGGTTTGAAGACGCCGACCATGTTTCGTGGAATGTAGATGGTTCAATGATCGCATTATTTCTGCTTGTTGTGTATACCGAGTCTATGTTAGTCGAAGATTTTATCTATATGCCTAAAGAACGAGAGGAAAAAGTGAATTGGTTGAGCTACAAAGGCAAAAAAGCAGGGTTGAAAATAGTCAACTCTATGAGTGTCAGTTTTCACTTTGTAATGATAATAGAAGCTGTAGAATCGCCTCTTGCAACGAATTTGAACGTTTAACGCTATATAAGCTCATTAGTTGTTGAGATGTGAGCCTCACAAAATCAAGAGGTCACCAGCACAACCCTGGAAGTTCATTCAGACCCCTAGTAACCTCTTGATCTTGTGAGCCTCATATACCAATAACTACTGAGTGTATCATAGCATAAAGGTGCTCGAAATAGTCGTAAGGTGCGGCTTTACAACTTCTATTATGATTAAAAACCGAGAATCGGAAATCCCATAGAGTCGACTTTTTTCAGCCCCTCCTTTTTACCCTTCTAGCTGGACCTATTCACTTTTTTCTCTTGTTTGTTTGTACATAGAGATCAGCCCGTCAAATTTTATATACTCTATATGTACATCAAGCAGAATTAATGCGATGGTTGATTCTTGCCTTTCTTCTGTGAACCAATGTAATAAGCGAGTCCTGGAGGTTCTTGAATCATGTAGTCCTAGAAGCCAAACACCCTCAACAAAGGATTGTATTCTTTCGTGCCTTTGATTCCTACCTATTGGCCGTCGCCAGCGCCGGGGAGGCCCTGCCGTTTCAATGGCGCCTACCGGATCCAATTCAAGCTTCCTTGGCTCAGTTGGTAGAGCGTTGGTCTCATAACATGAGCACTTTCAAAAGTGTTAAATCCACATCCAAAGGTCGCCAGTTCGAGCCTGGCAGGGAGCAAACCTTTTGCTGGAATGTCGTGTTTAACTGGTGCTTCATCGGGGGGAATGCGAGAGAGACGCAAAAACACGCTTAGCGTTGCTACCGAGGCGAGTTTAAATTTAAAGCCGTTGAGCTCATATTACCTCGAAACAGTGGGTGTTGCGAGCCCAGGGAAAGCTCACTATCAAGGAGAAAAGCAACGGCAAGTTGCCGCTTACTCGGAGGGGGGGTAATGTACACACAGCGAGTTCAGATGGTCCCGTATTAGTCAACCCAAACCCGTTCCCCAACCGGACCAAATGACAGTTGGATAGCCATTCGCGAGCATTTCTTCTTGTTCCCCACCATGCCCTGGA
The DNA here is from genome assembly GCA_037039685.1 of Ceratobasidium sp. AG-K. NCBI lineage: Eukaryota > Fungi > Basidiomycota > Agaricomycetes > Cantharellales > Ceratobasidiaceae > Ceratobasidium > Ceratobasidium sp. AG-K. Next base: position 939,122 of record JAWNGF010000007.1, on the reverse strand, counting down.
AGTATATTGTTATTTTGAGATTATGGTTCAAGCACTGGTTCGTCAAAATTCGTGATCCCGACAAAACACCTCCAAAAAACGGTGTCTTTGGAGTAAAGTTGCGATATGTCTGCAGTGACAGAAAATTAAAATCTGTATAATTATTCCCTCGAAGCTATAAGACCTTGTCTACAAAAGGAGTACTTGAAGTGCGCAAACAAACCCGAAACGAATGAATTATTAGCGAAATAAAACCAAGGGGGTATTGGAGAGGGTTTGTCACCACAAATTGTCCCCCCTTGAAACTGCCAACTGCATTGTAACCAAAGCGAATTGTTTCACACCGTATACGCTATAGCTTAGGGCTATGCCATTGCAGCTATGTACAGAGGGATTAGATTGCATATAGTCTGAGTTTGACTCAAAAGTGTGGCATGAGTCTAGTGGAAAGGATGGGGGATCCAGATGTCTGCTTGAGGTTGGGTGGTCTTTCAACAGATTGGGATACTTTGTGCCAGACTTACAGAATATCAGAAGCTATTTCTACAGCCAAAAACACTTGTCCTGAGGTAAAATTAGTACAAACATAGGGAACTGGGCGCATATACGCAGCATTTAAAACTCACAGAAGCACAATAGTTGTGAGTCCTTGTGTTGGATATGTGAGAACACTAATTTGCCTGATATTTCACACAGGAACAAAAGTCCTTGTAGCCTTGAAATAGTGATGGGCCTATTGCAGCGATTTTGCCTAGTAGTTTCTCTAGATGTGAGAAGTGTCAATATACAAAAACCCTGGCATTGTAGCCTTTTTCCTGTGTGAAATATTAGGCAAATTAGTGTTCTCACATATCCAACACAAGGACTCACAACTATTGTGCTTCTGTGAGTTTTAAATGCTGCGTATATGCGCCCAATTCCCTATGTTTGTACTAATTTTACCTCAGGACAAGTGTTTTTGGCTGTAGAAATAGCTTCTGATATTCTGTAAGTCTGGCACAAAGTATCCCAATCTGTTGAAAGACCACCCAACCTCAAGCAGACATCTGGATCCCCCATCCTTTCCACTAGACTCATGCCACACTTTTGAGTCGAACTCAGACTATATGCAATCTAATCCCTCTGTACATAGCTGCAATGGCATAGCCCTAAGCTATAGCGTATACGGTGTGAAACAATTCGCTTTGGTTACAATGCAGTTGGCAGTTTCAAGGGGGGACAATTTGTGGTGACAAACCCTCTCCAATACCCCCTTGGTTTTATTTCGCTAATAATTCATTCGTTTCGGGTTTGTTTGCGCACTTCAAGTACTCCTTTTGTAGACAAGGTCTTATAGCTTCGAGGGAATAATTATACAGATTTTAATTTTCTGTCACTGCAGACATATCGCAACTTTACTCCAAAGACACCGTTTTTTGGAGGTGTTTTATTGGGCACTGTATGCGTACTCAGTCTGGCCCTCCTCCGCGCTAGCCTCTTGGAGGTGCATATATGCAATCTCTAGCCTTCGACGAGCATAAATCACTCATTACGAATTGCATGTGTATCAACTCAATTAACGAACACAGGCAAACCGATTTACTTAACCGTTGCTGTACCGAATTGCCATTGACACGTTACCGGTCCAAGTCACATCAGTCTCATTTCTAACCTACTACTACGGAACGCATATACAGTATGCACCTTATTGGAAACTGTTCCAGTTGCTCCCATACCATGTGAACTTGAGCCGGAGAGGCGCCGAGTCTCGCTACTCACTGAGAAACCGTCGGTTCGATCGCCGAGCTAGGGTCGACCTCGTTTACACAAATAGCTGAGTTGGAACCAACTCGACTTTGGACGAGTTCGCCTCGTCTCGGCCGCAACGCTAAACGCACCACAGATGCCACAGATGTGATTGATTCCGACCATACAGAAGCGACAAAAGTGTGTTGATACACGGTATACATACAAGAGCCCAAAGCGAATATCGGCCATACTCCCATTCAATCCCCACGCCTTTTTGTACTCGAGGGAACCAGCGCCCAAGAGACCACGATGCCCCCGAGCAAAGCAACTAGGCTACAAGCATCATAGAAGTTAATGTAGATTACAACGTCGACTACTTGCGCTTACATCGGCTGAAGGACCTGCACGCCGTACTAGAAATCCAGAGAAATTTAGTTTCTAAGCTGTCGACGTGTGTTTTCTATATTTACCTTTTGGGTTAGCGTTCCTGTGATGAAAGGAAACACGGCACCGCCGGCTTGTCCAACACTATCCCAATTGCATCAGCCAGTATGCCAAGAGTCAGCCGATTATACTCACGACGCGACCCAGCCCATACTTCCCGTCAAAAGCCTACACGCAGATTTATGTAAAACTCCAAAATTACGAGTACTTCGATGCCGTACATACCATTTAGGAACGATTGTTCCAAGAACGTTCATCCCGATAGGGTATATCGGCCTATGAAGAAGATAAGTGAAGAGCAAATATCACGTTGGAATCGGTCATACCCTATCAGTGCGAGTGGGTATTAGTCATATGAACATCCCTGAAACAACCCACTTACCCATCAGAAGCCCGACAAGCGCAAAAGCCACCGCGTTACCGAACAGGTGTGGCAACATCCACACTGTCATCTCAAGCCCAATCGCGAGCAAAATATACGCATACACCGCCCGACGCTCTCCAACCTGGAACATAGTGAGTCCTTAACTAATACAAAAACGATGGAACACACCTTTTCGTTCACCCAGAGCAAAATGACGCGCCCAAGCATGAGCCCTGCAATGGGATTCAAACACGACCTCATATGGGGCGAGACTGTCAAACATACCACCGAAAAAACCGCTACAGGGAGCAAAAATTCAGAAGACGAGTTGATTTGGCTACTAGGTTGATGTCTCACCTAGAAGCATAACCGGCAGAGGTCCCTCCACCACGTTCCTCTACGATGAACTATTTTTAAACAGTTAAATAGGTATAACTTTATGAAGGATGCTACCATACCGTCACAATCCAACCTGGAAAAGGTCAGCACTGATAATTCAAAAAATACGACGCCTCACCTCCCATAGTGGTCTCGGCTCCAACGTATAACAAGCAGAATGCCGCCATAATCTGGACACCCCAGGACCCGAAAATCTGCTGGTACTTCCTCTCGTTGCTAGCCGACTCGGCCGGGTCAATTGGCGTGGGTCCAAGGAGTTCTACGGAAGTCCTAAGCACAAGCTCAGCGGCCACAAGTACAAAACTGACCTTCTTGCGTGTGGAATCCAAACGTAGCATATATAACGACTGCATTGATAGCTGCCATCGCCAGAGGAGCGAGATAATGATATGACCAGTTGGGGTGATGTGTGAACTGGGTGGCGATTATTGGAGCGATCAATGCACCAGCACCTAAGTTCAAAGCAATCAGGTGAATCGCTTCGATAGCTGTGCAGGAGGCGACTTGCCGTAGAAAGAATGGATAACGCCCATCTTGGCTGACGCATTGGTACGCAGAGCGCCGACAAATCCGTTGGCTTGAGCGTCTTGCAAACCAATTCCTAACCATAACAATGTATGAACAACGGCGAGCTCGGTGCAGAAACAAGTTCAAACCAAATCCATTGATTGCGTACGCTGCAAAGTACCATTAGGTAACGACCCAATCAATCTAGATCAAACTCAAAATACCTATATTCATCGCGGGGAACGGAAACGCCGGGGCTAGGATCGAGTACGATGCGATCTGGCAGAAACAACCTAGAGGACGCTTAGCAATGAGGCAAGGCTTAGGGGGGTTGATATTCTTACCAAGCAGCATGACTCTCCCAAAGCCGATACGGTCGGAAAGATGGACTGCATAGCATTAGTCATGCCTAGCCGGACTCGAGTCGCACCCCAACTCTCACTAACCATTCAGGATCCCAGCCAACATAAAGCCCAAGCACGCAGAGACGAAGAGGAGGGAAATGATGGTAAAATTGAGGTTGTAATATTTTTGTATAGTAGGTAGGAGAGGTCCAATGCTAGCATCGTTCCATCCACTCTATGTTATCACAGCTTTGTCAGTCCTCCACGTTGCCTGATCAGTCATGAGTTCTCTCACCAAGAAAAGGCACAGACAACAGCTAGCAATAGCGGTCCACTCCTTCTTTGTGTTGACCTCCGGCTCCACATCATCGTCTTCCGAAATCGACGGCTCAGTCTGTCTTGTTCGGCTCGATCCCATAAAGTTCATTTCTATCCCTTCCGTCGTGCTTCTCGCGCGAACAACAACGCTGGGAGGTTGGGCCAGCCGGCTCGAGTCACCATAGGCAAATTTAGTCGAAGAAAAGGGAGCTTCATTTTCACTAGTTGAGGTATCGGCGACGTGGACTTGAGTGCTCATGTGAATGGGGTCGGTGGCCAATGGTCGATGAGATCAGGGATGCAAAAGACCGATTTTGAAATTATAGATCAAGCGCCCAGGATATCCACGGCGACGAAAACAGATATTCACCGTTCGAGCTGCTGGTCGTGCGCCGTTCGTATGGGTAATTAATCGTAAAGTGGGGTGGCAATGGTTTAAACAAGCTGGCGGGAAATCATTTACCTTGTTAGGCGTCGTAACCTGACGGCTAATACCTCACGTTCCAATCCTAAATTTTTTATTCGAGTTGACTGTACCTTTGGTAAACAGTTAATGACCTACAAACAACCATGTCGCGCGAACTCCAGACTTACGACGGAATGAGTATCACTTACCATTGGCTATCTCTATCGCAGGGGAATTACTGCTCCAACCGCCGACCGAGCATCCTGCGCTTTCGGGATGATTATCTGCAGAGTAAGAAATGCCTTCTTTGCTTTGTCTCGCAATAACCGGTTGATTAGGATGCCATGACAGGCCTTTGACAGATTATTACTCCGTTCTGCTGGGCCGTCGGCTGTGCTCTTCGCTGGCAGTGCAAAGCACCAAAGGCTACCGATCTAGGTCACCCTAATTTGTTGGCACAAGAGTTAGACTAGTTTAACAGACTTTGGTTGACAGCCCTATTCGGTATGGGACTACTCCGAGGGTAACCGAGATACGGCGTAGACCCAATTGCATCGTTGGTGTAATGTGTTGGCGCCTGTATATTTTTAATCTACAATTTACCTCGGGGGGACATAGGTCGACGTATAATAGATGAAACTTTAAGATTTCCCAAGTCACCCGAGGGCTCGCGAAAAATAATGGGGAGTAGGGTGTGATCCGCTGTAAGTTCCAGCCCGGAGCCGAGCGGCAATTTCAATCATGTCAAAGTATTTGAGGCTCATGGACAGTACGCAATGACTTTGCCGGTGACAAGCTAGACAGTCATTCCGATTCAAAGAGCGTGATGCGAACTTCAGATTCGAGTTGTGGTGATGGTGCGGACCGAATTGTCCTGCCGCCGGTAGTTTGGGGGGGCACGTCACGTGGATCTCCGCACCTCCACCTCTCTCCGCCGTCATCGAGCACATCGAGCCACAGACTGATCGACTTGGCTCGGCTTCTTCTCGTTCATCGAATTGAAATGTTCTTTCACATCTCGCACGCTCGGCGCGATTATTTGTATCCATCGATTCATGAGACACCCATTTGGGGTAACGAAGCGCATCACCGAACTCAAAACCCGGCGATGCGTTCATCGGACGTCAGTATCGACCATATCGAGCCGCACTCGTACGGGCCGATGCGTTCTCAAATCGCCGACTTGGTCTTGCTCATCCTTGCCTAGACCAGAACACATCCCGCTCTGGGTTCTGGAATTGTCTCATGGACAACAGCTGACCACCCGCCGCCGACCAGTGCCGAACCCGACGTGAAAAAGGATGCTTGACTAATGAATGAGGAGGATCCGCGACCCTGGACAAGCAAGTTCACGTGCAGGTTGACTCTCCTTTCCAATTCGAAGCTGCAGCTGTCTGGTCTGATTGGACAGGCGGGTCGCGCCGACGTCCGAGTAACCACGCAAGTGCCAAAAACTCAGCCTAAAAGTCAAGTTCCCCCGCAACTCACGTGACGTCATGGTGTAAATCGAAGCTCTCGATCATCTTCTCCTCGGCCTTGGGGGCGGGACATGCCCACTTATATAGGGGCTCCAACACCAGAGATTTTCCTCAACACGACAGCGATGTTGCCCATCTTTTCTCTGTCGTTGCCTCTCCTCCTCGCTCAACAGGTCTGGGCCGCTGAACCTAACCAGCCTTCGAATACGCCCCGAACATGGACGGAGTCGCACAACCTCGCTCGGACGTTTGTCTCTAAGCTTACGCTTGAGCAAAAGGTCAACATCACAACTGGCGTAGGCTGGGAGGTCGGCCGATGCGTTGGGAACATTGCTGCCCAGCCTGAAATTGGCTGGCCTGGTCTTTGTTTGGAAGATAGTCCCCTCGGTGTACGATTCGCAGACCGTGTGACTGCGTTCCCGGCGGGCATCAACGCGGGAGCGACGTAAGTGGCTCACTTCAATGTTTCGCGCACTTGTTCATCCAATACAACGATCCAGATGGGACCGAGACTTGATCCGTCGCCGAGGCGAAGCGATGGGTCGCGAGTTCAAGGGCAAAGGCGTGCACGTCGCTCTCGGACCAATGATGAATCTCGGTCGTGTTGCCGCGGGAGGTAGGAACTGGGAAGGCTTGTGAGTCGGATTGTGAACTATCATGTGCGTTACTCATTCGGAGTTTAGCGGCGCCGATCCCTATCATGTTGGCGAGTCCTCGTACGAGACAGTCATCGGTATGCAGAACGAGGGTGTACAAGCATGGTATGTTTAAATTTTTAACTACCCATCCTCGGTGACTGACTTTCGGTTGACAGCGCGAAACATTTCATTAACAAGTACGTCTCTTCGCCTCCCAAATGAAACAGTCTAATCACGTCATACCCGTAGCGAACAAGAACATTACCGTCAAACTTCTTCTTCCAATGTCGATGACAGGACTCAACATGAGCTCTACCTACATCCGTTCTTGCGAAGTGTCATGGCGGGCGTGGCGAGCGTAATGTGTTCATACAGTGAGTGACGTTCCTCCCTTCGCTTTCGCCCTGGCTTTCCTGGACCCTGAGCGCCGGAAACTCTGGGGCCCATTCCTTCCCCAGACTGCCGATGCCGAACGCGAGCTTCTATTTTTGCCAACGGCCAAGAGTAGAAGCTCTGATGTCGGTTCTTGATTCATTTGCTTCATTCCTCATAAATTTGGTAGAATTTGACTGACGATTCTTACTCCGTATAGACTTGAGTACGTATAATTGAAATGTGCCACTGGAATCACCCTAATGGGACTAACTTGCGATAGTCAACGGCACATGGGCGTGCGAAAACGATAATGCGCAGAACCAGTTGTTGAAGCATCAGATGGGATTCCAGGGGTGTAAGTCCCATTACACCCTTGAGTGTGAAGTAGATGGTTGACTAATTTATTGATTTGTGACGATAGACATCATGTCTGACTGGGCTGCGACTCATTCAACCATCTCGGCTGCTCGCGGCTTGGACGTAAGTCGTGTTAATTCTTTATCGACACTGAATTTATCATTATCTTGCGTAGATGACCATGCCCGGCGATATTACCTTCAAATCGGGTGACTCTTGGTTTGGCGCCAACTTGACGAGTTATGTTCAAAATGGAACGATCGCTGAGGAGAGGGTTACGGTACGTTATCAACGTTATCGGGTCGTCACCATAATTCTCATCACATCATGCCTCGTCATAAAATAATGATAGGATATGGCTCAGCGTATCGTCGCCGCCTGGTATCTCCTCGGACAGGACAAGAATTTCCCTGATGTCAACTTTGACGCATTCAGGCCACTAGATCCGTTCAACAAGCATGTCGACGTGCAGGAGGATCACTATAAGTATGTTCTCATGGTTGACTCGCCCACATGGGGTAGTATCTGACCTGGACAACAGGGTTGTACGGGAGATGGGGGCTGCCTCGACTGTCCTGCTCAAGAACGTCAACAACGCCTTGCCTTTGAAGAAGCCCATCACTTTGGCCTTAATCGGCTCCGATGCTGGCCCGGCACAACGTGGGCCGAACGGTTATGCCGACCGCGGAGGTCTTGACGGGACGCTTGCGATGGGCTGGGGCTCTGGGACTGCCGACTTCCCTTACCTGATTTCAGTCAGTCTGCTAGAGCCAATCTATTGGATATTGTTCTGACATTAAACTGTCATTTTAGCCGCTAGAAGCGATTCAGCAACGCGCGAAGGCCGATCACACTTCTATTGGCTGGTGGCTTAACGATTGGGATACCGCTGGTGCCGCAACTGCCGCGGCGAACAAGGATGCTGCCTTGGTGTTTATCGCAAGCGATTCGGGCGAGGGCTATATTATTCCTGATGGGAACGAGGGTGACCGGTGAGTTCAAAATTTCGACCAGCTTGGGCGAAAGCTGATCTCACTTGCCCAGAAATAACTTGACTGCTTGGCATAATGGCGACGAACTGGTCAAGGCTGTCGCTGCGGCCAACAGGAACACTGTTGTTGTCGTTCACTCTGTTGGTCCCATGATCATGGAGCCTTGGGTCGACCATCCCAACATCACCGCTGTGAGTGACCTTGCTGTGCTAGATTCGTGGTTATTAACCAACTATATGCGCGGTCAGATTTTATGGGCTGGGCTTCCAGGTCAAGAATCTGGTAATGCTCTCGTGGATGTGCTCTATGGAGACTACAACCCATCTGCCAAGCTGCCTTACACGATTGCCAAGAAGCCGGAAGACTACCCCGCCCAGGTCGTATACAAGGACGATAGCCCTCAACCACAGATTCCTTACACCGAAGGCCTGCTCATCGACTATCGGTGGTTTGACTCTGTGAGCCTCATCACTTAAAAATTAGTAATATAAACTAACTTACAGGATAGAAAAACATTGCGCCCCGTTACGAGTTTGGCTTTGGTCTTTCTTACACGACTTTCGCGTACTCTGGCCTCAAAGTTGCTCGCTCCGCTACCGCTGCTACCAAGGAGCTTATCTGGTGGGATGGAGGCGTGAGTGGCAACAAGACTGGTGCTAGTATCGAGACTTGGTGAGCAATTTTCTGATTGTCCGCTCCACAACCAACTAACTCTCGAACCTTCAGGCTCCACGAACCTCTTTTCAAAGTCTCATTCACAATCAAGAACACCGGCAAGGTCAAGGGTCGTGAGGTTGCTCAATTATATATCACTCCGTCTACCTCAGCCAACGAACCACCGAACGTCCTTCGCGGGTTCACGATTGTTGAGCTCGAGCCTGGCCGGTCGAAGTCGGTTGATTTGACTCTGTCCCGATATGATTTGAGCATTTGGGATGCTACTCGACAAGGATGGGCAAGGATGAACGGGAGTGTTGGAGTCTGGGTTGGTGGAAGCAGCCGAGACGTCAAGCTCAAGGGCACCATTTTTTGACATGAATGTATTTCGGGCAATGGAATCTCCGTTTTGGTCATACCATGAGTCGCATCAAGTGCCGAGTATTTCGTCTGTCACTTTTAGCTGCGCTGCACAACGCGAATTGTAAATTGTGGCAAGTTCAGTTACCAGTACCATGCATTAATCCAAGTCGAGGACCTTGGTTTAATTGGTCAGTAACTAGCAATAACCAGGTGCCCTAATGGAGAGGCAAATGCCATCCAGCGTTCTCGAGTACACCACGAGTGATCCATCACGAAACCCAGTCCAGACGGGTAAAACAATGCATGTATAGATGGATGTATTGGAGGCGATGGGCCCTGTTATACAATTACATAGAATAACCACCATGCTAAAATTGGGTCACCCGGATTGACAAAATATTAGTTGCCAAACGGTTTATGTACAATTGTGCAGGCAAATCACTCAATATAAGCAGACTAACAGGCATATAATAATATATCAGGGTGTGACATAAATGCTGGTGGCATATCTGGTAGGTTTGATTTGACCAGCCCAATTGCAACTTATCAGCTGAATATCAGACAGACAAAGGTCAATCAGGCTGTAGCAAGCATGTGATGTACAGAGCAGAGAAGCCAAAACTATTGGATTGGTATAGGTAGTTGTAACATATATGAGATTTGTGCAGATGTATAGTAGCCAAGTTAGTATGGCATTCCAAAATTTGTCTATCATCTAATACTCAGCAATTAGTCCAAGTGCATCCATGCCCACACCCTTGTATTTGCTCTCCTCGCTGGACTCTCCCACACTAAATTCTGGATCTCTGAATCCCTCTTCTTCCTCCAAAGGATCAGCTGGCTGGGCTTGCACTCCTTGGGTCTCACATGGTATACACTTGGTGTTGGGATTTGTCCGATCTACAACAGGCCCACCTGCATTGTTGCAGCCCACAAATTCCTTGTCCATGCCTACCTTGTCCTTGTTGATGCCAGTGCCAGTACCTACTGTGTTCTTGGGATTGTCTTCACCATGTCCATTCAATGAATTAGCTTTGGTATCCATATCCACCATTGATGAAACTATATCAATTTACTCACCAGCTAGCTCATCCATTGCTGCTTGAGTGTCCCCCCAAGTATATTGCAAGCATCCAATACCACCTCCTACATACTGCATCAACTTGTTGCAGTCAACAAACCTGTAGGAATAGTTAGTTAATATCTACTAAATGGTGTAAGGAAACAAACATACCAATACACATAGTATGTTTTCCAGTCCCCATCATCCAAGTTATCATCACTACATGAGTGCATGCAAGGTGGCAAGTTGGCTGTCCAGCCAGCAGCAAAATGCAGGATAAGATTAGCTGCTTGGATGATATTTGTCGTAAGCTTCTTCTTGGTGGCTATGAGAGGAGCCGCGATGGAGAGTGGACGGCACTAAGACCTAAGTGACCTCTTGAGCCACAATACACTTAAGCGTCTGTAGGCTCTTGAGGGTAGGGGTGGTTCTAAGTGTCACTCAAAGGGAATGTTTTGACAAGACAAAACAAGCTGGGGTTACCAGGCTTGTTGGTCCTCTATATATATACCAGAAGTGGCCGAGTCATACAAGGCGCAGCCACATGAGTCACACAGTCTACCAGTCAGGAGTGTCCATGTGAGTCATGCTGTATGAACAGACATGACTCGTACAAAGCACAGCCGCGTTACACAATGTAACAGGATAACCACAAGAAGGTGGCAACATGGTGGGAAAAGAGAAACAAAACATAACAAACACAGCCACAAGACAGGGCAAGACACAGACAAGTCCGATGGAGTGAGCAAGGCTCACAACAACCTGAGCAAGCACATGATTGGCAAAATCTTGACTACAATTGCCAGTGATACAACCAAGGAGATGTTGCTTAAGCTGAGGGCAAACAAACTGTTGAATGGCAGCAAAAGTGGAGTAAATAGGTAGTTTTATACACAGTCAGATTCATTTACCTTCATTGGCATATCTTGCCTGTTTTGCTCAATCCAAATATAGACATTGTCAATTCTATCCTCAGATTGGTCCTTCTCACCAATCCAGTATTTTCCACAAAGGTCTTGGCACTCAAGGTGATCTGTAAGCTCTTTTGCCCTGCATCAGCAAAATGGGGTTAAGATTTTTGGTGATTGCAAGAACCCACTTTTCATGGAAGTGATTGAAAGCAGAGGCCAGGCTTGGGATGGATTTGAGGTGCTTCCAAGCATAAATGTGGCTTGAAATCATTCAAAATCCACCCATTGGGTTTGAAATCACCTGAAATCACCCAAGGTGCTCCAAATCACTCCAAATCACTATAAATCAGCTCAATCCCCAGGTTCACCATCATGTCAAAATTGCCCAAATGTGGATATTGTAGTTTTTGGACAATTTTTCATTGATTAGTCATATTTCAAATAGAAAGGTACCTTTTGATCCAGCCATGGGATTCCTTTACCCTGTGCATCAATGTGACTGTATGCTATCAAATACCCCCAGGTGGCATCAGTGGATGACCTGCCCACAAGTGAAATAAGGGGATTGAGGAACTTCAAAGTCAAAGGCCCTGTGCTGTGCCTGTGTGGGGCTAAATCAGCATCAACTGATGGAATTTCAAATTCATCAAAATTTGTCAGCAGGTGCGCACAGCCTCAGGCTTTCCAAATATGGCAACCAAACCTTATTTGGATAAGAAATGAGCGAGATGTTTGCAAAATACTTTCCCAGACACAATTATTTTTGATGAGAAGCTGCCAAATTTGGGAAATTTTATATCCCAATGTTCAATTAGAGGCCCATTTGATCTATGTTTGATGGTCATTGGCAATATATACCATTTCTGGACCTTTTGGGGCTATGGTGATTTGAGGTAATTTGGTGACTGAGGGTGGATTTGAAGTGATTTAGTGGCCATGGGTGGATTTGAGGTGATTTCCAATGCTTTCTGTTGTGAGCCAACTCACTCCATCAGACTTGTCTGTTGTCTTGCCCGTCTGTTTGCTTCTTTTTGTCACTTTCCTGTTTGCCGCGTTGCCACCTTCTTGTGGTTATCCTGTTACATTGTGTAACGCGGCTGTGCCTTTTACAAGTCATGTCTGTTCATACAGCATGACTCACTTGGACACTCCTGATTGGTAGACTGCTATGACTCTTGTGGCTGTGCTTTGTATGACTTGGCCACTTCTTGAATATATATAGAGGACCAACAAGCCTGGTAACCCCAGCTTGTTTTGTCTCGTCAAACATCCCACTTGAGTGACACTTTGAACCACCCCTACCCTCAAGAGCCTACAGACACTTAAGTGTGTTGTGGTTCAAGAGGTCACTTAGGTCTTAGTGCCGTCCACTCTCCATTGCGGCTTGTCTCATTGCCACCAAGAAGAAGCCTACAACATTACAAAACAAGCTTAACAATCATGTCCATTCAGGAGGACGAAGGATCACACCTTGCAACGCCATTATCAACAAGGAGAGGACCAAGTAGGGCGTCAAGACCTACAAGTTCCCTCAATGAACAGGATATTGCACATGCATGGGCAGGAGGACCAGCAAGGTCTTGCCCACAAAGCCAAGCCTCTATGCCTGGAACATTCAACACCAAGAACGTTTCAGTTGTACAAGAAGAACCTACCATTGTTACTAGAGAACCAGGGGATATTACCAACAACCCCACACCGGTCACTATCCAAATCCCTATCTCAAACGCAACTCCAGGTCCATCATGCACACTATGGCCTATGGGACCCAGAAGACAGTTTTTTTCTCCTCAACCTGAAGCTCATGGGGGCGTATCCCTTGTTCCAATCAGACCCCCTCCCACACCGCATATTTCCCACACTCCTCAAATACCCCAGATTACGGGAACTATCACCAATGCCGGTCCAATCCCAATAAGCTCTCAGGCCGTGACACCAGTCAACCCAGCACCGCCATATGTACCACAAGGGTATTTGCAGCAAGCAACAGCAACTGAAGGCCAAGACATCCCTGGGATTCCCAGCTCAAGTTCTAGTTCCAGCAGTAGGACTATGATTAACAATCTTGACAACCTTGACGATCTTCACCTTGGAAGGCACAACGCACTCTTAAGGATTATTGATGGAATGAGGATAACAATTGATAGAAGACTCAACGGGTTAGAACAATCTACCCAAGTGTTGGCTAACAACCAACAAATCTTCAACAATTCCCTCAACAACCTACAAGGAACCCTGACAGATATCCTTACTGCTGCACAAAACAGTGAACACAACAGCTTCCTGGTTGGACAAGACGTAATCCGCCTAAGAAACAAAGTCACAAACACACAAGGATTGGTAAACAATGTACAAGAGGATCTTAACACCACAAGGCAGGCACAGTTAGCCTGGAACAAGGCAGTCACCCAAGGACTAGAAGGGCTAAGGGGAGACGGAAGGATTGCAATCAGACAAATTAACACTATGCAAGAAACAATCAACAACATGCGCAAACAGATGGATGAAGCATCCCTACAGGCTGTATCACCTCCCCACCCCAAAGCAGAATCAACCAGGATTGACAAATTGGAACAAAGGCTACGTCAGCTTTCTGAAAACCCTGACAACAGAAGGGAAAATAGGTGTCCAAAAGTAACTAGACCAGAAGCTTTTGACAGAAAGAAAGGAGAAGGAGCAGAAACGTTCATCACCCATATGGAGAGCTACTTTGTCAGGTTGGGCAACCAATACAGCTTGGGACAAGAACGGATTAGAGAAGTGCTAGCCAATTTTAAATCGGATAACAGATCCGCCACACATTGGGCCCAAGTGCTGCTCCAATCCATGAACAATGGAGTACCTGACCCAAACCTCACGTCATGGGAAACATTCAAGTCGCACTTCATGGAACAATTTAGCGACCCTAACAAGAAGGCCAAGGCAGAAGCCAACATCCATAAAAGCAAACAAATCAACTCAGTAGCAAATTATGCAACGGAATTCTGCTTCCACATGATTGACATCAACTGGGGAGAGGAAGCTCTTATCAACCAATTCAAGGAGGTACTCAATCTTGAGATAAGTGCAGTGCTGAGCTAGATAGTTCTGTATCTCAGCTCGTGCTACTTGAGAGTAGAGAACTCGCATATATATACCTAGATAGTTTTGTATCTACAGGAAATGTAAGCAATAGAAAAGAAAAGTAAAAACTAAACTATACCTCAGCTCGTGCTACTTGAGAGTAGAGAACTGAGGGTAAAACTTCCGTGAAGCGTGCATCCATGTGGACACAATCACGTGATGCACATATATCTACGTATAAGACTGTATATATTCAACACGCCCACTCAGGATTAGACAAAAAATGAAAAGATTTAAAACATTCCCATCCCAGTCACGGAACCGGGGAATTTGACGCATCCGAGTGGTATGGTAAGCGCATCGGCGACCTGTTGGTTGGTTGGAATAAATTGAAGGTCGACTTTGCAAAGTGCAACTACTTCTCAAATAAAATGATGCTTTACTCGAATGTGTTTTGTATTTTGATGATTGACTGGGTTCTTGGCTAATGCAATACTTGATTGATTGTCGGTAAGCAAGGTTGTTGGACCTTTCAATAAAAATCCGAGTTTGTCAAGGAATTGACAAAGCCAAATTAATTGGCGGGCGGCGCTTGCAGTGGCGACGTATTTGGCTTTGGTACTCAATAAGGAAATTGTCGGCTGCTTACGTGATGACCAAGCAACGCTCCCTCTGGCTTGTTGGAAGATCCAACCGTTAGTCGATCGACTTGTATTAGGATTGCCAGCGTAGTTGGAATTGACATACCCGATTGGGTCTGACAATTTGGATTGTTCAAACACGATCCCGAGTGCCTTCGTGCCTTGTAGGTATTGTAAAACCCGCTTGAATGCTGACCAATGCTCGTCGCCAGGATTAGCGGCGTGTTGGGCAAGCAATCCGGTCGCAAAAGCAATGTTGGGACGGGTCAAAATCATTGCATACATAAGCGATCCAATTCCACGCTGATAAAGCGTTCAATTGACGGTCGGAGTATCAAGTTTGGGCAGGTTTGGCAACTCTGCCATTGGCGTGTCCCATGGTTTGGCCTCGGTCATGCTGAATCAAGCTAGTATATCGCTAATATATCGCTTTTGACAAATCTTGAGTGAACCGGCCTCGCGATTTCGCTCAATTTCGACCCCTACGAACATGCGTGCCTTGCCTAGATTGACAATATCAAAAGATTTGCGCATTTTCGATTTAATTTCCTCCAGAAATGAAAGAGGTTTGCCGGCTAGGAGCATGTTGTCCACATGAGCTAAAATTATTGCCAACTTATCGCCATTGCGTTGAATGAACACGGCATGATTGCTTTCGGTCCTCGTGAATCCGATCGCCTCAAGAACCTCTTTGAGTCAAAGGTAAAACACTCGGGCGGCTTGTTTCAGACTGTATAACGCTTTGACAAGTTGCCAGACATGATTGCCTTTGGCAAAGCCCTCGGGTTGCTCCATGTAGAGCTCCTCCTTGACAACGCCATGCAGGAATGTGGTCTTGATGTCGAGCTGAAGTAATTCGAGGTCTTCGCTCGCAACGATGCTGAAAAGTACCCTATATGCGTCCAATGCAGCAACAGGCGACGATATTTCGACATAATCGACACCTGGGGCTTGGAGAAACCCTTTGGCAACGAGTCGAGCTTTGTACTTGAGGATTTTGCCATCGACGTCGCGCTTGTATGCGTACACCCATTGACATTTGATGACCCCCTTGTGAGTTGGTCTATCGGCCGGTTTCCAAACTTTATGCTTGGTGATCGATTTAATTTCTTCAATCATAGCTTTGAGCCATAGATTGGCGTCTGGCCTTGCCATCGCTTCTGCGTATGTGTTGGGTGGATGCTCAATTAATGCATTTAGAGTGCTCTCGCTCATTGGCTTATTGGCTTGCGTGGCCATTTTGTTCTGCGCGCCCACTTGAGCTCCGTATCGTACTGGCGGTCTCGTAACTCAACCTGATCAATGTGGAGGTTCGGGCTGAACAACTGGCTGCTGTGGATCAACTGGCTCTGGCTCAATTTGCAGCTCAATATTGGACTTGGACTTGGGCTCTTCTGGCTTGGACTTGGACTCGGACTCTTGCTGGCGCTCTGACTTGTGGCTTTCTGGCTCTGGCTCAGCAGCAGTCTCAGGCAACGGCTTGGGGTGCTCCTGGTCGCCCACTTTCTTGGGGAACTCATCCTTGAAGTCCTCGATTACTACTCGGTGTCGGGTCTTGCCTCCTTCATTGAATACAACGTCGCGTGACGTGATTACACCAACAATCGGGCGCTGGATGAGTATGTGCGCCTTGCGACCTGGAGCAAATCCAAGGTAAGTGCATTCAAGCGAACGTGCCTGCAGCTTTGTGCGTTGACCATCAGGTACTCCAGCCCATGCCTTGCATCCAAAGGTTTGCAGCCGGGATACGTTGGGTAATTTGCCCGTAAAAATTTCGTCCAGGATTTTACCGTCGAGTGCCCGTTTCGGCGTTACATTCCAGATGTATGTGGCATGGATGATTGCGAGCCCCCAGTATTTGTTGGGTAAGTCTGCGTCTGCTCGCATTGCTTGCTGACTGTCGTTTAATGTGCAAATTGCTTGCTCTGCAACGCCGTTGCTTGCCAAGGAGTCCGCCTCGGTCTTCTGGTGCTCAATCCCTTGCGATTTCAGCCAGGTTTCAAAGGCGTTCAATGCGTATTCGCCTCCACCGTGGTCTGTAAGTGTTTGATTCGCTTGCCCGTTTGATTCTCCACTGACGCTTTTAGCTCTTGGAAGTGCTTTGCGTACTCGTTCTTGTGCTTAAGTAAGTGAATGAATATCTTGCGGGACTTATCGTCAATTGTGACAGCAAAGTACTGATAGCCTTGAATTGCCTGAACGGGTGTTGGGCCATGTAGGTCGCTATGGAGCAGCTCAAGTACGTTGAACGCTCAATTAGTTGACGTCGGAAACGGGGCACGAGTTTGTTTGCCTTTAAGACACGGCTCGCATGTCGGTTTTGGAGGTAAGCGACTGCGTACAATATCCATTCCTTGAATGGCGCCCTTTTTGACCATATCCAGGACATATTTGTAGTTTATGTGGCCTAGACAACGGTGCCAGGTATGTAAATCGACTTGAGCGATGTGACTGGCCGTATATGCAATGAATTTGCTCGCTTCTAGGTCGTCCTTGTTGTTTAGGCTTTTTGGTTTGATTGTAGCAATGTAGGCGGTAGGTTCTGCATGTTTAACACGCGCATTTAGTCGGTATAGTTGGACTCCTAACTCGCGTGCGTAGCTGATCTCAGGTCCATGGCCCTTATTCTCGAGCAGCCTTGCATCGTTGTTGCCAAACATAACAAAGGTGCTGCGTTTGGCAAGCTGTTTGACTGACATAAGACTGGTGTGCAGTCCAGGTATGTGCAGCACACTCTCGATCACCATATTGGTCTCCTTATGGGCTCCGTTGCGTAGCGTAAGCATCACTCGGCCGATTCCGGTCGCATTTGTCAGGTTTCCCTTGCTCACTCAAACTGGAATTGGTGGTACCAATGGCCGGTAAGTCGAAAACCATGCTCAATTTCAAGTCATATGTTTTGACGCGCCAGAGTCAAGCAGCCATGTGTCTCTGGCTGACGGATTGTCCACGGCCGGCATTGCATATATTGATGGCATGTCCTCAGGTTCAGCAGGCGTCAGAGCCACTTTGGCCGACTTGGTTTTAGGTACGGAACTCAATTTGCTTGGTTTTGATTTGGTTGACTTAGCGGCTCGTCGCTTTTGGTGTGGTCCAGTCCCTTCCGCTCCGCCTCCTTTAGCCCAGCATTCTTTTTTTGTGTGCCCGGGCTTGGCGCAATTATCGCATAGGGGACCCTTCGCCTTCTTCTTGCCTTTTGGGTCGCTCGGCTTCTTGGATTTGGGCTTTGAGGCTTGAGCATACATTGCTGTAAGTCCGCCTCCTTTCTTCCGTTGTTCCTCTTCAGCTAATGCCGCTTTGACAATGGTGTTGGGTGTAATGTAACCGTTCTGGCTGGACGTCTGGATGACCGTGCTGACAATTGCATAGGACAGGGGGAGCGCATTCATGAAGACTTGCGCAAGCATAAGGTTGGTAATGTTTTCTCTGAGGGTTTTTATTTTGGACGCGGTTGATCGGATCTTGTTAAATGCAATAGATAAGTCCTCGTCTTCCTTGATTTTTGCATTCATGAATTGCTGATAGTAAAAGGATAGAGATTGCATCCCTTTTCCTTCCCAGCGCTCAATAATTTTCGTCCATGCCTCATGCGCCAATGTTGTCTTGATCACATCGGCCATCGCCCCATCTTCCATATTCAAGGTAATCTGAGCAAATGCGTTGTCGTCTTGTTGTTGCCATTTTTCAATTGCTGACTTATTTTCCAACACTTTTGCAGAGTCTTTCTTATTGGTCTTGGTGAGCGGTTCAGGCGGTACTTCAGTGCTGTATGCAATCCTGAGCAGTCCTCGAATTTGTAGGACCGTTGTTTGGCGGAACTTCCACAAATCATAGTTGGATCTGTCGTCCTTCAAGAGGGGGATCTTGTAGGTTTTCTTGCTAAGGTAAGCATCGGTTGATGCCATTGTTGAGCTAGTAGCGTTTACAGCGCTAACTGGGTCCTCTTCTGCTTCACTTTTGATGCTACCAGGGCTCATAACCTCTTGAGATAAGCTCAGTGCCAAGCTAGATAGTTTTGTATCTCAGCTTGTGCTACTTGAGAGTAGAGAACTCGCATATATATACCTAGATAGTTTTGTATCTACAGGAAATGTAAGCGATAGAAAAGAAAAGTAAAAACTAAACTATACCTCAGCTCATGCTACTTGAGAGTAGAGAACTGAGGGTAAAACTTCCGCAAAGCGTGCATCCATGTGGACACAATCACGTGATGCGCATATATCTATGTATAAGACTGTATATATTCAACACTCAAGCCAGAAATCAAAACAGAAATGGCACGATTCAAGCTATCCCTTATCAACGAGGACGGAACTGAAAGACACCTTAACCATAATCAATGGATCACTCTTGCAATCTCCATCAACCAAAAATTGCAACAGATCAAGGCATCCACTGGAAAGAAAACACCCCAAACAACCACCATGGGGCAAGCCTCTACAAAGTGACTTCCAGATGAAGTATACAAGGCTAGAATAACATCAAACTGATGTCTGAAGTGCGGTCAAGAAGGCCACCGTTCACTCAAATGCTCATCCAAGGAGTGGATAATAACTGAACCCAGCATAAAGGGAAGGGAGGCTATGATCACAGAAGATTCGGGAAAAGAAGGGGTCTCCCTCTAACTGTGTGTGGAGAGACCAAGGAACCAGTAATGGAAACAATGTACTTTAGAGCGACCAGCAAATCAACAATTGTTTACACCAACATTACAGGAATCACAGAACCTGTTGCCACCCTCATTGATTCAGGAGCCTCAAAGAACTTTATCAACATCTCATGGGCTTGAAGAAACAATATTATACTAAAAGAACTCCCAACACTGCGAAAGGTTATTGGAATCCAAGGGAAGGAATTAACACACCAAATTCGGTTCAAGGCAGATTTAAAATTTGACCTTGAGGGAAAGGAATTCCAACAAAGTTTCTTTGCTATGCCTACTGGAGAAACAGACATAATCCTGGGACTAGGATGGTTAGAAGAAGCCAACCCTGACATCAATTGGCAATCAAAAACAATCTCATGGCAACCGGACACTATTATTGGAAGAGCTGCCAAAATGGAAGACTTACTGGAAGAATTCAAAGACGTTGCAGAAGTCTTTGACAAAGAAAAATTCAAATGCGTTCCAGACCATCAACCCTACGACTGCTCCATTGACCTAATAGAAGGGGCAGAACTTCCCAAACCAGCTAGACCCATTCCTCTATCCCCAGCAGAATCTATTGCCCTCAGGAAATACCTTGATGAAGAATTAGCGGCCGGAAAAATCCGCCCAAGCAAGTCACCAGTAGCCGCAGCAACCTTCTTTGTCAAAAAAGGACAAGATCCCAAGAACCCAGACGGACCTAGGGAACTTAGATTGGTCCAACATTTTGGCCCTATGAACAAGATCACCAGAGATGATTGGTTTCCCATGCCACTGATGGAGGATCTTCTGGACAAAATCAAGGATGCAAAGATCTTCTCTAAGATAGACTTGCACATGGGATTCAACAACATCAGAATAAAGGAAGGCAATGAATGGAAAACAGCTTTCCAAACCAAGGAAGGATTATTCAAGTATGTCGTCATGCCCTTCAGACTGAAGAACGCCCCAGCAACATTCCAATGGTACATGAACCATATCTTCCGCGACCTTATGGATATTTGTGTCATTGTATACATTGATGACATATTAATCTTCTCCAAAGATTGCAACCAACATGTGGAAGATGTACAAAAGGTTCTCAAAATCCTTCTGGAAAACAACCTATTTGCAAAACTTCCCAAGTGCGAATTCTTTGTGAAGAAACTGGTGTATACAGGCATCAACATCAGCAAAGAAGGAATATCAATGCAGGAGGAGAAGGTCAAAGCTATCAAAGAATGGAAGGAGCCAAGAACAGTCAAACAGGTGCAAGCATTCTTAGGATTTGCAAACTTCTACAGACAATTTGTTCCAAACTTCAGTGGACTGGCCAAACCCTTAACCATCCTGACAAGAAAGGACCAAAAGTGGAAATGGGATACAGAACAACAAGAAGCCTTAGACAACCTTAAGACAGAAATATGCAAGGAGCCAACACTACAACACCCTAATCCGGAGAAACCCTTCATACTAGAAACCAATGCAAGCGGCGTGGCTATGGGAGCGATTCTCTCACAAAGACAGGACAATGGCTACCTGCACCCTATTGCGTTCCTGTCAAAATTGTTCAATCGAGCACAGATGAACTACGATGTGCACGACAAGGAACTGATAGCAATTATAGAATCACTAAAGCATTGGCGACTACATTTGGAGGGAACAAGGGAGCCAATCACAGTTTACACCAATCATCGCAACCTACAGTTCTGGAAGTCAGCTACTACCTTTAACCAAAGACATGCTCGATGGCATCAGATTCTTGCCTCCTACAACTTTGAAATTGTTTATCGACCAGGAGCCCTGTCAACAAAACCAGACCTATTATCCAGAAGAAGCAATCACAATGATATCCCAACAGCAGAACAAGTGATGATCAGGGAAGAACAATTCAGAGGGTTTGCCAGCAAAATGAAGTTTGACATCATTGCGGACATCAAGGAAGCTCAAGCAGAAGACGAGAGCATTAACCAAATAATAGAACTCTGCAAAAAAAAGGGGGACCTTCCAAGATCAGTGCAACAAGGAATTAGAAACTACACTTTTGAAGAGGACCTTCTCTGGGTCAACGGAAAAATCTATATTCCAGAAGACAAGGATACCAGGTTGAAAATTATGAGGATACACCATGATTCTCCGATAGCAGGTCACCAGGGGCATGCATGAGCTTCGGAACTCATTTCAAGAAGATACTACTGGCTGGGACTCAAAACCTCTGTGAACAAATACATGGATTCATGCAAGCAATGTCAAAGAGCAAAGGGCACAAAAACACAGGTACCCCTCAAGGCCTTAGAGATTCCTGGGGGACCATGGGAAGACATTGCATACAACTTCATTGTCAAACTACCAAAATCAAAAGGAAACGACAGCATATTGGTGGTTGTAGATTGATTTTCCTATATGGCACACTTCATACCCTGTAAGGAAGCAACAACAGTGGATCAACTTGCCAAACTTTTCTTAAAGAATGTATGGAAGTTACATGGTTTCCCTTGAAGCATGGTATTGGACAGAGGAACAACATTTAACAGCAAATTCCTCAAGGCTCTGTATGAGAAGATCAACATAGCTCTGAGCTTCAGCACAGCATACCATCCCCAAACCAACAGAATAACGGAGCGGATAAACCAATGGATCAAAGCATGGTTACACACCTCTGTAAACTACCAACAGGACAATTGGGCCGAGCTCTTGCCTATTGCGGAATTCTGTTACAATAACCAGAGGCACGGAATCACCGGAAAGACCCCTTTCAAAATTGTAAACAGTAAAGAACCTCTGTGGAACGTCTCAAAAGAAGAAACAGCAGTACCTGAGGCAAACACAAAAGCAAACTACTGGCAAAGGGTCTGGGACAAAGCAAAAGCAGCAATGGAATGGCACAGGGAAAAAACCATGACTGAACATGCACCCAAGTACATGGAAGGGGAGCTGGTCTGGCTCTTTGGACAAAACGTAAAGACGGATTGTCCCAACAACAAATTGGACAACAGGAAATATGGCCTGTTCAAGATCAAGAAAGTCATTTTGAGCCATGCTTACAAGTTGGAACTCCCAAAATCTATGAGAATACACCCTGGACTCCACAGTGACCTACTAAGCCCTTACAAACCGGACAATAACTTCCACAGAAACCAACCCCGACCTCTGCCAATCATAACAAAGGAAGGGGAGGAACAATATGAGGTAGAAAGAATTGTAGATTGGAAGGAAACAAAAGACGGGTTATTCTACAGGGTCAGATGGAAGGGATACGATTCAAAAGAAGATACGGAACAACAGGTGGAAGACTTTGGACATCTTGGAAGGATCATGAGGACGTTTGAAAGGGATTTCCCTGAGGCGCCTCTACCATCAAATTACAAATCACGCAGTATAAAAGGAAGAGCCCAACACAGCGACAACCCACCTTGCAAAACTTGCTCATTATCCAACTCGCTCTACACACTCCACACTCTAAACCTTTTTTGCTTCCAACAATGCCCGCCGTCACCCGTTCCACAATCTCCAACAACCTGGTCCATGTCCGTGAAGGACCGGCCTTTGCCACAGCAAGGGTTCTTGACAGTGGGGCCACCCTCTATGTCTTCAAGAGGTTGCAACAAAGCTTGGGAAGAATGCACTTCAGGGCGTTGGACAACATCCTACACTCAGACCTGGGAGAGTTCCAATGGGTTGGAAAAAAATGGCCAACACGCATGCAACTCCTACAAAAGGACATCTTTGTGTGTCAAGGATATGCAGCGTTCCAGGTCTCAGAGGTCGTCCTCCTGTCCACCCACATGCTTGGAGTTGTTGAATGGGGGCAGGAGGGAGCATACTCAAGCAAATGGGTTCCGGGTTATGACAGAGGACCACCAACACTCCAACCCAGGTGGAACAACACTTGGGACGCCAATTACAAGAAGGACCTGAGCGACTGGAGAATGGAGAGGGGGAGATACCAGAAGGAGAAGATTGAATGGGAACCTTACTGGTGGAGGAAGGAGGAGACCAACATGTCGGCATGGAAGGAGGCAGAGCCTGATGTACAACAGTGGGACAAAAATTTTGTGGAGGCCCAGAAGAGGGTTTTGGCCTGGTCCAAGGCAGATTGGTTGAAGGAGGAGACTTGGGAAGAGTGGGAAAAGTTCTCAGACAAGCCGGGGAATACCATCTTCAATCCCATTGGCCTGACCTTGGAGGACAAAGAAGGGTTGGAAGAGTATATGCTACAGAAGGAAAAGGACTGTGCAGTACAGTAGGTCCGTTCAGGTCCCCCAAACGGACTCTTAGGGGGGAGTAATGTCGTGAGCCAACTCACTCCATTGGACTCGTCTGTTGTCTCGCCCGTCTGTTTGCTTCTTTGTGTCACTTTCCTGTTTGCCACGTTGCCACCTTCTTGTGGTTATCCTGTTACATTGTGTAACACGGCTGTGCCTTTTACGAGTCATGTCTGTTCATACAGCATGACTCACTTGGACACTCCTGATTGGTAGACTGCTATGACTCTTGTGGCTGCGCTTTGTATGACTCGGCCACTTCTTGAATATATATAGAGGACCAACAACCTGGTAACCCCAGCTTGTTTTGTCTCGTCAAACATCCCACTTGAGTGACACTTTGAACCACCCCTACCCTCAAGAGCCTACAGACACTTAAGTGTGTTGCAGTTCAAGAGGTCACTTAGGTCTTAGTGCCGTCCACTCTCCATTGCGGCTTGTCTCATAGCCACCAAGAAGAAGCCTACAACACTTTCAAGCATACCCATTGTGATTTGAAGTGATTTTAGATTTGGACCTTGCTTGGGTGGATTTGAGGATTTAAAGCAATTTAAATCACTCTCAAGCCAAGGTCAGTTTTGCTGATGTAAGCACCTCCCTGACATCCTTTACATGTGGTTCTTGGTCTTTTGAGAATATGAGGATGTCACCAATGTAGATCACAATGCAAATGTCCTTCATATGGTGAAAAACTTTGTCCATCATTTGTTGGAAGATTGCTGGTGCATTCATGAGTCCCAAAGGCATAACCCTGTATTTGTAATGTCCTTCCTTGGTTCTGAACACTGTTTTCCATTGGTTGCTTTCCTAGATGCAAATGTTATTGAACCCTTGCTGTAAGTCCAATTTTGAATATATTTTGGCTTCCTTTAGTTTTTCCAGGAGGTCTTCATTTAGTGGGAGTGGAAACTGATTGTTGTAAGCTTCTTCTTGGTAGCTATGAGACAAGCCGCAATGGAGAGTGGACAGCACTAAGACCTAAGAGACCTCTTGAACCGCAACACACTTAAGTGTCTGTAGGCTCTTAAGGGTAGGGGTGGTTCAAAGTGTCACTCAAAAGGGATGTTTGACAAGACAAAACAAGCTGGGGTTACCAGGCTTGTTGGTCCTCTATATATATTCAAAAAGGGGCCAAGTCATACAAGACGCAGCCACACAAGTCATACAAGCAAGCCAGTCAGGAGTGTCCAAGTGAGTCATGCTGTATGAACAGACATGACTTGTATAAAGCACAGCCGCATTACACAATGTAACAGGATAACCACAAGGAGGTGGCAACACGGCGGGAAAAGAGAAACAAAACATAACAGACACAGCCATGAGACAGGGCAAGACACAGACGAGTCCAATGGAGTGAGCAAGGCTCACAACACTGATTGCGTATAGTGACTCTATTGACTCCTCTGAGATCAACCACTAATTGCAAAAGCTCCTGTGGCATTGTGGGTTCTGTGCCTTTTGTTGTGAGCTAATAGAAGCAACACTCAGTCTATAATGGAAAGAGTAAATTGAAAGAGATCTACCTAATAGAAGCAACACTAAGTACATGGAGATGTCAACATACATATCAGGTAGGAGACAGAAAACATTACCTCAGTCTATAATGGAAAGACTGAGGAAAAAGAAATGGGCAAAGCACCCATAGAAAGGGACTCAGGGTCCATACAAACAAGTACAGTACAACAGCCACAAATGTAAGTATATACATCTATGTCAGTTGAATTCTCACACACACCCTCAAATGATGTCAAGTGAAAAAGAAGCATAAAAATGAGTGAAAATCAAGCAATTCATGCAATTCCCAATATTTCCTAGAATGTTGTGACCTGTCCCTCCTTCTTTCTCTGTTTCTGGACTCATGGCTTGTACCGGCGCCTTAAGCACCATTCCTCTTTGTTGAGCCCTCTCCCTTGTTTAGTGAGGTGTATGGATGATGTGTTGCCATGAGTCATATGACTCATGCTATTTTCTATTGGCTGGCCTGCACAGCCCCCTTTATGACTCAGACTTTGACTCAGATGTATGACTCATGTATTTACCATGACTCACCCTCTTTCTGAGTATATATACTGGCTTGCAAGCATGGTCATCCCCAGCTTGCTTTGCCTCATCAACTCTCCCTGCAGTGTGATCAGAGGCACTTGGCTACTTAGCCTTTAGTGCAGCCACTTGTACTTAGGAGCTAGTGACTTGTACTGACAAGACTAGTGTTTGTCCACCTTAGTGATAGAGTCTTAGAAGACTTATCACATATTGTTCCACATCTCAAAGGCCATTAGCAGTCATCAACCATAGGCATTAGCAGGTTGCAACATTGCAAAGCAAGCTCTTAGTACACTGAGCCACAAGAAAACAAGGTCACATGACAACATGGACAATTGATCCTCAAGTGCAGTGTCTCAAAGGAGCAAGGCTCCAACCAGCACAATAGTCAAGATCTGATCAAACCCCTCAAGAGGAGCAAGAGAACAGGCAGGTGACTTGACTGTGCCACTTAGAAGTGCCAGCCAAGTATCAAGACCCCCTTCCACCAGCGTCCCAGGAGGAATTGGAAACCTTATCAAAACATCAGGAACTCAAGAAGAACCTAGGAGTTCAAATGTCATGAGCCAGCTCCCTCCATTGGACTCCCCTGTTGTCTTGTCCGCCTATCATTTACCCTGTGTCATGTTTCCATTTCCTTTTGCTGTGTTGCCACTTTCTTGTGGTTATTCTGTTACATTATGTAACGCGGCTGTGCTTTTGAACGAGTCATGTCTGTTCATACAGCATGACTCACATGGACACTCCTGGTTGGTAGACTTGCTTGACTCATGTGGCTGTGCTTCATATGACTCAGCCACTTCTTGAATATATATAGAGGACCAACAAGCCTGGTAACCCCAGCTTGTTTTGTCTCATCAAAACATCCCCTTCAAGCGACACTTAGAACCACCCCTACCCTTTAGAGCCTACAGACACTTAAGTGTGTTGCAGTTCAAGAGGTCACTTAGGTCTTAGTGCCATCCACTCTCCCTTGCAGCTTGTTTCACAGCCATTAAGAAGTAGCTTACAACATCAAACAAAGAAAGTTCCACTTCACCAACTATTTGAGTAGTTGAAAATCCAATCAACATGCCACCAGCAGCAGCACCAGTTGTCACCTTCCATGGGGAAAGTGTGATTAGTCCAAGAGCTGTGTGTGTGATCAGGATACCAGCACCACTTAGAAACGCAACCCCAGGACCATCAAAAGCAGGGCAAATGCCACCATGAGAAAAAAGGAAACACCAGAACAATAGGGACTAGACGCCCTCTAGCATTTCCCAATTTTGGAGCACAATTTCCACCTCCCATGACTACCCCAAATTTCACCCCTGCATCCATGCCGCCACTAGCAGAAGTTCCTAGAACTCACAGTGCCCTGAGCATGCCATCAACCTTCCAATCACAAGGAAGCATTGAGACTATTTCACAGGATGAAAGACTGAGGCAAGAACAACTAATGGAAAATATGGAGGGAAATCCTATCCAAACCCTGGAAAGAATATTCAATACCCTCCAGGTCCAATATCAACAGGAGAACGCAGCCAAGCCCTTAGAATCAAAGGGTTCAAATGGCAATGGGATCTACAAACCCAAGATACAACAAATATGATGCAGCAAATTGAGCGCATTGCTTCAAGAACAGAGGATGGAGTCAACACCCTCTACAAAAGACTTAGGAGCATAGATTGCATTCAACAGCAAGTCCTTGAAGTCTTCAAACAATTGGTTGAAAATTGCGAACAAATCAACAATAGGTTGAACAACTTTGATCTCCTGATGAACCAAACCTTGCAAGGACAAACCCAGTGCATTACACACATTGAAGAAACCCTAGGAAGTATGGCAGAAGGAATGAGAAACATGACCATCACTCTTGGAAGAATCAATGAGAAAGTTCCAAAAGGACTTCCCCACCAGCCCACTTCCTCTGAATTACACTTCCTCAGAGTACAAAAAGACAAAGGGGAAGGCAGCAAAAATCATCTCCCCAGCTGTTCAGCCAACTAGCACTTGCTCTCTGCCAAACGGTCCCCCCTTTCAAAAGAAAACTCTTTACCTATCTACCAAAAATGCCTGCCTCTCACACCGCCTCCTCTGCCTTTGTCACCTGGGCCTCTGAGTACAGGAAGGCTAGGGCCTACAAGAAGGCCCTCATGCTTGCTGGACCAGGTGAGTACACCGTCAACAACAGGGACACCACCCCCTGGTCCTTCAATGAGGCCAAGGCCCTTGCTGAGCACCTTGAACCAGGAGTCCAGCTAAGGTACATTCCCCTGCAAGAACAATCTACTATCAAGTGGGACAAGCAATGCAAGTCCCTCATTGTTCCCTGCCTTGGCTCCCTACTTTGGGTTAGCCAACCAGATGCCCAGCCTTCTGATCCCACCAATATTGGCCGCAGCAAATACTACCACTGCCACGGTTGCATCAGGCTCATGGTCCACAATGTTGTCCTCAAGAGCGCGGATGCCTGGAACCAGGACACTGGGTACAAGTCGGAAGGGGACCAGTGGTTCAAGTGGGAAGAAGACCCCCGTCTTGTCCCTACCAACGGACACTGCAACAAAGAAGGAATCTGGTGGCGCCCATGTGCCACAGACTTTGAGTCAGGATGGCCAATGGACAGTGAGTTTGAACAGCTACACACCCCCTCAAACACTTACCCTAGAGATGATCCCTCCTTCAATGCCATCAACTGGTCAAAAGGTGCCAATGGGAGTGAACACATCAACTTGGCAGGACAGCCAATGGAAGATGTCAAGGAAGAAAGTGTCAAGGTCCCACCTGCACCTCCAAGTTCCAAGGACAGGATTGACATCTCTGCTCCTCCCCACATCTCCAACAAGGAGACTGAACAAGTTGAACAGGAATGGGAAGCCACTGGGGACAAGGCCCAAGCAAATGTCAAAGCCCTCATTGCCAATGTGGGCAATGCCATTGCCAACATGGAACCAAAGCCCCCTGGCAATCAAATGCCATGCAACGCCAACGTCCTTGAGGCCTGCTGCCTTGTCCAATGCGGATCATGGAGCGTCAAGCAGCTCAACAAATGGCTTGACCATAGGCAAGAACAGTGGTCCAGACGGGAAGCAGCAGAGCTCAAGCGCCTTCAACAACAGCACCAGGAAGAACTAGACCACCTAT
This sequence comes from Ceratobasidium sp. AG-K, assembly GCA_037039685.1. Lineage (NCBI taxonomy): Eukaryota > Fungi > Basidiomycota > Agaricomycetes > Cantharellales > Ceratobasidiaceae > Ceratobasidium > Ceratobasidium sp. AG-K. The sequence continues at coordinate 910,031 of JAWNGF010000007.1, read as the reverse complement.
ACCAGGAGAAGTGGGACAAAATGAACAAAGTCCTTGAGACGGACATGCGCACCTTGGCAGAATGGGTTGGGTGGCTGGAGCTGAAGGAATGGGTTGTCCACAAATAGGTGAGTGCACTCCACTACACTTGCCTTTGTGGGGGGGCAATGTTGTGACCTGTCCCTCCCTCTTTCTCTGTTTGCGGACTCATGGCTTGTACCAGTGCCTTAAGTGCCTTTCCTCTTTGTTGAGCCCTCTCCCTTGTTTAGTGAGGTGTATGGATGATGTGTCACCATGAGTCATATGACTCATGCTATTTTCTATTGGCTGGCCTGCACAGCCCCCTTTATGACTCAGACTTTGATTCAGACATATGACTCATGTATTTACCATTACTCACCCCCTTTCTGAGTATATATACTGGCTTGCAAGCATGGTCATCCCCAGCTTGCTTTGCCTTGTCAACTCTCCCTGCAGTGTGATCAGAGGCACTTGGCTACCTAGCCTTTAGTGCAGCCACTTGTACTTAGGAGCTAGTGACTTGTACTGACAAGACTAGTGTTTGTCCACCTTAGTGATAGAGTCTTAGAAGACTTATCACATATTGTTCCACATCTCAAAGGCCATTAGCAGTCGTCAACCATAGGCATTAGCAGGTTGCAACATGGAACCACAGAAACTTGAGACAGCTCAGTGACTTGGTGAAAATGTCAGCCACTTGCTCATCCATGGTCATGTGCACCAATTTGGCTTCACCAAGCTCAATCACCTTCTGTGTGAAGTGATACCAAATGCAAATATGTTTTGTGTGTGCATGATGAGTTGGCTTCTCAGCAGTTGCCATGCTGGGTTGGTTGTCAATGTGAATGCAGGTTGGCTCAGGTTGCAGGAAACCAAACTTGTTGAAGAATGATTGTGCCCATGTCACATGATGCATGGCTGAGCATTTGGTGATGTATTTGGCCTCAGTGCTCAAAAGAGCAATGGTACCCCTGGCTAGAGTGAAAGCCCAACTGCCAGTAGCGTGGCTTGTAAGCATGTTGCCTGCAAAATTGGCAGCGGCATAGCCTGCAAGAGCACCAGTGTCATGAGCTGACTAAGCTCAGACATTTTATTCTGATTTTATATCTTTTTTTCCGAACACTTTCCTTTTTTGGTAAAAATGTCCTCTGGCGCTTAACTTGTATCATGTGATGTATTTGTCTTTTCATTTGATATTGGTGATTGCTTCTGGAACTTCCAGAATGTTGAGTCATACCTCTTATCTCGCTTATCATTGGTTGTACTTGGCTTTCTCACACTGATAGATAGTGATGTGGCACTGATCCCTCATGTATATAAACCCAGAGGTCAAGCCAGTTAACAACAAGGCTTGACCTCCTCTCCACTAGGACTTGCTTCAATCAAATCCCCTTACTATCACCATCCCTTGGGTTCTAAGACTTATCTAAGTCGAACCCCTTAACCTTTATACACCTAATTGATCCAAGTCAGGACATTAGGTCAAGCCTTTCTAGCATTGGCCTTAAGCCCCTGCTCTTCCACCAAGTAGATAGAACGTACACAGGAAAACGGGCATAGTACAACGGACAACAAGCTATACTTGATATAGACCAGTAGTCCCATGTTGCTATATGCTGTCAGTGAACCCAATTGTTGTCCTCTTTTGGGTCATAGCGGCTTTAGTCAGCTAAATACACCCTTACTCTGTCATACACTGTCACTATCACGCCCACCCAAGGCTGTTGATAATTGATAAGATGAGATAAGGAGTATATAAAGCAAAAGCTTAGCGTCTAGCACCCTTCACATCCAAATCAACATCTCAAGGAAGCCAGATCCTCTTAAGTCAACCTGGAAAGTGGTTGGAGCACCACTCAAGTTAACACTCACATCCATCAAGAACCACATCAACTCGTTGTTTCCATCAGTACGCACTAAAAAAGGATTAATTAGTAACTAACTAATTAACCTTAAAAGTGTTCCCCGCATTTTTTAGCCTCTGCAAAGCAGTCTTTAGACTAAAAGACTTTGTACTTAATCCAGACACCAAAGTCAATGAATTAAACAGTTGAATTGAAGTACTAGAAGAAGATCAAGTTGAACAAGCAGAGGAAGTAAGGGTCAAACGTACCAGGAACAACAAAAATCACAATCAACTCAAAGCCAATTATCAAGCACTTCATTCAAGGCTCAAGGTCATTGAAATAAACATTGACAACACAAACAAGCAACAAGCCAATCAAGACCATGTCCAAAGCATAAACCTAGCTGACACCAATATCAAAGTCAAGCGCCTGCAAGAACAAACCCGAGTCCTGATTGAAAACTGCAACCAACTCATTAAAATACAAGAAAAACATACTCAGAAGGTTGAAAACCTCATCAACAACAATAAATGTCAGTGGTGCACAATTGAAACCCTTAAAGACAAAATCAAGGGCAAATACTGTCATCTTGCAACAGAAGTGTGTATTCCTATCAACCAGGATTACCACCTTCTAAACCATCTTAACGCCATTGCCCCCAACCCTTTTCAGTCGGACCAAGACCTTGACTCACACAGGAACAACACAGGGAACAGCTCAGGCTGGAACCCCTATCACTCTTTATTGAAGACATTCATTGTAACTACATATATGAACAGTACGACAAACTAGGAGTGATCAACGCATTGTTTCTGGAGGACAAAAATCTTGAATTGGTGTTTTTAAGAAGTTAATGTGTCATTAAAGATAGACAAGTTTGCAGAAGGATTTGCAATATTCTGTACGGTCTGGGCTCCCAATAAATCCACACTTCTCCCTACTCCAATATGTCTAGAGCCCCATCACCAAGTCAAGGAGGGTTCACCCAATTATCTGAAACATCCCCACCCAATGTTGTAGCACACGCAATCAATGCTCTAATAGATGTGGTGTGAAAAATAAATGGCCACATCAATGCCTTGAATAGCATCACCGCCATGCTAGAACAAGGAATTGACAACACTGTGGCAGATGTCATGGCAATCCAAAACCAAACCTCACAGATTGCACCTCTTCACCAATTAATAACCGCAGTATCTCAATCACTAGCAAACCTGGGAGCAACACCCTCCATGACTGCATCAACAACCACTCCAGGATACAAACTCAAAATGCATCCCCCAGAAGAATTCTCTAGGGATGTAGACAAATTTGATGAGTTTAAATCGCAATGTACCTTGTACATAAACCATACATCCCCGCAGGCAACTACAGAACAAAAAATCGCTTATATCATGTGTTATTGCAAAGGGCCTGCCTACATTTGGATGCAACCTGGAATTGATGTAGATACGGCAAGAAGAGGAGCAACTAATTGGCTACACAACATAGATGAATTCTGGAACAAAATGCAAGCTAGGTTGAGCAACATCCACAAAATCAACTGATATAGACAACTATACAAAAAGTTGGTCCAGAAGATTTCTGTTCAAGACTATCTACGGGATTTTGTCACCTATTCATCAGTACTTGGGTACACTGATTGAGTACTTTGTGATGATTTCTACAACGGTCTTAAAGATGAAATCAAAATGGCCATGGTATCACAGAACTTCAAACCTCATGAAGCAACAAGGAAATTTAACCAAGTTTGCAAGTGAGCCCTGGAAATCAATTCCACAATGAATGCCATTAACACACCAAAAAAGGTTCAAAGCCTACAAGCCAGCACCTCAAAACAAACTACACCTAAGGTGGCCACAAACACTCCAAACACCTCACTAGGTCAAAGATTCAATGTAAACAATTGTGTCTTCATGTCAAAACCTACAGGGGGGGTGCAATATGGAAAAATCTCAAGTATTTCCAGGAACGCAAAGGGCCGTGCAATCCCACAGATCTCCTGGGATGATGGAACAAAAGGAAATGTCCCATTTGGAGCAATTCAAAAAGACACCTGAACTAGCACTTTCAATACTCCTAGTGCCCAATCACCCAAATCTTCCACTCCTGTTAAAGATCCCAATGCAATGGATCTAGATGGAAAAGGAAAAGGACCCATGATTTGCTTCACCTGCAGCAGTAAGGGACACTCAGCAAGGGTCTGTCCTTCCAAGAACACAGCATCAGGGTTTGAAGCTCAGATTGAAGAAATTTCCTCAGATATTGAAGCGGGAAAAGACGTCACCAAGGCTTATTAAGGAGCCAAGTACTTGGTGATATATTAGCTAGTAATATGGATGAACTCAAAATCATGTCAATATCAAATGAAAACCAATTATACCTTGACTTCACCGCTCATCCACTAGCTACAGCTCCCAATTCTAAGTCAGTTGACAAATCAAAAAATTTCTCTGGACAAGCACTACCTGACTGCAGCGCAACCTCCTGCTTCATCAACCCTTCCCTAGCAAAAGAAGCAAACCTTCCCTTTTTTCAACACAAAAAACCAAAGACTTTGCAAGTTATAGATGGGCAAGAAGTTTCATCTGGAAAGGTCACCCACTATACCAAATTTAAACTTGTTATGGGAACACATTCCAGCGAAATAGAATGTCACGTCACAAACATTGGAAGACACCCCATTGTACTTGGGATGTAATGGCTCAAGAAACATAACCCACAAATTAATTGGAAAAATAGGACAATTGCATACACAAGCAAGTTCTGCTCAAAAAACTGCCTAGAAGTCCCATCTACACTCCAAATTGCAGCTGAAACTACATTACCCAAAGAATATAAGGAGTTTGCAGATGTATTTGACAAATCCAGATTGGAAGAACTCCCACCTCACAGACCAACCAACATCACACTGGACCTCCTACCAGAGGCCAAATTAAAGCATGGCCCTATTTACAAAACATCCCCAGCCAAAGACAAAGAAATGAAGAAAGTACTGGAAACCCTCATCCGGAGGGGACACATTCAAATTTCCAAGTCTCCTTTAGCATCGCCAGTTCTATTTGTCAAAAAGCCCCATCCAGAAGATCCAAACAACCCAGAATTACGCTTTTGCGTTGACTATAGATATGTGAATTTGCTGTGCAAATTCAATGTGAGTGGAATCCCTCTACTGGATCAATGGTTAAGGGCCCTGGAAGGATTTGTCATTGGTACCACTCTGGACTTGGCACAAGGATTCCATCAAACCCAAATAGCGACAGGACATGAATGGAAAACAGCCTTCAAAACTCAGTACAGCATGTATGAATGGAAGGTCATGCCCTTCGGTCTCAAAAACGCCCCATCAAGCTTCCAGCCCCTAATGAACTCTATATTCAGGCACATTATGGGGGTTTTTGTACTAGTATACATTGATGACATCTTCATTTTTTCCAAACGAGTCGAAGACCATCCAGGACATGTCAAAGAGGTGCTAAGAAGACTAAGAGAACACAAGTTAATTGTGAAACTGAGGAAATGCAAGTTCCACCAAACCAAACTGGACTGGGTAGGACTGGTCATTTCCAATAAAGGAATTGAAACGGATCAAGAAAAGGTCATGGCGGCTATGAATTGGAAAGCTCCCAAGAATGTTAAACAAGTTCAAGAGTTCCTAGGATTTGTCAATTTCTATCAAAGATTCATTCAAGACTTTGCCGGCAAAGCCAGACCCCTATACAACCTACTCAAGAAGGATCAAAAGTGGCAGTGGACAAGCAAAGAACAAGATGCCATGATTGCACTAAAGGAAGCTCTTAAGGTGGCACCTGTAATGATGCAGCCCAATCAAAATAAGGAGTTTTTCCTTGAAACAGATGCATCAGGGTTTGCCACAGGAGCAGTTTTATCTCAAAAGGATGGAGAAGGGAAATTACACCCAGTAGCTTTCCTTTCTAAATCACTAAATCCGGCTGAACAAAACTATGACATTTTTGACAAAGAACTATTGGCAATTATTAGAGCCTTCAAGGAATGGCGGCACTTACTTCAAGGCATGGAAAAAGCCATTCAAGTCACAACAGATCACAAAAACTTGGAATACTTCTCATCATCCAAACAACTGAACCAACGCCAAATTTGCTGGATGAACTTCTTGGTGGACTTCAACTTCCAAATCATGTATAGGCCAGGAAGCCAGAATAAAAAAGCAGACATTCTCTTGAGGCAATATGACTTAGAACCTTTGGGGGGGGGTAGAGAACCAAGTTCTCCTCAAACCAGACATTTTCATTTCAGCTATTACCCCTGACCAGGAGATTAATGATCTAATCAGAGAAGCAATCCTCAAAGATCCCAGATTAGAGGAAGCTCACAATAAGCTGAGAAACGGGGAAAAAGTCAAAGATTGGGAATACAGAGAAGGACTCCTAATGTTCAAGGGAAAGATCTTTGTCCCCAAGGATGAAACCATCAGAAACCTGATATTGGAATCGCGCCATGACAATATTACAGCTGGGCATCCTGGACAAGCAAGAACATTGAAATTGGTCTCAAGAACTTACTACTGGCCAACCATGAAGAAATTCATCAACTCTTATGTGTCACACTGCAAAACATGCATTTGAGTTAAACCATGAAACCAACTCCCCACAGGACTACTGCATCCTTTACACATTCCTGAGAGACCTTGGGAAGAGATCTCCTACAACATGATTGTAGGGCTCCCAGAGTCAGAAGGATATGACGCAATCTTAACAGTGGTAGATTGGTTCTCCAAGATGGCACATTATCTCCCTTGCAAATCAACGGCCACAGCAGTAGACATAGCCAATATCTTTGTTGCAAACATTTGGAAACTTCACAGCACCCCAAAAGCAACAGTCTTGGATAGAGGATCCACCTTCAACTCAAAGTTCATTAAGCATCTGTACAAATGGTTGGACGTAAAACCCACCTTCAGCACAGCCTATCATCCAAGGACAGATGGACAGTCAGAACGGGCAGACCAAGTCGTTGAAATCTTTATCAGAGCTTTTGTCAACCATAGGCAAAACAACTGGGTAGCCCTACTCCCTATGGCAGAGTTTGCTTACAACAATGGAATCCAGGCATCCACTGGCAAAACCCCTTTCCAGATCTGTCAAGGTTTCAACCCTAGAATGAACATTGGGGAAGAATCAGACTATACTGTTCCTGAAGCTGATGCCCATGCAGAATTCCTGTTGAAAGGATACAATGAAGTCAAAGCCGCTCTCATCCTAGCAAACCAATCCTACAAACACTACTTTGATAAAAGAGCCAAAGAACCAGAAGAAATAAACCCTGGAGATAAAGTCTGGCTTAATCATCAAAACATATCCACAGACAGACCTTCAGTAAAACTCTCTCACAAAGTTTTAGGCCCTTACAAAGTACTGGAAAAAATAGGGACTCATGCCTTTAGACTGGAATTACCAAAGTCAATGAAGATCCATCCTGTCTTCCATGTCATGTTGCTCAAGAAATTTCACTATGATCCCCATGGTTGCAAACCTGCTCAACCACCCCCTATTGTCACACAAGAAGGAGAAGAAGAGTGGGAAGTTGAAGAGATCCTTAACTCCAAGAAAATTTGCTGTCAACTCCACTATTACGTCAAATGGAAAGGATACTCTCATGCAGACAATTCTTGGCAAACAAAGGAGGACCTCAAGAATGCTCCTGAACTAGTTGATAAATTTCACAAACTCCACCCCACCGCACCAGGCCCTTAAGAGGGGGGTAATGTCATGAGCTGACTAAGCTCAGACATTTTATTCTGATTTTATATCTTTTTTTCCGAACACTTTCCTTTTTTGGTAAAAATGTCCTCTGGCGCTTAACTTGTATCATGTGATGTATTTGTCTTTTCATTTGATATTGGTGATTGCTTCTGGAACTTCCAGAATGTTGAGTCATACCTCTTATCTTGCTTATCATTGGTTGTACTTGGCTTTCTCTCACTGATAGATAGTGACATGGCACTGATCCCTCATGTATATAAACCCAGAGGTCAAGCCAGTTAACAACAAGGCTTGACCTCCTCTCCACTAGGACTTGCTTCAATCAAATCCCCTTACTATCACCATCCCTTGGGTTCTAAGACTTATCTAAGTCAAACCCCTTAACCTTTATACACCTAATTGATCCAAGTCAGGACAACCAGGCTTGCCCATCAAGCCTTGATGAGCAATGCCATGATTGATTGTGCCTTGCAAACAGCAAAATGCTCACTTGAGAACAAGCCAGTGGTCAGTTCCAGGTGCTGCATTCTGCTGACTAAGCTGACCAACAATGAAAGTGAGCTTGGCACATGTTGCAAGCATTGTGTACATCAGTGATCTACTGCTGCATTGATATTGCATGCAATCTATGGTCACTTCTTTGAGTTTAGGGAGCTCAAGTTGCTCCTCCATAGGTGTGTTGGTGGAATTTGTGTCTGTCATGTCAAAACAAGCAAGTATGTCCTTTGTACATTGACTTTGGGTGATCTTGAGCTCATGTGCATCTTGATTCCAAGCAATTTCAATGCTTAAAAACATTCTTGCCTTGCCTAGGCTGTGCATCTTGAAACATTCCATCATACAGCACTTTATCTTGCAGACAAAGCAAGCCAAGTTGGCAGCCACAAGTGAATTGTCAACATGGACCACTGCAATGGCATAGTCCTTGCCCTCACAGATCTTGAAGACGCATGGGTCCAACTTGCAACAGACAAGCCCAATCAACTTGAATGCATCCTGTAGGCATCAGTAACACATCAGCAGTGACTGCTTGAGGCCATAGAGCCCCTTTTCAACTAGGCACACATTGTCCTCATGTCCAGGTATAACAATTCCCTATGGTTGTCCCATATAGACAACCTCATCAATCTCCATGTTCAGAAAAGTGGATGTTACAACAAGCTGATGGAGTTTGAGGTTGTGTTGAGCTACAAGCATCAGTAGGAGATGGATTGCATGCATTGCAGCCACAGGTGAGTACATCTTGTTATAATCAATGCTGTGCATCTAACTGAAACCCTTGCCAACAAAGCAGGCTCTTGTGATTCAATTGCCCTGTCCACATCCCATCTCATCTTGTACACCAAACAGCCACAGATCACATTTGTCCTGGCTGGTCAAGGAACCAAGCACCAACTGCACATTTTCTCAATCATGCTGATCTCCTTGGTCATCACCTCAAGCCAGGTGGGTGCATCTTCATGTCTCATTGCCTTGTTGTACAAATTTGGGTCAACAGACAGGTTTGTGACCTTGGCATCTAGTAGATCTGGTATGGGTCGTCTTGTATGTTGTTGTGGGCTTGGAGTATGTTGATGGCATCTCCTCAGCCTCAGAGGGTGGCTTTGTGGCCTTTGGCAGCTCAGTTATGTTTGTTTTCTTGACTTTTGGCTTGTTTGGCTAGCTACTAATAATTTCTTTGTCTTCAAGCTTCTCAGAGTCTTTGATGACAATGCACTGATGCAATTTATCAAGGGTGGTGCTGCTGGCAATGACAGTACAAAGAGTGTCATAGGATAGGGGAAGGGTATGAAGGAGGATCAGAGCTAGGAGAGGTTTGGGGAGTGTAAGACCAAGGTAATGAATATTTGTAACAATAGCACATTGTTTGGCAATGAAATTGGCCATGGACTTGTTGTTGGAAGCCTTGTTGGAGAAGAGTTTTTTGACTAGAAAGACTAGGCTCTGAACTCCAGAGCCTTCCCAGCAGGCTTGAAGGGCATCCCAAGCTGGTGTGGCTGAGATGTGATGGCTGATTAGCTTGAGAGCACCATCTGTGATACTCAACATAATCTGTGTAAGAGCCTCCTGGTCCTGGGCTTTCCAATCCTTCATCATGTCAGGCTTTGCTGAGGTCTCATCTGGCTTGAGGTCCATCCTGGTGACTATGGTGTCAAGTTGATGCATTTGCAAAATTTGCATTGTCCATGTCTTCCAGTCTACATAGTTGGATCCATCCTCTTTGAGATCTTCAATTTCAAAGTGACACCAGCTCATGTACAGGTCAGGATTTGACATTTTTGAGGTCTGGATAGAGTTTTCAGTATCAGATGTTGAGTTACTGCTGCTCATAGAGTGTCACAAAAAATGCGACAGGGTTCATAACCTGTTGTGAGCTAATAGAAGCAACACTCATTCTATAATGGAATGAGTGAATTGAAAGAGATCTACATAATAGAAGCAACACTAAATACATGGAGATGTCAACATACATATCAGGTAGGAGACAGAAAACATTACCTCAGTCTATATGTTTTTGCAATACACAAGTTTCCATTGGCAAGAGGGGGTAGGTTTGTGCTGGTTTAGGTAGTTCTGCATCTGGTTTGAAGTTGATTTCACAATCCCATTCCCTGTGTGGTGGCAATTCCTTGAAAAGTTCTTCACTGAAGACACTTTTGAAGTTCTGGAATTCTTCTGCTATTTCTGCTAGATGTGCTGCTTTTGCTGTGATGGGTCCCTTTCTCCAAGTAATTTCCTTTGTTTCCCAGTTTATCTCAGGGTTGGCTTCCAATAGCCATGTCATTCCTAGAATTAAAGGGGATTCTCCAGTGGGCATGGTGTAGCATCATTGTATGAAGCTTTTTCCCAGGATTTCAAAGGTGATATGGAATTTGAACCAGAGAGTGGAAGGTAGCTTCTTTCCATTGATTCCTATGACTTCCCTAGCCTTGGGAAATTCAATAAAGGGGATGGAATGTTTTTGGCAGCAGGCAATATTGATAAAGTGCTTTGTTGATCTGGAGTCAATAAGTGTGGGAGTGGGATCCTTGATTCCCTTGATCTGAGCTGAGATGAGTGGTGATTCATTTGTTGCTCTATAGTACATTCATTTTCTCAAGATCAAGGGTATCTGGGTAGCATATGACATGGAAGCAGAGCACCCTAGGCTTTTCCCAACTCCTTTTTGCTGTTGCTAGTATCTTCTGGGTCTCCTGCCTTGGCCTTCTCTTTGCCCTGACTTGATGGAATGCCTTGGTCCTTCCATCCATTCTTGCGCTGTTGTACAAAGTGGTCCTTTGATCTGCATTTGATGCAGGCTCCCTCCTGACAACAACACTTCTTGGTTTCTTCAGGAACTAATCTCATTTCTTCACCTTGAGTTCTTCTGCCTTGACTGTTTTGCCCTGTATTGCTTTGTCCAGTTTGCTTGCTTCCTTGACCACCATACCCCCTGAGGTATGTAGACTTGTACCCTCTTCTTGCTTTTAGGACTTTGTCCATCTTGATGGTTGCTGTTACAAGTCCTTCAAAGCTGAGGTTTCTAATGTTGTCACTCATCAGGGAAAGGGAGTCTAGTTCTGCCAATAGTTCTGGGGCTAGCCCTCATTTGAAGGCTTCCCTGTACACTGCATCTCCAATATTGGTAAGGGCTTTATGGCTTCTGAATTCCATAATGTAGGAAGTAAGGGTGTTGTCAACATGTCCCTTCATCTGGATTGTCATGAGTTTCCTGGATGCCTGTTCCTTTGCCATTGGATCACTGAAATTGAGAAGGAAATCTTCTCTCATATTTGACCAAGAGTAGATCACATCTGTATTGCTGGTATAGGTGGGTTTTTTGTTGATTCTCTCTAGGTGATTGAATACCCATGCTTTTGCTTCTTCATGTTCCATGTTGCCAAGGAAGGTGGTAATCTTCTTTTGATTGTTATTGAAGACCTTCCCATGGATGTTGAAATATGTTTCCATCAATGTGATGAAATAATCAACTTCTGTCCCCCTCTTTCCATTGGATGCTTCTGGTTTCTTGATGCTTGTAGATCAATCCCTGCTTTCTGTGATGTCATCTGCTATGTCTGCATAGATGCTGAAATGTTTGCAGCAACTTGTGTTGGGCTTCTTTTCCTCTTCTTCCCTTGCTGGGGCTTGTCTTTTTTGCCTGATGGTTTTTGTAGATCCTCCAGACCCTTCTTCTCCTGTCCCAATGCTTTCTTTGTTGGAGTCTGGGTACCTGTATCCTTCAAAGGGGAAAGTTGTTGTCTTCTTTGGGGTTTCTGGAGGGGGTGCTGGGATTCTTGGAGTCCTAGGGGTTGTGGATTCTCCACCAATTGTGCTTTGCCCAACATGTTCTTCTTCCTTTGGTTCCAGCATTTCTGCAATACCATTCATGATGTTTAGGACCTGATCCACCCTTTCTGCCTGTGCACAAATGTTGCTCTTTGTTGCTCCTGTTTCCTGAAGGTGATATACCCCTGTTTGTAAAGTTCATATGCCTTCTCCTGTTTCCCTCATATCATGTTGAATTTGAAGGAAACATGCATCTAGTACATGTACCAAGCAGGCCATTGATTGTTGAAGACTTCTTGCATTTGTTCCAATGTTTTGACAGTTTGCTGGGCCACTGGGATGGGTACAATCTGTTCCAGTGTCTTGTCTTCTATTGGTCCTGATCCTGATCCTTCCAAATCTGCCATTGTGAGTTCAGGAGGGTTCATTGATCCCATGGCTGGAGTTGCTTGTAGTTTGTTCCCTTGGTCTTAAGGGATTGGTCCATCCTTCTTTTGGCTGGGCCATTTGGGGTGGGTTCCTTCTTGATTCTTGTGCAGCCATGGGTTCACCTCTGTAGTACTATTCTTTGAATGACCCTGATGTCAAGTAGGTAGCAGTTGCTGAAAAAATGAGGTTCAAAAATTTAATGTGGTGTCTGAGTGTGTGGGAATGCAAAAACTAATGGTCACCCAAGTTGCCATCAGACCTTTGAGAGCACTATGATGACTATTAACTATTTCCTCATGGAATAATGTTGTTTTGCAATGCTGCAACCCAACACTATGATGGTTGCTGACTGAAACTATATGTGCTCAAGTCAAGGCTCAGAGAGACTTTGCACCCAAAAGACTGTTGACTGTAAACTGTGGACAGCACTAAGACCTGAGGATCCAAGGTAACCTTGAGGGCAACCCAGTGAGAGACTGTTTGTTGGGGAAATGACAAGGCAAAACAAGATGGAGATACCATGCTTGTTGTTGCCTCCATATATATTCAGACAAAGGCATGGGTCATACTAATGCCAAGCAAGCAAATCATACAGGCCAACCAGTCAGAGTGCTCTATGGATCATCCTAAAATAATAAAAATACTTGATGTTTCTTTGACAGTAGAACTTGACATATAGGGTTGATTTTGAGGGCTCAACAATATACTTTTCTGTCAATGCCCTGTCAGGGACAAGGGAGACACAACTGTCCTACACTCATACCATGGAAGCCACCACATGTAAACATGAGCTATATAAATTGATAGGGAAGGCGTACAGCTTTCCAATGGTGTAATCTTCACACAAAAACATTCAGTTTTGAGTGCACAACCAAGGTTTTGGAAAACATGATCACAAACATTGACCAGTGTTTGATCATGTTCCCAACAGTCACATTCTCACACCACAAATGCCACCACATGTGAATAGAAAGGATCTAAATCCATACTAACAACATGGTGGTTTCCAAAAATGTAATTCTTATGCAGAAAGGATTAGGTTTTAGGTGCAAAACTGAGACTCTGGAAGGTGCAATCAAACATTGGTCAATGTTTTGATCAAGCTCCCTGGCCACAGCATCCTCACACCACCAATGCTGCCATATGTAAATACCCTGTGTAATTCCTGAACTCATGTAACTGTGGTGGTCCCCCCTTAGCAAAATTGGAGTTAAAGGTTGGATGTCCAGTAATGCTCCTGCATAATATTTCTCCAGCCCAACATCACCAAAATCCTCTGCCCAAAAGAGAACCAATGGATTTGCTTGAGAAGGGTCTGCAATGGTTCACATGCAGTAGTAAACATGTGGGGTGGTGTGTAATTGAGGTAAAACTCTTGGATGGGGATCATGTTGGTAAGTAGAGATTTGTTTGAGCATACCAATCAAGTCTAACATCTCATCCTCACAATTAGGTGAAACAGCATTCCTGCCACAAATCCAGTTTACTCCAAGTCCCCATGAGTTTGGATTTCAACTTTTGTGTCTCCAGTTCCCAGTTACACTGGCCTTGGCAATGACAATCAACAAGGCTCAAGGTCAATCAGTGAAGTATGTTGGACTTGATCTTGAAAAAGCAGTCTGTTCACATAGTCAACTATATGTTGGGTTGTCTCAATGTACAGCAGAGCATAGGATTAAGATTTGGAATGGACAGGAGGAGCCAAAAACAAGAAATGTAGTGCATAGGTCAGTTTTAGATTAGCATACATGGTCATCTCTCATCACTTTTTGATAATAATGCATATTGTATAGTGAGCTGTCTTGGATGACCCAACATCCTACAATAAAGCTTTACATCATGGCTAGACTAGGGTGGAGCCCTATGGGTCATACTAGTGTCCTATAAAGGAACATGACTTGCCAAGAAAGGAAGTCACAAGACAAAAGAAAAGAGAAGTAGCATAAGGCTGTGCAAGGGCAAAGGAAAACAGAAAAAGGGGAAACACAACAAAGGGAAAGGCAAACAAAGGAAACAAACTGACAACAGACACAAGACAGAGTCCATGGAGGGGCCACAGGTCACAACAAAACCCTTACACCTCACCAACTTGTTTGACATGGACACCCTTTTGGATGCCATTCTCTTGTTTATTACCCACTCTACTGCTTTTGTTAGTTAGTCTAATGTTTCTGCTTGAGCCTTCATGTCTGTCATAGCTGCTCTTTTCTGATTTCTGTAACATCAGGAAAAGCAACACAGCTATAGCAGTCTATATTGGAGCTTTAATTCTACAAACTGACCTATAGTACTACACAGCCACTCATGGAATTGAAGCTCCAGCATAGATCTTCATAGGCTATCAGCAAAACTGTTTGCAGTTTTGAGAGTGTTTTGGCTGATTTGGATGATTTCAAGTGATTTGAAACAAAACATTAGATTAGAGCACTCCTAAGCACCCAAATCTGCAAATGGTTTAACTGATGTATCTCCCATGGACGTGTCCCTTTTTCCTGAAGAATGCCTTTTGGCCCTGGGTTGTGTCTCCCTCTTTCATATAACCCCCTGGGTGGTCTCTTTCTCCTCTTACCTCTTACAAAGGCTCTTTGTCTTTTTGACCAAGCAGTTTGCCCACATGCACATGTACTTTGTAAAATTTATGTACCCCCCCCAAAAAAAGCTCAGTCACATGCCCACATTCACGCACTTTAGGGGAGGCCTAGTACATTGCACTCATTAACCAAATAGTCCAATGGCAAGCTGGGGCTTTCAAGCAATATAAATATGCTTGTTTGTGTTGTTGTCTTTGATACCAATAATACTACATATTCAAGTGAATCTCACTGCACTTCCTTCTGATAAAGGAATATAACTCTTGTCCATTTGCTGTTGTGATACCAGCTTTCTCTCGCCACACCATTGCATGAATCTACCATCAATGAATGATATTCTCCATCCTACAACACAAACACCAGCCGCACGCAGCCAAGAAAAACTATCACTCAAAAAAAATACGAAACCTCAAAAATACAACTGAAGGAATAGACCAAAACCTAGCATAATCGCATAGAAAAGAAGAGCGTATATATGCGCACGTGGAGGGGTATAACGCAGTCCGCGCAGAATGAAATCAACACGACAGAAGAGAGGTAAGAAACGAGTGACGAGGTTCCCCGTGCAGGCCAGCTTGCTGTACACTATTTCGATTCGTTTATACAATCAGTGTGCTCCCGGCTACGGCCCGATGCTTGACCTTTTCAAAGATCCGGAACAAGCTGATGACGAGGTTCCAACAATACAACGTCAGTCCGAAAAACACTAGACAGATCAATGCCAACTGTCGTCGACACAGTTGACCAATCTATGACCGCAATCACATTCATTAGTACAACTACAATCCAACGCGGAGGGGGCTTACGAGTGCGGCATCCGTTGTATCATCGTCAGCAAACTGGTTCTCACTCGGAGGAAGCTGGTTCCACCAGTTGGTTGCGGATATGGGTGTGCATAAGAGTGGAGTGGTAAAGTAGTTGTCGAAGCAGAGAGAGAGCGAGGCGGACCACATGCAGATGAAGAATACTTCAGAGAGGGTGTGGGTGAGCTTGGCGGATGTGGACCAGATTCCGAGCGGACGGCCAAAGTATTCGAGCTGTGGTTGTGTGGTTCGGGGTGGCGTTGGGAGCGCGTATGGTCGTGTGGGGAAATAATAACGTGCGGGGAATGCGGGGTCGGACCGGATTGGATCAAAGGCAAATAATATGCGCATCGGAATGAACGCAAATAATAGCCCATCAGAAGTAAGGCCAAATATTATGCGAATCGGAATGAAATCCGAAGGATGCGCGAATAACAAAATATCGCCCGGAGGAAATGAAATCCAAACACCGCCCAAAGATGTCCCGTAAACCAAATCAACAGGCGCACATCAAATCAAATCCGTCGACCAAGAAGCCAAGAAAGTCAAGTGTTGTCAAGTGTCAAGCATCAGGGGGATTGAAGCGAACCGATAGGAAATGAGGACAAAGTCGAGTCGAACCAAGGACGAATCCCATTTAGACACAATACCGGACAGAACCAGTCGTGTGAGCGCGGCGCGGGTAGCGCAAGGCGAAGCGCGCGGGCGAGGTGACGAGGCGAGGGCAATTCGAACGAGGCCAGATTAGGCGATACGAGGCGATGTACCGAGAACGGCGACCGAAGTGCGCCACCGCATCAGTTGTGTGATATCCGTGGCGGTCCGGCAAGGCCAGGAGCACACGGCGAGACACATCGCAGGCGAGGAGCAAGACGAACAAGCCAATCAAGCGCAATCCGTGCAGCGTGATCGTGGGCGTGGGTGACGTCACGTGTAGGGAGGACAACGGGGGGATCGGAAGCAGGCGGTGTGGGCGAATTCGATTGTCAGGTGAAATTGCCGAAATAGGTCGTTGGCGAGTCATGGGATCGAAAAGTAGAAAATGAGATCATAAAGTGAAAGAGAGAAAGGCAATGAGCGTGGGCAACGAGGCAAGACTCAGGACGTACGTATATGGCGGCCATGACGTGCACGAGGGTGGGTGGTGCGAATATTATGACGAGGGTCCTGCAAAGGGTTAGCACGAGTCGAAGTGGGGCGATGGACGTACGGAGAGCTGCCAATCGAGCCGAGGATGCCATTGGCGAGTTCGAGACGGCGGACGCTAATCCCAACCGCCAGCGTCGTCGTCGTAAACGCAATATTCAACAACCGAACAAACTGCCTGATATTAGCTAAATATAGAGACAAGCCGGGGACTTACCAGGGGAACATAGTTGTTTTGCAACAAATACATTCGCAGTCGGCGTTTTTGCCGTGCCCACTTGCCACCACGCCGACTACGCACATCATCCTCGTCTGCAGTCCTCCTCGACGCCGCTGCACCGAGTTCCTTGCCGCCGACATAGCCCGGCTCGCTCGGACCGGCCCTGTCCCGCCCGTTTCCACGATAGGCAGCAGGCGGATGCGGGGCCCACGGTGTCTCCCACCCCGGCGTCTGCGTCTGGTTCAGCGTAAACGGGCCCTGGGGAAGCTCCACCTTCAGTCCGGGATTCCTGCTTGACTCTGGTTGTGGCTCTGGCTGGACCTCTGGTTCAGATCCTTTGCGCTTTCCAAACGTCGAGCCCTGGGACGCTTTCCGGAGCGGATAGGGCACATACGACCACCAGTGCGTGCCTGGCGAGGATACTTCAGATATCGGTGAGATGGGAGATCGGTCGGGTTGGATGGTTGGGTTGGATGAGTTGGCGGGGTTCGAAGGGTTAAACGACCTCAAAGACCCAGACTGGCGGGGCGAGAGAAGGGCAGTATGGTCGTCGATGTGAATCACGGGTTGGACAGTCAGCGCAGACTCGGGTGGCTTGTCCGTCGAGGGCGATGGCGGGTCGTCTCGCGCCCATGCTACGACGGATGAGTAAAAAAAATACGGGGTAGGGTAGGACTTACGGGGTGTGGTGATGACGACTCGTTTGCGTTGAGGAACGGAAGAGTGCGTCTTGGTACTATGTTGGCTCACCGCGCTCGGGCTACGAGCCCGCGTAGAGCTCTCGGGCTGCGGCGTCAGTGCACGCTCCATCGACGTTGCCTGCAAGTCCCAACCTGGTGCCTGACATCGCCACGTTTAAGCGACCGGCGCTAGTGGATTTCGCTTGGCCCAGACCATGGTGACATGCGATATTTGGGTTCAAGGTGGAGCAGAGACGTTTGAGTTTTATGTGCATCTGGTCTGGATGTGTCTAGGTCGTACCTCACAATAACGGCATGCGACGATCCTTGATCTGACTGGAGGTTCCGTAAAGGTGTCCCATATATGGTCTTTGCCTCCTGGCACATGTCCCTTATCGTACTGCCACCCCAGGACCTCGTCGTGAAAAGAAATTGCAGGAACGTCCGTCTGCGGTCTCGTAACAATTCCCTTGTCGTTTACTCCGCAGTAGATCTTGTCGGCATCCAACTGTGGAAGTTCAGACTAGACACTCGCAGCGGGCCTAAATAATCCGAACCAACTGAGCGAGATCCCCCTCAGCAAACAGGAGTTCCCACTCGGCAAAAGACCTCACCTAGACATTTCTCGCTTCCTTGGAATCTCGACCGAGGAACTCCATTCCGATTCGCAGATCCAACTCTAGCAATATAACTTTGGACCGAATCGACCAGTTGGGGGATTGACAACCGGCCGGTTCTGTTGCGAGTAAGTTCCCCGGACCCTGGCCGAGTAAACCCGGCTCTTTATGCCGACTGAGTTCTGGCGACCTGCGAGCCTGACCGGTCGACACAACCAGACCACTGATCGTTTCCACATGAAACTATCTCAAAAGCGGACTTATTTTGCATACCTCCTATTCGTTCAAAGCCTGACTGGCGAGCTCGAGTCTATTCCTTGCGCACGCTCCAACCCGCATCCCGGTCGGGTCAAGTGGTCATGCAAGCCACTCGTATTAACCCCATGTGGGATAGATTATATCCACACAGTGATGACCATTACGGTTACTTTGAGTCGGCCTGTCTGGGGTAGGTTCAAAACTCACCGACGCGGGTTGCAAATTTTGGACGAGTAGTTCAAGGAAAAAGTGCGTTTATCATCATTTCTCGGTCAAGAGATAGAGTTGGGAACATAGATCGAGTGCGTAGGTCCAGTACGAGGAGACTTTGTGCATGCGGTGCTTATCTGGAGCCTTGAAGAGCGCAACTCGGACGCCCAATCGAGCGACAAAACTCATGAACCCATCAAATTTCATCGAAATCCAGTAAAGATTAAAGTCAAACGAAGCGCCACTGATCATCGCTATGTACTTAACTCCCAAGATCGAATGCCCTCCCTCAACACCATGCTCGAACCCGTAGCAGAACTCGGCACAGCGAGCAGCCTGCTCGGCAACGCACTCGACCTATACCTCAACGCCTGCGCCGCGATTCAAAGTTACTACACTCACTCTTCCTCTCTCGATGCCCTACCCGTCCTCGCAAGCTGCGTCGCAAACGAATCAGCCTCTGCACCCTCGTACGCACATAAGCTCAAAAAAGCTCACGTCATTATCAACAAGGCTTAGAATGTCTCTACGTGCCATGCTCCCGTTCACCTCCTCCCTTCTGAAATCTACATTATATTGTTGTGGGTACGATGTGTGGGTACGATGCTGATGGCCCCACGTCCCGATCGATGCCCCGATACCCCGATTACCTGACCCATATCTGCTCCCGATGGCGCAGAGAACCGATCAAGCTCCCCGCACTCTGGACTCATTGATCTGGTACTATCACCCCTCGGACCGCAAATTCCTCGAACGCGCCGAAGTCTTTGCTCAGCGTGCTCGAGACCTCCCACTAGACGTGTACGTCCGTAATCCGAAAGCCAGGGACAACGATTACAGGCCGTCGGAGTTGTGTAGATTCCTGGACGCCAAATCGACTCGCATTCGCGCGTTTACGTGGGCGAGTCCGAGCACCGTGAACGATTTCGAGTGCATGTATTTCGAGGCGTTTCGCAGAATGTTGGACCCCGAGGTATTGGAGGAGTTTACCATCACCGATCATGGTACCTATGTGCCCGACTACATCTACGCCGCGGACTTGAATCCCTGTATGCGGTCAAATGATTGCTCCCGAGCTCGATGAACACATTCACCCACCCATGTGATCGCGCTCCGGGGTCCCAGATGAAATAGATCATCTCATGATGTCTCAATAGAGGGGCGTGTAGCTAATCACGATAACCTTTTACAGAGACCAACCAAGATCTCCGTAGCGTACTCGATTTTTTGCGACGCCGTAACCGTGGCATACTTCAGGTTCGCGCTGATAAAAGCTCATCTTGCCAGTGAATCTCCTAAATTATGTTTCTCACGAGCGCTTTTGCGGTTGTCTCGAACCGGCTCCCGGACTAAGATGGATCCCCCCCTTGTCGCCGTTCCATATCACCTTCATATTCAGCTTTAAGCTGAGATTGGCAGTTCGGCGCCCAAAATATTGTTATACCACTGTATTTACTCATCCGATCCCAAAATCTCAGCAAAATGTTTTGCTTCTACCACAAAGTGATGGTTGTTACGAAGCCGGTCGAACCAGCTGGGTCTCCGTACGCAGGTCAAATCGTGTTTGAGTTCTACACACCCCTATTATAGTGGTTTGTAATAAAGTGTAACCTTGGCGTATCTCATCAGCACTATGCACTTGAATGAAATGAGAGCGGTTTCCGATTCTAAAATACAGCAGGAGCTACGGTCCGTTGCTGCCCATCCACTGCGACACGATACATGGATCAGAGGTTGGCTATGGCGGCCAGCTCGCTACGATCAGTTGAGTCGACACAAGGCCCAAGTCTCGCAAACGACCCCAAACACACCTCCACTTCAGCCAACTTGAGGCGTCTCTTGTCGCAGCTGCATCAACTCGACTGGTCCCGCCCACCCGTCCAAGTCAGACACCATCTCCTCCCCAACCACCAATTCCCCTGTTTCACCAGAGCCACCCATCGCCACTCCAACCCCGGCAACGCGCTTCCACTCTCCACGACACAGCCCTACCAATAACCCCACCAAAACCTCGGCCAGCGCTGCATGTCCCTCGGGTGTAAGTTCCAATAAGCTCCCCTTCCGCGCGTAATGTGTGAATACACCTAGCGGTCGGTTGGTCGATACGGTGCGGCATGCATAGCGCACATAAGCGTTAGGGTCCGGGTAGATGGACGCTGTGGATGTGCGGGATGTTTCAGACCAGGTGAAGGAAAGGTTTGGAAATACGCAGGTGTGGGATTTTCTAGGACTAGGTGAGGACCAAGGTTATGAACTAAGAGTTGATGGCATACTTGGTTTTGAATAGGCTCTTTTTGCCTATTATGTCGTCCATCGCTACGGTCTCTCCATCTATTTCCACTCTCCCAGCTGCCCACTCGATCGAGGCCACGACCCGCCCAAACCACTTGATAGTCGTAGCCGGACCGGTTGTGCGAATCGACACCACGGGCTGGTCCTCTTCACAAAATGTTCCGGACAAGAGCTGGCGCGATGACAATGTGAGGCTGATCGGGTTGTCTGTTGGTGGGCCAAAGGTATCTGCTTCCGAGGAGCGGGTGAGAGTGGGCTGGAGAAGTGGACCGAGTGGACGCGTGAAAGGTGCCTCGCGATATGTCGGAGGACTCTCAGCCTGTTCGCCAACACCCTCTGCTTCATCCTCGCGTGTTCCTCCCTCTGCTCCCGCGTTCCGCCTAGCGGCCTCCATTTTCTCGCGCAAGTACCCGTACCACATCCATTCTTGTTCACCCGTTACACCCAACAACCCAGTCACCACCACCGCATCGGCGTACTCCTCTCCTAACGCCGTAAATTCCAATCGGGTCCCCAGTGCGCCACGCCGAAGGACGAAACTCGCGAGAACTTGATTCTTCGCGTTTGTTGCCTGGGTGCTAGAGTTAGAAAGATGCATGGGCGTGAAAAGTAGTCGGGCGTACCTCCCATTCCGCGCCTCGGGCAGTCCACTTGATCTCCGGGTTCCTTCCCCATTTTTTGAACATCTGCAACGCCCGATCAGTAAGCCACTCCATCAGACCCGATGGGACTCACGTGAGTTTTGGTACCGCTCCACTTCCCAGTTTTCATCCACTCTCCAAACTGCATCCTCAGACCGTTACTCTCCACTACCCGTTCCTTCCACCTCACCACCGCCACGTTTCGGGATTGCTCAGGTTGGGTAATAACCGTCGTCGAGCCAGAAGTAGCGATGGCATATTCGACTGCATTAGCAGAGCGTAAGAGTCCGGCGAGCAGACGGGTCGAGTCGAGCAAGAGTGTCTGGGTGAATTGCGCAGGCGTGGGGGTGGGTGGTGGCGAGCTGCGAAATGGCAAGGACAAGGGCAGAGTCCCGCCGTGCATAATAGTGTTGGGCGGCATGGTATTTTGAGGAGGCCGAAGTAAGGGGGAGTCAACTCCACTCGTGGTGCAGGTTAAAAGCCCGGCTCGAGGTGAGAGCGTCCATGGTTCACACGATGGCCGTTGGTTCTAGTTGAATTAACCGGGCGCTTATTTCACCGGTGTTTGCCACTGTTTCACTCTCGAACGCCACACACTGGAATGCCAACCACCTGAAGTCTGTTAGCCTGGCGGGAATCGGGAGACGGGGTGCTATCGAAACGCGCATGGCATTTCACAAATTTATATGTATATATATGCATCATTAGATTAGTAAGAAAGCACTCCGTATGTCGAGTCATTGTGCGAGTTGGACTCACGGATATGCGCATTCACGCCAGTACCCATTCCTAAACGGTACCCTCATCCTAATGCACACCTCTCCCGCAGTTTCCCCGCTATCAGTATATATATTTAGCTATAATATTTAGTTTACGTTACTTGTGTCCGGACTTGGGCGTTTCCTTCATCGATGTTGTTCTACGTTCAGCAAGTGCACCGCTTAACATTGAGCAATGATAACTATAGTACATTAAGAGTTGGTCAAATTTGGAAACCCCATTCAATTGGATTACTCTCGAGCGCATTGAAATGCCTAATTACAGGGTGCCGAACGGAGAGTTCCGCTATTAGCTTGTCATTATCTAGCTCTTTGTCGCCCTGGTATATACAAGTCTTCCAGATGACCACAGGTTGAATCGAGTAACTCTTTACCAGCTGGTCGAGGTACTCCATGTAATAGTGCCCGCCGTGAAAGTAGATAGCATCTATCCGAGGGGGTGTAGGTGGAGGACTATCCCCTGAGGCTCCCGTTAGTGGAAGGTAAGTTCGAGCACGATAGAACCGCTCAAGAGCCAAAACGCGCAGCCGATGCAGTAACGCGATAAGGGTTCCAACCTCTAATGCCTGAGATGCCCCACCTATACATAGTCGGGCAATATTCGAGCGTTTAAAGAACTTTGTGATGGGAGAATTAGGATCCGATAAGGTCTCCACAGTGTTTTGAAGCCGTATGGTCAACTGCAACGGCTTTGAGCCAGAAATAAGCAAGGAGAGAAGTCGTTCTAGGTGGCCCTGATTAAGGAATAATTGCAAGTTCAGTGCTTCCAAGTCCTCGAAATGCACTGGGGGACAGCATGGCTGCCGGGAGGATGGTCAATTATCTCAAGCGCAAAATGAAGCTTTGCCAATTTAGGGCTGGATGTAATGATCATCCGAAGTTCTGACACAGTGATGGAACGCCTTGGATTGCGGCCTAAGGTTTGGTCAAGGTACAGCTCTACGAGTCTATGGTATGCTTGACTCGCCCAGCGCAGGTATATCCCATCTAGCCAAAGAAATTTGACATGGAACAAGTGTGCTTCAATTCGTCCCCGGGTGACGGACAAGTGGATAGTGTTAGCCTCATCTAGATCCTCCATCTCCTCGTCTTCATCTCCATGGCTTGGGTGATCTGGTGCATGGATAAGGTCGGGAGCATATGGGGTGTGGTCCGTGATTCTAAGGTGAAGACGGCGTGCGGGTTCGAGATTTCCAAACAGGAATTCATAAAACGTCTTTGGTATAACCTTATTTGCTCCTGGTGAAGCCAAAGCAAGAGATACGATACGCTTCATGATAGAAGAAAGGAAATCGTGGATAACCTCGGTTCCACTGTGGTGGCCTAGGGATGCTGGAGCTCGTATGTGAGTATCTAGGAGTAGTTGCCTCGCTCGAGCCACGAAAAACTCTGCGCGATCTACATAATTTTGGCTGGACGAGTGATGGTAGACAAGGTCGATGTGCGTCCAGAGCTCCGATAGATCCAAGGCTGTGTTGCGCCAGCGCGACCATACTTGAGATAGAATTCAGGATACCTCGGCATTGCTCTGGATTTTCTGTCATCTACACCCACTGCACAAGAAACGCCAACTACGAGTAGGAAAATGCGATCAAGGATCTCGGTAAGAAGCCCGTAGATGGGGGCCAAGGTAGTGGAGCAGTTTCCAGCTTGGCCTATCATCGACTGCGCGTGCTTGATCTTAAACCTGTATGTAGAGATGGATGCCACCTCACCAGCGAGGCAGTCGGAGAGCGTTTTTGGGATAGCTGTAAGTGCACTTCATTGCTCGGAATAGGCCTGAATGCCTTCGCAGGCACTGAGATATCGACCTAAGGCAGCCTCGAGGAGGTGACTCGCTGTATCGAGTTCTGCGATGAGCTCAATCATAGTGCGGAGAGTTGGATGTCAACCGTAAATACTGTAAGTGCCCAAGTTGGGCGTTGACGATCGGCAGGCGCTTATGATTCTAACTCCTCCATTTGCGCAGCGCACTGTGGGTGTGATTTAGCAGCCGTCTACTAAATATTGAAATGGCATACATAAGCTTTTTTTCAATTTAACAAATCGTGTGCCATACTTTGTATTAGCGTCTAAATCACCTACCTACGAGACAGACCATCGACTGACAGTCACACACCTGTTATGTTTCGCGCCCACGGCATCAAGAATTCGCTGACAGTCAAACGAAGCATACATTCCCAGTAGGGATACACACCCTTTGCCCAAGCTGATGTCTAATCCAAGCAATCTCGGCACATAAACATCAAACAGATCCATTGAGAATCAGTCAAAACGGAAAGCCCCATTCGATAGGATTGGCCGCACCAGCGTCAATGTACCTAAATATAGGACACAGTGCGGACAGCTCCGCCTTTACCACATCGGCATCTAACTCCATGGAGCCACTGGCACGAGATACTGTAGTCCTCCAGACGACTAGAGATTGAATCGAGCAGTTCTTTATTAGTTGATCGAGGTATTCTAGATCATAGTGTCCTCCTTGCAAGTAGACGGTATCTAGTTGAAGGGATACAACCGGATGGATATTCTCAGAGGGTTTTCGGACTGGAGGAATTGCCTGGCTCTTGTAAAACCCCTGAAGGGCTAAAACGCGGAGCCGAGGCAACAGAACCAGGAGTTTTTCGGCCTCGAATTCGTGCCCGCTTCCTCCAATATAAAGCCGCGTAATGTTTGAATGTTTGAGGAACCTTGCAATCGGACCATCAGGGTTTGATAGTGCCTCCCTAACCGCATGAATCCGTACGGCGAACTGTAACGGCTTTGAGCCAAGAGCAAGCAAGGAGAGAAATCGTTCCAGCTGGGCTTGACTGGAATATGGTTTGAAACTTAGCACTTCCAAGTCCTCCATATACACTGGGGCCATATCATGGCTGGTCGCAGGATCGTCAATAATCTGAAGTCCAAAGTGAAGCACAGCCAGTTTGGGGCTGGATGAAAAGATGCTGTGGAGTTCTGACGTGGTGATGCTCCGACTCCACCCTCGCCTGGTGGGCTGATCGAGACGTAGCCCTACAAGCCCATGGTATGCTTGGCTTGTCCAGCGCGGATACCTTCCATCCAATTGAAGATATTTAACGTGGAGTAGGAGCGATTCGAAGGATTCGAGGGTGGCGCGTAAGCGAAGGGTGTTGGTCTCAGCCATATCTTCCAGTTCCTCGTCTTCATCCTCGGCATCGGCGCTATCCGAGCCGCGGATAAAATCTGGTGCATGAGAGCTATAGTCCTTGATAGTCAGGTTGCGTAACATTCCTGGTTCGAAATCCTCGAATAAGAGCTCATAAAACGCACCATGGAAATCAGCGATGGTCGCCGGTATGACTAGCTCAAACGATGTGATGCGCTTCCCGAGCGAAGAAATAAAGGCAAGGGTCACCCCGATGTCACGGCCAGAATCCAGGGGGGTTGGCGCTCGTACGTGGATATCTAAGGGTAAATGCCTTGCCCGAGTCACGAAAATCTTTGCGCGATCTATGAACTTCTGGCTCGCAGAGTGGTAGTAAACTAGATCGACATCTGACCACAGCTCTGGAAGGTCTAAGGCGGTGTGGCGCCAGCGAGAGCACACATGAGATAGAAAATCAGGGTATCTTGGTATCGCCCTCGATTTGCCACTCCTGGCATCGACCCTGGAGGAACCACCAGCTACGAGTAGGAAGATACGAGCGAGGATCTCGGACGGAAGGGCGTGGATATGGGTGAGAGTTGTGGAACAGTTTCTGGCTTGGCCGATAATCGAGATGGATTGCTTTAACTTGAACTCGTATGAAGAGACGGTTGTTACCTCACTGGCGATACAGCTGGAGAGCATTTGCGGGACACCGGAGAGCGCGTTACATTGAGAATAGTAGGTCTGAATGGCTGTGCAAGCGCTAAGATATCGAAGTAACGCAGCTTCAAGTAGATTGCCCGCCGCACCCAATTCTGTGATGAGCTTGAGCATAATTATGGAAGTGGAGCACTGAACTTCAAGGGATCTAGAGTATACGTAAGTGCCCGTTTCGGGTGCCAGCAATCGCCAGGCGCTTATGATTGTGGTTCGGGTTCCTGCCTCCCAGCTCAGCTGCGTTAATGCCGTAGATTCTGTCCTTTATATAAGTGCACATGATTCTGTATGTACATTCTTACAATGACAGCGCAGTTCATTATACTATATCACGCGGTTTGAATCAGAAATGATTTATGCTGCTTAGCGTAATAAAATTGAGTTCACATACTATTCCGTATCTCGGTAATAATTCCGCCCGTTCATCGGTACCTCGGATGGTTTGCTGCTACCCAACGTTCCCAGTCTTTTGATAAGTATATCAGGTGACAATGATGGCCCGGCAAATAGAGTTGTTTCTTCTGTCCCGATGGTTAGGTTGCACTCGCCACGGACCTATAGACTATATGCGCTCTGTTAATGAGTCTTTGCCCATGGAGACCTCTTTACTTACGTTGTAGTAGTGGTCCGGTACCTCGGATATGCTTCCTTCTCTCTTTCTCCACCTCCACCAGCTATAGGAATCCGCTGTTCTCTCCAATGCGAGTAATTTTCTGTGCAGGTTCGCTTAATTATCCCGCCATAACATTTATCTGTGACATAGTCGGCTAGTATTACCTAGGCGGACGCATTGCCAATAGTCTACTCGTATTATAAGCATAGTGGTTTTTTCTACGTTAGCCCGAAGGCAGTTTTAGATTCACAAAGCCCTCCCAAGTACCAATGGTATTGCCTTCAAAATTCAATGCAGCTTGCTGCTCGCGCTACAAGCTCTTATATAAGCTCTACCATCGTTTCAATGAAGGGGGAAGAACGCACTTTCAGTAGCTCGTACGTAAGCGTCGACTTTGGTACCAAACAACCACTGGGCCCACGCCGACGAATCCCACCAGTTGTACAAAGGATTTCTTCAAAAATAAATATGAGCGCAATGAGCAGTCGTTGGATCAATTGCGTGTTAGATTCAGGCGAAACTTATCTGGCTCTAGTCCAGAACGACCTAATTAGGCACCCTTCTGGAATCCCTCTGTGTTTACGCCCCCATCTCCACACCTTGCTTATTTCATTGTATACTTTCAGTTACTTTACAACACGAGCCCTTCTCGAAATTGCTTAGTCAATTACGCTAAACGCAATCACCTACCGGACGTCCCCGTAGACGATCTTAAAGGCCCATGCATGCTTGACAGTCTTCACAGCAGCTTCCGGGACAATAACCGCCAACTCGCCGTTGTGATACGACCAAGCAAGGGGTCCCAAACTGCCAGCACCCAGAAGCATGATGTGATCACCCGGAAGGATGGGCACTGGCCTATCGATCTTAAGGACGCCATCCACTGGCGGCGATAGGGATATCATGCAAAACGAGTCGGGAGTCGAGGTGAATCTGACCGAAGATGCCTCGGCGCCGAGAAAAGAATACGTCTATATCATTACCAGGACATAAGTTTAAATTGCGTGAATGTACCAAGGAGGTACTAACCGTGTTGAAAATACACCCCCCCGAGTGCTCGAGCCATTCTCCGACTTCTATTAGGCGCTCGACCATGGCAGGAATAATTTCACCTTCTCCGGTTGGTCCGAGGTTCAGAAGGCTGGTCAAGGTGGCGTGAGCGCAAGTGAGAGGAAGAGTACGAAAAACTGACTAGTTTCCGTTCTTTGACACAATATCGACTAAAGTCTGAATGATAGTCTCGGCAGACCGGTACTCCTCATCCTTGGTTTGACGGTTATACCCATAACTATACCTACAGAGACCCCATTATGAGAAAGGGAGACTAGTAGCTCTCGGGCAGTTCACGTACGGATCGATGCCCTCGCTCGTCTCCCAACTATGGGTTTGAATCGAGCTGAATCTCGTGTATTCCGGAGTGTCAACTGACCTAAGCAGTCAAGAAGTATGTTGGACAGGATGATACGAATGCTTACAATCTGGGACGACGCCGCAACGGTTATTGATAGCAACTTGTTTCCCAGTTTTAGCAACCCTGTTGTACCACTCGGCGGCAAATTCGAGCGTTCGGTTTGGTCCTCCAATATCGCACCACTACGCACCATCCTGTCAGAATGACATTGCGAACACTAGCCAAACACACCATAATCTCTGAGCCATACTCCTCAGTTAAGATACGCATATGCTCCTGCTGGATATCACGAAGATAGTCCTTTCCCTCTATATATCCGGTATAAGGCTCGACGAGCGAATGATTGTATGCTCCGGTCGCAAGATGTCCTGGCCAATTGCCGAAACCATACGGGCCAGCTGCGGGGTTGAACCTGATTGAAACTTGGCTACAGCCAAAGCTGCCTATTGGAATCCAGCCCCCACTTACCATTCGGGCATACTATAGTAGGTCCCTTTGCGCATCGTAGGGTGCCTTTCACTCGACGCGTCCATTAGCTCACGAATAAAGTCCCGTTTTGGTCCGAGGTAAACACTACTTCGGTGAGTGCTGTCGTGAGTGTCGAATAAAGAGAACCCGTCATGATGTTTCTAATTAGGTGGTGGTAATTATCGCTGTATTAAGCGTGAATGGCACTTACTGTGACAAGTACAAAGTACTTAGCACCCGCAGTAGCAAAAAGATCGATCCACTGAGAAGCATTGAACTTGGCGCCATTGAATTCGGGAATAAAGTCATCGTAAAGTTTATCCTGTAAAAAGAGCCAAATTCGGCGTTAATTCGGGTATGTAGGTTTTACGCGCGCAGCTACCTCTCCATATGTTTCACGATGGTAATTCCAAAGTATGTTAGATGGTTGAGCGGGGTTGTGAAGCCACCAACTGCAAAGTTTATAAACACAATATCGAATGCTGGTTTGCAGCTCAATGGAACCTACTTGTACCATTCCTCATAGTATCCGATCGGCACCTATAAATTACACAAAATTAAATTGAGCATCCAGAGTACGTTCAATGATATTTACCCATCCAGGCACCGAATAGATTCCCCAATGGATACTAATCAACAATCAGGGCGGGGCCGGCCCAGGCTTACAAGCTCCAACTCACAATATTCCAAACTTAGCATTGTTCCACTAACGCCTGAGGATTAGCAGAAAGATAGATCCCATTCAATCGCGACTTACCCAGCGCGGGGTCTCGTGCCGAGACAGGCTCTCCGCCGTAGGCGTCCAATAACTCTCTTCGTCTACCAAGGCATCAGAGTACGATAGATTAAGATCCCAACCAGTCGACTTGGCGATAGGCGAGTTGGTGACGCTTGACACAACGACAACCTCAACCTCGACAACTTCCTTTGGCGTCGAGAACCAGCGAATCATGGAAGGGGGAATTCCTATAGCCTCCAAGGTGGTCAACACATGCCCAACCAGCCCTTTGGACTCAAAGTCAAATATGACCCCTACGTCCACCCGCACGTCATCCCCAGGCATCAGTCGGAAAATATGCCCAGGAGACACAGTTCGGACGCGATGGCCTCCATCAACAGCCCGCACAATGACTTCGTGTGGACCGGATAGGACGGCAGATGTGTAGTGCTCATAGTCGCGTACTTGGTCGCTGCCTCGGTGTTTAGTCGACATGATCCATTGATCCCCGCCTGGGTGAGGGCGTCGGGGGGAACGATGCCCGATGACATGGGCGGTGGAGCCATGATTAGAAGCAAATGTGTAGGAAGGAGCAGCCAATACCCGAAGGTTCGCAAGCGTGACCTGAACAACCGAATCTCCCTCCTCTGTCTTTAAAGTTGTGAGTCGAACATTCTTCACGCTGATGGCTGGGGTGGACACTGCTTGATCATCGGCGTGTGCGTAAGCTGGAACCAGTGAAAGAGCAAAGACGTGCAGCCGGTTTCTGTTTGCTCCGGGAGGAAAACGGATGGACTTGAGGGGAGAAGCAGAAGATACGGTAGTGAACCAATGATGCAGTTGAGTAATGTTGTAGTTGCGTCCGTGTGGCGTGTTATGATATGGCCTGTAAACCAGTAAATACCCTCATCCAAGAAAGCCAATATAGACTCGCGTTTTGACTGGACCAGAGTTCAACCAGTGCAAGTTCCACCAGTTCTTCACAGATACTAGTTACCAAATTAAATGAGTATATTGAAGCGACGAGCGTAAAGGGAATGGGTTTGACTACGTACATTCGACTTGTTGTGTGCTGGAGTCTTCGAATTCAAATTCAAATTGCGCCCCATTCTCTCCTACGGAAGTGGGGTTGATGAAGTGGGCAACAGGGAATCCCAAGCCAAGCGAACTTACCGTCGATCCAGTCGCCCGCGTACAATACATGAAACTCTCGAACAAACCCCGAGTCAACAGACAGCACCTGATTGTTGGAAACGAAATTGTCCGGCAAGTCGTTACCCCACTTTGGGAGGGCAAACTAGAATGACAGTCGGCTGTTACTCAATCACCGGCGCACTTCATTGAGGCTCACCTGAACGTTCTCGCTTATCAGATGACCAGTGGGAAGATGGTCAACGGCATAGCTCGCCCCGTTACCATCAAAATCGACGGTAGCGACGTTGTCATAGAATTGGGAGACAGGGACAGGAATCGAGCGATACTCGTACTGCTGGTTGACCTGTTTAGACCAAACTGTATATGAAAGTCCAAAGAGGATGACACCGAGCGGCCCTCCACTATGCCGCATGGTGGTCAAGTACAGGTCCGAAAGCTACTTTACGTAAGACACGGAAGACGCCACTGGCTAAGCCAAAAGTACGCTTCAAGCCCCTACCCCGGTTTATCCTCAACCGGCATGATGACGACCCACTATGACTAGCAACTTGGTGCCGATAAAACCCCTTGAATCTGCAAGTACAGTCAAATCCCTTGATAACGATACATTTTTTGTCGACTGATAAACATATTTCTATCCCTCAAACCACTGCCCGTCAATTATTTTCTCAGATCTAGTAGGTACAAGGCCCTTCAGACAACTGTGCTCTTACGATACAATGGCGGACCCAGGGTGGTTAAATGCTCGGCATCTTCTTTTATCGTAATAGAGGGGTTTGACTGTAACTCGTGCTGTCGAAGTGACTGAGGCCCAGTTACCGCCATCCATTTTATTGGAGTGACTTCGCGACCTCGAGACACCAAAGATTAGTACGTTTGACTCCCGAATTCGCACTCCCTCCTTTTAGTGAGACCAATATTACCATGAATCCGAGCTACAAAATGGGCATGTGCTTAGAACCATAGACGTTTGATATTATAAAGAAACGCCCCGCCGGTGACGCATGCCTATGAATCTACCGAAACACTGGCACCATAGAAATCTATCACGTTATAGTATTGTCAAGAAGTGAAGCAGACCCTTTTACACTGTGTGGGCTAGGCGGGCTGAATCCTTGCGATCTAAACATTGAAAACTCATGGTCCAAAGCACTGACCGTGGCCGCTTTCAGCTATATTTCCACTGAACCTTATCTCCAGGGCTGACCGGGGGGCAAATTAGCTCCTCAATCATTTCAAATATACTGTTTTTGGTAAGGATCAACCCGAACCACGCGCAAAATGCCTGAAGCCTAAGACAATACGTCACTGAAAGCGGCCATTTTTGGTTCAGTGTGCAGGTCACTAATATTCAGTCCCTCGGCCCCCAACAGTGTTTATTTCTATGATTGTTATTTCGAAAACCACTACTACCACCAGGGACTCTAAGATGTCCACGCATCGCGCACATAGCAGCCCATTCCATCACATTGTATTGCTCCAGCAGACATTATAATGCGGCCAAGGGGCCTCTTACCTTTGGCACCTCTCAAGTCGCTATGTTGAACGTGGCTGGTATTGAATATTCTTCGGTGATCTATTATGATCTGTATGTGCAACCTTCATCCAAGCTGACATGCCTTTACATCAAGTCGTGAGCGCACATCGGTGGAATACTATGGTAAGTGGGAACATAGTATGATCACCTCCTTCACATTCGTACCCTCACTTGGCCTCTCTTCGGGCGTACCCCGACTTCCTGTCGGCTAGTATCTGTGATTCGCTACGAGTACATGTACAAGAAAGAGACTCAGCTTCTTGATCAGTTGGCCAATTTGAATATCAGCCTCATCGTGCTTCTGCCGGATTCCCGAATCGTCGAGTGTACTCTACCGGCTCCGTCCCATGTGGTCGTCTCGACGACGGGCTGAAGATCCTGACAACTCTCACGACTCTTCTCCGCTTCTGCCATCCATGCCAAGCTGAATGCTTGACGATATACCAAACAGGATTCTACGACCTTCACTCTGACCCTGGATATATGCTAATATAGATGACGAGCATTGGTTGCGGCCGATTCCTATAAATCTGCGTCGCGTGGCTCTGTCTCCTACTCAACAAATCTCTCCAGAGCCGGCTCCACCTATTATTCACATCCATTCTTTTCGTTACCTTTCGTTCACTGGTATCTAGTCACATACTCGGACCAACATGTTTTTCCTAGCCTTCCGTGAGTACTACAGGTCATGTACAAACGTTCTGGATTCTAAATCGTAGAACGACATAGTTGCTGCCGCGAGCATTGTCAATGCGCAATCTACTCTCCCTGTGGGAATTGATCCTCGCTGCAAGAGGATGGACAAGGATCAGTGGGAATCATTTCCAAAAAAGGAGGCAATCCGTAAACTTGCCTTCGCGTGAGTATTCTTGCGCTCACCATCCAAAAATTCAGGCTAATAAGCGTTTATCCAGTGACCTTGGTATTCCGGCTGGTACGTTTGCCAAGTGTATTTTAGCGAAGGTGACGTCTGAATTTGATTTGACACACAGATCGCCCCTACAAAGAGGTTCTTTTTGGACATGAGTCCATCACCAAGTTCAACGAGAACTGGTTTTGCGCCGAGTGGGTGCCTCATAAGCTTGCCCCACAATCAATACTCAACAGATTATGTATAGGGGTTGGAACGCAGTCTTTGAACCAGCCCAAGAGCTGCAGTGCAACCCTTCCACCGTCAACCTCATCGACAAATCTAGCAACGCGCCTGGGTATGCTGAACATTTAAATTCCAACGCATCCTACTGATATGGCCGCTATAGTACGGTCACCATCAATGTTCAATCCGGCACCAAAACCTCGACTACTCTCACTGAAACCGATAGTTTCGCCACTGCGGCAGGCGTGTCGATGACCATGTCTGTACGTATACCCCTCCCCTAAATCTTGGAGGGCAAGGCTTACTCGTCTGAACTAGGGCTCGATCCCGCTGGTTGGAAAAGTCTCGACAACTGTGTCATTCACCCAAACCTAGTAAGCATCTTTGCCCTCGCCATCAATCGTCCCCGAGATTGAAGTTTTGGGCGCGTATCAGTACGAAAACGTTTGCAAAAGCACAGACTTTTGAGACAAGCACGATGACAAGTATCTCACGGGCAATCAATATCGGGGCTTCCAATTCGAATTGCACGGCTAGTATGACTACAACCACTGTATGTAACCCCTTTCAGAAGATCGGAAGGCAAAGTATTCAACACATATATTATGCATAGTGTCAACACGAGGCCAAGGGAAAGTACCCTATTATCGCGTTGGGGTGGGTCGGTTGGCGTTTGAAAGATGAACTTACCTTCGTGAGTCGAAGTCTACTGCGAACATCCAGGAAACTGAATTATCATTTGGGGTTGTAGAATGGCGAAAAGGCACGCCGTTGGTACGTGTTCATGTGAGTAATCAGGACTTGATCAGTCCGGGGATCAATACACTAACCGAACTACATCTAGTGACAAATTCCCTCGTGCAGAACGTGAAGGTTGGGGGACGCTCAACGCCGGCATTGCATCGGACACCTATGCCACTATAATGAGTCAATGCGAAGCCTCCAACGTCACTACCTCCAAGCGCCACTCTAGACTATCTCGCTCCGATCGCATGCTCCGCGAATGGAGTACTGGCCGCCGGGCTGAAATTCCGGCCAACGCTGATGAACTCCAGACTGATGAGGACAAGATCGCGCGCGCAACGGCTTCTCTGCCGGACTCCCTCAAAGACAAGATCATCAGTGTTGGCAACAGCCTGATCGTCCCTGTCCCCGATGATGATGAATAAAGTGTGGGTGGTTGATGGAGCGCTTATTCTGTGTGGCGCTCCGGTGGACCCTTGGTATAAACTGGATGGCTCGATTACTGTAACTCAACCACAATCTCCATCCGATATATTATTATTTTATCTCTCCAACGCATTCGCTTCGATACGTTGTTTACGAAAATTTGGGAGTGGCCTGCATGAAAAACGGTCCCCGTCGTGCTGGTTGATAGCTCGGCCATCAGCGCATGGTCGACGCCATCGATCGCTAACTCATATATGTATAGTCCCACAGGCGCCCAGACGGGTGATGGTCCTGCTTTGATAGCATTGGGCTCTTGGGGCTGTGAAAGCTTGCTTGTCGGTGTTCCTGGGGTTGCTTTATCGGGTCACGGCCAACTCCTTCTGCACCGCCTGACTGCCTATTCTGGCGATGGGACGTTTCCTCAATAGTCAACTCCGTCATCGAACCTACTTCCGGCATGGATGCCCGACACGGACTATTGATAGAATCACCGAGAATGGACAGCCTGGATCAAGTGCCCTCCCATCGTACGTGCTAGTCGCGATGAGGCATGATATTGAGCGCGCAAAGTGAAGGAAACCTCGGTACTTAAGGGCCCCAGCACGACTCTCGGATTTCACTTCCCCCCCGGGATATATCAATACTCTTATTCTTGGCTTACGACGATGCCCATCCGTGATTCTGTCCGTGGCTTTCAACAGCGAATCGCCAAGGAGATTGGTGAGAATGAGACGATTCGCAAGCACGCCGGTAAAATGAAGCGCACGAACACCGAACACTTCAAGCAGCCCAAAGAGCAAGCGGTGAGCCATAACATACCTGCCTATTGCACGTTGTAGAATACTCAGTCTTCAACGCCCAGGGCTTGCTCGTGACTGCAGACCTCGATGCCGCGATTCAGCGGTGCAAGGACAAGGTCGCCACGATTTCGAAACAATGCCGGTTAGTATGTTTTCTGACTCTGGGGCTCGTAAAACTCATTCGCTTGCCTAGCGCGCGCAACCGCCGCTTCCGAGATGTTGAATTTGATCTTGTCGACGATCGCGATCGCTGCTTGCATACCTTGGATGTCGAGGACGATGACCGCCACAATCCTGCCGACGTTTTGCGTGTAACTGAAATATTCAATAATGTGGGGTTTTTGTGCTCTGATCGTCTTGCCTATTCCTAACAACCGATCTCGGATTTTAGCCCAAATTTATCGTCGATGGCATCCAGGCAGGCGATATATCCCAAGGCTCGCTCGGAGATTGCTGGTTCCTGAGTGCATTGGCCACTATGACCACTATGCCTCAGCTCATTGAAAAAATTTGCGTCGCTGTGAGTGTTGAACATGATTCCACCATCACCGTCATATCCTAATAGTTTCCTCTTCTAAAGCGCGATGAGAAGGTTGGAGTGTAAGTTCGTCTCTCTCTCCCCGATATTAACTCCACTGATCGCGTCCGATTCGTAGGTACGGTTTCATTTTCTACCGCGACTCAGGCTGGGAGGAAGTAATCATCGACGACTATCTCTTCACCAAAGTGCCGAAATGGGAATCGATTTCTGGTCGCGAGCAAATGCTTTACCACCGTAGCAAGGACAACTACAACGCAACCGCACGCAAGGGCAGCAAGACGCTGATGTTTGCGTCGTGTGGAGATGACGAAGAAACTTGGGTGTAAGTGGATTTCCTACTATCCTTCATCTGGGGCTAATATTCTCCCTAGCCCTCTGATTGAGAAGGCGTACGCTAAACTCCAAGGAGACTACTCTGCCATGATTGGAGGGTTCGCAGCGGAAGGTATTGAAGACCTTACTGGGTATGTGTGTGCATCACCGCAATTCATCCCTGGTCACTTACATAATACATCCAGCGGGGTCGCCACTAAACTTGAAATTTCGGACATTTTGGACACCGACAAATTCTGGACCGAGGAACTCATGCTTGCTAATGAGGATCGCCTCTTTGGGTGCTCGATCAAGAAGGATGGCGCTGATGAGGAAATTAACGGTTCGTCGAACACGCTTAGTTCGGGTATTCTAATTGCTTACATACTGCTTTCTAGGTCTCTTGCAGGCTCACGCCTACTCGGTCGTCCGTGCCGTCGAAGTCAATGGCAAGCGTTTCGTGCGCCTTCGGAACCCGTGGGGCCACCACGAATGGAACGGACGTTGGTCCGACGGTGCTAAGGAATGGACACCTGAGTGGATGGCTCTCCTCCCCGAAATCGGTCACAAGTTTGGCAACGACGGCGAGTTTGTGATGGAGTATTCCGACTTTTTGAAGACCTGGAGTGTGATCGACCGCTGCCGTGTGTTTGACTCTTCGTGGTCCATGAGCTCGATGTGGATGGAGGTCATGTGTCGTCCATTCCCATGTGCTTGGAATTTTGGTGACGTTTCTTGTGAGTTGACTCTTGATGTTAGCATTTGCTTCAGGGCTTATCGTGGGATGTAGTCACCATTTCGATCGAGCAAGCCTCCCCCGCCATCATCGTACTCTCTCGGATCGACACACGCTCCTTCGAATTTTTGACCGGATGTTACGTCTGGAACATGGACTTCAACATTTTCCGCAAGGGCGAGGAGCAAGAAGAACCACTGCTGAGCTCGAGCCATGCCGGGTTTTGGCGCCGAAGCGTCAACCTCGAAATTGACCTGGAGCCGGGCGAGTACGTGGTACATGTGGGTATCTTGCTTCTCATCTCCAATTACCCGTGTTGACATGGCGATTGATTACACAGGTTCGCTTGGATCGCGAAATGACTCGGGCGGCGGTGAGTGCCTATACGAGAACCATACGGCACCGATAACTAAATTGCCATTTTTAGAACTATTTATCCGAAAAGACGATGAAACCGAGGAAATTGTCACGGGTCCTTACGGAACAGATGCAAGCCAAGTCTATTGCCGTTAG
This sequence comes from Ceratobasidium sp. AG-K, assembly GCA_037039685.1. Taxonomy (NCBI): domain Eukaryota; kingdom Fungi; phylum Basidiomycota; class Agaricomycetes; order Cantharellales; family Ceratobasidiaceae; genus Ceratobasidium; species Ceratobasidium sp. AG-K. The sequence goes on along the minus strand of JAWNGF010000007.1, from coordinate 872,609 downwards.
TACGTCACATTTGATCCCCCCTCTTGGAAATGGTTGTCTCATGGCTTCATTTCGCGTGAACTATTTTTCCCTCAGACTTTGATGGGTGAGTGTGGGTTCACGCTGCGATCGCCTTGGCTAATTATTGCTGCAGTGGTTTGAGTCGTCACCTCCGAATTGCTCGAGGTACTTATGCGGCCAAAGATTTGACTGAGCTCGAGATGATACGCCTTCAGCCCAACCCAGAAATCATCGAAGAAGAAGGCGACGACAACGAAGATAATAAAGAGGCTGAGGAGGAAGCCAACGAAGAGGGCGGTGAGGACGAGGAGAACGAAGAAGAAGGCGAGGGCGAAGATCATGAGGAAGTTGGAGTCACTGTGCAAACTCCTGGAGACAATGAGGGTCCCTCCGGCCCCATGCACCAGCGAAACTGTGACGGATGCGGGGTAAGAGACTTGTGGTTGCTCCGAGCACAGCATTGAGCCGCGCTAATTATGGGTTAGATGGCACCGATCGTAGGCACGCTGTATCACTGCATGGAGTAAGTACTCTCGGCTCGGTTCCGAAAGCCTACTAACGATATATTGTTAGCATCTCATGCCCTGATTACGACTTGTGCCAAGGCTGTATGGCCGCCGGGACGCACAACCCGAATCATACGATGGTGTCTATCGAGGACCCTAACCGTACCCCATATCTATCCAAAACGGCAAGTTGATCACCCTATTACTTCATGCAGTGTTTAAATGGCTCACCGGGTAAATTCAGGCCGAGGATGATAGCGATAATGCCGTCACAGTTGGATTGCGTGTTTATACCAAGACTTCGACGGGCGTGACCGTGAATGGCCAGTTGCGTCACGGTTCCGTGATCCACTGGACAAAGGAGGCCATCTAATTGGGAATGTTGGGTTGATATCCTTTTGTAACACTTGTAACTTTATGTCTGAAGAACGCATGAGTAGCGTCCCCTCACATACACAGGCGTCGAGTCAGGCGCACGGTGTTGCAGAGTCCGCAGCAACCAAGTAGATGATACGCAGCAGATCGGCTGTCAATTAACGTGGAGTAATCAGCTCCAAGGGCCAATCTTGGCGAAGGCTACTGCTTCTGTCCCGAGCCAGGCTGATTACTCCATTGTGAGAGGATCGACTATCTGAGGTAATTTGGCTGGACATCACTACCGTACCGTCAAGCTATGCAGCGAATCGCTCCGTAGTTACATATGCGTCCTCCAAGCGCACATTGGTACTATTTTTATGTTTTGACATGCCGCACGCGCTGGTTGAACTGTCTGCAACAGGTATCACGGGGATGAGGCGTCCGGCAAATTATTTGAGCGAGCGAGACGACAGGCGCTAAGCGCGCGGAGAATCCTGATTGGCTAGCGTAACGCCTTACGGAATGTTACACATGCGCTGATCTTCGGCTTCGAGGCTCTGTATTCACAGGGCCGAATTCGCGCAAACATTGACACAGCCGGTAATGTAATCTGAGCACTTTATTTTGCTGTGCGGACTAGGTAGCTATACACTTATAAAAGTCAGCCCGGTCTCAGCTACGAAAAAGTATTGCATCTGCATGCACAAAAGCTCTCATCCGTATCTCATGTCGACTGGTCGCAGAGCTTCTCCACGTCACGCTAGCGTGGCATCACAGTCACACGATTCTGATGATGATATGGGCATGACGGCATCAACTAAGGAAAGCCGCCCATTATCACGTAATGCACAAGCCCAGGCTAGGCTCCGGGCTCGAAGGAAAGCCTATGTGGAAACAGTGAGTAAACATTCTTTTTATGCATTCTACTCAAGTTTCTGAACCATTCGATTGTCCTAGCTCGAAGCAAATGTTAAACGCCTACAAACTATTGTCGACGCCATTGCCTTGGACCCAACCCGAGCTCCGCGTACCTCATCCAGTGATTCTAGTCCCTTGCTCCAACCTCCCCACGGCTCAATTCCACGCGAAGTAAATTCTCTGTCAATCCCATCCTATATATCTCCTCCGGAAACATCGAGCTCCGAGTCTATCTCCTCTGGCTCTCTACCCGTCGACACTGTCCTCCACCACCTCCAAGCAGACAATGCCCGATTGCGCCGCGAACGAGATGCGCTTCAAATCCAAATCAACGCTTTGACATCTTACATTTCTCGCGGATACACGCTTCCACCAGGCATGGCTCAAGTCACGGCCAGTAACACTCCCTCAAGTCAAGGTGGCGACAAAATGACGGAACCAGGTTTCTCCCCGGGCCCAGGAAGTGATACTGGAACGGAGGTTAGTGGACTGGAATAAAATTCTTTCAATGTGGATCCTTACGCTTACTTCCACTCTAGTCTCCCGGTCAACTACCCGACGCAGCTGGAGCAACTCCGCTCATGCACGGAGGCGCATACACCCAAGAAGATATCAACCAACTCCTGGGATATGGCGACCCCAACCTTGCGTTCCTGAGATACCTTCAAAACACCGGCTCATACGGAGGAGCTATATCTTCCACAAACCCTGAATCCTTCGCACCGGCCTCGTCTACTCAAGCAAGCTTCCAGTCATTAGCCAATTCCGCAACCTCGGGGAACAACGTCATATCTGGCTTGCAAAGGGATGCTGGACCTAATTTAGGGTTTAGTAGTACGGATAGATGAATCGCAGGTCAGGACAGTACTTGGTTTGCCTAAAAGCCGCGGACCCTAAAACATTGAATTAAATGAAGAGCAGTGATATGATTGGGTTTTCTTACAATTGGGTTTACAAGGGGTATCGGTATGCATGTACCACGGATTTTGGCTACGACTTTTCAGCTTTATTTCTCTTTAGGATGTCTGAGCGGATAATACGTTTGCACATATTGTAACTACATACAGGTAGATTGGACCCATCTGTCCAAGCCTGAAAGTATCGCCCCTCCCTTCTATACGATGATTTATACACGAGATCGTATACATCCCTACTTACCTAGTTGATCGAATTCAAGTTGTGGTTCCGACATTCGAGATCCTTTCATCACTCCTCGATTAGCCGTGTACACAAGATATATGCGCTGATATTTTGTTCGTAAGACTTGTGATAGGAGCCAGACAACCAGGCTTCCGTTAAGATACAGCCTCTGAACTCAGATCTGGATCTTTATTCAAATCGAGGACGTGGTACTATAGTGCCTTCGCATGCGCTGGGTAAGAAAAATCGCCTGCGTGGTGAACCGGGGCTTCTATCTCTAAAATTCTCACCTTGACACCACGATACGAGTAACGCTTTTGGGATGCGAATATTTTGCACCATCCACTGTGGCCTTATTAAGCACCGAGTTTCCTCTTTTCCTACGTATACCAACACCACACCGTCTGATACGGAGAAAGCCGTCAGAAAAAGAGCTACATACGTAATCGTCGTTGAAATAATACAAAGAGTAGCAATCTGAACCACAGCCATAGACCAACCCAGATATAGTCCATTACAAAACCCCATCCCAGACCACTACATCAATGTCCGAAGCTCAGTACTCCTGTTTGAAGAACCCTGAAGAAGCAGGCAAGTGAGTTAAGTTTCCGCCCATAGCGCAGACACCACTCGACTTACAGTACTTGGTCGTGTAGGGGACAGTAATCGTATGCCCCTCCTTGTGGCACGACTTTGGAGGCTGGCCACCTTGGGTGTCGACACGGTAGGTGTACTTGGAGAGCTTTCCGGCGGTGCTTTCGAGCTGTAGCCAGTCGACGTTCTTGGGACCTTCGGGGGATGGGATGCTCTAGATTAAACAAGTTCAGCAAATAGTGGTTCTAGTCGGCCCGTCGGCATACGTACCCCGACCCGCTTGTCAATCGTGAAAGCCTCGTGATCCCCATGCTTGTGGCGTGCCCTAAAGTCGAACACGGGCGCGATGGCACCGTCCTTGGGAATAAAGTAGTGATCACCAATGATGTAGGGGTAATGCCCGAGCTCCGCTTCGAGCTTGTGTAAAGTGGGCATATTGTGGCTGTACATCGGAATGAGGTTGTAAACGTAATCTTGAATGTCCTCGAACAGCTTGGGGTTGGACTCGTAAAGGCAGCTGATGTCGATTAGGACTGCGACCGCTCCTGCGGAGGTGTAGTTTCCTGCTGCAGTGCATGTGTAGTTCTGATGATACGAAAAGAAAGAAAAAGTTAGGGCTATGTGCGACGGAAATGGAAGTGAACGAATAAAATGCTTACCTGAGTTCCCACACCAAGTGTGATATACTCAGGCTCAATGCCGTGCGGAATGGTAATGCCTTTTTCGGATGGTAGGTCGAGTTCAGCATCTGAGACATCACATCCGTGCCATTTAGGTGTTGGAGTGGCCTGAACGCCGAGTGCCAGGGCGGAGGCAAACAAGGTTGCAAAAGTCGAAAATATCATGACTGGTAATGTAACTCTTTGGGTGGTCGTAAGCGGAGACGAGAGGATGAAGAGAGTGATGGCAGAAGACGCCCTCCACCCAGGAGGTCTTATATTCCCCCAGTGGCCATGCGAAGTACGGTGCCATCAAGCCGCGTGTTTCGTACCAAGATATGATCAGTGAGTGCAGTGCCACCAATGTCCGCAAGGGATCGACGGCCAGTGGAAGATGATGTCCGAGGCACATCGCCTCATCATGCGCCCGGGTGGCTGTTCATTTGCCTAAAATGGAATAACATGAGACCTGCCAAGGCCAAGAAGTGCACAATGACGGTCATAATTTGCCGCGTAAGAGTGCGAGTATATAAGTACGTATCTGTGTCCTTGGATGGCATGTTGTCGAACGAGCCGAGGAGGTTTCAACAAGGCGGGCAATCGAAGCCGGCTACAAAAAATAACCGACTTTAACCACTGTACCTAGGGATAGGTTATCAAGGTCCGGTCAGCTTTGAGACTCCAGGCATGGCATCCGCGGCTCGTCCCTGAGTGGGTTTCCCGGATCAATTGAGTATAACGGGAATTTTTGGGTGGCCAAGATATGAATGCAGGATGAACTCACTCTACTTGTGTCGTTGCACTGACTTGGAAATGAAATGATTGAAAGTGTTAAATTGTGTATTGTGATATATCATAGAACGGCGGTATGTATAGTAAAGCGTGTGCACGTACGAGAAAGCAATCGAGAGCGGTACTACAGGCGTCAAAGCAAGAAAGATAGAATTCAAAATTCAAAAAAGTCCCGATATGTCAATTCATCAAAACCAAGATAGCAAGCAAAGATAGCTCAAGCCAATATACCCTCCATTATAGTAGTTTTCTGATCGTTTGTTTTTATTCCTCGTCGTCTGAATCTAGAGTTGGGTCTTGAGCGCGTTGCCGCTGTCTTACGCTAGTGCGCGACCACGTTCCGACTGTGGCTCGACGGGAAATTGGAACGCCAGTTGAACGACGCGAAGACACCCCCGACGAACTCGTAATGTGAGAGGCAGTTTTATATTCGGTTGGTAGTTGAACCTAAAATTCAGGTCATTCGGTCAGTTGCATCGGGGATGAATAATGGAAATGCTTACCGCTCGGTCAATCGCCATTGGCAGGCCACGATGTCGCCCGCGGATCATAAGCCCGATGATAACAAGTTTGGGGATTGTACGCATTTCTCCGGATAGCGAAAACGGTTGCTAAAATCGTCCTTAGCCTCGGGCGATGTTACCCAGGTGACGGAAGATACCCACCGATGAAACTCCAAGTGAGAACCCGACGTTTGCAAAAGCACTGACAATCTCGAAGAAAAGCGAGAAGATGTTGAAGTATGCTGTTTCTTCTGACAGGATCCGTTTGCGCTGGAGAATTTGATATGAGGGAGTCGCCTAATGATCATGAACTGGGACTCACTTCGAATGCGCAAAGCGCGGTCAACGCGGCGATGAGCCAAAACAGATCTATGGACATTTAAGGTCAGCCTGATGCGACCTTTCCAAGCGGGCGTCTAATCCGACCTTGAGCAAGCTGGTGCTTCACATGCCACCCGAGGTACGCCGTAAACCCAGCTCCGCGGCCATCGTTGAAGTTGGTCGGCTCCTCGTCGTCCTTTTCCGGCTCGTATATAACCACGCCACTCTCTTCATACACATTGGACGTGCGCACTGCCATCGCGATCGGGTATACCTGCACAAACCTGCATTGGGGCGTGGAGTGGTTAGCATGTTTTGTTTTGTTTGGGGAATGGTCTTGGCATACATGGTGGCGATGTAAACGACCCTGGGACAGAATGTCAATAAAAAGCAACGCCACACGATCAACTGCCACATACTGGAGGGCTGGTGCAATGGCCTGCAAGTTGATGGTGGTAAAACCTCCCGCGCGTTGACCAACTGCTTGTAAAAATCCGCCTACGACACGAGGTCCGGTCTGAATAAATTCGGGGTGAGTTTCCCGTGCTCTTTTGGGAGAAATTAGATTCGTACAGGCACGGACTCAATACCGGGCATGTCGATATTAAATGTGAGGTATGCAACCCAATCTAGGATGCTGTTGAATTTGTCAGTCACGCTCAGTATCGAGGAGCGACCACTTACAAGATGACGACCAAAGTGAAGAGGAGATACCAGCTTTGGTGCGCAGGGAACAAGTACATGAAGCAACTAGGGACGAAAGAAATCGTGAGACAGGAATCTCAGGACTCGCAAAGCACATACCGACGAGGATGCCGCAAAAGGAAGCGAAGTCCCTTGGCAGTACTTCCATTTCTAAATATCTTTGTTCCAATCCAGACAAAGAATCTCAAACTAATTACAATCTTGGATTAGTAGGGGGTTTGTATAGCAGATGAAAGGCCTACCTCAGAGGGAACGCAGTCGCACCAACCAGAATGAGCCAAATAATAAGGAATATCACGAGATATGCACTCGACATCCTGCAAGTACTCGGTTCAAACTCTTTCTAAAATCACGCGAAATACCTGCACGTACTGGATCAAACTCGTATCTACCACAGTTAGACCTGCGTTGGCGTAAGCCGAGATGACGGTGAAGAGTGCAAACCTTGAACGAGAGATTAGATAATCAACATAATGAGGGCGCGGACATACCAAGTGGTGTCCAGCTTTCGCCCAGAGCTCTCGTTTTGTGCCTCAATGACATCTCGGACCAGCGGGACCTTGGCAGAATAAGGAGCGAGGATCATAAACGCAATGACGTGGTTTAAGAAATAATGCTGTTGATACAAATTAGTCCAACGAATGGATGGCCAACTGAGTAAAACTTACCCCGCCAACGATCCACGACAACACCACCAGGGCATTATACTATCACAATTCGTCAATTCAGGTCCACAACCGATAGTAAAGGGGAAATATACCTCGTCACCGCCCATCTTTTCCAAATCCTCTTCTTCTAGGCTAATATCATCCACATCCGGAGCCACAGGCGCAGTCCCGTTCGAACGCACACTATCCGTCCGCATGTACGCTGTCCCCGTCCGGGCAGACCTCCCCTCGGTCTCGTTAACAACCTCCCGCTCATGCTCACCAATAAACTGCTTGACGCCCGGAAGACGCTCGATACCCCAGTGCATGAGATCCATTGGACCGGGTAGCCCGCCCATACCAGTATGTGCGCGCTGAGGTCGTGGATGATGCGAATGGAGGTGGTGGCCGTATCCCTCGCCGCTGGCGTGTTTGCCATGAGCGCGCGCTTTGGTTCCGTGGCCCAAGGGAGAGGGGCCTATATCGGTGTGGCCTGGCATGTGTGCGTGTGGGATATTGGGCGAGGTGATGGTTCCATTGCGAGCGCGGAGTGCGGCGGCGCGTCCGTTGGCCCCTGCTGGTCCGTGGGGGTGTAGAGGATGGACTTGTTCTGCGAATGTTGTCCGACGACCGTGAGGGACTATTTGAGGAGCATGTAGAAACGCGGGCCTGATGACTGGAGTTCGCGACGCAGTGGAGGACATGGTTGATTTCCTAAGAGGCATTGTGTGTTCGTTGGGAGAGAGCGAATCATAAGCGGGAGCAGGTGATCGATGCATGGTAGGTTGTCCTTGCTCTTGAACGGAGGGGAGCTCAGCGCCTGTCTCGGACGGTGCAAATTCGGACATGGCTTTGGGAGAGGTAGCGAAGGTTTCGGATCGCGGAGACAAGTTGGAGGTGAGAACTTGGGCCGCGCTGCTCGGTGATTTGGGCGAGGTGGGCGAGGGATCATTTTTGGATCTACATTACAGAGTGTGAGCATCTGAATACGAGTACCAGAATACGAATGCCAGAAAGTCGAAATGCCACAAGGCGGACAGGAGCCAGACCCTCGGCTAAAACTAAGGCGCCGACAACACGATACAATGACGAAATCACAGAAAGACCAAAGGGTATGCGATCCCAGGTCTTTTGACAGGAATCATGTGCGGCATCCAGTAAAAGCTCGGCGTCCAAGGCCGATAGACGCCGGAGAAGCCGTGTTCTCGTAAACCCCATAACAAGGCTATATAGCTCGGGAGCCGGAGCGAACGAGTCTAAAACTCACCTCGTCTCATCGGTGCCTGCACCCACACCCACGCTCTCGATGCCGCCATCCTTTGGACGCCAATCTTGCGGGGAAGTCGAGACGATCCGGTCCTCGCTGAGGGGGGAAGATTTCATGGGGCTGTCGATAATAATGCCGTCCTCACCAATCTTGTGGCCTAGGTGATCGCCAAACTCGACCTCGGGAGACTCAGTCTCAACCATTCCATGATATCCAATCCGAACCGCACCCGCCCGATTTCTTGGCCTGAGAACGTTCCTGTCCGACTCGTGACCCAAGGCTAATGACTTTGGCCTAGGCTTTGATCGCGCATCACTATTTGATTGTCCTTCGACGTCACCGCTATGATCAGCAAGGGCAGCGTCGATCCCAGTAAACGGGGGTTGAGCGAGGTCGTCGGTCGGACTTTCGGTAGTTTCGCCATCAGGAAGCAGGCCGAGGGTGTGAGAGGGTGTTGGGGCCGTCTTGGTAAACGTAGGCGGTAGAAAGCCGCTGGCGTTGGTGTTGGAATCTGGCTGTGGTTGATGGCCGCCGTTTGCATTGGCGCTTGAGCTCTCATCGGCGACCGTCTTTCCGAATCCAGACCCACTCCTGACATTCTCACCACCCTCGATGTGGGTATCGTCCGAGCCAACAGTGCCGTGGTAGGACGTCGTAATCGTCTCTCCTCGTGCACGCCCTCGGAGTTGTTTCTCGGGGGGAATTATCGGCGGTCCCTCTTTGCGCGCTTCGGGCCTGGGTTCGATAATGGGCGTAGGCTGCCATCCAAGTATGGTCTGTGCCCGAGTACGAATACGGCCGAACATGCCCGGGGTCCCTCCTCCACGCGACATGGCATGTCGAATAAGGTCCCGCTCGTGCCGTTGTTGCCGCGACTGCTTGACAGCATCTTCGCATTTCGACTTGAAGTACGACCTGCGAACAGTGAGGACAAGGAACGAGACCGAGGTCTACACGAGGTTAATATTACCGAGGCGCTCGCCCGAACCATGTACGTACCGAGTTCCCGATAAACATTAGAAATGCTAGAATAACCTGCTGCCATACTGTTGTTGTCGACAAATTTACGGTGTTGAGCCCCGAGGTTGTCATAGCGCTGGTGAAACGGTTATCATTCAGCAACAATGGTGATCGACGAGCCAACTCACCTGGTACACATGAACAACGAGTCCAAGTACGAGATTTTGGTGCGCCCATTGGAGGCGTAGAATATCGCCGCGGAAAATACAGGAATAAATGTGAAAGCCATCAAATGGACTCGATAAAAGTTGAGATGTGCATCGGTCCATATAGCCAACCGGGTAAAGAACCAGCGATACCGTGTTCGCGTCCCCAGAGCCATCCTATTAGCGCACGAACCAGAGCGAGTGAGAGATTATAGTGGTCGTCTGGCTCGTTCGGGGTCAACAATGCACTAGGGCGAGCGGCGCACGCGGTTCGGTCAGGACGTCACGACACATCCTAGCCTACTTAAGCGCCAATTTCAGGGCCGGACCCTGGAGAGGCGAGGTGAGCCGATTGGTTCTCTGCGATCGCGCCTCGACCCGCACCTCGATATCCATAAAGTGGCGAGAGTATGTGAACAGGATCATTCTTATGAGGACTCAGAATATGTTCACTTGACAAGTGCTACGCAGAAAAATCTCCCACACTTTGCTAGGCTCCCTTGGCCTCCTGTATGCTGACTGCGCTTATCAAAGGGTTGAAACGCATCCCTAGTTACGCGAACGAAACCAATTTTTGGTTATCTGTGAGTCACCCTTTCGTACATGTACATCTGGAGCTGCCATATCCGAGCACCGGCCACACATTCCAGCATAGCCGGACATGAGGCATCTAGACCAAATCATCACTACACGTTACTGACGACCGGGATTGCCTCGTGTAGGCTAAAAGTATCTCGGCCAGATAGCATGACTGTTCCGAACACCCACCGTATTGTATTTGAATACGATCCTGATTGTTCTTTGCCTCTGGTTCGTCGTGAAAACGTTGAAATTTGATGACTCTTGCGGTCGGGGCAAACGAAAAATTCAGTCCGTCCATGATGATATGAAATGTTTATGATTAGTCCCACTGCCCGTACTTCCGTTTATACTCGAGAAGGCGAATAGATATTTAGAACAAGGAAGGAAGATGTATATGATACAACAATATGGGCATGAGACATCCGTACGACTCATCAATCTCGTGTATACAACTAGAGGCAGAACAAATCCAAATATGGGACCGTAAGCCGGCCCAAACCTTACAACTAAAACCATAATGTTGCTCGCCTGTTTTCACCTATTCTACTCAGAAGGGAAATACCCACTTGCCTCTTTCCGGGGGCTACTTGGTGCCAATATGCGAAGTCGACTAGTATGCTTAGATCTACGCCTTTCAATCGGTCTTTTCCAAATAACAAACTGTCTTTGCCATTTCAGTATAATGGAGGGCATATATGCGCACAGGTGGGGGACAAGGCCAGCCCCTGGGGTCACAGGGGATAGGAAAATATGATCCAAAAAGACGCAGACTGTAAATCTCCGACCCAACCAATGCAGTGCCGCCCTATCTAGCTTCTAACTGGAGTAGACTAAAACCCTGGGGTAGTGACTCCCATGCCCCACTCATCGCTCTCTCAATGTCTCTCTGAACGAGGGGAGCAGCAGCTAAACCATACGTATCCACTCGTTCTGCGTGTCCCCGTATGCGTCGTTGGATGTAGGCTTGCATATCATAAATGGTTCACGATACCTTTTCGGGCTATGGAATTATGTTAGAAGTGCTCAAAATCGACACATGAGGATGTATCACTAGGACTGTAACCGAAGTTGAACCAATTGAATCGGAAAGTGTCTCAACGAGAAGCCGAGATAAGGAGTACTTCAAAGTCGCTGCCCAGTGCATGTCCTTCACCCGGCGATGAAGTAGACAAAGTTTTTGCTACGCGTGTCCACAATCGGCAACTGAAAAATCGCGTACAAGTCCGAGAGCTCCAGAAGTTCCTCCTCATGTTTCAGGATAGCATCGACAAACTCAAAGTCCAATAGACTAAAGGCCAGATATCTGCTTATCGTCAGCGATGCGGATATCCGACCGAATGCGAGTCGCGCTCTTAAGTTTAGAGCCGCCTCAAAGCCAGTAAGGCGATTCCCTAGTGAGTAAGTTGAAAGAAAACGGGCTCACTTTTTCTGCCATTCATGCCTGGAATCAAGTTTCTCAGACTATCACCCCAACTAAATTGCCCCCAGCTAATAAATTATCCAGCAATATACGACGGTACCTTGACACCTAGCAAGAAACGATCGTTTTCCTCGGCCTGCCGCATTTTGTAAGTCTCGTATGTCCGCCCCATTCTTTCGTTTTGGCTCTTGAATTCCGTTACAAAAAAAAACGTTTGTCACCATCCCCTGGAGAAGGGGATCACTGAACTCGGTGTCAGGGTATAGTCCATTCTTTCATGTGCCAATAAGTGTGCTCAGGGCGACTGAGGCATCGCCGTTTTCCAGCGTATTTTGAACAGCTGTGTCAATCCGTCCCGATAGTGATTCTTTGACACTCGATTGTAGGTTCTTGTGCCACAGAGCATTGGCTATCTCAGACTTGGCGTTTTCCCAAGCATCGGATCGGAGTCCAGATAGGAGCAACTCCAGAACAAGCCTAACCGTGCCAGGATGTTCTGGCTCGAGGAGCAGACAAACGCCTATACCAAACTGGTCCAGGGCATCCTGGTGCTTCATGAGAGGCACGTCGTCCAACATCTCGTCCAATAGCTGCGGCCAAGTCTCCGATGCGATCGGCTTTTCCCATTCGCCGACGCACCGCGTAAGGATAACAAGTACAGTAAGACAGAGAAAGTAGCAGTTGTAGCGCTGTAGAGTGTATACACACGTTTGAGAATGCTACTGCATGGTATAGCAAATGGCCAGGACGTCTAGCGGGTCGAAAGAGCGTGGAAACTGGACATGTGCAATGAGCGCGGATGGTTGCTGAGACGTAGAGCTTTTCGAGTATGCTCCGGCAGGAAACTACTGAATTATATCGTGGGCAGTTCATCCTATAGAGCGGATGGTATTTGCTCGCGATCCGTCACCCATTCGTTCAAGTCGGCAGATGGATCCGTCTCTGAGGCAAACAAGCAAGAACTCGTGGAAGAACGGGGCCTTGAGTGTGGTGCGATGTTCGATTGACCTAAACAGCGCCGGTGGAGTTGTCAATTTATACCATTCCATAACTTTGCAGCCGGAATGCTGCCATTCTAGATGATGCTCGAGGGGAAATGGCTTAGCCCTTGATCACTGTCGCGTGGCCGGCTGGATAATTGGTCGCTGGGAGCGAGTGAAGACAGCGAGTCACGAATATGCTCGTCGCGTTCACGGGATTTTTGCGAGCGGGATGATAGGGTTGAGAGTACTCTGCGTGGCATACTTGGGCAGGTCGGACAAGTATACGTAAGGAATGAGGTCTAATCAGCTAGAGGCGGTTACAACTTACTGTATCTCTGGCGGAATACACGGTTTGTCAGTGCGAGGCTGAATGATATACGACTGCAAGTTCTGCTTAGGATTCCTAGGATATCTGATCCCGGCCCATCTGCCAGACCCGACCCCTTGACCAGTGTGGTCAATGATGGTTGTCCAAACCAGGTTGGCCCACTGGCACCAGCTTTCTTACGTCATACAAGGGGCGCCGTGGGTCCCGAGCGGAGGAAATGATCAACCGTTGTACTATTGGAATCTTACGGTGTTGACGGAGCTTCGGGAAATACTGTAAGTACTTAGATCTATCCTACACCCAAACTCAAGCCTAGAACCAGCTGAGAACGAATTCGGGCACAAACTTAGGGTGGAGTGCTCAGAAGCTGTGGGTTGCGCCTTCATTCGTGCCCACCGACCATAACCCAAATTTGAAGCTAGAACAGTGCAATATCGAGTTTTAAGTGGGTAACAGCAGACATCGAGAAACGCTCCCTACAATTGGCAAGAGCGGCGCGAGGGTGCGGGGTCACTTTCCCAGCCAAGACAGACGCCAAGGCAGCGACACGAACGGACAACACCCCGGTCACGATCCACGCAGATGGAGCGGCAGGGACAGACGGTATTGGAGCAGCGGCGGTCCTGTTCGAGAACGGCATACGCAGAATGGAGGCTGGCTTCAGGCTGGCGGATGGGGGCGAGCGTACGGCTTTGGAGGCGGAGGTCGTAGCCCTGCTCCTCGCGTTCCACCTGGTGGAGAGCGACCCTCCGGTAGAGGAGGTGGTAGTGTACTCGGACTCGCAAGTGGCAATCAGGGCGATACTGGGCGAGAGCACGGCCGTCCCAGGCCTCCTGCTTAAAGTCACACGAAAGACGCTCCAGAGAGCCAGACGATCGCTTAAAGGGCACAGCCTCCGACTAGCTTGGTGCCCGGCACACGCAGGGATTTTCGGAAACGATGAGGCCGACCGAGAAGCGAAGGCTGCAACGCGTGGCAAGACATACCCCCCTAGCCGAATACACCCTTTCCTCTCGACCTACACCCCCCTCAAGGACCCGCAGAAACTCCGCGAAGATTTCGTCATGGCGAACCGCAAAATGGCTGGCAGACTATGGGCCAACTCGAAGGCGGCAGCCAAGCTGAGAAGGAGACTACACATGGTGGATCCTAGGTCCCACTTTGGAATGGTCGACGGCCTTAATCGCTCGAGAGCCACGCTCCTTTTCCGCCTGATCTCAGGACACGTCGCCCTCGGGTTCCACCTGCATCGTATCAACACCGTAGACACCGACATGTGCTCTTTGTGCAACACAGAGCCCGAAACGGTCACACATTTCATCACACGTTGTCCAGCTTTAGGGGCGGAACGACACGAGCATCTGGGCTCAAAGGGGCGGGAGTATTTGTCACTCGGCTATCTCCTCTCGTCGCCGGAGGGCACCCGGATTCTTCTCGGTTTTATCAAGGCCACGGGCCGTTTCGCATCCTCGCTTAGATAGTTAACATATTTTGTCCTCAGTATCTAGTGTGTCTTCAGTTCCTTCTCTCCTTCCCTCATGCTTAGTCTCCCTCTTGTTTTGCTCTGTCCTCCTTTTCCCTTCTCGCTCTGCCCGTAGATCCTTACAGAAGTTTGTACATAAGGCAATGCCTCGACACAACTTAATTATATACACGATTCAAAAAAAAAAAAAAAAGTGGGTAACGAACGAGCTTGGCCGCTCGTCACATTTTAAGATATATGCGTTGAAATTAAAAGTGGCGGGCGAAAACATGGCTTGCAGTCCAAGGTAAAAGTGCAAATATCGATTCAGAATTATATGCAAAGTAAACATGCATACATTAACAAACCCAGCAAAGTTGCAGCGTCCAATCGAGTTTTGATCTAAAGAGTCTAGTAACGGATTGTCTCTAATTTGAATAGCGGTGGAATCGATGCGTCCGAGTAATGAAGCAATACGGGAAATCGTGCACGAGCCCCAAGCAAACCAAATGCCATAGTAGTCCAGCTAGCTTGCAGCCTGGACTCTACCAAAGCCTTGCGGCAACGACTCCCATACCTCACTCATGGTCTTCTCAATATCTCCCTCAACCAGAGGAGCGGCAGAAAGTCCATACGTATCTACTCGTTTAGCATGTTCGTGAATACGCCGTTGTATGTGGGCTTGCATATCCAGGACGGACCATGATGCCTTTTCGGGCTACTTAAACTGGTTAGCGAGAAGGGAGCCCAAAATACAAAGGCTTACCCCCAGAACTGTGATTTTGGTTGAGCCAACCGAATCCGAGAGTGCTTCAAGAAGTAGCCGAGACAAGGCAAACTTCAAACTCGACGCCCATTTTGCTTGCCCTATCCACTGGTGGATAATATGAAGCGCCTTGTTGCGAGTGTCGACAACCGGCAACCGATACGTCTCGTAAAGTTCCACAAGCTCATCGAGTTCTTGGTTTCGCTCGAGAGTATAACTCACATAATCGGGATCTAGGAACGCAAGGGCTGTATACCTACCCCTCGTCAACGATGCGGAAATTTGAGCAAATGCAAACCGCATCTTTAAGCGCATGCCTGTTTAGAACACATGAGACAATTGTTTGCAACTTTTAATTAACCATATGTGAGCGTACCTATATTACCGCGCATGCCTGGCACTGAGCTCCTCAAGCCCGCTTCCCCACTGAACATCCGCCAACCGACAAATGGCCCGGTGATGTAGGATTTTATTCTGACACCACGCAGAGAGTGGCCAGTTTCTTCAGCTTTTCGCATCTTGTAGGTCTCGTACGCGCGTGTAAATATTTGTCTGTGGCTCTTGAACTGTGTGGCGAAATATTGCTCCGCCATGGCCTTCTGAATCCGGGGGTCTCTAAACTCTGTATCGGGGTAGAGCTCATAGTTCCCAGGGCTCAAAAGTGTGTTCAAGGCGACTGCACTTTCGCTGTCATCTTCCAATATACTCTCGGTAGCAGCGTCTACTGCTTCTGAGAACGAGCCTCTGACGCCCAATTGGAGATTCTTGTGCCATAGAACATTGGCTATACCCGACTTGACGATGCTACGAGCATTGGCTAGAAGCTCCCTCCGAAGCGAGTCTAATACAAGCTTGATCAGGCCGGGATGCTCCAATTCAAGCAATGAGCAAACACCAATCCCAAAGTGGTCCGTGGCATCCTGATGCTTCATGCGTGGCAAGTCCTCCAGTAGCTTTTCTGTTAGCTTCGGCCAGGTTTCTGACGTGATAAGCTTATCCCATTCCTCGGCATAGCGTGTGAGAGTAGTGAGTACAATAAGGCAGAGAAAGTAGCAGTTGTAGCGCTGTAGAGTGTATACACACGTTCGAGAATGTTTCTGCATGGTATAGCAAATGGCCAGGACGTCTAGCAGATCAAATGGCCGTGGGAGCTGAATGTGGATTATGGGTGCGGAAGGCTCCTGAGATATGGGGCTTTTCGAGTATTCTCCTGTGTGAAACCACTGAATGATGTCGTGGGCGGCGCATCCTACGGTACGAACGGCATCTGTTCGGGACCCATCACCCATTCGCTCGAGTCGGCAGGTGGATCCGTCGGTAAGATGAATAAGCAAGAACTCGTGGAAGAACGGGGCCGCGAGTGTGGTGCGATGCTCGATAGATGTAAACTGAGTTGAAGGGCCTAGTAGGTTGTACCATTGCATGACCCTGCAGTCGGGATGCCGCCACTCCTTGTGAAATTTAAGATCGAATGGTTTGGTCTTTGGGTCGCGGTCGCGGGACCAACTGGACAGTCGGTCACTGATAGCGAGCGACGACAGCGAGTCACGGATGTACTCGTCGCGTTCTTTGGATATCCGCGAGCGAAACGTGAGGTTTTGAAGGGGCATAGTTGGGCGAGTCGTAGTGTTTTCAAGGGAAGAGACGAATTAGCCGAAGACAAGTGTAAAATGTAGGGACAGAATAATGGTTTGTCGTGGGTCGAGTTGGCGGAACACTCAACTTCGAGCCCGGCTTAAAATGCCCTTGCACATTCACCTCTATTCATTTTATCGAATTTGATTCCTGCACAGCGTGGCCAATGATGGTTGTCCGAAACCAGACCAGCCACCGGCGTCGGCCATGCTTACAGCATGGCCCTCGGCTCGCCACTGGGACCCCGAAAGTAGCACTCGCCGAAACTCAATTCAAAGATATACTAAATTCGGCGACCGTTCAATAACCACAACCCCCTCAAGGGTTATGTGTCGTTTCAAATCTCTTCTCTCGTGTTCATGGATGCCCCCAGCGCGCATTTATTGCTATCTCTACCGACAAACTTACAAAACTGAAATATATGAGGCCCTCGGAGTCGACATCAAGCTTATCAATTGCCGAACTCGTCAATCTGGGATCCCACAGAATGCCAACAAGTTACATGAGAAAATAGAACTTGAGAAGCCCTCTTTCACGTCATCATTTCATGGATTGTTTTGAACGCCTATTTTTCGAACATTACTGTCCCCCACGCAGCAAGATGTATTCACAATACAGTTCAATACTGCCTATCCCCAGCGCATACAGCACCAATCAAAAAGACATATCGTGAGGTAAGTTGTGCGAAAGCAAACTTACTTTTGCAGAGACAGCCAGGCAAAACGGGAAACGCTCCTGAGTAGAATACGGAACTCAAGCCCAATAGGACTAAAGTCGAGATATGATTGTTATCCAACTGCCTTGCAATGTTGATCGCCCCGAAATAAACCCGGTGATGTCTATTGAATCCCGGTCATTGCTTTTTGGAGGCCGGCGTTTCCAAGTGGAGCAGCCACAGCCCGTCCGCCTCTATGCGATTGGCAGCCCCGGATACCGCCGATCGGTGCCCTGGATTGCTTCTAGGGCTACATTCGGCGGTGATGGTGCAGTAAGCAGATGTGAGCAGACACATAACCACAATGTACAAATTGCACTCACCCTGGTAATTGCGATGCTGACTCTACTAGCCACTGGAGACCGCGCTCCGCCCAACAGCCTAGTCAGACATAATGCTAGACTGTAGAACCATTTTGCTTCTCCTAGTCTCGAACCAAGTAAATAGGGAATTTACTCCATCTGTCGATGATTGGTCATCAATGCATCTCATGGGGGTTTAGGAGTGCTTTATGGGCCTTCCTGTTGCCAGTGTTTTCTTCGGCTACGCTCCTTCGCCCAGCGCGTTACCGAAAGGCTCGTCGTGTTACATAAACACCATGTGCATTACCCATATATAATGATGCAGTTACCCTTCCGAACGCAGGTTGTACCCGAACCCGCATACCCGTTTGGAGATGAAACCGTCCCAGTCCCTCAAAGAATGCGTAAGGGCTCTTGTTCATACCTATCTCGCCACTCCTTCCCAAAACCTCTCTTTCGAGATTTCTATCCATAGGCCAGTGAGAACCAAGCCTAGTAAATCCAGAGAATTAGAGCAAAACTAGGTACGTTTTCTCAAACTTGCGGCAGATACTTGCAATACCCATTGAGGTATGGGACCACGCTGCGTTCGTATGTAAACCCCATGAAAGGCCGAGAAAGCAGATTGTCGGTACACAAAACAGATATTCCACATGCTAGCAGTACGACTTAGTCCTTGTGGGAGTAAATGGGGAAGGTTTTGTTCAGTTACCACCCAAACGGTAGTTTGAGCGCAGGAGCTACCTCCTAAGCTAAGTTACTGACTATTACAGCTAACTTGGTTAAATAATTTAGTCGAGCTAGCACAAGCTTGTCTGAAAAGGTCAGGAGTCCTAGTTACAGGTTACGATACGTGAGCCAGTACGAGCCGCCAAGGAACACGCCAACGCTCATAAACCCTGGTGAGTACTGACCTCACTCATCGGAACAATATTACTTGAAGTACCTTAAACCACACAAGGTAAATGCGCAGTCACTATGATTTTTAATGATCATTTGGGGCCTTTTAGGTGAGTCAACCTTCACGAGCAAACAGACGCTCACAAGACCCGACAGATTTGGCCGAGAAGACATCTTCTACTACCGCAACCTCTGACATTAGCCGGTTAGGGGTGAGCTTATTTTTCAATTTCAAAGAAACACGACGAGGAAGCATAGGAGAGGAATTGTCTCGAAACGTACCACGCTCGCAGAAAAGCTGAAGTCCCTTTTTTAGGAACACTTCACTCAGTGTCGATAGCCTACGTTGTGCAATTCGCTGTAAGTAGGTGTAAATATTGTGACCATGTGTATAAATACAAGGGAACGAACGAAACAAATAAGCACAAACGAAAGCATACACAAGAGGATCTCTATCGGACTGATGAAACATAATGCTACATATGATAATGAACGCAAGAAGTGACTGATGGATATGTAAAAACTATTGTGCAACCGGCATAAGACCCAAAGAAGGAATTATCATAGAATATGATGTGTGCACGGACCCGCATAGTCCGAAGCGCCGCACAGGGTCCTGCCCTTCTGGCGGTGACGAGTACAAAGGTGCAGCCTGTTTTGCCTGCGGGATGTATCGGAAGCCCGACCGGAGCGAAGAACGGTTGAGAAGAGGCAACCAATACCAATTCAGGTTCATCGCCATGGCCACCCTGAAAAAGGGGTTGGGGCTGTGCCTCCCCGACAAGTTTTTCCTTTGTCCTCAACCCGATCGGGGGCACAGGGCCAATTGGCAGGGCGCCACTCGTGGTCTGCATGAGCAATCCCTAGACACGTGGAGAAAACGTGAGCTTGGACCTCGAAGTCCGGAGACGTGTGCAACTCACGTTCGTGAAACCCTAGCGGCTCGGGCAATGGCCTGGAAGTGGGTCTCTTCCTGCGCCCCTTTGCTCGTAGTACACGCATGACACTAGGCCAAGGGACTGGAAAGCATCGTTTAATACGCCTGGGAGCCTCAGTCGTGGCGATGGAGAGTCGGGGCATAGTGACCAGCGGTGTCGGGAACCGATAGTCGTCGACCGCAGGTGGAGGAAACGTGTATCCGCCAGTAGGGAGTGGGAATCGGAACTCTTCAGCCTTTTCGAGCGACGCTCTCCCTTCAATCTCTTGGGTAATAGTCACCTCCACTTCCATCGGTAAGGGCTTTCCGGCACTCCTATATGCGCTCGGGCTCCGTGCGCGTACGCAGGGTATTGGGTCGCTCTCAAGTGAAGCAGTGAACAGGGCTTGAGCATGTGCCAGCTCGGCGGACGCTCGAGCTTGTTCATCCTCCTGTCCATCATGAAATATGTATGGACCGTTCTTCGTTATGTGGATAACTTGGGTAGCATCGACCTGAGCCTTCACAGACGTTGCAGTTGTACAAGTCGACTGGGACAAATCGAGAGTCGCCGGGCGTGGGCGACGTCGGTGGAGAGAAATGGGAGAGAGTGGTGACCTGCGGACCATGCCCAAGACGATGTGTGACGTTCGGCTCCAGCCCAAATTTGTTGCCAAAGTAGGAGGAGCAACCACGAGGGAAATGGCTAGTCAGGCGTACCCTTATATATTTAGATACTGTCGCACGTTCTCAGAAGCAATGGCTGTACACCTCAGACAGCCGAGTATGTAACAACTTTGCGCAGAAGCACGGGAGATGAGAGGGTCTGACAGGCCAACACATCAAAAAGCTTTTAAATACGTAGTTGCGTATGTCATAGCTTTTGACCTACATGAATTGCAATATTACCATACTGGACGTTCTTCGCGGGAATTGATGGAGAAATTGGCTGCCTCAGACCAAGGAAGGGAGATGAGTGGTCGCCACTTTCATTACGTAAACAGTCTGTGCCTATTTGAGGACATATAACAATGGGACAAGTGTACATATCGCCAAACACCCTAAGATCCTTTGCCAAACACCGCATCCGTACTCTCACTTGATTTCGTGACTTGAGAAAAGGTGAGTTCATAAGGCCGGATTGGTAGAACGGACTGAGGTGGCCTCGACATCGCTTCTGACCGAAGCTTCTTGTGCATACATGTGGCCACCCCATGCAGGGACTTCGAACCAACTTCAAGGGCAGCTCCCACGAGATATCACAGACCTCTTTTCACACATAAGCTCGAAAACTAGATCACCGCTTACTAACACGTAAAAGGTACAGTGAGCATGCAAGTATCATAATTTGAAGCGTGAGCTTCGGGAGCTTTATGGCTTCCGTCCCTTGGTCTCAAAATCAGGGTACGTAGAGTCTTTCCCCTCGGCTTTCGAAAGTAGTGTTTGGCCACGTAATAACATTTAACATGGTCAAAATCTCGTGTTCGCAAAGCTTTGCTGACTGGTTACAATACGGTTCACTGTGTTTGCAGACACGATGGGGTCGAGAAATGGAAACCACCAATTAGCATATTGAACTGATATCTTCATATTCACAATCAGGAAATCCAAGGTTTGCACAGTATTATAAACGAAGATGCAGCCACTTCGACGCATTCGAGCAGTAGCACCCTCCTGGTGAGATTCCGGCACGCTTCCACTCCCTGCGCAACTGTCCCACAAAGACATTGTATTTCTCCAGCTTGACGAAGCACTGGCGCATGCAACATGCGATAGTCCTCCTACAACTCTGTCAATAGATGATATAAAACGTTAAAATATTTATATTAGACTGGGGTACAAGACAGCGTTGAGCCGCAGTGAACACAAAACATTGTCAGTTATTGGTGGGCGCAATTTAGTTACGTATGGAGAAGTTGGAGCAAATGGCAGACAAATAAGGTCCGATTGCCGTTGGATGCAAAGTTTGGCCATACAAAAGGAAAGTACAACCTAAAAATGCGAGCTTCCGAATCGCAACCCGTTGCGTCAGTTGTTGGGATGCAACTAAATCGATAATGCTGGAATCGATACTGACTAAGTGAAAGTGAGAAGGTATCCGTTCATCCGGCTCGTGAAAGGGTAGCCGAGGGCTTAACCAGCTATCGAATCCGTTCAGAGTTAAAAATCGTAAGCGGGGAGGGAGAACGTGAAACATTTGAGGTACCCAAGGAATAGCCTTTGAGCCACTCATATAGAGTGACGTGACGTTTGAGCGGGAAAAGAAATCTCTATACCTGTGCTGGCACTCGGGCGTAGGCAGCAATGGGTTGTCCTGAGGGAATAAACCTAAAGACAGTTCAAGCGGCTGTTGACCGGGGGAACGTCGCAGTGAGAGGTTTGAGTAGGTTGCTTGCAGCATGGAAATCGTCTAACACTAGACGAGTAGAGGGGGTGGGAGTCGAGAAAGCGACATCCCCGAGGACCGTCGCAATCGCGTGCCAAACAATGATGCTCGATGGCCAAGCTTCATTGGCGCAGATACGGCGCGTTCAGGCAGTCAACTCCTCCCCATCAAATTCCTGTCAACGTACTGCTATTCGTCGTAGGTTCAAACTCTGGAATCCCAAGTACTTCTCAAATGGACGAAAGCGACAGCACATGCGATATGTCAATTGTTCCTTCTCAACTCCTCGGGAAGACTCGGATGAAGCTAAGAGTATTGGCATTGGATATTCACATACAATGGGATTGAAATCCGGTATACATAAAATACTATCAGTCTAGGGTGGGACACCTAACAACTATCACGTATAATGAGGTTCTTACATTTCCTAGACAGATAAACCCGGGCAAACGCCGGAAGGACTTCTCGTTCGTCCCATGTGAAAGTGCAACCTGTGAATCTCAGCCTCCGAATACACATGCAACTGGTGAGCTTCAAGAAGCAATCGAAATCGATAATACTCGAATATATATCAACAAAGTCGTAGAAAGAAAGTAATGGTATGGGTTTGTCGGCCAACAAGATAGTGATTCTGTTGCTATCAAGGTGGCATAGGGTCAAGACTGATACTGCAGATCCAGAAGGCAAATATGGGAATATGTAGGGTGCCCAGGGAATGGCTGTTGAACCCGAAATGCTTATTGAAGTCAGGTTTGAGCGGGCAAAAAAATCCTGGATTTTTTTTGGACGAATGGGCATCGACGTGAGAGGGGTGCTAGACGTGGGTATTTCTAGGGATAATTCAAGTCGCTTGGTGCCTGGAGCAACCAAACGAAGCATTCTTTCAACTGGCTGAATCGTGTCATTCGGACGCGCAAATACGTCAAATCTCCAAGTTGAGCCGGTGCGGAAGGTGTATCGTCTGGAAGTGGGGCAAAACAAGGAAGTACAACAGAGAGTGTTTGTAGCCTAGGACAGCAATGTAAAATGCCAAGAAGGTCCAACTCCGTTAGATCCACTGGGAATAAGTCAGGAGAAGCAATAGTCAAGTTGACAAGCCCATCGTATATTATACTTTTCCAATGAGGATATAAGCAGTCGAGCCGCAATGATTTGACGGAAAGTAACACCTCGTCGAGCTGTTGTTTGGGCATATCAACCCAAATACACGAGGAAGTTCGTGGAACATGGTTCGACGCTATTGCCAACTGCCAAGCGTATGGCGACCTAGCCTGATCTGGCGTATTCAGGGAGAAAATAAGCTCAGTAAATATCCCAGGCGTACAGTCCTTGAGAACACATTGTAGGACATTCCGATGAAACTTCCAATGTTTGGAGCTGGAAGCTAGCTCTAATGACCCGATCCGCGCAGCATGGCGAGCCAAGAACTTCAGAGTCTGAGGAGAATCGTATGTATATTCGTCGATATCAACAGTAGGGCCGTCGATCCGGAGGCGTAGAGGGAGATGACCTGCGCGGGCAGCGGAAATTTCTGCTCGATCGGCAAGACGGGTACTCACTGGCACTTGATATTCTTCAAAAATCAAGTCGATGTAGGTCCAGAGCTGCTTCATGGATAAAACGGTTTGATGCCACCTGGAGCACACGAGCATCAGACGTTCGAGTACAAACGTTAACAGATATCCGTCTGCATCTGCCACGGTATCGGGACCAGATGGGACATGAACAAAAAGAAAAATACGGCCTAAAATCTCCGTGGGAAGAGAGTGAATAGGGGTGGCAGACGAGGAACAGTAATTCATTGTCCTAGCAATATTTTTCCGAGCCTGTATTAGCTTCGTTTCCAAAGAGCCTATAGATGCTAGATGGTCGTTCAAAGATCCCAAGAGCCATCCGACGTCGGGAGGGCTTCAGCCACGAAGCATGCATCGGAATACCTCTCCACGCATCTTCGAGGAGCTTTTTAGCCGCATTCAACTCGTCTGCAACCATTTCTGCTGGAGTAAAGGAAGTCAAAAACGAGAATGAGATAAGGATAACACAGTATCAGTGGCTTTGTGATTTGTATCCACATAAACGTGCTACGGATATTTACCCTGGCGTCACGTGGTCAATCGCGCATCTCGCTCGAAATATAGCATCGACTATCGCAGTATCATTCCACTGCATGACTAGACCTAACAAACAATGATACAAAGTGTAAAAAGCAGAGTGACAACAAAACCCGGTACGAACAAACCGAGACGAAATAAGGAAAGACGTCCATGTATAGAGTATAGCAACATTATTGCACAGCGAATGCGTTAAGGAAGGTGTCCATAGAAATAGTCCATCAAGGCTATGAGCGGGGAAGTAAAAAGCGGCGGTCGGGTGTAGGGAGCTCAATCCCTATCCGTGTCAGGATTGGCAATCGCCAGGCGGGGCGCGACAACCGATACGGGCGACATCGGTCGCTCAGGGTCGGGTGGCGCCTCCATGGCGTCCTGGTACCGAGCGTGAACATCCTGATGATCCGGGCCAAGCAATGCTCCGACCGACTCGGATCGACGACTCTTCATGGATTCACTTGCGTGGGTCATGTGCGAAGCAGACACGGACGTATGTGTGCGATGCGAGGCGGAAACAGAAGCGTTTGCTCGGTGGATAAGACCTGTTTCGGAAGCCCGGGTCTGGTGCGAGGCTGCGGCGCTGCTGGTTCGACTGCGGGGCAAGTCTTGCCGCGCGGCTTCGTAGAGGATTTCATCGGCGGTCTTTGCGCGTGTTAGGAGCGGCGCTGTTACGCCGAGGGTCGCAGGTACAGCGCCAGGTGGGTATGGGGGTGGGTAGCCATTACCAGCCATCGGATCGACCAAGGATAACGGACGCGAGACGGGCGGAGAGCCGGTCGGTACCGGGGCGTATCTCGCAGGAGCATCGGCATAGGGGTTGTATGTGTATCCCGATCCGGCACGAACGTGCGCCCGAGGGGAGAGCGGGTTTTTAGGTTCGTTGCCGGGGTTCCAAATGTCTCCGTCGTCCATTCCTTCAATCGAGTTGCGTCGTTTTCGTCGAATGTGCCAGGTGATGCCGAACAGCAGGATAATGAGCGCAACGACTCCGCCTGCTACTCCTACTCCGATCGCGACCGCCTTGGAACTGGAACCCGATCCTCCTCCGTTCGAGCCGTTGCCGTTGAGCGTACCGTTGGGCGGAACCGAGGTAGTAAACGCAGTAACAAATGACGACCGGGATCCATCCGAGAGCGTCGCAATACCCGTCGAGAAGGAGGTGATCAGCGTTCCCGTCTCGCTCTGTGGGGTTTGGGAAGCTGGCGTTGTTGGCGTGGGAGTCGTGGCCGCATTGTTTTGGGTGTTTGACGCCTGGTTGTTGTTTGTCTCGGACGCCTGGTTAGCCGTTGATCTGCTTCTGCGCGTATAAATAAATTGAATTTGATTTCGTACATCAGACGGGCGCCGCGCTTACCGAGTACTCGAGGTTGCCGTGTCGGGTGTTGGAGTTGTCTCAGAGACGGCAGGCGTGCTGGTCGAGCTCCTGGTTGACGAGGCAGAGGGAGTCGTCGATGAGCATGGCGCAAAGAGGGTTGCGACTGGGACTGTGATGACTTGCTCAGTCGTGAGCGTTACAGGTACTTCAACCTGGACAGTCGCGGTAGCCCCAGCGATCGTCGACTCCTCAACAATAACATTGGTACCGCTTGTAACGGTCCGAGTAACAACAGACGCCTCGCCAACTGAGATGGACTGGGAAGTCGATTGAGTGACAACGGTGGAGAGTGCCGTACTAGTCGAAAAGGAGGTTAAGGTAGGTGATCCAGTGCATACGTCGCCCATCCCAAGGAAATCTAGTCGTAAGCAGTCGCCGCAAAGAAGTCGTAATATAAGAGAATAAAACAGAGGAGATGGCAAGAGCAAAGGAAAGAAAGAGCGTGATCTGATCTAGAAAGTACTGCGCTTGTTGAGGCGATGCCCAGGGTCCGGACAACAGCCGAGGTCCATGGCTGACTCAGCGACAGGCACAGCCACGGGGCCTAATTACCTGCAAGTTGACGTCGGCACGCTATTTCCCTCTCGGCAGCGTTCATCTCACGCTCAAACGCCGTTCAGCATCACTTCGTGATACATTTTGATTATTTATTACAGTGAATACAAACATTTGTCGTACAGCCGAGTCTGGCCTCGAACCTTGAGTCAATACAATCCCCATCACGCACCAATCTGGATATCCACGCGGGGTGCCCCAACCCCGTCCCCATTTGATCCAACCCCCTTTTCCGCATTCATACCCTCTCGCACCTCCTTCTCATACTCCTCAAACGACACAACCGTTCCCGTACGCCTCGCCTTTTCAGCACAAAACACGGCCAGATGGCTACGCAGCACATCCGCGACCGACATGCCCATCCCTTCTTCCTCGACGTCTTCGCCCCTTTCTTTAGCTAGTCGGACAGCCACACACTTCACAAAGGCTTTGATGACGCCCATGTCCCCGTCCCCATGCGCGTCCAAGTAGCTTGGCCGTACTCGCTCGGTTTGGTTCGTTCGGAAATCGGTCTGGGTGAAGAGGTTCGAGTCACCCACGAGTTCGCCGTGGGTGAGGTGGACTCGGGTTTGCCGTTCACAGATGAGCTTTGTAAATGCGACCATGGTGAATGACGCTGTCGTGCCATTGGAGAATTCGATATTCACGACCTGGTCCTGGTAAGTACTACGAAATTTCGAATTTAGATGAATAACTTACCTGGTGGTCGCAGACATCATTCGGAGACTCGTACACGCACATTCCATACGGTCCATCCTCCAATTCGTGCAATACCTTTTCCCTCGTTGGCGCCCCATCGACAATTGTGCTCACGGGCCAGCCCGTATTCCCATTCAGGTAGATCCTCTTGGCGCTATACGGGCAAGTTGGTTCAGCCGCACAGTCTAGGCATCGAGTTGCAGTTCCCGCTTCGGCAGGTTTTTCGGATTTAGTAAAATGCGATAGGGACCCGAATGAACCGAATCGGACGGGCTGGGCGGGGGAGAAAAAGTGGCATAGGAGGTCGATATCGCTAGACGAGGGTAAAAATTATGGAATATGGCGGGACAAATGGTACGTACTGGCAACTCTTGGTCATCAACGAGAACGAGCTCTTGCTCTCCTGGTTCCAGTTTCCTCGGACATACGAATGGGCAAAATGGTAATGCCCGACCGGCTCGACGTGAACAATATTGACCAACTTTCCTAACTTTCCAGATGCGATAAC
This sequence comes from Ceratobasidium sp. AG-K, assembly GCA_037039685.1. Classification (NCBI taxonomy): domain Eukaryota; kingdom Fungi; phylum Basidiomycota; class Agaricomycetes; order Cantharellales; family Ceratobasidiaceae; genus Ceratobasidium; species Ceratobasidium sp. AG-K. The sequence continues at coordinate 845,394 of JAWNGF010000007.1, read as the reverse complement.
CTCCCTGAGAGCCTGGTTATACTTTGAATACCTCAAAACTGTCGAAACGAATAAGTCGGGATCAAACGACCGTGGAAAACGACATACTATGGCACATCCCAAACACGACTCCCGATTTTTCAACTTCATCCGCCATCCGGATACAATCCTCAGGCGACGTAGCCATAGGTTTCTCACATAGGATATGGTATCCCCTCTGCGCAAACGGGACGACGACCTCGGCATGTAGGTGGTCTTGCACCGTGTGATAACCACTCCATCCACATACCGCGGCTCGTTTTCTTTCCGCGCCGAGTCGTGTGCGTCTGCCGCGGCGAGGAAGTCCTTCCAATCGCTGAAAACTCGGTCTGGCGCGACCTGGTGAGCTTCAGCCATTTTGGCCCGAGTTTCGGGGCGAGGCTCAGCGATGGCGGTGACGGTACAGTAGGTAGGCTTCAACAAGACGTAGTATCCATATTTCTAGTGACAAATGTTAGACGACAACTCGAATTCGAATAAATATCCTAATTTACCCTTCCTCGTTGTCCGGCTCCTATAACCGCGAGTCTTACGGGCGGTCCAACTGGTGGAGGATCTACCTCGGAAGTCGTGCCCGAAGGCTCGGTGACGGGCCCAACGGCATCAGCGGGCTTTGACTTGGGTTTGATTGAGAACTTGCTGATGCTATTGCGGAGAGAGTCCATGAGTGAGGATAGTGGCGAACGACATCACGAGCCAGGCTACTTATATGGACGTCGACTCGACGTGTCAGAGTCCAGGGCGGGCTGTGCTCGAGCGCGAGCCAATAGAAATAATGTAATTAGTTGCGTCGAGATCCCGGAACACTTCCTATGTAGCTCCAAATGCTATGCAGGGAACCCCAGCGACCTTTCCATGAAAATAGTGACCCGGCTATGCTATCCAGAAGTGACGTATCGGTTCGCGTACATTCATTTGCCTCGTAATATGATAATATGAGTCACCTCTGAATCCCTAGAATACCGTCTTTTTGGCAGAGTTCTACTCACGACCCCTCGGAGTTACCATGCTGAGGTTTTCCCATTGCGAGTTTATAGTGATACGCGAACGAGTCCCGGAGAATGGTCCTAGTCATGCATCCCCAATTCACAAACAACTGGACTTGTCTTGACCCAGTCTCTGCAAACAAGCTGAAACGTCACGTAAAATATGCATCGGTTTCTGCTTCGCGATTTGCCTGACCTGCAGGCATCGCAATTACTGATTACGCCGTGGTTGGTTGCCCACATCGGTGCGACTTCAGCGTGCGTTCCGCCCGATTCACGAGAGTTTCCATTCTGCACGATTCCTGTATGGAAGCATCGAACGGACCTCAAACAGGTATTCATTTCGACCTGGGCTCCGCTTATCGACAACAAAGTCTAAATCACGCATATCAAATTCATTTCGCTCTAGCGGTTTCGATTACTTACCCCGCTCGACTCGTGGAGCGCCGTCAGAACCCAACACTCTTTCATTATTATTACTCCCTATGCGTCAGGAGAGTGCACAGATACGCAATCGTAACTTATTCTGCATCGTTCTTAAGCGCAACTAACAGGTCGACAGTGCCAGAAATACGCCCAGGTACGCTCAGGCACAACCAAACGTTGATTTCTATGACTATTTACAACTGGAGGCATGGATATCTGAGCCAACGGTCCGACCCGAGTCTCGCAAGACAAGCTAGACGTACCTTCACACCTCTGGCAAGTCAGTATTTGAGATAGGAGATTGCTCGAACATTACGCGACATCCGCTTTTGCCAACAGGATACGGGCCTGTTATCAGCAACTAGGATATCAGCTGTGATGCAAGCCTGTTAAGGCATATCCAACTGGGGCAACTACCTTGGCCGAACTCCCACAAGGTGGAGTGTGGTGCCTCACGTGCCTGTTGGTCCCGCTCGGAGACCTTGCGGACTCAAGGCTAGATGAGGGAGGACTGGCTAGGCGGGAAAATCAAAGGTGGGTCTGGTCTACGGATAATGGTAACAAGTTAAATTTAGAGAGCATAGCCGAGAGAGGCGGCGTTGTGATGGCGGTCTCACAGTTGATATACCCAGTGTTCCACACTGCTGTGACAACTCTTACGCCCTCGTCCTTTTTGGTGGACACGGAAACTTGCCAAACGGGATATAACAATGTTCAGCCCAGATCCAGGAGTGACGATGAGGGTTTATACAGAGTTCTGCCCGTCGGTGCTGTTGTTTATTTATAATCTCCAATGATGGTCGAGTGCAAGTCCAAGGCTCTGGACAGTGGACCCCGATGACAGCGTGATAGCCGCTGGTCGCCTACGCTTCAACGCCAAAATTGTGCTCATCAACCACTACTCCAGGACCTCACCATCCTCGTTCCATAAATAGCTTTACTCTATTAGTGCAAGGTTGATTGCCGTACAAGGACATGTAACACTATGGAGATCCTGTCCAGCTGAAAGCTAACTTGCCCGAACAAACAACCCCTCGAGACTCACTGGCGGCCTGTTTACAATCACCTTCTTCCTGCAAACCAGCCCAAATCAAAGTGCAAAGCTCGCGAATCGATCAGCCACGCCCTGGAACGCTCTACCTATGTAGCTCGGCACAACTCGACCTGACACGATGGAATCTCGTTATTGCCCCGCCTCGAGCCGTGGTCGAAGTATGGCTATGATAACTTCAACCATGTGCTGGAGTTTTTGAATACCGCCAAACCAATTGAATATCGCTAACTCGCCATGGATACTCATAGAAACCAGAAATTTGTCGATGAGACCACCTCCTCGGCAATCCATCCGCGGGTCAGCTCAAAGCCCAGACTTCCTGCGTCATGCGTGAGCTCACGGCCATGCCCATGCCCAACGGCTTGATTTCTGAGTGTTCCAAGCCAGCAGTCTTTGGTTGGCCAACGTTGGGAAGGCATAACTGCGAGTGTTTACCGCTAAGCGTACTCATGGTGGCTAAAGGTACCCTAGGTCACAGCAAGGAGTATGTAGTTTAATGGAGCGAGAACCAATTTTTAGCCTGCTATGCAAGTAGATAGATAAATAATCGATCATGCAATACTTGGAATAGCGAATTTCACGGGAGGTCTAAGCAGTATCGACCTACTCTGGCCGAGGGAGACCAGGTCACATCGCGGCTGTGGCCATGACCATATGCATATAGAACAACTAAGAACTGTAGCGAGTAGGAAGATATATGATTCAGCGATTTTTAGTTGGTAACCAACTCGGAAAAGACGTGAACGGGGACAGGAAACTAAAGGCTATGGAAGCAATTCGGTGATTTGCGTGTTATGTATCTGGATTCCGTCGGCGAGATACTAGACTTGGCTAGCAGCGAGCTCAATCTTCCTCATATACGAGTGGCGAAACCCCAAGCGAGATATTGTAATGCTCAAGCTCGCCGAATACTGTCTTGGTCAAATTCAAGTTCCGCATTTGGTACAGATCACGCGATAAGCGCCCAGTAATGATGCACATACAAATGTGGCCATACGGTCCCCTGTAACAACGACCACCGAGCGAGGGTTGACAGACTCTAGAGACTGCTCAGCATGGAAATCGAAATAATTGTAGGTGCACGTCTAATCGGTCATTTCCCCATGCTGATATATGCCGTTTTAGTGGGTGGGCCCACAGTTGCAATTGCGACGAGCACAGATCTCACTTATCCATGTTCGCTCAGGTCGAGGGAAAGGATATCGTGAGTGAACAGCTGAAGTGCTATAGCTCTTCTCAGCTCACAAATACTGTGCAACGCGACGATGCGGCCTTAGAGGGTGTGTGTTTACTACCCAATCATGATCACTCGGTGGCACTGACCGTTTGAATCATGACCCAATGTCTTGGCGACTGGCCCGCTGACTGCCGCATTTGATCGTGAATACAATACAAGGTGGGTTACTGTACATTCTGGTCGGGCGTACTGCTGAGGAACCCCGATTGTGTGGCTCAACGGCAATTCGATAACTGGACGGAACGGTGGGGCAATCACAGGGGGTGCGCATCATCTATGCATTGATGTTAGGATCATACTGAAGGTTAAACCGGCTTGGGCAACCCAGGATGTGAGTACAATATCTGACCGAGGGACCTGCGGTTGGACGAAAATCTGATCGTCTAACATTATCGTGCCGACTATCAGCCAGTAAGTACTAAAGAATTTATCCCGGAGAATGGTACCGACTGATGGATGAATTTGTTTTGCGTATCGGCTGGTTGTTTTACCGTTTCCGGGTGTAATGGAACATTAGGAAGTGAGTGACAGTGGCCGTGAGCGCGTCGGCGTGTCTAACTGGAGATTCGATTATTCCATCGCGGGTGTGTGTTATTGCGGATATATTTTATGCTGGATTTGCCTTCACTGTCCGCGAGGAAGTGGGTGGGTACCCAATGCGTCTATTATCCTAACCGTGTTGAGCCTCACGATCATGCGTTGCCGTGCGTGTAGACCGTACGTCGCTCTGATACTTTGATGTCAGGTGGCGCTAATGTCAAGAGGCTTGAAAAACGCTAGTGGGTACGTCCATATGTGATATGAGGGGTGGCTCCTGAATGACTGGTGATTGCGTTTACTCGAATCGGGATGAATGGTCAGAACGTAGGTTGATATTCTTGTTTGAGGTTACGTGAGCCTGACCAGAAGAATGCACCCTCGGAAAATATAGGATGTAAGTGTGGGACGTTACTGCTGGTTGTGAACATTACTGAGGTGGATTATGGGTCCTGTCTTGCTGTTGCACCATGCGACAACAGTATGTGAGTTAGGATGAGCTATTGACGACTGAAGTTATGTGGAACCGCTAAACTGTCACGATGAGAAAATGTAGACGGTGAGTACGCAGAGGTCGGGACGAAGTGAAGCTGAGAACGAGGTCAATGTGTGCAACGCTAGGTTGTGAGTGACTTGCACTGGTTTGCCGAGCTGAAAGGGGATAGCTGTCATTTACGCCGTGGGGATTGAAATAGAGGGTCAGTTGTTCTAGAAACCAGAAAGCAGTAGATTGACTTGTGATACAATGACTTATTAACCGCGGTACCCGGTTGACAATAACGTTACAAGTGCAGAAGGTGTGTAAGAGATGGGATAGAGAATGAAACAGCCGCCAACTGATGCGACTCGCTATCTCACTCACTGGCCGTCGTCGCTCTTCCTGAACGCTGCTTCACGACTGTAGATCGTGCGTATGAGCCGTATGTCGAGCGAGGAGTATGCTGACTGATGCGACTCGCTATCTCACTCACTGGCCGTCGTCGCTCTTCCTGGACGCTGCTTCACGACTCTAGTGGGTGCGTATGAGCCGTATGTCGAGCGAGGAGTATGCTGACTGATGCGACTCGCTATCTCACTCACTGGCCGTCGTCCCTCTTCCTGGACGATGCTTCACGACTGTAGGGCGTGCGTATGAGCCGTATGTCGAGCGAGGAGTATGCTGACTGATGCGACTCGCTATCTCACTCACTGGCCGTCGTCGCTCTTCCTGGACGCTGCTTTACGACTGTAGCACGTGCGTATGAGCCATATGTCGAGCGAGGAGTATGCTGACTGATGCGACTCGCTATCTCACTCACTGGCCGTCGTCGCTCTTCCTGGACGCTGCTTCACGACTCTAGTGGGTGCGTATGAGCCGTATGTCGAGCGAGGAGTATGCTGACTGATGCGACTCGCTATCTCACTCACTGGCCGTCGTCGCTCTTCCTGGACGCTGCTTTACGACTCTAGTGGGTGCGTATGAGCCGTATGTCGAGCGAGGAGTATGCTGACTGATGCGACTCGCTATCTCACTCACTGGCCGTCGTCGCTCTTCCTGGACGCTGCTTCACGACTCTAGGAGGTGCGTATGAGCCATATGTCAAGCGAGGAGTATGCTGACTGATGCAACTCGCTATCTCACTCACTGGCCGTCGTCCCTCTTCCTGGACGCTGCTTCACGACTGTAGGGCGTGCGTATGAGCCGTTGGACACGCCTAGGAAGCGTGGCAGAAGAAGGAAGGTTGGTTGGCTATGGACAATACACAGGCTATATAGGTCCTCGGACCCTGACTCCGAACCCCTACTACAGGTCCCCCCCCCATATTTCAAATTTTTTTATCATAGCTGTAAGAGAAATAATGTCATCATTCGGCAAATATATATATAGGTGCAAACGAGCCGGGCGAGGGTCAAAGTGAGGGAAAGTGGGACCAAGGAAATATTTAAGAGAAAGGAGTGTGTACTCAACTGGATAGATCTGTTTGGTAATTATTTGGAGATTGAGTAGCGTCCTCGCGTAGGAGCGGAAGACGGATCTCGGGACGCGGCGTGGGGGGGAGCAGCTCGATCGGAGTCTCGATCGCGGGCTTGGAAGCAGTGGGATTGGCTCTACGTGCTTGGGCTAAGGCTTCTGCGTATTCTGCAAGCGGGGTTCCGGGTCGTGGGACGAAAGGGCGGAGGAGGCGGGTGTGGGTGGCTTCGGAAAACTTCTTCCCGTGGAGGTCTTCAAGCGTGTAGGAATTGAGTGCTTTCGAGACGACCCGGAGTGGGCCGGACCAGCGAGGTACCAACTTTCGAGCGGCTGCGTGCGTCTCATCCCATCTCGCGTCGTACCGCTGGACTAGGTCCCCGGGCTTGAAGTTGGCGATTCGCGCGTGCTTGTCGAAGGACTTTCTTCTGCGCTCTGCGTGCTCGAGTGCTAAAGCATAGGCATCCTGACGGAGCGAGTACGTGAGTGCCATATTGACCTCCACCTCGAGCAACGAGGGTTCTCGAATGGTAGCACTTAGCTCTGCCCGCCTTTCAGCGCTGATTTGGCCCGTCAAGAGTTCACGTGGAGTGTACGATAGAGAGGGGAGCGTTCGATCGTTGAGTTGCGCGACGGCGGTGGCTAGGTGCTTGGGCCACGCTCCCGGTGTCGTTGCTGGATCGGCATCCTCCTCGGGTGATTCTCCAACCGTTGGTGTGCACAGGCGTTTCAACCGGCCAATGAGAAGCTTGTTGTAACCTTCCACGAGGCCGTTCGTCCAGGGAGCATATGCGGGTGTCTTGATAATGGATACCCCCCGATCCTTGGCCCAGGTTCTGACTTCTTCGCAGTCGAAATGCGAACCTCCGTCCGCCATGAACGTTCGCGGAGTGAGGATCATGTCCGCAACTCGTGAGAGCAGGTCCACCGTTGTTTTTCCAGTGCCAGGGCCTCTGAGTGGGAACGCAAATGCGAATCTGCTGTATGCATCGACTACCACTAGGACGTTCTTGAATCCTCCGTGTCCGACGGGCAGCGACAAATAGTCTCCGACTAGGAGGTCGAATGGGCGAGACCTTGTGATTGGTTGCATTTGAGCGGACAGGAGTCGTGGGCCAAAGTTCTTGCACCTGGGGCACGATGTGATTGCTTCGATCGTGTCCTTCCGTAGGTCCGGCCAGAAGAACCGCTGTTGCAAGGCGAGGATCGTCATGTCGCGGCCGAAGTGTCCTCCTGCTGAGTGTACAGCCAGTGCCATCTCTTTTGCTTCGTTACGTGGAATACACTCAACTTTGCCAGAATGCTTTGTCCTTTTCCCGCCGACCAGCCAGAGTTTCCCGCCTTCGACCAAGAATCCCTCTGCCCGGTGTGCTTGCCGCTTTCGCATTCGTCGCTCCTCGGCTGACTCGTCTTCAGGTTCGCCTGTGTCGAAGAGCAGGTGGTTAAGGACCGAAGAGAAGTACGGGTCGTCTATGAACCGAGTAAGGAGGGCACGCGAAGACTCGTCGTCGACGAGGAGGTACACATCGTTCAGAAGGCCTTTTGCTGACTCCCAACCGGGGTCCACCGTGGAGTCCTGTCCCGCCGGGGTGTTGTCATCTGGCCTAGACTCGTAGATCCTTGAGAGCGCATCACCCACTCGGTTTTCTGCTCCCGGTTTGTGCCTCACCGCTCGAATGTCCCGCGCAACAATGGACTCGCGCCAGCGTTCGTGGGTCGAATTGAGCTTGTTGTTCCCGAGGAGGTCGGCGAGTGCTTTGCAGTCTGTTTCTATCTCAATTGGTTGGCCGTATATGATGCTGTCGAACTCGTCAAGGCTGTACTTTAGGGCTGCGAACTCGAGGAGGAACGGGATGTATCGTTCCTCCGTGCGTGAGGTTCGTTTGGATGCGAAGGCCACTGGGTACATCACCTTGTGCGTTAGCCCTTTCTCGTCCTGGACTTCCCATTCCTGTGAGAGGACGGCTCCGAAGCCATATTTCGAGCCATCTGTTGTGACGATGAATGGTCGCCCGTCATACACCGGCGCCCGAGTGAGATTGTCAGCTGTCAGAATGGTCTTGAGTTTGGCAAATGCATGTCGAGCTGTGTTGTCGAGTACGATCCGGGTCTCCTTGAGTGCTCTCTTGTACTCCTGGTTGCTTGCGGGTGTTTTAACTTGCGGTGAACGGATATCGCGCGTAAGGTCTGTGAGTGGCTGTGCGATCCTGGCAAAGTCGAATATCTTGGTACGATACGAGCCCACACACCCTAGAAAGCTCATTATTTCCAGTGCCGTTCTCGGTTCCGGCCAGTCAAGGATGGCTTTGACTTTTGACAGATCTGGTCGTATCCCTTCCGCGGAGCATCGTGCACCAGCAAACTTGGCTTCAGACATGAAAAGAACGGTTTTAGCTGGAGCCAGCGAGAGCCCGTGTGAACGGCACTTAGCGAATATTGCCTTGAGCTTCAGCATCCCGTCTTCGAATTCATCACAGGCCGATGCCACATCATCCATCCAGACTTCGAGGTCCTTTCCTATTAGATCGTGGAAGGCAGCCGCCAGTGTCTCACAGAAAGTGGTGGGCGCACCAGTAAGTCCGAATGGCATTCTGAGGTATACGTAGTAGCCCCTGCCATCCACATGGAACCCAGTATACGGGACGCTCTCCGGGGCGACTGGTATTGCATTGAACCCCGCCATGAAGTCCATGACTGAAACCCATCGGTGTCCAGCGATTTTACGTTGCATTGCTGCAAGGTCTCCCATCGGGAACGGGCGGAGCTGTGTCACACGATTTACCGATGCAAAATTGTGAACTAATCGGAACTTAGCTTCGGGCGCTGATGTATTCTCCACTGGGTCCTCGGTCTCCGCTTCCGGCCACATAATTGGCAGCCCATATTTGAGGCACTGATCGTTGGCCATTTTTCGGAGTGCTGCAATGCTGGGTAGCTCAGCACCTCCAGGCTTTGGGACGATGTTTGTAGGGGAGACTGCGGCGACTTGATCCTGGGTAACCTTAGCAATGATTCGAGCTTCCTCCATGTCGTCGAGTGTACGGTAGAGCCATTGTCGCTGCGGTTCCGTGAGCCTCTTCTGCCCTGCACGCTTAGGAAAGCTTGCGTTTTCTGGTATGTCGAGCTTGATTTCTGCAAAATCGATTGGCAGTACCTCGGAGAGAGAGAGAGCAAAGATATCAGCGTACTCACTCACAAGGTTTTGAACCGTCTGTTTCTGTTGCTCTGTGAGGTCTGGTCCCACACGAACTCTTCGCAATATCTCCTGGACTCGTAATGGTTCGAATGGCTTGGTTTTCCGGAGGGATGGAGCTGTTGGTGGCACTTCAACACGGCGTTGGGCTGATGGGTGCCGAGATTGTCGGTCTTCACTTGTATTGAGTACCATGATGTCTGCTGGTCCTTTTGCCCGCTTGATCCTTCGCTGTGCTCGGTCTACAATCGTCTTGAGGTGCTGCACACGAGTGTTCCTATCAACAGCCTCGGTCAGCAACATATCCCGCTGGGTTTTCTCTTCCACTCTGATCTGTGCTGAGCGCCAAAGCCGGTCCAGCATCTCGTCTCCCGACTCATCTCTCGCTCCTTGCACTGGGTTTGTTACGCTTCGTGGTTCCAGCCGGCCAGAGACTGCGTGGCTTGGCTCTTCTTGCTTTGTTGACATTCCGGTCCAGCATTCGAGGCACTCCAGGGATGCCGAATCGACCCAGAAAGGGTTGTCTTCCTGCTCGGGCATCAATTTCCGAAGCCGCCGGCTCCGACGTGTGGGCACTGTAACAGGAACGGGTGCTGGGGCTGGTGCGGGTATGGGAATGGGCTCACCGGGCACAGTCCCTGCTGGCACTGTTGTCTCGGGCTTGGTCGCTGTGCCGGGCACAGATTTATGTTCCTCGCTGTTGGGCTTGTGCACTTCGTCTCCAGGTTCAATCAGTCCCTCGGGCTGGGTTGGTGGCTTGGCTGGTAGCGGGTAGTCATTGTGGAGCTCGAGTGGACCCTTTGGCGTTGATAGAATAAGGGTATCGCCTTTGAACACTTGAGCTGCTCCAGCTAGTCGTAGCCATGGCTTTCCGAGGAGTATGTCATAGTTCCCTTGTGCATCTAAGACCTCAAATTTGATCTTCCGCCATTGGCCAGCCAAACCGAGGAGCACTTCTCCGTGTCCTACCGAGTTGGTGAGGCTCCCATCGGCCATCCGACAGAGAATTCTGGACTTAGCTAAAGGTCCTAATGCTCCCTCCATTGATGCCCAGAAAGTGCGGTCCATCACACACAGCATTGCTCCACCGTCGATTGTAGTGCGTGCATTGATTTCATAACGGGGGTTTGTGGGGTTCTTGAGGTGTGCCCAAGCTTGAAAGGGTTTATCTCGCTGGTTTTCATCGTCGATATTATAAAGGTCTACTAGTGTAGGCGCTGGATACTGGGGAAAAGATAGTATTTTAGAGATGGCAGGATTAGGTACATTAGAAGAAAAAGAGACTGTCCTGTCCGTGAGCATATTCCAAGAATCCAGCCTCAGCGTATCGTCATCTACCCGTGGGGCCTCGAAACACACAGGGTTGGCAAGTGAGGCATTACTGCTTACCAACCCCACTAGTTTTCCGAGTCCGAGCTGTCGTTGTGAGCGTCCGACTGGTACTCGAGCTGCTGAACTGAGTGCAAGTCTGCATTCCCTGTCCCACCACGATCACGGCGTCGAGCTTCCCTCAATGCACTGAGTAACAACCCACGGGCTGTCCGTTCCTGTTGGGGGACCTGGATCTCCGATCGGCATGCCATCAGCGGGTGGAGGTCTCGGGCGCAGTTGATACAAACGTCACGGGTCTGGTGCAGCGTGCCTGGGGAAAGTGGGAACGGGGGCAGGTCCTTGGTTGGCTTGGAGAACTCGCCATGTGCATCCTTCCAGGCCTTGACGCTCGCTTGGTAGCGTGCTTGTTCCTCCACTGTGTCCTCGGCCACCAAGCTTGGTGTGGGGTCACGCTGGCCTGTTGGCCGTGGGATGGTACTCTGACCTTGAGCCATGTGCGGTGGCATTTGACGGGATCGAGGCTCCCGGGTCGAGGCAGTGGGCGCTGCAAATGTGACTTGGGCGGGTCCAGCGGTGCGTTGGGCTGTAAGTGGCGGGATACATGGGGAAGCAGCTAGCTGGGCAGGCAATGTTGGAGACACAGTGTTACGGAGGGCTGAGCGCGGGGTAACTGATAACGAGAGAGCCCTGACAGTAGCAGTGAGTTCGGCCATCTCCTTATGCTGTTGGTACGTGTCCAGCAGCTGGTTGGATGGGATCTTGGCGATGGCATCGCACAATTCCTCGAGTGTAGTGAACATGCGGTAGTTTGAGACTATGCTGAGCAACCATTTTGGGAGGACCGATCCTTCGAGAGACTGAAACAGAAGCTTGTCTTCCGGGAGGCCAGTCGCTTTGCCGTACGAGTGATGGCGCCGCGCCCAGGTTTCGTGAGGCCGGGTTGCACAGTTGTCTTGAAGCTGGGGAAGCATTGGCTTGATATTGAAACGGCTGTCACGCCACTGCTCTCGGCGACGTGCTGCCATTGCTGCCAGGTCCCTTCTTGGTGTTGCCCATCGAGTCTCAATAAGCAGTCCAAGCGTGGCCCAGTCCAAGGTTTCAGCTGTCTTGGCCTGCCCTTTGGCTTTGTATGTTTCAAGCCATTCATATGCCACCCCCTCGTAGATGAGTTTGTCTGCCCAGAGCTGAGCTTTCTGCATGTTGGTGACATCACGTGTAGCAATGTTAAAGGTGTGCCTCCACTGTGACTCCTTCATGGGAATTCCGTTGTCGTCAAAGTTTGGGAGGTCAGCAAGCATGCGACGTGCGTTGCGGAGATCCTTGTTCGTGCCCATAGTTGGTGGCGCTGGCAATTGTACAGGTGCGGGTGCAGGCGCAGGTGCAGGTGTAGGTGCGGGTGCAACAGGGTTTGGCTGTGTGACTGGTCCGATAGGCGGTGGCGTGCTAGGGTTTGGCAGTGCGGCGGCGCTTTGACTGATTGAGACAGTACGGATGGTTGGGGATGGTAGGCTGGCGTTTGAGTTGACACGGGATCTAGGTGACACGGCTGGCCGCGTGGGCGAATGCTGCACAAACCGGAAAGAGGAGTTCGCGTGGCCTGGGCCGTGTGGAAAGGGAACAAGAGGCTCGACGCGTGTGGGAGTGGTGGGTCCAAAGAACGGAACGGTGCTGCTTGAGCGTGGGATGATAAGAAGGCCTGGGCTAGAGGTGCCGCTGTCCTCGGACTCGAACAATGCGTCGTCGAGCAGAATAGTGAGCTGGTGACTCGGGGTCAGGAGAAGGTGTAGGGTAAAGTGGCTCGGGACAGATGGTGTCCGAGCGACCTCGTCCTAATGGACGAGTAGAGTTAACAGACCGCGTGTTGGGCAGTATTGTGCGAAAGGCAGGAGCGCCAGAGACTACGCTGAAAGCTGTTTGCTGACAGCGAGTGATTCAGAATATGGGCTAGGATACCCACTCTCGTCACCACGGTGGACACGCCTAGGAAGCGTGGCAGAAGAAGGAAGGTTGGTTGGCTATGGACAATACACAGGCTATATAGGTCCTCGGACCCTGACTCCGAACCCCTACTACACCGTATGTCGAGCGAGGAGTATGCTGACTGATGCGACTCGCTATCTCACTCACTGGCCGTCGTCGCTCTTCCTGGACGCTGCTTTACGACTGTAGATCGTGCGTATGAGCCATATGTCGAGCGAGGAGTATGCTGACTGATGCGACTCGCTATCTCACTCACTGGCCGTCGTCGCTCTTCCTGGACGCTGCTGTACGACTCTAGTGGGTGCATATGAGCCGTATGTCGAGCGAGGAGTATGCTGACTGATGCAACTCGCTATCTCACTCACTGGCCGTCGTCGCTCTTCCTGGACGCTGCTTTACGACTGTAGAGCGTGCGTATGAGCCGTATGTCGAGCGAGGAGTATGCTGACTGATGCGACTCGCCGTGCCTTCTGAAACTTTGCACTCTCCGCTAGTTTGTCAGTTCTTCTGTCCTGTCTCTGAACCGTCTCTCTCTGATTGCTACTACATATCTTGCATGCATTCACATCTAGCCGGTTCGTTCTCTTTCTCCCCCCCTTTTTGTTCCTGCCCTCGACGCTAATAGTTCCATTATCTCATTCTGCAATAGACTGTTCGTTGTCTTCCTTGCTTCGTCCTTCCATTTTTTGACTGGGCTACAATCCACTTGTACATAGCCTGTAAGTATTCCACCATTTTCTCTTGGTTTTATCTCTTCCTCGCATGTTTAACTCAACTCGTCCACAGGACGTAAGCCTACTCCAAGCCCCCTTCGTACGACCTTGTACATGCTGAGATCCGCCCGACTGTTATCGCAGAGAGTAAGTTCATCATACCCCGCTCCCCAAGCCAACTCTCACATAATTTTCAGGCTGTGTGTCATCTTCTCTCCAGTTCACGCTCGTCTTCTCACTGCGGTTTGCAAAATTCCCTATAGAAGGTTCGTTCTTTCATCTGCTCCTGCGGTCAACCAGACCAGCTGCTTTATCGCTAAACTGCCTCGTCATAGAATGTATGCTCGCCTTTTCCATTTGTCATTTACTTTGTACCTCCATTCACCTACGTAATTCCAGGATGTACGTGCTCTCTTCACGCGCACGCCTCTACGTCTAACTCGCATAATCTCTCTTACGCGCTAACAGGCCGTAAGCTTTGCTTCTTCATCACAGGTGGAGGTATTTTAACCTGGGATGTGCGTCCTCACTGCCAGGTGGTATGTTGTGCAGCCTCTACTCATTCCTTTACCGACTGAATGGACTTGAATTCTCACGGATAGCAAGTTCGTACCATCATCCGCTGTTCCTGTGAAATACCAGTTTCTTACAACTTTTTAGCACGTAGGTCGACCACCCCGTGTTCATATGCACTAATGTTACTCTGATCCTACTATCTCAGTTTCTGAGGAACCATCCGAACACAATACTAAGCGAGGTTCGTACAAGCTCCCGCTGTTCAACCTGGTACATCTTCAAAGACATTTTTGACTGATCGAACTTGTCGCCACCCCTATGCTGATGCTTACGCTTACTGACTGTACTGCGGCCCTTATTGTTTTCCCTGCTTTCTGGATTCCTCAGGACCAGTCCAAAATTATCACCCGAACAAACCCCAAGCTGCCCACCAAGCCCGAACCCATCTCACCTGCAGGACCCCAATCGCAGGAGAAGACGAGCTTAGGTCTGAGGACTACCACTATTCAACCTAACGTCAAACCTAACAACCCGGTACACACATCGGTCACAGAGCTTTCACTTGCGAATGCTCACAGTAGGGGTGGTCCTAGTGGCACAAGTGCTGCACTGATGGATATTCACCCCGTGCGTGTGTTTTCCCGAAGCACCCCGCATCAAGCCTACATACTCATGAGTAACCCCCCTGTTGTATGCGCTAAACCACTAGCCTGAGAATGTGCCCGCGGGCTCCCCACGGGTTGATTTAAACGTTGTTGAGAATGAACCAAATGATATCAGACAGGACACGATCACTCGTGAAATGGTAACCTAACTCCCGAATATCTCTGCTGTTACTCATCACTTACGGTCATTTCCTTCGCGCCAGTCTATCGCTGAAGTACTTGAGCGCCTCAGCCGCCACGGGTGTAAGGACGTCACGCAGGAGCTTGACCTGTCGAAGTTCAGTGAGTATCCCATTTCATCTGGTGGCTATGGGGACGTGTATCGCGGTGCTTTCCACAACGGACAATTGGTCGCAGTCAAGTGTCTCCGATTGCATATGGACTCGAACGAGATCGCAGAGAAGCAACTCAAGGTGTGTTATCGTAATGCATGGGCCGAGAACATACACCTCTAACCTGACGCTCAGCGTGCAGCCCGAGAGCTCTACGTGTGGTCGAAATGTGATCACCCAAACGTGCTGGCGCTGATAGGGGTGGGCCAATATCGGAACCAGGTTGCAATGGTATCGCCGTGGATGGAGTATGGTAACGTCCGGCGTTTGCTCTCCCTGAAGCCCCAAGTCGATCGATTCGCCCTGGTATGGTCATCACGATAATTCACCATAACTATGTCTAAGTTCATTTCCCAGTGCCTCCAAGTCGCCAACGGTATTGCTTATTTGCACGACGTGGATGTCGTGAGTGACATTATTTGATGAATAATGTGTAAAGTTGCTGCTTAAGCCATCGCCGCTCACAGATACACGGAGACCTCAAAGGGGTATGGCCCGAGTGCTATCCTTGAATTCATGCATGCCGATACTCACTTTATGTTTCCTAGGACAACGTTCTGGTTTCAGGCGACATCGTCCCCAAGGTGACCGATTTCGGGAATGCCGCGCTGCGAGAGTATACTCTACTGTTTTCGAAGACCACTGGTAGGGCCGGCATCTCACTCAACTGGGTGGTGCGTATCTCAACCCTTGAATTTTAAGTGGTGATATTATGACAAAGACTAGGCTCCTGAGTTACTCGACGAAGAAACCGGCCTGACCGCAGAAGCAGATGTGTATTCGCTTGGAATGGTACGTTTCAAGTGTGTTGCCTTGCCAAAGCTCTACTAGCTAAAGTCACACCCTAGACCATATTTGTATGTGACGTCAAATAATCGTCGAGATTGAACAGGATATCTTACGACTCCGATAGGAAATTATCACTGGCTCGCCCCCATACACTGGTCTGCGCGAGTCCCTCATCATGAGGAAAATTTTGGGTGGTGTGCATCCTACCCGACCTGAGGAGCATATACCCACGGGGATAATCTATGCCAATCTGTTGTGGTCGCTGCTCAAAAGCTGCTGGGCATTTAGTCCCAAGGATCGCCCAACCTCCGCCGAGGCGCGAGACAAGGTCAGTAAATCAAGTCATAGCCAGTTCGACATCTAAACGATGCTTGTGCAGATGAAGGAGGTTATCTCTGAGAGGGAGAAGCATACGGTTTCTGGAGGGGAGAAGGAGAACTAAACGCGGTATGGAAAATAAGACACGAAGGTGGCCAAAGTTCTGCACGTCTGCTGAAGTTCTTGTAAATGTGTGCGAATGGAAGAATCAGGTTCTGGGTAAAATCACCTACTTGCGCTAAACAGGATTGCTCTCAAAGCCCCAACAGCAAGGTGTCGCTCGGCCTTGCAATGCGATTGAGTTATGACACGTATAGTATGTTGAATATTCAGTCTTATACGTGTATATATGCGTATCACGTGATTGTGTTCCACATGGACACGCGCTTCGGTAAAATTTTGTCCTCAGTTCTCTACTCTCAAGTAGCACGAGCTGAGGTATAGTTTAGATTTTATCTTTTATATTCATTTGCTTATATTACCTGTAGTTACATTGATATCCAGGTATATATATGCGAAGTTCTCTACTCTCAAGTAGCACGAGCTGAGTTACATTGATATCCAGCTCGGCACTGCGCATATCACAAAATAGTAGGTTAACATTTCATGTAGATAGCTAGTATTCTCGACGTATCAGCTCAATTATCGGCTCGTCTCGGTGCCTTGTAGCTGGCTGTAGGGCCCATTTTGGGGCCGTATGGTTGTTCCACATCGTTTGTCTCCTGAGCGCTTATGAGCAATCCCGAGCGCTCTAGAGACCGCCGAGATAGTCCCGGGCTTCACGAGACCTCAAGAGCCAACCGAGATTCTCACTTTTGGTTGAGAAGTAGTATACATGATATGCTAGTGAAGCTTCTGGAAACCAGTCCATTGTGATTGTGGTTGACAAGAGCACGCTTGTCCCGTCGGAAGCAAATACAAGAGGTCACGGGTTGGATTCGCACAGTGATAACTTTGTTGGCCTCTGGTAGCACCTCCGCATATCTGGCCTTTCGGGTCGCCATCGACCGACAGTACCGTGTATCCGGTGTTCGGAATGCATAACCAGCTCAGAGGCTACTCACAAATAAGGCGGTAATTTCCGAATTCCCTGGCTGCCCAGGGTGACAGTCCCGAGCACACACCTTTCCCCTGCGAGCTTGCTGCCCCCTGCCCGACTCTCTTCAGCAATGCCGCCATTTCAGCTCACGGATTGGTTTTTGTGCTCGCACGGGCACAGTCACTGTATATAGTACATGGCGCCAGTGCTGTGTACGCGGCCAACCACGAGGATTAGGTATGGTTGCAAGCTAGAGTGTGACCCATAGCTGAGCTTCCCCACAGTTTCATCCACAACATATATCCAGTCGTCTAGCATTCCACGCACCAACCGCTAGCTGGTTTGCTTTCATCTTCGACCCATCCGACTACCTCCCATGAATCTCAGAAAACCCCCCAGACTCTCGTTCCGCTCACAAAAATCCCAAGAACGCGATGACTATATCCGCGACTCCCTATCCTCTCTTGCCGCAAGTAGCCGGTTGGCCTGCTTGTCTAGCAGCCGAGACCTCAAGACCGATCCGTTTCCGCTCAAGTTTCATGGTGAGTGGCGACATGACAGCTGCAAGGTCATGAAGTGGTACGACCAAATAGCCCCTTCAACGCAGGTTACATCCATCGAGCATTGCAAGACACTGGAGGCCCCGTTCTTCCACGAGTTTCTTCTCATCCATCTCACTGACGGCGCGGTTTGCCGACTCGAGTGAATGGGAGATGGATCACGCATGGACGCTATTCGTCGCTTGGGATGCACTGCTCACGACATCATCCAGTGGTTCCCTGCCGAAAACTATGCCACTACGCCACTCGGTCAGCGGCCTTCCAAAGCCGTCATCCACGTCAAGTTCCCTCGCACATTTGATCTGCTCAATGTCCTTGCCATCTGCTATTCCATTACGCAGCACTGCCGAGCATCGATCTACACACTCCAGCGATACAACTGCTACTTTTTCTGTAACACCATAATCACTATCCTCACCCGACGAGTCGCCGAATGGGAGACAACGCTTATCACTCCAGAGACCTGGCCAAAACTGGTGGACGACGTGCTCAAGGAGCTGCCACGGAAGAAGCACAACGATGCATTCGACTACTTTGGGATCGGTATCTGCTCGTTGCTTGAACCTGACTGCCCAAACCTGGTGAATGACGTAGTGGAGCTGCTTCGATCAGAGATTAAGTCTGGTGCATATGGGAACGTGGTAATGGGTATAGCCGACACCCTTTGGTACAGGGACGTGCAATCATCCATCATGGAATCTTTGTCAGGTCACGTTGACACGGCTACGAACAAGGCGTCGAGCGATGGCGATGCGGGTGCAATTGGTCTGGAAACACTGCTTGACGGGGGAAACGGTGACCTGTATCCCGACACCAAGCTCAGGGATCCCATGGTGCAACGGGCGCTAATCAAAGCCGACCTCTCGTGTAAGGCAAGGGTCGTCAGGCAATATTACTCGGATTTGTACTGGGTCTACAAGATGAAGCTAATTGAGCGCGGCGGTGGTTCTTCAAGGTCTATCGAACTGCTGGCCTCGGTTATCGTGCCTTTTGCTAATTGGTGGGCCTATGATATGGATGTGGTAAGGGGTGTTCCAGGTGTGGGTGACAAACTAGGTAAAGTCCAGTGTTGCTATTTGTTGCTGCAGCAAAGTATGTGACGACGCTGTCAACTAGACATGCGCACCCGGGCACGGTTCGAACTTGGTAGGATTTTACTCGCACTATCCTTCGGCAAGTCTGGTGGCTTGGCACTTCTGGATGACAATTTCGAGACGGCATGGGATCAAACAAGCGACAAGAAGACTCATGCGGAGGTTCTGACCAACTATGAGCTGTGTCGGTTGCCAGTCATAGACACGCGAAGCAAAACCCTTGGCTTACTACACTGTCGCGTGGATAGAGAAAGATGGATGTACAGTATACAATACTGTCTCACTCGACTTCTAACGGAAGCACTCTCTGGTTCTACTGGCCCGGGCGCGATCGCACTGCTTGAGGTAAACCCACGCTGCCCACCGATGTTTGTAGCTTACGTTGTTTCTTCTCCTCTCCGCTTCTGTCCTTCGCGGCATACATAGCCAATCCAGTCGGACCTTACTGTTGTCAACATACAGGATCACGTTCACCGGCGCATTCAACAACACGCCAAGCGGGTCGAGGGATATCAGCTAGCCGCCGCCCAGCTCGTTGAGGAAGACCTCGAGAGGGGAATGGGCGAGATATGGAAGTCACTGCCGAACGGTTTTGGCGGTGTGAAGCCGCAGCGCCCAATGCCCCGCGTTCACCGCTCGACTCGACCCTGTTCAAGAATCTTGCGTCGGACAACAGTGTGATATTTACTTATAGTCGTAGCATAGCTCCAAGGCATCTGTATTCCAGTCTCCCAATATCAAGCGTGTTTTAATGCTCAAGCAATCAGGGAGCTTTCTTGATATGGATCCGCAATCAACAGTTCAAAGACAATAACATGTAGCCCAGGACTGGCAGAGAGGATACAGTTAGTTACATTACTATATACAGAAATCACGTGCAACGAGGATTTGGCTTGGATCCAAGTAAATTGACCTACAGAAAATGTGCGTTAAATACAATAAGATAGAGCAATGTCAGGGCTACATACCGTATAAACTGGCGTGTCTGTAGTACCTAAAATGACTGAGTTGAAAAATTACTAATCGCGAGGCTGTGCCCATACTGTTTTGTAACACACACTTGAGCTTAAGCACCCCCCCGTTGGTGCTCATCAACTCAGGCAGTATACTACCCGTGGTAAGAGTATTATACTACAACTGGTGTATCACTATCTCAGGGTAGCTTTCTCAGATGATAAGAGATCCCAGGTTGCTAAATAGATGTGAAACAAGGCGCAGAGCAGGGGGCTCAAGGCTCAATGGGTGCCATACATTTTTGAGAGGCCTCGGACGTGAATCGGCGTTTTCATTGGGTAGAATAGTTCATTAAATCGATCAGAAGGGGTTTTTTGTGTACTTTACATTTGTTTTCCCATTGGAAACACATTTTGTTTGTGCATACATGCGGCCCAGGCAGCAGTATTATTGCATTTTGGGGCACTTAAACGTTGTTTTCTTGCTCAATAATAACTATAGACATGTATAAATAACAAGAGTTGCCGTAGGACTGAGAATTGCGTCGCTCCAAAGCCGTTGATGGGCCATGAAGAGGCAAATTTACAAAGGGAAAATAACCTTGGCACCCTACCTTGGCAAACCTAAATTGTTTCTCTACGAGCTCATTAGAACAAGGACGCCCTCATTCAGGAATTAGCCATAGATCTTATCTCATTACTGTTGCCCTGTTTTTTGATTATCCATTCAAATGCTTGGGGTGACTAAGATTTGCTGGAGTAAGGCGACAGGGTTGTTTTACTCCCATAAGTTTGCCTCTTAACAACCCATTGACGGTGCTGGAGCAAGGCGATTCTCAGCGCAGCAAAATTTCCTGTCACTTATACATGTGTATAGGCAGTATCAAGCCAATTGACGGTGATTAAGCATCCCAAAATGCAGTAATATCGCTGTGTGGGCCTCATGTGTGCGCATATGAAACTCGTTTTCAATGGGAAAGCAAATGTAAAATCCCCCCAAGACCTGTGCTAGTAGCTCTACAGCAATATTTTACCCAAATAGCATCTTAGGTGGCATTTAGAGTTGCTCAAAAACGTAACACACCCATTGAGCCTTAAATCCCTTGCTCAGCGCTTTTTTTTGTGGATCTTTAGCAATTCTAGTTCTCTCACCAGTGAATAAAGTCGTCCTACAATGATAGTAGCCCAAATGTGTCATAATCGTTTAATAGCAGGTACCATAACCCTCTGGTTGACAAGTGCCAACAGGGAGTGTTCAAGCACAACCGTGTGTTACAAAACGGTATGGACACAGCCTCGCATTTAGTAATTTTTCAACTCAGTCATTTTTGGTGCTACAGACACGCCAATTTATACGGTATGTAGCCCTGACATTTCTCTATCTTATTGTATTTAACGCACATTTTCTGTAGGTCGATTTACTTGGATCCAGGCCAAATCCTCGTCGCACGTGATTTCTGCATATAGTAATGTAACTAACTGTACCATACAGGTCAGACTCGGGTATCGACAATTTCTTTGTGACGGGGCAGCAAAGCCGTAGCTCGACAAGCCCGTGATAGGCTCGACTAGTCCATCCAATGTAGGTATCCCCGAGTGAGAGCGTGGTAACGGAGAGTAGAAGATTCTCAAGAATTTGAGTGGGAATATCTAGTGGTATGTCATGCCACTGGGGAGAAGCATGTGCGGATGCAATTCGAGGGCAAGTTCTAGACCAGGAGTCGCCCTTGTTATCGATTTCAAGTCGTGTCAGTGTGCCTAAAACTGCCCCAGCAAGACAGCTTCGGAGGTACTCAGTATAGTACTTCGAGTTCCTCCAGGGCGCTGATAGCTCCAGTGTGCCTATTCGAGGTGAAACCAAGCCCAGGAACTCCAAGAGGTATTGCTCCTCAAGTGGAATGTGATAGGGAACAGCAGAATACTTGGTAATATGGATTTGCAGCGGCAATCCACCAGCTCGGGCGGCATAGAACTTTGCGTGTGCAAGTAGGCTTGCGTTAGCGAGGTGGCGGGGGGCACAGGCTTCTCTGTTCAATCAAGCGAATACGCTGTACACGTATGCATGCGTATCCCAACCACAATATTACTAATATCCATCACGAATCGTCTGTAATGTCGATGGGGCTAAAAATTCTATCCACATGCCACCTGAGTGTGTTTTGTTCCTCGTTAGATACTTTCAGACTGAAAGTTGAGATTGCCTTACAGCCTCAACCCGATCTCTCTTGGTGGGAGCAGAAAATCTCGATTGAATAGGTTTCAGCAAGCTAGGCTCCATACCAAAGCTGATTCTCCCCTTCGTTTTCCAACAGGTTTACCACTGGACACTTTCGAAGCAGCGCCGCTGCGAGCCTGTCCTTTTCTATATCGGCTCCAGAGTCAGAACAAACATGGCACTGCCACATCGTGAGTGTACGGACAGAATATGTCTCGAGTACCCAACAGAGCTGAAGCAGAGACATCCGAGAGTTTGATAGGTACAAGTGTTCTGCCCCATATAATAGAGCTGGAGTGTTCGCTCTCTGAATAAATGGAACGTCCGAGGTACTGTCGAGCAGTAAGCGGTCTATGGCTAGGGTTGAAATACGAGAGGCTGCATAGTATAGATTTTTCAGCCATACAAGCGAATTGATGCGGGTCAAACGTAGTCTTGGTGCAGCTGTCCGACTGAAAAATCGATAGATCGCGTTGTTGAGGTGAGAATCATGTTCCCTAGCACCATCAATATTGATGCATACGACGGATAGTCTAGAACCTGGAGAAACCATGTGTAGTATGGTCTCGACATAATAGTGATGTGATTGCCCAAGATCGAGTACTTCGAGGTCCTTAAGCGCAATAGGAGCAGCCGGATTCTTCCTAGAACGTTGGGCGCCTATTGGCATACCATACACAAATACACGCAAGCCAGGACTAGCAGATAACACCAGATAAAGGTCAGATTCGTCTATAATGAATCCCGCAAAGTTATGGCCAGGGGAAAGGCGGAGTTCGATAAGCCCATGGAATGCTTTACTGGCCCATGCAGGATTGGCGTCCCGAAGCGAGATGCTCGTGACGGAATCCAGGAGATCCTGGAGGTGGTGTGCTGGAATGTCGAGTGCCAAGTTCCCCGTTTGGCTTAATTCCTCAGCAGACCCAATGAGAGCATGTTCTCGAGACCACGGTTCGGCCACGTTATTAATGTCGAGCCGGGTGAATATGCCCGGAACTGCGCCGGCAAGGCAGGTTGCCAGAAGTCCGGTGTAGAATCCGGATGCTCTTAGGGGGGCGGCTAACTCTATTGAGGATATTCGATGGGAGACCAAGTTCAGGAACTGTAGTAGATCGGCATCTGTATCAGGTAGACCAGAACCATCGGGTAAAACATCCACACGCTTGTACTCTGTCATGTGGATCTGGAGTGGCAACGTATTGGCTCGGGTTGCATAAATCCTTGCACGCAAGATCAATCTTTTGTTGGCAGGGTTCCGTGGAGCAAGGAGGATAAATGACCAAAGTGAAGGTGTGCCGAGTGTGACTTGGCGCCAATGGGAGCAGACGTGGGACAAGTGCTCTAGCTGTTTAGGAAAGAGCAAGTAGTTCTTCGAATTGGAATGTCGTTCGCGGGGAATGAGGTGGAAAATGCAAGAGAGGATCTCGGGAGGGAGAGCGCTTACGGATCGCGATAGGTTGTTACTGCTACTGACTAGTGCTCTGGTTTGGTGAAGTTTTGTCTCGTGGCTCGCGAAGCGTGCGAGTTCAGCTGATGTAAAGGCTTGTAGTTCGGTCGAAGAGAGTTCTCTTGCCAAGCTCCTATCATGTAGCGCAGAGCATGCATTTAGGTATTCTTGGAGCACAGACTCAAAGCGCATTCGGGCGGCAGTGACTTTTTCCATGACCTCGGGCATAGCAGGTAACGAGCCCGATAAGATGGTCGGAAACTGATTTATTAGACTCACGTGATTGGCTTCGGATACCTTCACATTCGATCCTCCTTGTAGCTGTATCAACCTCCGGGCGATCCCGTTCCTGCATCCCTCTCTTCGGGATTTGTCCTCTAGACCAATTGGGTTCTTAATGGCGGGCATGAAATCCGTTAAACATGTATTGTGAATAAGTCCAATACACGTGATACATTTGTTCACAAGCGGTTTCGACTCGCCCTCGGTTTGACTTTTTGCCAACGGAGTCGCAAATGAGAAGTAGTTGAAAATGTCGACCGGGCCAAGAGGAAATCCATGTTATTCTCGACCTGCTGCGTGCACTGCCTATGCCAAGATTTCCAGTGTCCTATGAATGGAAACACCGAATCCATGTGCTATGTGCGACAACCAGCGCATCAAACCAACGTTATCCAGCGCATCTCGAAGTTTCTTATGATCGATATCCAATCAGCTCTACCGGTGCAACACTAAACAGTCCTCGAGACGAGCTCGCGCGGAGGACGGACGAATGAGCTCCCGATCCGCGATCTGCCACGCATAAGCGCCCACCGAGTCGTTGGTCGTCCAACGCTTGAACTGCGCCAACAAGGGGTTGATCGATATTGTAATTGGTCGACTACGGCGCAGCCTGTGAGAAATGAAATGACCGACGCCGAGTGAAGTGTGGCGATCGTATCCAGGCATAACCAGCATGGATAGGATCCACGCCGAGACCGAGACCGGTACAAGCAACTCAAAAAAATCCACACTCAAAAAATCAGCTGGAAGAATCCAAACAAACGATACGCAAGGCTATTTAGCAGACGGGCGCCGCAACGGCCGAGGTCCGTCATCTAGTGGATCTGCGGACGTCATTGGAGTACGATTACCTAAGCGCCTGGTTGGGTATATCAAGTGCTGTCCAGTCCTGATCACGACCTGTCATTGTTGCGCAGCCACCAGGCAACCAAGCTAAACCCATACTTGCCGCCATCCCGCGCTCGAACACCCCTATCCGCGCAATTGTTACCGCGCCTGGGCGTGCCGCGCGCTCCGCTACTATAATAATACCGGCGGCTAATTCTCTTGGGCATTACCACCATGTTCTCCTCGTTTTCCAACATGCTCCCGAACCTCTTGCCGGGCCAAGAGAAGGACCAACAAACACCGACGAATAGTAATGGGTCGATCAATCCGTTTGATCGACTTATGGCGGTCAAGCGCAAGTTTGACGGAGTGCGCACGCCGGTGCCGCAGCAACCCGAGGCAGAGTCGCCAGAGGAAGAACAGCAGGAAGAGCAGATCAAGGAGAAACAGCGAAAACGTAAACCATTAAACGAGGTGAGTTTGGATGCTTTTCCTCAACGTAGCTAATTGCGTAGACATTTGTAGTTGTTCGTCCCCCGCCGTCGGTCTCCAACCACCCCCTCAACCTGCAACTTCAACTCATTCCCCCGTCCATCCAACCGCAACAACAACGCTCGTCATCCGTCTCAACCACCGCATCTGCGTCCAGTACTGAAGGCCGCGGCTACTCTGCAGCAGGAGGGGTGCCCAACGTCCCACCCATTAGCGCTGGGCTACAGAGTCGCAAAGAGGCACAGCACGACGACGAGGAGCTCACGCGTGTCAGGACAAACCGGTGCGTGCCTAGCCTCGGTGTTGATTTGTGCTAATCCGAGTTAGGTCGGACCTGTCTGGGTTTTATTCCTCAATTGGCTCCTCATCCTCGGTCCAGTCGTTCTCCACCGTGGCCTCGACATCGACCTCTGCCGGCGGTACGCGACGAATTATTCCCCTTTACAACCTCTCCGCGCACAATGTGTTGCAGAACACCGTCCTCGATGCAGGTAAGTTTTATTTACTACCCGCCGCCCACTTCCCACGACTCGTCCTATCGATCCAGCCTCGGTGATCGTCACTCGAGGCTGGATCACACTGAGGCTTAATCGCCGTCATATTACCCTTCTCATTGATCACCCCGGCTTCTCCGCGTCATCCACTTTCTAAAATTACCTGTTCGGCGCTAACACTCGATATAGGCACAGACGCCACCGTCTCGCGATTCCGAAAGCGCGGCATCGACATTGTCGGACTCGGCACCCTCGAACCCATCGAGGTGTACGGGAACCTTTCTCTCAGCGGTGCGGGCGGATACGGATTCGAAGACGCCTCGGACGCGGGACACGGCTCGAACCTCGGCCACGGGCAGGGTCGGCCCCGGTCGTTTCTTAGCACCAGCGCGGTGTCGGACAATTCGCCTCCCTCTGAGCTGTCGCACACGCGGGACGCATCGGCTCCGGCGTACCTTGAAGAATCGGCCACCCCGACGCCCAAAGAGAACGCTGGGAAGAAACTGTTTGGGCGGTTGTTCAAGAAGAAGGATTCCCCTGCTGCGACACCGACCGGTCTACTGAGCCCCACCGTCGGAACACCTCGCGCCTTGGTCGGAGGGCCCGCGGCCGTGGCATGCTCTCTCCCCCTCCCAGCGCACGCGAACGCCCAGCAAGCATCCACAGCGCCGTCGTCCCGCCCACTCCAACGACGCCTCAGGGACCGTACCTCCAACCTCCCGTCCTAGGCACACAAGCGACCCTCCGCAGCGAGTCCTATCCGCCCCACGGCCGACCAACCGCCTATGTGTGGATATTACGACGATGGACCAAGGGCGGTGGGGTCCTCGCTGGCCTCGTCGGAGCAGGCGGAGTCGACATGGCCCGAATGGGCGTCGAAGTCCGGTTCGAGTGGGTCAAGGGCAAGAAGCGCAGACGTGTTCAAGAGTCTAGCGGGCAAGAGTTTAGTCCACGCGGAGGCAGGCCCGTGAGCGTGTACAGTCTTGCCGATGGCGATAATCTCGGTGTTCCGCTCGGGACGGACGGGGCGAGTGCGCGGAGCGTTAGTCCAGATCCTGCGTCCCGCCGGTCTGCCTCGCCCACCAAACCGCGAAGCACGTCACCTACGAAACCCAGGAGCCAAACCCCCACCAAACCTCGACTGGTACGAACAAGCTCGGGGTCAGACGACGAAGATTCTGACCCTGAAGATTCCGAAACACCGTGGTCATGCACGCTCCGCATCCTCCCCATCGAACCCGGCGACCTCACGTCCACCACTCCCCCCACCGAGGGCCTGAAAACTCCGACTCGCGAACCTCATCCCGGCGCCACACCACCCCAAAGTCATTGGGCAATTCAAAATGCCGTTCCCCCTCCCGGACATTGCCGTGCAGAAGATCGAGTTGGTTCCGAGGCTCGCGAGCGATCCGTTTGGGATGGGCTCGGGCTCGGGCGGTGGGGAGATGGTCATGACTGCGGAAGAGGTCAAGGATGTGGTGTGTACGACTGGGCTTTGGCTGATGGTCCGGGAAGGGTTTGGTGGGCTGAATGGGAAGAAGCGCAAGGGCGATGGGTGGAAGATTCGCTCCTAGTTTTTTGGCTGGGCGCGGTTCAGTCGGGTAACGTGGCGGGGTTTCGAAACGGGGCGGTATTTTATGGCACGGCTTTGGACAGCGGTATTTATGTTGCATTTCTGGGTTTCGTTTTTGGTCATGGTGTACTCATAGTTGGTCATGCAATGCGATGAGCGATACGCGATGCTGTCATCCTCCGAGCGTGGGTTGTTTGGTCGTGTGTTTGTCCTCGATGTATGCGCGTACCTTTTGCTGTTCCGCCGCTCAACTCGTAGCTTGATTTGCACCCGGGTAAGTTTCTTTGGGTGGTTAGCCCTCGGAAAGTTTGGTCTCCCGACGATCGACACATTCTCATACAAGGACGATAGCAGGCTACATTGAAAGATAAGACATTGGTGTTCATTCCCACCATGTACCTTGCTCTAAATACGCAATTGGACCAGGTCCATACGAATCTAGAATCTCGACGTCCAAACCAAAGTCAACTGCGTTCATATCCACCGTTTGTTCATCCATGTCTGATTCACCCAGCAAAAGGCAGCGCCAGAGGGTGACTGCTTGAATCGAGTAATCTTCAATCATTCGTCGAAGCCCATTCACCTGGACGCTAGACCCGGCAATGTGCAGTGTATTTATACGGGGGCAAATGGGCTCTACTGGCACCATGTATCATCGCACACAATGCCTTCCAAGGCCAAAACGTCGATATCGGGCGCTTGGGAGATCAGGTTACCAGCCCAATCATAGTTCTGTGATCCCCGTAGTTCGAGTCGCGCAACGTTGGAGCGGACGAGGAATTCTGCAAACTCGTGTTCAAACGTCGGGGTGGGAGGATTCTTGTTTGTGCAGAAATCAATCGTCAGCCGCAATGACCTGGAGCCGGGGGAGATCAAGCAGAGCGTGTGTGCGATCGCGTCATAGTCGAAATGATCCAAATGCAAGACTTCTAAATCATCAAGTTTGACCGACTCCTTTGCCTGGCCGTCCGACGCGCTTGCTTCGAGCATATTTCTAACGCGAATGATACGGAGTTCCGGGCTGGACTTGAGAATTTCAAGGAATTGGGATTCGGTTGGAGAGTGGCTGAACGGGTGTTGTGACGTCAAGGAGAGCTCAGTGAGCCCGTGGTACGCCTTGGTCAGGCCTGCGTAGGCCTCGGTCACCCAGTGAGGTACACATTGTGCAGCCGGAGGACCGTAACTTGCTCCATAACCTCGTCTATTCTCTCTTGCTCAAGATCGGTCCCCAGATATGCGTGGCGCTGGCGATCATCGTTGGCGGCAATAATCCCGCTGGAAGAGCTGGCTCGGTCTCGGTAGTAGAGTGTTAGCCGAGTCAATACCCCCGGCACGGCCCTTGCGAGGCAAACTTCAAGTAACGAGCCGTGAATGTCAGTAAAACGTTGGTAGGTAGCGATCGTTAAAGCGCACATTTGGGGCGCAACGAGGAGCAAGAGGTCAATGAGTTTGGTCATGGATATATATCCAACGGCATCGGGACTGGGATCAACGATGCAGACGTCGAAAGGAAGGCACCCTGCCCGAGCCACATGGGTTTCTGCGCGAGCGAGAAGGCGGTTGCTAAACTGATCAGGAGATGTCATCAGGTCGAGATGGGTCCATACAGCTGGGGTGTTGAGTACGATGCCGCGCCATCGAGTACAGACATGAGTGAGGAGGTGGGGATACCGGGGAAAGTATTTGTTTCGCATTGTTCGCATGCCTGCACCATGGCAGTCTTGGGTATCGGCAACCAAATGCAGGATACAAACCAGGATGTCGTCAGGAAGGGTGTTGACGGTTACGGTTGGGGACGAGTAGTTCTTGACTCGACTCAGAATGAGCTTAGCCTGGCGGATTTTTTTCTCAAACGAATCGGCGAGGAGTACTTGCTGTGATATGCGGTCTAACGAGTCTTGAGAAACGGAATAGTGTTCGAGAGCAAAGCAGGCGTCTAGATACTTTTCCAAACTGTGGCTCAGAAGACCACTTGCAGATTCGACGCTGTCCACCATAATAAGCAGCTAGAAATGGTAGCGTTTGGAATGGCGAGTGAGCGCCAAACGCGTTGACTTGTACTACCAAGCCACGTGCCGTTTCGGCACCAATTGACTCGGCTCCTCCCCAGATAGGGTTCTATCAGAAATACGGCGATGAAGCTCGCACGTTTGAAAACCGCACGCAAAACTGCTGTTTGGAGCAGTTGTAACTTTCCCCACTGGCTGGCGCCGGAACCCCCGTTGTGTACCCAAGTGCTGAGCTTTCCAAGGGTGGAATTTGAAATAACGCATATATTCACAAACTCTCGGACGCGCTACTCGCCACTACATTGTATTCTCAGAATGTTGCACAGACAGGGTACTTGGATCCTTTCGACCAAACATGTTTACACCACTGATCAACCCATTTTTATCTTTTGAGGCAACTTTGTGAGCTATCCGTCATTGCCCAACTATGTCAAGTCAGGGTGTACTCATAGTTAACTTTTGAACGCAATGAGTAGTGCACGATAATGCCGTACTCCAAGCGCGAGTTTCTGATCGTGCGTGGTGACTCATGTTTATCCTTGACGGAGAGATAAAGGCTTGTATGCTGGTGGATATGAGCAGATGTATCGTATTGTGGGCCCAGGCACGTTTCTTTTCACCGGCTAGCCACTCATGAGAACCATAGTGTTAGGTCTCTTGTTTGTCGACACAATCGAATACACTGATAGCTTGTAATCGTTATAAAAGACAAGATATCGTAGTAGGGTTCAATCCCAAGATATGCCTTCCTCCAATTTCTCAATTAGACCGGGTCCGCATGAATCGAGAATTTCGACATCGAAGCCAATCTCAACTGTATCAATGTCCACTATTTCCTCGTCCATGTCTGACTCGTTCGGCAAAATGCGACGCCAGAGGATGGTTACTGGGACTGAGTAATCCTCAATCATTTTTCGGAGCGCGCTCACATTGATCTCAGACTTGGAAATATGCATATTTATTATACTTTGAAGGCTGGGCTGTGCTTGTAACATAGCGCCATCGCGGACGATTCCTTCCAAGGCTAAAACGTCGAGATCGGATGTTTGTGAGATCAGGCCACTAGCCCAGGAATAGCTGTCCGGTCCCCGTAGTTCGAGTCGTGTAATGTTGGGATAATCAAGAAACTCCGTAAGATCTTGTTCAAAGATTTGAGTGGGGGAATTCTTGTTTTTGCAGAAATCAATCGTCAACCACAATGGACTGAAGCGCGGAGAGGTCAAGCGGAACGAGATTGCGACCATGGCGTATCCCATAAAACCCAAGTGCAAGAACTTCAAATCATCCAGTTTGACCGTCTCCTTTGCCTGGTCATTCGATGCTCCCACTCCGAGCATATATCTAAGGGGAATGGTGCGGAGTCCTGGACTCGCCTATGCAGGTGCGTCCGCCATTTCAAATGGCCCGTAACATGGGGCCAATTAGCACTACTGTCAAGTCCGTGTCACACTAGATGGAAGGGACCTGAGGTGTTTGTTTCAAGCGCCCTGACTCACTGCAGTGCTTTCCCCCCGCATCCCCTACTATTTGTATCCCTTCCTTTCCCATTAGCTATCCCTTCAGACTCGCTGACCTACTAGCTATCAGGCCTGTCGAACTTGTAAGTAGTTTATTCCTTGAGCCACAGGGCCGACTCACACCTTTGCACTTTAGCTACCAACTTGGACCGCTTTGTAAGATTAGGAGCCCAGTAAGTAGATAATGCCATCGTGGCTATGGAAATTTGAGGACTAAGAATTCATTCCAACTCGCAGGTAGCTTCATCTCAAGCTCAACTACTTATTAAGATCTTCTTTGGGAATTTGGTGGTGTAGCGTCTATTAGGCGACAATCCAACTTTGATTACTAGTTACCAAAGTGCATATACATGGGAAACTAGTATGTGCTATCTTCCCAACGCCCGCTTTCAAGCATAATGAGAGAAATGAACAAAAAAAAAAACCCCCAAAAGAGGATATATCTACCTCCCGTTATGGTTCTTCCAACTGGCGAATGACTGATGCTTCCGATCAGAATGATGTGAATGACCACTGTAGTTCGAAATTATGGCCATTATCATTTGCACGAAACGATTGTAATTGGCTCACCATTATGATTTCCATTGTAGTGAATATGAGCTAGATAATAAGTGGATAATGCATTATCATTGCATTTCTTGCTGGGCGGGTTTCCTGATGGGTGTCCTGGGACTGTCACGTGGCCTCTTGATCGTATTGTCCCTTTGACGACGTCGTCCTGCTGCTGACAGCGTCAACCATGATAGAGGTCATCAGAAATCTCAATGACTCGCACGAATTCCTTCAAATTGCACTGGATAAATACCTTGATGCCTGCGTTGCTTTTCAAAACTATTTCACGTCTAGGGCCGCCTCACGCGCACATCACTTGGATTTGTTGATGTCATATGCGGCCAACGAATTTCCCTTCCTGATAGACCAAGAGAGGACACTGGGGCTGGCTAAATCATCAATTTCCGCCGTTAGGAATCATTCATTCAAGGCTGTTCCCGTCAACAGTCTCCCTTCCGAGATCTTGGCATACATATTCAACTTGGTGCTCAACCTCCAAATCGATCCCAGGAAATATGCTCGGCATCGCAGTATGTTGAAGTTCCCAGGATATCCAGATACTCTCGCCCAAGTCTGTTTTCATTGGCGCCAGGTCGCACTCGCCACGGGTTCACTTTGGTCATATCTAGATTTTTCCCTGTACCATGTTGATGAAGGGATACTCCATCGCGCGGAAAGGTTCAAATCCCGAACAAATGGCTCTCCTGTGCAACTCGACATTAATGGCTCTGAGAGACTAGCTCCAGACTCATCTCACAACATCGGTATATTTCTGCAATTCCTAGCCGGTATCGCACCACAAATCCGCGCTCTAACCCTGGCGGGACAGTTTAATGATTTGCATTTCAGTTTGATACTTGGTCGCTGCTTTTCAAGCGCACTTCCAGAAGTTCTAACTCAGCTTACTATTGTCATTTACAAACCTCTCGGAAGATTGGTTGAATCCATTGAGAGACCCAAGGACGCCGAAAGTATTCAATTAGAATTACCCGAAGAGCTTCTCGAGTCTTTTTGGCTTCCGGTTACGCACCTCACGCTCTGTGGGGCCTTTCCCCGCTGGAGTAGCAATGCATATCGTGGTCTTGTTGAACTTCGCCTCATTGGTCGCACTAGCAAGCCTCCGATAACCGACGTCCAGCTTTTCGGAATTCTGGAAGCCAGTCCCGGACTGCGACTTTGTCGCTCCAACCTTCCGCTGATCATGACCGATTCCCCAATCGCTCCAGTTTATCTGCATTTCCTCGAGGTACTCACGCTATCTTCGGTGAAGTCCAATCGACTCGGGCGCATTCTACGGTTGATCTCGCTCGGCCCAAGGCCACTTCAGTTCTACTTGACCCTCGACGACTCGCCTAATGGATTAACTGGGGACCTGGATAGTCATGTCAAGGACTTTTTTACCCGAACACAAATATCCAAGCTGATCGTGAAGGGAGTGCCTTCATTGTCGTGGGTCAGCAAAGTTTACGAATTCGCACCTCGACTCCAAGCTCTAGTTCTCGAGTCATGCAACTACCCCAGCAGCGACCTAACACCCCTCGACAATCAAGGAAAAAACACTATGCGTAATCCTATCAACCATCTATACTTGTCCAGGTGCGAGGTCGAGCTTCGCTGGCTTCAGTGGGTCCTTAGGAACTATCCGGTCCATGGGCTTACAACATGGCGCTGCAATATTGTGACTATCACGGAAGAGGAAAGCTCAAATCTGCCCATGATTCTCGCTGAGAGCTGCTCGGTTGTGAATATACTTGGTGCACGCGAACTGAATCCTCTCTTGGATTGGTGTTGATTTCGATCTAAAGCAATGTTGCCTTCAATGCTCTACTGGCACTATAAACTCGTGTTCTGACTCGGAGTTGACTGCCGATAGCAATGTGTAAAATAAAGCATTTCACTAACCCAATGCCCTACCACAGGCAATGAATTTAGATTATGGGAGGTCCAGCAGGTATTAATCTGGCGAAGGGCGAGACATGTGTCGAGGTAGCTACGTGGTTGCCACGCTCGCCTCGTCGCCCAGAACCATGGCATATAAGACCAAGGATAATCAAGATATTTATATTCCGTGTTAAATTTACAATCTAGATCTAGGTCTTGATCTACTTCCTAGGCGTCATCATCCGCGTCCAGGCACGCTCGTACTGATTCGCAGGCTTGACCACAACACCCAGCTCCTGCGCCGCATAAATAGGGAAATCTACATGTCGAAGCAACTCGCGAGCCAGGAAGACTGCGTCCGCTTTTCCGTCCTGAATAAGTCACAGTTAGATGGGGTCTGAGGTATATGTCAACCGACGTACTTGGAGGATTTTCTCGGCCTGGTGAGGATCGGTGATAAGCCCTACAGCGCCGACAGAAATGTTGGGAACGTCCTTTTTGATGCGCTCCGCAAATGGAACCTACTCTACCATTAGTTCCCGATCATAATCTATAAGCCGGAGAGACGCACCTGATACCCTGGCTGCAGAGCAATTTTCTGTCCGACATAGTTTCCACCCGAGCTCACGTCGACAAGATCCACACCTTCGCGCTCCAGCGCCTTGGCCAGCTCGACACTCTGCTCTTCTCCCCAGCTCACCCACTCGCCCTTGTCGTTCTTTTCCTGCTCTGCCCAATCCGTTGCCGAGAATCTGAAGAACAGGGGCTTGGACCAGGCTTGGCGGACAGCGCGAGTAACTTCGAGTGGGAAGCGTAGCCGGTTCTCGAGCGAGCCTCCGTAGGCGTCGGTGCGGTCGTTGGAGAGGGGGGAGTAGAATGAATGGATCAAGTAGCCGTGTGCGCCATGGATTTCAATAAAGTCGACTGTTAGCGAGATGAGAGTGTTAGCAAAGCCTATAATGCGTAAAGGAAAGTGAGCTTACACCCAATCTTCTTGCATCGTTCGACGGCATCGGTGTATGCCTGAATCAAGTCCTTGATTTCATCCGTGGTTAATGCACGTGGGGTGGGATAGTTATCCGCGAAAGGAATGGTGCTTGGCCCGACAACTATGATATGTAATTAGCATTACAATTAAGCGGGGTGTCAGGAGCGTACCATTCTCCAACCATCCACCTTCTTCGTTCCTCGCCACCTGACTCTTCGATCCCTCGCCACCCGCCTTTAGTCGCCGATCCGTTACCCAAGGCGCCAGAGTACTCGCTTTCCGTCCAGCATGGCAAGTTGGATGCCAACCGTCGTCCCTTGGGAATGGATAAAGTCTACGATACGCTTCATTGGTGCGATATGCGTATCGGACCAAATTCCGGGACACTCGGGTGTGATTCGTCCTTCGGGGGCAACTGCAGTCGCCTCGAGCATAATAGTGCCAGCGCCGCGAGTAGCAAAGCCCTGTCATCGAGATGAGCTACCAACAGTGTAAAGAGGAAATAAATCTTACGCCGAGATGAACGAGATGCCAGTCGGTCATGTGTCCATCGACAGCCGAGTATTGACACATCGGGGACTATGAGATCGATAAGCTTTAGTCGTTGACAGGTTCCTGATTGAGGCAACTTACCACCCAAATTCGATTCTTGAACTCGACATCACGGAGTTGGAGTGGCTGGAATAGTTTAGGGATGGCCTTATTCTGGGGATAGTCGTCCTATCGTGTTTTTCATTAGCACGTCAAAGTTGAATATTCGTGGGAGCGCACCTGAGAGTACGGAGTCCCAATCGCAGGCTCGTTGAGAGGGTAATACTCATCTACGCCCGGTGCCGGGACATTCTTGAACAGAGGGGGGTCGAGACATTGGCCATTTCTTTGGTCGTCGGAGAGGATAGTCGCAAAAACTGCAGAATGCGGGAAGTCATGCCGGGGTCTATATACTGTGGCGAGACAAGGTGGAGGAGCAGAGCAACGAGGGGGATTATGAAAATGATAACGCGTAGATCGGAGCTTTTACTGGCCATTATTCAGCAACGTATAATGTACATAGAGGTTTGTCTAGGTTCTGGTCGTATATGGGAAGCTCCATGTGTGAGTTCATCATGACGTGCTGTCGAGCTGAGTAAGTTGGATGACCAAGACCTCCACCGGCCCTGAGCTTAGCGCCGGACCTCCACCCATAATTCATATTCTCTTCAGCATTTAACCGTCAGGTCGCGGGGACTCGGACCTGTCAACATACTAATCAACCTGGGCGAAATTGTTTACCACCTGCTTTCTATCCAAGTCTCCGCATGTCAACATTTATTGAGCTCACCATCCAAAGCTATGATATTCATTTGACTGGAGCGGTGTCCAGGACTCGATTGCAACGTACATTTGCGATTCTATTAAGGTAGAATCGCTAGAGAGATTGGTGTCAGGGGGATATCTGCCAGACCCCACGTCGCACTTGGTTTGGCACAAGCGCTCGAACAGACGCCCGGCGAACCCCGATCAACCCACGAGATCATTGGGTCTTGTACGCGCTCTCAAATAGTATCTACCTCCAACGGGTCACTACTTATTTTTGAATATGAATATGAGGGCTTCATGCTTTACCCGGAGCATACCCTTTCTCAGCACGTACCGTGAGCTTATCGGGCGCCGCTTTGTGTTGATCTCCAAATTAGGATCGGCCTAGACGCTGTGGACACAGAACCCCGGACCAGTGACCCCCGTTTTGATTGCACAGGCCACAACGTGGTACTTTTTACTAGTTCACAACCAGAGGATCACTATCAGCCACCCCGTTCCATGGGTTCCTAATGGTGACATGCGTCCTGTGAGATGCGATAGCATCAGCTTTCATGATAACTGGCAATTAATTTTGAATGCTCTCTCTTGTTTGTTACTCACTCGCCCCTTAATTAAGGCACTCTCTTCCAGATTGGATGCACCCCTAGGTCTGTGGTCTCTCTCCTGGGCGTCTTTCTGGCTCAGGGTGAACCATCCCTGCCTCGCGAGTTCGACTGCTACAATGTGTATTTGAAGCATGAGAGAGCATTCCAGTATCTCTCCACCCCAATTTTCACGATGTCCGTACTCACCAAAATCGCTCGCAGACTTGTATTCTATACTTACCCATATGATTTGACTCGCGATACCACTCTACTTCTGTCATTCATGCCTCCCAAGACTGAAGAGCTGTATCGTGACATATGCAAGTTTCTATTTCCTCCCACTATAATATATCTCGCTCACATATTGGCATATAGTTCCAACTGCTTGGAAGGTAAGAGGCTCAGTCCCTATGTTCGATCCGATATCATGAATACGTGCGCCAGGTGCTACGCATTAGCGGCAAACATGGTATGTGCATTAAAATGTATTCCTTATTATTATGTTAACAAGTGTATACCAGTGGGAACCACGGCCTCTGCAGAGTACTCTTCGCGGTTAGCTTTTGGAGTCACTCAAGTTGTGAGTCGAATTACAAGCTCTACTCGACCTTGGAGCTGAAGACTTCACGCCAAAAGAACAATCGAAATATCACAATCCCGCAAACCTATGTCGAAATCGGTGTAAGCAGAGTCTTTGACATTGATTTATTACGTTCACCAACAATTGCGTCTAATGCTAGCTTGGCCAATCAGTAAGCCATGTATATATGCGCCCAATCAGCCGTTAACAGCAGCTCAGACGCGACTCACTACCACCGATGAAGGCTTTGTTCACTGGAGCCTCCCTTATGGGAAGCAGATCCACGCCGATGGCCCACTGAAAGCGCTCAATGACACTGGGGACCAGAAAGATATTTGCGTTGGATCGTTAGACAGCCGTACCTCTGGTTTCTTACCGATACTTGTCTGGCCGAGTGTCAAGTTAGTACAGTCCAAATAGGGCAAATATCCACTTAAAGCATCGCATGTAGCAACGGTGCACAAGCAGCGGTGAAATTTACTCCTGATGTGAGCTAAACACATTTCCTTTGATCTTGATTCTAAGTTTTAATACGCTAGCTCCACGTATATGCATTCTCAGGGTACCAGGGTACGTCCGAATTCAATACACTTTACGGTAGGTGACCGAATCTCCACTCAACCGAAAACACAGAAACCGACCTTATTCGTGGAGAAGTGGAGAACTTTTTGGGCAACTGGAACCTTGCAACCCTCCAGAACTCGCCAACGGACAATCGATTCCATTTATTTGAGGATAAGAATGAGGGGCAAAAATTGAAGCTCATAAAGGATTAGCGCGATGTATTGACCTAGCGTGAGAGCGTTGGGTATCGATCCACTGGGAAAATAGAATTCAGGGAAGCCTCCTAGTACTTGTGAAATGTAAACTTGTGTTGTGCCGAAGCGTTCCACACAGAATACGAGCCAGGAGACTACCAATTAGGAAGGCAAATGTAAATCCGATGTGGTGCCATTGCATGTCCTCTGAGAGTGTGTGTAGCCCCGCACTGTTCGATCATAAAGCACACGTCACTCTGTTCGATGAGCATGCCATTAATCCGATTTGATTCTTTGCCCATCCACCCCACGATTAAGCTAACACCATTTATGTCGCATCTCAGCCTTCAATCCTTGCTGTGTTTTGATAATAGAAATAACATTAACGCCATAAAAGATTCAAGGTATGGTCGAACAAGATGCCCAGCACAGCTAACGGCATACCTCTAGTCTGTATAGATACGCGTGAGTAGCGTTATGAATATTTTTTCCAACCCATCAATACCGAATAAACTACCCGGAAAGGGCGATGGTTGACGCCGGGCTACCAAACACCTGGGAGGATTTGGCCAGCGGTTAGGGAGTAAAATGGGTTGTTCGGATTGTTACGCGTCAGTTCCCGTGGGTAGGAGAGCAAATTACGCAACGTAGCGAATGACACAGCCATAGCTACCCGTGCTCGTTGCAAATGCCGCTCGGGAACTACCTCCAACTATATGCGGTATAACTTACTCAAAAATGCACATTGCTTCTCGAGTTTTTGACTGTATATACATCGTATAGACTAGAAACAATTATTGTTTAGATATCACTCACAAGACTGTTTGCTGTGAGTCGAGCTGCTGGTTCGGGCCAAAATGGAAGCACATTGATCACGTGTTTTGCATTACTTTTTGTAACCCCGAGTACAGCACGGATAACGTTCCCGAACTCTTGCCTTCCGCGGTAATGCTTATGTAATTGATTTAACTGACTGCACATCCGACTCTGACCCGAGGCCACGAAATTCCCGCGGTTGTTATCCGGCATCCGTACCCCGTTTTACCTGAATTACCGATAGTCGTGCGTGTCACGTGCACGCCAGGGAAAATAATGCACACATCGCTTCTATCTGTGGCTCAGCCACCTTGTCCTAATTTAGATATCCACATTGCGCATTACGGTACGGCACGCCGACCCACGAGGCCTTCTTCAGACCTTACGTCCATCGAAAGCCCCACTTCTCACCAGCCTTACTACTATCCCACATCACATCAGGCTCATCAGCCCACTTGTAAGTCGCCCGAAGTTGATTGTATAACCAGTGTACCGTGTCGCTAACTTGCTTCGGTACTAGATCAGTAGACCATGGACTACTACAATGATACAGATTCTGGTGGTTATCTATCAGCATATGGGAATCGCAGTAGTCCCGCCTTCAGGATCATTGAGCGATATTCCAGCGCAGCTACTGGTAAGCCAATCGCATTTTTGTCTCCTAATGCGTCGTTAGGGATCATAACGAGTGTCTATTAGTTCAGTCAAATTCTAGTCAGTAAGTCGCCTTGACTCACCTCGACGGAACAATCGCGTTACCCCACAGTAAATCAGAACCCACACCCGACGCACTTGCGTGATCTGCCTTGGCGAGGACGTAAATAGCAGCCTCCGTGTCCCCACTCATCGGTGCACACACTCGCGATGCATATGCTCCGGATGCAGAAAACAGTATATTCAAAACATGGTTTGCGTACAAGGAGCAACTCGAGTAACCTGCCCTCAACCGGGCTGTCTCCAGCAGTTCGATGAAGCAGATATTCGGAGATGGGGAGATTCTGCCACCATATCGAGGTAGGTCGCTCTTTTTTCCCGCGCTCGAAGTAATAATCCTCGTGCCAAGGTATATCTACCTAGTTAGCATAAGAAGAACAGCGCTTGACCACCTTCGATCGCACGCTTCGGTCCCCTCAACCGCCACGAAATAAGCGCGCTGACGAACGCGCATCCACCGAATATATCGCAGCCAATACTAAACCATGTCCAAGTTGCAAAGCTCCGGTACCATTTAGACCTTTTTGGACTTACCCGGACTCTGATTTTTGAGATATGCACAGATCGCGAAATTTGGAGACGGGTGTGATCATATGAAGTGTTAGTCCGCTCCTCCCCGCACCTGATCCATCGTCCCTGACGTGAGTTGTGATCACTCCAGGCGCCCCTCCAGGGGGATGTGGGTTTGAATTGTAAGTCCTGATGCTTCCAGAAGCCTGCATCATCCCTATTGAACCTATTTGGATGTGAAGTTGTTGGCTGTGCCTGTGCGACTTTGAACCAGTTCGGCAGGATGGGAACCATAGGCACCAGAGCTCATGCAAGCACTACCGGCCCATTTGCTAGAATCTACAACACTCTGATGTGGTTTTGTTTTTCTGGTTGTGCTAGTTACCAATACGCTGTGACTACGTCACGCCCTTCAAGTGGCGAGTTTATTACTGAATTTTGTGTCGCGTAAATGCTTATTGAAATTAGTGCATAATATGTAATGCGCATATAAATCACTCGATCCCTTTCATATCCAAAACCCATGAATTAAAATGTGAGCGAATCAGGCACGGTACCGATCGCAAACGATACATGGTGCCATGCGCTCTTACACTATTTGCACTCATATTTACGTGACATGGTTTGCCGGGTTTCCAACGCCGGTAAACCCGAACTCCAACTCTCGAGCTCGGAACGATTGCTGATTGCAATATCTCTGAATATCAAACGATTACATAAATCTACCCATCTATCCCTGAACTCGGATTTACCCGGGAAAGCGCAAAGAATTCCCATATTTTGATTATTACGAGTTCACTTTGTTTGCCATATGGCATCCCCGATGACCCACACCATCATCACGGCACATAAATGCTATCAACAATAAGTTGTACCTAGTGGAGCGGGCTGAACCGACGACGCATTACCTTTCGGCTATGTTTCAGCCAGCACTTATCTTTGTTGCTGTAACTAGCATGTGTGGAGCGAACTCGGTAAACAAACAAACTGGGTTGCGGCTATCCGGCTAACTATCGTGCAGTTGATCCCGAGCTTGCAGTAAACCGAAGCATTGGGTCGTGCCTGCACGAGCGTCAACACCATGAGGCTATCCCTAGGCGGGATCAGTGCGTTTGCAAGCGAATCCAGCCTATCCCAGCCTTGGCAACAGGGGTCATCGTGGAGCCACAATCGGGCTGATATAGTAGGGACGCTCAGCGTTTGCTAGCACCACCACCGGGTGGACTCCTGTTCGTCGGGACTACTACCTTGAATTATGAGTCAATGATACATGGCGGTGTACCAGAATCGCAATTTTAGTTGCTGTGGTTCTTGAAGATCGAATTGTTGGGTGTTCGAATTTCAATCATGGTCCCGAATTGATGGCAGGCATGTAAACACATAACTACCACCATATTGTCGGGTCGAGCACGCGTGGGAAACCTGATATATAGCCCCATGTTTGGGGTCTCCGATCATCCATCGGGTTTTCCGCGTCTACTCAACGATCACCCATGTCCGGTCAGAGGGCCATCAAACAGCACCATGGATACTACCTTTCCTTATAAAAACTGGGAGAAAAGTCTTTGTGAGTGGATCTACTTTCCTCCCGGTGTCGGTTCAAACCACCGTCATGTCATTGGTGGCGATCGTGACCAAAATTTCCGAATGCCAGTTCAGTGCTCCCGGTGCTTACGACATCTTCTGGACGTCATCAATTGTTTTCACTGCGGTCCTGGGACTGTTGCTGGCTCGATATAGTCAACCTCACCATAACCGGTTATCCCTGCCACCTTCCCCTCCTAAAAATTGGATCTGGGGCAACAAGGACCTGATTGATAAGCCTTATCGATACGTGCTCCTTGGGACAGAGCACAAAGCAAAACTTGGTGCGCATATACCCATCTATTACTGTCGCCATTCCTAATCGACTATCCCAAGGCGACATTATTAGTCTTACAACAAGGTCCGAGACGGTTATAGTTGTCAACACAATCGAGTTGGCCACAGAGCTCCTCGATAAGCAAGCCGCTGGAACGGCAAACCGACCGAAGAATGTAATGGTCCAAGACATGTACGTAGCCTTCCTAGTATCACTGTGGGGTGAGATTGACAGTAAGTTAGTCTTGGGTGGAGTACTGGCACTGCCTTTCGACAGCACGATGATAGACACAAGAAGCTACGACGCGTCATGGCGTCGGCACTTCATCCCGCCGCTGCACGTGCGTATGCCACCCAACATTTCGACTCGACATTGGATCTACTTCATCGCATTGCGGCTAAGCCCGATGAATTTGCCACACAGACAACTACTGTAGTCGGCGATTTCATAATGAAAATGGCGTACGGGTATAGACCTGTGGAGAAAGATCCAATACTCGCAACGATACATCAAGCGTTCTCGTATCTAGTCAAGGGCACGTCGCTGTACTATTTGGTTAATGATTTTCCGATGCGTCAGTATGATTTTATTTTACCGTTATGTCTACCAGCAATCTTATGGATCTTAGTACGATACATTCCCGCTTGGTTCCCTGGTGGTGGTTTCCAAGTCGATGGAGAGAAGGGGAAAGAGCTACGTGAGCGGTCAGCAAACGAACCATTCAACATGGTATTTGAGCAAGTAGTGGGTGGACAACTCTTGCCTTTGCGCGTACTGTGATCCTGAAGTACTTTATTTCAGCGAGCCGATCGCGTGGCTTGTCCATCCTACACATCTCGACTTTTAGAGGCCAAAGGCGGAGGAGATGCAACGGAGGAGGATGTCGAATTGATTAAATGGACTGCAGGCTCCATGTTTACTGGTACGTGCTGATAAAAAACCTGTCGCTCGATAACAGGTTTATATCGTCCAATACGACAGCGGGTTCAACTACGGTAGGTCCAACGCGTATCCCAGTGCTGTAATTTATGCGCACTTGGTAGACAGTTGGTGTAGTATTGGGATTCGTGCTACTAGCATCACTTCATCCTGAGGCCACTCGACGTGCACGAGCTGAAATCGATAGAGTAGTTGGGCGTGGACGGATTCCAGAACTGAAGGATCGAGATGGTATGCCATACATGGAAGCCTTCTTGCAGGAAGTTTTGCGAATGTGTCCTGTCGTACCTATGGGTACGTTTGCGCTCACATGCAACTGTGAAACGTCATTCATATCTACTAGGACTTGCCCACGCCGCCACGGAGAACCTGCAATTTATGGGCTACCGTATTCCAAAAGGTGCTACGATTTACGCGAACATTTGGTAAGCCCACTATCCGAGTCGGTATAACAAGTAGATTTAACTCATCTGAACATAGGGCTATGCTTCGCGACCCAAAGCACTTCCCAAACCCAAACACATTTGATCCTCTCCGCTTCCTGAAGCCAAACCCCGACCCTGATCCTCGTAAATACATATTTGGTTTCGGGCGTCGCCTCTGCCCGGGATCACATATCGCCAATAACAGCGCCTGGATCATGTGCACTGGAATCCTGTCCGTGTTCAATCTGCAGCCAGGTACAGACCTGCTGGCAAAGGTAGACGCTATTGGAGGTGTCCAGTCAGATCATTTCTACAAGCTTTTTCAGCCACACCTAGTATTGTAAGTATCTCTTGCCCAAGCTTACAAAAGGTTGAGCTTATGCGCACTGGTCATAGCCATCCTTTACCCTTCTCATGCAAATTCATGCCTCGTGATCAAGCCGCCATGGATCTATTAGAGAATTACAATTATCGGTGATTGTCACGTAGTATCGGGTGTGGCCAAGCCTGTATTAACCGTCTAATGAGATCGCTCGCACAACTACGCTAAACTACGTTGGACTGAACCATTCTAACAACTGGCCCTCCGATGTAAATTCGTTCGTCCCAATCGAAG
Organism: Ceratobasidium sp. AG-K; assembly: GCA_037039685.1. Lineage (NCBI taxonomy): Eukaryota > Fungi > Basidiomycota > Agaricomycetes > Cantharellales > Ceratobasidiaceae > Ceratobasidium > Ceratobasidium sp. AG-K. The sequence continues at coordinate 802,321 of JAWNGF010000007.1, read as the reverse complement.
CGAATGAAGGATGCCCGATTACGGCGAGTGCACACACACGGAAATAGTAGTGATATACACCCCCATGAAGTCTCGGTAGTAGACTCCCCATTATTACCTATCGGGAGTACAGTAGTAGTCTCATTATTCACATGTCAATATAGCTTAGACCCACGATCGTAACGAGAATACCTTAGTCTCGCGAGGCATCCAGAATACAGCGAGCTGCCCACTGCACCTGATGGTTGTTACTCGAGCATCGAAAGCTTGGCTTCCATCCAAGACGAGTGCACACTATGAAGCCCTGTTCTTGCTGTCAATGTTGGGGCTTGGCACCGAATAAGCGCGCTTCTCGAGATCAAGTCACATGCTCACTTGTGAACCCCACACGAGACTGATCCTTCTTTAAGAGCGATGTACCTATCTTGCATTCCCTAATTAACATCGTGACAGCTCTCAGCTCTTATCGGAGCAAGATGTTTTCTCACCCAGTGCTATCTACTGGGCTTCAGATGGCTACTTCGACGTGCCCATGTGGTCGGCTCTAGACTGGAGTGACTGGATCTCAAGGACAGCACTACATAAGGTCTAGGTCTCCTACTGTAGCTATCGACTGGCTGAAATCTTTACGGACCGCGACCTCAGAAAACTTGTTGTTATGGTTTTTCTAGCGGCCTTGGTATGCGCTACCGCTGCTTGCGCATCCCTCATCGTAGCCGCCCCCACCCAACGGGATCGCTATGCGGGTACCAAGGTATTTCGCATTCCAACTGGCAACCAAAACCAGACGGACCAGATCTCTGGCATGATTGAGACACTCGGTATTCCTGCCTGGACGTCCTCTCACCTCGCTTTCTCTCACATCGATGTCGAAATCTCAAAGGATCGCCTAGCTGGCTTTCACAAGGCGTTGAAACAAATTAGTCCCGCGCTAGACTCACAGCTGATTACAATGCACGAGGATTTGAGTGTGAGCATTGCGAAGGAGGCTGAGGGCATGAACACCCCACACAAGGACGCGTTTGGTCCGTAAATTCCTGGACAATTTATAGTCCACGCTGAATTGGTCATCAATTATGTAGCCGGGTTGGCCAACCCTGCCTGGTTTACCAGTTATCACTCCTACGCCGACCACCTTACGTTCCTGCGGGATCTCGTTTCAACATTCCCAAACAACGCCAAGATTATCACCAGTGGCAGCTCTTATGAGGGGCGCACGATCACAGGAGTCAACATCTTTGGCAGCTCTGGTTAGTTGTGAACGACTTGTCCTTAGCGCTTCATGTGACTGATCCGTATGCAGGGTCGGGTACGAAACCGGCCATCATATTCCATGGCACGGTTCACGCACGGGAATGGATTACTACCATGGTAGATGAATGTATACAGTCTTGTCATGACACAACTAACATGGAGAAAGGTAACCGAACATATCGCATATAGCTTGCTTTCCAACTACACTACCTCGGCCACAATCAAGAGCTACGTCGACAAGTACGATTTTTATATCTTCCCTGTCGTGAACCCGGATGGTAGGTACTGGTTCATACGCAGAATCAGTCTAATGAACACACTAAAGGCTTCGTTTATACCCAAACGACGGAGCGACTATGGCGCAAGAACCGTCAACCCCCACCCTCGGGTTCGTGTTATGGTCGCGACATTAACAGGTTTGTCGGTTGTATTCGTGGAGCTTTATATGGCTGAGCACCACTTTTACAGGAACTGGCCGTGGAAATGGGACGTTGCGGGCGGGATCGTCGACAAGTCCTTGCTCGGAAACATACAGAGGTGGGAGAGTCTCCAATTGCTCTGGTATCAAAGCTAACTTCCTTAATTAGGTGCCGCTGCTGGCGACTCTCCTGAGAATAAAGGCCTTTCTGCCTTTATCAACGCCCGCGCCAATTCAGCGGTCGGCGCAAAGCTTATACATGGATTGGCATTCGTACGGTCTTTATTTCATGGGTCGTGAGTACTGCTTTCAGGGCTTCCTGGTGGCCGCAACCAATGTTTCATTCTAGCATACGGTTACTCTTGCTCGGCTCGTGCCGCGGACCAGACCGAGCATAACCGGCTCGAGCAAGGGTTCGCTACAGCCTTCAGGGCTCCATACGGGAAGAGCCTGACCACCGGCCCTATTTGCTCTACCCTATACGCGGTCTCCGGCGGCAGCATTGATTATGCCTACGACGTTTCGAAGATCAAGTACTCCTTTACTCCGGAATTGCGTGGTGGATCTTCCGGTAGTGGGTTTGTTCTCCCACCTGCTGAGATCCTGCCGTCGGGTATCGAGGCATACGAAGGCGTGAAGTACCTGTTGGCCAATATGGTTTGAGGGGCTGGTGTAAAATCACCTAACAATGAAATGTAACAATTGATGTGAATTCAAATAACTTCATGGTGGGACTAAGTGTCGTCAATAAGGATATTGAATGGGTGTAGAAAACATCTAGGCTCGAGCGGACTATTTCATCGCTGCAAGGACATTTGAGACATCCCGATTTGGTGGGCTATATATTATCGTCAAATCTATCCGGATGGGGGAAATGTAATCTCAGCTTTGTAGTGGCACGTGACCGAACCAGAACTCAAACTGTACCACCATGGCCGGTCTACTCATTGGAACGTCACTCAACCTACCAATCCCGTAACGTTGATTGGGAGTTCTCCATGAGAGGCTAATAAAAACACATAAAAAACACGTAGAGAGGCTGGCGCGATACCTTGCCTTGTGGAACCACCAGCTTTGATTATTGGACGTACGCGTGCTCTTGCCACACGAGAAAGCTCCGAGTCGTCATTAGCGGTAATCTGTAATCGAAAAGACCTGCCCCTACCTTAGGGACTCATCTACGTAATGGTCGTGACGCTTGGCTGTTAATTTCCGCAAACTTCTAGGCAGCGCACCACTGCGGCAGTCTCGGGCATTATAGTGTTCGATCAGTAACTGGCGTGCATTGATTGGGTTTGCCAGCATTGTTTGTGGCATCTCCTTCTCGATTTGATTGTGTCGAGGTTAGCCCCCTTCGGGTAACCCGCGCAGTTACCACGACTGGTGCGTCCCGCAATATTTTTCTCATATGCGACGGCTTACGCGATGGATAGGCATCAAACGCCAGAAATAATTTCCTCAAAACCGAATCCTCTGATAGGACGGGTGGACCACCATTCCTTTGCACGTGCCCCGAAACCGCTGGGAGCGACCGATAGGGTTTCTCAAGGTGCCACCTGGAGGGTTTCCAAGAGCGATGTGAGTAAACAGGTTATAAGGCCAGCGATGCGTAAAATTGTTTATTTCGACCTTTCTCTTACCCCCAAACCGGCCGCGATATGAAGGAATCGTTGTCCGCCCAGACTGGCAGACCTACTATCAAAGAGCGAGTCGAACAATCCGAGGATCACCGGTTGCCCGTGACGCTCCTCAGTGGGTTTCTTGGTGCTGGAAAGACAACCTTGCTGGAGCACGTCCTTAACAGTAAAGATCATGGTCTGAAGTGTGGGGTTATTGTGAATGACATGTCCTGTGAGTGGTTATATTCTAGAATACCACCGACTATATTCGTTGAGCCGTCGTCTCCTGTTTAGCTCTGAACATTGATGCTCAAACGGTGGCCAATCATAAACTCACGCAAGCGGATGAGAAGCTAGTCCAAATGCAAAATGGATGGTACGTTACCGACGGTTCAGTCCCATCATTTACCGCTCATGTCCTTCATGAAGTATATGCTGCACTCTACGCGAAGATCTCCTCGAAGAGGTTGCAAATATTGCCGCGGCAGGCGATCTAGATTACCTGCTTATTGAGAGCACAGGAATTTCCGAGCCGATGCAAGTGGCCGAGACGTTCACGTATGAGTTCGCTGAGCATGCCGCCGAGGGTGCGGCTGCCCCTCACGGGAAAGCGGCAGAAATCCTCAAGGCAGGAGGGTTACCCAAAATCGTACGTTCACACGTCATATTTCGTTGTGAGGCTCAATAATATCCCTAAAGGCTCGCCTCGACACTTGTGTGACAGTCGTCGATGCGGTGAACGTACTCAATGACTTTCAAACAACAGACTTTATCACAGGTACCGTATAACCACTTCCCGTAGAGTTTCTTATGCTAAGTACCCCATTCCCATAGATCGTCCAAAAGAAGCAGCAAATGGCGAGGTTGACCCTCAGGACGAACGAAATGTCACTGATCTGTTCGTATTATTGAATTTGATCCTGAGCCTTACTTACATTCACCTTTCATAGCCTTGTGGATCAACTCGAGTTTGCAGACGTGATTCTCGTTAATAAAATTGACATCGCGGATAAACAAACCGTTGGCAAGGTGCTACGTCTAATCCAAACTCTCAACCCTCGGGCGAAGGTCATTCCGACAGTCAAATGCCGCGTTGACTTAAACGATATTTTAGATACTAAGCGATTCTCCTTCGAAGAAGCCGTCACTGGTGCCGGTTGGCTTCAGAGTCTGCAAGAGGCGATTCCACGGGTAACCGCAAATGGGTCGACTAAGAACATACCAAAGCCCGAGACAGAGGAGTATGGGTAAGTACGACCTATCGTTTGGTTATTACTCACTTATTCCTTGGTTAGCATCTCGAATTTCGTTTACCGTCGGCGAAGACCATTCCATCCTGAACGACTGTGGAAGATTATTGGTGATAAGTTCGTCGTCATCCAAAATGAGTATGAAGGACTGGACGGGGATAATCACGAAGATGACGAAGATGGTGAGGATGACGAAATGACTGGGAGCGAGGATACCGAAATGGACGATGAGATGGGGGAGGCTCAACCCCAGTTGGATCCAGCCGCTCGTCTTGTCGCGAAGCGGGCCGACCCCGCGCTCGCTCCAGTGATGCGCTCCAAAGGTTTCTGTTGGCTCGCAACTCGGAATACGTTATTTGGGTACGTCGTATCGTTCAATACCATTAATCGCTTACCGACTGCGTGTTATGCAGCGAATGGAGCCAGGCTGGCGTGATGTTTACTCTTTCGGGTGGCCAAAACTGGTTCGTGTCTCAACCCGAGGAGGTCCGTATCCTATCCTTCACCATCATACCCCCTATAACATCCATTCCATGCAGATGTGGGCAGACGGCAATCAAGAAGCGGTAAAGGCGATTCGGGGAGATTTCGTTGGGGAGTGGGGCGATCGAAGACAAGAAATTGGTGGGTAGACATAACATATACCCTTAGCCGCGAGTGCTCATGCGTACGCTCGTAGTATTCATTGGAGGAGGGGAGGCCATGATGGATCAGGCCAAGATCGAAACCCTTTTAGATTCAGCGTTGCTTTCCGATAAGGAATGGCTAAAATGGGAAAAGGTTATCCTCCTATTACTGTCTACTGTTCTTAGTTTATTCACTGTCATTACAAATCAGATCATGAGGTCGAAAAAATTGAGCGAGGAGGAAAAAGAAGAAAAGTTATTGGGCTTATTCAAGGATGGATGTACGTGTTTTAGTTTTGATTGATAGTCCTTCGCTAATCATCGCCGGCAGTCGAGGACTGGATTGATCCTCTCAACCCTCCCGAGGGCTTCTCTGAACATGACACGCATGATCACCAAGGGCATGCCCATGGGCCGGATGGACACCACTCTCATCGTCACTAAACCCAACCAAACGTCACCAAAACCTTGAAATATTAAGTTTGTTATTATCGAAGGGGATATCGGATTGTGATTTAATCTGCCCTCGTGAATCCGAAGGCAACTAGCGTTACCCTGAACCGCACTCGCGTACTCCTCTGTTCACTCTCCATTCTGGGCGCAGCACGACCTTTTCCAGTACAGCCGTCTGAGAGCTACCTGCAGCTCAATGATAGCTGCCAACTTGAACTGCAAATTGCTGGGAGACAGCCGAGCATTCAAACTAAACGAAGCGCGGTCCACTCCGGGAATAATACTCAATATAGCGGATATCCAAAACGCATACATGCTCCTGGAATCTTGGCTGATATCGGTACACTCAAGAAATGTGATAAGGACAAGATCTAGTGACTCTCACAATCTTATGCGTAGTACGATGTAGTTAGAAGCACCGCCTTGGTCCCAACGGGAGTCGATTATCTGTGTCAGCGGATTTGCTAAAGATAGTTGTACATCAATGTGGTTTGTGTGCTACGATCCACCACCATTGGGGCCGTAATACGGCAGGGTGGATATCATCACGCCCAAGAGTATTTGAGTATCGAACGCAAGCCGATTTACTAGACCCACACGAGCAGATTTTTGAACGTCAACGAGTAGGGTTATGACAACAAACAACATTGTATTCCTGCATGGGTGGTATTCGTATTGCCATGGGGAGGGTGCATAGTTCGATGTCTCCCAGTAGCCTCCCGTTGTAGCTCTTATATGCGCTTCAATAGCACTGTGGGATGCAATACTCTGACGGCCTCAGATTTCACATACCTGCTATTACGTACAGTGGTCGCCGCTCGGCCCCTCTTGATCATGAGCGCTGAACTCCCGAGATGTCTGGACTTGACAGCCGGCATTCCTCTGGTTGTCACAGATCAGATGCTCCTCGGAAGGCCGCGGTTTTCCTCTCGAGTCTTTTCGCCGAGATAACCGGGCGTGTGAGCTCTTGTGATGTAGCTCACACAGAGCGATGGATGGACTTACATGTTTGAACAGTCATTATTGTGGTTGATATCGATTCGTTCCGTTGATAATTAAGCAATTAAGCTCGATCCGTATGTAATGATTCGTCATGGAGTCCCTTGATGATGACGCCAATGTTTGTCACGTGTCCAGACCGAGCGATTTGATATCCCAGCTCTCGATCTATTTCTCCTTGACCACCACGCTTGCCGCCATGCTGGACTTGCACGAGGCCATGCGCGGCTTGCGCTTTGCGCCGGAAGCGCTAGCCGTCCTCGATTCCAACCGACAAGTACGGGTCATCTCCCGCCAGGCAGAGCGACTATTTGGCGTCCCGGCCGCGGAGATCGTTGGGCGGACAACGAACCACTTGTGGTCGGCCGAGGCGAGACCGGCATTTATGCTTGCTTTGAACGAGGCCGCTCAACGAATCGGCCACGCAGATACTGCAGCTCCTGTGATTCGACGACTAAAAGCTGAAAAGGCCGTGGTCGACATGAGCGTGGCGGCCTGGCATCCGACTGACGATCCGGCAAGCTCTCTTTATCCAATACCTTTTTTTTACCTAACACGTTTTGCCCATAGATGTACGCAACGTCCAAGTCACCCGCCACTGCCCTTCCGGCCCCACGAACGATCATGATTCACGAATGTTTCTACACGATCTCTTTGAGGGACGTTGGGGCTCTTCGACGAACACCTCGGCAAGGACGCAAGGAACAAGAGCTGAAACCCCACGTGGAGGCTCCCACACCAACCCTGAACGAAGAGAGGACTCAGGTTCCAGTGGATTTGTCACCTAATCTAAGCCCACTGGACCAGCGAAACACGCCTAGTCCCATCCATAGCACGCCCGTGCCACCCCAATCCGGCGTGCCCACACCTCAAACTCAAAACCAGCCACCCCAGAATGGACCCCCAGACATGCTTGCTCCCCCCGTTCCACCCGCACTTTCTCAGCCGCCTCAACCTTCACCAGTCCCTCGCCGTTTGTCTTCCTCATCGTCTAACTCCTCACACACCCCTCCACCTATCACAATCGCCGAAACTCTTCGAGATGGCGTCATTGACGCACTCGACACTGCTGTCCTGGCACTTTCGCTCTCCGGGACGGTAGTGGTTCGAAACCAGGGATGGGTGGATTTGGTGGGCTCTGGAGAGGCTGGGACAACTGTACTTTCTTCCTCAGCCCTTGCATCCTCCTCTGGACACAAGACGTCACCACGATCCAGCGAAAACCCACTCTCGCATCTTCACCCAACGTTCATCCTGACCAACCTAAATTTCACTCAACCTATGGACGCCGGGTCGCACCCACTTCATAAAGCCGCGGTCTTGGGACAAGTGGTGAATGAATTTCGGTGTGGCGGAGTGAGGGTCGATGCGGACTGGCCAGCTGGCGACAAGATTGGGGTTCGTAGTGCAGCTGGAGCAAACCTGGGTTTGAACGGTTCAAGCTCGGAGATCAATGGCGGTCCTCGAATTAAACTCGACCGGTCCGGGTCAGGGGAATCGTCGACTCGATCCGAGTCGGTGGCGAGTGGGAGTGAGCTCACCTCAACGGTAAAGGCTGTCTCACCCGCTGGGACTTTGAAGTCTTTACCCGGTGACGTAGTATCTGGACCCAACGAGGAAGGCGCACTCGGTAGCTACTTCTCGGAAGGTCAAGAAAAAGATGCGATGCCCACACCCCAGTCCAACACGTCCGGCTCCCAATCTCTTCCCAATGGAACCAGTCCGGATAGCATACCGCAAGGCACTCGATTAATTCTTGAAATCTCGGCACGGCCGGTGCGCGATATGCGAGGTGAACTGGTCGGTGGGGTTATGGTCGTAAGGGACGTTACCCAGCGAGAGAAGGAAAGAGTGGAGAGTGTCAGAAATGAAAGCGATTTGCGTGAGTTCTTTCGGGTATTCATCCAAGATGGCGTTGTTAACGACGTGAACAGAGTTCGAGCAGATATGTGATTGTTTACCTCAGTTGTTATGGACTACGCGACCAGATGGCTACCACACATACTACAGTTAGTGCTCGCCTGAAAGTGGTCCAGTATGGTGGCTAACCAAAGGCTGAAATTTAACTTGCGTTGGGTCGATACCCGGTGCTTTCCCTCCGTTTCATTGTTAACTTGACGCTGCACGTTCCTGCGCGCCTTTATATGCTGTGCCGGACTCGGACTCGTTATCGGAACTTGGTTAACTTGACACCCCTCCCCGCTCCCGTGTCTGGGCCCTCGCACTTACCGCTGTGTTTCGCTACTGCTTCGCTGGCATTCTTTCCCATGCTGCTTTACGATTTGCTGATACTGGTATCGTTCGACATCATACCGCGTGCCGTGCCGACATGCCACCATGACGTCGACGCATTCAAATTACTCCCCTGGTTCATGATCTGACGCCACAACTTGGCGGATACGTAACCCTCTGGTTCTAAACTGTTGATCGGCCGGCTTGTGGGATTGTTTCGGCCCGCGCTCGCTGGATGGAACTAATGGGCCATGCATACACTAGACAAGGGCTGGTATGACTATACTGGTGCCAACCCCCATGATTCAGCAGGGCTGGGCTGGCAAGGGCTATTCCATCCAGATGATATGCCCGCGAGTGGTGAGTGTTTTGAATTTTATTTGCGTGTATGCTGGAGGAAATTGATTGCCGGATGTCCGGCATCTAGCCGCGGCATGGTCACATGCGCTTCGTACCGGCGAAATGTATGAAACCAATTATCGGTGCCGACGCTACGACGGCGCATGGCGATGGATGGTTGGACGAGCCTTGCCATTGCGGGATCGTCAGGGACGAATCGTCAAGTGGCTAGGTTCATGTACAGACATCCATGACACGGTCGAGGCGCTCGCCAACTCCAGGCGTGCTCAAGAACGGCTGCAAGCAACGTTGATCCATGCCGCAGTCACGCTTTGGGCAGTTGATCGAGACATGAAGGTTACCGTTGCCGAGGGACCTGGGGTCCGACAGCTCAAACTCATGAACTCTCCTCAAAGCTCAGTGACGACGTCATCCTCCCGTTCAGACCACTCGTCCAATCCGGCTGCGAGTTCTTCCGATCCGACCTCGATGTCGAGTCGCCTGCGAAACAACTCGATGCTCGGCCGATCGATTTACGAGGCGTGGGACGCGAGTCTCGTTGGCTCGGCGCTTGAGCGCGCATTCCAAGGCGAGCGGGTTGTGGAGGAGATGGAGATCGAGGGACGGTGGTTCAGGACGCAGTTAACGCCAATGAGGGAAGAGTGGGAATTAAGTAGCGTGGATGGAGTTGGTGCGGCCGCTGTGGTGGCTGGTGTCATTGAGGAGGACGAGAGACCCGTTATTGGCGTCGTTGGCGCTAGTATGGTGAGTACTTCCAAACGTATTCTCGCCTCGGACTAACGCGTCGCCTCAAGGACATTACGGATCGGTAGGTTGGTTGAACTCAGGTTGAGAGTGATGCTCACACTACCGCAGGAAAATTGCCGAAACAAAACTCCGAGAATCGTTTGCCGAGCGATCGAGGTTACTTGCATCTGAAACGGCGGCCAAAGAGGCAAGCAGGCTCAAGTCGCAATTCCTGGCCAACATGTCACATGAGATCCGGTAAGTTCGTGTTTTTCGTCCCGCGAAATCACGCTCACGTGGTGAACGTGAAGGACGCCGATTGCTGGGGTGATTGGACTCTCTGAACTTTTATGTGACACGCACCTCAATGCGGAACAACGTGGCATTGCGGAAAACATCCAACGGTCTGCAGATGCTTTGTTAACGTGAGTTGGGTTTGCGAGTGTAGTGGCAGAGTCACTCATATAATTCGTGTGGCAGGGTTATCAATGATATTCTGGACTTTTCAAGTGAGTATATGCGTGCAATGGTCCTCAAATTTACCATTGATTGTGATACGTAGAGGTGGAGATGGGAAAACTCGATGTCGACAATATACCATTCTCTTTGGGCGTGGTTGTTCTGGATACCAAAAAAATGTTGTCATTTGCGACCCACAAAAAGGTAAAGCCGAGAATAAAGATGACTACTCCCAAATATACTTACAAGCTTACAGGGATTGACATTTAAAGATGAGGTTAATCTAGGCTACTCTGGCCGCGTTATGGGCGATCCTGGTTCGTTTACCTAAGGTACAAACGTAGATTAGTTGACAATTGCGCCCTCTAGGTCGATTGCGTCAAGTCTTGACCAACCTTCTCACTAATTCAATCAAATTCACTTCCGAAGGTTCAATCACCTTGCGTTCGGTAGAAGAATTCGAGGATGATGACCTGGTGCGCGTACGGTTCTCCATCGAGGACGAAGGTGTCGGGATCCCAGAGTCAATTCGCAAGCGCCTGTTCAAGCCGTTTTCGCAAGCGGATTCTTCCACCGCACGGAGATACGGTGGAACTGGCCTGGGACTCACCATTAGCAAAAATGTAAGTGTTTAGCTTGGTAGTGTAGATTCCTTGTTTATTAATATTTTTCAGCTTGTCGAACTTATGGGTGGACAAATTGGGCTCGATTCCCAAGAGGGCACGGGCACATGCGCATGGTTCTCTGTCCCATTCAAGAAGGCCCACGATGAGGTCTCAGATACCAATCGATCCTTGTCTCCAGCAGCTGCTGCCTCTATCTCCCATGCCATTACGATGCCCTTCGATTCAGGCCCACCCAGCGTTGTAGCTCTTGGTCCGACTAGCACCCTTTCGTCTACTTCAACACAAAACGGTAACGAGTTACTCGGTTCGAACATGGTCAACGGTATGGCGCCTCGCCCATCTGGTTCGCTTCAACGACCGCGGGAGGATATTTGGGTCTTGGTTGCCGAGGACAACTTGATCAACCAACAGATCGCATTGAAGACGTTGAAAAAGATGAGCTTCAATGCCGAGGCTGTGGATAATGGAAAGGAGGTCTTGGCTGCGTTAGAGCGACGAACATATGACCTAATTCTAATGGACTGCCAGGTATGTAAGGGCTCGGTCGAAGTTGGCGCTTGTTCTGATAGACGGGCAGATGCCAGAAATGGACGGGTACGATGCGACGATGTGTATACGTCGCCTCGAATCTGTCGAAATGCGTTCGGTACCGATAATCGCCATGACCGCGTCTGCCATCCGTGGAGATAAAGAGAAATGTTTAAGTGGTATGTCAGGTATTGACTTTACCTGCTTATGCGCTCACATTCCCACTTTAGTCGGAATGTCGGACTATCTTTCCAAACCTGTCAAACGTCAATCGCTGGAAGCCATGCTCGTTCGATGGCTGTATGACGAAACCTATCGGCAAGAACTTTCTCGTTGGTTTCTTCCCCCAGCCAACTCGAATTTATCCTTTACCCCGGCTCTCACGCCTCTGGACTCCACAACTCCCACTAGCCCACGACCAACTTTGCTCCAAAGTTCCGGCTCAGCTGATTCTGCAGGTGGACAATCAGGCTCTTCGGGCGCTACGGCAACGAATAAACCCTCCAAGGATTATGGCTTATGACTAGCGCCGCGGCCGCCCATCGCGAGCGGCCACCAACTGCATGATTACATACATTGGATTCTGGTATTTTTCTTTGGCCTCTTTGTCGCACATATGACTGCTTTATTTATGACTTCATATACGTAGAGCATATGTGTTCCCAGAGTATATATTTCTAGATCCTGGATCTTCGACTATGTTACATCCATATGAGCGAAAGCTGCATTCTTCTAGCTTTCATGTTATCTGCTACCTCCCCATCTTATCTATTCTCCATGATCTGTAGTTCACGTAGCTTGTTAAAGATAACACCTGAACCCACAACCAACCCCCGTCACAGATTGTTTCCGATTGGCCGACTGCATGCACGATCAGATCCTCTTATCGGGCTAGCCGACCCATGATCCGGTAAGTCCCTCAACGATGTGATTGATGGAGACCACAAACTCTGCGCTGGGATTCGTACTGTACGGCCCAACAAAAAACGACAGGCTTTACCCTTCAAGCAATATGTGAGATCAATAGTACACCTTGACACCCCCATTTTCCGTACGTATAGACATTCATCCCTTCGCCTTCAAAAAAAAGTACTCGTTCCTAGATCAATGGCTTTTGGGGGTGTTGGCAGATCATGCCCACCGGTATTGAGTACTCGATGAGCGCCGCCGTCGCAGCACTGACCTTGCTTAGTCAGCACTCCTCGAAAGCGATGTTACGAATCAGCCCCCAAAGCTCTGACTCAGATGTACCGCATTCCCCTGCCCTCCCCTCCATGGCCCGGCTATATAATTCGTAGCATCTACCTCGACCCTCCATCTTATCAACCACCCAGAGATATGATCGCCGCGCCATCATCCATTCGCCGTCCTGAGCCTGGCACGTATAATATCTTTAGCCGAGTGCTGAATGCTCGAGGGCAGCGCCTGGCCATGACGTTCACCGGAAACGGGGAGCCAATCATTGTGACTCCGTTTGACGCCCTGTCTACCAAACAACGTGTGGGCATCTTGACCCAATCGGTGGATTAGCACTTATTTTAAGTCCTCAGTGGGTACTAGAAGACTATGATAGCCAGCTGCAGCACTTCAAACCCCATGACGATCGATCTGTCGAGGCAGGATGGGGTAGCACGATATACACCCTGCCGCTTGGGAATTACGTGTGGAATGTGTCATATGACAATGGATATTTGTAAGCTATTACAATAAATCTAATGCATTGCTAAAGTATACTCGTTTTTGTCTGGTAGAATTAAGGACGGCGGTCGATCCGTGTCTTGGAGTATTAACAGCGCAACCAACGGTACTCCGGTAAGCAACTTTTTACATGCGCCGGTTGGTACATGAAACATATGAATTGAACGCTAGGTGGTCCCAATTCAAGATACGACCGGCGAGAAACAGCGTTGGATATTCCACCAAGTCGATAGCCCGTTGGATTGCTGAGCACAATATGACAGGATTTCCTAACATCATTCAGGTGTTTTTCATAGCATTAGAATCTAAGTCACACTTTGCGCATCTATGAAACTGTGTCCCCAAGTGGCGTGGTCCCGAGCCAAAATGAGGGATTGGGCGTATGCCCTCCCCGACCATAATTTGATTTCCTTCGGCACCGCGAGGTCTTCGGGGTCCGGTGTCTTGCTTGCACTCAAATTCGCACGCGAGAGGGCAGACTGGTCCACGGTTCGAACCTGACTCCGAGAGTTGAAAAGTGAGAAAAAAACACTCTCGAAGATCGTAGAGGTGCGGGCAAACTCACGTGTTCGAAGCTGATGTCATCCTCTTCTTTGCACTGAACCTGGCTTCTCTGACGCCTACGTGGTCGTAACGGGTGAATAGATTAGGATAAATGCCTAGTGTGATGCGTGTCAGTACGGTGCGTAGCTCGAGGTAGGAGGCTGTAAAGTACTTGCAATTGGGCTACGGCATCCATATGTGCCTCAGAGCTCTGATCCGGTCGGAACCGGTATAGACGACTGAGCCGCCGCACTGATCGTCAATTTCCCATTTGCTCCCTCCAGCATGGGTCTCGTCCAAGCTAGATTTTCTTGTACCTGCTTGTTGCCTGAGGGCAAATGGAGGAGGCGCCTGTTGTTGCTGAGGGATCAATGTTATGGGAAAGTTGGGAGTTGGCAGTGTTTACTCTTGGGCTGAACCAAGTTATTTCAACTTCCGCAGGAATCCGCCGAATTGGATAATGTATTTGTCGTGCCTTCCCCTACCGCCGGCCCATTGCTCAATGCGAAGTGTCACCACGGGAGCCTAGTCCAAATACCGTCTGAATTATTTTTCTACTTCGTTTGAGCAGAGCAGGAAACGAACGTCACAACGACAGGTTTGCTTGATGGGAATACGCTTATGACTAGCCAAAGCTGAATAGCCTTTACGTGGACCGATTGATCGATCATGACTCTCCATTGATGTGTGTGACAGATATTTTCGGTGGGGTCACGTGCAAGGCACATCAGGCTTGCTCTCACTCTCGGGCTCCGACCATCATGCTGGACCTACACGAGGCTATACGTGGCCTACGCTTTGCCCCAGAGGCGTTGGTCGTACTCGACGCTAACCGCCAAGTGCGGGTTATCTCTCGCCAGGCTGAACGGCTGTTTGGCATTCCTGCTGCGGAAATCGTTGGACGAACGACAAATCATTTGTGGACTCTCGAGGCGAGGTCTGCTTTTACATTGGCACTCAACGAGGCTGCACAAAGAATAGGCCATGCGGATACAGCTATACCGCTTATACGTCGACTCAAGACTGAAAAGTCGTTGCTGGATGTGAGTGTTGCTGCGTGGCATCCAACGGACGACCCGGTGAGCGCTAGAATGTGATAGAAAATCCGCCAAATTAAACTTAGCATTTTATCGGGTTTTAGATGTACGCCACGTCCAAGTCACCAAGTAATGTTCTTCCAGCACCACGAACCATCATGATCCACGAGTGTTTTTATACAATTTCTTTGCGCGATGTCAGTGTTCCTCGTAGGGGAACACGGCGTACTCGTAGGGGCACCGACTCAAGATCACGACTGCAACCTCCAACACCAAGCCCAACTGAAGACGGCATTTCTCCACGAAGCGAACTCTCCTCCATTTTTTCCCCCATGAGTGAGGTAGCAACTCCGCCACTCGCCTCTCCCAGCACGACTGTTCCCCCGAACACGCCATCATTATTTATCCCAAGCCTCCACAAGTCCACTTCGCCAAACTCATCCAGATGTTCGCCTTCTCCGCCTCCTACCACTCTTGCTGATACTCTTCGAGACGGCGTAATCGACTCGGTTGACGCTGCCGTCATGGTCCTCTCCGCCGACGGGACAGTGGCAATCCGGAACCAACAATGGGTCGATCTGGCTGGCGAAGGAGAAGTCGGCGCAACGTATTTCACCCGCCCTCGTCGAAGCAACTCCTACTCTTCATCCCCGTTCCCATCCAGTTTGCCCAACTGCCCGTTATCCTATTGCCCCAATTGGCATCCATCGCTGGTCATGACCGATCTGGATTTTACTCATCGAATGGAGCCCCAGTCACACCCACTGTATCGAGCAGCTATCCTCGGCCAGGTCATCAACGAATTCCGATGTGGGGCGGTACGTCTCGAGGGACCAGAGATGCATTACGTACGAGCGCCCACGGAAGATTTAAAGCGTATCAACTCGTACAATGCCCACCCGGCCGACCCGGGCGAGGCTGAACCAACTGAATCAAGCGATGCTACGCAACCGGTTGCACATGGCAGCGCCACTCGACCTGTTCCCTCAGGTAATACTGCACAGTCGGCAGACTCGGGCGACACTTCACCAGCACATTCCTGGGGGGTCGAAAGCGAAGCAGGGTCAGAATCGATTGCTGCCACGCTCAGAGCTGTGTCACCCACGGCCACCTTGGCCTCATTGCCCAGCGAGGGTCCGGGTGGCGTGGTGGAGCCAAACACTACGCCTATTGAGAGCTCTGGTAGCTATTTTCCCGAACCTCCCGTTTCGATTCTCTCTGCTCGCACGACCACCTCTCATTTTGAAGATGCGGCTGCCAGGTCTACGATACCAGTCGACACAAATATTCCACATGGCCCGAAAATCGTGCTCGAAATCTCGGCCCGGCCGATGAGAGATTCGAGGGGCGAGCTCGTAGGCGGGTTGATGATGATGCGGGATGTGACACAGAGAGAAAAGGAGCGGGTCGAGAGAGTGAGGCACGAGAGTGATATGCGTACGTAATTTTTAATTGTCTGTTTTCCTCGCTCGCTAATGTCTCTCTGAGCAGAGTTTGAGCAAGTGTGCGATGTGTTGCCTCATATTGTGTGGACTGCCCAAACGGATGGGTATGTGACGTACTTTAGTAGGTGGATTATTGCCCGTTTCGGGGAAATAGCTAATCAGTGATCCTCTTATTACTCCTCACCGTTTGACTGCTGCGTGCTGCCCTGCGAATACTGTTCCCACCCCCGTCCGATGGATGATTGTCGCCCCCGCTGTGTTTGCTTCAAATACTCCTAATCTGGACATCTATTGTTCGGAATACTGCGATACTCCTGGGGCCAACTCTTGGATTCGACTTGGGTCTGGGCCTCTTCCTTGATTTAATTTGGACCCTGCATGATTCATTTGATCCTTCGGTGCCGTTTCGGGGTGGCACTCTAATTTCCGTGTCCACGCCTCACGGTGGTTCGGAATCGATTACTACCGTCCGAAGACAAAGTTTGGTACGATTACACTGGTACGGACCCACTGAACTCTGAGGGGTTGGGCTGGCAATCGCATTTCCACCCCGAGGATATACCCGCAACCGGTACGTCTCCCAATCTGTAAACCTATTCCGTCATTTAGGGCATTTTGCGGATAGGTGCGGCTTGGTCCCATGCTCTTCACACTGGAGAGATGTATGAGGTCAGCTATCGATGCCAACGCCACGACGGCACTTACAGATGGATGGTCGGTCGAGGCTTGCCGATGAGGGACTCACAAGGCAATATTACCAAGTGGTTTGGGACGTGTACGGACATTCACGATACCGTCGAAGCATTAGCCGCATCGAGGCGCACGCAGGAGAGGTTGCAGACGACGCTTATTCACGCGGACGTGACGCTCTGGGCTATTGATCGGGGTATGTTTTAGTATCCTTACCTAGATATCGCAAGTTTGATTTATTGCCTTGCAGGTATGAAGATCACTGTTGCTGAAGGACCTGGCGTCCGTCGACTCAAGCTCCTGGCCTCTTCTCAAGGCTCGAACTCTACTTCTTCCTCCGTGTCTGATCGCTCGTCCAACGATCAATTTCAGCCTGGACACTCATCTCAACCTTCACTACCGACATCGTGTAGTCGGCTAATCAATAAAACTATGCTCGGTCGATCAATTTACGAAGCCTGGGACGCTAGCCTTATTGGCTCATCGCTCGAACGGGCCTTTGCCGGTGAAAGGGTAATTCAGGAGATGGAAATTGAAGGAAGGTGGTTTAGGACGCAGTATACACCTTTGAGGGAAGAATTAGAGTTTGTAGCGGATAATATGGAGCTGGCAAGAACGATGCGAAGTCCTGGGGAGGATTCGCATGATAAGAGACCGGTTATAGGTGTAATCGGGGCTAGTATGGTGAGTCCTAGTATATGCACGATAGCAATGGTGCATTAATGTGATCACCAAATGAAGGACATTACTGAACGGTAAGTACAAAGCTCTTAACAATAGAGGAAGGTTACAATGCTACACCCAGGAAGCTCGCCGAGGTGAAGCTGCGCGAATCGTTCGCGGAGCGCTCCCGGCTCCTTGCGTCAGAGACTGCAGCCAAGGAAGCAAGTCGGTTAAAGTCTCAGTTTTTGGCAAACATGTCACATGAAATTCGGTGAGATTCATTGAGCTCCCGTCTATGTCTATCCATTTCTGAAACGATTATGGTTTTCGTAGTACGCCAATTGCGGGTGTCATCGGTTTATCCGAACTACTTTGTGATACCAATTTGGGCCCAGAGCAACGAGGAATTGCTGAAAATATCCAGCGATCAGCAGACGCCTTGCTAACGTGAGGGTCTCCACTACGACCATCGTGTATATGCTTGCTTAACTAACTTGCTTCGTAGAGTCATCAATGATATTTTAGATTTCTCGAGTAAGTGCCTTCCTTAAAGGCTGTGCATTTAGCTCACGCGTAGCATGAAAAGAGGTTGAAATGGGCAAACTCGACGTTGACAATATTCCATTTTCTTTGGGTGTAGTAATACTGGACACCAAGAAAATGTTATATTTCGCCACCAATAAGAAGGTAGGCCTCTTTGGAAGAGCTTCCCGGTCCAACTAACCGGTGTTTGCTCTAAGGGACTTACCTTCAAGGACGAGGTTCATCTTTCCTACACAGGTCGGGTAATGGGTGATCCAGGTATGCACCAAATAATATGAGTATGATCTCAACTCATACCAACGTTCTGAATAGGCAGACTACGTCAAGTTTTGACCAACTTACTCACAAACTCCATCAAGTTTACTTCCGAAGGTTCAATCACTCTTCGTGCGGTTGAGGAGTCTGAGGATGAAGATCTGGTTCGCGTTCGATTCTCAGTCGAAGATGAGGGTGTAGGAATCATAGACTCGATTCGGCAGCGCTTGTTTCAACCATTTTCGCAAGCTGATTCGTCAACGGCGAGAAGATATGGAGGCACTGGACTGGGGCTGACCATCAGCAAAAACGTAAGTATTCTTAGATCGCGTAACCGTGATGGGATTCCTGATTTGTGATCCCTAGCTCGTGGAACTCATGGGCGGACAAATTGGTCTCGAGCCGAGAGAGGGCAAAGGGACGTGCGCCTGGTTCTCAGTGCCATTCAAGAAGGCATGTGAAAGCAACTCCCAAGGCAGCCTTCACACCTCCGCCCCGCAAGAATTCTCGCTCGATGCTGCTGCTCACGCTAGGTCAAAACCATCCGACTTTCTAGGATTGAGCACGCCCAATTCATCGATTGCGAAATACGATAACGATCACGTACTTGGTTCGAGCATGGTCAATGGCATGGCACCAAGGCCATCTGGCTCTCTCCAACGCCCTCGCGAGGATATTTGGATCCTGGTAGCAGAGGACAATGTGATAAACCAACAAATCGCTCTCAAGACGCTGAGAAAAATGAACTTCAATGCCGAGGCGGCTGATAACGGGAAGCAAGTGCTGACTGCGGTGGAGAAGCGGGCCTATGACTTGATATTAATGGATTGTCAGGTATGTTCAATGTGGATCTTTTTGGGTAACATCTTCACGGAGAATGCGCATAATCAGATGCCAGAAATGGATGGATACGAAGCAACGACATGCATTAGACAATTGGGGTCGGTCGAGGCGCGTTCAGTGCCGATCATAGCCATGACAGCATCAGCGATTCGAGGCGACAAGGAGAAATGCTTAAATGGTATCCCAATTATTCATTTAAACCGGTCTCCAGCTCACCTTTCCGTTTCCAGTTGGAATGTCTGATTATTTATCGAAACCGGTCAAACGTCAAGCCTTGGAAGCTATGCTCGTCCGGTGGCTATATGACGAAACATATCGCCAGGAGCTATCACGCTGGTTTGCACCTCCGGCTAAGCGATCTGACTCGATATCTACTTGCTATACTCCACGAATTCAACTCGAACCTCAAGCTCTACAACCAGAACCAAGCCAGGTATATGAATCGGATAAGATCTTTAGGTTAGCCATTGGGGGTCTCTCGGAAGGCACCGTTCAACTTGAGCCAGTCGGGGAAGGTGTATTCTGATTGAAGCCGTGGTTCACGGCTTTGTTAGTTGAGATCCATTTTGGGTTTTTTATTCTTCTTTTACCTGGTTTGACCATCTCATGGGTATCTGTCGATGGTTTCTTGGGCGGTTATTGTGGATAATTGTCATGCACGTGCATGTACTTTGTATTTAATGGCGGACTTTAGGACATAGATGATACATTTTCAATAATAACCAACCGTTTGAGACTACGGTGCGAATCCTGCGAGTTTTCCAAATCTGCCTTCTGATGAGTGCTCAGTCCCTCTGTTGTAGGCAGTGCCTGTTAGCACTGCTTTTGGGGCACACGTGTAGGCGTACATATTGTGCCTAGGGTTGTTCATTTGTGAAGTAGGCCCCCGAAGCCAGGTTCATAGGGGCCATATGCAAGCGAGGTTTCACAAGGTTCGCGAAGTAAAGAACGAGCAAAGCACAGAGGGCCTGCCACGCCTTTCCTAGATCAGATACTTAGGGGAAAATACATAACTTGGTAAATACGCCCGACAGACTCACTCGTACGGGACTCGAGAAACAAAATCGCTCGGAGGGAACGTTGTCCATGAAGGATTGTAATTGAGCCATCAGAGCAGCATCAAACAAATCGTAAACACACGAGTCAAAGTTCGGCTTGGTATCCAGTAGATGATCCAGTACTACCTCCTTGACACTTTTCCCCCTTAATGAACCGTTCATTAGGTAAATTTCGTGACAACTGAAGCATTCGTTCGTGAGCCAGGCACAGCCTTTGCGTAAATCATAAAGATTGTGCTGGGCGCGCGATTTCTTTTCGCAGCGCAAGATCAGAGTATCCAGGTATCCCTCGGGAATGTCAGATAAATACAGTGCCAGTCGGTCGACGCTTGTGATATGCGCAATGCACAATACTTTGACATCGCAACGAGCGAGGAATGCCCGAACAGCAAAAGCATCACTGTCGTCCCCACACAGATCGATGGGTATGATCAAATCCCGAGAGTTAGGAAAGATTTCCAGTAGCAAAACAGCCAGGCGGCCGGGCTGTATATTCTTCATTTCCAGTATTTTGGGCTGGCTCAGAGTAACCGTACTCGTCGGTTCCCCTTGAAGCGCTTTAATACGTAAGTCCAGGAGCTGGAAAGTGTGGAGTTGTGGACACGTAGAAAGAATGGCAATAAGTTGATACAACCTCAGTATCGTTCTAATACCAAGCTGTAGTACGCGGAGATTGCGATATACTGGGCTATCCCACCAGAAAAAGTCCCTATTGAAGCTCACCGTTTGGATAGGCTCGAGAAACGATGCCAAGTCTGTCTCATTCAGCTCGTCAGGAAGCCGTAACATCCAGTGCCTTGGAATGTTGTCTAGCCAGACCGTCAAGGCACGGACCGAACCAGCAGGTCCATGAGTTAGCCAGGGAGATATGATAGTATTGATCCTAGCACGATTGTTGTGGTTTGTGAAGGTAAGTGATTCAATGTCCCCATAGTACGAGCGCAGGCAATCTCTGAATAGCCGCATCGTGGTTGGCAATATTCGTTTCACCGCCAATCCAAACACATAATGGATGACCATGCGCGCGTTGAAGGAACAATTGACCCTGGTCGCACAATTTAACCACGCCATTCATAGCACCTAGCGTTAGAACAATATGTGACCAGAACGAGGGCGATTGAAGCATGAGAGCCCGCCAAGGATAGCATACGAGCGATAACACGAGTGCAGGCGTAGTACAATTGTGCTGACTTAGATTAGGATGCATTAGACGATCTTCAGATAGAATGCACGATCTTTGCCACACCATACATCGGAATACTCTGAGAATAATCTCCGAGGGAAGCTTGAGTCCTATTGAGCCTCCACAATGGCGGCTTGTAGCGCGTGAGAGTCTCCAGGTTGATGAGCAGGGTTCGATATGGCGACCGCGACATCAGCGGCGTGTCGCAGGTAATATTGGATGGCATAGCCCAGTTATTCTTGCACAGCCCCCATTGACGAAGTAGGTCGGATTGGTCAGAACTCATAACTTGAAGAAACGGATTGATGTCAGAACTCATAACTTGAAGAAACCAAGGGATGTCGTGACCCCGGGTCATGGTGTCATGACCGTGCCTCAGCCCATGACTAATCATAGCCAGCGATGACGTAATCCTTGTGCACGCACTCGTGGAGAGTCTAGTTGCTACCATCCTCCAGGGCCTCAATGCTCACCGCTTAGGAACCATAAGCCCAGGGTTGGGGCAGCTAAATTATGCATAAGGATCCGTTGTTAACGGGTCGTAGCAGACTACAGGATTAACTCGTGAAGGAAGAGCCTACCTTAACGATGCTCCCGACCCGTCTCGCTGATATTTATCCCACATCACAAGCCGATATTAGCTCAAATCTCGATGTAGGGAAAAGTTGGTTGGAGCTTTGTGGTTTGTATCTGGTGTTGCACAGCCTGAAACACATCGCTGGTGAGACTTACACCTTGACTGTCGGGTGACCCTGGTCATGACTGCAGTCACGACCCAGGTCGAAGGTCACGGGTCACCCTTGACCCCGTCACGGCACACTGATGTCAGTCAGCCAATCAAAGGGCACATGGGCATCCCAATCAGCACATGGACCCGGTTCGGTTCGGGTTGAGGCTCGTCAACTGGAGTTCGTAAATAGGCCGGTGTGGGTGGCATGGAGCGAGGTTAATTCCGGCTAGTCGAACTTCTCGATGTCGGCGGAACACGCGCAAGGATCGCAAAATTTGACTGCTACCTGGGTCACTGTTTTGGATGGAGGACGCCCAGGCTTTTTACTTTTTATTAATAGTTTATTATAATATCTACTAGGTGCCATGGACTAAGGAGCAGGAAATAACAGCGTATTTGGAGGAGACCATTCAAGGCTCTCACCTCCAAAGATGGCAGAGGCGAGGTGTCGGAATTTAGACAGGTTCAGAAGCTGAGCCAGCGGCGGTATAGGTCTTGAGCGAGTGGGGCCGACCCAGAAATAACGTAGATTAAAGACAGGTTATATGCGGCCTCCCGAGCGATTCCCAACTACGTGGATCCTCAGCAAGTAATTTAGTTGGCAGAAAGAGGAATAAAGACCTACGGAAGCGCTACTGTCTTCCTGTCGTCGTTTGCTGGCGCTTTCTAGTACCGCTTGATAATGCTTCTGAGCAAATGCGTGAAGACCTGTTAATCGTTGATAATGATGTAAGTTAATGGCTAAGATGAAGGAGAAAGCGTTCCAACCTAGTTGTTGAAACCCCCGTCCAAGATTATAATCGACCTCTTCTGCCTGCAATGGCCCTTCGCCAGCTCGGAGCGACCTATACTTGTTCAAAAACGCAAAACCCTACGTCGTTTCAGCAACAATAAACTCGGCTCGAACGTTCATGAGAGCGCACCTGGGTTACCATGTGATTTCTATTATCAGCCTGGCGTTGCATTGCTCGTCCAATACACGCTGTTCCAAGGCTAAGGCATATAACAGGATCGTTAGGTTCTAGGTCATAGGCTTTGAATAAATAGTCTTCAAGTGGGTCACACGTTGAGTTCAGTGATGTCCAACCTGTGTTCAACACTCACATATTTCAGTCTGATAACTGCGTGTGCCTCCCGATATTTGCCCGTACGCGGCTATATATGCGGGGCTTTCTATCGTAGCAAGTACCGGAGAGGGATTGGATGCGTCCACGCTCCCAATCTTCCCCGGAGGTTCTAGGTCTCCGTCTTCCTCATCCCCAAGTTTTCCGTTATTGAAATCCCATCGATTTCTTCCCTTCCCAATGAACGTAGCTGGTTCGCCTTTAGCAGCTCGTTCGAACAGCGACATTTCACGAAAGAGGTATTTCTGAAGGGCGCTGTCGACGAACACTTCCGCTGAAGTGATTCCTCCCCCAAGGGAAGCGAGTAGTAAACGGAGTGCATCGTTGTTGAACTGGTGCCGAGTCATTAACTTGCGAGCGTACTCAGCGATGGATTTAACTTTCCCCTCGAAGACAGAAATAGCTACAGGCTGATTGTTAGAATATAAGGGACATATATGCTCATATAGTGAAGTACCAAGCAATGCGAGCCAAATCGAATTCTGTTGCTGCCAGTCCTGGTATGCGACCGAGAGACTCAACCTATTCAACAGTTCATTGGCTTGATCGTACCGCCCTCTGTATTTGGTTATGGCGAAGGAATACTATTGAGGACAACTAAGTGAGCTCGGGGCAACAGAATCAATAAATCTCCTCACCCGAATCAGAAATCTTAACCACTCCGTAAGCTTAATTCCTCGGTAATCTACCGCAACCACTACGACGTTATCAGAACCAGGAGTACTTGCGCCGGGCTCACTGCCACGGTATATGACACATATTGACTTACCTTCAGCGCCTTCATCCGCGACCTTTGATCCTCTAGGGCGCTTCTTCTCCCCTTGGAAACCTTTATACTAAGTACGGTATTGATCATCCTGTTTTTGCGTGAGTTCCAAATTGGACGTACCCTGTCGGTAACATGCAATCTCTTTTCGCTGTCAAACGTCTGCGCTAAGTCATCCGCCACTGATAACCATTCGGCCCATCTCCCTGGCACCCCCTCCCCCTCTAAGCATATCTCTCCAGGATCAATCTCCTTGAGACGTTTGAACCCACGGATCACTGCATCGGTGCGTTCTCGGTTGAGCCGTTGAGCTTCCGCAGGTGTAATCGTGGGTTTGTTGATCGGCTTTTTGGTCGTAATCGTTGTAGCAGGAGCAGGGTGAACCTTCTCAATGAATAGAGAAACGTCGGCGGGAGTGAGCGGTTCGGAAGTGGAAGTGCGCGAGGGTATCTGCTCTCTGGCTCTGATAACTATGGGTGCAAGATTTGAAGCGTATCTATGCGTGAATGAAATACGCCGCGTACCTTCGTTAACCAGGTCCAACGCCAACCTCTTTTCATTTAGTGTTTCATAGATCTCCGCCAGCTTCATTTTTGTGTCGTGTTCATCAGGATCGACATCGATGACTAGTCCGAAGTGGAAGTTTAGCGTCAGTAACAGGTTCATGTTTATCGGCATATTTTGGCACGTACTTCGCCGATAAACGTCTCTCGCTGCTGCGTAATTTTTCATTTGCTTATGGCACTGTCCAATCTGCTTCAGAACATAAAGACTGCTTGTCTTGGGGCAACCAATCAGCTAAGGTTATCCGGGAAGAACAAAATAAGCATACGTGAGGCTGGCATGCAAGCCGCTCGTAAATCGTTACTGCATCCGCGAACATCCCGATCTCGAAGAACACATCTGCTAGTTCAGTGTAAAGCTCGTAAAACTCGTTGATATCATGCGCAAGAATAACTGATGCATGGAGCTAGAGAGGTGGGCGAGGTAAGCAATCGGAACAAATAGGTGAATTCAAAAGCCCCAAAAACGAAGGCCGAAAGCCCGGCTTACCTTTCCCGCCTCCAGCTCCCCAAGACGCAACTTAGCAACAGCCAGTCTCATCCTCAGATTTACATCCAATTTTTCCTCCAAATTGTGCTCGTCGCTCAGAGCTGGAACTTGTCCCAACCATTTGGCCCCACGAACGACCACCTCGACTGCTTGCGTATGTCGGCCGAGTCCAGATAACAAGTCAGCGAGGGTTGCTACCTCGCGTGTACCAAATCCGGTGACAGACTCCACCCTAGAAGTAGGATCAGAGACTGAGGCCAGTAAAGGGTCGAGAGCAATAATATTCTTTGGCTGAGTGGCAGTTGGCACGGTTGATGCAGACAGGTAGTAATCAAAGGCCGCCGAGTATAATTCTGCTGCGCGTGCAAGAGCCCCGCTTTGAACAAGTAAATCTCGAAGTTGCGCAAGTATGGTGAGATCGTGTGGGAGGATTCGGAGTATAGATTCATATGTTTTGATGGCCTGGAGCTCACGTCATAAGTAAGTTGGTGGAACGACAGGTTTGAGACATACTTTCTGGGTTTGGCCGGACTCCCGGAGACAGAATGCGTAATCCCAAAGTACGTCAGGATTGGTTTTGTCCAGCCTGGTAGCATTGCGATAACAATACACAGCTTGTTCCATCAGACCATTCTCCCTGCAAGGAACATATGTTTTGAAAGAAACTCGCCCCATGCACGCGGCTTACCGAGATTCAAGTCCCAATTCCGCCCACGCATCGGCATCCCCCGTTAGATGAGCCGCCATAATTCGAAGCTGCAAGGCTCGTCTTGCGTCACCCGCTTCCTCATGACACAGTGCTAAAGTGCTCCAAGCGTTAGGAACATTAGGTTCAATCTTGATCACATTTTGAAGTAGTTCGATCGCCGCATCACGGTCGCCTTCTGCATAAGCGTCGTTGGCTTGGCCAAGCATATGATCAACTTCTTGAGATAACTGAATTTGGCGTGGCCCGCGTGCGCGCTATAAAATATTCACTTTCCTGAGTGGATCGTCCAACTTATCATTGGCAACTCACTCCTTTTCCTTTCTTTCTCTTGCCGATTCCCGTGGCCTCTCGCAACTCATCTTGTAGATCGAAGTTTTCTGGATCATTGTCGGCGATGGTGAAGTCCCATGATTTTCCTAATGATTGGCCCCCAGTGGTAGTTTTGATTTCTTCCATTTTACGGCTAGTCAGGTCATGAGTGTCAGAGAATGATTTTCCTCGATTGTACGCACTTGAAGTCACCCAAAATCTGAGACTCCGCCCGGTTATCTGAGTCGCCATGTTCCCGTGAGATACGGGCACCGCGAGTTTCCCTATTGAACCCCAAATCATGGGTCTCTTCGCCCAGGTTTTCCTCATATTCATCAGAGTCTCCCGATTCATCGTCTGTTGTCGAGGACCCGGTACCTGAGTAGCGCGCTTTGGGTTGAATATCGTAAAATTGAAATTAATAGGTTGAAGACATACCCCAGTCATCATATTCATCTCCAGATTGATCCATTATTAGCGACACACGGTTGTGAGAGTCTAGCGTGATGATGGTGGGTGAAACGGAGAGTGTGCAGTCACGTGATTTGATCGAAGCGGGACCGAGAATCAGGCTCAAGAAAGATAAATCATTCACGTGACGGCTCGGCTTGTGCGTGAGGGAGCGGCCACCACCAGCAAATCAATCGATACAGGTTCCGGTCAATATTTTATAATGCTATACCTTTGCATAATCGCGAAATATCAATAGTACATTTAGTAGTGTCGATAAATCTATCCCCTCTCTTGGCGAATTTGCCGGGCACACGCGCATATACCCCAATGACCCAATGAATAGACAAAAGCATAACATATTTGGACAGCATAAAGCAGGGCATGGAGGTACATAAAAAGGACATAACTTTCGAAACCGAATAAAAGTAGAACGAAGGAACGAAGAAAATCAATTTCAAGTTATTGACGGGGGCGAGCTGGTTCCTGCAGCTGCCAA
This sequence comes from Ceratobasidium sp. AG-K, assembly GCA_037039685.1. Lineage (NCBI taxonomy): Eukaryota > Fungi > Basidiomycota > Agaricomycetes > Cantharellales > Ceratobasidiaceae > Ceratobasidium > Ceratobasidium sp. AG-K. Next base: position 775,194 of record JAWNGF010000007.1, on the reverse strand, counting down.
TCGCAAAAATGTTAGTGGGATAGGGCAGAGTCAGTTCGATAGCCCAAACCTCATGAGATAACACATTGCATCCCCCCTCCCAACGCTGGTCCGCGCTCTTCGTCAACTGGGTTAGTTGTCGGTTGGTCGGGTTGTTGAGTCAGCGCAGAGATAGCCGCGCCAAATTCAGTAGGATCCATAACGATGTGCGTATTGGATTAAAAACAGTGGAGCTTCTGCTAGGGGAAGAAAGCGACGAGGGTTACTCTGAATCATGGTTTTGGCACCGGCATATATAGGTTTGAGGTGTGGTCCAAGTGCTCTACACGAATATTAGATGTGATGTGATGTGCAGACCAGCACAATAGTAACACGTGAGCAGTCTATACACGTGGTGTAAAGCGAGGCCCAACAGGCGCGTACCTTAGACCCAGGCACTTTAGAGGACGACTCGAAGCCTACATACTTGGACGAGGAATTGGGAGCTGATTGAAGTAAATATTTACCAAGTCCCGATACGTAAATCACCACAAACCTCAACCACCCACGTCGCCGCTCGCTCTCGCCTTAGGTATGCCAATCTGCCAGAGCCACGTAAGATAGGTTCTCTGCAGTAAGTTGTGTGGTCAAGTTATACCTAATTCGCCTGGATGCGACCATGATTGACTGTTTCCGAGCTGGCAGTAGCGCACGCTCATCACTGGGACCAATACTATACATTGCGTATTGATGTAAACAGCTTCGCGCTTAGTGGTCTAATCCTTGAACTCCCCGGTTACCTCGCAAGTTATCTTATCGCCGACGCGTGAGGATATGAAGCACAAGCTCCACGCAGGCGTGGTCCAATGCGGGTCCGCGGCTGCGACCAACAACAACCACAAAATCCTCACCACCAGCCCCACGTCGCGAGATCCTCAATTTTATTCAACCCAAAGAATATAGATCTCCTTCCAGATTGCGCGTACATATACTAAATACACGACAAAGATCTCGTACACCGCCTCACGCGTCCCTAGATTCAAACGCATATAACGCCCGGTTCATATTGTCCCGCACTTCCTCGTCTGTCTCGCGGCCCCTCAAAACCTTTAACCGTCCATCAATCCCAGCCTCGCGCATCTCCTTCATCCGACGAGGCGTGCACCCCGCCATTTGGGATACGCACAGTGCCGCTGCACTTCGGACCTGTACTTCAGAGTGTCCCAAACTGGCGGCGATATATTCGAGGATCCGTCTCCGGTTTACGACGAGCGAGCGGACGGAAGGGATGAACGCAACGTGTGCGAGGGCGAATAGTGAGGCGAGCGAAGAGCTTTCGTCTAATCCAATAGTACGTTCGGCGGCTTCGACGAGTTTGGAAGGAGTGAGGTGAACGACGAGCCATTCGGCGTCGGCTTCAGTGGCCGAAAGGTTTCGGACTATGCCCAAGGCTTGTTCAAGAAGCTCGCCTGGAGCTTCTTCTAGAATCCTACTTGCGAATTTAGTCACATTTCTGGGGAGTAATGTTTGAGTATGTACCGTTCAAGTCTGGTCCAGGTCAAGGTTGCCATAATCGTCCGCTTATCCTCAAGGGTAGCCCGGAATACCGAGTTTTTGAACGCCCAGAGTGCGAGAACTCGAACGGTTTGTTCCTCTGCGTCGCATAGTTCGGTCATTTTCTGCATACCACCGTCTCGTATGAACATCTGCGTCCGTTCATCAGTCTGACGTACATTCATATCGATTTCGCTTACCTCTCGCATGGGCGAATACTGATTCAACAAATTACAGCACACCCTCAAAACTGCGACAAGCACCCTCCTATCAGGCTCGCCATGCATGAACATATCAAACACGGCACGCCCAATCCCAGAGTCGTACAACCCAGTTCTAAACTCGAGTGTAAGCTTCGTCCTAACCTCACATCCAATGACTTACCTAAGCACCCCCGTACTTCTGCCGATCGCCCGTGCGACCGTGGCGCCTGCCCACCGGACCTCAGGGTCTGGACTCCCCAGGGCCCCAAGGACACCAGTGACGCCTTGCAGCTCCCCCGGTTTCAAGGGACCTGATCCAGGGACGATGACGCCACCAGGCCCCAGCCGCCGGCCAGGTGGAACAACACCTCCAAGGGCGCCTGCCTCGACGAGCATACGTCGGTGTTCATCCGAGTGCATGGTGAACGCAGCGAGCAGAACGAGTAACGCGGCGCGAAGAGTGGATTCGGGTGCGGGTGGAGCTGGGGCCTGTGGGGCAGTGTTTGCCTTTGGTGTCGGCGTCGAGGTGTGGTACGTATACGGCCCGAGCGCAGGGTCTGGAGGGGGCTTCTTTCGTCGGCGGGTGGCGGGCATCGGCGCTGGAGCAGGAGCGGGTGCAAATGGGATAGGCGCAGGAGTAGCAGAAGAAGGTGCGACATTCTCGGTCTTCATGACGACATCAACAGATTGCGGGTGATCGACAGGGGCCGAACCTGGAGCCGGAGCTGGGACTGGGTCGGCAGGTTGCATCGTTACGTCCTGACCCGGTGCAGATACGTTTGCCGGGGTATCAGAATCGACGGCCATTGCGTCGTCGGGGCGTGGACTAGTAGGCACCGGTGCAGCGCTTCCTGCCGTAGCAGTAACAATAGCCCCAACCCCGGCGCTCGACGTCCTCCTCACTTGACTAGGCGTGCGACGCGAGAACCCCTCAGCACCCGACTCGGAAGCCCGTCGTGCAAGTTCAGCAAAGGATAATCGCCTCGCAACCGGCGACGGAGGCGACCCTGGTATTACAGGGACGATGGGCGGAGGCGGAGGGCTAGCGAGAGTAGGTGCCATGCCAGGAATGGGGCTAGTCGGGAACGCGATCGGACGGCCGGGGCTTGTAGGACCGGGTCGTATGACGGGCCCCGGCCCCGTTGTGGTCAGGATTAATGGAGTCAAGGAGCCGGTCGGTTGGGATCCAGCTTGGGCACTACTCGCGCGCCGAGTTCGAGTAGGGCTCGGGGGACCGGCTATGATTGTGAAACGGCCAGCGCTCGAGGGCGCAATTGTGGATATCGCAGGGGTGGGCAAGGGTACGGGTACGCTTGTACTCGAAGTTGTGCCAGGTCCCCAACGGCCGCTAAGCGCTGGCGATAGTTTTCCTTGTGGAATCGGTATAGGAGGGAGAATGAGGAGGGCACGGACGGCGCGCTGGAGTGTTCCAGCATGAATAACGTAGGCAAGTAGGTCTTCCCGGTCATTGACAAAGTCGGCTATGAATAAACGGGAGTTAGCATGCGAGGAAAGGTTCAACTATATAAGAAATAGTCCACATCGAAGCAACAAACGCCCCACTGTCCTACAAATCCAACCAAATTCAACTGAATCCTCATCACCAAACATAATCCAGTACCACATGCGCCAGATTTCCCAGAGAATTCACACGAAATTTCATCCCGAGACTCACCAAGAATATGACACGCCCCAACGACTCTCCTTGCAATTTCTCCACCTCCAACCTCACTCTTCCGCCACCGGCACTTTTGCATCCACGCGGTCTTGGGGTCCCCGTTTATCTCGGCCGTCTTGGTCTCTGACGAACTCGCAGGATCAGAATCTTGTACAGGAATGGTCGGGTCGGGAGTGGGTGCGAATTCTTCAATGGCGAGGTTGAGCCACATGACCATCGCGTGGGTTGTATCTCGGAGAGTGGGACGAAGTTGGCGAAGGGTGGTTGACAAACTATTATGATAATGTTAGTCTCGACCGAAATTAATGCTGGGAACGCACCATAAACAAGCCGCCTCGCGTAAATCCCCGTCTCTAGACGGCAAAAACTTGCATATCAAGTCGAGGACGCGGAAGGTGTCCGGCGACGCCCGAACCGAGTCCGGTCGAGTCAAGGACAAAAGTGAGCCGGGTTCTGCTCCAGACACCGGTATTCGCACACTTGGTCGTCCTCGTTCTACGATTGCCGCTTGGCGCCCTCCCGCCTGTCGGTCCATTGCATCTGGTGGAAGTCTTTCCGTGAGAAATCGAGCCATTGCGTCGTTGTCGCGGGCAATCTCGGCAAGTGCGTACGCTGCCCCCGATTGGTTCTGCTCGAGGTGATGAAGTGTAGAAGTTGGTAGGTGAGTCGAGTTGGATATGTGGTTAGGTTATTTATGATTGACGTGGGAACGACAAGGTCAAAGCAAGTCCAGTGCCGAATTCACAACACTCACCCGAACATCCCCGTTTAACATCTTGATCAAATCCCATACCGCCGCCCGCCCATCATAGTCGAACACGCGAATCCGGTGCGCATCTACCACCAATCCTCTGGCAATCAATATCGCCACGTTTCGGCGAACGTCGGGTTCCGGGTGAGCGAGCAAAGGTAGGATAACGCTAAGTGCATCTATTGAGAATATATCTTCAAGGACCAGTGGAGCCTCGTGGCGGGCGGGATGCGCCGCGTCCCGTTGAAAGTGCCACCGAATAGGGCCGATGGTGTCTGCTGCTGCCGAAACGACTGATCGTAGGGCTCTGCAAGAATATAGAATAAGATTAGGAAGCACTGACTAAACACATACCGAGTAAGTGCAATAGTTAACCGAGGTGCATCGAGATTTCTGGCGTGCTTCAGAGCCGTGACGAGCGCTTGTGGGGCCTGAGTTTCGAGCACCGACAACAGCGCTTGAGGTGGGCCTACACCACAGCATGAGAGCCGAGGGTTCGAGCCCAAAAGGGTTGGACGGACCGTAGGCTTGAGCAGCAATAATGTGTGCCGCCTCTATCCTTATCTGCTCGAAGATTGGCTCGTTGATGCGTTCATTTGCAGTAATCCATTCGAGTACACTAGCAAGGGTAAGCAGCAACCAATGCGAGTGGGAAGCGGCTCACCGATAAATCGTTCCATCAGCTGCGAGGCTCTTCTTAGCCGTTGGGTTTCCTATGATCGAATTTTTAATGTTGCGTAGAGTATCAAGCGTCGCCTGTGCATCCACCATGGTGGTGGGAGTGACCAGCAACCCTAACTTTGTCAGGGTCCAGGTGCGACCAACAATACCAATCAAACTCAAACAGTGACCAGGGAATCCTGGTCCATCATAACACGCTCCTGCTACGATTACAGTATCCACTTCCACACGTTTTCTCAGAAAGCCCCGTTTGATATTACACTACGGCTCAAGCATTTGGCACTCTTTGAAAAAAGAACATATAACAGGTTAGCTTAGCGTAAGGGCATGGCTTGAACATAGTACGATACTCCTTCCCATACATATACATAATCATTTCTCAGACTCACATCCCACCACAGTGCCTTAATTACCTGCATTCCGTCTGCAAGTTTAAGAAAGATCAGCCACCAGCAGAGGAGACATTTAGTAGACTCGCTGGCTTACACTTGATCGCCCGTTCGTTGATTCAGCTTGCCTCTCGCCTCGACTATGTCATTTTGGACAGCCATGTGTATTTTCTGAACTTCTGCAGGTGCTGGTCGATACCTAATGTGACCAAAGTTCCCCCGATCCTTTTCAAAGCCTGGCGCGCAATAATAATCGGCCTCTGGCTTCATCTCGCGCATACACTCCCAGATCAACCCAGCGAACATATAACAGTTCCAGAAGATAGGGTGGTAGTTTGGGTACTTTGTGGATACGTGTCGTGCTAGCGTGACCAACTCGTAGAGGGGAAGAGAATCATCGGAGAGGAAGGAAATGACCTCCAGAAGCCAATGGTTATTGAGCTTGCAGTCCTGTAATAGCTTCTGCTGTTTTCCGTCATAGGAAATCCTGAAAGTGTCGGACGCTTTTGCATTTATCTGGGAAAAGGCGCTAACTCCTGGACACACCGGTGCAGGGTTCGTATTGGTCCGATCGAGGACTATATAGTTGATAAGTCCTGGGGCAGCTTTGTCTTCCACTTCAATCAGAATGAATTCGTGTTGGGCCAGTTTCTTCTGTTTGGCGTACCACGCCTTCGTCACAAAGATGTGCTCGACGTGCCTCCCAGGAGCGTAATGGTCGAGAAGTGTATGATAAAGCTGATCTGGATTAGATATATTGTGAGACCCAGCCGGACTGCTCTTCGATTGATCGAATCCCGACGGGAATATCTCTCTGCTACGCTCTTCGGGTGCCTTAGACTTCGTACGGGGTCTCCACTGCCTTCCTCTATGCATCTTGAAGTAAGTTTGTGTAAAGTACTAGGGAAAAACTTCTGAGCAGTGGATAAATATGAAGTTTCTAGTACCGTACCGATTAAAACCTCTGTGAATGCCGACGGGAGTGAGTTTTGTTGCGGCCCCTCGAATGCGATCGTAGGGTAGAACTTGGGTAGGGCAAAGGTCAAATACGCCCATGTTCTCAGTAGATATCTCAACGAGGTAGACATGTGTCAGCTGTGAGGCATCACTCAACCGCGGAACGACCATTTCCTGAAAGCTTATTAGGGCGCTTATAATAAGAGGGCATATCTGGGAGTGCCGTATTCAGAAGCGAAAGTAAAGTCGCCCAAGGTTGGGCTGCTGACAATGTATCAGCAATGGGTCTGAATGAGTCAGTATCTTTAGCATAGCTGAAGCTGCGACAAAGTCACAAGGGTTCCAGTCCTGCCTTACTCAATATCGTGGGGGTACCCCTATCTCGAGCGTCCTGCTACATTTATTTCAGTCGATCAAATGCGCGTGGATAGCAAGATACCTAGAGCAGGATACAAAGTGATGCAGCAAGTGCCACAATGTCATTCAGTTCTCCAGTTGACGGAACCGAGGAAATGAACAGCTGAACGGAAACACGTCGACGGGGAATGCCGCACTTCAAATCCCATTGGGGTCTGAATTTCATAGGGCCATTCGAGGCACGGCACGAACAGCTGCAGCGTCTCCCTACGAAGGAGTCTCTTTAAGTGCAAGGGCAGCATACAGGAGTACTCAGACCTTTCTAATGTGATTTGGCGAATCACGGAATGTGCAATACATATACTGAGTATCCATACATACGACTTCGCGCTGGTACTCAACAAAAACCTTTCAAGCCTTGCGCCTCAAAATCGGTATTTACACGCGGTCGCAACGTTCATCCTCGCCTTGAGGGCGTGTCCCAGGTCGGGTGCGTTCATACACTGTCCAATGTCGACGCGCCGCTACCAGCACATCTTGGAACCCCCAAGCGAAGCGATGGACGTTTGCTAGGGCACCGGGGTGCGGGTAGCCCGTATTACCACTTCTGATTGGAGCGGCGACATGCGGGCGGGAGGATGGGGCAAAAAACAGCACGTATAGGCATGTGAGTAAGTCAAGATCGCGGTTGACTCCCAAAGGCGTCATACCACACATTGGTCAGGGGTCATCACCAAACACTCATAGATATTCATGGCTGTTCGTCGATACCGCAACTAATAGTATAAATTCAATCTAACCCTTTCGCGCCTCGGTGGTGCCACTCATTTATAATCTATATATGCGCACCTGCTCAACTAGCGGTGGGTTTTCGCAGTCATAGTCCTTTAATTTGATTACCAGCCCAAAAGATCCAGCGCCCTACTGTGAGTTCTGGCGTCCTGTATGAAATAGCCAACTTCGTTGATCAGGGAATTAAATATTCAGGAAATTGCGAAACCATGATGTTGCCGGATCGTAATGTGGCCGTAATGCATGTACAACGAACTGCAGGTCGGACATTCTCTATCTGCCGTCCGTCAGTGCCCGAGTTCAACGTTATGTACTAGCTTGCAGTACAGCAAGCTTGGTTATGCAGCGGCTGGCGTAGCTGGAGTATAGCACGATCGTTTTCAGGGATCAAACACGTGCACCAGTACGCACTTTCGACTCCACAACATGCAGATTATCCGATTAGCCAAGAGCGCTAGATCTTGGATATCCTCCTGATAGCGCCCTAAAGGTCGAACATATCAAGATTTGAAAAGGGACAGCCCGTGCGTACGGTTCTCTAACAGAAACTGAAGACAACCCAGATATGCGATTAATAATTGAAATAGTGAATACATACAAAATATTCAGCACATGCTACTTAAAAATGCATAGATATATAGATTGTCTATGAGGGAATTGAGGGAATTAACTAAAGGTCACGTCGAGGAGTTTACGCTGGTGGTCAGGAAGGTCCTGATTGCAACATGATTCACTGTGAGGCCCGTTGGAGCCAATGCTAGTGTGAATGGCATTGGATGATAGGCTAATTGCTACTCTCCAGCACGATTCCCGGACGTATGGTGCGGCTATGGTTTTTCTGCACGACCAGTTGGAGATACACTTGATGCTAAATGTGATAATCGGTATCCTTCTGGTTGCAAGGAATGGTCACCGCCTTCGTCGTTTTGGTCGTTTTGGTCGTCCGGGTCAGATCCTGCAATTCCCTGGTCGCCATCATCGCGATCCAGGCCGCTGGTACAACTCCAGCCCTTATTCCGGTTAGCAATCAAAGTATGTCGCACCACGGCCGTACAAGGGTCACTTACACAACAGCTGCCTCCCCTTATCCTCTCAGTATCTTGCTCTTGCTTCACGGGAACGATTGTCATCTCGGGTCTAGGTATTGGTTGGTGTAGTGTGAGGCAGGGAGACGGCGAATTGGTGGTGAGCGTTGCTTCCACGTATTCCGTTTGTTCCGTTGTCCTCAAGTCCGTTGGGCTGACTGAGTCCACTTCTTCTCTGCCACAGGATAACCACGATAGTTTATCATATCTACCAGAATTGTTCAGCATTATCACGAGGCAAGGCGATATGCGCTTACAAACTGGGATCAAATAATTTGGTTTTCTCTGGATCTCCGTGCCCCACAGACCGGTGTGATTTCAGTCGCAGCATAGTGTATTGGTCAGAAGCCAAAGTAATTAAGTGTGTTTCAGACACGGTAGCCCAATTAAATAATATGTGTCGGTATTCTCTGGGGTAAACTCGGAATACGGTTGCACAAGTCAATGCCGTGTGTTGGTGGTGGAGAGCAGCTCGTGTATAGTCTAGTACGTAAGCATTAGACAATTAAAAGCAACCGAAAATGACATACAGGGGGCGATCCCGATGATGACGCACGTCTTAACTCTAATGATTAATGGAATATAGCTTTACATTCTATTGATTGGCTCGAGAGAACACTGGGAAATTCAGTCATTCTTTCCACCAGCAGGGCACAGGGTCTCAAGTTGTGAGGGCTCCTCATTATCGAAGCGAGCATCCACTTGTGTCCCTAGTGCCCAGATACATCATGACATGCCAGCTTACCGAGGGTTCGGGGCGAATTCGTGTTCTCAATCCAACCCAGACACGACGGAGGTGTCCAATGGACCTACCAAAATCCTGGAGCAGAATGATCCTGCGCGATGTAGTAACCGACAATATTATTACCAAGTTGACATAACTCAATCCTTAATCCTCAATCCAACATTCTATTGTCTATAAATAACGCGAGGGAGCCACGGAGGGGTGTGAGCCGGACAGGTAGGCTAGGAGCCTTGTCTACAGCATCATGAGAATCATCGGCGTTCTGGGAGTTGGCTTGGGAGATTAGGAAATATGGGATGAGATAATTCAACTGGTGCTCGAGAAAAGCTGGATGACTCCTGGGCAGATTTAAGCGACGGTTTGCGAATGTTAGAGGCTCCTTGCACAGGCTTGACGGGCGCTTGTGCAGGAGCGGACGCGGCCCTGGCAGGTGTAGGCGGCGCCTTAGCAGGTTTGGGGGGTTTAGGTGTTTTGAGAGGTTTGGGAGGTTTGGGCGCTTTAGGCGCTTTGGAAGGCTTAGGAGTTTTGACCGCCCTGGTAGTTTTGGACGGCACTTGAGCTGAGTTAGACGGTCCTGGGACAGTATTGGCTCGCATGTTTTGCTGTTGTTTAGTCGTGGATATGGCTGGGTCGGGCTTTCCTGAACTCGCTTGTTTGCCGTTTGCTGGCCGAGGGGTAATTGGCCTTTCTTGGCCGATTTGGAGACCTGGGTGATCATCTGGGTGTTTGGGTGATCTGGAAGGGCCCCAATTCTTCCACCGATTTGAGTCAACAACAAATCACAGTACATCATGAGTTCAAAGTAGACCACTTACGCAACAGCCGCCGCCTCTTATTCTTTCAGGATCGTGCTCTTGGTGCATGGGAAGCACAGTCATCTCAAGCTGGCACGTCGGCTGGCATGAAATAAGATGAAGTGACGAAGCCTGAGTATGCCAGGTTGTTCCTTCGCATTCTGTTTGTTCCCTTGTTCCTGTGTCTGATGAATTACCCAGGCCGACTTCTTCTCTGCCGCAGAAAACCCATGGTAATTGAGTACCTCTAATCTGGGGGTAATGAATCAATAATCGATGAGATAAATTCAAGGGGGACCTACCAACCAAGATTGACGGACAACTTGTTTTTCCCCAACAACGTGTATTTCACTTGCGGGAGAGGTTATGAATCGAATCCAGTTGGAGCCTATGTGGATCGCGTATATTGAAGTTACACCACCCAAGCTCAGAGAAAAGGTTCGAACTGCCGGTCTTTCAGGTCTTTCAGAGTGCGATAACACCATGCTGGTGCAAAAGGTAACCACGAGTTTTTATCACGTGTAGCCTCAGAGCAGCCGAAGCTTGCTCATATTGGCAAATTACCAGTTGACGATAGTTACATAATCATCATGACTGGCCGGCGACTGCCCATCATACGATCGTACGTTTGATTCGGTTTCCCTGTGCTCTTTGTCGGCCCCCGCAATAATTTGAGCATGTTCGGTGTTCTGGGGAAGATGTGTTATTATGAGAGTAGACGTATGCATTTTTCTTGGCATTTCTTGGGTGGACAACCCCGTGGTGAACCATATCGCTGTCAAGTTTCGCGGACATGTATGCGCACACGCAAGTATGTTCGGGCTCCAAGGATGGAGTCTCATTCATATCCGATGCTTTGACTCGGTACATGGGTCGAATTACGGACTAGAAGGTATCGGCTCATCGCCAGCAGGTACGGGACGGGGTAAATTGCCTTAAACTATCATGGCATCATGTCTTGGCCCTCCTCAATGGTACAATAAATATGGACGAGACAAACGCCGAACTGGTGCTGGTATGCAGCAAGCAGAGATGCGAATTACTTGAAAACTTCGTCACGGTATGTCCACAGCCTCGAGTCCGAAATACATGCCTTGCTGAGGTACAAGGGTTCTTCGCGCTTTGCCCACTGCTTGGTCGCTCCCCGAGCAACGAGCTCGTATTATCTCACTACAAAAACAATCTCATCGTGGCTACATTGCGTCTGCCCATTGCTGGGAAATGGGCGGTAATCAAAATATCAATGCTTGAGCTCGTTGATGCAGTCACTGAACTTCACGCCGTTGGCCCCGTCCACCGGAACCTCGTGCTCCGAAACATACTTGAACCCAGTCCACTCGTCTTGTGTGACCTACAATGCAGATACTCAATGTATATATGCCAGGCTCCAGAGGTAATGAAATAGGATGCCGCTCAGTACTCGCCTGCTAGTGACATGCATGCGCTAGGCAATTGCCTTCGGGAGATGTGCTATGCAAATACTCCAGTCACGCCCTTTATCAATTACCCCGTGCCAGGGCCATTTGATAGGGGTTTCCTGGCCTTCGACAGGGGGGCTGCGACGGATGGTAGAGCAGATCGAGTTGGTGTAGTTGTTTAGTAGTTAGCGGATGCGATGCACTCTTTCGTCTCACATTACATATATCATGAACTTTCACCGGACCTTACAAATCATCCAGTCCGCCTCTCCAGATTGTCTGCTCTGAGCTTCCTTTCTCAGCCACGCGACTGTTCGGCACCTCAATTGTGCTCGACCCTCATGCGCGACCAAGTATGTGGGTGGCCCCCGAGTCCAGGTATACTAGCTCTTCGAAGGCTCCAGGCACTGCTCCTGAGTCTTGCTACGGACCATATGTAATCGGATAAATGCTGGACAACTACTCAAGGAGCGAACAATGCCAGTGGCCTCGGGGTCTCGGGTTTTGATGTAAAGTGTCAGTAGGCTCTAGGCTTAGCCACGTTGGAGTGATGAAGGTAGTTCGCCAAGGGGGAAAATCAATAGGGGAATTAAATGGAGGTCAATAAGAAGTGATCATATCTATATGCACCCCACTTGTCACGACAATCCACTGGGGAGAGAATTGGTCACGTCCGCTGGATTGATGCGCTGCGATATGAGAGTGTGCCTGGATAGGCCGGTGCCTGTCGATTGCACTGCAAAAGTCAAGGCGCCGGAAAGCAATGGGAGGGGTCAAAGCAGCCCCGGACACTTAAAGCTGGTCAGGTAAAGTACCTGCGTGCTTTTATTATAAGCGCTTGTAGCTCCCATTCCAGGATGGGCTGATCAACCGGGCAATTCAAGTTGCTGGAGTACATAACGTCTACATTTCACCAGGGAGCTCAAGTACAACGTGAGCACTGAGCAAAAACGACCTTCAAAGGTGTCAATAGGCGTGGTTGAGCAGGCGTAGGACGCATGGGAAGAGGGTTGATGACAATTGAACCTCTAGGCGCTGGGGCGACGGAGCTTGGTCGAACGGACGGTGCCGTTGGTGTCAACATGCGAAAAGCGTTGGCAGTCGCTACTGTGCGGTGCAGAGGGGCATAAGGTACTTTGGTTTTTCTTCAACGCCAGCAATTCAACTAGTGTTTCGTTGACTAATTCGGCGCTTAGTGATCCTAGGTTGTTCACCTTGGGCCTGCTCATGAGGATGGATGATGGGATGCAATGGTGAGAAGGTCGAGCAAGTTGAGTTGGCCCATCAACTCGTCCTAGCTCACGCTGACAACTTGCTTGAATTTTGGTGCTATCGACTACCTCTCTAACAGTCGCGCGTCCACCCGAATGCGGCGCTGATTGTCCAGCATGGCAACCATTTGCGCTTCCGAGTGTTTCAATGTGAGTTGTCATGATTTCCACATCTTGATTCGGGCTCTGACCAAGTTCGAGGGTCGGATCGGTATCGAAGGCTGAGGAGTCGGAAGTCGGCAGCTCGATGCCTGCAACAATGCTGAGCCTTTGTTCAGCTCGAGCGCGGCGTGGGGCAGGTGCGGCACTATATTTGAATATTGTAATTCTATTTAGGTGTCCATACAAAGAATAATAAATATATGATATAATGCCCAAATAACGCGCCTATGCTGGATACATTTGCCGTAACTCCTATTCGCACTATTTCCTTCAGGATCGGCTGATAACGGGCACATTCCAAATAGAGAATTGGCAACCAACTTCCCTTTATAGGGAAACATCCACTTCGCCTTTTGGACAAGACTCTTCTCGAACTTCATTTTGAGACTCCGACACTGTTCGTGGTCTCGAAACTCGCTCTGTGGGATTGAGCCCCGAATTCTCAAAGGCTCTGTGCTACGGACCCCCGGAACGGATCCCAACGATATCCAAGTACATACGTAGTGTTACAAGGCTTGTTCTAATTCAATTGGAGCCCCATATGCATGGTTGGAAGTCTGCACAAATGCGCATATATGACTTGGAGGGGGTTTTTTAGGGTAGGGGGGGGGGGATGGCCGCTGTCCACTACCGTGCTGGAACGACCAGCGTGATTAGACTTTCGTAGGTCGTACTGAATGGGTAATACGTAACGAGATTATTATTTTTGGCAGAGCCGTAAGATCAGATCGAGGTACGCAATATGCACATGTTCGCAAGCTCGATGGACGTACACCTGTTTTGATCGAGACTTCGTTCACAGCTTATGCGCTAATAGTACGAAACCTGATTTTCAGATCCGAGCCCTGCCAGAGGCGCCCAATCCTTCCAAGTTAGGAAAACAGCATACCAAGCTTGATGGCGTCGATTCCGGGCGACAAGGTTTATTAACATGATGGCGGGTCTCTCGACTCACGTGGATTAATCAAACTTTGAGCTCCAAACGGCTCGCGATGGCACATATCGCCGGTGCCCTCTCAAAGACGAGGTAGACATGTGGTATGACCCGTATGATTTGAATCTTGGCTGAATCAATGTGACAGGGGCATCCTGCTGGTTGAGAAGCAACCCCATTTATCATAATTTACATAACATCAGTGAATGTAAGGTTTCGAGGCGGTCTTGCTTTGAGTAATAGGTGGACCAATCTCCCACCTGGGCGCAGCATACTACTTCGAATTTATGACGAACTGAAGGATCTTAGAATCATATCCATTGACTACAATGCGCAGCCATATTCAATTCCAAACGAGGATAGAGGATTAACATCCATTCTAGTGACGGACAGGTAGCAGGCGTAAAGGAGAGGCGGTTTCCTCTCCCAATACTTTTCACATATCGCGTATGATAGAGTTCAATGATGGAAGACAACCTGCCTGCGTGGGACGCACACCCAAACTTGCACAACGAACCGCCAAAGTAGGCTCGACGGTGTCTGCCTCGCCAATCATTGGGCGTAGGAAATCGTGCCAGGTTAGCCCGTGCCTAGAAAAATTACTATGCGCGCTGGGGCTTCGAGAACACAAAGGGATAGGTAAACGCAGCTCCGAGCGCCCAAGAAACCGGAGATCTGAATGGCCTCAATTCTATCGGGCGCTCGTGGGAAACCGTTTCGGGATAAGTCCATCATTGGGGCAGTTCACGGCTACGGGTTCACGGATCTCATGTGTCACCTGAGTGATCGGTGGCTGGATGGATAGTCGTGAAAATGCTTGGATGCTCCACTAAAGTGCATAGCGAAGACGAGTTTTGACGGTGAGCGCATGGACATGTCGGGCAGAATCCTCGCCGGACTATGAGCACGTGACTCAGATTGACGCATATAGGCATGTCAATCCCGACAAAGTGCCAGGTAAATGTGCGCTCAACGGTCCATCGATCATGGATTCTAGGCCTGGGACTCTGATATGCATCAATACAGTTTGCTGGCCGGGGTTAGATCACTTCTTGAGTAACCGGCACCGGTTCCCTCCCTCGAGCGCGCTTTTGGTCATGTGCCTTGCGCCGCCACGCCGGGCGCTATAAACTGCATTCGCCGCAGTGTGATTGGTTTGGAGAGTGGCTGCCTGCATATATAAACTCGTTCGTTATCTTGTGGCAAGCATCGCTTTCGTTGCTCCCTTTCGACGGGCAACGTTCACCAATCTACATATCAATTTTCCCAAGTTTTAAATCCACGCAACATGTTGTCTGAAGAAATGATTAATACCCTCCGGGAGAATGTCCGGAATCATAAACTTATTGATGGTATGTCTATCGTATATGCCACTCGACCCCCACCCGACTCACCTCATCCTAGATCGCACGTACATTTTCAGCAAGATATTTGATGGGCTGTCCAAGCTTCCAGAGGGCTCGATCCTCGGCGAGAAGGGAAACAACCTCGTAATCAAGGCTCTTTATCAGACGCTCCCCCATCCTCCAACGAGCATGCTCGGGCAAGATCGTTTCCGTCAAGCGGATGGTGGGCGTAACAATGTCCATGCTCCGGACTTGGGTCGAGCTGGAACACAGTATGCGCGTAACGTTCAAGGGACGCATCCCCTCCCACGGCACGCGCTTCCCGATGCGAACCTCGTCTTTGAAGAGCTGCTCAAGGCTGGACCGGTAAGCTCATTTGATACGAAATGTATATAAATGTATATTCACCCAATACGGATAGAAACGCGAACAACACCCCGGTGGGAACTCCTCCCTCACATTCGCGTTTGCGTCGCTCGTTACGCACTCGCTGTTCCGCACTGAAAGCAACGACTGGAATATCAATAACACTTCGTCGTACCTCGATCTCTCCCCGCTCTATGGCTCCAACCAGGAGGAGCAGGACAAGGTGCGAATGAAGGATGGGCGCGGTCTCCTCTACCCAGACACGTTCTCCGAGAGCCGTATCGTATTCCTTCCACCAGCGGCGGCTGCGTTGTTGGTTATCTGGAACCGCAACCACAACTATATCGCGACGAATATCCTGAAGATCAACGAACAAAAGCGCTGGTCCAACCCACCTCCTCAAGATGAGAAGGCTTGGAAGAAACAAGATGAAGAGATTTTCCAGACCGCCCGCTTGATCAATTGTGGATCGTTCATGTCGGTTATTTGTGAGTGTTTTCCTCGAAAAGATTAGGCTGGAAATTAATTATTATGCAGTCGGCGACTATGTTAGCGGTTTCCTTGGACTTACCCGCTCTGGAAACAGCTGGTCGATGAAGCCATTTGATGTGAGTTTACCGCAGTAGGTATCTTGTTGATTCTAAGACCCCATCTAGGCGTTTGAGGAACTTGATGGCGATCCAGTACAACGCGGCGAGGGCAACCACTGCTCTGTCGAATTCAACCTCCTTTATCGTTGGCATGCAGTTACATCAGAGTATGTACGGGTTTCATTCTCAACGCACGTAGCTAACCAGACTGATATTTTTGCTCCACAGGAGCGACGAAAAATGGACACAAAATCTATTCGCGAAACTCTTCGATAACAAGCCACCCAGCGAGCTCAATCTCAACGACTTTAGGAAAGCCTTCACCGCTCTGCAGGAACGTAAAGTCCACCCTGACCTCATTGTCGACCCCGAGCCACGCAACCGAAACTTCGGTGGCATCAAGCGTGGTCCGGATGGGCGCTTTGCCGATGGTGACTTGGCCCGGCTCCTCCACGAAGCTACCGAGAGCCCAGCTTGCCGATATGGCGCTCGTAACACTCCCGAGGTACTGAAGATTATTGAAGTTATGGGAATTGAGCAAGGTCGTACGTGGGGTGTCTGCTCGATGAACGAGTTCCGCAAGTTCTTGGGTGTCAAGCCGTTCAAGACTTTCGAGGAATGGAATCCCGATCCAGTAATCGCAAATGCGGCGAGGAAGCTGTATGGCGACATTGAGAACCTCGAGTTGTACGCTGGTTTGATGGCAGAGGAGAATATGGCCCTTGGGCCGGGCTCAGGGCTCGTGAGTGCGCTCTATGTGTTGGCGTCGTTTATTGCTGACATGGGTTGTAGTGCGCTGGGTTCACCATTACACGGGCCATCCTGGCTGACGCCATCGCGCTCGTTCGCGGTGACCGCTTCTTCACCACCGATTTCACTCCAACGAACTTGACCTCGTGGGGCTTCCAAGATGTTGCGCGCGACCCAGACAACGGGGCGTTTGGCGCCTACTTGCCTAAGCGTGTGTTTAATTTCTCAATCAAGTTCGTTTCAATTACTCACCTTGCCTTCAGTCCTCCTCCGCACACTCCCTCGCCACTACACCTACAACTCGGTCTATGGCTTGTTCCCCTTCTTCACTCCGACTGCGACCAGGGAGAATTTGATCAAGCTCAATGCCGCCGATAAGTACGACTTTAAGCGACCGACCGAGGGTCCAATTCCCAAGGTCCTGAACGACTTTACGGCGATCAAGCACGTGTTTAACGATATTGCCAAGTACAAGGTCACCTATGGACCTGATATGAGGTCAGTTGTCTTGGAATTGACGCGCTTTAGAGTATTGATATGCGAATTTAGGTACTTGACAGCGGACAAGGGGATGTTCTTGGTATTCGACGAACAACCCAAGCATGATGATGAACGCAAATTGGTGGGTTCATTTGTTTACCCATCAGGCACGTGACTAATAAAGCCAAAACAGGCGCTTCACGCCTTGTTCCCAAGCAACGACACCATCAAGCAGCATGTCGAATGGTACCGGAAGACGGCACGCAATCTCATCACCTCTCGATCCATTACGTATGTCTCACCTGCGCCGGACAACTCCGAAGCTCACGTTCCAATTTAGATATGATCGCGTTCCGGGTAAACACATCAACATTATTAACGATGTGATCAACCCCGCCGTCGTTCGTTGGTCGAGCGAGAACCTCTGCGGAATCATGATCAAGTCGAACGAACACCCACACGGAGATTTTACCGAGAAGGAGATGTATGAGATGCTCGCGACGCTGTTCTCGTGCGTGTTCCGGAACACTGAACCGTATCTGGTTCGTCCCATCCTCCAGCCTCACGTAGCAATTGCTGATTGTGTCTAGGGATGGGAGTTGAAGTACCAGGCCAAGAAGGCTGCGGATATCGTAAACGCGGGTATCAAGTCGAACATTCAACGAGCCTCGTTTTCACCTGTGACGCTGACCGGCAAGACGTTGCTTGCGCTCAAGAACATGGCCGAGGAGGCACTTAGTGTGAGTGAACCGGAGACGGGATGTGTATCAAATGTGCTCATTTAGCTGTGTATCCAGGGCGAGGACTCGGTCAAGCCGTGCGATCCGTTCCTCAAGAACCTCGCGGCAAGCAAGAAGCCTATCGACGAGCTGGTTGGGACTGTGCTTGGTCTTGCCGTCGGTTCGAGTGTCAACTATGCTCAAGGTAAGATCCTCACCGTCTTGCAAATATTAAACTCACTCACATCTACGCCTAGCCGTCGCGCAAATGGTCGACTTGTACATGGACGATAAATACACCAAGGAGCGCCAACACATTGCCGAGCTTTGCTCGAAGAACGATGCCGAGAGCAACAAGCTCCTCGTCGGATACTACCGTGAAGCTGCGCGATTGAACCCTCAGTACGCTATCTACCTCTTTAGTCAAACATTTACTACATTTACTAACCCGACTCATAGATTCCCGGCGCTGTTGCGTGTCGCCGCAGCACCCGACTCGATTCCTCGCGCCTCGGCTGGTCCTCTCGACGTCAAGCCCGGCGATCGTCTCTTCTGCTCGTTCAAGAACGCCCATCAGGACCCGACGCTGTTCCCAGAGCCCACCAAGATTGACCCCCTCCGCCCTCGCGAGAACTACTGTATCCAGGCGACGGGAACTCATGGATGCCCTGGCTTGGACTTTTCTGAACAGGTGGGTTGCGGGAGCATCCAGTTGGGAATGGTGCTAACTTGTGGCTTTCAGACCATTCCAGGCCTCATGCGGGAGATCTTTGGTCTCAAGAACCTCCGCCGCGCTCAGGGACAGGCGGGCATCCTCAAGAGCGTTACTACAAACACGCTGGGTACAGAGACCAAGATGTATGTGGCTGCGAACGGAGAACTTAGCGCGTGGCCACAGTCGCTTGTCCTTGTGGTATGTTTAATTCGCTTTGAGCTCGTCTGCATGATACTGACTAATAATTCTAGTATGATGCTTGAGCTGGTTCTTATGAGTCTAGGGTCTGAGTGTATTTGTATATCTGAACGTGAACGCAAATCAAATATGAATCTTTATCTCCTCGGCAAGGAAATGCTCACAAGGGTTTCATGCCCCTGTTCAACCCATGGCATCTTGACTGCACGCCTACTCTCTACTCTCACTTCATCAAAACATCCCATTGACGGATTAACCCGTGTTGGCCGACGATGGCAATCTATACACTGACATTGTGCACGTTCGCTTATTAAAACCGACGCTACTACTAGCTAGAGGGATTAATGGTAATGGTACCTTCGTGGAGAGGCATTGTCCCGGTACTTTATTCTCCCACACCGATGCGAGTTATTCCATCCCACGACAAGTCAAATGGTAGCGCAATATCGGACGGCTTGTTTGTTCACCCGATGCTAATATTATCAAACCGATAGATACTGTGCTCGTCAAAATCGTCGTTACAAGCACTGTTTGGGACTCGATTTAAGCGCAGAATGCCCACAGTGTGTGTATCTGGCTGACGCGGCGTGTAAAGTGTTCGACAGGCAGATAGAGAGGCTTTCAAAAAAGGATTTGTAAGGGATTATATCAACAGGAATAGGATGGAGTACCAAGAACTTTTAGACGAAGACTCCACGCTCGACGCGAGCACCTACAACTCGGGCCTATGGAAAACAGCAACAAACAACGCCCCATTTTGCGCACCGCGGAAAGAACACCGTCGCACGCATACTTGAAATTATGACTGTTTTTTCATGCAACCTCGTGAATAACCAAGCTTCCAGTCACACCTTTCCTGACTTCTAGACTGTCGAGAGTAGTAGGATGCAACGCGTCAAGAGACGCGTGTTTAGAAAGAGACGGCAGCTTTTCGGCACATGAGCGAGCGCAAGAACGGATTGGAGTGTCGATAGAGAAATTCTACTGGCAATATGTTTCGTGTCAAGCTCGAGGCCGATTTTTCCCCAGTAGTTGGTTTATTTCTCTGATGCTTTGAGCACCTGCCTCCCGTATGAGTGTGTCCTCGAGTTCGGAACGTGCGGGGAGCCGAGCTTTACTATGGTCATCACGCGAAGCGAAATAGTCGGGAGCTGGCCTCCACCAGATATGAGCCTCAGGCATTGCAATTGGAAGTGATGGGCAAGAGCTGGTTGAGGATCTAAGTCCGGGATCGGAGCATCTTCTGTTCGACCTGTGATCACGTAAAAGCGAGGTGTGGTCATGGTATTTAGACTATTTGTTTATCACAGCGCGCCACCGCCTCTCGGCCATGGCTACCTCCCATCGTTACGCTATTCTTGGGTGATGGCTGTTGTGGATTACTGCGTACTCCATATAGGGTTTGTCAGCAACATTGATGCGTCGGTCCCAATACTCCTCCTTTTAGGGGTATATGCACCCGAGCCGTGCGCCACTCCTTGAGCGCCACTCCTCGACCTTCCACCCCTATTCAGTCCCGTATATAGGCCCCGTGCTCGTTTCTGTTTGGCTCAGTTGACTTCGTTCTCTGAGCCGGCACGTGTTTTCTGGACACTCGTTTGCTTCTAGTATATCATGTATCTGATTCCATTGTATCTCGCTTCACGCGTGCCTTGTTTAGACTCGACCAGTCGTGCTCGCCACAATGGCTTGCATGGCTGGCCCACCAATACACCAAGCTTGATCCATGTGATTCACTGGAATCATCACATTTGGAGATTTGCCTCCATATACGTCGGGTATACGATTTAGGGGGGATCTGGGCTTGTTCGGCTGATAGCACCTCCTATCAATATAACGGCCAATCTCTTATTCTAAGGAAGTGATCACCTGGCTCTGTAGTATTGCACCCGCTATTGCCTCATGACTCGACTTGATCATTTAGGATTCTGTGTCTGGAGTTGGTTACTTTCACATGAAACGCCAGAATCGCCCACTGGGCAACGCGAGCTTGACTGAGAGAAGTGACAGACGGTACCGAGTCATATGACACGTATAGTCACAAACCTTCACGAGAGGTGGGCTTACAGGCCGAGTCAGACCACCTGACCCTCGATTCCAAGCCCTCTCCGAGTCAAAAGAGTCGAAGTGGCTCAAGTTGCAAGTCAGTGCCATATTATCAACTTGAAGTACTGTTATTCAGCCAGAGGCTCAAGCCGATAGATTCTCTGGCTTCAGTACCCGGGCTGGTGTCATCATACCTCCCCGGATCTGGTACGCCCCGGAACAGAGAAAATAAAGATCGAGTGCGTTGACCCATATCTCCCAGGAGAACCGACCCACATGAATCCCGAAACCCGCGCTATGCATTGAGCTTCGCCCGCATGAGTGGGCTCGTATGGGTAAAGGGGATAAAGCTGCCCTAGAGCGACGCAGACAGGATCTATTGGCCTCAATTAGGCGCTCACCCGGCCGGAGTGGCCGGTGAGAGTGAGTACTGCCGGAAATCTCCGAATGTTGGGCTCCCTCAGAGAGCTCCGGAGGAATATTTTAGTGTATGTCATTGCAATTCGCAGAGTGCAAACATGTTTAGTGCATAGAAGCGTCGCCGGCAAAATCAACAACCAAGGGTAAGCACAGCAAAAGCGACCCTTCACATTACACTCAATTGATGGGCGGTGGCGTCGGTACTTAGAGCCACAAACCTCTAAACGCCACATCACTATGCTCGGGTCGCAGAATGGTGGATCACTCTTTGAATTCAACAAACCGAGGCTTACCGGCTTTGTCTGTGGGTGAATTGTTTCGCGCTTTGAGCGCTAACCAAGGATGTCCGCCGCTAACCTCTGCGGATGAGCACGAGTATCGAAGACAATAGCTCGCCCATCTCTTGTATTTAATTCCCACCCTATTCGTTAGCATTCAATGGACATGTACTCCGAATTACGTTGTTAAATGACAAAACTACCCAAACATCTCTAGCTGTATACCACTCAATTTCAGCGTTTTAAGCATTGGCTGAATTGGACTTCTACTCTGCCTATTGGAATATCAAGGGATTGGCATTCCACCACCTCCTGAGGATCTCAATCAATATAGTATTGCACGATTATCACGATTAAAGTCTCCTGACAAGCCCATAGCTGCCACGTGGCATGTTTCACTCCGAGAATAGCTATGACGGGCCTTTTGTCATGCGTGTACTCCTAAGTGCCCTTGAAGGATTGCCACAACAGCTGCCCTCCTAGTAAGGTGACGTAGGATAAAGCCTTCACGACAGTGTGGATTTTGCATCTTCCCCCCACTCGGAACATCTCTCACAGCTGAGCCCGATTCTTTTCAGAATGCCTCAGTGTGACCCATCTAGATTACTTCGGGACGTACCTGAGAAGCGTCCTATAGACATATTCCCCTCTGGGTTTGATTATATATCAAGCCAGTCGCTCGGCAGTTCTTCGGGAAGCCACAGCTCGTTCGGACCAGATCAGCTGTTCCATACACTTGTTACCAACTATAACCCCGACAACCACGTCGAACACGTCATTGTGACAGCCGCCTGGTATGGCAAACAGACCAAATCGGCCAGACATGAATTTATTCTACTCGAAGTGGAAGACAAAATGGTTCCAGGACTCATCAATTACATGACACTCGATCGAAACAATCCCAATCCCCGCCAGGTGTTCGCAGGAATAACTCCCTGTGCTCGGGCAGGAAAGGCGCTCGACGCCTTTCGAATTGCCTATGATGGAAGCCGCAAGAAACTACTAGAAGAATGTAAACTCAATTCCAACAAATTCCTAGAAAGCCTTGAATTCTCAACGGACCGTCCTTTGTACCTCTACGAACTCATTACCCTGGTCCAAAAAGTGTCAAATCAACACCCGCACTACCACCCTATCACTTCCAACTGTTATCTATTTTCCGGATTGGTTTGGGAATGTATGCGCGGCATGAGGCCAAGGGCTACATACGACGGGGAGCTGGCTAGGTCCAGGGGGAAATTTGGATATTTTCACTATAAACCAAAGGCGTCAGAGGTGGAGGATATAAAGACGCAGGTTCAGGCGAAGGTGCTGGATGTCAAGTCAAGCCTCGAACAATTAAGCTCAGGGGTAAGTGGGCTACTAGGTCAAGTTGAGGTACTAATCTCTATTAATCGTAGATGAATGCGCAAAGAGGTCGCCTCTCATCCCGAAGCTCACTAATTAGTGACCGGTCTATCCACTGAATATGTATTCGGTGGCCTAGTGTATATAAGGTACGTTACTGAATCCGTCAACCGCACAGTATTACCAACGTGGAATTACATCACCAGAGCAGGATACAGATACATGTACCAAGCCATTCCTGTCTTTACAGCGAAGTGGGGTTGCTTCCGGGGCCGAGCACGCATGCGCGCCTGCGCTTGACATTCTCAAGCGAATCCAGTGTTTTCCGCTCGGGTAGAACGTTCCTCTGGACCTACTTCCTTTGTCTTTGCGCTATTTTCCGCGCCTTTTGCCCACTGGAAAGGCCCAATTCTGTGGGGGACAGTTGGACATGAGCAGTCACGTGCGTGTTGATTGGTGGTACATAGCCAAGCACGCGAGGTCAAATTGCGCGTGTACCCCTCCCCTTCCCCCAAAACAGCTTCCGAGTCTGAACAGTCGAGTCTTACGTCTACGGTGTATCTCGGGCATATGTTATCTATATATTAACCCTTGACAACGCATTATGCAAGACCCGTCATTTCACACACCCACGAGGCAGAGAGGGTCAGGAGACAGTAGGGTAGTGAGGTCGAGTCTGTAGGTCCTCGCGATAACCTTGGCCCCTACGATGATTGACTTATGGCTAACCTTCCAGGGTAGTGGCATTAGGTTTCCATGGGTGACTTGGGGTGAAGTCGATGGGGGTAGCGCTTCACTTCAGAAGCAAGATGAAAATCAGGAAAAGATAATTTCGACAACTCAATCAGACCATCGCGATCTTACATCCAGCCAGCCGATGTCTCATCCGGAAATGGTGATTATGATTGTGGAGCAGGAACATGAACCGATGAGGATAAAGGGGGGATGTTTCCGTTGCTGTGTGAGTATTTCCTGATCTGTGAAACCGTGTTCTTTGAAGTTAATAAGCATTAGGGCTGGGGCATCTCCCGCACGACGCAGCCGAGGAGAACAACCCGGGTATTCAGGTCAGGGCAATGCGCCCCAATAGTCCTCAATGGGCGAAGCAGCAAGCTGGTCCGGCTTCATCTGCCACACCGGCAGCATCGGTGGACCGCGCAACTTTGGTCGGACCGACAGCGGCAGTACATCTCAAAGCATCGCAGGCCAAGACTCCAGAGGACCCACGCACGAGGGTTTTTTCCGACCCAGCCCCAGGAGCCCGCCCGGCAACACAAAATCATCGTCCAACCAGGGCAGAGTCGACCCCTGTGACGTTACGCGAGTCGAACACCAAGGTACCGCACGGGCAACAGTTTCAAATGCCGGACCTTCAGCGGCCAGCGCGGGCGTCTCGGCCATCGGGGGAAAGGTTACAATCGGTGCCTCCACAAAATCCTATATTTCCAGCCTACCGAGGTTAGCGCCTGGAGGTTGACAGTTTATTCTACGTTTCGGCCCATGGTCTCTGTTCTATTGCACGCCACAACGTTCCACATTCGCTATCATTATGTCTTCGATATATTTTTATCATAACTTTAATATAGTCTGGCGTTATGTTTTGTCAACTTGTTGCCCTACTTTGAGTCTTCCCAACGCAGCATAGCTAGTACATTTTTTCATCGTATTGTTAACCCAAAACAGTTTAACTCTGTGAACGTAGCCTAGCACTTACGTTTGATACCTCTGATTGGGCGCAAACACATCCGAAATGACCTTTTGTTATAAGCCTAACATTGATAGTGGTGAAGGCTATTCTGGAGGAAGCTGCATTTATTTAATACTAGCATAACAGGTAGGGCTCCACCCTAGTCTAGCCATGATGTTCAGTCTTATCCTTTTCAATCCACTACTCAAGTTTCATTCCACCAGACATGTATGTACTACGGCTGACATAAAGTATTTGGACACGTGACTCATTGGTGTTGTCCGACCACACATTTTCCCCCACTAACATTGGCATATGCTGTCCGTGTGTAATATTGATATGTGTAAGATGTACATTGGGCATAGCATAATTGCTAAATCGCACTCGGAGCAGATTATTCAAAATAACAATACCAAACCGCTCTGTGAGTGTGACGCGAACGGTGAGCAAGTCGAAGCTGTCGGCGGTAGGCAGTTAACTTGCTAACAGATCGATTCCAGATGAGATGTCCTGTAAGTATAAACGAGTGTGGGTTTAAATAGCAGACGGGAACGAGTGTATGTAATTAGAAATGAAATAAGATGGAGTGAGCGACAGCTTATTTGACTAAGAACGCGAGGATCGACAAGATTGACAGATAAGATAAGAAGACGATAAGCGCCGTGGGAGTGTCGGCGCGTGCACTGAGAATGACAAAAATACCATTTTTCAGTATCAAAGCGTCCAGATTCGGTATTTTATCGAATTTCGGTATGGATTCAACCAATTTTCAGTGCAAACTATCCTAATATCTGAGCCTCTGGGTCTGATTCTTGAATTTGAAAAACAAGGTGGTGGGATAAGTTGTCCCAAAAATCGATATAAATATTACTAAATCCTGTCCAAAAAGGGTAATCATACTGAAACTGGGCACTTTGATACCATAAAATGATATTTTACACATTTGTAGAGGTGCCGACCTCACACGCTCCAATGCGCATGGTCTCTTATGGTAAGGGACAGGATACAATACAATTCAGTAGCGCCAACCATCCAAGGTCGTATGGCTGGCTATGATGCTGCAGAAGCTTGAGGAATGGCAGAACACATATCAGAATTAAGTTTCTTGCCTACATCAATTCTTTGAGACATTGGGAAGCTCCCACATGACCTGACCATGTGCATGTAGCTACATTAACTCCTGAGCGTATTGCCTCTGCAATTCCAAAACTCGTGGATAACAGATCCGCATCAGATACTAAACGAGTTACCACACCAGTCTCTATGCGACTTTTTCCAGCTTCCGTGCTTCCAGTCTCTAGTAGGGCAGGTCCTGGTGAGTGGCCGTAAAGGGATCTTTAGGATATATAGCTTACGCGTCCTGGCATCTCATGCTGCAGTAAAACGCCCCGCATTTATTACAAACATACTGAGCGCCAATTATTTGGTTGGGGTTTGGGCATCTTATGAATGCACAAGGCTTGGTGTACAGAGACGCTGTGGTATCTTGCTGTTGCATTGAATCACGAATCTTGAGATAAAATTTGGTACATAGTTGCCAGTGCTTCCATTCGGGGCTGTTGGGTCTACCTGTTGAGAATAGACGCCACTCAAAGTATGTTTGATACTTAAGCCAGTCCCGGAACGGGTCGTTAAACTTGGATTTAATCAGTAATTGAGGGAGTGGAGCGCAGAGAACACGATAAAACTGATCGACAATTGATGGGAAAGTGGCGCGCAGTGCTATGCACCAGGTGTCAGTAAAGTGCAGCGCCCAAGCGAAGGAGATAGTATACAACCTGCTTCGCTGTCAGACGTCGCATGCGCAGTCTCGAGCTCCAAGATTAACCGAGTGACGAGGCCCAATAAGTCTTCTTCCAGTGCGCATTCCACAAGTTCCTCGGCAGATTCGAATGGCATGGGTTGGGCGGCTTCAAGGAGACTCCTGATGGGGATGATTGGTATTGGATCCACCAGCCCAGGGTAAAACCAGATGGAAATGATCACTTACGTGAGACTTGTGAGTACCATTCGCGTGCCATCCACAGTCTGGTCGGGCGGTTCGTAATCCTGCAGCCGCCCATTGAGTATCATGTACCACTCGTGTCTCACAAAATTTCTGAGAAGCAGCGGGACCATGTCAATAGCGCCGAAATTCACATAGGGTTGCACAAAGTTAATCAATAAACCGCTGGTAATCGAGCATAATGGGATGTATGAAGCGTGAGCTTGAATGTGCAATCGATCCACAAAAATGCGAGCAATATTTCGTGCATCTTTGATATCGATAAAGCAGGGTTTCCACCTTGTTATCATTTCGGAGGCCATATCCTTGTATATGAGGGACATAGAAAGCTCTTGAATCGCTGGAGCAACAAGACAGTAACGCCAGACAAGTTCGCATAGTTGCGATGATGCTGGCGGGAGTTTAGGCTCATGACCACGTTGTTTTGGACTAGTACTGGGGCTACGGTAAGTATGACTAACTTTTTACTGGACGGCGTATACGGTACCATTTAAGCCGCCAATTTCGCCAGAGCATGAGATATACACCGGGTAGCCCCGGGGAATACGTGGACTCGAGGGCCTCAAGAAATGACTTTCGATCATCGTACAGCAGATTCAAAAGTAACGATGAGTCGGATTGATCAACGAGGGGCTCTTTGCCTTCGTGATTGTTCCGTGGCGCCCAACCAAGAATAAAGTCATAATAGGGCAGGTCTATCTTCGCGTGGATGGCCTCCAGAATGAGTTCTGATATACGGTTGGAGAATACTTCTAAGCATATAGTGTTCGGTCTCGATTCCATATCCTTGGTAGTGTTCTCCAGTTCTCCCGCTCGATGCAGAAGATTCACCCCAAGCGCCACCATAGCGATCCTAAAGCATACATATCCGTATTCGTAACCGAATGGCTGCCATATCGTTCGCTTATGATAAGCGTCATGTGCCAGTGGACTAAATCACTCACGGAACACTTTCCGGAATGTTTGATCGTGGACATGAGCCTGACACATACGGCGATCAGCATTTCTCCTGTTAAAAGGATAAACGAGGAAGGTGAGCGAATTGCGTTGAGTATGGTAGTCAGCCACGAGAGAGGGATCTGACTAGCAAGTGAAGCTCTATTGAGCTCTGGTCCTTCCTTTTTGTTTGAGAGCAGATAAATCCGGCGAATGACGTCGAATGCTTGGCCAATGAGGGTGAATTCATCAAGCTCGGTTAGAGGAGCACCATGAGTAACAGCAACCAAACTATATGAAGAATAATAGTCAGGGGCTGGTCTACCCCAGGGTGATTGAGCCATAACTAAGACTTGGTCGCACTGTTGCACTAGAGGTCACAGCGAAGCACCTCAGCGGTGAATCCAAGTCATCTCTAGCCTCTTATCGATCTATGCACCGGGCAGTTATCATAACGGAGTAGCGTCAGCACATGTCTCAAATCTTATCCGAATGTAAATCTAACCACATGACACTCATTCTTTCTGTATATATCGTTTACAGTTCCATTCACAAATTACACTATCACAGTAGCACGATGTGATACCCAGCTTTACGGTAAGCCTACAAAACGAGGATATGCACAACCAAGACTCGGAACAGTTGAGCCAATGTGGGGTTTAACGCATCACCCCATTTCGATCGAAGCACATCACAGCCGCATAGTGATTGGCTAGTTACACGTGGCTTAGGATAAGCAAGTGGCAAGCGTGGTTAAACGTTGTGACCGCTGACACTTTGGGCTACACGGATTCACTGTGTGGACTAGGCGGGCTAAATCCTTGTGATCTAAACATTGAGAACTCATAGTCTAAAGCACTGACCGTGACCGCTTTCAACTATATTTTCACTTAACCTTATCTCCAGGGCTGACCGAGGGACAAATTACCTCCACGATCTTTTCAAATTTACTGTTTTTGGTAAGGATCAACCCAAACCATGCGCAAGATGCCAGGAGCTTAAGGTAATACGTCACTGAAAGCGGCCATTTTTGGTTCAGTGTGCAGGTCACTAATATTCAGTTCCCCGGCCCCCTACAGTGATTCCTTTCACTTCATACCACTTACATGAGGTACATATAGGTATCCAGGATCCAATGACCTGGAGCAAAGTTTACCCAGCGCAGCGAACACTGTAGTTCTGGCCAGAAGTAGACAGCACTTAGACAGCTGATCAATACACATGGTCCGTGACCTAGAAGTGGCTTGCGTCCACCAACGACCGAATCGCTGTACAAGCCAACTGATACTGCGCCGACATAGTATGCTGTGCGAAGCCGATCTCACTCGAGATGCGTTTTCCTGGTCGTCGCAGCTGAGCAATTGTATGCCAATTGGGGTCAATATATGCGTGTCGCGATGCCCACAGGGCGTGTACGTCGCGATTGCTACGCCTTGGGCGCTCCGAGGAAATGGTCAACACAAAAAGCGGGAACGACGTTCAGGATTTGTGAATAATCGTACACACAAGGCATAAACTAATATTTTTAGCAGGAAGCACTTATGGCCCGGCTCCACTATATTTCAGCTGGACAAGGAAGTGAAAATTGGAGTGCCATAATATATCGGCAGAACGAGGGAGAAGCACTTTGTAGCTCACCGTATCCCAGACTTAATCGTGGCTTCTCGTGCATTCATGTGAATGTCCCAACTTCCCATCGCTACAATAACGAGTTAACTCGAGTCATCACCGTACTCTTGCACTCACCCCTTCTGGGACACCAAAAATACAATACCATCGAGCGCACGAGGAGTTCATGAAGGGTACCAGTGCGTCCAGCATCGGACACGGGTTCGGGCACCGCTCGTATGCACACCCGTAGCGAGACTTGGCGGTTGCCTCGATGTGGTCTTCTTGCTTAATCGTCTCGAAGACATTAAACATTGTATCCAAGCACGAGTACAAATAGGCGCTTCCCTCGTCCGATTCGTTTGCCTGGAACCGATGGTCAAAGTATAGATTGTACTTGAATCAGTCGTGGATGGGGGGGTTTGAATTTGGAGTTGATGGCCGATTCTGGTAGTGTCGAGCAAATCGTCTCGAAGAAGTTCTCGAACGCTTCGAAGAGGTTTTGACTTTCTGTCATTTAATTTCAGAGCTTGGTTATGCGGAATGAGCAGGGACGGGGTACCTTCTTCGGAAGTCTGAGCGCGTATCCCACGATGGACGGTCCAAACATCCACCATCATGCGCGCCATGAGACCTAATACATCTACTTTAATTATCACATCGATGACCTCAAGCGCCAGGGATTCAGGCATCGGATCAATCGGCTCGTAGGTATCTCTAGGAGCGGACACGTGGATTAGAGCGGATGCGGAAGCTGCACGGAGAATACGACTCACTTTAGAGCATTGAGCGTACAGCGCAAGTTATCTAACGGGAATCCAACTTCGAAGGTTTTCGGTTTGATAAGTAGAACCCACTCTTGCCGTATAGTTTTTGTGAGTAGCAAAGGCAACATGTTGATCGCGTCACGGCTCAGGTAGGATTGCAATTGCACATAGATCCATTCCATTTATTGGGATCGCCGGTCACGTGGTTATATGGCGTCATTGTTACACTCAACCACAACGACGGTTTGAATGCTTGAGGACGATATCTTCACATACAACTCTCGCGGTCGCTGATTGAGCACCCCATCTGAGTGTGGTATTATATGAACGCCCCAAGAACAATCCAGTTTCCAGCCAGGATGGCCCTTGCCTCCATATCGTCTATGTTCTGTCTCATCTCATGTTATGTGCAGTCCGACAGAAACATGTTCCTGAGACTTCACAAGACTCGACAATTACAGCGGTAGGAATAACCAGAAATCAAAACGTCCGGCCAGAAGTATCATGTCCTGAAGGTGTGTTCAATCTTGTGGATCGTGCCGACGTTGATGTCCTTCACAGATTATCCCGCCTTATGAAAGGCAATCGATTATAATAACTTTAAAGTATCTTATTGATTTGTATCATCACGTATCTAAGTCAATGTGATCCGTTTGTCACCGTGGTTATGCCCAGCGTGTCGGCATACATGTGCATAGTTGGAAGCCCGACACGAACAACCGAGTCACAGGAATGGCCGGGTTCTTTCGTGTTCTTCATCGATATAAACATCGAAAAAATTGCTTGCCGCTGGGAAGTTTCCTGATTTATAGGAGCGTTTTGCGCCGTATCTCACGAGTTGTACGTCTCATTCCAAGGGTGGCCGATGCACGTGGCTCATCAAGTGGCAAACACATACAAATTGTAGCCACTCTCTTTAAGTAGCCACTCTCCCCTACAACCTGAAAAATTTACCGTCTGGTGGTAAAGTTAATTTCTCACCTATCTATACTTGAAAAGCTCTCCAGGAGATGGAAGCGTCGCCTGCCAGCGATCGTTGGGGCGTCGTTTTGGCCTCACGCGCGATTGCCGAATTACGAAAACTACAACGAGACCAGAATGCGCTGGATATTGTCTGGAAGAAAATACGGTGTGTGTTGAACACTTGAGACGGCAATAGCGATTGGCTCATCCGCCTCCCCCAGCGAGCTCTCTGCGGGTCAGTTTACGGAGGATAATCATACCGCCGTCAAGGGCAGCACGACGGAGATCCCGATATATAGGGCTCGGTTGAGCAACGACCTGAGAATTATTTATCACATCGACATTGCCCAACATCCGTCTGGCGAGGTAGGTCTAAACCGCCTTTCAAATGCATTGCGCACGCTAACGTAGATTTGATGGAGTTTGATTGCCAAGGTAGTGCTGATAAATCTGAGCAGCCGCTCGGTCTAGTTAACTCCTTGTTGTCGTTAGTTATTAAAATCCTGCGGATCGATTCTCGTGCGCATATCGACTACGGGTTTTGGTCGCGAGTTGCAGCCTCCTTGAATTGTCATGGGAGCGAATATCACGAACGGTACGCCCTTCCGCGTTAGCTGAGGGTCCGGCATTAAGCGTTCTCGCCCCTCGTATTCTCGTTAATACCAAATACTAGATGTATCTTCCGATTATCCTTGACGCAGGAAAACGAGTACACTTGCCAACCCGCGAAATTCCCTCATACAAAATTTGGATATAACGCTGCCGTGGTGTATGATGAGAAAGATGAGGCTCAAAACCAGGTACGCTCCGCTCCCATATTATTCCATTTATTTTTGTACCTAATGCGGGACTACTGTTCAGGCGACCGATGATATCAGGTGTGTTCCCACTCGCCTTTGTTCGAATCTATCTCTTTTTTAGGCTTGCTGATGTATATCTACCAGGCTTGAGAGATACACCCCGGCAACAAAGGCACTGTACAATTGCAAGTGCTCTCCTCGATTTGTGTTTTGCATATAACCAGTGGATTCTGACACGATTATTGGTTTTAGCAATCATCGCAAATTTAGAACTAAGTCTTCCAATATTGCTCGAGTACGTCATATCGCTTGGTGAGCGCCTTTACTTTTCTCATGCTCTACGTCCAGTCCTCCCGAGCGGGACATCGTAAACCATCGAGGGGCTACAATTGTTGTAGGTCGAAGTGGTACAGGTAAGATCAATATCTCGGTTCACCACACAGTACATGCTCAGGTTGCTAATCTGGATACCTAAAGGAAAAACAACGGCACTTATGTATCGAATGAAAGCGGTCAACCAGTCTGAAACAGAGGAGTGTCGTCAGATGTTTGTCACTCGTTCTCCTGTACTTGCTCGACACGTCGAGTCTGGCTACCGTGGACTCGTTTCGTCGGCTGCTATAGCTTACAAAACGGAGCAAGAGCTTGCCGATCTAGCTCAGCAATCAAACAAGGGAATAGATCAATCTCTCATGGAATTTGATAACGAAATAGATCTTCGGGATGATCTCCCTGATTGTTTCTCGGAGCTCAAAAATTCGCATTTCCCGCTGTTCATTTCATTTGACAAGGTGGGCCATTATGACCTGCTCATCTGCCGATTGTTGAATTTATTTTCTCAGCTGTGTTCTCTAATTGAAGGCGACTTGTTTGTTCAGTTTGATGAAGAGAATAAAGAGAATCCTCGAACTCCCTGGTCAGCTAGGAGCGACAAGGGCGCAAACTGATTGGTTATAAGTACGACTCTTTCAGTGAATGGGAAACTTTCTCAGGCTCTAATTTTTTCTCTTTTTTTACAGTGAATTTAGAGAACAATATTGGCCAAGCTTCAATATGGGGTACAAATTTGGTCTCAGCCCTGCCCTTGTGTATTCGGAGATCATGGGCGTTATCAAAGGTTCCTCCGTTGCTCTTAATAATAAAGAGACTTCTGGTTTCTTAGAACGAGACCAGTATATCGAAGGGCTAACGCATAGGATAGCTGCACAATTGGATATTGAGACGAGGAGGAGTATATACGCTATTTTTGACCAATACCGAGCACTCAAAGCCGGGAGATTCGAGCTTGATCCTGCAGATAGGTATGAGTACGAGATCCAGAGCACTGCGCAACGCTCAATAGCATTACATATAGAGCCCAACGAGTTTTCAAATACCTAATAAAGGGCCCCGAGAAGTGTAAAGCTATAAAGAATTTGGTCGATTTTTTGTAAGTATTCTGTCCCTGCCATTCGGGGAACCGATTTACCAGCATTCCCGCAGGTATGTCGATGAGGTGCAGGATAACCTCATGGCGGATGTTCAGGGTAATTCAATGATATATAACGGATATAAATCTAACGGCTTGGTCAGTTTTACGGCAGCTTGGAAAACGTATCTGCGATACATATTGGGGCGGAGATACGGCGCAAACAATCGTCGCGGGAAGCGCCTTCCAAATCAGGGATCTGGGAGCGTATCTTTTTGAGGAGGTAAGCTGGGCACACAGTTCGAGTTGCAACTAACTGGTGCTTACATTCATTTTGGTCGCGTAGTCTCCAACTCAGAATAAACGCCCCAAAATGTCTAATCGCCCTATTTCTCCTTTTACCAAGTTTGAGCTCACCGTAAATTTTCGGAGTCACGAAGGAATTGTCCGTTGCGCAGCATCCGTTGTTCAGGTCATCTACAGGCTCTTTCCCGATTCCGTGGATCACATGCCCCCTGAAACTGCCAGGCGCAATGGCCCCCTTCCCTTGGTATTGACTCACACTGGCTCTGAGACATCTTTTTTTGAAAGTTTCTTACTGAAATCAAAGTTGGTTATACATCTTATGCACCATAGCATGATGCACTGATTCTTCGATTATAGCTCCGAAGAGGCGTTTGGAGCGCAGCAAGCGATTTTGGTTCGATCTGAGGCAGTTTTAGAGAGACTCGGTCCTGCTCTCTCAGAAATTTGCCCTATATTGACTATCACAGATAGCAAAGGTACAGTACATGCATTCCACGGTGGAGTACGCGTACAGAGTCGTAATTCTCTCGTCTGTAGGGCTTGAGTTCGATGACGTCCTATTATTTGACTTCTTTGCTACCTCGGAGAATGTCGAGGCCTGGGAGTTCGTACACGGATTTACGCAAAGGACACATCGAAGTGCTCAGGAATTGGACCCCCCGGTATCGTTGTGCAATGATTTAAAGCTCTTGTATGTCGCCATCACTCGGGCTCGGAAGAGATGTTGGATATGGGATCATGGGGATGTAATCGCATCCATGACGGTGAGACGATTGTGATAGGGGGATGCTCATTCTAATACACTACTGGATATAGGACTTCTGGCACTCTCAGGGATTGATTAGAACCGCCTCGGCATTGGAAATGACTAGCTGGGGTTCAAGTAAGTCTTGTGCTGTTTATATGGTTTAGCTTCCTTACAGCCAGCTACGATTGAAGCAAAGTCTACTGCATCTCAATGGATTGAGAAGGGACAGGAGTACTTTGCCAATGGGATGTACAAGCTGGCGGCAGGTTGTTTCAGGCGCGGAGGGGACGACTCCAAGGCAAGGATCGCGAGCGCCTACCAGCAGATGTCTCGAGCAAAGCTCAAAATGCTTCGACAAGATAACCCAAATAGCCGTGCTGAGCTGAAGAGTGCCGCCGACGCGTTGAGCCTATGTGCCCAGGACTTTGCCCCAGGAGACAAGAACGCACGACACCTATGGTTTCACGTAGCAACTTGCCTAGAGCTGGCTCGCGAGGTTCTACAAGCCTCGAAGGCATTTGTGAAAGCTGGCTTCCACGAGCGAGCAACATGTACTCTTTTCGATCACGATGATATTGACAACGGAGTCAAATACCTGCTGACTCACTGGGAGAAATTGGGCAAACAGCTGAGGGATGTGCTTCTTAACCGTAGTCGCATGCACTATTTTGGATTACATGAGTTCAGGTAAGAGTCTACATCCCCGTTTTAAATGATTCGATCATAGTATGACGTCGCTCACACAAAATCTGGTATCCAGGGCCTTGTCTCGGCTTTTTGATAATCTTGATGACCAGCTCGAGTTTGCGCGAACGAACAACTTTATTCCGCAGCTCAAACACCTTTTGGCCCACAACCAAAGATATAGCGAGCTCGCCAAGATTTATTTGGAAGAAAACTTACTCTCCGAAGCAATGGAATGGTACCTTAAAGACTTTGACGAATTTCAGCGGCTCCTTAGTCTCACCGAAGGTGCCAAGGCGTTGATAAATCGTGCGGAGTGGATATTTGTTCTGGAAGGCAAAAGATCTCAACGCTCGCTTCGCGGACTTCAAACGCTGATCGAGAAATTGCACCCCTATCTCCCACATCTAGAGCCAAGAATTCGTAAAGAAGTACGTGCTACCAGGTTGTATTGTCTCAATACTCGTTGATACTGATATTACCCCAAGATAGTGCTGTTCCGGGATGTCCTAAACGGTGACCTCAAGACCGGTAGCCCTATTCCTCTCATAAGGGCCAAAGATTGGGGCAAGAAAAGTATAGATGAGAAAATTCGAAAGGCGCTCATTTTTCACTTGGCCCTTCAAGATACCGCCTGGCTTCATAGTCGCTTCTCGGGAGATATCATCAATCATCTAGGTGCTTGGGGTGCTTATAATTCGATTATTTCACCCATCGTAGATGCGCCTAACCCCAGCAAACTATCTTCCGCTCAGCGTCTCCTGGGGTTCAAACCTTCTGGTTCAGCCTCCCTGAACTCTCTCTTCGTAGTCTCGGAGAGTTCGATAATTTACGAACTCGCTGGGAAGCAAAGCATGGTTACACAGCGGAACTCCCACGATGAACTCTTGGTGCCGGCTCGTTGGATTGACAAGCTAGTGAAGGACGGGTTCTGCGAGCGCTTGCACGACCGGTTACGCGCAATATACGACGGGCTTCTGCGTTCAGGCTGGATAGCTCTCCCCGTGTTCAAGCCTATGGTACACCCTAGATCGGCCTTCACATCGCCTCCTTCAGCACCGTTGACCCACGCTGTAACCTCGGACAGGGAAATGAGAACACGCTTGAATGCGGCTGTAGTTGCAATCAGTGCACTCGCGCCAGTGCGCGCTCTTCCGATCGAGGAGTTCCGTGAAAACCGAAGCGCCCTACATCTTTGGGTGCGCCGATTATTCGATATTCTCTACCCTCCAAGTGGCGTTTTTGGGGTTATGGACTCACTTTCAGCACAAGACAAACGCTCCGTTTTCAAAGCAGTCCACGCATGTATCAAGCAGTATCTCACGCCTCGGTCCTACCCGCACTCAATCACTACACCATCAACGTTTGAAAACATTATTGGGCAAAGCTTAGCCAGTCATCTAGGTCCCAAACATACGAGCAATGCCAAAACTGAGGTTTCGAAAGTACCCCAGCCCACCCTACCATCCGCCATCCCAGATGCAGAATACCAATCGACTGTCCACCAGCTAGCTTGCTTCGCCAATTTGGAGGACCCGAGCGGCTTGGTCGCGGCCGTTTCAATATTGCAGTATGGAAAAAATTGCATATTACTTTATCTTTTTTGACTCATTCTACCTTATGTAGGAAGGGGATAGATTCTGCTGCGGGCCAAATAGACGCAGCGGTACTGGTCCACTTGGCTGAGCAAATCACATGCCAGATGATTTTCTACGGACGAGCGAGTTACGAATGGTCCAATGATGGCTTTTCCGGCCTAATATTGCCGTATTCATGGGCGAGGTATTTGGCAAGAAATCACCTGAACGTGCGAGCTCTGCGTGAAATGGGACCGCTGGCTGAATTCATCGAAGCGTTGTCGGCGCTTTCGGAGAAACTGAAATTTACTCAAGATGGCGAGTATTTCTCGTTGAAGTTTTATCTTACGAACATCCTAACCTTGTTATATAGGCCGATGGATGGTTCGAGATGAACCTTTAGGCACACCACGACAATCCGAG
The DNA here is from genome assembly GCA_037039685.1 of Ceratobasidium sp. AG-K. Classification (NCBI taxonomy): domain Eukaryota; kingdom Fungi; phylum Basidiomycota; class Agaricomycetes; order Cantharellales; family Ceratobasidiaceae; genus Ceratobasidium; species Ceratobasidium sp. AG-K. The sequence goes on along the minus strand of JAWNGF010000007.1, from coordinate 738,298 downwards.
ATCCGACAGACTCTGAATCTCCGCCTGTGAGCCCAACATCTACTTGCTGAACCCGCATATGCTAATGGGCTTCCAGTTGTTGGTGCCTGGCACTGCGTATGTTGAATGCCAGCTTGAGCGGTATTATAAGGCGAAACTAACCCATGCTCAATATAGTGGCGGTAAACGTTCGGTCAACGGGTGACCAATCCAAGGTAGCACGAAAAGCACTGATTCATGCTGCAGGCGGAGTGTTAGATACCGCTTATCAAAGGTGAATCGTATCTTATGAGTGATACAGGGATACTAACAATACCCAAGCTTCCACTGGGTTAATGACCTTGAGACTTGCCTTCGGGTACTTTGTGAGACTTTCAACCACGAAACATTAGTCAAGCTATCAAACGGGAGGGACAACACACTCCCTTGGCAAAATCGCTCCGAAATTCTGGTATTGACATATTTCAAACCCGCCGGTGTCTTGAAAGTCGTTACATCAGCTTTAAGGTCATAGCGTAATTATATCCCTTGTACTCGACGTCCTGTACCGGTGTCTGAACTCTGAGAATGTAATCCGAGTCAAACGATCAAATTGCAAATAAGGATAGTTTAGTGCACTGCCTTCCTTTCAAGCCTAGCGAGCTCTTGGTAGCGGCGATTGTATGCGCGGCTTGTCATTATAAAAGCGAGTAATCCAAAGGACAAAATAGGCGTGCATCTTCGTTCCTTATGATTGTGAAGAAACATTCAAGGCATGAAAACAAAATCTGACTTGCTTGCGGTAACATATGCTCCACCACGTGTTGGTGATGATGTGCATCGGGTACTCCAATGGACTTCCCTCTATCACGGGGTCAACGAGTCTGATGCCAAAACTACCGTCGATCATGGGCTTGTATATCGCATGGGTGCTAGGTCGGTAGGCCATGCTTACCTCCAGCACCCACGGCACCCAGCTATGAACATAATCAAAGTATCGCAGGTCGTATTATTATAGAAAGTTCCAATGGGGCGCGAGGCGGGTTCTCGTTAACGGCCTGCATGGTTACTCGAATATATTGAGTACCTGCCTCCCAGATGAGAACGCACGGTAATTCCGGCTGTGTGCCAAGTAGAGTAGAATTAATATCGTTCGAGGCAAATCAACCCGGAATTAGCCAACTCAGCACAAGAGTCTAGAACACTCTCAGCAACGGTTAAGAGCGGTCGAGGATCTGCGGATCCGGATCGGAGTTCCGAGTCTGGCTGTTTGGTTTGTTGCACTCTCCGCAGTCACGTGACGTACATGACGTCATAATTTCGCGCAATCTCAACTCTCGACGAGGTTATCCTTTCCGAATTGTAGATCTAATCTTTACCCTGCATATCCTACAATATTTTGTTTTCTGCCAAACAAACAGTAGCGGGATGAGGAAGGTTCGCTCGAACAATGTCCAGAACGACGAACCAACTGATGGGACCCAGTTGCGCTGTTTCACTTCCCTCAGCGGGCAGCTGAAGGAAACCCCAATAGGGGTGTGAGTCTGAAATAGGGCGCGGAATAGGAGACGCGCCCGTGCGTGAGATCCGGTCATAACCTGTCTCTCTATGCTTTGGGTTCTCGGTCCAGCCCCCGTTGCGCTGTTTCACTTCCTCTGAATCTTCCGCTGACTCTAATGGCTTTGGGTGCCCCATATCTTCCTCTAGCTTATGTATCTCGCCTGCGCTCCTTGACTCAAGGCTGGCGGCTGACCTATCTCCCTCAAATTCCATTAAACAACTTGTGATTGCGCCGATGCCGAACGAGGGTCGATTATCATTGAGGCTTACATATGAATCACCGGGGTAGGTGGGTGCTACAGCTAGGAGGTTAGAAGGTATGTTCGCTCGATCGTCTGAATTGATTGATACCATACTGACATCCGATGGAGATTTAGACCACCTTGCACATGTTTAAGGCTGTGGTGCTAAGGTTCGGCTTCAAGGATAAGGCCGGGGGAACCGCTTGTTTTCAATCCGTCTTCCACGCCACCTCAGAAGTGGGTAGCTCCAAATGCAGGTGGAGACCTCCGCCTACGAACCAACTTGCACTGGTGACACTCAATGCCCCTTGGTACAGGTGTAGCCATACTGTACGAGTGTAATTATTTGTTTGGAGTCGATAAATTTGTTTCTCTATTCGTTTTGTTGCTGCCTCGACGCGAGCAGCATATGATTTCGGGAGTCGGGGGGCATCTGCTTGTCGACTCAATGCCGGGACAAAGCACTGCCGGCCAAACACGACCACACTTGATAAACCCACTGCAGCCTCCCACGTCCTCGGACTCCTTCGGAGCCATTTGCCACCTTCCCGTTTTTTTAGCCGGCGGGATCTCAAGGATGGGGCTACACAGCTACTCTTAGTTAGTGGCTTCCTAGATCGACCAATCCTCCTAAGGCACATTCTTTGGGCTATATTGTTCCTTCGCCAATCTGCGGCCTGCATAAAAATAACTCAAAACAATGATTCGTACTGCGCTGAATGAGAATCGCTGGGAATTATCGACATTTACGTCATAGCTTGGCTATTGGGGGCATCGTTGAACCGACTTGTATTGTGCTGATCGTTGCTGTGGTCACTTGCAAATACCACGTCTGCGGCACTTCTTCGAATAGATGCACTAACGAGGATCTTCGTATGATCAATCTTGCTGCCAACCCCACTTTGAGGTTGAAATTAAGCATAGCATTCTGGGGAAAGCATTCTTTTAGGGGTATATAGCTCGACGGCCACGCGTGATCTTGCTGGCATCCCCTGCGGATTTCGCTCTTTCAGTTATGAAAAACTTTGTCGCTCTTTCTATTCTTGTTTTCTCTGCTCTCGCTACTGGCCTGGACATCTCTATCAAACTGGTTCGACTCAGGCATGTTCCTCGATCGAAGTCCGCAAGGAATGGCGCGCGCTGTCCATATCGGAACGCAAGGCATGGATCGACGTGGTCAATGTAGGCTTCCGGAGGGTTGCCTTGTTTGTTTACTTACATTGAAATTTCTTGCTCAGTGCTTGAATAAAACTCCTAGGTCTGGTAAACTCGACCCACCGGTGAATACTTCGAGCTATTCGGAAGTCATCGACCAGGTCAGAAAATCTTATCGTCCTCACAATACTCTGCTAACGGATACGCATGCGCTTAGATTGCTCCGATGACCGAAAATTCGACTTACTATGACGAGTTGGTCTACGTGTAAGCCTTTTACGTTGCAATCTATGTGACTACACCCTCAAGGCCGGTGGGTTGGATATCTCGCTCGCCTATCCCGTGTACGCCCCTCTCTATCATCTTCATCAACCATAGCTCAACGCGCCATTAAATGAAAGTGCCCACAAGCTCCGCCGGGAGTACCGCCCATACCGGGGATGGAGTGGCTTCTCCAACGTATCGGCAAACTCCACTTTTTCGCCCGCCCAAGTTGACACACTCCTTGTCACGCCGGAGGGCAATTTTACGGCTTTCCAAGAGTATATGGAGCAAATTGTGGGAATGCACAGTGCTATTCATTCGATTCTTGGAGGGTAAGTTCTGAAACCGTATGAAATATGAATAGGAACTCATTCCAGCAGAGATTTGGCTGGGCTTTGCCCTAAAGGTTCTTCAAATACGAGTGTTTGTCCGACCGAGGGTGCTCCGACATTCTCCGCGAACGAGGTAGGCTCCCGGTATTCCTGTAATGGTGTTTCGGGAAATTGATTTACCCTGAGCCTATGTTCCATATGCATCATGGCGTAAGTTAATATTCAATTGTAACCGTGTTAAGTTTCATATCCAATACCCACATACAGAACGTTGACCGACTATGGTGGCTTTGGCAAGAGAAATCCGAGACCAACAAGGCTGCATTCCATGGGGGAGCTGCCCAGGTACGCCAACCGACTTCTGGCACAACCGCTGATTACTGATTGCAGCACAAAACCTATCAGCTTTGGTACTCTATCCCAACGGCCAGGCCCCGTAGCTCAATAAAACAAGTCTAATTCCGACTGCAGGTGCGCATAATCAACCGGATTCAACGGAACGAGGGCTGATTGTGGTATAATGTGCAGGGATGTATGAGCCTTATACCATCGGCCAGATAATGGATACTAGGAGTTGGCCATTGTGCTATGTGTATGAGTGGAAAGGAGGTTCGGTTCAGCAATTACTTCTCGGTCTGCCCCTTTTATGACTTGTCTAACGGGCTTGTGCATACTCTCATGGTGTTTGGCATTGTCTATTTTACAGCTTACATGCTCGTCTTGTATTCGCTTTCGAAGATCTACCTACACAATCAACCGGGCTGAACCACTGGTCACTTGAAAAGTCCTACAGGCGCGTCCCGGAAGTAGCCATAACCAACTAACAAAATAGCGTACCTGAGTGAATAGCTTGTGATATATGTCAAACGGGGAAGGGAATAAGAGGGGTTGGCATTGCACATATAGCAAAATAATCCCGCACCGGCTATTTTGGGGGCCCGCATTCACTTTTACTGACAAATTCAAGTGAGCCTTGGTGAATACCATCAAGCCACTCGGGCCGGGCGCACGTGCATACAAGCACTAAAATGTCCCCTTTGACTGTTCACACCCGGTGAAATTTCAATAGCTGATTCTGGGTGGGTAGCCATTGGAACGATACAGCATGATACAGTACGACATCCAAGTTGTATGTTTATTCAGCCTAGGTATGACCCACGGCTTTCACCTGTGATTCCCAGAGCACATGTGTCTTGATGTAGCCCAAGGATCCAATCACTAGAACGCCCAAGTCAAAAAAGCCACCAACGGAAATACACGACTTACGCTGCTTGGCACCGCTGACTGCAATACATGAAATCACAAGCGGAGCAACGATGCCACAGACCCACGAGTACAGGACACCTCGTATATCCACAAAACCCTGGAATATTGATGCTATCACCACTCACAGCTTCTCGGAGATCGTGTAGAAACCCAAGAAATATAGAGTAGTGAATATACTCCTGGGAGGAGGGATCGTGTTGGGCCATGGACCAGATAACATAGTTCCCGTACTTGTGCCAGTCCAACAGAGGGCTAAGGGTTTTCTTCAACACGTCTCGAGAGACATGATCGCCCAGCTTCTGACACACGTTGATTGCACAGAGTCTGAATTTGTGATTTTCCCCTCCCTCTGTTATTCAGTTAGTACAAAAATGGTGGACGGTGGCAATACTTACTTGTCCAATCCTCGTAACTTGTTTTTGTCACCTGAGGATTAAGAGTAAACGCAATCCTCACTAGGAGGTCGACGAAATCGTTCCTAGCGAGTACCCCGACAATTTTCAAAACTACTGCTTGAGCAATTAGTTGATCTTTTAACGAAGCTAATTCAGTGCTAGGTTCCTTTTGTCAGTCGACGCCTTGGTTTAAATAGAATAGTACCTGCCTCATCATGAGTAGTATTTGCCAAACACAGTCTTTTAGCGTGCCCCTCTGAGTGAGGCTGTCGTTAATGGCCGCATCCCACATCTGATTGACTATCGCCTCAAAAAATGCGGGCAAGAGGTCCTCGCACCCAGGCACAGCAATTTTGACAGCGACATGCAGCACACTTGCCAGTCCATCCAAAGTCAACGAGCAGTGTGCATGTGAACCACCAAAACATTGACCAAACGCGCTCAAAACGTTTCTTGAATCTTCGATATCGACACACACGAACTGCGGGAACGGATGTTCCCAGAGAAGTCTGTCGCGGAGGAAGTGTATTGCAGGTCGTTCATCCCAAGGAAGCACGATGAGGTAGCGGAACAGAAGATCATAGACGGGATGGCTGAACTCTGTAGGGTCTGGGTGTGGTTCCGGTCTGAACGAGGTTGGTCAGAATAGCTTTGTGTAAGAATGGCACTGCACGCACACTTCGTACTTCATGTATTGCAAAAGCGTAAAAAACAACCCGACAATCCTGGCCCGTGGGTCTTCATCAATGAGGCAAAGAAAAACTTGCGATCGTGATAAAGGATGCGCGTCAGCGCATATATCTGGCGGTAGTTGACCAACTCCAATGGTCCGTTGGATTGGTGAACCCAGCCCTAGTACACTTTCCCACCATATTTCTCAAAATCATCTACAATAAATCGGCAAAAGGTCTGGGTAAGAAGCTCGTTGAATTCTTGGTGAGGAGCTCGATCCATTGCTTACATGAATTCCGCTAACCGACCGTGCTGTTTGAGGAAGCAGAGTGCGTGAGAGATGACGAAGACCCGGAAGCACAGAAAACCATATTCGTAGCGAAAAACCCTAGTACTAATGAGCAGGGTACTGGGCGCTGAATAGAGACCCACCGATTGTTCTTGCGAGTACATTTTCTCCATCAACATGATACACATCCTGGCCAAGATCGGGGACGCAAGACTGATAATCGAATCAGAGCAAAGTGTATAGCCTAGAAGTGACTTGAGTAAGTCCAAGCTGATTGAATTTTCGATAATATCCTCGGGGAGGTTTAATCCACAGTTAATCACATCCCAGAAAGAGGAGAGGATGCGACTAGGATCCCGGCGAACCTCCCTTCGACAAACCTCCACGGTATAGAACCGGACATAGTCTTCCAGATGAGGGCCATAGACGGGATGACTTGGGGGCATGGTCGTGGCGGGCTGCAGCTGGATCGAGGGCAAAGACCTCCACGTAGCTACCAGAATAGTCGTTGGCTTTCCATTTCGGATTCAGGCAGGTGGGTGGCCACGTATCACGCTGCTGATATGATGAACACGTTTATTTCGTACTTGAAACCTCGCATACAAGTATATGCTATAGCTCTTACCTTGTGAATCGGAAACATGAGAGGAGAACTTGGAAGAGGTGGCTTGAACCATTCAGTTACAAGCGAGGCGCTTCTCAATCGTTGGGCTGGGATCAAAGGTGTATTATACTAGCCCAATCGAACCTTTGATTCGGATTGCACACGCTTTCACTCCAAAGACAGCGCTCAACTTACACTACAAATCCCTGATGGAGGCTCCACCATGGGTACTTGTCCTCCGAGGACAAGTACCCAACCACTATGATACCATAAGTCGTGATTTCCCCACATTAGTGGAAAATTGGCTTACGATCTATGACATTGGCCATAAGAGTATCTCCCTGGATACCTCAATGAGGCGACCCAAGCATCCAATGGACCGGGGAAAAGAGTACATTCACAGCCCCCGGACATTCATTCCATAATCGCCTACGGCCGCTCTCATGTCGAGTAGGGAATGCGCGCACGTGGCATAGTGAAAGAACTGCGGATAACAAGGCCCATACTGCGTTTTGTGATGGAGCACATGTATGCAGCATTTGTTCCAGATTGGGGGGAGATGAAAAAGCGTGGTTTCCATTGTTCCTTGAGGATTCGACTTTCGAAAGGCTTTGCAAAGGGCAACTGTGGTATGTGAATATGTGGCATTTTCTCCTCGAGCTTTGCATGACACATGGTTATTCGACACAATGTGTAGAGGGCTGATCGCCATCAACCCCACGGCCTTGTCGGCTCACCATTCGGGGGTTCATTGGAAACATTACTTGCACCGGGGATCAACAAGGCCACTCTCAGCGAAAGTCACCAAGATCAAAGACATCGTTGCGTGAACAGAGAACAGGTCTTCAAGTCATCTGAATATACGGCTATACCGGCCCGATCGGCCACGATTCGTTAAATCGGACAGCACTCACCAGGTATACCTCAATATACGCCTCCAATTTTACCATGACACCTCCTTTAGAAACCTTCTTGTTGATTATCGCATCCTATAGCCGTTCAGTTTATTTTGATACTTTAATCTCAATTTGTCTTTTTGCCGTACGTCATGCAAGACATTGCAAAAGTATGTAATAAAGCTCTCCTAAAATCTGGACTGCAGTGTATCGGGACCGGTGTGCTGGTCCACCACTTGCACGCCGTCCGCCCCCAAGGGTGTTTATACAGGTTTCGTAAGAGCCTGCGCACTTCTCCTTCACGATCTTGATTACAAGCACCCATAAACCAGGGCAGTCCGAGGGACCATTTTACGATGGTCACATGGCAGTCCGAGGCACGACCGTAACTTGCAGCCCGGTTCTTGCGATAAGAGACTTGGTCCTATACGAGTAAGCCATGCACGGCATGTCCGATCAAGACCCGAGTGCCCACCCAAACGGTGCATCTCGGCTCCGAAAGCCCAGCGCTTACGAGTCACGTGGTAAATTCCGACCCCGTGCGCCCTAGTTTTCTCCATCGACGACGACGGTGGCACTGCAATGGACTCTCTCTCACTCTTGCGCGAATCACTGCCCAACGGCCGCCTGCAAGCGTCTGAACAGGAAATGTCGATGGAATTCCGAGGTGAGCCCTATCTCGTCTGGTTTGACCTGGCTGACAAAGAACAGCGGCCGCCCAGTCGCTGGCAACGTTCTACCGCTCCTCGAAACAGACGGTCAAACACGCACACGACGCGGGATATGCTGCGTGCCTCCAAGACATGCTTCAATTCATCCAGACAGGACTATCGGACGACACGATGGGTGTGGCGCGGGTGATGGATTGGGTCGAAGGACAGCTGGGCCGATACGCAGATGGCAAGGATCTGGGTCTTGTCGAGTCGGCCGATGAAGCGTCGACTGTCCAGCGCTCGTCTCCACGACCCTCGTCACCACCCACTCGTCGGGCGTCTACGTCCACCGAACCAGTTGTTCCTGCTGCTGTCCTCGAGTCGACCCCGACCACCAAGCGCCGCCACGCTGCTATCACGGTCGATACACCCGCCCGCCGGAGACGAGTCCTTGTTCCTCCCACGGCACCGACTGAGCCCAGACCCACACGCCGCGGCAAACGAACAGGTGGCCAAGAACAAAGACCCGAATCGATGGACTATGAAGACGACGGACCGCGGGACAGGAAGCGCTCTCGAACATCGTCCAACCTGCCCACTCCCTAAGCCGCATCCATCCATCTGCACTTTTCCGTTCATGCCATGCCATCTTTCTTTCTTGCATGTATACTCGAGCATCACCCAATCTTTATTCTTCGTTCATAATTCTTTTGCATGTAGACTACTTGTCGATGTAGAGTAAGGACGCTGTAAACTATGTTCTTTGGATCGTCATGTTCGTTGATGAGTCGAGGATGATGTAAGCGTGATGTGGGTGGCGCGGTACTGTTGGTTACCATCGACTTCTGGCCCAAGTTCGCTGTTGGTGTGTAACTGGGCTTTGAATCGGGTGCGGCGGGTATCTGAACGTAATCTTTGCACATGTGGCTGGTTCGCTTGTGTTTGAAGATGCACTGCTGGGCGAAACTCGGACTATCGACATTGCGAGTCCCGCCTTGTTCATACTCCAGATTCGGCATCATGGAGCGCTCTCATATCGTCCATTCTAGGCATAAACATGTCTCCTAAATAGGAATGTATCCGGGATTCACCCGATTCGACTCGGACTTGGCTATGCGCGATGCTGGCACCGCCGCTATTGCAAAACCTCGGATGCCTAGCTTCCGGTCCTCCCAAAGACCCTGCTCAGGCATGACAAAGCGCCCGATACACGCCCTTGATTGGCCCGGCCTCGGCGAACGCGTTTGACCACACTCGCCGAGCATTGCGAGAATCCGAGACCTGGGACGAGGTAAATTTCATTGCGCCGCACAGCGAGTCATGGTCGGTACTTGCGACAAACCGAGCACTGCGCAAACGCAATGATTACCAATTGCACTCGATTAACCTTCTGAAACAAAATAATAAAACTACAGAACGGACGAAAGAAAAGAGGCTGCGCAGGAACCTGGCGAATAACGACACCTGTAGCCTAAAAGCTCCACGAGAGAGTCACGTGTTGCTCGGTCCTTGGAGCGTTCCGAAAAAACAGCTGGATGATTACCTTCTTAAGCGAATTTCTCGGTCACTTGGCCATTATGTTTATCGGCATCTCGGGCGCGCCTCCCCTCTGCTGCGAAATATAAAGCAAGTCGACCTATGCGCGACAGAATTCTGAAGCTCTCGACGTTCCCAAGTCCATCTTCACTTAAATGTCTACAGATACCCTGCCGTTTACGGCCGAACCCAACCCCACTCACAGAATTGACATGCTCGATGCCCCTTTGAGCCTTGTCCATCAGTCGACTATCAGATCAGCCGGGTGGTCTGGACTCAGGACCTTGCTCAAGGTCGTCGACGCGAGCGCTGGGGTATTTCCGCCGCTCAAGTGGGCGGTGGGTGGGTTGAGCGCGAGTATCGAGATATTCGAGGTGAGGGCTGTTGTATTTTTTATTCGTTGGCTAACCTCGCAAGTTAGAATGCCTCCAAAGGACGCAGGGAGTATATGGAGTTACTCGTCAAGTTGGATATAATTTTAGCCGACTTGAGTGGATACATTGCAAGCGGAGCTGGATCGAAGATGACGGCGAGTATGATGAATCTATGCATGTGAGTCGTCTCTCCGGCTAGGCCGGTATATAGCTGATGGGCCACGCAGTGGTCTGGATCAAGAACTCAAGACCGTTCAAGAGGAAAGCGCAAGAGGTTTGGAGACCTTGGACAATTCGGCTGATATAATGAAGTCTTGTCGACGTGTGCAAGGTTATCTCGAGCGTCTCAGGGTAGGAGTTTTTCATATTTCAAATCGAGCGAGCTGCTGAGGTTGAGCAGATGAATGCGAATCTAGGTATATGGGAGGCGGTTAGCAATTTGGAAACGGTAAATGATGTTGGTGTGAGAGCGATGGGTCACTGAGTGTATGTCAATAGGAAGCCCGCCTCAGAGGATTGATGCCGACCCCGGCGGCGGTGTACAACTCGGCCGAGTCCGAAGACGTCCGGCGAAGAGCCTGTACACCTGGTACTCGTGAACGAGAGCTCGGCCGGCTACTGGATTGGGCTCACAAAAAGGTGCCCAATGTGCAAGATATCTACTGGATGAATGGCATGGCCGGAACTGGCAAAACCGCAATCGCATACAGCCTCTGTGCTGAGCTCGAGGAATCCGCACAGCTTGGTGCCAGCTTCTTTTGTTCCAGGTTGATCCCCGCATGTCGCAACGTCAAGCTGATCCTCCCTTCGATCGCATACCAGCTTGCTCGGTTTTCGCGCCCCTTTCGTCACGCTCTATCCGCTATTCTCCAGGAAGAACCCGACGCGCATTCCCGTGTAGTGCGCGCGCAGTTTGAGACGCTACTCGTCAGACCTCTTACCCAAGTCAAGCAAACGCTGCCTGAAGACTTTGTGATCGTCATTGACGCGCTGGACGAATGCGAAAAGGAGGACAACGTTGGACAGCTCCTCGACGTATTGCTTTCTTATACCGCCAATCCCACACTCCCAATGCGGTTCTTGATATCCAGCCGACCCGAGTCTACGATATATCGCCGGATGATGGCCCGGGTTGGCAGCAACTTGGACTCCCGACTTGTCCTACATGACTCGGATGCGCAAGTGGTCAACCACGACATTGAGACATACCTTTGGGCCGAGCTCGCGAGTATTGACGCTAGCCCTTTGCAAATCTCCGCTCTAGTCGAACTGTCTGGGGGTCTCTTTATTTTTGCTTCCGCAGCTGTTAGGTACATCAAGGACGGAATACGCTACATGGAACACGAAGAACGGCTGAATACCATTCTCGGGCTGTCCTCGGAACCTACAGACGGCAAAGACAAGGAAATGGACAGACTGTACACATCCATCCTTCAGGCGGTCTTCAACAACGAGAGCATGAGCAAATTCACCCACACTCGTCTCAAAATGATCCTAGATACGATTATATGCTTACAAGAGTCAGTGACCGTGGGCGCGCTGGCCGGTCTCTTGGGGCTGAAGAATGGGCATCATGTCGACACCTTGCTACGGTCACTATCATCTGTTGTGAACATTTCCGAGTCTAATGGACTGGTCACGATTCTTCATCCTTCCTTTTCTGACTATATGCTTGACCACAAGCGCTCGGCTTCCTTTCACTGCGACCCAACTTTGACGCATGCCCAGCGATCGCGCTTTGGAGTAATCAAAGGCCGGGACGCGCAGTGTATAGTTGCCAGAACATCATGAGTAAAGTTAATGTCAGAATCCACGATCACCGTGCCGCCATACTCATCAGATCTAAAGTCCCTCCCCCTCGCCCTTGTCGGAAGCAGCGGGAGCACACACAAGAAATTTATTCAGCTTTGAGAACCGGGCACCGGGTTCAGTACAGTGTATGCGCGTGGATATGACAGAGCTCTAATGGACACCAATAACGGGCTCGGCGTTGTCCAAAGGCCGACTCTGAGTGACGTGCATACCGTTCCCCAACATTGATCATAGCATAATGGCTTCTAGGATATTAAGCTGTTTACCGCTACATACAATATTCCTAATACTTTTTGTATCACCTGCGTAGAGAATGGCGGGGACTGGAAATTCATGAACCCGATATCAGGGGCTAATAGCACGAATTTCTCGCCCGATTTTGATGAAACCCACTTGGCACTCAAATAGCCTGCTACTTGGGCTGTAGCTAATCTCGTAGCACAGTCACGGTAAGGTAGGTCCTTTAGCCAATTATATCGGTCGATTGCTGCGGACCAGAAAGGGCTTGGCGAGTCCCGCGGATTGTGGCAGTGCGTGAGGACGTGACGTGCTACTTGGTCTCTCACGTCATTACACGGGTTTTCACCAACTCTCCCCGAAGCGAGACTATTAATTGGTTGTTCGTACCGGCACACCTTGTACGCCAAATCAGGAACCAGTCCACCCCTCCTCTTCCTGAGAACATGTCGAGTATGCACTTCCAACAGGAACTGCGACTTGATCTCGATGGAAGCCGGTCTAAACAAAGTAATCACAATCTATACGGGGTCGAACTCGAATGCCTCCGCTATACCCTAAATCTTGGAGCAGGAAGTCGCCCACCGACCATCACTTCTGCCGGCTGCTTGTCGGCCATTATTCTGCTCGTGGAAGTTACTATCAACGAGGGTGATCCCCTGATTCCGCTCGCCTGAGCAAGGGTCAGACATGGAAGATGCCTTCAGAAATGTTACAGTACCTGGACTAGCTCTCGTTCTGCCAGGTTCAACGAAGTGTCATGTCACATTGGCTGATGGACCTGGACCTAGCCCTGAACCGGTCAAAGTGGTACCTTGGGAGCGAAGTTGCGATGTCGGAAGATGTCGCAGCTGGGCACCCCTTGCCCCGAAGTCTTTATTCGACCACGATTGCCTAGGCCCTACGTAACATATCCATCCTGAACAGAGCATAAACGAGCGTGTGTTTGCAATCGGTCAAAACCCCATTCGCTGCCCTAATAGGTGGTTCAAGAGACTGTCGATCATTTGAACCACTTGAGCGTCAGTCTCATCCCATCTGCATGCCTCGATCTTGTTACCTTGCCTAGGGTTGCACCGTCCCATGGGCTGTTCTAAACGCCGAAACAGCCACATTTTCAACTACGTCATTCACCGTTTCTGTAAAACAAGACTTTTTTGGACAATTCCTTCATTTGTACAGCACTCGACCCTCGGGCGCAGAATAGTAGTCGAAGTACGTGGAACCAATTCACGATATTGCTCACGGTCCATCGGAAAATTCCGCATTTCCCCAAGAAAGGCCAATTTAGTGGTTCATGTCATGTACACCCCTTTGTCTTACCTCATCACCGGCGTGTTCGGGATCAACCCGTTCTGGCTTAGCTGACCACTGGGTTTGGGGTCGACCTCTACGCCCCTCAGCCAAGAGCCAGTTTCGCCCAGACTACCTCAGCCGATAAGATCTTCACTCCGGCGTCATCTTAGCGAGGGGGTGTGGACCTCAAGCCCTGTATATATCAATAATTAATGGTTAAAGGGAAACACGCCAAGTGATGGACCGTACGCTTCTATTGAACACTTGAGTCTAGAAAGAGTGGCCATCGAGCAAAAGAAACTGACACTTATCACCACTGGTGGACAACATCGAGGGGAGACTAATCAATCACTTGAGCTTCTCCATGAGACGTTATTTGAACGTGTGCCAAGCCCGGCCACCGAGTGCGTCAGCAAGTTGTGAACAAGGGAAGAGCGGCCGAGATCGGCCCTAAGCACTGGCGCTTAAGATATGGTGTTTGGGTCACTTTGGGACTGTAGAGGCCCTTCATCATTGCTATAACTTTTTGATACAACAAAATCAATATGGATGTCCGGACGAATGGGAGTTTCGGGGGAAACCAACAACGCGTCACTCATGATCTCGGCGGTCCATCCTTACCGTCCGAAATGGTAGGAGGTATAAAGTTACACTGAGGGCGTCCTTGGTCGGCAAGATAGTAGCCCACTCTCCCGCACTTCAGCCTCTCATCCACTACGTTACAGGCCTGCTCCTCCACTAAAACCATATCCCCTCTTATCCATCGCCACACGTGATATTAAAATGGACTCCTTGTTCAACATCATTTCCTTCTATCCCACCTCACCCGCAACTGGCGACCTTGAAGACCCAGTTGCGCGCGGCGGAGACTCCGGCGGCAGCGGCCAGAGCTGCGTGATTGCATAATTGCAAGTGTCATCGAACAAACCTTCCCTTCGTAAGTTGTATATATTCATGAGTAAACCTGATTACTGACTTTCCCACTTGCAGGATCCATTGTGTCAATTCTCTAGCCCTTCGTATCGCTTCGCCCTTCGTGTATTATAAATTTCTGCACCTTGTGTACTTCGTTGTTTTTGTAGGGGATATTCCGATCTAGGATAATTCAAGGGATAGTGTCATTGGTATCTTATATAGGCTTTCCATGGTATTTCTAGAACGAAATTGTGGCTCGAGCCCACTCCTCGGCCGCAGGATACTTGCCTGGCATCAAGGTTAACGGTTCAGTAGACGAGTTCATAGGCCATACCTGAAACTGTGGACGATTCCACTCCGTGCTTGCATAACTACAATGGCGGGAGATACCACGCATATATGCGCATAAATCAATCGCTTCCATATCGAATAATCGGACTGGCTCCCAGTCTTCAAGACAAGCCGCTCTTGGTATTTTGTAGCCTCAAGCCATGTAGTCCACCAGATCGAGCAATATCGTTGCAGTCAAGGGGTTCAAGCGCCAAAGGTACTAGTCCTATATGGCGATGGTATCTTCGAATATCCAGTATCTCCCACAGGTTTGTTTTGGCTGTCCGAATTTACAGACATGGCCATATATTTTGGACCGGGCGTTATACTTTTGGATATGGTGACCTTGGAGAGCGTTGGTCTGAGTTCATGTACGTATTAATGATTATCCCGCCCTAGTTTTCCCTTAGCTTCCTGCAACATTCCCTACGGGCAAACTAGACGACTATATTCAGAATCCATTACAATAAAACAGCGCAGCGTATAATCGCGATGGTTTGGCTCCATGTCTGGGGAGCCCACGACATTCATAGTTCCTACCCACCTGTGTTGATTAAGCCCCCCGGGGGCTTTATGAGCCCGGTGTCGCACCACGTACAAACAAGTCGTACTCTCTAGTCACTCACGACGGGGCGGCTGTTGTTTGTTTATGGGTTGACTCTGGTCATGACTAAGCAATTGCATATTACTTAAGATCGTGCCTGCTTGCGCGCATCCCCATGTTCATTATCCGACCTCGTCCTCCCAGACTTAATAGAAAGCGTTGAACTAAACCAGCCCCGGAATTAGGCAGACACGGCCCTCCTATAATGGCTTTCCGCTACTCGGCTGCATCCCGGATCCTTGCGCTAGTATTTACTTGGTTGGTGTAAATTCGAATATCACATATTGTCTGAGCTTATGATTGGTGAGGGTCGTCCTACATCAGGGGTTCTCATAATAATATGTTTTGCAGCAGGTATATTGATCATGGTGACAGCAAGGCATTCATAGTAAGTGTCTTCATGGAGTCATGATGCGACGGTGCGATCGTATCCTACGCCACCCTAGCCGCACGATGGAGTCTGGGCTGCGCAGTCGTGCCTATCAGGTAGATGATAGCCTGGCCATGACTCGGTTAGGCTCGCGGATCATGGCAGTGGTATAGCCAGTGCTGACGTGTTGCAGTGTATTCAGTTACCTCGCCCCCAACACTCGCTCCAGGCACGAAGCGCACAAAAATAGTTCAATTGCCTCATATGCACTGCAAATCTACTAGATTCCACCAATAGGGAATTTAGCTGAAGGATCACGTGGTGATCGGTGTTCGGAGGCTCTCCGGGAACACCAGGGCAGTTCCTGTTTCGACCCGATCACTTGACGACCCTGCAGATCAGGATGCTGATCTTTTAGCGCCTGCCCCTCGCTTGGAATAAAAGGCGTGAGTTGACCACCCTGAGACGGCGTATCCTCCATGCCTCTTCGGGATCGTTACTTGCACGTCAAAGACGGGTTGAAGCGGCGCTGGGGTATGGGGCCGCCCACTCCTACCTTGACTGCTATTCCGTCCAGTCGGACGTTAAGCCCTCTACCTCGTGTTCCAACACCCTCTCCTCCTCTCTCAACGACCGACATACTTTCCATCACGACAGGCTCCTCCAAGTCCTCCAAGATCGGATCACTCAACACCCTCTCGAGTCTGGTTGATTCATCGACTGTCAAGTCGGTCGGACGTTCCGGCCTCAAGACATTGCTCAAGGTCGTCGATTCGAGCGCGGGTTTGTTTCCGCCGCTCAAGTCGGCAATTGATGGGTTGAGTTCGTGTATAGAGATATTCGAGGTGCGTATCAGGGTTATATTTGCATGTTGTTGCTGACACTCCGAGTAGAATGCCTCAAAGGGGCGCAAGGATTACATGGAACTACTTGCCAAATTGGATGCATTGCTTGGGGACTTGAGTGGGTATATTCAGAATGCGGCTGGATCAAAGTTGACGTCGAGCATGATGAATCTATGCATGTAAGTCGTTTGGTTGGATTGGTGGACGAGACTGATAGGTTTGAGGATAGTGGCCTGGACCACGAGCTAAAGATGGTTCAAGAGAAAAATGCCAAGGGTGCCATCAAGAGGCATTTAGAGATCCTGGACGATGCTGATGATCTAATGGAGTCGTATCTGCGCATACAAGGTTATCTGGAACGTCTCACGGTAAGGACCTTGATCCGAGTCGAGTCAATGGCTAATTGAAAGGCAGGCGAACGCGAATACAAACATGTGGGAAACGGTCGGGAACTTGGAAATAGTACGTCCGTTGGCGGCATAAAAGCGCGCTGTTTATCAGAAATTATAGGAAACCCGCCTGAAGGCGCTGATGCCAACCATGGCCGCAGTATACAACTCGGCCGAGTCAGAAGACCTCCAGCGCAGGGTCTGTACACCTGGAACCCGTGAAAACGAGCTTGCCAAGCTACTGGAGTGGTCTCGTGACAAATCACCCAATGCGGAAGACATCTACTGGATGAGTGGAATGGCCGGAACTGGTAAGACCACAATCGCCGCCACTCTCTGCGCCGAACTCGAAAAGTCTGCGGAGCTGGGAGCAAGCTTCTTCTGCGCTAGGCTAATCCCCGAGTGTCGTAACGTCGGGCTCATATTCCCGTCCATTGCTTATCAACTCGCCCGGTTTTCGCGCCCTTTTCGCCATGCCCTTTCGACCATCCTTGAGGCAGAACCCGACGTGCCTAAACGTACACTGCAGGTTCAGTTTGAGACATTGCTCATCAAGCCTCTGGCTCGAGTTAAGCACGCGCTTCCTAACAACCTGGTTGTTGTGATTGATGGCCTGGACGAATGCGATGACGAAGACAGTGTCGGACAGATGCTGGACGTGTTATCCTCATACACCAACGACTCTCAACTTCCGTTCGGTTACTGATATCCAGCCGGCCCGAGCCCGAGATCCACCGCCGGATGATGGCCCGGGGTAGTGACAACCTCGACGCTCGGCTCGTCCTACACGACCTCGATGCGCAGATGATCAAGCATGACATTGAGGTTTACCTTCGAGCCGAGCTTACAGCCGTCGATCTCACCTCTTCCCAAGTCTCGGCTTTGGTCGAGCTATCTGGCATTCTTTTTATTTTCGCTTCGACGGCCGCTAGATACATCAGGGAGGGATTGCGATACATGGAGCACGAGAACGGCTAAATGCCATTCTCGGGTTGTCCTCGGAGCCCCTGGATGGTAAGGACAAGGAGATCGAAAGACTGTACGTGTGCATCTTCCCATTGGTGTTTCGAAAGAGAAAAAAACACTGGCAATTTACCCAGATCAGGCTAACAATATATTTCAGGTACAACTTCATACATGCAAGAACCGATGAATCTTGATGGGTTGGCGGGTCCATTTGAAGAGAATGCTAGTGAACTTACGCGCGTCTGGCCGTGGTGCGCGTTGGCGCTAAATACCTCCGGGTTGAACCGGCTCGTCGTAATTCCCCACACATTCCTGGTTGTATGCTCGTCTCTGGATCAGTGGAATCACCGTGTGCACCGGTGCTCTGTTATAAAGACTGTGATACCTTTCCGGACCAAAGCCCCTACATTTCCCACTTCGTCGCGGCTCTCGGAGAGTACCTTCGATTGCTCGCTGGAATACAGGGGTCATGCGGAACCGGCCGCTCTCATGTCTGAGTTTGTAAGCGCAGGATCATCACGCGCAACACTATCTTTTTGTTGTGCACCTGCTGAGCTGGTGGAACTTCGTATGGTTTGGTTAACTCATGATAGCTAGCCATATATGACAACTCTGTATTCTTTTCCTATAATGAATGATTAATTTCGCTTATACACTATATGAAACCTGTCTCGGGCAACGCGGGCGCATGCTGGATGGCCCTATTTGATTGACGGATGCAGTGCCGCTGAGCTCGTCACTCTCAGTGCTGGGCTCGAAGAAACGGCCCGAGTTGGCTGGAGCCTCTGCCACGCAGGAATTTTAGGAATTACATCCAACTCCTTGTTTCTTTAACTCTGGGAGATTCGTTTGCATCACAGGGGGCAGAAAGGCTGACGTTCATCGAAACAATCTAATTATCATGGCGGCCGCCAGTCACCCTCGCAGCACTGGGAGCTCGCCCGAACGATCCAGGAGAAGCGTAGAATTTTATTTCCCGCGTCTCGCAGCAAAGGATAAATATGCATTTTTCAGATTCTAAACCGCTTGTACCATCCGCTGACAACCGCCAGGTAATGGTAATTTCCAATCCCGGCCCGTCTCACAGATTATTTGATGGTAACCGAGGCGAAGTACTTCCTATTTCCGCGTCCCCGCTGCTGACCCTCGACCATCATCACTCATTTTACAATGTCGTTCAAATCGCGGTACCTGCAGGCCAAAGGCGGTCTGAAAAGACGGCTCTTTACGAGTTCTGATTCTGCTACTTCAACACACTCTCCAAGCTTGACACAATCAACTCCAAGCCCCAACCTCGTGGACTCTAGACTTAACGCTCAGTCTTCCGGGATGCTGAGCTCCGCTTCAGAGATCTCTGACTCAAGCGCAGTCAAACATACAGGAACACCCTCGGAGGACAAAAAATCGGCCTCATGGTCCGGGCTCAAGATACTCCTAAATATTCTTAACCCCGCCCTAGATGTATTTCCTCCGCTCAAGTTGGCATTATACGGGCTAAACGAATGTATTGATATATTTGAGGTGAGTAAATTACGGTTGTTTAATATACATCCGTTATTGACTTGTCGTCCAGGGCGCAGCCAAGGGGCGTAAAGAATACGACGAGTTACGCACTGTGTTAGATTCGTTACTGAGGGACCTGAGCCATTATATCGGAAATGATAGCAGTCTAGAAATTAGCTCGAGCATAAGTAACCTGTGCTTGTGAGTCGCCTCATCAAAAGTGACGAGCATAATTTGACGTCCCTCGCCGCAGTGGTCTAGCCATGGAGGTGAAAACAGTACAGGAAAATTACAACAGCAATGCAATCCAGAAATACAAAAGAGTTAGCGATAGCTCTGAAGAAGTGTTTGAGTGCTATCGACGGATACAAGGCCATCTCGAACGCCTCATGGTTAGTGCTTTGTTTTCATCATTGGTTTTCCTTACGGCTAAAGGAATACCAGTTAAATGCGAATTTGAGCATGTGGGAGACGGTTAACGAAGTGGCAACAGTAAGTGTAGGAAGAAACCTAGTAAGAATGCTAATGTGAATTCTTAGGAGGCACGCTTAAGGGCGCTCTCACCGGCCCTGGCGGCGGCTTATAACTCAGCCGAATCGGATGATGTCAAGCGGAGAGCATGTACGCCAGGTACACGTGAAAGAGAACTCATCAAACTGTTGAATTGGGCGCGCGGCGGGACTTCCGGGATGGGAGGCGCGTACTGGATGAATGGGATGGCAGGCACTGGCAAAACAACCATTGCGTATAGTCTCTGCGCCGAGCTTGAGAAGACATCAAACCTGGGTGCGAGCTTCTTCTGCTCGAGACTAATACCCCAATGCCGCGATGTCAAGCTAATAATCCCATCGATCGCATATCAGCTGGCTCGGTTCTCGCACCCTTTTCGCTTTTGCCTTTCAGCGATTCTCAAGGCTGACCCTGACGTGCACGCTCTTGCTTTACGAGCACAGTTCGAAAATCTCCTCTTTAAACCGCTGGTTAAAGCTAAGCATGCCCTTCCGACAAACTTGGTCATCGTAGTTGACGCTCTGGACGAATGCGACAACGAGGAGAGCGTTGGTCAGATATTGGATGTACTACTTTTCTACTCGGCCAAACCTGAGATCCCTGTGCGATTTTTGGTATCCAGTCGACCCGAGCCTGAGATATACCACCGAATGATGCACCTGGTTGGTGACGACCTCGAAGCCCGACTCGTACTCCACGATTTGGACGCACAGTCGGTCAAACACGACATCGAAGCATATTTTCGAGATGAGCTTGCCATTGTTGGCCTTACTCCCTCGCAACTGGCCGCTCTTGTCCAGTTATCGGGAGTACTTTTTATTTTTGCCTCCACCGCAGCTAGATATATCAAGGAAGGACTGCGATACATGGAACACGAAGAGCGACTGGATACGATCCTTGGGTTGTCATCAACACCGACAGATAGCAAGGATAAGGAAATCGACAAGCTATACACATCCATCCTTGGGGCAGCGTTCCTCAACGACAAAGCTGGCGAGAAAATTCAAGCCCGGCTAAAGGCCATACTGGATACGATTATATGCGCGCAAGAGCCGATGACCGTTGATGGTTTAGCAGGTTTATTGGGCGAAAAAAGGAAGCATGTGGAAGCCTTGCTACGGTTGCTATCGTCTGTGCTAAATATCTCTGAGCCCAACGGACTGGTGACAACCCTCCATGCTTCCTTTCCAGACTATATTCTCAATCGAAGTCGCTCGGCTTCTTTCTACTGCGATCCCTTGGCTACTCATGCTCGAATCCTATATCAATGTTTTGATACTATCAGAAGCGTAGAGCCGTACTTCAACATTTGCGGGCTCCAATCATCATACTTGCGAGATGACGAGGTTCCATCCCTTACAAAACGTTCTGATGACGCGGTATCACTGCAGCTATTCTATGCATGTCGCTATTGGATTGCTCATCTGGAGCGTGGAAGTGAACCAGATAAAGTGGGGACGTTACTTTGGGACTTTTTGGCAATCAGATTCTTTTTATGGATCGAAATAATGAATGTGAAACGATGCATGTATCTTGGGCCTGGAATTATGCAGCGTGCTGAAAGCTGGATTAGAGTAAGTTATGCCCATAGCGTGCGATTGGGAGTTTATTGCTAATACTATTGCAGGCGAAGGAAGTCTCAGAAGGGACTATTGAACTTGCACATGACGCGTGGAGATTCGTCACAATGTTTGCTGGTCACGCAGTATCACAAAGCACGCCACATCTCTACATATCGATGCTACTATTTTGGCCTAAATCTGCACCGATTACCAACCATTACTTTTCAAACGCGCGAGGAGCTCTTTTATCGCATGACACTGCGTCGAGCAGACGGCAGCCCGGACTTCTATCAACGTGGAAGTTCGAAGATACAACTTATTCTCCTCGATTCTCTCCGGATAGGTCACTAGTTGCATTTTGCACCTCGTCTCGGGTATACCTGATAAACGCAACTACAGGAAAACCAGTTCTTGACCCGCTCATTCATGATACCCCTGTCAGGTCGGTTGCATTCTCCCCAGATGGCACGCTCCTTGCCTCCGGCGCGGATGACAATAATGTTCGAGTCTGGAGAATTACGAATGGGGAGCTTGCTATGACACTATTTACTGGCATTTTTAGCGCTGTTGTCCCAATTTGCGTCTTCGCCAACAGCACACGTATCGTCATCGGTGTCTACAAGGCTATACAGATATGGGACCTGAAGAATGATGGGACGTTGAGCATGCAGATCAATCCTCAAGACGGTTGGGTTCTAGCCATTTGTGTCTCTCCCGATGGCACTCGCATTGCATCAAGTTCCGATGACCATATGATTCGGGTCTGGGACCTGAATAGCGGAGATATGATTCTTGGCCCGCTTCAAGGACATACCGATATGATCTGGTCTTTGGGTTTCTCACCAGACGGCACGCGCATAGTCTCCGGTTCGATCGACAAGACCATACGCGTATGGAGTATCCTGCGTAGTCATATAGCCATTGATTTACTTCAGGGGCATACCAACCATGTCAATTCCGTTGCATTTTCCCCCGACGGGAAGCAGATTATCTCCGGGTCCCGGGATCGTACTGTGCGACTCTGGGATACCCATGCGGGAGCGAGCTCCGCAAGAATACTCCGAGGCCATATGGAAGCCGTGACGTCGACCGCTTTTTCGCCTGATGGCTCCCGCATTGTTTCTGGCTCCAATGATGGAACAGTGCGTGTCTGGGATTCCGCCGTCCTAGGTCCGACGGAGAACCTCCTTGAGGGTCATACAGGCCAAATTTCGTCCATCGCCTTTTCGCCAGATGGTCAACGCATACTTTCTGGATCCGACGACACGACTATACGGGTGTGGGACACCAACAGCGGAAAAATTACCCTAGGTCCACTACGGGGACATACTCACTGGGTCAACTCTGTTAGCTTCTCTCCCGACGGCACACGGATAGCATCTAGCTCGGCAGATACTACCATACGCTTATGGAATGCGCAAAGCGGCCATCCGATTGGCGAGCCCCTCGTCGGCCACACTGAGCCGGTTCGTTCGGCCTGCTTCTCACCCAACGGGGATCTACTTGCTTCCGGCTCGGAAGACAATACAATATGGCTATGGGATCCTTCAAGTCGACAGCCTATCACCAGTCCATTGCAAGAGCATGAGGGCTGGGTCCACTCTGTGTGCTTCATACCAAATACCTCAAGACTAGTTTCCAGTTCGTTCGATAAAACCTTGATAATTTGGGATGTCAACGATCCCCACCGCGTATTTCCACCACTCACAGGTCACACTGGTGCGATTGGGTCGGTTTGTGCGTCTCCAGATGGCACACGCATTGCTTCTGGCTCAGCCGATAGGACCGTTCGGCTCTGGGATGTACGAACCGGCCAGTCGCTTCTGGGTCCACTCCGAGGACACACTGGTCTGGTAACTGTCGTATCCTTTTCCCCGGATAGTCGATGTGTTGTTTCAGGCTCAACCGACAGATCATTGCGGTTATGGGACGCGGAAACCGGGGAAGCGATTGGGAGCCCGCTCACGGGTCACTCTGATATCATTCGTTCCTGCGACTTTTCACCCAACGGGACTTATATCGCCTCCGGGTCCAACGATATGACCATACGTATATGGGATGTTGCCGATCTCGTCAATGTTCAGGTTTTGAAAGGTGCGTATTTATACTTTATTTAGCAGTTTGTGTACTCAAAGGAATCACCGTTTAGATATCTCGTCTCCCATAACCACATCGATCACTGAGCATTGCTCTGCTACTCAGTCCTGGTCTTTGCGAGAAGATGGCTGGGTGGTTGACTCACAGTCACGTCTTTTGGTATGGGTCCCGTTGGATTTACATCCTGCTCTAATGGGACCACGAAATATTCGTCTCATTTCAACCGGAGGTTCTTTCCAACTCGACTTCGATTTCACCAAACTGGGGGAGAGCTGGACGGAGTACTATCGACGTTGACAATTTTTTTTGTTCGTCTATCAATGCACATGTCCTCTTCCGTGCTCGACTCCGGCCCCGATATGAATACCTGCGTCTGCTTTGACTTCGTTTTTGTTCGTATTTGATATGGACACGTAGCTGCATTTTTCTGCACAATATTAACCCTCCCCTCCTATTCCTTGGGATCTCCTAAGAGCTTTGACAGACACCCTCACAGTCGCTGAACGGGAGACACAGGTGGCGTATGTAGCATATGCAGTATAAAGCATCAGAACTTATGGCCAACAAGCTAATGTGCGTAGTAAGAGTCGTTCACATATTTTTTCTGAGCTGCGGGACGATCCCTCCAATAATGGGAGTGAATGAGGAGATACTCGGATCGAGTTAAGAATGTATACCAGGGCTGCTATCCAATCCCTTTGAAATCCGTCTATTCGCCAGCTGCTTGATTACCGGCTTTTGTCCACAACATCCTCCCCACCGATCGACGTCACTGTGGTTCATCCTGCTTATGCTCAAACACCGTAATTATTCAACACACACATATGCTACCGGTATTTTAAACTTAAACAACTTGGCTTTAGGGCGTAGCAACTAACCTGGATTTGCACCAAGGCCGTTCCTCTAGGCGTGTATCTCCAAGGTGTGGAATAGCTTCTTGGCCGATTGTTGCCAAAGGTTTCGCCAAACTTTAGACTAGAATAGAGCTAGAGAATATTTAGTCGTTTACGACAATGGTAATATCTCGCTGTCTTGACGCCAACACGCCAGATTCGGCCCGCCCCTGGTTCTAGTTTTGGGGCTACAGGCGAGTCTCAGTAATATGAGTTTGTGAGTCGAATTGATGCTTGAAGTTGTTAAAGGATCTTACATTTGCTCGACAGACCCGGGTGCAAAACTTGGTGCCAAGATTGTAGGAAATTCTTTTAGGTGCTTGACGGCCACTAGTTGGCAGACATTTCGACCCTTCCCGGAGCCAGTGCGCCTATTACCACCACCCTTCATAGTGGAGATCCGTCCAAGTCGTTCAGTCTCAACCAAGAAACCTCGAGATTCGATCCTGCCACTTGACGGTTGGTCTATCGATAGCTAAGATACTTGGAGCTCGCCTACTCCTATTTCGCACCTATACCTATTGCGCCTTACGAGCACGCTGGATACTATCGTGTCCAATCCTTCATTTGGAGATTTACTATAGGACACAAGAGTGGCTAGCCCTTTTCTCCTGGATATATATGGCGCGTCTGCGCTCGATCGTCTCGGCAGCAACAAAGGGTCTTATACTTCATCACATGTGTATTCCACTCCTGAATTACCGGTCGAGCTGAAAAGTATTCAATTGTTCCCAATTTAACCCACCCTGCACGTGACAAATGCTATTTTACGCCACCACAAAGGAACCGGTGCTGGCGAGTCGATTGGGGCAAAAGTGTTCGTCACCTCGCGCGAGCTTTTTGTGGCTCGAAATGGTGGCGGACTTTAGATGGAAGATCAGCGCGTCGAGATTAAGGTCAGTTGATTTACGCAGGGCCAGATGCTGCCTATTTTACGGCCATCCTATTGATGGGTGGCGGAAGTATTACCTGATTTGGGTCAAGGAGGATACCCAGATGGCCGGAAATAAATATTGCCGGGGGTGGGGCGTTCGAGCAGCGCGCGCACGGTTCTGGAAGCCCAAGAGACCTCGGGCTCACAGCTTTGCCGGATTTTGGGATCTATGGTATATTGATTTTCGCCTAGTCAGGCAAAGTGCACCTAGTCATTTGTACTAGTACGTTATACATAAAATACATACGCCGCTGAGGCGTATTCCGACGCTCGTGTTCTCTCTAGTCGAGTCACGCTCGAACGACTTCAATGTGACATGACTACAATGACGTAATTCATTTGTCCCAATTTGGATACTGCTATCTCGTGTCGGCTTATCATGTGGATGGATTGTTGTGATGACAACTATTGAGCTACTTTTCCCCTTTTCCTTCAACGAGGCGGAGTAGAAGCATACCTTACCGGCAACAAAGGCACTGCTCAGACGCTGGCGAGCAGGGGTCGGAACTCCAGGCGCTGTGCGCAATATAAAATCCAGTGGCTACCGGGAATTCTGGCCACCAACTTTGATTCTATCCACCATGTCGTTGAGAAACAGGGTTTTTTCGAGCGTAAAGGATAGGTGCAGGCGACTACGTGCTTGGGGCTCGCCCAAGGCAGGCTTGGCCTCGAATTCCCCCCGGAGCCCTGCCGCAACGGCTCCACCGGTCTCCCCCAGCCAGATTCCACCTTGTGGCGTTGCAGCACCCGAGTCTCCTCAGTTTGTCCCCCTGGCTCAACGTCCAGTTCATTCCCCAATCACCCTAGATCACCCCCCACCGCAGGTCACGGTGCAACTCAAAGCCGAGCCTAGCACTGGAGTTATAACTGAGCCTAAAGCCAGCCACGCGCCTATGATACCCAAGCCGACATCATCCACCAGATTTTCTAAATCCAAAGCACCGCTCAAGGCCCTAGAATCGTGTTCCAACGCAATCTCACCATTAAAATTGATCGCACGCAATCTAAGCGCGTGTCTTGAAATATTCGAGGTTTGATAACTCGCACATGATGCTTCTGCACATTTTCTGAAATCTTTTAAATAGGGCGCCTATGACGTTCGCAATGAGTATAAGGAATTGTTTGGCGGAATGGACTGGATACTTGGGCAACTGAACGAGTACGGCGGTAGGGCGGCTAACACCCAAATGACGGCTGGGACCAGAAAGCTTTGCGAGTCAGTTTTTTTTTAAAAAAAATTGACTGATGGTGGACTGATGAGTAGGGATATAGATCAGTGGGGAACGAACTGAAGGATATTCAAGATAGATACGGGAAGACAACTATATTTACTTCGGAGGATTCCGAGAGAATGGTGAAATCCTACAAACGCATCCAAATGGGTCTTGAACGCCTTATGGTGAGTACTTGGCCCTTTTTGGCTTAGAAAATTAGCTAACTGCGTAACAGATGGATATCAACTTGAGTACGTTGAATACGATGAACGACTTGAATACGGTACGTTTATTGGTGTGGCCTCAAGGGCTCCCTCACATGGCCTTTTAGGAAACACAGTTAAAATCGCTTTCACCGAGCATGGCGGCAGTATATAATTCGGCCCACCTGGGGGATGAGGGAGAAAGGGGTTGCACGCCAGGCACTCGCCAGAAAGAGCTCGCAACACTCTTGGATTGGATAGGCCTGGCCTCTCCCACCCAAAAGCTGTACTGGATCAACGGAATGGCTGGCACGGGCAAAACAACGATCGCATACACCCTATGTGAGGAGCTGGAAAAATCTGCCAAGCTTGGCGCAAGTTTCTTCTGTTCCGATCCCGAATGTCGAGATGTCAAGTTCATATTCCCTTCCATCGCGTACCAGCTAGCTCGGTCGTTGGCGCCTTTCTGCAGGGCTCTATTGGAAATTCTCCGAGCAGAGCACGATCTAGTGGCGCGTAATCTTAAAGATCAGTTCGAGTACCTCCTCGCCAGGCCTCTCGCCCAGGCCAGGGATAACCTTCATACTGACCTGGTGGTCGTCATCGACGCTCTGGACGAATGCGATCACGAGAATAGCATCAAACAATTCCTAGATGTCTTAATCTCCCAGACCACAGAGTTGGATCTCCCGATACGGTTCTTGGTTTCGAGCCGACCCGAATGGGTGATCTCGGAACGAATGACGCGCCAAGATCGTGGGTCTCGACTTGTACTACACGAGGTAGATGCCCAGACGGTCACGCAGGATATCGAAACCTTTCTTCAGGGCAAACTCGCTGGTATCGATCTGATCCCCTCACAGCTTGCCGACTTGGTTCAACTATCCGGGGTTCACTTCTTCTCCGCTTCTGCAATAGCTCATTACATTAATGAAGGATTTAAGTTCGGGGAGGAAGGTGACCGACTGAACGCCGTTCTCGGGTTATTATCAGAGCCTACGGAAAAGGACCGGGAAGTGGACGACATGTACGAATCCATCCTCCAACGAGCCTTTCAGAAGAGCGGCGGAAAACGGAACCAAGCCCGGCTGAAAGAGTTACTCGATACCATTGTATGCGCACAGGAGCCTATGACGATCGATGCATTAGCAGGCCTGCTTGGGCTCAAGGATGGCGCACAGGTCGAGGCATGCCTGCGACCGCTAGCCTCCGTCATCCATATATCCCATACGAATAACCTAGTGACGACCCTTCATACTTCCTTCCACGACTACATACTCAGTCAAAAGCGCTCACCTTCCTTCTACTGCGATCCCACAAAAACCCATGCTTTGATATCGCGAAAGTGCCTCGAGGCTATTATAAGTTCGGAAGCGCAGCCCAATATATGCGCACCGGATCCCTCGTGTGCTAGCGATATCGAAGTTCGAGATTTGCTCGAGCGCGCGGACAAGCCGGTGTCGCCACAGGCGCTCTACGCGTGTCGCAACTGGGTTACGCATCTCACCCGCGGAGAAGTCCTCAACCAGCCGAAGGACCTCCTTTGGAACTTTTTGTCGACGCGGCTCTTACTATGGCTGGATATTCTGAACGACAACAAGTGCATACACATGGGTCCGCAATTTATGGAGCAGGTAGAAAGCTGGTGTACGGTAAGACATTTCTCGCTTACGTGGTTGGAACCAATACCCACTAACATGAGCGTAGGATAACGGCTGTTCTGAAGAACATGTCGCTCTCGCGCACGACGCTTGGAGGTTTGTTACGATGTTCGCGACCCAGGCTGCTCCACACGGCATGCCAAACACCTGCCTATCAATACTGCGATCCTGGCCGAAAAATGCGCCGATTACCAAATACTATTTCATGGAGGCCGCTTCCGAGGACGAGCCAGTTCGAGGCCGGGAGGCAGATAGTAGCGAGCCTATGGCGGAGCCGCCCGAGGGGAATAGTAGCCAAAAATCATCGATTTTTTTCCCGCCCGACAATACCCAGCAGGTTGATTCGGTCGGCGACGGTACCGTCCGAGATTGGAGCCTTCAAAATGGTGGCGAAATTATCCGAGCAATTCCGGTTGATAATGAGCTCATCTCATCGCCCCGTGCCTTGGTTGACAGCATCCCGGCTACCTCTAATTCCCGCAAAAGGATGGTCCATATGTGGGACGCCAAAGCTGAAGCAATGGTGCTGGGACCTCTCGAGAATTCTGCTGGCCTTGTCGATCTTGTGCGCTATTTACAAGGCGATATTCATATTGATCCTGGTTCATACAACAAGGCTGAGCACCCGTGGAACAACGGCGCTTCAATAATCGGGACTGATTCCGGCGTATTTCGAGGGGACAAAGATGCGGTTTCTTGCGTTACATGTTTCGTGGTGGCAATTTCATTTCCCCAGAAGGTCGCTATCAAACCCTACGAGTCTTGGACGCACGCGATAGCCAGAACCCATGCCCAGTCCTAATACTCAAAGAGTATATGAGCCACTTCTATTTGGTCGTATTCTATTCCGATCGTATGCGCCTCGTCGCTTGGTTGCTCGACTTGAACCTTGCACTCGGTCCTCTGATTGTGCCCGACTCCAAGAATAAGGCCATCCGACTTGACAGGTCGACCCAACGTTTGCTTTGCCCCCGACCGGCGCCAGTCAAACGTTCATCCCGGCTGACAGATCCACAACTACAACCATTCCTATCCCCGCACCTAATCTCCGAGTCACAACCGCCGCCAAGCACCGTCAAGCTACGACCACCACCGGCTCTCCTTCGGGCCGCCATCGAGAAGCCTTTGTTCCCCTTGGCGCATCTACGACTAGGCCTAGGCCAACAGTTCGTGGTGACGGAGCAGACGCCGAACGAGAACTATGTACGGTTGGGGGACGGCCAGACTCAAAGGGCTTTTAAGGTGACGGACCATAGCACCAAAAAGGCCTATAAAATTTCGACCCATGATCCACACCTCCCTACCACTCTCCCATTCGCATACCTGCTCATGCATACTATTGCCCACCTCTTTAATATCTGTTTCTTCGTTCACAAGTCTTTTGCCCATAAGCCAGCCTTCCAGCGTAGAGGAAGGAAGATATAAGTCTTATGCTTGGTTTTGAATATGTATAGTGATCATAATTTTCTATAATGGGATGTACCAAAGCACACCTTTTTCTATTATTTACCAACAAAGGCATATTTCCAACGCGTGATTAACAGGCGATGCTGCTTTCGGAAATGCTAGAGGAGCAGGAGGGTATTCATATGTTATCATATCCAAGTCTTGGGTAAGACAACCACTCGACGATCTTGACTTCATGAGGTCCTTGGGCAGGACCCGCAGGCGTTTGTTTGTGGCTTGTTTGACGTGAGTGACTAACGAATTGCAAATTGTCAGATAAGACTGTCGCTGCTTTCACCACCACTGCTTGTCAGTGGTCAACTTCGGATGCTCGACCGATATACATCAAAACCAACACTTTGAGCCTCAGCGCTCTATTAATCAAGACAATCATGGGGTGCATGATTTTCTAGCCGAGCAGGGGTTGACTCTTGACATGTGGTTTCGGTCTCTTAGCTACTTGGGTTTAGATGTTGGTATCCTTGACCATGCCTTTCTTGAGAAACAATCAGCTTCTTCAATGGGATTTTCCGCTAAATATATGCTCGGGTGATGAGTGGGAACACGTAGAACTTATAGTCCTTGTCTGCTTGCTTCCGATGTCCTGGTACGCATGTTTCCTCTGATCACTCACTCTCGCATTGCCTTGATATATTCATCCAGACGTCAACGACTTATTGGGAAATTTCGCGCGGCTATGGTTACGCTCCTGTGTGCGGTATATGGACAACTCTACGTTCAAATGGAGGGTTGGACGCACTTTGCCTCATCGAGTGGCTAGCCGACAGACACGACAGAATTTAGTCCCGGCTGGATTCACAGACTCATAGCCAAGCACCTAGCCGCCTGAGCGGACAAACGGCTATTCTGACCGCTTCATCTGGACAAAAATATATTCAATGGACGCCAGGCTCCCTTGTCCCAATTCCAGATTTTCTTATCGACGCGGAGATGCGTAGCCTGGTCCATTGCCAGGCACCGACGAGCCGGATCCAAGTCGATGGGGATAACGGGTGGTAGTAGCGCTCGTGGGTAATGCAGATGGGGTGAGACTGGAAGCTGGTGCTACCGAATGCGATTCGGCTTCCAGGGGTTTCCTTGAACTCGTCCAGAAAACGCGCTGAGGTCAGACATGGACCTTGCAGGGGTCAAGGTTGCTCGACGATCTCAGGTGCGGATGGCGCGCTTCTGTTTGTCAGGACGCATCGTGCCGTTTTAGAGATCTTATTTTTGATGACATTGAGGAACGGGGGTTTATTTGTACGCTAGACACGGATAAACTAATATAATAGCCTATTACACGCGCTCGCAGCACTTCTGAAACCCCAAATCAATGAACTGGATGAACAATGGTAAGGGCATTGTTCGTGAGATGTTAGACGTAATGGATTTGCTATCTCATATAGGAGTCCAGGTTCGCGCTTGAAGTCCTATGGCTTGTCTAATCACGATTATTGACACTCGCCCGTTTTGATGGATAGCTCGGCCATATGGGGATATGACGCAAATCTCCGGGTGGCAATAAATAAACCCTGAGCGCTCGGCATGTGACACAATTTAAAATAAGGGGGTGACATGGAGATAATCCGCCTTGATTTTCCTGCGTCTGCCATGTCGTTTCTGGACAGGCTCTCAAGTACGGGAGAAAAAATAAAGCGAAGACTTAGAAGCTCATCGAACGCAAGCTCGACCTCGCAACGAGGTGAACGCTCATCACGAAGCCCTAGCCCTCGGCCAACTTCCCGCCCCCAGACTCCAGTTCCCAATATTGCAGCATCCAGATCTCCTCGGCCAACTACACCGACTAGATCCCAAGCGCATACTCGAGCTCTCTCGGAACCCATCACGGTCCCGACGATCACCATATCCGAAGTTCAATCTGGCATAGTCCCGAGCACTGGGTCTACACCCGCCGTTTCCCCCGGCCAGGCAGTTGGCGCGCAGAAGCCTACGATACCTGGCGGGTGGTCTGGGTTCAAGACACTCCTCAAGGTTCTAGATTCGAGCTCTAGCGCTTTTCCGCCACTCAAATCGGCTGTCCACGGTCTACACACTTGTATTAGAATATTTGAGGTGTGTGGCATATATTATGTGCGCATTTTATTTTACTTGATACATCTTTTAGGATGCCTCCAGGGGCCGGAATGAATATGTGGAGTTATTTGGAAAAATGGACTCGCTACTTGGTGACTTGAGCGGATTTATTAGTGCATCGGCTGGCACGAAGATAACTCAAAGCATGATGGATCTATGCACGTTCGTAACCTTTCCATGTGCCTTGACGTGGAGCTGATTGTTATGAACAGGGGCCTCGACAAGGAACTCAAGGATGTTCACGAGAAATACGGCAAGAGCGCCATCGTAACTTTGGAAGATTCTGATAGAATCATGTCTTCCTATCGGCGTATCCAAGGATACCTTGAGCGTTTGACGGTACGAGTTCTGTTCTTGTCGGTGAAGGATACCAAGGCTAATAACCAGTAGATGAATGCGAACCTAAGTATGTGGGACACTGTGAACAACTTGGAAACCGTGGGTAGAGTAATATATCATTGCCGAGTTTCTAACGAGATATTACAGGAGGCACGCTTGAAAGCACTCTCGCCAAGTATGTCGGCAGCATATGACTCGGCCGAGCCAGAAGATGAGTGGCGCAAGCAGTGTACCCCAGGAACCCGCAAAGAGGAGCTTGCGAAGCTATTAAGCTGGGCTCGAGATCCAACCCCTCAAGCCGAAGATGTGTACTGGATGAACGGAATGGCTGGCACTGGCAAGACGACGATCGCATACAGCCTATGTGCTGAGCTCGCCAACTCGGCAGAGCTAGGGGCAAGTTTCTTCTGTTCGAAGCTCGTAGCCGAATGTTGCAACGTCAAGTTCATCATTCCTTCCATCGCCTACCAGCTTGCTCGAACCTCGGCTCCCTTCCGCAAGGCCTTGTCGGAGATTCTGCAGTCGGAACACGACCTACAGACGCGCGCGTTCAAAACACAATTTGAGAATCTCATCGTCAAGCCGCTGGCCCAAGACAAGGACAAATTTTCGACGAAACTTGTGGTGGTGATTGACGGTTTGGATGAGTGCGAACACGACGAGAGCGTTAAGCAGTTCCTGGATGTGCTGATCTCCCAGACCAGGAATTCTGGCCTTCCGGTGCGCTTTTTGGTGTCTAGTCGACCCGAGTGGGAGATTTCCCGCAAGTTTGCCAATCAAAAAGCTCGACTGGTATTACACGAAGTGGACGCAAAAACGGTCAAGCGAGACATTGAAGCATTCATAGAGACTGAACTTGCGGAAGTTAACCTCACCCCTTCACAGCTCACCACTCTAGTCGAGCTCTCTGGTGTGTTTTTCTGTTTTGCTTCCGCCATGGTCCGGTACATCAAGGAGGGAATCCGATTCGAGGAGCACGAAGACCGACTAAATGCGGTCCTTGGGTTATCGTCCGGGGTCACCGAGAAGAACCGAGAAATCGATGAAATGTACACGTCTGTGCTCGAACGAGTGCTAGCCGGAAAACCGAATCAAGCACGCCTGAAAATGATCCTGGATACGGTTATATGCGCACAGGAACCAATGACGGTCAGTGGGTTGGCAGGTCTACTTGGACTGGGCGAAAAACAGACAGACGCGGCGGTACTGCACCTAGCTTCCGTTATCAATATATCCCAGTCGACCGGACTAGTGACCACTCTCCACGCTTCGTTCACCGAATTTTTATTTGAGCGAGAACGGTCTTCACAATTCCACTGCGATCCCCCAACAATCCATGCCCGAATGTCGCGGCAGTGCTTCCAGGCTATCAAAAAGACAAACCCGCAGTTCAATATATGTGCACTTGAATCCTCGTACGTCCGCGATGACGAAGTCCTAGATTTATCCGAGCGCTCAAACAAATCGATACCGACGTATGTGCTCTACGCGTGCCGTAACTGGGTTGTACATATGAGGCTCGGAGGCCAATCAGATCAAATAAAGGACCTACTTTGGGACTTTTTGTCGACCCAACTATTGCTATGGATGGAAATCCTCAATATCAACGGATGCATGCACCTGGGCCCAAGGATAATGAAGCATGCGGAAAGTTGGTGTCGGGTGGGGGATATCTCATTTCTACGATTGAGACTATAACTGATACACATGAGTATAGGCTAACGATTTTTCTGAAGAGACTATTGCCCTCGCACACGATGCCTGGCGTTTCGTAGCAATGTTTGCAAGTCATGCTGTCTCGCAAAGCACCCCGCATATCTACGTATCTATGCTTCCATTCTGGCCAAAAACTGCACCGATCGCCAAGTACTACTTCAAGCAAACCGAGGGAACGATTGAGCTACAAGGCACTGCATTAACTAAACGTCGGCTTGACTGTCTGGCCATTTGGTCTTTCGACGCATGGCCAGTATCCGCTACCCTATCATCTGATTGGAAACTTATCGCAATAGGCCGCTTGTCTTCAGTTTTTGTCCTGGATACAGCCACCAGGCAGATCATCCTCGGCCCGCTTGCGCATGACGGCCGGGTCTTGTCAATTTCATGGTCCGCTGATGGTAAACTGCTTGCCTCTGGTTCGGAAGATAAGACAGTTAGGATCTGGAGTGCTGATAGCGGCAAGCCTGTTATTGACCCTCTTGTGGGACACAGCAGCCTGGTGTCCTCAGTCTGTTTCCTCCCCGACAACACCCGTATCGTCTCGGGCAGCCACGATAGCTCAATTCGTATTTGGAGTCTTCAGAATGGCGGTGAAATTATTCGAGTAATCCAAGCCCACAACGACGCCGTTTTAACTGTTTGCGTCTCTCCCGACGGTATTCAGTTCGCTTCTGGCTCCAAAGATAACACAGTACGAGTATGGCACGCTGAAACTGGGGCGCAGGTATCGGGCCCACTCGAAGGCCACACCGGCCCGGTCAAGTCTGTGCGTTTTTCGCCGGACGGTACACATATCGTTTCTGCCTCTTATGATAAGACCGTGCAACTTTGGAACATAAACGCCCCAACCGGCACGCAGGTCAAAATATTCCAGGGGCACACCGACGAGGTTTATTGCGCCTCTTTCTCTCCCGATGGCAAGCACGTTGTCTCAGGAGGTCATGATCATACTATACGGATCTGGGATACAAGCGGTAGCCTTGACCCTGTCCGAGTACTTGAGGGTCACATGAATGATGTTTACTCAGTCGCATTGTCCTCTGATAGCACGTGCCTGGTCTCAAGCTCGCTCGACTGGACCATTCGACTCTGGGATGTTGCAAATGAAATTCCGGCTGAGGGTCCACTTTCGGGGCACACAAAGGCGGTTCTGTCAGTCAGTTTCTCGAATGACGGCAACCACATTCTGTCCAGCTCAATCGATACCACGATACGTGTATGGGATACTGAGAGTGGCCAACTAGCTCTGCCCCCCCTCCAGGGTCATACCGGCTTTGTTCACACCGCTTGCTTTTCCCCAGACAATACTCAGATCGCTTCAAGCTCCGAAGACCAGACCATCCGATTGTGGGATGCAAAGAGTGGAGATCCGGTCGGGGAACCTCTTAGCGGTCACACCGATGGGGTTCTCTCCGCTTGTTTTTCACCTGATGGCGCTCTGATTGTATCTGGATCCAAGGACCGGACTATTAGAATATGGAGCGCAAAAAGCCAAGATTTGATTTTAGGCCCACTAACAGAGCATACAGACTGGGTCCGACCCGTGTACTTCTTACCGGATGGCTCGAAGCTGGTATCTGGGGCCGCTGATAATACCATACTGATCTGGGATGCAAAAAGTGGGCGTCGGTTGGCGTCACCTCCTCAAGGTCATACTGGCCCTGTCATGACGATTTCTACCTCGCCTGACGGCTCGTCGATTGCCTCTGGCTCGACGGACATGACTATCCGGCTCTGGAACACACAAAGCGGCGAACCACTCCTTTCTCCTCTCCGGGGGCATACGGGCAGAGTTAAATTCCTGGCGTTCTCTCCAGGCAGCCAATATATCGTCTCTGGCTCTGACGATAAAACGTTACGCTTATGGAACGTGGAAACCGGGCGCGCGGTTGGCGGTCCACTTGTTGGGCACACCATGGGGATTCATTGTTGCACTTTTTCACCCGACGGTAAACTAGTTGTCTCGGGGTCCCAAGACAGGAGCATACGTGTATGGAACGTAACGGATATTGTTGGCATTCAAGCCTCCCAAGGTAATATCTTATTGACCGTATAATTGCCCGCTTATTTATTCTCTAAGCAGGATCTCACGTTTCCACTACACTACAGAATACTGGAGCGGACTATAGTCCGTATGAGTTAATTTATCAGGAGGATGGCTGGATTGTTGATCGACAATCGCACTTACTGGCGTGGGTACCGCCCGACTTATGCGCCAGTTTGATGCACCCGCGCAACACACTGCTGATATCGACCGAAGGCTCTTTCCAGCTTAATATGGAGGCAGCTAAGCTTGGAAAGTCATGGGCGGAGGGCTACAAACATTGAAATCTTGTTATGCATTCTTTTAGCTGAGATTCTCGGGTTGTTCTCAGCCCCCGGCTTCTCCTGACGTACCCCCTCTTCCAAATATTTCTGTGCATTATTTACAGTACTTTAGGTCTCATTACTAGAGGAGATCTTGGTTCTATTTTGTTTAAGATCTATTCATACATATGAGTTACCTGGTGTCTGTGGTCTTTTCTTTCGCCCTATATGCGCGGCGCGCTATTGCAGCAAGTGAGACGAGAAGTAGACGAGTCACGTGCCATTATCTGGAACAAACCACTCGGGGGGATTTTAGCGCTCAAACCGATATCAATCCATCAGAATCAAGTTACCGCCACGACAACTCCTCAAAACCGAGGTCAAGCACAAGTACACAATGCCGCTAAAGGATCGGTACTTGAGCGCAAAAGACAACTTAAGACAACTATTCGGCAAGGATACACCGAAAACGGGTTTGTCCTTAGCATTGAACGAGCAACAGTTGAATCCTAGTCCGAGTTCAGTGCCCGATAAGCACCCACAGGTTCACGATGACACGGCTTCGGTACCTTCAAATTTTCAATCACCCCCAACCGGCCTCTCGGCGTATGCTTCGGCGACTGGTGTGCCAGGCGCAGCACTGGCCCCAAAGCCATCCGAGGCCGATTCAAACTCAGCTCTCGGCACTGGTACCTTGATGCGGCTGCTACTGTTGTTACTCCTAATCCAACGGCAGTTGAAAGTCAAAACGCTGTACGGTGGACCGGTCTCAAAACGCTACTCACAGTCCTCGATGCGAGCACGGGTGTGTTTCCGCCATTCAAATCGGCGGTGGGTGGACTAAATTCATTTATCGAAATATTCGAGGTGTGTGGTATACCGAATCTTCCTCCGCGCCTCTCTAAACACGTTGACAGAACGCCTCCAGAGGGCGTAAAGACTATGCTGAGTTGCTTGCCAAGCTGGACTCGCTACTAGGCGACCTGAGTGGATACGCCGCTCGCATAACTGGCACCAAGATGACGACAAGCATGATGAACCTATGCATGTGAGTCAATATTTGTACGGCAAGTATGAGCTTACCAATCTCGGTACCGGCAGAGGCTTGGACCAGGAGCTACAGATTGCCCAGGAGAAAAATGCCCGGGGAGCAGTTCGGCAGCATATGGAAGCACTAGAAAACACTAACGAGATATTGGCATCTTACCGGCGTATACAAGGCTACCTTGAACGTCTCGCGGTAATTACCCTGAATGCATTCGACTTGAGGTCCATGACTTACTGCTTAGCAGATGAACGCGAACTTGAGTATGTGGGAGACTGTCAGTAACTTGGAGACGGTACGTACCTAAGGTTAAGTGGCAACGAGCAATCTGACCAGCAAGCTCAGGAATCGAGGTTGAAAGCGCTCATGCCCGCACTATCGGCTTTGTATAACTCGGCTGAGTCAGAAGTTGTCCAACGGAGAGAGTGTACCATCGGCACTCGTCAGAAGGAGTTGGCCAAATTGCTAAGCTGGGCCCGCAGGCAAATCACTACGACGGAGGATGTATACTGGATGAATGGAATGGCTGGCACAGGAAAAACCACGATTGCATACACTCTTTGCGCTGAGCTTGACAAAACTGCAGAACTAGGCGCGAGCTTCTTCTGCTCCAGGCAGATACCTGAGTGTCGCAACGTCAAACTCATTATTCCCTCGATTGCATATCAGCTCGCTCGGTTCTCCCGTCCTTTTCGCTATGCTCTCTCTGTTATTCTAGAGGCGGATCCAGACGTGCATACTCGAGTACTGAAGGCTCAGTTCGACAATCTGCTAGCCAAGCCTCTTGCCGAGGTGAAACATGCTCTCCCGACTGATTTCATCGTTGTGATCGATGCACTGGACGAATGCGAAAACGAAGATAGCATTGGACAGATCCTGGATGTGCTATTTTCCCACAGTAGCAATTCAGATTTACCCGTTCGCTTTTTGATTTCGAGTCGACCTGAGGCCGAGATTTACCGAAGAATGATGAGCCGGGTGGGTGACGGAATCGACGCGCGCCTTGTATTGCATGATTTGGATAGGCAAGTGGTGAAGCATGATATCGAGACATATCTCCTGGCCGAACTCGCATCGGTTGATCTCTCGCCCTCGCAACTCTCTTCCCTGGTTGAGCTATCAGGAGTCCTTTTCATTTTTGCTTCCACCGCAGCTAGATATATCAAAGATGGGCAGCAGTATATGGAACATGAAGACAGGCTGGACACGATCCTTGGGCTGTCACTGGAGCCCACGGATAGCAAGGACAGGAAATCGACAAACTCTACACATCCATCCTTCGAGCAGCCTTCCAGACCGATAAAGTTAGTAAATCAGTTCAAACCCGACTGAAGACCATCCTGGATACAATCATCTGCGCTCAGGAGCCAATGACCCTTGATGGGCTAGCGGGTCTTCTTGGGCTAAGGAGCGGCAAACAAGCCGGCGCATTGCTTGGGTCGCTGTCATCTGTGTTGAACATATCAGAGTCGAAGGGGCTGGTGACGACTCTGCATGCTTCTTTTCCTGATTATATGCTTGACCCGGGGCGCTCGGCTTTCTTCTATTGTGACTCCCCTGCGACCCATTCACGATTATCACGCCAGTCCTTTGACGCTATGAGAAATCTACGTCCCCAGTTTAACATATGTGGTCTTGAATCCTCTTATCTACGCGACGAAGAAGTTTCAGATCTGGCTGAGCGCTCAAACGAAGTCGTCCTATCGCAAGTGTTCTATGCATGTCGCTATTGGATCGCCCATCTGGAACTCGCTGGCGAACCAAATGAAATGAAGGATCTACTTTGGGACATTTTGTCAGAGCGACTCCTGCTGTGGATGGAAATATTAAATGTGAAAAAGAGCATGAAACTAGGCCCTGATATCTTACAGCGTGCGAAGGTGTGGAGTAGAGTAAGTGCAAGCGAATTATAACATCGTTCGTAACCGTTAACCAACGTATAGACTAATAACTGCCCCCAAAAAACTATTGACCTCGCTCATGACGCCTGGCGATTCGTAACTATGTTTGCAAGCCACGCGGTATCCCAAAGTACGCCGCACATTTACACATCAATGCTGCCATTCTGGCCTGAAGAAGCGCCGGTTTCCAAAAACTACTTTACACGGCCGCTAGGAGCGCTTCAGCCGCGGGGCACCGCTTTGACAAGGCGGAGGCTTGAGCTATTGGCTACGTGGGATTTTAAGGGGTGGCCAGAATCTATCTCCTTATCCCCAGATGGGACCCAAGTCGCAATAGGGTGCTTATCCTCGGCATACGTTGTGGACTCAACGACCAGGGAAGCCGTGTTGGGCCCACTTTCACACGATGACTGGATCCGGTCGGTCGCATGGTCGATTGACGCCAAATTACTTGCCACAGGTTCTAATGATAAGACAGTTCGAATTTGGCAAACAGGAAACGGCGAGCTGGTTCGCGGCCCCCTCACGGGGCATAGTGGGAAGGTGACCTCGGTATGCTTTTTGCCTGACGGCACCCGCGTTGTATCAGCCAGCGAAGACAAGACTATACGAATATGGGACCTGACGAACGAGGTTGCGACGGTTCGGATAATCGAAGCTCACGACGATGAGGTCCTGTCGATGCACATTTCCCCTGATGGCGCCCGCATAGCCTCGGGGTCCAGGGACAAGTCCATACGAATCTGGGATACCAAAACCTGCGAGATGACATGTGCACTCACAGGCCATGCTGGTCCTATCAAGTCTGTGCGTTTTTCGCCAGACGGCGCTCGCATAGCCTCCGGATCATACGATAAGACCGTACGAGTATGGAGCAACCTGGGTACGGATGCAGCTGCGAACGAACTCCAAGGGCATACTGATCAAGTATATTGTGTCGCATTTTCTTCCGATGGCAAGCGCATTGTCTCAGGCGGCCACGATCACACTATACACATCTGGGAACCAAATTCTCGTCAGGACCCCGTCAAACACTACGCGGACACATGAATGATGTTTACTCCGTTGCCTTCTCCCCCGATGGCACACGACTTTTCTCCAGCTCGCTCGACTGGACCGTCCGAGTCTGGGATCTTTGGAGTCAAGGTCCGGTAGAAATCCCACTTGGGGGACATACTAAAGCAGTATTATCCGTTAGTTATTCTAATGACGGAAATCGTATACTTTCGTGCTCTGTCGACACCACAGTCTGTGTATGGGACGCCACAAGTGGGCAATTGGTTCTAGGCCCCCTCCAAGGTCACACTCACTACGTCCATACCTCCTGCTTCTCCCCTGACAACACCCGCATTGTTTCTGCCTCAGAGGATCGCACCATACGACTATGGGACGCACAAAGTGGATTGCCAATCGGGAAACCGCTCACTGGTCACGCGGAGGGCGTCCTCTCCGCTTGTTTCTCGCCTGATGGTGCTCTGATTGCATCCGGTTCTAAAGACATGACTATTAGACTATGGGACGCACAAACCCAAGCCCCAATTTTAGACCCCCTGCGCGAGCATACCGACTGGGTTCGACCGGTGTATTTTTTGCCCGATGGCTCAAAGATAGTATCCGGGGCCGCCGACAGGACCATCATGATCTGGGATGTCAAAAGCGGTCAGCGCTTGCTTTCGCCTCTTTTGGGTCATACCGGCCCCGTCATGACGGTTGCTGTCTCGCCTGATGGTTTGCGGTTTGCTTCTGGCGCCACAGACAAGACCGTCCGACTCTGGGATGCACAGACCGGCCAGGCCCTTCCTCCTCCGCTTCAAGGACACACTGCCCGAGTCAAATTTCTCACCTTCTCTTCCGATAGTCGGTACATTGTTTCCGGGTGTGACGACGCGACGGTGCGCATATGGGATGCTAAAACCGGACAAGCAGTCGGTCATCCAATCGTCGGGCATACGATGGGTATACATTGTTGTGTCTTTTCACCCGATGGTAAACGTATCGTCTCGAGCTCGCATGATAGAAGCATACGTGTATGGGACATTGCTGATTTTGTTGGGAGGCCAAAATCTCAAGGTACTCATTAGGCTTATATATTTGACTTATTGCTCACACTGCGCCTCAACAGAAACCGAGCGCTCTTCTCTCAATGAGGGGGAGATTTCAGCTTCCGCGCCTTCATCTTTTACCCTCCAGGAGGAGGGATGGGTCGTTGACGCACAATCCCGCTTGCTAGCGTGGGTTCCACCTGATCTGCGGCCCGCTTTGCTTCGCGCACGTAACAAGCTACTTATATCGACCGGAGGCTCTTTTGAGCTTGGGTTCGAGTCCGCCATGCTGGGGAAGTCGTGGACGGAGCCTTACAAGCGCTGAGCTGCGACTTCTCATGAAGATAGGCCTGATTTACTCCTGGACGCTTGCCCTTCCTCGAGAGTGCATTACTTAGAAACGTTCCTATTAGCAGTCATCCCACGTTCCAGATAGTTAGAAGAAATCTGTAGTTAAGGACACGAACCATATGTAACTGTCTTTGATTTCTCATGCTATCCTAAAACTTTTACCTCGTAATGGCGCGCATATAAGATATCACTCTGTGAGGAGTCCAACTTCTCCGGTCCTACCCACACATCAGTTTGCGTCGAGCGGACTGAAAGTTGGATCCCGGTCTAAACCCCTATAATTAAAAAATATATTCTGATCACGGGAGCGTACTGTATTCGATTTAACTTTGATTTCGAATGGTGAGTCGATGGCCGCCCACCATTGACTTCGAGAGACCGATTGCAGATTTGCCTCGGTGCTTGGCTTTGTGGGTGCCTCTCTGCTGACAAACCTTGGCGAGTAATTTCGGGATTGTCCGGGCTACCAGCCATCACTCTCCTCCGCTACAGTACTTGAGAATGCCCCTCCCCAGCCCTTCAATGGCCCTGTACCGCTCTTGTATACTGTATGTCATCTCTAGAAGCAATCGAGCCCCCTTGCACCCTTGCGTTGGAAGCAAAATAGCGCAGTCGAATTTCACATCTTCCAGACGACGCGTCGAATAGTTTCCAGGAAACAGCGTACTCTAGCAGGCAGGATGGAGCCACTGGATTTCCTGAGGTAGCATAACTGCGTGTTCGTCTCAGTGATTCCTAATCTATCCTGTTTGGGGGATCGGAGGTATGAGATATCCATTCCATAATCCGCACGCTGATTCGTTGCTCAAAAATATTCATTCCTACTCTAGCCGGTGAAAATAGTGCTCATTACTAGGTTCTCGCTCTCGTGCCCCAACGCGTCAAATCCAGCGACTCCGCCATTGCTATCGGCATTGACGCGGCCCCCCTCCCTCAGAGAGCGCCAGTTTGTGAGTGCGGTTGGTGCCCCCGTTTTACGAATCATTCTAAGGTAATACTAGAATGCAAGGTCATACACCCGCTCCACACCCGAGTTCAAATTCCTTCAAGTTCATTTCGACCACGTACTGAGAGTTGGCAATAACGAACATCGGTCGTCTCCACGGTCGTACCTGTCGAGGTGGTAACGTTGTGGTACGCGATACTTTCTTCGCTCTCTGCTTCGAGTTGCTGATATTGATACGCCTCAATTGGGAAATTATCTTTGGCTGCTCACCGCGAGGGCGAACGCCCGTGCTTGGTACTGACTTTATGGCCTGCGATCATATCCGAACCTACTTTTGGATACTCTCGGCGCGCTGGACGTGGAAATATGTCAAGTTTTGGTTTCTTCTCGATCGAAGGTGACGGAAATAATCTCAAGCCACTCGAATCTCGACCTTCGATGGCTGGGTAAATTGACCGCGCACGAATGTTTGGCGATTATCCAGCACCCCACTGGCCACACGACAAGGCATAACAATCCCCTTGGGCTAAAATCAAGCATCTCAGTCGCTAACAAGCCTATTTGAATATTCCTCGCCACATTTAACGGCCAAACTCGACAATTGATATCTGAGACGGGACTACCGATAATGCATCTCGAGGTATTCAGAGAGATGCAATGCGGAGAAGGCTGGGTAAGAACGCTTGCCGTACCAAGAGAAAGGGCGGGAGACGGGAAAAGCAGAGGATGGGCAGGGCGGGATGGGGATCACCTGGATGGGGCTATCAATTCACTGTTCGACCAGTTTTGCTGTCGGCTACCGTTCCTATCCACTTATTTCGAAACCCAGTACCTTTCAGAGAGTCCCTATTTCCAGGCGATTCATGTGTACGTAACCAAAGTTAGCACGTGATCCGTAATTTAGGAGCCTCATCTTCTACGGCTGCCGCAATGTCCGAGCCCCATCCTCGCTGGGGTCAACCACTAGGCCGCTACTACCAGAGCTACGATATAAATAATGCGGAACGGAGGGGGGCTCTTCGTCCTGATATTCAACTGAAAGTCCTAGAGGCAATCCGAGCGATATCGATGCTGGGAGATCAATCACATCCGATTGATACCACGGCCGAGGCTAACCAGATACCACTTTCGACGCTCAAGTTAGTTCTCAAACACTCTATATCTCTCGCCGTTCTTGGAGAACTTGCTCGCCCGGCACTTATAAGCGGATGCCTGAAGCTTATGGCTACTGTAAACGATTTCGGCAAGATTTCTGTGCGTTCATTGGTAGGATGGTTTTACTTGCATTACTTATACACATAAAGCCATTTAGCTACGAATACGGATATTGTGTTTTCGAATCATCGCAATCACCCTTGCAGTCTGTATACTCGAACGCTCAAACGAGTCGGGTTTGACAGCCCAGAGCTTTGCCTTTGATCCCGCAGTCGATGATTTGCTGGCCTTGTCCTGCCTTGTTTCTCGAGCCATTGATAACGAAATTACTGTTGACGAAGATAACTGTGATTGGATTCTCGGATGGACCACGTCGCCTTGCCACCTGAAACAGTCAACGCTGATATCGAGGTCCGACCTCTCGATGCTATTGCACATGATATGGGAAGACCGGAAGGCATTCCTCACGGCC
Organism: Ceratobasidium sp. AG-K; assembly: GCA_037039685.1. Classification (NCBI taxonomy): domain Eukaryota; kingdom Fungi; phylum Basidiomycota; class Agaricomycetes; order Cantharellales; family Ceratobasidiaceae; genus Ceratobasidium; species Ceratobasidium sp. AG-K. The sequence goes on along the minus strand of JAWNGF010000007.1, from coordinate 693,944 downwards.
AGTTTGTTCACATTCCTCCCAGGTCTATCACCTGTTTTCTTTGTCCTATGGCGCTTTACGCAGGGTAGCTTGTAAGTGACAGCAGCCTTGCTCTCAGGTAGCGATCCGGCTGATTTTACCAGTTTGGCAGGATCTAAAGCACTTTACTCCAGCCAGCTTCGCGAAATCCTGTGGCGATACATGCTTGTGGCTACACCAGAGCAGTACCACGTGCTCAAATGCATCGACCAGACAGTTACAGACTTAAGAAACCACTACGATCGCCCACAAACTGTCGATCTCGAAGATTCGAGGATAATATTGCAAGCATACAACGGGCGTCTCGAGCCGGCGATCCCGCAGCTCTACACACCATTGGACGTCGAGACAATGTCCTGGCTTCTCAGATTTGTGGTGCCTCATGTCCAATCTGGCTCAGAGGATCTACTGCCAGCTCTTTTCGGGTCAACCCTGGCCAGATGCTGGGAGATCGTATCCGATGTGCCGCAGCAAGATGCGGGAGTTATGCCTAACTTTTTTATGCATATAGGAGATCTGTTCAAACACTTTGGGTGAGTCCCCCTCTTATAAATTGGCCAAATATCGGCTGGCTTCCTAATCCCTGATTGCCGTTGAATTAGCCATTTGTTCAAGTCTCTGCGTCATACATTTTACTCCAACCGATATGCTCTCGTGGAAACATTAGAAGCGATGGTAGAAAACGACGCACTAGATTTGGTTGGCCGGCTCATGTTGTTAATGAACCCCACCCCGTTTCGAGCACCGCAACTTTACGGTGAGTTACACTCATACTCAATCCTCCATAAGAGAATTGACACTCGAAACAAAGACCAAAATAGCGGATTCCTCGGAAATACGCAATTCATGTTTCTCGAGCTAGCTAAGGTCGCGCCTAAACGGGTCCTCGAGTATACGTTCCGCGGGTACGTTCCCGATTGGTTGAAGTACAACCGGTACTTGGGTCGTCTCGTGTTTTGTACCATGAGCTCCCCGCGTCCGGACATCGATCATTTCCTGGCTTGTCGTAATCTTTGGAGCACCGTCGCACATTCACTCGGACTTGGACCTGGTATAAAACGAGAACAAACCCAGGTGGTTGGGTGTGATTACCCGAGGTGCTCAGACCCGGCCGGACTGGGGGGCGGCACGTTTGTTTGCGGAGGGTGTACTGATCGTGCTTACTGTAGTTCTCAATGTCAACAAGGGTAGGCTAATCTCCCTTTTGGTTTCGCTAAAGGCTAACGCTTTTAAGCGACTGGATACTGGGCGGGCAGGAGTCACATAGAAGATCTTGCCGAGCACACATCCATCCTGTATAGATTATGGAGATGTCGTGACAATTATTCGTTAACTACAACTGCACTCTTGGTTATCACAACAAGCATTATACACAATGATCCAGTGTTGCACGACTCGTGGCCAAATTCAAGTTAGGTGAATGCAGCATTGCTTCCTTCCAATACCCAACATTGTAAAATAGAATCCACGGCGCATACATGTGGACAGAGCAGCTTTGGAACGTCACCAATGCTTTGGAGCAAGTTGCGCGCTTCCGCACCGAATTCAACGCATGCTGATGTAATCAGTTTCACACGCCTTCTGAACGACCACCCTTCATGCAACAGTATTACTGCCGCAACAATACAACAGATTCTCCAATGTGAACAACGCTCCATTTTGGGGATACAAGATGCCCGAATATATCCCCTATTATGATATGGATGACAGCATATGTGTATTTAGTTTTACCCCAGAAGAGGAGCGTTCTGTTCTTGCCAACACCGTGGAAGCCATCCGCGAGATATGCACACTGGTTGGGAGTAAGAAGGCTCGAGTCTTAACATGATAACCAGTCGGATGCCTCCTAGAGTACTCTAGAGTCACTCTGGGTACTCTGGGAGATTTTAGGTTTACCTAAGCACTCTGAGTACTCTAGAGCTACTCTGGAGGCCAATGGCCTTTGCAGATGTTAAACCCCATTGATGGTATTAGGAGTCTACTTAAAGAGTTATAGCCTATTCCTTCTGACGCAGGGCCCCAACTCATTGATGCAATAATCAGGGAGGATCTTCTAGGCCTCATGGCAGGCATCATGACCAAACTCGAACCCGCCTTCCCTGGAGTATCAATGCGTAATACGGCTTGCTTATTTTAATTACATTAGCACTGACCCATCGAATGTAGCTCCATATGCGGGGTTCATTATGGGATCTGATAAGTTTTTCGGCGCTCTTTACTTAATACGTTCAATCCCTAAATCAACCTTCAAGTATAATTTTGAACCTTGCCTGGGTGACTGGGTCAAATACGTGTCCTATTTCGAGTGGCGCTCAGCCATATCCGGACGATTAGACACTGAGAGGAGCTATTGGAAGTCGTGTAGTAACTCTTGGCTTAAGGTGCTTCATTCGGCAAGTCAGCGAGGCGATAGATGTCATAAAGACAGCTCTGGCGAGGTGCCCAAACCCTTTTCAACCGATGAGCCCTCAGTTTGCGGGCGAAGACTGTGAAAGGCTTTACTGTAGTGCAAGATGTCAGGATTTGTAAGTTGGGAATGGCAACTGTGACACCTGCTGACTTTAATCTCATCACCTAGAGACTGGTGGAACGGTGATTGGCAAAAGCCACATGAAGATGATTGTATGGATTAATCAAAATAAAGTACCTAGTAACCAATTGTACCGAACTCAAACGTACTCAACAGACACTACATTACATGGGAAATCGTCGTAGATGCCTTCAGTGTCGCTCCGCGTCCAACTGTGTGCTGGCCCGAACCTATACGACACACAAGCATTACGTTCGTTCTTTTGTGATTTCGGGTGGCTTAAAACGCTATAATATTCGACCAACTGGTATATAAAATGAGTTTCAAGCAGTATTCGCCCATGTATGCGTAGTGTTAATTCGATAGTCCGGCACGCCCTGGAGCAATCCCCAGATATTAGGCACATATTGAAGGGGTTTCTTTTGTCATTTTTACTCAACGCTACCTAATAAAGTTAGATAAAGGAGAACCCACACTTTGTGAGATGGCCAACATTTCACGTTAGAAATGTCGAAATATTTGCAGTACGGTCCATCCGTTGTGTTCCCTAGAATTTCAACGCAAGTGGTGTCGGGTATATGTCTACCCCGCCGTGCAATATTACCATATACATATATAGGTAAGTTCTAGTTACTTTCTAGTTAATTGTCACTGCCAGGCCGTTGTACTGATACAATATAGTGCCGTTGAGGACGATGGATCACTCAATGAGAAATCCGACATGGGAACGCGGGCTAACTAAAACAACACGATATGAAATTTGTGCCTATTCCACCAGTTCAAGGGGTGGTCAACCAACACTGGCAAGTACAGTAGAACCTACCTTCTGTTGCTCTGTTTTGATTCTCGCCCCTAGGTGGCCGGTGGCTGAGTAATCTAGCACGTGACTACGTTCACTTTTATATCAACTCAACGACTGGCAGACCGGTGCAACCGCTTCTCCATCCATCCCAAGCAAATCACGATGTCGGATACTACGCATACTTTCAGCCAACCGACGCTCTCACGGAGGGGGACCCAACAAGTAACTACCCTCAAGGAACCATCACCATTGTGGGTATGGCCATTTCTTAACACATTTACACGACTAACGGCCAAACAAACCCCCTAATACACTGCAGTTCATTCATCGGTAGTTTTTACGACAAAGAAAAGAATCCGGATGGTGTCATACGAATGGCAACCGCAGAAAACTCATTGCTTAACGACGAGCTGTTGGACGCAAGTGGCATTTCGAGCCTCCCCCGGCGGTTTCTGACCTTTATCTAGTATTTCCACTCCCATTTCCATTTGACTCCCTCACATCTCAAGTACCGTGAGTTTTCATGTCCTTTATGTCCGCTATTTTTTATCCTGACCCTCTCCCACAGGCACTTCGCTGGTTGGGGGGTACGAACAATCGACCAAAACTGCCCTTCCAGAATACTTCAATACATACTTCAATCCCCGGATCAAGATTTCACCTCAGCACTGCGTGCACGCCGATGGGATCGGATCATTACTTCCCCAAGTCATTTGGGCTCTATGCGAACCAGGGGACGGCGTGCTGATGACCACGGTGAGAAATTGGGCTAAAAACTACCTCAGTCTGTGTAGTCACCCTTTTTCCTGACCCATGCTGCTTCTAGCCGTATTATGGTGAGATCCCAAGGTCCATCCCTGCGTTTACCAACTGAGAGCCTGCACGACTAGACACATATCCTCGAGATATAAACTACCCAGCCCAAGCCAAGGTTGTTCCCGCTCATGTTCCTACAAAGATAGATCCCTTGTCTTTGGCTGCGACAAAATACGTTCGTTCAGCTCTGGAAAACAAGGAAAGCCGTGTTCGAGTTGTAATCTTATGGTACGCAGTCCATTTGATAATAGATGCGATGTTTGCCATCAGACTGAGTACCCTCCTAGTAACCCGCATAACCCACTGGCCACGCCACATCATCAAGAAGTGATCTTAGAATATGCTAGAATCGCCGAAGAGGCGAGTCACTATATTTATGGATCGTCCCGGCTTGGCCGTATGAACTAACGAACGCATATATGCGACGCATCAGTTCAACGTGCATCTGCTTGTCGACGAAATCTATGGGCTACAAGTTTTCTCAAGCAAATACGTTCCAAACCCTACTCCTTTCGTTTCTATATTGAGTCTAGATGTTCAAAGCCTCGTTGGCTGCAATCCCGCCCGGATTCACGTGCTCGGGGGGCCTACCAAGGACTTTGGCTCTTCAGGGCTCAAGGTCGGAAGCCTAATTTCGCAACACAATCCTGATCTCCTTCGGCTTGTCGAGCGCGCAGTTCAAGCAGTGCCTATGTCGTCCGCCTCCGATGCGCTTTTCACGCCTGTCCTCAATGACACCGAGTTTAGAGACTGGTTTTTGCGGGAAAACAGGGCACGCCTTCAGAAAGCGTTTGAACTAGCTGGAGATTGGTGTACTTTTCATAAATTGCCGTAAGTTCCGATTTCCAACACTGCTTGTATAAGCTCATACCACAGCATTGCTCGATGAAGATTTACCCCAGCGAGTGCGGGTGTATTTTTCGTTATTGATTTTGCTCCGATCCTTGGTCGACTGAGCGGGACCGCATCCAACCTTCGGGAGCAAACTATTACAGGATTCAAAGCCATGCAGAACGCGGGGGTATATCTGGTCGGTCGGATTTGTAGCTGGCACCACATGACACATGGCGTTTAATTCATGAATAGGTTCCGACGTTCGACTCAGACGACCCAATTGTGACCCGTTTTAGGATGACGTTTACCCTTCCCCGAGAGGTGATGATGGCAAGTCATTATTCTTTCTCAACCTCGTACGAAACTAATCGCGCTCCTTGAATCGGCAGCTCGCTTTACGTCGGATTGAGAATGCCTTTGGACTGGAGCACTGGCAACCGTCATAGACCACCTTGTAGTGGTTAATTTTACTGATGTGCTTAGAGAGAAATTTATAACTTAGAACAGCGCGACAAACCATGCACCCATCTGAACGTGAGAGCGCGCATATAGGGGAAGCCCAGTGGGCACCTTCTGATTTCCAACTGACCCTGAGTGGCGCGGTTTTTGTTTACCACCCTGTGTCATGCCGTCTTGCCTTCAAACTGGCTACGATAAGATAACAGGCTCGGCCGACCAAATACTTGAACAATCTACTTTTGTTATGTAGAGGGCGTTGCAGTCAATATCTCTCATACAGATCATTGTCCGGACCGACTTAACTGCTCGCTCACGCTCCATTCACAGCGGGATGCCTGTCAATACGGTGGCTGAGAATGTTCTGGCTACTGTTGGTTTGTGCTTGGCTATACGAGACTTATTTCAGATGTTGATCTGCCTATGTGCTTCCAGGCACGGTAATGTGGATGGTTCAGTTAAGTAAGTACTTTCGATTCCTTTGCGGCCCGCGGTTCGTGACTGACCATTAGGAACAAGTTCCGCAAATCGTCAAGAGTTATAGAGAAAAGTCGACTGAAGGCCTGTCTCCCTGGCTAATGTGCGGATTCTCGCCGACTCATTGGGCTAACCTTCCTCATTTGCATCTGTGAACCAGGTTCATCTGGGCGCTCTCGGCTCCATTTTTAGGGGTTTATATGATTTCTCAAAACATAAGCATACCAGTGAGATACGATGCTATTTGAAGGCATTATCTCACCACAGCGAGCGCCCATAGCTTATATTACAACCGCAACTATTTGGAGCTATGGCCGCAGTATCGTGGATCCAGGTAGGGATTAAACTTTGATCATGTCATTCGGGCGCGCGACGCAACTGATGTACATCTTGTAGTGTTTATATTACGGTTCCCGCAAAACAAAGCGCTATTGCGTCTCCATCTTTATGGCATTTCTAGCTTTGGGTGGAGGGTTCCAAGGTGGATTTGCAACGCTGGTAAAGGTAAGTTTCGGCTTGGAAACCCCACATTGTGGGTCTCGCTCAAATTAGATATAGCACAAGTACAATGGCGGTGACGTGTGGTCTCTCAGAACATTTTCAATTATAAGCACCGTTCTCCTGTCTGGAGGTCTCTTGTAGGTTGGATGTTATATGTCTTCATATCGCTCGCTCACGATACCAAGGCCGCAATACTGGGAAATCTGGAAGCGGAGGGAAGTCGTGGGTGAGTACCGATATGGAACAAACTATCAAGTGAACTATATTCCGTTAGGCGTATCCATTCTATTCATGACTATCGACATGCTAGGCGGGGTCTTCAGTGCGGTTTCTCTCGCGTTCAAAGACTCGTTTGACTTATTCGCTGCGATACCTTACATTTTTGTAGTGGTGAGTGCCGAAACCCCATTTGTCCGAATTGATTGGTCATCCGTGAGTGGCCAGGTGCTAGATGGCCTGGTTATACTCCTCGCTGTGATTCTGAATCCGTTGGCTCAACGAAGACGAAGGAGGCAGAGCGACGGTGCCGTAGAGTGTCAGACCTCTGGTGCGCCAGAGGAGAAGTGATACTCATTATTGGAGGATCACCCGTTGTGCAGACGGAGGGTAACCAGGTGCATCGGAACCTTGAATTTGACCGTTCTCTAAGCCAATGTGCTATAGATCGGTTAACTCCAATACAACCCTGCTTTGGATCCTCACGAGTTGCAACTGCCTCGTCAAGCTTTTTCTTCGTGAAAAAGCAACTTGGACGGCCTCACCTATGATCGCTGAGACTAAGACATATAGGGGAATGGGCCATGAGAGGGCATATACGCCCGAAATGCATACTTGGCAATGGTCGTCGGACGACACAGAGCGGGTCTTAAGTTTCTCACGTGATTCCCCGCCGGAATAGTTGCTAGCCGAATGCCGACCCGTATTCGGTATTTAGACGACGACACCTCGACCCCCTCTCCTCTCTTTATACTATACCGTGGATCCATTTATCATGTCCGAATTCGCGAACAATAAACTGGTCAAAGTTTCGGCTCCGCTGGAGAACAAGTCTGTCCTGCTAGTGGAACTCAACCGGTGCGTTCACCCGTATTCCGTGTGGTTCAGTACTCATACTAGGGAACTTGTAGGGCTCCTGTTAACGCGTTCAACCAGCCGTATGTCAAACCCATATAAGCAGATTTTATGCCAATTTATGCCAAACTTGCCTAGGTTTTGGGAAGAGCTCGGCGCAACATTTGACAAGATTAGTCGAGATGGAACTATTCGGGCAGTAGTTCTCTCGTCAACGAACCCAAAGATTTTCACTGCCGGTCTCGATCGTGAGCATAACATCTCGTTGTTGCGAGTTGGAACTTGACGATAGGGTTGGAAAGTGCTCGACACTGGTGCGCTGGCCAACACCGAGAACTTGGACCCAGCCCGTCAGGCGCTCAGGTTGCGGGACCATATCCTAGTAAGTCCCCTCATTGTAGCGAAACAATGATCTTATACCGGTTGTAGCACTTTCAATCGTGCATTTCCGCCATCGAACGATGCACCCAGCCGGTCATTGCGGCGGTCAACGGGATCGCGTATGGTCTCGCCATAGATATTATGTGCGCTTGCGACGTACGGTATACCAGCCCCAATACCCGGTTCTCAATCAAGGTGAGCCCCCGATTTCCTCGCTCTTTCTAGGTATTTATTGGGACCAGGAAGTAGACGTCGGCCTGGCAGCGGATATAGGCACCCTCGCCCGACTCCCGAAAATAAGCGGCAACGAGTCTCTCCTACGCGAACTCGCATTCTCGGCACGCGAGTTTGGACCGGCCGAAGCACTTCAGCTTGGATTCGTCTCGAGGGTCGTTCAAGGCGGACGGGACGAAGTGACTGGTACGTTGCATGGAAAATAGTGGCTGTGTGCTGACCGGATGTCAGCGGCGGCCTTGGAGACTGCTAGAGTCATTGCGTCCAAGTCCCCCATCGCGGTGGTTGGGACCAAGAGGGTGTTGTTGCATGCTCGTGATCATTCGTAGGTTTTGCTCAGCCGTGTGGGGTATTTGCTAACGTGTTTCGTAGGGTTGAGGATAATCTCGAGTATACGGCGTCATGGAATCAGGGAATGTTGCAGTCGCTGGTAGGTAGAGCGCATCTCACATATACTCGGCCTTATGCTCTCTCTAGGACCTCACCGACGCTTTCAGAGCATTCCAAACAAAACAACCGCCCCGGTTCAAACCCTTGCCGAAGCTGTAGAGAGAATGTAATAATAAACACATGTACATTACAACATCGAGAACCCAAAGCCAAACTAGGTTTATTGTGCATGAGATCACCCTTTGCAACGTGCACTGTCTTCGCAAGCAATCGCACGCGATACCCATAAGCGCCCATAATGGAGCGGCTCAATTGACACTTGCCGATATTACGTCAGCATATTGGACATTGGAGCCAAGGGGTCTGCTCCGTCCCACCACCACCCTTTGACATTCGGTCTGTTGGCAACGGCTTCGCACTCCTCGTATACCCATACAGGATACCAATGGCAGACACACATGATGATGGAGAAGTTACCGAGATGGTCGAGGCGTATGGTGCGTCGATCAGAAGCCTTGTTGCGTTTGCTAACAGCTGCATAGACTTTTTATTAAAGTTTATTATAATTGGTGAGCGGCGTGGGGAATAATGGCTGGATTGGCTTGCTCACGTCGGCGCAGGGGAAGCCGGGTCGGGCAAGTCGTGTTTGCTCCATCAGTTTACGAACAACTCGTGTGCGTATTCCGATTTATCTCGTAATATCCCCTATTTATCTCCCCCAGTCAAGGAACATTCGCAACATACCATCGGTGTCGAGTTTTCGAGTCGGACGATAAATATTGGTGAAAAGAGGGTTAAGCTCCAGGTGCGTCTTGATTGATTCTTGTGGTTGGCGCTAATATCTTGGTAGTTGTGGGACACTGCTGGCCAAGAGAGGTTCCGCTCAGTCACCCGGAGTTACTATCGAGGAGCCTCGGCCTGTTTGCTTATGTACGATATTACAAGGTAAATTACATTAAACCCCTCGCAAACCACACTAACATGGTCCAGTCGATCCTCGTTCTTGAGCCTATCACGGTGGCTAGCGGATGCTCGAGCGCTTGCTTCTCCGCAACTCGTGACTGTACTCGTAGGAAACAAGACAGACATGGAAGAGGAGAGGGAAGTTGAATGGAGCGAGGCGAGCAAATGGGCAGCCGAGAACGGTACGCACGAACATTCCGTCTATTCTTCGTATTTATAATTCCCCAGACGTCCACTTTATCGAAACCTCGTCACTGACGGGAGACAATATCGAGAAACCATTTGCGCTCGCCGCACGCGCAATACTCTTGAGCATCGAGAGCGGACAGCTAGATCCCGAAAAGGCACGTCATCAAACCCTGCTCATTTAAACACCCATTACCAACACTGATTTTTCTATATCAGGCTGGCTCGGGCGTTTCGTACGGCGACCGGCAATTACGACGCATCGCCTCGGGAAGCCGGCTCTCGTTTTCGATGGGCTCGGTATCTTCCGGATCCCAGCGCAAGGGGATATTCAAGTTGACGGACATGGTTGGGTTCAAGCGAAGGGGAAAGTGTTGTTAGATCTCGTTGGACCTGGTGCGTTCCCTGACTCCTCCACCAGGAGTTTACTCAATCAGAGCAGGTATTGAACGGACATTGCTGCACCCTTATGTTCTATTCCGCTATGCTCTCACAGTATCTCTACATAATCTCTTCATCATTCTCCCCGCTCGTCTGTTGGTACATCCTCTTTGTTTTGATTTATGTTCTCTTCGTCGTGTCGCTAGGGCTCCTGAGATGTAATGAATGTCGTGAACCTGGAGTCGCGGCAAACGGACCGGTGAGCCGCGTGGGGATTATTTGAAATACATGTTGGTTATGGCGGGGTGGCGCCCCTCACTCAACGCCGCCACGGACACAAGTGTCAACTACTGAGTTTGTGATAAATAGCTCGTCCTAAATAACATTCTGCACCCACTGATACTTCACTCTTTTGTCACTTCGAGCTATATGGTCCCCTAGGCCTGTTTACGATTGTTGGGCCTGTATTTGCTTGAACGCTTTGGGTATCTGTTTCTATGGGATGCGGTTATGACTGCCACCAGTAACTGGCGCGCGAGTGAAGCCACTCGACTTGCCGATAGTATGTGTGTGGCTTAATGCTTGGCTGACCGTCCACTAGCCTTGACTCTCCAATTAGAAATACGGTCCTCGCGGTTAGGTCGAGATTCCGCGTCAATCCCTCATCGAACAAGCGAACGTCGTGATTTTTAGGTGTACGTATATTTGGCTCCTTAGAGGGCCTTGGCATGCTTAATTTGAAATTTGAAACTTGATGTAAACTCACTTGACGGCGTCGACGATACCAAACTATTGGAAGATTCGAGCTCGCTTTCTGCGAGCGCATCGTCTATTGGTTTCCGCATGCCGATCAAACCTTGTGACCGTCTGGTTGTTGTGAGATCGAGCAGATTCAATGAACTTTCAACTGGAAAAGAGTTGATGAGGTCGGGTTAACTAGGTGTGGCATCATGGAAATTCCATTTAACTCTCGATGATCAAGAATGCTCCGTAACGTCTCGATATCAGTTCCCCAAAGGAACATGTATACTCTGGATAGACCCCAGGCGATTATGTGGACAAGAGACGTCGTAGGAAGCACTTTCGGACCTCATAGAGTAGATCCAGGAGAAAAGTCGCGTCGGATATATGCATCAGGGGCTCTCGGCGAGGGCGACCCTTTCATTGGGACCAGCCGAGGATATAATCGCAGTAGGCTATATCCTGTGCAGTCTCGATCTCTCTTTGAATAACTCAAGACATTCCCGGAGAACAATTGCAATGGCATCCTTTCATCGTGTGTGTATTTCAGCAACGGTATCGTCGAAATCATCTGTGCGTTGGAACAGGTTCACGCCACAGGCGAGTATGAGGATTCCGAAGCAAGCGTAGCCATATGCAAGACTGAAGGGCTTGCAACATTTAGATGCGATTTTCGGGCCAGGCTCGGGGGCTCACTGAGGATTCGCCCGCCACCTTGATAGCCGACATGAGCCTGACACAGAGCGTGACCAGAGTAGTAGATTTAAAGAACCTAAAGTTATCTGGCAGTTCGGATATTACAAGTATAGCTTCAAGCTTGGAGAGTGGAATTGAGCTCGAGATTGTGTCGATATCGAGCTCTGAGCCCTTTTTCTTTTGGACTAGGAGATCTATCTGACGGAGGCCTTGCATAGCGGTATCGTACAAGACCAGCTCATCGGCCACGGATACTCCGGGCGGTCTACGAGCAGCGTCTAGAGTATACGGAGAGAGTTATTCGGGCGGCCGCTTTCCCCAGTGAGGTACCTGGGTCATGGTCGGGCAGTTATGCTATTGTTGTCATGTGCTCGCGCTCGTCGCTTAGTCGCACCTCTGACGACGCCAGACTCACTTCAGCAGGCATATCAAATGTACTTCATTTAGGAAATTACTCGACAACAACTATGCCTACCCCAAGTCCTCCAATCATCGGTGTGTGTATTCTGGCTTCCTGGTACCCCAAGTTACATCAAAAGAGTGCTCCGTTGTATTGGATTCACAGGGCCCGATATATAATTGCTTCTTGACCAATGCATACAGTACGTGACAACACCCTCCGATCTATGGTGTATTTTTATCGCGCGTGGACAAATGGGTGAGACAACTAGACGAAATAGTACAATATTGTCGGATTTAACCGCCGTAATTCCATCATAATGGAACATCCGGTGTGTTCGATTCAAAGGACGAGATGAACGAAATTGTCACGTTCTTTCCTTTCCAGGACGCTAGTATGTCTGCTGTTGATTATTGGCTACTTTTCTCTATTTACGACGAGCGATACAAGAAGCCGTGGGCGACAGGCCCGTAATACGTCTATTAAATGCAATGGAGTGGCACGTTATCCAGTTGCACAGATTCGCCTGGGTCACACTACGTAGCTCGACCTAAAGCACGCGGAGGTCTACGACACCTTGTGCGGCGGGCATTTCAAACGTGAATAGGTAGCGGTCTAGCGAAAAATACAACTCGCACTTTGCCGGCGTCCTGCGTCTCCCTGCCTAGACGGAGGCGTGATCGTCCAGGTCGGTCATGGTCATTGTGTGGCAAAGGATTGTGATTGTGAGTTATGTACTAATGCTGACATGGGGCTTGGCCACACGTGATCTTGGTGAGTCCAAACTTGTGCCTCAGGATGCCGTTGTTCGATATTTGGGTAAAATAAACAGCATAATATAAGGCCTAGATACATTTAATATACGCTGCAGAAATAGATTAGACAAAACCTGCTTCGCCAGGCTGTTTTTGAGCATATATGCGCCAAATTGCTAAAATCGGTTTGCATTACCAACACACCCTAATGGCTTTTAGCTGCGGTGTGAGTATGTGACTAGAATACCAGGGGTCTCGAGGTGACTTATACCAATTAAGACGACAGGTCTTCAAACAAGATTCCGAGGACTAGTGATAACAACACAACCGTATCACCCCCGACAAGTTGCTCTCCTCATACAGGTTTTGGATGGCTCCTCAGCGAAAACCTCACGTGCTAGTAAGGGCTCGTTTACGCAAACGAGGCCTTACGAGCCCCAATTAGCATTGCGGTTTGCGCTGAGTCGAGGGGCGTTAGAGCGCCATTTTTCAGGATATGCGGAAGATCGGATCAGTGATGGCGGGTAGACATATTGTGAGCTGGTGGGCCAGGGTAGGATTTCCAACAGTTTTATAAGTACCCACACGGGTTCGCTTAAACTCATCAATATCTTTTGAATCCACTTGCTCTCACTGTGTGGGCATGTGTTAATACTTTTGTCCGGCGCAGCAATTCAGAGGCAACCTCACTGCTTCAACGATATTATTCTCGGAGCTTCCAGATATTCAGGGATCGTATACTAGAGTACTCAATAACCTTCCCATTTATTGCTGTCTACCCCCGCCACTCGAAGCGATCTTCAAAATTCCCCTACGCTTATGGAATATGACGATAGGAAGCCAGGTGCCCCCTATTTTGAAGAACTCTGAGGTTCTATCACGGCTAGGCGGCCCCGTTTGCAGAGATGAGAACCGAGGAGCGCAGCTTACTATGAGCGCTCAACATTTTGCGAACTCGTGCCGGTCCGCTGAATCTATTTTGTCGAGACTCCGCGGTTCGCCTCAGTTGTTGTTGGGGTTGACTTTATCCTGTAATTGCCTATGTATAAATGCTTGCCGATGCCTACCGCTACCATAAAAACCAATCGCATATGGATATTTGAGCGTAGCATTGGAGAAAATCACCATTCCTGCAGAGTGTAAGTACGATACACAAGGCAGATCACTCTGAGAACTACACCCTTGTGAAGAACGCCGAATGAGCGTGATATTGAGCATCCAGGAACAATCCGACAATATCCCGAAGCAGGTTAGCGTTATTTCCATCGTGGGCAAGTAAAGAACCCCATACTGTAAGAACTTGGCGTGCAGGGGAAGATTGCGTGGAACTGCAATTGGCGAGTTTGAGCTTGGTTCCGAATGATTACGTCAGACCCGGTCCGATCGTCATATTGTTCGAAGCACACAGTGTCTTGGTTCTCCATCACCCCACTGGGCAACATATATCACCGAGCGTTCTACGAGGCTAATCCCCCGAGTCTCACCCATCATCACGAGCTCTGGGTAATATTACGATGTAGCTGGTCCTCGAGTCTGGGCTCGTGGGGCCCAGGCAGTTCAGGTAATGATACGATCCAACGCTAACAGTCAGTTTGACCAAAGCGCTTCTATTATTTAGCCTCTAGTTACCTTTCTGGGAATTATCCAAGCACTAGGTACCCAATACAATGTACATGTCGCATCCTCCACTCACGGTGGCAAAAATATTGCCTTTATCCGCTGTCCTAGGAAGCAATGTATTGTATTGTATTGGTTATTCCAAGGAGCGGTCTGCCATCGAACACCCCTCCAATACCGTTAGTAGCATTCCCATCTACGCCTGCCCGGTGATTGCACTTGATAACGCATCTTCGCGGGTCTTTTATCTGGTAGGTGCCCTACTTCTTCGCTTCCACGCGGTTCGTGCCTGATCGTCTATATTCTACAACTGAAAGCGAAGAAGATAGACATCATGGCGACCTTACTCCCGGTGCCGAGTGGCCTAGTGTGGATTCTTCCTGCCCGCAGAGCGTTTTATGGGCGCTACAGCACGGACATATATTAAGCCTCGCAATGCTTGTTGCACACCCCGTGCTTCATTCTAACCGAACGCAATGAAGAGTACTTGGATCGCCCTCCTCTCTGCTTCGCTGGTATTCTTCGAACCTGCGGCCGCTGCGGAAGCCGTCACTTCGACGACGAAAAAGTGCAAAAGTATTGAAGTGCGCAAGGAATGGCGAGCATTTTCTCGGAAGGAGAAGAAGGCTTGGATTGACGCTGTGAACGTGAGTACTACTTTGGGTGTCGATTTTTGGTTTCGTGGTAGCTGACGATTCCATCCATCGCACCTCCATCGTCGCAATACCAGTGTCTGAATCGAACCCCTCGATCAGGCAATTTAAAACCCCCAGTGAACACCTCGGCTTATACGCCTTTTGATTTTGTCAGTGCTTGACAACTTGGTTGCAAGGCTTTTGAGCTCACTTAAATTTCAAGATTGTACCCGTTTCTTCGGAGGGAACATATTATGACGAGCTTGTATATGCGTAAGCTATTTTGTTTGTGGCGCAATTTTAATGTCCTGACGCTTTTCCAACAGCCACATGAACCTAAATCGTAAGCCTCCCTATACTGTATTTCCAACGTTCACTTGCTAATTCAGCGCTATAGCCCTGATCCACATCACTGGCCATTTCTTACCCTGGCATAGGTCAGTCCAGCATGACGAAGTTTTAAGAACAAGATGTTGAGTAGACCTTCAGGCTGTACGTTCACGAGTGGACAAACGCGTTACGGAACAAATGCGGCTACAAAGGAGTGGCACCCTGTAAGTTATATTCGCCTTTTTGTGATTTATATTAACTAAACGAGCAATTAGATTGGGGTAAGTGGCTGAGGGCAACGTACTTCATGTAGTAATTTGACGAATTTTTGATATCTAAATGTAGCTTGGGAGAATGGTATGTCCACTTGGTGGGTTATGTAGTGGTGACTTTAACGGTCCTTTAATCTAGATTCCGCCGATGTTGCAGCCAGCTCAATCTGGGATTCAGATCCCGTGGTTGGCCTGGGAGGGTTTGGCGACCCAAATGAGTGCGTACACGCGCATTTGTTCAACTGATCCACTCGAACTAACGCCGATTTGGCAGTGACAATATTGTCAAGGATGGCGGGTTGAACCTCACGTTTGCTTATCCCATGTTTGTCTTTCCCCTCATTCCTTGCTCTAGTTTCTAATACATTGTGCAGTAAGCACAAACTACGACGCAATTATACACCTCGTCCTTTTGCCGGATTCCCTGGATTCCCGGACATTCCGGCCAACCAGACCTTTACTCCCGCTGAGATCAAAGCGTTACTCGCCCAACCCACGGGTAATTTCACTGCATTCCAGGCATACATGGAGAAGGTATGTTTTGACCTAGCTTAGAATTGCTTGCGGTTTACGCTGGTATTGACTTTCGTTACTCAGTTTGATGGGATGCATGGCATGGTCCACGGTTTAGTTGGAGGGTATGTAATATGAATTCTTTGCCATATGGCTTGCTTACCCACATCAATCAAGTGATTTGGCTGGACGATGCCCTCGCGGCAGCAATTCTTCCAATTGTCCCTTTGAAGGAGCCCCTACATTTTCAGCAAACGAGGTTTGTGATTATGTTCGTGATCTATCTCGCGCGTATGACTAACCTCGGGGAAATTTAGCCAATGTTTCACTTGCACCATGGGGTAAGCCAATGGCATGGAATATATTACTTTTTGCTAACCCGAGCTTAGAACGTCGATCGGCTATGGTGGCTCTGGCAAGAGAAGAATTCAATCAATAAGTTCTCGTTTAAAGGAGGATCGGTTCAGGTTCGTCAGAGAGAGATCAGATACTTGGCAATATTAAAACTCCCGACCTAGAATACGAGTGCACTTGCCGAGTATCCAAATGGTATGCCTCCTTGGATCAAGAAATCGGATCTCATTCCTACGGCAGGTCAGTCATGTTAATTCAAACCTAAGATCATCCCAGCTAACAGTTTTCGTTAGGCATGTATAAATCAGTTAGCGTCGCCGATGTTCTAGATACTCGCAGTCCGCCACTTTGCTACGTTTACCAATAGCCAATAACCCGTTCGACTTACAGTTTATGACTCCTAATGACAATGATGTGTCGTAGTAATGTATATCTGATGTCATTTCATGATTTCATTCATACTCTCGCCGTAAGCCGCTGCCAATATTACCTAAGCATCAATCCACTTCCTTCCTGCATTAACTGCCTCTGCGCAACTACCCTGTTATTGTCGTGACGGGGTTCTGTTTTCCGTAAAGTTTCAGCCCCAGGGTGACCGTGTATCCCTAGTCGGCGGCAATCTGGATTTCAAGGCCGTTATCAGGCCGGATGTTGACTGCAGAAATTTGGCTGGCTCACCCTTGGATTTCCTACAGCCATAGCTTTAACACCGAGGGCAAGTTGTCACAATCAGTCGATGAACTGCTCTCCGCATCGGTTGGTCCACGGGACTTTGGCTTTGATGTATCGTCCTCACTGTGTTCATGGTGCTTGATAGGATCTCCCACTTTCGGTCAAAATTCATGATATATTTGACTTCGAGAGAGGTTGCAACTCCCCTAATCGCATGACCAAGAAGTGCGCTACCGTCCGAAAAAACCCTTAGCCTGTAAGATCCTCGATAGCCTCTGCTTCACGTCCTCCTTATGAATATGCATAATCGCCGTAGAGTTTTGCACAAGCCTTCGATAAGCGGCCTGAAGTACCTGTCAAATCGCTCTAATTGATCGCAGGCAATGTTACGCATACACTCAGGTTTTGTTATCCGAATTGCTCATGGCATGGCATAGAAATTTAAACTTGCTACCTTTGCGTGAACGAGATTCGTACTTGTCTTTTCGAAGACAAGTCCTCGTATTTTGGGACATTGGTAAAGAGCAGATCATCAATAATTATGTGGACCCATCCCGAGTCACGACGGAATGTGAAACGGAACACCAGAATTTCTTCATCTCTCGATGAACTCAGTTACTGAGCATTGGTGCGACCGCCATAGTTATCAGTGAATAAATCTTGCATTTACTAGTGCACAAATCATCATTTCCAAAAGTCCCTCCAGACCAGAAACCACCACAATCGCGCTCATACACTAGCAGTCTCCTCAGGGTTACCGAGCAACATCTGAGCAGCTTTCTCGGTCGGCGAAAATCTCCGGCTAAATATATAGAGTGAGCGGAGGTACAAATGTCTACCAAGCCTACCGAAACATTGGGAAAGACGGATTTTGAATCGCTGGCCTTTGCAAAAACCACGGTCACCCAACGCAAGCCCTGAGGCTGCTCGATATTGCCAGTCTCACCGCTATCCGGGGTATTGAGTTCGTAGTAGCATCGAAGTCCATCGATTTTGTCGTCCAAATACGGTGCGAATGGCTCATCTCCCCAATGCATGTTAAACTTCTGACCGTCTCGAGTTATTCAACATTCCAATAGCTGATTTACAAATACATATCCGTTAATTCTGGGGTTTAGCTGCTCTTCTTCTTTGCTGTGACGACTTTGCCTTGACGAAGTTGCCCGGTGATGGTGGCCACAGAGCCCTGTTTGGTATAGATCTTCAGTCCCAGAGTAAGAGAGTTGGCCTCGTCGGCGGCAATCTAATACAACCTTTGCATGAGCCTTTGGTTCCATCGTAGAAAGTTGAAACACCCACCCGCTCACAGAGCCCGCGAATATCATCTGGCCATAAGCTCAGCGCCGGTGGTAAGTCACTTTTGTCTGCCTCCGTATCCATTGAGCCCGGTACGGGAATGGTGGGCTTCGGCCTAGGTATGTCGCCTTCGCCGCCTTCTTCCTTTTTGAGGTCCCCACCATCCTTGAGTGTCAGTTCCCTCTCAATCTTCTCGATAGCAAGTTTAATAGTCTCGAGAGCGCCGATTAACGTAATCCCATTGTGGGGCAAGCCCGAATCGGTGGTGGGAACCCGATCCACATTGATCTCCGATGTAATTGATTTGACTTCTAGGTTATCCAGATCGGTTGGAACCATGGCCGGGGAGGTAGCGATGACACTTCCAATCCCAGGGAGGCCCACCCCGGATTTTTCGGCTTCCAGACGTTTAGTTTCTATTTCACCGAGGTCTTCGCCCCCATAGGTCACGCCTGGTGCGTGTAGGAGGGCGCCGTAAGTACTTTAGCAAACAGAACCCAGCATTAGGTAATTGGATGGATATTGAAAGAATCGTTAAATTACTCACGCGGCATCGAAATCTGCAAACCAGGATGACGTAGTTAGTCGAGCCTCCTGATGAGATATCGAATCTACACATACTTGCGGCAATAGACTTGGAAGCACATGCTTGAGCCCAAACCTTGCTAAGCTTTCGTAGGTTCCAGTTTTCGACAGAGTCCTGTAAATAAGTCTGTAAGGTTGCGCGTTAGCCGGAATCGTTCTGCAACCGAATCTGAAACTCGGATGCTCGCCTTTTTCCGGCGGTGCTCACGGTCGAGTCGTACATGAAGCACATAATCTCCTTCTTCTAAGTTGTCTAGTTCAACGCTGACACTACGTTTCCAAAGCATGTTGTGTGCCGACCTCGTGTAAGGGTCGTCGACGGAGGCGCCTGTTGAGGGGTATCCTGTCAGGGCCATGACTTGTTGGAGTAACATAAAGCAACTTGCCTTTGCGGTATACGACAAAATCGAGCGACCACTGATTGTGCCCAGAAATATCCTCAAAGTACCTTTCGTCGATTTGTGACAAGACAATTACTGCAGGACCATCCTCGCTGATCGAGAATGAATCTATCGGAATATGCATTAAGTGTTAAATGTGTGTCTGAAGCTCGAAAGGCCTCACAGCTTGCATCTCCAAAGTTCCATGCGCACGGGAAGTCTCTTGAGGTTACATTCATCCACATTGAGCTCATACGCCACGAGCTATCGAAAAGTCGGTTCCGCTCGATACAGTTGAAGGTGTTGAGAAAGTCCTTATACTCCATCAAAAATTCGCCGTCGTCGCCAAACTTGTGTTTCAGCTCGGGGAGGAGTGCAAGCCATTCTGGTGTCCACTCTTTGGAACCGTCTGACCACCGTCCTTTCCATTCGGACTCCCCCCAGGGGTTTCTCATACGTACGAAACGCTTGCCTACGACAACGTAAGGTTTGCATTCGAGCGACAGCCCGGCAAAATTATACGTACCGTTAACCTCCAGTGCGCAGATAACCGAATATGCATGGTTGGTTTGAATGCCTAATATGGGCAGAGGTTAAGAATAGTAAGTTGTATGCTTGCGCCGCAGACCTTTCACACTCTCCATCAGAGTATCCACAGCACACGAAAAGAGCCTGTCTTGATTCACGTTGCGAAGTTGCTCAGTCCAAAACTTACCCGTATTTAAAATATCCCTGACGTTAAAACTTGTGGCGACACCTCTGATAATAATATGTAGGCGGGAGGGTTGACAGCTGGAATGAGTGACTTACCCGGTGAGATCTTCAATTCCCTCTGCCTCGTATCCACCACTCAGAGATGCGTAATCGCCGTGAAGCTTGGCGTATGCCTTCTCAATTATTGGCCTGCCACGGAGAGCTAAGTTACTTCAGGAATCCCGTTCAAGTTTTTAACTTACACCCAAGTTTCGTTCTCGGTTCTACTACGCGCAAAGTACAGACTCTTTCCACCCGTGCGGCCACGAGCCTCGTATTCGTCTTTGTCGTGGTGATAGACCGCCTGTTGCTCGTAGGATAAGTCCTCATACTTTGGGAGCTTGGTAAAAAGGAGATCGTCGACGATGACATCGACCCATCCTGAGTCTCGATAGAATATGAATCCATAAACCCCAACTTCTTCGTCCCTCTACCGGTTGAACGTGCAGTATTAGTATGTACCAAGCCATAGAGATATTGAAAGAGGCTTACATGAACGCAGATTTTCTGAATCAAACCATCAAGGGTAGCAACGACCGCAATTGCGCTCATAAACCAACAATCGCCTAGGGCTCCTTGAGCCACGTCCGAGGAGCTAGCCTCGTCGATGAAAAACTGCGGCTATATGCGAAGCAGGGACAGTTAGACCAGGATTACCCAAGTAAATGATGGCTGCAAGATCACCTTCTCAAAAATTTCGGTCGCTCGCCGCACATCGACAGGACCTGAACTATCCTCCGGGATGTTGAGTCCATAAAGGCACCTGGTCCGGTCTGATTCAAGGTCAAACTCGATATCGCGGAATTTACGATTTCGAGCACTACAAAAATCGATTGGCGTTGCAATTGAAATCTGTGACGGAATTTACACAAACCGGCAATCCTTGATAATTGCGTCTACTTTTTTGTAGCATCTTTCAGTGGCGGTTTGAAGTTCCTCGGTGAATAACAACCCCTATCATAGTTGAATAGCGGTTAGGTTGGGCTAATTCCCTAGGTAAAACGCGAAACATACTACTCGCTCAGGCTGCACAAACGCAACAGTCTGCTTCCGATCGGGAATCCGCGTTTGAAGGTCTGGGGGACCGACTTGGAGATAAGACGACAGAATCTCGAGCATGCTGGGAAGAAATGAATGCTTGGAGTCCGGATTCTCGTAACATTTATATTAGGTGTGTCGGTCGGCCTCGTGGCCACTTACATGGGGGCGATGCAAAGAACTTGATCGGAGTAAGGTGTGATTAGATGACTCAGGGGAGGGGAAAAGACAGCCGTGCTCAACCTTATGCGTGCCTGATGCACCACCGGTCTATAGTTAGCTATGAAATCGTGACATTGTGCGCAATCCGTGCATTGACTAGTGAAAAGGTTGAACATACCTCGTTGGAGCGCGCTTGGCACCAGACTCAAGAGTAGGCCTCCGACACCGAACTCACTCGGGCAGACAAGCCCGTAACGTAATCGATCAACGGATTGCGCGGTCATGTGTGAATACCCGAGTTCAAAATGTTGCGGCCCGGAATTCGCATGCCGGCAAAGCGACCTCCGATTGATCTCGCATCATGGAACTGCCGGACCGGTACGCAGCCACAGCCCATCAGAAGAATTCCAAGCTCTTACATGAGCAAAACTCGTTTGAAACGCGGCTTGTCTATTATATAAAGCACTGGTATAGTACTGTCGGGTACACATTATTCGCTGTCCACTCTCTGATAATTGGAAAAGATACCATATCCAAGATTTGACTTCATTACTTCTTGCGATCCCATGCAACCACCTTGCCATGCCTCAATTGCCCCGCAACGGTAGCTGCTGCTGTCCCCTTCGTGTACACACGTAACCCGAGGGTGATAGAGTTGTCTTCTCCCTCGGCAACCTGTACGTGCTTGTGAGTCTATATCGGGTAGGATGGCCGAAGGGCGCTTACCTCGTCCTGGAGTTTACTGGCGTCGGCCGGGTCACGTATACACAGCATTTGATGAGTAGGGTCGTGCACATTCTTGGTCATGCATGCCGAGCATAAATCGTAATCGGCACAATGTGAACTAGAAAAGCGAGAGGTAAGCGTATCGACCTCAAGAATCCAACCATCCTAGGACTCGCCTCAGACAGTGATACCTTGGCCCAATAATTGGGTCCGCCTGGCACCCATCGCACCTCCACCCCTCATGTACAGCTCCGCTCGGACCAGCGGGTTGTAAAATAACCGACTCGGACAACTGGGGGTTAGGGGGAGGAACATCGTCTTTGTTTGGCTTCTCATCGTAGCCGTCTGGCTTGGGACTCTCGACTCGCACGCTCTCGGCATCTTCAGACTTGTCGTCCTCGGGCTTGTCGTCGTCATCCACGTTCAGTTCTGCCAAGTCTGCGATCTTGCCGGAAGACCCAATGATTTCGGGCGGGGCGGGCAAATCGTCGCCGTGGGGAACAACGACCGCGCTAGAACCACCAACACTTAGAGCGGCTCCTGAACCATCGCTCGGTGCAGACTCGGGCTCCGTGGCTAGCATGGCCAGTGGCGCAGCGACGACACTCTCGACCTTTTTCTGGACCCGTTCGTGATGGGCGATTTCAATTGCTGTGAGGTCTTGTCCTCCATACGTATCGACCGACGCTGGGAGGAGATCGCCATATGCCCTACAAACAAGTTAGTAACTCAAGAGAAGAAAATTCTACAGGCTTACTTGGGGTCGAAATCTGAGGACATTATTAGTAATATTCCTGGCAAAACTCACGGATCTACTTACTAACTGCGATAGAGCTCGCTACACACGCCTCGGACCAGACTTTGCTAAGCTTGCGATGATCATAAGTCCCAATAGCCTCTTGGAAATAGTTCTATGGGAGGAATGAGCCTTGATTTACTATGAAGTGAAGGAAACGTACTCGATTTCGAATGTGCCGACGGTCTAATCGCACGTGAACAACATAATCTCCGGCTTCGAGCTTACCGAGCTCGACATTGACACTTCGGCGCCAAAAAATGGTATGGGACGAATGGGCGTATGGATCCGAGGCGGGAGCGTCTGAAAATATCTGGTTAGCCGATAGCTATGAGGATATCTCGTCGGACTCGCCTTTCCGGTACACGACAAACTCGAGTGTCCACTGACTGTAGCCCGAGATTTCCGAGAAATACCGATCATCAAGTTGCGAGAGGACGATAACTGCCGGTGAGTCCTCGGTCACACTAAACGTAACTATACAAGTTCGTAAGGTCACCTATTGACGCAGAATTCACGTCGACTCACATGAGACATCGCCAAAGTTCCACGCGCACGGGAAACTCCTCGAGTTTACATTTACCCACATCGAGCTCATCTTCCACCCACTGTCAAAGAGCCGACTCCGCTCAATCATTGTCCATGTACGCAAAAAGTCGCAGTATTCCATGAGAAACTCGCCGTCGTTGCCAAACTTGTGCTTGAGTTGCGGCAAGAGAGCGAGCCATTCGGAAGTCCATTCCTTGGAGCCGTCGGACCAGGCGCCGGTCCACTCGGTTTTGCCCCATGGGTTGCGGACGCGGAGGAATCGTTTGCCTGAGAGAGATTAGGTAGGAGCAAAGCGGAGGTAAACTACGCACCATTTACTTCCAGAGCGGCAATGACCGAGTACGCGTGTCCGGTGAAGAGTCCTAAGAGCGAAAGGTCGAGGACATATAGTAGATACCAGCTATTCACTTACCGTTCACAGTCTCATCCTCGTCGAGGCCGGCCATCCTGAGGATGTAGCACCCAAATAGCCTGTCTTGGTTGACTTTCGTGAGCTCATCTTCCCAGAACTGATCTTCATCGAGGATATCGTGGACGTGGAAAATGGTTGATACACCTCTACAACATCATAAGCGAGGTAGCAATATCACATTTAGTAACATACCCAGTGAGGTCTTCGATCGCCTCGGCCGCAAGTCCACCGTCGATCGCGGCATAGTCGCCGTGAAGCTTCGCATAAGCCTTTTCGATCAAAGGACTGGGAGATATCAGTAAAGATCTCGCGGTGGAATTTGACCAACCTACACCCAAGTCTCATTCTCGGTTCCACTCTTTGCAAAATATAAGCTTTGACCACCTCGACGTGCGCCAGTGTTGTATTTGTCTTTGTCATGGTGATACAAATTGCGCTCCGGCCGCGAGAGTTGTTCGTACTTGGGAATCGAGGTAAAGAGAAGATCGTCGACAATCACATCGACCCAGCCCGAGTCACGATAGAAGATGAAGCCGTAGACTCCGACCTTTTCGTCCCTCTGTGAAGATGTGAGCCAGGGCCATCAATATATAGCCGAGCAACTCACAGCAACACAGATCTTCTCGACAAGATCCTCCATCGTGGAAACGGTCGCTAACGCGCTCAGCAACCAACAATCCCCCAGTCGCCCTTGCATAATATCAGACCAATTGGCTCCGTCAATAAAGAACTTGGGCTGAACCAAAATGAGTGGACTAGCTAAAAATAGATCTAACGGCACCCACATTTTCGAAGATCTGAGTAACTCGCATCACGTCAGCGGGACTGTATTTCTTGTGCTCGGGGGTGGCAAGGCCATGCAAGCACCGCTCCTTGTCTTCTTCAATGTCAAACTCGATGTCACGGAACCGGCGGTTGCGGGCGCTAACAGACTCAGTCGAGGACTACATGTGCAACATCGACGCGACGCGGCTTACCGACACTGTTTGGCAATGGCCTCGACCTTTTTGCGACATCTCTCCGTAGCGATCTGCAGCTCCTCGGTGCAGAGCAACCCCTGATCAATTTACACGATCAGCAATAAATCGAATTTCAGAGAATCAAATGGCACGAACCGCGCGCTCAGCCTGCTGCTCATATTCCTTGGGTGGCGCAATCTCCCGAGGCAAAATAGTCTGCTGCCTCTCGGGCGCGTTCTGTTTGCGAAAGTGCGTCGAAAGTAGTCCAATCATGGCGGGGTGGAAACAAAGGACAATGGTGGCGCGCACGGGGTTAAATGTCAATCACGTAAGCGGTCAATCAGCCCTCGCCGAATTTCTAATTGAGCGCCCAGCACCGCCTCGACACTGCCCAGCGCGTGTGTCCCTGGCTTTTGACGTGATGGTTACGACAGAGAGACCGGGAAAGGACAGACGAGACGCATTGCATAGCATCCCTACGGTACTGGCTGGATTCCCAATAGTCGACACCGGGCATATATCACCCAAGTTGATGCATACCTCGTGCGACGCGTTTTCGCCTTTCGTTGAATGGGTCGGGTATGCTGAGGATCACGTATGCAGTCAAAGCGATGCATGAATGTCAGTTGAATCGATTGAACCCCTAAGGGAGAGTTCAATGTTACGGCGAACCTTCCCCGTTCCAAGCCGTACCAGACACGGGGATCTAGTGATGGCCTGAGTCAGAACACGCCTGGCCGAAGGAAGCTTACAACCCCCCCCCCCCCCAAGAACTGCTCCACGGCCCCCCAAAATGGCGAGCTTCAAAATACGATGGAGCAATTCTGGCAGGTAAGCTTGTAAACTCCGAGAATACACATGAATCAGACGGGAAATTGACCTTTTACTCATGTTCAGAGGTTCAATACAGGCAAGGGATCCTGGCTTAGCCAGCACTAGCTCAGGCTCACTTAATGCGTGTATGTCGCTTCAGTCTCCCAGTTTTATAATCGCTCCGAGAATAACTCAATCAGTTCACTGCCCTTGGCTCAAGCCCACAAGACAATCAAAGCGCATCCGGAAAAAATGAGTTGAGCTTCAACGGCGCACATTCATGCTACTTGTAGCGCCTACAAGATACTGTATACTAATCCTGACTCGAGGTCACGCTTGGCATTTCGTCATATTTAGCTGATAAGCTCTCGAGAGGGTATTGCCAGATTGGTATTTACAGTTGAATCGTGCAATTGAGATTTCGAAAGTTATGAGAGCTCTGCCAGCCGATGGCGCGCATATAGAGTATGAATGAGGGGATTTCTATAAATTTCCAGCTACAAGGACTGTTCAACTCGCTCAAGCGTTTATCTAATCGTTTCATGTCTAAATATAGGTCAGAGTATCAATGCGCGCTGGTGGACGAGGAGCAGTAATATCGGTGGCCACGCTCAGATAGGATGTTACCTGGACAGGGCCACAGGCAAACACCACATTACGAGGATCACAGAAACGTATGTCGAAGTCGACCCTGTACCGTTAAGATGTGCAAACCACCAGGCACGCCACTGGCAACAGCAAACGTTGATCTATGGATGGATCGCGTTAAACCCATTGTTTCTGTCGACAGATGTTACCGAAGGAGCGGAGTTGCAAGCAGAACTCTGTGGTCAAAAACGCTCATTCACACATCTGAGGGATAACAGCTAACTCGGCATGTTCGAACTATGCGCATATATCGCAATAGGACCGTCACGAGCGGATTATTGCCCCAACGGACTCCAGCAAGCCCTAAATTTGGGGCCATCGTCTCAAGGGAATTATCATGATCCCTCCTGGTCCATGGTGTTATCCGTAGAATCTCCAAGATACAGCCGGAACACCGAACAGGTCTTCGGAGCGGACTTTTCATGGCCTTCGGTTACTAGAACCAGGGTCATCAAACTGTCAATCACCGTACGCGAATCAAAGAACGATCTGAGTTGGACAAGAATGAGGGGCGAATAGAAACAACCGAAAATAACCAAGATAAATCCGAAGAATAAAACTAGTATCGTGAGTCGCAACCATACTGGTTACAGCCACTTTCTACCTTTTTACATCAGAGACTGATTTTTCCGACTCGCTGATTGCGTCGTGGTCGTACCGCACTTCCCGTTCTACAACAACATGAACTCCTCCTGCATCATCCGTTCCATACTCGAACACATTGGAAGAAGGTCGTCGACCGTGTTGGGTGTGCTTGTCCCAAATTTGTCCAGTTGACTTTACTTGAGCCTGCTCGGACCAGGCGTCGAGCTTCGGTGTCGGGGCGTTAGGATGTGACCGAGCCCCGATCACATGCATTGCGTAATTTGGCACAGACCGGGACTGGGAAGGTGCTTGACTCGGCTCATTTGTCCATTCTGTCAGACATTAGCAATAGAATTACCAGAATTTGGAGCTCGAGTTAAAACGACTGACCTTGTAGGTTGAGAATAATACGCTGACTCATAATCATCGTCACTGCTTGTCCAAATACCGCTGCGCACGACTGGGACGAGATGTCGGCCGTTAGAAACATCACGAGATTGACCACGTTGGCAACTATTGACCAATGAATCGACAGAGCGCGGGGGAGACCGTAATCGTTTCGGTTTTCGTGAACGCGTGGAGCCATATATATGGACCAGGGCAGCGATTTACGCAGGTTAGGACACAATACACTTCTAAAAAAGCATACCACTGACCGGTAAGGAAGACAAAATACAATAGCCCTTCTTCAAGCATGACTTTCGCCAGCCCACTAATACTATAAGGGCATGTGCGGATTGACAAGTGGAGATTCAAAGAAGTAGGTACACATCCGTTGGTCAGTTCCCCTATAGTCCCAAGTGCATGAATAGACTTACGTAGTCCGAGTTGGATTGTAGAGGTAGAATGTAGCGATACCCATTGCAGTCGTATCAAACACCACCGCAGCAAGGTAATGAACCCAAGCTACCTTGTGGTCGGGGAGGTTTCCAGAAGTGCAACTGGCATCACCGAGGAACCAAAGTGAGAACCTTTTTGGTGTATGCGATTGGAGGAATTGACTCACTTGAACTGAAATGTCCGGCCACGTGATATCAGAGGCATTTTAGAACGTTCCTGGGTTATTCAAATAGACTCACGCTCGAATTCTGGACGGCCTTGCGTTGCCAGGCATTTCCAAGGACTTCGGGCTGTAAAAAAAGGTGGAGAGCCGAGATGTCCGCCGAGCGTTATTAAGGCCCATGTTTTAGTTCCATCAGCTGGCATCCCAAATATAGAATGACCCTGTGCGCACCACACATGAGACAATGAACAGAGTTGAAAGGGCCCAGAGAACCCATCGTGCCTTGCGTGATATGGCGTAGGTTCGGATAGATATTATCACTTGCGAGATGAGTGTGGCAAACACTGTTTTGTGGTATGAGGTGAGCATGATTTGGCGAATGTACATGGATAGGAGACTTTCGAGCCACGCGGACCTACTTTTGAGCAAGGGAGCAACAAGATGGTAACGATGGCACAAGCTTGCGCTAAAGCCAGTGCCAAAGAATCCAACGTTGCTGGTGACGATTGCAGCGACACTGACGTAGCTGGAAAGGGATTTAGACGGAGTTGAGAGGTTATTTAACATCCAAAGAGCGTACCGGATGAGGGCAAACAAGACGACAGCCTTGCTGAAGGTTTTATGACGTTGATAAAGACGTATTTCAGGCTTTAGCGTGATGAACCAGCTAGGAACCAAGCCATGAACAAAACAAAGCTTGCTTGACGATTCAACTTACTCATAGGCGGCCAGCGTTATTGCCGCGACACGCATATACGCAGCTGTCTGAGAAGAAGGACTGACAGTGGTGGCCGCCACAAGCAGTACGTCGAAACCACGTCCGATAACTCCCTGGCCAGCACCAGCACCGAGCGGGGAAGGCGCCATCCTTCAGGTGTAGGGATAAATGTCAGTGTCTGAGAGGATCTGACCGACGAGAGGAAGAACTTGTAGATTGAGACCAAGGGCCCCAAGCGCAACCAAGACATTTAGCTAAATACACAATGCTAAGCCGCTCGTCTTCCATCACAGGCTGTAGAGTACCTGACCCGAATGCTTTGGTCCCGGGTGCATGGGAAGTAACCCCAGCTTTTCTGGAGCCGACAAGGAAATGCTGGGATGTATGCCGGGTAGGCCGTGATGTTATTGTTTGACCCCGGGGTCTTCGCACCAACCAGGAACATGTATATGTGCCGCGTGACTTTCCTGTTAAGTTGCGAGTATGTTCGGACCGATGATTACTTCCAGCTAAGGTTCTGAAGGGCTGATCGGACCGAATACGTGTGCTATCACGCGGATGTGCCCAGGGCCTTTTGCCTCTCAAGACTGTATTGAGTAAGAAAGATTGTGATAATGTTGCCACAAGCTATAGGATCTATGATACGCAAAAAGCTCACTCAAATAAAGCGGCCAGGTTATGAAGTTTCGTAGCGATTTGAACGAACTGCACGTGCTCACGTATCTGGTAGGTGAGGGTGGGTACCCCAGTCCCTCCGCGTTGCGTTAGTCGCATAGCTGAAACCAACCCTTGTACGTATGCTAAGGCAGAAATATGTTGTGACGACCCTAACACAGGATGATGGGTTGCAATCAAAGAAGTCAAAAAAGAAGAGCCAGCTCCGAGCGAGGTACCGTGCCCAGGCCAGCATGGTTGAGGGGAAGCGAGACCCTAAGACTAACTAGGAGAATACACTCGTACGGGCTGAAACCCGGTCACGACCGGGAGTGAAATACTTGATCACGAAGTTGTAATAACGTAACTTTACTCCGGCAAGCGTACACGACGCATGTCGTTTATGCGATCGACCAACAGGATGCAACTTGTCAGTTGACAAGGTTGATCACCATTTAGGCTCCCTGCGGAATACCTCGAGCTTGTATAATTGGGGATAGAACAAATGGATTTATCCATCTGTTTGTCTCAAGTTTGAGCTCGATTACCGACCGGTTTCGCGAATGCGACGAATACATTGCACACATGGCTAACACGAAGTCCTGTCTTCTGGTCACACGCGACGGTCTCACACGGCCTCCAGATGTCACACGGGTAATCGGGCCACGCGTATAACGTTAATCTCGAAGTTGTACGGCGTAGTCTGAAAAGGCTTTGTGTGTGTTCTGCGGCGGTATAATCTCGCTTACTAAGCATGGAGAGCCAAGAAGCTTAGGGTCGGATTATTTTTGTATGCCCAGCTCAAGGCTCACTTCCCTTCGATCATATCTGACAGTGTTTGATTGGATAAGAGCGGGGTTATGGAAGCTCGCCACCTTGTCTCCCTGTCATTGATTCAGCAACAGCGCGAGGTACAGCAGGTCATCGTTCCTGCCTTCTGTCCACATCCAGTTTGGGTGGCAACCAAATTTACTTCGCTACGATATTCTCGGGCTTTATCGTGCATCTCACCCTATTGTCGCAATCGTTGTGCCTTGGGAGGTAACAGTTTGGTGCCTCTTCACTCCAATCCCAATCGCATATCAACCTTGGCATGCCGCCGCGGGGTCGGGGAATAAACCGGCTCGAGAGCATTTGAACCGCTCGTCAAGCCATACTGCCTCGCCCATTTCCTTCCATTCCCCCATCCACACACACTGGTCCTATTGGGCACTTTCACTTCTGGTCGTAATGACTCGCTCCAACTCACCGTCCTCCTTGGGCAAGCATTCGCACTCGGAAAAGGATTCTTCCGTCGCCGTCCCGCAGCTATCTGCCGGAGAGGCTGAATCGCTGCGGGTATCGGATCGACGCTTGTTGCGCAAACTTGACTGGAATCTCTTACCCTTGGTCTCGCTGCTTCATTTACTTTCGTTTTTGTGGGTCTTAAATATCTTCCTTTCCCATCTAGATATGCTAATCGAGGTGATACAGAGATCGTACCAACTTTGGCAATGCGAAAATTGCTGGCATGGAAAAGGACCTGAAGATGAAGGGATTCGACTACAATATTGCTGCATCTGTGTTCTATATTACGGTATGTACCTTCAGAGCGCGCGGCGTATCGGTTGCCTAATTCGTCTGTGTCATCTAGTACTGTGCCTTCGAAATTCCAGTTAGTCCAGACTGTTCTAAAGATAACAAATTGACGTTGATCGCCGCGATCTATTCTAGTCCAACTTGGCGATGAAGAAAATTGGTGCTTCGCGATGGTGTATGTCAAGTTCCCCTTCCCCTTTTGTTCTGACCACCGGCTAACAACTGCGTGGTTACAGTCCCTGCACAGATGATTGCTTGGGGCACAGTCACGACCCTGATGTGTGTAGTTAACACCTACCCTGGGATCGTTATTAGTCGGGTGTTCCTGGGTGTCACGGAGGCTGGGTTATTCCCTGGTATTAACTTTTATATCTCGCTGTGGTACCCTCGCGGCAGCCTGGCAAAACGCATCGCGATTTTTTATGCGTAAGTACAGCCAAGGGCGTTGGTGTTCGTACCGGAAATTAATTGTGGTTCGTAGATCTACTACGAGCTCTGGGGCTTTCAGTGGTATTTTGGCCTATGGCATTGTCAAGATGGACGGCGTGGCCGGCCTCAAGGGGTGGCAGTGGATTTTTTGCCTCGAGGGTCTCGTCACTGTCGTAGTTGGCGCGATGTCGTTCTTCTACATGCATGACGTGGGTATATCAAATACATACGCGCGACTCCATATTCACGTTGACCTTTGACCCAGCTCCCGGAAAACGCAAAATTCTTAACTGACAAGGAACGCGAACGACTTCTTGAGCGTATGAAAGCCGACTCGCCTGATTTGGCTACTCACTTCGACTGGAATTTTGTCCGCCAGGCTTTCGGGGACTACAAGTCTTGGGTTTACAGTATAATTTACATCGGCGGTCTTATCCCTGTTTATGCCTTTTCCCTTTTCATTCCTCAAATCATCAAGGACCTTGGGTACACAGCCGCCAAGGCACAGCTCATGTCCACTCCGCCGTATTGCCTCGCCATGTTTGTTGCCTTCGGCGCAGCCTACTGTAGTGACAAGGTTGGGCGCCGTGGCCCTTTCGTCATGGGCCTCCAGCTCCTGAGCATCACCGGTTATGCGATGGTTCGTGGTACCAGCAACCCCGACGTCGCGTATGCTGGCATATTCTTGACTTGCTCTGGTGTGTACGGTACCGTCCCGTGCCTGATTTCATGGGTCAGCAACAACGTCGGAGGTGATACTAAGCGTGCAGTTGTGCTTGCGATGATGTGCGTTAGTATTCGTATATGCCTGATACTCGCACTAACTAACCGAAAATTAGCATCGGTATCGGAAACCTTGGAGGCATCTGTTCTTCGTTTGTGTATCGCGCCAAAGACGCACCACGCTACAAACTTGGACACAACGTCATCCTCGCCTCGTTATCAATGGCCTGGTGTGCAGCCGGATTTACATGGTGGAACCTTGCCCGTCTCAATAGACTCAAGGAGGCTCAGTGCAAGGCGGAAGGTATTACGGACGCACGCAAGAGCGAGTTCCGTGATATGGGTGATGCCAGTCCGTTGTTTAGGTAAGAATTCCCGACTCTAGATTTGCATACAGCTGTTTATCCCGCTGGTTCCCAGATATGTCCTTTAGATGGTAATGCTCATGGTTCTTCTTTTGCTATGTTCGGGTTGCGATTTCCTTTTACGCTGTAGATAGTTAGCAAACCGCTGGCAGAGTGCAATGTATTGCATTTGCCGCAACCTTTCTCGTGTTTCTTAGAGCGGTAAACAGTCGAGTCGAAAGTGTGACTGAAATCGATCAATTAGGTTTAACACTATCTCTTTCTGTCTCGCTATCTATTACCTTGAGTGTAATTTGTGTTGCTGGCTGACGTAGGTTCTAACAGAAGGAGTGTGTGACGCAGCCGAAAGCATTGCGAGCACTCGCCTGAGTTCTCCTGCAGAGGTTTTGACGCACATCAGCAAAAATCGAAATTGCTATGGGGCGCTCCAGAGCACTCCGTTGGCTCCTCGAGCGCTTCGGAGTGATGCGATCACGAGGTCGCATCGTCTCAAATCGCCTCGGCCGCCACGCTAGTAGCAACCTCGCAGAAGAGATAGGCTTGGAAATCAAGGAAACCTTACGCAAGACAAGATATTTTTTTCTTGGTGAGACTCGTAGCGTCTGAAAGCACACTGGAATCTGCGTCGGACATAAGGTCGCTAAGGTAATCATTTCATCCACTGTTTTATCGGCTGCGTTACCCGCAGGAGCATACAGTCAACTGAGACCGAAAAGACCTAAGGTTAGGTCTCCGGTTATCGGAACAGCTCATACTACAGCCCATGTAAAAAGCAAGCCCTCTATATGGTGTCCACTAGAGGCTGATGGGTTACTTACTCAAACAAAGCATAAACACACTCACCAACGTCCAGAAATGGAGAAAAGCCGCATAGCCCTTCCGTCCTTATCCAGGGACGCCTGACACACGAATTCGTTGCCCTCGTCATTACCAAGTATGGAGCTTGCACATCCTAACTCCTGTTAATTCAGCGCTACGGAGAGGCTAAGAGGTACCACTCACCCAAATTCGTAGCAAAGCATATCTGGAACACATTGGGGCGTAACCTTCCTCTGATAACAGTGGTATATTCCCCGGGAGACAAGTCAAATGTTCCTTCTCTGCCTTCATTCCCACCGTTATACTCAGCAAAACCCTAAAATGCTGCGGGGCGTTCCGTAGCTTGGGTTTGCTCGGGAGCGCTCCGTAGGCTCCTTGAGCGCTTCGGAGCACGTCAACAAAATCCGGGTTAGCTCCGGAGAGCTCCGGAGCCTAGGACTTAAGGGAGCAGGCCCCCCCCTTTTCAGGAGCGCTCCAGAGATGTAAGGAGTGGATGCGGATCACTGCTGATCACACCCATCGGGCGCCACATCTCCTGTAGTTTCAGGAGCCCTCCTGAGGTTCCTTGTTTGGGGGATTTTGCCAACGGACGTGATCCCATCGCTCGGAAGCGCTCAAGGAGCCTACGGAGGGCACTGGAACAGATTTCGGCTCCGGAGCCCCCTGGAGCATTTTCGATTTTCGCTGAGTGTGACCCATCGAATGTAACAGTGCGATCGCCTTCTCGGTATGAATACGTGAACTGCGACGGTAAGTTGACTAAAGGCTGAAATGGGCATTAAATTGTACAAGAACTTGCCTGAATAGCATAGATGTACCCGTCACTCCAGACCTTGATCCTGGAGGTGGTGGTCACTCAGATCTACATTTCGTCTGTGGAACTAGTCTTTCACTTTGGCAAATTTTTGAGCAGAAAGCTCGCGCTCCTAGGTGATCCAACACGAAGAACAGATCCGCGTTCTCGATTTTCTAGGTTCTCACTTCTTCGTGTATTTACATACGTCACCAAAATCCTCTGACACTAACAAGCGCCGGTTTGCTCATACGTGCTCGCTTGGGTGAAGGAGCTCTCGGGAGCACTCGAGTGGTTGTGAAATTGGTGCTCCTATACCTAAGCGAGCACGCACAAGGAAATCGGCGCTCACGAGCCCAAAAGAGAACCGGCCATCAGCAAAACCGTTCTGAGATTTGGGCGCTTATGAGTGATCTAAACCAAAGTCTTTGATTTAAATCACTCGAATCAGCCCGAATCAGCCCAAAACATGCTCAAAACTCAGAACGGTTTTGCTGATGGCCGGCGGATTTGCTTGAGTAGTAAATGTGACGCGTGTAACGTGATTTGATTGGCGCTTAAAAGAGGTTTGTAACAACTCCCTGAAGCCTACCTTACCACCACCACTTTTGTTTATCCGTTTTGGCGATGCCTTTCCGGCGAAGACTTAGGCGACTGAGCAGAAGTATCGGCTCTCACATTGATGCGCTCCTCTCGATTCGCGACACTAATAGATCCTCCACCTCTCTGCCGAATCCAAACGTCACGGAGCCGTCCACGCTCGTACCTCCTCGGAACGCTGCCGCTAGACACTCCGATATCGACATTAGTAGACTTTATCAAGACTTTACGATAACGGAGTACCCTGTTCACCCTCAGCCGGCGTTGGCGGAGAATAGTGGCGGAGTGACAACATCGACTCGGCCTGCAACTGCATCACAAACAAAGACCCAGCAAGAAGCTTCAGCGCCTCAGCCTCCTTCTGACGCCAATACTGTTGATGGATGGGCGAGTCTGTCAGGACTTGTTAAAGTACTTGATCAAAGCGTGAGTGTGTCTGGCCCACTCAAGGCTGTCGTCGGTGAGCTGGTTGCATGTGCAGGGACGTACCAGGTGAGCGCCCACCTATGTATGATGTTGAACTCAGAATCTGATTGAAATATTTAGAGCGCGGCCAGAGGTCGTAGTGAGTTCGTAAAGCTGCGGACTGAGCTTGAAACGTTGTTCGAAGAACTTCGGCAGCACTACTCGGGCAATGTCCCCCCGGCGGCCACTACCAGTATGGAAAGCCTGTGCAGGTAGGTAGACGTGCGCTAGGGGTAGCAAAGCTAAGCGATGAGAAGATCGATTCAGAAGGAGCTTGCTTACGTGAGGGAGCAGCAGAACAGAGGTGTAGCAAGGCAGATAGCTGAGGCAAGCGAAGACGCGAATCGGGTTCTAGCATGCTATCAGAGAATCCAAGGTCACCTACAACGACTAACAGTGAGTAGCGCTCGTGGTGAGATAACCAGAAAACTTATAGCCTGGCAGCTCAACTCGAATCTATCGATGTGGAAGCTCACAGATGAGTTAGCCACGGTAGGTGAGACGGCACATCACTGCGCTACCATTGTGACGCCTTGATCAACAAACAGAACGCTCGCCTGGACCGCCTATCCCCATCCCTGTCAGCTCGCTACAACTCTGGCCAGGCAATAGAGCTCAAACGTGGAGAATGCACCCCAGGCACTCGCGTAGATGTCCTTGCGCAAATGCACGACTGGATATATAATCGTGGCACGGGATCGGTGTACTGGCTGAACGGCATGGCTGGTACCGGCAAGACCACGATCGCCTATACGTTGTGCGCTGAACTCGAACTCGCCCATAGCCTCGGCGCCAGCTTCTTTTGCTCCCGCTCGCTCCCCGAATGTCGGGACGTCAATCGTATCATACCATCGATCGCGTACCAGCTCGCTCGGTTTTCGCGGCCGTTTCGATGGGCGCTTTCAAAGGTGCTGGAAAAAGAACAGGACGTACACACTCAGCTCACACGCATACAACTTGAGAAGCTGGTGGTTAAGCCAATCGAAGAGGTACGAGATACGCTACCCGAAGATCTTGTTGTGGTGATCGATGCTTTGGACGAGTGTGAAAGCAAGAAGAGCACTCGGCAGATACTCGAAGCTCTATTGACGAAGACCAGAAACCTGCCGATCAAGTTTTTTATGGCCAGCAGACCCGAACCGGAGATCCGAGAGCAGATAGTACAACAAGGGGGACACCGAGCAATATCACGGTTGGTACTACACGAACTGGACAAAGGCGTGGTACAAGGAGATATCGAGACATACCTCCGAGCAGCTCTGCGACAGATCCATCCATCCGAGGTGGATATCTCCGCCTTGATCGAGCGTGCTGGGATCCTTTTCATTTACGCCGCAACCGTGGTTCGGTATATCGGATACGACGACTTCAACCACAATCCTCGCAAACGGCTCAGAAATGTTCTAAACGCTTCCCGCGCGAACAGGAACCATCCGTACAGAGAGATCGACGAGCTCTATACCCTGATCCTCGAGGCAGCATTCAATAACCCGGAGTTGGATGATGAAGAAAAGGACGACACGAAGCAGGTGCTGCACACCACGTTATGCGCGCGCGAGCCCCTCACCACTGGCGCGCTATCCGGACTGCTGGGACTTCACGATTCGGAGCGGGTATATGCTGCCCTCCGACTGCTATGGTCTGTGCTGCACGTGGTGGAGTCGAGCGGGTTGGTGACGACTCTTCATGCGTCTTTCCCCGACTACATGTTTGATCCTACGCGTTCCAAACAGTTCCATTGCGACCAAGCCATTCGTGATCACGCACTCGCCAAGCACTGCTTCGACTGCCTAAAGGACACAAAGCCGCAGTTCAACATATGTGGGCTGAAATCATCATTCATCTCAGATGACAAGATACAAGGCCTGGACACCAGAGTCAAGACGATGGTTTCGACAGAGACGCTGTACACGTGCCGATACTGGGAATCACACCTGCAGCGTGCCGAGGGGTCACCCGACGTCCTTACTCGGCTGTACCACTTCCTTTCATCACAGCTCCTACTATGGATGGAAGTTGCAAACCTAAACGGGTATATCAATACGGGAGTGGAAATGCTACAACGGGCAGAAGACTGGTGCACGGTGAGGGTGGTGATTTTGCACGGACGCGAGCATTGTCTGAGATTTTTCAGCGTCAGTCTTGTACAGAAGATCTCAGACAACTAGTCCATGCGTCGTGGCAGTTCGTGGCAGGGTTCGCATCGAATCCTGTTTCAAAAAGCACTCCTCACATCTACGTGTCCATGCTTCCTTTTTGGCCTACGTACAACCCGATAGCCAGGCATTACACCCATCGGATGCAACGGGTAATACGCGGGGCTGGAATAGGGCGGCGATCGCTGTCATTACTGGCCACATGGTCTATGGCTGGTAGAGTTGCCAGTCTTGCCTGGTCACACGATGGCACGTGTGTTGCCTTTGTCTGTGACGGCGATATCTATGTTCGCGACTCGCTCACAGGTCGGATTTTACTGGGTCCGCTGAACCAATCCTCGCTGCTCGGGTCACTCAGCGTAACGACGCATATAATCACCTCGATCGGGTATTCGCCTGACAGCGCACGCATCGTCTCCGGCTCGCGTGATGGTTCGCTGTGCGTGTGGGACTCGGAGACGGGAAAGAAGCTACTTGGACCCCTGAAAGGACATACGAAAGAGGTCAAGTCAGTTGCAATCTCGTTGGACCGGAGGTGGATTGCATCTGGGTCCGAAGATAGTACCGTACGGGTGTGGGATGCGCAGACGGGAAAGAAGTTACTCGGTTCCCTCAAAGGCCACAGCGGGTCGGTTACATCGCTTGCATTTTCTCCCGACTGCGCTCAGGTGGTGTCTGGCTCCGATGACCAGACCTTGCGGATATGGGACGTGCAAACGGGGCAGGTAGTGCTGAGTCCCCTCGAAGGACATACCGACTCAGTGCTGTCGGTTGCTTTCTCCGGCGACGGCACTCGCATCATCTCAGGCTCCAGTGACCAGACCATACGGATGTGGGGCGCCGAAGATGGACGGTCGATGCTGAGCCCATTTGAAGGGCATACAGGACGGGTCTATTCGGTTGCCTTCTCGCGCGACGGCACACGCATCGTCTCTGGCTCCTCAGACAAGAATATACGAGTTTGGGACGCACAGACTGGGCAATCGATACTGAGCGCGTTTGAGGGGCACACCGGCGCGGTCGTCTCGGCCGCATTCTCGCCCGACGGCACTCGCATTGCCTCTGCCTCTGATGACAAATCAGTCCGGTTGTGGGATGCACGAACTGAGCAACCGAAGCTGATTCCACTCGAAGGGCACGCCAAATCGGTCCACTCAGTTGTATTCTCACCCGACGGCACTCGCGTCGTCTCCGGATCCTTCGACAAGACCATACGGATGTGGGATGCACAAACCGGGCAGTCGATACTGAGTCCACTCCAAGGGCACACCAGCTCGGTCTTGTCAGTTGCATTCTCGCCCGACGGAACTCGCATTATCTCTGGCTCGTCCGACAAGACCATACGGATGTGGGATGCACAAACCTGGCAACCAATGCTGAGTCCGCTCCAAGGGCGGACCAACTGGGTCTGGTCAGTTGCATTCTCGCCCGACGGCACTTGCATAGTCTCTAGCTCCGACGACGAGACCATACGGATGTGGGATGCACAAACCTGGCAACCGATGCTAAGTCCACTGAAAGGGCACACCAACTCGGTCTTGTCAATTGCATTCTCGCCCGACGGAACTCGCATCGTCTCTGGCTCGTCCGACAAGACCATACGGATGTGGGATGCACAAACCTGGCAACCGATGCTAAGTCCGCTGAAAGGGCACACCAACTCGGTCTTGTCAGTTGCGTTCTCACCCGACGGCACTCGCATCGCCTCTGGCTCCGATGACAACACCACACGGATGTGGGATGCACAAACTGGGCAGTCGATGCTGAGTCCACTGAAAGGGCACACCAACTCGGTCTTGTCAGTTGCATTCTCACCTGACGGCACTCGCATCGTCTCTGGCTCGTCCGACAAGACCATACGGATGTGGGATGCACAAACCGGGCAGTCAATTTTGAGTCCGCTCGAAGGGCACACCAGCTCAGTCTTGTCAGTTGCATTCTCGCCCGACAGCACTCGCATCGTCTCTGGCTCCCACGACAAGACCATACGGATGTGGGATGTACGCACTGGGGTGTTAATGGTTTGTTCACTCTTACCCACTTGCTTTTGTATCATTTTCTTACCGTTCGCAATGTCATATATACACAGCCCACTGGCTCGGTGCTGGCTTCACCCTTTTCCTGGGAGGTCACTGAAGATGGATGGGTTGTTGATAGCGATGACAAGTCAAAGCTGCTCGTATGGGTACCATCAGATCTTCGTCCATTCCTTCTTCCTCATCGACAAATCTTTACTACATCCGAGGAAGGCTCTGTCAGTCTTGACTTTGATGATGCTTGCATTGGAACTTCTTGGATTGAGTGCTATCAGCCTTGTGTGTAGATATACATCAGTAAAATGTCCATAAAGTTGCAAGCACTTGTAAACCAAATACAACCAAATTGTAACCTGTTACAAACCCCATAATCCACAAAAGCCTCAAAATCTTCCAGAGGCCAATTGTAATCGAAAATTATCTACCAGTGTTGTGAGCTAGCTCACTCCATCGGACTCGCCCGTTGTCTCGCCCGCCTGTCTCCCTCTTTGCGCTACGTTCCCTTTTCCGTTTGCCGTGTTGCCACCTTCTTGTGGTTTTCTGTTACATTGTGTAACGCGGCTGTGCTTTGTACGAGTCATGTCTGTTTATACAGCATGACTCACATGGACACTCCTGACTGGCTTTCTTGTATGACTCGTGTGGTTAGGTTAGGTTAGGTTAGAAACGGGATGGAACGGAGCGAGTGCGAAGCGCAGCGAGCACGAGCGAAGTGGGGATGAAAGCAAAGGGCTAGCACACAACGTATACTAGCGCTTTCGGTATGACACCTCATCAGTGCTCATCCCCTTGTTTATATATCTGCTGGGAGCCAAGGAACTCCCACGCTAAGCGGCACGGCGGCCGGCTTGGCGATTTAAGCGAGATAACCTATCAGCGAATGATAGTATGACAACATGGATCTCG
Source organism: Ceratobasidium sp. AG-K (assembly GCA_037039685.1). Classification (NCBI taxonomy): domain Eukaryota; kingdom Fungi; phylum Basidiomycota; class Agaricomycetes; order Cantharellales; family Ceratobasidiaceae; genus Ceratobasidium; species Ceratobasidium sp. AG-K. Next base: position 653,972 of record JAWNGF010000007.1, on the reverse strand, counting down.
GCGGCCGAAGTTGACACGTGTCAACAGCCAAGACCACGCCACTCGGCACGGTACAAAGGAACGAATCCTTGGCAGCCGGCCACGTCACTCCTCGGCTACACGTGTCCGCCTAAGCGAGCCCACGTGTGCTAAATTGTTCCACGTCACTAGGCACCTGACAGACGGCGCCCGCGAAACCCCGGCGCTAAGCGCAGCAGGAAAACACAGCGGCACCGGCCCGGCCTGTAACAGGACGCTTATAGCCTCGACCCCGGAGTTCAACCCGCCAACAAGTGCGGGGAACCGAGCCAGGGAGTTCGGGCTTCGGAGTAGTCGGACCGACAGAACCAAGGGTCGAGACCCTTTGTCCACGTCGAGCCCTACCAAGGGTCCTTTAGCGCCCAGCGCTAACATGTCACGTGACCGATTGGTAAGTCTTATATAATGCTTTGTCATACCAGATGACTAACGCTTACAAAACAACAGAGCTGAACGCCAACCCAAAGTTAGCGTTAGGTTATTGTTAGGTTAAGTTAGGGTTGTGGTTGGGTTCGAACCAGACCAATATAATATAAATACACATAATTTAATTATACCCAAAGCTAGAATGCAGACATATCTGAGCGAATCAGTCCAAATCAATCAATTCGTGACCGTCCTCAATGTAACCAAGCACCGTTTTACGCCAGGTAGCCGCTAAGTCGCCGAGGGACAAATGCCTCTTACGACTTAAGATCATGCTACGACTCATGAGAAGACTCAGAGACTTAGGATCAGCGCGCGATGCCTTCGTGTGTCGTTCAGTCCGCCGCCATTTAGACGGCAGAGGATCTAGTTCCTCCGCAAAATCGTTAGGTTAGGTTAGGTTAATAGGGAAAAGTAGGCAGAACTTTAGGCAAAACCCAAGGTCATATAGGCAGGGTAAACCTAGAGCTGTTGTAGGGTGAGACCTCACATCTGCAGGGACATGCACAGAAAACCTCCATACATAAGTATAGGAGGGTGTTAGAAGTAATAATTGCCAGAGAATACACAAAGTCTAACTACACTGGGACTTGGGCTGAAAGTTGCATAAAGGTTGTGCACACAGTAGTGCAAGCTATGATAGGGAATAATATATATTACAGTGCCACAACTGGACTTGGACTCAAAGTTGTGCAAAATTTGTGCACACAGAAGCGCAAGCCAAGGTATGAAATAATATATTACAGTGCCACAACAGGACCCAGACTAAAAGTTGCGCAAAAGTTGCGCACACAGAAGTGCAAGCCTTGATTTGCAATACCATGTCACATGATGCACCTGGACTTAGGCTAAAAGTTGCATGGATTTTGTGCACACAGAAGTGCAAGCCATGGTATGAAATAATATATTGCAGTACCACAACAGGACCCAGACTAAAAGTTGCGCAAAAGTTGCGCACACAGAAGTGCAAGCCTTGAGTTGAAATATCATGCCACATGATACACCAGGACTTAGGCTGAAAGTTGTGCAAAAGTTGTGCACACAGATGTGCATGCCGTTGTTTGAAATAATATATTACTGTACCACAACAGGACCCAGACTAAAAGTTGCGCAAAAGTTGCGCACACAGAAGTGCAAGCCTTGATTTGAAATGCCATGTCACATGACCCGCCTGGACTTAGGCGGAGAGTTGCACAAAAGTTGCGCACGCAGACGGGCAAGCCATTGTTTGGAATGATATATTACAGTGCCACAACAGGACCTGGACAATAAGTAGTGCAAATTTTGTGCACACAGAAGTGCAAGCCATGGTATGAAATAATATATTGCAGTACCACAACAGGACCCAGACTAAAAGTTGCGCAAAAGTTGCGCACACAGAATTGCAAGCCTTGATTTGAAATGTCATGTCACATGACGCACCTGGACTTAGGCTGAAAGTTGCGCAAAAGTTGCGCACACAGAAGTGCAAGCCTTGAGTTGAAATATCATGTCACATGACACACTTGGACTTAGGCTGAAAGTTGCGCAAAAGTTGCGCACGCAGACGGGCAAGCCATTGTTTGAAATAATATATTACAGTGCCACAACAGGATCTGGACTATAAGTTGCACAAATTTTGCGCACACAGAAGTGCATGCCATTGTTTGAAATAATATATTACAGTGCCACAACAGGACTTGGACTCAAATGTGCGCAAAAGTTGCGCACACAGAAGTGCAAGCCGTGATTTGAAGTACATATAGCAGTGGGATCAATTATTTGCAACAGGAGAGAGCTCCCTTCTACTGCAAATTGCGCACTTTTTCTGCACTCAAAGGTGAGGGAGTCGACCTGACTGGGAGGTGCCCAAAAGTTGTGCACACCAAGGACAATGGGTAATTTCCACTCTACTAAAAACGAGTAATCTCATTTGGCTCGGGCGGTCTCGTAATGCCAGGGACAATCTTGGCAGTCTCCGGAACGCTCGGGATACTCCCAAAGCGCTCAGCAGACAAACGAGCAAAAGGCTCGTTTCGCCTCGCAACACCTTGTGAGCATTCACGAGCTGTCACCAGCTCAACGGGAGGTTCCCCATCATTGCGAGCGCTAGCAACCCAAACAAGATTTTTGATATTTGGTAGAGCAATTTTTTCCACATGACCGGCTGGCATTAACAGATAGACACCAGCCCAATGGATGTCAGATGCTGGATATGTATGCACTTGGGTAGCCAGTCTTACATGTATTGCCCACAAAGATATGCCATGGGTGTTATGGCATCTATTAGACTGATGCTTTTGATGATATCACTACAAGCACGTCGCGCAAGCAAGCAACGCCTATAGACCATGCTCTACCAAATATCTAATGTCTCGTTTAGGTTGCAAGCTCTCGTGATGACTGAGACTTTCTCGTGGAGCTTGTGACAGTTCCTGAGGGCTCACAAGGCCTTACGAGCCGGAACAAGCCTTTTGCTGGTTTGCCTCTTGAGCGCTTTGCATTACGGGACCTCACGAGCCAAACGAGATTTCTTCTTTTTGGTAAAGCAAATGACCAACATCAAGCACTTCGTACAATATATATTCATCATTCTTTTGTGAAAAGAAGGTGAAAAAATGAGACACAACATAGCGATAGAGTAAGCGCAAATAGATAGTGACAGCCGACGAGCAACAACCAACGGGAGAGTTCTTATCATATACCAGCTAACACACCATTCACGATGCTGTTTCACCATGGTTGCCACGTGTTGGCAACAGGCCGGTGTCGGGGACAATAATCCATGGATCACGCTGGTGCAGGTGCGCACGTGGCTCGCCTGGGTGTCGGTTGTCAGCACGTGAACCAAGGCGTAGCCATGGCCGCCTCGTCGTGGTACTGTCTGTCATACCCGTTGTGTGACCTTGCCCAGTACGATCGTCAACGTCCATTGGCATGGATGTACTATTCGACGACTTATCAAATGGCCAGCTGTCACGCCAGTGGTCATCCCACCACGATGGACGAGCACCACATGGTGGCCATAGCTGGAATTTTGCCGCATGCCAGTATCTACCGAGGGCATGGAGTGACTCTTCCCATAAATCAATGAAGTTCTTGTGTGGAAGAAGCATCGCGTAGTCGCCGTGGGCCGTGTCCAGCCAAACACAGTAGTCACTGTCGTTTGAATAAGATGTTATCGTATATAACTGATTTGATTGTGAGGATCAGTTGTTAAAGGTATATCACTTACCCGCCACGGAAACGATGGTCTCTTCGGACTTCTATTGCACGGATAGTATCGATGCGGCACCAAAACCAGTCGAGGTCGTGATTGCCGAACCAACCACACTGGGCAAACAGACCCTCCTTGCCGATAATCGTTCCGACGACGCCAACGATCTCGAGCCGGTCAAGTCGACCCTGAAACACCATCTCTCTGTTCAGCGCAACAGGTACACCGTCGCGACGAAACTCAAAGAGGGTAAGGACACGAGGGAAACCTACAATAATATGAATGTTAGTCATTCAATACCATATATTAGCGCACTTACGATCGGTTGGCCCGAGGAAAAGCTGCTCCTCCTGCAATAGCGTAATCTCCACATCCGGCGACTGACGACTTGTACCGAGTGGCGTCTGTTCTGCGTCCATTTCTGTTGTAGCTGTTAGCTGTTGTTTATAGTGAACACGAAGCACGGTTAGGTCGTTGCGACACGGTCGTAGACACAGTAACGCCCTTACATGCAGTTATGGTTTAGAGATATATTAAAAACAGTTACAACACAATGACCGACGCCAAACGATGAGTACAGGGGTACAACAACAAGATTCACTGGTACTAGGTACGCGTCTTATCACATGACTTTTCGAGACTATCACGTGCCTGCTGATTTATTTTATTTTATTTTATTTTATTTTTATTTTTTTGAATACATCTTTAACGAGCTACATGAACACAAGGTCAAACCGCTCGGAGTCTACGTAGACCCAACAATCGGAAAAAGAAGTAGGAAAGCAAGTTGTCCACACAGAGGTAACGCAGGCACGGTCAAGAGAGAAATCCCATCACGTGCCTGCTGAAACACGCTCCTGCTCCCCATCACCAACATCACCGATCGGTGCTTATTTTATTTTTATTTGCACACGATGTCACTAGAACAGCTTGACAACTTCGGCAACGTGCCTGAGAGTATGTTGCTGGTGCCGGAACTGAACGCACCACCTCTCGAAAAAGGTCAATGTAAGTGATACCATGAACACACCGCGTGACAAAGAATGACGATGTCCCGAATACCAATAGCTCGCGTGCGGACAATTACATGGTTCCAGTTCTACAGGAACGGCAAGTATATTAAGCCACTGTACGAGAATTCGACGGACGAGTTTTGGCGTAACGTTCGCATGGACGGTCTGGTCGCGTCCCTTCGCGGCCAGTCGCGGAACCACATGCAAGCTGGCTTCTGGGACCTCAGTGACTATGGCGATATGCATTTTGAACGAATGGTCATCACCGGCATTGTTGGGATGTTTTTTGAGGCTGACGAGTCATGGCGCGGCGGGTAAGTTCAATCAATTCCTACGCCCACATATGATTTCACAACAAGGGCACCTAACGTATAGCACGGAGCCCATACTGTGGATACATACCGAAGACTACGCGTATGCGTTGCAAAATCCTCTTGAAGAGTATGCAAGTATCTGGCGACAGGTCGTTGCGGACTGGAGCAAACATCACGGCAATCAATCTGCGAGTTTTAACATGGTCGACCCTTCGCTACCGAAGCCGGTATGGTGGCACCTCTCGCGTGACTGGAACCACCTTCTGGACCGCCATCTTCTGGCAAGCAACACCGAAGAAGAGCCTTCGGACAGTGTAGGAGGTGGCGTTCCCACCGACACGCAAGCCTCGTCGGGAAAATCAAAGGGCAAGTCGAAGGGAAAAGCACCGGCGACAAGTGAGGAGGGCGCAAGTACTGCCGTGGAGTTGTCTGGGGCAGGGCCTTCGACGAAGGGCACGAAAAAGGGAAAGGGAAAGGGCAAGGGAAAGGGTAAGGGCAAAGTATCGACCAGTAATGTGGACGAGGAAGAGCAACCGGCTGTTATGGAGGACGCTGCTTCACGCCCTGGGCGCGTCCGGAAATTTGTCGCGACGAGTGCGGAGGTGACGAACGATGCAACAAGGGATGGACAACCATCGAAGAGACGTCGTACGGTACCCGCATCGACGAGAGTTTCATCCGTCGCGGGGGCAGGCCCTTCGTCAACGAGGGCGGCACCGTCGAAACCGGTCTTGGCAGCACCATCGGCTTCCCGCGAGCGACTGTCGACTTCCTCCGCACGGTTGCCCAGAAGGTCTGTGGTATCGACTGGCACAACGCGTCGACGACCACAGCTCGTGCCTGAACGCCCCAGGGACGATGCTGACATGACGACCAACGACACGGGCCCAGCGCCTGTGCACCAATCGCCACCGCGTTCTTCACCTCCCGGCACATCAGCCAGCGCCACCGTCAGCATGCCATCGTTGGCGATCCCGCGTGATTGGCGAGCACGGCGCGCAAGTGCGATAAGTGGTGTTCGCGAATCGACACTTGTCGCCGAGGATGTGCCCGTTGACACGGAGGCCGAGGATGCTGACAATGCAGCCAGCCTCGACACCGCCTTGGACACCGCAACTCCACCAAGCCAGGATACACAGGCCTCCGCGGCGGAAGATGAAGCGAACGATCAAAGCCCATGGCCGCTAACGCAGGTAAGTCACCGTCGCGTATTGTATTGTATATGTGCATTTTTATCGAAATGTAGGTCCCGCGCGTGACACCATCACAGTCGACGACCGATGGTGCAAACGAATCCACGGCTGGCGAAGGCTACGAAGCCGACATGAGTATGAGCAGCCGCGATGAGGGAGGTAAGTGCCTTTGAATATCCGACATTGAACCACAAAATTGACACGACATTGATTGTACGAAGTTGTCGCTGTAACAACTGGTGCTGGTACGCCAGTTGCAACGTCATCATCGGTGAGCGCGCCGCAAGTCGGTGTCGCTGCATCGCCCGCTTCGACCTCATCTACCTCCCGGGCCCCCCTTCCATCGCCATCTGTGCCAGCGGCAACAGAATAACAATCCGAGGTGAGCAAACCTTGGCCAATAAGCTTAAACTATTCATGCCAAAGCGGGCCTCCTCTATGTAAAGGGCATCAAGGTCGGTTGGTGGATTGTTGAGTTGGGAGTCAGCGGCGAATGGACCTAGCACATCCGCAACATACTTTCCAGTGAGGGCTAAAACTCGAAGATGAGGGAGCAGGCAAAAGAGATCATCAATATCAATAGGTACGTCGAGTTCGCGGAGGCAAAGTTTTGTAATGTTTGAATTCTTCAGGAATTTGGTGATGGTGATATCGGGATTCGAAAAGTCTGGGTTGTCATAGAAATTCACAGTAACTCGTCGCTGTTTTGAGCCGGTGTGAATAATCGATAGAAGTAAATCCAGTTGCCCCGACCCGCGCAATCACCAAGTCGAGCGCTTCAGTTCCCCAAGATACACCTGGTGTGCCATCCTGCCTAACTAGAGTTGATACATCATCAATAGCCCTACAGAGTGTAAGTAAATGATAGCTGAGGATTCTCGAGGCGGAGCTCTACCAGCCATGGTACGCTTGACTAGACCAGTGAGGATATAATCCATCTAGTCTGAGGATTCTAACGGGAAGCAGGAAGCTCTCAAAGACATCCGAGGATAAACGGAGGCACTGATACTCGTTGTCATTGTCGTCATCACCATTCCAGGGGCGCATGTAGCCCGGCGTGTAATAAGCATAGTCAATAATCCCAAACTGGAGCAACTTGGCTGGTGAAAATATTTTAAATAGATGGTCAAACAAGTCGTCATCAAACTCGCTGGAGGTTGCAGGTGTGATCACTTCCAAAGATTTTGTGCGCGCTGCGATAGAAGTCATGAATGTGAATAAAAGCCATCGCGCATAACTAGGGTCTGGGGGGCTGGGTGCTCGAATGTGAACATCTAAAGGGAGGTTTGCCGTTCGAGACAAAGTAACCTTTGCTCGGTCTACATATTTTCGAATCGATGAGTGATTATAAACAAGGTCGATGTGTGTCCAAAGTGTTGAACGCTGCAGAACAATGTATCTCAGCGGGCAGCGTGATAGACGAAGCCAACTTGTATTACCTGCAGAACAATGTATCTAAGGTACAGTGTGAGACAGGTACTACGAGAGAAACATGAAAGACGAAACATACCTCAGCGGGCAGCGTGATAGACGAAGCCAACTGAGGAAACCCCAATAGGGGTGTGAGTCTGAAATAGGGCGCGGAATAGGAGACGCGCCCGTGCGTGAGATCCGGTCATGTGACCTGTCTCTCTATGCTACGACACTCCCACTTGAAGTCCGAACGCACCTAAGAACGGACTTCACAACCCCAATGAAGCGAAAAAGAGAGACAGAAAAAAGAAAGAGAAAGAGCGCAAAGAGAACAAAGAAAAACAAAGAAAGAAAGAAAAAAAAAACAAAAGGGACAAAACCAGAGACAAAAACGTAAGAAGCGGCAGCAAAGGCATCAAGTCGAGGCCGGTTTACTGTATGATATCCCGAAGCGGAGCAGAGCGAGCAGCTCGTTAAACCTAGGCCTAGGCAAAGCCTTCGTGCAAATGTTGGCAACATTCTCCGCGCCAGGGACCCAGGTCAGCTCGATATCCCCGCTACGGACGAGTGCACACGAGTAGTGAAAATTGATTGAAACGTGCTTGGTTCGACCACTAAAGCCCTCGCTAAGAGCCATCTTCATTGCCGACTGAGAGTCCATGCGAATATCAAAGGGCTTTGACATATCAAGCTGGAAATTGGTTGCCAATCGCCTCAGCCAGACAGATTGAGTAGCACACTCGTATAGCGCGGCGTACTCGGCCTCAGCCGACGACTTTGAGACACACTGTTGCTTGATCGCCTTGTGCGAGATGGCGCCTCCGGCGAGAGTGAATACGTAACCCGTGTAGGAAACAAAGTCACGAGTGTCTCCACCATGATCGCTATCCGAGTAGCCCACGAGATGGAGTCTGCTGCCACGAGTGTAAACAATACCCGAGTCATAAGTAGTCCGTAAATAGCGAACCACACGCATCAGCGCAGACCAATGTAACGGACCAGGGAGTTTTGCATGCTGACCAAGGAACGAGCAAGCAAAGGAGATGTCGGGTCGAGAACCGTTCGCGAGCCAGTTTAAAGAGCCAAGGATCCTGCTATACGACTTGTCGCGCATGAAGTTTGCATCCTCCACACTCAGAGGAACCTCGCCAACGTCTGAGCCATGAACGGGGAGCTGTAAACCAGCCTCCATCGGTGAGTAGACGGGTTTGCAGTCTTCAAGGCCCAACTCTTTCAGCAGGTTTCGCACATATTTCCGCTGCAGAAGTCTCGTCGTGCCCGTCTTGCGGTCGCGCTCGATCTCGAGTCCCAGAATCTGCCTGACCTCGCCCAAGTCCTTGAGCTGGAACGCCTCGGATAGGAGTGCCTTAGATGCGGTCATAGCTCCGGGGTAGGCGCAGGATCGTAAAGTCGTCGACATAGACAAGAACCCAGACACGACCGCAGTCATTGAGGTCTTTGAAAAACAAGCAACGGTCGTAAGCTGACTGAGTAAACCCGACGCAAATGAAAACCTTCATGGCATGACGCATCCAGAGATAGCCCGCTTGCTTCAGGCCATAGACTGCCTTGTGTAGACGCAGCGCGAGCTTGTCACGAGAAACATCGGGTGGGAGCTTGGAGTCTGGGAATCCGTCCGGGATGCGAAGATAGATCTTGCGATCGACCTCGGCATGCAGGAACGCCGTCTTCACGTCCATTTGGTGGATTTCCCAGTCCTTCTCGGTGCCAATGCTGACCATAAGTTTCAAGGTCTTGGGTCGTGCCGTTGGTGATGAAGTCTCCCCATAGTCCAGGCCTTCCTTCTGCAAGTTCCCGAGTACGACATAACGGACCTTGAGTCGATCAATAGTGCCGTCGGCATTCGTCTTGCACATGTAGACGGGTTTGGTTCCAAGACATCGACGTCCTTTTGGTGCACTGACCACGCTGTAGACACCAAGATCCTTCCAAGATTCAAACTCGGCCAGGGTACTGCGCTGCCAATCGCTGGCGAGTGGGTCCTTCAGCATCTGCCGGTATGTAGACGGGGCTGGAGGGACAATAACGACTGACGCAGAAGTGCCATCACGCATCTTCCACGTGGGTCTACGCTCGCGGGTTGATCGCCGAGGAAGCTTTGCCTCAACTTCAGGCAGTAGCGACGACGCCTTCTTGGTCCAGTCTGGTTCAATGGGTCGATCCAGTAAATCCACAGGCACAGGTTCATCATCGTCTCCCACTTGACCAGCCACATGTTGTCCAGATATCGGCACGATCTCATCGACTTCCTGTGACTCGGAGCCAGAGACCGTCTCCCCCACCCCCTCCTGCGACGAGGGAAGGAAGGCACCTTCCAGTTCATCCAGTGGGAACGACTCCGCAGGGCACGCACCTAAGCTCGACGACTCGTGAAAGACCACGTCCCGACAGCGAAGGACTTTGACCAAACCTTTCATGCGCAGCCTCCAGGCCTTTGCCATCTCATCATAGCCGAGGAACTGGCATTCGATCGAACGGGGCTCGAGGGCCTTGGCGCTTCCTGACGTGTTGGCCGCAAAGCACTTGGAGCCAAAGATTCGGAGCTGGGAGACAGAAGGGCGAATACCAGTCCAAGCCTCAAAAGGGACGACATTGAGCGCGGAATGAGGGGATCGATTCATGATGTACACCGCAGTATGAACACACTCAGCCCACCAACCCACAGACAGACCCGCATCAATCAGCATTGCCCTAACCCGTTCCTTCAGACTTCGATGCTCGCGCTCAGCTCAACCATTCTGCTGGGAGCTGTGAGGTGTCGAGGTCTGGTGGGCAATGCCTGAATCAGCAAGGTACTCGGTCCATTGGTCAGAGAGGTACTCGCCGCCATTGTCAGAGCGGATCGTCTTCAGTACCCGACCAGTCTGGGTGGTCACTCGCTTGTGCCATGTTCGGAAGGCGTCAAAAGCTTGGGATTTTGATTTGAGAACGCAGACCCAGAGATAGCGAGTCGCATCGTCGAGCAGGACCATCCAGTAGCGGGCGCCACCGACCGCGGTAGGGAAGGGACCAGACAGGTCGGAGTGAACCAGCTCCAGCGGCGCAGACGCATGGGAGTCCGAGATGGGGAATGCAGAGCGAGTAGCCTTGGCAAGGGCGCATTTGTCACATTCGGCGAGACGAACCAGGGAATCCGGGAGACCATGTACTAGCGAACCAGAAGCAAGTTTTGAAAGGTTGGACGTGCCCAGATGTCCAAAGCGTCAATGCCAAAGTACCGCTTCGTTGATTGACGAGGCAGCCACTGCCGAATTCGCCTCGATGGACAGGGGTTCCAGCAAAACAGGAATTCGCCACACTCCATTCGAGGGCCAGGCAATGCCTATAAGCGAGGAATCAGGGCCCTTCACTGGGGTAGTGCCATAAGGGTTCCATTCGACAACGCCTCCAGCAGCCATCAGTCTCCAAGTAGAGAGAAGGGTCCTCCCAGCGTCAGGCACAAAGTAGGCATCGGGTAGGTAACACCATATAAGTCCTTGTGGCAACAAAGTGGGGATCGCCACGTCGCCAACGCCCAGCGCAAATCCCTTCCGATCCTCGTAGAGTCCACTAATGGTAGGTCGCTCATGCGTGCCAAACTCTTGGTAATTGACAAAGAATGCCCGTTGGTTGACCAGGTGATGGGAAGTCCCGGAATCAACAATGATGAAGCCCGAATCGTCTTCAACGCTCGCGGTCATAGCCGTCGCCTCATCGGCCCAACCGGGAACCGACGAGGACCAGGTAGACACCTTAACTAGGGATGCCTTGGCCGTCTCTGGAGGGGCTGCTGATTGCCGGTCGCCGAGGCACCTGGCGCAGGCGTGGCATCGTCCTTGGGCTTGGGCTTGTCTCCACGGGAGTCCTTCTTGCCGTCCCTGCGCCATTCGTTTGCGTGGTCACTGCCAAAGGTCGCAATCCGCTTCATGGACACTGGACAGGACCCAGAACCGATCGAATGGCCAGGCTGACAGCAGTCATAGCAGAGGTTACGAGGGCGGGAAGGGTTGCTCTGAGCAGCAAACGTGGTAGCCCCTGGATTCGGGCGGGATGAATGCAACGAGGACTCTAATTCGAGACGACAAGCAACACTACGGATACCGACGATGGTCTCGGCCAACGGCTTCGGATCCAGCTCCATGTTGAGGACGGTCTGCCTCCAAGAGGGCGGAAGACTCGTGAGTAGCGTGTGCCGTTGATCTCCATCTGGCATAGGTTGACCAAGCATACTCATCTCAGTAAAGAGATGCTTGAGTTTTGTCATGTGCTCCTCAATAGAGGCACCCTCGGGCATCCGCAACAACTGAATCTGCGAACGGATGGCGCCAGCATGGCTTTCTGTCAAAGGTGCGTGAATCTTGCGTAGCACCCTCCAGACCGAAGCTGCTGAAAGATTGTCCTCCACATACGGGTACTGACTGGGGTCAAGCGCGTTGACAATCACCTCGCAGACCAGGCCCTCCCGGAAACGCCAAAGGCGAAAGGCCTCCTCATCGAGAGGATGCGGCGGAATGACTGCGGCGTCAATGTACTGTGAGAGCTCTCGCACGCTAAGTGAGTCCCAGACACGACGCGACCATGTTAAATAATTTCCGTCCACCAGCTTCATATCTTTCAGACCATCCGCCACACTCTTGATCATTGCCACGAAGCCCTTTTGATTGTTGAAGAAGTCACCGGGCTGTGCTACCGGGGCAACCACAGGGGCGGGCGCGGGCAACCGCCACTGAGGACCGTAGGGACACTGGGGCTGGGGGGGGGCGTATTGATAGGGCTGGTGCGCTGGTGGATGATACAGAGGCTGGGTCGGCAAGGGGTAACCGGGCTGCAGATAATGGTTGGGCATGGCCCCAGGACTGGGTGTTGGGGGCGCGTACGCGGGGAATGGCTGGGGAGTGTGGGGAAACTGTTCCGCTAAGGAAGGGGGAGGGACATAATGCGCCGGATTAACAGGGGACCAAGGAGGAGACACAGGGGCAGGTGAACCAACGTGTGTATTGGCTAGGTAGTCGGCAATACGATCTACGCTTGAATGGTTGCTTGCAGCTGGAGAGTCGGAGCCGTCAATCAGAGTCCCCGTAGGACTCGCCGGACGCGCTATAAAGTCGGCAGCGTCTAGCTCCGGGCGATCAACAATCAACTGAGGCGGAGCATAGGGGGCAGGCGGAACATAGGGGGCAGGAGTCGGGCTCAACGGAGCATGGAAAGCGGGCATGTCTGGACAAATACCGTAGGGAGAGCTAGACGCAATCGAGCAAGCAATATCAAAAACAAGTGGCTGCTCTGGACGCGGGGCACTGGAGGTTGCCCGAGGAACAGCAGTACGTCGCGGGTCAGAGAGACCGGCAAATGTATGCGGGGACTCAAGACCATAGCCTGCGCCTGGAGCATGCGGCGCCGCAGGGTACGCAAGCTGGGCGTCACGCCAATCCAGGGAATGCTGGTAGACTGTGGACGAGGGGTATTGAGGTATAAGCGTGCTACCTCCCACTCGACCTTCATAGATACCCGTCATCAATGGGGTAGAGGACAGCGCCATCGGCACACACGAGCCAGAGGGTCTATGATTGGAATGCCCCGGAAACATAATCAGCACAGTATCAGACGGACGCGGAGTTGGCTAATAAAATAAATGACGATCCATCAAACGCAAAGGATGCTCATAACCTGTTGAACGCTGCAGAACAATGTCTCTCAGCAGGCAGCGTGATAGACAAAGCCAACTCGTATTACCTGCAGAACAATGTATCTAAGGTACAGTGTGAGACAGGTACTACGAGAGAAACATGAAAGACGAAACATACCTCAGCGGGCAGCGTGATAGACGAAGCCAACTGAGGAAACCCCAATAGGGGTGTGAGTCTGAAATAGGGCGCGGAATAGGAGACGCGCCCGTGCGTGAGATCCGGTCATGTGACCTGTCTCTCTATGCTACGACACAAAGTGCGGGAAGGTCTGTCGCAACGCAACGCCAGCGAGAGCACACCTGAGATAGAAAATCGGGAAACCTTGGCATGTATCTAGACCTGCTGCTATCAGCATCGACACAGCGAGTAGAGGCCATCACGAGCTCGAATATGTGGGAAAGAATCTCGGAAGGAAGGGCGTAGATCGGAGTAATGGAGGTGAGTTCATTCTTGACCTGACCGATAGTTGACCTAGCTCGCTTTAACTTATCCTCATATAAGGATGCGGAAGCTAGTTCGTCACAAATACGACTAGTGAGGTTGGTAGAAACGCTGGTAAACGTTCTAGCCTGTGTGCAGTGTATCTGAACAGCAGAGCAGGCGTCGAGGTATTGGTCTAACACAGTACCAAGCAAGCTGGTTGCAGCGTCGAGTTCTGCAATGAGCTCGATCATAGCGTAGATATGGTGGCCGGCGAGTATCTGATGAGATACGTGCGATTCACTGGCACGCCTCTGACTCTTTCTATGGGCGTTACCATTAACACACGTGACCAGTGTAGCTGTTGCCCCGAGTGCTCCAAAAGGTCTTGTGGTAACGACCTGGGGAAAGTGACTTAGAGTTTGATTTGGCAAAGAAGTTTCTTGATAGTTATGCACGTTGGTACCAAACAAGGAGGCGGCGATACAATTGGCCCTATTCCCAATATGACCACTATATATATGCGTGGTTATAATCTAATCAACATCTCATTCACGGGTACACAACTGATAGTAGAGCCTCCTGGATGCGCTATTCATGATCGGCAAGCAAGGCGGATGCGCAAGCGGTTTTGATAACAAGTGGCGCCCCAAGTAATGCACAACTTGAACGCTCCGCGCTGCAATTCATCAATTGATTGATTCACTCGTACTCGGTTCCTAGATGCTGTGCAAGACGCACGCAATCAGCGCTCAACCACCATGTCATGTTGTGGCACCTCTCGAGACGAAACCCCACAACCGGGAGATGGACAACTCTTCCCCCAGGATCGGATTATCAATCGACAACCAATAAAACTCGAGGGGATGATCGTCTCCCCTCCAACGACGTATCATCCTTCACGGACAACAATGGAAGCGGGTGGTGTCTCGGCCCAATCTAAGCAATATTCCTCTTTGTCCGGAATTTCAAGCACGCGCAGCTCTTTTCTTACTTCGTATGTTGGTCGTAGCACAGCAACAGCGACACAAATGTCACTAGCTCAGCAGTCTGTCTCTTGGCCTAACCCTAGGCCGACAATCAATGAGACTGGGCAAGCTCCGCCAACAGTAGCTGAAGGAAAGATATGTGTATCAATTGATTTTGGGACGACACTGTCGGGAGTTGTATGCACACATTTCATCCCTCATTCATCGCTCACTCCATTCAGGCCTTTGGATCGTCTCAAATCACCGATGGGCTCGTACAACATATCCTACAATGGCCAGGCTCATCCAAAAACTACCGCAAAATACCATCGTGTTTGCTCTACAGCGAGCATGGCGAAGTCCTTGCCTGGGGTCTCGAAGCCAAGGTCAGAGTCTATCCGCGTGCCGCTCCGCCACATCTAAGATTTCTCCAGAATGCAGTACCTGCTCCGGGTACAATTTGCTGCGAACGTGCGTGCTATGTCACTGACCTCTCCTGACACTAACTCGCCGTTAGGGTTTAAACCATTACTCGAGCCCGACTATCTCCGCGACGGTAAAGTTGATCTGCATGTGTCGAAGCTGCCCGTATGTACTGCAGTAGCGTATGTGCATCATTACACAAGGCAGATAACGTTTATAGCCCGGCAAACGACCTATCGAGGCAATAGCCGACTTCTTGCTGTGTTTGTGGGACTTTGCTCAACAACAGATTGCTCGAGAGATCGGCCCTGCAGCTCTGAGTATGTTTTTCATGTTTAATTCGGTGCATATACTCATACAACAGGGTAGATACGGCCGAGATATGGTTGACGGTCCCTGCAATGTGGGGAAACAAGGAATGCAGTGCATTACGAGATGCGGCCGCCCAGGCTGGGTTGGTCCAGAGCGTTGGGACTAGACAGCAGAGTGGTCGCCAGCGAGACAGGCTGAAGATTATTGCGTATGTAGCGCTTCATGTCCTTTCTCCGCTACTAACCCTATCCCACTTGATAACAATAACAAGCGAGTCAGAAGCCGCTGCGGTGTATTGTGCATGCCTCACAAGCCTTCGTCGGATGCGCCCCTCGCAAAACTTTATGGTCTGTAACGCAGGTGGAGGTACCGTTGACCTCGCCGTCTACAAAATCCTAGGAAGCCAGGAGGATTTGGAGATCGGAGAGCTATACACACGAAGCGGTGCAACTTGTGGCACTTTACTCTTGGATACAAAGTGGGTCGTAGGTTCGCTCTTGCGAATGGGAGCTGACCGTGAAAAGGTTCAAAGACTTGGTCTCTCGTCTGCTTGAATTCCATCCTGCACACACAGACGAGTTGAGTTTGGCGTGTTTCCAGAATACATTTAGTAGGATCCATAAGGTTACCTTTCGAGGTGGGGAAGATGATTGTAGGTTTAGTTTATTGGATGGCCGAGGGCTGGGTCCGATACGTGGTCAATTGTATAGGCGTACTATTCCAGTTCCAATGCATCCATTCCGAGGATCCAGGTGACCCTGCAGTTGGGTTGGCTAACGGCAAATTGACAATCCCGGGGGTAGTATTGAGGCGGGAGGTGGGTTTATTTCTTTGGGCCGATCTGGTGCTTCACATGTTGACATGCTTTCACATTGGCAACAATCCAATTTCACACCACCTACGGGTCTCATTCATAATGACACAATTATACTTACCTTCTGTGTCAGGTCTTTGATCCTGTTATTGCCGAGATCCTGCAACTCATCGAAACCCAACTCGCCCAATGCAACCAAGTAATCCATGCATTTTTACTCGTTGGTGGGTTCTCGGGGAGCGAGTATCTGATGAAGCGCATATATGCAAGTTCACTATCCTGGAAGTGCATGCAAGCTAACGCTCACTTGCTTTGTTTATCAGCGGCAGTTTAGCTCGCGTATCAGCGTTATAGCTCGCCCCGCAGATGCGGATGTTGCAGGTTGCCGTGGTGCTGTACAGTACGGACTGGTCAAGAGGGGTTTAATATCAAGTGTTATTGCGTGCAGGTCATATATCTTGAAGGTTCGCACGTAACTGTATTCACAACCATGTATTGATGTGGTCCCAAATCTGATCAGGTCAAACTCCCCCCAGAGCAAGAGGACGTGGAAAAGCGGCCGTACTATATAAGCAACGACGCAGGCATGGTGATTTGTCACAACAGAGTTCAGTACCTTGTTCAAAAAGGGGCTGTTTTGCGCAAGGGAAAGGTCATCAAAATTAAGCTTTCCAAATTTTCGCGGAACCCTCAAGGCACGTCTCCTCTTTGTGCCACTGTTAGAGCTGACATCGTGGGTTGTGTAATAGATTCGAAATTTGTTTCCATTTTGTACACCTCTGAGAGTGAACGCGTGATGAGATACATGGACGAGGGCAGCATAACTAGATTATGCAAATGGACAGTAGATTTGAGCGCCCTGCCCAGTTTCGCCGAGAAAGCACGGACGGGATCCCAAGTGAGTCCACCGCTCTTCTCGTCAGCTGTTTGTGACCGAGTAATAGGACGGGTTCCAAACCGAGTTCGAAATTGGCCTTGAACTCGATAGCGCCGAGGTCCGAGGGGTGTTGCTCTACAACGGAGACGAATGGAACCGCATAATATTTGAATTTTTGGACGAGGCTTGAAACATGTGGAGTAAACCTCGTGTAGTGGATGTTGAATGATTTTTATATAATGGGAAATACTATTATCGAGTCTGAACTTTTGCCGCCGCAAATCAATAGACCCAGCCTGGGAATTTTGCATAGATCCTAGGATGGAGTGGTCAAAGGAGCGACCCAGGGACTTGATCCCGGTTATGGCTGGTATATTTGACTAATAATTTGGTGGCACAGGGTGCCCAAGTACCCCTCGTGAACCATGCATTTAACCGCCTCCGGCTGCCTCAGGCATTTCAAACGGATCCTGATCCTGTGACCTTGGAGGTTTGAAGACGCCGACCATGTTTCGTGGAATGTAGATGGTTCAATGATCGCATTATTTCTGCTTGTTGTGTATACCGAGTCTATGTTAGTCGAAGATTTTATCTATATGCCTAAAGAACGAGAGGAAAAAGTGAATTGGTTGAGCTACAAAGGCAAAAAAGCAGGGTTGAAAATAGTCAACTCTATGAGTGTCAGTTTTCACTTTGTAATGATAATAGAAGCTGTAGAATCGCCTCTTGCAACGAATTTGAACGTTTAACGCTATATAAGCTCATTAGTTGTTGAGATGTGAGCCTCACAAAATCAAGAGGTCACCAGCACAACCCTGGAAGTTCATTCAGACCCCTAGTAACCTCTTGATCTTGTGAGCCTCATATACCAATAACTACTGAGTGTATCATAGCATAAAGGTGCTCGAAATAGTCGTAAGGTGCGGCTTTACAACTTCTATTATGATTAAAAACCGAGAATCGGAAATCCCATAGAGTCGACTTTTTTCAGCCCCTCCTTTTTACCCTTCTAGCTGGACCTATTCACTTTTTTCTCTTGTTTGTTTGTACATAGAGATCAGCCCGTCAAATTTTATATACTCTATATGTACATCAAGCAGAATTAATGCGATGGTTGATTCTTGCCTTTCTTCTGTGAACCAATGTAATAAGCGAGTCCTGGAGGTTCTTGAATCATGTAGTCCTAGAAGCCAAACACCCTCAACAAAGGATTGTATTCTTTCGTGCCTTTGATTCCTACCTATTGGCCGTCGCCAGCGCCGGGGAGGCCCTGCCGTTTCAATGGCGCCTACCGGATCCAATTCAAGCTTCCTTGGCTCAGTTGGTAGAGCGTTGGTCTCATAACATGAGCACTTTCAAAAGTGTTAAATCCACATCCAAAGGTCGCCAGTTCGAGCCTGGCAGGGAGCATAACTTTTGCTGGAATGTTGTGTTTAACTGGTGCTTCATCGGGGGGAATGCGAGAGAGACGCAATAACACGCTTAGCGTTGCTACCGAGGCGAGTTTAAATTTAAACCTGTTGAGCTCATATTACCTCGAAAAAGTGGGTCTTGCGAGCCCAGGGGAAGCTCACTATCAAGGAGAAAAACAACGGCAAGTTGCCGCTTACTCGGAGGGGGGTAATGTGCACACAGCGGGTTCAGGTGGTCCCGTATTAGTCAACCCAAACCCGTCCCCCAACCGGACCAAATGACAGTTGGATAACCATTCGCGAGCATTTCTTATTGTTCCCCACCATGCCCTGGAAGTATATTGTTATTTTGAGATTATGGTTCAAGCACGGGTTCGTCAAAATTCGCGATCCCGACAAAACACCTCCAAAAAACGGGGTCTTTGGAGTAAAGTTGCGATATGTCTGCAGTGACAGAATATTAAAATCTGTATGATTATTCCTTCGAAGCTATAAGATCTTGTCTACAAAAAGAGTACTTGAAGTGCGCAAACAAACTCGGAACGAACGAATTATGAGCGAAATAAAACCAAGGGGGTATTGGAGAGGGTTTGTCACCACAAATTGTCCCCCCTTGAAACTGCCAACTGCATTGTAACCAAAGCGAATTGTTTCACACCATATACGCTATAGCTTAGGGCTATTTCATTGCAGCTATGTACAGAGGGATTAGATTACATATAGTCTGAGTTTGACTCAAAAGTGTGGCATGAATCTAGTGGAAAGGATGGGGGATCCAGATGTCTGTTTGAGGTTGGGTGGTCTTTCAACAGATTGGGATACTTTGTGCCAAACTTACAGAATATCAGAAGCTATTTCTACAGCCAAAAACACTTGTCCTGAGGTAAAATTAGTACAAACATAGGGAACTGGGCGCATATACGCAGCATTTAAAACTCACAGAAGCACAATAGTTGTGAGTCCTTGTGTTGGATATGTGAGAACACTAATTTGCCTGATATTTCACACAGGAAAAAGGCTACAATGCCAGGGTTTTTGTATATTGACACTTCTCACATCTAGAGAAACTACTAGGCAAAATCGCTGCAATAGGCCCATCACTATTTCAAGGCTACAAGGACTTTTGTTCCTGTGTGAAATATCAGGCAAATTAGTGTTCTCACATATCCAACACAAGGACTCACAACTATTGTGCTTCTGTGAGTTTTAAATGCTGCGTATATGCGCCCAGTTCCCTATGTTTGTACTAATTTTACCTCAGGACAAGTGTTTTTGGCTGTAGAAATAGCTTCTGATATTCTGTAAGTTTGGCACAAAGTATCCCAATCTGTTGAAAGACCACCCAACCTCAAACAGACATCTGGATCCCCCATCCTTTCCACTAGATTCATGCCACACTTTTGAGTCAAACTCAGACTATATGTAATCTAATC
Organism: Ceratobasidium sp. AG-K; assembly: GCA_037039685.1. NCBI lineage: Eukaryota > Fungi > Basidiomycota > Agaricomycetes > Cantharellales > Ceratobasidiaceae > Ceratobasidium > Ceratobasidium sp. AG-K. Next base: position 634,053 of record JAWNGF010000007.1, on the reverse strand, counting down.
CCTCTGTACATAGCTGCAATGAAATAGCCCTAAGCTATAGCGTATATGGTGTGAAACAATTCGCTTTGGTTACAATGCAGTTGGCAGTTTCAAGGGGGGACAATTTGTGGTGACAAACCCTCTCCAATACCCCCTTGGTTTTATTTCGCTAATAATTCATTCGTTTCGGGTTTGTTTGCGCACTTCAAGTACTCCTTTTGTAGACAAGGTCTTATAGCTTCAAGGGAATAATTATACAGATTTTAATTTTCTGTTACTGCAGACATATCGCAACTTTACTCCAAAGACACCATTTTTTGGAGGTGTTTTATTGGGCACTGTATGCGTACTCAGTCTGGCCCTCCTCCGCGCTAGCCTCTTGGAGGTGCATATATGCAATCTCTAGCCTTCGACGAGCATAAATCACTCATTACGAATTGCATGTGTATCAACTCAATTAACGAACACAGGCAAACCGATTTACTTAACCGTTGCTGTACCGAATTGCCATTGACACGTTACCGGTCCAAGTCACATCAGTCTCATTTCTAACCTACTACTACGGAACGCATATACAGTATGCACCTTATTGGAAACTGTTCCAGTTGCTCCCATACCATGTGAACTTGAGCCGGAGAGGCGCCGAGTCTCGCTACTCACTGAGAAACCGTCGGTTCGATCGCCGAGCTAGGGTCGACCTCGTTTACACAAATAGCTGAGTTGGAACCAACTCGACTTTGGACGAGTTCGCCTCGTCTCGGCCGCAACGCTAAACGCACCACAGATGCCACAGATGTGATTGATTCCGACCATACAGAAGCGACAAAAGTGTGTTGATACACGGTATACATACAAGAGCCCAAAGCGAATATCGGCCATACTTCCATTCAATCCCCACGCCTTTTTGTACTCGAGGGAACCAGCGCCCAAGAGACCACGATGCCCCCGAGCAAAGCAACTAGGCTACAAGCATCATAGAAGTTAATGTAGATTACAACGTCGACTACTTGCGCTTACATCGGCTGAAGGACCTGCACGCCGTACTAGAAATCCAGAGAAATTTAGTTTCTAAGCTGTCGACGTGTGTTTTCTATATTTACCTTTTGGGTTAGCGTTCCTGTGATGAAAGGAAACACGGCACCGCCGGCTTGTCCAACACTATCCCAATTGCATCAGCCAGTATGCCAAGAGTCAGCCGATTATACTCACGACGCGACCCAGCCCATACTTCCCGTCAAAAGCCTACACGCAGATTTATGTAAAACTCCAAAATTACGAGTACTTCGATGCCGTACATACCATTTAGGAACGATTGTTCCAAGAACGTTCATCCCGATAGGGTATATCGGCCTATGAAGAAGATAAGTGAAGAGCAAATATCACGTTGGAATCGGTCATACCCTATCAGTGCGAGTGGGTATTAGTCATATGAACATCCCTGAAACAACCCACTTACCCATCAGAAGCCCGACAAGCGCAAAAGCCACCGCGTTACCGAACAGGTGTGGCAACATCCACACTGTCATCTCAAGCCCAATCGCGAGCAAAATATACGCATACACCGCCCGACGCTCTCCAACCTGGAACATAGTGAGTCCTTAACTAATACAAAAACGATGGAACACACCTTTTCGTTCACCCAGAGCAAAATGACGCGCCCAAGCATGAGCCCTGCAATGGGATTCAAACACGACCTCATATGGGGCGAGACTGTCAAACATACCACCGAAAAAACCGCTACAGGGAGCAAAAATTCAGAAGACGAGTTGATTTGGCTACTAGGTTGATGTCTCACCTAGAAGCATAACCGGCAGAGGTCCCTCCACCACGTTCCTCTACGATGAACTATTTTTAAACAGTTAAATAGGTATAACTTTATGAAGGATGCTACCATACCGTCACAATCCAACCTGGAAAAGGTCAGCACTGATAATTCAAAAAATACGACGCCTCACCTCCCATAGTGGTCTCGGCTCCAACGTATAACAAGCAGAATGCCGCCATAATCTGGACACCCCAGGACCCGAAAATCTGCTGGTACTTCCTCTCGTTGCTAGCCGACTCGGCCGGGTCAATTGGCGTGGGTCCAAGGAGTTCTACGGAAGTCCTAAGCACAAGCTCAGCGGCCACAAGTACAAAACTGACCTTCTTGCGTGTGGAATCCAAACGTAGCATATATAACGACTGCATTGATAGCTGCCATCGCCAGAGGAGCGAGATAATGATATGACCAGTTGGGGTGATGTGTGAACTGGGTGGCGATTATTGGAGCGATCAATGCACCAGCACCTAAGTTCAAAGCAATCAGGTGAATCGCTTCGATAGCTGTGCAGGAGGCGACTTGCCGTAGAAAGAATGGATAACGCCCATCTTGGCTGACGCATTGGTACGCAGAGCGCCGACAAATCCGTTGGCTTGAGCGTCTTGCAAACCAATTCCTAACCATAACAATGTATGAACAACGGCGAGCTCGGTGCAGAAACAAGTTCAAACCAAATCCATTGATTGCGTACGCTGCAAAGTACCATTAGGTAACGACCCAATCAATCTAGATCAAACTCAAAATACCTATATTCATCACGGGGAACGGAAACGCCGGGGCTAGGATCGAGTACGATGCGATCTGGCAGAAACAACCTAGAGGACGCTTAGCAATGAGGCAAGGCTTAGGGGGGTTGATATTCTTACCAAGCAGCATGACTCTCCCGAAGCCGATACGGTCGGAAAGATGGACTGCATAGCATTAGTCATGCCTAGCCGGACTCGAGTCGCACCCCAACTCTCACTAACCATTCAGGATCCCAGCCAACATAAAGCCCAAGCACGCAGAGACGAAGAGGAGGGAAATGATGGTAAAATTGAGGTTGTAATATTTTTGTATAGTAGGTAGGAGAGGTCCAATGCTAGCATCGTTCCATCCACTCTATGTTATCACAGCTTTGTCAGTCCTCCACGTTGCCTGATCAGTCATGAGTTCTCTCACCAAGAAAAGGCACAGACAACAGCTAGCAATAGCGGTCCACTCCTTCTTTGTGTTGACCTCCGGCTCCACATCATCGTCTTCCGAAATCGACGGCTCAGTCTGTCTTGTTCGGCTCGATCCAATAAAGTTCATTTCTATCCCTTCCGTCGTGCTTCTCGCGCGAACAACAACGCTGGGAGGTTGGGCCAGCCGGCTCGAGTCACCATAGGCAAATTTAGTCGAAGAAAAGGGAGCTTCATTTTCACTAGTTGAGGTATCGGCGACGTGGACTTGAGTGCTCATGTGAATGGGGTCGGTGGCCAACGGTGGATGAGATCGGAGACCCAAAAGACCGATTTTGAAATTGTAGAGCAAGCGCTCAGGATATCCACGCTTCCGAAAACAGAAATTCACCGTTCGAGTTGCTGGTCGTGCGCCGTTCGTATGGCTAATTAATCGTAAAGTGGGGTAGCAATGGTTTAAACAAGCTGGCGGGAAATCATTTACCTTGTTAGGCGTCGTAACCTGACGGCTAATACCTCACGTTCCAATGCTAAATTTTTTATTCGAGTTGACTGTACCTTTGGTAAACAGTTAATGACCTACAAACAACCATGTCGCGCGAACTCCAGACTTACGACGGAATGAGTATCACTTACCATTGGCTATCACTATGGCAGGGGAATTACTGCTCCAACCGCCGATCGAGCATCCTGCGCTCTCGGGATGATTATCTGCAGAGTAAGAAATGCCTTCTTTGCTTTGTCTCGCAATAATCGGTTGATTAGGATGCCATGACAGGCCTTTGACAGATTATTGCTCCGTTCTGCTGGGCCGTCGGCTGTCCTCTTCGCTGGCAGTGCAAAGTACCAAAGGCTACCGATCTAGGTCACCTTAATTTGTTGGCACAAGAGTTAGACTAGTTTAACAGACTTTGGTTGACAGCCCTATTCGGTATGGTACTACTCCGAGGGTAACCGAGATACGGCGTAGACCCAATTGCATCGTTGGTGTAATGTGTTGACGCCTGTATATTTTTAATCTACAATTTACCTCGGGGGGACATAGGTCGACGTATAACAGATGAAACTTTAAGATTTCCCAAGTCACCCGAGGGCTCGCGAAAAATAATGGGGAGTAGGGTGTGATCCGCTGTAAGTTCCAGCCCGGAGCCGAGCGGCAATTTCAATCATGTCAAAGTATTTGAGGCTCATGGACAGTACGCAATGACTTTGCCGGTGACAAGCTAGACAGTCATTCCGATTCAAAGAGCGTGATGCGAACTTCAGATTCGAGTTGTGGTGATGGTGCGGACCGAATTGTCCTGCCGCCGGTAGTTTGGGGGGGCGCGTCACGTGGATCTCCGCACCTCCACCTCTCTCCGCCATCATCGAGCACATCGAGCCACAGACTGATCGCCTTGGCTCGGCTTCTTCTCGTTCATCGAATTGAAATGTTCTTTCACATCTCGCACGCTCGGCGCGATTATTTGTATCCATCGATTCATGAGACACCCATTTGGGGTAACGAAGCGCATCACCGAACTCAAAACCCGGCGATGCGTTCATCGGACGTCGGTATCGACCATATCGAGCCGCACTCGTACGGGCCGATGCGTTCTCAAATCGCCGACTTGGTCTTGCTCATCCTTGCCTGGACCAGAACACATCCCGCTCTGGGTTCTGGAATTGTCTCATGGACAACAGCTGACCACCCGCCGCCGACCAGTGCCGAACCCGACGTGAAAAAGGATGCTTGACTAATGAATGAGGAGGATCCGCGACCCTGGACAAGCAAGTTCACGTGCAGGTTGACTCTCCTTTCCAATTCGAAGCTGCAGCTGTCTGGTCTGATTGGACAGGCGGGTCGCGCCGACGTCCGAGTAACCACGCAAGTGCCAAAAACTCAGCCTAAAAGTCAAGTTCCCCCGCAACTCACGTGACGTCATGGTGTAAATCGAAGCTCTCGATCATCTTCTCCTCGGCCTTGGGGGCGGGACATGCCCACTTATATAGGGGCTCCAACACCAGAGATTTTCCTCAACACGACAGCGATGTTGCCCATCTTTTCTCTGTCGTTGCCTCTCCTCCTCGCTCAACAGGTCTGGGCCGCTGAACCTAACCAGCCTTCGAATACGCCCCGAACATGGACGGAGTCGCACAACCTCGCTCGGACGTTTGTCTCTAAGCTTACGCTTGAGCAAAAGGTCAACATCACAACTGGCGTAGGCTGGGAGGTCGGCCGATGCGTTGGGAACATTGCTGCCCAGCCTGAAATTGGCTGGCCTGGTCTTTGTTTGGAAGATAGTCCCCTCGGTGTACGATTCGCAGACCGTGTGACTGCGTTCCCGGCGGGCATCAACGCGGGAGCGACGTAAGTGGCTCACTTCAATGTTTCGCGCACTTGTTCATCCAATACAACGATCCAGATGGGACCGAGACTTGATCCGTCGCCGAGGCGAAGCGATGGGTCGCGAGTTCAAGGGCAAAGGCGTGCACGTCGCTCTCGGACCAATGATGAATCTCGGTCGTGTTGCCGCGGGAGGTAGGAACTGGGAAGGCTTGTGAGTCGGATTGTGAACTATCATGTGCGTTACTCATTCGGAGTTTAGCGGCGCGCGATCCCTATCATGTTGGCGAGTCCTCGTACGAGACAGTCATCGGTATGCAGAACGAGGGTGTACAAGCATGGTATGTTTAAATTTTTAACTACCCATCCTCGGTGACTGACTTTCGGTTGACAGCGCGAAACATTTCATTAACAAGTACGTCTCTTCGCCTCCCAAATGAAACAGTCTAATCACGTCATACCCGTAGCGAACAAGAACATTACCGTCAAACTTCTTCTTCCAATGTCGATGACAGGACTCAACATGAGCTCTACCTACATCCGTTCTTGCGAAGTGTCATGGCGGGCGTGGCGAGCGTAATGTGTTCATACAGTGAGTGACGTTCCTCCCTTCGCTTTCGCCCTGGCTTTCCTGGACCCTGAGCGCCGGAAACTCTGGGGCCCATTCCTTCCCCAGACTGCCGATGCCGAACGCGAGCTTCTATTTTTGCCAACGGCCAAGAGTAGAAGCTCTGATGTCGGTTCTTGATTCATTTGCTTCATTCCTCATAAATTTGGTAGAATTTGACTGACGATTCTTACTCCGTATAGACTTGAGTACGTATAATTGAAATATGCCACTGGAATCACCCTAATGGGACTAACTTGCGATAGTCAACGGCACATGGGCGTGCGAAAACGATAATGCGCAGAACCAGTTGTTGAAGCATCAGATGGGATTCCAGGGGTGTAAGTCCCATTACACCCTTGAGTGTGAAGTAGATGGTTGACTAATTTATTGATTTGTGACGATAGACATCATGTCTGACTGGGCTGCGACTCATTCAACCATCTCGGCTGCTCGCGGCTTGGACGTAAGTCGTGTTAATTCTTTATCGACACTGAATTTATCATTATCTTGCGTAGATGACCATGCCTGGCGATATTACCTTCAAATCGGGCGATTCTTGGTTTGGCGCCAACTTGACCAGTTATGTTCAAAATGGAACGATCGCTGAGGAGAGGGTTACGGTACGTTATCAACGTTATCGGGTCGTCACCATAATTCTCATCACATCATGCCTCGTCATAAAATAATGATAGGATATGGCTCAGCGTATCGTCGCCGCCTGGTATCTCCTCGGACAGGACAAGAATTTCCCTGATGTCAACTTTGACGCATTCAGGCCACTAGATCCGTTCAACAAGCATGTCGACGTGCAGGAGGATCACTATAAGTATGTTCTCATGGTTGACTCGCCCACATGGGGTAGTATCTGACCTGGACAACAGGGTTGTACGAGAGATGGGGGCTGCCTCGACTGTCCTGCTCAAGAACGTCAACAACGCCTTGCCTTTGAAGAAGCCCATCACTTTGGCCTTAATCGGCTCCGATGCTGGCCCGGCACAACGTGGGCCGAACGGTTATGCCGACCGCGGAGGTCTTGACGGGACGCTTGCGATGGGCTGGGGCTCTGGGACTGCCGACTTCCCTTACCTGATTTCAGTCAGTCTGCTAGAGCCAATCTATTGGATATTGTTCTGACATTAAACTGTCATTTTAGCCGCTAGAAGCGATTCAGCAACGCGCGAAGGCCGATCACACTTCTATTGGCTGGTGGCTTAACGATTGGGATACCGCTGGTGCCGCAACTGCCGCGGCGAACAAGGATGCTGCCTTGGTGTTTATCGCAAGCGACTCGGGCGAGGGCTACATTATTCCTGATGGGAACGAGGGTGACCGGTGAGTTCAAAATTTCAACCCGCCTGGGCGAAAGCTGATCTCACTTGCCCAGAAATAACTTGACTGCTTGGCATAATGGCGACGAACTGGTCAAGGCTGTCGCTGCGGCCAACAGGAACACTGTTGTTGTCGTTCACTCTGTCGGTCCCATGATCGTGGAGCCTTGGGTCGACCATCCCAACATCACCGCTGTGAGTAACCTTGCTGAGCTACATTCGTGGTTATTAACCGACGATATGCGCGGTCAGATTTTATGGGCTGGGCTTCCAGGTCAAGAATCCGGTAATGCTCTCGTGGATGTGCTCTACGGAGACTACAACCCATCTGCCAAGCTGCCTTACACGATTGCCAAGAAGCCGGAAGACTACCCCGCCCAGGTCGTATACAAGGACGATAGCCCTCAACCACAGATTCCTTACACCGAAGGCCTGCTCATCGACTATCGGTGGTTTGACGCTGTGAGCCTCATCACTTAAAAATTAGTAATATAAACTAACTTACAGGATAGAAAAACATCGCGCCCCGTTACGAGTTTGGCTTTGGTCTTTCTTACACGACTTTCGCGTACTCTGGCCTCAAAGTCGCTCGCTCCGCTACCGCTGCTACCAAGGAACTTATCTGGTGGGATGGAGGCGTGAGTGGCAACAAGACTGGTGCTAGTATCGAGACCTGGTGAGCAATTTTCTGATTGTCCGCTCCCCAACCAACCAACTCTCGAACCTTCAGGCTCCACGAACCTCTTTTCAAAGTCTCATTCACAATCAAGAACACCGGCAAGGTCAAGGGTCGTGAGGTTGCTCAATTATATATCACTCCGCCCGCCTCAGCCAACGAACCACCGAACGTCCTTCGTGGGTTCACAATTGTTGAGCTCGAGCCTGGCCGGTCGAAGTCGGTTGATTTGACTCTGTCCCGATATGATTTGAGCATTTGGGATGCTACTCGACAAGGATGGGCAAGGATGAACGGGAGTGTTGGAGTCTGGGTTGGTGGAAGCAGCCGAGACGTCAAGCTCAAGGGCACCATTTTTTGACATGAATGTATTTCGGGCAATGGAATCTCCGTTTTGGTCATACCATGAGTCGCATCAAGTGCCGAGTATTTCGTCTGTCACTTTTAGCTGCGCTGCACAACGCGAATTGTAAATTGTGGCAAGTTCAGTTACCAGTACCATGCATTAATCCAAGTCGAGGACCTTGGTTTAATTGGTCAGTAACTAGCAATAACCAGGTGCCCTAATGGAGAGGCAAATGCCATCCAGTGTTCTCGAGTACACCACGAGTGATCCATCACGAAACCCAGTCCAGACGGGTAAAACAATGCATGTATAGATGGATGTATTGGAGGCGATGGGCCCTGTTATACAATTACATAGAATAACCACCATGCTAAAATTGGGTCACCCGGATTGACAAAATATTAGTTGCCAAACAGTTTATGTACAATTGTGCAGGCAAATCACTCAATATAAGCAGACTAACAGGCATATAATAATATATCAGGGTGTGACATAAATGCTGGTGGCATATCTGGTAGGTTTGATTTGACCAGCCCAATTGCAACTTATCAGCTGAATATCAGACAGACAAAGGTCAATCAGGCTGTAGCAAGCATGTGGTGTACAGAGCAGAGAAGCCAAAACTATTGGATTGGTATAGGTAGTTATAACATATATGAGATTTGTGCAGATGTATAGTAGCCAAGTTAGTATGGCATTCCAAAATTTGTCTATGCATCTAATACTCAGCAATTAGTCCAAGTGCATCCATGCCCACACCCTTGTATTTGCTCTCCTTGCTGGACTCTCCCACACTAAATTCTGGATCTCTGAATCCCTCTTCTTCCTCCAAAAGATCAGCTGGCTGGGCTTGCACTCCTTGGGTCTCACTTGGTATACACTTGGTGTTGGGATTTGTCTGATCTACAACAGGCCCACCTGCATTGTTGCAGCCCACAAATTCCTTGTCCATGCCTACCTTGTCCTTGTTGATGCCAGTGCCAGTACCTACTGTGTTCTTGGGATTGTCTTCACCATGTCCATTCAATGAATTAGCTTTGGTATCCATATCCACCATTGATGAAACTATATCAATTTACTCACCAGCTAGCTCATCCATTGCTGCTTGAGTGTCCCCCCAAGTATATTGCAAGCATCCAATACCACCTCCTACATACTGCATCAACTTGTTGCAGTCAACAAATCTGTAGGAATAGTTAGTTAATATCTACTAAATGGTGTAAGGAAACAAACATACTAATTCACATAGTATGTTTTCCAGTCCCCATCATCCAAGTTATCATCACTACATGAGTGCATGCAAGGTGGCAAGTTGGCTGTCCAGCCAGCAGCAAAATGCAGGATAAGATTAGCTGCTTGGATGATATTGTTCAGGTCAACAAAATTAAACAAATCAAAGATCTCAACCAAAAGTGAGAAATCTTGGTTGGCTCTTGAGGTCTTGTGATGCCCGGGACTATCTTGGCAGTCTCTGCAGCACTTGGGATTGCTCATAAGTGCTCAGGAGACAAACAAGCAGAAGGCTTGTTTCTGCTCATAACATCTCATGAGCACTCACAAACCATCACAAGCTTTACAAGATAGTTCCCACCATCACAAGAACTAGCAAGCTAAACAAGATTTCTTGCTTTTGATTGAGGAGGTCTTGATCTGTTTGACACAGCTTGTAACTTAGCCTGTCCAAATGCTGGACATCCTGCCCACCCTTAATCTCATAATCATAGTATAACCATTGTACATGAACAAAATCCATACATTGTGGAGGATCTTGCTTGTGCTCAGTGTGAGCATGGTATACACTCAAGCAAATCTGTTGGTTCTCTTTTGGGCTTGTGAGCACCAATTTGGTTGTGTGTGCTTGCTTGGGTATAGGAGCACCAATTGCACAGCCACTTGGGTGCTCCTGAGTGCTCCTTTACCCAAGCAAGCATGTATGAGCAAGCCAGTGCTTGTTAGTGTCAGAGGGTTTTGGTGATGCACCAAGAATCCTTGTGTAAAGGAATGGGCAAGTCCCTGGATGTTGCTCAAACTCAGCAGGCAGCAGAATAAACAGATTTTGGGTCAGGGGTTGAGAACATTGTATTCACAGATAATGTTGTAGGACATGTAGTTGACATGAAGCATGTGGTGACTGAAAAGTTGTTGTTTATGGAAATTGACCTGAGCAAGCACATGATTGGCAAAATCTTGACTACAATTGCCAGTGATACAACCAAGGAGATGTTGCTTAAGCTGAGGGCAAACAAACTGTTGAATGGCAGCAAAAGTGGAGTAAATAGGTAGTTTTATACACAGTCAGATTTATTTACCTTCATTGGCATATCTTGCCTGTTTTGCTCAATCCAAATATAGACATTGTCAATTCTATCCTCAGATTGGTCCTTCTCACCAATCCAGTATTTTCCACAAAGGTCTTGGCACTCAAGGTGATCTGTAAGCTCCTTTGCCCTGCATCAGCAAAACAGGGTTAAGATTTTTGGTGATTGCAAGAACCCACTTTTCATGGAAGTGATTGAGAGCAGAGGCCAGGCTTGGGATGGATTTGAGGTGCTTCCAAGCATAAATGTGGCTTGAAATCACTCAAAATCCACCCATTGGGCTTGAAATCACTCAGAATCCACCTATGGTGGTTTGAAATCACCTGAAATCACCCAAGGTGCTCCAAATCACTCCAAATCACTATAAATCAGCTCAATCCCCAGGTTCACCATCATGTCAAAATTGCCCAAATGTGGATATTGTAGTTTTTGGACAATTTTTCATTGATTAGTCATATTTCAAATAGAAAGGTACCTTTTGATCCAGCCATGGGATTCCTTTACCCTGTGCATCAATGTGACTATATGCTATCAAATACCCCCAGGTGGCATCAGTGGATGACCTGCCCACAAGTGAAATAAGGGGATTGAGGAACTTCAAAGTCAAAGGCCCTGTGCTGTGCCTGTGTGGGGCTAAATCAGCATCCACTGATGGAACTTCAAATTCATCAAAATTTGTCAGCAGGTGCGCACAGCCTCAGGCTTTCCAAATATGGCAACCAAACCTTATTTGGATAAGAAATGAGCAAGATGTTTGCAAAATACTTTCCCAGACACAATTATTTTTGATGAAAAGCTGCCAAATTTGGGAAATTTTATATCCCAATGTTCAATTAGAGGCCCATTTGATCTATGTTTGATGGTCATTGGCAATATATACCATTTCTGGACCTTTTGGGGCTATGGTGATTTGAGGTAATTTGGGGACTGAGGGTGGATTTGAAGTGATTTGGAGACTAGCCTTGGATTGAGAGTGATTTAGTGGCCATGGGTGGATTTGAGGTGATTTCCAATGCTTTCAACCATACCCGTTGTGATTTGAAGTGATTTTAGATTTGGACCTTGCTTGGGTGGATTTGAGGATTTAAAGCAATTTAAATCACTCTCAAGCCAAGGTCAGTTTTGCTGATGTAAGCACCTCCCTGACATCCTTTACATGTGGTTCTTGGTCTTTTGAGAATATGAGGATGTCACCAATGTAGATCACAATGCAAATGTCCTTCATATGGTGAAAAACTTTGTCCATCATTTGTTGGAAGATTGCTGGTGCATTCATGAGTCCCAAAGGCATAACCCTGAATTTGTAATGTCCTTCCTTGGTTCTGAACACTGTTTTCCATTGGTTGCTTTCCTAGATGCAAATGTTATTGAACCCTTGCTGTAAGTCCAATTTTGAATATATTTTGGCTTCCTTTAGTTTTTCCAGGAGGTCTTCATTTAGTGGGAGTGGAAACTGATTGTGTATAGTGACTCTATTGACTCCTCTGAGATCAACCACTAATTGCAAAAGCTCCTCTGGCATCGTGGGTTCTATGCCTTTTGTTGTGAGCTAATAGAAGCAACACTCAGTCTATAATGGAAAGAGTAAATTGAAAGAGATCTACCTAATAGAAGCAACACTAAGTACATGGAGATGTCAACATACATATCAGGTAGGAGACAGAAAACATTACCTCAGTCTATAATGGAAAGACTGAGGAAAAAGAAATGGGCAAAGCACCCATAGAAAGGGACTCAGGGTCCATACAAACAAGTACAGTACAACAGCCACAAATGTAAGTATATACATCTATGTCAGTTGAATTCTCACACACCCCCTCAAATGATGTTGAGTGAAAAAGAAGCATAAAAATGAGTGAAAATCAAGCAATTCATGCAATTCCCAACATTTCCTGGAATGTTGTGACCTGTCCCTCCCTCTTTCTCTGTTTCTGGACTCATGGCTTGTACCAGCGCCTTAAGCACCATTCTTCTTTGTTGAGCCCTCTCCCTTGTTGAGTGAGGTGTATGGATGATGTGTCACCATGAGTCATATGACTCATGCTGTTTTCTATTGGCTGGCCTGCACAGCCCCCTTTATGACTCAGACTTTGACTCAGATGTATGACTCATGTATTTACCATGACTCACCCTCTTTCTGAGTATATATACTGGCTTGCAAGCATGGTCATCCCCAGCTTGCTTTGCCTTGTCAACTCTCCCTGCAGTGTGATCAGAGGCACTTGGCTACTTAGCCTTCAGTGCAGCCACTTGTACTTAGGAGCTAGTGACTTGTACTGACAAGACTAGTGTTTGTCCACCTTAGTGATAGAGTCTTAGAAGACTTATCACATATTGTTCCACATCTCAAAGGCCATTAGCAGTTGTCAACCATAGGCATTAGCAGGTTGCAACATTGCAAAGCAAGCTCTTAGTATGCTGAGCCACAAGAAAACAAGGTCACATGACAACATGGACAATTGATCCTCAAGTGCAGTGTCTCAAAGGAGCAAGGCTCCAACCAGCACAATAGTCAAGATCTGATCAAACCCCTCAAGAGGAGCAAGAGAACAGGCAGGTGACTGGACTGTGCCACTTAGAAGTGCCAGCCAAGTATCAAGACCCCCTTCCACCAGTGTCCCAGGAGGAATTGGAAACATTATCAAAACATCAGGAACTCAAGAAGAACCTAGGAGTTCAAATGTCGTGAGCCAGCTCCCTCCATTGGACTCCCCTGTTGTCTTGTCTGCCTGTCATTTACCCTGTGTTGTGTTTCTGTTTCCTTTTGCCATGTTGCCACTTTCTTGTGGTTATTCTGTTACATTATGTAATGCGGCTGTGCTTTTGAACAAGTCATGTCTGTTCATACAGCATGACTCACATGGACACTCCTGGTTGGTAGACTTGCTTGACTCATGTGGCTGTGCTTTGTATGACTCGGCCACTTCTTGAATATATATAGAGGACCAACAAGCCTGGTAACCCCAGCTTGTTTTGTCTCATCAAAACATCCCCTTCGAGTGACACTTAGAACCACCCCTACCCTTTAGAGCCTACAGACACTTAAGTGTGTTGCGGTTCAAGAGGTCACTTAGGTCTTAGTGCCGTCCACTCTCCCTCGTGGCTTGTTTCACAGCCATTAAGAAGTAGCTTACAACATCAAACAAAGAAAGTTCCACTTCACCAACTATTTGAGTAGTTGAAAATCCAATCAACATGCCACCAGCAGCAGCACCAGTTGTCACCTTCCATGGGGAAAGTGTGATTAGGCCAAGAGCTGTGTGTGTGATCAGGATACCAGCACCACTTAGAAATGCAACCCCAGGACCATCAAAAGCAGGGCAAATGCCACCACAAGAACAAAGGAAACACCAGAACAATAGGGACTAGACGCCCTCTAGCATTTCCCAATTTTGGAGCACAATTTCCACCTCCCATGACTACCCCAAATTTCACCCCTGCATCCATGCCGCCACTAGCAGAAGTTCCTAGAACTCACAGTGCCCTGAGCATGCCATCAACCTTCCAATCACAAGGAAGCATTGAGACTATTTCACAGGATGAAAGACTGAGGCAAGAACAACTAATGGAAAATATGGAGGGAAATCCTATCCAAACCCTGGAAAGAATATTCAATACCCTCCAGGTCCAATATCAACAGGAGAATGCAGTCCAAGCCCTTAGAATCAAAGGGTTCAAATGGCAATGGGATCTACAAACCCAAGATACAACAAATATGATGCAGCAAATTGAGCGCATTGCTTCAAGAACAGAGGATCGAGTCAACACCCCCTACAAAAGACTTAGGAGCATAGATTGCATTCAACAGCAAGTCCTTGAAGTCTTCAAACAATTGGTTGAAAATTCCGAACAAATCAACAATAGGTTGAACAACTTTGATCTCCTGATGAACCAAACCTTGCAAGGACAAACCCAGTGCATTACACACATTGAAGAAACCCTAGGAAGGATGGCAGAAGGAATGAGAAACATGACCATCACTCTTGGAAGAATCAATGAGAAAGTTCCAAAAGGACTTCCCCACCAGCCCACTTCCTCCAAATTACACTTCCTCAGAGTACAAAAAGACAAAGGGGAAGGCAGCAAAAATCATCTCCCCAGCTGTTCAGCCAACTAGCACTTGCTCTCTGCCAAACAGTCCCCCCTTTCAAAAGAAAACTCTTTACCTATCTACCAAAAATGCCTGCCTCTCACACCGCCTCCTCTGCCTTTGTCACCTGGGCCTCCAAGTACAGGAAGGCTAGGGCCTACAAGAAGGCCCTCATGCTTGCCGGACCAGGTGAGTACACCGTCAACAACAGGGACACCACCCCCTGGTCCTTCAATGAGGCCAAGGCCCTTGCTGAGCACCTTGAACCAGGAGTCCAGCTCAGGTATGTTCCCCTGCAAGAACAATCTACTATCAAGTGGGACAAGCAATGCAAGTCCCTCATTGTTCCCGCCTTGGCTCCCTACTTTGGGTTAGCCATCCAGATGCCCAGCCTTCTGATCCCACCAATATTGGCCACAGCAAATACTACCACTGCCACGGTTGCATCAGGCTCACAGTCCATGATGTTGTCCTCAAGAGCACGGATGCCTGGAACCAGGACACCAGGTACAAGTGGGAAGGGGACCAGTGGTTCAAGTGGGAAGAAGACCCCCGTCTTGTCCCTACCAATGGACACTGCAACAAAGAAGGAATCTGGTGGCACCCATGTGCCATGGACTTTGAGTCAGGATGGCCAATGGACTGTGAGTTTGAACAGCTACACACCCCCTCAAACACTTACCCTAGAGATGATCCCTCCTTCAATGCCATCAACTGGTCAAAAGGCGCCAATGGGAGTGGACACATCAACTTGGCAGGACAGCCAATGGAAGATGTCAAGGAAGAAAGTGTCAAGGTCCCACCTGCACCTCCAAGTTCCAAGGACAGGATTGACATCTCTGCTCCTCCCCACATCTCCAACAAGGAGACTGAACAAGTTGAACAGGAATGGGAAGCCACTGGGGACAAGGCCCAAGCAAATGTCAAAGCCCTCATTGCCAATGTGGGCAACGCCATTGCCAACATGGAACCAAAGCCCCCTGGCAATCAAATGCCATGCAACGCCAACATCCTTGAGGCCTACTGCCTTGTCCAATGCGGATCATGGAGCGTCAAGCAGCTCAACAAATGGCTTGACCATAGGCAAGAACAGTGGTCCAGAAAGGAAGCAGCAGAGCTCAAGTGCCTTCAACAACAGCACCAGGAAGAACTTGACCACCTATACCAGGAGAAGTGGGACCAAATGAACAAAGTCCTTGAGGCAGACATGCACACCCTGGCAGAATGGGTTGGGTGGCTGGAGCTGAAGGAATGGGTTGCCTGCAAATAGGTGAGTACACTCCACTACACTCGCCTTTGTGGGGGGGCAATGTTGTGACCTGTCCCTCCCTCTTTCTCTGTTTGCGGACTCATGGCTTGTACCGGCGCCTTAAGTGCCTTTCCTCTTTGTTGAGCCCTCTCCCTTGTTTAGTGAGGTGTATGGATGATGGGTCACCATGAGTCATATGACTCATGCTATTTTCTATTGGCTGGCCTGCACAGCCCCCTTTATGACTCAGACTTTGACTCAGACATATGACTCATGTATTTACCATGACTCACCCCCTTTCTGAGTATATATACTGGCTTGCAAGCATGGTCATCCCCAGCTTGCTTTGCCTTGTCAACTCTCCCTGCAGTGTGATCAGAGGCACTTGGCTACTTAGCCTTTAGTGCAGCCCCTTGTACTTAGGAGCTAGTGACTTGTACTGACAAGACTAGTGTTTGTCCACCTTAGTGATAGAGTCTTAGAAGACTTATCACATATTGTTCCACATCTCAAAGGCCATTAGCAGTTGTCAACCATAGGCATTAGCAGGTTGCAACATGGAACCACAGAAACTTGAGACAGCTCAGTGACTTGGTGAAAATGTCAGCCACTTGCTCATCCATGGTCATGTGCACCAATTTGGCTTCACCAAGCTCAATCACCTTCTGTGTGAAGTGATACCAAATGCAAATATGTTTTGTGTGTGCATGATGAGTTGGCTTCTCAGCAGTTGCCATGCTGGGTTGGTTGTCAATGTGAATGCAGGTTGGCTCAGGTTGCAGGAAACCAAACTTGTTGAAGAATGATTGTGCCCATGTCACATGATGCATGGCTGAGCATTTGGTGATGTATTTGGCCTCAGTGCTCAAAAGAGCAATGGTACCCCTGGCTAGAGTGAAAGCCCAACTGTGTCGTAAGCTTCTTCTTGGTGGCTATGAGACAAGCCGCAATGGAGAGTGGACGGCACTAAGACCTAAGTGACCTCTTGAACCGCAACACACTTAAGTGTCTGTAGGCTCTTGAGGGTAGGGGTGGTTCAGAGTGTCACTCAAAGGGGATGTTTTGACGAGACAATACAAGCTGGGGTTACCAGGCTTGTTGGTCCTCTATATATATTCAAGAAGTGGCCGAGTCATACAAGGCGCAGCCACATGAGTCATAAAAGACAGCCAGTCAGGAGTGTCCATGTGAGTCATGCTGTATGAACAGACATGACTCGTACAAAGCACAGCCGCGTTACACAATGTAACAGAACAACCACAAGAAGGTGGCAACGCGGCAAACAGAAACAGAAACACAAGACAAAGAAGGGGACAGGCGGGCGAGACAACAGGCGAGTCCGATGGAGTGAGCTGGCTCACAACAAACTGCCAGTAGAGTGGCTTGTAAGCATGTTGCCTGCAAAATTGGCAGCAGCATAGCCTGCAAGAGCACCAGGCTTGCCCATCAAGCCTTGATGAGCAATGCCATGATTGATTGTGCCTTGCAAACAGCAAAATGCTCACTTGAGAACAAGCCAGTGGTCAGTTCCAGGTGCTGCATTCTGCTGACTAAGCTGACCAACAATGAAAGTGAGCTTGGCACATGTTGCAAGCATTGTGTACATCAGTGATCTACTGCTGCATTGATATTGCATGCAATCTATGGTCACTTCTTTGAGTTTAGGGAGCTCAAGTTGCTCCTCCATAGGTGTGTTGGTGGAATTTGTGTCTGTCATGTCAAAACAAGCAAGTATGTCCTTTGTACATTGACTTTGGGTGATCTTGAGCTCATGTGCATCTTGATTCCAAGCAATTTCAATGCTTAAAAACATTCTTGCCTTGCCTAGGCTGTGCATCTTGAAACATTCCATCATACAGCACTTTATCTTGCAGACAAAGCAAGCCAAGTTGGCAGCCACAACTGAATTGTCAACATGGACCACTGCAATGGCATAGTCCTTGCCCTCACAGATCTTGAAGACGCATGGGTCCAACTTGCAACAGACAAGCCCAATCAACTTGAATGCATCCTGTAGGCATCAGTAACACATCAGCAGTGACTGCTTGAGGCCATAGAGCCCCTTTTCAACTAGGCACACATTGTCCTCATGTCCAGGTATAACAAATCCCTATGGTTGTCCCATATAGACAACCTCATCAATCTCCATGTTCAGAAAAGTGGATGTTACAACAAGCTGATGGAGTTTGAGGTTGTGTTGAGCTACAAGCATCAGTAGGAGATGGATTGCATGCATTGTAGCCACAGGTGAGTACATCTTGTTATAATCAATGCTGTGCATCTGACTGAAACCCTTGCCAACAAAGCAGGCTCTTGTGATTCAATTGCCCTGTCCACATCCCATCTCATCTTGTACACCAAACAGCCACAGATCACATTTGTCCTGGCTGGTCAAGGAACCAAGCACCAACTGCACATTTTCTCAATCATGCTGATCTCCTTGGTCATCACCTCAAGCCAGGTGGGTGCATCTTCATGTCTCATTGCCTTGTTGTACAAATTTGGGTCAACAGACAGGTTTGTGACCTTGGCATGTAGTAGATCTGGTGTCGTAAGCTACTTCTTGGTGGCTATGAGACAAGCCACGAGGGAGAGTGGACGGCACTAAGACCTAAGTGACCTCTTGAACCGCAACACACTTAAGTGTCTGTAGGCTCTAAAGGGTAGGGTGTTGTAAGCTTCTTCTTGATGGCTATGAGACAAGCCGCAATGGAGAGTGGACGGCACTAAGACCTAAGTGACCTCTTGAACCGCAACGCACTTAAGCGTCTGTAGGTTCTTGAGGGTAGGGGTGGTTCTAAGTGTCACTCAGAGGGGATGTTTGACGAGACAAAACAAGCTGGGGTTACTAGGCTTGTTGGTCCTCTATATATAACCACAATGTGGCCGAGTCATACAACGCGCAGCCACAAGAGTCATAGCAGTCTACCAGTCAGGAGTGTCCATATGAGTCATGCTGTATGAACAGACATGACTCGTACTAAGCACAGCCGTGTTACACAGTGTAACACATAACCACAAGAAGGTGGCAACGCAGCAGGAAAGAAAACAAAGAGCAAACACAAACACAAGAGAAAGGATGAGACGTAGACGAGTCCGATGGCGGGAGCATGGCTCACGACATTACTCCCCCCTTAAGGTCCTTGAGGGAAACCCGAAAGGACCGATTTACTGCACCCAGCAGTCCTTCTTGACCTTCTCGACCAGGGAATCGACCTCGTCCTCTTCCTCCTCCGTGAGATCGATGGGGTTGAACACAGTGTTACCTGGTTCGTCACAGTGCTCCTCCCACCTCTCCCAGGTCTTGTCGTCCGTCCAGTCCGCCTTGGACCAGTCCATGACCCTCTCCTGCTCCTCCACATGGTCCTTGTCCCATTGTCGTACGTCCGGCTCGACCTCCTTCCATTCCGATAAGTCCGCTTCCTTCTCCTGCCACCAGAATGGCTTCCACTCAAACTTCTCTCTCTGGTATTGTCCCCGCTCCATCCTCCAATCCACCAAGTCCGCTTCAAAGTTCTTGTCCCATGCATTGTTCCATCGAGGCCTTAGAGTAGGAGGGCGACCTTCATATCCTGGCACCCATTCGCTGCTGTAAGCTCCTTCTTGTCCCCATTCGACCACTCCAAGCTTGTGCATGGATAGCAGGACGACTTCGGACACCTGGAAGGCCGCACATCCTCGGCATACGTAGATGTCCTTTCGTTGGAGTTGCATGCGTGTTGGCCATTTTTTGCCGACCCATTCGAACTCCCCCAGGTCGGAGTGGAGGATGTCGTCGGAGGCACGAAATTGGAGCCGCCCTGGGCTCTGCTGAGACCTTTTGAAGACGTACAGGGCTGCCCCCGAGTCAAGGATACGAGCTGTTTGGAAGGCTGGCCCGTTGAGAACGCGGACCAGGTTGTTGGCGATAGTGGCACGGGTGACGGCGGGCATGGTGTGCAAAAAAGGTTAAGTGCGTAGAGTGTGTAGAGCGAGTTGGAAAGTGAGCAAGTTCTGCAAGTTGCGTTGTCGTCCCGCTCTGCCCTCCCTTTAATACTTCTCGTCTTGTAGTTTGTCGGTGTTGGGGCGTTTGGGAAATCCTTCAAGAACTTCTTCATTATTACTCCGAGGTGACCGAAATCTTCTGCTTGTTGTTCCGTATCTTCTTTTTCATCATAACCCTTCCATCTGACCCTGTAGAACAACCCGTCCTTTGTTTCTTTCCAGTCCACGATTTTCTCCCCTTCGTATTCTTCCTCTCCTTCTTCTGTTGTGATCGGCGGTGGTCGGGGTTGGTTTCTGTGGAAGTTCTTGTCTTTTTTGTACGGACTAAGAAGATTGCTGTGGAACACAGGGTGTATTCTCATGGTTTTTGGGAGCTCCAATTCGTAGGCGTGGCTTGATATGATTTTCTTGATCTTGAACGGACCGTGTTTCTTGTTGTCAAGTTTCTTGTTGGGACGGTTTGTCTTTATGTTTTGTCCGTAAAGCCAGACAAGGTTGTCCTCTTTGTATTTTGGTTGGTGTTCCACTGTGTCCTTTCTTCTGTGCCATTCCATAGCTGCTTTTGCTTCATCCCATACTTCCTGCCAGTTATTTGCTTTGTCGTTTGCTTCAGGAATCGTAGTAGCTTCTCTTAGAACATTCCATAGTGGTTCCCTGCTGTTCACAATCTCGAATGGGGTTTTTCCCGTGATCCCATGTCGTTGGTTGTTGTAGCAGAATTCTGCAATAGGAAGCAGTTTGGTCCAGTTGTCTTGCCTGTAGTTAACAAATGTACGAAGCCATGCTTCTATCCACTGGTTTATCCGTTCCGTTATTCCGTCTGTTTGTGGATGATATGCTGTGCTGAACGTGGGTGTAGTTCCGATTTTTTGGTAGAGAGCCTTCAGGAACCTGCTGTTGAAAGTTGTTCCTCTGTCCAAAACTGTACTTCATGGGAAGCTGTGTAATCTCCAAACGTTCTTCAGGAAAAGATCGGCAAGTTGATCTGCTGTTGTTGATTCCTTGCAGGCTATGAAGTGCGCCATGCGGGAGAACCGATCCACTACTACTAAAATGCTGTCATTGCCTTGTGATTTTGGAAGTTTTACAATAAAATCGTATGCAATGTCTTCCCATGGACTGTTCGGGATTTTGAGTGCTTTCAGTGGTACTTGGGTTTTTGTTCCTTTCGCCCTTTGGCACTGTTCACAAGAATCAACGTATTTGTTTACTGTTGCCTTAAGTCCAGGCCAGTAGTATTTTCTTGAGATAAGCTCTAGGGTTTGGGCTTGACCCTGGTGTCCTGCTATTGGTGAATCGTGGTGTAATCTGAGGATTTTTAGCCAAGTGTCCTTGTCTTCTGGCACGTAGATTCTCCCATCTATCCAGAGCAGGTCTTCCTTGAAGTTGTAGTTCCTAATCCCTTGTTGCACAGATTTGGGTAGGGTCTCCTTGTCCTTGCACAATTCTATGATCTTCCTGATGCTCTTGTCTTCGGTTTGTGCCTCCCTAATATCAGCAATGATGTCTGACTTGACTTCTCCGGCGAAACCTCTGAACTGTTCCTCTTTGATCATGATTTGCTCTGCTGTTGGTATTTCGCTATGATCCGCTCTTCTGGACAGTAGGTCTGGCTTTGTTGACATGTTCCCTGGACGGTAAACTATTTCAAAGTTGTAGGAAGCCAGGATTTGATGCCATCGAGCGTGACATTGGTTAAATGTAGTTGCCTTCTTCCAGTATTGCAGGTTACGGTGATCGGTGTAGATAGTTATCAGTTCTCTCGTTCCTTCTAGATGTAATCGCCAGTGTTTTAGTGATTCCACAATTGCCATTAATTCCTTGTCGTGAACATTGTAGTTCATTTGTGCGGCGTTAAAGGATTTTGATAGGAAAGCGATGGGATGTAAGTAACCGTCGTCTTGTCTTTGAGAGAGTATTGATCCCATAGCAACACTGCTTGCGTCGGTTTCCAATATGTAAGGTTTTGTTGGATCTGGATGTCGCAGTAGTGGTTCCTTGCATATTTCCTTTTTCAGGTTATCGAAAGCCTCCTGTTGTTCTGCTTCCCATTTCCATTTCTGGTCCTTCCTTGTTAGAACGGTTAAGGGTTTCGCCAGGCCGCTGAAGTTTGGTACGAAACGCCTGTAAAAGTTTGCAAATCCTAGGAAGGCTTGGACCTGTTTGACTGTCCTTGGCTCCTTCCATTCCTTGATTGCTTTGACTTTTTCCTCTTGCATTGATATTCCTTCCTCGCTGATATTTATTCCTGTGTAGACAAGTTTCTTGACGAAGAATTCGCATTTTGGGAGTTTCGCAAAGAGGTTGTTGTCCAACAGGATCTTGAGTACCTTTCGAACATCCTCCGCATGCTGGCTTCGGTCTTTGGAGAAAATTAATATGTCATCGATGTAAACAATGACACAGATGTCAATCAGGTTGTGGAAAATATGATTCATATATCGTTGGAATGTTGCCGGTGCGTTTTTCAATCCGAAGGGCATGACAATATATTCGAATAGGCCTTCCTTGGTTCGGAATGCTGTTTTCCATTTGTCTCCTTCTTTGACTCGGATGTTGTTGAACCCCATACGCAAGTCTATTTTAGAAAAGACTTTTGCGTCCTTGATCTTGTCGAGGAGATCTTCCATTAGTGGCATAGGGAAGCGGTCGTCCTTTGTTATTTCGTTCATCGGCCCGAAGTGCTGAACCAACCTGAGTTCTGGAGGTTTTTCCGGATTCTTTGCGTCTAGTCCCTTTTTAACAAAGAAGGTTGCTGCAGCTACAGGTGACTTGCTCAGTTGGATTTTGCCTGCCGCTAGTTCCTCATCTAGGTACTTTCTGAGTGCTATGGATTCTGCGGCTGAGAGTGGGATTGGCCTAGCCAGTTTAGGAAGTTCTGCTCCTTCCACCAGATCAATGCAACAGTCATATGGGCAATGGTCTGGTATCCGTTTAAACTTTTCTTTGCTAAAGACTTCTGCATAATCTTTGAATTCTTCAGGTATGTCTTTGATTTCTGCAGCTTTTCCAAGAATGTTATTTGGTCGCCAGGAAATTTCCTTCGATAGCCAATCGATTATTGGATTGGCTTCCTCTAGCCATTCTAATTCCAGAATCAAGTGTGTATCTCCAGTAGGCATGGCGAAGAAGTTTTGTTTGAAGTTTTTCCCATGTAACTCAAATTCCTGATTTGCTTTAAATTGGATTTGATGTGGCAGTTCCTTCCCTTGGATTCCAATTATTTTTCTAGGTGTTGGTAGTTCAATTAGGGCCACGTTGTTTCTTTGTGCCCAAGTGATGTCGATGAAGTTTCTTGATGCTCCCGAGTCGATGAGAGTAGCGATGGGTTCTGTGATTCCAGTAATGTTTGTGTAAACAATTGTCGATTCGCTGGTAGCTCTAAGGTACATTGTTTCCATTACTGGTTTGTTGGTCTCTCCACACACGGTTAGAGGGAGACCTTGCCTTTTCCCGACTCGGATTCCTCTTCTATTTTTCCTTCCCTTCCTTTGAGGTTAGGTTCCTCCTTTTTCCATTCGTTCTCTGGGCACTTGGCAAGCATGTGTTTGTCTGATCCGCATTTCAGGCAGCGTTTTGAGGAAATCCTAGCCTTGTAAACCTCGTCTGGAAGTCTTTTTGTAGAGCTAGAGGATGCTGTTACTGTCTTCTTCCCTGTCGTGTTCTTGATTGCTTGGAGTTTCTGATCAATAGAAATTGCAATTGAGATCCACCGGTCAAGGGAAAGTTCTTGTTCTGCCCCATCTTCATTGATCAGGGTTAGTTCAAAACAAGCTAGTTTGGTTTTGACCTCAGACTTCAACCCTTCCTTGAATTGGTTGATCAGAGCTTCCTGTCCCCAATTTACGTCTACCAGAAGGTATCGGAATTCCAAAGCGTAGTTTGCTACCAAGTTGTTCTGTTTGCATTTTCGGATATCCGATTCGGCTTTAGCTTTTTTGTTAGGGTTGCTGAACTGTTCCATGAAGTGTGCTTTGAAACCCTCCCATGAGGCGAGATTTTGGTTAATTTCTCCTTGGTTAAGCGATCGTAAGAGAACTTGTGCCCAGTGAGTGGCGGCTTTGTTCTCGGATTTGAAGTTTGCTAGGGCTTTGTGGATTCTTTCTTCGTCGGAAGTGTATTGCTCGCCCAGGCGTACAAAGTAACTTTCCATTTGCGTGATGAACATTTCAGCGCCTTCTCCCTTCTTTCCGTCGAAGGCTTCTGGACAGGTCACCTTGGGACGACGTGGTCCGTTACCAATGTTTGGGTTCTCGGTCAGTCGTTGGATTCTTAATTCTAATTCATCAATCCTGGTAGACTCCGCGTCTGGGTGTGGTGGAGAATTTGATTGCCTGGAGGGGATCCCGTGCAGGGATGCTTTGTCCATTTCTTCTCGCATATTGTTGATAGCTTCCTGAACTTCCGTGATTTTGGCAGTGAAGGAGGTTCCTTCCTGTCGTAAGGTTTCTAGTCCTTGTGTTACTGCCTCGTTCCATTCGAGTTGCCCTTGTCTGGTAGTGTTGAGTTCTTTGCGTACATTGTTCACTAGTCCTTGAGTGTTGGTAACCTCATTTCGAAGGCGGGTTACATCTTGACCGACTAGAAAGGAATTGTGTTCGCCATTTCTTGCCAAATTCAGAATGTCTGCCAAGGTGCCTTGTAGGGTGTTGATGGAATCGTTAAAGATTTGCTGGTTGTTTGCTAGGACTTGTGTAGCCTGTTCTAGGCCACTAAGCCTTCGATCTATAATGACTCTCATTCCGTCTATAACCCTAAGGGTGGTGTTGTGTCTTCCTTCTAGAAGGTCGTCCAGGTCGTCTAGATTACTGATTACAGTCCTGCTGCTAGAGCTGGAACTTGAACTTGAGCTTCCTGGATCGCTGGTGCTTTGTTGTACCGGGGCCGATTGTCCGAAGTAACCCTGTGGGACATATGGTGGTGCTGGAATTGCTGGTGTGACTGGCTGGGAAGCCATTGGGATTGGTCCTGCGTTGGTGATGGTTCCTCCAATTTGGGGGGCTGTAGGGACATTGGGAATGTGTGGTGTAGGGGGAGGTCTAATGGGAACAAGTGACACACCCCCATGAGCTTCGGGTTGGGGAGAAAAGAACTGTCTCCTAGTCCCTAGTGGCCACAAGGGACGTGATGGTCCTGGACTTCCAGTTGGAATGCAAATTGCAGTTGGAGTGGGATCATTTGTGAGATCTCCTGGTTCCCTATTTGTGATGGTGGGTTCTTCCTCTTGTACAGTTGTCATGTCAGCAATGCCGAAAGCTCCCGGCATTGATGTTTGGCTTTGGGAGCGTGATCGGGCAGGGCCTCCCGCTTGAATTTGTGCAATATCTTGTTTGTTTAGTGATCCTGTGGGCCTTGCTGCCCGACTGGGTCCTCTTCTTGTTGATATAGTGGATGAGGGGCATGACCCTCCATCTTCTTGAATAGACATATTTGTATGTTGTTAAGCTTGTTTTGTAATGTCGTAAGCTTCTTCTTGATGGCTATGAGACAAGCCGCAATGGAGAGTGGACGGCACTAAGACCTAAGTGACCTCTTGAACCACAACGCACTTAAGCGTCTGTAGGTTCTTGAGGGTAGGGGTGGTTCTAAGTGTCACTCAGAGGGGATGTTTGACGAGACAAAACAAGCTGGGGTTACCAGGCTTGTTGGTCCTCTATATATAACCACAATGTGGCCAAGTCATACAACGCGCAGCCACAAGAGTCATAGCAGTCTACCAGTCAGGAGTGTCCATATGAGTCATGCTGTATGAACAGACATGACTCGTACTAAGCACAGCTGCGTTACACAGTGTAACACATAACCACAAGAAGGTGGCAACGCTGCAGGAAAGAAAACAAAGAGCAAACACAAACACAAGAGAAAGGATGAGACGTAGACGAGTCCGATGGCGGGAGCATGGCTCACGACATAGGGGTGGTTCTAAGTGTCACTCAAAGGGGGTGTTTTGACAAGAGAAAACAAGCTGGGGTTACCAGGCTTGTTGGTCCTCTATATATATTCAGAAACAGGCCAAGTCATACAGGACGCAGCCACACAAGTCACACAAGCAAGCCAGTCAGGAGTGTCCAAGTGAGTCATGCTGCATGGGCAGTCATGACTCATACAAAGAACAGCCGCATTACACAATGTAACAGAATAACCACAAGGACGTGGCAATGCGGCACAGGAAAAGACAAACAACACACAAACAGAACAACAAAAGAGAGAACAGGAGGGCAAGGCGCAAGACAAGTCCAATGGAGTGGGCTAGCTCATGACGTTACTCCCCCTTAAGAGTCCATCTAGGGGACCTGGATGGACTTCATTGGATCTTGCAATGCTTGATCTTGGTGAGCATGTGTTCTTCAAACCCCTCGTCCTCCTTGATGGTCAAGTCAATTGGGTTGAACTGTCGTGACCCGTCCCTCCGTCTGTCTCTGTTTGCGGACTCGTGGCTTGCACGGGCGCCTTAAGCGCCCTTCTTCTCCTCTGTGCCCTCTCCCTTGTTTAGTAAGGTGTATGGATGATGTGTCACCATGAGTCATATGACTCATGCTGTTTTCTATTGGCTGGCCCGCGCAGCCCCCTTTATGACTCGGACTTTGACTCAGACCTGTGACTCGTGTACTTACTATGACTCACTTGTTTTCTGAGTATATATACTGGCTTGCAAGCATGGTCATCCCCAGCTTGCTTCGCCTCGTCAACTCTCCCTGCAGTGTGATCAGAGGCACTTGGCTACTTAGCCTTCAGCGCAGCCACTTGGACTTAGGAGCTAGTGACTTGTACTGACAAGACTAGCGTTTGTCCACCTTAGTGATAGAGTCTTAGAAGACTTATCACATATTGTTCCACATCTCAAAGGCCATTAGCGGTCGTCAACCATAGGCATTAGCAGGTTGCGACATTGCGAAGCAAGCTATTAGTACGCTGAGCCACGAGAAAGCAAGGTCACGTGACGACATGGACAATCGATCCTCAAGTGCAGCGTCTCAAAGGAGCGAGGCTCCAATAGCAACAATAGTCGAAATCCGATCGAACCCCTCAAGAGGAGCAAGGGAACGGGCAGGTGATTGGACGGCACCACTTAGAAGTGGCAGCCGCGCATCAAGACCCCCTTCCACCAGCGTCCCAGGAGGAATCGGCAACATTATCGAAACATCAGGAACTCAAGAAGAAACCAGGACTTCAAACGAGCAAGGGTCCACCTCACCAACAGTTCGAATAGTTGAAAATCCAATCAACACGCCACCACCAGCAGCTCCAGTCGTTACTCTCCATGAGGAAAATATGATTAGCCCTAGAGCTGTGCGCGTGATTAGGATACCAGGACCGCTTAGAAATGCAACCCCGGGACCATCAAACACCGGAACAACAGGGACTAGACGCCCTTTAGCATTTCCCGACTTCGGAATGCAATTTCCACCTCCAATAGCCACTCCTGCGTCCATGCCACCACTAGTAGAAGCTCCCAGGACTCACAGTGCCCTGAGCGTGCCATCAACCTTCCAATCACAGGGAAGCGTTGAGTCAATTCCACAGGACGAAGGACTGAGACAAGAACGACTGTTGGGAAATATGGAGGGGAACCCAATCCAAGCCCTGGAAAGGATCTTCAACACCCTTCAAATCCAATATCAACAGGAGAATGCAGTCCAAGCCCTCAGAATTGAAGGTTTGGAACAACGATGGGATCTGCAAACCCAAGACACGACAAACATGATGCAGCGAATTGAGCGCATTGCCTCTAGAACGGAAGACGGAGTCAACACTTTCTATGAAAGGCTGAGGAACGTTGATCAAGTTCAACAGAGAATCCTTGAAGTTTTCGCACAATCGGTTGAGAATTCCGAACAAATCAACAACAGATTGAACAATTTCGATCTCCTGATGAACCAAACCTTACAGGGACAAACTCAGCGTATTACACGCATTGAAGAGACCCTTGGCAGAATGGCAGAAGGAATGAGAAATATGACCATCACTCTTGGAAGAATTGATGAAGAAGTCACCGACGGTTTCCAAGACCAAACCACTAGGATGCAAGAAGTTCGCCTACAAACAAGGGAGACATTTGACCTTCTTGAACAGATTGGGGTCGATGCCCAGGTAGAATCTGAACATCGAAGGGAGGAGTCACGACGAACATCCCTTGATGTTCCTCAACGAAGAGAGGCAGCCCCTCATCTTCCGCCACAAGGACGACGATCACCCTCATTCGAGGTACAAGGGCAATCCGGGTATCAAATCAGGGACGAAGGAAGAACCTTTATCTTCCAAACGAACCAAGGAGGCAACGGAGGAAACTCAGGACCACGCATCAAAATGCCAAAAGCTTTTGAAGGATCCAGGGGAACAGCAGCCGAAACCTTCCTTGCAAGAATGAAAGCTTACTTCCGATTGAACCCTACCCAGTATGACACGGATGAACGACGCATTATAGCAGTATTGATGAACATGGCAGAAGGTCCTGCTGGAAACTGGGCACAGCCGGTTCTCAATAGGTACAACGACAATCTAGACCACCCCTGGCTAGATTCATGGGAAGCTTTTCAAGAAGCTTACAACAGGCAATGGAGCGATCCCAGCAAAAAGGTTCAAGCTGAACAAGGGATCCAACGACTCTACCAAAACAAGAGCGTATCTGAATATGTATCAGACTTCCGACTTCTTTCCCAGGAACTCGACTGGAACGATGCGGCCCTAGCGGCACGATTCAGACAAGGCCTGAACCGCCTCATCAAAGCAGAACTCGTTCGTGAAGAACTTAGGGATAGAACAGGAGCCCAACAACGAGATCTTGAGGGATGGATCAATATCGCCCTGCAAGCGGAGGAAATCAACAAACTGACCAATCCAGTTAGCACAAGGAAGAAAAACGAACAACCAGTTCAAGCAGAAGGTTCCAAGACCCAGAAAATCAAGGGGGATCTAGTCCCGAAGGAAGAAAAGAAACGCCGAAGGGAAAACAACCTCTGCATCAAATGTGGGGAGGCAGGTCACAATCTTGCTGACTGCACAAAGGAGTGGACCTACAAGGACAAGGGGAAGAAACCTGTGAAAGGAAAAGCCGCTGAACTCAAAGTTGAGAAAGTGAATGACAACGGATCCACTGATTCCGAGTTGGAAAACTAGATGGGCATCTCTCCACCGTGTGTGAGGATGCCCCGATATCCCCTCTGAGAAATGTATACTATTGCAAGGCCACAAATGAAACACCCATGGTATACACAACTGCAGAGGGAATCACGGAAAAAATCTCAACTCTCATCGACTCCGGCTCTTCCAGAAACTTTATCGACCTGAGATTTGCCAAAGAAAACAACATCCCTTTGACCAAATTACAAACTCCCAGAAGCATTGAAACTATCGATGGAAAAACACAAAAGGATCAGATCCAATTCAGGTGCAAACTGAAGTTTGATCTGGAAGGAAGAACTTTTTTCCAAAAATTCTATGTCATGAATACTGGCACACAACCCATGATTTTGGGAATGCCATGGCTGAAGGAAACCAACCCTGAAATATCATGGTCCCCCTTTACTATCAAATGGAAGACAGAAAACCCCCTGATTGCCAAGGCAGGACTCCTCCAGGAACTGCCAAAGGAACTTGAAGAATTCAAGGACGTCTTCGACGAAGAAAAATACGACAAGCTCCCGGAACACAGAGAATGGGATTGTAGAATCGATTTCTATGACAACAATCGGCTTCCAAAACCAAAAAAGGCCTACCCTCTTTCACCAAGGGAAAGAGAAGCAACGAAGGAATACATCAAGAATGAACTCCGCTCAGGACGTATCAGACCCAGCAAATCTCCTCTAGCCGCAAGCCTTTTCTTCGTCAAGAAAGCCCTGAAGGAAGGACAGACCATCCCTGACCTACGTCCTGTTGTTGACTACAGAGGAGCAAATGAAGAAACAGTTCCGGACCGATATCCGATTCCACTTCTTGAACAACTCCTAGAGATTTTCAAAAGAACAGGAGAAAGTTCAGAAGAAGAACTTTTCATTACCTCTCTTGACCTGAAGAACGGCTTCTGGAACGTCAGAATCAGAGAAGGTGACGAGTGGAAAACGGCATTCATCACCTCAGAAGGACTTTTCGAGTACACCGTGATGGCCTTTGGCCTCAAGAATGCACCATCTACTTTCCAAAGAATGATGGACCACATCTTCAGGGACATGATTGGAGTGAAGATTGTGATCTACATCGACGACATCCTTATTATTTCCCGAGGAAGAGATCAGCACACCATCGATATCAAGGAAGTTTTGCAAAGACTGAGGAAGAACAACCTCTTTGGAAATCTGAAGAAATGTACCTTCTATGGAAAAAGGGCCGACTGGGTCGGGTTTGTCGTCGATGAAAACGGCATTTCCATGAACAAGGACAAGATCAAAACTATCCAAGAATGGCCTACCCCAAAAACCGTGAAACAACTACAGGCGTTCATTGGCTTCTGCAACTTCTATAGAAGATTCGTGGTGGCCTTCTCTTCAATTGTCAAACCCCTGACCCAATTGACAAGAAAGGACAGGAAGTGGGAATGGAATTCCGAACACCAAGAAGCCTTTGATTCCCTGAAAGATGTCATTTCAAAGGAGCCAGTACTGGCACATCCTGACGAATCAAAACAATACTTCCTCGAAACAGATGCCTCAGGGGTTGCAATGGGAGCTATACTCAGCCAACGACAAAAGGACGGATACCTACACCCAGTAGGGTTCCTCTCAAGGAGCTTCAAGGAAGCAGAGCTGAACTACGACACACATGACAAGGAGCTTCTTGCTATCATAGAAGCACTACAACACTGGCGCATCCACCTTGAAGGAACAAGGGAACCAATAGTGATCTACACAGACCACAAGAACCTTACTTACTGGCAGAAGGCCAGCACCTTCAACAGACGACACAACAGATGGCTTCTCATGCTGGCAAGCTACAATTTTGAGATCCACTATAGACCTGGCAAGATGTCGGAAAAACCGGACATTCTCTCAAGAAGAAGCGATCACAACGATATTGCCTCCGCTGAACAAGTGATGATCTCCGCCGAAAACTTCAAGGGATTTTCAGCCCTGATGAGCAACAACATCATCGCGGAGATCAAAGAAGCCCTGGAAGAGGATGAAAGCCTGGAAACACTGATCAAAAGCACCAAAGGAAAGGAAGACCTACCACCCTCTGTGAGAAAGCAGTTCAAGGACTATGAAATGAATGAAGATCTCCTCTGGTACCAAGGGAGAATCGTTGTTCCTGACGAAAAAGACATCAAACTGAAACTTCTCAAACTCTACCATGATTCGCCCATTGCGGGTCACCAAGGACAAGCCAGAACTCTAGAACTCATTTCTAGAAACTACTACTGGCCAGGTATGAAGGCCCAAGTCAACAAGTACGTTGACAGTTGTGAAGCGTGCCAAAGGGGGAAGGGGAGCAAAGGACACCTGCCACTCAAACCCTTGCCCATTCCGGAGAAACCTTGGGAAAACATCGCATATGATTTCATAGTGAAATTGCCAAAATCACAAGGGTTCGATAGTGTCCTTGTTGTGATGGACCGCTTTTCCAGAATGGCACACTTCATCCCCTGCAAGGAATCCACAAACTCAGAGGAGCTAGCCGATATCTTCGTGAAAGAGATATGGCGCCTTCATGGGTTCCCCAAATCCACCGTGTCAGATAGAGGAACCACCTTCAAATCACACTTCTTGGAAGCTGTCTACAAGCGGCTGGGAATCCAAGGGACTTTTTCTACCGCCTTCCACCCTGAAACTGATGGCCTGGTAGAAAGAACAAACCAGTGGCTAGAAGGATGGATACGCATCTTTGGAAATTACAAGCAGGATGACTGGGCTAGATGGCTACCCATCGCGGAATTTTGCCACAACAATCACAAGAACCGAGTCACAAACAAATCCCCCTTTGAGGTCATCTATGGTATGACTCCCAAATGGTCTATTGAGGACTACGTGACTCGCTCCCCAGAAGGAGACAAGTGGACAAGGGATATGGAAGAAGTATGGGAGGAAACAAGAGCTCTGATGGAATATCATCAGTCAAGGGAAGAGACCCCAAAAACACAATACAAGGAAGGAGACAACGTGTGGCTCCTGACTACCAACATTACCACAAGACGCCCAAGCAAGAAGCTCGACGACAAGAAAACAGGTCCCTTTGTTGTGAAGAAACAGATCTCTTCACACGCTTACCAACTTGATCTTCCAAGATCCATGCGCATCCACAACGTTTTCCATGGAAACATGTTGACCCCCTATACTGAAGACCTAGATTTCCAACGAAATCAACCCCGACCTCCACCAGTCATCACTGAGGAAGGAGAGGAAGAATACGAAGTAGAAAAAGTTGTGGATTGGCACCAAGACCCTGATGGGCTGAAATACCGCATCAGATGGAAGGGTTACAGCCCCCTGGAAGATACAGAAGAACCGGCGGAGAACTTTGCCGGACTGACTCATGTCATGAGAAAGTTCCAGAAGGACTTTCCCAACGGCCCGCTCCCTCCGAATTTCACTCCCCCAGAGTACAAAAGGACGAGAGGGAAAGCCGCAGAAATCACCACTCCAGCTTTTCAGCCAGCTACCACTGACACTCTACAAGCCACTTCCCCTCTCACAAACCTTTTCCCCAAACAAGAATGCCTGCCTACCGCACCATCTCCTCCGCCTCCTGCTCCAAGTCCTCGGAGTACAAGAAAGCTAGGGCCTACAAAAAAGCCCTCATGCTCGCTGGAACTGGCGAGTACGCCATCAACAACAGGGATACTGCTCCCTGGTCCCTCAATGAGGCCAAAGCCCTGGCCGAGCAACTCGAACCAGGCGTCCAGCTTGGGTACGTACCCCTGCAAGAACGAGCAACCATCAAGTGGGATGAGGAACGCAAGTCCCTCATTATCCCCCGACTCGGTTCCCTGCTCTGGGTCAGTCACCCAGATACCCGACCCTACGATCCAACAGATATCGGCCGCAGCAAGTACTATCACTGCCGCGGCTGCATTGGACTCACGGTCCACGACGTGGTCCTCAAGAGCAAGGACGCCTGGAACCGGGACACCGGTTACAAATGGGAGGGAGACGAATGGTTCAAGCGAGAAAACGACCCTCGCCGGGCCCTCGACAATGGTGGACATCGTGACAAGGAAGGGTTATGGTGGCACCCATGCGCCACTGATTTCGAGTCAGGATGGCCCACGGACTGTGAGTCTGAACATCTACCAATCCCCACTTGCACTTACCCAAGAGACAATCCCGCTTTCAACACCATCGACTGGTCAAAAGGTGCCGACGGAAGCGGACACGTCAACTTGGCAGGACAGCCAATGGAAGACGTCAAGGAAGAAGTCGTCGAAGGCCCCGCTGCACCTCCTAGCTCCGAAGCCGGACAACTCGAACGAGAATGGGAGGCCACCTGGGACAAGGCACGAGCAAACGTCGAGGCCCTCATCGCCGATGTTGGCAACGCCATTGCCAAAATGGATCCACACCCGCCAAGCGACCGAATGCCATGTGACGCCAACGTCCTCGAGGCCTATCGCCTCGTTCAGTGCGGATCATGGTCAGTCGAGCAGCTCGACAAGTGGCTGGACCACAGACAAGAACAATGGTCCAAGCGAGAGGCAGCAGAACTCGAGCGCCTGCAGCAACTCCACCAAGAGGAGCTCGACCGCCTCTACCAGGAGAAATGGGACCGTATGAACGAGGTCCTGGAAGCGGACATGCATGCCCTGGCAGAACGCGTAGGGTGGTTGGAACTGAAGGAATGGGTCGCCCGCAAATAGGCGAGTGCGCTCCACTACACTCGCCTTTGTGGGGGGGCAATGTCGTGACCCGTCCCTCCGTCTGTCTCTGTTTGCGGACTCGTGGCTTGCACGGGCGCCTTAAGCGCCCTTCTTCTCCTCTGTGCCCTCTCCCTTGTTTAGTAAGGTGTATGGATGATGTGTCACCATGAGTCATATGACTCATGCTGTTTTCTATTGGCTGGCCCGCGCAGCCCCCTTTATGACTCGGACTTTGACTCAGACCTGTGACTCGTGTACTTACTATGACTCACTTGTTTTCTGAGTATATATACTGGCTTGCAAGCATGGTCATCCCCAGCTTGCTTCGCCTCGTCAACTCTCCCTGCAGTGTGATCAGAGGCACTTGGCTACTTAGCCTTCAGCGCAGCCACTTGGACTTAGGAGCTAGTGACTTGTACTGACAAGACTAGCGTTTGTCCACCTTAGTGATAGAGTCTTAGAAGACTTATCACATATTGTTCCACATCTCAAAGGCCATTAGCGGTCGTCAACCATAGGCATTAGCAGGTTGCGACATGAACACAGTATTACCTGGTTTGTCCGAGAACTTTTCCCATTCTTCCCATGTCTCCTCCTTTGTCCAGTCCTCCTTTGACTAGTCCAAGACCCTCTCCTGTAGTTCCACAAAGTCCTTATCCCATGTGCGCACATCCCCCTCTACCTCCTTCCATTGCGACACATCCGCATCCTTCTCCTGCCACCAGTATGGTTTCCACTCAAATTTCTCCCTCTGGTAGCGCCCCCTCTCCATCCTCCAATCCGCCAGGTCCTTCTCAAAGTTTGTGTCCCATGTGTTGTTCCATTGGGGTCTCAGGGATGGTGGCCTCCCTTCATATCCTGGGACCCATTCGCTGCTGTAGGCCCCTTCCTGGCCCCATTCCACCACCCCGAGCATGTGGGTGGACAACAGCACGACCTCAGAGACTTGAAAGGTAGTGCATCCTCTGCAGACAAATATGTCCTTCCGCTGCAATTGCATTCATGTTGGCCATTTTTTTCCCACCCATTGGAATTCCCCCAGGTCTGAGTGGAGCACGTCGTCCAACGCACGGAATTGCATGCGTCCAGGGCCTTGTTGAGACCGTTTGAATACGTAGAGGGCTGCTCCTGAGTCCAGGATGCATGCCGTTTGGAAGGCCGGTCCTTCAAGAACGCGGATGAGGTTGTTGGCAATAGTTGAGTGGGTGACAGCAGGCATTGTGAGTGGCAGAAAAGGTTCAGAGCGAGTAGATTGTGGTTGGAGGACAAGTATGAGCAAGTTTTGCAGATATCACTATCAGTTGCGCCCCCTCTGCCTTTTATCTTCCCTGGGACGTAGTTGGATGGCATGGGAGCCTCGGGGTGTTGTCGTAGAAAGTCCTTGATGATCTTTGAAAGGTGACCAAAATCTTCCGCCCTTTGTTCCATGTCTTCTTTGCTTCCGTACCCCTTCCATCTGACCCTGTAAAACAGACCATCCTTTGTCTCTTTCCAGTCCAGGATCCTTTCTACTTCATATTCTTCCTCTCCTTCTTCTGTTATGATTGGTGGTGGTTGGGGTTGGTTTTGTCTGAATTCTGTGTCTTCCTTGTAAGGGCTGAGCAAGTCAATGTGGAAGACAGGGTGCACTCTCATTGTTGCCAGTAAAGTCAGCTCGTAAGCGTGTGATCCAACCTTCCGCTTCACAACAAATGGCCCATGCTTTCTGTTATCCAGTTTCTTTGACGGTCTTTCTGTCTGGATGTTCCTTCCCCACAGCCATACTAGATCTCCTTCCTGGTACTCATTTTTAGGCTCTTCCTTGGGAAGCCTTTGGCTTTCCATTGATGCAATTGCTTTGTCGTGGATGCTACACCATTTTTCCGTGATGTTGTTTGCTTCAGGGACCATTGTTACTTCTGACGAGATATTCCACAGAGGTTCCCTGCCATAGACTATTGCAAAAGGGGAACTGCCCGTTACGTGGTGCTTTTGCAGGTTATAGCTGAATTCTGCAATTGGCAACAGTTCCACCCAATTGTCTTGTTGGTAGTTGACAAAAGATTGTAGCCAGCCTTCCATCCATTGGTTAATTCTTTCCATTATCCCATCTGTCTGGGGGTGGTAGGCAGTGCTGAAACTTGGGCTGGTTCTGATTCTCTCGTAAATGGCTTTCATAAGTTTAGAATTGAAGGTAGTTCCTTGGTCCAAGATAGTGCTTTTTGGAAAACCGTGCAGCTTCCAAACATTTGTGACAAAAAGATTTGCGAGGTCGCTTGCTGTGTGAGATTCTTTGCAGGGTATGAAATGCGCCATTCTTGAGAATCGGTCCACCACTACCATGATGCTGTCTGACCCTTTGGATTTTGGCAATTTTACCACAAAGTCAAAAGCTATGTCTTCCCAGGGACCCTTTGGAATTTCCAGTGGCTTGATCGGGACTATTGACTTTGATCCCTTTGTGCGTTGGCAAGTTTTGCAGGATTCCACATATCTGTTTATGCTTTGCTTCATCCCTGGCCAGAAGTATCTTCTAGATATTAGTTCCAATGTCCTAGCCTGTCCTTGATGGCCTGCAATCCTCAAGCTGTGGTGAATTCACATGATGGCCAGTCTGGCTTCCTTGTCTTCTGGTACGTAAATCCTTCCCTTGAACCATAATAGTCCCTCTTTGAAATTGTAATCTGTAGTACTGTGTTGTAGGGTTTTTGGTAACATTTCCTTTGATTTGCAGATTTCTCTGATTCATGCCAACCCTTCATCTGTTTCCTGTGCTTCTTTGATTGTTGCTATGATATCTGTGTCTACCTGCCCCATAAATCCTTTAAACCTTTTGACCAATATCATAACTTGTTCAGGAGTGGGGATATCTTTGTGGTCTGATCGTCTTGACAGTAGGTCTGGTTTTGATGAGAGGACCTCAGGGCAGTATATGATATCAAAGTTGTAGGAGGCTAGTAATTGATGCCATCTTGTGTGTCGATGGTTGAATGACCTTGCTTCCTTCCAGAACTGGAGGTTCCTGTGATCGGTGTAGATAGGGATAGGATCCTTTGTTCCTTCAAGGTAAAGCCTCCAGTGTGTCAACAATTCTATGATTTCCATAAGTTCCTTGTCGTGGACATTGTAGTTGAGTTGAGCCTTGTTGAAGGATTTTGATAGGAAAGCGATAGGGTGTAGGTAGCCATTGTCTTGTCTTTGAGAGAGAATTGCTCCCATTGCTACTCCACTTGCGTCCGTTTCCAAAAAAAAAGGTTTGTCAGGGTTGGGGTGACATAGTGTGGGTTCCTTGCTAATTTCTGTTTTTAGAGCATCAAATGCTTCCTGCTGATTATTTCCCCATTCCCATTTGTTATCCTTTCTTGTCAAGGTCGTCAAGGGTTTTGCCAGTCGGCTAAAATTTGGCACAAATCTTCAATAGAAGTTTGCAAATCCTAGGAATGCCTGAACCTGCTTGACTGTCCTTGGTTCCTTCCATTCCTTTATTGCCTTGACCTTCTCTTCCTCCATTGAGATGCCTGTGTTGCTGATTTGAAGCCTGGTATATGTTAATCTAGTGACAAAGAATTCGCATTTCGGAAGTTTTGCAAAGAGGTTTTCATCCAGTAAGATCTTCAGTACCTTCCTGACATCCACAGTATGTTGACTTCTGTTCTTAGAGAAGACCAGGATGTTGTCAATGTAGATAATAACGCATACGTTGATAAGGTCATGGAAGATGTGGTTCATGTATCTTTGGAAAACGGCGGGCGCGTTCTTTAGCCCAAATGGCATGACAACATATTCAAACAGTCCTTCCTTGGTTCTGAAAGCTGTCTTCCATTCGTCCCCTTCCCTGATCCTGATATTGTTGAATCCCATGTGTAGATTGATTTTGGAGAAGATTTTTGCGTCCTTGATTTTGTCCAAGAGGTCTTCCATCAGTGGCATTGGGAACCTGTCATCCTTTGTGATCGCATTTACCCCCCTGAGATCTTGAACAAGCCATAATTGGCGTACAGCTTCTGGGTTTTTTGGATCAATTGGCTTTTTCACAAAGAAACAGGGTGATGCAATGGGTGATTTGCTTGGTTGGATTTTTCCTGCTGCAATTTCCTTGTCCAGGTATTCTCTTAGTGCAATTGACTCAGCCGGAGAGAGCGGGATTGGTCTGGCCGGTTTTGGAAGTTCAGCTCCTTCCTTAAAGTCAATGGCGCAGTCGTAGGGGCAATGATCTGGGATCCTTTTGAATTTTTCTTTGCTAAAAACGTCGGCAAATTCCTTGAATTCTTCAGGTAAATCGTCTATTGAGGCCGTTCTTGCTTGGATGGGTTCTAGTCACCATGATATGTGCTTTGTTTTCCAGTCGATAACAGGGTTTGCTTCTTCCAACCATTCTAGTCCTAGGATAAGCTTGGTCTCTCCAGTGGGCATAGCAAAGAAGACCTGTTTGAAGGTTTTTCCCTCTACTTCTAGTTCTATCTTGGCCTTGAATTGTATTTGGTGAGAAAGCTCCTTTCCTTGGATGCCAATTACTCTTCATGGGGTGGAAAGTTCAATGAGTGGAATATTGTTGGAGCAAGCCCAGGAGATATCCAGGAAGTTTTTTGATGCTCCCAAATCAATGAGGGTAGGGATAGGGTCTGTGATTCCAGCAATGTTCAAGTAAACAATGGTTGATTCATTTGTTGCTCTAAAGTACACTGAATCCTTTGCTGGTTCTTTGGGCTCTCCACACACAGTTAGAGGGAGACCCCTTCTTTTCCCAATTCTTCCAAGATTGTTGCTTCTCTTCCTTTTACACTGGGTTTGGTTGTTATCCATTCCTTGGAGGAGCATTTGAGTGAACGGTGTCCTTCTTGTCCGCATTTCAGGCATTGGTTTGATGCTATCCTTGCCTTGTATACTTTGTCCGGTAATTGTTTTGTAGGGGTTTGCCCCGTGGCAGTAGTCTGTGCTATTCTTTTTCCCATGGAGGACTTGATCTGTTGTAGCTTTTGATCAATGGAGATTGCGATTGAGATCCACCAATCCAGAGATAGCTCCCGCTCCGTTCCATCTTTGTTGATTAGGGTTAACTCAAACCAGGCTAGCTTGGTTTTTACTTCAGGCTTCAACCCTTCCTTGAATTGGTTGATCAGAGCTTCCTGTCCCCAGTTCATGTCAACCAATAAATATCGGAATTCAGAAGCATAATTTGCTACCAAATTGTTCTGCTTGGATTTCTGGATATCAGCTTTGGCCTTTGCTTTCTTGTTTGGGTTGCTGAATTGTTCCATGAAGTGCACTTTGAAGCTTCCCCATGAGGCTAGGTTTTTGTTATTCTCTCCCTGGTTTAGTAATCTTAGCAATACTTGTGCCCAATGAGTAGCCGCCTTGTTCTTGGATTTGAAGTTGGCAAGTGCTTCACAGATCCGTTCTTCCTGAGAATTGTACTGATTGCCTAATCAAACAAAATAGCTTTCCATTTGTGTGATGAACATTTTGGCTACTTCTTCTTTTTTCCGTTGAAGGGTTCTGGTCATGTGACTTTAGGACGACAAGATCCCCCACCAGTGTTAGAATTTTCAGTGAGGTGTTGGAGCCTTTGTTCTAATTTGTCAATTTGGGTTGATTTGGCTTCCAGATGTGGAGGTGATACAGCGTGTAGGGATGCTTCGTCCATCTGTTTGCGTATGTTGTTGATTGCCTCTTGCATGGTGTTAATTTGTCCAATTGCAATCCTTCCGTCTCCCCTTAGTCCTTCCAGTCCTTGGGTGACTGCTTTGTTCCAGGCTAGCTGTGCCTGCCTTGTGGTGTTAAGATCTTCCTGCATGTTGTTTACTAGTCCTTGTGTGTTTGTGACTTTGTTTCTTAAGCAGATTACATCTTGTCCAACCAGGAAACTGTTATGTTCACCATTTTGCGCAGCATTGAGGATGTCTGTGAGGGTTCCTTGAGGGTTGTTGAGGGAATTGTTGAAAATCTGTTGGTTGTTAGCGAACACTTGAGTGGATTGTTCTAGCCCGTTAAGCCTTCTATCAATTGTTATCCTCATTCCATCAATAATCCTTAAGAGTGCGTTGTGTTTTCCAAGGTGAAGATCGTCGAGGTCGTCAAGATTGCTAATCACAGTTCTACTGCTGGAACTAGAACTTGAGCTGGGAATCTCAGGAGCGCCTTGGTCATTGGTTGCTGACAGCTGTTGGGAATATCCTTGTGGTACATATGGCGGTGCTGGGTTAACTGGTGTCTGTCGTAAGCTTCTTCTTGGTGGCTATGAGACAAGCCGCGAAGGAGAGTGGACGGCACTAAGACCTAAGTGACCTCTTGAACTGCAACACACTTAAGCGTCTGTAGGCTCTTGAGGGTAGGGGTGGTTCTAAGTGTCACTCAGAGGGATGTTTTGACGAGACAAAACAAGCTGGGGTTACCAGGCTTGTTGGTCCTCTATATATATTCAGAAAGAGGCCGAGTCATACAAGGTGCAGCCACACGAGTCATACATAACAGCCAGTCAGGAGTGTCCATGTGAGTCATGCTGTATGAACAGACATGACTCGTAACAAGCACAGCCGCGTTACACAATGTAACAGAATAACCACAAGAAGGTGGCAACGCGGCAAACGGAAACGGGGAACGTAACAAAAAGAGGGGAACAGGCAGGCGAGAACACGGGCGAGTCCGATGGAGTGAGCTAGCTCATGACAGTGTCACGGCTTGAGAGCTTATTGGGACCGGACCAGCATTGGTGATAGTTCCCCCAATCTGGGGTACTTGAGGAGCGTGGGAAATGTGTGGTGTGGGTGGTGGTCTGATAGGAACAAGAGATACGCCTCCGTGAGCTTCTGGTTGGGGGGAGAAGAAATGTCTTCTGGATCCTATAGGCCATAGCAGATGTGAGGGACCTGGGCTTGCATTGGAAATTGGGATTTGAATTGTGACCAGTGTGGGATTGTTGGTAATATCCCCTGGTTCCCTAGTAACAATGGTAGGTTCTTCCTGAATGACTGACACATTCTCAGTGTTGAATGTTCCAGGCATAGAAGCTTGGCTTTGAGGGTGAGACCTTGCTGGTCCGCTGGCCCGT
Source organism: Ceratobasidium sp. AG-K (assembly GCA_037039685.1). Classification (NCBI taxonomy): domain Eukaryota; kingdom Fungi; phylum Basidiomycota; class Agaricomycetes; order Cantharellales; family Ceratobasidiaceae; genus Ceratobasidium; species Ceratobasidium sp. AG-K. Next base: position 593,352 of record JAWNGF010000007.1, on the reverse strand, counting down.
GCTTGTGCAATATCTTGTTTGTTGAAGGAACTTCTAGGTCTTGAAGCCCTACTTGGTCCTCTCCTTATTGATAATGGTGTTGTGAGGCACAATCCTGCATCCTCCTGAATGGACATGATTGTTAAGCTTGTTTTGTAATGTTGTAAGCTACTTCTTGGTGGCTATGAGACAAGCCGCAAGGGAGAGTGGACGGCACTAAGACCTAAGGGACCTCTTGAACTGCAACACACTTAAGTGTCTGTAGGCTCTAAAGGGTAGGGGTGGTTCTAAGTGTCACTCAAAGGGGGTGTTTTGACGAGACAAAACAAGCTGGGGTTACCAGGCTTGTTGGTCCTCTATATATATTCAGAAACAGGCCAAGTCATACAGGATGCAGCCACATGAGTCATAAAAGACAGCCAGTCAGGAGTGTCCATGTGAGTCATGCTGTATGAACAGACATGACTCATACAAAGCACAGCCGCGTTACACAATGTAACAGAACAACCACAAGAAGGTGGCAACGCGGCAAACAGAAACAGAAACACAAGACAAAGAAGGGGACAGGCGGGCGAGACAACAGGCAAGTCCGATGGAGTGAGCTGGCTCACGACACCATGGCTGGAGTTGCTTGTAGTTTGTTCCCTTGGTCTTAAGGGATTGGTCCATCCTTCTTTTGGCTGGGCCATTTGGGGTGGTGTTATATATCTGAGAGTTGCAGCTACTTGTATGTACAAGTGATATAACTACAGAATACACACAGTGGAACAATATAAAGTAATGTCTCAGTAGTCTGAGGTGCTCTCAGTAAGTAAGCAATCTAGTTGCACACTTAATGGAATTGATACTAAGCTTTCCTACTGTAGAGTGTATGTACACTAGTAATAGAAAGAGCAGGAGTACTGAGCTCAGGTTCCCTTAGCTATTAAATGTCACTGTTTCACACTCCTAGTTGCAATGAACTAAGTATGTACTAATCTTAGGCTATTCCCTAAATGCCTTCCTTGTTCTTACTTGTAAAAGCACTATAAGACGTCTGCAACCTTTCCTCTATAATAGGTACTCAGGAGATCCTTTTCTTTAGGCTAACAAATACTGTTTGAGGCACACAACAATAATGGGGGAAATCACACAGCCAAGCCAAAGCACAACAGATGTAGAGTGAGGTGAGGATGGAGGGCTCTTAGAGGGCATGTATTTATACCCTAGAGGCCTCAGAACACTAGTCATCTGGTTGTGGCTATCATTGGGGGCATCTACCAATGATAGGAGGGGTGGATGAACACTGATGCCTTGATGACTAGCATTCATGGAGTCAGAGTGCTTTGGTTGGCTGGAACATATATTATGAGTCATCTAACTAATTGCTCCAGTCAAGTAACTATACTAAATCACTATCTACAAGCTATGCAGCTCTCAAGATCTGGTGGCTGCTGAAATGAGTCATTTCAGCACCTTGACAAGCCACGAGACATATCGCGGGAAATAGCCGGTCAATTCACATGGAACAAGTGCGATCGGCTGAATTGGAAGCTTGCGAGTCAGTCGCAAGTTCAAGCTAAGCGAACGGATCAGTATTGGTGGAGATACAAGTATAACAATGTATCTCTCCCTAAGCGCCAAAGACAATAAACTTAGATATTTCATATCTTTATGAAATCCCCGCATATAGAGACGCAAAAGACAGTGAATTGAAGCTACTAGAGAGTACTACATTTCGACATAAAGAAGTAGCACAAAAGTAGCGTTCAAGAGGGAGTAAAGACAGTTACAAAACTGCATACATGCAAACAAGCAGAAAAGCCGCCACAAGCATAGGTTTGGATTTCAGTATGTTATTCCTATGACAGAATGTCAGTATCCATAACATAGCCCTCCCAATCCAAACATATGGTTGACTTACAAGCTAGCAAGCTAGGCAGAGACAGCAATGGTACCATTCTGACCAAAGAAAAAGTGGAACAGGGGAGAAGGCTCAAAAATGCGCCCAGTTTGCTCCTCAAATCCATTCAGGTCATTATGGTCCACCTCAATCTGATCCTCATCTTCTTCCTCCTGGATAACAGCCTCAGTACAACCAGAATCCTTGGAAGTATCAGAAGGCAGGAAGGTGGGTGAAGAGGGGAAGAAGGCAGGATCAGGGGAATGGGCAGAATGCTCCCTAGTCCATTCCAAGCAGCGCTCCCAATGAGCCCTAGCCAACTTCATGTGACCACAAGGCCAAGGAGGCAGGTCCATAGGAATACACTTAGCACATGCACCTTTGAACAGGGCAAGGCAGTGGAGAGCAACTATCATACCAAGGGCCCAAAGTTGACAGTGGGACACCCTGAAATCAAGTTCTTCCTTGGAGGAGAAACTAACCTCCCAAAATTCATTCTGGAAAGGTGTTCCAGGGCGAACATGGGGGTCTAGTAGACAAGGTTCAGCAGGGTAGCTTAGCCTAGCCTCCTTAAAAGCATTGTACAAGGGAGAATCAGAGTTATAGTTGTCAATATGTTCCATAGTGTCACAATAATTGCCAACAATATCCCTAATCTGAAGCAAGGCATCTACAAGAGCAAGGACAGTAGCAGTGGATAAGTACCAAAGCTTTTTCCCATCCTGCTCAGTGCAGCAAACCTCAATTCCCTCCCTGAACTTGCGCTCAAGAATAGATGGTGACATGAAAAAGCCTGAGTCCTGCTCTACATAGTAGGGGCCATATGCTTGCAGGATATTGGCATATCTAGTAGCCAAGAACCTAACATGGTGCACAGGCATAGAACTAGTCTTGTTCAAGCACATCTTGGGGTAGGAAAGTGATAGGAAATGGAAAGTAAGAGTTAAGGCAAGAATGCAGAAGAGAGCTTGTCTGTAGAGACTGCTGCTGGTCTGTAGTCGCTTCAGAGAGCCTTGTTATATACCTTTCCATCTCTACCTGCATCCTCATGAGAATTTGGACTTAGACATTCCAGGTCTCTGTGGAATGGAGTCATACTCTCAAGAATTACTCAGAAAAAGCGCTCATGGAGTAGTTCTTTGTTCTGAGTCACACCAAAGATTAGCACAAGTACTTCTATTCCATGTGGTACACCTTATCACTCAGCATTCCAAGGGAAAGGTGATTCATTCAGATACATTCAGAATAGGTAATTACATGCAATCAATGGGATCCTTGGCTAATTTCAGTCAAGATCTGGGCCACAAACCTTTCAAGGTCAGCAGGCTCCAAAGGAGGATCCTGATCATCTGGAATCTCCTCATTGTTAGGAACATTCCAGAGTGAGTCAGTAACCACTTCCATCAGAGGAGGCATGGAGGGGGAGACAGGCACCTCCTCAGCAGACTCTTCTGAGTCCCAATCTGAAAAATCGTCCCAGATCTGGTCCTCAGCAAGCCTAGAACTTCAAAGTAAAGTTAGCCTTGCATAGTGGAGCATCAGAATACTCACTTATCCCATGTACCAGCCCAAAGTGGTCCATCATACCCATAATTGACAGGAGTATACTTGACAAAGTCATCCAGCCAGGTATCAGGAGCACTAGGTCCTTCCTCATCATCTGATAGGATAGATATTCAGCCTAAAGTATTAGGGGACACAGCCATACTCACCAGACTCTGAGTCATAGTCAGGATTGACATCACAATGCACTCCTGGTCCAGAAAGAACCCATTGGTACCTAGCCCATCCTTGGCTAGCCAAGATATCCAATATACCAGGAGGAGTAGGGGGTCGCTCTGGAGCAGCAGTTGAGTCTAGGGAGTTAGACATAGTAGACTGGAGGTGTGCAGATAAGGAGACTTGATGGAGACGATTCAGAGGCTCTGAGCTTAATACATCATTAAGTTCCAAGAGTTTGTGCAGGGGGAAAACATCCAGATCTTTCTAAGATAGGTCAATACCTTCAAAATAAGCTCAAGAATGCGAATCTAACATGTGAATTCAGTGGCTCTATGATGTCAGAGCTTCCTATCATAAGGCAGTTTAGAGTTTTGATTCCCTTTTTAGACCCAAACAGACAGAAATTCCGGCATTCAAGATCACCTTTGATCTGTTACAGTTCCTTATCATCTCACAGATTACAAGGATCAAGTCAGGTAACATTGTAACAGATCATGTGACTACATGTAAACCAAGCAACATGAACTTAAGTGAATGAAAGATAGGATTGGGAGACTCTGTACAGGCCAATCAGTACCTAGTAAAATAGCTTATAATGCAAAGTACTTACTGAGGATGATAGGCAGGTTCAGGCCTTGTCAAATGGGTCATACTGTCAAGAGGAATGCCTATGGAAGCGAATTCCTCATCTCCAGTGATGACTGTAACCTTGCAAACATCATGGGGAGTGATATTTACAGGTTTATCTCTCCCATTTACTTTGAGAGAGAGCCTACCAGGGATGGAATACCTAACTATACCAATGTGATAGTCCAACCTGTAGGTGTGGGGGTCTAAGACTTTGACTTCAACATGGGCGCCCCATTTGACATGTTGATATCCATGTTGCCTATACCAATAGACTACTGCTGCTATGCCAAATATACTGGGAAGCAACAGAACAAACATGATAAGCGAAGGGAGGTCATTAACCATAGTGAAAAAGAGTATGTAGTGGTGGTATTAGAGCGCAGTGAGTTCAACAGCAATTTGTAATGTTTGACAGGCCTTAAGCGCTGGACTGTCAAAAGTAGCAAACTGAGATCCAGAGAGTATAACCATGATGTCTGGAATATAATGGGGAGTTAATTCGCATTTTCAGCTATTTTTTTCTGTTCCCATTCTCTCAGTATCTCAGGAGCATTGGTGAGTGCTCTCTTGTTAAGCCATAGATTATGAGTATCATCATAGCCTAAGAACTTAACTAAGTACTCTTTTTGCCGCCTATGTCTCTTCTTTACCCATTTCTCTTTCAGAATGGCTTCAACTTCATATTCAGGATGGTTCTTGAAGTCCTCTCTGCTCAGGTTCTTAGTAGGCCTCTCAATATCAGATTTATCCTTATTGTAAGACTCTAAATGTGCAATGTTGATTACTGGATGTATCTTATAGCTGGAAGGGATTTCTAGCCTATAAGAAACATCAGAGACTCTTTCTTTGACAGTGAAAGGTCCATCATAGCGCATTAGAAGCTTGGTTCCCTTTCCTTTATGCTGCCTAAGCAGTCTAAGGGTATGAGGATTAATAAGGACTTGGTCTCCTGGCTCAAAGGTAATAAAGCTCCTATCCTTGTTGTAATACTCCTTCTGCTTAGCTTGTCCAACAGTGAGAGCATTGGTAGCCTGTAAGCGAATGGAATTCATTCCTTCAGCAAAATTCTCAGCAGCAGGATCTTTCACATTAAGGCGCTCCATAGCTTGGGCTGTTTGAGCCAACAAATCTGAGGTCTTGAGTGGTTGGTAACCTCTAAGAAGGTATGCAGGTGTAAAACCTGTGGCAGTATGCACAGTAGTGTTGTAGGCAAATGTGAAACCTGGTAATAGGTCACTCCAGTTATCCATTGATGGTTCCACAAAGCATCTCAGAGCTATTTCTAGTGTCGTAAGCTTCTTTTTGGTGGCTATGAGACAAGCCGCGACGGAGAGTGGACAGCACTAAGACCTAAGTGACCTCTTGAACCGCAACACACTTAAGCGTCTGTAGGCTTCTTGAGGGTAGGGGTGGTTCTGAGTGTCACTCAAAGGGGATGTTTTGACGAGACAAAACAAGCTGGGGTTACCAGGCTTGTTGGTCCTCTATATATATTCAAAAAGAGGCCGAGTCATACAAGACGCAGCCACACGAGTCATACATAACAGCCAGTCAGGAGAGTCAGGAGTGTCCATGTGAGTCATGCTGTATGAACAGACATGACTCGTACAAAGCACAGCCGCGTTACACAGTGTAACACATAACCACGAGAAGGTGGCAACGCGGCATGAAAGAAAACAAAGAACAAACACAAGAGGAAGGATGAGACGTAGACGAGTCCGATGGCGGGAGCATGGCTCACGACATTACTCCCCCCTTAAGGTCCTTGAGGGGAACCCGAAAGGACCGATTTACTGCACCCAGCAGTCCTTCTCGACTTTCTCGACCAGGGAGTCAACCTTGTCCTCTTCTTCCTCCGTGAGATCGATGGGGTTGAACGCAGTGTTACCTGGTTCGTCACAGTGCTCCTCCCACCTCTCCCAGGTTTTGTCGTCCGTCCAGTCCGCCTTGGACCAGTCCATGACCCTCTCCTGCTCCTCCACATGGTCCTTGTCCCATTGTCATACGTCTGGCTCGGCCTCTTTCCATTCCGATAAGTCCGCTTCCTTCTCCTGCCACCAGAATGGCTTCCACTCGAACTTCTCTCTCTGGTATCGTCCCCGTTCCATCCTCCAATCCGCCAAGTCCGATTCAAAGTTCTTATCCCATGCATTGTTCCATCGAGGCCTTAGAGTAGGCGGGCGACCTTTGTATCCTGGCACCCACTCGCTGCTGTAAGCTCCTTCTTGTCCCTATTCGACCACCCCGAGCTTGTGCATGGATAGCAGGACGACTTCGGACACCTGGAAGGCTGCACATCCTCGGCATACGTAGATGTCCTTTCGTTGCAGTTGCATGCGTGTTGGCCATTTTTTGCCGACCCATTCAAATTCTCCAAGGTCGGAGTGTAGGACGTCGTCGGAGGCACGGAATTGGAGCCGCCCTGGACTCTGCTGGGACCTTTTGAAGACGTAGAGGGCTGCTCCCGAATCAAGGATGCGAGCCGTCTGGAAGGCTGGTCCGTTGAGAACGCGGACCAGGTTGTTGGCGATAGTGGCACGGGTGACGGCGGGCATGTTGTGCAAAAAAGGTTGAGTGCATAGAGTGTGTAGAGCGAGTTGGAAAGTGAGCAAGTTCTGCAAGTTGCGTTGTCGTCCCGCTCCGCCCTCCCTTTAATACTTCTCGTATTGTAGTTTGATGGTGTTGGGGCGTTTGGGAAATTCCTCAAGAACTTCTTCATTACTACTCCGAGGTGACCGAAGTCTTCTGCCCATTGTTCCGTATCTTCTTTTTCATCATAACCCTTCCATCTGACCCTGTAGAACAACCCGTCTTTTGTTTCCTTCCAGTCCACAATTTTCTCCACTTCGTATTCTTCCTCTCCTTCTTCTGTTGTGATCCGCGGTGGTCGGGGTTGGTTTCTGTGGAAGTTCTCGTCTTTTTTGTACGGACTAAGAAGATCGCTGTGGAACACAGGGTGTATTCTCATGGTTTTTGGAAGCTCCAATTCGTAGGCGTGGCTTGATATGATTTTCTTGATTTTGAAGGGACCGTGTTTCTTGTTGTCAAGTTTCTTGTTGGGACGGTTTGTCTTTATGTTTTGTCCGAAAAGCCAGACAAGGTCGTTATCTTTGTATTTTGGTTGGTGTTCCATTGTGTCCTTTCTTCTGTGCCATTCCATAGCTGCCTTTGCTTCATCCCATACTTCCTGCCAGTTATTCGCTTTGTTATTTGCTTCAGGAATCGTAGTAGCTTCTCTTAGAACATTCCATAGTGGTTCCCTGCCGTTCACAATCTCGAATGGAGTTTTTCCCGTGATCCCATGTCGTTGGTTGTTGTAGCAGAATTCTGCAATAGGAAGCAGTTCAGTCCAGTTATCTTGCCTGTAGTTTACAAATGTACGAAGCCATGCTTCTATCCACTGGTTTATCCGTTCCGTTATTCCGTCTGTTTGTGGATGATATGCCGTGCTGAACGTGGGTGTCATTCCAATTTTTTGGTAGAGGGCCTTCAGGAACTTGCTGTTGAAAGTTGTTCCTCTGTCCGAAACTGTACTTCGTGGGAAGCCGTGTAATCTCCAAATGTTCTTCAGGAAAAGATCGGCAAGTTGATCTGCAGTTGTTGATTCTTTGCAGGCTATGAAATGTGCCATGCGGGAGAACTGATCCACTACTACTAGAATGCTGTCATTGCCCTGTGATTTTGGAAGTTTTACGATGAAATCGTATGCAATGTCCTCCCACGGACTGTTCGGGATTTCGAGCGCTTTTAGTGGTACTTGGGTTTTTGTTCCTTTCGCCCTTTGGCACTGTTCACAAGAATCAACGTATTTGTTTACTGTTGCCTTAAGTCCAGGCCAGTAGTATTTTCTTGAGATAAGCTCTAGCGTTCGGGCTTGACCCTGGTGTCCTGCTATTGGTGAATCGTGGTGTAATCTGAGTATCTTTAGCCGAGTGTCCTTGTCTTCTGGCACGTAGATTCTCCCATCTATCCAGAGGAGGTCTTCCTCGAAGTTGTAGTTCCTAATTCCTTGTTGCACGGATTTGGGTAGGGTCTCCTTGTTTTTGCACAATTCTATGATCTTCCTGATGCTCTCGTCTTCGGTTTGTGCTTCCCTAATGTCAGCAATGATGTCTGTCTTGATTTCTCCGGCGAATCCTTTGAACTGTTCCTCTTTGATCATGATTTGCTCTGCTGTTGGTATTTCGCTATGATCCGCTCTTCTGGATAGTAGGTCTGGCTTTGTTGACATGTTCCCCGGACGGTAAACTATCTCAAAGTTGTAGGAACCCAGGATTTGATGCCATCGAGCGTGACGTCGGTTAAATGTAGTTGCCTTCTTCCAGTATTGCAGGTTACAGTGGTCGGTGTAGATAGTTATTGGTTCTCTAGTTCCTTCTAGATGTAATCGCCAGTGTTTTAGTGATTCCACAATTGCCATTAACTCCTTATCGTGAACATCGTAGTTCATTTGTGCAGCGTTGAAGGATTTTGAAAGGAAGGCAATGGGATGTAAGTAACTGTCGTCTTGTCTTTGAGAGAGTATTGATCCCATAGCAACGCCGCTTGCGTCGGTTTCCAATATGTAGGGTTTTGTTGGATCTGGGTGTCGCAGTAATGGTTCCTTGCATATTTCCCCTTTCAGGTTATCGAAGGCCTCTTGTTGTTCTCCTTCCCATTTCCATTTCTGGTCCTTTCTTGTTAGAATGGTTAAGGGTTTCGCTAGGCCGCTGAAGTTTGGTACGAATCGCCTGTAAAAGTTTGCAAATCCTAGGAAGGCTTGGACCTGTTTGACTGTCCTTGGTTCCTTCCACTCTTTGATTGCTTTGACCTTTTCCTCTTGCATTGATATTCCTTCCTCGCTGATATTTATTCCTGTGTAGACAAGTTTCTTGACGAAGAATTCGCATTTCGGGAGTTTCGCAAAGAGGTTGTTGTCCAACAGAATTTTGAGTACCTTTCGAACATCCTCCACGTGCTGGCTTCGGTCCTTGGAGAAAATTAATATGTCATCGATGTAGACAATGACACAGATGTCAATCAGGTCATGGAAAATATGATTCATATATTGTTGGAAAGTTGCCGGTGCGTTTTTCAGTCCGAAGGGCATGACAATATATTTGAATAGGCCTTCCTTGGTTCGGAATGCTGTTTTCCATTTGTCTCCTTCTTTAACTCGGATGTTGTTGAACCCCATACGCAAGTCTATTTTAGAAAAGATTTTTGCGTCCTTGATCTTGTCAAGGAGATCTTCCATCAGTGGCATAGGGAAGCGGTCGTCTTTTGTTATTTCGTTGATTGGACCGAAATGTTGAACCAACCTGAGTTCTGGAGGTTTTTCCGGGTCCTTTGGGTCTTGTCCCTTTTTGACAAAGAAGGTTGCCGCGGCTACAGGTGACTTGCTCGGTCGGATTTTGCCTGCTGCTAGTTCCTCATCTAGGTACTTTCTGAGAGCTATGGATTCCGCGGGTGAGAGTGGTATTGGCCTAGCCAGTTTAGGAAGTTCTGCTCCTTCCACCAGATCAATGCAACAGTCATATGGACGATGGTCTGGTATCCGTTTAAACTTTTCTTCACTAAAGACTTCTGCATAATCTTTGAATTCTTCGGGTATGTCTTTGATTTCTGCGGCTTTTCCAAGGATGTTGTCTGGTCGCCAGGAAATTTCTTTCGATAGCCAATCGATTATTGGATTGGCTTCCTCTAGCCATTCTAACCCTAGAATCAGGTGTGTATCTCCAGTAGGCATGGCGAAGAAGTTTTGCTTGAAGTTTTTTCCATGTAACTCAAATTCCAGATTTGCTTTGAATCGGATTTGATGTGACAGTTCCTTCCCTTGGATTCCAATGATTTTCCTGGGTGTTGGCAGTTCGATTAGGTCCACTTTGTTTCTTCGTGCCCAAGTGATGTCGACGAAGTTCCTTGATGCTCCTGAGTCAATGAGAGTAGCGATGGGTTCCGTGATTCCAGTAATATTTGTGTAAACAATTGTCGATTCGCTAGTAGCTCTAAGGTACATTGTTTCCATTACTGGTTTGTTGGTCTCTCCACACACGGTTAGAGGGAGACCTCGCCTTTTCCCGATTCGGATTCTTCTTCCATCTTCCCTTCCCTTCCTTTGAGGTTAGGCTCCTCCTTTTTCCATTCCTTTTCTGGGCACTTGGCAAGCATGTGTTTGTCTGATCCGCACTTCAAACAGCGTTTCGAAGCAATCCTAGCCTTGTAAACCTCGTCTGGGAGTCTCTTTGTAGAGCTAGAGGATGCTGTTGCTGTCTTCTTCCCTGTCGTGTTCTTGATTGCTTGTAGTTTCTGATCAATAGAAATTGCGATTGATATCCATTGGTCAAGGGATAGTTCTCATTCTGTCCCATCTTCGTTGATCAGGGTTAGTTCGAAACGAGCTAGTTCGGTTTTGACTTCGGATTTCAATCCTTCCTTGAATTGGTTGATCAGGGCTTCCTGTCCCCAATTTACGTCTACCAGAAGGTATCGGAACTCTGACGCATAGTTTGCTACTGAATTGTTCTGTTTGCATTTTTGGATGTCCGATTCGGCTTTAGCTTTTTTGTTGGGGTCACTGAACTGTTCCATGAAGTGTGCCTTGAAACTTTCCCATGAGGCGAGGTTTTGGTTGTTTTCCCTTTGGTTAAGCAATCTTAAGAGTACTTGTGCCCAGTGAGTGGCGGCCTTGTTTTCGGATTTGAAGTTTGCTAAAGCTTCACGGATCCTTTCTTCGTTGGAAGTGTATTGATCGCCTAGGCGTACAAAGTAGCTCTCCATTTGTGTGATGAACATTTCGGCACCTTCTCCTTTCTTTCCGTCAAAGGCTTCTGGACGGGTCACCTTGGGACGGCGTGAACCGCTACCGATGTTTGGGTTTTCGGTCAGTCGTTGGATTCTTAATTCTAATTCGTCGATCCTGGTAGATTCCGCGTCTGGGTGTGGTGGAGAATTTGATCGCCTAGAGGGGATCCCGTGCAGAGACGCTTCGTCCATTTCTTCTCGCATATTGTTGATAGCTTCCTGAACTTCCGTGATTTTGGCAGTGAAGGAGGTTCCTTCCTGTTGTAGAGTTTCTAGTCCTTGTGTTACTGCCTCGTTCCATTCGAGTTGCCCTTGTCTGGTAGTGTTGAGTTCTTCGCGTACGTTGTTTACTAGTCCTTGAGTGTTGGTGACCTCATTTCGAAGGCGGGTTACGTCTTGACCAACTAGGAAGGAATTATGTTCGCCGTTTCTTGCCAAGTTCAGAATGTCTGTCAGGGTGCCCTGTAGGGTGTTGATGGAGTCGTTGAAGATTTGCTGGTTGTTTGCTAGGACTTGTGTAGCTTGTTCTAGACCGCTAAGCCTTCGATCTATAGTGACCCTCATTCCGTTTATAACCCTAAGGGTGGCGTTGTGTCTTCCTTCTAGAAGGTCGTCCAGGTCGTCTAGGTTACTGATTACAGTTCTGCCGCTGGAGCTGGAACTTGAACTTGAACTTCCTGGATCACCGGTGCTTTGCTGTACCGGAGCTGGTTGCTGGGAGTAACCCTGTGGGACATATGGTGGTGCTGGAATTGCTGGTGTGACTGGCTGGGAAGCCATTGGGATTGGTCCTGCGTTGGTGATGGTCCCTCCAATTTGAGGGACTGTGGGGACATTAGGAATGTGTGGTGTAGGTGGGGGTCTAATGGGAACAAGTGACACACCCCCATGAGCTTCGGGTTGGGGAGAAAAGAACTGTCTTCTAATCCCTGATGGCCACAAGGGACGTGATGGTCCTGGACTTCCAGTTGAAATGCGAATTACAGCTGGAGTGGGGTCATTTGTAAGATCTCCTGGTTCTCTATTCGTGACAGTGGGTTCTTCCTCTTGTACGGTTGTCATGTCAGCAATGCCAAAAGATCCCGGCATTGATGCTTGACTTTGGGGGCGTGATCGGACGGGACCTCCCGCTTGAGTTCGTGCAATATCTTGTTCGTTTAGTGATCCTGTGGGCCTTGCTGCCCGACTGGGTCCTCTTCTTGTTGATATGGAGGATGAGGGACGTGACCCTCCATCTTCTTGAATAGACATGTTTGTATGTTGTTAAGCTTGTTTTGTAATGTCGTAAGCTTCTTTTTGGTGGCTATGAGACAAGCCGCGACGGAGAGTGGACAGCACTAAGACCTAAGTGACCTCTTGAACCGCAACACACTTAAGCGTCTGTAGGCTTCTTGAGGGTAGGGGTGGTTCTGAGTGTCACTCAAAGGGGATGTTTTGACGAGACAAAACAAGCTGGGGTTACCAGGCTTGTTGGTCCTCTATATATATTCAAAAAGAGGCCGAGTCATACAAGACGCAGCCACACGAGTCATACATAACAGCCAGTCAGGAGAGTCAGGAGTGTCCATGTGAGTCATGCTGTATGAACAGACATGACTCGTACAAAGCACAGCCGCGTTACACAGTGTAACACATAACCACGAGAAGGTGGCAACGCAGCATGAAAGAAAACAAAGAACAAACACAAGAGGAAGGACGAGACGTAGACGAGTCCGATGGCGGGAGCATGGCTCACGACATCTAGTGTCTGATTCATAATCTCACTCTGGCCATCTGCCTGTGGGTGATAGGCAGTTGTTAGTGAGCGCTGAATACCAACTAGAGCTGTAAGATGTTCCCAGAAGGCTCCAGTCCACCTAGTATCTCTATCAGTAATAACCTGGCGAGGCAGTCCATAGTGCATCCATATATGATCATGGAACAACTGGGCTGTCTCCTTCTCATTAATGGTAGTACTACAGGGTATGAAGAATGCATACTTGGTTAGTTTGTCAACTATAGTCAAGATAGCATTATAACTATTACTTATAGGTAAGTCCATAATGAAATCCATGGTTATAACTTCAAAAGGTTGAGTGGGGATTGGAATAGGTTGCAAGAAACCTCTTTGCCCATGCCTTTTGGGTTTTGCCTTCTGACAAATGTCACAAGTGGTTACATACTGTTTGATTGTCCTGGACATTGATGGCCAGTAGTATACTGAAGCAATGCTATTGTAGGTCTTGTGAAAGCCAGCATGAGCACTTTCAACAAGTCCATTATGCACTTCAGATACTATACTCAGCTGTAGATCTTTTGGGACACACAAAAGATAGCTGTCCTGCCTGCAGAAGTATATTAATCCATTGTCTCCAATCTTGTACTGTGACCAGGGTGGGTTCATAGGATCATGAGCTGCTCTAAGGCTTTGTAGGACCTTATTGAAGTGTTCATCCTTCTCATATCCTTGCATAAAGTGCTCTAATTCCTCTTTACTGATACTCACAGTTAAGTAGTGCCTTGAATTTGTCTGAAAAGCCAGTGCATTAGTACTGAAATCATTCTCAAGGGGTATTGTAACACCTCCAGGAATGGACAAGCACCTTTTTACATTAGCTAGCAGTTTTTCTTCAAACCTCTCCCCAAGTTCCTTATAAAGGTTCTTTATGGGATCCTCATCTGTACTCAGTACAAGGGGTGTACTATCATCTGCAACAGGGCCATCTTGTAGTGGTATTCTGCGCCTTAGTCTGGACACAGGATCTACATTAGAGTGTACTCTTCCAGCTCTGTGAATGATTTTCATGCCTGGATAGGCAGCAAAGGTAAGGCCCCATCTCAGAAGCCTAGTATTCACATTCTGGAAGGTTCTACTCCAAGTAAGGGCAGCATGATCTGTGATTGCTAGAAACTTAGTCCCTTCAATGTAAGGTTGGAACTTAATAAGTCCTTCCTTGAGGGCCAAAGCTTCTCTCTCAGTGGGTGAATAGTTCCTCTCTGCAGGGATAAGAATTCTAGACCAGTAGGCAATGACTCTTTCTACATGGACTATGGTGTCTTCAAAGTTTTTAGCCCACTTATCATGGATTACAAAACTTTCAGAATCCTCATTCTCATCCCCCCCAGTCAGGTTGTCCTTTTGCTTGGAGTCAGGGATCACCAAAAGTGGTACATCCTTTCCTAAATCATAATCTTTCCTCAGCCTTTCATATAGCTTGGTACCTTTGAGGTCCTTGATCAGCATGGGTTGTACTTGTTGCAAGATAGCACCTAAACCAAAGTCACAGGCATCTGTATATACTCTGTAGGGTAGTCCTGGTATAGGATAAGCCATTACAGGAGCTGAAACAAGAGCTGTTTTAGCTAGTTCAAATGCATTTTGCTTCAATTCATCCCATTTCCACTCAGCATCCTTCTTTAACAAGGGTAGTAGGGGTGCAATGATCCAAGCATAGAATGGAATATAACTGGAAAAATAACCAGTCATACCTAAGAATGTGCGCAAGGTAGCTTTGTCCTTAGGTGCTTCCAGTTGGATTATAGCATCCACTTTCTGTTTGTGAGTGGAGAGACCAAGTCTGGATACCTTTTGCCCCAGTAATATAAGTGACTGGTAGGCTATGAAGCATTTAATGGGTGACAAGGTGATTCCAGCAGCTGCTATGGCTCCAAACACTAAATCCAGATGTTTGTAATGATCTTCAAAAGTCTTGCTGAATACTACAATGTCATCTATATAGACCAATGCAAAGATCCACAGAAATGGGGCTAGTACATCACTCATTACCCTTTGAAACACAGCAGGTCCATTTCTGAACCCAAAAGGTAGCCTAGTGAACTCAAATAGTCCATCATGTATTCTGAAGGCTGTTTTAGGTCTGTCTTCAGGTTTGATACTTAACTGAGTAAATCCAGCTAGAGCATCTAGTGTGGTAAGGTACTGAGATCCTTCCAGAGTATGGAGGATGTCAGTTTGCCTTGGCAAAGGGAATTGATCAGGTACAGCAATCTTATTCAGTTCTCTGTAGTCAATGCAAAGCCTGGCTTTACCATTCCTAAACACTATTAGTACTGGAAAACCCCAAGGACTCTTGGAAGGTTGGATTACTCCCAGCCTTAACCATTCCTTGACTTGCTTGTCAATGACTTCCCTTTTTGCAGGGGAGGCAGAATAAGGAGCTAAAGATATTTCCTTTGCACCTGGTACCAGCTTAATCTCTACTTCAGCAGGATAGGTTCCTAATCTCCCATCCAGACCAAATGCCATGAAGTGTTTCAGTACCAATTGCTCTAATTTCTTCTTTTGATCTAGAGTTAGATTTTCTCCAAAGTGTATTTCAGATAACAATTGGTCCTTCTTGATATGGTCTGGGTCAGGTAACTCACTAGTCTTTGGACCTCCTTCCACAGGTTGAGATAGCAATATCTCTTCCTCAGTAGGCTTGGGAAGTGGCATTTCAGACAAGTGGGCTTTGATTAGGTTGCACTTCACAATCCCTTTTGCTAGATCACTTTCAGAAAGGTTCTCAGAGTGATCTAGGTATTGGTTGGGATCATATAAGTGTCCTATTACATCTCCTTGAGTGAGATTGACTGCAGCTTTGGATAAATTCATCATTTGAACATGTGTAGTATCTCTAGAAATGATGCAATTGGTGATACCACATTTCTGTCTATCTTCATTGCCATTCTTAGAGTATTCCAACTGTTCTATGAATCCTTCATTCAAGTCTTGTATCCAATCCACTTGGATGGGTACCTTGGTCATGCTCTCAGGTTCCAGAATGACATTCTGAGCTAGGTGTACTAACTGAAAATCTGAAGAGTATGGTAATTCCTTGCTTGACCTCCTCCCTTTGGTTTTTGAAGCCTTGGAAGAGGAGTTGTCCTCAGATGTTGGTTCAACCTGCACACTGAAGACATTGCCAGCATCATCAGTTCTTGGGTTGGTAACTGACTCTTGAGCTTCAATTTGCCTTCCAGAGTTTCCCAGCTTAAGGTAGGTTACCTTAGGGTCACTTCTATCAATAGACAACTTGAATTGAGCTGCAAAGTCATTACCTAGAAGGAATCTTGTGTTCATCTTAGGAACTACATAGGCTTCTACTGTCATTTCTACAGGACCCTCAGGAGTCTCAAAGATTATTGGCATCACAATGTAACCATTAATCCTTGACTTTCCTGTTACTTGGATTAACTGGACATTCTGCCCCACTTTGATCTTTGGTTGGACCTTTAGAGTGCTGAGGAAATCCTTATTGACTAGTGTGATATCAGAACCTGTATCCACAGTCAATGGTAATTCCTCTTCTTGAGGTCCACCTAGTCTTGCAAGGACAGTGGTAGCAGAAGCTCCTAGGAAAGATGTTCCAGGAGGTCTGGCCATAGTCTTTTGAAGGACTATTTTGGACAATTGGGAGCTAGCCTTGGTGGAGAATACCTTAGATTTGGGAGGCATCACTACTGTAGTATACTTTGATCTTAGAGATTCAGTATTAGCTGCAGCATTGAAGTTAGTTGCAGTCTCTGAGCCATTAGTAGTTGTCCCTAGGTTCTCTGCACTTGTTTCAGGGTTTGAAACAACCAGAGCTGCCTGGGACAGTTCTAAAAATCCTCAGAGTCAGACTCATCATCCTCTTCTGATGATTCAGAACTGCTACTAAAACCTGCTTCAGCTGCTTCATACTCCTCTTGTTCTCTAAGCTCATCACCTTCAATACTAGCAAAGTGCACCCTAGCCTTAGTGGCATTCTTCCTGGCATATTTGCAGTGGTTATCCCAGTGATTACCACTACCACAGTGCCAGCAAGGGCGCTTTCCTTGGGAGGCAGGAGTGACTTTAGACACATTCTTGTCATCAGGAGGGTAGTTAGGCACATGAGGTTTCTTCCCAGAGCTGGGAGTATTCACAGCATGTACTCTAGCTTTCTTTTTCTCCTTCTTCTTTTCTCTCCTTTCATGCCTCCAAGTCTCAAAAGCTTTGTTGAAGTCAGAACTCTTGTATGAGTCAGATTTGGAGTGTTTGAAGTCCTGTAGCAGTTCTTCAATCTCCTTGACTTTGAACATGAAGTCCATCCATGTAACAAGAGTTGCAGTGCTGAGCAGAGTTTTCCATTGCTGGGGAGCTCCTCTAAGCACTTCCTCAATAGCTTCTGGATCTGTGAAAGTATATGCTGCATCAAGAAGGTCTTTCTTGCGCATGATATACTGTGAAGGAGTTTCTGACTCAGTATCTTTACCTGGTTCCCTATACTTGGCCTGATGAGCTTTAGATCTCAACTTGTTGAGCCAATGGGGGTTCCAGAAGTATCTAGCCATATTTTCCTTCATAAGGCGCCAGTCCTGCATCATATATTGCTGCCAAGCAGGATCTAGTGCATTAAACCATATTTTGGCATCCTTCTCAAACCTTAGTGGTACTACATAACCCAGTTCTCCCAAGAGATCTGGGTGTCTCCTTACTACATGGTCCAATTGAGTGATCCATTCCATCAGCTCTTCTGCACCACCATAGTATTTGGGTACCACCTGTTCTATTTTGAGACGCGAATCAAAATGTGGCCTAGTAAGCCTGGGAGCTGTTCCTGCAGGTCCTGGAGGTCCAGGGGGACCAGGAGGACCTACTAGATAGTAGTAATTCCCACCACCAGGAGGACCAGGGGGACCAGGAGGACCACCACCTTGTCTACCCTGTGGAGGAATTGGAGGAATTGGAGGACCACCATTCCCATTAGGGAGACTACCATTGCCTCCAGGAGGACCACCATTACCTCCAGGGGGACCACCATTACCTCCAGGGGGACCATATGGGTCACCATTGCCTCCAGGAGGATTAGGAGGATTCCCACCATTGCCTGAACCACCATTGCCTGGGTTTCCTCCTTGATCAGAAGGACCAGCTCCAGGTGGTCCACCATGGTGCCAATAGGGTGGATTCCTAGGTTGATCAGGAGGAGTTCTCTGACTTCCTTCATGGTTACTTAGGTCTTTACCATCCTTAAGGTCTGGTTGTTTGGTGGCAATCATGCCAGTAGCATGTTGATTCAACCTTTCTATATGTCCATATTGATTGTACCTTATGGGAGATGGCTGAAGAATCTCAGCAGTTTCTCCTTCCTCCAAGGGAGCTCTGGACCTATGTCTAGGCCTTCTAAGAGTATCATTAGAGTAAGGATCAACTACAACAGGTGCAGCAGTTACTTCCACAGGTGCAACACTAGGCTGAGTATTAGTAGGTTGTAGTATACTACTAACTTTGGGTCCTAATTGAGAAACTACTGCAGTAGGAGGTTGGGTTAAAGCAGGTGGAGGAGAAGACAGAGTACCTCCTATCATATTGGAGAGCCTTCTTCCCATCACTCTTCCTGATCCAACTTTAGGTCTACTAGGAGTCTCAGGTATTGTTTCTTCCTCAATAGGTTTCATGGAATCCTTATTGAAGAAGGAAAAGCTCAATGGTTGGGAAACCATTCCTGATTTTCTAGGACCTATTCCAGTAGTACTATTTCCAGGTAGGCCAAATGCAGTATTAGTAGCAGGGCCTAGTACTGAAGCTTGAGGATTAGAAGATTGACCAAGTTGTTGCATTAGCCCAGGTGTAAACTGAGCTCCTCCAACAAATGGAGTACTCCTGAGGGGAGTAACCATTGGCATGGGACTTTTTCTAATCTCATTGTCTTCAGGACTATTAGACCTAGTCTTGATAAAACCAAAAGCACCAGATTTGCGCCTATGGTAATACCTTGGAACCAGAGAAGGTGTCATAGTAGTTACTGGATCTTCAGACTCTTGCCTGAGAGCAAGGGGGTTAGGATTAGTAACTACTGCTTCAGCAGCTTCTCTAGCTCTAGGAGCATATATGGGGAACTGGTCAAAGTCTGTGGAATTATGTGACAACACAGTTTCCATATGACCTTGAATAGCTTTGCTCTTACCTTTATCCTCATTCCTTCTTAATTCCCTGTATATGTAAGCCAAAAAGCGCTCCACTTCATCCCTATAAACTACAGCAGCTATTTCATGCTGAGCTTTATTGAATGTAGTGTAAGTCTCTGTTGCAGGGTAGGAAGGAACTTCAGGATGGTCCACTTCATCTTCTGGAATCTCCCTTTGACAGTGCTGCCTATACAGAACCTTCAGATCTCTTTTAAAAGATCCATGTAGTGTATGATTAAAATCCATAACTACATCTTGAGAAGGGTTGTGTATCCATTTAGGAGCAAATACACAAAAGGTATCCAGAGTCTGAAGATAAGAGGCTGCCCATTTTCTTCCTTGAATTGATAGATAGATGTTATGCTCATGAGGAATTGGACTTTTAGAATAAATCTTCCAGCCAATAGCCCTAGCTAGCTTCCTTCTATCATTGATATCACTATACTGGCGCACAGTATTAGTGAGTTGAGCAGTAGCAGGAGTATATATAAGTCTCCTTCTATCAGACTCAGATAGTGCAGTAAATGAGGTGGAGGCCATAGGCAGATAGGGCATTAATGAGTACATGTAGTCCTCATCAGCTTCAATCTCTTGCCAGTTAAGACTCCAATCAGACTGAGCATCATGGGCTGACCACCTATTTCTTTGAGGAAGATAGGAGGGTCCAGCAGTAGGGGTTCTAGGTCCTTGTTGTGACACTGAGTCTAGAGGAGTAACCTCCTCTTCAGCAGCAACAGTCCTAGATTCATGTAAGGAGGTGCTAGAATTAGAACTAGACATCTCTTAAGCACAGTATAGGTGTTGGGTAGTAATCCAATATATGTAGCAACAAAGATTACTACCTGGGTCGCTTCACCAATGTTATATATCTGAGAGTTGCAGCTACTTGTATGTACAAGTGATATAACTACAGAATACACACAGTGGAACAATATAAAGTAATGTCTCAGTAGTCTGAGGTGCTCTCAGTAAGTAAGCAATCTAGTTGCACACTTAATGGAATTGATACTAAGCTTTCCTACTGTAGAGTGTATGTACACTAGTAATAGAAAGAGCAGGAGTACTGAGCTCAGGTTCCCTTAGCTATTAAATGTCACTGTTTCACACTCCTAGTTGCAATGAACTAAGTATGTACTAATCTTAGGCTATTCCCTAAATGCCTTCCTTGTTCTTACTTGTAAAAGCACTATAAGACGTCTGCAACCTTTCCTCTATAATAGGTACTCAGGAGATCCTTTTCTTTAGGCTAACAAATATGTCGTAAGCTTCTTCTTGGTGGCTATGAGACAAGCCGCGATGGAGAGTGGACGGCACTAAGACCTAAGTGACCTCTTGAACCGCAACACACTTAAGTGTCTGTAGGCTCTTGAGGGTAGGGGTGGTTCTGAGTGTCACTCAAAGGGGATGTTTTGACGAGACAAAACAAGCTGGGGTTACCAGGCTTGTTGGTCCTCTATATATATTCAAGAAGTGGCCGAGTCATACAAGGCGCAGCCACATGAGTCATAAAAGACAGCCAGTCAGGAGTGTCCATGTGAGTCATGCTGTATGAACAGACATGACTCATACAAAGCACAGCCGCGTTACACAATGTAACAGAACAACCACAAGAAGGTGGCAACGCGGCAAACAGAAACAGAAACACAAGACAAAGAAGGGGACAGGCGGGCGAGACAACAGGCGAGTCCGATGGAGTGAGCTGGCTCACAACATTACTCCCCCCTATGGGTCCATTTGGGGGACCTGAATGGACCTACTGCACCGTGCAGTCCTTCCCTTTCCTCAGCATAAATTCCTCAAGCCCTTCATCTTCCTCCAGGGTTAGGTCGATGGGATTGAACGCGGTGTTCCCCGGTTCGTCCGAGAACTTCTCCCATTCTTCCCATGTCTCCTCCTTTGTCCAGTCAGCCTTGGACCAATCCAAAACCCTTTTCTGAACCTCCACAAACTCCTTGTCCCACTGTTGCACGTCTGGCTCCGTCTCTTTCCATGCCAAAACGTCCGCTTCCTCCCACTTCCACCAGTTAGGCGCCCACTCAAACTTCTCCTTCTGGTACCTTCCCCTTTCCAGCTTCCAGTCGCTCAAGTCCCTCTCGTAGTTGGCGTCCCAGGCGTCGTTCCACCGGGGTCGCAGTGTTGGTTGCCTCCCGTCGTACCCTGGTACCCACTCGCTCGAGTAAGCCCCTTCTTGTCCCCATTCAACCACCCCAAGCATGTGGGTGGAGAGGAGAACAACCTCCGAGACCTGGAATGCGGCGCACCCTTGACAGACGTATATGTCCTTTCATAGTAGCTGCATGCGTGTTGGCCATTTTTTTCCGACCCACTGGAATTCCCCCAGGTCTGAGTGGAGGATGTCGTCCGAGGCCCTGAAGTGCATTCTTCCCGAGCCTTGTTGTGACCTCTTGAAGACGTAGAGGGCGGCCCCGGAGTCAAGGATCCTTGCCGTGGCAAAGGCAGGTCCTTCGAGGACGCGGGTGAGGTTGTTGGCAATGGTGGAGCGGGTGACAGCAGGCATTGTGGAGGACAAAAAAGATTTAGAGCGTAGAGTTGGGGGTGTTTCTTGGAATAGTAGCAAGTTTTGCAGATATCTCTACCAGTTGTTCCCTTCCCCCCTTTTATCTTTCCTGGAGCGTAGTTAGATGGCGTGGGAGCTTCGGGGTGTCGGCGTAGAAGGTCCTTGATGATCTTCGACAGGTGACCAAAATCTTCCACCCTTTGTTCTGTGTCTTCTTCACTCCCATAGCCCTTCCATCTGACCCTGTAGAAAAGACCATCCTTTGTTTCCTTCCAGTCCAAAATCTTCTCTACTTCGTATTCTTCTTCCCCTTCTTCTGTTATGATCGGCGGTGGTCGGGGTTGGTTTCGGCTGAACTCTGTGTCTTCTTTGTAAGGGCTGAGCAAGTCGATGTGGAAAACAGGGTGCACCCTCATCGTTGCCGGCAAGTCGAGCTCATAAGCGTGTGACCCTATTCTTCGTTTCACAACAAATGGCCCGTGCTTTTTGTTATCCAGTTTCTTCGATGGTCTTTTTGTCTGAATGTTCTTCCCCAGCAGCCATACTAGATCTCCTTCTTGGTACTCGTTTTTTGGTTCTTCTTCTGGGAGCCTTTGGGTTTCCATTGATGCAATTGCTTTGTCGTGGATTTTGCGCCATTTTCCTGTGATGTTGTTTGCTTCTGGGACTGCCGATTCTTCTGCTGAGATGTTCCACAGTGGTTCCCTCCCGTGGACAATTTCGAAAGGGGAACTACCTGTTACGCGGTGCTTCTGTAGATTATAGCTGAACTCCGCAATCGGTAATAAGTCCGCCCAATCATCCTGCCGGTAGTTGACAAACGATCGTAGCCAGCCTTCCATCCATTGGTTGATTCTCTCCGTTATTCCATCTGTTTGGGGGTGGTAGGCAGTGCTGAAACCTGGGCTAGTTCCAATTTTCTCGTAAATGGCTTTCATAAGTTTGGAATTGAAAGTGGTTCCTCGGTCTGAGATTGTGCTCTTTGGAAAACCATGCAGTTTCCAGACATTCGTGACAAAAAGATTTGCAAGGTCGCTTGCCGTGTGGGATTCTTTGCAGGGTATGAAGTGTGCCATTCTTGAGAATTGGTCCACCACTACTAAGATACTATCTGATCCTCTGGATTTTGGCAACTTCACTACGAAGTCAAACGCTATGTCTTCCCATGGTCCTTTTGGAATCTCCAGAGGCTTGATCGGTACTATTTGCTTTGATCCCTTTGTCCGTTGGCAGGTCTCGCAGGATTCCACGTATCTGTTTATGCTTTGCTTCATTCCTGGCCAAAAGTATCTTCTTGATATTAGTTCCAGTGTTCTAGCCTGTCCTTGATGTCCCGCGATTTTTGAGTCGTGATGGACCCGCATGATAGCCAGTCTGGCTTCCTTATCTTCTGGCACGTAGATCCTTCCCTTGAACCATAATAGTCCCTCCTTGAAATCATAATCCTTTGCGCTGTGTTGTAGGGTTTTTGGTAACGTTTCCCTTGATTTGCAGATTTCTTTGATTTGTGCCAATCCTTCATCTGTTTCCTGAGCCTCCCTGATAGACTCTATGATGTTTGTGTCTATCTGTCCCATAAATCCTTTGAACCTTTCGACAGATATCATAACTTGTTCGGGCGTCGGGATATCCTCATGGTCTGATCGTCTTGACAACAGGTCCGGTTTTGAAGACAGGATTCCAGGGCGATATATGATGTCAAAGTTATAGGAAGCAAGCAATTGGTGCCATCTTGCGTGTCGACGGTTGAATGTTCTTGCTTCCTTCCAGAATTGTAGGTTCCTATGATCGGTGTAGATGGTGATAGGGTCCCTTGTTCCTTCAAGGTATAGCCTCCAATGTGTTAAAGATTCTATGATAGCCATAAGTTCTTTATCGTGGACGTCGTAGTTGAGTTGAGCCTCGTTGAAAGACTTTGAAAGAAAAGCAATAGGGTGTAAGTAGCCATCGTCTTGTCTTTGCAACAAAATTGCTCCCATTGCTACTCCACTTGCATCTGTTTCCAGGAAAAAGGGTTTGTCAGGGTTAGGATGGCGTAGAGTAGGTTCTTTGCTGATTTCTGTTTTTAGAGCCTCAAAAGCTTCCTGCTGATCGTTTCCCCATTCCCATTTGTTCTCCTTTCTTGTTAAGGTTGTCAGGGGCTTTGCTAAACGGCTGAAATTCGGGACAAATCTTCTGTAGAAATTTGCGAATCCTAGGAACGCCTGAACTTGTTTGACCGTTCTTGGTTCCTTCCATTCCTTTATTGCCTTGACTTTTTCTTCCTCCATTGAGATGCCTGAATCGCTGATTCCAAGTCCGGTATATGTCAATTTGGTGACAAAGAATTCGCATTTTGGAAGCTTTGCGAATAGATTTTCTTCCAGCAGGATTTTTAGCACCTTCCTGACATCCACGGTATGTTGACTTCTGTCCTTAGAGAAGACTAGGATGTCGTCGATATATACTATGACACATACATCGATGAGATCATGGAAGATGTGGTTCATATATCTTTGGAATATGGCGGGCGCGTTTTTTAGTCCAAACGGCATGACAACGTATTCGAACAGTCCTTCTTTTGTTCTGAAAGCTGTTTTCCATTCGTCTCCTTCCCTGATTCTGATATTGTTGAAACCCATGCGCAAATCGATTTTGGAGAAAATTTTTGCGTCCTTGATTTTATCCAAGAGGTCTTCCATCAGGGGCATTGGGAATCTGTCGTCTTTCGTAATGGGGTTTACTCCTCTGAGATCTTGAACAAGTCGTAGTTGGCGTACTGCCCCTGGGTTTTTGGGATCGATCGGTTTTTTGACAAAGAAGCAAGGTGATGCAATGGGTGATTTGCTTGGTCGGATTTTCCCTGCTGCGATTTCTTCATCCAAGTATTCTCTCAGTGCAATTGACTCTGCCGGAGAGAGTGGGATAGGTCTGGCTGGTTTCGGAAGTTCAGCTCCATCCTTGAAGTCGATGGCGCAGTTGTATGGGTGATGATCAGGGATTCTCTTGAATTTTTCTTCGCTGAAGACGTCGGCAAATTCCTTGAATTCTTCAGGCAGGTCGTCTATTGAGGCCGTCCTTGCTTGAATGGCTTCTGTCCGCCATGATATGTGCTTCGTTTTCCAATCGATGACAGGGTTTGATTCTTCTAACCATTCCAGTCCAAGGATAAGTTTAGTTTCTCCAGTAGGCATCGCAAAGAAGACTTGTTTGAAAGTTCTTCCCTCTACTTCTATTTCCAGCCTTGCTTTGAAACGTATTTGGTGAGGGAGTTCTTTCCCCTGGATTCCAATTACTCTTCTAGGAGTGGAGAGTTCCATGAGTGGAATGTTGTTGGATCGAGCCCACGAAATGTCCAGGAAGTTCTTTGATGCTCCAGAATCGATGAGGGTTGGGATAGGTTCTGTGATTCCGGCAACGTTTGCGTAAACAATGGTGGATTCATTTGTCGCTCTAAAGTACATTGTTTCCATTGCCGGTTTCTTGGTCTCTCCACACACAGTTAGAGGGAGACCCCTTCTTTTCCCGAGTCTTCTCCGATTGTGGCCTCCCTTCCTTTAACGCTAGGTTCCGTCGTTATCCATTCCTTGGATGGGCATTTGAATGAGCGGTGTCCTTCTTATCCGCATTTTAGGCAGCGGTTGGTTGCTATCCTAGCTTTGTAAACTTCGTCGGGTAGCCGCTTTGTAGAGGGTTGTCCGCTAGCGGTTGCTTGAGGTGTCTTCTTCCCTGTAGAGGTCTTGATTTGCTGTAATTTCTGGTCAATAGAGATTGCAATAGAGATCCACCGGTCTAGTGACAGCTCCCGCTCCGTTCCGTCCTCGTTAATCAGGGTCAATTCGAATCGCGCAAGTTCGGTTTTTACTTCAGGCTTCAGTCCTTCCTTGAATTGGTTGATTAGTGCTTCCTGTCCCCAGTTGACATCGACCAATAAGTAACGGAACTCAGAAGCATAATTTGCTACCGAATTGTTCTGCTTGCACTTCCAGATATCGATTTCGGCCTTTGCCTTTTTGTTAGGGTCGCTAAATTGTTCCATGAAGTGTGTCTTGAAGCTTTCCCATGAGGCAAGGTTTTGGTTATTTTCCCTTTGGTTAAGCGATCGTAAAAGTACTTGTGCCCAGTGAGTGGCGGCTTTGTTCTTGGATTTGAAGTTTGCTAGAGCTTTGCGGATCCTTTCTTCATTGGAAGTGTATTGATCGCCTAGACGTAAAAAGTAGCTCTCCATTTGTGTGATGAACATTTCGGCACCTTCTCCTTTTTTTCCGTCAAAGGCTTCTGGCCGGGTCACCTTGGGACGTCGTGGTCCGCTACCGATGTTTGGGTTCTCGGTCAGTCGTTGGATTCTTAGTTCTAATTCATCGATTCTGGTAGATTCCGCGTCTGGGTGTGGTGGAGAATTTGATCGCCTGGAGGGGATCCCGTGCAGGGATGCTTCGTCCATTTCTTCTCGCATGTTGTTGATCGTTTCCTGTACTTCTGTGATCTTGGTAGTGAAGGAGGTTCCTTCCTGTCGTAAGGTTTCTAGTCCTTGTGTTACTGCCTCGTTCCACTCAAGTTGCCCTTGTCTGGTAGTGTTGAGTTCTTCGCGTATATTGTTTACTAGTCCTTGAGTGTTGGTAACCTCATTTCGAAGGCGGGTTACGTCTTGACCAACTAGGAAAGAATTATGTTCGCCATTTCTTGCCGAGTTCAGAATGTCCGTCAAGGTGCCTTGTAGGGTGTTGATGGAATCGTTAAAGATTTGCTGGTTGTTTGCTAGTACTTGTGTGGCCTGTTCTAGGCCGCTAAGCCTTCGATCTATAGTGACTCTCATTCCATCTATAACCCTAAGGGTGGCGTTGTGTCTTCCTTCTAGAAGGTCGTCCAGGTCGTCTAGATTACTTATCACAGTCCTGCTGCTAGAGCTGGAACTTGAACTCGAGCTTCCTGGATCACCGGTGCTTTGTTGTACCGGGGCCAATTGCCCGGAGTAACCCTGCGGAACATACGGTGGTGCTGGAATTGCTGGTGTGACTGGTTGGGAAGCCACTGGAATTGGTCCTGCGTTGGTGATGGTTCCTCCGATTTGGGGAACTGTAGGGACATTGGAAATGTGTGGTGTAGGAGGAGGTCTAATGGGGACAAGTGACACGCCCCCATGAGCTTCAGGTTGGGGAGAAAAGAACTGTCTCCTAGTCCCTAGTGGCCACAGGGGACGTGATGGTCCTGGACTTCCAGTTGGAATGCAAATTGCAGTCGGAGTGGGGTCATTTGTGAGATCTCCTGGTTCCCTATTCGTGATAGTGGCTTCTTCCTCTTGTACAGTTGTTATGTCGGCGATGCCAAAAGCTCCCGGCATTGATGTTTGGCTTTGGGAGCGTGATCGGGCAGGGCCTCCCGCTTGAATTTGTGCGATATCTTGTTCGTTTAGTGATCCTGTAGGCCTTGCTGCCCGACTGGGTCCTCTTCTTGTTGATATAGTGGATGAGGGGCATGATCCTCCGTCTTCTTGGATAGACATATTTGTATGTTGTTAAGCTTGTTTTGTAATGTCGTAAGCTTCTTCTTGGTGGCTATGAGACAAGCCGCGATGGAGAGTGGACGGCACTAAGACCTAAGTGACCTCTTGAACCGCAACACACTTAAGTGTCTGTAGGCTCTTGAGGGTAGGGGTGGTTCAGAGTGTCACTCAAAGGGGATGTTTTGACGAGACAAAACAAGCTGGGGTTACCAGGCTTGTTGGTCCTCTATATATATTCAAGAAGTGGCCGAGTCATACAAGGCGCAGCCACATGAGTCATAAAAGACAGCCAGTCAGGAGTGTCCATGTGAGTCATGCTGTATGAACAGACATGACTCGTACAAAGCACAGCCGCGTTACACAATGTAACAGAACAACCACAAGAAGGTGGCAACGCGGCAAACAGAAACAGAAACACAAGACAAAGAAGGGGACAGGCGGGCGAGACAACAGGCGAGTCTGATGGAGTGAGCTGGCTCATGACAAAATACTGTTTGAGGCACACAACAATAATGGGGGAAATCACACAGCCAAGCCAAAGCACAACAGATGTAGAGTGAGGTGAGGATGGAGGGCTCTTAGAGGGCATGTATTTATACCCTAGAGGCCTCAGAACACTAGTCATCTGGTTGTGGCTATCATTGGGGGCATCTACCAATGATAGGAGGGGTGGATGAACGCTGATGCCTTGATGACTAGCATTCATGGAGTCAGAGTGCTTTGGTTGGCTGGAACATATATTATGAGTCATCTAACTAATTGCTCCAGTCAAGTAACTATACTAAATCACTATCTACAAGCTATGCAGCTCTCAAGATCTGGTGGCTGCTGAAATGAGTCATTTCAGCACCTTGACAAGCCACGAGACATATCGCGGGAAATAGCCGGTCAATTCACATGGAACAAGTGCGATCGGCTGAATTGGAAGCTTGCGAGTCAGTCGCAAGTTCAAGCTAAGCGAACGGATCCGTATTGGTGGAGATACAAGTATAACAATGTATCTCTCCCTAAGCGCCAAAGACAATAAACTTAGATATTTCATATCTTTATGAAATCCCCGCATATAGAGACGCAAAAGACAGTGAATTGAAGCTACTAGAGAGTACTACATTTCGACATAAAGAAGTAGCACAAAAGTAGCGTTCAAGAGGGAGTAAAGACAGTTACAAAACTGCATACATGCAAACAAGCAGAAAAGCCGCCACAAGCATAGGTTTGGATTTCAGTATGTTATTCCTATGACAGAATGTCAGTATCCATAACAGGTGGGTTCCTTCTTGATTCTTGTGCAGCCATGGGTTCACCTCTGTAGTACTATTCTTTGAATGACCCTGATGTCAAGTAGGTAGCAGTTGCCGAAAAAATGAGGTTCAAAAATTTAATGTGGTGTCTGAGTGTGTGGGAACGCAAAAACTAATGGTCACCCAAGTTGCCATCAGACCTTTGAGAGCACTATGATGACTATTAACTATTTCCTCATGGAATAATGTTGTTTTGCAATGCTGCAACCCAACACTATGATGGTTGCTGACTGAAACTATATGTGCTCAAGTCAAGGCTCAGAGAGACTTTGCACCCAAAAGACTGTTGACTGTAAACTGTGGACAGCACTAAGACCTGAGGATCCAAGGTAACCTTGAGGGCAACCCAGTGAGAGACTGTTTGTTGGGGAAATGACAAGGCAAAACAAGATGGAGATACCATGCTTGTTGTTGCCTCCATATATATTCAGACAAAGGCATGGGTCATACTAATGCCAAGCAAGCAAATCATACAGGCCAACCAGTCAGAGTGCTCTATGGATCATCCTAAAATAATAAAAATACTTGATGTTTCTTCGACAGTAGAACTTGACATATAGGGTTGATTTTGAGGGCTCAACAATATACTTTTCTGTCAATGCCCTGTCAGGGACAAGGGAGACACAACTGTCCTACACTCATACCATGGAAGCCACCACATGTAAACATGAGCTATATAAATTGATAGGGAAGGTGTACAGCTTTCCAATGGTGTAATCTTCACACAAAAACATTCAGTTTTGAGTGCACAACTGAGGTTTTGGAAAACATGATCACAAACATTGACCAGTGTTTGATCATGTTCCCAACAGTCACATTCTCACACCACAAATGCCACCACATGTGAATAGAAAGGACCTAAATCCATACTAACAACATGGTGGTTTCCAAAAATGTAATTCTTATGCAGAAAAGATTAGGTTTTAGGTGCAAAACTGAGACTCTGGAAGGTGCAATCAAACATTGGTCAATGTTTTGATCAAGCTCCCTGGCCACAGCATCCTCACACCACCAATGCTGCCATATGTAAATACCCTGTGTAATTCCTGAACTCACGTAACTGTGGTGGTCCCCCCTTAGCAAAATTGGAGTTAAAGGTTGGATGTCCAGTAATGCTCCTGCGTAATATTTCTCCAGCCCAACATCACCAAAATCCTCTGCCCAAAAGAGAAACAATGGATTTGCTTGAGAAGGGTCTGCAATGGTTCACATGCAGTAGTAAACATGTGGGGTGGTGTGTAATTGAGGTAAAACTCTTGGACGGGGATCATGTTGGTAAGTAGAGATTTGTTTGAGCATACCAATCAAGTCTAACATCTCATCCTCACAATTAGGTGAAACAGCATTCCTGCCACAAATCCAGTTTACTCCAAGTCCCCATGAGTTTGGATTTCAACTTTTGTGTCTCCAGTTCCCAGTTACACTGGCCTTGGCAATGACAATCAACAAGGCTCAAGGTCAATCAGTGAAGTATGTTGGACTTGATCTTGAAAAAGCAGTCTGTTCACATAGTCAACTATATGTTGGGTTGTCTCAATGTACAGCAGAGCATAGGATTAAGATTTGGAATGGACAGGAGGAGCCAAAAACAAGAAATGTAGTGCATAGGTCAGTTTTAGATTAGCATACATGGTCATCTCTCATCACTTTTTGATAATAATGCATATTGTATAGTGAGCTGTCTTGGATGACCCAACATCCTACAATAAAGCTTTACATCATGGCTAGACTAGGGTGGAGCCCTATGGGTCATACTAGTGTCCTATAAAGGAACATGACTTGCCAAGAAAGGAAGTCACAAGACAAAAGAAAAGAGAAGTAGCATAAGGCTGTGCAAGGGCAAAGGAAAACAGAAAAAGGGGAAACACAACAAAGGGAAAGGTAAACAAAGGAAACAAACTGACAACAGACACAAGACAGAGTCCATGGAGGGGCCACAGGTCACAACAAAACCCTTACACCTCACCAACTTGTTTGACATGGACACCCTTTTGGATGCCATTCTCTTGTTCATTACCCACTCTACTGCTTTTGTTAGTTAGTCTAATGTTTCTGCTTGAGCCTTCATGTCTGTCATAGCTGCTCTTTTCTGATTTCTGTAACATCAGGAAAAGCAACACAGCTATAGCAGTCTATATTGGAGCTTTAATTCTACAAACTGACCTATAGTACTACACAGCCACTCATGGAATTGAAGCTCCAGCATAGATCTTCATAGGCTATCAGCAAAACTGTTTGCAGTTTTGAGAGTGTTTTGGCTGATTTGGATGATTTCAAGTGATTTGAAACAAAACATTAGATTAGAGCACTCCTAAGCACCCAAATCTGCAAATGGTTTAACTGATGTATCTCCCATGGACATGTCCCTTTTTCCTGAAGAATGCCTTTTGGCCCTGGGTTGTGTCTCCCTCTTTCATATAACCCCCTGGGTGGTCTCTTTCTCCTCTTACCTCTTACAGAGGCTCTTTGTCTTTTTGACCAAGCAGTTTGCCCACATGCACATGTACTTTGTAAAATTTATGTACCCCCCCCAAAAAAAGCTCAGTCACATGCCCACATTCACGCACTTTAGGGGAGGCCTAGTACATTGCACTCATCAACCAAATAGTCCAATGGCAAGCTGGGGCTTTCAAGCAATATAAATATGCTTGTTTGTGTTGTTGTCTTTGATACCAATAATACTACATATTCAAGTGAATCTCACTGCACTTCCTTCTGATAAAGGAATATAACTCTTGTCCATTTGCTGTTGTGATACCAGCTTTCTCTCGCCACACCATTGCATGAATCTACCATCAATGAATGATATTCTCCATCCTACAACACAAACACCAGCCGCACGCAGCCAAGAAAAACTATCACTCAAAAAAAAAATACGAAACCTCAAAAATACAACTGAAGGAATAGACCAAAACCTAGCATAATCGCATAGAAAAGAAGAGCGTATATATGCGCACGTGGAGGGGTATAACGCAGTCCGCGCAGAATGAAATCAACACGACAGAAGAGAGGTAAGAAACGAGTGACGAGGTTCCCCGTGCAGGCCAGCTTGCTGTACACTATTTCGATTCGTTTATACAATCAGTGTGCTCCCGGCTACGGCCCGATGCTTGACCTTTTCAAAGATCCGGAACAAGCTGATGACGAGGTTCCAACAATACAACGTCAGTCCGAAAAACACTAGACAGATCAATGCCAACTGTCGTCGACACAGTTGACCAATCTATGACCGCAATCACATTCATTAGTACAACTACAATCCAACGCGGAGGGGGCTTACGAGTGCGGCATCCGTTGTATCATCGTCAGCAAACTGGTTCTCACTCGGAGGAAGCTGGTTCCACCAGTTGGTTGCGGATATGGGTGTGCATAAGAGTGGAGTGGTAAAGTAGTTGTCGAAGCAGAGAGAGAGCGAGGCGGACCACATGCAGATGAAGAATACTTCAGAGAGGGTGTGGGTGAGCTTGGCGGATGTGGACCAGATTCCGAGCGGACGGCCAAAGTATTCGAGCTGTGGTTGTGTGGTTCGGGGTGGCGTTGGGAGCGCGTATGGTCGTGTGGGGAAATAATAACGTGCGGGGAATGCGGGGTCGGACCGGATTGGATCAAAGGCAAATAATATGCGCATCGGAATGAACGCAAATAATAGCCCATCAGAAGTAAGGCCAAATATTATGCGAATCGGAATGAAATCCGAAGGATGCGCGAATAACAAATATCGCCCGGAGGAAATGAAATCCAAACACCGCCCAAAGATGTCCCGTAAACCAAATCAACAGGCGCACATCAAATCAAATCCGTCGACCAAGAAGCCAAGAAAGTCAAGTGTTGTCAAGTGTCAAGCATCAGGGGGATTGAAGCGAACCGATAGGAAATGAGGACAAAGTCGAGTCGAACCAAGGACGAATCCCATTTAGACACAATACCGGACAGAACCAGTCGTGTGAGCGCGGCGCGGGTAGCGCAAGGCGAAGCGCGCGGGCGAGGTGACGAGGCGAGGGCAATTCGAACGAGGCCAGATTAGGCGATACGAGGCGATGTACCGAGAACGGCGACCGAAGTGCGCCACCGCATCAGTTGTGTGATATCCGTGGCGGTCCGGCAAGGCCAGGAGCACACGGCGAGACACATCGCAGGCGAGGAGCAAGACGAACAAGCCAATCAAGCGCAATCCGTGCAGCGTGATCGTGGGCGTGGGTGACGTCACGTGTAGGGAGGACAACGGGGGGATCGGAAGCAGGCGGTGTGGGCGAATTCGATTGTCAGGTGAAATTGCCGAAATAGGTCGTTGGCGAGTCATGGGATCGAAAAGTAGAAAATGAGATCATAAAGTGAAAGAGAGAAAGGCAATGAGCGTGGGCAACGAGGCAAGACTCAGGACGTACGTATATGGCGGCCATGACGTGCACGAGGGTGGGTGGTGCGAATATTATGACGAGGGTCCTGCAAAGGGTTAGCACGAGTCGAAGTGGGGCGATGGACGTACGGAGAGCTGCCAATCGAGCCGAGGATGCCATTGGCGAGTTCGAGACGGCGGACGCTAATCCCAACCGCCAGCGTCGTCGTCGTAAACGCAATATTCAACAACCGAACAAACTGCCTGATATTAGCTAAATATAGAGACAAGCCGGGGACTTACCAGGGGAACATAGTTGTTTTGCAACAAATACATTCGCAGTCGGCGTTTTTGCCGTGCCCACTTGCCACCACGCCGACTACGCACATCATCCTCGTCTGCAGTCCTCCTCGACGCCGCTGCACCGAGTTCCTTGCCGCCGACATAGCCCGGCTCGCTCGGACCGGCCCTGTCCCGCCCGTTTCCACGATAGGCAGCAGGCGGATGCGGGGCCCACGGTGTCTCCCACCCCGGCGTCTGCGTCTGGTTCAGCGTAAACGGGCCCTGGGGAAGCTCCACCTTCAGTCCGGGATTCCTGCTTGACTCTGGTTGTGGCTCTGGCTGGACCTCTGGTTCAGATCCTTTGCGCTTTCCAAACGTCGAGCCCTGGGACGCTTTCCGGAGCGGATAGGGCACATACGACCACCAGTGCGTGCCTGGCGAGGATACTTCAGATATCGGTGAGATGGGAGATCGGTCGGGTTGGATGGTTGGGTTGGATGAGTTGGCGGGGTTCGAAGGGTTAAACGACCTCAAAGACCCAGACTGGCGGGGCGAGAGAAGGGCAGTATGGTCGTCGATGTGAATCACGGGTTGGACAGTCAGCGCAGACTCGGGTGGCTTGTCCGTCGAGGGCGATGGCGGGTCGTCTCGCGCCCATGCTACGACGGATGAGTAAAAAAAATACGGGGTAGGGTAGGACTTACGGGGTGTGGTGATGACGACTCGTTTGCGTTGAGGAACGGAAGAGTGCGTCTTGGTACTATGTTGGCTCACCGCGCTCGGGCTACGAGCCCGCGTAGAGCTCTCGGGCTGCGGCGTCAGTGCACGCTCCATCGACGTTGCCTGCAAGTCCCAACCTGGTGCCTGACATCGCCACGTTTAAGCGACCGGCGCTAGTGGATTTCGCTTGGCCCAGACCATGGTGACATGCGATATTTGGGTTCAAGGTGGAGCAGAGACGTTTGAGTTTTTATGTGCATCTGGTCTGGATGTGTCTAGGTCGTACCTCACAATAACGGCATGCGACGATCCTTGATCTGACTGGAGGTTCCGTAAAGGTGTCCCATATATGGTCTTTGCCTCCTGGCACATGTCCCTTATCGTACTGCCACCCCAGGACCTCGTCGTGAAAAGAAATTGCAGGAACGTCCGTCTGCGGTCTCGTAACAATTCCCTTGTCGTTTACTCCGCAGTAGATCTTGTCGGCATCCAACTGTGGAAGTTCAGACTAGACACTCGCAGCGGGCCTAAATAATCCGAACCAACTGAGCGAGATCCCCCTCAGCAAACAGGAGTTCCCACTCGGCAAAAGACCTCACCTAGACATTTCTCGCTTCCTTGGAATCTCGACCGAGGAACTCCATTCCGATTCGCAGATCCAACTCTAGCAATATAACTTTGGACCGAATCGACCAGTTGGGGGATTGACAACCGGCCGGTTCTGTTGCGAGTAAGTTCCCCGGACCCTGGCCGAGTAAACCCGGCTCTTTATGCCGACTGAGTTCTGGCGACCTGCGAGCCTGACCGGTCGACACAACCAGACCACTGATCGTTTCCACATGAAACTATCTCAAAAGCGGACTTATTTTGCATACCTCCTATTCGTTCAAAGCCTGACTGGCGAGCTCGAGTCTATTCCTTGCGCACGCTCCAACCCGCATCCCGGTCGGGTCAAGTGGTCATGCAAGCCACTCGTATTAACCCCATGTGGGATAGATTATATCCACACAGTGATGACCATTACGGTTACTTTGAGTCGGCCTGTCTGGGGTAGGTTCAAAACTCACCGACGCGGGTTGCAAATTTTGGACGAGTAGTTCAAGGAAAAAGTGCGTTTATCATCATTTCTCGGTCAAGAGATAGAGTTGGGAACATAGATCGAGTGCGTAGGTCCAGTACGAGGAGACTTTGTGCATGCGGTGCTTATCTGGAGCCTTGAAGAGCGCAACTCGGACGCCCAATCGAGCGACAAAACTCATGAACCCATCAAATTTCATCGAAATCCAGTAAAGATTAAAGTCAAACGAAGCGCCACTGATCATCGCTATGTACTTAACTCCCAAGATC
Source organism: Ceratobasidium sp. AG-K (assembly GCA_037039685.1). Taxonomy (NCBI): domain Eukaryota; kingdom Fungi; phylum Basidiomycota; class Agaricomycetes; order Cantharellales; family Ceratobasidiaceae; genus Ceratobasidium; species Ceratobasidium sp. AG-K. Next base: position 558,456 of record JAWNGF010000007.1, on the reverse strand, counting down.
GAATGCCCTCCCTCAACACCATGCTCGAACCCGTAGCAGAACTCGGCACAGCGAGCAGCCTGCTCGGCAACGCACTCGACCTATACCTCAACGCCTGCGCCGCGATTCAAAGTTACTACACTCACTCTTCCTCTCTCGATGCCCTACCCGTCCTCGCAAGCTGCGTCGCAAACGAATCAGCCTCTGCACCCTCGTACGCACATAAGCTCAAAAAAGCTCACGTCATTATCAACAAGGCTTAGAATGTCTCTACGTGCCATGCTCCCGTTCACCTCCTCCCTTCTGAAATCTACATTATATTGTTGTGGGTACGATGTGTGGGTACGATGCTGATGGCCCCACGTCCCGATCGATGCCCCGATACCCCGATTACCTGACCCATATCTGCTCCCGATGGCGCAGAGAACCGATCAAGCTCCCCGCACTCTGGACTCATTGATCTGGTACTATCACCCCTCGGACCGCAAATTCCTCGAACGCGCCGAAGTCTTTGCTCAGCGTGCTCGAGACCTCCCACTAGACGTGTACGTCCGTAATCCGAAAGCCAGGGACAACGATTACAGGCCGTCGGAGTTGTGTAGATTCCTGGACGCCAAATCGACTCGCATTCGCGCGTTTACGTGGGCGAGTCCGAGCACCGTGAACGATTTCGAGTGCATGTATTTCGAGGCGTTTCGCAGAATGTTGGACCCCGAGGTATTGGAGGAGTTTACCATCACCGATCATGGTACCTATGTGCCCGACTACATCTACGCCGCGGACTTGAATCCCTGTATGCGGTCAAATGATTGCTCCCGAGCTCGATGAACACATTCACCCACCCATGTGATCGCGCTCCGGGGTCCCAGATGAAATAGATCATCTCATGATGTCTCAATAGAGGGGCGTGTAGCTAATCACGATAACCTTTTACAGAGACCAACCAAGATCTCCGTAGCGTACTCGATTTTTTGCGACGCCGTAACCGTGGCATACTTCAGGTTCGCGCTGATAAAAGCTCATCTTGCCAGTGAATCTCCTAAATTATGTTTCTCACGAGCGCTTTTGCGGTTGTCTCGAACCGGCTCCCGGACTAAGATGGATCCCCCCCTTGTCGCCGTTCCATATCACCTTCATATTCAGCTTTAAGCTGAGATTGGCAGTTCGGCGCCCAAAATATTGTTATACCACTGTATTTACTCATCCGATCCCAAAATCTCAGCAAAATGTTTTGCTTCTACCACAAAGTGATGGTTGTTACGAAGCCGGTCGAACCAGCTGGGTCTCCGTACGCAGGTCAAATCGTGTTTGAGTTCTACACACCCCTATTATAGTGGTTTGTAATAAAGTGTAACCTTGGCGTATCTCATCAGCACTATGCACTTGAATGAAATGAGAGCGGTTTCCGATTCTAAAATACAGCAGGAGCTACGGTCCGTTGCTGCCCATCCACTGCGACACGATACATGGATCAGAGGTTGGCTATGGCGGCCAGCTCGCTACGATCAGTTGAGTCGACACAAGGCCCAAGTCTCGCAAACGACCCCAAACACACCTCCACTTCAGCCAACTTGAGGCGTCTCTTGTCGCAGCTGCATCAACTCGACTGGTCCCGCCCACCCGTCCAAGTCAGACACCATCTCCTCCCCAACCACCAATTCCCCTGTTTCACCAGAGCCACCCATCGCCACTCCAACCCCGGCAACGCGCTTCCACTCTCCACGACACAGCCCTACCAATAACCCCACCAAAACCTCGGCCAGCGCTGCATGTCCCTCGGGTGTAAGTTCCAATAAGCTCCCCTTCCGCGCGTAATGTGTGAATACACCTAGCGGTCGGTTGGTCGATACGGTGCGGCATGCATAGCGCACATAAGCGTTAGGGTCCGGGTAGATGGACGCTGTGGATGTGCGGGATGTTTCAGACCAGGTGAAGGAAAGGTTTGGAAATACGCAGGTGTGGGATTTTCTAGGACTAGGTGAGGACCAAGGTTATGAACTAAGAGTTGATGGCATACTTGGTTTTGAATAGGCTCTTTTTGCCTATTATGTCGTCCATCGCTACGGTCTCTCCATCTATTTCCACTCTCCCAGCTGCCCACTCGATCGAGGCCACGACCCGCCCAAACCACTTGATAGTCGTAGCCGGACCGGTTGTGCGAATCGACACCACGGGCTGGTCCTCTTCACAAAATGTTCCGGACAAGAGCTGGCGCGATGACAATGTGAGGCTGATCGGGTTGTCTGTTGGTGGGCCAAAGGTATCTGCTTCCGAGGAGCGGGTGAGAGTGGGCTGGAGAAGTGGACCGAGTGGACGCGTGAAAGGTGCCTCGCGATATGTCGGAGGACTCTCAGCCTGTTCGCCAACACCCTCTGCTTCATCCTCGCGTGTTCCTCCCTCTGCTCCCGCGTTCCGCCTAGCGGCCTCCATTTTCTCGCGCAAGTACCCGTACCACATCCATTCTTGTTCACCCGTTACACCCAACAACCCAGTCACCACCACCGCATCGGCGTACTCCTCTCCTAACGCCGTAAATTCCAATCGGGTCCCCAGTGCGCCACGCCGAAGGACGAAACTCGCGAGAACTTGATTCTTCGCGTTTGTTGCCTGGGTGCTAGAGTTAGAAAGATGCATGGGCGTGAAAAGTAGTCGGGCGTACCTCCCATTCCGCGCCTCGGGCAGTCCACTTGATCTCCGGGTTCCTTCCCCATTTTTTGAACATCTGCAACGCCCGATCAGTAAGCCACTCCATCAGACCCGATGGGACTCACGTGAGTTTTGGTACCGCTCCACTTCCCAGTTTTCATCCACTCTCCAAACTGCATCCTCAGACCGTTACTCTCCACTACCCGTTCCTTCCACCTCACCACCGCCACGTTTCGGGATTGCTCAGGTTGGGTAATAACCGTCGTCGAGCCAGAAGTAGCGATGGCATATTCGACTGCATTAGCAGAGCGTAAGAGTCCGGCGAGCAGACGGGTCGAGTCGAGCAAGAGTGTCTGGGTGAATTGCGCAGGCGTGGGGGTGGGTGGTGGCGAGCTGCGAAATGGCAAGGACAAGGGCAGAGTCCCGCCGTGCATAATAGTGTTGGGCGGCATGGTATTTTGAGGAGGCCGAAGTAAGGGGGAGTCAACTCCACTCGTGGTGCAGGTTAAAAGCCCGGCTCGAGGTGAGAGCGTCCATGGTTCACACGATGGCCGTTGGTTCTAGTTGAATTAACCGGGCGCTTATTTCACCGGTGTTTGCCACTGTTTCACTCTCGAACGCCACACACTGGAATGCCAACCACCTGAAGTCTGTTAGCCTGGCGGGAATCGGGAGACGGGGTGCTATCGAAACGCGCATGGCATTTCACAAATTTATATGTATATATATGCATCATTAGATTAGTAAGAAAGCACTCCGTATGTCGAGTCATTGTGCGAGTTGGACTCACGGATATGCGCATTCACGCCAGTACCCATTCCTAAACGGTACCTCATCCTAATGCACACCTCTCCCGCAGTTTCCCCGCTATCAGTATATATATTTAGCTATAATATTTAGTTTACGTTACTTGTGTCCGGACTTGGGCGTTTCCTTCATCGATGTTGTTCTACGTTCAGCAAGTGCACCGCTTAACATTGAGCAATGATAACTATAGTACATTAAGAGTTGGTCAAATTTGGAAACCCCATTCAATTGGATTACTCTCGAGCGCATTGAAATGCCTAATTACAGGGTGCCGAACGGAGAGTTCCGCTATTAGCTTGTCATTATCTAGCTCTTTGTCGCCCTGGTATATACAAGTCTTCCAGATGACCACAGGTTGAATCGAGTAACTCTTTACCAGCTGGTCGAGGTACTCCATGTAATAGTGCCCGCCGTGAAAGTAGATAGCATCTATCCGAGGGGGTGTAGGTGGAGGACTATCCCCTGAGGCTCCCGTTAGTGGAAGGTAAGTTCGAGCACGATAGAACCGCTCAAGAGCCAAAACGCGCAGCCGATGCAGTAACGCGATAAGGGTTCCAACCTCTAATGCCTGAGATGCCCCACCTATACATAGTCGGGCAATATTCGAGCGTTTAAAGAACTTTGTGATGGGAGAATTAGGATCCGATAAGGTCTCCACAGTGTTTTGAAGCCGTATGGTCAACTGCAACGGCTTTGAGCCAGAAATAAGCAAGGAGAGAAGTCGTTCTAGGTGGCCCTGATTAAGGAATAATTGCAAGTTCAGTGCTTCCAAGTCCTCGAAATGCACTGGGGGACAGCATGGCTGCCGGGAGGATGGTCAATTATCTCAAGCGCAAAATGAAGCTTTGCCAATTTAGGGCTGGATGTAATGATCATCCGAAGTTCTGACACAGTGATGGAACGCCTTGGATTGCGGCCTAAGGTTTGGTCAAGGTACAGCTCTACGAGTCTATGGTATGCTTGACTCGCCCAGCGCAGGTATATCCCATCTAGCCAAAGAAATTTGACATGGAACAAGTGTGCTTCAATTCGTCCCCGGGTGACGGACAAGTGGATAGTGTTAGCCTCATCTAGATCCTCCATCTCCTCGTCTTCATCTCCATGGCTTGGGTGATCTGGTGCATGGATAAGGTCGGGAGCATATGGGGTGTGGTCCGTGATTCTAAGGTGAAGACGGCGTGCGGGTTCGAGATTTCCAAACAGGAATTCATAAAACGTCTTTGGTATAACCTTATTTGCTCCTGGTGAAGCCAAAGCAAGAGATACGATACGCTTCATGATAGAAGAAAGGAAATCGTGGATAACCTCGGTTCCACTGTGGTGGCCTAGGGATGCTGGAGCTCGTATGTGAGTATCTAGGAGTAGTTGCCTCGCTCGAGCCACGAAAAACTCTGCGCGATCTACATAATTTTGGCTGGACGAGTGATGGTAGACAAGGTCGATGTGCGTCCAGAGCTCCGATAGATCCAAGGCTGTGTTGCGCCAGCGCGACCATACTTGAGATAGAATTCAGGATACCTCGGCATTGCTCTGGATTTTCTGTCATCTACACCCACTGCACAAGAAACGCCAACTACGAGTAGGAAAATGCGATCAAGGATCTCGGTAAGAAGCCCGTAGATGGGGGCCAAGGTAGTGGAGCAGTTTCCAGCTTGGCCTATCATCGACTGCGCGTGCTTGATCTTAAACCTGTATGTAGAGATGGATGCCACCTCACCAGCGAGGCAGTCGGAGAGCGTTTTTGGGATAGCTGTAAGTGCACTTCATTGCTCGGAATAGGCCTGAATGCCTTCGCAGGCACTGAGATATCGACCTAAGGCAGCCTCGAGGAGGTGACTCGCTGTATCGAGTTCTGCGATGAGCTCAATCATAGTGCGGAGAGTTGGATGTCAACCGTAAATACTGTAAGTGCCCAAGTTGGGCGTTGACGATCGGCAGGCGCTTATGATTCTAACTCCTCCATTTGCGCAGCGCACTGTGGGTGTGATTTAGCAGCCGTCTACTAAATATTGAAATGGCATACATAAGCTTTTTTTCAATTTAACAAATCGTGTGCCATACTTTGTATTAGCGTCTAAATCACCTACCTACGAGACAGACCATCGACTGACAGTCACACACCTGTTATGTTTCGCGCCCACGGCATCAAGAATTCGCTGACAGTCAAACGAAGCATACATTCCCAGTAGGGATACACACCCTTTGCCCAAGCTGATGTCTAATCCAAGCAATCTCGGCACATAAACATCAAACAGATCCATTGAGAATCAGTCAAAACGGAAAGCCCCATTCGATAGGATTGGCCGCACCAGCGTCAATGTACCTAAATATAGGACACAGTGCGGACAGCTCCGCCTTTACCACATCGGCATCTAACTCCATGGAGCCACTGGCACGAGATACTGTAGTCCTCCAGACGACTAGAGATTGAATCGAGCAGTTCTTTATTAGTTGATCGAGGTATTCTAGATCATAGTGTCCTCCTTGCAAGTAGACGGTATCTAGTTGAAGGGATACAACCGGATGGATATTCTCAGAGGGTTTTCGGACTGGAGGAATTGCCTGGCTCTTGTAAAACCCCTGAAGGGCTAAAACGCGGAGCCGAGGCAACAGAACCAGGAGTTTTTCGGCCTCGAATTCGTGCCCGCTTCCTCCAATATAAAGCCGCGTAATGTTTGAATGTTTGAGGAACCTTGCAATCGGACCATCAGGGTTTGATAGTGCCTCCCTAACCGCATGAATCCGTACGGCGAACTGTAACGGCTTTGAGCCAAGAGCAAGCAAGGAGAGAAATCGTTCCAGCTGGGCTTGACTGGAATATGGTTTGAAACTTAGCACTTCCAAGTCCTCCATATACACTGGGGCCATATCATGGCTGGTCGCAGGATCGTCAATAATCTGAAGTCCAAAGTGAAGCACAGCCAGTTTGGGGCTGGATGAAAAGATGCTGTGGAGTTCTGACGTGGTGATGCTCCGACTCCACCCTCGCCTGGTGGGCTGATCGAGACGTAGCCCTACAAGCCCATGGTATGCTTGGCTTGTCCAGCGCGGATACCTTCCATCCAATTGAAGATATTTAACGTGGAGTAGGAGCGATTCGAAGGATTCGAGGGTGGCGCGTAAGCGAAGGGTGTTGGTCTCAGCCATATCTTCCAGTTCCTCGTCTTCATCCTCGGCATCGGCGCTATCCGAGCCGCGGATAAAATCTGGTGCATGAGAGCTATAGTCCTTGATAGTCAGGTTGCGTAACATTCCTGGTTCGAAATCCTCGAATAAGAGCTCATAAAACGCACCATGGAAATCAGCGATGGTCGCCGGTATGACTAGCTCAAACGATGTGATGCGCTTCCCGAGCGAAGAAATAAAGGCAAGGGTCACCCCGATGTCACGGCCAGAATCCAGGGGGGTTGGCGCTCGTACGTGGATATCTAAGGGTAAATGCCTTGCCCGAGTCACGAAAATCTTTGCGCGATCTATGAACTTCTGGCTCGCAGAGTGGTAGTAAACTAGATCGACATCTGACCACAGCTCTGGAAGGTCTAAGGCGGTGTGGCGCCAGCGAGAGCACACATGAGATAGAAAATCAGGGTATCTTGGTATCGCCCTCGATTTGCCACTCCTGGCATCGACCCTGGAGGAACCACCAGCTACGAGTAGGAAGATACGAGCGAGGATCTCGGACGGAAGGGCGTGGATATGGGTGAGAGTTGTGGAACAGTTTCTGGCTTGGCCGATAATCGAGATGGATTGCTTTAACTTGAACTCGTATGAAGAGACGGTTGTTACCTCACTGGCGATACAGCTGGAGAGCATTTGCGGGACACCGGAGAGCGCGTTACATTGAGAATAGTAGGTCTGAATGGCTGTGCAAGCGCTAAGATATCGAAGTAACGCAGCTTCAAGTAGATTGCCCGCCGCACCCAATTCTGTGATGAGCTTGAGCATAATTATGGAAGTGGAGCACTGAACTTCAAGGGATCTAGAGTATACGTAAGTGCCCGTTTCGGGTGCCAGCAATCGCCAGGCGCTTATGATTGTGGTTCGGGTTCCTGCCTCCCAGCTCAGCTGCGTTAATGCCGTAGATTCTGTCCTTTATATAAGTGCACATGATTCTGTATGTACATTCTTACAATGACAGCGCAGTTCATTATACTATATCACGCGGTTTGAATCAGAAATGATTTATGCTGCTTAGCGTAATAAAATTGAGTTCACATACTATTCCGTATCTCGGTAATAATTCCGCCCGTTCATCGGTACCTCGGATGGTTTGCTGCTACCCAACGTTCCCAGTCTTTTGATAAGTATATCAGGTGACAATGATGGCCCGGCAAATAGAGTTGTTTCTTCTGTCCCGATGGTTAGGTTGCACTCGCCACGGACCTATAGACTATATGCGCTCTGTTAATGAGTCTTTGCCCATGGAGACCTCTTTACTTACGTTGTAGTAGTGGTCCGGTACCTCGGATATGCTTCCTTCTCTCTTTCTCCACCTCCACCAGCTATAGGAATCCGCTGTTCTCTCCAATGCGAGTAATTTTCTGTGCAGGTTCGCTTAATTATCCCGCCATAACATTTATCTGTGACATAGTCGGCTAGTATTACCTAGGCGGACGCATTGCCAATAGTCTACTCGTATTATAAGCATAGTGGTTTTTTCTACGTTAGCCCGAAGGCAGTTTTAGATTCACAAAGCCCTCCCAAGTACCAATGGTATTGCCTTCAAAATTCAATGCAGCTTGCTGCTCGCGCTACAAGCTCTTATATAAGCTCTACCATCGTTTCAATGAAGGGGGAAGAACGCACTTTCAGTAGCTCGTACGTAAGCGTCGACTTTGGTACCAAACAACCACTGGGCCCACGCCGACGAATCCCACCAGTTGTACAAAGGATTTCTTCAAAAATAAATATGAGCGCAATGAGCAGTCGTTGGATCAATTGCGTGTTAGATTCAGGCGAAACTTATCTGGCTCTAGTCCAGAACGACCTAATTAGGCACCCTTCTGGAATCCCTCTGTGTTTACGCCCCCATCTCCACACCTTGCTTATTTCATTGTATACTTTCAGTTACTTTACAACACGAGCCCTTCTCGAAATTGCTTAGTCAATTACGCTAAACGCAATCACCTACCGGACGTCCCCGTAGACGATCTTAAAGGCCCATGCATGCTTGACAGTCTTCACAGCAGCTTCCGGGACAATAACCGCCAACTCGCCGTTGTGATACGACCAAGCAAGGGGTCCCAAACTGCCAGCACCCAGAAGCATGATGTGATCACCCGGAAGGATGGGCACTGGCCTATCGATCTTAAGGACGCCATCCACTGGCGGCGATAGGGATATCATGCAAAACGAGTCGGGAGTCGAGGTGAATCTGACCGAAGATGCCTCGGCGCCGAGAAAAGAATACGTCTATATCATTACCAGGACATAAGTTTAAATTGCGTGAATGTACCAAGGAGGTACTAACCGTGTTGAAAATACACCCCCCCGAGTGCTCGAGCCATTCTCCGACTTCTATTAGGCGCTCGACCATGGCAGGAATAATTTCACCTTCTCCGGTTGGTCCGAGGTTCAGAAGGCTGGTCAAGGTGGCGTGAGCGCAAGTGAGAGGAAGAGTACGAAAAACTGACTAGTTTCCGTTCTTTGACACAATATCGACTAAAGTCTGAATGATAGTCTCGGCAGACCGGTACTCCTCATCCTTGGTTTGACGGTTATACCCATAACTATACCTACAGAGACCCCATTATGAGAAAGGGAGACTAGTAGCTCTCGGGCAGTTCACGTACGGATCGATGCCCTCGCTCGTCTCCCAACTATGGGTTTGAATCGAGCTGAATCTCGTGTATTCCGGAGTGTCAACTGACCTAAGCAGTCAAGAAGTATGTTGGACAGGATGATACGAATGCTTACAATCTGGGACGACGCCGCAACGGTTATTGATAGCAACTTGTTTCCCAGTTTTAGCAACCCTGTTGTACCACTCGGCGGCAAATTCGAGCGTTCGGTTTGGTCCTCCAATATCGCACCACTACGCACCATCCTGTCAGAATGACATTGCGAACACTAGCCAAACACACCATAATCTCTGAGCCATACTCCTCAGTTAAGATACGCATATGCTCCTGCTGGATATCACGAAGATAGTCCTTTCCCTCTATATATCCGGTATAAGGCTCGACGAGCGAATGATTGTATGCTCCGGTCGCAAGATGTCCTGGCCAATTGCCGAAACCATACGGGCCAGCTGCGGGGTTGAACCTGATTGAAACTTGGCTACAGCCAAAGCTGCCTATTGGAATCCAGCCCCCACTTACCATTCGGGCATACTATAGTAGGTCCCTTTGCGCATCGTAGGGTGCCTTTCACTCGACGCGTCCATTAGCTCACGAATAAAGTCCCGTTTTGGTCCGAGGTAAACACTACTTCGGTGAGTGCTGTCGTGAGTGTCGAATAAAGAGAACCCGTCATGATGTTTCTAATTAGGTGGTGGTAATTATCGCTGTATTAAGCGTGAATGGCACTTACTGTGACAAGTACAAAGTACTTAGCACCCGCAGTAGCAAAAAGATCGATCCACTGAGAAGCATTGAACTTGGCGCCATTGAATTCGGGAATAAAGTCATCGTAAAGTTTATCCTGTAAAAAGAGCCAAATTCGGCGTTAATTCGGGTATGTAGGTTTTACGCGCGCAGCTACCTCTCCATATGTTTCACGATGGTAATTCCAAAGTATGTTAGATGGTTGAGCGGGGTTGTGAAGCCACCAACTGCAAAGTTTATAAACACAATATCGAATGCTGGTTTGCAGCTCAATGGAACCTACTTGTACCATTCCTCATAGTATCCGATCGGCACCTATAAATTACACAAAATTAAATTGAGCATCCAGAGTACGTTCAATGATATTTACCCATCCAGGCACCGAATAGATTCCCCAATGGATACTAATCAACAATCAGGGCGGGGCCGGCCCAGGCTTACAAGCTCCAACTCACAATATTCCAAACTTAGCATTGTTCCACTAACGCCTGAGGATTAGCAGAAAGATAGATCCCATTCAATCGCGACTTACCCAGCGCGGGGTCTCGTGCCGAGACAGGCTCTCCGCCGTAGGCGTCCAATAACTCTCTTCGTCTACCAAGGCATCAGAGTACGATAGATTAAGATCCCAACCAGTCGACTTGGCGATAGGCGAGTTGGTGACGCTTGACACAACGACAACCTCAACCTCGACAACTTCCTTTGGCGTCGAGAACCAGCGAATCATGGAAGGGGGAATTCCTATAGCCTCCAAGGTGGTCAACACATGCCCAACCAGCCCTTTGGACTCAAAGTCAAATATGACCCCTACGTCCACCCGCACGTCATCCCCAGGCATCAGTCGGAAAATATGCCCAGGAGACACAGTTCGGACGCGATGGCCTCCATCAACAGCCCGCACAATGACTTCGTGTGGACCGGATAGGACGGCAGATGTGTAGTGCTCATAGTCGCGTACTTGGTCGCTGCCTCGGTGTTTAGTCGACATGATCCATTGATCCCCGCCTGGGTGAGGGCGTCGGGGGGAACGATGCCCGATGACATGGGCGGTGGAGCCATGATTAGAAGCAAATGTGTAGGAAGGAGCAGCCAATACCCGAAGGTTCGCAAGCGTGACCTGAACAACCGAATCTCCCTCCTCTGTCTTTAAAGTTGTGAGTCGAACATTCTTCACGCTGATGGCTGGGGTGGACACTGCTTGATCATCGGCGTGTGCGTAAGCTGGAACCAGTGAAAGAGCAAAGACGTGCAGCCGGTTTCTGTTTGCTCCGGGAGGAAAACGGATGGACTTGAGGGGAGAAGCAGAAGATACGGTAGTGAACCAATGATGCAGTTGAGTAATGTTGTAGTTGCGTCCGTGTGGCGTGTTATGATATGGCCTGTAAACCAGTAAATACCCTCATCCAAGAAAGCCAATATAGACTCGCGTTTTGACTGGACCAGAGTTCAACCAGTGCAAGTTCCACCAGTTCTTCACAGATACTAGTTACCAAATTAAATGAGTATATTGAAGCGACGAGCGTAAAGGGAATGGGTTTGACTACGTACATTCGACTTGTTGTGTGCTGGAGTCTTCGAATTCAAATTCAAATTGCGCCCCATTCTCTCCTACGGAAGTGGGGTTGATGAAGTGGGCAACAGGGAATCCCAAGCCAAGCGAACTTACCGTCGATCCAGTCGCCCGCGTACAATACATGAAACTCTCGAACAAACCCCGAGTCAACAGACAGCACCTGATTGTTGGAAACGAAATTGTCCGGCAAGTCGTTACCCCACTTTGGGAGGGCAAACTAGAATGACAGTCGGCTGTTACTCAATCACCGGCGCACTTCATTGAGGCTCACCTGAACGTTCTCGCTTATCAGATGACCAGTGGGAAGATGGTCAACGGCATAGCTCGCCCCGTTACCATCAAAATCGACGGTAGCGACGTTGTCATAGAATTGGGAGACAGGGACAGGAATCGAGCGATACTCGTACTGCTGGTTGACCTGTTTAGACCAAACTGTATATGAAAGTCCAAAGAGGATGACACCGAGCGGCCCTCCACTATGCCGCATGGTGGTCAAGTACAGGTCCGAAAGCTACTTTACGTAAGACACGGAAGACGCCACTGGCTAAGCCAAAAGTACGCTTCAAGCCCCTACCCCGGTTTATCCTCAACCGGCATGATGACGACCCACTATGACTAGCAACTTGGTGCCGATAAAACCCCTTGAATCTGCAAGTACAGTCAAATCCCTTGATAACGATACATTTTTTGTCGACTGATAAACATATTTCTATCCCTCAAACCACTGCCCGTCAATTATTTTCTCAGATCTAGTAGGTACAAGGCCCTTCAGACAACTGTGCTCTTACGATACAATGGCGGACCCAGGGTGGTTAAATGCTCGGCATCTTCTTTTATCGTAATAGAGGGGTTTGACTGTAACTCGTGCTGTCGAAGTGACTGAGGCCCAGTTACCGCCATCCATTTTATTGGAGTGACTTCGCGACCTCGAGACACCAAAGATTAGTACGTTTGACTCCCGAATTCGCACTCCCTCCTTTTAGTGAGACCAATATTACCATGAATCCGAGCTACAAAATGGGCATGTGCTTAGAACCATAGACGTTTGATATTATAAAGAAACGCCCCGCCGGTGACGCATGCCTATGAATCTACCGAAACACTGGCACCATAGAAATCTATCACGTTATAGTATTGTCAAGAAGTGAAGCAGACCCTTTTACACTGTGTGGGCTAGGCGGGCTGAATCCTTGCGATCTAAACATTGAAAACTCATGGTCCAAAGCACTGACCGTGGCCGCTTTCAGCTATATTTCCACTGAACCTTATCTCCAGGGCTGACCGGGGGGCAAATTAGCTCCTCAATCATTTCAAATATACTGTTTTTGGTAAGGATCAACCCGAACCACGCGCAAAATGCCTGAAGCCTAAGACAATACGTCACTGAAAGCGGCCATTTTTGGTTCAGTGTGCAGGTCACTAATATTCAGTCCCTCGGCCCCCAACAGTGTTTATTTCTATGATTGTTATTTCGAAAACCACTACTACCACCAGGGACTCTAAGATGTCCACGCATCGCGCACATAGCAGCCCATTCCATCACATTGTATTGCTCCAGCAGACATTATAATGCGGCCAAGGGGCCTCTTACCTTTGGCACCTCTCAAGTCGCTATGTTGAACGTGGCTGGTATTGAATATTCTTCGGTGATCTATTATGATCTGTATGTGCAACCTTCATCCAAGCTGACATGCCTTTACATCAAGTCGTGAGCGCACATCGGTGGAATACTATGGTAAGTGGGAACATAGTATGATCACCTCCTTCACATTCGTACCCTCACTTGGCCTCTCTTCGGGCGTACCCCGACTTCCTGTCGGCTAGTATCTGTGATTCGCTACGAGTACATGTACAAGAAAGAGACTCAGCTTCTTGATCAGTTGGCCAATTTGAATATCAGCCTCATCGTGCTTCTGCCGGATTCCCGAATCGTCGAGTGTACTCTACCGGCTCCGTCCCATGTGGTCGTCTCGACGACGGGCTGAAGATCCTGACAACTCTCACGACTCTTCTCCGCTTCTGCCATCCATGCCAAGCTGAATGCTTGACGATATACCAAACAGGATTCTACGACCTTCACTCTGACCCTGGATATATGCTAATATAGATGACGAGCATTGGTTGCGGCCGATTCCTATAAATCTGCGTCGCGTGGCTCTGTCTCCTACTCAACAAATCTCTCCAGAGCCGGCTCCACCTATTATTCACATCCATTCTTTTCGTTACCTTTCGTTCACTGGTATCTAGTCACATACTCGGACCAACATGTTTTTCCTAGCCTTCCGTGAGTACTACAGGTCATGTACAAACGTTCTGGATTCTAAATCGTAGAACGACATAGTTGCTGCCGCGAGCATTGTCAATGCGCAATCTACTCTCCCTGTGGGAATTGATCCTCGCTGCAAGAGGATGGACAAGGATCAGTGGGAATCATTTCCAAAAAAGGAGGCAATCCGTAAACTTGCCTTCGCGTGAGTATTCTTGCGCTCACCATCCAAAAATTCAGGCTAATAAGCGTTTATCCAGTGACCTTGGTATTCCGGCTGGTACGTTTGCCAAGTGTATTTTAGCGAAGGTGACGTCTGAATTTGATTTGACACACAGATCGCCCCTACAAAGAGGTTCTTTTTGGACATGAGTCCATCACCAAGTTCAACGAGAACTGGTTTTGCGCCGAGTGGGTGCCTCATAAGCTTGCCCCACAATCAATACTCAACAGATTATGTATAGGGGTTGGAACGCAGTCTTTGAACCAGCCCAAGAGCTGCAGTGCAACCCTTCCACCGTCAACCTCATCGACAAATCTAGCAACGCGCCTGGGTATGCTGAACATTTAAATTCCAACGCATCCTACTGATATGGCCGCTATAGTACGGTCACCATCAATGTTCAATCCGGCACCAAAACCTCGACTACTCTCACTGAAACCGATAGTTTCGCCACTGCGGCAGGCGTGTCGATGACCATGTCTGTACGTATACCCCTCCCCTAAATCTTGGAGGGCAAGGCTTACTCGTCTGAACTAGGGCTCGATCCCGCTGGTTGGAAAAGTCTCGACAACTGTGTCATTCACCCAAACCTAGTAAGCATCTTTGCCCTCGCCATCAATCGTCCCCGAGATTGAAGTTTTGGGCGCGTATCAGTACGAAAACGTTTGCAAAAGCACAGACTTTTGAGACAAGCACGATGACAAGTATCTCACGGGCAATCAATATCGGGGCTTCCAATTCGAATTGCACGGCTAGTATGACTACAACCACTGTATGTAACCCCTTTCAGAAGATCGGAAGGCAAAGTATTCAACACATATATTATGCATAGTGTCAACACGAGGCCAAGGGAAAGTACCCTATTATCGCGTTGGGGTGGGTCGGTTGGCGTTTGAAAGATGAACTTACCTTCGTGAGTCGAAGTCTACTGCGAACATCCAGGAAACTGAATTATCATTTGGGGTTGTAGAATGGCGAAAAGGCACGCCGTTGGTACGTGTTCATGTGAGTAATCAGGACTTGATCAGTCCGGGGATCAATACACTAACCGAACTACATCTAGTGACAAATTCCCTCGTGCAGAACGTGAAGGTTGGGGGACGCTCAACGCCGGCATTGCATCGGACACCTATGCCACTATAATGAGTCAATGCGAAGCCTCCAACGTCACTACCTCCAAGCGCCACTCTAGACTATCTCGCTCCGATCGCATGCTCCGCGAATGGAGTACTGGCCGCCGGGCTGAAATTCCGGCCAACGCTGATGAACTCCAGACTGATGAGGACAAGATCGCGCGCGCAACGGCTTCTCTGCCGGACTCCCTCAAAGACAAGATCATCAGTGTTGGCAACAGCCTGATCGTCCCTGTCCCCGATGATGATGAATAAAGTGTGGGTGGTTGATGGAGCGCTTATTCTGTGTGGCGCTCCGGTGGACCCTTGGTATAAACTGGATGGCTCGATTACTGTAACTCAACCACAATCTCCATCCGATATATTATTATTTTATCTCTCCAACGCATTCGCTTCGATACGTTGTTTACGAAAATTTGGGAGTGGCCTGCATGAAAAACGGTCCCCGTCGTGCTGGTTGATAGCTCGGCCATCAGCGCATGGTCGACGCCATCGATCGCTAACTCATATATGTATAGTCCCACAGGCGCCCAGACGGGTGATGGTCCTGCTTTGATAGCATTGGGCTCTTGGGGCTGTGAAAGCTTGCTTGTCGGTGTTCCTGGGGTTGCTTTATCGGGTCACGGCCAACTCCTTCTGCACCGCCTGACTGCCTATTCTGGCGATGGGACGTTTCCTCAATAGTCAACTCCGTCATCGAACCTACTTCCGGCATGGATGCCCGACACGGACTATTGATAGAATCACCGAGAATGGACAGCCTGGATCAAGTGCCCTCCCATCGTACGTGCTAGTCGCGATGAGGCATGATATTGAGCGCGCAAAGTGAAGGAAACCTCGGTACTTAAGGGCCCCAGCACCGACTCTCGGATTTCACTTCCCCCCCGGGATATATCAATACTCTTATTCTTGGCTTACGACGATGCCCATCCGTGATTCTGTCCGTGGCTTTCAACAGCGAATCGCCAAGGAGATTGGTGAGAATGAGACGATTCGCAAGCACGCCGGTAAAATGAAGCGCACGAACACCGAACACTTCAAGCAGCCCAAAGAGCAAGCGGTGAGCCATAACATACCTGCCTATTGCACGTTGTAGAATACTCAGTCTTCAACGCCCAGGGCTTGCTCGTGACTGCAGACCTCGATGCCGCGATTCAGCGGTGCAAGGACAAGGTCGCCACGATTTCGAAACAATGCCGGTTAGTATGTTTTCTGACTCTGGGGCTCGTAAAACTCATTCGCTTGCCTAGCGCGCGCAACCGCCGCTTCCGAGATGTTGAATTTGATCTTGTCGACGATCGCGATCGCTGCTTGCATACCTTGGATGTCGAGGACGATGACCGCCACAATCCTGCCGACGTTTTGCGTGTAACTGAAATATTCAATAATGTGGGGTTTTTGTGCTCTGATCGTCTTGCCTATTCCTAACAACCGATCTCGGATTTTAGCCCAAATTTATCGTCGATGGCATCCAGGCAGGCGATATATCCCAAGGCTCGCTCGGAGATTGCTGGTTCCTGAGTGCATTGGCCACTATGACCACTATGCCTCAGCTCATTGAAAAAATTTGCGTCGCTGTGAGTGTTGAACATGATTCCACCATCACCGTCATATCCTAATAGTTTCCTCTTCTAAAGCGCGATGAGAAGGTTGGAGTGTAAGTTCGTCTCTCTCTCCCCGATATTAACTCCACTGATCGCGTCCGATTCGTAGGTACGGTTTCATTTTCTACCGCGACTCAGGCTGGGAGGAAGTAATCATCGACGACTATCTCTTCACCAAAGTGCCGAAATGGGAATCGATTTCTGGTCGCGAGCAAATGCTTTACCACCGTAGCAAGGACAACTACAACGCAACCGCACGCAAGGGCAGCAAGACGCTGATGTTTGCGTCGTGTGGAGATGACGAAGAAACTTGGGTGTAAGTGGATTTCCTACTATCCTTCATCTGGGGCTAATATTCTCCCTAGCCCTCTGATTGAGAAGGCGTACGCTAAACTCCAAGGAGACTACTCTGCCATGATTGGAGGGTTCGCAGCGGAAGGTATTGAAGACCTTACTGGGTATGTGTGTGCATCACCGCAATTCATCCCTGGTCACTTACATAATACATCCAGCGGGGTCGCCACTAAACTTGAAATTTCGGACATTTTGGACACCGACAAATTCTGGACCGAGGAACTCATGCTTGCTAATGAGGATCGCCTCTTTGGGTGCTCGATCAAGAAGGATGGCGCTGATGAGGAAATTAACGGTTCGTCGAACACGCTTAGTTCGGGTATTCTAATTGCTTACATACTGCTTTCTAGGTCTCTTGCAGGCTCACGCCTACTCGGTCGTCCGTGCCGTCGAAGTCAATGGCAAGCGTTTCGTGCGCCTTCGGAACCCGTGGGGCCACCACGAATGGAACGGACGTTGGTCCGACGGTGCTAAGGAATGGACACCTGAGTGGATGGCTCTCCTCCCCGAAATCGGTCACAAGTTTGGCAACGACGGCGAGTTTGTGATGGAGTATTCCGACTTTTTGAAGACCTGGAGTGTGATCGACCGCTGCCGTGTGTTTGACTCTTCGTGGTCCATGAGCTCGATGTGGATGGAGGTCATGTGTCGTCCATTCCCATGTGCTTGGAATTTTGGTGACGTTTCTTGTGAGTTGACTCTTGATGTTAGCATTTGCTTCAGGGCTTATCGTGGGATGTAGTCACCATTTCGATCGAGCAAGCCTCCCCCGCCATCATCGTACTCTCTCGGATCGACACACGCTCCTTCGAATTTTTGACCGGATGTTACGTCTGGAACATGGACTTCAACATTTTCCGCAAGGGCGAGGAGCAAGAAGAACCACTGCTGAGCTCGAGCCATGCCGGGTTTTGGCGCCGAAGCGTCAACCTCGAAATTGACCTGGAGCCGGGCGAGTACGTGGTACATGTGGGTATCTTGCTTCTCATCTCCAATTACCCGTGTTGACATGGCGATTGATTACACAGGTTCGCTTGGATCGCGAAATGACTCGGGCGGCGGTGAGTGCCTATACGAGAACCATACGGCACCGATAACTAAATTGCCATTTTTAGAACTATTTATCCGAAAAGACGATGAAACCGAGGAAATTGTCACGGGTCCTTACGGAACAGATGCAAGCCAAGTCTATTGCCGTTAGTACGTCACATTTGATCCCCCCTCTTGGAAATGGTTGTCTCATGGCTTCATTTCGCGTGAACTATTTTTCCCTCAGACTTTGATGGGTGAGTGTGGGTTCACGCTGCGATCGCCTTGGCTAATTATTGCTGCAGTGGTTTGAGTCGTCACCTCCGAATTGCTCGAGGTACTTATGCGGCCAAAGATTTGACTGAGCTCGAGATGATACGCCTTCAGCCCAACCCAGAAATCATCGAAGAAGAAGGCGACGACAACGAAGATAATAAAGAGGCTGAGGAGGAAGCCAACGAAGAGGGCGGTGAGGACGAGGAGAACGAAGAAGAAGGCGAGGGCGAAGATCATGAGGAAGTTGGAGTCACTGTGCAAACTCCTGGAGACAATGAGGGTCCCTCCGGCCCCATGCACCAGCGAAACTGTGACGGATGCGGGGTAAGAGACTTGTGGTTGCTCCGAGCACAGCATTGAGCCGCGCTAATTATGGGTTAGATGGCACCGATCGTAGGCACGCTGTATCACTGCATGGAGTAAGTACTCTCGGCTCGGTTCCGAAAGCCTACTAACGATATATTGTTAGCATCTCATGCCCTGATTACGACTTGTGCCAAGGCTGTATGGCCGCCGGGACGCACAACCCGAATCATACGATGGTGTCTATCGAGGACCCTAACCGTACCCCATATCTATCCAAAACGGCAAGTTGATCACCCTATTACTTCATGCAGTGTTTAAATGGCTCACCGGGTAAATTCAGGCCGAGGATGATAGCGATAATGCCGTCACAGTTGGATTGCGTGTTTATACCAAGACTTCGACGGGCGTGACCGTGAATGGCCAGTTGCGTCACGGTTCCGTGATCCACTGGACAAAGGAGGCCATCTAATTGGAATGTTGGGTTTGATATCCTTTTGTAACACTTGTAACTTTATGTCCTGAAGAACGCATCGAGTAGCGGTCCCCTCACATACACAGGCGTCGAGTCAGGCGCACGGTGTTGCAGAGTCCGCCGCAACCAAGTAAGATGATACGCCAGCAGATCGGCTGTCAATTAACGTGGAGTAATCAACTCCAAAGCAGAACAGTGGATTTGTGGATTTGGATGCGTTGCTGGTGAAAATATAAAGCGCCGGCAAAACTGTCAAATGTTACTAAACTCACAATCGGGGGTATAAATTTCGTTGGAGTCTTCGTCATAGTAGGCAAACGTCGACCGAAGTGCACTTGCCGCCAAAACGTGTCTCGTTGAAACGTCGTAAGCGATAGCGGTATATACGCGACCGTCATCACTTGCATAGGACCTATACGGAAGTTCGCCCCCGACGTCCAAGTCAGAAAGCCACTCGATCATGGTTGTGCCCTAGACGAAGAAAATCAACTCGATATAATTTACCATTGCAAAATTCACCTACCTCGTCAGAATGTAACAAGTACTCTCCCTTCTCGCCGAAAATGGAGCACGGAGTGAACGAGTTGACAAATTGAGACGCGCAAGGGTGCATCCTGAGCGCACTCGTGTCCGTCTTGAGCAGCCAGAACGGAGAATCCCCGGTAGCAAAGACGCCCGACAGATTAACAGACTTGTAGGTATTGGTGAAGGGGATAAGCATTCGCCCAGCCACGCGTTTGGGATCATGTGTGTCGTGCGAGTGGAGTGCCAAGACACGAGAAAAGACCTTCACGAATTGGACTGTGAGCTGGTCCCGCACTGGGGCGGGCGGTGGGTTTTCGGACTCGGTTGGTGTGGGGAGGGGGACGGGTTCGTAGACAGCCAGGGTGCCGCTTTTAGTTATGACCTGAGATACGTCAGCTGGGAAATATATACGCCATGCCAGAGCTTACAATTAGATGGGGCGTTGGCCTTGTAACCCCAATAGGCGCAATAAAAACATGATCGATGTCCGACTCTCCTTCAGTTACAGGCTGAACATGCGCGCTTCCCGAATCCATCAACACATCCGGCAAGCCCTGGAGTTGGTCGGTTGAAAAGGCGAGGGAGATCAAAGGCAGCGCCCAAATCTATCGACCCCAAATGCCTTAGCATTTGGACAGGACGGAATATCGAGATTACTCACCTCTAAAAAGCCATTTTTCCTCAGCACGACTAGCCACTGCGTCCCATGTTCCGCGTCCACCACATTTTCATAAGTGGTGGGTGGTGCGGGTCCACCCCGGGACCGCTTGGAACCTTTGGAACTCCCGGGCCCTGTGTTGGAGGCTTTACGCTTCGAGCCGGACGATTCGCCTGGCCCGCGTCGGCTGCGATGAGCACCCGCTCCCACAATAGTTGGAAGAGTGTCCCCTGGCTGACGAACGGCAAACAATCCCGTATGGTCTGTGAAAAATGAAGCCGAGGTGCATATCGTCCCCTGTTCCCCGATCCATAAATTAGGGAAACTCGCTAGACAGGTGCATAACTTACGTTATCCCCGAAATGGGAAACGTCCTTTCTCCGGACCCTCCCTTTGGCAGAGTCTCCAACAAACAATCCAAACGAATCATCCTCGCGTAATACTACGATGAATGGATCGGCTATATGAGCTCCTTTAATCTTTGGACGAGGTTTGTTTCCATCAGCGTCGAGATAGAGTTGCCGCTCCGAGCCGTCTGCGTTTTGTGTCAGTATATGGTCTTGGAAGAAAGAACACGTGCGTACCGGCCTCGAGCAGTCGAATGGAATTGGTTGTAACCTGCGCAATGCACCCCGCTTGGAAGAATGCTCCCGCAGCCATAGTCAAGCCAGGAGTACGAGCCAGAATTTGAACATCACTCCCGTTCGACTTGGCAATCTAACATGCCAGATCAGGGCAAATAACCCGTGTAGAAGAAGAGGGACATACTCGAGAAATCCCAGGAGAAGGCGCCAAATCGGTGCTCACAACAACCGTGTCCAAATTCTCGGTCAGATGGGAGTGGGATTTTCGCAGAGCAATGGACCATACGCCTCGTGCGCCTCCAATAGCTGGAACTTTTCGTTTCATCCTGGTTGGGAGATCTTTCTATAATGCGGTGTGATGAGAAATTGGCAAGGCGTGCAGGCACAATGCATACTTGGAAGAGCGTGAACCCGCCCGTATGTTCAGCGCCCGTGCACGCAACCAGCTCAGGCAAGTACCGATCCTGTCGTGGAAAATTGTGAGTAACGTCGTATCAAACCGAAACGATAGTGCATACGCCATTACGTCCAAGTGTAAATACCATCGAGTTGATACCACCATACGCGGGCAGGACATCAACAATCACAAACCCAGAGATAGGTTGAAGGGCTTCTCCAGACTTGACCTGAGTGGGTGCAGTCGTATCACCGTACAAGTCTGCGAAACGATTAAACAGAGCTCAAAGCAATGTCACGCCGCTCACCGTCTTCATCGTCCATCTCCTCATCGCTCTCTTCCACGTTCTCTTCCACTGCGGCGCCACCACGCACCACCTTGGCCACCGCACCTTCTCCATCCAAACTCCCCACAAACACCGCCTTTTCACCGACTACGCATACCGACCCTCGCTCGGGGCGCGCAATACGTGCAACCTCGGGCCCAATGGACAGCCCATGGACCGCCCGTCCTTCTCGTTCAATCTTGACGCTCCGAATCGCACCGTTGGGCAAGAATAATACTGGTTCGCGTTCATTCAGCCATGCGGCAAACGATCCGTCCATGTCGAATCCTTCTGGTCCGGTGCCTGCTAGCGTCGTATCGAGGGGAGCCACGTTGGCCACACCCGACACGCGGGCAAACCACCCATCTGATGCGCGCCCGACGATCCCGCCTGCCTGGTCGACGTGTAGAATTGCATTGGGTGTTGTGAGTAGCACACCACCAATGAGTGGGGAGCAGGGGGTAAGGGTTTGGGCGTCGTGTGGGAGAGAGGGCGTGTGAGAGATGACTGGGTATGTGCGGGTCAGCAGGTCAAGAGTGATTGTGAGGAGCGAGGCAGTATCGCGCAATTCGTGAAGACGGCTAAAACATACGTAATTGGAGGTAGTTTATTGAACAAAGTTAGAGTGCTCACCCTGTACTAGTGAACTCGGACTGATAAAGTACCGCGAGAGTAGGATTGTTGAAGCCAGGGAGGAAAGCAATGTCAATGACATGTTTGATGCGCGCGTCTACGTCGGTGGCGAGGTCCAACACAAAACTCGGCGAGTACGGAGCTTCCTTGGCAAAGCTGGCAAAAACAAAATGAGGTTATTCATTATTGTGAGCACGCCCGTGCTTACCTAGTTACATTTTGCTCTTGGTCGAGCATGTCCAGCTCTGCCTGGGTTTGGTAGAAAGGGAGCACGGCAAGTCCACCGAGGGGTAGTAGCAATGCAGCACAGCGAGATAGTGGGTCGACTCGCAAAAGAGATCGGAACTGCGGATTGTCGTTGCTAAGCTGTTCAAGGCGTGGTCAATAACGTGGCCTGCCTATGAATCAAGGACACTCACAACTTGCGAAGCACGTTCATAGGTATGAATAGAAACCGTGACTAGGTCATAGACAGTGTCGGACCATTCCATTAGTGCGATCTAGTATTCACCTGTTTAGCGAGGACCTGTTGTGCTTGGCAGAAGAGACGGCTTACCTTTGCGTCCTTGAACGAGATCAACAAGCGGTCGAGGCCATCTTCTGTCGTGGCCATTGTCTGAACCTGATCCAAGCCCGTGACAATTCCATGAAGTCGATGCTCTCGCACCAAGTGTAGTTTTGGGACAGTTTGTGGCGCTGTGCGGACCGCAGCCTAATGACCAACCAACTAAGTAAAGTGGAGTTCTGATGCAGATAGAATACCCACCCGTAGCTCAGTAACATTGATAAACCCATCCCCATGACTATCCATCTCCATTTCTCCCGGCACAGGATCACTCGCAGAACCTTCCCCGCTCCCAGTGGTCGCTACTGGCTCTTCCACAACTTCGAAAACACGAAGGTAGTTGTTCCGCGCTGCCACCATGTTGCATAGCACACGTGGTCGAGAGGAAGGAGACATATTGAGCGTCGAATGGGTGAGTTTCATGCATTTTGCAAACTCGACTCCGCTCGGTGGGAGAATTTCTTGTCGGAGGGCGAGCATGGCAGCTGAGATAGTTCAAACTGGTGACGGAAAGAGTTTTTTCATTTAACGATACTTTAAGATACATAAAGTAATCGCGGATCCCAGGCTAACCTTGAATCCTCCCCAGCGTCAAACTAGAATGGCCAACCATAGCAATTGTCAGGCAAGATGCAATAAGCCTCGAGATGCTTGCGGACTCACATATAAGTCCCAGACCCTAGAACTATTGGTCGAGACCCAAGTAGCTAGTCTGCAAGGATCAGAGCGTTGTTGTAGTGGTCGAAGGCAACACACAAACACGTCCAATCCAAGCGCCCTGAGTCAGCGTGCTGAGTCAGCTGCTCTTGGATTTCCATTTCCTTCATCCGTTGGGCTTGGAGGGGCACCCGAGCTCCACTTGCACCAGGCAAGAGTGTTCTGGTATGACTCGCCGCTCTTTGCTATAAAGGGTTTCGTGGAGTTTGCCTATGTCATTACTTGGTATCGCGTATTCCCAAAGGGGAACAACCATAAGGAACCGAAATCATTGTGTGTCTGTACATTCATCTATTCGTACACCCAATCTCACGCATAATACTGGCTATTCAATCATGTGCCTCTCCAAGCTAAGCTTCACGCAAGTCATTCAGTGGCCACCCTTTGAGCAGTCCTGTATCCCAACGATAACTTTAATCGCCGCTGCTTTTCAGTGCTTGTTCGACCAGCTCGAGGGCTTTTTCAGCCGTACCCCAGGAGGACTGGTATCCTTGTCCTCCGTGTCTAACAAATTCAGTAAATTTTGCTTTCAAATACCCCGTATAAAGCACTTTACCCGTAATTAAAAACGAGAGGCACCCTCCGTTCACCATCATTCGTCTCCCCTATCTCCAGCCTGACACCACCTTTTCGGGCTGGTCGTAGCCCACACCCCGAAGCAATCATGATAGACCTTACGTCGGCGATACACGGCGTTCGGCCGTTCACTCGTGCTTCGGCTGGAGCAATTAGCGGGGATAGCTCCAAAGCCCGTTGGATAATGTCGTCAATCGTCTCTGGGCGAGGGTGCGGGAACCAGTCATTCTCGCCATAGGTGCCTCCGATAATGACCTAGGAAATCCGGTCAGCTTGGTCTTGTCAATGACTGTGAGCCTACATCTCCGCTTTGTCGAGGGATGATATATGAAATATTGCTTGGGTTTTTTTCTGAGATACCAAACTTGATCCATGGTGCACGGATTATAGCCACCTGCCCACGGACGGGATATACGTCAAGATCATCAACTCCCCCCAAAGTGCGTGCTCCGAGGCCGGCGCATACTACAATTGCAGCTTTACCCGAACCCATTCAGTATGTCATTATCACCGTGAAAGATAGATCGCGGACACACCAGGTTTGGTGGAAGTATATGCGCCTTGCGCAACCTGCGAGACATGGGCGACCCTCACCCTTACAACTTTCCCACCTTTACTCGAGAACGTTGACAGCAAATAAGGGAGGTATACACTGGTATCAATCGTGACGGTCTCAAACTCGACCGTTACTTTGGATCCAGTCTCGTCTTGAATAAGCATGTGCTGTAGATGGATTCATTAGCATCGAGACTGGGCTTAGTAGAGTGTAATACTCGCGCCAGGCATAAAACCATACGAAGAATAGGCGGCAGGATTTTGATCAATAAAGTGCTCGATTTGATGCAGCCGCAGGAAGCATCCCGCCGCGGCATGGCCTGGTTCGGACATCTCCCACATAACTTGGAAAGTGCGTTCATCATAGGCTGGGTGGTCGTTCAATAATCAGGTAATAAACGCATGGTCTGAGGATGGCCCGTACCAAGCTGAGTCTTCTCGCCCTCCGCACGACTAACATGATGGGCTCCCTATGTATGTATGGTATTCAGCGCTAACGACTGTTATGGATCCTCGACTTACAGCCCATGGACTCGTAAACTCAATGGTCATTTTATCCCCAGGGAGGTGCTCGGCAATGATTGTCACATTGTACCCCTTTTCCTGCAGCCGCAGGGCCGTCGAAAGTCCTATTACGCCTAGAAGAGGGAGTGTATTGAGATTTCTTTATGACTTTAAGACAAGAAAAACTCGCACCAGCGCCAAGAACAACTACGTGAGCCATGGTTGTTGGATGTAAGAGTTAAATTTGTGACTCAGTTTGCTATTTGATATGTTTGAGGTTTTGATTTGTTTGTCCGATCGAGATGATCGGCGATCAACTGGGGTGTATCACACGCTGTGTCTCTTGATTTATGCATTCCAAAATTCACTTGAACACCTAATTTACAGGACATTTTTGAGAAGGTCTACAGCCAAATTTGCTGATCCCCAGGATGATTGATACCCATATCCCCCATGTCTAAGTGTGAACTATCACTTGAGCTCGGTTCATAACACGTTTGCAGTTAAGCTCACCCATAATTGAATACCAGTGGTGTTGACCTGGCTGTTTCCCCATCCACCCATTCAACCGATCCAGTGTCAAGCCTAATTCCGTCTTTGCGCGCTGGCCTGAACCCACACCCTTCTTCGATTACGATTGCCTTGACGTCTTCGACCGTTGGCCTTCGGCCATTCTCTCGAGCAGCGGGTGGTGCAATTTCGGGAGCGAGAGCCAGTGTTCGCGCAATAATGTCTTCGGTCGTTTCCGGCCGAGGATGAGGGTACCAGTCGTTTACCCCTTTGGTTCCGCCCAAAATGACCTACAAATTCTGTCAAATCGTCGTGTCCAATGTGACGTAAACGTAAGCACCCACATCGCCGGCCCGCCTCGGAATGATATATGTCCATCCATTTTGTCCATAGCTCAACGTTCGGCCGAACTTGACCCAAGGAGCCCGAATCAGGACCACCTGACCACGGATAGCATATACGTCTTTGTCCTCCACTCCACCGAGGGACCGAGCCCCTATTCCAGCGCACACAACAATGACATCTATCCAATGGGGGTCTGAGGTAGTATTCGATGGAATTAAAAGGGCTGACCTGGTTTCGTCGATGTATAGGAGCCTTGAGCAACTTGAGAAACGTGCATAACTTTGGTTCGAATGAGCGATCCACCCTTGCCGAGGAACATAGACAAAAGATACGGAAGATATACGGGCGTATCGATTGTAAGCGTATTGAACCCAATCCCTGCATCGGCTCCGGGGGCCAGCTCGTTAGCCTGAAGCTCGCGGTACTGCGTCCGCCCAGATATAAGTCAGAATGTAGTCAATGCTCCAGAGATCCACAAACCTCAGGCATCACTTCTAGCCCGATGTAGCTTTCTTTTGTGCCGCCAAAATGCTCTTGCTGAGGGATTCGCATGAAACATTTCTCTGCAGGGCTACCTTCCTCGGACATTTTCCACATCACTTGAAATGTTTCTCGATCCATCTCTGGACAAACAGGGACCGGTAAGATATAACGGACGGCAGCGGTATTGGCCTTACCTCGTTGCCTCTTGTCATTTCCAGCTAGGCTGACGTGATGTGCTCCCTATTGACCCGGTCAAGTCCGTTAATCGTGTAGCACCTTTCTTCTTAAATGGATCCGAACTTACTGCCCAAGGACTAGTGTACTCTATGGTTTTCTTGTCACCAGGCAAATGTTCCGCCAGGATTGTAACCTTGTGGCCCAGTTCCTGGATTTTGAGCGCAGTCGAGAGACCCACAACGCCTGTATATGATGGTTACCACCAGTCGCTACGATAGGCAATGGACGCACCTGCGCCGATGACGATGATATGGCTCATTTGTGAGAAAGTGTGAGAGGAGAGTTGACTCGCCTCGGTTCCTGGAGTCCCCTTTATGAGATATTACGCCATCCTGATGAATGATCGGCTAAAATATGACAAAGCAGACTATCTTCCAATGGAGAGCACTAATATGATATACCATAATAATACTGTGAGTTCTGTCGAATATTTTTTGGGCATGTTCGTTTAGTTGAACATTGAGGCGTGATGAGGGGCGTGATCTAAATCAATCTAACCTGAAGTTTGCGCCCGATCACATCAGCATTGCTGGTGCGACAAGACAAGGGCATCAATCTCATAGAGGTACCTCGTAAAGTGATGAACTTAAATTACAAGTACCATATCATTCAATACCAAGCCCCCGCCTTACATTCACACTTGGCTCATTTAGGCTGGCCCAGTTCGGGCTCGTTCGGGCTCGTTCATGCGTCGGAGCCGCCATGCTTCGTCACTCAATCCCGGTGTACAAACCCGACCGAATCCTCTCTATCGTATGCAAGTGCGGATTATATGCCCCAGGCTCAATTCGAAATTCGAAATGCTGCGGACTCTCACCAAAAAACTTGACGACCCTCCGGTTATCCATCCACCGTTTGTAGTATATTGCTTAGGTACTCCCACACGCAGTTTAATAAGATAAAAGGTACCCAGAGCTTGGGATCTGATAAGTGGCGTTGATGAAAAACGCGTCGATTCCTGAACAAACGAAGTACGCATATAGAGTAACAAAGCCCCATAAAGTACACCGAGTAAGTAACGCTCTAATCGGAAGTCCCCACGTCCTAATTGGAATAATCATAGACGGCCCAGGTCATTGTGAGGCCTTAGAAATTCAAAGAGCAAACCAGCCGATGCGCGTTACCGCCTGGCATAGACCAGTGCCTGTACACAGGTTAAACGTGATAGAACCTCTATGGGAGCGCATGAACTCACGACGTTTGACATTTTGGACAACAATAGGCCACCATTTTGCACCGGTCGCAGACCATGTTCGCATAGTCGCCGCCTGAGCAACGAGGATTCCCGCATACGAATAGCTTTCTGTCGTATCCAAGAGCTTTCCCAACCTCCATCCACAATCTCTTTCGGCGGGATTGGTCCTTTCTAGATCCAAGGTCGAGGTCTGCCGGATGTTGGAATGAGATCCAGCGCAGAGTTTTGAGCCAGTCATCAAAACTCTGATTGAAGGTGTGTGCAACCAGTTTCGGTGCACATTCATGCATGGCATGCATACCGGCTATTGTCTTTTGACCAAACAGTGTAATTGGATTGTCTTCGATTGCCATTAGCCCGTGTGAATTTCAGCTCGCTGGTCTATGTCGCGCTCACTTTTAATTTTGCCTTCAGGTACCTCAACATCCAATAGGAGTACCCGCCCAAGAAGGTTAACTAGGTCGACCTCGTCCAATAGCAAGGTGAGAAGCGAGGTCCAGTCTATCCTTTTCAAGAATTTACGGGATATAATTCTGAAGAACAAGGTATAAGAGTCGACCAAGGAAACATGTCCGTCGAAAACCTACGTCAAGGT
The DNA here is from genome assembly GCA_037039685.1 of Ceratobasidium sp. AG-K. Taxonomy (NCBI): domain Eukaryota; kingdom Fungi; phylum Basidiomycota; class Agaricomycetes; order Cantharellales; family Ceratobasidiaceae; genus Ceratobasidium; species Ceratobasidium sp. AG-K. The sequence continues at coordinate 529,839 of JAWNGF010000007.1, read as the reverse complement.
AGATGCTGTCAGCCGCATAATAGCCTCGTTATCCGGCGGATCACCATTTTCAATTTCATCCCACGCTCTCAGTAGTAGTGACTCAAGAAGCGGAACCACCAAGTCGAGCACCTCGGGGTTGAGCCCTTCGGCAAGAAAATCGGCCAATCCCGCTAAATCGTGCGTGGCTATCGCATCAGCGTTGGGTATGCAGGGAACATAGGCTTTATCGATAAAAGCTATTATTACTGCACGCAAGTCCCCAACGCTATTCGATACTAGCTGGAGGTTGGAACCGGCATTGCGAAGCCTGCCAATGGACCAGATAAACATATGTCGTAGCACCCCCTGCTCTATATCGTATGCACGGGGCCAGTATCGATAGACAAGATTGCCCAGTTGCTTGTATTGGGTCGTTAACCTATAATGTTGTCCATGGACTATGCGCAAGTTGTTGGTTGGCCGTACTTACCGATTACCATGCATCAACTTTTGCCAGATCACGAAAAGTATCGAGCAAAATCCCTGCAGCCTGGAAGACCGAAAGTGTTGTTGACATATCTCGGAGTTTGTAGTGAGTGTCGTCAACAGGAATTCGATGTCGTCTTCCGTCATCCCTCCAACGGACGGAAAGCATACGAGTTGGTTTCCACGTGCTTGGTCCTGGGTCCACTTGAGATCTCGAAATTGTCGTTTTTCCTTGAGGCGATAGTCATTCTCTACGCTCATCCATTGTTGGACCATCATCGCCACATTACGAGTGAGTACAATATGCGATTTGCCATCCTTGATTACGGTTGAAAGTGACTTGGAATCGATACAATCCAGTAAGGCTACTTGGATTATGAGCGCCAGTGTACGTAGAGATAGAAAGCCGTAAGCATAATCAAAGAGCTACGTCGCCGAGGATATTAACCTTAGCCATATTCCATCAATGTGACCAAAGATGCTCACAGAGTTCTGTTTACAATAATCGCGGAGGGCCGTCATACACCCCGAAAGGATATCCTCGCGAATAAGTAACCTAAGCGCATTTTGGTCGTTCACCAGCGTGAGGCAGAGCTCAAAGGTCTCACAAGTAGCATTACCAGTCTTCAATTGGTTGAGGGCCTCGATAATCTTGTCCAGTTGAAGATACCTGGAAGGCGCCTGACTTTCGGTTTCCTTGAGATACTCGTCCAGTGGCGGACCCCACAGAGGATGAGGTGTTCGTTGCCCCCAGACCTCTAGCATAATTTGAGATATAATAAACGATATACCCAGAGCGTATCTACGTCAATGGTACAGGCCGCCCGTCTGGGAAACGCGCGTGGAAGTTGCAATACTGAAGGCACAGCTCAGGCGAACAGGAGAGAAATTCGCTTCAGCAGGTTACATAAGCGAGCTGCAGTCGACGGCGTTTCCGTGTAACAATTCGACCCGAGGGCAATTCCCGATACTCATTTTACAAGGATCAATAGGCTACACGCCACTCGTAAAAATATCATCGGAAAAGCAAACGTAACCCATCCTCGAGGGTTATTTGCAGCTAGATTCGAAAGCAATACAGCTCCGGGTCCAACTGGGGCTGAGCTTGTGAGGCCTTGAACCCGACCCGATTTAGGAAGGGGCCAGATCGAACTAAAAATACAGGAGCAAAATCGAATAACTTCACAGATATACCTTTTGCTTGTGTCAGCACATCTCTAATGGTTAATGGCACAACTGGAAAAACGCGTTTGGCACGGGAGCTCCAAGTTACCGATTGTGAGACTTGCTCCTGAGATGTGTTGTTCATAAGCCCTGACTCGGAAAGGATCCTTTAACAAGGAGCTTTCCGCTGATTCATCGCTTACAGCTGGCTATTTAACTTATTATTTTTCGCAAGGTCTCAGTCAGAAATCGCCGAGAGCATCAGGTGTCACCGTCTAGAGGACTAGTAGTAGTTGTATACATGCCAAACTCCGAAGGATTGAGTACAGAATTGGTTGCTCCGAAGCAACACTCTGCGAGTACTGCAACACAGAGCCGGAAACAATCACGCACTTCCGTATTCGCTGCCCAGCGCACGGAGAGGATCGGCACGAGCACTTGGGCTCCAAGGGGCGGGATTTCCTCACAGTCGATTTCCTTTTGTCCCCACCCGGGGGAATCCAGTCGCTTCTCGGCTTTATCAAGGCCACGCGCCGTTTCGCAGACACTCTTGGATAGGTTTTAGCTCTGTGTATTTATTTGTTGAACTCTCTCCTACGCCTTACATGCAGAGTTCTTTTCTGTGTTCGTCTCTTCCCCACTCTTCTCTGCTCGCTTTCACTACAGAAGTTTGCACATAGTGCCAGGCCCTGACTCATCTTTATAATACACGCGATTTTTATTTATTAAAAAAGTTGATTGAAATACAGCAAAGGTTTGCATCAGTAGTGAGGCACATACAGACACTAGCAATAACGCAATACTGCCCAAGGCACTTGAAAAACTAAATCAGGAAGAGGAAATTTGGAAGAAAAAGTCATCAACTCGAACGGCAGGGAAGAACGCTCTGATGGTATAAAAAATTCGCAAACTGTAGAAAAGATGAGGGGGAAGATAGGGAAACAGGCGGTCGGTCACGAGGAAAAATGGGAAGCAGCAGCAACAGGCTCTAGGCGTGGACAAGGTGTGTAGCAATCAATCCAGAATTCACCAAGCTTGGCGCCCAAGAAATCGAGTTCAACGAAGCCATCGGGGGATATTAAGCAGACCATGTTGGAAAACACTAATCGGTCGCGTAGGTCGGGAGGAAGCCAGAGTAACAATCGTTGATGCTCGTCTGCTACCCACCCACGCTCATTAAGGGCCCAAGAAGAGGAGTGGCTGCGAAAAGGCTGTGTAGTAAAGCAAGAATCACGAGCGGAATAGATAAAGGAAGTTAGCAAGTTTGCGAAGAATAAGAGGTTTGGCAAGTGAGGCGAACCTGAATCAGGGATCTGGGTGAATGCCACACCCGGATCGTGTTGTCAGACGAGCCAGAGACGATGCGCATGTCGTCAGCTGAGAATCCAACCGAGTTGACCCAGCTGGTGTGCCCTTTGAGCGGGTCGAGCAGCGACTTGCCGGTCCGTGCATCCCAAACCCGGATTGTCTTGTCAGACGAGCCAGACACGATGCGTATGCTGTTGGCTGAGAATCCAACCGAAAGGACCGAGCTAGTGTGCCCAATGAGCGGGTCGAGCAGCGACTTGCCGGTCTGTGCATCCCACACCCGGATTGTGTGGTCAAGAGAGCCAGAGACGATGAGCATGCCGTCGGATGAGAATCCAACCGACCTGACCGAGCTGGTGTGTCCTTCGAGCGGGTCGAGCAGCGACTTGCCGGTCTGTGCATCCCACACCCGGATGGTCTTGTCAGACGAGCCAGAGACGATGCGCGTGCCGTCGGCTGAGAACCCAACCGACCTGACCGAGCGGGTATGCCCTTTGAGCGGGTCGAGCAGCGACTTGCCGGTCTGTGCATCCCACACTCGGATTGTGGAGTCATCCGAGCCAGAGACGATGAGCATGCCGTCAGGTGAGAATCCAACAGAGTTGACCGAGCTGGTGTGCCCAATGAGCGGGTCGAGCAGCGACTTGCCGGTCTGTGCATCCCACACCCGGATGGTCTTGTCGAGAGAGCCAGAGACGACGCGCATGCCGTCGGCTGAGAATCCAACCGAGTTGACCCAGCTGGTGTGCCCTTTGAGCGGGTCGAGCAGCGATTTGCCGGTCCGTGCATCCCACACCCGGATCGTGGAGTCATCCGAGCCAGAGAAGATGCGCATGCTGTCGGCTGAGAATCCAACCGAGTTGACCGAGTCGGTGTGCCCTTCGAGTGGGTCAAGCAGCGACTTGCCGGTCCTTGCATCCCACACCCGGATTGTGTTGTCATCCGAGCTAGAGACGATGCGTATGCCGTCGGGTGAGAATCCAACCGAAAGGACCGAGCTGGTGTGCCCAATGAGCGGGTCGAGCAGCGACTTGCCGGTCTGTGCATCCCACACCCGGATTGTGTTGTCATCCGAACCAGAGACGATGCGCGTGCCGTCGGCTGAGAATCCAACCGAGTTGACCGACCAGGTGTGCCCTTTGAGCGGGTCGAGCAGAAGCTTGCCGGTCTGTGCATCCCACACCCGGATGGTCTTGTCAGACGAGCCAGAGACGATGCGCATGCCGTCGGCTGAGAATCCAACCGAGTTGACCGAGTCGGTGTGCCCTTTGAGCGGGTCGAGCAGCGACTTCCCGGTCTGTGCGTCCCATACCCGCATCGTGTTGTCATCCGAGCCAGAGACGATGCGCATGCCGTCAGCTGAGAATCCAACCGAAAGGACCAAGCTGGTGTGCCCTTCGAGCGGGTCAAGCAGCGGCTTGCCGGTCTGTGCGTCCCACACCCGAACGGTGTTGTCCCTCGAGCTAGAGACGATGCGTGTACCGTCGGATGAGAGCCCAATCGAAGTGATTTCTCCTCCTGCATTCAGAACACCAAGTAGTGCAAGCTGTCGCCTCGTCATCCCACTCCCTCCCACTCGGCTCAGCCCCTTGACCCGCTGCCCATAACAGCTGGCAAGCGACCCTGAACTTGGCCATGATGCCAACATCGAAATGTATAGATGCGCAGTGCTACGCGAGATGTCATTCGTTGCAAACATCGTAACAAATCGCCATGCGTCGTGAACCAGGTCTTTAGTTTCCGGTGGGGCATCTCCCTTCCAGATTCATCTTATTTTCCTTTGCAAGCTTGCATTGAAGTATGGGCTACACTTACCTCGCACCACAGCCTAGCTATTTGCATCATCGAAGCACCGATGTTCATTCGTTTCTTCAGGTTTAACACTTCCATCCAGAGTAGTAGTCGATCCGCCAGGAACGAGTGTATTCTTGGTAATCGGTCGGTTGATGGCCCTCCAAGCTCTAGATGTATAGCCCAATACCGGCAAGCATAGAACAGGTCTTCAGGAATATATTGTTTCACTTGCTCATCGAGGCCTTCAACCTTCTCGTCAAACACGTACGAGGACTTCAACTCGCAGACGTTGAACTGCTTCTCATTGCTGCTAATCCGATCTAAGCATAGCTCCGCCAGTCTTCCATGATGTGCTTCGCGTAGGCAACCACGAGTCCTGGATCGCGACTGGTCAAACATATAGTCGGGAAATGATGCATGGAGCGTGGCGACGAGTTGATCTTGGCTGGAGACGTGAACCACTGACCACAGTGGTTCTAGCGCATCTTGCACCGAGCTCTCATCCCCCAGCCCGAGAAGTCCGGCCAAGCCTCGGATTGTCAGTGGTTCCTGTGCGCATACAACCGTGTCCAGGACGAGCTTCATATTGATGGCGTCATCTTTGTCGAGGTCAGGGTTATCGAAAGCCGAGTCGAGAATGGCGCTGTACAAGGCATCGATATGGGTGCCTGTTTTTGAAGAGGCTGAACTATTCATCTCGAGCACGGTTTGCACTCGCTTCTGTCGGCGGGGGACTGAGTTTGCGGTCCTAATGTAGCGAACGACAGTTGCAGCGTAGATGAAAAGCACTCCCGCGCGCTCGACCAGGGTGGAAAGATCTACGTCACAGATGGATACGGAGTAGCTATTGAATTCGGCCTGTAAGTACAGCTTGATGTCATCCTTGACGATCGACGACTCGAGTTCGTGCAGGATGAGCTTCGCCTTGGGCTCGCCAATATTTTGCCTAATCTGGAACTCTGGGCGGCTCGACACAAAGATCTTGAGTGGGAGGTCGGGGGCGCATTGGGCGAGATTCTTGAGTAGCTCGCCGACTGCCGCGGCGTCTTCGCATTCGTCCAGGGCGTCGACCACTACGACAAGGTCTTGAGGTAGAGCTGCTGCCGCTGCGCGTAGCGGGCTGACGATCAGACCCTCAAGTTGTATCGGAAGCATTTTGGCATGCAGCTCAGAGTCCCGCTCCAGAGCCGAGGAAAGCGCGTGGCAGAACGGACGAGAGAACCGAGCAAGCTGGTATGCGATGGTGGGGATAATGAGCTTGACATCACGACACTTGGGCCGGAGGCGTGTACAGAAGAAACTCGCGCCAAGCTCGTGAGATTCATCGAGCAGTTTGCAGAGGCTACTAGCGATTGTCGTCTTGCCGGTTCCAGCCATTCCGCTGAGCCAGTACATGTTTTCTTGGTCCCTGTCATGTCGCCAGTGGCTCAGATCAGCTAGCACCTGCTTCCGTGTATGAGGAGTGCATTCCCGGCGGCCAATCTGTTGTGCTTCTGCGGAGTTGTAGTAGGCAGATCTTGATGGATTGAGTGAGTTCAGTTGGATTTCCTATACACATGCGGTTGTCGTGGGCAAAATGCGATGGATATGAGTTAGGAACTCACGGTTGCCTGTTTATCCAGGATTTTCCATATGCTTAGGTCTGCGTTCAGCTTCCACTCAATGAGCACGCAAACGATCCCGGTACTCTCGACGTGACCTACTCTCAGCCGTTCCAGATGTCCATGAATTCGCCAGTAACATGCCATCATGTCGTCAATGTCCTTACTCGCTTCCAGGTATCGCCTTGCTGTTCCTCGTTCCTCCTTTGTCGAAATCTGGTCCAGTTCGTTCTCGATCGCGCTGCTCAAGAGACATGTAAGTTAAGGGAACCTGCACGAAGTCTGATCCACATACGTGCATAGGTTGTTCATCCCTGCTGTCATTGCTGGAGGAGCATCACCGGAGATGTGAGTACTAAGGGCGCTGAACAGCTCTTCGAGTTCCTTCTTCAGGGCCGCGTAGTCTGATTGAGCTGCTGCGGTGTCCTCCACGACGATGGATCAAAGCTGAGTCCCAATCAATACAATCGTCCTGACTCACCTCGCACAACCTTATGAAACCTCCCAACTCGCCCATAACTGCCTTGAGGGGTGCGAGCCCGATTTCTGTACCCAGGGTTTGTTGGAATCTGTTAAAGCACGTCCAAGTCTTGGGAGCCCCAGTCGGCACAGGCTTCATAGCGGTGGAAGAGGGAGGAGTGGGAGTCACGGTGCTAGGCTCGGACCTGAGAGTCATAATTGACGAGGCGCCCTTGGGGTTCGGTGGCGAGCGCATGGCTTGGGTGGTTGGCTTTTCCTGCTGCGAGTCAGTCGGCTGCGCGAGATTGCCCCCATCTTTGTTGGATGAGTTGGTCAAGCATGTGAGGTCCGGGTTCTCTGGGTTTGCTTGAAGGCCGGGAGTGGCGTCGAAAGGTTCGGACTGGACCCTATCGCCGACGCCTGCTAGATCCGAAGCTTCATTCGACCCGAAAGGCGTGACCTGCACGACCGGTTCGGGATTGACAGCCGGCGTAGGCGTGTTTTGCGTCCCAGTGGTCAAAGCCAAGGCGGGTAGGAGAGGCGAGTTGGGTGCAGGGATGTTGGCGTGGGGTGCAGGACCTGCGCTGGTCGGAGGTGAGGCACCTGTGAGACCTAGGGACGATACCGCTAACTGAGCAGCGTCATCTTGGCTATCCGAGAATCGAGAAGGGGGGCCACTAGGAGGGGAGTTGGCTTCGGTATTTACTGGTGGACGGCTTTCTCGGGTGGGATCGCCTGCGCCGCCAACTTGGTGGTTGGTCTGCGATGGCGACAACTGGGCGCCGACTACTGGACCGGGGGAGTGAGACTGTGCTCGAATCGAGGTGGGCACAGGGTCGTGCGGAGCGCCAGGCAAGGAACTGGCCGATCCTCCAGAGATACCTAAGGACTCGATTTTGTCCTTGACTTTTCCCCGAACACGATTGAAGTATTTACGCGCTGACATGGCAGCTAGGTACGAAGTTTGCTGGTGGTCGTGCTCCGTCAGATTTGACGCTCATCATGCTTCGCTGGATATTCCTGGTCGAGGTGCAGACTCCTTCCCAGTCTCTCGTGCACACGTGATCTCAGGGCTCAAATCAGGGTCCTTTTCGCCACCGAGCGTGCACGAGAGACTGGCGCAACTTGCAAGTTTATTTGTATTTACATGTGCTGGTGTTGGGGTGCAGTCCCTGAAAAATCAACGAAATGACCTCATGCCCAGCACCTAGTATAGCCTGTGCGGTAAATCCCTGATTCCGACAAGAGTCCGGTGGCAAACCCGGAGGTGGTCCTTGTCTTGAGGTCACCGACACGCGCGTGAACCAGGCCAAGTTGACATGCTATCGATCAACCAACTACAACGTTTTTCATCACTTCTACAGTCCGAAAACATCAACCTCGTTGATCTAATTGTCACAATCACTGAAAATTCCCAAACCCCGATCTGTGCTCACTTGTTCTCGGCGCTCCAGTCACCGAAAAATCTTAATCGAGTTATAGCGGCCTTGTTGTATAATAAGGACACTGAAAGAACTACACGCCAAATCGCCTACAACATATCGACACGTTGCTTCATAAACGAGTTGAGCGCAATCGCTGAAAAATCCCAGGGGTTTCACTTCAATGCCGCCCAAATGTCCGCCGAGAAGCTCAGCCAGTTTTCACGGGCTCGAATGGCAGAGAAAATGGAGAAAGGATGCCCCAGACTTTGGCGACTTGTTCAGCTTTTATTGAACGCCCAGCTTGCACAAAAAGCTGTAACACGACTCGACACAAACGATAACTATTTAACGGAGTTAGTACCCGGCACGAGCCAGTTTAGCAATGTTACCGGATGCGATAGCCTGGATCTTGAGGAGGGTATGTGGATTGTTGACATTCGAACAGCAAAAGGTCATCGTGTCGAGAGCCGTGATGCCCAGGGGCGACGAACTGAATTATCCATTGTTGTGAGTACACTCTCCGTGGAGTTTAACCTCGTAAACTGAAACCAACCTAGCGTGCTGTCACAGTTCTCAGTGTATTGATGCAGAATGTCAACATGAAATGCAATGGGTTACAGACCTTGATAGCCCTCTTCGCACACTCGACACATACCCCTGAGTCAGTTGTTGAGGTCCTTGCACATGCCGGTCTCGGGCTTTCACCATCATCAATCAATAACATGGTCAACTCGATGTCCGAGAACGCAATTGAGAGCCTACGAACCATTCTCCTGGGCGAGGAGCCCAAAGCTTTCGCTTATGACAACCTTGATATCAACCGTGCAACCGAGGCTCCAACCATCGAGTACAGCGGAACTTTGGCTCACATCACGACTGGGACATTCCTGCCACTCCAGTGTGCAAGTAAAGAAGACCTCCGTGTTGCTCAGGATCTATGGGCTGCCTCGGAATACAACCCCAAAAGAGACAAGACACATGCACCGGTTTGGCCGACACACGGAAGTCTGATGGACCTTATGCAATCAGCAGGCGTTGGACCCGCTACACATCCTCTTAGTATACAGTCTTGCTTGGCCTGGCATATCAGAAGCTTCCTGCTACTTGAAGACGTTGACACGCTGCTCCCAAACCTAAAACACAAAATGAAAACGCACCTTGGGCAGCCAGCATCCAAAAGAACCATACCCATAACAAAAACAATTCAACGACCTGCCCAGGCAATGAATGTCAGTGTTTCGTTGAATTCGGGGAACGCTGTGGTGGTGGAGAAGTTGTTGGTGCAAGGAGGGATGAAAAACTGCGATCCGTGGCTTGAAGACCATGTTATGATTGTTCATGGAGACCTTGGGACGGGCGAGAAGCTGTGGAACGTGCAGGACAGCCGCAGTATCGAAGAAATTCCTCAAAATCGACTACAATACGTACAGTTTGTGCCCGGGTTTCTGCACATCGAAATGGCGGTCATGGATTCGATCTGGCGACTTCATCTCGAGGGCCATGACCCGAGTTCAGGCAAGCCGATGGAGCCAAGCTCAATATATCATCTATGCAGTCTCACACGGCCTCGAGATAGCAAGAAATTATCAACAAAACCCGACCACCGAATGCTGAAACACACCGTGTACTATGCTACTGTGGCTCTTGTAGTTGAGGCATGGCGCGATCTGGTTCACAGGCGATACAACGTTTCGTTAGAAGACTGGCAGCCAACCTGGGACCAAATCAACTTGGCGTCGTACGAAATTGTTGAGACTTACGTAGCTGATATTGGGCTGTTTACACCCTCGCATGAGGCAAATCCGACAGCGTACGACATGACCAATGATGCTACGAAGCTATTCCTACGGGAGGCACTCCTCTGGACAGCTTTGCGACATGCTCGACGCCATGGCGATGTGGGTTGGTTAGAGGACTTGCTGCCGTTCTGGATTTGTATCTGGAAGTACACTGGCAAACATAAGTACGCTGAGTATGTCACTCGATTTTTACTCAACTTGAAGCGGATTTGGCCCAAGAGATTTGCTGAGGTGGTTCGCATGAACTGGCTGGTGAATCCTACTGGAAAAACTGGAGGTTTCCGTGGTGTGGACTGGGTCGTTGAGAGAAACAACCTGATGCACAAGGTTATTCATGCAGGAGGTGGTCCAAATCACACGGTGGATCATATAATCAAGGAATCACCGTTAATTGTTTCCTACCAACATATACATGATATCGTTGAAGAGTGGTTCTACTTAAGCAAATCAACATTGAACCACCCACCCCCGGCTATATCAAACACCTTAGCTTTCCTACGGAAACACATCCAGGAGAAGAAATACCACTCACACGTCCCCGGGCGAAAGCTCTCAACCCCACCAGTTGATCCCATCGTTGGAGGAGCATTGCTGGGCACCGAGGCGATGGAAGTCGACCACATCGAGGACGTTGAAGCGCTTGAGGAAGGGAGTGAAGCTGGAAATGATAGCGACACTGGAGTGAGTGATGTGGGAAGTGCTGGCACCAAGGTCGAGGACAATGGCGAGGGTGAATGGTAGGGACTTGGGTTTGGTTCAGTTGTACGTGTGGCTGGGGTTGGCGTATTGGTGCTCGGGTAAAGCTGTGCACGGGCAGGGCACCAGATTGAACGTTCTTAAGTACAACGACACATGACTCTTAGCATTAGTTGTGATCTAAATATATGAATCACGTACTACTGTGACCAGGATTATGGCATGCTTTGCAAAAGTATGGTCGCACGGTGGGAGGAGCAGTAGAAGTAAGCAATGATACAGAACGCAAGGTTGCAGATATGGTAGGGGACAAGTTGCCACTGGCTGGATTGGTTGCACCACGCAAGCGTACAGACACACCACACTTGGATGTGGCTGGTGGTTGTAGCTGTTCGGGATAAACCTCGTGGACAATGCGAACAACATCTGCACCATACTCTGTATGATAGAACCACTTTAGCTGTGCCTTCAGGCCACTCACATCGCATATTGAGCCCTGATTCTGGCGAGCTAGTCCCACAATACGTTCTATTTGAGGGTCACTAATGATTCCTCGTCCACCCAGTGGAAAGTATGGCCCCCATTTTTCCTTTGCCGCCTTGTCTCTCCACTCCCGAAGTCGAATACGAAGTAAGGCATCTTTCTCCGAATTGCCATCCGAGGTTGGTACCACCTTAACAGGGCGCCGACGAGTGGGGACCTTTGCTGGTTTATTGCTTTCCATCGACCCAAGCAGGTTCTCCATGAGTTTTGGATTACAGATATCACAGCACAACGATGCAGGAACCGATGGCAGAAAGCAGCGCTCACAACACACACTGTCCTCTGATAATCCATCTTAGTCAACATCACACAATCCAAAGCTTTAACTGAAAACTAACCTTCAGTGATATTCTCAAAGTACAAGTTGTTGGCCTGACGTCGGCATTTTGCCTCGTTTAGATTGGCATTGATGTACTGGCTCAAGCCTTTCTCGATGTCCGGACCTTGTTTTCTCCTTGATGAGGCCTTCCTACTGTCGTGTGATGTAGGTTTCTTTGCTGATGGGCTGGGAGAGGACTCTTCCTTAATTGGGATAGGTGGATTAAAGGGAATGGAGAGTAGGTGGTTTGTGGTTGGCTGGGAACTGGATGTGTTGGTGCCTAGTAAGTCGTTATGAATCCTTCGGCGTTTCCTTGCTTGTTCAGACTCGATTGCCTTGCGTTTTTTTGCCTTTTCACTTTCGAAAAACTTCTTCTCAACGATAAGAACTCCCAGAGCCTGGCTGAGTCGATCGCGCCGAGCTCGCCCCATCCGTTGCCACAACACACTCATAGAGCCTGGTAGCTGATATTGAACAACTAACTCAACATCAGGGATATCAATGCCCTAAGAAGTGTTAAAACAATCCTACAGTAGCTTTGTATAGAAATAACTTACTCACCATCCCAGCAACATCTGTACAAACAATCCCATAAATCTCGCCAGCCCGAAGACGAGCCAATGCTTGTAGATTGTGATCACGTGACATGTCAGCGTGCACCCAAACGACTTTGTCCTGCAGCTCGGGAGGCAGTCGATTCTGGAGGAAACGACCAGCCCTCTGACATAGTTCTTTAGACTCCATGAATAGCATGAATTTCTTTGGCCGGGGTGAAGATGCTGTTTGGTTGTCTGGAATCAGGAAGGCAAGGTCATGCATCAGCAAAAAGGTACTTAGATAATAAGTGATTTAAATCACTTTAAATCACGAAATCCAAAAGAGCAAGGTCTAAATCTGAGAGTACTTGGGATCCACCCAGGACACATTGATAGTGCTTGAAATCACCTGAAATCGTCAATGTGGCCTCAAAATCACTCAGAATCTAGCTACCCACCCTCAAATCACTTTAAATCCAATACCCCATCCTCAAATCACTCTTAGTCCAACAATCCAACTTCATATCTAAAGTCCTAAGTATTCAATCACCTCTAATACTTGTTAGGATGATTGAGCCATAGGCTCAGTCGAGTTTTTTTTGTTCCCACAATACTTGCACAGTTTTGCATGCTATGGCCAGTGCAGTCTTCCAATATTCATCTGAATGTTAGATGAGAGGTTCATAGCATGATATTTGTCTTCAAAACTGCATTTGGATGTCACTGTCACCAGGTGACACGGTCAAAAGGATAACAGATATGACAAGAATGAATGAAAGCACATGTGAGTCATGTATAACTCCTAGGAAGAAACAAGTACTAAGGGATACACATGGAAAGAAAATATGCGAAAATGTCCAAGAAACACTCAGTTGGGTAATGTACAAAGTCCAGAATTAATTACACAACATCTATCACGAGAGAACAGTTATAACTAATCTAAACAACACGTCTCTCAGTGACCACCATGGTGAGTTGACACTTGTACTCACCTTGATCAGACAAGTCAATGTCCGACATAGCTTCCTCCTTGCTGTCAGGTTCATAAGCCCGACAGCGAGGCTTGGGAAGGCCCTGACGGACAGGTTGGACTTGGCTGTTTGAGTGGCTGGTTAGCCTGCTTCCACGCACAAGATGTTCACTTACTAAACCTGCTTGAATAACCTCCGCTGGATGTTCGAGATGCGTGTAGGGTTGTTATCCGGGTCAGCCATCAAGTCAAGCTGGTCCAGGTAATACTTGAACCAGTGACGTTGATTCTCTGCAGCAAGACTGGCACTCTGGACTTGCCAGCCAGTGCTGAACGTTGTGATGAGGAAATGAATCTAAAAAAGGGAGTTAGCATGGAACGAGGGTCTACACAGGACTTACTATTGTGCAGTGCAGGGCAATTGTGGGGCGGGGCATAGGTTTGAAATGCCTGGCAAACCGGTAACCGATTGATTTTCCCGGCATGGAGAAGTGAGACTGCGCAATGGTATCGGCTATAATCTGGTGCTTGAACTCATTGCAGCCCAGAGTCAAAGTCTTTCATACCATCAGCCTTTGATATCAGCTAGACAAAACACAAGGACTTACGCTTGAGTGAAAATTATCGTCCAGTAGTTTCTGAACAGTCTCTTGGACGTCCTTTGGAGAATGATCAGGGCCCAGGTCGTAGTAAGTCTTGACAAACCCTATAGCATCGGTTTTGATGGCATTGCGTAGCTGGGTATAAACCTGCTTCACCTATTTGGGCACGGTTAGTAAGTGATTTATCCTAATTGAATGTACTCACGTTGAAGCGGTATTCTTCATGGAGCTTGAAGGGGCGCTGGCCAGGTCGTAACTCGTGGTTGACAGCCGCCCACTCCCTGGTGACAATCAGGTCGAATTCAACGCCATCGGCAATAGGGACGCCGTCTTCGTCATCGTCGACGATGACAGGCGTGCAGTTGGCGAAAGGGTTTGTAGTAATTGCAAGTAGAACACAGCGCTCGGCAAGACGATCCACGAGCGGGATTGCACGGCCAAACCAACGCCGTTGGGACCGTTGTCTCATGGTGAGAAGGCCGGCAATAGGGACGTTGATGGGAACATCTAATAAAGATCAACTTAGCGGCAAGCTTGAACCGTATAAGTTAGTACGTACCTTCAAAATCTGACTGCTCATCATCTCCATCGTCCGGAACAGGGGGAGGTGGGGATTGCCTCGCAGGCGGGCGCTGGCCCTTCCGTTTTGGCAGCACCTCTGGTTGCTCTCAGTCCAACATCCTTGCATCTTGAGGATCGGGGAGATTGTCATCGGACGTATCCCCTTGGGCCACAGGCATGGGTTGGCGGGGCTTGCGAGCAGCATGAGTCCGAGGTGGTGGTGACGGAGAGGATAGTCGATTGTCCTGGTGAGGTTGAATGCGGTCGGGTGAAAACGGAACATGCTGAGGCGATGGTGGGGCGGTTGAGTGACGACTAACAACTTTGGGTGAGTCGCGAAGTGGTGAGCCTGAAGGCTCACGGCCAACTGGCTCAACCGCAACGCAAGGCTGAACTGGAGAGCCAGGGGGGGTTGGGCCGACATTGGGTGCTTCTGCCTCGGGGTTCGGCAAATTTCGAGGTAGATTGGCTTTGGGTGGATCCTCCGATGGTGTTGGGCAAGATGAAACGGAAGGGGCGAGGTGTAGACGCGTAGTGACGCGTGCCTGCGACGATGAAGCTGCCGTTGCGGGGCCAGGCACAGGACTGACAGCGCCAATCCAAGGCGAATGGCGTCCGGCACTTGGCTGGGGGCCCTGCAACGGCTCGGGCGCTAGCAAACGAAGAGGAGTAAGCTACATGTATAAGGTAAATCAACCCAGAGCGTACCTTGGGGTTTGATTTTGTCCTTGAACAAAGGGAGCTTGCCCCCCGGGATGATCGTGGAAGAGTCTGTCCTCTTGAGCGGCGCTGATGCGTCGCGCTCGGGAGGTGGCTGCAAATGCATGAGAAATTAGTGACTGAAAGAATGATGCAAAGTGTCAACGTACCATTTTACTCAGTCGGCCATGCCACAAGAACTCAAGGTTGTTGAGGTCCAAGCCTTCCTCAGAGAAGTCACGAGAGTTGCAAGCGCGAAGCATCGTCAACAACCAACACGTGCAATCCTCGTCAGAGACAAGTTGATTGTACGGCAGATCTGAGTGAATATGTCAGTAACTGGAGCGTTTGTTGTTCGTGTTTAACTTACCGAGTATATTCTCGGGGTCATCGACTCTGTCTTTGCCCTTTTTCTGTCGCTTCTTGGCCCTCTCCAACTCCGACTTGGTGGATGGCACGGCGTCAGAGTCCTCTCGAGGGCGCGGGGCAGGCTTCTTGCGGGGGACAGACGGCGGGGCTACATAGATCAAGTTAGCGATGCAAGAACTAAATGTCGACGAGATGGCACTTACCATCAGCAACAACAGCAGTGTTGCTGGCCTGAGATAGACGTGCCATTCTCGTAGGCTGGTGTTTGCTCACTTCAAGCGACGTCAGCATTCCGTCCAAATTAGTTGGCGCCAGACGTACCGTAGTCAAACGCGTTTGCGGGGATCTTAGGTGAGCGAAGCGGGCGGCCGGTGGGGCTCACAGCCTGGGTTTCTTCCATCGAGCAAGTTGCTCGGAGGCAGCACGCAATGAAAAAATGAGTTGACAAAGTGGAGATCGTAGAGGTTTGAGCAATGGAGAGAGAAGAACAAACAAGGGGGGCGCTCTACCTTAGAGAATTTTTGCGTGGCCCATATATGAAGGTCTGAAAGCGGGGGCCGAAGCCCGGCCCATCTCATTCAAAGCAAGAAGTCGGTGCTTCGTTGCTGCATTTGGAGCTCAAAGCCAATTCATTTCAGCTTCGGAAATCAAACGTTAACGCAAATAACCTTCAGACTGTCAGTTCCTGACACTTACTAACTTGGCATACGTAGCCAGGATGGGTCGACTTCAGCCGTTTTTGGACTTAGGGTGCATACATGTCAAAATCGGTGTCGGGATCGCAGTTGCAATCGAAGTCCTTCCGGCCGCCCTGATATCCGAGGGGTAAGTTCTCCGAAAATTGCGACAAGTCTCACTCACCCCTCGGAGATTGTCGCCAGCTACGCGCCCCATCATGATCCCCAGCAAGTCCAAGTTCCGCTGCCGTAGTTGCAAGAAATCAGTACCCAGCGCTCGCAGTCTGAGAAACCATTATTCCCAAGTACCTAAGTGTCACAAGTACTACCTCGCTGAGTATGATGTGCGCGTTCTTGTAGCTCACTGGAACCACACCTGCAACCCCACTTCCCATCCCGCGCCAAAAAACCCGCTACGTTTGCACTTGCCCAAGGTCATTGTTGAGCCCCTGCCCGAGGAAGAATGCGTGGCGGACGAAGATATTGAAATGAAGGACGCTTTTGATGGTGCTGGCCCGAGTGGCTGGACCCACGACGAGAACGAGGACTTGGTCCTGCCTCCTGGTTACGACGAGGGCGATGAGGGCGACCCGGATTTTGTCCCAGACGACAAGTCGATGGATTTGGAATGGGACAGCGACGACGAAGGCGATGAGAGCACCGACGATGACGACGTCGATGACGATGTGTGCTGGCAAGGCCCTCCGCCAAAAGTCACCCCTACCCCCGCTTGTCGCCCACCGCACAAATCGATTCATGAGGAATCGCATCCTGACCCAACCGCCGGAGGCGTCATACGATGGGAAACCCCGCCCAAACAGCCGAGGTCTTTGTACAACCCAATCTGGGAAGATACAAAGCTCTTCGAGCACGGCGAATGGTTGGGGAATATCCACACGAGCAATCGGGAACGCAAGGAGTACCTGCGTAAACATGTGAGCGCACAATTTTTTGACCGTTATTAATACTTACGCGTCCGCAGAATACTTCATTGCCCTGGCAGAGCTGCCACAACTTCCTTGAGGAGGTCGATAAACTACCACACGGTCCCAATTGGGAGAAACTGGTGATCAAGCAACCGAACGGCGATTGGATCGATTTTTGGACGCGCAACCCGATTGACGTTATCCGTCAGTTGATGTCGACGCGTCGCTTTGCCAAATACATGCGGTATGCACCAGTCCGTCAGTACACCTCAAGATCGCGCGCTTGACGGATTTACGGGGAGGTCTGGACTGGTAACTGGTGGTGGAGACTACAGGTAAGTATTTAAAACAATCTGGTTTGACGCGGAAGTAGACTCACTCGTATTGTTCATGGTAGAACGTACTGGGCGGCGGGCGCGGGGCTACGGTCGCAACCGTCATACTGTTGTCCTATAAGACCCAGCTGTCGCTCATGAGTGGTAGTTGTGTTGCGTGGCCGGTTTACCTGACAATCGGCAACATCAGTAAATTGGTTCGCCGTCGTCCGTCTGAACACGCACAGATTCTGCTTGGATATATCCCCGTGGTTTCGGAGAACGGAAAGTCGGGGTGGCAGTTCTACCACAAATGCATGAAACGGCTTTTGAAGCCTTTGCAAAAGGCTGGCGAGCGCGGCGTTGAGATGTTGTGCGCCGACAGCAGTGTCTGCCTCGTTTTCCCCATCCTCTCGGCATTTGTCGGCGACTGGCCAGAGCAGTGCCTCGTCTCCTGCGTTCGGCAAAGTGGATGTCCCATATGCCATAGCCCACTAAAAGGCCACGGGAATTGCGATCGGTGTCATCGCAAGCGGGACAAAGTGGATTTCCTTGAAGCGTTGGATGGGGCACGAGGGCGACCTGGGCCCACACTTCGGAAACTGGGCTATCGCCCAGTGCACCCGTTCTGGGCCAAACTGCCGTTCGCTGACATTCCCAGCGCGATTACGCCTGATCTACTGCACCAGGTCAACAAAGGCGTCTTCCTTGACCATTTGGTCAAGTGGATGACAAACCTACTCACTCCGAAAAGGTTCGACCGCTGGTTGACCAGTCTCCCACGCGCCCCAGGCCTTCGCCATTTTAGCAACGGGAAATCGAAGATCTCCCAGTGGACTGGCAAGGAGGCGAAATCCCTTGCCCAGGTTTTCATGGCGGTCGCGTCGGGATGCAACAAGCCGGACGCTGTGGCTGCTTTGCGTAATCTTGTCGATTTCATGCGGCTGGCGCACTTGTCGCAAATGACCGAGGAGGACATAACCGACCTGGAAGCTTGCTTAGCTCGATTCCACAACCTCAAGAAGATTTTCAACAAACGGGACGTACTCGGTAAAGGCAGTTTTGACGGCACCCCAAAGCTCCACATGCTACGCCATTTTGCCGATTCGATTTGTAGCCTTGGGACCGCCGACAACTTCAATACCAAAGCAACCAAACGATTGCATATTGAGTATGTCAAGGACGGTTGGCGGGCGTCAAACAAGGTGAACCCTATGCCCCAAATGGCAAGATATCTTCAGCGTCGGGAAGCCTGGGTATTGTTGCGTACTCACCTAATCGATATCGGCATTCTACCGAGTGGGGACAGCACCAGCAGGCTACCAGACGAGGTCGAGGGCACCGGGACCAACGAGGACGGAGGCAAGTTTGAGGTCGTTCGCCGACCAAGAAGCGGGAAGGAACGAGGCGGATTGCTGGGCCGTGCAATGGCGCTGCCGTCGACCGAGGCGACAAACGGTCGCGCTGAAGTCCGCCGCGAATGGGATTCGGAGTTAATCTGGCATCCCAAGCCGTGGGGACCGGCAATCCCATAGTACACGTAAGCTTTTGATGGGGCATGCGGTTGGGCAGGTTTTGAGTAATAACCAATTCTCACGCTCATTTCAATGGGATACCGTTCTGCAGCCCAAAAGAGTGAGATTCGGGTCATATATGCTGTACCTAATTAAACAAAAAATTGCCCAGTGGGCATCGACTGGTGAATATACTCCGTTTCCGCTCCGGTGCGGCCAATGTGAACATAAACAGCAGAAATACCCTTCGCAAAAAAATATTCAAACCAGTCGTTGCCCTCTATATGCTATATATGCACCGTCAAACTTGTCAGATTCGTTAAAATGAAGTTGTCGCGGGCTGCGGAGTGTTTGGGATGAATCTGGTGTTTTCATGCAAATTCTAGCATGATGACCACTTATATAAGCTGGCAGGCTCAGTCCCCCAGCGACACTTCTCTATTTCCACCACCACCTCACCAGTGCTGTCATCCTGATTAATGGCAAAATACAACACACGCCCCAGGAAAGGTCGATTAGCTTGACAGAAAGCAGCACATACTCGGACGCGATTGCCTTCCGGGTGCTTTCAAGGAGGTCCGAACAACGCCGTTGACTCGGAGATTGGCAGTTTGCATGGTGGAACACTAGATACAACACTTGGACCCTATAATGTAACTACTGTGAAGATGGTGCTCGATGAGAGAAAGAAACAATATGATAAGCTCAAAAATCGTCACAAGAGTGCCATACAAAGAGAGAAACAGGCCAAAGGAAAGGTATACCAATTAAGATACTTGTAAATCACCAATATCTAATCTTGTACATTCATAGGTTCAAAATCTACTGGCGCAATCGAGTATTATCGAGGGGCAACTGTCAAGTGCATTCAACGCACGAGATATTGCCAAAAACACACTCAAAAGACTCCAAAACAGGCAAATATTCAACAGGAAGAAATATCGACACTTCGAGATGATGTATGCGAGCTAGAAGAGCTTGTTACAAAAAGCTCTAAAGCACTCGTAGCAATGGCTATGGAACTACGAAGCAAGTTGCTTAAGACCCAGAGCCTTGAGGGACACCTAACATCGATGCGGCGGACATGCAATGCGCTCCGAAGAAGAATTTCGCGAGGGCAAGCACGAGTCAAGAATTCAGCTGAAGTCAGCTCGGACAACTCGGAAAACCGCATTGATTGGTATTATCTCAAGAATAAGTCTGGGATTATTCAGCCCAAGGCTTGAGATATGCTACGAAGGCTTTCCTGCAAAGGGATCGCAACAGAGCGCCTATCTAATGTTGTCAATATTGTTTCCGAAACATTGGGGATTGACATTGTTGGGTCTTTCAGTGCTCGAAGCGTAGCGCGGATTATGTTGGAGGGACTAGTCCAAGCTCAAATGCAGGTCGCTCACAAGATGGAACAGGCAGAATGTAAGTCATTGGTACATGTAATCGCATATACTCAGTAAACTCACATAATAACATCAGATATCACTATATGTGGCGATGGTACGAGCATAAGAAATCAACAACACGAGGCAAAAGCCATATCAATTCGGATGCCTCAAAATCATGACGCCAGCAACTGTAATCAGGCCACATTAACTAGTGCTCTACCGTTGGTGAAATCGTTGGGGGTGCATAAAGCAGCAAACCACACCGCAAAGCAACAGCTTCACGGATGGATCAGTGCTCTTGACTCCTGTTGCAATATATACAAGCGAAGCCCACTTGGACAGAGCAAACAAATTGGTAGCAAACTAATCGCCCAGAAATTGCGTGGGGTTCTAACGGACCACGCAGCCGACCAGAGGCGCCTCCACGAGCTGCTCTTACAATGGAAAAAGAGCTGCAATCGTGAAGTTTGGGCAGCAACAGCTTTAAAGACAATGACAACAGAAGAGCAGCTATATGCGCTGTCAAACTACATGGACAGTGCGACAGAATATGTTGATGACTGGTGGTCGCTTCCGAGTGATCAACAGGGGGCTCTCATGCACGATGCTTGGCTGGCACTAGCAGCTGAGATAGGCAAGTCTGAGTTTCGGAAACTTAACCCAGAAACTCAGTTCAACATCGATTTTGTTGCCTGGTCCGGTTGTTGTATGCATAAAGAGCTGAATGCGGTTAAAGGCGGGGCTGCTGAAATGGCACAAGTGTGGGAAAACCTCAAGCTAGAGCCTCCGCTAGTACTCAGGAATAAATACGAGGCCAAAATACGATCAAATTTGCCTCATGATCGCTTGAACCGCGGCGGCATCAAGCTAGCAAGTTTGGCTGGCGCCCTGTTTAGACATAAGGACGAGAAAAAAGGCTATCAACAGAGTGTAGATAACTCATTTGAGGTATGTAATTTGATAGTATACCTGTCGTATATCTGATGTTAAAATTCATTTCAGGAAACCTATGGGTACTTGAAGCGGTTTCCTGATACCAGTAATACATGGTACGGGTCTTACTGTGACGCTGCAACAGAGCTATTGCTTCATAAGGAGAAATACCTTGATCTCTTGGATACCACACGTCTTGCAAAAAACATACCCGAATTTGTTAATATCGAGACTAATGTGTCCGATGCACTCAAAGATATATCCACACTAACCGGACTTGCAGTCCTAGCCTTGTATGCACAGGCTGTAGGTCACCCGTATATGCGCCAGGTTCGTACCCCAGGGTTGAATGCGCTGGACCTTGGACCAATGCATACCCAGGTCAAAGAGTACTGTAGGATGGTCAAGCAAAATCCCGACCTTCTACTTGGGTCCGATATGTCGACTACCTATGGTACATTTGATGGGAAACAATGGGATAGGCCCGACATCATGTATTGTGTGCTATCCCTGATGCCACAGCTCCCAAATATACGCCCCGTTCTTGCTGCGTTCTTTGACGGAGTGCTGCAGACCTGGGAGCGGTTTACTGTTGAGTTTGACGATGGCGGGCTAATTGCTAAGTCTACATTGGACCAGCGGCATAGTGCCTGGATGGCTCCTACAAACAATGTCAGCGAGGGGGCACTGGGTCAATGTCGCCAGATATTGCGCTGGGCACCAACAATGACGGATAACCAACGTAATGCTTGGGCGATGTGGAAACGGAATAATACCTACAACTGGGCAAATAAAACACTTACCAGCCCAGACAAGACGTTTGTTCGAGAAGAGGCTCGACAACTTGATGCAAGTGGAGCTAGTCGAAAAGTTTGCTCCGAGTTGAATGCCGCATTGGAAGAGCGAGCCAAGCTCGGCCAGGCTCGACTGAAGAAAACGGCTGAACGGAGATTAGCTCAAGAAGAAAAAATGTCAAGGGTTCAGCTGTTAAACAATGCAAGATATGACGAGTTGGCTTCCAGGAGTCTCACGGAGATTGATCTCCAAATTGACAAACTACGCCAGGTGGGGGGGAACCAGATTATTCGTGCCCATAGCACGATTGGGAATAAACAGGCTAAGATAAAGGCGCTACTAACGGGTTTCGAACAGCTGAAACTCCGCTTTGGCGACACCGCACCGATGAGAGAGCAAGACTTACCAAATGATTTCACCACAGATGTTGGCGTCGCTTCAGAGAGGTGCGGTCCGGAGGATTTGGAGATGCTGTTTGATGATGAGCCTGTTCTTTGATGTCGTTGTAGCCGCAAAAATGTAGTTTATTATTGTACACTTATCATATCATTGGTTTTATATACACAGTGCGTCTAAATACTGAGAATTGAAGGAGGCACGCTACGTTCGAGGTGTGCCCTATGAAAGATCGAATTTGTCCTGTCACGTGATACTGACACGCCTCGCATGGTGATTGCCGGTCCCCACAAGCCGATGGTGTTGACCACAGGCAACAAGAGCCATGTGAGCCGGACCGGCGCTTACTTAGCAAGAATACACCACGCGACCTCGATTGTCGAAGCCACGCAAGCGTTCCTCTGTAGTCGCAACGGCAATTGCACACGTGTTCCCCTCAACAAAACACATAACTTTGCTGTCTGGCACCAATGCCGACTCGAACATGGACGCCTTCCGTTCCTCCCCCAGGATGGCCCACAGATCGATACCATCCGTGCGACCCCCGAGTTACGCGACAAGTACAACCGTCTGACGCGTCATGGCGCCTTCGACACAGCGCTGTTTGTTACTAACCCCGAGAACCAGGGTATTCACCGTAAGTTCTCTCGCATTTCTTGCCCCCACGCAAGTATTGGTTAACGATTAACTGCAGGCTACGGTGCCGGTCGCATACAAGTAATATTCACGTTACCTCGACACCTTTGCCATATTTACGACAAAAAGCTCGCCTACGTCGAGCACTTCCAACCGTTCTCAGCTGAACCCAGGCACGCGGATGGGTTTTACTGGACCAGCCACGACATGACCGGCCCCTCCGTCCAACACGTCTCTGTCATGCCCCTTTACCAGCTGCACATGGCTTGCCATCTTACTCCTCGGTTCAGCTTGCTCTTACCAACCCACAAAATCTCCTCATCCGAAGACTTGCTGCAAACCTGCCGTATCTTCCACTTTAACCGGTATTTGTCCTATTTCGTTTTCAATGTCCTGCGGCACTGGGAGAATTGCCTGGCTGCGCGTTGAGGTTAGTCGGTTTTGTTTCCTATGCTCAAATATTGCAGACTTGACATGTTTTTTCAAGCGCGACCTACAAAGCCTCGATGGCACGCGCGTACCTCACGCGCCTCCTCTTGGCGGTGCAGGCCACACGTCGCGAGTGCGCTTACAGGTGGCAATCCCGTTGCTGTTTCTCTCAGCTCGATCGCTACTCAATTTGCTTACGACCTCGCTAGTATTTAGTGAGTATCCAAGTGTGACGATTGAAAACGTCGCATACGAATTTGTTCTGACCGTTATTAAATAGATTGCCTACGTCAGTCCCATTCAGTGTCAAGTTTCCAGGCCTCTTGGCCGCAGTATCGCGCACGCTGAGGTAAGATCTTCTCCGTGCTTTTATTTTTTTCCATTTGCCCACGTTTTTTGGTTTTTTTTTTGTGGTTTCCATCAGGCATTGAGAGTCGCCGTCAAGATTGGGGGTCGTTTTGCCCCCACCCGTAAATTGGCGCCTTGCGTTCCGGTTCTCATTCATCGCAAGCTTCCTTGCCGCTACCGATGCCGGTTGTTACGCCCCTCTATGGCCACTCGATGCCCAAGTTAAACCACCCTTGTTGTCTTGTCCTTGCGCTCGCTCCGACCCCCTCCCCAGCCTGCTCTCGTACCAGCTCCACCTCGGCCCGCCTAACCAACTCCAAGCCCCATCTCGTTGTTGGGTGCGTCACAACTCTACCCGCACGCGTCGGTCCTTGCGCTGGTGCATTGGCTTGCCCGCGACGCGTCTTACATTCGCCCTGCCCGAGGCGTCCACTTCCTTTTGGGAACAATTGAGCGCATTCGAGTCCATTCAATCCCGTGGTTTGGAGGGCTGCTTTGGTGGTTTTGCGGCTTGTTCATCTGCTTTCGCTCGCCCTATCGTCCGACGCATCCGCACGGCCGTGTATACTCACCTCCAGAGTTGTGCGACCCCGTCAATTCAGGTGCGTCGTGACGCCTCACTCAGCTGGCTGTCGTAACATCTGACTGTTTTATCAGTGCACCCGTTTTGATTACGCGCACGCCAAATGGGCCACCCAAAACGAGTTCTTCCGTGCACGCAAACATAATTTTATTCGATGTATCGATTCGCGAGCACGTAATACACATGTAAACTACCTGGTTAGACCGTTTGAGAAATGTTGATTCAAGCAGTTAGCAGACTTTGTGTGTACCCGTGTGCCAAATCACAAAGAAAAAACAAGCACTTATTCAAAACAAGCGCGAGTGCTTACTTGCGGGTCCTGGGACTCACTTCACAGCTAACTTGCTGTTGAATTACTTTGGGGTTCTTGGGTGTCTGGGAGTGGTTTACCAAGCACCAATTCGAGGTGATTTGAAGTGATTTGACAATCGGATTGGTGGATTTGGAGTGATTTGCCATTCAACTTGTGGATTTGAAGTGATTTGACGATCAACAGATGGATTTCCAGTGATTTGGTGTGCTGTTTTGGATTGCAAGCAGTTACGATTACACCAGTTAGATTTCAAATGGCTACAATCTTACGTGTGGATTCACATCAATGGCAAGCACAATGGCAAATTGAGAGTGCTCAAAACTGCATCTGAGATGGGCACTAGATTACAATTAATTACATGAAAGGTATATTATTTAAATCGATATTTATTTTGTCCCCTTTTTGCTGATGTGCGAAAATCACCCCACTGGCTAACACAATGAGCCTCGTTGAAAAGTAATCGCTGCACTCTTGATGTAAAAGAGGTTGACCGCCATAGTTTCAAGAACCTTGTATCCTCCGCAATGTATTCGGGGGAGGCAACAACCAATTGGTAAGCCCCGTTCTCTATCTCCTGCAAAAAAAGTTGAATCCAAGATAATAATATAATTAAATCATATGCACCTTAAACACAGCATCTGTTGCTGTTGAAGCAGTAAGGTTGATTGCATGCACTCGGAGTTTTGCTAAGAGAGGTGAAGAAACATGTTGCTCTCCAAGTAGTTGTAGTGGGCAGATGAGAAGTGTGACCCCAGACACATCCCATAGAAATGGCAAGAAGAATGGGAGTGATTTCCCCGAGCCCGTTGGTGAGATGAGAATCGAGTGTTGTTGACGGAGCTGAAGATGACAAGCCTCAATCTGAAATTGACAAGGAGTGAGTTCAAGGACCTCAAGAGCTTTTCTACGAATGTCCGAGTGAGTAATACCAGGAGGGGTTGTCATGGGAGCTGAGAGAATGAAGGTGGCTTTGGTACGTAGTTAGCCAGGGCCGACACGGCAGATGAGGACCTTGGGGTTTGCCACCGGACTCTTGTCGGAATCAGGGATTTACCACGCAGGCTATACTAGGTGCTGGGCATGAGGTCATTTCGTTGATTTTTCAGGGACTGCACCCCAACACCAGCACATGTAAATACAAATAAACTTGCAAGTTGCGCCAGTCTCTTGTGCACGCTCGGTGGCGAAAAGGACCCTGATTTGAGCCCTGAGATCACGTGTGCACGAGAGACTGGGAAGGAGTCTGGTCGAGGTGGTGATTCTCATGAAAGCATTTCCAAATCAGGGTCCTCTCCTTTGTCGGTCCCGAGCTTGGGACATGCAGAGGAACACATGTGCATACAAGTGAACCCTTTGCTGGGCTGTCCGGTATAGGTGGCATGGTTTATTGTCTCCTCCCCAGCTCACCGCTAGCTATCTGCAATTTTGAGATTTCACATATGACAAACATGCTTTTGGACAATATAACCGCATTATCAGGTACTCAAACCCATGCCCCCAAGGCAATCTTCCTAATGTCTGCACCCATGATTGGTGCACAGGGCTCAGCTGTTGTGATCAGAGGGGAGAAACTGTGCTGGAGAATTCGCGGAATTCCATCTTTTATGCAAGGCAAGCTCTTCCCATTGGCCTTGATCTAATGAGTCAGTCATGTGTTGGTATTCCAGGAGGTTATTGTGGGATGCAACTCCTTAGGTTCAATGGAAAGCCAGTTGCTGCACCAGTAAAAGCTGTAAGCTAAGTCCCAGTGCACCAATAGCCAAGGGCAAACACTCAGGTCAATCCCTCACCATGACTCAAAGTACTCTGGAAAAACCTGGAGTGTAATGATAGTGGGGGAATGTTTGAGGTGTTATATGGTGTCATGAGGTGTTATTACACTAGTGATGAAAACCATGCCAAAGCAAGAATGAAAACCAGGAGTCAATTTGAAATCTTCCCAAGTTGGTAGTTTTCCATTTCCAATGCATTTCCAATGCAGTGTCAACTCTTGATCCCATCATGCAATTTTTATCCCTTGTTGACCAAAGGGGCTAAATGCTATGAAGTACCCCCAGATGTAGATGGGCCTACATGGGCAAGGGGACAGGGCAGGGGTGTGCTAGAGGCTTGGTGGGAAGTTGGGGATCAGTTGCAAAGGCAGAGTCAGGTACCAAGGGAGGCACATGCAGTGCTGGAATAATTTCAAATTCCTTAGTCAGTATCACATAAGTGTTGCAACCCAACACTATGATGGTGGCCGACTGTAACTGTATGTGCGCAAGTCAAGACTTAGAGACTTGGCACCCAAAGAACTGCAAACTATAGAGTGTGAATGGCACTAAGACCTGAGGATCCAAGGTAACCCTGAGGGAAACCCAGTGAAAGACTGTTTGTTGGGGAAATGACAAGGCAAAACAAGATGGGGATACCATGCTTGTTGTTGCCTCATTATATATTCAGGAAAGACATGAGTCATACTCATGCCAAGAAACAAGTCGTACAAACTATCCAATCAGAAAGCTCTATGAGTCTTGTCCTATAAAGGAACATGACTTGCCAAGAAAGGAAGTTGCAAGACCAAAGAGAAAAGAAGCAGCTTAAGGCTGCGCAAGCACAAAGGAAATGGACACAAAGGAAACATGCACATAGGAAGGCGGAACAAAGGAGACACAAGAGAAGCAGCCAGAAGACAAAGTCCATAGGAGGGGCCTTGGGTCATGACATTACCCCCCCTTAAGAGCCCATTTAGGGGACCTGAATGGTGACTACTGTAATTTACAGTTGCCCACCATTTTTTCAAAAGCCTCCTTGTCCCCCTGGGACCACATCACTTCCTCCTCCTCTTCCAGAATTATTGGGTTCTCTGCTGAGTCCCCCACTTCCTCCTTCAATTCCATGGGGGCCTCCTTGCACCCCTCTTCCCATGTGGGTTGGTCCTTGACCCAAACCCTCTCTTCCTCCACCAGCCATTCTGTTGGCAACCCTTCCCTTTCTGCCCATTGGTCCAGGTTGGGGCTGCTGTCCCACCACCATGGCCGGTACTTGATCTCCTTGGCCCATTGGCCCCTGTCCTCCATCCAGTCCTTCAAGTCCTGGTCCCATGCCACATCCCATTCCCACTTGTTGCATAGGTGCGCCCTTCCTTCCTTCTCCTCCCAGATCCACTTGGATTGCCAAACATGGGGGTCGTTGATGTGATGGTCCCCCCACTCTTTGCTTGTCCTGTTCTTGACACTGCCCAGTATTGCTTCCTGGGCCAAAAACACTGTGCATCCCCTGGCTATCAGGATGCTTGGTTGCTCCCTGAGTTGTTGCTTTGTGGGTGGCTTGTGTCCAACCCACTCAAATTCCCCTGCCACTGCCAGGTGGAGCATATTGCTCCCTGGATAGTATTGACATTGTCTGGCATGCCACATGCGCTGAGGGACATGGTACAAGACTACGCCCAAGTCAAGGCACTTGGCAATTTTGCAGGCCACGCCTGTGGCCCATGGGTGTCGTAAGCTTCTTCTTAATGGCTACAAGACAAGCCGCAAGGGAGAGTGGATGGCACTAAGACCTAAGTAACCGCTTGAACCGCAACACACTTAAGTGTCTGTAGGCTCTAAAGGGTAGGGGTGGTTCTAAGTGTCAATCAAAAGGGATGTTTTGACAAGACAAAACAAGCTGGGGTTACCAGGCTTGTTGGTCCTCTATAAATATATAGGAAACGGCCAAGTCATACAAAGCACAGCCACACGAGTCATACATACAAGCCAGTCAGGAGTGTCCATGTGAGTCATGCTGTATGAACAGACATGACTTGTACAAGGCACAGCCGCATTACACAATGTAACAGGAAAACCACAAGGAGGTGGCAATGCGGCAGGAAAAGAGAAACAAAACATAACAGACACAGCCACAAGACCGGACGAGGCGCAGACGAGTCCGATGGAGTGAGCAAGGCTCACGACATTACTCCCCCCTTAAGGTCCATGAAGGGAACCTGAGGGGACCCAGCTACTGTACCCAGCAGTCCTTGTTGGCCTTTTCTACCAGGGCATCCAGCTTGTCCTCCTTCTCCTCCGTTAGGTCTATGGGGTTGAACACAGTGTTACCCGGTTTGTTGCAGTGCTCCTCCCATTTCTCCCACGTCTTCTTGTTGGTCCAGTTGGCCTTGGACCAGTCCATAACTTGCTCCTGCTCCTCCACATGTTCCTTTGACCATTGTCGTACGTCTGGCTTGACTTCTGCCCATTGCAACATGTCCCCCTCCTTCTCCTGCCACCAGAATGGCTTCCACTCGAATCCTTCCCTTTGATATTGTCCCCACTCCATCCTCCAGTCCGCCAGGTCCGCCTCAAAGTTCTTGTCCCAGGCGTCACACCAGTGAGGCCTCAAGGATGGAGGACGGCCTTTGTATCCGGGGACCCACTTGCTGCTGTAAGCTCCTTCTTGACCCCATTTGACCACTCCCAGCATGTGTGTTGACAGCAGCGCGACCTCTGACACCTGGAAGGCTGCGCATCCTCTGCACACAAAGATGTCCTTTTGCTGCAGCTGCATCCAGGTTGGCCACTTTTTTCCCACCCATTGGAATTCTCCCAAGTCTGAATGGAGAATGTCGTCGGAAGCATGGAATTGCATGCGCCCGGGACCTTGCTGGGATCACTTAAAGACATAGAGGGCGGCTCCTGCGTCAAGGATGCGTGCCGTCTGAAAGGCCGGCCCTTTGAGGACGCTGATGAGGTTGTTGGCAATTGTGGAACGGGTGATGGTGGGCATTGTGAGGAGCAGAAGAGGTTCAGGGCGTGGAGTGTGTAGAGTGAGTTGGATAGTGAGCAAGTTTTGCAAGATGGGTTGTTGGTGTGCTGAGCCCTTCCTTTTATACTGCGTGATTTGTAATTTGATGGAAGAGGCGCTTCTGGGAAATCCTTTCCAAACCTCCTCATGATCCTCCCAAGATGTCTGATGTCTTCTGCCTGTTGTTCTGTGTCTTCTTTTGAATCGTATCCCTTCCACCTGACCCTGTAGAATAATCCGTCCTTTGTTTCCTTCCAATCTACAATTCTTTCCACTTTGTATTGTTCCTCTCCTTCTTTTGTTATGATTGGTGGGGGTCGGGGTTGGTTTCTGTGGAAGCTATTATCCAGTTTGTAAGGGCTTAGTAGGTCACTGTGGAGGACTGGGTATATTCTCATAGATTTCGGAAGTTCCAATTTGTAAGCATGGCTTGAAATGACTTTCTTGACCTTGAATGGGCCATATTTCTTGTTGTCCAATTTCTTGTTAGGCCGATCTGTCTTTATATTTTGTCCATAGAGCCAGACCAACTCCCCTTCCATGTACTTGGGTGCATGTTCAGTTGCGGTTTTTTCCCTGTGCCATTCCATTGCCGCTTTTGCTTTGTCCCAAACTTTCTGCCAGTCGTTTGCTTTTGTATTTCCCTCAGGAACTGTTGTCTCTTCCTTTGAGACATTCTATAGAGGTTCTCTGCCATTTACAATTTTGAAAGGGGTTTTTCCAGTGATTCCGTGCCTCTGGTTATTGTAGCAGAATTCTGCGATTGGTAGAAGCTTGCTCCAATTGTCCTGACGGTAGTTTACAAAGGTGCGTAACCATGCTTCAATCCATTGGTTTATCCGTTCCGTTATTCCATTGGTCAGAGGGTGGTATGCTGTGCTGAAGCTCGGAGCTATGTTAAGCTTCTTGTATAATGCCTTCAGGAATTTGCTGTTAAACATTGTTCCCCTGTCCAATACTGTGCTTTGAGGAAACCCTTGTAACTTCCATACGTTCTTTAAGAAGAGTTTGGCTAGTTGATCCACTGTTGTTGCTTCCCTACAGGGTATGAAGTGTGCCATATGTGAAAATTGGTCTACAACCACCAATATACTGTTGTTCCCTTTTGACTTTGGTAGTTTGACAATAAAGTTGTATGCAATGTCTTCCCATGGTCCCCCAGGAATTTCTAGGGCCTTGAGGGGTACCTGTGTCTTTGTGCCTTTTGCTCTCTGACATTGCTTGCACAAATCCACATATTTGTTCACAGAGGATTTGAGTCCCAGCCAGTAGTATCTTCTTGAAATGAGTTCCAATGTCCTTGCATGCCCCTGGTGACCTGCTATTGGGGAATCATGGTGTGTTCTCATAATTTTCAGCCTGGTATCCTTGTCATCTGGAATATAGATTTTTCCGTTGATCCAGAGAAGGCCCTCCTTGAAGGTGTAGTTTCTAATTCCTTGTTGCACAGATCTTGGAAGGTCTTCCTTTTTCTTGCAGAGTTCTATTATTTGGTTAATGCTCTCGTCTTCTGCTTGAGCTTCCTTGATATCTGCAATGATGTCAAATTTCATCTTGCTGGCAAACCCTTTGAATTGTTCTTCCCTGATCATGATCTGTTCTGCTGTTGGGACACCGTTGTGATCGCTTCTTCTGGACAGTAGGTCTGGTTTTGTTGACAGGGTCCCTGGTCAATAAACAATTTCAAAGTTGTAGGATGCAAGGATTTGATGCCATTGAGTGTGTCTTTGGTTAAAGGTTGTGGCTTTCTTCCAGAACTGTAGGTTGCAATGATTGGTGTAGACAGTGATTGGATCCCTTGTTCCCTCCAAATGTAGTCGCCAATGCTTTAGTGATTCTATAATTGCCATCAGTTCCTTGTCATGCACGTTGTAGTTCATCTGTGCTTGATTGAACGATTTTGATAAGAATGCAATGGGGTGCAGGTAGCCGTCACCCTGTCTTTGTGAGAGAATTGCTCCCATAGCAATGCCACTTGCGTTGGTTTCTAGTATGTAGGGTTTTTCTGGGTTCGGATGTTGTAGTATTGGCTCCCTGCATATTTCTGTTTTTAGATTATCAAACGCTTCTTGTTGTTTGGCATCCCATTTCCACTTTTGGTCCTTTTTGGTAAGGATGGTCAAGGGCCTAGCCAATCCGCTGAAGTTTGGAACAAATTGCCTGTAGAAGTTTGCAAATCCTAAGAATGCTTGCACCTGCTTGACTGTTCTTGGCTCCTTCCATTCTTTAATTGCTTTGACCTTCTCTTCCTGGATCGATATTCCTTCTTTGCTGATGTTGATGCCTGTATACACTAATTTCCTCACGAAGAATTCGCACTTGGGAAGTTTTGCGAATAGGTTGTTGTCCAGGAGGATTTTGAGAACTTTTTGTACATCTTCAACGTGTTGGTTCCGATTTTTAGAGAAGATTAATATGTCATTGATGTACACGGTGACACAGATATCAATAAGGTTGTGGAAGATATGGTGCATGTATCGTTGAAATGTTGCTGGGGCGTTCTTTAGTCTGAAGGGCATGACAATGTACTCAAATAATCCTTCCTTGGTTTGGAATGCCGTTTTCCATTCATCACCTTCCTTCATTCTGATGTTGTTGAATCCCATGCATAAGTCTATCTTCAAGAAGATTTTTGCATCCTTGATTTTGTCTAGGAGATCCTCCATAAGTGGCATAGGAAACCAATTGTCTCTGGTGATCTCGTTCATAGGACCAAAGTGTTGGACCAATCTGAGTTCCCTAGGACCTTCTGGGTTCTTGGTATGTTGCCCCTTTTTGACAAAGAAAGTTGCTGCGGCTACTGGTGATTTGCTTGGACGGATCTTTCCGGCGGCTAATTCTTCATCAAGGTACTTCCTAAGGGCAATAGATTCTGCAGGAGATAGGGGGATGGGCCTAGCCAGTTTAGGAAGTTTTGCTCCTTCTACCAAGTCAATGGAACAGTCATAGGGTTGATGGTCTGGAATGCATTTGAATTTTTCTTCACTGAAGACTTCTGCAAAGTCTTTGAATTCCTCTGGTATGTCTTCTATTTTGGCAATTCTTCCAATAATAGAGTTTGGTCACCATGAGATAGTTTTTGAGTGACAATCAATGACAGGGTTGGCTTCTTCTAACCATCCTAGTCCCAAGATTATGTCTGTTTCTCCTGTTGGCATTGCAAAGAAACTTTGTCAAAATTCTTTTCCCTCAAAGTCAAATTTAAGATCGGCCTTGAAACAAATTTTGTGTGTAAGTTCCTTCCCTTGGATTCCAATAACCTTTCATGGTGTTGGAAGTTCCTTCAGTATAATGTTGTTTCTTTGCGCCCATGTGATGTCAATGAAGTTTTTTGAAGCTCCTGAATTGATGAGGGTGGCAATGGGTTCTGTGATTCCAGTAATGTTGGTGTAAACAATTGTTGATTCGCCGGTTGCTCTAAGGTACATTGTATCCATTACTGGTTCCTTGGTCTCTCCACACACAGTAAGAGGGAGACCCCGTCTTTTCCCAATTCTGGTTCATCCTCAATTTTTCCTTCTCATCCTTTTAGCCCTGGTTCTTCCTTCTTCCATTCCTTTTCTGGACATTTTGCTAGCATGTGTTTATCTGATCCACATTTTAGGCATCTTTTGGAAGAGATCCTTGCCTTGTAAATGTTGTCAGGGAGTCTTTTTGTGGAATTGGATGATGGAGCTATAGTTTTTCTTCCCATGGTATTCCTGATTGCCTGTAGTTTTTGACCAATGGAGATTGCAATTGAGATCCACCAGTCCAGAGATAGCTCCTGCTCCATTCCATCTTTGTTAATTAGGGTTAACTCAAATTGGGCAAGCTTGGTCTTTACTTCAGGCTTTAGCCCTTCCTTGAATTGGTTGATCAGGGCTTCTTGTCCCCAGTTCATGTCAACCAATAAATATCAGAATTCAGAAGCATAATTTGCTACCAAATTGTTCTACTTGCATTTTTGGATATTGGCTTTGGCCTTTGCCTTCTTGTTTGGGTTGCTGAATTGTTCCATGAAATGGGCCTTGAAGCTTTCCCATGAGGCTAGGTTTTCATTATTCTCTCCCTGGTTTAGTGATCATAGCAATACTTGTGCCCAATGAGTAGCAGCCTTGTTCTTGGATTTGAAGTTGGCAAGTGCTTTGCAGATTCGTTCTTCATGAGAATTGTATTGGTCACCTAATCAGACGAAATAGCTTTCCATTTGTGTGATGAACATTTCGGCTCCTTCCCCCTTTTTTCCGTTGAAGGATTCTGGTCGTGTGACTTTAGGACGACAAGAACCTCCGCTGGTGTTAGGATTCTCAGTGCAGCGTTGGAGCCTTTGTTCTAATTTGTTGATGCGGGTTGATTCCGCTTCCGGATGCAATGGGGAATTTGATTGTCTAGATGGATCTTCTGCGTGTAATGATGCTTTGTCCATTTCTTCTCGAAGATTGTTGATAGCTTCTAGTATTGTAGTGATTCGTGTGATATTGGCAGTTCCTTCTTGTTGAAGGTTCTCCAAGCCTTGTGTTACAGCTTCATTCCATTCAAGTTGTCCTTGCCTGGTGGTGTTGAGTTCTTCGCGTATGCTGTTTACAAGTCCTTGCATGTTTGTAACTTTGTTTCAAAGTCGGGTGACGTCTTGTCCAACTAGGAAGGTTGTCACAACCCTAACCAAACCTTGGAGGCCGAGACTCCACAGGCAGTGAGGATGGGGGTTGGGACGACGGCAAAGGTCAAATGGACGGCAACTAAGGCCTAAGTGAGTCACGCGACGAGTGATGGGAGAACGACAAGAGAACAGGTCTTGTGGTAGCAAGACTTGTGTTGCTGGTATATGTACTATCTACTGTGGCTATGTACAATAGAGAGTATGCAACAAAGGGGAGAAAGCAGGAGTCCGAGAGAAGCGAGGACAGAACAAAGGAGGCGTGACAAGTCCATGGAAAACGAGGAACGAGTGAAGCTAGCCAGGCGAGCATGTCCCGCGGTCATGGCTTACATAATAGCGACTAAATGCGCCAAGGCGAGCAGAACGCGACCAAACAGAGCAACAAACAAGGAAACAGAAGGTCGTGACACTACCCCCCTTTCTAGGTCGGGGCCTACTCAGTAAAAGATGAAACAGACATATCAGAAGGCCCGTGGGCCACAAGCACAAACTCCGCCCCATCACCCAACACAAATGGGTCCTCAGCCGTCCCATTTCCCTTCCACAAACCGCAATCCTCCTCGTCCATCAAGTCAATGATGGGGTCGGCACATTCGTCATCCTGGGTGAGGTCGATGACCTCAAATGGGTGGCCAGGACGGGCCTTGCGCGAGGCGTCCATGATGCGGACTGCATTGTGGATGTCTTGGGCGTTGAGGGCGATCCAGTTGCACCAGCGCACAAGGGGCTTGCCCACGAAGGAGCGGGGGGCACGAGCTGACCAATAGCGGCCAGAGACAATGAAGTAGAAGGCCTGCTGGAGGCCTGAGTGCCAATAACAGCCCTCGTCGCAGGTGGATTTGAGCGTCTGCTTGAAGGACGCGGAGCAGGTATAGAGGTTGTCATAGACACAGACCATGAACGAGTTGGTGGATTGGCAGGGGGCAGGCATGGCGCAGGAGTGGGAGTACAAGGGGTGGATGTGTTAAGTGCACAGGAGAGGAAAGTAAAAACTTTTTGGTGGGGAGCTTGGACTCCCGCCGCTTCTTTAATACGTTTGGAACGCCGAATGGGCCATTCTTCCTTTTCTTTGGCGGCTGAATCGTCCTTTGTCTCCTCATGACAACGCTTCCTTGTAACCTTGGGGACTTCCTTGATGGCTTCTGGATGTTCCATGTGGAACTCGCCAATGAGTTCTGATGCATTGCCAAGGTTCTCCACCGGTTCCCAGGAATTGTGTTCTGACATGTAGCCCTTCCACTTAACGTAGTACTTGAGGATTCCTCTTGCCACCTTGGAGGACAGCATCTGTTCAACTTCATATTCTTCCTCACCCTCAGGGGTCTCAATGGGTGGTGGTGGTTCAATAACGCGTCCCTCAATCTCATCTTCTTCATACTTGGCAAGGCAGGATACATTGACTACCGGATGCATGGTCATGGATGGTGGAAGTTCCAGTTTGTACGCATTCCTTCCAACTGCTTCCAAGATTGTGAAAGGGCCGAGACACTTGTGAGAAAGTTTGATTGATGGTCGATTTGAAGAGATGTGGTCATGACTGAGCCAAACTTTGTCCCCAATGATGAAGGGATCCTCTAGACGCCGTTGGTCCGCATATTCCTTGTCCCGTTCTTTACTCAGGGTCAGGCTTGCTTTGGCTTCTTCCAGGTTGTTGTGGATGCGCTGGGCGTGAGCCAAGGCTTCTGGAACTGAACCGTCTTCTAATGGTGTGCCATCAATGGAGGGGTGACGAGCCAAGTTGGCAAAGAAAGGGGTCATGCCAATGCTAGAGTGGAAGGAATTGTTATACGCAAATTCAGCAAAGGGAAGCAAAGAAGCCCAATCATGCTGTCTAAAGGATACGTAGGTCCGCAGAAAGGCCTCTACCATTTGGTTGATTCATTCCGTCTGGCCATCCGTCTCAGGGTGATAAGCGGTAGAGAGTCTGGGTCTAATCTTCAAGGCCTGATAGAGTTCTCTCATGAACCTTGATGCAAAGGTGGGGCCTCGATCTGACACGACTGTTTCCGGGGTACCATGCAGCTTCCAACAGTGTTCCATGAACAATTCTGCTAACTTGGGGGATGTGATCTTCTCGGTACAGGGAATGACATGTGCCATTTTTGTGAGTGTGTCGACAATAACCAGAATAGAGTTTAGGCCTCTTGATAGGGGTAGTTTGACAATCATATCAACCAAAATGTGTTGCCAGGGTTTAGAGGGGAGCTCTAGTAGTTGCAATTCTCCTAGGGGGCGCTGGTTGATTGGTTTGCTTTGTTGGCACAAGTCGCAGGATGACACGTATTTGTTGATAAACGCCTTCATTGATGGCCACCAGTATTCCTGCTTGATCAATTCCAAAGTCTTTGCTTGCCCCATGTGACCAGCTGCCTTGTTGTCATGATGGAGTTCCCAGATTTGTCGCTTGATCTTGTTGTTGCTAGGAACATAGACCTGACCTTTCCTGTATAGCAAGTTATTTTGGATCTTCCAATCCTCAAATTCCTTCCGGACCGTGGCAGGTGCTTTCTTGGGTTGATTGCTGAGGAATGCCCAAATAGACTGGGTGTATTTGTCACTTGGCAGCTGATTTTGAATGGAAGTGTGAATTTCCGCCATTGATGCTACGCCAGTAGATGTTTCTTCGGCCAAATTGATGAAGATGTGAGGTGCAAGTAGGGGTTTTTGAGGGACTACCCCCCCTTCTAGATCGTGGTTGCTCCGCCAACTGAGTGCGTCGGCTTTTCTATTGAGTCCGCCAGCCCAATATTTGATCTGGAAATTGAATTCTGACAGGAAGACCGCCCATCTGTTTTGACGCTTGGTGAGGACTTTGGAGGTCATGAAATACTCTAGATTCTTATGATTGGTGATGAGTAGAACTGGAATTTCTGTTCCTTCCAATAGATGACGCCATTCCTTGAAAGCTTTGATAATTGCCAGGAGTTCCTTATCAAAAATATTGTAGTTTTGCTCTGCTGGTGATAGGCTCTTGGACATGAAAGCGACAGGATGCAGTTTGCTATCCGTTCCATATTGACTAAGGACCGCTCCTGTGGCTTTGTCTGATGCGTCACATTCAATGATGAACCCTTTTTCTTGATCCCATTGTAACAGGATGGGTGCTTGTAGAAATTCCTGGATCATTCTTTCAAAGCTAGCCTGTGTCTCTGCATTCCATTCCCATGGTTTCCCTTTCATAGTAAGGTCATAGAGGGGTCTGGCAATGTGCATATAACCCTTGATGAACTGCCTGTAGAAGTTTGCGAATCCCAGAAAGGTTTGAACATCGGTAACATTCCTTGGAACTGGCCATTTTTTGATTGCCAACACTTTTTCTTCCTGCATCTCAACTGCTTCTCCCAAAATTACCAAGCCTAAATAGTCCACCTTTGGCACATGGAACAAACATTTCTTGAGGGAGCAATAGAGGCCCATCCGTTGTAGTCTATGCAGTACTTCTTTGACATGAGCGGGGTGTTCTTCTGGGTTTTTGGAGAAGATCAAGATGTCGTCAATGTAAATTTCCACATAGACTCCTTTGATGTCCCTGAATTCTGCGTCCATCATGTTCTGGAAGGTTGCTGGTGCATTGGTCAGACCAAATGGCATGACCTTGGTTTCATAAAGGCCGTATTTTGTTCTAAACGCCGTTTTGTATACGTCTTCTTCAGCAACCCTGACCAGGTTGTAACCAGATTTTAAATCCAATTTGGTGAAGATCTTGGCTCCTTTAACTCATTCAATGAGATCATCAGTCCTTGGGAGTGGGTAATGGTTTTTCTTTGTCCACCTGTTTAAGTACCTGTAGTCCATGCACAGTCTTGGTGGTTGGGGAACACCATCAATATCATGGCGACGGACAAACATGACTGGTGACACCCATTTAGAGGTGGATGGAACAATGAATCCCTTTTCCAAGTTTTTGTCAATCCATGCTTTCAGGATTCGGTCTTCTTCTTTGGTTAACAAATAGACCACCCCAATCTTGGGTTTAGCGCCAGGTTCCAGTTCAATTTTGAGGTCATAGGGTTGATGTGGTGGGAGTTTATCAACTTCTTTTGCAACAAAAACATCCTGAAACTCCAGATACTTGTTGGGAAGTTTTCCCACTACCCCCCCTTCTAAAGCGCTGCACTCCCCGTAAAGACATTTGGATGAACAGAAGTGTGAATTGAATTCTAGTGTTCCTCCTGTCCAATTGATTTGTGGATTATGCTTTTTCAACCATGGTATACCTAAGACTACTGTGTGTCGTCCCAAAGGCGCTACATTGCAAGTGATTTCCTCCACATGATTGTTCATAATAATTTGGAAGGTGGCCTCCCGCTCAATAAGTCCATTTGCTATTGGCCGTCCATCAATGACCTGCACCCGCCGTGCCACTTTCTTCTTTTTTGTAGGGATTTTATGTTTAGCAATATATTTGGAATTAATGAAGTTTCTGGAGGCACCGGAGTCAATCATAGCGACTGCGATAAGGTTTTTCAGGCTTTCAATTGTTATTGGCACACGGAGTTGGTCTGCGTATTTGGTGGAACATAAATCTATTTCGTTTACAGACTGATTTCGATTCTCCATGGCAACACAATCTAATTCTGTCTTCAGGGCGCCTGATGCTCCCTTCAGACACTGCCTTTTCCCAATTCCTCATCAGAAACTTCCTCCAAAGCGGCTATTTTGATGACGCAATTTTTGGCAATATGACCCTTCTTTTGTCAGTGGTAACAGGTGAGTTCCAAACTGCTGGACGCTGCCACCTCAACTCCTGCCATTGTGCGAGTGTTTAAGCGTAGGTAGGGGAATGGAAGTTTGCTTTCAGATCTGTCTTCCCATTTGATAGTAGGAATCTTGAACCCTTTCTTGTTCTTGCCAATCTTTGTAATTTGTCCCCTGGTTGCGCCTTTTGGTCCCATGGTGTAAATCTTGTCCCCTTCCTTGAATTCTGTCTTCTGCGCTGTTGCGCTTGTGGTCACCTTTTTGAAGGTTCCGCTTGGTGTTGCCTTCTCCGGGCCCTTGGCCTTTTTCTCCAAATTTTGTGCAATAAGGTTTGCGTCAATCCTAGATGCATGATTCATCAACTGTGTGAGGGTAACAACGTGGCGATCAATGTTTTGAATTGACATGACATCTTGGATTTCGTCCTTGAGGCCAGAATAAAAATCGTCTTTGAGGGTAGTCTCATTGTAGCCCAGAGCACTGGAATAAGTTCGGAAATTTGAAATATAATCGACCACCGACTTGGTTTGTTTCAGATTTCGATATTTCTGCCAGTAAACTTCTGCTTGCTCTACCTCGCCAAAGGCCTCTTCGAAGGCTTCTTCAAAGAGGGTCATATCATTAAGGATTGGTTGAGGGACACCAGCCATTTCCTGCTCAAGGAAAGGACGAATCCATTCCCTGGCTTCCCCCCTCAGGTATGAAATGATGAAGAGGATCTGCTGATCCACCGTATCGTAACGCAAGTCCGAGGTACTGATGTAGAGGTTGCAGGCAAAGGTAAAGTTGCTAGCCTTCTGACCGTGTTTGCCGTTGTACTCAGGGGGTTTGCTGGCCAAACTTTTCTTGGAAGTCCGGGGGGCAGCAGGAGTAGTGCTAGTGGCAGGTGGAGCCGCGGGGGCTGGACCGAGTGTAAATCGCCCAATAGACCTTCCTAGTGCTTGTTGATTAAGAGGGGCCCCGCCCTGAGGTTGCAATGCGTCGAGATTCCCCCCTCTTCCTTGGTTACCAGGCTGATAAGCACGTCCCCCGGCCCGGCAAATCAGAATGTCCATATCGTTTTGCATAGTATTGAGGAGCGCTTGATTGGTTTGAATGTTGGCTTGAGTGGCTTGAATGTTTTGAAGATTTAGGTTGCCATCCCCTGAATTGTAGAGTATCCATTGGTGGATATTATCGACATGTCTACTAGTGATTTTGACTTGTTGTGCGATTCTAAGTAGGAAGGCAGCGATATCCTCATTGGTGGTCCCGCAAGTGTTGTACCATTGACCACTTTCTAGATGGCTCTCAATATATTGGTCTGATGGTCTGGTTTCCACTTGTCCACTTGCTTCTGGTTCTGGGGCTTGGAGCTCCCCAGTGCGCATGGAGACATTATCGCAGTTTGCGTTGGGTGGCGACGATGTAGCCACTGGGGCCCCTACACCAAACAATACTTGATACGGCTTGGTTCCCTGAACTGTAGGATCTGATTGAGAGGTCCCTGTCTCGCCTGACATGATGCCAGTTGCACTCGGAATCTGGGATGTTGAGCGTCCTAGGCCAAAAGTTCTACTGATGCGTCCTGAAACCAATTCCCCCTGTGGGTAAACCGACATGAGCTATAATAAGTGCGCTTCCTGGTGTGCTGCAACCAAATATGGCTAGTAGTGTTGATTATCAAAAATGAAAAGTCCCCTGGGTAGAGATAGATAGAAGGGGGAACCTAGTTGACGGTAGGTTCAAGGCGAAAGTGTCAGAGGTCCTTGTTCCAATAGAATATATGAGCGGCGCTTCCTGATGAGGTGGCAACGGCTCAGTGATATCAGAGGATAGGGGACGTTGTCAACATGTTAATGGATGCAAGCTGCAATATGCCTTGACGTGCAAATGATGCAGGGGAGAGATAGGCGTATTAGCTTATCAATGGTGAAGGGTGTGCAGTGCTCAGAGATAACCCGGTGATGATAAACCTGGTTCCAACAGCGACAAAGGCTGTATCCGCGACAAAGGCGACAAGACTTGTTCTAGTGTCACAACCCTAACCAAACCTTTGGAGGCCAAGACTCCACAGGCAGTGAGAAATGGGGGTTGGGACAACAGCAAAGGTCGAATGGACGGCAACTAAGGCCTAAGTGAGTCACACAATGAGTGATGGGAAAACAACAAGAGAACAAGTCTTGTGGTAGCAAGACTTGTGTCGCTGGTATATGTACTATCTACTGTGGCTATGTACAATAGAGAGTATGTGACAAAGGGGAGAAAGCTGGAGTCCAAGAGAAGCAAGGACAGAACAAAGGAGGCATGACAAGTCCATGGAAAGCAAGGAACGAGTGAAGCTAGCCAGGCAAGCATGTCCCGCAGTCATGGCTTACATAATAGCGACTAAATGCGCCAAGGTGAGCAGAACGAGACCAAACAGAGCAACAAACAAGGCAAACAAAAGGTTGTGACAGTCCCCTAGATGAACTCTTGAGGGGA
Source organism: Ceratobasidium sp. AG-K (assembly GCA_037039685.1). NCBI lineage: Eukaryota > Fungi > Basidiomycota > Agaricomycetes > Cantharellales > Ceratobasidiaceae > Ceratobasidium > Ceratobasidium sp. AG-K. Next base: position 488,735 of record JAWNGF010000007.1, on the reverse strand, counting down.
GTAATGTTGTGAGCCAGCTCCCTCCATCAGTCTCACCCATTGTCTTGCCCGCCTGTTGTTTGTCTTGTGTCATGTTTCCTTTCTGTTTGCCGCATTGCCACTTTCTTGTGGTTTCTTCTGTTACACCCTGTAACGCGGCTGTGCTTTTGTACAAGTCATGTCTGTTCATACAGCATGACTCACACGGACACTCCTGACTGGTTGACTGTTATGACTCATGTGGCTGCGCTTTGTATGACTCGGCCACTTCTGGAATATATATAGAGGACCAACAAGCCTGGTAACCCCAGCTTATTTTGTCTTGTCAAACATCCCCTTTGAGTGACACTAGGAACCACCCCTACCCTTTAGAGCCTACAGACGCTTAAGTGCATTGCGGTTCAAGAGGTCACTTAGGTCTTAGTGCCGTCCACTCTCCCTTGTGGCTTGTCTCACAGCCACCAAGAAGTAGCTTACAACAGTTTTCCAGGAGTCTACATATCTGTTGACTGTTGCTTTCATTCCTGGCCAGTAGTATCACCTTGAGAGCAGTTCTAGGGTTCTTGCTTGCCCCTGGTGACCAGCAGTTGGTGAATCACAATGTTGTTGTAGTAATTCCAGGCACAGATCCTTATCTTCTGGAACATAGATTGTACCCTTGTACCACAGGAGTCCTTCCATTATTTCGTAATCCTTGAACTGCTTCCTGACACTGGAGGGAAGGTTTTCCCTGTCTTTGGCCGCCAGGACAAGTGTGGCAAGCGATTTGTCTTCCTCTTGTGCTTCTGTGATTTCTGCAATAATGTCCCTTCCTAATTCTGCTGCAAAACCTTTGAATCTCTCCTGATGTATCATGATCTGTTCTGCATTTGGTATATCATGATGTTCAGAACATCTGGACAAGAGGTCTGGTTTGCTGGAAAGTTTTCCTGGTTGGTAGTGTATTTCAAAGTTAAAAGACACCAGTTCTTGGTACCATCTGTTATGTTGTTGGTTAAAGGTTTTTGCTGTTTGCCAATAAGTAAGGTTCCTATGATCCGAGTAAACCATAATTGGTTCCCTAGTTCCTTCCAGATGTAATCTCCAGTGCTTCAGGGCTGTAATGATGGCTAAAAGTTCCTTGTCATGTGTGTCATAGTTCATCTGTGGTGCTGTGAAACTCTGTGATAAGAAACCAATTGGGTGTAGGTATCCATTGTCCTGTTGTTGTGAGAGAATCATTCCCATTGCCACCCCTGATGCATCTGTTTCAACAAAGTAGGGTTTGGCAGGGTTGGGATGTGCCAATACTGGATCCTTAGTTACTGCTGATTTGAGTTTGTCAAAGGCCTGTTGTTGTTCCACACCCCATTCCCACTTCTGTTCCTTTCTTGTGCGTTTGGTCAATGGCTTGACAATACTGCTCAAGTTTTGCACAAATTGTTGGTAGAAATTTGCAAAGCCTAAGAAGGCCTGCACCTGTTTGATTGTTTTTGGGTATAATGATCTTATTAACCCCTCCGAGGTCAACTACTAGTTGCAAAAGTTCCTCTGGTGTTATAGGTTCTGCATTCTCATCTTGGTGCTTCTTAACAAAGAAAGCTGGTGATGCAATGGGTGATTTGCTTGGTACAATCTTCCCTGCTGCTAGTTCCTCTTCTATATGTTTCCTCAGGACTCATGTTTCCATTGGAGAAAGTGGATAAGTCCGTGCTGGTTTAGGTAGTTCTGTATCTGGCCTAAAATTGATTTTGCAATCCCATTCCCTGTGCAGTGGTAATTCTTTGAAAAGTTCCTTGCTGAAGACCTTCTTTAAGTCTTGGAACTCTTCTGGTATTTCTGTTAGGTGTGCGGCTTTTGCTCTGATGGGTTCCTTTCACCAGGTGATTTCCCTTGTTTCCCAATTTATCTCAGGGTTGGCTTCTGATAGCCATGCCATTCCTAGAATTAAGGGTGATTCTCCAGTTGGCATAACATAGCATGGTTGTGTGAAACCTTTTCCCAAGATTTCAAAGGTGAGGTGAACCTTGTATCAAACAATTGATGGTAGCTTTTTTCCATTGATTCCTATGACTTCTCTTGCTTTAGGTAGTTCAATAAGGGGTATGGAGTTTTTTTGGCAGAAGGTGATATCAATAAAGTTCTTTGTTGATCCGGAATCAATAAGTGTGGGAGTGGGATCCATGATTCCCTTAATCTGAGTTGAGAAAAGTGGTGATTCATTTGTTGCTCTGTAGTACATTTGTTTCCTTGAGATCAAGGACATTTGGGTAGCATCTGACATGGAAGCAGAGCACCCTAGGCTTTTCCCAACTCCTTTTTGCTATCTCTAGTTTCTTCCAGGTCTCCTGCCTTGGCCTTCTCCTTCCCTTTGGTAGATGGAATGTCTTGGTCCTTCCATCCATTTTTGCACTGTTGTACAAAGTGTTCCTTCAATCTGCATTTGATGCAGGCTCCCTCCTGGCAACAACACTTCTTGGTTTCTCCAGGAACTAACTTTGGTTTCTTGCCTTGAGTTCTTCCATTTTGACTTGTTTGCCCTTTATTGCCTTGCCCAATTTGATTGCTTCCTCCATATGCTCTGATGTATGTTGATCTATACCCTTGTTTTGCTTTGAGCATTTGGTCCACTTTAATGGTTGCTGTCACAAGTCCTTCAAAATTTAGGTTTCCAATGTTGTTGCTCATCAGGGATAGGGTGTCTAGTTCTGCCAGTAATTCTGGTGCCAGCCCTTGTTTGAAGGCTTCTTTGTACACAGTATCTCCAATATTGGTAAGGGCTTTATGGCTTCTGAACTCTGTGATATAGGAAGTGAGAGCATTGTTGATAGGGCCCTTCATTTGGATTGTCATGAGTTTCCTGGAAGCCTGTTCTTTTGCCATTGGATTGCTAAAGTTAAGGAGAAAATCCTCCCTCATGTTTGACCAGGAGTAGATTGCATTGGTATTGCTGGTATAGGAAGGGTTTTTGTTAATCCTTTTGAGATGATTGAAAGCCCATGTGTCATGAGCCAGCTCACTCCATCAGGCTCATCCTGCATCTTGCCTGTCTGCTCTTGTGTTTGTTGTTCTGTTTGTTTGTCTTTTCCTTTGCTGTGTTGCCACCTTCTTGTGGTTGTCCTGTTACATTGTGTAACATGGCTGTGCTTTGTATGAGTCATGACTGCCCATGCAGCATGACTCACTTGGACACTCCTGGTTGGCTTGTATGTATGACTTGTGTGGCTTTGTGTCCTGACTTGGGTCAATTAGGTGTATAAAGTTAAGGGGTTCGACTTAGACAAGTCTTAGAACCCAAGGAGTAGTGATAGTTAGAGGATTTGATTGAGCAAGTCCTAGTGGAAAGGAGGTCCAGCCTTGTTGTTAACCGGCTTGACCTCTGGGTTTATATACATGAGGGATCAAGGCCACGTCATCATCTATCAGTGTGGGAAAGCCGAGTACAACCAATGATATGCGAGATAAGAGATATGACTCGACATTCTGGAAGTTCCGGAAGCATCACCAATATCAAATGAAAAGACAAATACATCACCTGATACAAGTTAAGCACTAGAGGACATTTGTACCAAAAAAGGAAAGTGTTCGGAAAAAAAGATATAAAATCAGAATAAAATGTCTGAGCTTAGTCAGCTCATGACATTACCCCCTCCTAAGGGCCTGGCACGGTGGGGTGGAGTTTGTGAAATTTATCAACCAGTTCAGGAGCGTTCTTGAGATCTTCCTTTGATTGCCAAGAGTTGTCTGCATGAGAGTATCCTTTCCACTTAACGTAATAGTGGAGTTGACGGCGGATTTTCTTGGAATTAAGGATCTCTTTGACTTCCCATTCTTCTTCTCCTTCTTGTGTGACAATAGGGGGTGGTTGAGCGGGTTTGCGGCCATGGGGATCAGGGTGGAATTTCTTGAGCAGCACGACATGGAAGACAGGATGAATCTTCATAGATTTTGGTAATTCCAGTCTAAAGGCATGAGTCCCTACTTTTTCCATTACTTTGTAAGGGCCTAAAACTTTGTGGGAGAGTTTTACTGAGGGTCTGTCTGTGGAAATGTTCTGATGATTAAGCCAGACTTTATCTCCCGGGTTTATCTCTTCTGGTCCTTTGGCTCCTTTATCAAAGTGGTGTTTATAGGACTGATTTGCTAGGATGAGGGCGGCTTTAACTTCGTCGTATCCTTTCAACAGGAATTCCGCATGGGTATCAGCTTCAGGAACAGTATAGTCTGATTCTTCCCCGATGTTCATTCTAGGGTTGAAACCCTGGCAGATTTGGAAAGGGGTTTTGCCAGTGGATGCTTGGATTCCATTGTTGTAAGCAAATTCTGCCATAGGGAGCAGGGCCACCCAGTTGTTTTGCCTATGGTTGACAAAGGCCCTGATAAAGATTTCAACGACTTGGTTTGCCCGTTCTGACTGTCCGTCTGTCCTTGGATCGTAGGCTGTGCTGAAGGTAGGTTTTACGTCCAACCGTTTGTACAGATGGCTAATGAACTTCAAGTTGAGAGTGGATCCTCTATCCAAGACTGTTGCTTTTGGGGTGCCGTGAAGTTTCCAAATGTTTGCAACAAAGATATTGGCTATGTCTACTGCTGTGGCCGTTGATTTGCAAGGGAGATAATGTGCCATCTTGGAGAACCGATCTACCACTGTCAAGATTGCGTCATATCCTTCTGATTCTGGGAGCCCTACAATCATGTCGTAGGAGATCTCTTCCCAAGGTCTCTCAGGAATATGTAAAGGACGCAGTAGTCCTGTGGGGAGTTGGTTCAATGGTTTAACTCGAATGCATGTTTCGCAGTGTGACACATAAGAGTTGACAAATTTCTTCATGGTTGGCCAGTAGTAAGTTCTTGAGACCAATTCCAATGTTCTTGCTTGTCCAGGATGCCCAGCTGTAATATTGTCATGCCGCAATTCCAATATCAGGTTTCTGACGGTTTCATCCTTGGGGACAAAGATCTTTCCTTTGAACATTAGGAGTCCTTCTCTGTATTCCCAATCTTTGACTTTTTCTCCATTTCTCAGCTTATTGTGGGCTTCCTCTAGTCTGGGATCTTCAAGGATTGTTTCTCTGATTAGATCGTTAATCTCCTGGTCAGGGGTAATAGCCAAAATAAAAATGTCTGGTTTGAGGAGAACTTGGTTCTCTACCCCCCCCAAAGGTTCTAGGTCATATCGCCTCGAGAGGATGTCTGCTTTTTTGTTTTGGTTTCCTGGCCTGTACAAGATTTGGAAGTTGAAGTCCACTAAGAAATTCATCCAGCGGATTTGGCGTTGGTTCAATTGTTTGGATGAAGAGAAGTATTCCAAATTTTTGTGATCTGTTATCACTTGGATGGCTTTTTCTGTGCCTTGACGTAAGTGCTGCCATTCTTTGAAGGCTCTAATAATTTCTAATAGTTCTTTGTCAAAAATGTCGTAGTTTTGTTCAGCCAGATTCAGTGATTTAGAAAGGAAAGCTACAGGGTGTAATTTCCCTTCTTCATCCTTCTGAGATAAAACTGCTCCTGTGGCAAATCCCGACGCATCTGTCTCAAGGAAAAATTCCTTATTTTGATTGGGCTGCATCATTACAGGTGCCACCTTAAGAGCTTCTTTTAGTGCATTCATGGCCTCTTGTTCTTTGCTTGTCCACTGCCAATTTTGATCCTTCTTAAGTAGGTTATATAGAGGTCTGGCTTTGCTGGCAAAGTCTTGAATGAATCTTCAATAGAAATTGACGAATCCTAGGAACTCTTGAACTTGTTTGACATTCTTGGGTGCTTTCCAATTCATAGCCGCCGTGACCTTTTCCTGATCTGTTTCGATTCCTTTATTGGAAATGACCAATCCTACCCAGTCCAGTTTGGTTTGGTGGAACTTGCATTTCCTCAATTTTGCAATCAACTTGTGTTCCCTTAGTCTTCTTAGCACCTCTTTCACGTGTCCTGGATGATCTTCAACTCGTTTGGAAAAAACGAAGATATCATCAATGTATACGAGTACAAAAACCCCCATAATGTCCCTGAATATAGAGTTCATTAGGGACTGGAAGCTTGATGGAGCGTTTTTGAGACCAAAGGGCATGACTTTCCATTCATACATGCCGTATTGAGTTTTGAATGCTGTTTTCCATTCATGGCCTGCTGCTATTCGGGTTTGATGGAATCCCTGTGCCAAGTCTAGAGTGGTGCCAATGACAAATCCTTCCAGGGCCCTTAACCATTGGTCCAGTAGAGGTATTCCACTTGCGTTGAATTTGCATAGCAAATTCACATATCTGTAGTCAACGCAAAAGTGTAACTCCGGGTTGTTTGGATCTTCTGGATGTGGTTTTTTGACAAATAGAACTGGGGAAGCCAAAGGAGACTTAGAAATCTGAATGTGTCCCCTTTGGATAAGGGTTTCTAGTACTTTCTTCATTTCTTTGTCTTCAGCTGGGGATGTTTTGTAAATAGGGCTGTGCTTTAGTTTAGCTTCTGGTAGGAGGTTGAGCGTAATGTCAGTTGGCCTGTGAGGTGGGAGTTCTTCTAATCTGGACTCGTCAAATACATCTGCAAACTCTTTGTATTCCTCTGGTAATGTAGTTTCGGCTGCAATTTGGAGTGTAGATGGGATTTCTAAGCAGTTTTTTGAGCAGAATTTGCTTGTGTATGCAATTGTCCTATTTTTCCAATTAATTTGTGGGTTATGTTTCTTGAGCCATGACATCCCGAGTACGATGGGGTGTCTTCCAATGTTTTTGACATGACATTCTATTTCACTGGAATGTGTTCCAATGGCAAGTTTAAATTTGGTATAGTGGGTGACTTTTCCAGACAAAACTTCTTGCCTGTCTATAACTCGCAGAGTCTTTGGTTTTTTGTGTTGGAAAAGGGGAAGGTTTGCCCCTTTTGCTAGGGAAGGGTTGATGAAACAGGAGGTTGCGCCGCAATCAAGGAGTGCTTGTCCAGAGAATTTTTTTGATCTGTTAACTGACTTAGAATCAGGAGCCGTAGCTAGTGGATGAGCGGTGAAATCAAGGTATAATTGGTTTTCATTTGATATTGACATGATTTCTAGTTCATCCATATTACTAGCTAATATATCACCAAGTACTTGGCTCCTTAATAAGCCTCGGTGACGTCTTTTCCCAATTCGATGTCTGAAGAGATTTCTTCAATCTGAGCTTCAAACCCTGAGGCTGTGTTCTTGGAAGGACAGACTCTTGCTGAGTGTCCCTTGCCGCCGCAGGTGAAGCAAATCATTGGTCCTTTTCCTTTTCCATCAAGATCCATTGCATTAGGGTCTTTAGCAGGAGTGGACAATTTGGGTGATTGAACAATAGGAGCGTTGAAGGTACTGGTTCGGGTGTCTTTTTGAATCGCTCCAAAAGGGACATTTCCTTTTGTCCCATCGTCCCAGGAGATCTGTAGAACTGGACGGCCCTTGGCGTTTCTGGTAATGCTTGAGATTTTGCCGTATTGCACTCCCCCTGTAGGTTTTGACATAAAGACATGATTGTTTATGTTGAATCTTTGACCCAGTGAGGTGTTTGGAGTGCTTGTGGTTGTCTTGGAAGTAGTTTGTTTCAAAGTGCTGGTTTGTGGGCTTTGCAATTTCTTTGGTGCGTTAATGGCATTCATTGTGGAGTCAATTTCCAGGGCTCTTTTGCGAACTTGGTTGAATGTCCTTGTTGCTTCATGGGGTTTAAAGTTCTGTGACACCATGGCCATCTTGATTTCATCTTTAAGACCGTCATAGAAATCATCACAAAGTACTCGATCAGTGTACCCAAGTACCGATGAATAAGTAACAAAGTCTCGTAGATAATCTTGGACAGAGTTCTTCTGGATCAATTTCTTGTATAGTTGCCTATATCAGTCGATCTTGTGAACATCGCCGAACCTGGCTTGCATTTTGTTCCAGAATTCATCCATGTCGTGTAGCCAATTTGTTGCTCCCCTTCTTGCCATGTCTACATCAATTCCAGGTTGCATCCATACATAGGCAGGCCCCTTGCAATAACCCATGATATAAGTGATTTTTTGTTCTGTGGTTGCTTGTGGGGATGTGTGATTTATGTACAAAGTACATTGCGACTTAAACTCATCAAATTTATCTACATCTCCAGAAAATTCTTCTGGGAGATGCATTTTGAGTTTGTATCCTGGGGTGGTTGTTGACGCAGTGGTGGAGGGTGTTGCACCCAGGTTTGCAAGTGACTGAGACACCGCATTCATTAATTGGTGAAGGGGTGCAATTTGTGCAGTTTGACTTTGAATTACAAGGATATCTGCAATGTTATTGTTGATTCCCTGTTCTAGGGTAGAGGTGATACCATTTAAGGCATTAATATGGCCGTTAATTTTTTGCACTTCGTCTATTAAGGCATTGATTGCATGTGCAACTACATTGGGTCCAGATGTTGCTGAAATTTGGGTAAATCCCCCTTGACTAGGTGATGGGGCTCTCAACATATTGGAGCCGGGAAAAAGGTAGATTTATTGGGATCCAAGGCTGTACAAAATATCACAGATTCTTCTTTGAACCCTTCTGTCTTTAATAATGCGCAAACTTCTCAAAAATATCAATTCAAGATTTTCGTCCTCCAAGAACAACGCGTTGATTACTCCTAGTTTGTCGTACTGTTTGTATATGTAGTTGCGATGAACGTCTTCAATAAAGAGTTTTAGGGACTCTAGTCTAAGCTGTTCCCTGTGTTGTTCCTGTGTGAGTTGAGGTCTTGGTCCCACTGAAAAGGGTTGGGTGTGATGGTATTAAGGTGATTTAGAAGGTGGTAATCCTGGTTAATAGGAATACGCACTTCTGCTGCGAGATGACAGTATTTGCCCTTGATTTTGTCTTTAAGGGTTTCGATAGTACGCCACTGACGTTTGTTGTTGTTGATGAGGGTTTTGACCTTTCAAGTGTGTTTTTCTTGGATTTTGATAAGTTGGTCGCAATTTTCAATCAAGAGGCGGGTTTGTTCTTGCAGGCGCTTGACTTCAATATTCGTGTCAGCTAGATTTATGCTTTGGACACAATCTTGATTGGCTTGTTGCTTGTTTGTGTTGTCGAGGTTAATTTCGATGAACTCGAGCCTTGAATGAAGAGATTGATAGTCAGCTTCAAGTTGATTGTGGTTTTTGTCGTTTCTGGTACGTTCGACCCTTAAATCCTCTGCTTGTTTGACTTGATCTTCTTCTAGTACTTCAATTTGACTGTTTAATTCGTTGACTTTGGTGTCTAGATCAAGTACAAAATCTTTTAGTCTAAAGACTGCTTTGCAGAGGCTAAAGAATGCGGGAAACACTTTTAAGGTTAATTAGTTAGTTACTAATTAGTCCTTTTTTAGTGCGTACTGATGGAAACAACAAGTTGATGTGGTTCTTGATGGATGAGAGTGTTAACTTGGGTGGTGCTCCGACCACTTTCCAGTTTTGCTTGAGAGGATCTGGCTTCCTCGAGATGTTGATTTGGATGTGAAGGGTGCTAGACGCTAAGCTTTTGCTTTATATACTCCTTTTCTGATCTTATCAGTTATCAACAGCCTTGGGCGGGCGTGATAGCGACAGTGTATAACAGAGTAAGGGTGTATTTAGCTGACTAAAGCCGCTATGACCCGAAAGAGGATAACAATTGGGTTCACTGACAGCGTATAGCGACGTGGGACTACTGGTCTATATCAAGTATAGCTCTTCGTCCATTGTACTATGCCCGTTTTCCCATGTACATTCTATCTACTTGGTGGAAAAGCAGGAGCTTTAAGGCTGATGCTCTTTAAAAGGCTTGACCTAATGTCCCGACTTGGGTCAATTAGGTGTATAAAGTTAAGGGGTTCGACTTAGACAAGTCTTAGAACCCAAGGAGTAGTGATAGTTAGAGGATTTGATTGAGCAAGTCCTAGTGGAAAGGAGGTCAAGCCTTGTTGTTAACTGGCTTGACCTCTGGGTGTATATACATGAGGGATCAAGGCCACGTCATCATCTATCAGTGTGGGAAAGCCAAGTACAACCAATGATAAGCGAGATAAGAGATATGACTCGACATTCTGGAAGTTCCGGAAGCATCACCAATATCAAATGAAAAGACAAATACATCACCTGATACAAGTTAAGCGCTAGAGGACATTTGTACCAAAAAAGGAAAGTGTTCGGAAAAAAATATATATAAAATCAGAATACAATGTCTGAGCTTAGTCAGCTCATGACACTTTGCCTTGTTTGACTCAGCCGCTTTCTGAATATATATAGAAAACCAACAAGCCTGGTTACCCCAGCTTGTTTTGTCTTGTCATCCATACTTCTGAGTGACCCTTTGAATCACCCCTACCCTCAAGGAGCCTACAGACACTTAAGTGTGTTGCGGTTCAAATGGTAACTTAGGTCTTAGTGCTGTTCACTCTCCCTTGCATCCTGTCTCATTTGCCGCTAAGAAGAAGCTCACAACATTACAAAACAAGCTTCACACCATGTCCACAAACAACTCAACACTGGTTGAACAAGGATTACAAGAAGACACAGTCTCAAGACCTGCGTCCACCGCAAGTACACGAAGAGGTCCTAGTAAAGCCGCTAGACCATCCTCATCACTCAGCAAAAGCGCACTTGCACATACACATGTGGGGGGTCCAGTCCCATCAAGAGTACCTAGCCAAAATACAGTACCAGGAACATTCCAACCAGAAGTATCATTACTTGAAGAACATCCTCAGGAAGAAAATCAAGAACCCGGCGACAAAAGTTATGTACTGGAACCAGAACTGATTACCATCTCGTCTGATGGAACAGCCCCTTGTTGAGGATTCGACTTCGGCTATTTTTCCTCCCAGCCCAAGTCCCACAGAGGTGTCTCCCTAATTCTGATATGTCCTCCACCTACACCACAGGTCCCACGCATCTTGGGAACAATCACCAACATGGGTGCTATTCCTTTATCTTGACCTGAAAGACTGCCACCACTGGTAACCCCAGCAGCAGTATCTTCCACTGATCCACAACCTATTAGCAATAGTTCTTCTAGTACTCAAAGAACTGCCATACAAAGTTTAGACAAACTAGACAACCTCCTGATCAGATGTCACAACGCAACACTAAGAGTGATTGAAGGTCTAAGAGTGGGTCTTACACAAAGAATCACTGGATGAGAAAAAGAAGCAAGAGTACTAGCTAACAACCAAGAGGTTTTTAACAACATGATTAGAGGAATACAACAGTCCCTTACAGCTATTCTTAATTCCACCCAAAATGCTGATCATAACAGTTACCTCACAGGAAGAGAAGTAGACACCATCCGAAACAAAGTCACAAACACCCAAGGACTCATAATGAATGTACAACAAGACCTTGACACTACACGCCAAGGACAGCTTCAGTGGAACAAAGCAGTGACTCAAGGAATTGAGCAAGTTAGGGAAGGATTCACAATGTTAAACAAACAAGTGGCAACTATGGAACATTCCATCACCAACCTGAGGGAGGAAGTCAACGAAGCCTCATTACACGCGCCAAGTGAACAATCTGCACCAGAGGCCGAATCCACAAGAATCAACAATCTATAGCAAAGACTCCAGCGCTTGCTCAACTCTCAAGTCGGAAGCTCACCAAGACAACCTAAGGTCACTAGACCAGAAGCCTGCAATGGAAAGAAAGGAGAAGGAGCAGAGATGTTCATTACCCAAATGGAGAGTTACTTTGTTTGGCTTGGTGACCAATATAGCTCTGGACAAGAAAGGATCAGGGAAGCCCTGGCAAATTTCAAATTGGATAACCGCTCCGCCACCCATTGGGTGCAGGTACTGCTCCAATCTATGAACACAGGAGTCCTGGACCCAAACCTGATGTCATGGGAAACATTCAAGGCACACTTTATGGAACAATTCAGCAACCCTAACAAAAAGGCTAAAGCAGAAGCTGATGTTTGGAAATGCAAACAGGTCAACTTGGCAGTCAATTATGCAACCAAATTCCGCTTTCATATGGTCAATGTGAACTGGGGGGAGGAAGCCCTCATCAACCAAATTGAAGAAGGACTGAGACCAGAAATCAAAACAGAGTTAGCATGATTTGAACTCTCCCTCATCAACAAGGATGGGACCAAAAGGTGTCTAAACCTAAATCAGTGGATCACCCTAGCTGTTGTGACCCATGTACGACATCCTTGGACTCTGGCTGCGTGTCTTGGACTCTGGCGCCTTAAGTGCCCTATGTACAATGTAGCGCCCTCTCCCATGTTTAGTGCAGTGTATGGATGATGTGTCACCTTGGCCCATATGTGTCGTCAGCTTCTTCTAAGTTGCTATGAGACAAGCCGCAATGGAGAGTGGACGGCACTAAGACCTAAGTGACCTCTTGAACCGCAACACACTTAAGCATCTGTAGGCTCTTGAGGGTAGGGGTGGTTCAAAGTGTAACTCAAAAGGGGATGTTTGATGAGACAAAACAAGCTGGGGTTTCCAGGCTTGTTGGTCCTCTATATATAATCAAGACGTGGCCAAGTCATACAAAGTGCAGCCACAAGAGTCAAAACAGTCTACCAATCAGGAGTGTCCATATGAGTCATGCTGTATGAACAGACATGACTTGTACAATGCACAGCCGCGTTACACAATGTAACAGGATAACCACAAGAAGGTGGCAACGCAGCAAACAGAAACAGAAATACAACATAACAGAAGAGACAGGCGGGCGAGACGACAGGCGAGTCCAATGGAGGGAGCTGGCTCACAACAATATGGCCTTGCTGTCTTCTGGATGTTTCTCTTGGAAGCATCGTCCTTCTAGATGTTCTATCTAGAAGGACTCTTTGATTGCTGACTGATACTGGCACCTGATTGGCCAGTTTATGTATCATACCACTTTGAGGCTTTTTTGCCTCTGACTATATATACTGGCTAGCAAGCACGGACTTACTCCAGCTTGCTTTGCCTTGTCATCTCTCCCCTCAGAGTGCACTCTAAGTCCCAAAGGCCTTACAAGCCTTTGTCTCTCATCTTAGTGGGCCTTTGGCCATCATCAGTATTGACACTAAGGTTGCACTAGCAACTTAGCAAACGGTCTAAGGAGCCTATAAGGCATATCAAGGCCAGTCTCTATGACTAAGGCAAGAACGGTCACTGTTGTCGGTCAACTGGCATAGAGGGTTGCAACATTGCAAAGCAAGCATCAACTGCAAGCCACGAGAAAACACGATATAGTCACGTGACTACTATGGCCTCTACAAGACTGTCGTGAGCCAGCTCACTCCATCGGACTCGACTGTTGTCTTGCCCGTCTGTTCCTTTCTTTTGTGTTACGTTCCGTTTCCGTTTGCCGCGTTGCCACCTTCTTGTGGTTTTTCTGTTACATTATGTAACGCGGCTGTGCTTTGTACGAGTCATGTCTGTTCATACAGCATGACTCACATGGACACTCCTGACTGGTAGACTGTATGACTCATGTGGCTGCGCCGTGTATGACTCGGCCACTTCTCTGATATATATAGAGGACCAACAAGCCTGGTAACCCCAGCTTGTTTTGTCTCGTCAAAACATCCCCTCTGAGTGACACTTAGAACCACCCCTACCCTCAAGAGCCTACAGACGCTTAAGTGCGTTGCGGTTCAAGAGGTCACTTAGGTCTTAGTGCCGTCCACTCTCCATCGCGGCTTGTCTCATAGCCACCAAGAAGAAGCTTACGACATTACAAAACAAGCTTAACAACACACAAACATGTCTATTCAAGAAGATGGAGGGTCACGTCCCTCATCCGTCATATCAACAAGAAGAGAACCCAGTCGGGCAGCAAGGCCCACAGGATCACTAAACGAACAAGATATTGCACAAACTCAAGCGGGAGGTCCTGCCCGATCACGCCCCCAAAGTCAAACATCAATGCCGGGAGCTTTCGGCATCCCTGACATGACAACGGTACAAGAGGAAGAACCCACTATCACAAATAGAGAACCAGGAGATCTCACAAATGACCCTACTCCAGCTGTAATTCGTATTCCAACTGCAACTCCAGGGCCATCACGTCCCTTGTGGCCGTTAGGAACTAGAAGACAGTTGTTTCCTCCCCAACCCGAAGCCCATGGGGGCGTATCGCTTGTTCCCATTAGACCTCCCCCTACACCACACGTTCCCAATGTCCCTACAGTTCCTCAAATTGGAGGAACCATCACCAACGCAGGCCCAATTCCAGTGGCTTCCCAACCAGTCACACCGGTTATTCCAGCACCACCATATATCCCACAGGGTTACTCCGAGCAATCAGCCCCGGTACAACAAAGCGCCGGTAACCCAGGAAGCTCAAGTTCAAGTTCCAGCTCTAACGGCAGGACTATAATCAGCAATTTAGATGACCTAGACGACCTTCTAGAAGGAAGACACAACGCTACCCTTAGGGTTATAGACGGAATGAGAGTCACTATAGATCGAAGGCTTAGTGGCCTAGAACAAGCCACACAGGTTCTAGCAAACAACCAACAAATCTTTAACGACTCCATCAACACCCTACAAGGAACCTTGACAGACATCCTGAACTCAGCAAGAAATGGTGAACATAATTCTTTTCTAGTCGGTCAAGACGTAACCCGCCTCCGAAATGAAGTTACCAATACCCAAGGACTAGTGAATAACGTACGCGAAGAACTCAACACTACCAGACAAGGACAACTCGAATGGAATGAGGCAGTAACACAAGGACTAGAAACCTTACGACAGGAAGGAGCCTCCTTCACTACCAAAATTACGGAAGTTCAGGATACCATCAACAATATGCGAGAAGAAATGGACGAAGCATCCCTGCACGGGATCCCCTCTAGGCGATCAAATTCCCCACCTCATCCAGACGCGGAATCTACCAGGATTGACGAATTAGAATTAAGAATCCAGTGGCTGACCGAAAACCCAAACACCGGTAGTGGTCCACGTCGTCCCAAAGTAACTCGCCCAGAAGCCTTTGACGGAAAGAAAGGGGAAGGTGCCGAAATGTTCATCACACAAATGGAAAGCTACTTTTTGCGCCTAGGCGATCAATACACTTCCAACGAAGAAAGGATCCGCGAAGCTCTAGCAAACTTCAAATCCGAGAACAAAGCGGCCACTCACTGGGCACAAGTACTCTTACGTTCGCTTAACCAAAGAGAAAATAACCAAAACCTCGCCTCATGGGAAAATTTCAAAGCACACTTCATGGAACAGTTCAGCGACCCCAACAAAAAAGCTAAAGCCGAAATCGATATCCGGAAGTGCAAGCAGAACAATTCGGTAGCAAACTATGCTTCTGAATTCCGTTACTTATTGGTTGACGTCAACTGGGGACAAGAAGCTCTAATCAACCAATTCAAGGAAGGACTGAAGCCTGAAGTAAAGACCGAACTAGCTCGTTTCGAACTTACCCTGATCAATGAAGATGGGACAGAGCGAGAACTTTCCCTTGACAGGTGGATTTCAATCGCAATCTCTATTGACCAGAAATTGCAACAAATCAAGACCTCTACAGGAAAGAAAGCAGCCCAACCAACCGCTAGCGGTCAATCCTCTACAAAGCGACTACCCGACGAAGTATACAAAGCAAGGATAGCAAGCAACCGCTGCTTGAAGTGTGGACAGGAAGGACACCGCTCATTCAAATGCCCGTCCAAGGAATGGATAACAACGGAACCCAGCGTTAAAGGAAGGGAGGCAACAATTATAGAAGACTCGGGAAAAGAAGGGGTCTCCCTCTAACTGTGTGTGGAGAGACCAAAAAACCGGCAACGGAAACAATGTACTTTAGAGCGACAAATGAATCTACCATTGTTTACGCAAACGTTGCCGGAATCACAGAACCTATCCCAACCCTCATCGACTCTGGAGCATCAAAAAACTTCTTGGACATCTCGTGGGCTCGATCCAACAACATTCCACTCATAGAACTCTCCACTCCTAGAAAAGTAATTGGCATCCAGGGGAAGGAACTCTCTCACCAAATATGTTTCAAAGCTAAGCTGGAACTAGAGGTAGAGGGAAGAACCTTCAAACAAGTCTTCTTCGCTATGCCTACTGGAGAAACTAAACTCATCCTAGGATTGGAATGGTTAGAAGAATCAAACCCTGTCATCGATTGGAAAACGAGGCACATATCATGGCGGACAGAACCCATTCAAGCAAGGACGGCCTCAATAGACGACCTGCCCGAAGAATTCAAGGAATTTGCCGACGTCTTCAGCGAAGAAAAATTCAAGAGAATCCCGGATCATCGTCCATACGACTGCGCCATCGACTTCAAGGAAGGAGCTGAACTTCCGAAACCGGCCAGATGTCGTGAGCCAGCTCACTCCATTGGACTCGACTATTGTCTCGCCCGCCTGTTCCTCTCTTTTGTGTTGTGTTCCGTTTCCGTCTGCCGCATTGCCACCTTCTTGTGGTTATTCTGTTACATTGTGTAACGCGGCTGTGCTTTGTACGAGTCATGTCTGTTCATACAGCATGACTCACATGGACACTCCTGACTGGTTGACTGCTATGACTCATGTGGCTACGCTTTGTATGACTCGGCCGCTTCTGGAATATATATAGAGGACCAACAAGCCTGGTAACCCCAGCTTGTTTTGTCTCGTCAAAACATCCCCTCTGAGTGACACTTAGAACCACCCCTACCCTCAAGAGCCTACAGACGCTTAAGTGTGTTGCGGTTCAAAAGGTCACTTAGGTCTTAGTGCCGTCCACTCCCCATCGCGACTTGTCCCATAGCCACCAAGAAGAAGCTTACGACATTACAAAACAAGCTTAATAACACACAAACATGTCTATTCAAGAAGATGGAGGGTCACGTCCCTCATCCGTTATATCAACAAGAAGAGGACCCAGTCGGGCAGCAAGGCCCACAGGATCACTAAACGAACAAGATATCGCACAAACTCAGGCGGGAGGACCCGCCCGATCACGCCCCCAAAGTCAAACATCGATGCCGGGAGCTTTCGGCATTCCTGACATGACAACGGTACAAGAGGAAGAACCCACTATCACAAATAGAGAACCAGGAGATCTCACAAATGACCCCACTCCGGCTGTAATTCGTATTCCAACTGCAACTCCAGGGCCATCACGTCCCTTATGGCCGTTAGGAACTAGAAGCCAGTACTTCTCCCCCCAACCCGAACCTCATGGGGGTGTATCGCTTGTCCCCATTAGACCTCCTCCTACACCACACATTCCCAATGTCCCTACAGTTCCTCAAATTGGAGGAACCATCACCAACGCGGGGCCAATTCCAGTGGCTTCCCAGCCAGTCACACCGGCTATTCCAGCACCACCATACATCCCACAAGGTTACTCCGAACAATCAGCCCCGGTGCAACAAAGCGCCGGTAACCCAGGAAGCTCAAGTTCTAGTTCCAGCTCCAGCGGAAGGACTGTAATTAGCAATTTAGATGACTTAGACGACCTTCTAGAAGGAAGACACAACGCTACCATTAGGATTATAGACGGAATGAGAGTCACTATAGATCGAAGGCTTAGTGGTCTAGAACAAGCCACACAAGTTCTAGCGAACAACCAACAAATCTTTAACGACTCCATCAATACCCTACAAGGAACCTTAACGGACATCCTGAACTCGGCAAGAAATGGCGAACATAATTCCTTCCTAGTCGGACAAGACGTAACCCGCCTCCGAAACGAAGTTACCAACACCCAAGGACTAGTGAATAACGTACGCGAGGAACTCAACACTACCAGACAAGGGCAACTCGAATGGAATGAGGCAGTAACACAAGGACTAGAAACCTTACGACAGGAGGGAGCCTCCTTCACTACCAAAATCACGGAAGTTCAGGAAACCATCAACAACATGCGGGAAGAAATGGATGAAGCATCCTTGCATGGGATCCCCTCTAGGCGATCAAATTCTCCACCCCATCCAGATGCGGAATCTACCAGGATCGACGAATTAGAATTAAGAATCCAACGGCTGACTGAAAACCCAAACACCGGTAGTGGACCACGTCGTCCTAAAGTGACTCGTCCAGAAGCCTTTGATGGAAAGAAAGGGGAAGGTGCCGAAATGTTCATCACACAAATGGAAAGCTCCTTTTAACGCCTAGGCGACCAATACACTTCCAGCGAGGAAAGGATCCGCAAAGCCCTAGCAAACTTCAAATCCGAGAACAAAGCTGCCACTCACTGGGCACAAGTACTCTTACGATCGCTCAATCAAAGGGAAAATAACCAAAACCTTACCTCATGGGGAAGTTTCAAGGCTCACTTCATGGAACAATTCAGCGACCCCAACAAGAAAGCTAAAGCTGAATCGGATATCCGGAAATGCAAACAGAACAACTCCGTAGCAAACTATGCTTCGGAATTCCGATACCTTCTGGTAGACGTAAATTGGGGACAGGAAGCGCTGATCAACCAATTCAAGGAAGGGCTGAAGCCTGAAGTGAAAACTGAACTAGCTCGTTTCGAGCTAACCCTGATCAATGAAGATGGGACAGAACGAGAACTTTCCCTCGACCGGTGGATCTCAATCGCAATCTCTATTGACCAGAAATTGCAACAAATCAAGACCTTGACAGGGAAGAAGGCAGCCCAGCCAACCACTAGCGGACAATCCTCTACAAAGCGGCTGCCTGACGAAGTATACAAAGCAAGGATAACAACCAACCGCTGCCTAAAGTGCGGACAGGAAGGACACCGTTCATTCACATGCCCGTCCAAGGAATGGATAACGACGGAACCTAGCGTCAAAGGAAGGGAAGCAACAATTACGGAAGACTCGGGAAAAGAAGGGGTCTCCCTCTAACTGTGTGTGGAGAGACCAAGAAACCGGCAACGGAAACAATGTACTTTAGAGCGACAAATGAATCCACCATTGTTTACGCAAACGTTGCCGGAATCACAGAACCTATACCAACCCTCATCGATTCTGGAGCATCAAAGAACTTCCTGGACATTTCGTGGGCTCGATCCAACAACATTCCACTCATAGAACTCTCCACTCCTAGAAGAGTAATTGGAATCCAGGGGAAAGAACTCTCTCACCAAATACGTTTCAAAGCAAAGATGGAACTAGAAGTAGAGGGAAGAACTTTCAAACAAGTCTTCTTCGCAATGCCTACTGGAGAAACTAAACTTATCCTCGGACTGGAATGGTTAGAAGAATCAAACCCTGTCATCGATTGGAAAACAAAGCACATATCATGGCAAACAGAAGCCATTCAAGCAAGGACGGCCTCAATAGATGACCTGCCCGAAGAATTCAAGGAATTTGCCGACGTCTTCAGCGAAGAAAAATTCAAGAGAATCCCTGATCATCGCCCATACGACTGCGCCATCGACTTCAAGGAAGGAGCTGAACTCCCGAAACCAGCCAGACCTATCCCACTCTCTCCGGCAGAGTCAATTGCACTGAGAGAATACTTGGATGAAGAAATCGCAGCAGGGAAAATCCGACCAAGCAAATCACCCATTGCATCACCTTGCTTCTTTGTCAAAAAGGCGATCGACCCCAAAAATCCAGGGGCAGTTCGCCAACTACGACTTGTTCAAGATCTCAGAGGAGTAAACGCCATTACGAAGGACGACAGATTCCCAATGCCCCTGATGGAAGACCTCTTGGATAAAATCAAGGACGCAAAAATTTTCTCCAAAATCGATTTGCGAATGGGTTTCAACAATATCAGAATCAGGGAAGGAGACGAATGGAAAACAGCTTTCAGAACAAAAGAAGGACTATTCGAATACGTCGTCATGCCGTTCGGACTAAAAAACGCGCCCGCCATATTCCAAAGATATATGAATCACATCTTCCATGATCTCATCGACGTATGTGTCATAGTATACATCGACGACATCCTGGTCTTCTCTAAAGACAGAAGTCAACATACTGTGGATGTCAGGAAGGTGCTAAAAATCTTGCTGGAAGAAAATCTATTCGCAAAGCTTCCAAAATGCGAATTCTTTGTCACCAAATTGACATATAGTGGACTTGGAATCAGCGATTCAGGCATCTCAATGGAGGAAGAAAAAGTCAAGGCAATAAAGGAATGGAAGGAACCAAGAACGGTCAAACAAGTTCAGGCGTTCCTAGGATTCGCAAATTTCTACAGAAGATTCGTTCCGAATTTCAGCCGTTTAGCAAAGCCCCTGACAACCTTAACAAGAAAGGAGAACAAGTGGGAATGGGGAAACGATCAACAGGAAGCTTTTGAGGCTCTAAAAACAGAAATCAGCAAAGAGCCTACTCTACGCCATCCAAACCCTGACAAACCTTTTTTTTTGGAAACGGATGCAAGTGGAGTAGCAATGGGAGCAATCTTGTCGCAAAGACAAGACGATGGCTACTTACACCCTATTGCTTTTCTTTCAAAATCTTTCAACAAGGCTCAACTCAACTACGACGTCCACGATAAAGAACTTATGGCTATCATAGAATCTTTAACACATTGGAGGCTATACCTCGAAGGAACAAAAGACCCTATCACTATCTACACCGATCATAGGAACCTACAATTCTGGAAGGAAGCAAGAACGTTCAACCGTCGACACGCAAGATGGCACCAATTGCTTGCTTCCTATAACTTTGACATCATTTATTGCCCTGGAATCCTGTCATCAAAACCGGACCTGTTGTCAAGACGGTCAGACCATGAAGATATTCCCACACCAGAACAAGTCATGATATCTGTTGAAAGGTTCAAGGGATTTATGGGACAGGTTGACACAAACATCATAGAAACTATCAAGGAGGCTCAGGAAACAGATGAAGGATTGACACAAATCAAAGAAATCTGCATGTCAAAGGAAACGTTACCGAAAACCCTACAACACAGCGCAAAAGATTATGATTTCAAGGAGGGACTATTATGGTTCAAAGGAAGGATCTACGTACCAGAGGATAAGGAATCCAGACTGGCCATCATGCGAGTGCATCACGACTCAAAAATTGCAGGACATCAAGGACAAGCCAGAACACTGGAGCTAATATCAAGAAGGTACTTCTGGCCAGGGATGAAGCAAAGCATAAACAGATACGTGGAGTCCTGCAAGACCTGCCAGCGGACAAAGGGATCGAAGTCAATAATCCCGACCAAGCCTCTGGAGATTCCAAAAGGACCGTGGGAAGACATAGCATTCGACTTCGTGGTGAAGTTACCAAAATCCAGAGGATCAGATAGCATCTTAGTAGTGGTGGACCGATTCTCAAGAATGGCGCATTTCATACCTTGCAAAGAATCTCACACGGCAAGCAACCTTGCAGATCTTTTCATCACAAATGTTTGGAAACTGCACGGTTTCCCAAAAAGCACGATCTCAGACCGAGGGACTACTTTCAATTCCAAACTTATGAAAGCCATTTACGAGAAAATTGGAACTAGCCCAGGTTTCAGTACTGCCTACCACCCCCAAACAGATGGAATAACGGAGAGAATCAATCAATGGATGGAAGGCTGGCTACGATCGTTCGTCAACTACCGACAAGATGATTGGGCGGACTTATTACCGATTGCGGAGTTCAGCTATAATCTACAGAAGCATCGCGTAACAGGTAATTCCCCTTTCGAAATTGTCTACGGAAGGGAACCACTGTGGAACGTCTCAGCGGAAGAATCAGCGGTCCCGGAAGCAAACAACATCACAGGAAGATGGCGTAAAATCCACGACGAAGCAATCGCATCCATGGAAACCCAAAGACTCCCAGAAGAAGAGCCAAAGAGCAAGTACCAAGAAGGAGATCTAGTATGGCTACTCGGAAAGAACATTCAAACAAAAAGACCATCAAAGAAACTGGACAACAAGAAGCACGGGCCATTTGTCGTGAAGCGACAGATAGGATCACACGCTTATGAGCTTGATCTGCCAGCAACAATGAGGGTCCACCCTGTTTTCCACGTCGAGTTGCTCAGCCCTTACAAGGGAGACACCGAGTTCAGCCGCAACCAACCCCGACCACCGCCGGTCATAACGGAGGAAGGAGAAGAAGAATATGAAGTAGAGAAGATCTTGGACTGGAAGGAGACAAAGGACGGCCTTTTTTACAGGGTCAGATGGAAGGGTTATGGAAGTGAAGAAGACACAGAACAAGCGGCGGAAGATTTTGGTCACCTTTCAAAGATCATCAAGGACATTCTACGCCGACACCCCGAGGCTCCCACGCCATCTAACTACGCTCCAGGAAGGATAAAAGGCAGAGGCGGCGAAACCAGTAGTGCCACCTGCAAAACTTGCGACTATTCCAAGAAACACTCCCAACTCTTCGCCTTAAACCTTTTTTGCGCTCTACAATGCCCGCCGTTACCCGCTCCACCATCTCCAACAATCTCACCCGCGTCCTCGAAGGACCTGCCTTTGCCACGGCAAGGATCCTTGACTCCGGAGCTGCCCTCTACGTCTTCAAGAGGTCACAACAAAGCTCGGGCAGAATGCACTTCAGGGCCTCGGACGACATCCTCCACTCAGACCTGCGGGAATTCCAGTGGGTCGGGAAAAAGTGGCCAACACGCATGCAGCTCCTACGGAAGGACATATTTGTCTGCCGGGGGTGTGCCGCATTCCAAGTCTCGGAGGTCGTTCTCCTCTCCACCCACATGCTCGGGGTGGTTGAATGGGGACAAGAAGGAGCGTACTCAAGCGAGTGGGTGCCAGGTTACGACGGAAGACAGCCAACGCTCCGACCTAGATGGAACGACGCCTGGGACGCCAACTACGAGAAGGACCTGAGCGACTGGAGGATGGAGAGGGGCCGTTACCAGAAGGAGAAGATCGACTGGGAACCCTACTGGTGGAAGAAGGAGGAAGCTGACGTGTCGGCATGGAAGGAGGCAGAGCCCGATGTGCGACAATGGGACAAGGAGTTTGTGGAGGCTCAAGAAAGGGTTTTGGACTGGTCCAAGGCTGACTGGACAAGGGAGGAGACATGGGAAGAGTGGGAGAAGTTCTCGGACGAACCGGGGAACACCGCGTTCAATCCCATCGACCTGACCTTAGAGGAAGATGAAGGACTTGAGGAGTTTATGCTGAGGAAAGGGAAGGGCTGCGCGGTGCAGTAAGTCCATTCAGGTCCCCCAAATGGACTCAAAGGGGGGAGTAATGTCGTGAGCCAGCTCACTCCATTGGACTCGACTATTGTCTCGCCCGCCTGTTCCTCTCTTTTGTGTGTGTGTTCCGTTTCCGTCTGCCGCGTTGCCACCTTCTTGTGGTTATTCTGTTACATTGTGTAACGCGGCTGTGCTTTGTACGAGTCATGTCTGTTCATACAGCATGACTCACATGGACACTCCTGACTGGTTGACTGCTATGACTCATGTGGCTACGCTTTGTATGACTCGGCCGCTTCTGGAATATATATAGAGGACCAACAAGCCTGGTAACCCCAGCTTGTTTTGTCTCGTCAAAACATCCCCTCTGAGTGACACTTAGAACCACCCCTACCCTCAAGAGCCTACAGACGCTTAAGTGTGTTGCGGTTCAAAAGGTCACTTAGGTCTTAGTGCCGTCCACTCCCCATCGCGACTTGTCCCATAGCCACCAAGAAGAAGCTTACGACACCAGACCTATCCCACTCTCTCCAGCAGAGTCAATTGCACTAAGAGAATACTTGGATGAAGAAATTGCAGCGGGAAAAATCCGACCAAGCAAATCACCCATTGCCTCACCTTGCTTCTTTGTCAAGAAACCAATCGATCCCAAAAACCCAGGGCAGTACGCCAACTACGACTTGTTCAAGATCTCAGAAAAGTTAACGCCATTACAAAGGACGACAGATTCCCAATGCCCCTAATGGAAGACCTCCTGGATAAAATCAAGGACGCAAAAATTTTCTCCAAAATCGATCTACGCATGGGTTTCAACAATATCAGAATTAGAGAAGGCGACGAATGGAAGACAGCTTTCAGAACAAAAGAAGGACTGTTCGAATACGTCGTCATGCCTTTCGGACTGAAAAACGCGCCCGCCATTTTCCAAAGATACATGAATCACATTTTCCATGATCTTATCGACGTATGCGTCATAGTATACATTGACGACATCCTAGTCTTCTCTAAGAACAGAAGCCAACATACCGTGGATGTCAGAAAAGTACTAAAGATCTTACTGGAGGAAAATCTTTTTGCAAAACTTCCAAAATGCGAATTCTTTGTCACCAAATTGACATATACTGGACTAGGAATCAGCGATTCGGGCATCTCTATGGAGGAAGAAAAGGTCAAGGCACTAAAGGAATGGAAGGAACCAAAAACGGTCAAGCAAGTCCAGGCATTCCTAGGATTCGCAAATTTTTACCGAAGATTCGTACCAAATTTCAGCCGATTAGCAAAACCCCTGACAACCTTGACAAGAAAAGAGAACAAATGGGAATGGGGTAACGATCAGCAGGAAGCATTTGTGGCCCTAAAAACAGAAATCAGCAAGGAACCCACTCTACGCCATCCAAATCCTGACAAGCCCTTCTTCCTGGAAACAGACGCAAGTGGAGTAGCAATGGGAGCAATCCTGTCGCAAAGGCAAGACAATGGCTACTTGCATCCTATTGCTTATCTTTCAAAATCTTTCAATGAGGCTCAACTCAACTACGACGTTCATGATAAAGAACTTATGGCTATCATAGAATCTTTAACACATTGGAGGCTTTACCTTGAAGGAACAAGAGACCCTATCACTATCTACACCGATCATAGGAACCTACAATTCTGGAAGGAAGCAAGAACGTTCAACCGTCGACACGCAAGATGGCACCAATTACTTGCTTCCTATAACTTTGACATCATATATCGCCCTGGAATCCTGTCATCAAAACCGGACCTGTTGTCAAGACGGTCAGACCATGAAGATATCCCAACGCCAGAACAAGTTATGATATCTGTCGAAAGGTTCAAAGGATTCATGGGACAAGTAGACACAAACATCATAGAGACTATCAAGGAGGCTCAGGAAACAGATGAAGGATTGGCACAAATCAGAGAAATCTGCAAATCAAGGGAAACGTTACCAAAAACCCTACAACACAGCGCAAAAGATTATGATTTCAAGGAGGGACTATTATGGTTCAAGGGAAGGATCTACGTGCCAGAAGATAAGGAATCCAGACTGGCCATCATGCGAGTCCATCACGACTCAAAAATCGCAGGACATCAAGGACAGGCTAGAACACTGGAACTCATATCAAGAAGATACTTCTGGCCAGGAATGAAGCAAAGCATAAACAGATATGTGGAATCCTGCGAGACCTGCCAACGGACAAAGGGATCAAAGTCAATAGTCCCGATCAAGCCTTTGGAAATTCCAAAAGGACCGTGGGAAGACATAGCGTTCGACTTCGTGGTGAAGTTACCAAAATCCAGAGGATCAGATAGCATCTTAGTAGTGGTGGACCGGTTCTCAAGGATGGCGCACTTCATACCCTGCAAAGAATCTCACACGGCAAGCGACCTTGCAAATCTTTTCATCACAAATGTTTGGAAACTGCACGGTTTTCCAAAGAGCACAATCTCAGACCGAGGGACTACTTTCAATTCCAAACTTATGAAAGCCATTTACGAGAAAATTGGAACAAGCCCAGGTTTCAGTACTGCCTACCACCCCCAGACAGATGGAATAACGGAGAGAATCAATCAATGGATGGAAGGCTGGCTACGATCATTCGTCAACTACCGGCAGGATGATTGGGCGGACTTATTACCAATTGCGGAGTTCAGCTATAATCTACAGAAGCACCGCGTAACAGGTAGTTCCCCTTTTGAAATTGTCTACGGGAGGGAACCACTATGGAACATCTCAGCAGAAGAATCAGCGGTTCCAGAGGCTAACAGCATCACTGGAAAATGGTGTAAAATCCACGACGAAGCAATCGCATCAATGGAAACCCAAAGGCTCCCAGAAGAAGAGCCAAAGAACGAGTACCAAGAAGGAGATCTAGTATGGCTGCTGGGAAAAAACATTCAAACCAAAAGACCTTCAAAGAAACTGGATAACAAAAAGCACGGGCCATTTGTTGTGAAGCGACAGATAGGGTCACATGCTTATGAGCTTGATTTGCCGGCAACCATGAGGGTGCACCCTGTTTTCCACATCGATTTGCTCAGCCCTTACAAAGGAGACACTGAATTCAGCTGTAACCAACCCCGACCACCGCCGATCATAACAGAAGAAGGAGAAGAAGAATATGAAGTAGAGAAGATTTTGGACTGGAAAAAGACAAAGGACGGTCTTTTCTACAGGGTCAGATGGAAGGGTTATGGAAGTGAGGAAGACACAGAACAAAGGGCGGAAGACTTTGGTCACCTTTCAAAGATCATCAAAGACCTTCTACGCCGACACCCCGAAGCTCCCACGCCATCTAACTACGCTCCAGGGAAGATAAAAGGCAGAGGGGGTGAAACGAGTAGTATCAACTGCAAAACTTGCACCTACTCCAAGCTTCAAACCTCGCTTAACTCGTTAAATCTTCTCTGCTCTCAACAATGCCTGCCGTCTTCCGCTCTACCATCGCCAACAACCTCACCCGCGTCCTCGAAGGACCTGCCTTTGCCACAGCAAGGATCCTCGACTCCGGAGCTGCCCTCTACGTCTTCAAGAGGTCGCAACAAGGCTCTGGAAGGATGCACTTCAGGGCCTCGGACGATATCCTCCACTCAGACCTGGGGGAATTCCAGTGGGTCGGAAAAAAATGGCCAACACGCATGCAGCTCCTACGGAAAGACATATATGTCTGCTGGGGGTGTGCAGCATTCCAGGTCTCGGAGGTCGTGCTCCTCTCCACCCACATGCTCGGGGTGGTTGAATGGGGACAAGAAGGAGCGTACTCAAGCGAGTGGGTACCAGGGTACGACGGAAGGCAGCCAACGCTCCGACCTAGATGGAACGATGCCTGGGACGCCAACTACGAAAAGGACCTGAGCGACTGGAGGATGGAGAGGGGCCGATACCAGAAGGAGAAGATTGACTGGGAACCCTACTGGTGGAAGAAGGAGGAGACTGATGTGTCGGCATGGAAGGAAGCAGAGCCCGATGTGCGACAGTGGGACAAGGAGTTCGTGGACGCTCAGGAAAGGGTTCTGGACTGGTCCAAGGCCGACTGGACAAGGGAGGAGACATGGGAAGAATGGGAGAAGTTCTCGGACGAACCGGGGAACACCGTGTTAAATCCCATCGACCTGACCTTGGAGGAAGATGAAGGGCTTGAGGAATTTATGCTGAGGAAAGGGAAGGACTGCACGGTGCAGTAAGTCCATTCAGGTCCCCCAAATGGACTCATAGGGGGGAGTAATGTCGTGAGCCAGCTCACTCCATCGGACTCGACTGTTGTCTTGCCCGTCTGTTCCTTTCTTTTGTGTTACGTTCCGTTTCCGTTTGCCGCGTTGCCACCTTCTTGTGGTTTTTCTGTTACATTATGTAACGCGGCTGTGCTTTGTACGAGTCATGTCTGTTCATACAGCATGACTCACATGGACACTCCTGACTGGTAGACTGTATGACTCATGTGGCTGCGCCGTGTATGACTCGGCCACTTCTCTGATATATATAGAGGACCAACAAGCCTGGTAACCCCAGCTTGTTTTGTCTCGTCAAAACATCCCCTCTGAGTGACACTTAGAACCACCCCTACCCTCAAGAGCCTACAGACGCTTAAGTGCGTTGCGGTTCAAGAGGTCACTTAGGTCTTAGTGCCGTCCACTCTCCATCGCGGCTTGTCTCATAGCCACCAAGAAGAAGCTTACGACAAAGACCCTCCTCAAGAGCAGAAATGGCACAGCTACACTCACAGATACAGGAGGTACAAATGAACCCGACACAAAGGGCTAGACCTCCACCTGAATTTATGGAATCATTGAGACCACAACAACGGTCTAGACCACCTAGCGTGGGAACTGTCCCAGGAGGCTCGGGGAACATCAGGGAAAACTTGGCCAAAGTAGAAGACACTACACCAGGAACAATAACAATACCCAACACAGCAGGAACTGAGCCACCAGCGCCAATAACAATAACTGTCCCAATCATTGAATCACCACGGGCTGAACAAAAGATACAGATTGTCGGTGACCAACCAAGAAATGCCACGCCAGGCCCTTCACATCCTAGGATAACTGTACCAAGGTCACCACTAACTTTCTCAATAATCCATCACAAATCCAATGGCAACAATACAGAAAACCCTTTACCAAGACTTGACTATGTACAGGGAGACAACACTTCTTTGGCACCATCTAGATCAGTATCACGTACCAGTGCCAGCGGATCAATTGAGACAACATCAATTGATAGAACCATCCAGAGGAGCCAGCAAATTGTCAACACAGAAGGCAGAGAAGTGGAAGTCTTCCAGGGCATCTACAATAGAATACAGAGAGAATACATGGAAAACAACGCAATCATGGCAGCAAGAATCGAGACTCTGGAACAAAGGTGGGACACCCAAATTGCTGACACAACTAACTCCTTACAGATACTTGAACATATTGGGCAACAAACCGAAGATACAGTCAATACCTTCTTAGAAAGGATTGGAACTGTGGAAAATGTCATGCAGCGAGTCCAGAATCAAATAGTCACAGCAACAAACACTATGGAACAAATTGACCATACAACTGGTCGTCATCAAGCAGGTATCAATCTGTCTATCAACGGACAAAATACCCAACTAGAAACAATGGAGGCAACAATCCAAGCCCTGCAAAGGGAATACCAAACCACCACGGAAGCCCAACGACTAGCACTACTCACCATGGCTACACACATTGAAAGGACAGAAACAACTGTAGACCAAATCACGCTTGACGTCCAAAACATTGGCGAGCGACAGATGGACAATAGAGACAGGCGACGCTCACAGGAAAGTAGGAGAACACCACCTCCTCCCAACCCTCCGCTGCCTCTGTCATCACCCTTAGGTCATGGACGAGGTGGACCAGGAAGAATGCCCAACCCATCACCATCCCCACCCACTCCATCCTTCCATGTGGAAAATCAATCAGGACATCAAGTACGGCAAAGAGACCAAACAATCATCATCCAGACACAGGGAGGAAATGGAGGCGGACCATCATCTAAACAGAAAATGCCAAAACCCTTTGATGGAACAAGAGGAACGGCTGCTGAAACTTTTCTCTCACAAATGAACGCCTACTTCTGCATCAATGAAAACTACTGCAACACTGATCTTAGCAAAATTGCCGCCTTCTTGATCAACATGAAAGAAGGGCAACCAGCGAATTGGGCACAACCCGCCCTGAACACCTATAACAATCGACGTCCCCATCTTTGGCTCACCAGCTGGGATGAACTACAGATAGCTTTTATTGAACAATGGACGGATCCGGCTAAACAACTAGATGCCGAAACCAAACTACAGAAGCTCTACCAAAACAAGAGCATGTCGGAATACATCACAGACTCCCGCCTTCTACAGCAAGACGTAGAATGGAATGAGGACGCCCTCATTGCACGCTTCCGACATGGCCTGCAACACACCATCAAACAGGAACTCATAAGGGAAGAAATGCGTGACTACAACCGCCACAATGCAAGGACCTTGCATGATTGGATGCAGCTCGCTCTACAGGCCGAGTGACTGAATCCGACAAAATCAGACAAAGGAAAACAGAAGGATCAAAGGAAACCTCAAGGCCCAAATACTGGCAGAAATACTACCACCATCCAAGTACCCAATGAAGAAAAGGAACGCTGCAAGAAGGAGAACCTGTGCATCAAATGTGGCAAACCTAACCATATGATGAAGGATTGCCGCACAGGATGGACCTACATCAATAAAGGGAAACAACCAATCAAAGGAAAAGCGGCAGGAGTCTCTGCTACCATTGAAGAGGTAGTCTCAACTGCCTTGGAGTCGGAAAAATAGATAGGTGTCCTAGCACCGTGTCTAGTGATACCTGGAACAAACCTCTATTAAATGTATATTACTGCAAAGCATCAAATGAATCACCCATGGTATATACAAAGATAGAGGGAATCATGGATAAAACACCAACACTCATTGACTCAGGATCCACAAGAAACTTCATGGATATCAAGTATGCTAGGAGAAATACTCTCCCTCTCATCAAACTTCAAACTCCCAGAAGTGTCGAAATGATCAATGGAAAAACGGAGAAGGAAACTATACGCTTCCGGACTGAGGTCACCTTCAAGCTCCAAGGAAGAACCTTCATGCAAAAACTCTACTGCATGCCAACAGGAACACAACCTATGATACTGGGAATGATGTGGCCAAAAGAAGTCAACCCAGATATCACATGGGCACCCTTTGAAATCAACTGGTGTGACAATCTTATCCAAGCTAAGGCAGCTAAATTGGAAGGCCTACCAGAAGAACTACAGGACTACCAAGATGTCTTTGATGAAGAAAAATATGACCAGCTGCCAGAACACAGGGAATGGGATTGCACAATAGACCTCATCAAGGGAGCAGCGCTGCCCAAACCCAGAAAGGCATACCCTCTTTCCCTGAGAGAAAGAGAAGCACAGAAGCAATATGTGAAAGAGGAATTGGCTTCAGGAAGAATAAGGCCAAGTAAATCCCCTATTGCCACTGGAGCCTTCTTTGTTGAAAAGGCACTAAAACCGGGACAAGTTGTACCCAACCTCCAAACTGTGATAGACTACACTGGAACAAATGCTGGAACAATAGCTGATCACTACCCTGTACCGCTCCTGGAAGAACTACTTGATATCTTCAAGAAAACTGGGGAAGAACACAACAAAGAACTTTTCATTTCCACCCTAGATTTGAAGAATGGATTCTGGAACATCAGAATCAAGGAAGGAGACGAATGGAAAACAGCATTTAGAACAGCGGAAGGCCTCTTCAAATACACGGTAATGGGCATGGGACTAAAGAACGCCCCATCCACCTTCCAACAATACATGGACCACATTTTTAGATACAAGAAAGGGGTATCTGTAGTTGTATACATTGACAACATCCTAGTCATTTCCAGAGGTCGTGAGAAACACACACCAGATCTCCAAGAAGTATTGGAACTCTTGCAAGAACATCATCTCTACGGGAATATCAAAACGTGCTACTTTTACCAGAAGAAAGCCAACTGGGTGGGATTTGTTGTGGACAAACATGGTATCTCCATGCACAAGGACAAAGTCAAAACTATCCAGGAATGGCCCACACCAAAAACAGTAAAACAACTCCAATCCTTCATTGGATTTGCAAACTTCTACCAAAGATTTGTTGTATCCTTCTCCTCTGTTGTAAAACCTTTGACTCAACTCACTCATAAGGATAAGAAGTGGGAATGGGGAGAAGAGCATCAAAAGGCATTGAGGAACTCAAGCAACTAATTTCGGAAGAACCAGTCCTTGCACATCCTGACGAATCAAAGCAATACTACCTAGAAACCAATGCCTCAGGGGTAGCAATGGGGGCAATATTGTCTCAGCAACAAGCAGATGGGTATTTGCATCCCATCGGCTTCTTATCAAAAAGCTTCAAACCAGTGGAGCTTAACTACGACACACATGATAAGGAGCTCCTAGCTATTGTAGAAGCACTAACTCATTGGCGCATACACCTGGAAGGAACTAGTCTACCAGTAATCGTATACACCAATCACCGGAATCCCATATATTGGGGAAGTAAGAGAAACTTCAACAGAAGACATGCACAATGGTACCTGCTCCTTAGCTCATATAATTATGAGATACACTATTGACCCGGAAAAATGGGAACAAAACCCGATATCCTGTCTAGGAGAAGTGACCATGATGATATTCCCAATGCGGAACAGGTAATGATTGCCGCCAAAACCTTCAAAGGCTCTTTGGCAGACCTAGGGGTGGATATCAGATCAGACATCAAGGAAGGGCAGGAAGAAGATGAAAATCTCAGAACCCTTATCATAACGGTCAAAGGAAAGGAGGATCTGCCTCCCACTGTCAAAAAGCAATTCAAGGACTATGAGTACAACAAAAACCTCCTCTGGTACCAGGGGAAGATTGTCGTCCCTGAAGATAAGGATGTGCACTTAAACATCCTACAACTACACCATGATAGTCCAATAGTGGGACATCAAGGACAAGCAAGGATGCTTGAACTCGTAGCAGGGAAATACTACTGGCCTGGCATGAAGGCACCAATCAATAGATATGTGGACACATGTGAAGTATGCCAAAGGCAAAAGGGACACAAACAACCAGTCCCATTCAAACCCTTGCCAATACCGGAGAAGCCTTGGGAAGATATTGCATATGACTTCATCGTCAAACTGCCCAAACCAGAAGGAAAAGATAGCATCCTTGTGGTAGTAGATTGCTTCTCAAGAATGGCGCATTTCATTGCCTGCAATGAGGCTACTAACTCAGAACAGCTAGCCAAGATCTTCGTGCAGAACATATGGCGTATCCATGGGCTCCCCAAAACTACGGTCTCTGATAGGGGGACAACCTTCAAATCACACTTCCTGGAAGCAGTGTATGAGCAACTAGGGATACACCCCACTTTTAGCATGGCCTTTCATCTGCAAACTGAAGGGCTAGCCAAAAATACAAACAAGTGGCTAGAAGGATTCTTAAGAATCTTCTGCAACTATAAGCAGGACAACTGGGCTAAATGGCTACCAATAGCGGAATTTTGTCACAACAATCACATCAATAGAACAACTGGCAAAACTCCTTTTGAAGTGGTCTTTGGAAGGAACCCTAAATGGTCCATAGAGGAGTATGTCACCGGATCACTGGAAGGGAACCGGTGGATGGGAGATCTAAACGCCATATGGGAAGAAACAAAAGCAATGATGGAGTACCATAGAATCACCAAAGAAATGCCTAAGCAACAATACAAGGAGGGGGATCACGTATGGCTTCTTACTAAGGACTTCAAGACCACACGTCCTACTAAGAAGCTGGACAACAAGAAAACAGGCCCCTTCAAGATAACAAAGGTCATGGGGACACACACTTACAAGCTGGAGCTCCCAAAAAGCGTACAAAAACACAATGTCTTCAATAGTACCTTCCTTTCTCCCTACAAGGAAGACAAGGACTTTGGAAGGAACCAACCCCAACCACCACCGATAACAACAGAAGAAGGGGAGGAAGAATACAAAGTTGAGAAGATTGTTGGATGGTATCAAGACCCTGATGGGCTGAAATACCGCATCTGATGGAAAGAATATAGCGCCCAAGAAGACATGGAGGAACAGGCAGAAAAATTTGCCAAAATGACAGAAGTCCTAAAGAAATTCCAAAGGGATTTCCCTTCAGCACCACTTCCGCCAAATATCAAACCACATGTGAAATCATTGAAGAATAAAAGGACAAGAGCAAGAGCGGCAGAAATCATCACTCCAGCTACTCAGCTCACTCAACCAAACTCGCTCTACCAAGCCCAAAACCAACAAACTTTTTTAACTAAAACATGCCTGCTCACCACATCTCAAAGGCCACCGTCTGCACTGCCTGCCGGGCCAACGCCTCCACCACCGCCTTTGGCAGGGCCCTCCGACTCGCTAGACAGGGCAAGTACACCATCATCAACTGGGGGACAACCCCCTGGACCTTCATTGAGGCCAAGGAATTGGCCGAGGTCCTTGACCGGGATGTGGGCTGGGGTACATCCCCATCAAGCAGCATGATGGGCTCAGCTGGATGCCCAACCTCAAGTCCCTCAAGCACAACAACTATGGCAAGATGCTGTGGGTGGGGCGACCCAAAGCAAAGCCCCTCAAGTATGCCACCCTCAAACAGCGCAAGCTATACACCTGCTGAGGATGCATTGGCCACACTGTCCACAATGTGGGCCTCAAAAGTGCCAATGCTCGGAATGTTGACACAGGATACGAGTGGAGGGAGGACGGGTGGTGGAATCAGATTGACAACCCTTGCCTCTCCTACAAGGCAACTTGATGGGAGGCAGGAGAAGGATGGATGTGGGCGGAGGAGGACACCAAGTCAGGATGGGACGTCAACATCCCCAAGGTTGAACCCAGTATGCCAAACCAACTCACCTCTAGCAACTACTCATACCGACCAACCACAACAGAAGCCAACAACAATTGGCCTGCGCTGGAGCAGGCCAAAAGTAGTCGAGCGACGTGGGGACCCAGCCCTGCTCCCACCCCCACCAAGCCCCCTTTTGGGGAACGCCCCAAAGCCAACCCTCCTATGCAGCGGTCCTCCAGGGCCCCCCCTGTACCCACAGTCCCCGTGCCATCCCCTGCAGCCAATGAGCTGCCGCCCCTCCAGAAATCCCCACCAACCCCCTGCTGCTTGAGCAGCAATTCAACGAAGCAATGGAACAGGCTCGGGCCCAAATCGAGCGCCTCATGGCTGAGGTCGAGCGGGAACTCAACGACACACCCCCAGCCCCCGCCTACAACAGGATGCCATGTGACGCTGAGGTCCTTGAGGCCTACGGAATGGTCCAGCAGGGGGAGCTCTCCCCCACTGCACTCAAGCGTTGGTGCAACGCACGACAGGAGGCCTGGATCAACAGGGAACGCCAATCCCTGCTCGAACAGGAATGTCAATGCTCCCGGGCCCTCTCCCGCCTGCTCCAACGCAAGCAAGACTTTGAGCAGGCCAAGTGGGACGCAATGAATGCACGCTTGGAGGAGGATATGCGGGTCCTGGCAGAATGGGAAGGATGGCTGGCGATCAAGGAATGGATTGCCCGGAAGTAGTCGTGCACAGTCCCCTATGCCCAACCTAAAAGGGGGGCAATGTCATGACCCATGTACGACATCCTTGGACTCTGGCTGCGTGTCTTGGACTCTGGCGCCTTAAGTGCCCTATGTACAATGTAGCGCCCTCTCCCGCGTTTAGTGCGGTGTATGGATGATGTGTCACCTTGGCCCATATGGCCTTGCTGTCTTCTGGATGTTTCTCTTGGAAGCATTGTCCTTCTAGATGTTCTATCTAGAAGGACTCTTTGATTGCTGACTGTTACTGGCACCTGATTGGCCAGTTTATGTATTGTACCACTTTGAGGCTTTTTTGCCTCTGACTATATATACCGGCTAGCAAGCACGGACTTACTCCAGCTTGCTTTGCCTTGTCATCTCTCCCCTCAGAGTGCACTCTAAGTCCCAAAAGCCTTACAAGCCTTTGTCTCTCATCTAAGTGGGCCTTTGGCCATCATCAGTATCAACACTAAGGTTGCACTAGCAACTTAGCAAACGGTCTAAGGAGCCTATAAGGCATATTGAGGCCTGTCTCTATGACTAAGGCAAGAACGGTCACTGTTGTCGGTCAACTGGCATAGAGGGTTGCGACACTAGCAATTTCCATTGATCAAAAATTACAACAAATCAAGTCCTCTACTGGAAAGAAAGCACCTCAATCAACCACTACCATCCAGACTTCTACAAAATGGTTGCCAGACAAGGTGTACAAAGCAAGGATGGCATCAAACCGGTGTCTGAAGTGTGGACAAGAAGGACACCGTTCACTCCAATGCTTGTCCATGGAAAGGATAACAACGGAGCCCAACATAAAAGGAAGAGAAGCAATGATCATAGAAGAAGAAGCGGGAAAAGAAGGGGCCTCCCACTAACTGTTTGTGGAGAGACCAAAGAACCGGCAATGTACTTTAGAGCAACCAAGGAATCAATGATTGTTTACAGCTACATTGCCGGAATCACAGACCTGATTGCTACTCTTATTGACTCTGGAGTCTCTCAGAATTTCATTGATATTGCTTGGGCCAGGAAGAATAACATTGCTCTGAGTGAGCTCCCCGTCCCTCAAAGGGTTATTGGAATACAAGGAAAGGAGCTGTCACACACAATCCGCTTCAAAGCATGCATGGAAATCACTGTGGAAGGAAAGACGTTTAAAGAAGAATTCTTTGCCATGCCAACTGGCAAAACAAACATCATCCTAGGACTTTCCTGCCTAGAAACTGCAAACCCTAACATTGATTGGAAACAAAAAAGCATCTCTTGGAGAGATGAGGAAATACATGGAAGACAAGGAGCCTTGGATCTCATTCCAGAAGAATTCAAAGAGTTTGAAGATGTTTTTAGCAAAGAAAAGTTCAAACACATTCCAGACCACCGCCCATATGATTGTGCTCTTGATTTCAAGGAGGGCGCTGAGCTCCCATAGCCAGCAAGACCAATACCTTTATCCCCCACCAAATCCATTGCAATGATAGAGTACCTTGATGAAGAACTCTCTGCAGGAAAAATCAGGCCTAGCAAGTCCCCAATTGCGTCGGCATGTTTTTTTGTCAAAAAACCAGGTCCACTTGGAGGACTACAATTGGTACAAGACTTATGACCCATTAACGCCATCACTAAGGACAACAGATTCCCTATGCCCCTTATGGAAGATCTGCTTGACAAAATAAAATATGCAAAAACTTTCTCAAAGATTGGCCTAAGGATGGGATTCAATAACATCCACATCAGAGAAGGAGACAAATGGAAAACCGCATTCAGAACAAAGGAAGGACTTTTCAAATACATTGTCATGCCGTTTGGACTAAAAAATGCACCAGCCACATTTCAATGGTATATGAATCACATCTTCCAAGATCTCATTGACGTATGCGTCATTGTGTATATTGACAACATCCTTGTTTTTTCAAAAAACTGGTCTCAACATGTGGAGGATGTGTGAAAAGTACTTCATATACTGAAGGAGAACAACCTTTTTGCAAAACTACCAAAATGCAAGTTCTTTGTCTCAAAACTCATTTATACAGGACTAAAGATCAGCAAGGGAGGTATATCCATGGACAAAGAAAAGATCAAGTTGATAAAGGAATGGAAGGAACCAAAAACAGTGAAGCAAGTTCAAGCATTCTTAGGTTTGGCAAATTTCTACAGGAGATTAGTTCCGGGTTTCTCCACTATTGCTAAACCTCTCACTGGATTGACACAAAAGGATCTTCTGTGGAAATGGGAAGACAAAGAACAAAAAGCTTTGACAGTATCAAGGAAATGATTTGTAAAGATCCTGTACTTTGGTATCCCAATCCGGAGAAACCGTTTTTCCTTGAGACCAACGCTAGTGGAGTAGCAATGGGGGCAATACTGTCCCAAAGACAAGAGGACATGAGGCTACACCCAATTGCGTTCCTTTCCAAATCTTTCAGCCCAGCACAAATGAACTACAATGTACATGACAAGGAACTTATGGCCATCATTGAGGCACTTACACATTGGAGACTCCACCTGGAAGGAACAAAGGAAGAAATCACGGTATACATGGATCATCAGAACCTACAGTTCTGGAAGGATGCAAAGATGTTCAACAGGAGACATGCATGTTGGCACCAAATACTGGGATCATACAATTTGTGATTGTGTACAGACCCGGAATCCTTTTGCAAAAACTAGATCTACTGTCAAGAAGAGCTGACCATGTGGAGACTCCATCTGCAGAACAGATCATGATTGCTGATGAGAAATTCAGAGGCTTCACAGGAGATCTAAAAGATGATCTCATTAACAATATCATTGAAGCACAACATGAGGATCCAGGACTACAAGTAGTAATGGAACTTTGCAAAAAAATGAACTTGTTACCTAAGAATATTCTTGCCAGCATGATGGACTACCAAATACACAAAGAACTACTATGGTACAAAGGGAAGATTGTGGTGCCAGAGGACAAGGACTGCTGACTAGTGATCATGCAACTACACCTCAATTCAACAATTGCTGGGCATCGAGGGCATGCAAGGACTCTAGAACTTGTGTCACGACGTTACTACTGGCCAGGGATGAAGCAAAGTGTCAACAAATATGTGGATTCCTGCAAACAATGCCAAAGAGCAGAAGGAACCAAAACGCAGACCCTGTTAAAACCCTTGCAATTGGCAAACAAACCATGGGAAGACATAGCCTATGGTTTCATAGTCAAACTCCCTAAGTCAAAGGGGATGGATAGCATCCTGGTTGTAGTGGATAGATTCTCCAGGATGGCGCATTTTGTACCATGTAAGGAGTTGCACAAGGCGAGCAAATTAGCAGAACTATTCCTATGAAATATCTGGAAACTCCATGGATTTCCCAGAAGCACTGTCTCTGACCAAGGAAGCACCTTTAACAGCAAGCTCCTGAAAGCAATCTACAAAAGGATTGGTGTCTCACCCTCCTTTAGCACTGCTTACCACCCTCAAACTGATGGAATCACAGAACAAGTAAACCAGTGGCTAGAAGCATGGCTACGCACTTTCATCAATCATCACCAAGACAATTGGGTGGAACTACTGCCTATTGCCGAATTCTGTTACAACATGCACAAAAACCAGGTAACAGAAAAAAGCCTGTTCAAGATTGTTTACGGAAAGGAACCATTATGGAATGTATCCATTCTTGTAACAGAGGTTCCAGAAGCAAACAGAGTTACCACGAGATGGGAGGAAACAAGAAAGGAAGCTATTGCTGCCATGGAACTACATCGAGTTAGGGAAGGAGAAATCAAGGAAGAATACAAGGAAGGGGACCTAGTATGGCTATATGGCCCAGACATCAAATCAAATAGACCTTCAAGAAAGCTGGACAACAAGAAATTTGAGCCCTTCCCTGTGCAAAGGAAAATATCTTCTCATGCTAACAAGCTTGATCTACCGCCCACCATGAAGAAGTACCCCGTTTTTCATACTGACCTCCTAAGTCAGTACAAGGTTGACAAGGAATTCAATCAGAACCAACCATGTCCTCTGCTGATTGTCACCAAAGAAGGAAACAAAGAATACAAAGTGGAGAAAATTGTTGATTGGAAGATGACAAAGGAAGGGGTCTTCTATAGGATCCAACAGAAAGGATATGGAGAAGAAGATGATATGGAACAATGGGCAGAGGACATGGGCCACCTAACTGAAATAGTGCAGAAGTTTCTGAAGAAACACCCTGAAGCACCAACACCTGCAAATTCAAGGGAAGGATAAAAGGCCGGAGGGTGAGAGAATGGGAACCCATCTGCAAAACTTGCAACTACTCTCAAAATCACTCCTCCCTCTACTCACTTAACCTTTTGTGCTCTTTGCAAAGCCTGCTGTCTCCCGCTCTACCAGTGCAAACAACCTCATCCACATCCTCGACAGACCAGCATTTGCCACAGCAAGAATCCTTGATGCTGGAGCCGCCCTCTATGTCTTTGAAAGGTCGCAGCAAAGCCCAGGCAGAATGCAGTTCTGGGCATCAGACAACACACTACACTCAGACCTGGGCAAGTTCCAATGGGTTGGAAAGAAATGGCCAACAAGAATGCAACTGGCAAGGAAGGACATCTTTGTCTATTGAGGATGCACTGCTTTTCAAGTCTCAGAGGTTGTCCTCCTGTCAATGCACATGCTTGGAGTTGTGGAATGGGGAATGGAAGGAGCATACTTGAGCAAATGGGTACCAGGAGTTGTGGGGAGACTGCCAACGCTCTGACCCAAGTGGAATGACGCTTGGGATGCCAACTTCAAAAAGGACCTGAGCGAATGGAGGATGGAGAGGGGTAGATACCAGAGGGCAAAGTTTGAATGGTTGCTGTACTGGTGGAAGAAGGAGGAGACAGATGTGTCAGCATGGAAGGAAGTAGAGCTGGATGTTCAACAATGGGATGAGGGATTTGTGGAAGCCCAGAAGAGGGTTTTGGACTGGTCCAAGGCAGACTGGACACAGGAAGAGACCTGGGAAGAATGGGAAAAGTTCTTGGATGAACTGGGTAACACTGTGTTCAATCCCATCAATCTGACCTTGGAGGAGGACAAGGGACTGGAGGAGTATATGCTGTGGAAGGGGAAGGACTGCGCAGTGCAGTGAGTCCATTTGAGTTCCCCAAATGGACTCTTAGGGGGGAGTAATGTCGTGAGCCAGCTCACTCCATCAGGCTTGTCCTGCATCTTGCCTGTCTCCTCTCATGTTTGTTGTTCTGTATGTTTGTCTTTTCCTTTGCCATGTTGTCTCATTCTTGTGGTTGTCCTGTTACATTGTGTAACATGGCTGTGCTTTGTATGAGTCATGACTGCCCGCGCAGCATGACTCACTTGGACACTCCTGGCTGGCTTGTATGTATGACTCATGTGGCTTTGCCTTGTTTGACTCAGCTGCTTTCTGAATATATATAGAAAACCAACAAGCCTGGTTACCCCAGCTTGTTTTGTCTCATCATCCATACTTCTGTGTGACCCTTTGAATCACCCCTACCCTTGAGGAGCCTACAGACACTTAAGTGTGTTGTGGTTCAACAGGTAACTTAGGTCTTAGTGCCATTCACTCTCCCTCGCATCCTGTCTCATTTGCCGCTTAAGAAGAAGCTCACAACACCATGCTTTTGCTTCCTTGTGTTCCATGTTGCTGAGGAAGGTAGTAATCTTCTTTTGATTGTTATTGAAGATCTGACCATGGATGTTGAAGTAGGTTTCCATCAAAGTAATGAATTGATTGGCTTCTGTTCCTCTTTCTCCATTGTATGCTTCTGGTTTTTTGACAATTGTCAATTGGTCCTTACTTTTGGTGATGTTGTTTGCTGTATCTTCATAGATACTGAAATGTCTGCTGCAAGTTGTGTTGGGCTTCTTTGCTTCCTTTGCAGGGGTTTGTATTTTTTGCCTGATTGTCTTGGTTGATCCTCCAGACCCTGCTTCCCCTGTCCTGATGCTTTCTTGATCTGATTCCAGGTACTGGTATTCTTCAAGGGGAAAGTTGTCATCTTTTTTGGAGTTTCTGGGGCAGGTGCTGTAATCCTGGAGGTTCTAGGTGTTGTAGATTCTTCACCATGTGTGCCTTGTTCAGCATCTTCTTCCTCCTTTGGTTCCAGCATTTTTGCAATACTATTTATGACATTTAGAATTTGCTCTATCTCTTTGTCTTGTGCACAAATGTCGCCTTTTGTGGCTCCTGTTTCTTGAAGGCAATAGACACCTGTTTGTAAGGTTTGAACATCTTCCCTGGTTTCCCTCATATCTTGTTGAATTTGAAGAAAAGATGCATCAAGTATATGTACTAAGCAACCCATTGTATGGTTGAAGACTTCCTGCATTTGTGCTAGTGTTGTGACAGTTTCCTGGGCCACTGGTATTCCTACAATCTGTTCTAGTGTCTTGTCTCCTCGCTGTCCTGGTCCAAATCCTTCTAAATCCACCATTGTGAGTTCAGGAAGATTTATTGATCCCATGGCCAGAGTTGCTGTAGGATTGGGTCTTGTAGTTATTTCTCTTGGTCTTAAGTGGTTGGTCCATCCTTCTTTGGGGTGAGCCATTTGGGGTGGGTTCCTTCTTGATTCTGGCAAAGCCATGAATTTGCCTTTGTAGTACTATTCTTTGGATGAACCTGACATTGAGTAGGTATCAATTGCCAAAAAAATAAGGTTCAAAAATTTGATGTGGTGCCTGGGTGTGTGGGAATGCAAAAACTAGTGGTCACCCAAGTTGCCACAAGACCTTTGAGGGTGCTATGATGACTGTTGAATATTTTCCTCATGGAATAATCTTGTTTTGCAATGTCGCAACCCAACGCTACAATGGTGGCCGACTGTAACTGTATGTGCGCAAGTCAAGACTTAGAGACTTGGCACCCAAAGAACTGTGAACTATAGACTGTGAATGGCACTAAGACCTGAGGATCCAAGCCTGAGGGAAACCCAGTGAAAGACTGTTTGTTGGGGAAATGACAAGGCAAAACAAGATGGGGATACCATGCTTGTTGTTGCCTCATTATATATTCAGAAAAAGGCATGAGTCATACTCATGCCAAGAAACAAGTCATACAAACTATCCAATCAGAAAGCTCTATGAGTCATGTCCTATAAAGGAACATGACTTGCCAAGAAAGGAAGTTGCAAGACAAAAGAGAAAAGAAGCAGCTTAAGGCTGTGCAAGTGTTGCAACCTGCTAATGCCTATGGTTGACGACTGCTAATGGCCTTTGAGATGTGAGAACAATATGTGATAAGTCCTCTAAGACTCTATCACTAAGGCAGACAAACACTAGTCTTGTCAGTACAAGTCACTAGCTCCTAAGTCCAAGTGGCTGTGCTAAAGGCTAAGTAGCCAAGTGCCTCTGATCACACTGCAGGGAGAGTTGACAAGGCAAAGCAAGCTGGGGATGACCATGCTTGCAAGCCAGTACATATACTCAGAAAACCGGTGAGTCATAGTAAAGACATGAGTCACAAGTCTGAGTCAAAGTCTGAGTCATAAAGGGGGCTGCACAGGCCAGCCAATAGAAAACAGCATGAGTCATATGACTCATGGTGACACATCATACATACACCTTACTACACAAGGGAGAGGGCTCAACAAAAAGAAAGGGTGCTTAAGGTGCTGGTACAAGCCACGAGTCTGCAAATAGAGACAGAGGGAGGGATGGGTCACGACATTGCTCCCCCACAAAGGCAAGTGTAGTGGAGCACACTTGCCTATTTGTGGGCAACCCATTCCTTCAGCTCCAACCAACCCATTCTGCCAGGGTGCACATGTCCGCTTCAAGGCCCTTGTTCATTTGGTCCCACTTCTCTTGGTAGAGGCAGTCAAGCTCCTCTTGGTGCTGTTCTTGTAGGCGCTTGAGTTCTGCTGTTTGCTGTCTTGCCCACTGCTCCTGCCTGTGGTCAAGCCATTTGTTGAGCTGCTCAACACTCCACAACCTGCATTGGATGAGGTGGTAGGCCTCAAGGACGTTGGCGTCACATGGCATTTGGTTGGCTGGGGGATGTGGCTCCATGTTGGCAATGCTGTTGCCAACGTCAGCAATGAGAGCCTCAATGCTTGCTTGGGCTTTGTCCCACGTGGCCTCCCATTCTTGTTTGAGTCGTTTGGCCTTCTGTTTGGTGATATGGGGAGGGGCGACAATGTTGTCCCTGTCCTCGGAGCTTGGAGGTGTGGGGGGGACCTTGATGACTTCCTCCTTGACATCTTCCAATGGCTGTCCTGCCAAGTTGACATGACCACTCCCATCAGCGCCTTTTGACCAATCAATGGTGTTGAAGGCAGGATCATCTCTTGGTTAAGTGTTTGTGGGGGCTGGTAGCTGTTCAAACTCACAGTCCATTGGCCATCCTGACTCAAAGTCTGTGGCACACAGACACCACCAGGTTCCGTCTTCATCACGGTGTCCTTCTTTGTCAGCAAGGGCAAGGTGTGGATTGTCTTCTCGCTTGAACCACTGGTTTCCTTCCCACTTGTATCCGGTGTTGCGGTTCCATGCGTCCATGCTTCGGAGGACAATGTTGTGGACTGTGAGGCCAATGCAGCCACAGCAGTGGTAGTACTTGCTGCGGCCAATGTCAGTGGGGTCAGAGGGCTGGGCATCTGGATGGCTGACCCAAAGTAGGGAGCCCAGGTGGGGGATGATGAGGGGCTTGTGTTCTTTGTCCCACTTGATGGTAGCTTGCTCTTGCAGGGGGA
The DNA here is from genome assembly GCA_037039685.1 of Ceratobasidium sp. AG-K. Taxonomy (NCBI): domain Eukaryota; kingdom Fungi; phylum Basidiomycota; class Agaricomycetes; order Cantharellales; family Ceratobasidiaceae; genus Ceratobasidium; species Ceratobasidium sp. AG-K. Next base: position 445,533 of record JAWNGF010000007.1, on the reverse strand, counting down.
TGTACCCAAGTTGGATGCCTGGTTTGAGCTGGTTGGCAAGGGCTTTGGCCTAATTGAGGGACCAGGGGGCAGTGTCCCTGTTGTTGATGGCATACTTGCCTGTTCCGGCAAGCATGAGGGCCTTCTTGTAGGCCCTAGCCTTCTTGTATTTGGAGGCCCAGGTGATGAAGGCAGAGGTGGTGGTGCAAGAGGCAGGCATCTTTGTTCAAGAGGTAAAGAGTTTTTTCTTGAAAAGGGGGAAGTGTTTGGCAGTGAACTAGTGGTAGTTGGCTGGGAAGCTGGGGTGATGACTTCTGCTGCCTTTCCCTTTGCCTTTTTTGTACTCTGAGGAGGTGGAATTCAGAGGAAGTGGGCCAGTGGGAAAGTCTCTTTGGAACTTTCTCATCACATGAGTCAGCTTGGCAAAGTTTTCTGCCAGTTCTTCTGTATCTTCCAGAGGACTATATCCTTTCCATCTGATGCAGTATTTCAGCCCATCAGGGTCTTGATACCAATTTACAATCTTCTCAACTTCATACTCTTCTTTGCCTTCCTCAGTCATGATTGGTGGGGGTCAGGGCTGATTTTGCTGGAAGTCTACATCTTCAGTATAGGGGGTCAGCATGTTTCCATGGAAAATGTTGTGGATATGCATGGACTTGGGGAGATCAAGTTGGTAGGTGTGTGAAGAGATTTGCTTTTTCACAACAAAGGGGCCTGTTTTCCTGTTGTCAAGCTTCTTGCTTGGGCATCTTGTGGTGATGTTGGTAGTCAAGAGCCAGATGTTGTGACAGAATTCCACAATGGGTAACCATTTTGCCCAGTCATCCTGCTTGTGATTTCCAAAGATGTGGATCCATCCTTCAAGCCATTGGTTTGTTCTTTCTACCAGGCTGTCTGTTTCAGGGTGGAAAGCGGTGGAGAACATTCCTTGTATTCCCAGCCACTTGTAGACTGCTTCCAAGAAGTGTGATTTGAAGGTGGTTCCTCTATCTGAAACGGTGGTTTTGGGGAAACCATGAAGATGCCATACTTCCTTCACAAAGATATCAGCTAGCTCTTCTGAGTTTGTGGACTCGTTGCAGGGGATGAAGTGTGCCATTCTGGAAAAGCGGCCCATCACAACAAGGACACTGTCCAACCCTTGTGATTTTGGTAATTTCACTATGAAATCATATGCAATATTTTCCCAAGGTTTCTCCAGAATGGGCAAGGGTTTGAGTGGTAGGTGTCCTTTGCTTCCCTTGCCTCTTTGGCACACTTTGCAGCTGTCAATGTACTTGTTGACTTGGGCTCTCATGCCTGGCCAATAGTAGCTTCTTGCAATGAGTTCTAGAGTTCTGGCTTGTCCTTGGTGGCCAGCAATGGGTGAGTCATGATAGAGTTGGAGAAGTTTCAATTTGATGTTCTTTTCATCTGGTATGACAATTCTTCCTTGGTACCAGAGGAGATTTTCACTCATATCATAGTCTTTGAACTGCTTCTTCACAGAGGGTGGTAGGTCTTCTTTTCCCTTGGTACTTTTGATCAGGGATTTCAGGCTTTTGTCTTCTTCCAGTGCCTCTCTGATCTCTGCAATGATATTGTCACTCATCAGGGCCAAGAACCCCTTGAAGTTTTTGGTGGAGATCATCACTTGTTCCACAGAGGCAATGTCACTGTGATCACTTCTTCTGGAAAGGATGTCCGGTTTCTCCGACATTTTGCCAGGTCTGTAGTGGATCTCAAAATTGTAACTTGCCAGCATCAGAAGCCATCTGTTGTGTCGTCTGTTGAAGGTGCTAGCCTGCTGCCAGTAAGTGAGGTTTTTGTGATCCGTGTAGATCACTATTGGTTCCTTTGTTCCTTCTAGGTGAATTTGCCAGTGGTGTAAAGCTTCTATGATGGCAAGAAGCTCCTTGTCATGTGTGTTGTAATTGAGCTCTGCTTCCTTGAAGCTTTTTGAAAGGAACCCTATCGGATGTAAGTATCCGTCCTTTTGTCATTGGCTAAGAATAGCCCCCATCGCAACCCTTGAGGTGTCCATCTCAAGGAAGTAGTGCTTTGATTTGTCTGGATGTGCAAGTACCGGTTCCCTTGATATGAGGTCTTTCAGGGAGTTGAAGGCTTCTTGGTGATCCATGTTCCATTTCCATTTCTTGTCCTTTCTTGTCGACTGGGTCAGAGGTTTGACCACTGATGAGAAGGACACCACAAATCTCCTATAGAAGTTGCAGAAGCCAATGAACACCAGTAGTTGTTTCACAGTTTTGGGAATGGGCCATTCCTGGATAGTTTTGATCTTGTGTTTGTTCATGGAAATGCCATCCTCATTGACAACAAATCCAACCCAATTGGCCCTTTTTTCATAGAAGGTACACTTCTTCAGGTTTCCATAGAGGGTGTTCTTTCTCAGGACTTCCTTGATGTCTATAGTGTGTTGATTTCTTCCTGAAGAAATAATAAGGATGTCATCAATGTAGATCACAATCTTCACTCTGATCATGTCTCTGAAGATATGGTCCATCATTCTTCGGAAGGTGGAGGGTGCGTTCTTGAGACCAAAGACCATCATGGTGTAGTCAAAAAGTCCTTCTGAGGTGATAAATGCCATTTTCCACTTGTCTCCCTCTCTGATCCTGACATTCCAAAAGCCATTCTTCAGATCAAGCAAAGTGATGAAAGGTTCTTCTTTTGAATTTTCTCCAGTTTTCTTGAAAATTTCCAGAAGTTGTTTGAGAAGTGGGATAGGGTAGCAGTCTGGGATGGTCTCCTCATTTGCTCCTCTGTAGTCAACAACTGGTTGTAGGTCGGGAATGGTTTGTCCTTTCTTCAGGGCCTTTTTTGACAAAGAAAAGACTTGCAGCAAGTGGAGACTTGCTTGGTCTGATACATCCTGAGCAAAGTTCAGTCTCAATATACCCCCTTGTTGCTTCTCTTTCTCTTGGTGAGAGAGGATAGGCCTTCTTTGGTTTTGGAAGCCGGTTGTCATCATAGAAGTCTATCCTACAATCCCATTCCCTATGTTTGGGGAGTTTGTCATATTTCTCTTTGTCAAAGACGTCTTTGAATTCTTCAAGTTCCTTTGGTAGTTCCTGCAGAATTCCTGCCTTGGCAAGAAGCGGATCTTCTGTCTTCCATTTGATAGCAAAAGGAGACCAGGATATTTCAGGGTTGGTTTCCTTCAGCCATGGCATGCCCAATATCATGGGTTGTGTGCCAGTATTCATGACATAGAATTTTTGGTTGAAAGTTCTTCCTTCTAAATCAAATTTCAGTTTGCACCTGTACTGGATTTGATCTTTTTGTGTTTTTCCATCAATGGTTTCAATGCTTCTTGGGCTTTGTAACTTGGTCAAAGGGATGTTGTTTTCCCTGGCAAAGTTCAGGTTGATGAAGTTTCTAGAAGAGCCGGAGTCAATGAGAGTTGAGATTTCTTCCATGATTCCCTCTGCAGTTGTGTATACCATGGGTGTTTCATTTGTAGCCTTGCAATAGTATACATTTCCCAGAGATGTTGTAAGCTTCTTCTTGGTGGCCATGAGACAAGCCGCAATGGAGAGTGGACGGCACTAAGACCTTAGTGACCTCTTGAACCGCAACACATTTAAGCGTCTGTAGGCTCTTGAGGGTAGGGGTGGTTCAAAGTGTCACTCAAAGGGAATGTTTGACGAGACAAAACAAGCTGGGGTTTCCAGGCTTGTTGGTCCTCTATATATATTCAAGACGTGGCCAAGTCATACAAAGCGCAGCCACAAGAGTCATAACAGTCTACCAATCAGGAGTGTCCATATGAGTCATGCTGTATGAACAGACATGACTCGTACAATGCACAGCCGCGTTACACAATGTAACAGGATAACCACAAGAAGGTGGCAACGCAGCAAACAGAAACAGAAACACAACATAACGGAAGAGACAGGCGGGCGAGTCCGATGGAGGGAGCTGGCTCATGACAAGAGAGCATATCAGGGCATCTTCACACACAGTGGAGAGACGCCCATCTAGTTTTCCAACTTGGAATTGGTGGATCCATTTTCATCCATTGTCTCGTTTTTACTTCTGCGGCTTTTCCGTTCATAGGTTTCTTTCCCTTGTCCTTGTAGGTTCATTCCTTTGTGCAGTCAGCAAGGTTGTGCCCTGCTTCCCTGCATTTGATGCAGAGGTTGTTTTCCCTTTGGCGTTTCTTCTCTTCCTTTGGGACCAAGTCCCCCTTGAGTTTTGTGTTCCTGGTACCCTCTACTTGGGTTTGTTGTTTGTTCTTCTTCCTTGTGCTAACCAGATTGGTCAGTTTGTTGATTTCTTCTGCTTGTAGGGCGATGTTGATCAATCCTTCAAGATCTTGTTGTTCAGCTCCTGTTCTGTCCCTGAGTTCTTTGTGAACAAGTTCTGCTTTGATGAAGCAATTCAGGCCTTGTCTGAATTGTGCTGCTAGGGCCACGTTGTTCCAGTCAAGTTCTTGGGAAAGAAGTCAGAAGTCAGAGACGTATTTGGATACACTCTTGTTTTGGCATAGTCATTGAATCCCTTGTTCTGCTTGAACCTTCTTGCTGGGATTGCTCCATTGCCTGTTGTAGGCTTCTTGGAAGGCTTCCCATGAGTCTAACCATGGATGGTCTAGATTGTTGTTGTACCTATTCAGAACTGGCTGTGCCCAATTTCCAGCAGGGCCTTCTGCCATGTTCATCAATACTGCAACAATGCGCTGTTCATCCATGTCATACTGGGTAGGGTTCAATTGGAAATAGGCCTTCATTCTTGTAAGGAAGGTTTTGGCTGCTGTTCCTCTGGTTCCCTCAAATGCCTTTGGCATTTTGATGCGTGGTCCAGAGTTTCCTCCATTGCCTCCTTGATTTGTTTGGATGATAAAGGTTCTCCCTTTATCCCTGATTTGATATCCAGAGTGTCCTTGTACCTCAAATGAGGGTGATTGTCGTCCCTGTGGTGGAAGATGAAGAGGTGGCTCCTTTTGTTGTGGAACATCAATGGAGGTTTGTTGTGACTCCTCCTTCTGGTGTTTGGATTCTGCTTGGGCATCAGCACTGATGTGCTCAAGAAGATCAAACGTTTCCCTTGTCCTTAGGTGGACTTCTTGCATCCTAGTGGTTTGATCTTGAAATCCATTGGTGACTTCCTCATCAATTCTTCCAAGAGTAATGGTCATATTTCTCATTCCTTCTGCCATCCTTCCTAGGGTTTCTTTGATGCATGTAATGCGCTGGGTTTGTCCCTGTAAGGTTTGGTTCATCAGGCAGTCAAAGTTGTCCATCCTATTGTTGATTTGTTTGAAATTTTCAACAGATTGTTTGACAACCTCAAGGACTTGCTGTTGGACGCGATCTACATTCCTAAGCCTTTTGTAGAAAGTATTGACGCCATCCTCTGTTCTTGAAGCAATGTGCTCAATTTGCTGCATCATGTTTGTTGTGAATTGGGTTTGTAGATCCCATCACCTTTCCAATCCTTCGATTCTAAGGGCTTGGACTGCATTCTCCTGTTGATATTGGACCTGGAGGGTATTGAAGATCCTTTCCAGGGTTTGAATTGGGTTTTCTTCCCCGTTTTCTTCCAGAAGTTCCTGTCTCAGTCTTTTGTCCTGTGACATTGTCTCAATCCTTCCTTGTGATTGAAAAGTTGATGGCTTTCTCAGAGCACTGTGAGTTCCAGGAACTTCTACTAGTGGCAGCATGAATGCAGGAGTGAAACTTGGGGTAGCCATAGGGGGTGGGAATTGTGCTCCGAAATCTGGAAATGCTAAGGGGCGTCTAGTCCCTATTGTTCTGTTGTTTCCTTGTACTGGCAGGGTATTTGCCCTATGTTTGATGGTCCTGGAGTTGCATTCCTAAGTGGTGCTGGTATCCTGATCACACACACAGCTCTTGGACTAATCACACTTTCACCATGGAAGGTGACAACTGGTGCTGCTGCTGGTGGTGTGTTGATTGGATTTTCAACCACTCAAATTGTTGGTGAAGTGGACCTTTCTTTGTTTGAACTTCTGGGTTCTTCTTGAGTTCCTGATGTTTTGATGATGTTGCCAATTCCTCCTGGGATGCTGGTGGAAGGGGGTCTTGATACATGGCTGGCACTTCTAAGTGGTGCAGTCCAGTCACCTGCCCATTCTGTTGCTCCTCTTGAGGGGTTTGATTGGATTTCAACTATTGTGCCGGTTGGAGCCTTGCTCCTTTGGGACACTGCACTTCAGGATCAATTGTCCATGTTGTCATGTGACTATGTTTTTCTTGTGGCTCAATGTACTAAGAGCTTGCTTTGCAATGTTGCAACCTGCTAATGCCTATGGTTGACGACCGCTAATGGCCTTTGAGATGTGAGAACAATATGTGATAAGTCCTCTAAGACTCTATCACTAAGGCAGACAAACACTAGTCTTGTCAGTACAAGTCACTAGCTCCTAAGTCCAAGTGGCTGCACTAAAGGCTAAGTAGCCAAGTGCCTCTGATCACACTGCAGGGAGAGTTGACAAGGCAAAGCAAGCTGGGGATGACCATGCTTGCAAGCCAGTATATATACTCAGAAAATGGGTGAGTCATAGTAAATACATGAGTCACAAGTCTGAGTCAAAGTCTGAGTCATAAAGGGGGCTGCACAGGCCAGCCAATAGAAAACAGCATGAGTCATATGACTCATGGTGGCACATCATCCATACACCTTACTAAACAAGGGAGAGGGCTCAACAAAAAGAAAGGGCACTTAAGGTGCCAGTACAAGCCATGCGTCCGCAAACAGAGACAAAGGGAGTGATGGGTCACAACAGCAAGCACAAAGGAAACAGACACAAAGGAAACATGCACATAGGAAGGTGGAACAAAGGAGACACAAGACAAGCAGCCAGAAGACAAAGTCCATGGGAGGGGCCTTGGGTCACAACAATAAGCTTGTTCACCTATTGTTGCAACCCAACACTATGATGGTTGCCAACTGTAACTGTATGTGCTCAAGTCAAGACTTAGAGAGACTTGGCACCCAAAGAACTGTAAACTATAGACTGTGAACAGCACTAAGACCTCAGGATCCAAGGTAACCCTGAGCAAAACCCAGTGAAGGACTGTTTGTTGGGGAAATGACAAGGCAAAACAAGATGGGGATACCATGCTTGTTGTTGCCTCATTATATATTCAGAAAAAGGCATGAGTCATACTCATGCCAAGAAACAAGTCATACAACCTATCCAATCAGAAAGCTCTATGAGTCATGTCCTATAAAGGAATGTGACTTGCCAAGAAAGGAAGTTGCAAGACAAAAAAGAGAAAGGAAGCAGCCTAAGGCTGTGCACAAATAAAGGAAACAAGCAACAAAGGAAGCACGCACAAAGGAGAACACAAGAAAGGAGACACAAGACAAGCAAACTGGAGTCCAAGTCTGTTGGAGGGGCCTTGGGTCACAACACCTATGATTAGGTAGTTAAATTGGTTGGGCTTATGTAAGTTGATCACACCTTATATGGTTATATTAGTTCCCTATTTGGGCTGGGCTGGCATCCCAGTCTGGTCATATATTGCATTTGGAAGCAGTTTGTCTTGGGTCTCATTCCATATTATGTCATGTCAGTACACCTGGGGTGGTGTAATCTGGTGTAATGATAGTGGGGGGAATCTTTATGGAGTAATGGTGTTATAACATGATATTACATGTTATTTCACCCATTTTTTTTTTTTGCAGAGTTGGTCTCCTGAGCGCTTTGGGGCTATCCCAAGCGTTCCAGAGACTACCAACTCATCAAAAAGCGGAAATGCTCCGCAGCGCATGAGGGCTCCGAAGTGCTCCTTAGGCTCCTGGGGCGCTGAGGAGCACGTGATTGCGACGCTCCCAGTGCGCTCCGGAGCCTACGCAGCGCTCCCGAGCAAAACCCCGGCTCCGGAACGCACCGGAGCATTTTCAATTTTTGCTGAGAAGATTGTCCCCGGCATTACAAGACCTCCCAAGCCAAACAAGGTTTCTTGTTTTTGGTAGAGGACGGACACACCAACTTGGACGTTGCTCAGCTAATTTTCAAGGCTATGCAGGAATGCCCGGGGCGATATTTGGACACGTACTCCTGGGAAATGTTTTACGTAAATTTGCCCCTGGACTGAGCACATTTGAACCATATGACTAACATCTCACAAAGCCCGTCCCCTTCCTCCTTCTGGTGAGTTTCCATTCCACCTGTTTGAAGATGAGAGAAGAGGATAGCACCCATACCTTCAGTGAGTTGTCTCGCCAGAGGAATCGGATACCATACACTCAGGATATATATTGCATTCGAGATGGCTGCAGTCAGGACCGTTGTCTAACCACAAAAGCGAGCCCGCAGCTACTTTTTTGGACAGATTCAGAACTATACTGACAAAAAGGACGCAAAACTGGTTCACTCTAGTCCCGTATGCGATGCTAATCTCGTGTAATACGCATCTCGCCCATACCCCCTGTTGGTATTATACGGCTGACATCTGTGCCCTACGTGAACGTTACTGTCAATAGAAAATGTTGCGGGTGGGACAAAACGAGGGTGAATCTGAGTAGTTGTAGACAAGAAAGGAAGCGATCTGGGTAATCTATTGGTCATCAGCCTATCATGGCTTGACCTCGAGCACTGGGAACATCAAATCATTCATTAGTATCATATATTACAGAAAAATTTCACCAATAACATATCCAAACAGCGAAACCAGGGTCTGGCGGTACAGTATCATAGGCCTATCAGGTCCGCTACGACTGGAACCACGATCATGAACAAGAAAAATCCAGTCGTGATCGCAAGGGTGTATTCCATCTCTTGAGGATTGGACCGTCGGCGCGCAAGCACGGCGTGATAAGAGTTCTTCGCGTCGACTTCTGTTCACGGACTCAGTTGTGATTCCCAACTGGGTGCTGATTGGACATACCGTTTCGGACGCTCAGCAGAAACAGAGTGACCACGCTAATGAAAAAGGTGGTGGCCGCGCTCTTCCAGCCGAACCAGCCGATAGCCAAGAACAAAAGTTCGGAAAGATCTCCTGCCATTATCTGACGCAATAATTGGTCGCACCGAAACCCCGTCCGACGCATGCACTGCCACGTACCTCGCTCAGGCTAGTTTTGTATCGTAATAAATTCTAAACGCGCAAATGGTCAAGGGCTAGTATCAAGTGCAGGAGCCGAGATATATATGTCTGGGTATCGTGAGTCGTGGGGGCAATTTTGCTCGATACACGACCGAGTCTCAAGGTATTGACGTCGTGAATGGGACCAGCGATGATACTGCTGTGACGTAGCTCTGTACCCTGACCTAAGCGCCGGATACCTCGATCAAGTACCAATGAGCTCGAGTACATACCTTGAACTCCACAGTGGGGTTACGATACCAAGTTGTACTAGTACTAGTACATTAAAATAAATACAATGATGCAAATTCATAATAATAGTACCTCATCCCATTTAGTCACAAAGCTATGCCTCAGCCCAGCGGTTGAGGGTCGCATTCATTGATTCGTAAGACCAGTCTACCAATGAGCCCAGCCCTGTCAAGCGAGATGACAACCCATCTGTGACAAAAAAACTTCATATATATTATTGACTTGAGGCGTCAAGCAGATGCTCTCCTAGGCAATTGAGCTCAAATATACTTGTCCCTTAGTTTAGATTACTGTGCAGTCTAGGCGGGAAGCATTTCGAGACTCTATCCCCCACACTTCATCAGCGACAGTCTAATAAAGTAACGGGCAAACCCTATGCTATTAAGCGGCTAGGACTCTGTCAAAGCGTAAATATACATTGGGTCACCAGATTTTAGCCTTGTTTGCTATCCAAAGAGTCAGTCAAGGGCTTCACGACGTGCGGTAGGCACTTACATCGATAAGAATAACTTTAAGAATCATATAATTAATCAGTCTGAGTGCCCTGCTTGGGCAGAGGCCGACTCACCATGCTCTTCGTCCATAGCAACCGTCGGTTCTACAACTTCCTCAGGTATGTCGAATGTCGATAGGACTGTAGGCCTACGAGGCCTCTTGCTACCCGTCGTAAAAATCCTGTTTATTCCAGCACTCAAGGGCAACCGGCTCAATTGAGGTTCAACTTCAGATTCTTCAGATTCTTCAGATTCAATTGTATTAGACTCATCCGGAAACAGTCCAACCACGTTACTCCAAGGGCGGACCTCGTACAGGATAATCTGACGAGAATGGATGGTCGAAATCAGGTGCCCAGCTGCAAAGAACATAAGACTGGGCGGTTCACTGTCGGAGAACCCGGCCCAGGTTGCTCTGTTTGCCCATTCTGACCAGTTGATAATGGAGGGGTTAGGACTTTCCCCCGACAAAATTGGACGTAGCACCTCAAGCATGTCCGAATGGTGAATTAGTATCGTGCCGAGAACTGATTCGGTTCCAGACGACTCAGAGCCATCGCAGTCGAGTAAGAAAGAGATAATTATCACTTCATCGCCGGGTAGAGGGTCAAATACAGTCTCCGAGACGCTGGTTGAGTTGTGAGGTGCAGTTCTTGACGGAATCGTAGGGGAGCTACTGCAATCGATAGAAACAAACAACTCGACTATGCCATGTATTGAGCCAATGTTTGGAAATTGAAGTGAAGCCACAAGTTGAATCGCATCGGCTAGGTCGCTGTCCTTTGATGCAACCGGAGTCAGAGTGAAAATGTCCAATTGTCCAAGAGTCCTCGCAGGCTCAAGGTGAAGACTTGGATATTGTGGTATGAGGAGGATGTTAGGAGAAATGAACGCAAATGAGTATCCATGAGTATGGATGTGCTGAAAATAATATAAGTGACCATTCCGTCAGCTACAGTACAGTTATCACTCACAGCAACTTTCTCCCCTGATGGCCAATCCCAAATCACAAGCTCGGATTTCTCGTATTCGTTATCCATACTAAGCATCAACATCACAAGATCTCCAACAATCCGAAAACTAATATCGAAGCTTGAATACCTTTGTGATGGACGAAAAACCAGAGAAGGGACTGCAGCCGATGGGTGGGTAGTACCAGAGCTGAGCGAGCGTAGATGAACAGTAATGCCGATGTCTGGTGGTGGATTTTTCTCAAAAAGAGCCAGCAAGTCAATCGATAAGCGTGAAGCATAGTTCATGACAGACACTCCAAGATCGCTTAGTTGCCATGTGCTAGGCGTGGAGATCGCTCGATTGGGAGAGGGAAGCCCATATAGATGAAACATGTCAGATACAGGATCTTCTGTGTGGACGCCGTCGCCAGGTTGGCTCGATAGATGACTAAATACCCCTCTGGACCATCCGTAGTCCGATGAAGAGCGGAGGTCACCAGAATATTCGATCAGGTCAGGACGTATACCCTTGCAGTTTTTCAGTCGCTGTAGATGGTTTTTGAGAAAATCGACTTTATCGTTGTAGGTTAGGTCCCGACGTGGTTTAATTGGCTCACTATAGCCCAGTTGGCTGAGTAGCAGGATATATTGGATATGAGGGGATTTGTCTACAATCAATTTGAACCGCTGTGAGACCTAAAGTCCTGAAACGTGAGTGCAGCATTGAAAGACCAAGCGACAAAAGCTTAGACCTGTCGCCACTTTAAAATTTCAACAGGGCTACCTCGCGATACAATTAAAACGACGATCTCAACTGGGATCGCGGAAATCGGCATATGGTGATTGAAAAAGGTTTTCCAAATGAGCCTGTGGATTTTTGCGACACGACGATGAGATGGTCGAAAATCAATGGACACAGGGTAAAGTGGTGTCATGTGACAGCGCTCACTCCCTCTGTCAGCGTTGTCGTTTTGGGTCAAGCGCCGAGTTGTATGTTCCTTTTCACCCCAGGCTGTAACTCGATTAATAAAGTCGGTATAAGAAAGTAAGCCATGGGTCTGTGAGTTCCAGCGGCTGAGAAGGCCTTGCGTTTATATCTGCAGCTGTGATGGCGGTATGATTTCTCTTGGCTGAGGTTCGAGTTGACAACACTGTCCTCTGTCATAAATTCGTAAACAGTACTGCCAAAGGGGAAGCAAGCAGGCGAATTGTAGTGATTTCCGTCAAACTTATATATTTTTTACTTTGAGACATTGTACGTATATTGCTGGGACCAAAATTTGAAGAGTTTCACGCAACGAAGCTCCTACTACAGTTAGTTACATTACTATATGCAGAAATCATGTGCGACGAGGATTTAGCTTGGATCCAAGTAAATCGACCTACAGAAAATGTGCGTTAAATACAATAAGATACAGCAGTGTCAGGGCTACATACCGTATAAACTGGCGTGTCTGTAGTGCCAAAAATGATTGAGTTGAAAGATTACTAAACGCGAGGCTGTGCCCATACTGTTTTGTAACACACACTTGAGCTTGAGCACCTCCCATTGGTGCTCATCAACTCAGGCAGTATACTACCCGTGGTTAGAGTGTTATACTACAACTGGTGTATCAGTATCTCAGGGTAGCTTTCTTAGATGATAAGAGATCCCAGGTTGTTAAATAGATGTGAAACAAGGCACAGAGCAGGGGGCTCAAGGCTCAATGGGTGTCATACATTTTTGAGAGGCCTTGGATGTGAATTGACGTTTTCATTGGGTAGAATGATTCATTAAATCGATCAGAAGGGGTTTTTATGTACTTTACATTTGTTTTCCCATTGGAAACACATTTTGTTTGCGCATACATGCGGCCCAGGCAGCAGTGTTATTGCATTTTGGGACACTTAAACATCATTTTCTTGCTCAATGATAACTATATACATGCATAAATAACAAGAGCTGCTGTAGCACTGAGAATTGCGTCGCTCCAAAGTCGTTGATTGGCCATGAAGAGGCAAACTTACCAAGGGAAAATAACCTTGGCACCCTACCTCGGCAAACCTAAATTATTTCTCTACAAGCTCATTGAAAAGAAGACGCCCTCATTCAGGAACTAGCCATAGATCTTATCTCATTACTGCTGCCCTATTTTTTGATTATCCATTCAAATGCTTGGGGTGACTAAGATTTGCTGGAGTAAGGCGACAGGGTTGTTTTACTCCCATAAGTTTGCCTCTTAACGACCCATTGACGGTGCTAGAGCAAGGCGATTCTCAGCGCAGCAAAATGTCCTGTCACTTATACATGTGTATAGGCAGTACCAAGCCAATTGACAGTGATTAAGCGTCCCAAAATGCAGTAATATCACTGCGTGGGCCTCATGTGTGCGCATATGAAACTTGTTTTCAATGGGAAAGCAAATGTAAAATCCCCACAAGACCTGTTCTAGTAACTCTGCAGCAATCTTTTACCCAAATAGCATCTTAGGTGGCATTTAGAGTTGCTCAAAAACGTAACACACCCATTGAGCCTTAAATCCCTTGCTCAGCGCTTTTTTTGTGGATCTTTAGCAATCCTAGTTCTCTCACCAGCAAATAAAGTCGTCCTACAATGATAGTAGCCCAAATGTGTCATAATCGTTTAATAGCAGGTACCATAACCCCCTGGTTGACAAGTGCCAACATGGAGTGTACAAGCACAACCATGGGTTACAAAACAGTATGGGCACAGCCTTGTGTTTAGTAATTTTTCAACTCAGTCATTTTGGACACTACAGGCGTGCTATTATATGCGCCATGTATCTCTGACACTGCTGTATCTTATTGTATTTAACTCACATTTTCTGTTGGTTGATTTACTTGGATCCAAGCTAAATCCTCATCACATGAGATTTCTGCATATATTAATGTAACTAACTGTAGCTCTCAAGGAGCACATATAGTTCGATCTAGTGACATGCTGCACTAAGCTGTCCCTAAAAGACCTGAATTATATTGCTCCATCTCTGTGGGCATAGGTGTCAATTCTATCTTCCTCAATTTGCCTAATAGGCTGAGAAGTTGTCATAGTGTCAAAGCGATTCAACCCATTGCTGCAACTTGGAGCCAAGTTGCAATAATGGTAACCAGACTCAACAAGGTTGGACCAGTTAAGTAACAACAGCTACCTTGTCCTACAAGATAGACTTGTAACTAGATTGAACTCCCAAAAGACAAGTGGCCAAGGACATAGGTAAGATTCAATCAAATAGGAGGATGAAATTGACCTCCTGCAATCCATGGTAAGCGCTTCAAATGGAGATTATAGATTGGTAGTGCAATCCTTTCTCAGTGTTCAGTTATCCCCTTGCCAAGGGGTTGTTTGCACAGCGGTGGAAGTCCATACTACAGTGGCAACACCCACTTCTCATTGGGGCCAGCACCTAGTGAATGGAGTCAAATTTCCTAGTTTAATATTTCATAGTGTAGTCACTTTGGGTGCCTGATTCTTGTTGTAGAACACATGTAACTGTCAGAAGAACCTCCCTTGTGCTTGATTTGCCCAAATTCATACTTCTGAATTTTCGACTTTTTGAAAATTGGACCTAGGGTCTAAGGGTTTTATTTCTGTGGATTCCATCTTATTGTGTCATGTGAAGCTCAGATCTGTATCTTATCTACAGGATTAGCATAGCCACCTCCATCATTATCCAACCAAAATCTTGCAGTGGCATGTAAACTTCTTCACTGCATACTCTGCCATCTTGCCTGTTAGTCTGTGTCTGTATGCATCCATATAGTGCCATATCTTCTGGAAGAACCGGTGGATTATTGTGACCAAACACAAATCAAGGCTCTCTAAAACCAGTTTTTTCGCCAATGGAAACGAGCCATTTGAGTGTGCACAGAACTCTACATGTCCAAAATGAGGATATCAGCATCAGGTTTATAAGATATAAGCCATAACATACTTTTCTTAGCATAACCCCAACACATTTTGATTGGATTGAGTTTGCAGTGGAATTTTGGGAGCAGGATACATAAATGATCTGCTTCCTCAATAACCAGTTGTAAAAGTGGTCTCTCAGCCATGAAATCAGCCTCATGAGTGAGACAATTCTCCATGCAACAGAACCGGTTCGCTTGTTGGGTGTGTTCTGTAGCCTTGAGTGATTCATTTGTGTAACCTCAATTAGATTATCTATGGCCAGCAAGTGAGAAGTGTGGCAAAATGGAGGTGTATGCAGTTCAAAAAGTACTCACCAATCAACCCAAATGAATCAGGATTGGATTCAATGATTGCTTGTGCTTCAGCAAGCATTTTGTCATGTTCCACCGCAGTGGCTTTGCAAATCTTACAGCAACCAACTGGCTATTTTCCATTGTTTGCATCCTGTAAAATGTCCCATAGACCACGCTCTTGCAGCACTTCCTCCATGCCTTTAGGTTCACCAGGATGCTCCAGATGCAAAGGTGGGAAAGCCATAGATTGAGGCTTTCCTTGGAGGAGAGGATTGGGGTTACCCTCAGGAATAAAAGTGTTGTGCATGACTGCCTGTTTCCCACCTGGTGACACATTCATTTTCCTTGCATTGAGTGCATTTCCAGCATAAGCATTGTGAGCCAAAGACTGATCAAAAAAGAACATCATCTGGGCTCCTGGATATTGGAACTCAAAAATCTTGATTGCCAGCTTAACCTAAGTTGCAAGCTTTAGTCTCAGTGTGGTAAAAATTTTGGCCAATGTAACCAAGGCTTACTTGGCTTATTAATTGGGGCATATCCCAGTAGGGGTCTTGATTTTTGCCTGGATAGATTATCTTACATGCATCCCAGTGCTCAAGCCTATCTGCTTTGGGCAACAGTTTTTGTTGCTCAATTTGCTCTGCCGTGAGTTTGAGTTGCCCAGAAGCCCCTTGTTCAATGATAAAATCGGATATGTGCACCAGTCAACCACAGCCTTTCTGTCAAAGCAATGTTTGACCCTTGCCAACCCAGCAATGTGTTGACTGGTCATTTGCATGAAAGCAACACTTGTCATGGAATACAGGCATGATTTGTTGGCTCCCAGGTGGTAAATTGAAGGGAACAGGTTCGCATTCCTTATCCAAAAATTGCTGTATCTGCCTAAGTTCTAGAATAAGCCACATAATTAGGACATGTAGGGAACTTTCTGCTCACCCTTCATAGGTAAGTAACTTATCCAAGAACAACTTTTGATATTCAACCACATCTGCTCTTTCATGGCCATCCATGTATATTCCCTTCTGATAGGAATCTCTTCAATACCCAAGGCAAAGGAGCCACTTCTTGGCCGTATTCTCTGTTATACTGGCCTTTGGAAGTACAAGTCTAGGTAAAATAACTGCGTTCACCTCTTTCATGAGGGATAACGGGGTAACCTGCCCATGGCAAGTAAGCCTGTGTGTTCATTACTTGTCAAGAACACTGATACTCACTTTTCCCACTGGAAAACCCTCTATAAATGCTTTGACAGCATTGATTACCTCCTTTTGATCCAGTAAAGAGTTGTGGGCAGCACCTCTTCCCTGCTTTTGGATGGGTAACTCCCCACAGTTCCAAACGCATGCTGCCTTGCTTTGGAGTGTCCTTGCATACCAAGCCCCCTTTGTGGCAACATCCCCATCCTTGCAGACTCTCAAAACCTTTGTCCAGGCAATCTGGAGGCTTGCAGTGACTTTGGCATTCAAGGAGCCATTCTTGCACAATTGCTCAGTGATTGTGCAGTAGTCCAGCAAGGTTCATCTGTAAAACAGTCTGGGGATAGCTAGTGCTATATAGTGCTATATAGTGCCATAGCAAATATACCACATCACCTATATCTAGCAGCATATAGCAGTGTCCAGTGCTATATAGTGCTATATAGCTCTATGTAGCTGAGGCCCAATTTGGTGATTGGAACAAAAAAAAGTAAGGACATGTGGCTGTGCACTTACTATATATGGTAATGATCTTCCCAGATAGGCAATTTGATATACCTTACTAACATGCCCATTTTGGGACAAACTTTTGAACCAGCCAGCAGATTTCCATCCCCTTGGTACCAATGTGACTATATGCTACAAAATACCCCCAGGTGAGGTGTTGGGGGTGTACTCAGACATGTGGAATGGGGGGAAAAAGTGACTTCAAGGGGCAGGGTGGGGCTTGGAGTTTCAGGTCAGCTGAGTTCCTAAAGTGGATATATTGCTCCCATATTTGGAATTTCAAATATCACCAAAAAGGAAATTTTCAAATCGTCTTAGAATCGAAAATTACCATATATGAAAATTCATTTATCCAAATTGGGACTAATTACTTACCATATACAGTAAGTGCACAGCCACATGTCCCTACTTTTTTTGTTCCAATCACCAAATTGGGCCTCAGCTACATAGAGCTATATAGCACTATATAGCACTGGACACTGCTATATGCTGCTAGATATAGGTGATGTGGTATATTTGCTATGGCGCTATATAACACTATATAGTACTAGCTATCCCCAAACTGTTTTATAGATGCTTTGCACCTTGGAAAGATCTTGTGGGTCCGCTCTCTTGCCACTCTGGATCTCTTTCTCAAACTTTGTTCTGAGCTGCCCTAGTTTCCCTTGTAACTTGTGCGTCCTCTGCCAAAGCTTTGTGCCAAGGTACAGGGCAGCTGCCTTGACCAATACATTCTCTTGACAATGGCTTTGGCTTATCCCAGCTTCTGTGTTTTCAAGCTCCATCCCTCCCTTGGCATACTCTTGCGGTTTGTCTAACTCAAAAGGACTGTGATCTGTGGCTTCTACAGTTACTTTTTCATTCAATTGTTTGATGGCTCCCTTGATACTTGCAGCTACTGTACAAGTAGTTGGTACCAAAGCTGGTGCAACATTGCAATTGCATTGAGGGGTAGATACACTTGCCATCAAAGGACTGAGTGCTTGTGTTTCCACCTGACCCACATCACCTGCATCACTTTGTAAGTGTTTGTCATTGGCAGGGATAACGCTTGCAGATTGAGTGCTCTCCACACTGTTCTGCTCTTGGTCATTTCCATGAGGTGAGAGCTTAACTGGCTTCTCCACCTATGCATTTGCTTGATTATTAGCTGAAAATTGTTGTTTCAGCCTGCACTTACCTTGAAAAATGTACGGATATCAGGACACAATTTAGTGTCTTCCTTGAGTGCCTGCATGTGTCCTTTTCTTTGCTTGGCTGTTGACCGACTCGCTCTGGTGTAAGTGGCCTGTAATGCTTTCTCTGCATCAAGGATGGAATGTTTCTGCTCTGAATAATGTACCTTTAGTGTCTAAGGTCTCCAATCCAAGTGAATATAACATACTGGTTGTGTGAAAATGGGATACAGGTCTGGGAGACACATTGGGTCCCAGTCATTTTCATCTATTCCATTGTCAAGTGTGAGCATGATTTCTCCATTGCTCTCACTGAACTTGTCACTCTTGGGCTTGATAACAGCCATCAGAGCTGCTACTGCTCTTTGAAAACCCACTTGCAGCTGCAACTCATAGGCATCCACCATTTCTGTGTCCAACATTGAACATTCCAAAGGAGCATAACAGCTCCCATCACTGGCATTAGCTGATGGTGCATTGGGGTCTATGCACTGCTTCTTAAGCTTCTCACACTGCTTGGCTGCAAGGCATTGTTTTTTTTTGTGCACATCAGGAGAGTCAGATGATAGCAAACTAGATTACATATTCTTCAATGTTGGGAAAATCTCAAATTCAAATTGGCCCCTGGCGCTTAAAAGTCCCAAAAAAATTTATTGGATTTTTGGAATTGTCTCACCAAGCTGCATTGGTTGGCACAAATCCAGCCAAATTCTGATCACCCAATTTGCCTGCCCTGAGCTAGGATTGGCAGGATGAGAGGTGGGTGTTGCCACTGTACGATAGCCCAGGTACCAGTCTCCTCACATGAATCCAATCATAACTGCATCACATGGTCAGTCCAGATTTTCCCAAACAGCCATTACTCACATCCCACACCCATCTATAGATACAATATTGACCCATCCAAACACAAGGAATGGGAAACTGCCTTCAAGGACAAGATCCACCAATACCCACCTCCTGATGGGTGCCAATCCTGCCAAGACCTTGAGTCTGGAGCTGCAGTGCTACTCCAAGCTATGCGCTGGGCAACCAAGTCAGTAATGCATTGAGTGAAAGCAGGTTGCAAGCCACCACGAGCAACCTGGTGGAACAAGGAATGCAGTGCAGCAGTTGAGCAAATCAATCATTGCAAGAATGGAGGGGGAGATCTTGCCCAAGCTTGTCAGAATCTTACCCACACTATACGCTGGGCAAAGCACAAAGAGGTGGCCAATATATGCACCTCTGTTGACCACTCTGCTGACCTCTGGCAGCTCACAAACTGGTACAAGGGGAAATGCTACTCCAAGATGCCCCCCCTTTGGGTCAATGGCCAGATTATCACTGAACCCCTTGATCATGCTCAGGCTTTCCAACAAACCTTCTTCCTGAACAATACACCACCCGCCAACGTCACCAACCCCCTCGGGATTCCAGTATATGAAACCAGACAACACACTCCTATCACCTTAGACAAAATCAAGACCGCTCTCAGCAACTCATCCAACACGTCTGCACCAGGCGCATTTGGATCAAACTATTGAGTCCTCAAATGGGCATTCAAACTTGCCCTGACAAGGTTGCTGGAATTCTACAACAGCTGCTTGGACCTGGGCTTTCACCCCCAAGCCTTGCGCAATGCAGTTGTACAAGTTATCCCTAAACCTAACAAGACTGACATGTCCAATCCAACATCCTACCGTCCCATCTCTCTGCTAGAAACCCTCTCAAAGTGCTTGGAGAAGATTGTCACTGCCTGCCTCATCTTCAAGGTTGGAAAGTTTAATCTTATTCCGTTCACTCAGTTTGGAGGTCACAATCATTCATTGTGCATTGACGCTGGGCTCACACTCACACATGACATCAAAAGCACCTGGTTGCATGGCAAGCATGTTTCACTACTCACCATGGACATCCAAGGGTACTTCAATAATGTCAACCACAATTGCTTACTCTTTACTCTACAGCATCTAGGTTTCACCAATAATGCATGTAATTGGTTAAAGTCCTACCTGCATAATTGCTCTGTCTAAATTTGCATAGATGGCTTCCCATCTGGGAACCTGTAAATACCTAGACAGGGATATATATCACTAGCTAGCATATATAGGTCCCCTAGCTGAAATGGAAAGGTCCTGTGTTTATAGCAGTATGTAGCACCAACTGTGGTGAGCTGAGTGTATCTGGTGTCACATACCCCCAGCTAGCATGCTATAATGGCTATCTTGTGCTAGATTGCTGCTAGCTAGTGCTATATGATGCTAGCTGGTGCTAGCTGGTGCTAGGTACTGCTCTGATCTGGGGGGACAAATATGGTAATGGACAGAACAATTTTGGACATGACTAAGCACTGACTAAGCAGTGGCTGTGCCAATTTGCCAAATGAAATGTGTTTCAAATGCTTAGTCACATTGGCAATTTTGATTGTACTTTTGAACCAGCCATGGGTTCTCTGTCCCCTGTGCACCAATGTGGTTAAATGCTACAAAATACCCCCAGGTGAGTGAAGGGGGTGATGCAGGGGGGTGGGGAACAGGGGTAATTGAGCAGTCCAAGGGGGTCAAAGGGACTTGATCTCTAAGTCATGTGGAGCACTCTCAGATTGGCTAAATCATTTTCCAGTTGAGGAATTTCCAATTATGCCAAATTTGGTCAGCAGATGCTCCTGATCTTTTTGATTACAGATCAGCCACTCAAACCTTATTTGGACCAGAAATGATTGCAAAAAAGGCGAAATACTTTCCCACAGCCGAGTTTTTTTGATGAAGCATTACCTAATATGGACTAATTTGATGCAACAATCAATTAGAATCCAGATTGATGTGCTTGATGTTCAACACCATTTCCCCTTGTAGACTTGCACAGCCACTGCTTAGTCAGTGCTTAGTCATGTCCAAAATTGTTCTGTCCATTACCATATTTGTCCCCCCAGATCAGAGCAGTACCTAGCACCAGCTAGCACCAGCTAGCATCATATAGCACTAGCTAGCAGCAATCTAGCACAAGATAGCCATTATAGCATGCTAGCTGGGGGTATGTGACACCAGATACACTCAGCTCACCACAGTTGGTGCTACATACTGCTATAAACACAGGACCTTTCCATTTCAGCTAGGGGACCTATATATGCTAGCTAGTGATATATATCCCTGTCTAGGTATTTACAGGTTTTCAGATGCCTGTGTAATCCCTTAGTGCTTCAACCTGTTGGCATCCCACAAGGCTCCCCCCTTTTGCCCATTCTCTCCTCTCTTTACTCCCTTCCTCTGCTGTACCTCTTCCCTCACAACCCCTCTCTCTTGATTCAGGCCTACGTTGACAATTTCTCAATCCTTGTTGCTGGCAGGACCTTCAAAGACAATGCCAAGGACCTCCAGGATGCTGCACACTCTGCAAGCAATCAACTTTGCCTGTTGGGTCTCAACTTTGAACTGGAAAAAAGCGAACTCATCCACATGGTGCAAGTCAAACAAGACGCAGCCAAGAACCCTCCAATCATGCTGGAACAACCAGATGGTAGCGCACACATTGTTTGGGCCGCCTCTGTCATCAGGTGGCTTGGCTTCTACCTTGATCAACACCTCAACTTTAAAGACCACATCCGCAAAATGGCCATTAAGGGACTATTGGTCATGGCTGGTCTCAAGATGCTTGCCAACACGGTCCGAGGCCTCACGGTCTACCACGCATGACTCCTCTTCAAGACCTGTGTAATTCCTATCCTGACATATGGGTCACCAATTTGGTATTGGGATCACGGTTGCAAGTCGCTAATTACTCCCATCACCAAGGCCCAAAACACAGGACTTCAATGGTTACTCGGTGCCTTCCACACCTCGCTGGTTGCTGCCATGGAACATGTTGCCTCTATTGCCCCACTTCACATCATGCTGCAGAAGTTCAACATCAGAACAGGCGCTTGTCTGCGACAACTACCTAATTGATCCGAAGTTGCAAGGCAATTACCCCCCAACTGGGAAGCTCACAACCCCGATACGCCCCAGCCTAGCTCCTCTCATGCCTCTTGCACCATGCCCATCCACGCTATTGCAGCCCTGTCCCACCCAAACACAGAACGAATTGATCCATACCTGGCGGTGCCCTGGGAAGCTCCGGCTGAGCAGGTGCCTCGATTGACGATCGCCGTCCCCAACTCGCCGGATAACCCCATCAATGCTGACCGCTTGCAAGAGGAAAGCATCTGCATGATCGAGGCTGAGTCCTCATCCCGCACGATGATGGCCTTCTCGGACAGTTCCCTTCGCAAAGATGACGGCTGCCAGAAAGTCGGAGCGGCGTTCTCAATTCAGCAAGCAGGCCGGGAGATCGCATCCGGATGCTACGGTGTGGGACCAAGGGCGGAGGTGTATGACGCTGAGATGTATGCGCTCGCCATGGCTGCCCTCAAAGCTGTCTCGCTTGCCATCAACTCAGACACTCGCCGCATCGTCATTTTTGCGGATAATCAGTCCGCAGTGACCCAAATCTCTCTCCTTACACCACATCCCACTCAATACTGCTCCTTCATGTTCCGCAAGGCGATTGATCGATTCTTCGCAGCACACCCAGACAACACGGTCACAGTTCGATGGATCAAGGCACACACCAAGGTCCCGGGCAAGAAACACGCAGATCAACTGGCCAAAGAGGCAGGCGACCTCAAACCCACCCCCGTCTTTAACCGCACGATATCCTGGTCACAAGCCAAAGCCGCGAGATGAGCCACGCGACTGTGGAAAGACCAATGGCACTCCTCCGCAAAATCCCCACACGTCCAACTCACACTGCCCAAAGATCCTTTGCTCAGCGGCCGATCATGGCATTTCAAGACCGAAGCCCCCCGAGAACCCCACTTGCGCATGATCCAAGTCATCCTCGGTCATTGCCACTCCGGGGAATACGACAAACGATTCGTGCCATCGAAAGACCCCGCCTGCCCCTGCGGCGACGCAGAACCCCAATCGATTCGACACGTCCTTCGGGAATGTCGACTGCATGGCGGAGCTAGATGGCGGCTGCGTAGCGCCTCTACACCCCTGCACCTCACCGACTTGTTCGGCTCGGACACTGGCCTAGATGCCATTCTCTCGTTTATTACCCATTCCACTGCCTTCATTAGCTAGTCTAGTGCCCCCGCTCAAGCCTTCACGTTTGTCGTAGCTACTCCCTTCTCATCTCTGTAATGCCCTCTGGCCCTTCTCTTCTCTCCGTCCTCTGTAAAAAACCCCGGGTGGTCTCCTTCCTCTTACCTCTCCCTCAGTTCCATGTCTCTTTGACCGAGCGGTTTGCCCACGCACGCATGTAGTTCGTAAAATTAACGTATTTAAAAAATAAAATAAAAAAAAGGTCTCCTCACGTGATCACTAACGAGCCAAGCGGGAATTCCTGTCATATTATACTCTCCTTATTTAATGGCGAGTGCATGTACAGATCTAGCGTCTATTTCCCCTGATGATGGCTAGTTTTACCCCGCTCCACCCAATCCTAGCCGAGCCTGCCGACCACACATCCTGCCAGCCTTAAGCGCAGAGTACAATGGGAAATGCAAATCAAGGCCCTGAGTTTTATTTAGCCCATCCATTATCCGGGCCTCGTGTTTTCCGACGTCAACGGACAAAGGCCAAGTCCGGATCCGCGCATATATAAACCCGACGATCCGAGGCCAGGACTCCATCCCTCGTCCCCCCGACTCTTCTATTCACTTTAGCTCCTAGCTTCGAGGCCGGTCCCTCACCCTCATTTCAGCAGCATTCACCGTTTGAGCTAGTCTCCCTACAATCGTTTTTGGCTGTGCCATCTCAATCGCTCTACGATTTTATCATGTTCTTTTCCAAGTCTCTCATTGTCGTTGCGGCCCTCGCTGCCCAGGTCCTCGGACATGCCGTCGTCCAGCCTGTGATGGGCGTCAGCGGCCAGGCCGTCCGGTCCAACGTGAGTCCCAAAAAAATCTTCTCCGTTACTCCACCTAACACTTTTCGCTCCCAGACCCAACGCCCATCCAACGCCAAACCCTGCGGAAACACTGCCATCTCCAAAATGGCCTCGTCCTCCACCATCTCCATGACCGGCAACACCTTTACGGCCACCGCCACCAACTTCAACGCCGCCAGGGATGGGTCCATGCAGTTTACGGCCCAGGTTGACGCCACCGGTACCGGTAAATCGTTCAAGGCTGCTACGGTTACCAAGAATGGACCTTTGGCTCCCAAGAAAGTCGGCGAGACGGCTCAGTTGAGTGTGTCGTTGCCGGCTGGGACCAAGTGTACTGGTGGTACGACTGGCGATATGTGTTTGGTGTCGTTCAAGAGCGCGAGCGGGTTTGGAAACTGTGTTGTCGTGAAACAAGGTATGTGTTGGTCTTGGGAGTATGGATTCAGATGCTGACGCCAATGTCGTAGCTGGTGGTGGCACAGCAGCCGGCAAGGCCAAGGGCAAGTCTACTCGCTCTGTAAGCTCAAAGTAGTTAAATTCTAGCGTCCACTAAACAATACCTTTCAGCGTCACCCTCGTGAATTTGTCGCCCCCGGTGCCAAGCGAGACTACGCCAAGCGCGCCATCTCCTGGGTCTGGGCTCCCACCAACGATACCAACTGAACGTGACGATGATAATGCTCGACTTTGATGCTGCATTGATTTGTTTGTTACTTTTTGCTGGGCTGTATTCACTGCGTGAATAAATGTGTCGGATTTGGGATCTATCGTGTGAGAAGTGGAATAATTGGTATCAATTGAACTACTAGGGCCAGGGAACTACAAGGTATATACGTATAGGGTGGATTCTTCGTTTGTTGCTGTCTCCTGGATCATCAAGTCAATAGCTAATTGGGGGTAATTTGGAATTGCGAACTAACCTTGAAAACGAAAACTAAATATTCAAAGATGGAATCAGCGCTGCCCAACCAAGAAACACCAAGTACTAACCATGCTCATCATTCAACATGATCTCGGGCGGGTTATCTCCAGCCCGGCCATCCCACGGAATCACATCCGGTGTAATCAAGAACGAAGCTACGATCAACGGCCGTCCAGCTTCTCCAAACACCTTTTCCAGGTACTCGTCTGCTCGTTGCATGTACCCAAAACTAACCTCCTCCTGGGCTCCTCGACGCAAATCATACACCAGGACCTCCCACGCTTTCAAGTCCTGACGGAAAACAGTCAACGCGACGCGATGTCCAAACACACACGACCGGTTTCCTCGGGCGTGTCGATTGTTGACCCATGCCGTCCCGGTGGACCAATCTTCCCATGGAATATGAATGCGGGATCGGCCGGTGGGGTTCGAGGGGACTTTCGCGCGTAGGACATTCACAACGCTCGAGGAAGGAATGAACAACTGCCCGCTGGCCATTTCGGAATCCATGAGTTTAATGTTAAAGGCTCGTAGTTGCAGGCAGATGTAATGCTCCTTGGTTCCCATTTCGTATATTCGGGCAGGAGTGGTGGCTGGGAATCCGCGCGACGGTGGAGGAGGGGTGAATAGGATCTGGGAAGCGGAATGACACGGTCTGTTTGGTGTTTCGGGGAGATGAAGAGAGGCGACGTGTGAAACTCGGCCGTCGGAAATTGTATAGACTTCGAGTGAACCGATGATATCCAGTCCAGCCCATTTTCGTCGGTCGAATGGCACAAGAAATGTGTCTTCAGATATGAACGCGAAATGGCGACCCGGGATATCAGTAGACTAGAGACGTACGTTGAGCGAGCGAAAACGATGAAAACGCGCGGGACTTACGACGACAACTTCGCCAGTAGTCCAATCCCAGATTGATAGCAATGGTGGCGAAACATCCAACCTAAAGCTTGTGTGGCAGGAAATTGCAAGCAAGCGGCCAACGATCTGGAACGAGGGCTCAACGTACGTCGAAGTAAACTTGAAGTTCCCAGTGAGGATATGAATGGGTGCGAGAGGATGGGGCAACCCGGTAGCCAGAGACCTCAAATGAAATCTCATCTGGAGGTCCGTCTCGGGATTAACCGGAGTCGGGTCGATTTCCAGCAGGACGAGCAAATCCAAGTCGGGGTCAATTCGGTAGTCTTGGACGTCGAGACCTAGGTCGGGCAGTGCATATTCTGTGTCTTTGGTTTGCTTATTTTGGGAAGCGGGCTGGTAAACGGCGAGTCGTCTGGTGGTGTCGAGGGACGGACCTCCGCGAGCGAAAACACCTCGGGAGAACTGGTAGTTGGAGCCCATAGGAGCAGCACCAACATCGATACGTGAGACGGGTGAGATTTCCAGTGGCCCTGTCTTTGAGTAATGTTCCTTCAGAATGCGGACCTTGCTATCAAGCGAGAGGCCGGACAAATGATTGAGCGGCACGGCGTAACCAAGTGCGTCGAGCTCTAGCAGGTACTGTAGAACGCGTGACTCTTGGATTGCCGTGAGCAATGGGCGCGAGATCTATCGAGGGATGAGGGTCAACGGAATTACTCTGAACACTCCGACTGGCCTCTCTGCATCTCCGAATGTCTGTTGCAGTCAGGAAAAGCAAGATATTAACCACACATTCGACCGGCAAGTCTGTAAAGGATGCCATGTCGCTGTTCTACATGGCAAAGGATAAACACAACGTTGCTGGCTCTCGCGGCCATGTTACGGCTGGTCGGACTCACGCGTCAAGAGGAGAAAGCTGTCAAGCGCCGACCTCTGGTATTGGAAATAGGGTCTGCCAAATCAGCGCAACGAGCAAAGAGTGCGGCAACCCGGATGAGCGAGGAGAAAGTCAAGCGTAGGAGCGCCCAGGCACACCACCAGGTTTATATACCCAGCGTTTATTCGTTCTTCTCTCTCCTGCAGCCACGATACGTGCACTCGACACACAAGGCCAAGCTGTGCTGACGCCACTCGGGCACGCCCGCAGCCGGAGCCTGAGACCTCCCTGCCTCTGCAGTGCTCCCCAGCAAACGCATAACATGGAAACAGAGAGTAAAGATTTGGTGGAACGAGGGAGATGGGGGTTGGGATAAACAAAACCTCATTTTTTTTCAATCATTACATGTCCATATTTCGGCTCCGATAGAACAGACACAGCGCATACAATCATTCACAACGAGATTCAACCCAAGTTATAGTTTCGTCTCCCCAGCGTTGGCCACCTTCCAACCGTCTTTAGATCCACCGATTTGAGGGAATGCGTCGACAGGTCCAACACGGTACACATCCTCCCATTTCCCATCCTTTGACCAGGCCCTAAACGCACTCAGTTCTCCACCCCGCCTCGTCACGCCTTGCGCCCAGTTTCCAACCCGAACAACCATCCCCGTCCCGTCCTTGTCCTTTTCGGAAACCCAGGTTTCGGGAGATTCGCCCATATCCAAGGACCTCCAGACCTCGACATACTCTTTCCCATCCATCGTACCCCACTCTTTCGTATCTCCGTTCGGAAGAGTCTCCTCCTGGCCTTCATCGGCCTCTCCCGCTGGATCGATTACAGGAGTGCGGGAATCAACAACACGGGACCAGCGTCCTCCCTTTCCATCCGGCGTTCGACTCGCGAGTCCGGCAAATGCCCAAGACAGCGTCGAGTTGGGAGGGATTCGATCTGGGGGATTCGTTGGAGCGGGATCGGTGGACGGTGTGACGGTCGCGTCGGTGGGAGCGGGTAGTTTGATTCGGATGTCGACATATTGTCCAGTCGGGGCTGTCAGAACCAACACGCTCTCTTCGTCGGGTATCGGCGCGGGCTCGGGCACCCAAGCAAGGGAGACGCGGATGCTAGCCGTCGCCTTGCGCGCAGCTGGAGGAACACTCGAATCCATCGCGGCGGCGGTGCTCTTCGCTACCTTTTCAACTTTCTTCTCGGCCTCTGCCAGCCCGCTAGGTTGAGAACTCGAATCTGCTTCCAGCTTCAGTCGGTTGGCCAACATGTCCGCCAAATCCTTCATATTTCCTGCTTCAACGGCATTCTTGGCGACTTGGATCTTGCTCGGTTCCTGTTCAACAACAGCGGGCGGTTTCACGGGTCGCGAAGTATCGACTAGTCCTTCGGTCGCGGCCCACGCTTGTTCCAATTCGTCACGCCACCCAAGGAGATCGCACAGCTCTCGGATAGCTTCGTCACAAGGCGCGAGATGGATCTAAAAATAGAAGACAATAGTTAGGAAATCTCTCGGAACTAGGAAAATGCAAAATTCGACTTACCACATCGTCTGCGCGCTCAAAGTGTCCAGCAACTTCCATATTCATCAACACCCTCGGACACCGATCGCTCACCATTTCAGGTAAACGCGCAAATGGATGCACCTTGAGACTTGTTCCCATTACTATCGCGAGATCTGCGAATGGGAGTGTACTCAAGCTTTCGTGGAATCGTTCAGGCAGCTGACCATCATATAAGTTCAATCGCTTGGCTTGATATTTGATACTTACCGACTCGCCAAAGAACACAATATCCGGCTTGACGAGACCATTACACCCATCGACTTTACATCGCGGAATATTCACACCTCCAGGAGCACTCGGATTGGGCGCCAACACGAGTTCCCGCATCTCATCGGCTGGAAATTCAGCTCCACAGTCAATGCAGTGATTTTCTGCAAACGATCCGTGGGCTTCGACTAGTTTATCCGCTGGGACACCGGCTAGGCGCTCGAGTGTGTCGATGTTCTATGAGAAATAAATGAGCTCAGGTTTGATATACTTGTGCTTGCCTTTGGATCAGTGGCTCGGTAACACACCTGGGTGAAGCATATTTGAAGCATGCCCTTGTCCGCCAAGAGCTTGATAAACGAGTGGGTTACAGTTGGTCGGAAATTGCCGGGATACAACTCGTGCGCCAAGGTATAGACTAGTCGTTGTTCTAGGATTTTTTATCGAGATAACTGAGGAAAGACTTACATGGTAAAGGGTTTTCCTTGAAATAGTGGATATCAAACACCGCCTCGGGGTAAGGTAGGTTCAAACGTGCGAGATTGGCCTAGATACAAGCGAATCGGCCCGTGATCGAGGTGAATATGCGAGTTCACGCACGTATAATCCTGCGTTATCATTAAATTAAACGCTTTAATAAGAGTATTGGCAGCCACCAACCAGTCTTGGGCGATCTGAAATCGGGGATGCCGGCAGATGTGCTAATACCTGCAGGTTTACAATGATGACTTCGGTCGGGGTTGAACCTGGAAATACACTGCTCACCTGCGCCTGCCATGACCACTACCTTGAGCTTCCCACTTCCGTATCCAGACCCTCGTTTGAGATACTTGGCTATCCCTGCCAAATCACACGTATCCAAAGTCTTTGGATCTTCTTTCAAAACAATGCCATCTCCTCCGTGTGGATCCGCAATACGCTCCCAGAATCGTTGTCGGGCATCTGCTAGTTCATCCTCGGTCATCGTGTAATGGGCGTCAATGTCGTCCTCGTCTTCAACGGTGAGATCACGCGGTTGTTGCTGTTGGTGCCTCATAATTTCAGCTAATCGCGCGAGGAGATTCGAGTTTGAGCTCATGTTCGGTTTGATGAGATGATGTGGTTGACGTTGTGTGGATCTGCACGCGCTTAGCCTGCACCCTGGATGATACGACCCTATTGATGGTTCTTGTTTGGGGCCCCAACCTTTCTGTCTCAGCCTCAAATTCCCAGTGGGATATCTTTAAGACGATACATGTTCTATAAGCTCGATTATCCTATCCTTCGGTAACGTTGTGAATCATGTTGATTACGTCCTACTCGCAGTAGGATGGTATATCGAAACCCGCACATCCTTTCTCACATGAGTGCTTTTTTTTAAATACATATTTAACGAGCTACATGAGCGCAAGGTCAAACCGCTCGGGGAAAGCACTTGAGTGCATATGTTACCCAGATACCACACCAAGGAATCGATTGATAAAGCCTGTACAGATACTGGCTCCCAGAACTACAAATCTATTCGTTCCTTGCGCTTCGATTTGTACCTCAGGAACAGTATGAAGCCGCAGCACCGTTGACTGTTACGCCAGCACCCGAAGTCACAACACGTGTGTTTATGTTGTTCCGCGGTGTCGACCAATGCGAAATCGAACGGTGGGAGAACGGGATGACCACGATGCGCAAGGACCCGGGTGTCTGGAAGGATGTTATTGGAGTGAATCAGGAGAAGATGTTAAACACGGGTTTGTTCCGCGTGTTAGAATGGGGCGGGATGAAAGTCAAGTGAGTGCTTAGGTTAGAAAGTCCAAGTGTACTGTAAAAACGCTGACAGCAATGCACTGTCAAACAAACAACGTATCCACAGGCATCAATCCAACCCTTAAATTTATTCAGAGAACGTACTTGGTCTTAGTCAAACCTTTTCGCTCTCCACTTTTGGGGCAAATTAGATTCAATACAGGCGTTGGGTGGAGTTGTGCATCCACCACTATCGTTAATTGTCGGTCCACAGCTAGTATAGTTGAGAGCCCTCACTACACAAGTCCTAACTCTATGTACTATATTGACCCAGGCCAAATAGCGGCACATTCCACATAAGCTCCAGATTATTGAAGCCGCATACACTCACATTGCCACAAACACGACGGTAGCCTACCTGGTACAACGACCGGGTTTGCAACATTCTGCACTGGTCCATATCCACTATATCCTCGGCTGCGTGACGGTGCCCGGTGAGAATGATCCTCACCACAGGCACCTCAAATTCATTAACCAGATTGCCATGCACGTGTGCAAATTGAGCAAGACGTTAAGCAAAAGGAATTCGATCGACCGCTACGGGTGACTCTGGACGCCTAGATAGGTGTGATATCCCGTGCGACACCTGTCCATATGTGGATATTCGAGTAACGTCCCTCCTACTCCAATCTAATGTAATTGAAACCCAACGCATATATTCTACCTAGCCTAGCGGGCTTACCGATCTCAGGTTGCCAGCTCACAAGTATGGAGCATACAGTCGGTACAGAATGAATGGATGGGACACCCACAGCCATTCACGATGTCCCTCACCAGATGATTATGGGAATCGTGAGAAAATCTGGTGGCGCGAAGGAAGCTCCCTGTCCAGGGGTTTGCAGACGATGGTTTTTGACATATTGACATGGCAATGTTCGGGCCTTAGGTTGGCATTCAAATAGCTGAGTCATTGAGGCTGGCAAATTCGTGGCTCACTCCATATCAGATGTGAATTAAATTCTGAGGTTTCCTAGCAGGACCAAGGTCCTATCTGGCGATAGAGTGGACACGAACGACTCCTGCCCAAATGATCCCATGGCTATGGTATCAGGTCCATCCGAAGTGTTTCTAGTCGGCACACCCAATTGGTAATGACTCAGTGCTCATCTCAACTTGATTTGCCAACCCGTGCTCAGGTGGCTCGCCCGCGCCATGTTGAGTTGAGGCTTTTCTCCATCCTACAAGACATTCTTAGATGTCTTTGGGATCTAGCAATAATAACTATGGCTCCCGTCCGGTTGATGAAGATACTTTCATGGCTCTCATGCGTTTATTTCTTGCGGTAGAGCCTGAGTTCGAGCCCGAGAAAGTAGCACTTCGGCGGAATCCGGCCAATCGAGCCATTTGCTAAGCGTTCAGCAACTAAAAACGCTACTCGGCTGACAATCATATGCCGAAAACCGTTGGATCGACTGGGGCCGTTGGCAACGCAAGGGAACAGCTGAACAAGTAGATGACGTGCCCACTTGGGTGACAGGAAAATTAAGTTCAGAACGTGCGACTCTTCATTTTCTCCTTGCTAATCGCAGACTTCAGTGCCCACTTGCGTTAGGGACCCGTCGAGGCTCCGCGACATGACACATCCTATATTAGGTAAATGTTGGTTGCCAACGCGCCCCCGCGTACATGAACCGAGACCCTTGATTCTCGCCACCACTTTGGTTGTCACTACACCATGGCCATGTTCAACTTTCAAGACCCTAATTCTGTCGCGATAAAAGAATATGTCAAACAAAATCTTCCATTCCTTGCCATAGAGTACGACGGTCGGAGAGCTTCCATTCGGCGTAACCCAAACTATCAGGTTGGTTGATCTCGTTCTCGGTCTATTTACGGTCACTAAAACTAGATATGAAACTACAGGAAACCGTCAACTCAATCAAAAAGGCATTCAGCCCTCTTCGCCAAATGCCAAATGACAGCATTGCCCTCTGCGCGCCGTTGTTAGAGATCAATGATATCCTACAGATTACCGAGGAATTGTGGTCGGATATGTTGCCTCGACTGATGTTAGTTAAGATAGTACTCGACCAGGCGTCTCGGCCAGAGAGGACGCCCGCTGGAATGCAAAGTGAGTCTAATCGAATCCGGGATACCACCCAACTTACCTTCCCCGAATCGTAGTACACACCAAGACACAGATGGGAAAACTAACAACCTTCGACGTTACTCCTCAAACTACCATCGGGGAACTCAAGGAAATGATACACGAAAAGGAAGGAGTACTGGTGGGCGACCAACGACTCGGATTCAACGGCCAAGAGTTGCTGTATGACCACTGGTCGCTTGCCACCTGCGGAATATACCACGACGCTACGCTCAATCTCGCATGCGCCCTTCGCTTCGGAAAGCCGGTTATATACCTCTATCCTCCCACTCCGCTCGCCAATATTCAAGTTCAACTCTCGCTAGTCCGCGCTTGGGAGTTTTCAGCTTTGTATCCACCTGTTGCCATCAGTAATATCACGTCGAGCACTCTTGGTCAGACTGTTTCGTGGCAAGTCGACGCGAAACCAGACGGATTACTATTTGACCGTTCTACGCGACGCGAGGTGACATATTTATTCTGGGAAGCTCAGTGAGTCCACTTCCTATTGAAGTTAGTCTAACAGACACTAATTAATTCTCGTTGTGTCTCAAGTTCGCATGCGGCTCCCAAATCACTTCCATCTCCAGCGTCCTCACGCCCTGCCACTCCAGCGGGTTCTAACCCAGAACCCGCACTCCTCTTTGACCCCGCTCGCCCCGTAGTTGACCCAAAAAATTCGGTGTTGCTTCCGTTTGACAAGGTCGTGGGATACATCGACCACGTCCTATTGGCGCTCGGCCTGCATACTGAAGCCCGCACGTCGTTCATCACGTCAGTTCTAATTTCATGTCTTATTTTACTAATTCTGATCCACACGACACTTCAGATACTGGCTTCCGGATCTACAGAAGCACAGTCTAATCGCACTTCGGTTCCTGCCTCAAGCAGAGTACGAAGCCGCAGCGCCGCTGGATATCACACCAGCACCTGAGGTGATCACTCGAGTTTTCATGTTGTTCCGGGGCATCGATCAAAACGAGGCCGAGCTGTGGAAGAACGCCGTTGACCAAGCAAACGTAGATGTTCGGAATTGGCGTCAGGTAGTCGGGGTGGATGTAGCGAGGGCAGCAGATGCCAGTCTATTCCGGGTTTTGGAATGGGGTGGCGTGGAAGTTGTATGAATAATTAATGTTTGAATTATTCTTATCCTAGCATGGTTGAATGGATGTATTATGTAGAACAACCAAATCTGCCACCTGCATATCACAGTGTGTAATTTCGGAGACGCAATCAAACCAAGCGGCGCATGTGATGGCCGCCTGATAGCTTGGTGTGGCGAGGCGAAGTTTCTCTAATCCATCGACCTCTGATATTATCGTCTCGCGTGTTCGACTTGTCGCGGGTGAGTGGGCGAATGGTAGGTGCCTTGAGGCGACGCCCTGAGCGAGGCACGCACCAAATCCAAGTTTATGTAAACAACGCGAAGTTGAAAAAGTTAGGTGGAGCAGACGTGTTGTATACAGGAGCAAGTCCTTTAGCTTTAGTTTAGTATATTGCGCTATTGCCAGGACCTCAAACGAACCCCAATATATACCGCATAAACTCCAGTTCCAGTAAATCAGAGTCGGGAGAAATCTTCAGTTTGGCCTGATCCATATCTTCAGTCGAGGCCATATGACAATTTCGACACCCAACATAAAGTCAAGGGTAGGGCGTCTCCGAGAATCATTATTCCACGCATTTCCCCATCCTATGGTCTCCTAGGGCAGCCTTCTCATCGCGCCACATCTGGACATGAATGGAAGCGAAGTCTGAGTAGGTGTGGAGTTGACTTCTTGGAGATATATGGTTAAACTCGTGAGGCGCGTCCGGAATCCCAAGCCTGTCTGACCACCTTTGCACGCTTGTAAAGATCTCAGAGGTACTAGTTAGCTGCGACGCGACGATCACAACGCATGTATATCGACTAGGACGATGCTGTGCCACTCCCACGTGTGGATGATCAAATTGGTCGCAAGGTGCCAGACCCGTCCGCCGTCCCCCACCACCACTCGCCTAATGCTCAACAACCGAGGAACACACAACGAAATGACAACGCCGGACACACGAAGGACCCTTCCTTTCTTCGTCGCTGAGTTTAATGGCCAAAAGGCCGCGATACGGCGTAATACGAACTATCAAGTTTGTCCAGCCTTGTCTACTGCTAAGACTGGTGATCGAGATCTTAGAATATTTATATAGGAGACTGTCGAGTCGATCAAAAAAGTATTTGGCGCACTTCGACACATCCCAAATGAGGATATCCGTCTCTGCACGCGCTTCGAGGTCCTCGACGACACCCTGCGAATCACGGATGACTTGTGGTCGGAACTGGTTCCCGAGTTGACCCTTGTCGAGGCGATTGTAGACAGCCCCTCTCAGCCTTATACTCGCCCGCCGAAACCGAAGCCCGTGCAAGGTCAGTCAATTTATATTGCGTCATCTTGAGTGATTGGGTACTCAATACATATGCAGTTTTCGTCAAGATGAATGCAACGAGCGGGCGGACAGTAACCATGGAGGTCTTACTTGCTTCAACCGTGAGCGACCTGAAATCGAAGATTGAGGAAAAGGAGAAACTGGCGGCGAACCGACAACGTCTAAGCTATTCTGGACATACTCTTGCCGACGATCGAACCCTTGCCGATTGTGGGATCCAACAAAACTCAACGGTAGAACTATTTCTCAAATCTTTGGCTGAACTGTTTGAATAGGATTGAGTCTTGAATTCTTTCCTTACCTCTGCCTGCTTGTACTATATGTCCCATAAAAATTGACAATGGAGGTAGTTTCCACCTTACTGTAGTTTGTCCAGTAATTCCGTGTAGTTAAATAGGCCTACACGCCAGTTCAAGAATTGGTGGCCCCACAAATCTCAAGTTGCAGCTTTGGTTTATTTTGCTGCATCTTTCTTTAGCAATCCGTCGGTCTTTAGCAAAACACGCCGTTCGACATTGCTTGTAGATCGGATAATGTATGCCAGCCATTTTTGCGCTTCAAGAAGAATCACCCTTCATCGCGCTCGATATCTACACATGTTTGCAACGGCTGATACTCTACCAAAAATCGAAATTCTCGTTCGGCTCGTGAGGCCTCGTGATGACAAGGACAATCTCGTCGAGCTCGTAACAGGTCGTGGGGCTTGTGAGATCTTACGAGCCCGGACGATCTTATTGCTCGTTTGTCTCCTGAGCACTCCTGAGCGATCACGAGTGGTCTAGAGCCTGCCGAGATAGTCCCCGGCATCACGAGACCTCGGGAGCCAAACGGGAATTTCGATTTTTGGTAGAGATAGAGGCAAGCATCTGTCACGTGCATAGTCCCCTACAGAATTTGGGGATCCTCAGCCAGTTGTGGTGCTCACCTCGTCCAATCGTCTGCGGACATGCTCGCCTCACGACGAATGGTTGAATGTAGTCGAATCATATCCTAAGTCTCACTGCCTAATGATATAAATACTAGAACATCAATCTACTTTGAAGTAGCTCAAACTATCAGATCGTCTTGAGTGGTGGCTTGCTTCGGGGAGTAAGGCTTGCCAATCCGCCCAGGGTGGGGTGTGCCTATTCACTGTGTGAAGTCATCGCACTGAATCGAAGTGATCTCATCACTGATTCATATGGCCGTTTTCAGTGCATAGTGACAGGATAATTTAGTGACGTATGGCTGAATCTAGGTACTTCTGGAGTCCTGATTGCTTTGAATGGCTAATTTGAATCATTTCCGGCCAGATCAGACCTCCGGTCACGCTCCGAAGCCTCCGCTCCTTTTTATTTATTTTTATTCATATTTACTTTCGACGAACTCGTCATGTAAGACATTACAATCTATAGTAAATAGTTGGCTCCCTCCCATGTACCCGGCACGGCGTGCTGGCCCATCACCTCTCCACCGTCCGCCCACTCCCGAGCGTTTATACAGGACCTCCGGAAGATAGTCCAAAACACTCCTTCGTCTCCCTCGGCGGCATAACCAGTAGTGTAGCCTTGTGGCAGTGCCCCCCGTTGATAAAAAAAAACTCTTCCCCGCCACCTATTATGCCCTCCTTCCCCTGCCGTTCAACTCGCCAATTCCCCAATTTGGCTCCTCGTTCTTTGTAAGTAGTCGATCAAATAGCCGGTTCCCTTTCCCGGTTGCAAAAGTGCTTTGAAGGACCGCAACGCCTCCCCAAGCGCGTAGTCCCTTTCCACAATTCTGGGTTCTGGAAATGTGGCGACTCAGCAAAAACCGCACGTGCTAGTAAGGGCTCAGCTACGCAAACAAGCCCTCACAAGCCTCAATTAGCCAATTAGCAATGCGGGTTTTGATGAGGAGGGGCCATGCGCCGACAGTCGTATCTCTCAGCTTGCAGGAGCACAAGAAGCGCAGCTGACAAATCTGCCACTCAACGTGCCTCCAGCGTCTCTGGGGCCATATGTAACTCCAAAAAAGATGTGATCCATTTCTTGAGACTATTTCGGAGTATATTGCATAGATTCACCGAACCCTGCGTTGCCCTAGAGTTTCGACGACTCTACAAAAAGCCCAAAATCTCGTTCGTCTCGTGGGGTCTCGGGATTCAGGGGAGGTGCTCATCAGGCTCCCAAGCGCTCGTGATGTCTCGTGGGCCCTCGCGAGATTAGCGCGCATTTCGCTCTTGATTGCTCGTGAGCCCTCGGGAGCGCTTAGGAGCCTCCACGAGCTCGACGAGCACCTCCCATTGATCCCGAGACCACACGAGGTTCTTCGGGTTTGCTGACGAATGCGAGCGATTCGGGCACCTGTTTGCTCATGTCTAGCAAAAGCGCCATTTGTCAGCGTACAAGTTGAGGGATAAGACTGTAATCTGGCTGTCATAAGCTTATTAGATACCATCACGTGCTCAAGCAATTCACACCCAGTCCTGACCACGATCGCACCCACCTAACCCTATGTCCAACAACCGTAGTCAAACTGAGTCCCTTAGCCTCCGATTTCTTTCTGTTGAATATGAGAATAAGAAGGCCCTTCTTGGCCGAAATAAGAACTATGAGGTGAGTAGGTTGTATTTTCCCTGATCATTTCACTGAAGCCATGGAATAGGAGACACTAGCATACATTAAAAGGGCTTTTAGTGCTATTCGGAATGTAGAAAACGAAGACATTAGTATCAATGCGCACTTCGAGGAACTTGGTGACAGTTTCCGAATCCTAGATGACATATGGGCGGAGGTCCTGCCTCAACTGGCCTCCATCCGGGTGACACTCGAGCAACCAATCCAGCCACCCAAGCAGCAAACTATGAAACGTCAGTGCATCGTAAGCATCATGCTGGTTACCGACAACTCAATTTTCTGGGAATATAGTTTATATAAAATGGCGTCGTAGGGGATCTGGATTGACGTCACTGGATGGGCTACTAACAAGCTTCCCAATGGACGTTGCTGCCGACCTCCAAGTTTCCGAGTTAGCAGCACAAATAAGTCAGAATAATCAGGTCAAATCTTCCATAGGGCATGTTTTTTACGAGGCAGTTGAGCTGTCATTTAGCACCAGTCTCTCTAAGTGTGGTGTAGGACCGGGCTCTGAGCTGATGGTCTATGCAGCAGCATGAGACTGCTATTACTGGGAGATCTCACTTATAATATCATCCTTGTTGCTTTCCGGGGATTAAATTCCCTGGCATAAGAAGCGCTCAATTCACAACTGTACTGCATGGTTGGTCAAGCTTCCGTTGTGACTTAAAAGATGTTTATTCTTTCTGACATGAGATTGTACAGCTTTGTGCAACCCCTCGACCTACACCTCACACCTAGGCTCCGGCTTAACAAGCCACATAGCGTTTGCAACACAGTGCAACCAGTGGTTTTTGATGGTGTTTGTCAGCGAAATTCAAACCTATCCTGGTCCTCTGTTTTGTCCCTAGGTTTGTTATTAAGTGTTGACAGAGAATCGAATATTTTTGGCGTTGAGCTAGCTGTGAGGCATCCAGCTTGAATAAGCGAGTGCTTACACTGCAAACTGGCTCTACCAGAAGTTGAATTTCCCGTTCGGCTCGTGAGATCTTGTAATGACAAGGACTATCTTGTCTGGCTCATAAGAGGTTACAAGCGCTCAAGAGGTCTTATGGCCCCAGACAAGCCTTTTGCTCATTCGTCTCCCGAGTGGTTCCGAGTCATCCCAAGGGGTCTGGAGCCACCCGAGATAGTCCCGGGCATCCCGAGACCTTGGGAGCCAAACAAGAATCTTAAGGTTTGGTAGAGGGTTGCTAACAAACCAACCCCAACCCAATGCAAACCCCCAAGGTAAGCCCTGAACACACTTGGTTGAGTTGGCACAATTATGACAGCTTGTATTACAGCAAACATCAATTCGATAGTTGCACCCCATTTTTGTGATCATCAAAATCTGTCTGGGATGTCA
The DNA here is from genome assembly GCA_037039685.1 of Ceratobasidium sp. AG-K. NCBI lineage: Eukaryota > Fungi > Basidiomycota > Agaricomycetes > Cantharellales > Ceratobasidiaceae > Ceratobasidium > Ceratobasidium sp. AG-K. Next base: position 407,130 of record JAWNGF010000007.1, on the reverse strand, counting down.
CAGAATGTTGACAGACCAGTTGTATCTGAGCTATGTCTCAATCTCCTAATAGGGCATGTAAAAATGCAACATCTTAGCCACCATCAAACTCCACTGATGTTATGGGTTTGAACAGCTAAAGTAGATAGATATCCACAAGTAGCTGGCATATGCAAGCCTACCCATACTGTTTTAGGTGCAGCAAGGCTCTGGCTTGATGCACGTGTTGAAAGCGGCGCAATTCAGTTACTGGAGGCAGGCACACAAAGTGCAACGGGCAATCACAGATGGTGGATTCCAGGCTATATGCGCCCAAAGAATAGGGGTGAATCCCTAACAGACGTAAGCAATGGGCAGGTACTGTGCTCCCCACAAGTGGATTCAACCCCAAAATACAGATAAAGAAGTGGCTCCAAATGCGATCCAATTATGTCAAGGAGATCTCTCAATGAGTACATTGTGTATACTACCAATGCCTCCACAATAAATTGCACCCATTGCCTTACTCATTTGCTCCTTACTTGCCCAATATTAGGCAAGGGTAGAATCTGGTTCTCAAGTGTGCAAATTGCAAAAGCTGCAAAAGCGCAGCATTCACATCCACTTCCAAGGGCTTGAAAAATAATGTTCAAGGAGCAAAAGCATTCTAAACCATTTTGCCTGGACTTTGCCTCTCTGAGGCCATGAGGATGGTGGGAATTAAAGGACTGGCTACAAGGCTCCATAGCTGCCCTTGAAGTGAGCCTCATATGGAAACTTAGTCCCATTGACTCAAGGTTGAGTTTCTATTTCTTGGTGTCTTGAATAATGATGAAGCCCTGAGAAGGCTACTTGTGAATATCTATCTAATTCAGCTGCTCAAACCCATAACATCAGTGGAGTTTGATGGTGGCTAAGATGTTGCATGATTACATGCCCCATTAGGAGATTGAGACATAGCTCAGATACAACTGGTCCGTTGACATCCTGTGACATCCTGCACAGATTTTGATGATCACAAAAATGGGGTGCAACTATTGAATTGACATTTGCTGTAGTGTCACCTGCTGCACACTTGCACATGCTTACCAAAGCTGCGGATCTGCACAATGTTTACCATGGCTTACAGGCGAGTGTGTCATGACCCATCCCTCCCTCTGTCTCTGTTTGCGGACTTGTGGCTTGTACTGGCGCCTTAAGTGCCCTTTCTCCTTGTTGCACCCACTCCCTTGTTTAGTAAGGTGTATGGATGATGTGTCACTATGAGTCATATGACTCATGCTGTCTTCTATTGGCTGGCCTGCACAGCCCCCTTTATGACTTGGACTTTGACTCAGACTTGTGACTCATGTATGTACTATGACTCACTTGTTCTCTGAGTATATATACTGGCTTGCAAGCATGGTCATCCCCAGCTTGCTTCACCTTGTCAACTCTCCCTGCAGTGTGATCAGAGGCACTTGGCTACTTAGCCTTTAGTGCAGCCACTTGGACTTAGGAGCTAGTGACTTGTACTGACAAGACTAGTGTTTGTCCACCTTAGTGATAGAGTCTTAGAGGACTTATCACATATGGTTCTCATGTCTCAAAGGCCATTAGTGGTTGTCAACCATAGGCATTAGCAGGTTGTGACATTGCGAAGCAAGCTCTTAGTATGCTGAGCCATGAAAAAACAAAAGTCACATGACAACATGGACAATTGATCCTCAAGTGCAGCATCTCAAAGGAGCAAGGCTCCAACCAGCACAATATTCGAAATCCAATCAAACCCCTCAAGAGGAGCAAGATAATAGGAAGGTGACTGGCCTGTGCTACTTAGAAGCACCAGCCGAGTGTCAAGACCCCCTTCCACCAGTGTCCCAGGAGGAATCAGCAACATTATCAAAACATCAGGAACTCAAGAAGAACCCAGAAGTTCAAATGAAGAAAGGTCCACTTCACCAACAATTCAAGTAGTTAAAAATCCAACCAACATGCCACCACCAGCAGCACCAGTTGTCACCTTCCATGGGGAAAGCATGATTAGCCCAAGGGCTGTGTGTGTGATCAGGATACCAGCACCAATTAGAAACACGACTCCAGGGCCATCAAATGCAGGGCAAATGTCACTGCCAGAACAAGGAAACACCAGAACAATTGGGACTAGACACCCTTTAGCATTTCCCAATTTGGGAGTGCAATTTCCACCACCTGTGGCTACCCCAAATTTCACTCCTGCATGCATGTCACCACTAGTAGAAGTTCCTAGAACTCACAGTGCCCTGAGTGTGCCATCAACCTTCCAATCACAAGGAAGCATTGGGACAATTTCACAGGATGAAGGACTGAGGCAAGAACAACTGATAGAAAACATGGAGGGAAACCCAGTTCAGACCCTGGAAAGGATCTTCAATACCCTTCAGATCCAATATCAACAGGAGAACACAGTCCAAGCCCTTAGGATCAAAGGATTGGAAAGGCAATGGGATCTACAAACCCACAATACAACAAACATGATGCAGTGAATTGAGCACATTGCTTCAAGAACAGAGGATGGAGTCAACACTTTCTACAAAAGGCTTAGAAATGTAGATTGCGTCCAACAACAAGCCCTTGAAGTCTTTGAACGATCTGTTGAAAATTTCGAACATATCAACAATAGGTTGAACAACTTTGACCTCCTGATGAACCAAACCTTACAAGGACAAACCCAGCACATTACATGCATCAAAGAAACCCTAGGAAGGATGGCAGAAGGAATGAGAAACATGACCATCACTCTTGGAAGAATCAATGAGGAAGTTACCAATGGGTTCCAAGATCAAACCACTAGGATGCAAGAAGTCCGCTGATGGACAAGAGAACTGTTTGACCTTCTCAAACAAATTGGTGCTGATGCACAAGCAGAATCCAAACACGGAAGGGAGGAATCAAAACAAACCTCTGTTGATATCCCACAACAAAGACAGCCACCTCCTCATCCAACACAGGGACAACGATCACCCTTGTTTGAAATACAAGGGCAATCCAGGTATCAAATCAGGGAGGAAGGAAGAACCTTTATCATCCAAACAAATCAAGGAGGCAATGGAGGAAACTCAGGACCATGCATCAAAATGCCGAAGGCATTTGGGGGAACCAGAGGAACTGCAGCCAAAACCTTCCTTGCAAATATGAAGGCTTATTTCTGATTGAACCCTACCCAGTATGACACGGATGAATGGCGCATTGTTGCAGTATTGATGAACATGGCAGAAGGCCCCACTGGAAATTGGGCACAGCCAGTTCTGAATAGGTACAATGACAATCTAGACCATCCATGGCTAGACTCATGGGAAGCCTTCCAAGAGGCCTACAACATGCAATGGAGCAATCCCAGCAAGAAGGTTCAAGCTGAACAAGGGATCCAACTGTTGTAAGCTTCTTCTTAGTGGCTATGAGACAAGCCGCAATGGAGAGTGGACAGCACTAAGACCTAAGTGACCTCTTGAACTGCAACACACTTAAGCGTCTGTAGGCTCTTGAGGGTAGGGGTGGTTCAAAGTCTCACTCAAAGGGGATGTTTGACAAGACAAAACAAGCTGGGGTTACCAGGCTTGTTGGTCCTCTATATATATTCAAGAAGTGGCCAAGTCATACAACGCGCAGCCACACAAGTCATAGCAGTCTACCAATCCGGAGTGTCCATATGAGTCATGCTGTATGAACAGACATGACTCGTACAAAGCACAGCCGCATTACACAATGTAACAGGAAAACCACAAGGAGGTGGCAACGCGGCGGGAAAAGATAAACAAAACGTAACATACACAGCCACGAGACAGGATGAGATGCAGATGAGTCCGATGGAGTGAGCAAGGCTCACGACATTACTCCCCCCTTAAGGTCCATGAAGGGAACCTGAGGGGACCCAGCTACTGCACCCAGCAGTCCTTGTTGGCCTTCTCTACCAGGGCCTCTACCTTGTCCTCCTTCTCTTCCATCAGATCTATGGGGTTGAACACGGTGTTACCCAGTTCATTGCAGTGCTCCTCCCATTTCTCCCACATCTTCTTGTCTGTCCAGTCAGCCTTGGACCAGTCCATAACTTGTTCCTGCTCTTCCACATGTTCCTTCAACCATTGTCACACGTCCGGCTCAACTTCCGTCCATTGCGACACATCTGCTTCCTTCTCCTGCCACCAGAATGGCTTCCACTCGAATCCCTCCCTCTGATATCTTCCCCGCTCCATCCTCCAGTCTGCCAGGTCCGCCTCAAAGTTCTTGTCCCAGGCGTCACACCAGCAAGGCCTCAAAGATGGCGGACAGCCTTCATATCCAGGGACCCACTCACTGCTAGAAGCTCCTTCTTGGCCCCATTTGACCACTCCAAGCATGTGTGTTGACAACAGCACAACCTCTGACACCTGGAAGGCTGCGCATCCTTGGCACACGAAGATGTCCTTTTGTTGCAGCTGCATCCTGGTTGGCCACTTTTTTCCCACCCATTGGAATTCTCCTAAGTCTGAGTGGAGAATGTCGTCAGAGGTGCGGAATTGCATGCGCCCGGGACCTTGCTGGGACTGCTTAAAGACGTAGAGGGTGGCTCCTGTGTCAAGGATGCGCACTGTGTGAAAGGCCGGTCCTTCAAGGACACGGATGAGGTTGTTGGTGATTGTGGAGCAGGTGATGGCAGGCATTGTGAGGAGCAAAAGAGATTTAGGGCATGGAGTGTGTAGAGCGAGTTGGATAATGAGCAAGTTTTGCAAGTTGAGTTGCTTTTGTGTTGGGCTCTCCCTTTAATACCTCCTGGCTTGTAGTTTGAGGGTGTTGGCGCTCCTGGGAAATCTTTCTGGAACTTCCTTATGATTCCTCCAAGATGTCCAAAATCTTCTGCCCGTTGTTCCGTGTCTTCCTTGGAATCGTATCCCTTCCACCTGACCCTATAGAAAAGTCCTTCCTTTGTTATTTTCCAATTCACAATTTTTTCCACCTTGTATTCTTCCTCCCCTTCTTCTGTTTTCACCAGTGGAGGTTGGGGTTGGTTCCTTTGAAAATTATTGTCTTCCTTGTAAGGGCTAAGCAGGTTGCTATGGAAAACAGGGTGTATCTTCATTGTCTTCGGAAGATCTAACTCAAAGGCATGGCTAGAGACAACTTTTTTGACCTTGAACGGGCCGTGTTTTTTGTTGTCGAGTTTCTTGTTGGATTGATCTGTTTTTATGTTTTGCCCATGTAGCCAAACTAGATCTCCCTCTGTGTATTTGGGTGGTTGGCTTTCCTCCGTTTTGTTTCTATGCCATTCCATGGCTGCTTTAGCTTTGTCCCACACCTTCTGCCAACCCTCTGCTTTGTTGTTTGCTTCTGGAGTGGTTGTTTCTTTTGTTGAAATGTTCCAAAGGGGTTCCCTGCTGTAGACAATTTTGAAAGGAGTTTTCCCTGTGATGCTATGCCTTTGGTTATTGTAGCAGACTTCTGCAATGGGTAGAAGTCTGGCCCAATTATCCTGTTGGTGATTTACAAACGTTCATAAGCAGGCTTCCAGCCACTGGTTTATTTGTTCCGTTATTCTGTCGGTTTGAGGATGGTATGCTGTGCTGAAGCTTGGTGTGGTATCGATCTTTTTGTATAGTGCTTTCAGGAATTTGCTGTTGAATGTTGTTCCCCTATCTGATACCGTACTTTGTGGAAAACCGTGAAGCTTCCATATATTCTCCAGGAAAATCTTGGCCAATTGTTCCACTGTTGTTGCTTCTTTACAGGGTATGAAATGTGCCATGCAAGAAAATCAATCCACGACTACCAATATGCTGTCACTCCCATGTGACTTAGGAAGTTTGGTAATGAAGTCATATGCAATTTCCTCCCATGGACCCTTTGGGATCTCCAGTGGTTTCAATGGCATGTGAGTTCTTGTTCCTTTTGCCCTCTGGCATTGTTTGCATGAGTCCATGTATTTGTTCACTGTGGATTTTAATCCTGGCCAGTAGTATCTTCTTGAGATAAGTTCCAGTGTGCGTGCGTGTCCTTGGTGACTGGCTATTGGTGAGTCATGGTGTATTCTCATGATCTTCAACCTTGTGTCCTTGTCCTCCGGAACATAGATTCTCCCATCAAACCAGAGAAGGTTTTCTTCAAAATTGTACTTCTTGATTCCTTGTTGCACTGATTTTGGCAGGTCTTCCTTCTTTTTGCATAGTTCTATGATTTGGCTAATGCTTTTGTCTTCCACTTGCACTTCTCTGATGTCCGTGATGATATTGAATTTCATGTCTCCCGAGAACCCCCTGAATTGTTCCTCTTTGATCATTACTTGTTCTGCTGTTGGAATGTTGCTATGGTCGCTCCTTCTGGACAGTAGATCTGGTTTTGTTGAAAGGACGCCTGGTCAGTACACAATCTCAAAGTTGTAGGATGCCAGAATCTGGTGCCACCAAGCATGGCGTCTGTTGAAGGTCGTTGCCTTCTTCCAATATTGCAGATTTTGGTGATCGGTGTAGATCGTGATAGGTTCTTTTGTTCCTTCCAAGTGCAAACGCCAGTGTTTGAGTGCTTCTATGATTGCCATGAGTTCTTTGTCATGCACATCATAATTCAATTGTGCTTGATTGAAAGATTTTGATAGGAAAGCAATTGGATGTAGGAATCCGTCTTCCTGTTTCTGGGAAAGGATGGTGCCCATTGCCACACCGCTTGCGTCGGTCTCCAAGATGTAAGGTTTTTCTGGGTCAGGATGTTGCAATAAAGGTTCCTTGCAAATCTCCGATTTGCGGTTGTTGAAGGCGTCCTGTAGTTCTTGTTCCCATTGCCATTTTATGTCCTCCTTTGTTAAAGTAGTAAGGGGTTTGGCTAATCCACTGAAGTTTGGAACAAAATGTCTGTAGAAGTTTGCGAATCCCAAGAAAGCCTGTACTTGTTTGACTGTTTTTGGTTCTTTCCATTCTTTGATAGCTTTGACCTTCTCCTCTTGCATAGAGATTCCTTCTCTGCTGATGCGGATTCCGGTGTAAACCAGTTTTTTGACAAAGAACTTGCATTTAGGGAGTTTGGCAAAAAGATTGTTTTCCAGTAGGATCCTGAGTACCTTTCAAACATCTTCCACATGCTGCTTTCTGTCCTTGGAGAAGATTAGGATGTTGTCAATGTAGACAATGACGCATATGTCCATCAGGTTGTGGAAAATGTGGTTCATGTATCGTTGGAAAGTTGCTGGTGCATTTTTTTAGTCTGAATGGCAATATGATGTACTCAAATAGCCCTTCCTTTGTTTGGAAGGCAGTTTTCCATTCATCACCTTCCTTAACACGGATATTGTTGAATCCCATGCGCAGGTCTATTTTTGAGAAGATTTTTGCGTCCTTGATTTTGTCCAAGAGATCCTTCATAAGCGGCATAGGAAATTGGTCGTCCTTTGTTATCTCATTCATTGGGCCAAAGTGTTGTACCAGCCTAAGTTCTGGAGGCCTTTCGGGGTTCTTTGGATCTTGACCTTTTTTGACAAAGAAGGTGGCCGCTGCTACTGGTGATTTGCTTGGTCAGATCTTTCCTGCTGCTAGTTCCTCATCAAGGTACTTCCTAAGGGCAATGGATTCTGCAGGTGAAAGTGGAATTGGTCTAGCCGGTTTTGGAAGCTCCGATCCTTCTATCAGATCAATAGAGCAGTCGTACGGTCGATGGTCTGGTATGCATTTAAACTTCTCCTCGCTAAAAACTTCCTTGAAGTCCTTGAATTCTTCCGGTATGTCATCAATTTCACCTGTCTTGCCCATGATGTGGTCTGTCCTCCATGTGATTGTTTTTGAGCACCAGTCAATGATTGGGTTAGCTTCTTCTAACCATCCTAGTCCTAAGATAAGATGTGTATCCCCGGTTGGCATAGCAAAGAAATTCTGCCTAAAGCTTTTCCCTTCCAGGTCAAACTTTAGATTGGCTCTGAATCGGATTTGATGTGGTAATTCTTTTCCCTGAATCCCAATGACTTTCCTGGGTGTTGGTAGTTCGATTAGTGGTAAGCCATTTGAACGAGCCCAGGTAATGTCAATAAAGTTTTTTGAAGCACCTGAGTCGATAAGGGTGGAAATGGGTTCTGTGATTCCAGTAACGTTTGTGTAGAGAACTGTTGATTCGTTTGTTGCTTTAAGGTACATTGTCTCCGTTACTGGTTCTTTGGTCTCTCCACACACAGTTAGAGGGAGACCCCATCTTTTCCCAATTCTGGTTTGCCCTCAAGTTTTCCTTTGCGTCCCTTTAGGTTTGGTTCCTCCTTCTTCCATTCCATTTCAGGCCATTTTGCTAGCAGGTGCTTGTCCGATCCGCATTTTAGGCAATGTCTTGAGGAAATTCTTGCCTTGTATATGTTGTCGGGAAGCCTCTTTGTGGAGCTGGAGGATGCCGCTATTGTCTTTTGTCCCGTGGTATTCTTGATGGATTGTAGTTTTTGATCAACGGAGATTGCAATTGAGATCCATCGGTCAAGAGATAGTTCTCGCTCTGTTTCGTCTTCGTTGATTAGGGTTAATTTGAATCGAGCTAGTTTGGTTTTAACTCCAGGTTTCAATCCTTCTTTGAACTGGTTGATTAAGGCTTCCTGTCCCCAGTTGACGTCCACTAAGAGATATTGGAATTCTGAGGTGTAGTTTGCTACCAAGTTGTTCTGTCTGCATTTCCGGATATCTGCTTTGGCTCTTGCCTTTTTATTGGGGTTGCTGAATTGTTCCATGAAGTGGGACTTAAAACTTTCCCATGAGATTAGGTTCCCGTTGTCTTCTCCATTGTTCAGGGATTGTAGTAGCACTTGAGCCCAATGCGTAGCGGCTTTATTTTCTGATTTGAAGTTGGCTAGTGCTTCACGGATTCTCTCTTTGTGGGAGTTGTATTGGTCTCCGAGTCAAACAAAGTAGCTCTCCATTTGTGTGATGAACATATCCTGGTCTCCTTTTGCAATCAAATGGAAAACAGAAGATCTTGTTGTTGCAAAAGCAGGAATACTTCAGGAACTACCAAAGGAGCTTGAAGAATTCAAAGACATCTTTGACAAGGAGAAGTACAACAAACTCCCCGAACACAGAGAATGGGATTGTAGAATTGACTTCTATGATGACAACCAGCTTCCAAAACCAAAGAGGGCCTATCCTCTCTCACCAAGGGAAAGAGAAGCAACAAGGGAGTATATTGAGACCAAACTCTGCTCAGGATGTATCAGACCCAGCAAATCTCCCCTGGCTGTGTGTCTTTTTTTTGTCAAGAAGGCCCTGAAAAAGGGACAAACCATCCCCAATCTATGACCAGTTGTCGACTACAGAGGAGCAAATGAAGAAACTATCCTGGATTGCTACCCTATCCCTCTTCTTGAACAACTGCTGGAGATATTCAAGAAGACTGGAGAAAGTTCAAAGGAAGAATTATTCATCACTTTGCTTGATCTGAAGAATGGCTTTTGGAACATCAGAATCAGAGAAGGAGACGAATGGAAAACGGCATTTATCACCTCAGAAGGGCTTTTTGAATACACAGTGATGACCTTCAGCCTCAAAAACACACCCTCTACTTCCAAAGAATGATGGACCGTATCTTCAGGGACATGATTGGAGTGAAGATCATGATCTACATTGATGACATCCTTATTATTTCTTGAGGAAGAAACCAGCACACTATGGACATCAAGGAAGTCTTGCAACGATTGAGGAAGAACAACCTCTTTGGAAACCTGAAGAAGTGTACCTTTTATGAAAAAAGGGCAGATTGGGTTGGATTTGTCATTGATGAGGACGGTGTCGTGAGCTAGCTCACTCCATCGGACTCGCCCACCGTCTTGCCCGCCTGTTTCCCTCTTTATGTTTTGTTTCCCGTTTCTGTTCGCCGCGTTGCCACCTTCTTGTGGTTATTCTTTTACATTGTGTAACGCGGCTGTGCTTTGTACGAGTCATGTCTGTTCGTACAGCATGACTCACTTGGACACTCCTGACTGGCTGTTCTGTGTGACTCATGTGGCTGCGCCTTGTATGACTCGGCCACGTTCTGAATATATATAGAGGACCAACAAGCCTGGTAACCCCAGCTTGTTTTGTCTCGTCAAAACATTCCCTCTGAGTGACACTTAGAACCACCCCTACCCTCAAGAGCCTACAGACACTTAAGTGTGTTGCGGTTCAAGAGGTCACTTAGGTCTTAGTGCCGTCCACTCTCCATCGCGGCTTGTCTCATAGCCACCAAGAAGAAGCTTACGACATTACAAAACAAGCTTAACAACAAACAATATGTCTATTCAAGAAGACGGAGGGTCACGCCCCTCATCCACCATATCAAGAAGAGGACCCAGTCGGGCAGCAAGGCCCACAGGATCACTAAACGAACAAGATCTCGCACAAATTCAAGCGGGAGGTCCCGCCCGATCACGCTCCCAAAGCCAAACCTCAATGCCAGGAGCGTTTGGTATCGCCGACATGACAACGGTACAAGAAGAAGAACCCACTATCACGAATAGGGAACCAGGAGATCTCACAAATGACCCCACTCCAGCAGCGGTTCATATTCCAACTGGAAGCCCAGGGCCATCACGTCCCTTATGGCCACTAGGGACTAGGAGACAATTCTTTTCTCCCCAACCTGAGGCTCATGGGGGCGTGTCACTCGTCCCCATTAGACCTCCCCCTACACCACACATTCCGAATGTCCCTACAGTTCCCCAAATTGGAGGAACCATCACCAACGCAGGACCTATTCCAGTGACTTCCCAACCAGTCACACCAGCGATCCCAGCACCACCATATGTCCCACAGGGTTACTCCGGACAATCGGCCCCGGTACAACAGAGCGCCAGTGATCCAGGAAGCTCAAGTTCAAGTTCCAGCACTAGCGCTAGGACTGTAATCAGTAATCTGGACGACCTGGACGATCTTCTAGAAGGAAGACACAACGCCACCCTTAGGGTTATAGACGGAATGAGAGTCACTATAGATCGAAGGCTTACCGGTCTAGAACAGGTCACACAGGTTCTAGCAAACAACCAACAAATCTTTAATGATTCCATCAACACCCTGCAAGGCACCTTAACGGATATTCTAAACTCGGCAAGGAATGGCGAACACAACTCCTTCCTAGTCGGTCAAGACGTAACCCGCCTTCGAAATGAAGTTACCAACACCCAAGGACTAGTGAACAATGTACGCGAGGAACTCAACACTACCAGACAAGCACAACTCGAATGGAATGAAGCAGTAACACAAGGACTGGAAACCTTACGACAGGAGGGAGCATCCTTCACTAGCAAGATTACTGGAATTCAGGAAACCATCAACAGTATGCGAGAAGAAATGGACGAAGCATCCCTACACGGAATTCCCTCTAGGCGATCAAATTCTCCACCTCATCCAGATGCGGAATCTACCAGGATCGACGAACTAGAACTAAGAATCCAACAGCTGACCGAAAACCCAAACGCCGGTAGCAGTTCACGTCGTCCCAAGGTGACTCGCCCAGAAGCCTTCGACGGGAAAAAGGGAGAAGGTGCCGAAATGTTCATCACACAAATGGAAAGCTACTTTGTACGCCTAGGCAATCAATACACTTCCAGCGAAGAAAGGATCCGCGAAGCCCTAGCAAACTTCAAGTCTGAGAACAAAGCCGCCACTCACTGGGCACAAGTACTCTTACGTTCGCTCAACCAAGGAGAAAACAACCAAAATCTCGCCTCATGGGAAAGTTTCAAAGCACACTTCATGGAACAGTTCAGCGACCCTAACAAAAAGGCTAAAGCCGAATCGGACATTCGCAAATGCAAACAAAACAACTCGGTAGCAAACTATGCTTCGGAATTCCGATACCTTCTGGTAGACGTAAACTGGGGACAAGAAGCCCTAATCAACCAATTCAAGGAAGGACTGAAGCCTGAAGTAAAAACCGAACTAGCTCGATTCGAATTGACCCTGATTAACGAGGACGGAACGGAGCGGGAGCTATCACTAGACCGGTGGATCTCCATCGCAATCTCTATTGACCAGAAATTGCAACAAATCAAGACCTCCACAGGAAAGAAAGCAGCCCAACCAACCACTAGCGGGCAATCCTCTACAAAACGGCTACCCGATGAAGTTTACAAGGCAAGGATAGCAAGCAACCGCTGCTTGAAATGTGGACAGGAGGGACACCGGTCATTCAAGTGCCCATCCAAGGAATGGATAACGACGGAACCCAGCGTCAAAGGAAGGGAGGCAACGATTGTGGAAGACTCGGGAAAAGAAGGGGTCTCCCTCTAACTGTGTGTGGAGAGACCAAAAAACCGGCAACAGAGACAATGTACTTTAGAGCAACAAATGAGTCAACCATTGTTTACGCAAACGTTGCCGGAATCACAGAACCTATCCCAACCCTCATCGACTCTGGAGCATCAAAGAACTTCATGGACATCTCTTGGGCTTGATCCAACAACATCCCACTCATGGAACTACCCACTCCGAAAAAAGTAATCGGCATCCAGGGAAAGGAACTTTCTCACCAAATACGCTTCAAAGCTAGGCTGGAACTAGAAGTGGAAGGAAGGACGTTTAAATAAACCCTCTTCGCTATGCCTACTGGGGAAACTAAACTTATCCTAGGACTAGAATGGTTAGAAGAAGCAAACCCGGTCATCGATTGGAAAACGAAGCACATATCATGGAAGCCAGAACCCATCCAAGCCAGAACAGCCTCAATAGACAACCTTCCCGAAGAGTTCAAAGAATTTGCCGATGTCTTCAGTGAAGAGAAATTCAAAAGAATCCCAGATCATCGACCATACGACTGCGCCATTGATTTCAAGGAAGGAGCCGAACTTCCAAAACCGGCCAGACCAATCCCGCTCTCTCCAGCGGAATCTATTGCGCTAAGAGAATATCTGGATGAAGAGATCGCAGCAGGGAAAATCCGACCAAGCAAATCACCGATTGCATCACCTTGCTTCTTTGTTAAAAAACCTATTGATCCAAAAAATCCAGGGGCAGTTCGCCAGCTACGACTGGTTCAAGACCTCAGAGGAGTAAACGCCATTACAAAGGACGATAGATTCCCAATGCCCCTAATGGAAGACCTCCTGGATAAAATCAAGGACGCGAAGATCTTCTCCAAGATTGATTTACGCATGGGTTTTAACAATATCAGAATTAGGGAAGGCGACGAATGGAAGACAGCTTTCAGAACAAAAGAAGGACTCTTCGAATACGTCGTCATGCCTTTTGGACTAAAAAACGCGCCCGCCATCTTCCAAAGATATATGAATCACATTTTCCATGATCTCATCGACGTATGTGTCATTGTTTACATTGACGACATCCTGGTCTTCTCCAAGGATAGAAGCCAACATACAGTGGATGTCAGAAGAGTACTGAAGATCTTACTGGAGGAAAATCTTTTCGCAAAACTTCCAAAATGCGAATTCTTCGTCACCAAATTAACGTATACTGGACTTGGGATCAGCGATTCAGGCATCTCAATGGAGGAGGAAAAGGTAAAGGCTATAAAGGAGTGGAAAGAGCCAAAAACGGTCAAGCAAGTCCAAGCATTCCTAGGATTCGCGAATTTCTACCGAAGATTTGTACCGAATTTCAGCCGCTTAGCAAAACCCCTGACAACCTTAACAAGAAAGGAGAACAAGTGGGAATGGGGAAACGAGCAGCAGGAAGCATTTGAAGCCTTGAAAGCGGAAATCAGCAAGGAACCCACTCTTCGCCATCCAAACCCTGACAAACCCTTCTTCTTGGAAACAGACGCAAGTGGAGTAGCAATGGGAGCAATCCTGTCACAGAGGCAAGATGACGGCTACCTACACCCTATTGCTTTTCTTTCAAAATCCTTCAACGAGGCTCAGCTCAACTACGACGTCCACGATAAGGAACTTATGGCCATCATAGAGTCTTTAACACATTGGAGGCTTTACCTTGAAGGAACGAGGGACCCTATCACCATCTACACCGATCATAGGAACCTACAATTCTGGAAGGAGGCAAGAACGTTCAACCGTCGACACGCAAGATGGCACCAATTGCTCGCTTCCTATAACTTTGACATCATTTACCGCCCTGGCATCCTGTCATCAAAACCGGACCTGTTGTCAAGACGATCAGACCATGAAGATATCCCGACGGCGGAACAAGTTATGATATCTGTCGAAAGGTTCAAAGGATTTATGGGACAAGTAGACACAAACATCATAGAGACTATCAAGGAGGCTCAGGAAACTGATGAAGGATTGGCACAAATCAAAGAAATCTGCAAGTCGAAGAAAACGTTACCAAAAACCCTTCAACACAGCGCAAAGGATTATGATTTCAAGGAGGGACTATTATGGTTCAAGGGAAGGATCTACGTACCAGATGATAAGGAATCCAGACTGGCCATCATGCGAAGTCATCATGACTCAAAAATCGCAGGACATCAAGGACAGGCTAGAACACTGGAACTCATATCAAGAAGATACTTCTGGCCAGGAATGAAGCAGAGTATAAACAGATACGTGGAATCCTGCGAGACCTGCCAACGGACAAAGGGATCGAAGTCAATAGTCCCGATCAAACCTCTGGAAATTCCAAGAGGACCATGGGAAGACATAGCGTTCGACTTCGTAGTGAAGTTACCAAAATCCAGAGGATCGGATAGCATCTTAGTAGTAGTGGACCGATTCTCAAGAATGGCGCACTTCATACCCTGCAAAGAATCTCACACGGCAAGCGACCTTGCAAGTCTTTTTATCACAAATGTTTGGAAACTGCACGGTTTTCCAAAAAGCACGATCTCAGACCGAGGGACTACCTTCAATTCCAAACTTATGAAGGCCATTTACGAGAAAATCGGAACTAGCCCAGGCTTCAGCACTGCCTTCCACCCCCAAACAGATGGAATAACAGAGAGAATCAATCAATGGATGGAAGGCTGGCTACGATCATTCGTCAACCACCGGCAAGACGATTGGGCGGACTTATTACCGATTGCGGAGTTCAGCTATAATCTACAGAGACACCGCGTAACAGGTAGTTCCCCTTTCGAAATTATTTACGGCAGGGAACCACTGTGGAACATCTCTGCAGAAGATTCAACGGTTCCGGAAGCAAACAACATCACGGAAAAATGGCGAAAAATCCACGACGAAGCGATTGCGTCGATGGAAAGCCAAAGGCTCCCAGAAGAAGAACCAAGGAACGAATACAGGGAGGGAGATCTAGTATGGCTTTTGGGAAAAAACATTCAAACAAAAAGACCCTCAAAAAAGCTGGATAACAAGAAACACGGGCCGTTTGTTGTGAAACAAAAAGTAGGGTCACACGCTTATGAACTCACTTTACCGGCAACAATGAGGGTGCACCCTGTTTTCCACATCGATTTGCTCAGCCCTTACAAAGAAGACACAGAGTTCAGCCGGAACCAACCCCGACCACCGCCGGTCATAACAGAAGAAGGAGAAGAGGAATACGAAGTAGAGAAGATTTTGGACTGGAAGGAGACAAAGGACGGACTTTTTTACAGGGTCAGATGGAAGGGCTATGGAAGTGAGGAAGACACAGAACAAAGGGCGGAAGATTTTGGCCACCTTTCAAAAGTCATCAAGGACCTTCTACGCCAACACCCCGAAGCTCCCACGCCATCTAACTACGCTCTAGGAAAGATAAAAGGCAGAGGGGGCGAGGCGAGTAGTGTCAACTGCAAAACTTGCAACTACTCCAATCTTTGCTCCCCGCTCTACTCACTAAACCTCTTCTGCACTCTAAAATGCCTGCCGTCACCCGTGCTACCATTACCAACAACCTCGTCCGCGTCCTCGAAGGACCTGCTTTTGCCACGGCAAGAATCCTCGACTCCGGGGCCGCACTCTACGTTTTTAAGAGGTCCCAACAAAGCTCGGGAAGGATGCACTTTAGGGCGTCGGATGACGTCCTGCACTCGGACCTGGGGGAGTTCCAATGGGTCGGAAAGAAGTGGCCGACACGCATGCAACTCCTACGGAAGGACATATACGTCTGCCAAGGGTGCGCGGCTTTCCAGGTCTCCGAGGTCGTCCTCCTCTCCACCCACATGCTCGGGGTGGTGGAATGGGGACAAGAGGGAGCGTACTCGAGCAAATGGGTACCCGGGTACAACGGAAGGCAGCCAACGCTTCGGCCTAGATGGAACGACGCTTGGGACGCCAACTACGAGAAGGACCTGAGCGACTGGAGGATGGAGAGGGGCCGATACCAGAAAGAGAAAATTGACTGGGAGCCCTTCTGGTGGAAGAAGGAGGAGACTGATGTGTCGGCATGGAAGGAGGCGGAGCCCGATGTACGCCAGTGGGACAAGGATTTTGTGGAGGTTCAGGAAAGGGTTTTGGACTGGGCCAAGGCGGACTGGACAAAGGAGGAGACCTGGGAGGAATGGGAGAAATTCTCGGACGAACCAGGCAATACCGCCTTCAATCCGATCGACCTAACCTTGGAGGAGGACGAAGGACTGGAGGAGTACATGCTCGCAAAAGGCAAGGATTGTGGGATCCAGTAGAGCCCATCCAGGTCCCCTAAATGGTCTCTTAAGGGGGAGTAATGTCGTGAGCTAGCTCACTCCATCGGACTCGCCCACCGTCTTGCCCGCCTGTTTCCCTCTTTATGTTTTGTTTCCCGTTTCTGTTCGCCGCGTTGCCACCTTCTTGTGGTTATTCTTTTACATTGTGTAACGCGGCTGTGCTTTGTACGAGTCATGTCTGTTCGTACAGCATGACTCACTTGGACACTCCTGACTGGCTGTTCTGTGTGACTCATGTGGCTGCGCCTTGTATGACTCGGCCACGTTCTGAATATATATAGAGGACCAACAAGCCTGGTAACCCCAGCTTGTTTTGTCTCGTCAAAACATTCCCTCTGAGTGACACTTAGAACCACCCCTACCCTCAAGAGCCTACAGACACTTAAGTGTGTTGCGGTTCAAGAGGTCACTTAGGTCTTAGTGCCGTCCACTCTCCATCGCGGCTTGTCTCATAGCCACCAAGAAGAAGCTTACGACACTGGCCAGTAGTAGTTTCTAGAAATGAGTTCTAGGGTTCTGGCTTGTCCTTGGTGACCCACAATGGGTGAGTTGTGTTAGAGTTTGAGAAGCTTCAGTTTGATGTCTTTTTTGTCAGGGACAACAATTCTCCCTTGATACCAGAGGAGATCTTCACTCATTTTGTAGTCCTTGAACTGTTTTTTCACAGAGGGTGGTAGGTCTTCCTTTCCTTTGGTGCTTTTGATCAGGGTCTCCAGGCTTTCATCCTCCTCCAGAGCTTCTTTGATCTCTGCAATAATGTTGTTGCTCATCAGGGCTGAGAAACCTTTGAAGTTTTTGACAGAGATCATCACTTGTTCCGCAGAGGCAATATTGTTGTGATCGCTTCTTCTTGAAAGGATGTCTGGTTTTTCTGACATTTTGCCAGGTCTGTAGTGGATCTCGAAATTGTAGCTTGCCAGCATGAGGAGCCATCTGTTGTGTCATTGGTTGAAGGTGCTGGCCTTCTGCCAGTAAGTAAGATTTTTGTGATCTTTGTAGATCACTATTGGTTCCTTTGTTCCTTCAAGGTGGATGCGCCAGTGTTGTAATGCTTCTATGATAGCAACAAGCTCTTTGTCATGCGTGTTGTAATTCAGCTCTGCTTCCTTGAAGCTTTTTGAGAGAACCCTACTGGGTGTAAGTATCCGTCCTTTTGCCGTTGGCTAAGAATAGCCCCCATTGCAACCCCTGAGGCATCTGTCTCAAGGAAGTACTGCTTTGATTTGTCAGGATGTGCAAGCACTGGTTCTCTTGATATGACATCTTTCAGGGAGTTGAAGGCTTCCTGGTGTTCTGAGTTCCATTCCCATTTCCTGTCCTTTCTTGTCAAATGAGTCAGGGGTTTGACAATTGAGGAGAAGGCCACCACAAATCTTCTATAGAAGTTGCAGAAACCAATGAACGCCTGTAGTTGTTTCAAGGTTTTGGGAGTGGGCCATTCTTGGATAGTTTTGATCTTGTCTTTGTTCATAGAAATGCCATCCTCATTGACAACAAACCCAACCCAGTTGGCCCTTTTTCCATAGAAGGTACATTTCTTCAGGTTTCCAAAGAGGTTGTTCTTCCTCAATCTTTGCAAGACTTCCTTGATATCTATGGTGTGTTGATCTCTTCCTTGGGAAATAATAAGGATGTCATTGATGTAGATCACAATCTTCACCCCAATCATGTCCCTGAAGATGTGGTCCATCATTCTTTGGAAAGTAGACAGTGCATTCTTGAGACCAAAGGCCATCACGGTGTATTCAAATAGCCCTTCTGAGGTGATAAATGCTGTCTTCCATTCGTCTCCTTCTCTGATTCTGACATTCCAAAAGCCATTCTTCAGATCAAGTGAAGTGATGAAAAGCTCTTCCTTTGAACTTTCTCCAGTCTTCTTGACTATCTCTAGTAGTTGTTCAAGAAGAGGAATAGGGTAGCGGTCCGGGATGGTTTCTTTGTTTGCTCCTCTGTAGTCAACAACAGGACGTAGGTCAGGGATGGTTTGTCCTTCCTTCAGGGCTTTTTTGACAAAGAAAAGGCTTGCAGCTAGGGGAGACTTGCTGGGTCTGATACGTCCTGACTGGAGTTTGTTCTCAATGTATTCCTTTGTTGCGTCTCTTTCCCTTGGTGACAGAGGGTAGGCCTTTCTTGGTTTTGGAAGCTGATTGTTGTCATAGAAGTCGATCCTACAATCCCATTCTCTGTGTTCAGGCAGTTTGTCGTATTTTTCTTCATCGAAGACATCCTTGAATTCTTCAAGTTCTCTTGGTAGCTCCTGAAGTAGTCCTGCTTTGGCGATAAGGGGATCTTCTGTTTTCCATTTGATAGCAAAGGGGGACCAGGATATCTCAGGGTTGGTCTCCTTCAGCCATGGCATTCCTAAAATCATGGGTTGTGTGCCAGTGTTCATGACATAGAATCTTTGGTAGAAAGTCCTTCCTTCTAGATCAAATTTCAGCTTGCACCTGAACCAGATCTGATCCTTTTGTGTTTTTCCGTCAATGGTTTTGATGCTTCTGGGGCTTTGTAACTTGGTCAAAGGGATATTGTTTTTCTTGGCAAAGTTCAGGTTGATGAAGTTTCTAGACAAGCTGGAGTTGATGAGAGTTGAGATTTTTTCTGTGATTCCTTCTGCAGTTGTGTATACCATGGGTGTTTCATTTGTAGCCTTGCAATAGTATACATTTTGCAGAGAGGGTATTGGGGCATCTTCACACATGGTGGAGAGATGCCCATCTAGTTTTCTGATTTGGAATTGGTGGATCCGTTCTCATTCACTTTCTCAACTTTGAGTTCAGTGGCTTTTCCTTTCACAGGCTTCTTTCCTTTGTCCTTGTAGGCCCACTCCTCTGTGCAGTCAGCAAGATTGTGCCCTGCTTCCCCACATTTGATGCAGAGGTTGTTTTCCTTTCGGTGTTTCTTCTCTTCTTTTGGGACCAGGTCCCCTTTGATTTTCTGGGTTCTGGAACCTTCCGCTTGAGCTGGTTGTTTGTTCTTCTTCCTTGTGCTAACCGGATTGGTCAGTTTGTTGATTTCCTCCACTTGCAGGGCGATATTGATCCATCCTTCAAGATCTTGCTGTTCTGCTCCTGCTCTGTCCCTGAGTTCTTCACAAACAAGTTCTGCCTTGATGAAGCGGTTCAGCCCCTGTCTGAATCATGCCACTAGGGCCATGTCGTTCCAGTTGAGTTCTTGGGAAAGAAGTCTGAAGTCAGAGACGTATTCCAATATGCTCTTGTTTTGGTAAAGTCGTTGGATCCCTTGTTCAGCTTGAACTTTCTTGCTGGGGTGGCTCCATTGTCTGTTGTAAGCTTCTTGGAAAGCTTCCCATGAGTCAAGCCATGGATGGTCTAGATTGTTGTTGTATCTGTTCAGAACTGGTTGTGCCCAATTTCCAGCAGGTCCTTCTGCCATGTTCATCAAAATTGCAATAATGCACTGTTCATCCATGTCATACTGGGTAGGGTTCAGACAAAAATAGGCCTTCATTCTTGCAAGGAAGGTTTTGGCTGCGGTTCCCCTGGTTCCTTCGAAGGCCTTTGGCATTTTGATGCGTGGTCCTGAGTTTCCTCCATTGCCTCCTTGATTTGTTTGGATGATAAAGGTTCTTCCTTCATCCCTGATTTGATACCCAGATTGCCCTTGTATTTCAAACAAGGGTGATTGTTGTCCTTGTGGCAGATGTGGAGGTGGCTGTCTTTGTTGTGGGATATCAACAGAGGTACGTCATGATTCCTTCCTTTGGTGTTTGGATTCTGCTTGGGCATCAGCACCAATTTGCTCAAGGAGATCAAACGTTTCCCTGGTTTGTAGGTGGACTTCTTGCATCCTAGTGGTTTGGTCCTGGAATCCATCAGTGACTTCCTCATTGATCCTTCCAAGGGTGATGGTCATGTTTCTCATTCCTTCCGCCATCCTTCCTAGGGTTTCTTCAATGCATGTAATACGCTGGGTTTGTCCCTGTAAGGTTTGGTTCATCAGGAGATCAAAATTGTTCAACCTATTGTTGATTTGTTCGGAATTTTCAACTGATCGTTCAAAGACTTCAAGGATTTGCTGTTGAACGCAATCCACATTCCTAAGCCTTTCATAGAAAGTGTTGACTCCATCTTCTGTTCTAGAAGCAATGCGCTCAATTTGCTGCATCATGTTTGTTGTATCTTGGGTTTGTAGATCCCATCGTCGTTCCAATCCTTTGATTCTAAGGGCCTGGACTGCATTTTCCTGTTGATATTGGACCTGAAGGGTGTTGAAGATCCTTTCCAGGGCTTGGATTTGATTCCCTTCCATATTTTCCATCAGTTGTTCTTGTCTCAGTCCTTCATCCTGTGAAATTGACTCAACGCTTCCTTGTGATTGGAAGGTTGATGGCACGCTCAGGGCACTGTGAGTCCTAGGGACTTCTACTAGTGGTGGCATGGATGCAGGGGTAGCTATCAATGGTGGAAATTGCATTCCAAAGTCAGGAAATGCTAAAGGACGTCTAGTCCCTGTTGTCCCGGTGTTTGATGTTCCTGGAGTTGCATTTCTAAGTGGTCCTGGTATCCTAATCACATGCACAGCCCTAGGGCTAATCACACTTTCCCCATGGAGAGTGACGACTGGAGCTGCTGGTGGTGGTGTGTTGATTGGATTTTCAACTACTCAAATTGTTGGTGAGGTGGACCTTTGCTTGTTTGAAGTCCTGGTTTCTTCTTGAGTTCCTGATGGTTCAATAATGTTGCCAATTCCTCCTGGGATGCTGGTAGAAGGGGGTCTTGATGCATGGCTGGTACTTCTAAGTGGCGCCGTCCAATCACCTGCCCGTTCCCTTGCTCCTCTTGAGGGGTTTGATCGGATTTCGACTATTGTTGCTGTTGGAGCCTCACTCTGTCAAGGCACTACACTTGAGGATTGATTGTCCATGTTGTCATGTGACTTTGTTTTCTTGTGGCTCAGCGTACTAAGAGCTTGCTTTGCAATGTTGCAACCTGCTAATGCCTATGGTTGATGACCGCTAATGGCCTTTGAGATGTGGAACAATATGTGATAAGTCTTCTAAGACTCTATCACTAAGGTGGACAAATGCTAGTCTTGTCAGTACAAGTCACTAGCTCCTAAGTCCAAGTGGCTGTGCTAAAGGCTAAGTAGCCAAGTGCCTCTGATCACACTGCAGGGAGAGTTGACAAGGCAAAGCAAGCTGGGGATGACCATGCTTGCTAGCCAGTATATATACTCAGAGAATGGGTGAGTCATAGTAAGTACATGAGTCACTGGTCTGAGTCAAAGTCCAAGTCATAAAAGTGGCTGTGCAGGCCAGCCAATAGAAAAACAGCATGAGTCATATGTGTCGTAAGCTTCTTCTTGGTGGCTATGAGACAAGCCGCGATGGAGAGTGGACGGCACTAAGACCTAAGTGACCTCTTGAACCGCAACACACTTAAGTGTCTGTAGGCTCTTGAGGGTAGGGGTGGTTCTAAGTGTCACTCAGAGGGAATGTTTTGACGAGACAAAACAAGCTGGGGTTACCAGGCTTGTTGGTCCTCTATATATATTCAGAACGTGGCCGAGTCATACAAGGCGCAGCCACATGAGTCACACAGAACAGCCAGTCAGGAGTGTCCAAGTGAGTCATGCTGTACGAACAGACATGACTCGTACAAAGCACAGCCGCGTTACACAATGTAAAAGAATAACCACAAGAAGGTGGCAACGCGGCGAACAGAAACGGGAAACAAAACATAAAGAGGGAAACAGGCGGGCAAGACGATGGGCGAGTCCGATGGAGTGAGCTAGCTCACGACAATATGCCTCATGGTGACACAACATCCATACACCTTACTAAACAAGGGAGAGGGCAAAGAGGAGAGAAAGGGCACTTAAGGTGCCGGTACAAGCCACAAGACCGCAAACAGAGACAGAAGGAGGGACAGGTCATGACAAATGAGGACATTTGTGAGCAGTTAGAAGGAGCTGTGAAGCTAGCACAGAACAAGTACCCAGACTATGACCATATATTTGCGCATGATGATGCATGAATACATACCCAAAAACACCCAACAGCTCCATCCGCTTGCAACATGACAAAGTTTCCACACATGATTGAGGCAAACAAACCACAAATGGAGGACAGCACCTTTGCAAATGAATCAGTACAAACCTTTTATTATCCCAATGACCATCCAGAATACCCTGGATATTTTAAAGGGATGATTCAAATCCTTTTTGAGAGGGTAATTGAGGCACCACACCTTAATGCACAGTGCAAAGCTTTAAGTGTGACCCAGCAGTAGCAAACTGCTGCTGTTGGCGGATATTATTCAATCTGATCCAGGTAAACAGCAGTACACCAACCATGCTTGAGACCTTGGCCCAATCATTGGGGAGTCAAGTGATATTTCTACCAAAATATCACTGTGAGCTTAACCCAATTGAGCAGGTTTGGGAGTATGCGAAATTGTGCTATTGGCAATATCCCAAATCCAGTCAGGTTGCTAATCTAAATGACAACGCTTTGCAGGCACTTGTTGAGGTGCCAATAATAGTCATGCAACAGTATGTGATATCCTGAGGCTTTTTTTGTGAATCAAAGCTGACACTATTTAATTATAACAGTTAAATTCATTGAGCACACCAATTCACCCATGCATACATGAGTGGGAAGGATGGCACTGAGGTTGCTCAATGGGCACACAGAACCCTCAAGAGCTTAAGCAAATCCGTTGGTTCTCTTTTGGGCTTGTGAGTGCTGATTTGCTTGTGCATGCTTGCTTGGGTATAGGAGGACCAATTGCACAGCCACTGGGGTGCTCCTGAATGCTCATTTACCCAAGCAAGCACATATGAGCAAACCGGTGCTTGTTAGCATCAGAGGATTTTGGTGACAAGGCATCAAGCCACACCCAACTCAAGCAAATCCACCAGTTCTCTTTTGGGCTTGTGAGCACCAATTTGCTTGTGCATGCTTGCTTAGGTATAGGAGCACCAATTGCACAGCCACTCAGGTGCTCCTGAGTGCTCCCCTACCCAAGCAAGTACATATGAGCAAACCAGCACTCACCAGCATCAGAGGATTTTGGTGACAAAACACATTCCAATAGATCAGATTTAACCTCTCCTGTGTATTTACCTTATTTGTTATATGTCATTGGTGATAGACCCCCATCACTCTGGTGCTTGGTCACATGCTGACCAAGCATGGTTTGAAATACCCGGAAGCCCAAGCATCAAGCCTTCCAGGCCAATTTTCACCAGAAAGGAAAGCCATTCCTACTTAGATATTTGACCAGTAGATAAATAACGCCACTGCGCATTCGATGTGGTACCACTTTGCTGATATATTTGTTTCCCGCTGAGATCTTGCGTGTTTTGTATCAGGCCAGTGTGCGAAATGATCACGTGCTGGAACGTTTGTCGCTTGTGCATGGCCGTCACATTACAATATGTAATGTTGGACTTGCCCGAGACCCTAGAGTCAGCATAACCATGTCCAACAACCGTACCGAGTCAGGCCCATCTAGTCTCCCATTTCTTGTCGTGGAGTACGAAGACAAGAGGGCAGCCATCGGCAGAAACACAAACTATCAGGCACGCAGTCAATGCTTGCCAGCACTTGCAGACTCACAGCGTAATATAGGAAACGTTAGCAGCTGTCAAACGGGTCTTCATTACTCTCCGGAATGCTAAAGATGAGAACCTGGGGATCAACGCACACCTTGAAGAGATTGATGAGACCCTGCGGATCGCTGGCGATATATGGCCTGAGCTATTGCCACGAATGACTTCGGTCAAAGTAACGTTGGACGATCCGGCCCAGTCAGGAGCATTGGAAGAGAAAGTAAAAAAGAAATGTGAGTGAGATTCGAACATTGCGAAACATGATAGTTTTTTTGACTGGCAATGCTGTCACAGTATATCTTCAACGTCTCTGGGGGTGTGACTGGAACGGGCGGGTTTCCCATATGTATACCACCCAGATTGCTCTGGACTGCACAGTCAATCAGCTGTTGGAGCAAATAAAACGGCAAGAAGGTATCGAAGCTCAAAAAATTTATATTCGTTGTAACGGCACTGAATATACTGATACCCTTGGTGCCACACTCGCTAAGTCTGGCATTGGCTCAGGTTCGATGTTTGAGATTACATTTTGATGCGTAATACATGACACTGTTTTTGAATAGTCTTTGGTATTTTGCCCCGTGGTTCGTCATTGGACCACCCCTGATATCACTTCTGGAATAGAAAATGTATGGGTCTCGGGGAGGAGTTGGATGCTTGCGCATAGCCACATCAAAATCGAAAGACGAGCACCCTACACAGGTGACGCCAGACCTGACACAATACTGGATAAGGATGCCTGGCAAGAATCCGGATAGGGTCCACCTAAGAATCCAACCGGGTGGCTGATGTCAAGCCCGTCCCAAAGTCCAAGGTCGCTCCAAGGTCGACCACCAGTCGAAATGGACACTTCAAAAGGCCAGCAGGGAAGCATTCCACGGATTCCATGGATGTGGCAGTTTGGAGAGCTTTGGCACCGTACTCGGCAAGGCGTTTTCAACGGGCAAACACTGCGCAAGCTGATCTTAGCGGCACCGACACTCATGCACAGAGGTAGTTTCGTAAAATAATGGCATTGTTCCATAGTACGAACACATTCGACCGTGAAAACGGAACGTTGGCCTCTATTTCAAAGTGGAGGAATGCATGACATTTGCGACACCTCAGGGCTCTGTCTAGCTTGAATCGTGCCAGTGGCCGAGCTTGGACCAAGCTCGTAATTCGCTTCCTAGGCCCTATCCAGGCTTCCAGACACAGTATCCAACCAGTCACCAATCCGGCTCATAGCGGGATTTCCCCGAGCTCGGACCCGGCTAAAAGTGTCACACCCGTGAGACTGAGACACAAAGACTCAATATAGCGCACCGGATATCATCCGACTCCGGCGCGTAACCTCCACTCATTCGTCTAACCTATCCACCATCACACCCAAGATAATGCAACCAATCCCCATTGTTCGACAAAGTACAAGTAGACTCAAAAAATCAGTGAACGAGATGCGCGATGAATATATAACTCGAGTCTGTCATGCGGCTTCAGCGGGGGATGTGTCGCTCGAGTCTTCTGCCGAGTCGAGGAGGCTGGTCAAGGGTGTTAGTTTGAGGTCATAAGAGTGAGATGTGATGTGGTGAGGACGAGAGAGCAGAGATAGAATGAGACTGAACGGAGTGGGCAAGGTGGATAGGGCAGTATGCTGGCGCTGGGATTTGCACCACAGGGATTCCAGCAGATTCGAAGCATGGTGTAATCAAAGGAGCCAACTGACCTGTATTGTTTATTCAGCACGCACTCTCCGCCGTTCTCCAAGTCGATCGTGTACGAGTAAAAGAATCCCTCGGAGGATATGACCATCACATTTGGTGTGTTGCTGTAGATTGGGAGTTGGCGGAAAGGCCATTGGCGATCGAGAGTGATACGCGACGGAAATGGATTGGATGAAGGGGGCGTCGTCGTTTAGTCGGAGGAGCATTGTTTGAGTATTGGGATTCGAAAAGGCAAAGCAGCGATTAGACGAAATCAGGATCGCGAGTTGTACGCAGAATTAAGAAAGAAAACCACATGCAAATTAGCACAGTTGATGAATGACGGGCGCAGCCACTACGCACCTGCTAATCGCCACAATACACCTCGTGCCTGACGTTGGCAGCTTGAGCGACGCAAAGTCGCGCGAAGGCTCCCACATGTCCGACAGCCCCCCTGGCAGATACCCGCCCATTGTGCCAGCGATACCGCGAGTCAACCCAAGTGATTTACGACGAAGAGAGGACCTGCCCGAACATTAATCCCGTCTCAAATGAATAACGCCACACTTACCCGACGCCGTTCTTCTTCTTTCCATCCATATACGCCTCGTATCCCCCCTCCATTCCCGCTCCACCCTTGCCCGTATCCTGACTGTCCACACTCCCACCTGGGCTGCTCGGTCCCCTCTTCCTCTCTCCTTCCCCACCTCCACCCCCCTTCAACTTGAAAATATGCACCGTATCCGTCGCCGAACTGACCGCCAACAACGTGCTCACCGCATTAAACGTAATACAATGAATCCGCGCGCCCCGCACCCCACGACGAAACTCGTACAGCCTCTCTGCAGCCGGAACATTAAACACGCGAATAACTGTTCCTTTTTCCGAGGCGGTGGCGAGGAGTGTACCTGTACTGTTGAGCGCAATATGTGCGAGGGGTGCTTTGTGGGCGCGGACAATGTTGGTGACGGCAAGGAGGCGCGTGTCGAAGATGAGGACGTCGCCGGACGTGGAGGGTGTGTTTGCGGGTGTGCTGGAGGATGCGGGGGCGGATGAGGATGATGCAGAGGCGGTAGGTGGCGGCGTTGGAGAGGGGTACGCGAGGTAGGAAGGGTCGGAAGAGGGGGACAGGGCGCAGATGGCTATACCCGAGTCAGCGAAATAGGATAAATCGACTGGGGTGCGTACCATTAGGATTGGGGGATGTTTCAATGACGTGCATCAACCGCATCGTGCTGATGTCGTAGATGTAAATTTCTACTTCGAGCACGACGACGAGTGTCTTGCGGTTGAGTTTAACAGCGAGGATCGAGGAGGGGAAAAGGAGTTCGCAGATCATGGATTGCCTCTACACGCCCGATAAGCTCGGAAGGACTAGTTTAAGACGCTACTGACCTTGGTGTTTACAATTTGTAGCTTGCGTGGACTGGATGAAGGCTGGTCCGCCGCTCCAACAAGGGCGATGAGCGATGTGCAGAACAACATTTCCACAATTCCTCGCGAGCCATCGTCTACAAAATGAGCACGAGTTTATAATCCCAGACTTCGACTCACTCTTGGTATACACCCGTCCGAATGGATCGCAGTTGGTGATGCTGTATCCCTTCTTCGTCCCCACCGATATACACCTAGAAAATATAAGTTTGACTCTTAACTTTGATTAGAACCACTTACGAAAAGTCTTGGTTAAAGTTGGCAAATAACATGTTCGAGTTTGTTTTCTCCGCCATCGTGGACGTCGTATCGGTGTCGTGGCGGCTGCGAAGTCACAACCTCCCGGCGCTTGTGGGGTATCTTATCTTATCGTAATTGAAAATTAACCTCGAATGTGGGCATAATCTGCACCCCAGGAATTGAGTTTGCGTATAGGCGACTTGACTGGCACCTGAGTTGCGAGGCGTGAAGTAATTTTATCTGATCGGCCACATTAGGTTATCTCTTTGGGGTTTTTACGCACTCACCCTCTACCTCGGCTTGCGTTGATGAACCGTACCCTGTCCTAGATACATGGAGTGAAGGTGATGTTAACTAATCCCGCCACCTGGCTCACCCGTTGAGCCTCACTATGCTTCCATAGCACCAATAAGTGCAAGATAAAGCTCGTTCGGTCACGCCTGACACCTCTTATTAGCATAAGCCACAATATCAAACTTGTCTCTGTGCCTCAGGGGCATGAATAGGCTTCGGGCGTGTGTGTGTGCGTGTGTGGGCTAGGGTTCAGTGAAAACGTCTGGCCCAAGTTGAAAATTACCCACGGATCCTTTTTGGCCGTTTTTGGCAGTGTTTGATCCGTTGGACCACTCCGACTGGACAAGAGGCACTGACCTAGCCAGTCAATACTGAGTAGTCCAACAGGCTCCGAATATTGTAAAAGATGAGCGAAAAACTTGATCAAGATCTGTTAATGAATTGAGGTGAATTTAAACCGCTCAGAAAGCAAGAGTTGCGTTGTCAACCCCCCCGTCTAGTCAACACTGGTCGGGTCGTCCTGTTCCACAGCTCCTTTTTTCACAAGGATGAAATCTTCCTCTATGCGAAAGATGAATCTAGAGCGCTCTGCTTCAATCCAGCAGCCCGTTATTCATGGCGACAATTGGCTGGAAAGTTATCGTATGTGTCTGGCTGTACTTTCCATAACAAGTATAGTGGCTGACTCATCAATCCCTAGTGACTTACTTTCTTGGTCGTGCGGGTGTTTTTGCCTATGACCTCGAGCATCAATTGTATGCGCCTGATCAAGGCTACATCTATCGTCAGATTGTTACCCATGACGCGTTGGCCGGCCTGGTTCACGAGGAAGTGTCGTCCGCGTTTGTGTTGGACGGGGTCGCATATGGTTTTGACGATCTGGGGTCGCTCTGACATCGCAACACTAAAGGTGAATGGCTTCCAGTGATCTTGTACCATAAGTTAGAGGACGCCCTACGTGCACGACATTCGGTATCAAATGTCCAAGGTATGTACTTGCACTGGGCCTGGTGTCTACTTCTAATCGGTGTGACCTATCCACGATAGTTACCTCTCATGGCCTGACCCTGGACACATGCCCGTCGCACGCTCTTGTAACGATGAATGACTTCCGCGCGACAAGACCTCTCGATCCTTTCGGTTCTACGCCTTGGGGCCGCCAGGTAATTGACTTGACCCAAGACGAGGGTGAACCCGATCAAACCGGTTCACCGCCCCTACATGAACATCTGTTGTCACAATCCCGGTATGGACACCGTGTGGCTACCATCCTCGTGCTTCTTGGATTCATAGATCAAAATGATGCTGTTCCGACAATAGAACAGTTAGACGCCTGTGTTGACGTCCTGACACGGGAGAAGGAGTCGGATCACTCTGGCACTTTTGAGTATATTTGTGACCTACCTGGATGTGGGGCAAAGCAGAGGAGACCCAGTGCGTTCAAGGTAAGGCTCAATGACCTCCTCAGAGACATCAACAAACTAACCAGAAACACGCCAATACGGCAATTAGCTCCATTTGTATACACACTACGGAATCAAAAGTGGGTGGAGTAGGTGCATAAACAGCGATCAAGTCAGTACTCATAATAATGACTACAGAGGAAATGTGCATGGCGTGTTGGGCGGCCTTTTCGACCCCATGCAACCTCAAGAGACATATCAAAATATGTTCCTACTGGGATGGCTTAATGCTCGATGCGTGAAGAGTGTTACTTCTTGGATATGTAGATACACATACCCCTCTGTATGTAACTAGTGTATTGTACTCTTGATGCTCCAATGGGTGTCGGTCACCTTGCTTGCCGCCAAGGTCGCTGAAATATTTTTAGACTGGGCGTGTTTGTCTGCGTAGTAATTTCTTCAAGTGCATTTCTGAGACCTAAAATACTTGTTTTTCTTACCCCTATCATCCAATCCTTTTTTATTTTGCCCCATGAAGCCAGATGTTTTTTGCCCCGTAGTGACATGCATTTTCAATAGCCATGTGTAGGCTATCCGGACCACTCGCTTCGAGATACAAGATATCCCGTACTAGGTATTTCAAGTCCTGAGATATTGGGTGCTGTTTGGCACGGTGTTATACCCCCGTCTCCCGTTGGAGACGGGGGTCCATAGGGGTATGCCCCTGAGATATGTAGATAGCACGTGACCGCACCACGTGGAACCCATCCTCTTCCACCACCGTGCGCCCCCGTCTCCACCGTCTCCATAGCCAGAGCTATATTGCACTTTATTCCTTGCTATAGCGTAGGCTCTCTACAGGAGATCGTGTATGCCAGAGTAGCTAGGGATGGATCGCTTTGTTGCCGTAATGCTAGGGCATACAACGTAGCCGTGATGTCTATTCTCTAACTCATGTCCAACGTCTGGCCAACGAGGTGTGGCTTGCCGCTTGAACGCGCACAGTGCCGCAGTATCAGATATAGAGTTCGAGACCTTTTCTCAAGGCTTGACATAGATCACCTAGGCGCAGGAAAGAAGGTCGTAGGTTTTCTGTGGTAGTACCCTGGTCTCCTGCAGGATCTGTAACAAGATAAATTGCCTCCGGCGCTTAGATAACGTAGTGTCATGGGCGCTTGAGAGCAGGCGGGCACTTCGGAGCTGACGATCCTCCACAAAAATCCCGAAATCTTGTTCGGCTCGTGGGGTCTCGGGATTTAGGGGAGGTGCTCGTTGGTCTCCCGAGTACTCGTGAGGTCTCGTGAGCCCTCGCGAGATAAGCGCGCATTTTGCTCGTGATTGCTCGTGACTCCAGCACTTAGGAGCCGCCACGAGCTCGACGAGCACCTCCTGTCGATCCCGAGATCACATGAGATTCTCGGGTTTTGCTGACGACCCGCCGCTGAGTATCATTCGACTCCAGAGGGCGACTTAAGTTTAGTAGAGATTTTGGTAGCATGAGCTCCCGATAACGCTCACAGTATTCGTGGAGCTCTATCTTCTACCCGCCTCTAGCACTCCATCACCGCGCGAGTCAATAAAAGATTTTTCCATGCAGGCAGTAACAAAACCTTCAAGGTAGAGACGTAATCAACTATTTATGCATGCTTTGGCCCACTAACCGAGTTTGAACCGACAATCACTCCCCCCCGGGGTGAGATTTCCATACCTGGGCACTTGCATCGTGAGAATCGGTCCCAGAACTGCAATGAGTCCGATCCACTTCTCGGCCTACAGATCAACTGACATCCCTTCGGACAAATGGGTGGCTTGGTTATTCGTGCTGTGCTGAGGCTAAGCGGGAAGTACGGGCGCCGAGCCCCCAATGAGTCCGTCAACTGGATCAGGTGCCGGGGCGGTCTTATGGATCTCTGCCGTATATGACCAAAGAGTATCCCCTTTTGAGCATTAAGTGTGTACAGCGGTTTCAGGTGTGTAGCCTACCAATAAACTTTGACATACTGACAAAGTCCTGTCCCCGGTCGGCCATGGCGGCTCACCTGTCAGTCTAGGGCTTGGGAGAATAAATCAGTGTTGCGCATTCATGATCATACCACCCTGCGTCGATGGCAGCGCCGGATATTCACCGTACTTGTTGCCTATAAGACGCAAGCTGGACTACAGATCCAGATGCAACAGTGCTCCAGCATGTTTTCTGCTCTCTGCCTCGCCCTTGCCCTTCTGGGAGGTTCCCAGGCTCAGTGGGCGGGGACAATTCTTCGCGAAATTCATCCTTCACTCTCTTGGCAGAAATGCACGAAAGCGAGTGGCTGCGTCACCGTCGCGGGAAGCATCGTTCTTGATGCCAACTGGCGTTGGACCCACTCTACAGGTGGCTTCTCAAACTGCTATACTGGGAACCAGTGGGACGCAACCATATGCCCCGACCCGGTTACATGCGCGAACAATTGTGCTCTCGAAGGTGCCGACTACCAGCAAACCTACGGAATCACTACGAGTGGCAATGCCGTGACCTTGAAGTTTACCAAAACTGACCAGGGTGGAATTAGCACCGCCGGATCGCGGGTCTACTTGCTGGCCGATAACTCGACATACGAGATGTTCAAGCTCAAGAATCGGGAGATTACCTTTGACGTCGACGCTTCTACCCTCCCGTGCGGTTTAAACGGCGCGCTGTATTTCACAGGGATGGATGCCGATGGTGGCATGTCCAAGTACCCCAGGAACAAGGCGGGTGCCAAATATGGGACAGGCTATTGTGATGCCCAATGCCCCAAGGAACTCCATTTCATCAACGGAGAGGTATTTCAACAGCGTCACGATACAGAAACGTACTAACCATCACTCCCAAGGCCAACGTCAAAAACTGGACTCCTTCCCCCCTCTACCCCGGCGACGGCACCGGCCTTTATGGCTCCTGCTGCAGCGAGATGGACGTCTGGGAGGCAAATGCCATCTCTAACGCATACACCGCGCATCCTTGCAACGTCAGCAGTCCAACTCGCTGCTCCGGCTCCGAGTGTACATCGGCGGGCTATTGTGACCCTGACGGATGCGATTTCAACCCTTATCGCATGGGTAATAAGGCGTTCTACGGCAAAGGCTATACGGTCGATACAACCAAGAAGATAACTGTAGTCACTCAGTTCCTCACCTCAGACGGAACCTCCCAAGGCGCGTTGTCCGAGATCCGGCGTCTTTATATTCAGAATGGGGTGGTCATTCGAAACGCCAAGACGAACATTCCAGGGATGGCTGCATATGACTCGATTACCGAGCCGTTCTGTACCGCCCAGAAAGCCGCATTCGGCGACCCAGATTACTTTACTGCGAAGGGCGGACTGAAGAGCATAACCAAGGCGTCCGAAAATGGAATGGCACTCGTGATGTCAATTTCGGATGACCGTCAAGCTAATATGCTTTGGTTGGATGGAACCCATCCCCCAACTGCCAATCCGCTACAGCCGGGCGTCAGCCGCGGCCCATGTCCATCGTATAATGGCGGTCCCGGAATACCCGAACCTGAACCTATCATTGCCCATGTCACGTTCTCAAACATTCGATTCGGAGAACTGAACTCAACCTTTAATGGCACGAAGTCTGGTATTACAGGTATCTAGGCAACTCAGTAAGTCTCTATCAATCATAGCGAAGAATCGTGAAGTGACAAGAGCCCTCTCTCTAGGCCACTACGTCCTATCGCGGATGGTACAGCTCGTATCTTGGGTATGTACTTGTATTGGCGAAGCGTGTATCGGAACTAAGACAAGCAACTTTGCTAGGAGGATAGATGTGTCAAGGCTGGATTTGTGAATGCGCGCCTACCTATTATTTTACGATTATCAAATGTAGATGTTCCCAACTCTCACAAAATACTGTAAAACGTTGACCTTAGAAATAAACTACTGGAATGTGTGCGTCTCCCAGGGGATGGACGGACTCGGAGATATTACAACGCTGGTCGTCGCTGGATCCTGAATCACCTCCATTCTAATTTGTTGGTTCCGCCAATGGCGCTCCCTGTGCATATACTCTGAATACTCTCTTGGTTGAAAATCCGTTCATTATATCACCACCCGGTTACAAGTCATGAAACTCAACCTTGAAAATCCCTCTTCGTACTCCCTCCCTCTGTTCCCAAACGCTTTTCATGGTTCCACGCTCACGGTCAAGCGCCTGTTCGAATTCTTGAACACCCCCGCCTACACCAAAGTACACCATTTTCGCCGCGACGAGGCAGATTCCCTTCAAACCAGTACTCGAACGAAGAAGGCGAACGAGTGAAGGCAGATTAGATGGCTGGTAGACCGTCTCAGAAGTCAATATCAAGTCATAGGAGCCGTTGCCAAGTACGGCCTGGATATCGAACCCGTCCCACGGTCCCGAGAATAAACGGATTTTGATTCGATATTCCTCTAATGATGCAACGAAAGCGGTTTGTAGTGTGGAAGTGAATGCGAGGTCGCCTGGCTCTTTGGGATCGAAGTGAGCTTCGGTTGGTGTGGGTGGCTGCTCTGCGATCGGGGCATCGGTCGCTGCCTCGTCTTCGTCTTCTTCCGGCACCGATTCGAGAGACAGGTTCGCAATATCGGGGATTTTAGGTTTGGCCGTTGGTTTTGGCGACGGAGGGGGCAGGGTTGACCTGTAAGATTCTCCCGCCTTGGAAAAGACTTTATTTTGAGTTAGTGGGATCCTCACTCATTTTGACTGGAGCGACCTACACCACGTCAGGATAATGTTCGGCAGGGTAACCTGGGCTCGAGTGTTAGTATATTCCTATTGAATTATTAGTTGCCTTACGTATCCCAAGACAGAAGTATTGTAGTCCTGCACATGAATCTCGGTTTCGGAGACGTCGGATTCGATAGGAGAATCGAATATTTTCTGCAACACTGCCAAGGTCGGTATAGCCGTTCCACATCCGAGCTATTGCAATATATGAATCTCATCCAAGTGGCTTATAGATGTGACCCACCTCGAGTATCCTCTTGCCCCGCAGCTCTCCGACGCCCGAGTGCAGGCTATTAACGTAATCGGCGAGATCCAAACTACATTCCCAAGTTTTCATTCCTCCTTCGTACACGCGAGGAATAAGGTCGGAAGGACGCTCGGCAAACTCAATGGCTGCCTGATTCTCTCCCGAAGAAGGGTTATTCTTTTCCTCTCCGTCGGTTGCTGGCTCTGACGCTATCAACTGTAGTCGAACGTCGAAAAGATCTCGCCGAGGGATATGTGACTCCCCTACTTGAACGGAAGAATAAGATACGTCATCTGGTAAAGTCTTGAGCTGTCTTTTCCATGCATTAGCTTCTATCTCGCAGAACGACGTTGTAGCGGGGCGGCTCACCATATCCACTAAGACATGCTCCACGAACGGTCGCTCATCAGCAATATCTCCACTGTCTTGCTCTGATACGTCTAGGGGTTTTAGTTTTTCCTCATCGCCAGAGTCATCTTCTACATCGAAATCGAACTTGAACATTGCGGAGTGGTGGTTCAAAGTCTGGATTAAATTTCGTTTGAAATTGATAGGATCGGCGCTAATGATCCGACGCATTTGCTTTGCAGATCAACCATCGCTGGTACAAAAAATAGCTTCCAGAAGAACCCAAGGTGAGTCCTGCATACTCTCGTGGACATCAAATTTGAAAACCAGATTTTAGAGCAATGGCTACGGATCAATCTGAACTTCGAGCGAAATTCATCCAAGGCGCACTCGAAGCTGGGGCTCTAAAGTTTGGGCAATTTACACTCAAATCGGGCAGGTAAGCTTTCGTTTTCCATTCAACTTTAGATTGGCAATAACTATGATTTTCTACTAGAATCTCACCCTACTTCTTCAATGCCGGACTATTATGCACCGGTCCTCTTCTGTCGTCTCTCGCCGAATCCTACGCATCACTTATTGCAACCGAATTCACCCATGATTCCGAACCGGTATTCGATGTCTTGTTTGGACCGGCATACAAAGGGATTCCACTAGCCGCTGCCACCTCTCTCACCCTCCTCAACCACAAACCAGCAATCTCAACATCCTTTGCCTATAACAGAAAGGAATCCAAATCACACGGAGAAGGAGGGATGCTCGTTGGAGCCTCGCTCGCCGGGAAACGTGTCCTCGTTCTGGATGACGTGATCACGGCTGGAACGGCGGTCCGAGAAGCGTTGGATGCCGTCAAGGCCGCCGGAGGGGTGGTCGTGGGTGTGGTTGTAGCTTTGGATCGGGAGGAGGTTGCACCTGGAGGAACAGGAAGCACGATGAAGGATGTCGAGGCCGAGATTACGAGCCGGGCAGGAGAGTGGAAGGGAGACCTGAAAGTGGTTGGAGCACCAAAGGTCCGCGCGGCAGTGAGGATGCGCGACTTGGTTGCATGGTTGGAGTCGCAGGACCGGGCAGAGGACGTAGCCAAGATGAAGGCGTATCGAGAGCAGTACGGCGTCAAAGAGTGAGGTATTAGGTGGATACACTAGACGGGATTGATAATGAAATTTGATTGAAAATGTGAGATGGGGGACTCGGACCGAAACCCCTATCCTTTGGTATGGCTATCAGCAACTTAAGCAGAGGGAGAGATGCGTAGATCTAGGCTGTGGGTCCCGTTGTTATAGAGTCTAGTGCTGCGCTGGAGTCAGTCCAATAACGACAGTCGCCAGCGTTCATTACGATAGCACTCCCGGACTTCGTATCTGCACGTAAAGATCGTAAAACAAGATACTGTGCCCACCCTCCCCTTTTTTAGATCCCCGTAAGCCGCTAGCTTGTATTTACCGTTATGGAATCAACTTGGGGTTTCCTTAGTGCGTATGCCACCAGACCAAGCTTAGACCGAAACTGGGTGTTCAGGGTCCGCGGCCGTAACCAAAGGTAGAAGGAGTGACAGACAAAAGCAAAGCAAAAGAGGTCCCCATAAGTGCGAGTTTATCATAGTAGGAAACTAGGCGAAGAAGGCTCCTGGCTGAGTGTGGCGCCACGATGCACGAATTACGAGTCGATAGGCAGTTTCGCGGCTAATGAGCAAGTTTTCAGGTAGTATCTTGGTCAGCAACAACGATGAAGCTGGTTTTACTCTAGGTTTAACAGTTGATGAGTGATTTAGAGCCCAGAAGCTAACAGAGAGTTCAGCGATGGTCCAAGACGAAGGCTCTGTATGTATCAGAATCTGCTTCCCTGCTAGAAATCTCTGGGATTCGTTGTAGAGGTAGGTCTAAGGGGGCATGAATCATCATGATTTAAATAGCATCTTCCCTCAGTGAAGTCAGGGAAACGTGGCCGCATGTGACACGGTGGGAGACAAAATAGTCCCAATAAATCCAATTTCAATTTGACTAAAATAACCCATCTCAAAACAAAAATAGGAACAAACGGCATCAGCTGCTCAGACAAAAGTTAACTGTATGCGATACTATTCGCTATCTCTTCTATCTCTGGCAAGCTGCTTGTTCAGTCGTGCAGTCTCTTCGGCGGCACATGCAAGGTTATGCAGCATCCCTGGCAAAAGGTAAGAATGTGTGGAATTGCAAGCAAAACGTTCGGCTTACTCTCAAAGCTCATGATAAATACAGCCTGCCAAAATCCAAGCCATGCCTATTAGTGTGCCCCTTGAGGCAGAGAAATAAGACTCACCTTTCTTGCCTCATCGTTGCCCATAAACTCCTTCTTGACCCGTTCATCCATATTCTCTCCCTCAGCAATATCATCCAATACCTTCATTATTCCCTCGGGGGCGTCTTTCATACCCGAGGAGTTCACAAACCACACCACATGTTCTCGGACTGCTCGGGCGTTGCTAATGATCTCGACTGCAAGTGCGTTAGGGTCGGTGGTGACAATGGTGGCAGAGGTCGGGTGATGGGGATGTGAGTCTGTGCGCTCACGGCGTTGAGCACGGATTGATTTAACGGCTCGCTCCAGAACACCCGAGTGGATGATAGTTTTATAGCGAGAGGAATAGGCCTCGGTTAAGACTAGCTCAGGAAAATGGTATGAGCCGAGACAGTACCGGGTACTTGCCCAACCAAACCCACCTGAAATAAGAATAGTCATAGCTGCAATTCCGAACAGTGCCCAGCCAACGAAAAAGGCTCTTCCCGCGGGGGTTTTAGGCGCGAAATCTCCATAGCCAACGGTCGAGAACGTGCAAAAACCTAGCAGATAATATAAGCTCGTTTCCAGTATATTGAGAAAGGGGCTTCTTACAAAAGAACATCGACGAGCCAAAAGCCCAACCTTCAGTGGCCATAAAAACTCCCGACCCAATGAGCCAGAATGCGACGAAAAGAGACCACGCGACACCAAGCTAAACAAGCTACCGGGTGAGGATCCTAGGACTGTGTAGCAAGTAGGAATATATATCTTACTTTGACCGCAAACTCTTTCCTCTCCTCGCTCTCGAGTTTCTCCTTGAGTTCCGTATAATCCGCGCTCTCCTCTTCGTGTCCCGGTCCTCCGAGCTCCGCGTGAAACTGCTCGATTAATGTGGCAGGGTCGGGATTGGTCCTAGACCGAGGATCTAGGCTGCCCTCCGTTACGGTGTGGTTCGATTCTGGCATGGGTTCCGCCGACGACTCCGAGCGTGGAACTGTCTCCGCGCCAGAGCCAGCCCCAACGATGGCAGCGACATTTGTCACCACGCCCATTCCCACCGCCGCACCAGCACCAGCCGTCAGACCCATGCCCTGATCGCTAAACAATGCACTGCGTTGCTCCCGGCTCAACGCCCATACGTTTAGCACCATGGTATCTTTTTTCCCCTTCGTGTGTCGTCTTCCGCCGCCGGGGGCGAGTTCCGGGCCCGCCTGCCTCGAGCTGGAGACCATGGATGCAACCGTCATCGTCCGTTCGCCGATCCCCGACCCGGCAGGTATAAGCTTCTCATCCATATCAAGCGAGACGGTTGCGGCAAGTGGGACGTAAACCGGCACACCCATCCTCTGCAGCATTTGTTCCGCGGCGCGAATTTGGGCTCGAGAGTGCTTGAGTTTATCCCGTTGAGCACGACGCTTTCGGTACGAATTCTCGAACGACTGCATGGGCAGATGTAGCCTATATTAGGTGTTTCGAAAGAAATAGCGTACCTCAATAATGGTTTCCCTCGTCGTGCTCACTGCCAACCCAAGATTGATAATCCCAAAGGTGTTGTAAAACATCGAAAATATCCGACCAAGCGTGGTGACCAGGACGATATCCCCAAAGCCCACAGCTATGTCCTTTCTCAGCGAAATATCATAACCTACATCCGGTGTACATACTTTCGATGGATACAACAGTGAAATACAGCCCATTCTGAGGGAACTTCAGTATGAGACTCGAGTCAAGTCAGAACAAGAAACCGACCTGAAATGATACTCCAATGATGAACGAGTAGCATAACGCTCCCAGGGCGATATAGCAAAGCAGGACCATCACGATAATAACCAACGAACGTTGTTTGCGTGTTAGTCCACTCCCTGTAGTCAACCGATTAATTGCATCGGAAGACTATCCAATACAACACCTACCGCTCCGTGCAAACTCGGGTGTTCGGACCCAATCCCATACGAGCGAGAATGTCGTGATTAGTGAGGCGATCGTGGAACACACTGTCATCCAAAATGCCTGTCCATAGGCTTGATTCCAAGGGCGGTGAGCTCACACGGCGAACGACACGGAGATAGGCACATACTGAATCCGTCATCCACCGCATGCACAACGCCGAATACCGTTATTGCAACGATATTGATGATATCTACCCAAGTTTTAGATGCTTCACGAGTGGCGAGTGGAGGCACTAACCATGAATTACCAAGCCTCCGATGGCTACAAATGTGGCTAGCCTTACGCGACGTTCAAGAAACCGCATGATGAGTGCTGCATTGGCAACAACTGCCGACGCCATCGAGAGTGCGAGCCCGGCATCCAAAACTAAATCAATCAAATTCATAACCGGATGGCGAGTCGGCAATTACTCATGAGTGAATTGAATGGGTGGCAAACGACTCTGAACCTACTTCTTGGATTTTCTTGAGTCTCAACAGTCTTGTTCGCGATTGTTCGAATATACCACTAAAAATAATGAGCAAAGTAGGTTATCAAGTGTTCGCACGGCCCACACCCTATGACATACGTGCTCAGTCAATCCTGGTATCTCGAGCAGTATTGCAAACGGGATGATTACTCCGCTCAAGATTGGGGTCCATCTGCTCTTCCGTGCTCAGTTCATCACGTCAACAGCGGAGAGCAGAGAAAACAGACCGGTAGTTGGGGATGTACTCCCCCCTCGACTCTTCCCCCTCCTGTCCCCACAAGTAGTCTTTCATCCTGCTCCATACTGAGCGTCTACCATCGAGTCGCCCCTCCAGACCGGAGCTGGCGCGCTTGCCTCTACCTTGCTCAGCCTGGCCAGATGCTTGGAATGTTGGATCGGTTGCGTCCAATTTTGTTCGTTTGCCTAGCAATGATTCAAGAATTGGTAATAATACAACCGGAGAGGGCATGTTGATGTCGAGAGAAAGTCGCAAAGTGGGTCAAGCAGGTCATGGCCAAGTACCGGTGGAGCTCGATTGAGCTGATCGCCCTCCTCTGCTACCCTATGATTGCAAATTCACGCTCTAGGCAACGCAGAAATAGAATATCACGTGCAGAACGGAACCGTAGGTGTCTTCCTCGTCAGCAACACACGTTGGCCATCCCTAATAGGTGGCCGACAAGGTTCTGGCAACATCAGAGTCATCCCAGACCCTGGAAAGGTCTTCGAAGCGCGCAACAGGATGTTTGATGATGACCATGACCCCGGTTCTTCCCCCACAAACCACCCAACCCCATTGAGTCTCTCGGCTTATCCAGTTTATGATCCCGAGACTGAGGGGGTAGTATATCAAGTAGTTCCCACTCAACATACCGATTCGATTTCAGATATCACGTCTGAGACCGACTCCACCACATCCGCAACCACCATATGGTCAGATCAAGTACCAGGTGAGTATTGTTGATCCGTTATCACACCAATTACCGGTATGACGATGCAAGTAGATTACTTTATCTCCCACCGGGGGCAACAGTTTCCCGCCAGCGAAAACGCTCTTCGGTGGTTGCCGGCGGGTGACACGAGGCGGGACATATTGGGTCATGTGGTGCTGAAGTACACGTACGGGGAAAATTATTTCGGCCCAGTCAAAGATATTTTGAATTCTGAACCAGGAGTGGGAATGAGGCGTCATGCCTTGGAGATAGGAACGAGGGGAGGAGGATGGTAAGTTGTAGTTAAAACTAAGCGCGGCGATTCTAAAGTCCAGGCTGCAGGGTTCAAGAGATGGCGACAGAATTCCCGCACGTTCAGTTTAGAAGCCTGGACATAGGACCATTCGCTCCGCATATACCTCGTGCAAACATTGTTTTTGAGGTGTACGATATTTCAGAAGGACTCTTAGTGGAAAGCGATTCTCAGGACATTGTATTCGTGAATATGGGATTATTGATGGTCAGTACCCATAACCCGAAGTCGACGCAGTGGTACCAATAACGATGAGTTTCTAGGTTAAGAACTACCAAGAGCTCTTACTCGAGGCTTACCGCGTACTTCGCCCCGGTGGGCTCATTCACTTGCGCGAGTCTTGCTTGGGTTTCTGGGATCCCGGAGATCACTCTAAACTCGCTCGCACTACCAACCCAATTGGGTGCCACTTTGTGGACCTCGTCCGTGATGCAATGAGAAGAACTGGTGCCGACCCAGACGCATGTACCAAACTTCAGCAGTGGCTCTCCCCGGACTCTGATATGTGGGAGGGCACGAGTCAACCAAGAGGATTCGAGCGAATTCATACGGACGTCAAAGTGGCCTGGGCATACTTGCATGAGGGTTATCCCTGTGTCGCCAATGTCGATCCTCACATGGTTCCAGTGATAAGTTACGTGTATGAGACTTCCCTACGGGACTCGGTAGGCTTGCTCTGTGAGACGGGGATAAGCGTTGAAGAGGCCAACTCTCTGGTCGATGCGACGATCCAAGAACTCATGGAACCAGACAAATGCACTCTAACAAAGATGTATGCTGTGTATGCTACGAAAATGCGAAGTGATGACCCCTGAGATGAGAATGTACAACTTGTGACTGAGACATAGATAGTTCAAAACGGTTGCGCGAATAAGCTATGGATGTCAATCAGACTACTGTTACACTTCCACATTTTCGATGTCCTGAATCAGGGATTGAGACGAATCCTCGATTTTAGAGGAGCCTTCTGTGGAGAGACCAAACAGAAACGAACATCTCTCGGGTTGGATAGCAAACCCTCCAAAAACAGGATTCAAT
Organism: Ceratobasidium sp. AG-K; assembly: GCA_037039685.1. Classification (NCBI taxonomy): domain Eukaryota; kingdom Fungi; phylum Basidiomycota; class Agaricomycetes; order Cantharellales; family Ceratobasidiaceae; genus Ceratobasidium; species Ceratobasidium sp. AG-K. Next base: position 365,775 of record JAWNGF010000007.1, on the reverse strand, counting down.
TCCCTTGTGGAAAGTGGCAGGCGTAGTGAACAAGGAGCGCTGCATAAAGGTGCAAGCAGCCTGAGAGCGAAGGTGGTATTGAGTGAAGCTACAGTAATCGTTGAGCACCATTTATACATATTTGGAGTTATTATAATCAGCCGGGCGACTCGACTGTGCTACCCTATTCCTGGTGCCGAGTGCTTCATTAAAGATCGCCCAGGGCAGCTCTGGGCAAAACAAAAATTGCTTGTTAGCGGCTGTAAAGCAGAGCTCGGATGATGGTCGTTCTGCACCACTGAATGACGCTCGGAAGCTTGAATTTTGGATATCCTCATTTCTGAAAGATAAGTAAGCCACCTGGATAGCCAGAGTCACGTAGAATGAACGCATAGATAGCCCGAGATATTCGGTCTTTCTCGGTGGAGGAGTATCATCAGGGATTTTTCTAGGGTCAAGTCCGCATGGAGGCCACCGGTTGCTGGAGGTTTTCTCAATTCCAAGAAGCCAATCTGCGGTCGTAACAGAGATCAAGTATCGCTATTGTACGATTTATCCTATTCCTTAGGCTGAATTGACGCTTTGCTAGAACCACGTTGGGATTCCCGTATAGGTTGTTGAAAAGGTCCAGGCCGAGAGGGATTTCAAATACACCAAGCGCCTAATTTCAAAGATCCAGACCCGGCGTGGAGCAACCGAACCACGATCAACACGAGGCAGCGTTCACAAAACAAAATGGACTAATATACCACATTCTTATCTCTTCCTATCCACAACAACCGCGCCACTCTTTTGACCATTTTCTCTTACTTCAACGATGCGTCTCTTAAAACTCGCGTCGTTGGCGGTCCTCGCGTCGCAGGTTTGCGCCAACGACATCGACATAATCTATGAGCGACAAGTCGAATTCATTTTGTCGAAGGTTAAACCTTCTATTACCAAAGTCCAACAATAGTAGGTTAAATTATCATTTTGTCGTGCTTTTGGTATTTACTGGTTGTAGCATTACCACTCTCCAACCAACCGGTAGTTGGACTACAATAGACTACACAGCCGGATGCGCCGCTCGACGCTCCAGTTGGCCAGCCGGTGGCCACTGGCAACGTATCCTGGAAATGGCTGCTGCGTTTTCTACTCCCGGCCCACACTTCAACTCGCCGGCATTGCGCACTGCCATCCAAAGAGCAATGGAATTCTGGTTTGCGAACGATTACAAGGACGCGACTTGTATGGACCGGGATTTTCTACCTGGCGGGCAGGCGAGATGTTCATGCGCAACTCCAGGAATGTGGAATACAAACTGGTATAGGTAGGCCCTGGCCTCCTTGACTCAAATTTGTGGCATTAACGGTTTGGAAGCAATGTGATCCAAGTACCCACCCGGCTAGGCAAGGCATGCACGCTTCTGCGCTCAACACTATCGCCAACAGAACTGGGTAATTGCACACTTATTGCCGGGCGCTCGTTTGCTCCGTTCTTGCGTACGCCTTATCCTGGATACGTGAGCGGCGCGAACGTGATAGACATGGCCGTGATCGGAATGTCAGCGGGGTTACTAGAGAGAAATGCAACTAAGGTCGCGGATGCATACGCAAGAGTGAGGGAGCAGGTACGTTGACGTGGATGCCTTTTGATAATGCTAATTCACGTGAGCACAGGTTACAGTCCAAGCGGTCGATAGGGTCGATGGAATCAAGCCGGATGGGTCTTTCCAGCAACATACTGGCATAATATATGACGGTTCGTTGTCTTGTCCGGCCTTAAGTTACTGAATCTCACTGTTTTGCTCAGGTAACTATGGGAAAGACTTGTATGTCCATACGTTTCCCCTACACATAACTTACCGAGCATCAACGAAGCTCCAACTCCCTCATGGAACTTGAACTGCAGGCCCTAGGAACCCAATTCGAAGCACCCAAAGCCGTCCAAGACGTGTTCGGCCTGCACCTGGGTGGTGCACGATGGATGACGTTCACAAATATTCTGACCAAAGTCGTTCACTGGGACCTGGTACGTGTGACGTTCGGGACTAAAGTCCGTAGTTAAATTCATTTCGAGGATAGACAGTTATTGGACGATTTGTGTCCTATCCCGTTGAGAGTTTGCGGTAAGTTCCCACACTACCTCGTTCTTGCTACGCTGACGAGGCGTGCAGTGCATCGGCAAACCTCCGCATGGACCTACTACGGGTCCTTGAGCTTGGAAACACGTGGAACCAAACCGACATACTCCGATTTGGAGCCGAACTATGGGGCGAGCACGATAAGACCGCCAACTCTGGAGATTTACTGGGGACTCGGGTCTTTTGGGACTCAGACTACATGGTATGTCCTCTCGTGACCAACACGGTTTCGATTAAACTTGGCTTCAGGTTCATCGAACGGCGAGTACCGTGACGACGCTCAAGATGCTCTCGAACCGAACCACTACATCCGAATGTGTCAACTCGGAAGGACCATATACATTCCACCTCTCGGACGGAGTTATGTACTCGTATTCCACCGGCGCAGAGTACGAGGACATGTTCGCTACGTTCGATTGGAACATCCCCCCAGGTATCACAACAGACTATGGGGCGACGCCTCTCGAATGTGCTACAGCGGCTCAGCAAGGCGTAGACCCCTACGCGGGCGGAGTAGTCGGCCAATCCCTCAGTATTGGCGCAATGCGATACGTCAACCCTATTACAAGGTCGCTGCGATTCCACAAGGCGTGGTTTTTCTTCCCCGATAATGTTCAACATATCCTCGTGTCCGATGTTAAAGCCAATACACCCAAGGCCCCAGTATATTCAGTTCTAGATCAAAGGCTTCGCTGGGGACAGGTAGTTGTCAATGGCGAACAGGTTGCGTCGAACGGAACCCTAACCATGGACGATGTTCAAACAATCTGGCACTCTGGGACGGGATATGCGTTTACCTATCCCCAAAAGTTGGGCTTGAAACTCGAGACAAAGACTGGTAACTGGCGCGACATCGGTACAAGCAAGGCCCCGTTTTATACCAAAGATATGTTTGCGGCTTGGGTGCATCACGCCCCGTCCCGTGGGATCGAATTCGCGCCGGTCGAGTACTCGGTTTTCCCCGCCACAAGATCCAATGCTGCATTCGAGTCCAAAGCACGGTTGAGGCCTCGAAAGATAATCAACTCGGCCACGGTCAGCGCTGCGATGGACGTCCGCGCGATGATGCTCGGTGTAGCGTTTTGGGTGCCTCAAGGCGGTGGAATCACAATCAACGAGATGGGAATTCGAGTCGAGGTGGATAGAGGAGTCGTGCTCGTGCTCGAATGGGATAATGAGCAGAGGACAAGCGGGCGGGTAAGCGTGGCCGACCCCAGTCATGGGGTGGGGAACGTAACCGTTCGTGTGAGGTGGTCAAGAGGATGGATCGATCCCCGTACAACCGCCGATCCAACCGGCTTCCCGATTCCGGCGCCTGTCCCAGCTCCGAGGGGTTCTCAGGCAAGGGGTGGAGCTCGACGGTGTGCACTTAAGCCAAGGGCCGCGTTTTTGGATGGCGAAGATGCTGTGGTAGTTCTGAAACTGCCGAAGGGCGGAATGGCCGGATCTACGGTCGTAGGGACATTTAGAAGGGGAGGATATTGATTCTCGCGCATTTTAGAGTGCTTTGCCTTGGTCCGATAAACATTTACAGCGACACTACTGTTTGACATTCTTCTATATCATTTCGTGGGCATTTTTAGGACCCGTTTGTTTGGATAATGACTTGTCTCCTCTTTCCTCCGTTTACGGCGTGTTCACGTAGACTTTTGAATGGAGATATATTGGTGACAGATTGAACACGTCACGGATAGCCTTTATCCAGTTGGCTCCACTGGTATGCCCCATCGCTACTGATGGTGGTTTAGAAAACCGCGCATGCGGCTAATGTATCACGGCAAAGAATGAAGAATCGAGGTCTAGTATCCATTCCCATGCATGAGAATTCCGGGAGGATGTTCCGCAGCGCAAGGCGCGTAGATATTTAAGTGCTTACACATCAAAAAGGCATGGCCCGTCAAAGCATTTCGCCGCGCGTTGCACCATCCCTCGGCCATTGATGGATCTTGAGTAGCGCTCTCGAAAATAATTGGGCAAACCTTCAAGGCTTCCAAAGAAGTGCTACAGTAAATTTATCACGTGGAGCCATAACCCTTCACTGAATGCCATATATGCGCATACACATTCGAAAGGAGATTATCCCTAGAATTGACGACTAGATTGGGCATATCGTGGATAGTCGTATCTGTCGGGTTGGCTCCCTACCGCTTTGCCGTTAATACTAATTCAAGCAACTAGGACTTTACAATATGATATTTCACAATCGAGATTCATTATGTTTTTACTGCCATTAACCGCTCTTTTGAAACCGACGACCAACCGCTGAACCAGCCATTCCACCCCGAGGCAAGCTGAGCGTTAGCACGCTGTCAGCCCAGGAGTTCCTAAAGAAACACTGCCCCTCCTTGATCATGCACACCCGCCCAGATTCCTCTGCCGTGCCAGCAGTCCACCGGATCCGCACATTGACGGTTCCAGCTCCATGATTTGGATCGGCAATGCTAACCCGCCCACTAGTCCGACCTGAATCATCCCAATCGAGAACGAGCACGACCCCTCGATCAACTTCGACTCTAATGCCCATTTGATTGATCGTGACCCCTCCACCCTGGGTTGTCCAAAATGCTGCGCCGAGAACCAATGCGCGCGAGGCGATCGCAGCGCTCACGCTCGCAGAATTGACTATCGTTTGGGGTCGTGTACGGGCAAGTTTGGATTCGAAATCGCAGTTGGACTGAGTAGCGGGAAGGATGGAATACTCGAGGGGCGATGTGGTGGGCTCATGTACAACCCAGGCGGCGAACATGGACTTGGTTGATGGAGGTCGAGAGCTAAGGCTGATGTTGCGCCAACTGCCAGTTTTAGTTTCGAGGGAGAGACCAACGCGTCGTGGGGAGGTAAACGCATAGCCAGTGCCGCCGTGCCAGAGAGTTTGGACGTTGGTTTCCGTCGAGCTCCTGTTGGAACGAACGACTTGGCCGTTATTGTACACATCTCCCGAGCAAAGCCTCTGGTCTAGGACGGAATACACGGGTGCGGCAGAACTGGAGTGAATGTTGGAGACCAATACATGCTGCACGTTATCTGGAAAGAAGAACCAGGCCTTGAAGAAGCTCAGCGAGCGAGTGAAGGGGTTGACGTATCGCATCGCGCCCATGCTAACGTTTCTACCGCTCACACCCCCGGCATAGGAGTCGATACCCTGTCGAGCGGTCGTATTACACCCGAGCTGGGTAGCATTATAATCGGTTGTGATTCCGGGTGGGATATTCCAATCGAGCGTGGCATACATGTCTTCGTATTCACCGCCCGTAGAATAACTGTATGTCACTCCATCTGAGAGATGGAACCCGAAAGGGTTTTCTTCGTTGACGCATTCGGACGTGGTGGTTCGGTTGGAGAGCATTTTGAGCGTTATCACGGTATTTTCAGTTCGGTGGACCTATTCTTTTCTGATTAGCAAAAGAGCTGCATCTTGCTTACGAAACGTACAATGTAGTCAGAACTCCAGAATACGCGGGTTCCAATCAAGCTACCTGAGTTGGCAGTATCGTCTTTCTCGCCTGTGAGCTCGGACCCAAACTGGATCACTTGTGGCTGATTCCATGCGCGACCGAGTTGAAGGACTTGGGAGAGGTCCATGCGCAGGTCCGTGGATGCGCTAGACCGAGTTGTGAGTAAGACAGGGTCAAAAGCAACTGATCTAACTTACCGAAAGTCAGCTACTGGATATGTGATATATCGCCCAATAACAGACTTCAAATTTGTGAGTTTCGGAAATAGAATAAGAGTAGGAACCTACCAAATCCCAATGAACAACTCCCTTGAGGACATTCGTATACGTCATCCACCGCGCGCCACCTAGGTGATAACCGAAAGCAAGTTTTACCGCTCCGGATGCTTCGAACTGAGTTCCAAGTGCTTGTAGCTCGAGTTCAATAAGCGAGTTGGAACTTCAAATCAAGTTTGTAAATGTAGTTGAGGGGCATAACATCCACATACAAGTCTTTCCCGTAATTGCCTGTACCCCAACTGTATGAGTAAATGTCATCTTCGGTAGATTTTCGGACTAACCATCGTAGATGATTCCAGTATGTTGTTGAAACGACCCGTCCGGTTTGATTCCATCAACCCTGTCTGCTTGTTGAACGGCAACCTGCGCGTTCAATCAGCACGAGGGATTTAAACTAGCATTCGATCGACTTACTTGTTCATGAACCCTCCAATATGCGTCCGCTATCCTGGAAATGTTTCTTTCCAATAGGCCGGCGGAGATTCCAACTACAGCCATGTCGATTATATTTGCGCCGCTCACATAACCTGGTCGAGGCGAGCGGAAGAATGGAGCGTACGCTCGGCTTACAATAAGTGTGCAGTGGGCCAGTTCGGAAGCATTGAGCGATGTTCGCAAGAGTGTGCATGCTTTGCCCGACAAGGTGGGGACTTGGATGGTATTACTGAAGAATCGTAACGACGTAAGCAAATCAAAGTCGAGAATGTAAGAGCCACCGACGCACCTATACCAGTTTCTATTCCATAATCCTGGAGTGCCACACGGACACCTTGCTTGACCATTAGGATAGAAATCGCGATCCATACACGCAGGTTCCTTATAGTCGTTTGTGAACCAGAATCCCATCGCGCTTCGAATCGCAGCCCTCAAAGAACAGGAATTGGTATTCGGCGACCCGGGAGCAGTGTAAGCCGCAGACATGTCAAGAATGCGTTGCCAATGTCCGCCTGCGGGCCAGCTCGAACGTTGCGCATCGCATCCGGCTGTGTAGTTGATCGCACCCCAAGTGCCGTTCGTCCGCAAAGTGGAAACACTGGGGAAAAGTGAGCAAATCAGAGAGAGAACACAAATATCCTGGCTTACTACTGTTGAATTTGACTGATCGAAGGTGTAGTGGTTGTCAGAATAAAGTCGACTTGTCGCGAGTAGACTGTGTCCACATCGTCGGCTCGTATCAGGCTCGCTGAGCCAGCAAGAACCCCGAGGAATAAAACCCCAGGAAAGAACATCAGACGTCGTAGTTGACCGCACCCCCTGGCGACCAGCGTTCTTGGGATGTTATTCTGAGCGCGGCCTCGTGGTGATGACGCTAGGCCAGCAGTTGGAGCCAATTCACGTTATTTCTCAGCTCAAAATCTCGTCATGACAGCCCATCGTGCGTCACAAAGTTGTGCTGTTTCTGATCAGCTTGAGCCATGCAGAATACGGCAATGCGGCACATACTCAACTGATCATCATCGATTTGCCACTGTTTGACGCCTTCCAAGACTGTTGCTACCAATATGCAACAAGTATAATCGAGACAAAATCGGCTGATTTTGGTTGTGTGCAACCGTTGAACAGCGTGATTTTGCTGGAAGTAAACCGTCAGGTCAGCTCGGAGGGAGACATGAGTGAGGAGGTATTTGACATTGTTTGACCCGGATATCACGTGCTCGGCTTCGTCAGGGTGACCTTCCATCGCTGGTCCGGAGACAAACTCAACTCACACCCACATAGCGTCTCTTGATATTCTCTACACGCAACGTTGTGAGTAAGAATTATATCTCGCAACAATATATCGTACAGTTATGTAGTACAGAAAATTTCACAACAATAAATTACGAATTGAGAACCAGCCAAATTACTACAGCTTCCTGATCCGATCGCCTTTTTGAGGACGACCCCCACTGTGTAAGGTAGCCAGCCGAGCGGAGAATCTCAAGCTATCCCATTTCTGAACAGTACTCTTCATCGATGCTAACAAAAGTGAATAGCATCCTTTCAAGCTAGCTTCCATCGGCTCGGCTCGCATTCGATGAGCTTCGAGGACCTCCCTGGGGCAGAGTTTGGCAGTAAGGTCGTTATCCTTGGGGCTTGTTTGTGGGTCGTTTCTCAAGGCGTCAAATCGGGCGATCATTTCGCCTGAGCACAACAATCAATTAATACATGCTAACCCGCAATAACCAATACTCTTACTTGATTTCAGAGGTAGCACTGCATGAGCATGTATCGGGATTTGCTTTATGTGACGGTGAGAGTCTAGTTTAATTTTTTCGATTTTGGCCACAGTCTTCTCGCCAACGATCCCAAATGTCGTTGTGATCTTCTTAACCTCGAGTTCAGAGAGCGCTTCTACGATCGAGAGAGTGGTTGCATAATCATTCCGCTTGCAAGATTGCTGCCAATACCCGTTGCGTAAGCTTTGGGGCTCCTCGATAGAGTAGCACATAACTGACTTTGGCGACCTTGACGAAATGTTTGATTAACTTGGCCCTAATTCCTATATCCTTCGCAAACACAACACTTGATTTGATCCATATTGCTAACTAGTTATGTTGACAATCACTAGAAGTAACCCCTACTACGATGTTCCAACTTACTATTTCAGAAAATGGTGCCAGGTGTCGTCCAAATTGGCTGTCCGTAGGGTTACAATGTAGCGCATATAACCCAACGATCTCGGCTTCAAGATACTTAGTGCGTATCTCAACCTCCATATACTTAAAGAGCTCGGCTGCACGTTCGGCAGAGATGCTCATAAAGTCATCGACTGATGGCTCTCCAAGGCTACTTGATACACGCGCGAATATCTATCACGATGATTAGTGCCCACCCAACTCCTGCGGTCGTATTAGCGCCTACTGTAGCTCGATAAGGCCATTCAGGCTCTTGGTCTTTTGACCCCGCACCTTGAGTGCTGGGTGAGTCAAGGGGCTGAGAGATGGTGTATAGGTTTAACCAATGCCAGATCTGTAGGAGCGTGGCTGACTCACAGATTCCATCGTTCCCGTAGGCAAGCTTTCCATGGGGATAAGCATAACAATGGTAAGTAGCTAGTTGATCAAGTTAAGCGGCGTGGGTCACCTAACTATAAACCGCAGTTATGAGTAAGCACATGGGAATAAACATGTATTGATAGGTCCGAAGAAGACTGACTTACTGTTGGCATTCTCATCTTCTCTATGAGCGTCTACGACAGCCATTGATACACTGTTGACTAGTCACATCACTCTTCATTCCGGTCCACCGGCGCTCCAACGAGGTCACTCACTTGCTTGGAAGGCTGTGTTTAAATACCGTGGGTGGTAGCTCTCTTCAACTCTCTTTGTTGCGGGATTGTCGAATCCGCGGCATTGAGCAATGCCATTGTGCAAGGCCGAAACCATCCACATACCGCCGAAGTGGCGCTGTAGTGAATCGAGGGTTACTGCGCAAAACCATCTACAGTTAGTCCCGTGTAAAGCCCAAGTCGCCGAGACCTCGCGAACAATAGTCATTAGTTCTGAGATATGGTACATCGACAGTTTGTTAGATATTCCGGATAATAACTCGACTAGTTTTGGCATTTTCTCCTCGCCGGCCAGGAGCGTGTTGCGGTTGTAATTCATTGAGTACGAGTCTTCCGCGGGCCACCGCTTCGAGGTCCAAAATATTGCCTTGCGCCGAATACCCCCCGGCATACGGTCGAATCGCATCCAAAACGTCCTTCCCATTGAGCAAAGCTCGAAAAGAAGGAACTCGTGTACGCCGGAGCGGTAACACGATACAGTAACGACCTGTGAGCACCGTAGTGTCGTAGTGGCGGCAATGTCACTCTCTAGGTAGTCCATAGCAAAGACCGTGGGCTTGTCGCAAGCTAAGTAAGCCTCGATACTGCTCTCGCTCAGATGCATAGTGAAAGTATACGGTATAGCAGTAGGGGAAGGATTTCCAGACGGGCAGGGGTCAGAGGGAGGGTGTATTTGATGTTCACCCCCTATTCCAATCGCGGCCGAATAGCCGTGGTCGTGACCGCGCCCACTGGAGGACTGCCCCCAAAGCTTTTCAATGCGATCATCATATGGATCAGGGTCTGAATGATGGCCAAGATTATGATAGGGGCGGCGCTACCCATATCATGAATGAATATCTGGATTGTAGGGTGCCCCTGCCCAAAATCGGGTTGTGCGTGTCTTGAAAATGTGCAGCATGCCAGTAGCATGTCTCGATGCACCACATTGGTAAATAAGCCTATGGAAACGATCGTCAATCGACAGTGTCCAACGCTGGGTAGCCTAATAACAAACGCAATAAGCGTTTTTTGGCTGTGCGACACTACAGCGTCTTGAACATCGTTGTACCAAATTTGTGTCAATCCGCTCTCACTACAGCCGCGTGCATTTTGTCCAATATGTTCTGGACCAAGTGGGAGTAGCCTATTCTTCACGGACGCCTATTGAATTCAATCTTTGGGGGCCGCGAAAGTGGCTGGCGATGAGGACGAGAAAGACGATGCCAAACTTATAGTCGTCCCAATATGGATGTGGTAGCGCCTCCGTCGGAATACATAAGTCTGAAATTCAGTTACGGCGACTTCCAGCTTCCTCAAACTTTCTGGCCTGATAAGCGCGACTCTCTATCGTTGTGGGTCATATGATTAACTTGAAAATTCAGCCAAGTTGATGTACGTTGTCTAGTGAGGTTCCGTCACTTCGGAATTCCTGAACCGTCGAAGAGCGACAGTCTCCGTCCCCGTCCGTCGACACCACACTGCGAGGAGAAATTTTTTGTTCCCCTCTCCTCCCGATATACAACCCGGAAAGTTGGACTCTATGATTCGATGCCCTGCTTATGTGGTGAGAACCCGCACGGCGGATATTACCACCATTACGCTTAACTTAGTAAACGCAGATGTAAATGGATATTTGTATCCGTCGTATGCCGTGCACTTACGTCACCAGCTTTGTATCTCTATGGATACCTCCGCAGCCAGCACGAAGCATACATCACACTGACCATCACCAAGAACCAGGCCCTTAAACAGACGCCCTAGTACCCGACGTAATCAAACAATATGCTCCGAGACCTCCAACGTTCGCCACGACGGTCGGAGAAGGGTCGGGGGGGGGGGGGGAGAAATTGAGCACCAAATTCTATTCTAACCTTCCGAGTAACTGGTTCCGTCCCCTCGGCAGCTGGCAATCCGCTTCGACTCCCAAGGGCGGCCACAATAGTACCACAAGGTCATGACAGGTAGCGCGCTATCAACTTTAGGCGTACCAGTGAACGTCTGAATAGAATACCACCCTCGGAGCCTGGGCTATGCGTGATTCGGAGCTGGGCGGCATGTACTAGTACAGGCCGGCTGCCTTGCCCAGCACGCTGACAGAGCTTGACCGTAGATCTCCGCAGTTCAACGTCGAATGGAGCGCTAATGTAGCAAGTGAATACGATCGTAGGCTCCTTTGCTGTGCACTGCTGCGTGTCCTGGGCATCATTGCGCCAAATTCGCCTCAAGCCGATGTCAGGGCCGCTCGGCGCTTTCTGGGTGACGGGTGCGGACCCGAAAAGGCTACCCATCCCCTCGTGGATATACTTTCATTCAATTCCTGCGAGGCACGCGAGCGATTTCGTACCTTGTTCTCCTCTCTTACTCGGCCACTATGGGCCACTTTAAAGGCACACTCACCCCACTCTCTATTCAGTGAGCGCCATTCGCCGCCAATCAGAGCGTGGGCAAACGTTCGACCAGACGAGCGACAACCAATCATCCCTTCACGACTCACATGTAAATCACCAGACCAAGTCGAGGCATGTTTCGCCCCTGGCCCTCTCGTCATTTTGAGCGCCGAGGGGCCATAGTTCTGGAAAGAAACCCCAATTGACGCATATAGTGACATCCCGCATCATTTTCAGATCAAGGACTGTACTAGCTTCTGGGTGACAAATTTGGGGTAAGGCGTTCAATTAGCGATCAGCGGTCACCGTGTTTGCATTGATTCCTGGGGCTCTTTGCCTCCCATAGCTCACGCGTACGTTTGGGTATTTTGAATATCTCCCGTTATTTGTTCCATCCTAATTGTCATTGCTGGCGTTCACCTTGCCCTCCGCGATCAAATTAAGGAAGTTCCTCTGTTCGGAAGCATCCGACAGCCTTTCCAGCCCCAAACCTCCCGAAAATGATAACGGTGCATCGCTTTCGCATTAGTATCAATTCGCCAATATGGTTGATGAAATATAAAGAATTTTTTTATGATATCACAAGGATTTTTTCCGGAATTGGCACTAATAAATACCACTTGATCTCACGCGGTCACGCTCGACGCGTTCGTCATATTGTATCTGGGCAAGATAGTGAGGATCCTTCAGCTGATTCCACTTCCGGCATCCATCCTCCATAGACGACAGGAGGAGCGCGCTACATCCTAAAAATTCAAGTTTGACCGGCTCGGGCCGCATCTGATGAAGCCTCAGCGTATCAGCAAGGCAGATTTTGTTCATCAGGTCTTCAGTGTTGAGGTAGTCGTGCGGGTCACTTTTCAAGCCCTCCAGGAGTTGAATAGTTTCTCGTTGAGCACCTTGGAGTAAAGGCATGGTCAGCAAAGTTCGTACTTCTTCGGTGGGTTCTCTCACTAAGATGGAGCGGCCAAATGGGCACTGGGAAGCGCCGAGATGTGATTGCCCCTGGATGGTGTCGAAGGCAGTCGGCTTTTAGCTTCCTTAGAGCCTTTACAGTCCTCTCGCCTATCCGCTTGAATGTAATCTTTAATGTTTGAACATTGAGCTCCACCAGGGCCGTTACGATTGATATTGTAGTCGCATAGTTGTGCCGTTTATAACACTCCTAAGGTATTGTTAAAGGCTGCAGGTGACGTGCTTTTTTTTACGTACTTTGGCCACTTTCTCAAAATGATTGAACACGGCTAGTCTTGCCTTGCTATCCCCCGCAGATATGAAGCATGCTTTAACCCAGATGACTACCTAATTCCGCCAGCTCGTGCCCAGCGCGACTGTTGGGTTTCAAGTGAAACTTACCGTTTCAGAAAAGGGCAAAATGCACTGAGTGGGTTCGGTAGTTGCTCTTGAACCGCAGTACCAAGAGTAAAAGGAGGTTATCTCAGCTTCCAGATAGACCGATCGCATCTCGACCTCCATGCTTCGCAAAAGGCCAGCGGTGCGCTCAGGAGAAATACTTAGGATATCTTCCGTACACGTCCTGTGGTGCCTAGAATTAGTAGGCTCATTTTGCCCAAACATCTGTGGAACTCGTAAGCAGCGCTTCTAACGTGAGTGTGAACTACAGGGATCGAACCGTAGTAGGCGTCAAAGTGTTTAATAAATTATGGAAGGATCGATCAGGCCATTGGGGCGAATCCAGGTCCACGTGCTGAAACGTGATTCTCATTTCCGCCAACAGCTGGCTGGGCACTCGGCAATTATGTGCCCAAAGGCGGCTCAGTTTCAGGACCCTTGACTACGTTAGCTGGCCAGGTTTTTGTTGGGTGAAGTAGGAATCAGATACCTTTGAATCTGCATGGTCAACGCATGTTCATGTGAGCCAGACAAGTACCGTCTGAAACACTCCCACATTTCCCGTGGGGTAGATAATGCTTGCATCGCTAAAATCTTTCGCACCAACGCTTTGTCCTGGAGTTCGGGGACTGGAAGTTGGTGATGAGCAGCTTGCTTCAACTTAGATAGAGTACGCACCGTCCGGGTTAACTAGACTGCCAACGATGCTATCAAGCCTCGCGGCATGACCTATTTTGGTCGAACCATACATATCCTGTTGGATACTTGGCTCTTTCTAGCGGTAGGGAGTTGAATTCGGTCTAGGTAACAGGATATCATGGTAGAGGACTAACCATTCCATCAGTTTGTTCGGCCCTGCAGACTTGATTCAAAAGTGCAAGGAACAAACCAATAGCTCACTTACCTCGCTTTCGCTGCAGGGTCTGGCACCACGATAATTCAAAATAACTAGAGGTCCGGGAATGAAAACTGGGGCTTACCCACCTATGTCGTTAACGCTTGAGGAAGCACTGGCCACCGCCATTGAAATGGCTCCCGCTAAGCAACGAGTTAGTTTAAAGAAGGTAGTATAAACCTGGAGCATTTCATACCTACGACGATTGCAGAGGGGACTCCAGAGCGTTGACGAGGCTGGAACCGAGGCTGGTAAAGTTCCCGTACCCTCATCGTTGCAGGCTCATGAAACCCGCGAAAGTTTCCAACACCGCAGTGAAGAGCATTCACCATCCATTTCCCACCAAACTGCCGTTGCAGCGAGTCGAGAGTGACCGCACAAAACCAACGGCAATTTGTGCCCAACAGTTGCCATCGCTTTGAAACATCCCGAATGATGTTCATAAGTAGCACTAGGTCCATCATTGAAGGCGCTTGAGATAGTTGTGTCAATGCTTCTACAAGCTCTTTTTTTTTGCTTTCACGGAGAACTAGTGTGTCGTAATCATAGTTAAGGGAGTATGCATCATATGCAGGCGCTGCTTGTTGAGATATCCTAAGGGCCGCCCGACTGAGCTCAGGCATTCGGTCAAGGCGCATCCAAAACTTCCGCTCTAATCTCGACGACTCTAGTTGTACAACAAGGAACTCGTGAACGCCAGAACGAAAGCACCATATATCAATAACACGTGAGACCCGCAGCGTTTCCGTGGCGGCAATATCATCTCCCAGACAGGCGAGGTCGAATGACGCAGGCCGACTAGAAGCAAGGTACCGCTCAATCATGTCTTCCCTGAGATACATCCTGGTTGAATTGAATAAGAGCTAGGACTGTGAGGGAGTCTGCCAAAGAGGGTGGGGAGGAGATGCGGCTGATTCTGTCCGAGCACGTCATATAACAATGGAGACCAGCAAGCCGCCGACGACGCTAACCTGGTTGAATTTGGCACAGAGGTGACGGCTAGCATTGTGCTCATCGGATCGCCCAAAGGAGCCAGGCGAGTGTCTGTCGCGGTGCTCAATCCTCCTAAAGCAGAAGTCCCGCGCAGATTTGTATGGGGTTCATCTTAAGCTAGACGCCAAGCGGTCACAGGGTGTTTCTGAAAAGCCTTGGTGGTACCTGGAACAGCGCCATGTGCCTGGTAAAATCTATAGAATCTACAGGATTCTCGAAAGTACAACAGTCGATCTCGCAAGAATGCAATGCGCAAAGGACGAGCCCCCCCCCCCAGATCAGAACTTTTGAATTAGTGAATGGCAAGAATTGTGCCCATCCGACCGCGAATAGTTCCGCATATTTGAAAGTCAGTCATGGCCGCTTGTATATAAGTGAAGCGCATCTGTCCAGGGAACGATCCACTCAAGTCTTCCACAGAAATCATGGATCCTATTAGCACTGAGCTCACCGGGGGTGACCGAGGTGGCCTTTGGGTGAGCGTTGCGCCTAGGGTACCGCGACACGACTAACATGCTTGCCTAGATAATAACGACGATAGCGCTGATCTCGGCAATTTCTGTCGCAGGATTGCTGGTTTATATTATTGTGCGTTGCTTGGGTCGCAGAATAAACTGCCGCACCTAAGAATACGACAAATGGTGCTTGTTAGTGTTTCAAAATAATAGGTAACCGTCACCATTGGGAGAACGAGCCCTTGACAAGCCCTGGGCCGTACTACCTGGTATGCAATCCTTCCTATTGAATTGTACTTTTTGCTGAAACCTAGGAGGTCAACCTTTTGGTATGCGACCTCCTAATGGCGCAAGGTGCTTTTATGAATGCTAAGTGGGCAGTGGATCGTACAGTCTACACGGGCTCGTACTGTACTTCTCAGGGTGAGGATACATTGGCTGTGCAAACGCTAATGCGACATTCTCACATTCCTCTCTTCAAGCAATAATAAAGCAGCTGGGGAATGTGGGTGTGGCGTGGTAAGTACCTAGAATCCTTGATTTAGCATTTTCATGAGAAAAATTCCCAGGACGACAACGATCATCGCAATATATTCGGCAATCCACTACAAGCAAGGAACAAGCGACCACCCACATGTAATTGGCATTGCAACTGTTGGCCTGATTTGGATTTCGCTCTGCCTCTTGGTGGTCATCCCGCTAAACACAAAACAAGAATATTATGGCATTGCAGGTACAGTTGATTCTCTTATAAGCAGCAATAACAGCCTTCAAATTCGATATTTTAGGAAAGTGGTGTTGGATTTCCAGGTCATATCCAACAGAACGAATTGTGACGACATACGTGTGGTTCTGGATCTGTGCTGGCGTAACACTCCTCATCTATGCGGGGATTTTGCTCAAAGAAAGTGGTCATTTAAAAGTGCTTTTTGGAAGACGGGGTGTGTGGTTGGAGTTTTACGGGTCTAGTAATGCTGGTTGGGGTTTTGGTGTGCGTTCAACGGAAAGAACCCGTGGGCCGCGGCCAAGGCAGAGTGCAAGCGTTCGGGAGTCTGATATCGTACAACTCGATCAGAGGGAACACCAAGTAAGCATCTTCACGTGCGCATCCTTCTCGTGATCGATTTCATGACTTTTGTCAATGTGCAGCCAAGCTACCCTATGGGCACCAGCAAGCCAGAAAGCTTGACAGCACAATCAGAAGCAGCCAAGAATCGACTCATGGAGGCACGAAAACTGTTCTGGTACGCCTCAGCAATCCCCTCGCTCCGGACGTTGTATCTTAACGTGATATATTAGGTATCCGATATGTAACACCATGTGCTTCACATAAATAATTGCTTACTGACGTGCACCAACAATAGCTTACGTCTTAGTAATTATCCCGCAGTCGTTGATACGCCTGATAGAGTTCAACCACAAAGTGAAAATGCCAATGTGGGCGACCACACTTGGAGCCAGCATTCTTGCCCTTTCGGGCCTGATCAACGTGATACTATTCTTGAGTACGGAGTTTCACTTTTCTCACTCGTGCAGATCCTAATCACCTTTTGACAGCGGGCTGCCGCCACTTTGGACTCCCCAGTTCGAAACGGCGCTCCGAGTCGAGGGAGGACTCCGAAGTCCAATGAACTGATCACCAGCGTTGGAGATGAGGAAGTTGAATAAGAGAGTCAAGCAAATTTGGGGGGCCCCACGTAGCCACATGGTTTATTGATCGTCTGAAGCGTTTTTGTACTATGAGTTAGCACTCCGCAAATATCATCATGCTCAGAGCCCGCCGTTGTGTAACCACCTCGTTACCCTCGACTTGCGTTCCCCGCGCCTCGTCAAATACATTAAATCTAATGCACCAAGATTGTTTCAAAGCTTCCTCATAGCATCATATTCCTCAAGAGTGGTTTTGGGTCGTTTCCGGATTTCTCAAGGCGCCAAGCCAAATGAGCATTTCCCGCGGGCCGAGAAATTGTTCAGGAGATATAAATTCTCTAGCTAAACGTTGTCTTCGATGACATGTCACCTTGCTCGTATAAAACGCGTTTATGTCTTCTCCGATGGAATTTTATAGTGTACCCAAGAGCTTGATTACCCACTTGAACTTGCATGTAGGCTAGCTTTACACATGTGCCCCGAGCAATTTGCGATTACAGTCAAACACAAGCAGTTCTGAAACGCTTGGCTCACCATAGGACAATCTAACTTATCATTAACTTAGAATATGCATACTATACGGATCGCCTACTGCACGATGTAGTTACCTGTACACTTAGGCAAGTCGCAATGACCGTCTCTACGACTAAACGAGCCGATGTTGGGCCGTTGTGCCTCTGATTCGGGACCTCCCTGCAGAGGTGAGAGTGTCCGTGAGTTCCGTGAGTCGTGTACGAGGCTTCCTTCTGTCGCTGAATCACATGATACGGGCCTAAATATTTATATCTGAGCCCGCGGGGCGAAAATTCACTAGGTATAAGATGACTTAATCCTGCTCTAATATACACTCTACCGGACGGGGTCTGCTCTTGCGCCATCGTTTGCGAGGGGCTAACGTGCCTGAAATGACACAGACTGCTGCTGTGATCAACCCCCGTTGCAAACAGCAACACTCAGACTCGAGCACGCAGTTGATTAGAACACCCTACGCAGTGACCAGGACTCGGGGCTATTAGTCCCCTGGGGTACCAACTACTCTCAATTATAAGACTTGCAGTGGACATAATGGTGGCGTCTGATTGTCCCACTACTTGGTTTGACACACCTCTGCACCATGGCATCCCGGCCACATCTGACTTAGCGATGTACTCCAACTTGGCATTTCTATTGCCCAAAACTCCCACATCTGGTGGACAGGCATTCCTGCCGACATATGTAACTGCATGCGTGCTCGAAATTGGGGGCACATGCACCAGGATGCTCAGCGCAAACCGCAGTGCTAATTGAGGCTCGTAAGGGCTCGTTTGCGTAAACGAGCTCTTATCTTACTAGCACGTGCGGTTTTCGCTGAGTGACGCCAAGCTCTCAAAGAACGTATACACTAACATCGTACGTTTCCCTCCTAAGACTATAATTGAACGCCACTACGGTAACCGAGACGGTTGTTGCTGTAACCATAGCGCACTCAGTGCAACGGTGTCATCCCGGTATACCACATTCGGAGTCTATGACTTATTATTCAGGGTCTGGACTCGTCACAAAATCGAGCCGTCAATTCCGTTGTGTGAGTGACCTTGATGAGCAAGGTGAAGGTCATTAACTTAATTTTCTCCGTCTTTCACAGAGTCGCCACAGCATGAGAGTTTATCGGAGTTCGCTTAACACAGCGACAGGCAATTGGCGACATGACTCTGATCCTGCACTCGATGAGCGCCGCCGGCGCGGCACTGACCTTGCTTAGTCAGCACTCCCGAGAGCGTAATGATCCCCCTCGCCCGAACCTTTACCTACAATGAAGGTCACCAATAACTCAAAAACATATTTATGCCGCTTCCCCGGGAAATTCCGCTTCCGGGGGCATACGGTATACACATACGTGTCCACACAAGCACAAATGCCAACGTGAACTCAGTACCGCAGGATGTCACCGTATCAAGGCGGGGCTCGCCATCGTAACGATCACGAAGTTACGCACGCTAACTTCAATCCTCAATTCGTTAACCAGTGCGAGGCTTCCGATCTGCGGCCGTAACCTATATTCCCAGGTTAGGCGCACAAAAGGAAGGAATCACAGTATAGTATCAACAACGGTCAATAAGTATAAATTTCTGTCAAATCAAACATTTTCATTTCAGATTGGAGAGACCTTGCAAGCAAGGTAATTCTGGGGACCGGCAATCACCATGCGAGGCGTGTCAGTATCACGTGACAGGACAAATTCGATCTTTCATAGGGCACACCTCGAACGTAGCGTGCCTCCTTCAATTCTCGGTATTTAGACGCACTGTGTATATAAAACCAATGATATGATATGTGTACAATAATAAACTACATTTTTGCGGCTACAACGACATCAAAGAACGGGCTCATCATCAAACAGCATCTCCAAATCCTCCGGACCGCACCTCTCTGAAGCGACGCCAACATCTGTGGTGAAATCATTTGGTAAGTCTTGCTCTCTCATCGGTGCGGTGTCGCCAAAGCGGAGTTTCAGCTGTTCGAAACCTGTTAGTAGCGCCTTTATCTTAGCCTGTTTATTCCCAATTGTGCTACGGGCACGAATAATCTGGTTCCCCCCCACCTGGCGTAGTTTGTCAATTTGGAGATCAATCTCCGTGAGACTCCTGGAAGCCAACTCGTCATATGTTGCATTGTTTAACAGCTGAACCCTTGACATTTTTTCTTCTTGAGCTAATCTCCGTTCAGCCGTTTTCTTCAGTCGAGCCCGGCCGAGCTTGGCTCGCTCTTCCAATGCGGCATTCAACTCGGAGCGAACTTTTCGACTAGCTCCACTTGCATCGAGTTGTCGAGCCTCTTCTCGAACAAACGTCTCGTCTGGGCTGGTAAGTGTTTTATTTGCCCAGTTGTAGGTATTATTCCGTTTCCACATTGCCCGAGCATTACGTTGGTTATCCATCATTGTTGGTGCCCGGCGCAATATCTGGCGACATTGACCCAGTGCCCCCTCGCTGACATCGTTTGTAGGAGCCATCCAGGCACTATGCCGCTGGTCCAATGTAGACTTAGCAATTAGCCCGCCATCGTCAAACTCGACAGTAAACCGCTCCCAGGTCTGCAGTGCTCCGTCAAAGAACGCAGCAAGAACGGGGCGTATATTTGGGAGCTGTGGCATCAGGGATAGCACACAATACATGATGTCGGGCCTATCCCATTGTTTCCCATCAAATGTACCATAGGTAGTCGACATATCGGACCCAAGTAGAAGGTCGGGATTTTGCTTGACCATCCTACAGTACTCTTTGACCTGGGTATGCATTGGTCCAAGGTCCAGCGCATTCAACCCTGGGGTACGAACCTGGCGCATATACGGGTGACCTACAGCCTGTGCATACAAGGCTAGGACTGCAAGTTTGGTTAGTGTGGATATATCTTTGAGTGCATCGGACACATTAGTCTCAATATTAACGAATTCGGGTATGTTTTTCGCAAGACGTGTGGTATCCAAGAGATCAAGGTATTTCTCCTTATGAAGCAATAGCTCTGTTGCAGCGTCACAGTAAGACCCGTACCGTGTATTACTGGTATCAGGAAACCGCTTCGAGTACCCATAGGTTTCCTGAAATGAATTTTAACATCAGATATACGACAGGTATACTATCAAATTACATACCTCAAATGAGTTATCTACACTCTGTTGATAGCCTTTTTTCTCATCCTTATGTCTAA
This sequence comes from Ceratobasidium sp. AG-K, assembly GCA_037039685.1. Classification (NCBI taxonomy): domain Eukaryota; kingdom Fungi; phylum Basidiomycota; class Agaricomycetes; order Cantharellales; family Ceratobasidiaceae; genus Ceratobasidium; species Ceratobasidium sp. AG-K. Next base: position 345,268 of record JAWNGF010000007.1, on the reverse strand, counting down.
ACAGGGCGCCAGCCAAACTTGCTAGCTTGATGCCGCCGCAGTTCAAGCAATCATGAGGCAAATTTGATCGTATTTTGGCCTCGTATGTATTCCTGAGTACTAGCGGAGGCTCTAGCTTGAGGTTTTCCCACACTTGTGCCATTTCAGCAGCCCCGCCTTTAACCGCATTCAGCTCTTTATGCATACAACAACCGGACCAGGCAACAAAATCGATGTCGAACTGAGTTTCTGGGTTAAGTTTCCGAAACTCAGACTCGCCTATCTCAGCTGCTAGTGCCAGCCAAGCATTGTGCATGAGAGCCCCCTGTTGATCACTTGGAAGCGACCGCCAGTCATCAACATATTCTGTCGCACTGTCCATGTAGTTTGACAGCGCATATAGCTGCTCTTCTGTTGTCATTGTCTTTAAAGCTGTTGCTGCCCGAACTTCACGATCGCAGCTCTTTTTCCATTGTAAGAGCAGCTCGTGGAGGCGCCTCTGGTCGGCTGCATGGTCCGTTAGAACCCCACGCAATTTCTGGGCGATTAGTTTGCTACCGATTTGTTTGCTCTGTCCAAGTGGGCTTTGCTTGTATATATTGCAACAGGAGTCAAGAGCACTGATCCATCCGTGAAGCTGTTGCTTTGCGGTGTGGTTTGCTGCTTTATGCACCCCCAACAATCGCACCAACGGTAGAGCACTAGTTAATGTGGCCTGATTACAGTTGCTGGCGTCATGATTTTGAGGCATCCGAATTGATATGGCTTTTGCCTCGTGTTGTTGATTTCTTATGCTTGTACCATCGCCACATATAGTGATATCTGATGTTATTATGTGAGTTTACTGAGTATATGCGATTACATGTACCAATGACTTACATTCTGCCTGTTCCATCTCGTGAGCGACCTGCATTTGAGCTTGGACTAGTCCCTCCAACATAATCCGCACTACGCTTCGAGCACTGAAAGACCCAACAATGTCAATCCCCAATGTTTCGGAAACAATATTGACAACATTAGATAGGCGCTCTGTTGCAATCCCTTCGCAGGAAAGCCTTCGTAGCATATCTCGAGCCTTGGGCTGAATAATCCCAGACTTATTCTTGAGATAATACCGATCAATGCGGTTTTCCGAGTTGTCCGAGCTGACTTCAGCTGAATTCTTGACTCGTGCTTGCCCTCGCGAAATTCTTCTTCGGAGCGCATTGCATGTCCGCCGCATCGATGTTAGGTGTCCCTCAAGGCTCTGGGTCTTAAGCGACTTGCTTCGTAGTTCCATAGCCATTGCTACGAGTGCTTTAGAGCTTTTTGTAACAAGCTCTTCTAGCTCGCATACATCATCTCGAAGTGTCGATATTTCTTCCTGTTGAATATTCGCCTGTTTTTGGAGTCTTTCGAGTGTGTTTTTGGCAATATCTCGTGCGTTGAATGCACTTGACAGTTGCCCCTCGATAATACTCGACTGCGCCAGTAGATTTTGAACCTATGAATGTACAAGATTAGATATTGGTGATTTACAAGTATCTTAATTGGTATACCTTTCCTTTGGCCCGTTTCTCTCTTTGTATGGCACTCTTGTGACGATTTTTGAGCTTATCATATTGTTTCTTTCTCTCATCGAGCACCATCTTCACAGTAGTTACATTATAGGGTCCAAGTGTTGTATCTAGTGTTCCACCATGCAAACTGCCAATCTCCGAGTCAACGGCGTCGTTCGGACCTCCTTGAAAGCACCCGGAAGGCAATCGCATCCGAGTATGTGCTGCTTTCTGTCGAGCTAATCGACCTTTCCTTGGGCGTGTGTTGTATTTTGCCATTAATCAGGATGACAGCACCAGTGAGGTGGTGGTGGAAATAGAGAAGTGTCGCTGGGGGACTGAGCCTGCCAGCTTATATAAGCGGTCATCATGCTAGAATTTGCATGAAAACACCAGATTCATCCCAAACACTCCGCAGCCCGCGACAACTTCATTTTAACGAATCTGACAAGTTTGACGGTGCATATATAGCATATAGAGGGCAACGACTGGTTTGAATATTTTTTTGCGAAGGGTATTTCTGCTGTTTATGTTCACATTGGCCGCACCGGAGCGGAAACGGAGTATATTCACCAGTCGATGCCCACTGGGCAATTTTTTGTTTAATTAGGTACAGCATATATGACCCGAATCTCACTCTTTCGGGCTGCAGAACGGTATCCCATTGAAATGAGCGTGAGAATTGGTTATTACTCAAAACCTGCCCAACCGCATGCCCCATCAAAAGCTTACGTGTACTATGGGATTGCCGGTCCCCAGTAATTCTCCATTCTCAACGAAGGTGGCTTACGTGATCAACGCCTAATTACGTCACCAAAATCCTCTGAAACTAACGAGCGCCGGTTTGCTCATACGTGCTCGCTTGGGTAAAGGAGCACTCAGGAGCGCCCGAGTGGCTGTGCAATTGGTGCTCCTATACCTAAGCGAGCACGCACAAGCAAATCGGCGCTCACGAGCCCAAATGAGAACCGACGGATTTGCTTGAGTAGCCCATGAGCGAGGAGACCACCCACGGACTACCTCCCTTCTCTTTTCTCCCGTACCTCTCCTACTGCCTCCCAACTCCTCCCCCTCGGCCTTTCTCCGCACTGCCCTCATCGGACGTGCATTTCAACCATTGGCTAGCTTCTGTTACCGTTTCATGTCTGTGATGTAAATTACCTTACACCCGCGTCTCACCACCGTTGACTACCAGCGGTTTACAAATCCAAGATTTATCATCACCATCGCTACGATGAGCGAAAGAATGGAAGTGCTAACACGTTAGACGGGCGTCAGCGAAGTAAATTGGCAATAAGAATTAGCAGGCTGGATATGCTCAAACAGCTTACGCATATAGTGGCTGATGTAAGTACGAGAATCGGGGCGTGCAGACCGAAACCGGGTATATCAGCAAAACTTGATTGGCTCCCAGCGTCATGAAGTTCATTCGGAGACACTACGCATCACTCTGAGGCGCTGGGAGCCAAATGTAATCTTACTTACGCGCCAAAGGTGCGACGGGAAGACATAGTTCCGGTGAGCGCGCGTTGACACCTCGAAAATTTGCATCGAGGGCGCAATATGATGCATCGGGAGGTAGCCGGCCTCGATCATGTGTACGATGCCTGTAGCATATTGATGAGAGAGTGCCGCATGAGCGCACACAGGTTGGAGGTTGGAGTATTCCGTGTCCAGAATTTTCTCCGCCACCCCACCTCGTGCCTCGTCGAATGGTAGTCTGTCCCGAAACCTCCTAAATGCCGCCACTGCCTTGATATTATCCAAGGTTTTGATAGGAGGCGCGCTACCAAACACATGAGCGAATAACTGAATTCAACGGCGTCCCTCCTTCCAAACTCGGTGTGTACGCGACTTGAAATGTGCAGCATGTCCAGGCACATCCCCTGGGTCAGCAGGCCCTCTTGGCTCTGCAATATTGCAGCGTCTTGAAAATCATTGTCCCAGATCTGTGTTGATCCGCTCTCGGTACAGCCGAGCGCTTTTCGGTTGACAGGTCTTGGAACAAAAGTAAGTTGCACTTTCCCCGTGAATGTCTTTTCAATTCAGTATTGGAGACCACGGGAGTGAACAGCGGCCGTGAGGTCGAGAGGGGTAGTACCGTCCTTTCAATTGTCCGATACGAACGAGGTAGCGCCTATGCTTGAATATATAAGTCTGAAATTCGGACACCCTGAACTCTGTTCACACGATGTCTGACAGTCAGCGACCTCACAGCTGGATAGGTCAATCTGTAAGCCTCGTTTTAATAATCTGGCATGGTGAAACTAAGCATTTTCAATTCAGGTGATTGCAGCCGTCGCGGTCGCCTCTGCTCTCGCCGCGGCAGGGCTGTTGCTCTATGTAGTGAGTGACTTTGCCCGCAATGGTCCCGACGTATACCAAGCAATAACGTTGGGCATAAAGATCTTCAAAATTCTCAAGAATAGGTGGGATCCAACAGTGCCCCAACTCGATAATGCAATGCCGTACTTCTTTGTATGTGGCAAACTTTGGCTAGGGTTTACTTTATATGACACTCTGAACAGGCGAACCTGTTGGTTCTCGACATCGTAATGGCCATAGGTTCAGCAATGAATATTCACTGGGCTGTGACTAAGGATGTGTACGCCGGTGCGCACTGCACGGCTCAGGGTACGTGAGAGCCTTCCTATCAGTTAACTCATTCTCAAAGTGGTGTTCAAGCCGTAATCAAACAAATCGGAAACAATGGGGTCGCCTGGTAAGTGGATAAAATTCATTCACAACTCGATCGCTAATACCTTCTCCGTTCTTAATGTGATCATCCCAGGCAGACCACCGTGATCGCCGTGTACTCGGTGGTCTGGTACAACGAGTGGAACGACCAGCACCCACACCTGACCGGGCCAGCAGTGGTTTTGGCCATCTGGGTCGGGCTTGCGATCATGACGGCGGTCCCACCAGACATCGATCCAGGGTTCTACGGACCAGCAGGTTAGTGTCACTACATTTATGGCTTGGTGCCCACTAAACCAGGAGCATCAGGTAGCTGGTGTTGGATCGCGGGAGAAAGCCGGGCTAGGGATAGTGCCCGGATTACGAGCACTTACCTATGGTTCTGGCTCTGCGCCGTCGTGACGGGCATCGTCTACCTCGGGATATACCTAGACGCCGCTGGTCGACTTGCAGGCGCATTTGGGAAGAATGGAGTCTGGATAGGACTCAAGAACCCAGTTAGCGGTCGCATATGGGGATGTGGGCTGTTTGGGTTGCCCTTGGCAAATGCGGGAGAACCGGGAGCGATGGGCCAGGATCCCGGTGCTGAATGTGTTCAACAGAATGGACCGCAGGTATGTTCCCCAAGTACATGCGTTGTGAGGCTAATTTGCTGATTTCGTGATGGAACGCTATATAGCCCAATGGCCAAGAGGATAGAGAACGCGTGCGAAGAGCTAAAAACCTGGTGTGGTACGCACGTTTTATTGCCGTTCTGATTTAGTTGTGATCCCATCCTGCGAATCGCTTAGGTACCCAGTCTGTAAGTTTGCTCGAACTTATGCCGAGACGGAAGGCTTACCATTCTATGCTAGCATATACACTATGCATCATTCCTCAATCGATCATTCGACTTATTGAGCTGAATCTGAGGAAGGATGTGCCTTTGTGGGCGACGATACTAGGCGCCACCATACTCAACCTTTCCGGCCTGATAAACGCGATCCTCTACCTGGGTTAGTTGCATTACAAGCTCAACAACACTACCAAGCTGACGTCTTGTCCAGTGGGGCTCCGTCATTTCGGAATTCCTGAGCCCGCCACGATGAATAATCCCATGCAGGAGGGCGAAGGAATGCCACCTGTCAATGCACCCCCCGCATGATTCCGCTCACTTTCTCATCGTCTTGCGGACAATTATAAATCCTCGAGAACATTCGCACAGCGTTTCAGTATTGTAAATATGAACGACAATGAATACTAATACCCCTTGAGTTCTTGATAACGACCTACGCTTCACTGTTCACCGCTGCGGGCAATTCGTTGGCATCGAACAACAGAGCCACAACCGTGGTGGCGTGAAGCATACATCACAGCCACATCAGCAGGAACGAGACCCTTCAACACTTCCCAACCCGACATAAACAAACAACTCGATTCTTCCTTTACTCCAACCTCAATCACCATGGGCCGCTCCAAAGGCGTCCTCGTCCCGTCCTCTACCCTCAAACGATCACACACACCTGAAGAAACGGACGCGGATGCAACCAGTCCTGCAGAAGAAACCAACGCACCCGAAGAAACCCCCGCTCCCAAAGAAAAGCGCGCACTCCCCCAGGACAAGGTGGACTATGAAAAACTCCGTCAGGCGAATATCGAGTCCAACGAGGCGTTGTTGCAGAGTCTTCTTGGCTCGACGATGAAGGTCGATGGGGGCGTGGCCGCTGCGCTCTCGTTGCTCGAGATTGAACCTGCGCCGGCCAAGAAGAAAAAGGCTCCCAAGGCTAAACCGAAGCCTAAGCCGAAGAAGGAAGAGCCAGAGGAGGGAGAGGTGGAAAGGCCTTCGCTTGGGACGCGTCGGAGTGCGCGTAATGCTGGGAGGCCTGCTACTTCGTACAAGGGCGATGGAGAGCATATTGTTGACAAGAGCAAGATGCCGCGTATGGTGTCGCGTCCTGATAAACGCTGGGACTCGGACGATTCGGACGAGGAGCGCGAGGGCGGGGCTGTGCGGGTTAACAAGCTTGTCGGGCGCGTGCACGATCCGTGAGTCCGCTGCTTGTTAGTTTGTTCGGCGGGGGTTGATGGTGTGGTAGGAAAACGTTTGGTTTAATTCCGGGTGTCAAGATTGGTTCGTGGTGGGAGACGCGTGCGGAATGTTCGGCTGCTGCGATCCATGCGCCATTCGTTGCTGGGATTTCAGGTGGCCCCGAGGGGGCGTATAGTGTTGCTCTCAGCGGAGGTGAGTCGGGCCTGGATTATTTGATAGGATGTTGATCGTTTGTAGGGTACGATGACGATGTTGATCTTGGCGAGGCCTTGTAAGTCGATTCTGTTGTTTGTGCGGGCGATATTGATTGGGAGTAGCACGTACACCGGCTCGGGAGGACGCGACTTGAAAGGAACAAAGCAAAATCCTAAAAACGTGAGTCCCACACTACGTTGCTTGCTCCCAACTAACGCGCCCTCAGCTCCGCACCGCACCTCAATCCTGCGACCAAACGTTCGACAATGCGTTCAACAAGGCCCTCCAAGTCTCCTCTAAAACGGGCAAACCAGTCCGCGTGATCAGGGGGTTCAAACTCCAGAGCAAGTACGCGCCCAAGTCGGGGTACCGCTATGACGGACTGTACGTCGTGGAAAGGGCGTGGATGGCCAAGGGAAATAATCCGAAGAAGTACATGGTCTGCAAGTATGCGTTTAGGGTGAGTGGTGCGTTTGTTGGGTAGGGCGTGGCTGATGTTGGCGCAGAGGATTCCTGGGCAGCCGCCGATTCCGGAACGCAGGGCGGGCGACTCGGATGACGAGGAGGAAGCGGAGAAAGAAGAAGAGGACGTGAAGGAAGAAGAGAGCGAGGGAGCTGAGGAAGACGTCGAGGAAGATAACGCGAAAGACGAGGAGATGACGGACGAGGACCTCAAGGAGGGCGCCAAGCAAGGGGGCATTAACGAGGACGACAAGGAGGTCGAGGGGAAAGAACAGTCGGCCGAGGAAGATGACGCGGTCAAGAAAGAAGAGGACGTCAAGGAAGAAGAGGACGAACCCAAAGGCCGCTCCAAGCGTGCTCGTGCCACCAAGGACAAGGACGAGCCCGCCGTGCCAGTCAAGCGTCCTCGTGGTAGGCCTGCCAAAAAGAAGTAATGGGCAATCAGTTTCACTGGGCAATCGACATCGTCTTCTTGTGTATATTTGTATCTATGTTGGGATTTAACTTGTGTATAGTTATCTTGTACGTTTCGTTAATATTATCCAGGCACAGTTCAACCTGTGCTCGAGGCGTGATTGTCAGTCGAGTTGGCGCGTAGCTGATCTAATCATGACAACCGTAACACGTCCCACACACGACCACGACATATTTATCCTCTCATCCTCTAGTCCTACACAATGTCGATACTACCTATGACAGCCCCGCACACGCCCTCTTCCCTGCGTCTGACAAGTCCACGCACACCCCGTACCCTGCGCACATTTACACCCAGACGAGACGACGAACCATGGGACGACCATCCACGCAGCCAAGTCCCAGTCATGTTCAAGAGATTATTCAAGTTTTCTCAGATGGTGGGCAGCTATAACAATTCAATGAACTAGGGTTGAGAGGAGTAGGACTTTGAACTAGCAGCGTGGCAATTAACCTACCTCTGCGTTGCGCCTCGGAGAGTGTGAGTCGCCGTTTGGTCTGGGAATGTGTGCTAATTGTGTAGGTACAAGAATGTGTATTTTCATAAACGTGGGCACGATCTTCATTTGTGGACGTGGCTGATTGGGGTGTAGAGACGAAAAATACGTGGGCGAGAGATGATCCGGCGATTTTATGGTTGATTTCGGCGGCATTGTGTGGTGAGTCTCATGGCATCCAATGAACTCGAGCTGATAGGAGTAGTCTCGGCCACGGCGTGGGGACTTGTATATTACTTGTCCCCGCTCGAGATACTCAAGGTCGCACTGCTCATGATTGTGCGCGACTTTATCCTTAGTGGTGCATTTGTTGCTACTCTCGTTTGGTAAGTTACTCGTCCTTATCCCACTACCTTCTAACCCCGAGCAGGCTATTCTCGAACACGTTATTACTCTCGCCCTCATCGACAACTCCAACCAAGGTCGAATGGGCGTACACGTTCGACGTCCACACCAATGCCTTCTTTCCCGTATTTTTAATTTTGCACGGCCTCCAACTCGTTCTTCTTCCGGTTGTGAGTAGGGACGGTTGGGTATGGATGTGGGTTGGGAATTCGGTTTGGGTTATTGGGTGCGTGTCCTCTCCTTGCCGTAACTCTCGTATGTGGGTCGACTAAAGGTGGTGTAGGTTGACACAGTATATTTATATCACTTACCTCGGACTCAACGGTACGTCTACACTTCCAGGTCCACGAGGAGAGAAATTAACAAGTCTGTAGCCCTGCCGTTTTTAATCCGGACCGAGCTCCTGCTTTTCCCTCTCCTTCCGTTGTTTGCGGCCTATGCGGTTTCGTTGCTCGGGTTCAATGTCGCCAGATGGGCGCTGCAGGTGTATTTCGGCTCATAGGGAGTTGTAGGCTAGTACAAGGACGTTCAAGCAAAATGGAATAGAGAAGGATACCCAGGATCGCGTCGAAGAGTTGGTTCTTACGGAGAGCAAGTTCGTGGGAGGTTGGTCGTGGGTAGGAGAATCGTGGGAACCCGGTGACACCAAATGTGGGGGATCTACGTGGGGAACGAACTATGAAATCGGGGTGTACGATATGCTTTATTAAAATAGAACCTGCGGGTTATCTGGTGCCCCTCACTCTTTACTTGCTGGTTGCGTTCCCAATCGCTTGGTGGTAAACGCTGAGCGTGTACGGCTGTCGCGGCCACCCTCAATGCTGGCTCGGTTCAGCCTTGATTTAACTTTTTATGGGCCAAATCGAGGCGGTTAGACCTATCCCATTGCAAGAGATACTTTACCACAGAGTTATCCCCGATACCAAGACAAGATAAACATGTACTAGTAAAATGTATCACGTGACATAAACGCGGCCATCTACAACCATATTTCCGGAAACATTTACTTGGCTTACTTTCCTCACCCGGTTGAATTTAAAGCTGCGAGGTCCGATAATCTACCGTACGACTCTGGTGAGCAGGGGTGAAGTGCCCGAACATATTGCTGTCGGGGGAGGTTCCCTAGTGCAATGGGCGAAACTTATCGTTCTGGGTCCCCCGAAGCGAACCACGGCGCAGCAAATATCGGGGCCGGCTGATACATGCAAGTATCGCTTGTGACAGGACCTTGAAGTGCTGAAACAATGTACTTAGCTATGGCTCAGCTCAAGCTGCGAGGACTTTCAGGGATGGCGAGAGGACGGGATAGAAAATAGTGTCAATACACAACAGGCGTGACAATCATCGAAGAGGATATCACGGTAAAATCAAGGTTGTGCTCGCACTTGGAGTGACGGCTAAGGGAAGAATAGATCGTTTTGAAAGTGTATTCGGATGCGGATCTTGAGGTTGTGCACGTCCTCTAGCTGCGATATACCGAGCGGGTTATACTTAATGCGCGGGGCACGGCTATTGTGACGAGTGGAAGTGAGGCAGGTTTCGTTTGCCATTGGACAAGGTGACTGTGCGTGATATCTAATCGTATCAACCGTATATGGGTGAATATAAACCCGGTACAGCCAGTCTTCAACCCCTAGACACAGACAAATTGTTGATCTAAAGATCTGGCCTGTACTTGGCCTACTCCACCACCTCCGCCGGCATTTTGACGACTGGGAGCCGGGCCGTCATTCACTAATATCCTAGCGCACTGGGCCACCTTGTAGTCGATCACCCGGAGCGCTCCAGCTTGCGTAGCTAATACGACTGTGGGTATTTTTGACATAGTCGAAAACCCGACCTGATCGGACACAAGCCGTCATATCGTAGCTCGGACGGGATCACATTAAAGTCAAATTACAGAAGCCTGCTCGAGTACTCTTGATCGATTGACCGAGCTCCGATCTCGCCCGTTATTCGTGACAGCCTGTCAAATTTTAATAAGCATTGCGTCGGTAAATGCAAGTACAAGCTATATCGGGTTGCAGTTGCCCACGCATCTTAGCGGGTGAAATTAGGATCCAAGCTTGGAACGAATATGACAGGTTAGCGCTTCCAGCGGGAGCAAGTACCTTTACTTTTAGCTTGATGCCATTGGTGCGACGGTTAATTATCCCAAGTGTGATCACGCCTTCGTCGCGATCACCGCATTCTAGGATCAGGAGCTCTAGGAGCAGATGACGCATGTGTATGACCCCAACACATCGAGATAGGAACGATAGTGACATTAAATAAGCATGCCCCCGATTTAGGTAGATTTCAGCGGCTCGGGGCCTTGCAATTAATTGTTTATCAAGTCCCATGAGATTGCCTCGATGCAAATGCCTGCACCGGCTTGGTTCCAGCCAAAATTAGGACGAACAGTAAGCAAAGCCTGAGCGCGCCACCGAGTGCCGGCCGCGGTACGACTACTCCAAACATGAACAGTACCAACTGTTGCTGACAACATTGATCCGATCGGAGACTCTTCAGGATGTGTCTGGAACGGACGCGGATTTATTCAAGCGTCTTAGCCGGTTTGGCCCGTTGTGGTCACGGGATTTCAGGTGATCTGACGGTATGAAACTCTTCCCTCACTAAGCTGGGCAGCTCATATCTTGAGCCTATGGGAATGCATGCTTAGTGACCCGAGCTGGAAGTGGATAGTGTCCATTTTTATGGCGGGAACCCTAGCTTGACATGTGGATGCGCGAAGTATATAGGACAATGTGCGGGCAAGCGGAGAGGCCATGATCCCGGTGCGATGAATTCTGATGCAGGTACGTACGCCCCTACAAATCAGGGATGTCGACCTCTTATTCAATATAGGATATAACGTGAGCCTTGTGGATGAGATTGGGTACAACCTTCCCACCAACCTCGCACTCTTCTATGGCATTCCTCTGTATCATCCCACCCATCATCAACTACTACATCCTTACGATCTAGCATTTAACGGATACGATTCATTGGTTCGTCTTCAGCATTTGTAGACGGACTTGTGCTTATACGCGTTTTTAGTTGTTATACGAGGGCATATATGCGCACGGAGGTGCTCCAGGACAAATACCAAGCGAGGGCTTGTTGTACGAGGGAAGCTTTATTCCGCACGAGAGTGGTACAGTGTTCACCGAGAACTTTGGTAACACATACGACGAACACTATTTCACGTCTACACAGCTAGCCGCCATCCAAAGCAGGTAAGAAACGACGGACTTGTAAGCTGGCTCAATAATGTGATCCGATACCAGCGGATATGAGACTATTTTAGATAGCTCGTTCGGACCGGGTGGTGTGAAAACGTTGGGAATCGACCGATATCCGGGGCAAAGTGAGTTGGTAGCGGTTTAAACTTCAGCACTCGAGCCTCATTCTCATCCGCCCAACAGCTTTCGGAGAGCGCTTACCCGACGAGACCACAGATTGCATCGGAGTCGTGTCAAACGAACGTACCGACTCCAGTAGCGCCGCTACAGTCCATGTTTTGGCTGCGACGGCTTCCGATAACACGGGACAGGAGATTTTCGCGCGCCTCGAAGGCCTTCACTCCTACGATAACGACGGCCGGTCTCGCGGGGTGATTCGCGTCCAACGTCCACCTGGCATGCGATGGAACGATACTATGCGGTAAGTGGGCAAGCCTCCCTAGCTTGGCAAATCTAACTGGGATGGTGCCAGGTGTGCATATATTAGCCCCATCACTGGAGGTCGGTGCGGGGTTACGCTGAACCGGGGACCAGATTTAGAGAGACACCTGTAAGCCCAGCCTGTTGAATCGAAAATTGAACTTTACTCACAATCTATTCGCAGACGTACCGTCCACCTAAGGGAAGAGGTAGGTCATCCATAATGAGCTCAAGAAACCGGCCGCTTATGGAGATTTGGAGGCGCAAGCAGTCACAAATGCAATCATTCCTAGAACCCAAGCCAAGTTGCTCCCGAGAGGATGGAAAATGGGTGACCGACTTGACGTTGGTTGTCCGTACTGTTTGGTCCGATTTACCAGGAGTGACGCTCGTAACAGGCATGTAAAAATGAAACACGGCGTGGGTTCACGTTCGCCGCCACCACTCAAATAGTACTACGTTACCCTGGTACTTTGTTTCAATACCCAGGCTCATGAGGTTAACGTACAGATGATACCGCATTGCTTGATTACCCTGGTCCATTGGAGGGTCTCCTATATCCCGCTGGGACTAGCCCGGCGACTTATGTAACATTTATATCAACCGCCGCCATGGCATACACGGACAGCTGGCGTGAAACCACCTAGTGGAAGGCCACATGAATCTAGTTCTGGATTATCAAAATGCGGCTCACCTAGGGAAGGCATGGGTCGCGGAATGACTTCCATACGAGCCTTTTTGGGTGAATACGGCCGGAATCCGATTCTACTCGCCCACCCGAATACATTCGCACCTCGTGCCTGTACTCTCTCATGAGCATGTTTGTGGCGCCTGGAATTTGGAAAGGAGTGTCCTGCGACGCGATGTCATGTGAATGTTCCCAAGTAGGAGCTTGGTCATTCCAATGAGGAATAACTCTTGGTCTATAGGATATAAAACGCTCTGTTGGGTGCTGGGCCAAATGAATTTGATCAATTATGGGATATTGGGACAATAAAACCGCTCACAATATATGCGTCCCAATGACTAACATTGTCCTCATAATAACACAGCTGGCGGGCGGTATTAGTTTAAAGGCCCGACGCGAAATACGTACTTCTAATAAACTCACCTCCCTGCAGGAGATCACACCCGGTGGTTCCAGCGTCGTTGTGCAACTGGAGTTCTGAGTTGGATTGCTGGTCCAGCAGATTAAGTGTTGAACTGAGGGCGGGAAACTACGAGGCTCGAATTACACTACGGCAGGCAAACGCTCAAACTGCGCAGCGTGCATACCTGGACTTGAGCTGATCGTTGAATTCAGCCACGCCCGTGTCAACTCCGCGATCTACCCAGGTGTTAATAGAGGAGCCCAACCAATGGCGGGTGCGTACATCTGACGGCGACGCAGCTTCAAACGCAGGCGTTGAGTTTACAAGCGAAACTAACAAATAAAGCCCTGGTACGTACTGTACACTGATGCTTCTCTGGGTCACGTTTTCTCCGCAGGGGTCTGGTAATTCGATTGGATTGCTGGGATGAACACCTGTATGCTACTCCGCCTAAGTCACTCCCCTCGTTCCCAGTCGGGTCAAAGAACCAACCAAATGGCACGCCAATTTTTTTGCCGCCTCGAGGCGGATATCAATTAGCGGCGAAGAATCGACCAGGAGGCTAGGATTGGTGAGCCTGAGGCTGCGAGGATGCCAAATGCGCCGGTGCAATGCTCACATCACCTCATCTCCATCCTGATATTCCTTTTGAACAAAGTTGTAAGCTTGGGTTGCCGCTCGTTTGAGCTCTGGATCTTGTTCTGAGCTTCAGGATGAATAAATGCCATTGCGGAAGTATAAGCGGGGCTTACCGGCTTGTAAGCCAATTCTGCGGGCGAGGCGATCCACCGTTGATGGATGCGAAGATTCATCAAAGCTCTGTTGATGAACAACTTGCTTGAATGGCGCATGGTGATCATTGATCATCTCGCTGATAGGGGCTGAAGTCTTTTATGAGATATGTATCGATGGCTAAAGCTGAAAATGCTTGCCGAGCGGGTATTTATCTGGAGTTACAAAGGTTCAAGTGCGGTTATTGCAGATTCCCGTCCAGTGGGAGTGGAGATGCGACTAACGATCAAATACAAGGACAATCCTTTTTGCGTTTATAGGCATGATGTGGTTTATAGGGACAAAGTAGTCAACTGGAAGACTCGGAGAAGGTTGGCCACAGGAGAACAGAACCACACATTTACCTAATGCAAACGTCAAAGGCTCCCAAACATTTCCACGTGACTTCACGGCACCGAACTTGGCATTGTCCTCAATTTTGTAAGCTTGTTTTGTTCGGGCTACTAGTCTTCCAAGTCTCTTGTGTTGGTACATCTCTCACGAACATTCAACAGCTTACTCTCCGCCTAACATGACCTTTTTGTTGCATTCTTGTCGTTCTAGCCTGGGTTGGTTCAAGACTAACTGCTTGAAAACTGGAAAAGTGCCCGGAAGATAACAAGCCTTCTGCTTGTCTAGAGTTCGGAATCAAACGTTCTTCACTGCTCTGGTCGTATCATTTCTTGCGAGCTAGTGTCTAGCAAGGGAATTCCCGAATTTGATGGCCTGTCGTTTGATGCGAGAACTTTAGGGCTCGAATAACTGGTGGTATTTCCAGATACACTAAACTCATAGAACGATACCATTGGATAAGCATTCGACTCCTATTTTGGCCAAGCCAAAACTTTGTCTTGGTATCTTTGGGTTGCGGGACACCAGGGGCTTACAGTTATTGTGATATGCGCAGTGCCAAGCTGGAAATCGATGTAACTCAGCTTGTGCTACTTGAGAGTAGAGAACTGTGCATGTATATACCTGGAAATCGATGTAACTACAGGTAATATAAGCAAAAGAACATAAAAGATAAAATCTAGACTATACCTCAGCTTGTGCTACTTGAGAGTAGAGAACTGAGGATAAAATTTCCCCGAAGCGCAAGTCCATGTGGAACACTATCATGTGACAATGCTTCCACGTCGACCACCACCATGCCACCAAAGTCCAAGTTGAAAAAACTGAATTTTCTCGCTGCTATTTCTTCTGATCCTGTATTGCTGCCGCCTGCCCCATCCTCTGGGCCTTTCGCATTCGCAAGGGCTGAAGATCCCACCAAACCCAATGATGAAGCGGAGTGGGAGTCTGACCATGAACCCATAAAAGATTATCCCAGTCAAAAGGATGATGAAAAGGCCAAGGCATGTATGAACAACCTTGACCACCAGTCCTGCAATCTACTTGAGTACCTTACTGCTCTCTCTGAGTCACCAAATTGCAAAACTTTTGACATGATTTTTTCGTGCAAGTGGAACTGCAACCAACTTGGCAATGTTGCCACCAACCTTATTGGTGTGCTCAAAATTATTTCACACATCCAGGACATGTTTGGCCTGGTTGAGATTACCTGGAGTCAGGACATTTCTATTGTCTCCGCCTTGTTGCCTCTAGCTGACCGGCCCACCCATCGCCACCTGTCTGCCCCACCCATCCCACAGTTTACCCCTGGTGCAAGCCGGGAGGCCTCAGCTGTACCTTCCCCCTTTGCATCATTGGGGGTCCTACACTGACCCACTCTTGCTGGGGCTCTGCCCCGCCCCCTCCTCAGTTTTCTGTGCAATCTGTTCCCCCAGTTGCACCTGCCCAACCACCAAGGCCTGCAGCCATTGTCAAAGATGAAGACATGGAGCCTGCCCCCTCAGCAACTAGCGTACCACTGCCCTCCCCCCCACAGAGTGCACCACTGGCTACCCCCATGGGCCTGCCAACCCTCCACCCCAACCCCAAGCCCAGCCAGGTTGGACTGCTGTAACCAGGCCAAAGAAGCCTTGTGCCTCCAAGCCCCCTGCCACCCCGGTTTCCAAGCCATCCGCCAAGGCCCCTCCTGCCAAAACTAGCCCCACTGCCTGTCCACATACTAAGCATAACCACGCAATCATCCATGTCAGCTGCAAAAGCTTGTACAAGGAACAATTTGCTGGAGATGCCCCCCTTGTGGAGGTGCATCTTGCAATCAACTGGGAGTTAGACTGCATTGGGAACCCTGCCAGGTGTCTTGGTGTACAGCGTTCCTTGTTTGGCAACCTGCTTGTCTTGTTCCCAACAAATGTCTCACAGAAGGCAGTTATTTCTACCTTTGACCCTATCTGTGCTGCTCTGCTCCTCCCTGGGGATCCTTGTGTCCCCAATGCATACATCTGTCTTTCCATCAATTGCAATTGGACTTACTTGTCCATTGCAAATGTCCCTACCAAGCCTTTGGGAGGGGCATTGTCACCTCACTTGATGCCGTTGCTCTTGGCAGAACTGCATGCCAACCCTGCTTTCAAGGACCTTGCCTAGACCCGCCTCCCAGATTGGGTCTCTGATCCATCCAAACTTATCAAGGCGTGGTTGTCAATTGCATTTGCCTTTGAGGATCCGTCAGGAACCCTTGCTGACCACCTCCGCCAGGAAGAAGTGTACATGTTTGGCATGTGCGTCACCATCAAGTCCTGGTCGCCTACCAAGCCTGCCACCAAGTGCGGAACTGCAGCTGACTAATTAGGGCATCTGGGCACTGGTTCATGTCCTATTTCATTTTTCTTGTTTTCCTTTTTTTCCTGTCTGCACTTGCCTTTCCCATGTCCTGTTCTGCCTACACCTGGGTTTTTGCAGTCATTCTGCAGCTGCCTTATCTCCCTCTGCCTTTGTTTCTGCCTGGCCCGGCATGCGGCGTCTCCCATACTTGTTATATTGTAGAGAACCGCATGATAAATTGTACCCAAAAAAGAGAAAAAAACAACAACACAATCATGTGATATGCATATATACATGTATAAGACTGAATATTCAACACACCCACTCAGGATCATGCGGAAAATGAAAAGAAAAGAATTAAGACATTCCCATCCCAGTAACAAAACTGGGGAATTTGATGCATCCAAGTGGCTTGGTAAGCACATCGGCAACTTGTTGGTCAGTTGGAATGAATTGCAGATCGAGTTTGTGGAGAGCAACCATCTCATGAATAAAATGATGTTTGACTCAAATATGCTTTATGTTTTGATGATTGATGGGGTTCTTGGCTATTGCAATACTCAATTGATTATTGGTAAGTAGCATAGTCGGACCATCAGCAGCAACTCCGAGTTTGGCAATGAATTGGTGTATCCAGATGAGTTCCCATGCTGCACTCGCAGCAGTGACGTATTTGGCTTTGGTGCTGGATAGCGCAATGGCTGGCTGTTTTTGAGATGACCATGTGACAACCCCTCTGGCCATTATGAAAGCCCACCCAGTAGTCGATCGGCTTGTATTAGGATTGCCAGCATAGTCCGCATTGACATACCCAATGGGTTTGAGCAGTTTGGATCGATCAAAAACAATTCCAAGCTTTTGCATGCCTTGAAGATACCTGAGAACCCGCTTTATCGCCAGCCAATGCTTGTCTCCCGGGTTTTCTGCATGTTGTGCAAGCAATCCTGTTGCAAAAGCGATGTCGGGGCGAGTGGATATCATCGCATACATGAGCGATCCGACAGCTTGTTGATAAAGAGTTTGATCTATGGTGGGGGACATGAGTTTAGGCAGGTTTGGAGACTCGGCCATGGGCGTTTCGCATGATTTTGACTCAGCCATACTGAATCAAGTGATAATGTCATGAATGTATCGCTTTTGGCATATTTTCAGTGTGCCGGCTGCGCGATTGCGCTCGATTTCGACCCCAACAAATATCTGTGCCTCGCCTAGATCAAAAATGTCAAACAATTTGCGCATTTTCGACTTGATACCCTCCAGAAAGGATAGAGGTTTACTGGCTAGAAGCATGTCGTCGATGTGAGCTAAAATTATTGCCAAGTTATTGCCATCACAGAGTATGAATACAGCATGGTCACTATCGGTCCTGGTAAAGCCAAGTGCTTCAAGAACCTCTTTGAGTCGCAGATAGAACGCTTGAGCAGCTTGTTTCAGCCCATACAGTGCCTTGACGAGTTGCCAGACATAATTGCCTTCGACAACACCCTCTGGCTGTTCCATATAGAGTTCTTCTTCGATAAAGCCATGGAGAAACGCCGTTTTGATGTCCATTTGGAGCAACTCAAGGTCTTCACTTGCGACGATGCTAAAAAGCACCTTATATGCGTTTGCAGCGGCGACGGCCAACAAGATTTCGATGTAATCAATGCCTGGGGTTTGGAGGAATCCCTTTGCGACAAGTCTTGCCTTGTACTTGACAATTTCGCCATTGACATTGCGTTTGTATGCGAATACCCAGCAACATTTGATGACTCGCTTGTGTGTAGGTCGCTTGGCCGGCTTCCAAACTTTGTGCTCGGTGATCAACTTGATCTCTTCAGTCATTGCCTCGAGCCAAAGGTTGGCATCTGGACGGGCCATCGCCTCTTCAAACGTGTCGGGTGGAAGCTCGATTGAGACATGATGTGCGCTCTTGTCTGCTGGTCTGTTAGCTCATGTGGCGGTCTCGTTCTGGGCGCCCACTCCTTCGCTGTATCGTAAGGGCGGTCTGGTAGCTCTCCCGGATCGTCCAGGAGGCATTGCTGGTGCAGCTAGTGGGTCTGGCTCGACGTTTAGCTCTTCTGGTGGCACTTGCTGCAGCTCTGGCTCCGCATCTCTCTCTTCCTTGGACAGCACTTCCTCTGGCGCTGAATCGACGGCTTCTGGCTTGGGTTCAGGACTATCCTTGTTGCCCACTTGCTCTGGCAGTGGCTCACTCTCAAGGTCTTCAATTATAACCTGCTGGCGAGTCTCGCCTCCTTTGTCGAATACCACGTCACGTGAGGTGATTATATGACCGATCGAGTCTTGAATGACGATGTGGGCCTTGCGATTTGGTGCAAATCTGAGGTAGGTGCACTTGAGCGATCTTGCTTGGAGCTTAGTACACTCATTGTTGGGTACTCGGGCCCAGGCCTTGCAGCCAAATGTACGGAGTCAAGATACATTGGGAATCTTGCCTAGGAATACCTCATCTGGGGTCTGGCCATTGAGTGAGTGTTTCGGTGTGACATTCCAGATGTATGCAGCATGGACAATGGCCAATCCCCAGTACTTGCTAGGTAAGTCGGAATCAGCTTGCATTGATTGCTGACTGTTGTTTAACATTTGAATAGCTTGCTTGGCAACAGCATTGCTGGCTGATGAGTCTGCCTTGGTCTTCTGGTGCTTGATCCCATGCAATTTGAGCCAAGATTCAAAAGCATTCAATCTGTATTTGCCTCCACCATTGGTATGTAGATGTTTGATCTGCTTGCCTGTTAGGTTTTCCACTGACACTTTTAGGTCCTTGAAATGAACCAGGTAGTTGCTCTTGTGCTTCAGTAAGTGCACAAACACCTTCCTGTTGTGAGCCAGCTCCCTCCATTGGACTCGCCTGTTGTCTCGCCCACCTGTTTCTTTCTCTGTGTTGTGTTTCCATTTGCCGCGTTGCCACCTTCTTGTGGTTATTCTGTTACATTGTGTAACGCGGCTGTGCTTTGTACAAGTCATGTCTGTTCATACAGCATGACTCACATGGACACTCCTGACTGGCTGTTTTGTTTGACTCATGTGGCTGCGCTTTGTATGACTTGGCCACTTTGTGAATATATATAGAGGACCAACAAGCCTGGTAACCCCAGCTTGTTTTGTCTCGTCAAACATCCCCTTTGAGTGACACTTTGAACCACCCCTACCCTCAAGAGCCTACAGACACTTAAGTGTGTTGCGGTTCAAGAGGTCACTTAGGTCTTAGTACTGTCCACTCTCCATTGCGGCTTTCCTCATAGCCTCCAAGAAGAAGCTTACAACATTACAAAACAAGCTTTACAATCATGTCCATACAGGAGGACGTGGGGTCACGCCTTGCAACACCACTCTCAACAAGGAGAGGACCAAGTAGGGCTTCAAGACCTACAAGTTCCCTCAATGAGCAAGATATTGCACAAGCACGGGCCAGAGGACCAGCAAGGTCTCACCCACAAAGCCAAGCCTCTATGCCTGGAACATTCAATGCTGAGAATGTTTCAGTTGTACAGGAAGAACCTACCTTTGTTACTAGGGAACCAGGGGATATTACCGACAACCCCACACTGGTCACAATTTGAATCCCAATCTCTAACACATCCCCAGGCCCATCACGTCCACTATGGCCTATGGGACCCAGAAGACAGTTTTTTTCCCCTCAACCTGAAGCTCACGGGGGCGTATCCCTTGTTCCTATCAGACCCCCTCCCATGCTGCACATTTCCCACACTCCTCAAGTGCCCTCAATTACGGGAACTATCACCAATGCCGGTCCAGTCCAAATAAGCTCTCAAGCTGTGACACCAGTTAACCCAGCACCGCCATATGTACCACAAGGGTATTCCCAGCAACCAACAGCAACTGAAGGCCAAGACGTCCCTAGGATTCCCAGCTCAAGTTCTAGCTCCAGTGGTAGAACCGTGATTAGTAATCTTGATGACCTCGACAATCTTCACCTTGGAAGACACAACGCACTCTTAAGGATTATTGATGGAATGAGGATAACAATCAACAGAAGACTCAACGGGTTAGAACAATCTACTCAAGTATTGGCTAATAACCAACAAATCTTCAATGATTCCCTCAACAACCTACAAGGGACCCTGACAGATATCCTTACCGCCACACAAAACAGTGAACATAACAGCTTCCTGGTTGGGCAAGACATAATCCGCCTAAGGAACAAAGTCACAAACACACAAGGACTGGTAAAAAATGTACAGGAAGATCTTAACACCACAAGGCAGGCACAGTTAGCCTGGAATGAAGCAGTCACCCAAGGACTAGAAAGACTAAGGGGAGACGGAAGAATCGCAATCGGACAAATTAACACCATGCAAGAAACAATCAACAACATGTGCGAACAGATGGATGAAGCATCCCTACATGCTGTATCACCTCCCCACCCCAAAGCAGAATCTACCAGACTCAACAAATTGGAACAAAGGCTACGTCAGCTTTCTGAAAACCCTGACAACAGAAGGGAAATCAGGCGCCCAAAGGTAACTAGACCAGAGGCTTTTGACGGGAAGAAAGGAGAGGGAGCAGAAATGTTCATCACCCAAATGGAGAGCTACTTTGTCAGGTTGGGCGACCAATACAGTTCAGGACAAGAACAAATTAGAGAAGCTTTAGCCAATTTTAAATCAGACAACAGATCTGCTACACATTGGGTGCAGGTGTTGCTACAATCTATGAACAATGGAGTTCCAGATCCAAACCTAAGGTCATGGGAAACATTCAAAACACACTTCATGGAGCAATTCAGCGACCCTAACAAGAAGGCCAAGGCAGAGGCTGATATCCAAAAAAGCAAACAGGTCAACTCAGTAGCAAATTATGCAACGGAATTCCGCTTTCACATGGTTGACGTCAATTGGGGGGAAGAAGCTCTTATCAACCAATTCAAGGAGGGACTCAAACCTGAAATCAAAACAGAAGTGGCACGATTTGAGCTTTCCCTCATCAACAAGGATGGAACCGAAAGGCACCTTAACCTTAATCAGTGGATCACTCTCGCAATCTCTATTGACCAGAAATTACAACAAATCAAGGCCTCTACTGGGAAGAAGACACCCCAATCGACCACTAGCAGGCAAACCTCTACAAAGCAGCTTCCAGACAAAGTATACAAGGCAAGGATAGCATCAAACTGATGTCTGAAGTGCAGACAAGAAGGTCACCGTTCACTCAAATGCTCATCCAAGGAATGGATAACGACCGAACCCAGCATAAAGGGAAGAGAGGCAACAATCATAGAGGATTCAGGAAAAGAAGGGGTCTCCCTCTAACTGTGTGTGGAGAGACCAAAGTACCGGTAGTGGAAACAATGTACCTTAGAGCAACAAACAAATCAACCATTGTTTACACAAACATCACCAGAATCACAGAACCAATCCCTACTCTCATTGATTCAGGAGCATCAAAGAACTTTATGGACATCTCTTGGGCCTGCTTTAACAACATTCCTCTCATTGAGCTTCCCTCTCCATGAAAAGTAATTGGCATCCAGGGGAAGGAGCTCTCTCACCAAATACGTTTCAAGGCCAAACTAGAACTAGAAGTAGAAGGAAGAACCTTCAAACAAGTCTTCTTTGTTATGCCTACTGGGGAAACCAAACTCATCCTAGGACTGGAATGGTTAGAAGAAGCAAACCCTGTTATCAACTGGAAAACAAAGCACATATCATGGCAGTCAGAACTGATCCAGGCAAGGATGGCCTTGATAGACAACTTGTGTTGCAACCTGCTAAGTAGTAGAGTTGACAACTGCTAATCGCCTTGTTGACTGTGAGTGATAAGTCTAAGTAGACTAAATTGCTAAGGGAAATTGCTAGCTTCTAAGTAGAAGTCCTAGCTCCAAATCCCAAGTGGCTGCTGTAGTGGCTAAGTAGCCAAGTGCCTCTGATCACACACTGCAGGGAGAGTTGACAAGGCAAAGCAAGCTGGGGGTAACCATGCTTGCAAGCCAGTATATATAGGCAAGAGGTGAGTGAGTCATACTAAGTACATGAGTCACAAGCCCAAGTCAGAGTCCAAGTCATAAAGGGGGCTGCTCAGGCCAGCCAATAGAAAACAGCATGAGTCATATGACTCATGGTGACATGTCATCCATACACCTCACTAAGCGAGGGAGAGGGCACATCTATACAGAAGAGGCGCTTAAGGCGCCGATACAAGCCACGAGTCCACAGAAAGAGAGACAGAGGGCGGGACAGGTCACGACATTGCCCCCCCACATAGGGCCAGGTAGTGGAGCGCCTGGACCTATCTGCGGGCAACCCATTCCTTTAGCTCCAACCATCCAACCCATTCCGCAAGGTTCTGCATGTCCAATTCAAGGACCTTGTTCATGCGGTCCCACTTCTCTTGGTAGAGCCTGTCGAGCTCTTCCTGGTGTTGTTGCTGCAAGCGCTTGAGCTCTTGCTGCTCGCGGAGCACCCACTGCTCTTGTCGGTGGTCGAGCCACTTGTTGAGCTGGTCGACCGTCCAGGATCCGCACTGGACAAGGCGGTAGGCCTCCAGGACATTGGCGTCGCAGGGCATGCAATCGGCTGGCGGGTGGGGCTCGAGGTTGGCGATTGCTTGCCCAACGTTGGCAATAAGGGCTTCGATGTTTTCCCGGGCCCTATCCCAGGTTGCGTTCCATTCCCGCTCGACTCACTCGGCATCTTCGTCGGTGATAGGGGGAGGGGGAGGGACAACAACTGTCTTCTTCTTGATTTCGCCTGACTCCAGGTGGTCATAGGCAGCGGGCTGGGGCTTGGTTTCTTCAGCTGTCCAATTGACAATGTTGAAAGGGGGATTGGGGTAAGTGTTGTCAGCGACTGGTGGTTCAGGTTTCTTCTGCCACTCACAAGGGGCAGGCCATCCGCTGGTGAAGTCGTAGGAGCAATTGCTCCACCAGATTCCGTCGCTGTCGACGTGTCCTCCATTGGCCAAGGCAACGCGGGGGTTGGTCTCACGCTTGAACCAATTGTCTCCTTCCCACTTGTAGCCAGTGTCCCTGTTCCAGGCATTGGCGCTCCTTGTGACCACATTGCGGACGGTGAGTCCGATGCACCCTTGGCAATGGTAGTACTTGCTGCGGCTGATGTTGGTGGGGTCAGAGGGCTGGGCGTCAGGGTGGCTGACCCAGAGGAGGGAGCCAAGTTGGGGGTGGATGAGGGATTTGCGCTCCTTGTCCCACTTGAGGTTGCCACGCTTGGCGAGAGGGATGTAGCCGAGGTGAACCCCGGGCTCAAGATTGTTGGCCAGTTTCCTGGCCTCCTTGAGGGTCCAGGGCGCTGTAGCCCTGCAGTTGATGGCAAACTCTCCAGGTCCACCAGCCACGATGGCTTTGCTGTAGGCAGCGCTGAGCCTGTAGGAGGCAAGGCGGGCAGCGGCGGCAGTGTTGTTGGAGCGGATGGGGGCCATTGCAAAGGTGAGGAAAAGTTTTTTGAAAGTTTGGGCGTGTTGGCTAAGAGCGGACTGGGAATAGTAGGCTGAGTAGCTGGGATGAGGACTTCAGCTGCCTTTCCTCTTGCCCTTTTGTATTCATGTGGTTTGAAATTTGGGGGAAAAGGACCGGTGGGAAAGTCCTTCTGGAACTTTCTCATCACTGGAGTCATATCTGCAAATTTTTCTGCCCTTTCTTCTGTGTCTGCTAGAGGTCCATATCCTTTCCACCTGATGCAATATTTCAGTCTGTCAGGGTCTTGATGCCAATCAATGATCCTTTCTACTTCGTATTCCTCCTCCCCTTCTTCCGTAACAATCGGCGGAGGTCGGGGTTGATTCCGATGGAAATCCACATCTTCTTTGTAGTGAGTCAGCATGTTTCCATGGAAGACGTCATGTATTCTCATGGACTTGGGGAGGTCAAGTTGGTAGGCGTGTGAAGAGATTTGTTTTTTGACAACAAAGGGGCTGGTCTTTTTGTCATCAAGCTTCTTGCTTGGGCGCCTAGTTTTGATGTTGGTAGTCAGGAGCCACACGTTGTCTCCTTCCTTGTAAAGTGTTTTTGGAAGTTCTTCTCTTGTCTGATGGTACTCCATCATAGCTTTTGCTTCTTCCCACACAGCCTTCATATCGTTTGTCCATTTGTCGCCTTCCGGAGATTGGGTCATGTAATCCTCAATGGTCCACTTTGGAGTCATTCCATAGACAATTTTGAAGGGTGACTTGCTTGTGATGCAATTCCTGTGATTGTTGTGGCAGAATTCTGCGATAGGTAGCCATTTGGCCCAGTCATCTTGTCAATGGTTGCAAAATATTCTCAGCCATCCTTCTAGCCACTGGTTTGTTTTCTCCGCAAGGCCATCAGTCTCTGGATGGAAGGTGGTGTGTCGTGAGCTAGCTCACTCCATCGGACTCACCCGTTGTCTCGCCCTCCTGTCTCCTTCTTTACGTTACGTTCTCGTCTCCATTTGCCGCGTTGCCACCTTCTTGTGGTTATTCTGTTACATTGTGTAACGCGGCTGTGCTTTGTACAAGTCATGTCTGTTCATACAGCATGACTCACATGGACACTCCTGACTGGTAGACTGTATGACTCATGTGGCTGCGCCTTGTATGACTCGGCCACTTCTTGATTATATATAGAGGACCAACAAGCCTGGTAACCCCAGCTTGTTTTGTCTCGTCAAACATCCCCTTTGAGTGACACTTTGAACCACCCCTACCCTCAAGAGCCTACAGACACTTAAGTGTGTTGCGGTTCAAGAGGTCACTTAGGTCTTAGTGCTGTCCACTCCCCATTGCGGCTTGCCTTACAGCCACCAAGAAGAAGCTTACAACATTACAAAACAAGCTTAACAACACACAAACATGTCTATTCAAGAAGATGGAGGGTCACGTCCCTCATCCGCTATATCAACAAGAAGAGGACCCAGTCGGGCAGCAAGGCCCACAGGATCACTAAACGAGCAAGACATTGCACAAACTCAAGCGGGGGGTCCTGCCCGATCATGCCCCCAAAGTCAAACATCAATGCCGGGAGCTTTCGGTATTCCTGACATGACAACGGTACAAGAGGAAGAACCCACTATCACAAATAGAGAACCAGGAGATCTCACGAATGACCCCACTCCGGCTGTAATTCGTATTCCAACTGCAACTCCAGGGCCATCACGTCCCTTGTGGCCGTTAGGAACCAGAAGACAGTTCTTCTCTCCCCAACCCGAAGCTCATGGGGGCGTATCGCTTGTTCCCATTAGACCTCCCCCTACACCACACGTCCCCAATGTACCTACAGTTCCTCAAATCGGAGGAACCATCACCAACGCAGGACCAATTCCAGTAGCTTCCCAACCAGTCACACCGGCTATTCCAGCACCACCATATATACCACAAGGTTACTCTGAGCAATCAGCCCCGATACAACAAAGCACCGGTAATCCAGGAAGCTCAAGTTCAAGTTCCAGCTCTAGCGGCAGAACTGTAATCAGCAATTTAGATGACCTAGACGACCTTCTAGAAGGAAGACACAACGCTACCCTTAGGGTTATAGACGGAATGAGAGTCACTATAGATCGAAGGCTTAGTGGCCTAGAACAAGCAACACAGGTTCTAGCAAACAACCAGCAAATCTTTAACGACTCCATCAACACCCTTCAAGGAACCTTGACAGACATCCTGAACTCGGCAAGAAATGGCGAACATAATTCCTTTCTAGTTGGTCAAGACGTAACCCGCCTTAGAAATGAAGTCGCCAACACCCAAGGGCTAGTGAATAACGTACGCGAAGAACTCAACACTACCAGACAGGGACAACTCGAATGGAATGAGGCAGTAACACAAGGACTAGAAACCTTACGACAAGAGGGAGCCTCCTTCACTACCAAAATCACGGAAGTTCAAGAAACCATCAACAATATGCAAGAAGAAATGGACAAAGCATCCCTTCACGGGATCCCCTCTAGGCGATCAAATTCCCCACCTCATCCAGACGCAGAATCTACCAGGATTGACGAATTAGAATTGAGAATCCAGCGGTTGACCGAAAACCCAAACACGGGTAGTGGACCACGTCGTCCCAAAGTAACTCGTCCAGAAGCCTTCGACGGAAAGAAAGGGGAAGGTGCCGAAATGTTCATCACACAAATGGAAAGCTACTTCGTACGCCTAGGCGATCAATACACTTCCAACAAAGAAAGGATCCGCGAAGCCCTAGCAAACTTCAAATCCGAAAACAAAGCTGCCACTCACTGGGCACAAGTACTCTTACGGTCGCTCAACCAAAGGGAAAATAACCAAAACCTTGCCTCATGGGAAAGTTTCAAGGCACACTTCATGGAACAGTTCAGCGACCCCAACAAAAAAGCTAAAGCCGAATCAGATATCCGAAAATGCAAACAAAACAACTCTGTAGCAAATTATGCTTCAGAATTCCAATATCTTCTGGTAGACGTAAACTGGGGACAGGAAGCTCTGATCAACCAATTCAAGGAAGGGTTGAAGTCAGAAGTCAAGACCGAACTAGCTCGCTTCGAACTGACCCTGATCAATGAAGATGGGACAGAACGAGAACTTTCCCTTGACCGGTGGATCTCAATCGCAATCTCTATTGACCAGAAATTGCAACAAATCAAGACCTCGACAGGGAAGAAGGCGGCCCAACCAACCACTAGCGGACAATCCTCTACAAAGCGGCTGCCTGACGAAGTATACAAAGCAAGGATAGCAACCAACCGCTGCCTGAAGTGCGGACAGGAAGGACACCGCTCATTCAAGTGCCCGTCCAAGGAATGGATAACGACGGAACCTAGCATTAAAGGCAGGGAGGCAACAATCGTAGAAGACTCGGGAAAAGAAGGGGTCTCCCTCTAACTGTGTGTGGAGAGACCAAAAAACCGGCAACGGAAACAATGTACTTTAGAGCAACAAATGAGTCAACCATTGTTTATGCAAACGTTGCCGGAATCACAGAACCTATCCCAACCCTCATCGATTCTGGAGCATCAAAAAACTTCTTGGACATCTCTTGGGCACGATCCAACAACATCCCACTCATGGAACTTTCCACTCCGAAAAAAGTAATCGGTATCCAGGGAAAAGAACTCTCTCACCAAATACGCTTCAAAGCTAAGCTGGAACTAGACGTGGAAGGAAGAACCTTTAAACAAGTCTTCTTTGCTATGCCTACTGGAGAAACTAAACTTATCCTAGGACTAGAATGGTTAGAAGAAGCAAATCCGGTCATCGATTGGAAAACGAAGCACGTATCATGGCGGCCAGGACCCATCCAAGCAAGAACAGCCTCAATAGACAACCTACCCGAAGAATTCAAGGAATTTGCCGATGTTTTCAGTGAAGAGAAATTCAAAAGGATCCCAGATCATTGACCTTACGACTGCGCCATAGATTTCAAGGAAGGAGCTGAACTTCCAAAGCCGGCCAGACCAATCCCACTCTCTCCAGCTGAATCAATTGCACTAAGAGAATACCTGGATGAGGAAATCGCAGCGGGAAAGATCCGACCAAGCAAATCACCCATTGCATCACCTTGTTTCTTTGTTAAAAAACCCATCGATCCAAAAAATCCAGGAGCAATTCGCCAGCTACGACTTGTTCAAGACCTCAGAGGAGTAAATGCCATTACAAAGGACGATAGATTCCCAATGCCCCTAATGGAAGACCTGCTGGATAAAATCAAGGACGCGAAAATTTTCTCCAAGATTGATCTACGCATGGGTTTCAACAATATAAGAATCAGGGAAGGCGACAAATGGAAGACAGCTTTCAGAACAAAAGAAGGACTCTTCGAATACGTCGTCATGCCTTTTGGACTAAAGAACGCGCCCGCCATCTTCCAAAGATATATGAATCACATTTTCCATGATCTTATCGACGTATGTGTCATTGTATACATTGACGACATCCTGGTCTTCTCCAAGGACAGAAGCCAACATACCGTGGATGTCAGAAAAGTACTAAAAATCTTACTGGAGGAAAATCTTTTTGCAAAGCTTCCAAAATGCGAATTCTTTGTCACCAAATTAACGTATACCGGACTTGGAATCAGCGATTCGGGCATCTCAATGGAGGAAGAAAAGGTCAAGGCAATAAAGGAGTGGAAGGAACCAAAAACAGTCAAGCAAGTCCAAGCCTTCCTAGGGTTCGCAAATTTCTACCGAAGATTTGTACCGAATTTCAGTCGATTAGCAAAGCCCCTGACAGCCTTAACAAGAAAGGAGAACAAATGGGAATGGGGAAACGATCAGAAGGAAGCATTTGAAGCCTTAAAAACGGAAATCAGCAAGGAACCGACTCTACGCCATCCGAACCCTGATAAACCCTTCTTCTTGGAAACAGACGCAAGTGGAGTAGCAATGGGAGCAATCCTGTCGCAAAGGCAGGATGATGGCTACCTACACCCTATTGCTTTTCTTTCAAAATCTTTCAACGAGGCTCAGCTCAATTACGACGTCCACGATAAGGAACTTATGGCAATCATAGAATCTTTAACTCATTGGAGACTTTACCTAGAGGGAACAAAGGACCCTATCACCATCTACACCGATCATAGGAATCTACAGTTCTGGAAGGAAGCAAGAACTTTCAACCGTCGACACGCAAGATGGCATCAGTTGCTTGCTTCCTATAACTTTGATATCATATATCGCCCTGGAATCCTGTCATCTAAACCGGACCTATTGTCTAGGCGACCAGACCATGAAGATACCCCCATGCCTGAACAAGTAATGATTTCTGTCGAAAGGTTCAAAGGATTTATGGGACAAGTAGACACAAACGTCATAGAGACTATCAAGGAGGCTCAGGAAACAGATGAAGGACTAGCACAAATCAAAGAAATCTGCAAATCAAGGGAAACATTACCAAAAACCCTACAACACAGCGCGAAAGATTATGATTTCAAGGAGGGACTATTATGGTTCAAGGGAAGGATCTACGTACCAGAAGATAAGGAATCCAGACTGGCCATCATGCGAATTCATCACGACTCAAAGGTCGCAGGACATCAAGGACAGGCTAGAACACTGGAACTAATATCAAGAAGATACTTCTGGCCAGGAATGAAGCAAAGCATAAACAGATACGTGGAATCATGCGAGACCTGCCAACGGACAAAGGGATCGAAATCAATAGTCCCGATCAAACCTCTGGAAATTCCAAAAGGACCGTGGGAAGACATAGCATTTGACTTCGTAGTGAAGTTACCAAAATCCAGGGGATCAGATAGCATCTTAGTAGTGGTGGACCGATTCTCAAGAATGGCGCACTTCATACCCTGCAAAGAATCTCACACGGCAAGCGACCTTGCAAATCTTTTCATCACAAATGTTTGGAAACTGCATGGTTTTCCAAAGAGCACAATCTCAGACCGAGGGACTACTTTCAATTCCAAACTTATGAAAGCCATCTATGAGAAAATTGGAACTAGCCCAGGTTTCAGTACTGCCTACCACCCCCAAACAGATGGAATAACGGAGAGAATCAATCAATGGATGGAAGGCTGGCTACGATCGTTCGTCAACTACCGGCAGGATGATTGGGCGGACTTGTTACCAATTGCGGAATTTAGCTATAATCTACAGAAGCACCGCGTAACGGGTAGTTCCCCCTTCGAGATTGTCTATGGAAGGGAACCACTGTGGAACATCTCAACAGAAGAATCAGCGGTTCCAGAAGCAAACAACATCACAGGAAAATGGCGTAAAATCCGGGACGAAGCAATTGCATCAATGGAAACCCAAAGGCTCCCAAAAGAGGATCCGAAGAACAAGTACCAAGAAGGAGATCTAGTTTGGCTGCTGGGAAAGAACATTCAGACAAAGAGACCATCAAAGAAGCTGGATAACAAAAAGCACGGGCCATTTGTTGTGAAGCGACAGATAGGGTCACACGCTTATGAGCTTGATTTGCCAGCAACAATGAGGGTGCACCCTGTTTTCCACATCGATCTGCTGAGCCCTTACAAAGGAGACACTGAATTCAGCCGTAACCAACCCCGACCACCGCCGATCATAACAGAAGAAGGAGAGGAAGAATACGAAGTAGATAGGATTTTGGACTGGAAAGAGACAAAGGACGGTCTTTTTTACAGGGTCAGATGGAAGGGTTATGGAAGCGAAGAAGACACAGAACAAAGGGCGGAAGATTTTGGCCACCTTCCAAAGATCATCAAGGACCTTCTACGCCAACACCCCGAGGCTCCCACGCCATCTAACTACGCTCCAGGAAGGATAAAAGGCAGAGGCGGCGAAACCAGTAGTGTCACTTGCAAAACTTGCTACTATTCCAAGAAACACCCTCAACTCTACGCTTTAAATCTTTTTTGCCCTCTACAATGCCTGCCGTCACCCGTTCCACCATCACCAACAACCTCACCCGTGTCCTCGAAGGACCTGCCTTTGCCACGGCAAGGATTCTCAACTCCGGAGCTGCCCTCTACATCTTCAAGAGGTCGCAACAAAGCTCTGGAAGGATGCACTTCAGGGCCTCGGACGACGTCCTCCACTCAGACTTGGGGGAATTCCAGTGGGTCGGGAAAAAATGGCCAACACGCATGCAGCTCCTGCGAAAGGACATATTCGTCTGCCGAGGGTGCGCCGCATTCCAGGTCTCGGAGGTTGTCCTCCTCTCCACCCACATGCTCGGAGTGGTCGAATGGGGACAAGAAGGAGCGTACTCGAGCGAGTGGGTACCAGGCTACGACGGAAGGCAGCCAACGCTCCGACCTAGATGGAACGACGCCTGGGACGCCAACTACGAGAAGGACCTAAGCGATTGGAGGATGGAAAGGGGGAGGTACCAGAAGGAAAAAATTGAATGGGAACCTTACTGGTGGAGGAAGGAGGAGACGGACGTGTCGGCATGGAAGGAGGTAGAGCCCGATGTGCGACAGTGGGATGAGGAGTTTGTGGAGGTCCAGGAGAGGGTTTTGGACTGGTCCAAGGCGGACTGGACAAAGGAAGAAACTTGGGAGGAATGGGAGAAGTTCTCGGACGAACCGGGAAATACCATTTTTAATCCCATCGACCTGACCTTGGAGGAGGAGGAGGGGCTGGAAGACTTTATGCTGAAGAAGGAAAGGGACTGTACAGTGCAGTAGGTCCGTTCAGGTCCCCCAAACGGACTCTTAAGGGGGAGTAATGTCGTGAGCTAGCTCACTCCATCGGACTCGCCCGTTGTCTCGCCCTCCTGTCTCCTTCTTTACGTTACGTTCTCGTCTCCATTTGCCGCGTTGCCACCTTCTTGTGGTTATTCTGTTACATTGTGTAACGCGGCTGTGCTTTGTACGAGTCATGTCTGTTCATACAGCATGACTCACATGGACACTCCTGACTGGTAGACTGTATGACTCATGTGGCTGCGCCTTGTATGACTCGGCCACTTCTTGATTATATATAGAGGACCAACAAGCCTGGTAACCCCAGCTTGTTTTGTCTCGTCAAACATCCCCTTTGAGTGACACTTAGAACCACCCCTACCCTCAAGAGCCTACAGACACTTAAGTGTGTTGCGGTTCAAGAAGTCACTTAGGTCTTAGTGCTGTCCACTCCCCATCGCGGCTTGCCTTACAGCCACCAAGAAGAAGCTTACGACATGGTGCTGAAGGTAGGTTGGATATTGAGTCTCTTGTACACAGCCTCAAGGAAGTGGGATTTGAAAGTTGTGCCTCTATCGGAAACCGTGGTTTTCGGGAAGCCGTGGAGGCGCCATACCTCTTTGATGAAGATGTTGGCAAGTTTTTCCGAATTGGTGGCTTTGTTGCAGGCGATGAAGTGTGCCATTCTCGAGAAGCGATCTACGACAACAAGGACACTGTCAAACCCTTCGGATTTTGGGAGTTTCGTGATGAAATCATAAGCAATGTTCTCCCAGGGTTTTTTTGGGATGGGTAAGGGTTTGAGCGGCAAGTGTCCTTTGCTTCCCTTCCCTCTTTGGCAGATTTCACAGCTTTCGACGAAGTGGTTGACTTGAGCTTTCATCCCAGGCCAATAGTACCTTCTGGACAGAAGTTCTAAGGTTCTGGCTTGTCCTTGGTGTCCTGCCATGGTGTATCATGGTGCAGTTGTAGTAGTTTCAGTTTGGTATCTTTCTTGTCTGGGATGACAATTCTTCCTTGGTACCATAGAAGGTTCTCTTCCCATTTGTAATCCTTGAATTGTTTTTTCACCAACGGTGGAAGGGAATCCTTGTTCTTTGTGCTACTAATCAAGGTTTGAAGGCTTTCATCTTCTTCTTGAGCTTCTTTGAGGTCAGTCATGAGGTCGGATCCCATCAATGCAGCAAAACCCTTGAACCGCTCGGCGGATATCATTGTCTGTTCTGCCAATGCTATGTCCCCATGGTCGCTTCTTCTTGAGAGGATATCTGGTTTTTCCGACATCTTCCCAGGCCAATAATGGATCTTGAAATTGTAACTTGCTAACATCAGAAGCCATCTGTGGTGTCTTTGGTTGAAATTGACTGAATCCTTCCAGTAGGTAAGGTTTTTGTGGTCTGTGTAGATGATCACTGGTTCCTTTGTTCCTTCAAGGTGGATACGCCAGTGTCTCAATGCTTCAATGATAGCAAAAAGTTCCTTGTCATGTGTATCGTAATTCAATTCCGCATCCTTGAAGCTTTTGGAGAGGAAACCAATAGGGTGCAAGTATCCGTCGTCCTGTTGTTGGCTAAGGATTGCTCCTAAAGCGACCCCTGAGGCATCTGTTTCCAGGAAGTATTGTTTTGATTCATCTGGATGTGCAAGTACTGGCTCCTCTGAGATCATTTTCTTCAGGTTTTCAAAGGCTTCTTGATGTGTTTCTTTCCATTCCCATTTCTGGTCCTTTCGTGTGAGCTGAGTCAGAGGTTTGACAATGGAGGAGAAAGAAACCACGAATCTCCTGTAGAAGTTGCAGAAGCCAACAAAAGCTTGTAGCTGTTTGACAGTTTTTGGGATAGGCCATTCCTGGATAGTCTTGATCTTGTCTTTGTTCATGGAGATACCGTTTTCATCCATGACAAATCCTACCCAATTGGCCTTTTTGCCGTAAAAGGTGCACTTTTTGAGGTTCCCATACAGATTGTTTTTCCGTAGCCTTCCAAGGACTTCTCTGATGTCCAAAGTGTGTTGGTTTCTTCCCCTAGAGATGATCAAGATATTGTCGATGTAGACTACTATCTTTTTCCCAATCTGGTCTCTGAAAATATTGTCCATCATTCTTTGGAAGGTAGAAGGTGCATTCTTCAGTCCAAAAGCCATCACAGTGTATTCAAAGAGGCCTTCAGAAGTGCTGAATGCTGTTTTCCATTTGTCCCCCTCCCTGATTCTCACATTCCAGAAACCGTTCTTCAGGTCTAGAGAGGTGATAAAAAGTTCTTCATTTGATTTGTTGCTAGTCTTCTTGAAGATCTCCAGGAGTTGATCCATCAACGGAATGGGGTAACGGTCTGGGATAGTTTCCGTGTTTGCCCCTCTGTAGTCAACAACTGGTCTCAGGTCAGGCACCGTTTGTCCTGGCTTCAGTGCCTTTGTGACAAAGAATAGGCTAGCGGCAACAGGGGAGTCGCTGGGTCTGATTCTTCCTGACTTCAATTCTGACCTCACATACTCCTTTGTGGCTTCCCTTTCTCTGGGTGAGAGCGGATAAGCCTTTTTTGGTTTTGGGAGCTTGTTGTTGTCATAGAAGTCTATTTTGCAATCCCATTCCCTATGTTCTGGGAGTTTGTCGTATTGCTCCTCATCAAAGACATTGGCAAAGTCCTTGAGTTCTTCCGGAAGTTCTTGTAACATCCCTGCTTTTGCCTGGATGTTAGGCTCCTTTCTCCATTTGATAGAGAATGGGGCCCACAAAATTTCGGGGTTTGTTTCCTTCAACCATGTCATACCAAGGATCATAGGTTGGGTTCCTGTAGGCATGACATAGAATCTTTGTTTGAAGGTTCTTCCTTCTATGTCAAATTTCAATTTGCATCGGTGCTGGATGTGGTTTTTTTGAGTTTTCCCATCGATCATCTCCACGCTTCTAGGCGTTTGTAAAGGGATCAAGGGAATATTGTTTTTTTTTGCAAAGTTCAGGTCGATGAAGTTTCTAGAGGAGCCACAGTTGATGAGAGTCAAGATGTTTTCCGTGATTCCCTCTGCTTGTGCATATACCATGGGTGATTCATTTGTGGCTTTGCAGTAGTATACATTTCACAGAGAGGATATCGGGGCATCTTCACACATGGTGGAGAGACGCCCATCTAGTTTTCCGACTCCGAATCGGTGGACTTGGTTTCGTCTGTTTCTCTTTCCTTCACTTCACCAGCCCTTCCTTTCACCAGTGCCTTCCCTTTGTCCTTGTAGGTCCATTCCTTTTTGCAATCAGCAATTGCATGTCCAGCTTCTCCACATTTGATGCAGAGGTTGTTTTCCTTGCGGCGTGTTTTTTCAGCCTTTGGGACGAGGTCTCCTTTCACTTGTCTTGTGGTTTTGGATCCTTCAGCCTTGTCTTCCTTCTTTCCTTTGTTTTGGGGATTGGTGAGTTTTTGGATTTCTTTGGCTTGGAGGGTGATATCGATCCATCCTTCTAAGTCCCTTTGTGCGGCGGTTCCCCTATCCCTGAGTTCTTCGCAGACAAGTTCCGCTTTGATGAGTCTGCTCAACCCTTGCCTGAAACGCGCAATCAGAGCGGCATCGTTCCAATCTAGCTCTTGTGCAAGAAGTCAGAATTCAGAGACATATTCGCCTACGGATTTGTTCTGGTAGAGCCGTTGAATCCCTTGTTCTGCTTGGATTTTCTTGCTAGGGTTGCTCCACTGCTTCTCATAGGTGTTTTGGAAAGCTTCCCATGATTCCAGCCAAGGATGGTTCTCATTGTTGTTGTATCGATTGAGGGCGGGTTGTGCCCAGTTTCCTGCTGCTCCTTCTGCCATATTCATGAGGGTTGCGACAATTTGCCGTTCCTCAGTGTCATATTGATTTGGGTTCAGGCAGAAAAATGCTTTCATTCGCGCAAGGAATGTTTCGGCAGCTGTCCCCGTCGTTCCTTCAAATGCTTTGGGCATCTTGATGCGTGGTCCTGATCCATTCCCGTTTCCACCTTGTCCTGTTTGAATAATGAAGGTTCTTCCTTCATCCCTGATTTGATAGCCTGATTGTCCTTGCACCTCAAATGAGGGAGATCGCCTTCCTTGGGGTGAGATGTTCCTCCTATGCAGGGGAGGTTCTCTAGGGTTTGGGATTTCCATGGAAGTTCTTCTAGACTCCACATGTTGGTGATCCGATTCTACTTGGGCGTCTGCTCCGATTTGTTCAAGGAGATCAAACGTTTCTTGTCCCCCTGTCTGGATTTCCCTGAGTCGGTTGGTTTGATCTTGGAAACCTTCAGTAACTTCTTCATCAATGCGTCCTAGAGTAACTGTGATGTTCCTCATTCCTGCAGCCATTCTTCCAATGGTTTCTTCTATCCTGTTGATCCAATCAACTTGGTTTTGCAGGTTCTGAGTGATCAGCTGATTTTGAGCCATCAATTGTTGGTTGATGTGCTTGAAGTTTTCGACTGATCGTTCGAATATTTGCTCAATCCTTTGTTGTGCGCAATCAACATTTTGGAGACGTTTGTAGAAGGTGTTGACTCCATCTTCTGTCCTGGAAGCAATGCGCTCAATCCGCTGCATCATGTTGTTGCTGTCTTGCTGTTGAAGATCCCATCGGCGTTTGAGGCCTTCGATTCTCAGAGCTTGGACCGCGTTTTCTTGTTGGTATTGGACCTGTAGAGTGTTGAAAATCCTTTCTAGGGTTTTGACCCTTCTTCCTTCAATGTTTTCTATCAGTAATTCGTTTCTCAAGCGTTCATCCTGAGAGATGGTCTCAATGCTTTGTTGGGATTCAAACGTGGATGGTACGCTGAGTGCGCTATGTGACCTAGTGGTCACCATCAATCCTGGCATTGATGCCGGTGTGGGCGCCATAGGTCCTGCTGGGGTTCCTGAAGCAGGAGGAAAGATGTTGTCGAAGTTCGGCATTTCTAGTGGTTGCCGCCTTCCAGTTGCCATTGTGTGCTGTTGTGGAGGTGGTGCTTGGATGGGGTTTGATGGGCCTGGAGTAGCGTTCCTGAGTGGTGCCGGTATTCTAATAATACGGTGTGCTCTAGGGCTGACTATGTCCCTTTGACTGATTTGTGGACCTGGTGGGGGAGGAGTATTGGTCGGTTGTTTGACTATTTGGATAGTTGGGGAAGTGGATCCTTGTTCGTTTGAGATAGATGTTTCTCCTTGAGTTCCCAAAGTTTCAATAATGTTTCCGATTCCCCCAGGGACGCTAGTAGATGGGGGTCTAGATACCCGGCTATTGGCTCTAAGCAGGGCCATCCAATCTCCAGCTCAATCCCTTGCTCCTCTTGAAGGGTTTGATCATAATTTGACTATTTGTGGCGCGGGCTCAGTAGCCTGCCTGTTTGACGCTGCGCTCAAGGGTCTTGAGTTCATTGTTGTGAAGTCACGTGACCTTGTTTTCTCGTGGCTCAGCGGAGGAATAGCTTGCTTTGCAATGTTGCAACCTGCTAAGTAGTAGAGTTGACGACTGCTAATTGCCTTGTTGACCGTGAGTGATAAGTCTAAGTAGACTAAATTGCTAAGGGAAATTGCTAGCTTCTAAGTAGAAGTCCTAGCTCCAAATCCCAAGTGGCTGCTGTAGTGGCTAAGTAGCCAAGTGCCTCTGATCACACACTGCAGGGAGAGTTGACAAGGCAAAGCAAGCTGGGGGTAACCATGCTTGCAAGCCAGTATATATAGGCAAGAGGTGAGTGAGTCATACTAAGTACATGAGTCACAAGCCCAAGTCAGAGTCCAAGTCATAAAGGGGGCTGCTCAGGCCAGCCAATAGAAAACAGCATGAGTCATATGACTCATGGTGACACGTCATCCATACACCTCACTAAGCGAGGGAGAGGGCACATCTATACAGAAGAGGCGCTTAAGGCGCCGATACAAGCCACGAGTCCGCAGAAAGAGAGACAGAGGGTGGGACAGGTCACAACAACTTGCCTGAGGAATTCAAGGAATTTGCCAACGTATTCAGTGAAGAAAAGTTCAAAAGAATCCCAGATCATCATCCATACAACTGTCCCATTGACTTCAAAGAAGGGGCTGAACTTCCAAAACCAGCCAGACCAATCCCACTTTCTCCAGCCAAGTCCATTGCACTAAGGGAATACTTGGATGAGGAAATTGTGGCCGGAAAGATCCGACCAAGCAAGTCACCCATTGCATTGCCCTGTTTCTTTGTGAAAAAGCCGGTTGATCCAAAAAACCCAGAAGCAGTACGCCAATTACGGCTTGTTCAAGATCTTGGGGGGGTACATGCTATCACAAAGGATGACAGGTTCCCAATGCCCCTGATGGAAGACCTCTTGGACAAAATCAAGGATGCAAAATTTTTCTCCAAAATTGATCTACGCATGGGATTCAACAATATCAGGATAAAGGAAGGGGACGAATGGAAGACAGCTTTCAGAACCAAGGAAGGGCTATTTGAATATGTTGTCATGCCTTTTGGACAAAAAAATGCGCCTGCCATATTCCAAAGATACATGAACCACATCTTCCATGAACTTATCGACGTATGCGTCATTGTTTACATTGACAACATCCTGGTCTTCTCTAAAAACAGGGGTCAACATACTATAGACGTCAAGAAGGTGTTGAAGATCTTACTGGACAAAAACCTATTTGCAAAACTCCCAAAATGCGAATTTTTTGTCACAAGGCTAACATATACCAGGCTTTGAATCAGCGACTCAGGCATCTCAATGGAGGAAGAGAAGGTCAAAGCGATAAAGGAATGGAAGGAGCCCAAAATGGTCAAGCAAGTTCAAGCATTCCTAGGATTCACAAACTTCTACCAAAGATTTGTACCAAATTTTAGCCGACTAGCAAAACCCTTGACAGCCTTGACAAGAAAGGATAACAAATGGGAGTGGGGAATCAATCAGCAGGAA
This sequence comes from Ceratobasidium sp. AG-K, assembly GCA_037039685.1. Lineage (NCBI taxonomy): Eukaryota > Fungi > Basidiomycota > Agaricomycetes > Cantharellales > Ceratobasidiaceae > Ceratobasidium > Ceratobasidium sp. AG-K. The sequence goes on along the minus strand of JAWNGF010000007.1, from coordinate 306,974 downwards.
GCTTTTGAGGCCCTAAAAACAGAAATTAGCAAGGAACCCATGCTACAACACCCAAACCCTGACAAACCCTTTTTCTTGGAAACAGACGCAAGTGGAATAGCAATGGGAGCAATTCTGTCTCAAAGGCAAGACGACAGCTACCTACACCCTATTGCCTTCCTGTCAAAATCTTTCAACAAGGCTCAACTCAACTACGACGTTCACAATAAAGAACTTATGGCAATCATAGAATCATTGACACACTGGAGGCTATACCTTGAAAGAACAAAGGATCCTATCACAAACTACACTGATCACCGGAACCTACAGTTCTGGAAGGAAGCAAGAACATTCAACCGTCAACATGCGAGATGGCATCAACTACTGGCATCCTACAACTTTGATATCATATACCGCCCTGGAATCCTTTCATCTAAACCAGACCTATTGTCAAGACAATCTGACCATGAGGATATTCCCACACCGGAACAAGTCATGATATCTGCCGAAAAATTTAAAGGATTTATGGGACAGATGGACACAGACATTATAGCGACTATCAAGGAAGCTCAGGAAACCAATGAAGGACTGGCAAAGATCAAGGAAATCTGCAAATCAAGGGAAATGTTACCAAGAACCCTACAACACAGCGCAAAAGACTACAATTTCAAGGAGGGACTATTATGGTTCAAAGGAAGGATTTACATTCTGGAAGATAAGGAAGCCAGGCTGTCCATTATGCGGCTACACCATGACTCAAAGATTGCAGGACATCAAGGACAAGCTAGGACATTGGAACTAATATCAAGAAGATACTTCTGGCCAGGAATGAAGCAGAGCATAAACAGATATGTGGAATCCTGCAAGACTTGCCAACAAACAAAGGGATCAAAGCAAATAGTTCCTATCAAACCGCTAGAGATTCCAGTAGGACCCTGGGAAGACATAGCATTTGACTTTGTGGTAAAATTACCAAAGTCCAAAGGGTCAGATAGCATCATGGTGGTTGTTGACCGATTCTCAAGAATGGCACATTTCATACCCTGCAAGGAATCCCACACAGCAAGTGAACTTGCAGATCTTTTTGTCACAAACGTTTGGAAGTTACATGGTTTCCCCAAAAGCACTGTCTCTGACTGGGGGGCTACTTTCAATTCAAGACTAATAAAGGCAATCTACAAGAGAATTGGAACTAGCCCAAGTTTCAGCACGGCCTACCACCCCCAAACAGATGGGATAACGGAAAGAATCAACCAGTGGATGGAAGGCTGGCTATGATCCTTTGTCAACTATCAGCAGGACAATTGGGCAGACTTATTACCAATTGCAGAATTTAGTTATAATCTCCAGAAGCACCATGTAACAGGGAATTCCCCTTTTGCAATAGTCTACGGCAGGGAGCCTCTGTGGAACATTTTGTCAGAAGAGACAGCAGTACCTGAAGCAAACAAAATTATGGAAAAATGGCGTAGCATCCACAATGAAGCAATTGCATCTATGGAAAGACAAAGGTTGCTGGAAGAAAGTCCAAAAAACGAATACCAAGAAGGAGAACTAGTATGGTTACTGGGAAGAAACATCCAAACAAAGAGACCTTCAAGGAAGCTGGATAACAAAAAGCATGGGCCGTTTGTTGTGAAATGAAAGATAGGGTCACACGCGTATGAGCTCATTTTGCCAGCAACAATGAGGGTACACCCTGTTTTTCATATCAACTTGCTCAGCCCTTACAAAGAAGACATGGAATTCAGAAGAAACCAACCCCGACCACCACCAATCATTACAGAAGAAGGGGAAGAAGAATATGAAGTAGAAAAGATTCTAGACTGGAAGGAAACAAAGGATGGACTCTGTTACAGGGTCAGATGGAAGGGTTATGGAGATGAAGAAGACATGGAACAAAGAGCAGAAGATTTTGGTCACCTGTCCAAGATCATCAAGGGCTTTCTACACCAACACCCAAAGCTCCCACACCATCTAACTACGCTCCAGGAAAGATAAAAGGCAGGGGGGGCGCAGTCGGTAGTAACATCTGCAAAGCTTACAACCACTCCCAACTCTACGCTCTAAATCTTTTCTGCTTGCCACAATGCCTGCTGTTACCCATGCCACCATCTCCAACAACCTTGTCTGCGTCCTCAAAGGATCTGCCTTTGCTACAGCAAGGATCCTTGACGCCAGAGCCGCCCTCTACGTCTTTAAGAGGTTGCAGCAGAGCTCCGGCAGAATGCAATTCAGGGCGTTGGACGAGGTCCTACACTCAGACCTGGGAGAATTCCAGTGGGTCGGAAAGAAATGGCTGACATGCATGCAACTCCTGCAAAGGGACATCTTTGTTTGTTGAGGATGTGCCGTGTTACAGGTCTTGGAGGTCGTCCTCCTGTCCACCCATATGCTTGGAGTTGTTGAATGGGGACAAGCGGGGGCATACTCAAGCGAGTGGGTACCAGGGTACGATGGGAGACAACCAACGCTCCGACCTTGGTGGAACGACGCCTGGGACGCCAATTACAAGAAGGACCTGAGCAACTGGAAGATGGAAAGGGGAAGATACCAGAAGGAAAAGTTTGAATGGTCGCCGAACTGGTGGAAGTGGGAGGAAGCGGACGTGTCAGCATGGAAGGAGGCAGAGCTGGACGTGCAACAATGGGATGAGGGGTTTGTGGAAGCCCAGAAGAGGGTTTTGGACTGGTCCAAGGCCGACTGGACAAAGGAGGAGACATGGGAGGAATGGGAAAAGTTCTCGGACAAACCAGGTAACACTGTGTTCAACCCCATCAATTTAACCATCAAAGAGGACGAGGGGCTGGAAGAGCACATACTTGCAAAAAGCAAGGATTGCAAGATCCAATAGAGCCCATCCAGGTCCCCTAGATGGACTCTTAGGGGGGAGTAATGTTGTGAGCCAGCTCCCTCCATCGGACTCGCCTGTTGTCTCGCCCGCCTGTTTCTTTCTCTGTGTTGTGTTTCCGTTTGCCACGTTGCCACCTTCTTGTGGTTATTCTGTTACATTGTGTAACGCGGCTGTGCTTTGTACAAGTCATGTCTGTTCATACAGCATGACTCACATGGACACTCCTGACTGGCTGTTTTGTTTGACTCATGTGGCTGCGCTTTGTATGACTTGGCCACTTTGTGAATATATATAGAGGACCAACAAGCCTGGTAACCCCAGCTTGTTTTGTCTCGTCAAACATCCCCTTTGAGTGACACTTTGAACCACCCCTACCCTCAAGAGCCTACAGACACTTAAGTGTGTTGCGGTTCAAGAGGTCACTTAGGTCTTAGTACCGTCCACTCTCCATTGCGGCTTTCCTCATAGCCACCAAGAAGAAGCTTACGACACTTCCGTGACTTGTTGTCAATCATAACAGCAAAATAGCAATGACCACCAATTGCATGAACAGCAATTGGGCCATGTAGATTGCTGTGGAGTAGTTTGAGTACCTCAGAGGCTTGATTTGGCAATGGAGGAAATGGAGCACATGTATGCTGGCCTTTGAGGCATGACTTGCACTTCAATTGCAGCGGTAAGCGACTCCCTACTATGTCCATGTCCCGACTTGGGTCACTTAGGTATATAAAAGGTTAAGGGGTTTGACTTGGACAAGTCTTAGAACCCAAGGAGTAGAAGTAGTTAAGAGGATTTGATATTGTCAAGTCCTAATGGAGAGGAGGTCAAGCCTTGTCGTTAACCGGCTTGACCTCTGGGTTTACATACATGAGGGATCAGTGCCACATCATCATCTATCAGTGTGGGAAAGCTGAGTACAACCAATGATAAGCAAGATAAGAGATATGACTCGACATTCTGGAAGTTCAGGAAGCAACACCAATATCAAATGAAAAGACAAATGCATCACATGATACAAGTTAAGCAACAAAGGACATTTGTACCAAAAAAGGAAAGTGTTCGGAAAAAAGGATATAAAATCAGAATAAAATGTCTGAGCTTAGTCAGCTCATGACATCCAACCCTTGGACTGTGCCATTTCTGACCATGTCTAGGACATACTGGTAGTTTATGTAGCCTAGGCGACAATGCCATGTATGAAGGTCGGCTTGGGCAACGTGACCTGCAGTATATGCAACAAATTCACCCACTTCAAGGTTGTTTTGATTGTTTACACTCTGGGGATCAACAGAAGCGATGTGGGTGGTAGGTTTGATGTGTTTTACTCGTGCATTTAGCCAGTATAGCTTGGTAGCTGACTCACGTGCATAGCCAATCTCAGCTCCTCGACCATTATCTGCCAAAAGGGTTGAATCATTTGGCCCAAACAGCACATAGGTTCCTTGCTTGGCAAGCTCACAGACCAACATGAGGCTGGCATGGAGATTGGGGACATGTAGTACACCAGCAATGAATGCATTGGTTTCCCTTTGGTTTTGATTGCATAGTGTGACAAGGATACAACCAATTCCAGTTGCTTTGATCCTATTGCCATTGCCCACTCAAACTGTGGCAGGTGGTACCAGTGGTTGGTAGGTCAAGAACCAGTTCTGGTTTGGCATCATGTGCTTTGAGGCTCCTGAATTGACAAGCCAAGTGTCCTGGGCTGACTGATTGTCTACAGCGGGCAACGCATATAGTGAGGGTGCATTGTTGGGTGATGGGCTGGCCAAAACCAGTTTGGCTGACTCAATCTTTGGCATGGAATTTGACTTGTTTGCCTTTGTCTCAGCTGGTTTTGCTTTGCATCACTTTTGGTGTGGTCCAGTCCCTTTGGCTCCACCTCCCCTGGCCCAGCATTCCTTCTTTGTGTGTCCAGGCTTTGTGCAGTTATTGCATAGGGGGCCTTTTGCCTTCTTATTCCCTTTTGGATTGTTCCTGGTCTTCTTGGGCTTTGGCTTTGAGACTTGGGAGAACATTGCCATGAGTCTGACACCTTTCTTGCATTGTTCTTCTTCAGCTAATGCCACTTTGAATACCGTATCAGACGTAATGAGGCTATGATGGTTTGAGGTCTGAATAACAGTACTAACAACCACATAGGACGGGGGGAGTGCATTCACAAAAATTTGCACTAGCATTATGTTGGTAACAGGCTCACCAAGCATCTTCATCTTGGAGGCAATTGCACAGAGGTTGTTGAACCCAGAAGAGATGTCTTCCTCTTCCTTGATTTTGGTGTTTGTTAACTGCCGTTATAGGAAGGACAGTGATTGCATGCCTGTTCCCTCCCAATGCTCAACCACCTGTCCCAACTTGGGTCAATTAGGTGTATAAAAGGTTAAGGGGTTTGACTTAGACAAGTCTTAGAACCCAAGGAGTAGTGATAGTCAAGAGGATTGATTGAACAAGTGTTAGTGGAGAGGAGGTCAAGCCTTGTCGTTAACCGGCTTGACCTCTGGGTTTATATACATGGAGGATCAGTGCCACGTCATCATCTATCAGTGTGAGAAAGCTGAGTACAACCAATGATAAGCAAGATAAGAGGTATGACTTGACATTCTGGAAGTTCCGGAAGCAACACCAATAGCAAATGAAAAGACAAATACATCACATGATACAAGTTAAGCGCCAGAGGACATTTGTACCAAAAAAGGAAAGTGTTCGGAAAAATAGATATAAAATCAGAATAAAATGTGTGAGCTTAGTCAGCTCATGACATTACCCCCTCCTAAGGGCCTGGCGCGGTGGGATGGAGTTTGTGAAATTTATCAACTGGTTCAGGTGTCGTGAGCCAGCTCACTCCATCGGACTCGACTGTTGTCTTGCCCGTCTGTTCCTTTCTTTTGTGTTACGTTCCGTTTCCGTTTGCCGCGTTGCCACCTTCTTGTGGTTTTTCTGTTACATTATGTAACGCGGCTGTGCTTTGTATGAGTCATGTCTGTTCATACAGCATGACTCACATGGACACTCCTGACTGGTAGACTGTATGACTCATGTGGCTGCGCCGTGTATGACTCGGCCACTTCTCTGATATATATAGAGGACCAACAAGCCTGGTAACCCCAGCTTGTTTTGTCTCGTCAAAACATCCCCTCTGAGTGACACTTAGAACCACCCCTACCCTCAAGAGCCTACAGACGCTTAAGTGCGTTGCGGTTCAAGAGGTCACTTAGGTCTTAGTGCCGTCCACTCTCCATCGCGGCTTGTCTCATAGCCACCAAGAAGAAGCTTACGACATTACAAAACAAGCTTAACAACACACAAACATGTCTATTCAAGAAAATGGAGGGTCACGTCCCTCATCCGTCATATCAACAAGAAGAGGACCCAGTCGGGCAGCAAGGCCCACAGGATCACTAAACGAACAAGATATCGCACAAACTCAAGCGGGAGGTCCTGCCCGATCACGCCCCCAAAGTCAAACATCAATGCCGGGAGCTTTCGGCATCCCTGACATGACAACGGTACAAGAGGAAGAACCCACTATCACAAATAGAGAACCAGGAGATCTCACAAATGACCCTACTCCAGCTGTAATTCGTATTCCAACTGCAACTCCAGGGCCATCACGTCCCTTGTGGCCGTTAGGAACTAGAAGACAGTTCTTTTCTCCCCAACCCAAAGCCCATGGGGGCGTATCGCTTGTTCCCATTAGACCTCCCCCTACACCACACGTTCCCAATGTCCCTACAGTTCCTCAAATTGGAGGAACCATCACCAACGCAGGCCCAATTCCAGTGGCTTCCCAACCAGTCACACCGGTTATTCCAGCACCACCATATATCCCACAGGGTTACTCCGAGCAATCAGCCCCGGTACAACAAAGCGCCGGTAACCCAGGAAGCTCAAGTTCAAGTTCCAGCTCTAACGGCAGGACTATAATCAGCAATTTAGATGACCTAGACGACCTTCTAGAAGGAAGACACAACGCTACCCTTAGGGTTATAGACGGAATGAGAGTCACTATAGATCGAAGGCTTAGTGGCCTAGAACAAGCCACACAGGTTCTAGCAAACAACCAACAAATCTTTAACGACTCCATCAACACCCTACAAGGAACCTTGACAGACATCCTGAACTCAGCAAGAAATGGTGAACATAATTCTTTTCTAGTCGGTCAAGACGTAACCCGCCTCCGAAATGAAGTTACCAATACCCAAGGACTAGTGAATAACGTACGCGAAGAACTCAACACTACCAGACAAGGACAACTCGAATGGAATGAGGCAGTAACACAAGGACTAGAAACCTTACGACAGGAAGGAGCCTCCTTCACTACCAAAATTACGGAAGTTCAGGATACCATCAACAATATGCGAGAAGAAATGGACGAAGCATCCCTGCACGGGATCCCCTCTAGGCGATCAAATTCCCCACCTCATCCAGACGCGGAATCTACCAGGATTGACGAATTAGAATTAAGAATCCAGCGGCTGACCGAAAACCCAAACACCGGTAGTGGTCCACGTCGTCCCAAAGTAACTCGCCCAGAAGCCTTTGACGGAAAGAAAGGGGAAGGTGCCGAAATGTTCATCACACAAATGGAAAGCTACTTTTTGCGCCTAGGCGATCAATACACTTCCAACGAAGAAAGGATCCGCGAAGCTCTAGCAAACTTCAAATCCGAGAACAAAGCGGCCACTCACTGGGCACAAGTACTCTTACGTTCGCTTAACCAAAGAGAAAATAACCAAAACCTCGCCTCATGGGAAAATTTCAAAGCACACTTCATGGAAAAGTTCAGCGACCCCAACAAAAAAGCTAAAGCCGAAATCGATATCCGGAAGTGCAAGCAGAACAATTCGGTAGCAAACTATGCTTCTGAATTCCGTTACTTATTGGTTGACGTCAACTGGGGACAAGAAGCTCTAATCAACCAATTCAAGGAAGGACTGAAGCCTGAAGTAAAGACCGAACTAGCTCGTTTCGAACTTACCCTGATCAATGAAGATGGGACAGAGCGAGAACTTTCCCTTGACAGGTGGATTTCAATCGCAATCTCTATTGACCAGAAATTGCAACAAATCAAGACCTCTACAGGAAAGAAAGCAGCCCAACCAACCGCTAGCGGTCAATCCTCTACAAAGCGACTACCCGACGAAGTATACAAAGCAAGGATAGCAAGCAACCGCTGCTTGAAGTGCGGACAGGAAGGACACCGCTCATTCAAATGCCCGTCCAAGGAATGGATAACAACGGAACCCAGCGTTAAAGGAAGGGAGGCAACAATTATAGAAGACTCGGGAAAAGAAGGGGTCTCCCTCTAACTGTGTGTGGAGAGACTAAAAAACCGGCAACGGAAACAATGTACTTTAGAGCGACAAATGAATCTACCATTGTTTACGCAAACGTTGCCGGAATCACAGAACCTATCCCAACCCTCATCGACTCTGGAGCATCAAAAAACTTCTTGGACATCTCGTGGGCTCGATCCAACAACATTCCACTCATAGAACTCTCCACTCCTAGAAAAGTAATTGGCATCCAGGGGAAGGAACTCTCTCACCAAATACGTTTCAAAGCTAAGCTGGAACTAGAGGTAGAGGGAAGAACCTTCAAACAAGTCTTCTTCGCTATGCCTACTGGAGAAACTAAACTCATCCTAGGATTGGAATGGTTAGAAGAATCAAACCCTGTCATCGATTGGAAAACGAGGCACATATCATGGCGGACAGAACCCATTCAAGCAAGGACGGCCTCAATAGACGACCTGCCCGAAGAATTCAAGGAATTTGCCGACGTATTCAGCGAAGAAAAATTCAAGAGAATCCCGGATCATCGTCCATACGACTGCGCCATCGACTTCAAGGAAGGAGCTGAACTTCCGAAACCGGCCAGACCTATCCCACTCTCTCCAGCAGAGTCAATTGCACTAAGAGAATACTTGGATGAAGAAATTGCAGCGGGAAAAATCCGACCAAGCAAATCACCCATTGCCTCACCTTGCTTCTTTGTCAAGAAACCAATCGATCCCAAAAACCCAGGGGCAGTACGCCAACTACGACTTGTTCAAGATCTCAGAAAAGTTAACGCCATTACAAAGGACGACAGATTCCCAATGCCCCTAATGGAAGACCTCCTGGATAAAATCAAGGACGCAAAAATTTTCTCCAAAATCGATCTACGCATGGGTTTCAACAATATCAGAATTAGAGAAGGCGACGAATGGAAGACAGCTTTCAGAACAAAAGAAGGACTGTTCAAATACGTCGTCATGCCTTTCGGACTGAAAAACGCGCCCGCCATTTTCCAAAGATACATGAATCACATTTTCCATGATCTTATCAACGTATGCGTCATAGTATACATTGACGACATCCTAGTCTTCTCTAAGAACAGAAGCCAACATACCGTGGATGTCAGAAAAGTACTAAAGATCTTACTGGAGGAAAATCTTTTTGCAAAACTTCCAAAATGCGAATTCTTTGTCACCAAATTGACATATACTGGACTAGGAATCAGCGATTTGGGCATCTCTATGGAGGAAGAAAAGGTCAAGGCAATAAAGGAATGGAAGGAACCAAAAACGGTCAAGCAAGTCCAGGCATTCCTAGGATTCGCAAATTTTTACCGAAGATTCATACCAAATTTCAGCCGATTAGCGAAACCCCTGACAACCTTGACAAGAAAAGAGAACAAATGGGAATGGGGTAACGATCAGCAGGAAGCATTTGTGGCCCTAAAAACAGAAATCAGCAAGGAACCCACTCTACGCCATCCAAATCCTGACAAGCCCTTCTTCCTGGAAACAGACGCAAGTGGAGTAGCAATGGGAGCAATCCTGTCGCAAAGGCAAGACGATGGCTACTTGCACCCTATTGCTTTCCTTTCAAAATCTTTCAATGAGGCTCAACTCAACTATGACGTTCATGATAAAGAACTTATGGCTATCATAGAATCTTTAACACATTGGAGGCTTTACCTTGAAGGAACAAGAGACCCTATCACTATCTACACCGATCATAGGAACCTACAATTCTGGAAGGAAGCAAGAACGTTCAACCGTCGACACGCAAGATGGCACCAATTACTTGCTTCCTATAACTTTGACATCATATATCGCCCTGGAATCCTGTCATCAAAACCGGACCTGTTGTCAAGACGGTCAGACCATGAAGATATCCCGACGCCGGAACAAGTTATGATATCTGTCGAAAGGTTCAAAGGATTCATGGGACAAGTAGTGTTATGGATACTGACATTCTGTCATAGGAATAACATACTGAAATCCAAACCTATGCTTGTGGCGACTTTTCTGCTTGTTTGCATGTATGCAGTTTTGTAACTGTCTTTACTCCCTCTTGAACGCTACTTTTGTGCTACTTCTTTATGTCGAAATGTAGTACTCTCTAGTAGCTTCAATTCACTGTCTTTTGCGTCTCTATATGCGGGGATTTCATAAAGATATGGAAATATCTAAGTTTATTGTCTTTGGCGCTTAGGGAGAGATACATTGTTATACTTGTATCTCCACCAATACTGATCCGTTCGCTTAGCTTGGACTTGCGACTGACTCGCAAGCTTCCAATTCAGCCGATCGCACTTGTTTCATGTGAATTGACCGGCTATTTCCCGCGATATGTCTCGTGGCTTGTCAAGGTGCTGAAATGACTCATTTCAGCAGCCACCAGATCTTGAGAGCTGCATAGCTTGTAGATAGTGATTTAGTATAGTTACTTGACTGGAGCAACTAGTTAGATGACTCATAATATATGTTCCAGCCAACCAAAGCACTCTGACTCCATGAATGCTAGTCATCAAGGCATCAGTGTTCATCCACCCCTCCTATCATTGGTAGATGCCCCCAATGATAGCCACAACCAGATGACTAGTGTTCTGAGGCCTCTAGGGTATAAATACATGCCCTCTAAGAGCCCTCCATCCTCACCTCACTCTACATCTGTTGTGCTTTGGCTTGGCTGTGTGATTTCCCCCATTATTGTTGTGTGCCTCAAACAGTATTTGTTAGCCTAAAGAAAAGGATCTCCTGAGTACCTATTATAGAGGAAAGGTTGCAGACGTCTTATAGTGCTTTTACAAGTAAGAACAAGGAAGGCATTTAGGGAATAGCCTAAGATTAGTACATACTTAGTTCATTGCAACTAGGAGTGTGAAACAGTGACATTTAATAGCTAAGGGAACCTGAGCTCAGTACTCCTGCTCTTTCTATTACTAGTGTACATACACTCTACAGTAGGAAAGCTTAGTATCAATTCCATTAAGTGTACAACTAGATTGCTTACTTACTGAGAGCATCTCAGACTACTGAGACATTACTTTATATTGTTCCACTGTGTGTATTCTGTAGTTATATCACTTGTACATACAAGTAGCTGCAACTCTCAGATATATAACATTGGTGAAGCGACCCAGGTAGTAATCTTTGTTGCTACATATATTGGATTACTACCCAACACCTATACTGTGCTTAAGAGATGTCTAGTTCTAATTCTAGCACCTCCTTACATGAATCTAGGACTGTTGCTGCTGAAGAGGAGGTTACTCCTCTAGACTCAGTGTCACAACAAGGACCTAGAACCCCTACTGCTGGACCCTCCTATCTTCCTCAAAGAAATAGGTGGTCAGCCCATGATGCTCAGTCTGATTGGAGTCTTAACTGGCAAGAGATTGAAGCTGATGAGGACTACATGTACTCATTAATGCCCTATCTGCCTATGGCCTCCACCTCATTTACTGCACTATCTGAGTCTGATAGAAGGAGACTTATATATACTCCTGCTACTGCTCAACTCACTAATACTGTGCGCCAGTATAGTGATATTAATGATAGAAGGAAGCTAGCTAGGGCTATTGGCTGGAAGATTTATTCTAAAAGTCCAATTCCTCATGAGCATAACATCTATCTATCAATTCAAGGAAGAAAATGGGCAGCCTCTTATCTTCAGACTCTGGATACCTTTTGTGTATTTGCTCCTAAATGGATACACAACCCTTCTCAAGATGTAGTTATGGATTTTAATCATACACTACATGGATCTTTTAAAAGAGATCTGAAGGTTCTGTATAGGCAGCACTGTCAAAGGGAGATTCCAGAAGATGAAGTGGACCATCCTGAAGTTCCTTCCTACCCTGCAACAGAGACTTACACTACATTCAATAAAGCTCAGCATGAAATAGCTGCTGTAGTTTATAGGGATGAAGTGGAGCGCTTTTTGGCTTACATTTACAGGGAATTAAGAAGGAATGAGGATAAAGGTAAGAGCAAAGCTATTCAAGGTCATATGGAAACTGTGTTGTCACATAATTCCACAGACTTTGACCAGTTCCCCATATATGCTCCTAGAGCTAGAGAAGCTGCTGAAGCAGTAGTTACTAATCCTAACCCCCTTGCTCTCAGGCAAGAGTCTGAAGATCCAGTAACTACTATGACACCTTCTCTGGTTCCAAGGTATTACCATAGGCGCAAATCTGGTGCTTTTGGTTTTATCAAGACTAGGTCTAATAGTCCTGAAGACAATGAGATTAGAAAAAGTCCCATACCAATGGTTACTCCCCTCAGGAGTACTCCATTTGTTGGAGGAGCTCAGTTTACACCTGGGCTAATGCAACAACTTGGTCAATCTTCTAATCCTCAAGTTTCAGTACTAGGCCCTGCTACTAATACTGCATTTGGCCTACCTGGAAATAGTACTACTGGAATAGGTCCTAGAAAATCAGGAATGGTTTCCCAACCATTGAGCTTTTCCTTCTTCAATAAGGATTCCATGAAACCTATTGAGGAAGAAACAATACCTGAGACTCCTAGTAGACCTAAAGTTGGATCAGGAAGAGTGATGGGAAGAAGGCTCTCCAATATGATAGGAGGTACTCTGTCTTCTCCTCCACCTGCTTTAACCCAACCTCCTACTGCAGTAGTTTCTCAATTAGGACCCAAAGTTAGTAGTATACTACAACCTACTAATACTCAGCCTAGTGTTGCACCTGTGGAAGTAACTGCTGCACCTGTTGTAGTTGATCCTTACTCTAATGATACTCTTAGAAGGCCTAGACATAGGTCCAGAGCTCCCTTGGAGGAAGGAGAAACTGCTGAGATTCTTCAGCCATCTCCCATAAGGTACAATCAATATGGACATATAGAAAGGTTGAATCAACATGCTACTGGCATGATTGCCACCAAACAACCAGACCTTAAGGATGGTAAAGACCTAAGTAACCATGAAGGAAGTCAGAGAACTCCTCCTGATCAACCTAGGAATCCACCCTATTGGCACCATGGTGGACCACCTGGAGCTGGTCCTTCTGATCAAGGAGGAAACCCAGGCAATGGTGGTTCAGGCAATGGTGGGAATCCTCCTAATCCTCCTGGAGGCAATGGTGACCCATATGGTCCCCCTGGAGGTAATGGTGGTCCCCCTGGAGGTAATGGTGGTCCTCCTGGAGGCAATGGTAGTCTCCCTAATGGGAATGGAGGTCCTCCAATTCCTCCAATTCCTCCACAGGGTAGACAAGGTGGTGGTCCTCCTGGTCCCCCTGGTCCTCCTGGTGGTGGGAATTACTACTATCTAGTAGGTCCTCCTGGTCCCCCTGGACCTCCAGGACCTGCAGGAACAGCTCCCAGGCTTACTAGACCACATTTTGATTCGTGTCTCAAAATAGAACAGGTGGTACCCAAATACTATGGTGGTGCAGAAGAGCTGATGGAATGGATCACTCAATTGGACCATGTAGTAAGGAGACACCCAGATCTCTTGGGAGAACTGGGTTATGTAGTACCACTAAGGTTTGAGAAGGATGCCAAAATATGGTTTAATGCACTAGATCCTGCTTGGCAGCAATATATGATGCAGGACTGGCGCCTTATGAAGGAAAATATGGCTAGATACTTCTGGAACCCCCATTGGCTCAACAAGTTGAGATCTAAAGCTCATCAGGCCAAGTATAGGGAACCAGGTAAAGATACTGAGTCAGAAACTCCTTCACAGTATATCATGCGCAAGAAAGACCTTCTTGATGCAGCATATACTTTCACAGATCCAGAAGCTATTGAGGAAGTGCTTAGAGGAGCTCCCCAGCAATGGAAAACTCTGCTCAGCACTGCAACTCTTGTTACATGGATGGACTTCATGTTCAAAGTCAAGGAGATTGAAGAACTGCTACAGGACTTCAAACACTCCAAATCTGACTCATACAAGAGTTCTGACTTCAACAAAGCTTTTGAGACTTGGAGGCATGAAAGGAGAGAAAAGAAGAAGGAGAAAAAGAAAGCTAGAGTACATGCTGTGAATACTCCCAGCTCTGGGAAGAAACCTCATGTGCCTAACTACTCTCCTGATGACAAGAATGTGTCTAAAGTCACTCCTGCCTCCCAAGGAAAGCGCCCTTGCTGGCACTGTGGTAGTGGTAATCACTGGGATAACCACTGCAAATATGCCAGGAAGAATGCCACTAAGGCTAGGGTGCACTTTGCTAGTATTGAAGGTGATGAGCTTAGAGAACAAGAGGAGTATGAAGCAGCTGAAGCAGGTTTTAGTAGCAGTTCTGAATCATCAGAAGAGGATGATGAGTCTGACTCTGAGGATTTTTAGAACTGTCCCAGGCAGCTCTGGTTGTTTCAAACCCTGAAACAAGTGCAGAGAACCTAGGGACAACTACTAATGGCTCAGAGACTGCAACTAACTTCAATGCTGCAGCTAATACTGAATCTCTAAGATCAAAGTATACTACAGTAGTGATGCCTCCCAAATCTAAGGTATTCTCCACCAAGGCTAGCTCCCAATTGTCCAAAATAGTCCTTCAAAAGACTATGGCCAGACCTCCTGGAACATCTTTCCTAGGAGCTTCTGCTACCACTGTCCTTGCAAGACTAGGTGGACCTCAAGAAGAGGAATTACCATTGACTGTGGATACAGGTTCTGATATCACACTAGTCAATAAGGATTTCCTCAGCACTCTAAAGGTCCAACCAAAGATCAAGGTGGGGCAGAATGTCCAGTTAATCCAAGTAACAGGAAAGTCAAGGATTAATGGTTACATTATGATGCCAATAATCTTTGAGACTCCTGAGGGTCCTGTAGAAATGACAGTAGAAGCCTATGTAGTTCCTAAGATGAACACAAGATTCCTTCTAGGTAATGACTTTGCAGCTCAATTCAAGTTGTCTATTGATAGAAGTGACCCTAAGGTAACCTACCTTAAGCTGGGAAACTCTGGAAGGCAAATTGAAGCTCAAGAGTCAGTTACCAACCCAAGAACTGATGATGCTGGCAATGTCTTCAGTGTGCAGGTTGAACCAACATCTGAGGACAACTCCTCTTCCAAGGCTTCAAAAACCAAAGGGAGGAGGTCAAGCAAGGAATTACCATACTCTTCAGATTTTCAGTTAGTACACCTAGCTCAGAATGTCATTCTGGAACCTGAGAGCATGACCAAGGTACCCATCCAAGTGGATTGGATACAAGACTTGAATGAAGGATTCATAGAACAGTTGGAATACTCTAAGAATGGCAATGAAGATAGACAGAAATGTGGTATCACCAATTGCATCATTTCTAGAGATACTACACATGTTCAAATGATGAATTTATCCAAAGCTGCAGTCAATCTCACTCAAGGAGATGTAATAGGACACTTATATGATCCCAACCAATACCTAGATCACTCTGAGAACCTTTCTGAAAGTGATCTAGCAAAAGGGATTGTGAAGTGCAACCTAATCAAAGCCCACTTGTCTGAAATGCCACTTCCCAAGCCTACTGAGGAAGAGATATTGCTATCTCAACCTGTGGAAGGAGGTCCAAAGACTAGTGAGTTACCTGACCCAGACCATATCAAGAAGGACCAATTGTTATCTGAAATACACTTTGGAGAAAATCTAACTCTAGATCAAAAGAAGAAATTAGAGCAATTGGTACTGAAACACTTCATGGCATTTGGTCTGGATGGGAGATTAGGAGCCTATCCTGCTGAAGTAGAGATTAAGCTGGTACCAGGTGCAAAGGAAATATCTTTAGCTCCTTATTCTGCCTCCCCTGCAAAAAGGGAAGTCATTGACAAGCAAGTCAAGGAATGGTTAAGGCTGGGAGTAATCCAACCTTCCAAGAGTCCTTGGGGTTTTCCAGTACTAATAGTGTTTAGGAATGGTAAAGCCAGGCTTTGCATTGACTACAGAGAACTGAATAAGATTGCTGTACCTGATCAATTCCCTTTGCCAAGGCAAACTGACATCCTCCATACTCTGGAAGGATCTCAGTACCTTACCACACTAGATGCTCTAGCTGGATTTACTCAGTTAAGTATCAAACCTGAAGACAGACCTAAAACAGCCTTCAGAATACATGATGGACTATTTGAGTTCACTAGGCTACCTTTTGGGTTCAGAAATGGACCTGCTGTGTTTCAAAGGGTAATGAGTGATGTACTAGCCCCATTTCTGTGGATCTTTGCATTGGTCTATATAGATGACATTGTAGTATTCAGCAAGACTTTTGAAGATCATTACAAACATCTGGATTTAGTGTTTGGAGCCATAGCAGCTGCTGGAATCACCTTGTCACCCATTAAATGCTTCATAGCCTACCAGTCACTTATATTACTGGGGCAAAAGGTATCCAGACTTGGTCTCTCCACTCACAAACAGAAAGTGGGTGCTATAATCCAACTGGAAGCACCTAAGGACAAAGCTACCTTGCGCACATTCTTAGGTATGACTGGTTATTTTTCCAGTTATATTCCATTCTATGCTTGGATCATTGCTCCCCTACTACCCTTGTTAAAGAAGGATGCTGAGTGGAAATGGGATGAATTGAAGCAAAATGCATTTGAACTAGCTAAAACAGCTCTTGTTTCAGCTCCTGTAATGGCTTATCCTATACCAGGACTACCCTACAGAGTATATACAGATGCCTGTGACTTTGGTTTAGGTGCTATCTTGCAACAAGTACAACCCATGCTGATCAAGGACCTCAAAGGTACCAAGCTATATGAAAGGCTGAGGAAAGACTATGATTTAGGAAAGGATGTACCACTTTTGGTGATCCCTGACTCCAAGCAAAAGGACAACCTGACTGGGGGGGATGAGAATGAGGATTCTGAAAGTTTTGTAATCCATGATAAGTGGGCTAAAAACTTTGAAGACACCATAGTCCATGTAGAAAGAGTCATTGCCTACTGGTCTAGAATTCTTATCCCTGCAGAGAGGAACTATTCACCCACTGAGAGAGAAGCTTTGGCCCTCAAGGAAGGACTTATTAAGTTCCAACCTTACATTGAAGGGACTAAGTTTCTAGCAATCACAGATCATGCTGCCCTTACTTGGAGTAGAACCTTCCAGAATGTGAATACTAGGCTTCTGAGATGGGGCCTTACCTTTGCTGCCTATCCAGGCATGAAAATCATTCACAGAGCTGGAAGAGTACACTCTAATGTAGATCCTGTGTCCAGACTAAGGCGCAGAATACCACTACAAGATGGCCCTGTTGCAGATGATAGTACACCCCTTGTACTGAGTACAGATGAGGATCCCATAAAGAACCTTTATAAGGAACTTGGGGAGAGGTTTGAAGAAAAACT
Source organism: Ceratobasidium sp. AG-K (assembly GCA_037039685.1). Taxonomy (NCBI): domain Eukaryota; kingdom Fungi; phylum Basidiomycota; class Agaricomycetes; order Cantharellales; family Ceratobasidiaceae; genus Ceratobasidium; species Ceratobasidium sp. AG-K. Next base: position 289,570 of record JAWNGF010000007.1, on the reverse strand, counting down.
GCTAGCTAATGTAAAAAGGTGCTTGTCCATTCCTGGAGGTGTTACAATACCCCTTGAGAATGATTTCAGTACTAATGCACTGGCTTTTCAGACAAATTCAAGGCACTACTTAACTGTGAGTATCAGTAAAGAGGAATTAGAGCACTTTATGCAAGGATATGAGAAGGATGAACACTTCAATAAGGTCCTACAAAGCCTTAGAGCAGCTCATGATCCTATGAACCCACCCTGGTCACAGTACAAGATTGGAGACAATGGATTAATATACTTCTGCAGGCAGGACAGCTATCTTTTGTGTGTCCCAAAAGATCTACAGCTGAGTATAGTATCTGAAGTGCATAATGGACTTGTTGAAAGTGCTCATGCTGGCTTTCACCAGACCTACAATAGCATTGCTTCAGTATACTACTGGCCATCAATGTCCAGGACAATCAAACAGTATGTAACCACTTGTGACATTTGTCAGAAGGCAAAACCCAAAAGGCATGGGCAAAGAGGTTTCTTGCAACCTATTCCAATCCCCACTCAACCTTTTGAAGTTATAACCATGGATTTCATTATGGACTTACCTATAAGTAATAGTTATAATGCTATCTTGACTATAGTTGACAAACTAACCAAGTATGCATTCTTCATACCCTGTAGTACTACCATTAATGAGAAGGAGACAGCCCAGTTGTTCCATGATCATATATGGATGCACTATGGACTGCCTCGCCAGGTTATTACTGATAGAGATGCTAGGTGGACTGGAGCCTTCTGGGAACATCTTACAGCTCTAGTTGGTATTCAGCGCTCACTAACAACTGCCTATCACCCACAGGCAGATGGCCAGAGTGAGATTATGAATCAGACACTAGAAATAGCTCTGAGATGCTTTGTGGAACCATCAATGGATAACTGGAGTGACCTATTACCAGGTTTCACATTTGCCTACAACACTACTGTGCATACTGCCACAGGTTTTACACCTGCATACCTTCTTAGAGGTTACCAACCACTCAAGACCTCAGATTTGTTGGCTCAAACAGCCCAAGCTATGGAGCGCCTTAATGTGAAAGATCCTGCTGCTGAGAATTTTGCTGAAGGAATGAATTCCATTCGCTTACAGGCTACCAATGCTCTCACTGTTGGACAAGCTAAGCAGAAGGAGTATTACAACAAGGATAGGAGCTTTATTACCTTTGAGCCAGGAGACCAAGTCCTTATTAATCCTCATACCCTTAGACTGCTTAGGCAGCATAAAGGAAAGGGAACCAAGCTTCTAATGCGCTATGATGGACCTTTCACTGTCAAAGAAAGAGTCTCTGATGTTTCTTATAGGCTAGAAATCCCTTCCAGCTATAAGATACATCCAGTAATCAACATTGCACATTTAGAGTCTTACAATAAGGATAAATCTGATATTGAGAGGCCTACTAAGAACCTGAGCAGAGAGGACTTCAAGAACCATCCTGAATATGAAGTTGAAGCCATTCTGAAAGAGAAATGGGTAAAGAAGAGACATAGGCGGCAAAAAGAGTACTTAGTTAAGTTCTTAGGCTATGATGATACTCATAATCTATGGCTTAACAAGAGAGCACTCACCAATGCTCCTGAGATACTGAGAGAATGGGAACAGAAAAAAATAGCTGAAAATGCGAATTAACTCCCCATTATATTCCAGACATCATGGTTATACTCTCTGGATCTCAGTTTGCTACTTTTGACAGTCCAGCGCTTAAGGCCTGTCAAACATAACAAATTGCTGTTGAACTCACTGCGCTCTGATACCACCACTACATACTCTTTTTCACTATGGTTAATGACCTCCCTTTGCTTATCATGTTTGTTCTGTTGCTTCCCAGTATATTTGGCATAGCAGCAGTAGTCGATTGGTATAGGCAACATGGATATCAACATGTCAAATGGGGCACCCATGTTGAAGTCAAAGTCTTAGACCCCCACACCTACAGGTTGGACTATCACATTGGTATAGTTAGGTATTCCATCCCTGGTAGGCTCTCTCTCAAAGTAAATGGGAGAGATAAACCTGTAAATATCACTCCCCATGATGTTTGCAAGGTTACAGTCATCACTGGAGATGAGGAATTCGCTTCCATAGGCATTCCTCTTGACAGTATGACCCATTTGACAAGGCCTGAACCTGCCTATCACCCTCAGTAAGTACTTTGCATTATAAGCTATTTTACTAGGTACTGATTGGCCTGTACAGAGTCTCCCAATCCTATCTTTCATTCACTTAAGTTCATGTCGCTTGGTTTACATGTAGTCACATGATCTGTTACAATGTTACCTGACTTGATCCTTGTAATCTGTGAGATGATAAGGAACTGTAACAGATCAAAGGTGATCTTGAATGCCGGAATTTCTGTCTGTTTGGGTCTAAAAAGGGAATCAAAACTCTAAACTGCCTTATGATAGGAAGCTCTGACATCATAGAGCCACTGAATTCACATGTTAGATTCGCATTCTTGAGCTTATTTTGAAGGTATTGACCTATCTTAGAAAGATCTGGATGTTTTCCCCATGCACAAACTCTTGGAACTTAATGATGTATTAAGCTCAGAGCCTCTGAATTGTCTCCATCAAGTCTCCTTATCTGCACACCTCCAGTCTACTATGTCTAACTCCCTAGACTCAACTGCTGCTCCAGAGCGACCCCCTACTCCTCCTGGTATATTGGATATCCTGGCTAGCCAAGGATGGGCTAGATACCAATGGGTTCTTTCTGGACCAGGAGTGCATTGTGATGTCAATCCTGACTATGACTCAGAGTCTGGTGAGTATGGCTGTGTCCCCTAATACTTTAGGCTGACTATCTATCCTATCAGATGATGAGGAAGGACCTAGTGCTCCTGATACCTGGCTGGATGACTTTGTCAAGTATACTCCTGTCAATTATGGGTATGATGGACCACTTTGGGCTGGTACATGGGATAAGTGAGTATTCTGATGCTCCACTATGCAAGGCTAACTTTACTTTGAAGTTCTAGGCTTGCTGAGGACCAGATCTGGGACGATTTTTCAGATTGGGACTCAGAAGAGTCTGCTGAGGAGGTGCCTGTCTCCCCCTCCATGCCTCCTCTGATGGAAGTGGTTACTGACTCACTCTGGAATGTTCCTAACAATGAGGAGATTCCAGATGATCAGGATCCTCCTTTGGAGCCTGCTGACCTTGAAAGGTTTGTGGCCCAGATCTTGACTGAAATTAGCCAAGGATCCCATTGATTGCATGTAATTACCTATTCTGAATGTATCTGAATGAATCACCTTTCCCTTGGAATGCTGAGTGATAAGGTGTACCACATGGAATAGAAGTACTTGTGCTAATCTTTGGTGTGACTCAGAACAAAGAACTACTCCATGAGCGCTTTTTCTGAGTAATTCTTGAGAGTATGACTCCATTCCACAGAGACCTGGAATGTCTAAGTCTAAATTCTCATGAGGATGCAGGTAGAGATGGAAAGGTATATAACAAGGCTCTCTGAAGCGACTACAGACCAGCAGCAGTCTCTACAGACAAGCTCTCTTCTGCATTCTTGCCTTAACTCTTACTTTCCATTTCCTATCACTTTCCTACCCCAAGATGTGCTTGAACAAGACTAGTTCTATGCCTGTGCACCATGTTAGGTTCTTGGCTACTAGATATGCCAATATCCTGCAAGCATATGGCCCCTACTATGTAGAGCAGGACTCAGGCTTTTTCATGTCACCATCTATTCTTGAGCGCAAGTTCAGGGAGGGAATTGAGGTTTGCTGCACTGAGCAGGATGGGAAAAAGCTTTGGTACTTATCCACTGCTACTGTCCTTGCTCTTGTAGATGCCTTGCTTCAGATTAGGGATATTGTTGGCAATTATTGTGACACTATGGAACATATTGACAACTATAACTCTGATTCTCCCTTGTACAATGCTTTTAAGGAGGCTAGGCTAAGCTACCCTGCTGAACCTTGTCTACTAGACCCCCATGTTTGCCCTGGAACACCTTTCCAGAATGAATTTTGGGAGGTTAGTTTCTCCTCCAAGGAAGAACTTGATTTCAGGGTGTCCCACTGTCAACTTTGGGCCCTTGGTATGATAGTTGCTCTCCACTGCCTTGCCCTGTTCAAAGGTGCATGTGCTAAGTGTATTCCTATGGACCTGCCACCTTGGCCTTGTGGTCACATGAAGTTGGCTAGGGCTCATTGGGAGCGCTGCTTGGAATGGACTAGGGAGCATTCTGCCCATTCCCCTGATCCTGCCTTCTTCCCCTCTTCACCCACCTTCCTGCCTTCTGATACTTCCAAGGATTCTGGTTGTACTGAGGCTGTTATCCAGGAGGAAGAAGATGAGGATCAGATTGAGGTGGACCATAATGACCTGAATGGATTTGAGGAGCAAACTGGGCGCATTTTTGAGCCTTCTCCCCTGTTCCACTTTTTCTTTGGTCAGAATGGTACCATTGCTGTCTCTGCCTAGCTTGCTAGCTTGTAAGTCAACCATATGTTTGGATTGGGAGGGCTATGTTATGGATACTGACATTCTGTCATAGGAATAACATACTGAAATCCAAACCTATGCTTGTGGCGACTTTTCTGCTTGTTTGCATGTATGCAGTTTTGTAACTGTCTTTACTCCCTCTTGAACGCTACTTTTGTGCTACTTCTTTATGTCGAAATGTAGTACTCTCTAGTAGCTTCAATTCACTGTCTTTTGCGTCTCTATATGCGGGGATTTCATAAAGATATGGAAATATCTAAGTTTATTGTCTTTGGCGCTTAGGGAGAGATACATTGTTATACTTGTATCTCCACCAATACTGATCCGTTCGCTTAGCTTGGACTTGCGACTGACTCGCAAGCTTCCAATTCAGCCGATCGCACTTGTTTCATGTGAATTGACCGGCTATTTCCCGCGATATGTCTCGTGGCTTGTCAAGGTGCTGAAATGACTCATTTCAGCAGCCACCAGATCTTGAGAGCTGCATAGCTTGTAGATAGTGATTTAGTATAGTTACTTGACTGGAGCAACTAGTTAGATGACTCATAATATATGTTCCAGCCAACCAAAGCACTCTGACTCCATGAATGCTAGTCATCAAGGCATCAGTGTTCATCCACCCCTCCTATCATTGGTAGATGCCCCCAATGATAGCCACAACCAGATGACTAGTGTTCTGAGGCCTCTAGGGTATAAATACATGCCCTCTAAGAGCCCTCCATCCTCACCTCACTCTACATCTGTTGTGCTTTGGCTTGGCTGTGTGATTTCCCCCATTATTGTTGTGTGCCTCAAACAGTATTTGTTAGCCTAAAGAAAAGGATCTCCTGAGTACCTATTATAGAGGAAAGGTTGCAGACGTCTTATAGTGCTTTTACAAGTAAGAACAAGGAAGGCATTTAGGGAATAGCCTAAGATTAGTACATACTTAGTTCATTGCAACTAGGAGTGTGAAACAGTGACATTTAATAGCTAAGGGAACCTGAGCTCAGTACTCCTGCTCTTTCTATTACTAGTGTACATACACTCTACAGTAGGAAAGCTTAGTATCAATTCCATTAAGTGTACAACTAGATTGCTTACTTACTGAGAGCATCTCAGACTACTGAGACATTACTTTATATTGTTCCACTGTGTGTATTCTGTAGTTATATCACTTGTACATACAAGTAGCTGCAACTCTCAGATATATAACAAGTAGACACAAACATCATAGAGACTATCAAGGAGGCTCAGGAAACAGATGAAGGATTGGCACAAATCAGAGAAATCTGCAAATCAAGGGAAACGTTACCAAAAACCCTACAACACAGCGCAAAAGATTATGATTTCAAGGAGGGACTATTATGGTTCAAGGGAAGGATCTACGTGCCAGAAGATAAGGAATCCAGACTGGCCATCATGCGAGTCCATCACGACTCAAAAATCGCAGGACATCAAGGACAGGCTAGAACACTGGAACTCATATCAAGAAGATACTTCTGGCCAGGAATGAAGCAAAGCATAAACAGATATGTGGAATCCTGCGAGACATGCCAACGGACAAAGGGATCAAAGTCAATAGTCCCGATCAAGCCTTTGGAAATTCCAAAAGGACCGTGGGAAGACATAGCGTTCGACTTCGTGGTGAAGTTACCAAAATCCAGAGGATCAGATAGCATCTTAGTAGTGGTGGACCGGTTCTCAAGGATGGCGCACTTCATACCCTGCAAAGAATCTCACACAGCAAGCGACCTTGCAAATCTTTTCATCACAAATGTTTGGAAACTGGACGGTTTTCCAAAGAGCACAATCTCAGACCAAGGGACTACTTTCAATTCCAAACTTATGAAAGCCATTTACGAGAAAATTGGAACAAGCCCAGGTTTCAGTACTGCCTACCACCCCCAGACAGATGGAATAACGGAGAGAATCAATCAATGGATGGAAGGCTGGCTACGATCATTCGTCAACTACCGGCAGGATGATTGGGCGGACTTATTACCAATTGCGGAGTTCAGCTATAATCTACAGAAGCACCGCGTAACAGGTAGTTCCCCTTTTGAAATTGTCTACGGGAGGGAACCACTATGGAACATCTCAGCAGAAGAATCAGCGGTTCCAGAGGCTAACAGCATCACTGGAAAATGGCGTAAAATCCACGACGAAGCAATCGCATCAATGGAAACCCAAAGGCTCCCAGAAGAAGAGCCAAAGAACGAGTACCAAGAAGGAGATCTAGTATGGCTGCTGGGAAAAAACATTCAAACCAAAAGACCTTCAAAGAAACTGGATAACAAAAAGCACGGGCCATTTGTTGTGAAGCGACAGATAGGGTCACATGCTTATGAGCTTGATTTGCCGGCAACAATGAGGGTGCACCCTGTTTTCCACATCGATTTGCTCAGCCCTTACAAAGGAGACACTGAATTCAGCCGTAACCAACCCCGACCACCGCCGATCATAACAGAAGAAGGAGAAGAAGAATATGAAGTAGAGAAGATTTTGGACTGGAAAAAGACAAAGGACGGTCTTTTCTACAGGGTCAGATGGAAGGGTTATGGAAGTGAGGAAGACACAGAACAAAGGGCGGAAGACTTTGGTCACCTTTCAAAGATCATCAAAGACCTTCTACGCCGACACCCCGAAGCTCCCACGCCATCTAACTACGCTCCAGGGAAGATAAAAGGCAGAGGGGGTGAAACGAGTAGTATCAACTGCAAAACTTGCACCTACTCCAAGCTTCAAACCTCGCTTAACTCGTTAAATCTTCTCTGCTCTCAACAATGCCTGCCGTCTTCCGCTCTACCATTGCCAACAACCTCACCCGCGTCCTCGAAGGACCTGCCTTTCCCACAGCAAGGATCCTCGACTCCGGAGCTGCCCTCTACGTCTTCAAGAGGTCGCAACAAGGCTCTGGAAGGATGCACTTCAGGGCCTCGGACGATATCCTCCACTCAGACCTGGGGGAATTCCAGTGGGTCGGAAAAAAATGGCCAACACGCATGCAGCTCCTACGGAAAGACATATATGTCTGCCGGGGGTGTGCAGCATTCCAGGTCTCGGAGGTCGTGCTCCTCTCCACCCACATGCTCGGGGTGGTTGAATGGGGACAAGAAGGAGCGTACTCAAGCGAGTGGGTACCAGGGTACGACGGAAGGCAGCCAACGCTCCGACCTAGATGGAACGATGCCTGGGACGCCAACTACGAAAAGGACCTGAGCGACTGGAGGATGGAGAGGGGCCGATACCAGAAGGAGAAGATCGACTGGGAACCCTACTGGTGGAAGAAGGAGGAGACTGATGTGTCGGCATGGAAGGAAGCAGAGCCCGATGTGCGACAGTGGGACAAGGAGTTCGTGGAGGCTCAGGAAAGGGTTCTGGACTGGTCCAAGGCCGACTGGACAAGGGAGGAGACATGGGAAGAATGGGAGAAGTTCTCGGACGAACCGGGGAACACCGTGTTCAATCCCATCGACCTGACCTTGGAGGAAGATGAAGGGCTTGAGGAATTTATGCTGAGGAAAGGGAAGGACTGCGCGGTGCAGTAAGTCCATTCAGGTCCCCCAAATGGACTCATAGGGGGGAGTAATGTCGTGAGCCAGCTCACTCCATCGGACTCGACTGTTGTCTTGCCCGTCTGTTCCTTTCTTTTGTGTTACGTTCCGTTTCCGTTTGCCGCGTTGCCACCTTCTTGTGGTTTTTCTGTTACATTATGTAACGCGGCTGTGCTTTGTATGAGTCATGTCTGTTCATACAGCATGACTCACATGGACACTCCTGACTGGTAGACTGTATGACTCATGTGGCTGCGCCGTGTATGACTCGGCCACTTCTCTGATATATATAGAGGACCAACAAGCCTGGTAACCCCAGCTTGTTTTGTCTCGTCAAAACATCCCCTCTGAGTGACACTTAGAACCACCCCTACCCTCAAGAGCCTACAGACGCTTAAGTGCGTTGCGGTTCAAGAGGTCACTTAGGTCTTAGTGCCGTCCACTCTCCATCGCGGCTTGTCTCATAGCCACCAAGAAGAAGCTTACGACATCAGGAGCATTCTTGAGGTCTTCCTTTGATTGCCAAGAATTGTCTGCATGAGAGTATCCTTTCCACTTGACATAATAGTGGAGTTGACAGCAGATTTTCTTGGAATTAAGGATCTCCTTGACTTCCCACTCTTCTTCTCCTTCTTGTGTGACAATAGGGGGTGGTTGAGCGGGTTTGCAACCATGGGGATCAGAGTGAAATTTCTTGAGCAACATGACATGGAAAACAGGATGGATCTTCATTGAGTTTGGTAATTCCAGTCTAAAGGCATGAGTCCCTATTTTTTCCAGTACTTTGTAAGGGCCTAAAACTTTGTGAGAGAGTTTTACTGAAGGTCTGTCTGTGGATGTGTTTTGATGATTAAGCCAGACTTTGTCTCCAGGGTTTATCTCTTCTGGTTCTTTGGCTCCTTTATCAAAGTAGTGTTTGTAGGATTGGTTTGCTAGGATGAGAGCGGCTTTGACTTCACTGTATCCTTTCAACAGGAATTCCATGTGGGCATCAGCTTCAGGAACAGTATAGTCTGATTCTTCCCCAATGTTCATTCTAGGGTTGAAACCTTGACAGATCTGGAAAGGAGTTTTGCCAGTGGATGCTTGGATTCCATTGTTGTAAGCAAATTCTGCCATAGGGAGTAGGGCTACCCAGTCGTTTTGCCTATGGTTGACAAAAGCCCTGGTAAAGATTTCAACAACTTGGTTTGCCCATTCTGACTGTCCGTCTGTCCTTGGATGATAGGCTGTGCTGAAGGTGGGTTTTACGTCCAACCGTTTGTACAGATGCTTAATGAACTTTGAGTTGAAGGTGGATCCTCTATCCGAGACTGTTGCTTTTGGGGTGCCGTGAAGTTTCCAAATGTTTGCAACAAAGATATTGGCTATGTCTACTGCTGTGGCCGTTGATTTGCAAGGGAGATAATGTGCCATCTTAGAGAACCGGTCTACCACTGTCAAGATTGTGTCATATCCTTCTGACTCTGGGAGCCCTACAATCATGTCATAGGAGATCTCTTCCCAAGGTCTCTCAGGAATATGTAAAGGACGCAGTAGTCCTGTGGGGAGTTGGTTCAATGGTTTAACTTGAATGCATGTTTTGCAGTGTGACACATAAGAGTTGATGAATTTCTTCATGGTTGGCCAGTAGTAAGTTCTTGAGACCAATTCCAATGTCCTTGCTTGTCTGGGATGCCCAGCTGTAATATTGTCATGGTGCAATTCCAATATCAGGTTTCTGACAGTTTCATCCTTGGGGACAAAGATCTTTCCCTTGAACATTAGGAGTCCTTCTCTGTATTCCCAATCTTTGACTTTTTCTCCGTTTCTCAGCTTATTGTGAGCTTCCTCTAATCTGGGATCTTCGAGGATTGCTTCTCTGATAAGGTTGTTAATCTCTTGGTCAGGGGTAATAGCTGAAATAAAAATGTCTGGTTTGAGGAGAACTTGGTTCTCTACCCCCCCCAAAGGTTCTAGGTCATATGTCGTAAGCTTCTTCTTGATTGTTATGAGGCAAGCCGCGATGGAGAGTGGACGGCACTAAGACCTAAGTGACCTCTTGAACCGCAACACACTTAAGCGTCTGTAGGCTCTTGAGGGTAGGGGTGGTTCTAAGTGTCACTCAGAGGGGATGTTTTGACGAGACAAAACAAGCTGGGGTTACCAGGCTTGTTGGTCCTCTATATATATTCAGGAAGTGGCCGAGTCATACAAGGCGCAGCCACACGGGTCACACAGAACAGCCAGTCAGGAGTGTCCATGTGAGTCATGCTGTATGAACAGACATGACTTGTACATAGCACAGCCGTGTTACACAATGTAACAGAATAACCACAAGAAGGTGGCAACGCGGTAAGCGGAAACAGAAACACGACACAAAAGAAGGGAACAGGAGGGCGAGACAACAGGCGAGTCCGATGGAGTGAGCTGGCTCACGACATTACTCCCCCCTATGAGTCCATTTGGGGGACCTGAATGGACTTACTGCACCGCGCAGTCCTTTCCCTTCCTCAGCATGAACTCCTCAAGCCCTTCCTCTTCCTCCAAGGTCAGGTCGATGGGATTGAACGCGGTGTTCCCCGGCTCGTCCGAAAACTTCTCCCATTCCTCCCACGTCTCCTCCTTTGTCCAATCAGCCTTGGACCAGTCCAAAACCCTTTCTTGAGCCTCCACGAACTCCTTGTCCCATTGTCGCACGTCTGGCTCCGTCTCCTTCCATGCTGACACGTCCACTTCCTCCCATTTCCACCAGTTGGGCGCCCATTCGAACTTCTCCTTCTGGTACCTTCCCCTTTCTAGCTTCCAGTCGCTCAGGTCCCTTTCATAGTTGGCGTCCCAGGCGTCGTTCCAACGAGGTCGCAGCGTTGGTTGCCTTCCGTCGTAGCCTGGTACCCATTCGCTCGAATATGCCCCTTCTTGTCCCCATTCCACAACTCCAAGCATGTGGGTGGATAGCAGGACCACCTCTGACACTTGGAAGGCCGCGCATCCTCGACAGACAAAAATGTCCTTTCTTGCGAGCTGCATTCTTGTCGGCCATTTTTTGCCGACCCACTGGAATTCGCCCAAGTCCGAGTGGAGAACGTTGTCTGACGCCCTAAAGTGCATTCTTCCTGAGCCTTGCTGGGACCTTTTGAAGACGTAGAGAGCGGCCCCAGCGTCAAGGATTCTCGCTGTAGCGAATGCTGGCCCGTCCAGGACACGGGTAAGGTTGTTGACGATGGTTGAGCGGGAGACGGCAGGCATTGTAGGGGGCAGAAAAGATTTAGTGAGTTGAGCGAGGGGTGAAGCTTGGAGTAGATGCAAGTTTTGCAGGTGACACTATTGGTTTCGCCGCCTCTGCCTTTTATCCTTCCTGGAGCGTAGTTAGATGGCGTGGGAGCCCCGGGGTGTCGGCGTAGAAAGTCCTTGATGATCTTTGAAAGGTGACCGAAATCTTCCGCCCTTTGTTCTGTGTCTTCTTCACTTCCATAACCCTTCCATCTGACCCTGTAAAAAAGGCCGTCCTTTGTTTCCTTCCAGTCCAGGATCTTCTCTACTTCATATTCTTCTTCTCCCTCTTCCGTTATGATCGGCGGTGGTCAGGGTTGGTTGCGGCTGAATTCGGTGTCTCCCTTGTAAGGGCTGAGCAAATCGATGTGGAAAACAGGGTGCACCCTCATTGTTGCCGGCAGATCAAGCTCGTAAGCGTGTGATCCTATCTGTTGTTTTACGACAAATGGCCCGTGCTTTTTGTTGTCCAGTTTGTTTGCTGGTCTCTTTGTTTGAATGTTTTTTCCGAGCAGCCATACTAGATCTCCTTCGTGGTACTTGCTCTTTGGCTCTTCTTCTGGGAGCCTTTGGGTTTCCATAGATGCGATTGCTTCGTCGTGGATTTTACGCCATTTTCCTGTGATGTTGTTTGCTTCTGGAACCGCTGATTCTTCCGCTGAGATGTTCCACAGTGGTTCCCTTCCGTAGACAATTTCGAAAGGGGAATTACCTGTTACGCGATGCTTTTGTAGGTTATAGCTGAACTCCGCAATCGGTAATAAGTCCGCCCAATTATCCTGCCGGTAGTTGACGAACGATCGTAGCCAGCCTTCCATCCATTGATTGATTCTCTCCGTTATTCCGTCTGTTTGGGGGTGGTAGGCAGTACTGAAACCTGGGTTAGTTCCAATTTTCTCATAAATAGCCTTCATAAGTTTGGAATTGAAAGTAGTTCCTCGGTCTGAGATCGTGCTCTTTGGGAAACCGTGCAGTTTCCAAACATTTGTGATAAAAAGATTTGCAAGGTCACTTGCCGTGTGAGATTCTTTGCAGGGTATGAAGTGCGCCATTCTTGAGAATCTGTCCACCACTACTAAGATGCTATCTGATCCTCTGGATTTTGGTAACTTCACCACGAAGTCGAACGCTATGTCTTCCCACGGTCCTTTTGGAATCTCCAGAGGCTTGATTGGGACTATTGACTTTGATCCCTTTGTCCGCTGGCATGTCTCGCAGGACTCCACGTATCTGTTTATGCTTTGCTTCATTCCTGGCCAGAAGTACCTTCTTGATATTAGTTCCAGTGTTCTAGCCTGTCCTTGATGTCCTGCGATTTTTGAGTCGTGATGAACTCGCATGATGGCCAGTCTGGATTCCTTATCTTCTGGCACGTAGATCCTTCCTTTGAACCATAATAGTCCCTCCTTGAAATCATAATCTTTTGCGCTGTGTTGTAGGGTTTTTGGTAACGTTTCCCTTGATTTGCAGATTTCTTTGATTTGTGCCAATCCTTTGTCTGTTTCCTGAGCCTCCTTGATAGTTTCTATGATGTTTGTGTCTACCTGTCCCATAAATCCCTTGAACCTTTCAGCAGATATCATAACTTGTTCAGGCGTCGGGATATCTTCATGGTCTGACCGTCTTGACAACAGGTCCGGCTTTGATGACAGGATGCCAGGGCGATATATGATGTCAAAGTTATAGGAAGCAAGCAATTGGTGCCATCTTGCGTGTCGACGGTTGAACGTTCTTGCTTCCTTCCAGAATTGTAGGTTCCTATGATCGGTGTAGATGGTGATAGGGTCCCTTGTTCCTTCAAGGTATAGCCTCCAATGTGTTAAAGATTCTATGATAGCCATAAGTTCTTTATCGTGGATGTCGTAGTTGAGTTGAGCCTCGTTGAAAGACTTTGAAAGGAAAGCAATAGGGTGCAAGTAGCCATCGTCTTGCCTTTGCGACAAGATTGCTCCCATTGCTACTCCACTTGCGTCTGTTTCCAGGAAAAACGGTTTGTCAGGGTTCGGATGGCGTAGAGTGGGTTCCTTGCTGATTTCTGTTTTTAGGGCCACAAATGCTTCCTGTTGATCGTTCCCCCATTCCCATTTGTTCTCCTTTCTTGTCAAGGTTGTCAGGGGTTTTGCTAATCGGCTGAAATTTGGCACAAATCTTCGGTAAAAATTTGCAAATCCTAGGAATGCCTGAACTTGCTTGACCGTTCTTGGTTCCTTCCATTCTTTTATTGCTTTTACTTTTTCTTCCTCCATAGAGATGCCTGAATCGCTGATTCCGAGTCCAGTATATGTCAATTTGGTGACGAAGAATTCGCATTTTGGAAGCTTTGCAAAAAGATTTTCCTCCAGCAAGATCTTCAGTACTTTTCTGACATCCACGGTATGTTGGCTTCTATTCTTCGAGAAGACTAGGATGTCGTCAATGTATACTATGACGCATACGTCGATAAGATCATGGAAAATGTGATTCATATATCTTTGGAAGATGGCGGGCGCGTTTTTTAGTCCGAAAGGCATGACGACGTATTCGAACAGTCCTTCTTTTGTTCTGAAAGCTGTCTTCCATTCGTCGCCTTCCCTAATTCTGATGTTGTTGAAACCCATGCGTAGATCAATCTTGGAGAAAATCTTTGCGTCCTTGATTTTATCCAGGAGGTCTTCCATTAGGGGCATTGGGAATCTGTCGTCTTTTGTAATGGCGTTTACTCCTCTGAGGTCTTGAACGAGTCGTAGTTGGCGAACTGCCCCTGGATTTTTTGGATCGATTGGTTTTTTGACAAAGAAACAAGGTGATGCAATGGGTGATTTGCTTGGTCGAATCTTTCCTGCCGCGATTTCTTCATCCAGGTATTCTCTTAGAGCAATAGATTCTGCCGGGGAAAGTGGGATAGGTCTGGCTGGTTTCGGAAGTTCAGCTCCTTCCTTGAAGTCGATGGCGCAGTCATATGGGCGATGATCCGGGATTCTCTTGAATTTTTCTTCACTGAAGACGTCGGCAAATTCCTTGAATTCCTCAGGCAGATCGTCTATTGAGGCTGTCCTTGCTTGAATGGGTTCTGTCCGCCATGATATGTGCTTTGTTTTCCAGTCGATGACAGGGTTTGATTCCTCTAACCATTCCAATCCCAGGATAAGTTTAGTTTCTCCAGTAGGCATAGCGAAGAAGACTTGTTTGAAGGTTCTTCCTTCTACCTCTAGTTCCAGCTTAGCTTTGAAGCGTATTTGGTGGGAGAGTTCCTTCCCCTGGATACCAATTACTTTTCTAGGAGTGGGAAGTTCCATGAGTGGAATGTTGTTGGATCGAGCCCACGAGATGTCCAAGAAGTTCTTTGATGCTCCGGAATCGATGAGAGTAGGGATAGTTTCTGTGATTCCAGCAACGTTTGCGTAAACAATGGTAGATTCATTTGTCGCTCTAAAGTACATTGTTTCCGTTGCTGGTTTTTTAGTCTCTCCACACACAGTTAGAGGGAGACCCCTTCTTTTCCCGAGTCTTCTACGATTGTTGCCTCCCTTCCTTTAACGCTAGGTTCCGTTGTTATCCATTCCTTGGACGGGCATTTGAATGAACGGTGTCCTTCTTGTCTGCACTTCAGGCAGCGGTTGGTTGCTATCCTTGCTTTGTATATTTCGTCAGGCAGCCGCTTTGTAGAGGATTGTCCGATAGTGGTTGACTGGGCTGCCTTCTTCCCTGTCGAGGTCTTGATTTGTTGCAATTTCTGGTCAATAGAGATTGCGATTGAGATCCACCGGTCAAGGGAAAGTTCCCGTTCTGTCCCATCTTCATTGATCAGGGTTAGTTCGAAGCGAGGTAGTTCGGTCTTGACTTCCGACTTCAACCCTTCCTTGAATTGGTTGATCAGAGCTTCCTGTCCCCAATTTACGTCTACCAGGAGATATCTGAATTCCGAAGCATAGTTTGCTACAGAGTTGTTCTGTTTGCATTTTCGGATATCTGATTCGGCTTTAGCTTTTTTGTTGGGGTCACTGAACTGTTCCATGAAGTGTGCCTTGAAACTTTCCCATGAGGCGAGGTTTTGGTTATTTTCCCTTTGGTTAAGCGAACGTAGGAGTACTTGTGCCCAGTGAGTGGCAGCTTTGTTCTCGGACTTGAAGTTTGCTAGGGCTTCGCGGATCCTTTCTTCGTTGGAAGTGTATTGATCGCCCAAGCGCATAAAGTAGCTTTCCATTTGTGTGATAAACATTTCGGCACCTTCCCCTTTCTTTCCGTCGAAGGCTTCTGGACGAGTCACCTTGGGACGACGTGGTCCACTACCCGTGTTTGGGTTTTCGGCCAGCCGTTGGATTCTTAATTCTAACTCGTCGATCCTGGTAGATTCCGCGTCTGGATGTGGTGGAGAGTTTGATCGCCTAGAGGGGATCCCGTGCAGGGATGCCTCGTCCATTTCTTCTCGCATATTGTTGATGGTTTCCCGAACTTCCGTGATTTTGGTAGTGAAGGAGGCTCCCTCTTGTCGTAAGGTTTCTAGTCCTTGTGTTACTGCCTCATTCCATTCAAGTTGGGCTTGCCTGGTAGTGTTGAGTTCTTCGCGTACGTTATTCACTAGTCCTTGGGTGTTGGTAACTTCATTTCGAAGATGGGTTACGTCTTGACCGACTAGAAAGGAATTATGTTCGCCATTTCTTGCCGAGTTTAAAATGTCTGTCAAGGTTCCTTGTAGAGTGTTGATAGAGTCGTTAAAGATCTGCTGGTTGTTTGCTAGAACCTGTGTGGCTTGTTCTAGGCCACTAAGCCTTCGGTCTATAGTGACTCTCATTCCGTCTATAACCCTAAGGGTAGCGTTGTGTCTTCCTTCTAGGAGGTTGTCTAGGTCATCTAAATTGCTGATTACTGTCCTGCCGCTAGAGCTGCAACTTGAACTTGAGCTTCCTGGGTCACCGGCGCTTTGTTGTACCGGGGCTGATTGCCCGGAGTAACCTTGTGGGATGTATGGGGGTGCCGGAATCGCCGGTGTGACTGGCTGGGAAGCCACTGGAATTGGTCCTACGTCGGTGATGGTTCCTTCAATTTGAGGGACTGTAGGGACATTTGGAATGTGTGGTGTAGGAGGAGGTCTAATGGGAACAAGCGATACGCCCCCATGAGCTTTGGGTTGAGGAGAAAAGAACTGTCTTCTAGTCCCTAACGGCCACAGGGGACGTGATGGCCCTGGAGTTGCGGTTGGAATACGAATTACGGCTGGAGTGGGATCATTTGTGAGATCTCCTGGTTCTCTGTTTGTGATAGTGGGTTCTTCTTCCTGTACCGTTGTTATGTCAGCAATGCCGAAGGCTCCCGGCATTGATGCTTGACTTAGGGGGCGTGATCGGGCGGGACCTCCCGCTTGAGTTTGTGCGATATCTTGTTCGTTTAGTGATCCTGTGGGCCTTGCTGCCCGACTGGGTCCTCTTCTTGTTGATATAGTGGATGCAGGACGTGACCCTCCATCTTCTTGAATAGACATGTTTTAAGCTTGTTTTGTAATGTCGTAAGCTTCTTCTTGATTGTTATGAGGCAAGCCGCGATGGAGAGTGGACGGCACTAAGACCTAAGTGACCTCTTGAACCGCAACACACTTAAGCGTCTGTAGGCTCTTGAGGGTAGGGGTGGTTCTAAGTGTCACTCAGAGGGGATGTTTTGACGAGACAAAACAAGCTGGGGTTACCAGGCTTGTTGGTCCTCTATATATATTCAGGAAGTGGCCGAGTCATACAAGGCGCAGCCACACGGGTCACACAGAACAGCCAGTCAGGAGTGTCCATGTGAGTCATGCTGTATGAACAGACATGACTCGTACAAAGCACAGCCGCGTTACACAATGTAACAGAATAACCACAAGAAGGTGGCAACGCGGTAAGCGGAAACAGAAACACGACACAAAAGAAGGGAACAGGAGGGCGAGACAACAGGCGAGTCCGATGGAGTGAGCTGGCTCACGACATCATATTGTCTTGAGAGAATGTCTGCCTTTTTGTTCTGGTTTCCTGCCCTGTACATGATTTGGAAGTTGAAGTCCACCAGGAAGTTCATCCAACGGATTTGGCGTTGGTTCAATTGTGTGGATGAGGAGAAGTATTCCAAATTTTTGTGATCTGTCATAACTTGAATGGCCTTCTCCATGCCTTGAAGTAAGTGCCTCCATTCCTTGAATGCCCTAATAATTGCCAATAGTTCTTTGTCAAAAATGTCGTAGTTTTGTTCAGCCGGATTTAGTGATTTAGAAAGGAAAGCTACTGGGTGTAGTTTCCCTTCTTCATCCTTTTGAGATAAAACTGCTCCTGTGGCAAACCCTGACGCATCTTTTTTGAGGAAAAACTCCTTATTTTGATCAGGCTGCATCATTACAGGTGCTACCTTAAGGGCTTCCTTTAGTGCATTCATGGTGTCTTGTTCTTTGCTTGTCCACTGCCACTTTTGATCCTTCTTGAGTAGGTTAAATAGAGGTCTGGCTTTGCCGGCAAAGTCTTGAATGAATCTTTGATAGAAATTGACAAATCCTAAGAACTCTTGAACTTGTTTAACGTTCTTGGGTGCTTTCCAATTCATAGCCGCCGTGACCTTTTCCTGATCCGTTTTGATTCCTTTATTGGAGATGACCAGTCCTACCCAGTCCAGTTTGGTTTGGTGGAACTTGCATTTCCTCAGTTTTGCAATCAACTTGTGTTCCCTTAGTCTTCTTAGCACCTCTTTGACGTGTCCTGGATGATCTTTGACTCCTTTGGAAAAAATGAAGATATCATCAATGTATACAAGTACAAAAACCCCCATAATGTCCCTGAATATAGAGTTCATTAGGGACTGGAAGCTTGATGGAGCGTTTTTGAGACCAAAGGGCATGACTTTCCATTCATACATGCCGTACTGAGTTTTGAAGGCTGTTTTCCATTCATGTCCTGTCGCTATTCGGGTTTGATGGAATCCCTGCGCTAAATCCAGAGTGGTACCAATGACAAATCCTTCCAGGGCCCTTAACCATTGATCCAGTAGAGGGATTCCTCTTGCATTGAATTTGCACAGCAAATTCACATATCTATAGTCAACGCAAAAGTGTAGCTCTGGGTTGTTTGGATCTTCTGGATGGGGTTTTTTGACGAATAGAACCGGTGATGCTAAAGGAGACTTGGAAATTTGAATGTGTCCCCTTTGGATGAGGGTTTCCAGTACTTTCTTCATTTCTTTGTCTTCAGCTGGGGATGTTTGTAAATAGGGCCATGCTTTAATTTGGCTTCTGGTAGGAGGTCCAGTGTAATGTTGGTTGGTCTGTGAGGTGGGAGTTTTTCCAATCTGGATTCATCAAATACATCTGCAAACTCCTTGTATTCTTTGGGTAATGTAGTTTCAGCTGCGATCTGGAGTGTAGATGGGACTCCTAGGCAGTTTTTTGAGCAGAACTTGCTTGTGTATGCAATTGTCCTATTTTTCCAATTAATTTGTGGGTTATGTTCCTTGAGCCATGACATCCTGAGTACAATGGGGTGTCTTCCAATGTTTGTGACATGAGATTCTATTTTGCTGGAATGTGTTCCCATGACAAGTTTAAATTTGGTATAGTGGGTGACCTTTCCAGACGAAACTTCTCGCCTGTCTATAACTCGCAGAGTCTTTGGTTTTTTGTGTTGAAAAAGTGGAAGGTTTGCCTCTTTTGCTAGGGAAGGGTTGATGAAGCAGGAGGTTGCGCTGCAATCAAGGAGTGCTTGCCCAGAGAATTTTTTTGATTTGTTAACTGACTTAGAATCAGGAGCCGTAGCTAGTGGATGAGCAGTGAAATCAAGGTATAATTGGTTTCCATTTGATATTGACATGATTTCTAGTTCATCCATATTACTAGCTAATATATCACCAAGTACTTGGCTCCTTAATAAGCCTTGGTGACGTCTTTTCCCAACTTGATGTCTGAAGAGATTTCTTCAATCTGGGCTTCAAACCCTGATGCTGTGTTCTTGGAAGGACAGACTCTTGCTGAATGTCCCTTGCCACCGCAGGTGAAGCAAATCATGGGTGCTTTTCCCTTGCCATCAAGGTCCATTGCATTGGGGTCTTTAGCAGGAGTGGATGTCTTAGGCATTTGGGTTGTGGGAGTAGTGAAGGCAGTGGTCCTGGTGTCTTTTTGAATTGCTCCAAATGGAACATTTCCTTTAGTTCCATCATCCCAGGAGATTTGTGGAACTGGGCGACCCTTGGCGTTTCTGGTGATGCTTGAGATTTTGCCATATTGCACCCCTCCTGTAGGTTTTGACATGAAGACGCGGTCATTTACATTGAACCTTTGGCCTAGCACTGTGCTCGGGTTGCTTGTAGCTGCCTTAGACATGGCTTGTTTTGAAGTGCTATTTTGCGGGCTTTGGGTCTTCTTGGGTGCATTGATGGCGTTCATTGTGGAATTGATTTCCAAGGCTCTCTCGCGGACTTGGTTGAAGGTTCTTGTTGCTTCGTGGGGTTTAAAGTTTTGTGATACCATAGCCATCTTGATTTCGTCTTTTAGACCATCATAGAAATCATCATGGAGTACTTGGTCAGTGTATCTGAGTACCGATGAATAAGTGATAAAGTCTCAAAGATAGTCTTGGACTGAATTTTTTTGGATCAGCTTCTTGTATAATTGCCTGAAGCAATCAATCTTGTGAACGTCACCAAACCTGGCTTGCATTTCATCCCAGAATTCGTCTATGTCATGTAGCCAATTCATTGCTCCCCTTTGTGCTGTGTCTGCATCGATTCCTGGTTGCATCCATATGTAGGCGGGTCCTTTGCAATAACCCATGATGCTGGTGATTTTCTGTCCTGTGGTTGCTTGTGGGGATGTGTGATTTATGTACAAGGTACATTGTGATTTAAACTCGTCAAATTTGTCCATATCTCCAGAGAATTCTTCTGGGGGGTGCATTTTGAGTTTGTATCCTGGGGTGGTTGTTGACGCAGTGGTGGAGGGTGTTGCACCCAGGTTTGCGAGTGACTGAGACACCACATTCATTAATTGGTGAAGGGGGGTGATTTGTGCAGTTTGATTCTGAATTGCAATGATATCTGCAATGTTGTTGTCGATTCCCTGTTCCAGGGTAGAGGTAATACCATTTAAGGCATTAATGTGGCCGTTAATTTTTTGGACTTTGTCTATTAAGGCATTGATTGCATGTGCAACTACATCGGGTCCGGATGTTGCCGAAATCTGGGTAAATCCCCCTTGACTGGGTGATGGGGCTCTCAACATATTGGAGCTGGGAAAAAGATTTATTGGGATCTGAGGCCGTACAAAATATTGCGGATTCTTCTCCGAACCTTTCTATCTTTAATGAAGTGCAAACTTTTCAAAAATACCAATTCAAGATTTTTGTCTTCCAAGAACAACGCATTGATTACTACTAGTTCGTTGTACTGTTTGTATATGTAGTTACAATGAACGTCTTCAATAAAGAGTTTTAGGGATTCAAGTCTAAGCTGTTCCCTGTGTTGTTCCTGTGTGAGTCGAGGTCTTGGTCCCACTGAAAAGGGTTGGGTGCAATGGTATTAAGGTGATTTAGAAGGTGGTAATCCTGGTTAATAGGAATACGCACTTCTGTTGCAAGATGACAGTATTTGCCCTTGATTTTGTCTTTAAGGGTTTCGATTGTGCGCCACTGACATTTATTGTTGTTGATGAGGTTTTTGACTTTTCGAGGATGTTTTTCTTGGATTTTAATAATTTGATCGCAATTTTCAATCAGAATACGGGTTTGTTCTTGTAGGCGCTCAACTTCAATGTTGGTGTCAGCTAGGTTTATGCTTTGGACACGATCTTGATCGGCTTGTTGCTTATTTGTGTTGTTGATGTTTATTTTGATGAACTCAAGCCTTGAATGAAGTGCTTGATAATTAGCTTCAAGTTGATTGTGGTTTTTGTTGTTCCTGGTACGTTCGACCCTTAGTTCCTCTGCTTGTTCGACTTGATCTTCTTCTAGTACTTCAATTTGACTGTTTAATTTGTCAACTTTAGTGTCTAGATCAAGTACGAAGTCTTTTAGTCTAAAGACTGCTTTGCAGAGGCTAAAAAATGCGGGGAACACTTTTAAGGTTAATTAGTTAGTTACTAATTAATCCTTTTTTAGTGTGTACTGATGGAAACGACAAGTTGATGTGGTTTTTGATGGATGTGAGTGTTAACTTGAGTGGTGCTCCGACCACTTTCCAGGTTGACTTGAGAGGATCTGGCTTCCTCAAAATGTTGATTTGGATGTGAAGGGTGCTAAACACTAAGCTTTTGCTTTATATACTCCTTATCTGATCTTATCAATTATCAACAGCCTTGGGTGGGCGTGATAGTGACAGTGTATGACAGAGTAAGGGTGTATTTAGCTGACTAAAGCCGCTATGACCCAAAAGAGGATAACGATTGGGTTCACTGACAGCGTATAGCAACGTGGGACTACTGGTCTATATCAAGTATAGCTTGTCGTCCGTTGTACTATGCCTGTTTTCCCGTGTACGTTCTATTTACTTGGTGGAAGAGCAGGGGCTTAAGGCTGATGCTAGAAAGGCTTGACCTAATGTCCCAACTTGGGTCAATTAGGTGTATAAAAGGTTAAGGGGTTTGACTTAGACAAGTCTTAGAACCCAAGGAGTAGTGATAGTCAAGAGGATTGATTGAACAAGTCCTAGTGGAGAGGAGGTCAAGCCTTGTCGTTAACCGGCTTGGCCTCTGGGTTTATATACATGGAGGATCAGTGCCACGTCATCATCTATCAGTGTGAGAAAGCCAAGTACAACCGATGATAAGCAAGATAAGAGGTATGACTTGACATTCTGGAAGTTCCAGAAGCAACACCAATAGCAAATGAAAAGACAAATACATCACATGATACAAGTTAAGCACCAGAGGACATTTGTACCAAAAAAGGAAAGTGTTCGGAAAAATAGATATAAAATCAGAATAAAATGTCTGAGCTTAGTCAGCTCATGACACCACCCTGGTCCAAGCCTCATACGCCATTTTCGTCTTGATCACATCAGCCATCACTCCATCCTCCATATTGAGGACAATCTGGGCAAATGCATCCTTGTCACGCTTCTGCCATGCTGCGATTTCTTTGGTATTTGCTGCTAGCTTTGCTGAATCCTTCTTCTCGGTCTTGGTGAGCACTTCTGGTTGGAGTTCCTTTCCAGTAGCAATGCTAAAGAAGTCCTGCAGTTGTAGTACAGTCATCTGGCAGAACTTCCATGAGTTGTAGTTCAATCCTTTGTCCTTGAGCAGCAGAACCTTATAGGTTTTCTTGCTAAGGTAAGCGTCAGTCAATGCCATTGTTGTAGTAGTAACATTTACAGTATTCTCTGGGTCCTCTTGTTCCTCTTTGATGCTACCAGGGCTCATAACCTATTGTGATATGCACAGTGCCAAGCTGGAAATCGATGTAACTCAGCTCATGCTACTTGAGAGTAGAGAACTGTGCATGTATATACCTGGAAATCAATGTAATTACAGGTAATATAAGCAAAAGAATATAAAAGATAAAATCTAGACTATACCTCAGCTTGTGCTACTTGAGAGTAGAGAACTGAGGATAAAATTTCCCCGAAGCGCAAGTCCATGTGGAACACTATCACGTGATACGCATATATACACGTATAAGACTGAATATTCAACAACAGTAACCACACTTGGGGCAAGGCTAGGGATCTTTCAAACCAAGTATTTGGTGATCTGAGATTCAAGTTCTGCAACTTAATCCAGTGTGAACCTTAGTAAAATCTTAGAGACAAGAGGCTGTCCCAATGCTATCACACTATGGCCCTCAGCTAGTAACTCCCTTTTGCTTGTCCCATATGTTACGGTTAAACAGTCGAAGTGAGCCCCTAGATCGACTCTCGCTGTCCATACCGTGTAAGTATACCCCATAGCTCCGCTCCGAGCTACTAACGATGCGAGTGATGACAAATTTTCAAGTCCTTGGCATGACGGTCGAGTAACGTTACAATCCAGCGAAAAGTTGTGGTCCTACCTTAAAGTATCAGAGAGCTGTCCTCTAGACGCGCAACAGAGTTTTTTTGTGCAGACTTTTAAGTAGCTGGGACAACTGGCTGGTCCCTACATATACAACAAAGTCCCACGACTACTTGAGCGATATGCTGGGTCGGCAAAGTGAAGTGGCCGAATTCCAACCCGTTAGCAGTCGCTTTGGGATGGCGTAAATGCAAAATCCTTCAGAGCTCCAAGAAATTCCTGTACGTTATCGGGCCTGGCGCGATGGCTGAACCCTAATTTCGACTCGATGTGATTTGAAGAACGTACCAGCTGTAATGCCTACAGGAGCGTCTTGAATTGGATATGAAAGGACCCTGATTAGTCACCTCACGTGACACCGGAAGCAAAGTCGGCCGCCTGTGCTCAACCTCCACAGCTATAAAAGCCACAAGATGTCAAACAGGATTGTGGTATGTCAGCTGTAGTGAATAAACTAATGCCACTTACACCATGCTAGCCCCAAGTATACCGCGCCATCATCGACGAGGTGATGGCCAATATAAAGAGCGAGTTTGAGGAGTTTGGCGTTGATGACGATGTACTTGCTCAGCTCCAAAATGTAAGTGAATAAGCCTCGGTCAACTCGCGCCCAACTAGTTTTGACCAGCCGCACTTTTCTTTAGAAATGGGAGACCAAGGTGGTAGCGTCCAACGTGGCCCAATTTGAACCGCCGGCACCTACCTCGCCTCCGTCTCGCCATCCTCCCATTCATCCGACGCATCCTCATCCACCGCCTCCGCCTCCTCAGCACCACCCACATATGCACCCCCATCACCCACCGCATCCTTCTCATCCCTCGCTCATTCAGTATCCTTACCAACCCTACCCGCCTCCTCCGGGATATCCATATCCGTACCCACACCCACACCCTCAGGGCTACCAGCTCCCGCCTCTGGTACAACCGCCGCCACCCCAGCCAGTGCCACCCCAACAAGCGCCGGCACCTTCACCTACCCCTCGCGTAAAGACCGAGGACGACGACACTCCCAGACATGGAACTTTTGCGGGAGGCGGCGTACCACTCGCCCGAGTTCCGCAGTTGGACGGAGAAGCGTCTGGGGAAAAGCCTTCCGGTGTGGACGGCTGGGAAGGGGCAGCTGGTGCGAGCATCAAGCGGAAATACAGCCCTTTGGAGGAGTATATGAGGTCGTTACCTCCGCCGCCCCAAGCTGGCCCCAGCCGTTTGCCTCAACTTGACGGCTCTTCGGATCTTGACCCTGCTTCGCCCCCACTGCAAACGCTCGACGACGGCCGTGGGACGGAAGAGATTGGTTCGGACTTGGATGACAGTGATGATTCGGACGCTGATGACGTAGAGAGTAAGCGTCGTCTTCGTCCCTGTGCTTCTCTTCTCACCCTTGTGTTCAGACGAAGGCGCAGGCGAGGCTGGGGATTATGTGTTTTGCACGTATGACAAGGTGAGTTTCTGCATGTTCGCCGTACCCGAGTGTTGCTGACCATTGTGCAGGTCCAACGCGTCAAGAACAAGTGGAAGTGTGTCCTTAAGGACGGGATGATCCATGTCAACGGCAAGGATTACTTGTTCATGAAGTGCAATGGGTGCGTATCTCGTTGTTCTCTGTTGGGTGCCATTCAATTTGTCGGCGTTTTGTAGGGAGTTCGAGTGGTAATGCTCGACATGGATCGTGGCGATTTCGCGGGCGGGGTGATCTTCAAAGTTACACGTCGGGGCAATTTCTGACTTGCTTGCGATGCGTGAGTGGAAGTGATGGTCAGAGAAAGGAAATGTATTTTAGAAACCCAGATAACGCCTGCACTCGGCACGTTCATTCATACTAAATTAGCTTTATGATCCCGGATTATATATTATAGTTCTCAATCGCCGCCAACATAAAGGCCGACACTCTTTGACTCATTTTTGAAGACTCGGTTTTATTTGGGTGAAGTCCATGTCGGCGATATGCTTGGTTCGACCGGCAGATCGTCATATCTCCCTTTGTGCTTCCTAGGGAGCTGTTCGAGCACATGCCTTTTAGGACCTGGATCACACAGCTAGGTGGTTAGCGCCCTTAAATTTGGGCAAAAAGGAGCTGGTGAAGAGCCGCTCGCTTTTCACAGTTGGATAGCATTAACGTGAGAGGAGTTCCTTTCTCTATCCTCCATATAAAAACGGCCCGACTTGGAACTTTCTACTGCTAGAGACCTGTCATGTCAATATACCCAGTGCACCCGGCGAGCACCCCGCAGAGGTACAAGGCTGCGGTAGGGGCACGATTCAACTCAAATTCACCAAGCCGTGATACCGTTAGTTGATGTGTCTCATCATACTCTAAAATTATGGCTAAATTTAGGTTATTGCACGATGATGGCTTGGTATGTGTCTCAGACAAACCAACGCCCGAATATCCTCCCTGGCGCCGGGCTGCAGTTCGAACCATGCCATCAAACCCAAAACAACGGATATTTCTCAGCCAATCAGGCATCAGAGCCAACATCTATCAAGGCAAGCTTTGCATTTACAACAACTCAGAAGACGGGTTGCACCTGACAAGTTGATACTAGTGTCACGTTGTAGATGCGCCACAGGAATTTGATGAGGTAGGCGCAGAGCTAGGGAGTGAGGCCCAGGTATGGAAGACGAGCGTAAAGGAAACGAACGAATGGGACGGAGAACGCGTTGATGGATGGAACAAGTAAGTGCTCTTGTTGCGGCTATCTAGCTTCGGTTTAGACATAGAATCGTTTACTTAGAACCTTGGATGTAATTTTGAGTAAGCTATCCCTTACTATCTGTAGTACTCGTCTGACAGGCTGGTAGTTTTCGTAAGTCAGATGAGGGCGTTGGTCCAATGATCTTCCTGAATCTAGAACGGTACCTAGGCGGCGTTGTTCTCGGCAATCTCGACCGCGTTAGTCACTTTGCATGCGAACAAACGCCAATATGACTAACATTTACCCTGTATTAGATTTGTTATTGAGAGTTACAAAAGCCTGAAGGAGGACCCAGCTGACGTCTCCGCGCAGGCCCTTCGCCTCATCTCCCAGACTCTTGTTCAGCTTGCTAATAATACTCAGCCAATCGCACTCCCTACACAGACGGAAATTCCCGAATTCAAGGCTCCTACTTCAGCCATTGTGGTCAACTTTCTCTGGCTTTTGTCCCTCAGTCTTAGTGTTGCGGTCTCGCTCGTTGCCATGTTAGCCAAGGAATGGTGCTTTACATATATGTCTGGCCGCACTGGATCACCTGCTGCTCAGGCTCGTCGACGACAGCAACGTTTAAATGGCCTCATACGCTGGAAAATGGAGAACATGTTGTTAGTTCTACCCTCGTTTATTCAAATAGCGCTCCGTAAGTTTAAATGTTAACAAGCTAATGACGGGGAATTTATAATAGTGAGCCTTTAGTATTATTCGCGGTTGGCCTGTCACTATTTCTGTGGGATGTACATGTGCTGGCGGCTATTCCAGTAGCAGTGGTCACTGGGATTGCTTTGGTACTCTATCTAATATGCACCATCCTACCATTCCTGGACACCTACTGTCCATACGGTACCACGATGACCAAAATATTTCAGATGATAGGCAGAAATATCGCTGGTTGGTGTCCACGCACACTGGCCGCTTCTGTTACAATTTCTAATCTCTTAGGGCTGAGCGTTCAGGCCACCGTCGACGATCAAAACCAAGATGGTGTCACCAGCCAAGGTATTCACTGGCTAGTGACCAACTGCGAGACCCCACGTTCGGTGGATATAGCTCTTCAGTCTATCGCTGGGGCTTCGAATGATCTGCCTGTGGATATCCTTATGGAATGCGATGCGCTCGGACTAATCAGAAAGCGTTTCTTATTACTGGATTCTCGCTCGGCAAACCCTGTGAACCCTCTGTTCTTGTACTCCCGTGCAATGTTGTATTTGGAAGGCACTATGCATCCGACGTACGCGATTATTGAGCCGCTCCGCCCAAAAGCCGATAGGTTGGAAATCCTATTATGGAGCATGCAGCTTCAAGTTGAGGGGTAAGTTCATTTTATAATAGCAGTTACGTGTATATCTAATGCCTTCCATCCATAGGCTTCTCGAAACCCATTGGGATAGACTTCCATTAGGATGGCGCCAAGAACTATTAGACTCCTGCAAGGTCTTTACACTCCAAGCCACAAAAGTGCTGCGAGAGGATCGGAAGGACATGCATAACTGCGACTGTGACCCACCAGAATCTTTCACCTCTCTCAAACGCGGGGATAAAGTCCGAATCGTAAAAGTCCGAATCGTAAATTTGGCGCTGACGGTGTTCAAGCAAGACTTCCATGATGATTTGGAGTCTGTGCTGGCTAAGATTGAGGGCATTAAGCCTATGATGAAGCGCGAGCTCGTCCACGTCGTGTTCTCGTTATTTCTCACATCTATCCTAGCACAAGAGCAATGCACGCTCCATAGGATCGATTTCCCCATGTGCCTCCTACGCATGCCTCAAAAGGCGTCTGGGAATGGGACGTTTGACGATCAGCTAGCTCTCACCCTTGCAGCACTTGCTCTTTCCCGCCAAGACTATCCTGGGTGGATTAACCCTTGTCCATTTTCTCATGCGACCCGAGTTGAAAGGACGGTTGATTTCCTCCTACACGCCGAATCTATTGGCACACTAATTAATGGAGAATACCCCGGGCTTCCATTTGCGGCTGACGCGGTAAGGCTCGGCCTGCTACATCTACTATCCCGCCCTAAGCTATACAAATTAAATGATGATGACGTCAATATGCTCGTCAAAATGCTTCCCAATCGCGACCGTACCCTCAATATCAATATACCCACACTTCCAGCAAACTTTAACCTCTGCCGTCAGATAATGGATGACCTATCCGGTGAAATAATGTCCTCCAAATATTATTATTTCAGTAGGACCCACGATCACGCTCACTCTAAGGCAATCTTAGAATTACTCTACCATACCTATAGTCGGGAGGTTGTTGGAACTCCAGCAAACCCTGTCTACCTAGTCATTCTCAAAATAATTGGCTGCGATTTTGCAAACGAAAAGGCATGGTCTCTGTTTGAATCATTTCCCTTTCCCGTCGAGCTCAGTGACTCGTTCGCCAAGGACATCGAGGACCTGGAGATTGTGAGATTCTTAGAGCACACCAAAGAGCAGGTCAATGTCAAGCAACAATTACTTGCGACGAGTCAACTCTGGTTGCTCACCTCGCTACTTGAACGACAAGATACCGATTCAGACAGCTATGCTCACAGTCCGTCCTGGGAACGCCTCAAGGATACATTGGTTAGGAAATACGCCCCTGGGATCAACGGAAACGACGTAAAGGACGCGCCAAAGTTGAGGCAAGCGAAAGAGACACTGGTTTCCCAGTTTTACGAAGCTTTCCAGAGTTGGGAGGGGCCAATCGGATACAAGTATTTCTATTATGTCCTTCGTTGCATGCTCTTGGAGGAAAATGCTCCCGAATCCGACCCACGCTGGGGTCATGGTGGCACGGATATCACTCCTGATCAGCTTGCCGGAGAGTTTGGTCATTTATATTTGCCGGCTATGCAGAAGACCCCAAGCTTGAGTGAGATAAATTCCACTGAGGAGATGTAATCAGCGTATATGCGTTTTCTATATTTTCACTAACCTGTGATTGCCTCTGAGTGTATGCTGTTGTTTCAAATCCGAGTTTTGTGTCAACACTGGAGATCACACTCCGTTTTGGCGGAATATCGCGTTTCTTGCCAATAGCCATGTTTTGGCTTGGTTCAGTCTCGCCTTGTTCCCGTAGATTGGGGAAATATCGGCCAATGCGTAGCGAAAACAGGATACCCTGGGCCAATACTGTAGAGCTAATACTATTCTACGAGGTAGTGAGAAACATTGCCACATGAATCAAGTCGAAAAGGACGAATGATGCAGGTTGAAATAGTACCCTCATTCGACTGAAGTGAGTTTGAATACGGGAGTTTAATTCTATCGATGGCCTCGTATTGAGCGACAAGCTCGGGCGGGTTTTTTGAATCCACACACACACTTTCACGAGGGACACAATACGATACGAACAAGTTCAAAATACACGAGGGAAACCCATCCTCCAACAAATACGCATCCGTCCCTCACTGCGCACCAGCGGCGGCGGCAGCAGCAGCTTTGCTGTCCTCGGCAGCAGCCACAGCAGGGTTGACCTTCTTTCCGTCCTTGAACCGTACGCGTGGTGGGGGAGCACGGTTTCGGCGGCCCTCGCGCGAGCGCACACGGACAACGTGCGAGTGGATCGCGCAGGAGACACAGTAGGCGATTTTGATGTATAGTTTGGGGATGACGTACTCTATACTTGCCATTAGAGGTGGTAGGGGTTATGGGTTATGTGGGCTCACCGGAGTAGACCGAGGCCTCGGAGATATCACGAACAGCGGCCGACTCGACCATGTTCCTCACGGTGAAGCGCTTGATCGCCTTGTCTTTGGGGACGCTGCCGAAATAAGTTAGGGTATATGCTCGTAGAAAGGAGTGGACGAAGCAAAAGTGTGGTAATTGTGGGCTTATGGGTTGGATGGGTTGGTAGAATCTAGAGATCGACTCACCAGCGCGAGCAGTTGGAGCAGCGGACAAATCCGACATGGCCACGGCCGTGCTTGTTGCGGCCACCATTTCTTCTTTTCTTAGTCTGCGAGGCAAGCAATGATTAGCATTGTACTCAAATATACTCACGAGATCAATCAAAGTCCCATCCTTCTCCGAGTGTAGATCCCAGTCCATCCAATTTCCAGCCGGCGATCCATCCACACTCAAGCTACCTATCCACCCCACACATGATCTCCCGCTCTCAAACTCGCATTCCGAGCCATTTTATCAACCCCCAAGACCATTGAAAAACCTCACTCACCATGATGTTAAGTCGGTGTCGGAGGTCGGGCGATGAGCGACGTCTAGTGTCTACCTCGGACTACCGGATGCAGAAATTGATTCCGGTCCGAAGGGCAAGTAGAGGTGGTCACGTGCGGAATGAACTTGGAGAGGTCGGTTTCGTGCTTAGCTTTCTCGACGATCGTTGGATGCGGGGGTTCATGACAACTGTAGGAGGTGAATATCATACCTCTTGGTTAGTGGGTATTATAATGAGTCGCGTTTTATGTTTGGTGGGCAGAGTAATATGAATTCGTGACTGGTTCTCGGACACGGGACATTCAAGGGGAAGCCAGTGATTCGTCCTACCTCATTGTCCAGTGACCAAAAGTTGTCTGGGAATGACCTGGGTAATATCGACTATATATGAGCTGTGACTCCTCCAGGGTCGGTTGCTCATTTTGAGCGATTAATTTGGCACAGTAATAAGTGTCATTGAATCAAGAGGTCTGACGTGTGCATGTGAACTGTGAGGGAAAGCATACAACGTTAAGATCACCACGCCTAACCAATGACCTTCCAGCTTTCTAGCTCTCCGACCTCGACGCTCCTGGATTCGCCAGTTTCATCGCCACTCCCGTCCTCCATTTCTTCGTCTTCGTACGCTCCACCGTACCCAAAAGCTACTCCATCCGCTCCTGGTCGATCAATAATGAAGCATTCCACTTTTTTGGACGATGGGTCGACGGGCGCAGTTACTCGAGCGAGGTGGATCTTTGTACCGGGCGTGCACGTTAGAGGGTCAATGGTCAGAGCCTGGAGAGGAAACCACGTTAGTTTCGAAGTGTCAGGTGCGAATATTGAAGATCGCACCTGCCATCCAAGTAGCTCCCCGACCTTGAGCGTCTTCCAACCCTCCGACCCAACAGCCGTGAACGAGTCCCATCTCTTTTCCCAATCCGAGTCAACCACCTCCCAGTCGATCTTCGAGGTGTTTTCGGCAGGCGGTTCTTCCACTTTTTTGGCCGGCTCATCGGGCTTCGTCTCAGCCACATCCTCTCGCATCTCACCATCGAACCACTCGCCCACACCGTCCATCCCATCCATTGCCTCCACATCCACACTCGTCACAATCACATTCGAAGGAAGGTCCGTGCGCTCAGACGGCGGAACAACATGATAGTGGGTATATTGCGATTTCGACTTTGCAGGCGGGTCGGGCCCAAAGACGGTTCGAGTCGCGACCGCTTCCGCCATATCCTTGTCGAATCCCTTGCGCTTGTTCTTGTTGGCGTTTTTAGCGGGTGCGATCGCGGCGGGAGGTTTATTTAGGGTTGTCGTGGATGGTAGGACTGGGGGCGATTGGGAGAGTGGAGTGTCTCGCGGTTGTGGGGTTGGGGTGAGTCCGGTCCCTGCAGCCTGGTGTTTTCTCATTACCCGTCGACGAGCATTTCGGTTTTTGGTCGATTGTTTGCCTTGGCCTGGAGGAACTGGTGGTTGAGTGGGTGTAAGGCGGGGTGCGGTGAGTGGAGTTGGACTGTGGGAATTGTGAAATTGTCGGTAACAAACAACCGAGGCAAATTGTTACAACTCACGTTTTAGCTGCTGGTGGAAGCGATGTCGTTCGTGGTTGACGAAAAATAGGCTGAGGCGTAGGCGCATGGTCCGAATCTGATTCCGAGTCTGATTCCGAGTCCGAGTCTGAGCTTGATTCTGAGCTCGAGTCAGAGTCGTCTGAGGAACTGTCTGAGGAACTGTCCGATTCAGAGTCGGAACTGGTCGCTTCGCTGGAGCTGGAGGGATCTGGCACGGTAGTCTTAGCGGATGGACGCCGTATCGCTACGCCGGATGTTGTGGCAGGGCGCGGTTGAGCTACCGGTGCAGCAGTAGGGACAGCGCCTGGAACGGGAGCTGGGGATTCTGTTTTTTGTCGCTTTTGTGAGTTGTTGCTTGTCGCTGGAAAGATAGAAGGGGCAATTAATGGTTTGATATCCCTAGTGAGTTGCGAACATGTACCATATGCTGCTTTTCGTTTATCGGTCTGGGGTTTACGTTTCACTCTGGGGAGAGAAAATTAAAGATAAAAAACAGTTTCAGAGAGAATGGGAAAGTTCTCACGTTATCACATCACCGTCGCGCACAGCTCCCACCGGACTCGTTGCCAGAAGCACGAAGCCATCCAACTCGAGCACCACTTCGGAATCAATCCCTAATACGAGTGCAACATCACGCGCTAAATCTCCTATACAGCTAAGACCAGATTCGGATGATATGATGTGCCATGCCTTTATGGGCTCGAGAGGTGGGGAGGTTTGGATTCGGAAGCGGGTGAGAGTGGGGGTGGTGGCGAGGTTCATGTTTGGTGCAATGAGGAATGAAGATGATCACGTGCCAGTCCCTGCTTGGAACTTGACTTTACCACGGATCGACTAGTCAATAGCTGAAAATCTATTCTTGCGTGAGTTTCCAGGAATAGAGGTCCAAGTCGCCAACCACCAGCGAGTCTTTCACTCAGCTCATACATTGAATAACTTCACCGGCGCGAAGACAGATACAAGCATTCTGCGATGCGTAACAAAATCCCCCCCCCCCCCAGCCATCTCTAAGCAATGCTCTGACGGAGATAGCGACAGGGAGTAAATTCGAATGCCAAGAGAAGCCGCACACATTTGCCGGGGACTTGCCTTGGGGCCACTTACTACCCATAACCTGAGACTTGCTCGGGCGCTTCATGATTAGTGTGACCGCTGCAGCAGGGGTCTTCGATGTATGAGGCACTAACGTCCATACAGGCGGAAGTATTGCATCTACGACCTTTGGCATCGATTCTTTTGAGCCAATGCCCCCTAGCATGCGGTGTCGCTCTGCTCCGATCGGGGCGGTTAGAACTCTATGCAAACTGTTGTTCATTTAACCGTTGTGTCCGGGACACCACGAGGGGAAAGATGAGTTCCTTTCTCAGTATCTTAAGCTCTCGTGGAAATCGGCAAGACCATTGCGCCAACCAGATCCCGGAACGCGCGTGCTTCGAGTGTGGAAATATGGATATAGTCAAGTCGGGTAAGCATTGGCGTCAGCTGACACAGACAAACATTTCCAAACTGCCACTTAAATTGCAGCGTTGAAGCGCCCATCACCACATTCTCATCCAGGTCCAGGGTTGCATTCAACCACATCATACTCGAATCGGTTTTGTACTCAGAGTCATATATCGATGGAAGGAGAGTCGGCCCTACGGTTTCCTAGGCTAGCCGCTGCTTCGATCAGCCTCGCTCCACCTCTCAAGAGTATTGCTGATACGGTATTGGAGATCGCCGCCCTTGTTATGGTATGCACTGTGAAGTGGCGTTGACACTGAATGATGACGGTTCCTCGCAGAGATTTAAAACTTGTGCAAGTGAATGGACCGAGTTTCGAGCATACATCGAGGCTGCGGTTGCAACCGCGCTCCAATCTGTTGAATCTGTAGACGTTGAAGAATCTGAAGTAAAAGTGCACGTGGAGAAGCTTCTGAGGTGTGGTATTTCATATGATCTCAGGTGTTCCCGGATCCCTCAGGCCTCTATTCCAGAACCCTTAAAGAAGTTGTAACGCGAATTAAAGCCCGACATAGTGACCCAGTATGGCTACAGCTACGACACTTTCTAGATCACTCGATTATGATTGTCGAAATGAGACAGCAGATTGACGATGCGGTCGGGCTTTTCAAGGTATCTTAATTCTCAACTCGCACATTACCCTGCTCATCCGAAGAGCACTGAACGAGCAGCTCGGAGCTACCATTAGAATGGACCTGAGGGCTGAGAAAATCTTACAGCTGGCAGAAAAGCACGATATTGTGGATCCGCTGCTCGCCAAGCTCCATTACGTCAGAGGTGCTTCATGGGATCCAAATCGCGTATGCTTGCCCAACACCCGGCAGAACGTCATCGAATCCATACTCTCGTGGGTCAAAACAGACTACGGCGCTACCAATACAAATATCTTCTTGCTGACTGGTGTCGCTGGAGCTGGCAAAAGCGCGATTGCCCATACCATTTCGCAGCGTTTGTCTGAGAGCAAACAGCTACTTACTTCGTTCTTCTTCGACCGCGAGACTGCCGAGCGAAATAATCCAAAGCGCTTGATGAGTACGATCGCGACCGACCTTTCCCGTCGGGACAGCGGACTCACCACTCGAATCATATCGGCGATTCAAGCTGATGAAAGCTTGATCGGTGCTCCGATCGCTCGACAGTTCCAGGAACTCATCCTTAATCCTAGTGTGGACTACGATTGCGCCCATCCTCTCGTAATTGTACTGGATGCTCTAGATGAAGGCTGCGACATCGATCTACTACGGATTTTAACCGAGAGGGCTAGTCAATTGCCAAGTTACATTCGCATATTCCTGACATCTCGCATGTCGGCCGATATGGAGAAGCTGCGCCGTAAATCCCATGTTCACTCCACATCCTTGGATATATACACAGAGAATAACTCCAACGATGTTGCGCTCTATGTTCCGTACAAGCTCAAGCAGGTTGCAGAG
Source organism: Ceratobasidium sp. AG-K (assembly GCA_037039685.1). NCBI lineage: Eukaryota > Fungi > Basidiomycota > Agaricomycetes > Cantharellales > Ceratobasidiaceae > Ceratobasidium > Ceratobasidium sp. AG-K. The sequence continues at coordinate 254,983 of JAWNGF010000007.1, read as the reverse complement.
CAGCATGATCTGGGCGATGATTGGCCAGACTTGGAGCTTGTATCTGCGTTCCAAGCCAAGGCCGGCGGTCTGTTTCTGTGGGTTGCAACGACATGCGATTACTTGTCGTCGTGCTACTATCCAAAACGGGAGCTGGAGCTGCTTATCTCCGCCTCGTACCGAACTGGGTCTTCAGCCGAGTCAAAGATGGACAACCTGTATGCTACAATTCTTCTGGCTTGTAACTGGGACGACGAAGAGTTCGCCACCAGCTGTTCCATGCTGCTTGGAGCTGTTGTTGCTGCCAAGTCACCTTTGACACTGCAAGCTCTGAATACGCTATATTAGCGTGTGATCATGGGGTCTGAACTCGCACTTCGGCAACTGAGCCCACTGATGACTGGGCTCTCCAACAGACCGACGGGTCAGCCAGTTCGCTTTCTACACTCATCCTTGCGCGACTTCTTGACGCAGCGAGCCACACGTCCGGGCGCACCAACGGCAAGCCAGCGTTTTGCGATCGACGAGAAAGAGCATAGTCGAAGAATCGCACTATTGTGCCTCACCCTCATCAACGAGAGCCTGGATAATAACCTACCAGGTGTTGGATATTGCTCAACCGGCGAAGCCCAGTCATCAGGCATTCCCTCAGTCCAGGAGGGCGACATCCCGGAGGAGCTGATGTATGCGTGCCGGTTCTGGCTTGATCATCTGATGGATACCGAGACATCCATGCCAGCCGACCTAGTGGAGCAGCTACAGCGGTTCCTAGTACACAAGGTCACGCTGTGGATGGAGTTGGTGGTCGCATATAGTCGATACGAGGGTCTATCAAGACTACACCAGTGTGTGGAGGTCAGTGTATCACGGTGGCGATGCTCGAGGCATTACTAATTGACGTTCTCCAAAGAGCGGCCTCTTGTCCCACCCTACCCTCAAGCCGTTAGTGTTCGGCCAGGCTCTGGCGCACATATCTCATGACCTCGCCGAACGACTCAGTTACATGGATCGCAGAGAAGAGGCACTGCTTGCTGCTCGAGATGAGATCGTGATATACCGCAACCAGGAAGCCCACAAGAACGAGAGTCCGGTGGCACTTGCTCGGGCCTTGAGTGCCAGCGTACCTTACCTGAGAGGCCTCAATCAGCAAGACGAGGCAGTAGTAGCTGCAAGTGAAGCCATCAGCATTCAGCGGGGTCTTACAATCACCAATTCAGTAGAGTCTTCGGCTAATCTTGCGCGCTCGCTGTGTCATTTGGCTACTGCGTACAGAGGCCTTGGGCGCCCAGACGACGCCCTCAAAGCGGTTGAGGAAGCAGTCGAGATCCAGCACAGCCTTTCACCTAACGAACAGGTAACAACGACACAAAATGCCAACATGGCACTGTACCTGCACTGCTACTCAGCCTGCCTCTCGGACCTGGGCCGGCATGAGGATTCGCTGTCGGCCATACAGGCAGCGATAGAACTTCGCCGGCAGCTCCCCAAGGAGCAACCGTCGGCATTCGTCTCTGATCTCGCATTCTCTCTAAATTCGCTTGCATGTTCCTTCATTGATTTAGGTCGCTACAATGAAGGACTAGCTATGGCAGAAGAGACAGTCGAGCTATATCGGCAACTAGCCAAGGAGCGACCATCAGTCATGGGTGACCTTGCCGGATCGCTAGAGAACCTCTCGTTCGTTCTCTCCCGTCTGGGCAGGGACAGGCAAGCATTAGAAGCTACTGAAGAGACCGTCAACATTCGCCGAACGCTTGCCAAAGAGCGCCCAGCAGTGTTTACGTCTAATCTCGCTAGCTCTCTGCATAACCTCTCATCTGACCTCACCAGTGTAGGCCGTCACAGTGAGGCGTTGCTAGCGTCACAAGAGGCAGTAGCACTGCGCAGACAACTTTCAACGGAGAGACCAGCGGTCCACACATCTACTCTTGCCGAATCTCTCCACTCCCTCTCGGTTGACCTCTCTGTCCAAGGCCATCATGAAGAGGCCCTAACCACAGTGCAAGAAGCGGTTGAGCTTCATCAGCAGCTTTTTGCTGAGCGTCCTGCGGTCTTCGCCAGCGACTATGCCCGATCACTTCATGGCCTTTCTTGTCGTCTCTCCGATTTGGATCGCTTTGACGAAGCTCTGAGCCCCGTGCAGGAGGCGGTGGAGCTTCGTCGGCAGCTCGCATCCGAGAGACCAGAAGTGTTCAACTCTGAGCTTGCATTGTCCTCAAGTCAGCTGTCCTTCTGTTTGAACTCGCTGGGACGTTGTGATGAGGCACTGATAGCAATCAAACAGTCCGTCGAGATCTATCGCCCGCTCAACCAACAATATCCAAGTGCACATTCTTCCCGATTCTCCAGAGCCCTGGAGCAACTCGCTGATTATCTCTCCGAAGCTGGAAACGAAACAGAAGCCGCTGATGTCCATCGAGAACTCGAGGAATTGAATCTGAGCAATCTCGGATCATAGGAATGAGTTGCCTGAGAACCTCGGGCGCACGCAACGGCATCTATCTCTCTCACTGTAATTACAGGTGAGTCGCCCTGCCGCAGAACTGGGTGGGATCCGACCATTCGCTTAGTAGTTTATGTTCTTCGTTGTTGTGGCGACTGCCCTCGGCATGAATTTGTGGGTACGCTGGTCCGTTGAGTCATGTTATCGGATGCTTTACCCTATGTCAAACCATCTCATTTGAATTCGTGGTGGAATGCGCCAGAAAGACGCAATGCGGGGTTAGCCAACAATACCAGTTAGAACCCGAGCAGAGCAGTGGGCAGCGAGATGTTGGTAAGTTGACTCTGCGCAGCAACGAGCTGCGGGAAGGCGATAGGGCGACTCCTGTATAGAGGAAGCCAGCTGTGACTATGTAGCAAGCGGACAGGCAGCGATGGGCGCTCGAAATCACTCTCGCCGCCACGATGGAGAGGGCAAGGCGGTATCCTATAGCTGGTGGAGGTCGGGAGGAGGAGACCCAGGGACCGGACACCTACTACATCGTTGACACTACCAAATCGATTGTGTTAAGGCTTGTCATTAATGGCGGCTACGTCGCCTTGGGCTAACTAAGATACATCAGTAACAAAAACCCTACACAAGACCCACCGCCGGATGCTTTATGCTGTGTCATACCCATTCAATCGAACCAATGCTTTGCACTAGCTCTCTTCCACCCGTGTACTACATCGGCTACGATACTGTGGGTATTTTAACCTCAAAGAATCCATCTTGGGGCTGCAGGGGGTTAAATATCCGGAGGCTGCGATATCCATTAATCTGGAGTAGTGTAACGACCGCCCCGTCTACACCAGCATCCACTATGGGCCCTAAAACTCCGTATTTTACGGAGTTTGATCCAAGTCCTTGGCAAAACACGGAGGTAATCACCGTATCCAGCGTCGAGATCAAGGCACTCCAACGACCGCTGACCAAGATACGAGGTTTACCGCCGTGTTTTGCCAACGACACGGAGGAAACCTCCGCATAAACCTCCGTATTTTACGGAGATTTGGGGTCCACGGTGATCTACAGTGGGGTTGTCTATATATCAATAGAAACTTGTACACTTTGCTCAGGACAGCAACTTCGGCACACTTTGTTTCGGCCAGATTTTGAGTATTCCGCCGGCAACTTCTTAAGGAGGCCGATTTTATGTTGAAACACCCAAATTAACTTGGTGGTCCCCCTAGGTGAAAAAGCGGCCATATTGGGTCAAATCGATACAGGCTTTGAAGATATCATATGGGGGAGTTCTAGGGTATGCTTTTGATTTACAGAGATACACGAGATGTCATCGGCCCCTCCAAGGATTACGGGACATACAAGTAATGGCATGGGGCGATGGAGGCAAACAAGCATTGTTACTTGCGATAGAAGCTTAACAAGTTAGAGATCTGTTATTCGTGTCTTGCTGGCGTCCTCGGGCAGTAGCGTTTATCGCGAAGTTCTCGGCGGAGCTTTGCGCATGGTGGCTGACAAAGCATGACATAACCTGTGGAGCGGCTCGGAAGCAAACCAACAGCACTCCTCGAAGATGACCAGTTCCTCTTTGACCGTCCTTGACAAGCGCCCCTTAGTCTGAGCCCCTCCGAGACACGCATCTCGACTTGCACCTCCACTGGTTAAGTTATCTAAACTAGTGGCAAACCTCTCCGCCCGCCATTCTTGCCGGTTCTAGCTGACTCTCGTCCAACTTGTGCCGAGCCGCACTCTCAGGTGAGTGTCGAGTTTGACGAGCGAATAGGCACAACAGTCTTATAGGATACGGCTAGCAAACATTGGTGCGGTTTTCTGACCGCTCTCAAGATAATACAAACAGGCTTGGTGGAACTGAGGTCGCATGGGGATCGTATTGCGTGATTGACTCGGTTTCCGAAGAAATGAGCCGTATCACACTCACTTCCGTGAGCCCTCCCATTTCTCGTATTGGTTTGGTTGAGCTGATCTACCGAAGTTAGCTCGTGTGGGTGTGATTGAACCAGGGAACGCCATCTCGACGGGAGCACTGCTTGAGGCCCCCAAGAATCGATCCCATCCGCCCTTTTCGAATGGCCCATTACTCCTTCTCAATCCGACTTCCTCTCCTCGCCCACGGGCGTGTTTAATACAAGTCAGTCGAGGCAGATGCTATTCCCCTACCCAACTATTTATCCCACCGCCAGGCGGACCACTGGGCAGCCCATAATCGGACAAGAATACGCATATCGCAGGTCATATATAAACTCGCTTTCTGTCGCGCCGGGTCTAAATCATCAGAACGCGGCTCGAATTAGCCCTGGTCAACAATTCGGAGCTATACGCTCCACACGCTACCCTGTCGCATTCTCTCATCTCAGGCACACCATCCATATCATCTACCAAACCACACGCCGCATTCTCCACACGCTCATCGGCTCTCCTGCGCACTCGGACACGTCGTCAACGATACGGCTAGAGATGTATCTCGGAGTCGCCATGTTGAATCGAACCTTGGATAGGACTGGCTGGCAATACCTCCCCACCGACTACCATGGGCTGTGAACATCGTTACTCGAGTGGATCCCCGATAATCGACCTCCCCTGATTCTACGCTCTCCAAGCACACCTCGGTCCCGCCGGATGAAACTCGTTCGCTATCTGCCAATGCGCCAAGACTTGGCTTCCGATGCCAGCGCCGGTCCAAGGATCCCGTCCGTTTCGGGTTTACTCGAGTGAATACCACCCTCAGGTGGACATCTGGCCGCTGTGTAAGGCTCGGAACGAGGAGGCAGCTACCTGATCTGCCGTCATCGTCCAGAGATGGAACCTCTGAATCCTAGGAAATCAGGTTTAGGCGCATGCAAGCTGCGCGTCGCGTTGGTAGTTGCATATAATCCAGTCGAATTCTTCCGGCCGTCGATAGGGGTTATTATAGATTCAAACGTGGCCTGCGGTAGATGGTGCGGTGCACTGTTTGTCACAATCGGTTTGTACACCCTCTACGCATTTTATTTCGGGTAGCTGATCAGTGCACACTCCCGGTCGTGTTAGCCAGACGATGAAGCCATCCGCCTTTGAAACTCTGTACCGATTGCGACGTCGCACTCCAAGGTCTAACCGAGACGGTTCTGCATACCCGTGCCTAATTCCTGCGCCGATCGGAGCGACCATGCCCTTGACACGACTGACCTTAGTCACGAACCAAACTGCCGGGACTCATCACTGAGAAGCAATGGCTGCCGCCTTATGCTCTCCGCGCATATACCGACCGCGCCCCTGGTGGAAATCGGCGAAGGTGGTTTTGTCAGACCGGACGAGAATCGGTCCAATAATCTCATCTCGGACTGATGCCGATCCCCCCTGGGTACGTTTAGTTTTGTATGTAGTCCGATAGTTCAGTGTCATTTCCAATGTGGTTTCTTATCTCCTGCATGAGTCGGCATTTCGCTCATGCGTCAAGTATTATAATTATTCTGGTAGCATATTTATTGCTGTCAATTCCTTTGAGTAGTCTTCTCCCGAAACCAAACTCGCTTTCTTAGTTGGGCTGGCCTACAAATGAACAAGACTTCATTGAAAGATACCCAGAGCCAGTGGCTGCCCAATAAATCTGTGCGTGCTGCTCAGGAATGTCACCCCCACCTTCTTGAAGATCTCGAGTTCATCGTCTTTGGAGCTGTAAGAAATAGGCAACATAATATCCATGTACAACCAACCAAGCCACGATTACACGAATAAACATAGGAATATCTACGGAATGATAAGGCATACCCATAATGAATGCAAACTCAAACAAACGATGGTTTTGCTACCCAAGCTTTGTGATGAAAGATAACGGCTTCAGCTACAGAAAAGTGCACACGCACGATTGACCTTTTGCCTCCGCTTGCTCGACCGCATGAAAACGGCAAGACCGACAAGTGCAAAGAATACCATGGTGCCAATGATAATGCAAATAATCGTGCCCAGCTTGAACGCAGCGGCGCTGCCCCCACCCACCTCGCCATATAACAGCCGGATAAACTCGATTCGGTTAATCCCAAGCTGCCGCCCGTCCTCGTTGGTGATGGTGAGGTTCTGCATCACACTTTCAGATAGCCAAGCAGACTGGTAAAGCATGCAGTCGTCCGCTTGAATGGGTTTGGTCGTATTGATGGTGCTGGTGGTAGGACTGGTGCTGGTGGATTCTCCCTGGATGGAGACGCGCATCATGCCGTTTGAGGGACCACATGGTCCATAAATGGCCAGTGCGCTAGCTATGTAAGATATCAGCTCAAGTCAAGCAACAGCTTAGGATAGACAAACCGTTGAACCTCAAGTTAGCCGTGTCTCCCGCTGCAGAAGAGACATAGTTGACAGGAGACATGGTGCCAGAGATGTTGGTAGACTTTTGGACAAATCCCGTGTACGAGAACGCCTCGTTGCCACTGTCTAGTAGCCAGTGGGAAGTGGGGACACTGAATGAGCCAGTTGAGCAAGCCATCCCAATTCAAGTAAAACTGGCCTACATTCGATCACTTCGAGTAGATGCATTGATTCGGGCCTGGCTGACGCTGAGCAGGGCGCCTGGTGCTGCACTTAGTACTTGCAAAGAGACGCTATGCGACAACGAATCCCTGAGGTTTGTGATGCCGACTAGTGTGCCGTTGGATGGATTCCAGGCGACTTCATTCCCGTCGAGAATCACCCTGACGCCCATATCACCTTGCACACTTCCATCGAGTGCAACATCGTACCCTGCAATGTGTTAGCCAGGATGAAAATAACACCAACAGACACGCACCTCGAAATGAATATGATACTGTGGAGTTGACTGCTCCAGTGCTCCACGTCGCTGTCGACGCACACGCTGAGGTTGTGCAACTGGGCGTCCATCCAGATGAGCTATTGGAGCTAACTGGAGCGAGTTGGAAGCTAGAGGCCGAGATACCTGCTGTCTATAAGACATGAATATCTGTGAGATAAGTAAAGTGCCGACTTACAAGAGGGAACAAAGTGAAAACCATAGTTGTTGAATGAGCGACCAATAATTCCAGCTCTCATCCCCTCGCTCTATAAGTATTCGTACTACCCGCCCGGCTCGAACCAAGGAGTGAAGATGACGTTCCCAACAGCCTCGGCGTTAGGAATTGACCCGTATGAAACCCTATATGGCATAATTAAGAGATGTGGTTGCACTTTTTTCGGCATACGTGAAGGGGGCGGCGAACGGGCTGACTTGCGTGAAGTGCAATATCACTTGTGCCGGCCGTAGGGTGGCGAGCACAGGATGGTCACATTATGAAATTCTAGCCGATAAAGGAGGCTGAGTTGGTGAAACTGTCATGTGGCTGGACGAACTCTATCAAAAACGAGAAATCTCGTTTGGCTCGGGAGGTCTCGTATTGCCAGGGACAATCTCTATAGTCTCCGGAATCCTCGGGATTGCCCCGAAGCGTTCAGGAGTCAAACGAGCAAAAGGCTCGTTTTGGCTCGTAACGCCTCGTGAGCACTCACGAGCCGTCACGAGCTCGAGGAGAAAGTCCCCGTCATTACGAGAGCTCGCAACCCAAACGAGATCTCTGATATTTGGCAGAGAAACAAGCATTCTGAAAGGCTCAAACCTGCGGTGCCTGGATCAAGAGTGGACAAACACAGGACTTCAATTATCACACCTTATCTGTTTCAACAAACTTGGTCCAGTGTCGCGCTCAAAGAGCTGTGTGCTGGGACATTTCCTGGGGTATCAATCCGCAATTCGCTACAAGTGACGTTCATCCCCGGGTCTGAAATACCCAAGCGGATCTTTTCCTAATACTGTACCAGGGGTTTAATTCCCGACTGAACAACCTCGGATTAAAAGCTAGCCTGAATTCAGTCACAGGGTGCATACGCAACAATACACATGGGAATCCTATTCGCACACGCGTCGTATGCCAAGTAACTCCCACCCGTCCTGTTAATCGAATAACTCGCACACTAATATTACAACCAGGCTAGTGGCGTCGTGGCTTTGGAGTCTCAAATGCTTCAAGATAGCGAACGCATTGCTGAGGGTCTGACTCGAGAAGGTTCGCCCAATGGCTGCACACAACCATATGACCCGCCTCCATGGAAGATTGCTCACTCTAGGCGACCGGAATAGTTCCAGGTACGGCCCTTGGGTCAGAACCAAATTAGTGGGACCAGGTGTCATATCGAGTGACAGACTGGGTGCAGCCCGTAGCGGTCAGATGGCCGGTTGGTCAGATAGCCGCTGGTCAGATCCTCACCTGTACCTCACCAAGGACTTGTGCTTACTAGCCGAGGAGGTCTGACGAGTCTCCACGGCTAATAAGCTCGATTCCCATAGGAAATCCTCATCTCCAGTGATATCTCCGAGATACCCTGGAGACGTAGGACCCTAATTCACGTCGATAATTCAATCTATCAATGTATTCAACTGAGAAGAGAACCAAATAGGGATAGAGCAACCACCAACAGCAAAAGGATTTGTTTTTGGTAAAGATGAGCCACTTTTGTAATCACTCGTTTGTTATCGACGAGATGAGACAAGAGGTCGACGATGCTCTCAAGCTTTTCAAGGTATTTTGTTTGAATAATAGTTTCTGAGATCATAACCGTTCCTGATACTCAATTGGTCAGCTGGGAAAGGCGAGCTTGACTGGAATGAACGTCGAGAAGCTGATACAGCGTACGATCGGTATTTCCAATACTTAACGAATCAAGAACTGACTGGCAACTTGGGATTTTAGACGGTGCAAGTCACGCATTGGACACTTTGCTGAACAGGCTTCAGTATGTGGCAGGTGCATCCTGGGACAAGCATCGAGTATGCCTACCAAACACTCGCCAACATATCATCGACAGCGTCCTGTCTTGGGTCAATGGCACGGTCGGCGACACCTCGGATACGACCATGTTTTTGCTGACAGGGGTCGCCGGATCTGGAAAGAGCGCAATCGCTCACACCATTGCTCAACAGTTGTACAAGACCAATCAGCTTGCAACCTCGCCCTTCCTTGATCGTGAGATTGCCGAGCAAAACAATCCAAGGTGGCTTATCAGCACCGCAATGTTCGACCTTTGCCAGAGGAACGATCTGCTTGCAAGGCGTATTACTCCGATCATGGGAGAGGACAAGGGGTTAATTGGGGCTCCCACCTCACGGCAGTTTCAGCAACTCGTTTTGGATGCCAGTCAAGGGCTTCATTGCCACCTTCCGCTTGTGATTGTGAGAACTGAGAACTCGCGGCCGCTGGAGAATCACGACTTCAGCACACTACGATCCTACAGAATTGATTATTATTCATTTCCAAACACCCCATTTCCGAGCACACCGTTCTTTCTATCAATCGAATATAGCCTGATAATCAACTGCTTTACACCCGACATCCACAATCCGATATCGTTCGTATGGGAGCCTCGAGTGAGCAAGTCGACATGGATTGCCGTGGCGCCTGGTCCGTCGTGTGCTTGCATGGCTGCGAGAAAATAAATAAAAATCGAAACAATTGGATGATACAACGTACCTTGAATGAGAGCTCAAAGCTGCTCGAAGACAGGTCTCGACAGTGTTTCGCAGCTGATCGCATCAAACAAGACATTCAACCAACGCTCGATATCGTCGACCATGCGTTGTTGTTGGGGCTACAAAATTCGTCAATGGTATCCTCATACATGATAGCATATACCTACCTGCGTGTTTTGCTTTAGTCGCACAAGATGTTCGCTGAGGCCTCCGAATATCACTCGATCCGACTCGGGTATATGCTCTCGGTCGCCGGGCGCTGCAGTCTATGTCACTACCAATCCTCCAAAAACCCGATTCTACTCACGATACTTGGGCACCTTGGGCTGAGCCTTGGCCGGCGGCGTGGTGGGAGTTCCGGTGCGAGGGGCCCCGCCAGGAGGTGGTGGCGGGCCACCTGTGGCGCCCAGCCGGCATTCCCGGTGGCGGCGGGGGGGGGGGGGGGGGGGGATGGGATTGGCCAGGCGGAGGGGGCGGAGCAAAAGCCGCTTCCGGATGGGGGCGATGGCGCATAGGCTCCGGCGCTTTGTGGTGGGGGCGGAGCATAGGCACCAGCATTTTGCGATGGAGGTGGAGCATAAACACCGGCTTGTTGAGGCGGAGGAGTCTGGTCACCGGCATTCTGAGGCGGGGGACGGCGCATAAGCTCCACTCGCAGGTCTCGGCGGCGGCGGAACTCCACCAGGACCACGGGGCGGACCCGGATGCGTCTGCGGCGATATACTCCTTTGTGGACCTCCACCCGGAGACATGGCCCTCTGCGGAGTTCCAGATCCTCAAGGCGGACCGGCCACGGTAGGCGACCCCGGAGTAGGCGAGTTGGAGAAAGGGCTGGTAATCGCCGCGGCAGCTGGAGCCGGTGTGCGTCGCTGGGGAACGGTGACATTCGGTGCGTCATTCTAGCCGGGAACCTCACGTCGTTGGGATGTGGGGATGATTCGAGGCGGAGGCGGGCCGGCATTGTCAATCGGGCCGGGTGGGGCCGGGTGGGGCCAGGTTGGGCGCGGACGGAAACCATGGGCGCACGTGGACCTGATGGAGACGTGTACGGACCCGGTGGGTCGCCTTGACTGTAGCCAGTTTGACTGGGTGGACAAGGCCCTAGGCCTGAGGGTGGCATCGGCACCTTGCCGGGCCGGAGGGGCATAGGAACCGGGAGGAGTACAAGGAGTATACCCACCTCGAGCGTTGTTCGACTTGGTCGGATTGGGCGTCGAGGTGCCCAAAGGAGGTGCGCACGCGTCCGTAGAAGAAGAGAACGGCGCGACCAGACGACGGAGCTAGAGAGTTCGATGACGCATCTGGTGGAGGTAAGGAACTGAGGGTCCGCGGCCAATGCCGTATTTTCCAGCTACAATCCTAGCTTCGCCATCCGGTCCAATGTACGCTCCAGTTCTCTCAAAGGCCCCATTTATGCATGTGCGTAGACGTCCACCAACCGCGCCGTCTAATGCACCATAGTAAGTTAGCAGCCCAGACCCTCGTCACTACTCGTTGCCTTGCGCTGGCGGAAGTAGGAGGAGCGCGTCAGCCCAGCATCCAGTTTCATTCCGAAGTTTGATGGCTGTGCTTGTGCTTGCCTTCCTTTTGGAAGCGCGAAAAGTGAACCTGCCGCGAACAGGGAAGCAGGCGGGTGGTTCGAGCGATATGGGCTGAGTGAGAGTTATTGGATACGGCCTTGCTGACTCGTCATTGCAGGGCCAGCGTCCAAGAAGCCGTACAAGAATTACTGGGGTTTCAATGTCTATCCAGTTGCTAGCATGCAATGGCCGCGACAATGGAGAAATAACTCACGGTTTTCCAATAATTGGAAGAAGTCCTTGGCCTCGGGTTCTCACATATCACTGTTCGAGCGACATCCACCTGCCCGAACCCTGAATCAAACACGCTAGCTAAATTGATGATGGACAAGGCTCGTTCGTTCCTCCACTCGCACCGTCTCCGTTGTGGTAAATAGCTCCACAGCAGTCTCCGGGATGTACTCGTGTTCCTCGATCGTGGGAGAATGCGCAAAAGCCTCAGGCGAGCCCGCACATCTCATCCCGGACAGCTGCAGTCGTTTTGTCCGACGCAGAAGACCAGATATCATATCCAACCGGCTTGATTCGCCCAGAGCTGGAGCTCGAGTGGAAAATGGAGAGGGACCAAGGATATATTTCTACCATTGCTGGAGACAGTCGCTGTGTTCTGAGTATCGCGTTATTCATCTTTGGTTCCCTCGGTGTGTTCAGTGGACTCAAATTCGCCGACGGCATGGTGGATATGGATCTGGGGTTCCTACGTTTTCCCGCCTGTACCTGGACTTACGATGAAGTATTGTAGCTGATTGGAAGTTTGTGAACTTACCGCAACTCCGTGCCTTGGACAGGATACTCTCAAACTCAAGGGGTCATAGCAAATTACGGTGATCCCAGTGGCGGCGAATTACATGGGGGGTTACTGCGTCAGACGTAAACAAGACCATCGCGCCACCTCAATTAGCCGCCCAGCTGATCTTCTCAGCAAACCGCACGTGCTGGTCGAGGCTCATAAGGGCTCGTTTACGCAAACGAGCCGACATGAACACGTGCGATTTTTGCCGAGATTAGTCGAGGGTTCGCTTTCAACCACACCATGACGGACAGGACACCTCGACCCAGCGTTACTCTAACACGAAAATATACTTCCCTCATTCAACTAAGGATGAATTCAATGGAAATCATCCCACCTCTCACTGGTGTTACTGACACCATTCGCGAGATCGCAGACCTGACCACGGTACACTCCACCCAATAATTGCGGTGTCTCGACTTGCTCATACCACTACTCAGAAATTCAAAACCTGTACGAGTGAATGGAAACAACTTGCGGCACACATACAGAGCGCTGCTACGGACACGCTTGAGCAAATGGACTCAATCGACGCTGAGCATTCCGACGTCAAGGCCCTTATCTTGACGCTTCAAGGGTGAGCAATATACAAGGTCGCAATGGGCCAGATCGAGGTTGACGGTTATATGCATGTTAGCACGTTGGACGGAATCGTTAAAAAGATCAGAGCGCGACAGAAGGACTCGTTTTTGCTTAAGATCGGCCACTTTCGCAATCACTTGATCGCGATCGACGAGATGAGACAAGAGGTCGACAACGCTTTTGAATCGTTCACGGTATGTAATACTCCGATATCCAGATTGTGAAACTGGAGACTCATGAAACGGCGATTAGCTGGGGATGGAAACCTGGGCTGAAACCAATATCGATAAGCTAGGGCAGGGTAAGAGCTCGTCGACTAATAATGGCCCAATACTGACCCGAAATTCCGGGTGCTAGCGAATGAGACTCACGCCCTGGACCCTATATTGGACAAACTACGGTACATCAGTGACGCATCCTGGGACGAGGATCGAGTATGCCTACCGGACACTCGCCAACACATCATCGATAGTATCTTGTCGTGGGCCAACAGCCCTGTAGACGAAACCCCTGCTATGACCGTCTTTTTGCTAACGGGGGTTGCTGGGTCTGGGAAGAGTGCGATTGCCCATACGGTTGCACAACGCTTGTCAGAAGCCAATCAGCTTGCATCCTCCTTCTTCTTTGACCGTGACACCGCCGAACGGAATAACCCAAAGTGGCTTATCAGTACAATCGTATTCGATCTTTGCCAGAGAAGCGATCTACTTGCGAGACGTATCGCATCCGCAATAGAGGAGGACAAAGGGCTAATTGGAGCTCCGATCTCGCGGCAGTTCCAGCGGCTCATACTGGATTCCACTCAAGATTTTACTTGTAGCCCTCCACTTGTGATTGTCCTAGATGCCTTGGACGAAGGATGCGACACAGAACTGTTCCAAATTCTGATTGGTGACGCATCCAAGCTTCCACCCTCTATCCGGATCCTATTGACGTCGCGAATGTCACCCGAGATAAACTCTCTGCGCCGGAAGTTACACGTTCGCTCTGCCGAGCTGGACATACACAATCAAGACAATACTCGCGATATTGCTCTGTTTGTATCATCTGAGCTCAGGGATATTGCGGACTTCCACGGACTTGGCGACGACTGGCCAGACCAGGTGCTCGTAGAGTCCTTTAAAGAACGTGCCGAGGGGTTATTTCTATGGGTTTCTACCACCACCGCATACCTCGAGACCTGTTACTATCCCAAAATTGAGCTTCAGAAACTTATTTCTGGATCCCACGCCGACTCATCAACTGAATCCAAGATGGACGATTTATACGTTACGATACTACAGACGTGTAACTGGGAGAACAAAGAGATTGCTGAAAGCTGTCACACTCTACTAGGAGCGGCAGTGGCCACGAAATCGCCTTTGACTTTGCGCGCGCTGAATAGGATATATCAGCGTGTCATCATGGATTCGGAGACAGCACTTCGACAGCTTAGCCCACTGCTGACTGGCTTGAGCAATAAACCCCGCTCTCCGCCTGTGCGATTTTTGCACCAGTCCTTCCGCGAGTTTCTAGCTTCGCGGGCCGTAAAATTGGATACGTCCTCGACTACGCATACACTTGCAATTGAGGAAAAATCTCATAGCCGGACGTTGGGTCTTTTATGCATTGAGCTGATGAACCAGGAGCTGAACATTGGTATGCCTGGCGTGGGCTATTCCTCCAATCAGTCTGAAGTGGTCGGAATACCCTCGATCAAGGGGCAAGATCTATCTGAGGAGCTGCTATATGCGTGCCAATTCTGGATTGATCACGTTATGGATATTGAGCTTTCGGCGGCACCCAATGCGTTGGTCCAACTTGAGCAACTCCTTAAAGATAAACTAGTACTTTGGATGGAGCTTATGACGACCTGCGGACGCTATGAAGGCTTATCTAAAGCTCATAAATGGGGAACTGTGAGTAAATTCGAGCCCTGTATACCTGTATTATGGTCAGTGACCTTGGAAACCCAGGATTCGCTTAAAGATATACCGATGCTAAGCGCTCTCCTCCTCGACAAAAAACTCGCGACAGTCTCCCACGATCTCGCCGAGCGACTCCAGTATATGGACCGCCGAGAGGAAGCACTGATTGCAGCTCGGGATGAGGTTTTGATTCATCGAAAGCTAGTCGAGGGTGGGAATGAAGAGTCTCGAGTAGACCTTGCCCAAGCATTGGTCAGCCTATCGATCTACCTTCTAGAGTTGGCGCAGCGGGAAGAAGCCTTGGAAGTGGCAAGCGAGGCGGTACTCATGCAGCGAGAATTTGCAGCATCTGGTGTCAAGGAACCCAAGTGGAACCTCGCTAGATCGCTTTGGCGCCAGTCGGTCGGCTACAAAAGCATAGGGCGTTATGATGACGCACTCGTAGCAGCAGAGGAGGCGGTCGAAATTCAACGCAAGTTAATGAAAGACGGTGATTGTACTAGCAGCGGGCACAAGGATGATTTTGCGAAGAGTTTGCGAAGTCTATCTGAATGCTTAGGTCAACTTGGGCGTCACAATGCCGCGTTGGCAGTGTCCACAGAAGAGCTCAATGTTTACCGTCAACTTTTTGCCGAGCAGCCGTCAAGGTTCAAACCTGACCTTGCACACTCGCTTGGTTCCGTCGTCACTGACTATTGGCACACGAGCCAATATGATGAAATGCTCATAGTAGCAGAGGAGGCGGTAGACCTTGGTCGACAGCTTGCCAAAGAGCGTCCAGTAGTCTTTTCACCCTACCTCGCAAAATCTCTTCGCAATCTCTCGCTTGCTCTAGGGGAGCTGGGTCGCTATGATGAAGCCCTACCACCAAACCAGGAGGCCGTGGAACTCCACCGACAACTTGCCAAGCAGCGGCCAGTAGTCTTTAACCCAGACCTGACTAAATCCCTCCTCAACCTCTCGATTCGCCATTCGGACCTTGGCCAGCACGACGAAGCACTGGCGGTAGATCATGAAACTGTTCAGATCCGTCGGCATCTTGCGAAGGAGCGTCCCGCGGTATTTATTCCAGCGCTGGCAAGATCGTTATATAACCTTGCTATTGGCCTGTCGACCTCTGATCGTCATGATGAGGCACTGGAGGCGATCCTAGAGTCCCTTGAGCTTCGTCGACAGCTCGCCAAGGAACGTCCTGAGGACTTCACCCGTGACATCGCTGATTCACTTGCCGTTTACATTCTCGTTCTCTCAAACCTTGAGCGTCATGAAGAAGCATCGGAAGTACAAGAAGAACTCGACTCCATGGCGTTGACGGACAACACCGAGCAGGGGAAACCGGCGCAGCCATCCCTGGCACGTTTCTCTGTGATTTAGCCGGAAAGTTTAGACTATGGGGGTTTTACTTTAGAGTTGATCATTTTATAGCCGCCAATGCTTGATTCTTTACTTATTTCTGAAAGTTTACCACTTTTAAGATGCATATATGCTTGCTTTTGTCCGCTGGATACGCCGAGGGGCAGCAGAAGTATCCTACAGCTATGGGCGACAGGAGGAGACTGGGCTGGGCCTGAGAACCTACTACACTGCCTGGTTGCAAAGGATTATATCAACTAGCAAAAATGTCTAATCCTCCCGCGGTATGTCCAGAGTGGGTCTAAGCTTTTCGGGAAGCAAACGGAATTATTCGAACCCCTGTAAAAATGCGAGCAGCTTGTAAGTGGCGAGGCGCAGTCTACCCGATTGGGCCCTGGTCCCACTTATTCTGCAACCTCCACTCATTTAGGCCCAGGCATGCCAACGCAAACCTCCATGCTGTGCATCAATAGTAATATTCCCGTTTTATAAATCTCATACTACAGAGTACACGAGTCTTTCTATAAATTAACCACGGCTTACTATGTACGCGGGTGTTCTAGGTTCAATATCCATCGCGCGGCACCCTCCGAGTGCGTGGCTCAATTGGGCAGGTTGACGCGGGTAGTCGTTGTTTTCAGTCTGTCATGGACACACGTAGCCTAATTTGCTATTGTTGTGCTGGGAGCCGTGTCGTAGAGGACGAGGGCGAGGATAGCCTAATCGCGTCCCGGCGCGACACCTAATGAACCCTTTGACTCGTCAGATTCGACGGGATGGACTCGATATGATTTCGTTGTGATTCCTGAATTAATAATTAGTATAGTGGCCTGCTCCTTAACATCCGATGACTTTCGACCAGCTATCCTCGATCCATGCTCTTCAGCTCTACACCCAAAACATACGTTCAGTCAAAGTGTCAGACGATCCCGCATCGCAAACGCAATCGAGGACCCCGAGGACCTAAAGGCTTGTATATCCTGTAACCGTCACGGTTCCCCGTGGAGATCCGAGAGTCACAACCTCGGCTCACGACAATCCTACAAGTCATATCAGGATTGATTATCATTCCTTCCCAAACACATTTCCGAGCACACCGCTCTTTTCTATCAATCGACTATAGCCTGATAATCAACTGCTTCACGCCCGACATCCACAATCCGATATCATCCGTACGGGAGCCTCGAGTGAGCAAGTCGACATGGATTGCCGTGGCGCCTGGTCCGTCGTGTGCTTGCATGGCTGCGAGGACATCAGAAAATATCAGAAACGAGTGGATGGTATCACTTGCCTTGAATGAGAGTTCCAAGTTGCTCGACCACAGGCCTTGACAGAGTTTCACAGTTGAGCGCGTCAAACAAGACATTCAACCGACGCTCAATATCATCGACCATGCGCTTTTGTTGGGGCTACGAAACTCATTAATAATATCCCCACACAAGGTAGCATATACCTACCGGCGTATTCTGCTTCAAACGCGCAAGATGTTCGCTCAGAACTTCGAATATCACTCGATCCGACTCTGGTATATGCTCTCGGTCGCCGGTCGCTATAGTCGACATCAATAACAATACTCTCAGAAACCCGACTACACTCACGATACTTGGGTGCCTTGGCCTGAGCCTTGGCCGGCGGCGCAGTCGGCGTTCCAGTGCGGGGAGCTCCGCCGGGAGGTGGTGGCGGGCCGCCCTGTGGCGCCCAACCAGCACCGGTATTCCCGGGTGGCGGTGGAGGAGGATGCGATTGGCCGGGTGGAGGAGCATATGCGCCACTTGGTGGCGGTGGAGGGGCAGAACCTCCAGGCGGAGGGGGAGGAGCAAAGCCCGCTCCGGGTGGGGGTGGTGGCGCATACGCTCCGGCATTTTGCGGTGGGGGCGGAGCATAAGCACCAGAGCTTTGAGGCGGAGGAGCATAAGCACCAGCATTCTGAGGCGGGGGTGGCGCATACGCTCCACTCGCAGGCCTTGGCGGCGGGGGAATACCACCAGGACCCCGAGGCGGGCCGGGATGCGTTTGCGGTGACATACCCCTTGGCGGACCTCCACCCGGAGACATGACCCTCTGTGGAGTTCCAGATCCTCGAGGTGGGCCAGCCACGGTAGGCGACCCCGGAGCGGGCGAGTTGGGGAACGGGCTGGTGATTGCCGCGGCGGCAGGAGCAGCCGGAGCAGGTGTGCGTCGTTGGGGAACGGTGACATTGGGTGCGTCGTTCCAGCCGGGGATATCACGTCGTTGGGATGCGGGGATGATTCGAGGCGGGAGCGGGCCGGCATTGTCAATCGGGCCGGGTGGGGGCGGGACCGAAACCATAGGCGCACGTGGTCCAGGTTGTTGAGACGTGTATGGGCCTGCTGGGCCGGGTGGAGCTTGGTACGGGCCGCCTTGAGCTGCGTTGTAACCAGATTGATTGGGCGCATAGCCTTGCTGGCCTGGGGGAGCGTAGCCACCTTGTTGAGGTGGAGGAGCATAGGCGCCGGATGGGGCGGGAGGAGTATATCCGCCTTGAGGGCCGTACGAGTTGGGCGGCTTGAGCGTCGAGGTGCCTGGAGGAGGCGCATACGGACCGGTAGGAGCGGGAGGAGCGCCATATGGACCCGAAGGCTGAGCAGGGGGAGCGCCATAGGGCCCAGACGAGGGAGCAGGGGGAGCACCATAAGGTCCGGTCGGGGCCGCAGGGGCTCCATAAGGCCCGTTTGAAGCGGGGGCACCATAACCTCCATAGCCTCCTGACGCAGCTCCATAGCCTCCACCATAACCAGTCGTGGCCTTTGCTTCTGGCTTGGTTTCCACCTTGGTCTTTTCGAAAGCCCCAACCAACCACTGCACATCTCCATACCCCCTCGGAATGCGCTTCACATACTTTTCCGCCTCGGAAACCAATCCTTGGGTAGCCAGGATCTGGGCATACTCCAAGTACCGGTCGTACAACACCGCCAAGTCGTAGTTTTCTCCACCCGCCGAAGCAAGAGCCGAGTCGACGAATCCGACAGCGGCGCAAAACGCAACGGCCTTTTCGACAAAGGTTTGCACAGCCTTGGCCCGCACGCTATACGTTCCACCCTCGGCCTCGGTAGCTTGTTCCTCTTCCCTCGCTTCGTCGTCCCAAATCGCGACCAGTCGATCGAGTTTCTTGCCTGCCGCAAAGCACACCCTCGCAGCCTCGCGCTTCTCGTTCTTGGGCAAGTCCGATGTCCATACGCGTTCTCCGAGCTGAGCAACTAGGCCCGCAAAGTTATCGGATTCGGCCCAGCGGCAGAGCACGACGAGCATCTCACGCCATTCACCGACTTCGGAGCTACGTACGAGATCGGCGAGTCCTTTACGCCCTTGGACGACACCCTTGAATACACGAAGGTATCCGCCAGCTGCGTCTCCTGATCGGTCGAAATAGGCCATTCGGGTACGCATCACGAGACCTTCGCCTTGGGCTAGCAGGAGCGCGTCGGCCCAGCGTCCGGCTTGGATACACAGTTCGACAGCAGTATCAAGGTTTCCGGTAATCAGAGCGCGAGTGACTAGGGCCGAGGTTGCGTCTTCTTTCTTGGGGTGCATACGGAAGGACTTGGGAGGGAACGACGGGGTGAGAGGGGCATCGCCGGCGATACTGGACGAGCGAGAGCCGATAGTTGCGGCTGCACTAGATTCGCCGGTATAGGACAAGTGAGGAACAAGGCCGGCGCGAGGTCGGCTAGGCGTTTCGTTGTCTGCCCAATCATTAGCCTTGATCGACTAATAAGCTAAAAGTAACGCACCACTCGCGAGGGTATTGAAGAAATCTCCAGCAGCAGGCCCAGGTGCACCTCCAGCCGGTTCATCTCCAAACAGACTCGGCTCGGTTGCGGTACTGGCAGCGTCGATTTGCTTGGCATCCGAACTAAATGCGCTAACCTCGCTAGGAGCCGCTCCAGGCACGTCTGTCCCTTCGCTTCCATCATCGCCACTTCCCGGTTCTTCCTTCTCGGTTGTTTCCGGGGCGCCTTCGGGTTCCTCGACGGGCGAGTGCGCGACAGCTTCAGGAGCGAACGAAACAACGGGCTCATAGGTCTTGGCTCGGACAGCCGCGAGAGCTTCATCGAGTGCAGCAGGCGAAGCATCATATCCGACGAGTTTAATGAGGGCCGATTTAGGATCCGAGTCGAACAGGGCGAGGAGGGTCGAGTATGTATCCTTGTCGGCGCTGGCACGAGACTCGACGAGCTCTTTGATCCCGCCTTCCTTCTCCTCGGCTTGGATGAGTTCCTTGGCTCGTTCAACAACCTCGGATTCGCCGACAACGCGTTTGATGTGGACTTGAGATTTTTTCTTCTCCTCATCCGTGCCTAGATTAATAATCAATTACTGCGACGACGGGCGACTCGAAGACTCACCAGTGGCCGAGACCTCGACCAAAACGCCTCCGAATCCGAACCGAGCCCCAACAGGGGTCTTGAGCCATTTCGGCGCACGCTCCAAATTAAGACTGCTTCCCAAATTGTGAGCATCGGCCGTATCTGCAAAGTTTGCCGGATCAAACACGTCGTTGGGATTGGCCGGGGCCTTGGGCGCAGAGGATGATGTAGAAGTCGGTGCGGTAGATTGGATCGAGTGGACGGCGATCGATCCATCGTAGTTGGCAGTGGCGAAAATGTCTGGATTGCGAGGGTTCCAAGACGTGAGGAACGACCAGTTGTTCGAGGGCGGGAGTTGTCCGACGATCTCTGCCGTATTAGGGTTCCAGACGAGGGTTCGATTGTCTTTACCGCAGCTGAGGAGTAGTTCGGGGTCTTGAGGACACCATGACACGCTGAGCACGCCTCGTTCGTGACCTTGGAGGATCTTTTCCGGCGCACGGGCGTTACGAAGATCCCAGAGCATGATGATGGGTGAAGCATCGTCTTCTGAGGCAGTAATGAGACGTGTAGCCTATAAAAACGCGTCAGGTAAGATTCCAATAAATCCAGAATAAACGTACGTTGTCAGGGTGCCATGCGACGTCGCTCATTCCCCTTCGCACTCCGCCAACGCCTGCACCTCCGACTCCTCCGCCTCCAACTGGTCCTCCGCCGCCTCCATATTGCAACGCGACGACTTCTCGCTTTCCTCGCAAGTCCCAGACGACTGTATAACCGCTCATGCTCGAGCTAGCAAGGATATGTGCGACTTGGGTGTTCCACGCTAGTGAACTGACTCCATCGAGTCGCTGCGATCGTGCACCGGGAGTATATGGCGTCGATGGATTTTTGAGGTCCCAAATGTACAGTTCGCTGCCTGTGCTTCCAGACGCGAGAAGAGAGGTTTGGAGGGGATTAAAGTGGAGGGCGCGTACTGGGCCAGTGTGGGTATTGTTTTGTAATAGACGGGCAGAAGAAACACTATGCCAACTGAGCTCAGAGTAATTCCAATATAAGCCAAGATTAACTCACTCGGTCTCGTGCGTAATTTGCGCAGCATCCCAAAGCTCTAGGTTTCCTGATTCTAATCCAGCAGCGAGCACTCCTTGTGGTCGATCAGGGTTCACGTATCCCCAAGCCAGGCGATTAAATCTAACGCGAATTAGCATCCTTCATTATAAACTTTTACGTACTCACCTCGACGAAGTAGTCACCACACCCTTTGGGCCGACCCCTCCCTCGGCTCCAAGCGTAGTTTCTCTGTCATGAATATCCGGTGTCCAAATCTCCAAATGCGCGTCATTCGAAAACGACGCGTCGAGTGCTCCAGCGACAGTTCCAGTAGCGAGTGTTGGAACAACGTCCGGTGACCAGGCGAATGTCGCCGTCCGGACGATTTCTTTTAGTTTCATCGGGGATGGTCGTAGTGGGGTCGTGTCAGCGACACGTCAGATCTGGAGATGCCACAAGCGCCGGGCGATTGTTCAAGCGCTCGGGTTGCAAATTCATTTCGACGCATTGGGTTGTCGTTTCCAATCCCACAGCCTCGGACTTTTGAGGATATCATTAGTGTACTTTATGCTTAGAGGTCAACCATGGGGTCCCTCTGAGGGAAGTGCAACTGAACACCGTTATGATGGCTAGGCACATTCGAGTTGAAACTAGAAACTTAAGCTTCAACGTCAAATCTGACAGGTGCGATCGACATTTGACAAGCAGGAACACATCATTGGGTTTACTTCAAGCATACAACCACACTCTCGTCGCAAGTTGGTAACAACGAGCAACCATTCTAGCATTTCTACCCTTGAAAGGTACATTCATGCGATATGAGATTGTTTTCCCACAATTCCGCATCGGTACGCACTGTCACACGAGAATCCTTTGACCCAATTACATTTACAAACAATTCATAAACCCTCTCGTTCCCGCCTCCAAACACCATACCTGGGACGGATATTCGTATCCTCCAGCCCAAGACGTAACCGAGTGACCGGGGTCGTCGGCGAACGGCCATCGGTTATTAGGTCTATATCATCCAACGCCGCCGATTTAGCGTCTGCATCCACTGGGCGGAATTCGTTGGGATCGCGGATCGGTGGTTCAAACATCTGCGCTACAAGAGGGAGCGGACCGAGTAAACGAAGCTTTGCTAGCTCCAACGCTGGAATCTCGTCCTTTCTCTTGCTATCTGAATGACTTTGAAGAGGGGATGGGACCGAGATGACCTCGGAAGTCAAGTTGAGGGAAATTGCGAAAATAGCCAATGCAAAAAAGCCGTAGACCAGCAAAAGCCCAACGAAAGTGAGGGTAGGAGCAATCGGATACCGGCCTAGAACGGTAGGATGAAAGATGGTTACCTCGGTTGCGGGCGTGAGGATAAAAGCGCCGGCGACGTAGCCGAGAGACAAACGCCCCAACTCTTGGCTAAGCGCGGCCATAACTTGTTCGGCGGAACTAGAAGTCATGGCGGTACTTCTGATGTTCAAGGCCAGAGAATCCATGAATAACTGCCAAGTCAATGGTCCGGCAAGAGTGCCTGCAAACACATTCGATGATGGGGTCGTTCCCTCTGGAACCACACTCCATTGTTTGTCATCCCGTAAGCGGCCGTCGTATGCCACAGTCATATTATAAAACGTGACGTTGCACCTGGCATAGATGTCCGTAAATGGAATATCTAGGGTGTAGACTGCTGGGTTTGGCTGTTCAAAGTCTCCATCTCTCTGGCTTGTCCAACGAAGTTGGAGGACTGAATTGATGGGGTTCGTCCCACAGCATTCAGAAGGGCCGTAGATGACTGCATAACCGCGGTCCGGATTAGGGAGCGTATCGTTCCACTTGCTGGGATCTGAAAACGCGTAGCTGCGAAGAATGGGTTCATCGGTGGGGACGAGATTAATACCTAGATGGGTGCAATTGAGTTTGGAATTGTTGGAAGGCAAGCATAGAACATTTAGCGATTCGTATTTTACGAGCGCCCCAAAGGTTGTCGCCTTGAGCGTTGCGAGTTGTTCTACCCTCTGAGGAATGGCGATGGCAAGATCTTCTGCGTCCGCCAGAGTAATAACCTGTCGGTCGGAAGAAGAGTTCGAGATTACAGACTGTCCGATCGGTGTCAAGTACTGAGTCTCCTTTGTGTACCCCCATCCATCCCCGGTGGATAGACAGATCCAATAGGCATCGCCATTTGGGGCGTCATCTGGCCCACAGAGAGTGTCGTTGAATACAAAGGATGCTCTAACAGTTTGCAAGTCATCGGGCTGGGTTACATTATACAAGACCGCAGAGGTTGTCGCATGCATCCATACATCGGCCAGTCCAACGAGGTGGGTGAGAATGAAGATAAGACTGACGAGTGTCACGGCAACAATAAAAAAGGAAGGAGCAGATGCGCCAGATTTACCTTTTGTGGCGTAGCGAACAGCGTCCAGTATTGACATAGTAGTGGATGCATTTAACACTTGCAGCAAAAGACCATATCTAGAACGGTTTTGTCACGTTAATGTCGTTAAGTCTCGAAACTTGATATTGAGGCAAAATACTGACTGAAGTGGAGTGGGGCCGACCTCTTCCCTCTCGTTCGAGGATGTGTTGCGTTCTTCAATTGTCCATAGATAGGCAATACGGTAGGCTACAAGAGCCGTTAAGAGCGGAGATGTAGCTGAAATTATGGTACTCTGCGTTCCCACCATTAGACCTCGTCTATCGCTGCAACGATCGCATAGCAGGGCTCACAATAAACGATGTCGCAGTCAGCGCTCTCAGCGTAGCGCTTTCCATCGAGCCCTCCCAGCGTTTCACGCCTTCGTCAACGAGGAAGTGCCCATCCCGAAAGGCTTCGGAGAGCGGAATCTTGAGTTTGCACAATAGCCAAACAAGAACACCGATCCCAAGTCCTGAGGTAAGAATAAAAGTAGCTAGGGTCGGGATTAAATTTCTGTAACGGATCAGCGACATTCGTGCTCGATGTTCGAATAACCCTGTATGTTCCTGAGCATTTAGCTTGATAACCTTGGCATTAGAGCCAATATCAGGAGTGTGAGGTGGTGAGCCCACTGGCACGAGAGGGATAGTTTCGTGGGAGGACATGAGTGCACCCACTGTGTTAGCTCAAGCTCGAATGGGTGATATGCATGGGGAGAGGTTATATGTGTATTGTTCTAGATACTGTACCGGCCAAAATGCCTATTACGGTCAAGTGGCAACCATACGCTGACCGCAAGTCATTCTGACCGGTGCCGTCATAAACTCAACTCCGGTCACCGCGTTTCTTCTCACCTCACAGCTACAAATCATCCATCCACGTGGATCAACCTGCCCGATCTATACCTACGAGAACACTCTCGCGTCTCACCGCCAGTTTGCCGCACTCATATCACATCAACTTCACACCCATATCTCCCAGCAATACTCATGCTGATTGCGCTTGCTATGATGGAATAATTAGTCTTCGTTCCCACAGTAAAGTATTGCCATCATGCTGCTCACTAAACATACCCAAAAAGCAATTATATATCGATTTCTTTCGCATCTTTTCTATCTACTTGGGAACACTATGAGTATCCAATGAACAGGAATGTCGGTTGGGGCTGGTGGAATCATGCATCGCATTACTAATTGTTGACAGGTCGGTGGTCGGGCAACTACCCGATCAGTGGAATGAATCTTCGAGGCTCTGTAGTTGGCTGGAGCGTACCGTGCAAGCAGCAAGGCGATTCAGGGTTTATGTGGTACCTACGATTTTGGAATTTACAACTGTCTGGAAAGGGGCAATACGAAGCGTTCCTGGAGAGATCGTACAGACTTTGCTATGCTGTGGCTTGATGCTCCCACGCACACTTACCGAAATCAGCGGTAGAAAATGTCTGAAGTACTCAGGCGCCGCTTCCATGAGGAGCAGTTTAGGAACCTCGGTATTTTAATCAAAGACACTACCCAAGCACTGGTGAGGCTCAATAAATCAGCGTATAATCACGGTGCAGTGCGTAGCAGGGCACGTTCAAATGATAAATGAGCGCCGTGTAATTTGAAGAGGCGAACAGGATCCTCAGTTGAGACAAACGCTATTCTTTCTTTCGCGATACATCTTGTAAATCCTCACCCCCAGCGTGCACTCTGGGTTGGATGCGCGCATATATCGCCATAGGGAAGACTGCTACTGGGCACCGGCACGTCTTGGGAACTTCGAACGAAGCAACTGGAGTGAGCCAGCTCGCGGTGCCAGTGGGTTGGTTGACATCGGACTCGATGACTTGACCGTTCGCCACGATCATCCAACTCGTCACTTTAATGTCAAAATACTGGCCGACGGCATTGACGTCTGACATGGAGGTATGAAACATTGAACCTGCCTAAACCACGCAATTATACTTTGTCACATGGTCTAACAGATAAGTTCCTGGCACTGTGTAACATTAGTAAATGCGCTGAACCGAAAATAGCCGCTTTCAGTGATGGATTACATCATTTTTCAGTCACCTGGCGCGTGGTTTGCGCTCATTAGTACCATAAAGGAGAAATTTTGATTAGGTTCTGGGGATAATTTGCCCCCCAGTCACTCTTGAAGATATTCTTCGGCGCATTGGTCACCGAAAGCGGACACGTCTAGTGATGCAAGCCATGAGTTCCCAGTGCGGATGTGGTAGAATTCAGCGCGCTTAGCCTCCACAAGGTGATGTTCAACATGAACATTTGCCACGTCAATGGTCCAGCGAGAGTGCTTGCAAACTATTGAGAATCGAATGGAATGGTATCGAATGTACACGTCGCCTCTTACTGAATATGGCGCATAGATCGACTATATGCTGACTGATTTGTTCTGTGCTGACTGAGAGTACACGTATGCGTGTTACTAAGTGTTCTCTAACGTTGCTACTTTGTTCTACGACGACATGTATATAAACCAGACTGCGTACTCGGTATATACATCATCCAGTGGTGCAATCGCTTCCGCTTGCCTATCTGCTAAGTTAGCTTTGAGTGCGAGACGTTCTCAGTAATATCTCAATGCAAACGCACTAGAGCTGGGTGTCATGCCCTCCGGAACCACGCCCCAGCGCTTGTCTTCTCCCAACCGGTCATCGTAGGCCACAGTCGTGTTGTAAAACGCGAAATTGCACCTGGCATACATATCGATAATCGGTATGGCCCTTGTGAATACGGCTGGATTTGGTGGGTCAAAGTCCTCGCTTCCCTGATTCAATCAATCAGTACATGATATTTCGCTTGAGATGGTGCAAATCGCCGGGTATCATCGAATTAATTAATGTGTTGTGTCTATTTGAATGGCTCAGAGCACTAATGCCTGAATTGAGATATATGATACGAGTGCAATCAGTCAAGTCCAAAACGTAGAGATTTGTGCGCGAGTCGCTCCATCCAGTAGCTGGGTCGCAAGTATGAAAATCTGCAGAAACATTCTCCGACAGGAAAGACTCACAATCGCCTTGATGAAGGCTCCATAAGTCCATAGTATGAATGTTGGGCTTAAATTATATAGGATACACAGAATTTACTTAAGTATAACAATGTACCCCGAAAGCGAAGCGTCAAAACCATGGTACATTCAATCATGATATGTGGCGCAGATCTTCAAGCATGTGGCAGCCCTCTATACAGTATGTGCATTTCGAACTTAGAAGAGTCCCATTGCGGCGACAAAATCTTCGTAGGAAAGCTTTTCCATCGACATATGCACATGTCTATTTAGGCACGTCTCCAAATCCCATACCGAGGTCGAGTGTTCGTATCTTCCAACCCAAGATATAGCCGAGGGATCGAAGCCCCTGAGGGGTGCTCGTCGGTGAAGAGGTTCATCTCTTTCATCGCCACGGACTTTACATCTGCATCCTGCAAGTGAAGTGTATGCGGATCGGGGATCGACGGCTCGAACATCTGTGCGACAAGAGGGAGTGGACCGAGTAGACGAAGCTGTGCAAGTTCCAGTGTTGGAATTTCATTCTTTTTCTTGTCGCTCGGGCCACTTTGAAGGGAGGGCGGGACCGAGATGACCTCGGAAGTCAGGTTGAGGGAAATCGCGAAAATTGCAAGTGCGATAAACCCATAGACGAGCAACAGAGCGACAAAAGTGAATGTAGGGGCTATTGGATATCGACCTAGAATGGTAGGCTGGAAGATGGTTCCTTCGATCACCGGTGCAAATATAAAAGCTCCAGCAACATAACCGAGAGACAAACGCCCCAACTCTTGGTTGAGTGCGGCCATGACTTGCTCGGTCGAGTTCAAATTTAGGGCGAACCGTCGGACGTTTACGGTAAGAGAATCCATGAAAAGTTGCCAATTCAATGGTCCGGCGAGAGTGCTTGCAAATGCATCGGAGGAGAGGGTCATCCCCCCAGGAACCGCACTCCAGCGCTTATCCTCTCCTAATCGACCGTCGTACTCCACCGTCATGTTATAAAATGTAACATTGCACCTAGCATAAATGTCGATGACCGGGACCTCTGTGGTATATACCGCTGGGTTTGGTTGGTCAAATCCTCCACTTCTCTGGCTTGTCCAACGCAGTTGCAGGACTGCAGTGATTGGGTTCGTCCCGCAGCACATCTCCGGGCCATATACTGTATGGTAGGAGTCTGCCATGCTATTTGTTTGGTTCCACATGTTAGGATCTGTATATGCGAAACTACGAAAAACTGAGCGAGGAGTAGGAATGATATTGATGCCTAAATGGGTGCAGTTGGGTCTTGGGGTGTCGGAAACTGCGCATAGAACATTGAGGGATTCGCATCTAGCACGAGCTCCAAAGGTAGTTGCCTTGAATGCCACAAGTTGATCTATCCTCGCAGGAGTGGCGATTGCGAGGTCTTCCGCGTTTGCAAGTGAAATGATTTGCTGCTCGGACGAGGAGTTCGAGATTATGGATTGTGCCATTGGTATCAGGTGCTCGTCACCCTCTCTACTCCCCCACCCGTCAGAGAGAGTGAGGCAAATAGGGACTGGAGAGTCGCCTGGACCATTATATGGCCTACATAAGGCCTCATTGAATGCGACAGATGCCTTGAGAGGTTCCATGTTGTCGGACCGAGTCAAATTGTATAGGACCGCGGAGGTCGTGGCATGCATCCAAATGTCGGCGAGCCCAACGAGGTGCGTGAGAACGAAGATAAGTGACACAAGTATCACGGCAGTGACGAAGAAAGGAGGGGCCGGTGCACGAGATTTTTTCTTCGCGGTATACCGAACCGCGTCCACTATTGACATGATACTGGATGCGTTTAATACTTGAAGCAAGAGGCCATATCTGGGAAGAGGTTTTTTCGGATTATATGTCAATCGCTATGCATGTCCAGTCTCAAAAAAGATACTCACTGAAGTGGCGTTGGACCAACCTCCCCTCTTTCATCGGGAGGTAGATTTTGCACTTCATTCACCCAGAGATACGCGATACGATAAGCTACGAGAGCCATTAGGAGTGGGGATGTCGCTGAAATTATGGTGCTCTACGTCCCCATTTGGTGAGCCTCGCTTATCTTACAATAGTTGAAGAGTGGGCTCACGATAAACGACGTCGCAGTCAGTGCTCTTAGCGTAGCGCTTTCCATTGAGCCTTCCCATTTTTTTACGCCTTCATCGACGAGAAAGTGGCCATCCCGAAATGCTTCAGACACTGGAATCTTAAGTTTGCAAAATAGCCAAACAAGAACGCCGATCCCGAGTCCAGAGGTCAGAATAAATGTAGCGAGAGTGGGAATTAGGTTCCTGTAGCGGATCAGTGATCGTCGTGCTCGATGCTCTGTCAGCCCTACATGGGTACTCGGCTCGACAGTCCCAGTACCGGAGTCGAGGTCGAGCGAGCGAGATTGCATGCCCGTGGGCACGAGTGGGATTAGGTCGTCAGAGGACATGCGTACGTCCAAGTAGTAGCTCAAGGTTCAATGGAAGGTTGAGATGAAGAGAGATAAAAGGCATTTTTTGGATGCGGTGCCTGGTAATCGCCAAGCGGTACGCCCGCGGATCTCGGGTTCTTCTCGGGGGTGCCAAAGGCGTCGTGGTCAGCTGAGCTTCGGTCATTGTACTGTGTCCGATTCCTGCTGTAAATCATCCACCACGCATGGGTAACGTGCTATTTCGTTCCGGCAGGTGGCGCTGCGTCACACTGGCATTCATTGTTCTACTCCTCTCGCATCAGTTCAAACACACTTTATACAACCTGGAGAGATATCTTCCGGCCTGCACTCGCATGCTCATTTTCTTTCTGTCGGAAACAAAATATTTCTATTATTGAAATTTGTCTACTAGGATATCGATGGGAAGCATGCTATTACTTACTTTTCTCCAAAAGTTTCTTATCTACTTCCAGCGCAGCTGAGCACTTGATAAGCATGCTATGGGGAACGCGGACCAACGGCAGATGCCCAGTTGCATAGCCAGGGGGTCGTTGACGATTCGATGATCGGGCGACGGCCCGATCAATCGATTGCGTCACCCTTATGATGAAGGGATGTGGTTGGCTGGCAGGGCACGGCTCTCAAGCGCCGGGAGAGCCATTGCAAACATGGATTTATGGTCGCCTCCATCCGTGATTCATGATTTCCAAACTCTGCATAACTCGTTCATGCATCGACGCAACGGCATTCCCGGCCAACATGATGAGTTACCCAAACCGGTAAATCGCACCCATCTTGGAGTGACCTTGCAGTATGCGGCTCTGGCGCAACACACACTTGCCAAGGGCTCCAAGAGAAAATGTCGGCTATCCTCTTTCGAGGGGTGGTTTCGCATTCGGTAGATAGGGGAGAGCCGTTTCTAGGCCTGGGCACTGCGGGTGGGACTTAACAAACTCAGCATATAATATCGCACGAGATGGGATGTGTTGAGCATCGCTCATATACCGTAATAAGCTAACGTGGAACGCTAGGTAAACATAATCACTAATTGATACAAACTTTATTTCTCCCATACTCATACATCTCGTAAACGCTATGCCAGTGCTCTGTCGAGTAAAAAATTAACCATCATTCAAGAACTTCGTCCGCGGCTTATGACTTACCTCGATTCCAGCATGACACTTGTTCCTTTGGGTCGCACGCCGGCTGGACCTTTTCAATTTGATCTTTGGAGGCTTGGAACCATGGCCTAAACGAGGTTCAATTTCCTAATTCGATCAAAAGTTGGCGAGCGACTTACTTGGGCAACGGCCAATCCGAGAAATGAATATAATGCAAGGCTGACATTTCCGCGTGGGGGTTCCACTCAGCATCAGGTCCGTCCTCGGTGAGATACCTCGAATGATTCGTGTTCCTGAACTCGCCTGTAAGCATAGCGTATCCTCGGTGGGGTAGAATCAACGACGACGAAGCAGAAGGTTTATTGACGACCTGTGAAGAGGCAATTTAGCAACGCGACGTTCGTGTAACGAACGGGAAGAGCCGACCTCCATGTCAAACCCGACGGCTGAACCACCAGTGTTGACCCATCGGTCCACTAGAGATTGGCCTGGAGTGATGACCATAATGTGGCTGGCGAGCTTGCCTTCTTCCTCGAGCCAGTATGTCCGAGCTGCACATTCAGATTGGTAGCGGGGCACGAAACGGGGGGGTTGTAAATCTGGACTCACGCAAGGCAATGCGGGCCTGAGGTGCAATAAACAAATGATCCAAATTGTTTAGCACGAGGCCGTCCGAGCCGAGATATATGATGCGAGTATAATCCGTCAAGCCGAAAACATAGAGCTTTGTGAGCGAGTCACTCCACGTGGCTAAGCAGAGAGTTTGAGAGTCGGCAGAGAAATTCTCCAAAAAGAAGACTCACGGTCACCTTGATGAGTACTCCATACGTCCATAAAATGAAGGTTAGCCTTGTATTTGTCCCGCGCCTTGTCGAGTATTTGTCTGATGGCGCTTTTCGAGCCCTGAGATATGACTTACCTTGCGCTCCCAAGCCTTGAGGTGAACCAACGCAAACTCTCCAGCAACCTCGTATCGACACAATCGCTCGAAATTAATTAGCTTGAAAGAGATAATGTTATTAAGCAGATCCCTCGCAGAAGACAGTTACCCACAACGTTACAGAGATACCCCTTCTTGGTCGCGTAGAATACATACGCGAAACGATTGTGAGGTCCGAATCCGCCGTGTGAATATGCCCCTAGACTTCCTGACCTCACATTAGGATCGAATATCTGCTGGGCAAAGATGCTGCCTCGTTGGTTATCGGGTCGGTGGTAATAGTCGTCGAGATCCCGAAAGGGTCCAAAATTGGGAACTGCTATCCTAGCTCCAGTGTTACTAGCCTGGCTTAGCGCGATTGAATCCAATGGCGGACGGTGGGTTGGGTAGACCCACAAGCCCGCAAGCACGGCCTAGCTCATTCGCCTAAACCTTACGGGAAGGCGCCCAATATTGTTGAGACTGCTCAATATATTACAGTTAGTCCGAGCGCGTTATGGAAAATTTGGGTAACGGAACAAGTAGCCAAGTCCCTATCGCGCTATATTCTAGGCGCTGGGAAGTCAAATCGACTTTGACGCTCCTAGGGCTGGCGATCACTTGAGGGTTTAAGCCCAACCATAAAGCTGCCGGGGGGAGAATATAACCAAAATCTCTACCATCCGGCAAGACAACGAACATCTCGGTTAAATTTTAAAATTGGTGGTACAGAAGCTGCATATATGCGCGCTCTTGACTCAGCTTCGCCTCCAAATTCCATACCGAGGTCGAATCCCCACATCCTCCAGACCAAGCCTCAGTCTCGTCTCCATCATCTTGGAAGACCCGCCTTCGCTGAAGAGTTCCGTTTCTGTCAGGGCTACCGATTTTGCGTCAGTGTCGCCTGGATTAGGTGGGCTCTGAGGATGAGCGGGTGGCTCGAACATTTGCGCGACGAGAGGGAGGGAGCTGAGCAAGCGCATTTGTGCCAGCTCGACGACGGGGATCTCGCTCTGGTCGCCACTTGAGGGATCTTGTAACGAGGGCGGGACCGAAATCACATCCGGTGGCGAATCGACCGACATTCCAAATACTATAAGCGCAATTAGCCCGTAGATGACCAGCAGCGCGACGAATATGAGGAGAGGAGTAATGGGATAACGACCAAGGATTGTTGGCTGATATACGGTCACATCGGTCGCTGCGTCAAAGTAGAAAGCGTCGGAAACGAATCCCAATGCCAGACGCGAAAGCTCCTGGTTAATCGCTGCTTCCACTTGCTCGTTCGAAGTAGAGAGCATCGCACGGCTCTTGATGTTTGACGTCAACGTATCCATGATCAGCTGCCACGAGAACGGCCCGGCTAGCGTGCTCGCAAACGCTTCCGTGGAGAGCGTTTTCCCGCCAGGGACCGCGCTCCAGTACTTTCCATCTGCTGCTCGGCCATCATATGCGACGGTCATGTTGTAGAATGTAAGGTTGCACAGCGCATAGATATCGAGGAGCGGAGTGTGTTGTCCCCAGACAGCGGTATTCGGCACGTCGACTGGACCGTTGATCTGACTTCCCCAGCGGATTTGGAGGAGTGACTGGACGGGATTGGTAAGGCAACAAGTCGCAGGACCGTACTTGTGGTTCCCTGGACTAAATACGGTGCCGTTCCATTTGTCATATGGAGCCACCAAGGCTACACTCGTGAGAGGAGTATCAGCGGTCGGGATAGCGGTGATCCCCAAGTTACTGCAGTTTTTCTCAATGTTGCTCCCAGTTTTAAAACCGCACTCGCTAGTAATTATCCTGCATTGCGAATAAGCGCCAAAGGTTGAGGCTCTGAACGTTGCGAGTCTGTCTATCGACTTCGGCACGACAATGGCAAGGTCGCCTTCGTCAGCAAGTGTGATGGCCTGTCGGTCCAAGGAGTAGTTCGCAATGACGGCTTGACCCATAGGGATCCACGATTTCTGGTCGGGCTCGTACGCCCATCCATCATCACTGGTGAGGCAGATGCCTCGCCCACCACCCGTAATGTAGTAGCGTTGCGTACACCGAGACTCGTTGAAAGCTAGAGAGGTCTTCAGAATTGGTGCGTCCCCCGACACTGTCAAGTTGTATACGACCGCAGACGTGGTGGAGTGAAGCCACAGGTCGGCAAGCCCAACGAGATGAGTGAGAGTATATACAGCCACCCCAAGCAACACGGCCGTCACGAAGTAGGAAGGAGCCCGCGCACGAGATCTACCTCTAAAGAGATAGAGAACGCCTTCGTAAAGGGACATGACACTGGAAGCACTAAGCACTTCAACCAACAACCCGTATCTTCAATGGATCATTGTGTTGGTGAGTTATTAGGTAATCAATCACGGTGCAAGAAATACCTACTGGAGCGGAGTTGGACCCGGCTCCTTTCTTTGGTCGGATACGGGCTTGCGTTCTTCGGCCACCCATATACACGCGATTCGGTATGCAATAAGGGCCATTAAAATCGGAGCCGTGGCTGTGATAATAGTGCTCTAGGGGCAGCTTAGCAAAATTTCACGGATGTAAGCGGGGAGATACTGGGCGTACAAGGAAAGACGTAGCGGTCAACGCTCTGAGTGTAGCACTTTCCATTGAGTCTTCCGAGTGTTTCACGCCCTCATCGACAAGTAAGTAACCCCTTCGGAACGCTTCGGAAGCAGGTATCTTGAGTTTGGTAAATAGCCAAACAAGGACCGCAAGTCCAAGCCCTGCGGTAGAAATAAACACCAAGAGGGTGGGGAAAACCCCTCTGAGGCGAATCCTAGATGATTTTCTCGACTGGCTTTCCGATAGTCTGTCATATTCGTGACCCATGGCTTTGAAGTATTGATCTGTGGATGCGTTGTGGTCGTGTGGGTAGGGTCGAGGGCTGGCTGGCGCAAGTGGGAGGGGCCCGTATTGGGACATATTCTAGGAGACCTGATCACGAGAATCCTGGGTTGACCTGTTGCACTCGAATATGTGTGGCGTAGTGATCTACAAGAGGGCAGGTAAGGAGGCTGTGAAGTTGCTAATCATTTGTCATCACCCAATTTAGGCTCACTCATTGTTGGAGCGTTGCTCTGACGGAACTTCTGGTGCCCGTCACCGTGACGCTCTGAAACTGGCGCTCATATTGGGAGAATAACCATCAGCGCGTCTATATGTGCGTCCAATTGTATGTGTGGCAAAGAGAGAGCTAGTAATGAAGTCGAGGGGAAAGGCAGGGAGATCTTTGATAACAGAGGTGAACTTGTTGACCGGCTTCCGTCAGAGAACCGAAGGGATAAAATCCCCGAAATCGAGCGATGAGAAGCGGCACCAGGGCACTGAGACATGGTTGGCACTTTTGCGTCGGGCAGCCAAACCGGATGAGAGCTGCATAAGCGGAAAGTATAGTCGCACATTAATTCAAACTCTACTGTATCGCACAACCCGGAGAAGAATGACTATTGGGACCGCGTTGGAGTAGAATAAAACCATGCAAAATGATTAGATTGTGTATATCCGCACTCCCTCGTTCATGTTCGGCTCCAAATCCCATACCGCGGTCTAATTTCAGTATCCTCCAGACCTAACCGCAGCCTAGTCTCCACCGTGGATTTCCCCCCTTCGCTAAACAATTCCGATTCGGCCATTGCCAAAGACCTTGCATCAACATCGCTTTGATCCGCTCGGCCCAGGGAACGAACCGGTCCTTCAAACATTTGTGCGACGAGAGGGAGCGGAGTGAGTAGGCGACGGCGGGCGAGCTCGACAACTGGGACCTGGCTCTTGTCGCCACCCGATGCGCGTCGCAGCGATGGCGGCACAGCGATCACATCCGAAGTTAAATCAATGGACATCGCGAACACGGCAAGCGCAATAAATCCGTAGATAAACAATAATGCGACGAATACGAGGAGGGGAGTAATGGGATAACGACCGAGGATTGTTGGCTGATATACGGTCACATCGGTCGCTGCGTCAAAGTAGAAAGCGTCGGAAACGAATCCCAATGCCAGACGCGAAAGCTCCTGGTTAATCGCTGCTTCCACTTGCTCGTTCGAAGTAGAGAGCATCGCACGGCTCTTGATGTTTGACGTCAACGTATCCATGATCAGCTGCCACGAGAACGGCCCTGCTAGCGTGCTCGCAAACGCTTTCCGTGGAGAGCGTTTTCCCGCCAGGGACCACGCTCCAGTACTTTCCGTCTGCTGCTCGGCCATCATATGCGACGGTCATGTTGTAGAATGTAAGGTTGCACAGCGCATAGATATCGAGGAGCGGAGTGTGTTGTCCCCAGACGGCGGTATTCGGCACGTCGACTGGACCGTTGATCTGACTTCCCCAGCGGATTTGGAGGAGTGACTGGACAGGATTAGTCAGACAGCAGATCGAAGGACCGTACTTGTGGTTCCCTGGACTAAATACGGTGCCGTTCCATCTGTCGAATGGAGCCACCAAGGCTACACTCGTGAGAGGAGTATCAGCGGTTGGGATAGCAGTGATACCCAGATTGCTGCAGTTCTTCTCGACTACGTTGACAGAGCAGTCGCTAGTGATAGTCCTGCATTGCGAATGAGCACCGAAAGTCGTGGCTCTGAACGTTGCGAGTCTGTCTATCGACTTCGGCACGACAATGGCAAGGTCGTCTTCGTCAGCAAGTGTGATGGCCTGTCGGTCCAAGGAGTAGTTCGCAATGACGGCTTGACCCATAGGGATCCACGACGTTTGGTCAGACTCGTATGCCCATCCGTCCGGACTTGTCAGACAAATACCTCTCCCACCACCCGTGATGTAGTAGGTTTCGGTGCAGCGAGACTCGTTGAAAGCGAGAGACGTCTTCAGAATGGGTGGGTCTCCTGACACCGTCAAGTTGTACATGACGGCCGATGTGGTGGCGTGTAGCCATAGATCGGCAAGTCCGACAAGGTGGGTAAGAGCATAAACAACCACACCGAGCAGTACGGCAGTCACGAAATAGGATGGGGTGCGAGCGCGAGATTTGCCCCTCGCGAGATAGAAAATGGAATCAAAAAGAGACATGACGCTGGATGCGCTAAGCACCTGAAGCAATAATCCGTATCTTTGAGGGGTGTATCGGTACTCAGCGCGAGCCAAGCATAGAACGATGATCACTAACTGGAGGGGCGTTGGCCCAGGTTCCTTTCCTTGGTCAGATACCGGCTTCCTTTCCTCAACTACCCACATATAGGCGATTCGGTATGCGATAAGAGCCATCAGCGCTGGCGCTGTGGCCGCGATCATTGTACTCTGAGGGAAATTTAGCTAAAACGTACGAATCTTAGTGAAGAATACTTGGGCGTACAATAAAAGACGTGATAGTCAGCGCGCGGAGCGTAGCACTTTCCATCGAGCCTTCCCAATGTTTCACCCCTTCATCAACAAGCAAGTATCCACTTCGAAATGCTTCGGAAGCTGGTGTTTTGAGCTTAACAAATAGCCAAGCAAGAACTGCGAGCCCAAGTCCCGAGGTTGAAATGAACACAATGAGGGTTGGGAGTAAATTTTTGAGGCGGATTCTCGCGGGTCGTTTCGATTGGCCCTCCGTCAACCCTTCATGTTTAATAGCTTTGAAGGAGTGTTCGGTGGATGAGGCGGGGTGGTGGACGTAGGATTGACTCGCGGAGGCGAGTGGGACGAGCGCGTACTGAGACATCCTTTCGCACCTGGATGTAAAAAAAAGCCTCGGGGATGACCTCTTGGATTCGAACGCGGGGAGTGCTATTATAGTCATTAGACAGGCGCCTAAGGTGGTAGGCAAGGGGCACACGTATCGATGTCTAGTTATCATTTGTAGCACCTAGCCAATCAGCAATGACATCTAGCTACCTTATCAGGTAGGTAATTGATGGCAGTAACTAGCTAGATTGTTGGTTGCGCTTTACGTTAGGCTCAACAGTTGGATTTGGCTGAGCCATGATATTGCCCATCATTTGTAAGCACCAAATTTAGACTCGGCCTGCCAGAGTTGCCCGAGCGCAC
The DNA here is from genome assembly GCA_037039685.1 of Ceratobasidium sp. AG-K. Lineage (NCBI taxonomy): Eukaryota > Fungi > Basidiomycota > Agaricomycetes > Cantharellales > Ceratobasidiaceae > Ceratobasidium > Ceratobasidium sp. AG-K. The sequence continues at coordinate 217,592 of JAWNGF010000007.1, read as the reverse complement.
CCGCCACCACCAAGCACCAGAGTTCGGGCCTCTTCACGGCGGGGTGCGGGTGCTAGCTGACTACAGGATGCCATAGTGGCGCTCAAGGAACGGACTATGTTCACAGAAAAAGCCGCATTGGTGGTCCTTCCTTGGCGATCTGCCACGAGCTTGGCTTCGAGCACCTGAGTTGGCCGAACCTTGACTGAGAGCTCAAAAAAGCTGTGAGAGCACGTCGTACGATGGGGATTCTGAAGGATTTGCGTCTGCCCATATGGCTCCGCCCAAAGCGACATCAAGCGCATCGCCCGAATCGGCAAATTTCTCTGGAAATAAGCGCCAGCCGCTCGGATTATTTGCGCTGATCCTGGCGGCCACACCCGCACCACGGCCCCTGCCGGAGCATCTGAAAAGCATCGACAGTATGGACCATTTAGAACCCCATCAAAGCGAGTGAAATAGAAACCACGTTGCGAAATACACTCTTGGACAATAAAGCTCCTTTCTTGGCTCCCGTCATTGCCTTCCTTTGTCTTACTGATCCGGATCGTGGGTTGCCACCAAGGAGTAACCACTAGGCACAGCATGGGTTGCCTCGTGGTCTGGGCTCATAAGTATCATCCGCGCTGCGAGTTCGCCAATTCAGTACCGCTCCCGCCACATTCGGACACTTCATTCTAATTTTCTCGACATGTCCAGGCGTCTTGTCGTAGTTCTGAGTGAGTCGATCCTAGTTCAACCCTACATTAATTCTGAAACAAGTGCAATTATACAGTGTCCGATATTTTCGACCACTTCGGGTACGTTGTTTGCTTCATGCGTCTCGTGCAACTCCAGACCTTTCCTCCCTCAATAGCGAGGCTTTTATGGCTCGAATGTTAAAATCCAAGACCGGCTCGCGCCAACAAATCGTTGCCCGCTTGATTATCCCAGTCTCACTTACCAATATGGAGAGGCTACTTCACTCCAAGCCCCCAAAACCTGCGAAGGTGAGTAATTAGTATACGATTTACTCAGACAGCTTAACAAACCCACATGCCTAGTCTACCACAAAGCTTGTGGCGAAAGTCTTCAAGCGAAACTCCAAAATCAAATCCGTGGATGGTATGCTTTGCCGATTAAGCTCCGAGCGCTTTGCTAAGGTCTTTCAGAATCCCCTGTCCAGAGATATCCATCCACAGACGGCGTTGCGCGCGCATACAAACATCTGTCTCGAGTATATGCCCCAGGGGACGAGATTATGTAAGTCTGGTGGCTGCGAAAACAACCCTGCTTACACTCCACTTCAGTTTGGTCGGCATATCTGGCCTGAGAGAGGACGGGATTGTGATCAAGGATACCATCGCCGAACTCATCAGCCACCTGGTATAGTTCTATTTTACTCATGGGGGCTCAGATATTTATGCCCAGCACGGTTAGGATTCTGGGACTGAGCCGGCCTCCCCCTCGCAGCCGATGTCTCCTCCTGCCAAGGAGAGGTTTCGCTTCGAGACGCCAACAAACCTACTAGTCGGTCATTCAATTGCAGCTAGGTAGGCGACGCTTGTCTGTCACCAAAGCAGCTTACTCATACGAAAGCCTTAGCTCGGTCACATTAATACGTATGGTTTTAAGCTTTCTTCAAAGCGTAGTTTCTCATATATCCTACAGATAGAACCGGGGACAACGATGTTCCGGGATATAGCTCCAATATCTCTAAGCAGTCAGTACTAACATTGCTTTGGTTTCTCCATACTGAGTAGATGTCCGCCAGATTTTCCTACAGTGTCGGGCGTCTAGTCTCTATCAATTGGGCAACAGGGTATGAGTCGGCGTGTCATACCCTCCGGGACCGTGCTGGGGGCATTATTGCGCGTGAGGTATGGTCTTATCTTTTCTAATGGCCCAAAACTTACAAACCGCATAGATGACGTATTTTAAGGACCAAGGATGGCACGGCAACATGATCATCGTATGTTCCTCTATCAGCTGATCCAATAGATGCTCATTGTAGCTTAGTTTTCTACGATGAGTTATATTTGGTACGAACCTGGAGCCACATCCCACTGGGCAAACATGGTTCCAGTCAAGAAGATGAGCGTTCCAACCTCGATGTTGCCAGCTTCGATGCGACCGGAAAATGGAACTATTTCAAGTGGTGCCACGATAGATACCAGCGAGACAGAGGGTAGACGAGACTCTATTTCGTCGAGCCATTCTGGCACGAGTGAAACGCACAGCTCGGTATCCGGGTCATCTCAGAGCTCTGTATCTCTGAACTCCGTCTGGGAGCATTCAAACGCAAAAACCACTTTCTCTAAACCCAGTGTGTGGCAATTCGCCCCCTTCTCCACCTCACTCGAATTTCCTTCGTCTAAATTTACGACATCGCCCCCAACTTCCCAGGCGTCTACTCCTACGTCCTCGGCATTTACATCTCGTACATCCACACTGTTCATGCTGGACGAGCCCACCCCTGAAGATTCGCCCAAACCGGTAGCGATGAGCAAGCACGAAGTCTTGACTTACAATGCCTTCGGCAACCCAAGAGAAGATTGGTTCTTACCAGCTAGAGTCATATGGAAGAGTTTGTGAGTCTGGGTTCGGGTTTGGATTCGGGTCAATGTGGTTCGTGGAAAGGACTTTTTTGAGGTCAGACATTGGAATGCGAGATTGGGAGTAACTTATGTAAATGTATTAGTGAGCTCTGTGAGCGTGATTAATAGTCATCGGAACTCAAGTTGGAGCTGCTGGCTGAATTGTATGCGTAGTAGTTCGCTGCCCCAGAAGGTGCACGGTTGTAGGACTTACTGTAAATCCGGCAAATCCTCCATTCTAGTTATGCACTAGAATTGAACCAATCCAGTACATTAGATGTTGAGAGTTTCCAAGGCGGTGCTTCTGTTTCGATGCCCACACCAAGTCGATTGCTTCCGAATGTGCCTTTGCCGTACGGTAACCCGGCGATATTCGGTATCCTTTGTTATTCTTGTTTCCTTTAGTGCAATTTCCGGATATGAACGCAGCTCAAATATCACTCATACCCCGTTGGACGAATCGCGAGGTTTGTTATGGATTGATGTGGGTTGATGTGGGTTGATGTGGGTTGATGTGGGTCGATGTGGGTCGCTTGTGTGATCAAGTTACCTAAGCGGTTCTGGAAACCTTTTAGCGTGGAGGATCCGTAACCTGGGTGTTTCTAACCCCCTCCCTTGTGTGATTATGTACTCAAATCGGGGTTGCTTTGTGACACCGTCCACGGGAAGGGTGATAAAGGCGCGGTGGAATCACGTACTCCTTGCTAGCCGCAACGTTGAACCCCCCTAATTCGTATTTCGACCGGGAGCATCATGCCAAAGAACATTGTGATTTTGTTTGGTAGGTAAAATTACAGATGGCGTCATTCGCGTTAACATCATATCCTCAGTGAATGATGGTGACATGTTTGGGTACGCTGCTTTTGTCCCTATATAGATCATAACTCATAAAGACTAGGTCCCTCATACGTAAGAAGATGCGCATATCTACTTTTGGATCGGACCCGCAGGTTGTGAAAATGCAATTGATCGCCGCGTCGTACAAGCTTCGGCCTCGAGATCACCAGAAAACACTTCCAAGGCGAATCGACCGTTTCTTAAATAAACAGTCCGAAGTAGAGAGCCCAGCCGAAGGTACCATTTACCATTCACCTACTAGTAAGTCTAGCTTAGCTCCAGGTAACAGCCAGCCGAGCAAAATTTGAACCCGATCCAACGGCGGTGGCTGGCGCGTACCAGTTCCTTGAACAGCAATATAAAGACGGGGACCGAATCATGTGAGTTTGGTATCAGTATATATACCCAGTGATTACTGGATTGACGATCGGCGATGGTTTAGTCTCGTTGGAGTAGGTCGCGGATTAGAGGAGTGCAACATCACTAGGGACACTATGTTACGCCTCACATGCTGTCTGGTGTGCCAACCAGTCCCTTGACAATCAACTAACTTTTCGCTAACGGTTCTCCTCCAGGATGAGGGCGCCAGCGCATTTAAACCTCCACAAGTCGCAATCACCAAGAAATCCATATTAAGCCCCCCAATTGAGCAATTATATACGACTTCGCCTATGCAGCGACAGGTTCCGATAAAGTGAGTATTTAATCGTTCGTCGTCATGTGCCTAACATAACTGGATCCAGTAATATTACTCTCATTCGTATGTTTTCCGATTGACCCAGCGATTCTATTGTATAACCTTCCGTATTGGTAGATCACTCCAAAACGGCTGATTACATCTCATACCACAATGAGCTTCTCGACAGGTAAGCCTCGGACATTGATTACATTTCTTTCGCGGTATATATTCTTGACCGCATACATTAGGCTGTTGGAGAGCTTACCCAGAGTATTATAGATTTCCCCTCAGTGTCAAAAGATTTGTCTCTATCAATTATGCACCCGGTAATGACGTAACGTGCGATACCATCCGTGGGGCCTCAGGCGGCGTCAAATCCCGAGGGGTATGGGTTCGATCACCAGAACCAATTTACTAAGACCGATCGATATTCTAGGTGTGGTTTTTTGACGCCCCAATTTGGCAAGGATCATACATTATTGTAAGAAACAAGTGTCACTTGTATGCTCTTGCTAAATCGGGTTATATAGTATTCAACCATGGGTTATATCCATTACCATCCCCAGTTTACGAATCAATGGCTAGGCATTAAGCCTATCACCACTGGGAATCTCACATTGTCATCTCGATCGACGAGTTTACTCCCAGCAGGGCGTAGCAGTTCCGTTCCTGTGTACAGCGGGAACGTCATGCCGACTCCTCCGCCCATTGCGTCTATTCCCGCTGCCACTATATTCTCCGGCAAAGCGTCGCCAACGTCCGTCGCTGCGAGCTGTCAGTGGTTCCCGCTAGAACCCGATGCGATAGAACCTCCGAGGATGAGTAGACTTGAGATGCGTAGTTATCGAGCATTTAGGCGCCCGGAGGAGGATGATCACCTCCCTCGGAGAGTATTGTGGAGGGTCTCGTACTCGGAAGCAGGAGTTCCTAGCTAAATTAGCTACGGCTGGTTGGCTCTCCCAGCGCTTTCCCTTTGTACGTCAGCCATATACGGCTTCAACTATGGGTAACGGTTGAAGTTAGCGCGCAGACTCGGCTAAAGATGGTGACAGCGATCGGCCACCACCTAACTTTCAGAAGCTGGTGGAAATGAAGTTTGGAGGGCAGAATCGCCAGTAAAAGGCGATTTCCTCACCACTCGAGGCGAATTTCGGGAATTTTCGTTAGACAAAACGTTTGAAAATGCTTGTAAAACATGCCTATGTGGTTAGTTCCGGTTAAAGTATCCTTGACGAGTCTGCACACTCGAAATACCCACGGGCTAGAGATTTGCACGTGACTAAAAGTGGCTGCCGAAGTTGCGGCTAGGCAAGAAATCGCATTGCAATGCGTATATTAACTCATCAGTGGAGTCTGGGGTCCTTGTGGCTTCGAATATGGCAATTATATAGGAGGACAGTCATTATGTACAATTTACTGCCCATGCACATAGTTGGGTGTGGTATCATCATATGGGGCGTGGGCTGGGTTTTGACAGTGGCTCCGAAACTCTTTGGTTGCCCATTAAATTGCCTGCGAACCGCTTTCCTTGCTCCAATAGGCGTCCACAAAGCGCTGCACTTGTGCCGCGGATATGATTATCCAAGTTAGCCTCGGTAATGTGTTTATCATCTAGCCTAAACTCACTTTCGTATGGATTCAATTGCACCTAGCGCGTACTTCGTCATTACTGATGGCTTGTTGGTGAGGGGTATCTCTCAATATTTCTTCTTCGCATACACCCAGTACTGTTTTGCTCAATCGGGTTCGTGAATCTAGGCGAGATAATAAACACATTACCGAGGCTAACTTGGATAATCATATCCGCGGCACAAGTGCAGCGCTTTGTGGACGCCTATTGGAGCAAGGAAAGCGGTTCGCAGGCAATTTAATGGGCAACCAAAGAGTTTCGGAGCCACTGTCAAAACCCAGCCCACGCCCCATATGATGATACCACACCCAACTATGTGCATGGGCAGTAAATTGTACATAATGACTGTCCTCCTATATAATTGCCATATTCGAAGCCACAAGGACCCCAGACTCCACTGATGAGTTAATATACGCATTGCAATGCGATTTCTTGCCTAGCCGCAACTTCGGCAGCCACTTTTAGTCACGTGCAAATCTCTAGCCCGTGGGTATTTCGAGTGTGCAGACTCGTCAAGGATACTTTAACCGGAACTAACCACATAGGCATGTTTTACAAGCATTTTCAAACGTTTTGTCTAACGAAAATTCCCGAAATTCGCCTCGAGTGGTGAGGAAATCGCCTTTTACTGGCGATTCTGCCCTCCAAACTTCATTTCCACCAGCTTCTGAAAGTTAGGTGGTAGCCGATCGCTGTCACCATCTTTACTCCTGCTGTCCCTGTCACGTACCATTGTGGCACTGCCTACATATTTACGTGACCGTCCTCCTGTCATTCCCTCCACTGTCACAACCTCCAGAGGTCGCATTTCTCCCATTTACCCTGCAGAAGTTATCCTTGTGGCCAATCATATTAATTGACTTCTATACGTATAAGTAGCTCTGATAATCGTATTTCGTTTTTTGAAAGAATACGCACCTACGTGTGACCCCGGCTTCCCTTGCGATGCACTCATCCGAATATGATAGGCGAATGCACAACAACATAAGCACGAGCCATTCTCTGGCTGCGGTGGTGTAAATATCACCAGGCTCCGACCTTTTTTCCATGCCGTCTATCGACCGCGGCTCACATTCCAAGGATTGCGTCATGAACTCGATCCCTACTACTGCTCTGGCTAGGAATTCACTTATTGCATTTGGCATGCGATGCGCTTCTTACCATGAAGTGTGGTGAGTGGTACTGACTTGCTTTATGAATAAGATATGTATAGTACCTCTTCTAGGCACCGCTTAACGCTTGTTTACTGGTAACAAGTTTAGAACACGCTCACCCAATAGCCTACACCTTGGCTGAGAATAGCACGCACCCAAAGCATCAACTCGTTTATGTTCAACATGTGAAACCTACTGCTGAGCCGCCTCGTAAACCAATGTCTCGCCTTTTCTGTCGAAGTTTGTCAACCATCTCTGCGATTGCTTGCCATGCTACTCTTCCACTCAAGTTGACAACTAGTCTGGGTGAGTAAGACCAGCTGACACAACGTTTCATCCCCGGAAATGTAGATGCTCTCGCTTCCACGAATTTCAGCCCGGCCGATAGCTCCTTGAATGAACGGAGCGACCGGATCCTGTCAGGTATGAGAACTTGGGGCTGTCATGGTGGCCGTGGTATAAATATGATCAGATCTCACCCCTTCAATCCAGCCACAGCTCAACCATGAGATGCATTGAGACGCACTTAAATCTTGCTGATTGGAAGTGCATTATCTTCCACCACGATACACCCTCTGCTCTCTATCTTCAAATTCTGCCTCGCTCTAGTAGTGTGCTTGAAACAGCATCATAGCTCGGTACAGCACACCAGACCCCCACCAGACCCCGCTCAACACCGGTTTGGGGTAAACAATCCTTCCTTAACCCACCGTACCGCCATGTGGTTCTGGGGAAAGAATGCAAGATTGAACTTGGTACGCGTTTTCACCGGCTATATGTGGTGCTATATGCAGTGCTGATGAATGGACATACGGAAGGGGCGCCGAATCAGGCGATATTATAAGCGTAGTAACGCCCTTTCGTGCCACCATGTATGTTACCACTATAGAACTGACCACGGAACCTTTTGAGAAGCAAACTGCGAACACATCTGATGGTCCACGCGATGTTATGGTTCACGGGATGTAAGCGTTTCCATACACCACCAAGTCATAGGCAGCTGAGGTACCTTTAGTCTTGGGTGGGGAACTGCTCTAGCGTTTCATAAGCACGACGACTGTCACTGGAAGATGCGCCGTGTATTGGCGTCAGCTCTACACCCTGCTGCAGCTCGCTCCCATGCACCGCAGCATTTGAATACAACAGAAGATTTCCTACGAAAACTTGCAGAAAATCCCGCGTCGTTTAAGGACATTAATAATGAGGTCACTGGAGCCTTTATTATCCGTTTGGTCTATGGATACGTATTGGAAACTGGAAGTGATCCGTTGCTTCCTATGGTCCATCGATGGTTCCACTATCTGGGGAAAGCGACTTCTACCAATTTTCACTGTGGACCCTAAACCTCCGTGTTTTACGGGGGTTCGTACCATACCTGAGAAAAACACGGAGGTCGGGAGGTTGGTCTACCTCCGTACTCAAAAATACGGACCTGGTCATTTTCAGGCCAGGCCCGTATTTTCTAAAATACGTAAGTAAGTCCGTATCTGACTTCCAGGATGATTTTGATTGTACAGTATGTACCTCCGTGTTTCAGCGCAAACACCGTGTTTTCTCTAAGACGGTGGTTTCCTCCGCAAACTATTTGCTTGTCGTAAGCTTCTTATTGGAGACTATGAGACAAGCCGTGATGGAGAGTGGACGGCACTAAGACCTAAGTGACCTCTTGAACCGCAACGCACTTAAGCGTCTGTTGGCTCTTGAGGGTAGGGGTGGTTCTAAGTGTCACTCAAAGGGGATGTTTTGACGAGACAAAACAAGCTGGGGTTACCAGGCTTGTTGGTCCTCTATATATATCTGAGAAGTGGCCGAGTCATACACGGCGCAGCCACATGAGTCATGCAGTCTACCAGTCAGGAGTGTCCATGTGAGTCATGCTGTATGAACAGACATGACTCGTACAAAGCACAGCCGCGTTACACAATGTAACAGAAAAACCACAAGAAGGTGGCAACGCGGCAAAAGGAAACGGAACGTAACACAAAAAGAAAGGAACAGACGGGCGAGACAACAGTCGAGTCCGATGGAGTGAGCTGGCTCACGACATTACTCCCCCCTATGAGTCCATTTGGGGGACCTGAATGGACTTACTGCACCGCGCAGTCCTTCCCTTTCCTCAGCATAAATTCCTCAAGCCCTTCATCTTCCTCCAAGGTCAGGTCGATGGGATTGAACACGGTGTTCCCCAGTTCGTCCGAGAACTTCTCCCATTATTCCCATGTCTCCTCCCTTGTCCAGTCGGCCTTGGACCAGTCCAGAACCCTTTCCTGAGCCTCCACGAACTCCTTGTCCCACTGTCGCACATCGGGCTCTGCTTCCTTCCATGCCGACACATCAGTCTCCTCCTTCTTCCACCAGTAGGGTTCCCAGTCGATCTTCTCCTTCTGGTATCGGCCCCTCTCCATCCTCCAGTCGCTCAGGTCCTTTTTGTAGTTGGCGTCCCAGGCGTCGTTCCATCTAGGTCGGAGCGTTGGCTGCCTTCCGTCGTACCCTGGTACCCACTCGCTTGAGTACGCTCCTTCTTGTCCCCATTCAACCACCCCGAGCATGTGGGTGGAGAGGAGCACGACCTCCGAGACCTGGAATGCTGCACACCCCCGGCAGACATATATGTCTTTCCGTAGGAGCTGCATGCGTGTTGGCCATTTTTTTCCGACCCACTGGAATTCCCCCAGGTCTGAGTGGAGGATATCGTCCGAGGCCCTGAAGTGCATCCTTCCAGAGCCTTGTTGCGACCTCTTGAAGACGTAGAGGGCAGCTCCGGAGTCGAGAATCCTTGCTGTGGCAAAGGCAGGTCCTTCGAGGACACGGGTGAGGTTGTCGGCGATGGTGGAGCGGGAGATGGCAGGCATTGTTGAGAGCAGAGAAGATTTAATGAGTTAAGCGAGGTTTGAAGCTTGGAGTAGGTGCAAGTTTTGCAGTTGATACTACTTGTTTCACCCCCTCTGCCTTTTATCTTCCCTGGAGCGTAGTTAGACGGCGTGGGAGCTTTGGGGTGTTGGCGTAGAAGGTCTTTGATGATCTTTGAAAGGTGACCAAAATCTTCCGCCCTTTGTTCTGTGTCTTCCTCACTTCCATAACCCTTCCATCTGACCCTGTAGAAAAGACCGTCCTTTGTCTTTTTCCAGTCCAAAATCTTTTCTACTTCATATTCTTCTTCTCCTTCTTCTGTTATGATTGGCGGTGGTCGGGGTTGGTTACGGCTGAATTCAGTGTCTCCTTTGTAAGGGCTGAGTAAATCGATGTGGAAAACAGGGTGCACCCTCATTGTTGCCAGCAAATCAAGCTCATAAGCATGTGACCCTATCTGTCGCTTCACAACAAATGGCCCGTGCTTTTTGTTATCCAGTTTCTTTGAAGGTCTTTTGGTTTGAATGTTTTTTCCCAGCAGCCATACTAGATCTCCTTCTTGGTACTCGTTCTTAGGTTCTTCTTCTGGGAGCCTTTGGGTTTCCATTGATGCAATTGCTTCGTCGTGGATTTTACGCCATTTTCCAGTGATGCTGTTTGCCTCTGGAACTGCTGATTCTTCTGCTGAGATGTTCCACAGTGGTTCCCTCCCATAGACAATTTCGAAAGGGGAACTACCTGTTACGCGGTGCTTCTGTAGATTATAGCTGAACTCCGCAATTGGTAATAAGTCCGCCCAATCATCCTGCTGGTAGTTGACGAATGATCGTAGCCAGCCTTCCATCCATTGATTGATTCTCTCCGTTATTCCATCTGTCTGGGGGTGGTAGGCAGTACTGAAGCCTGGGCTTGTTCCAATTTTCTCGTAAATGGCTTTCATAAGTTTGGAATTGAAAGTAGTCCCTCGGTCTGAGATTGTGCTCTTTGGAAAACTGTGCAGTTTCCAAACATTTGTGATGAAAAGATTTGCAAGGTCGCTTGCCGTGTGAGATTCTTTGCAGGGTATGAAGTGCGCCATTCTTGAGAACCGGTCCACCACTACTAAGATGCTATCTGATCCTCTGGATTTTGGTAACTTCACTACGAAGTCGAACGCTATGTCTTCCCACGGTCCTTTTGGAATTTCCAAAGGCTTGATCGGGACTATTGACTTCGATCCCTTTGTCCGTTGGCAGGTCTCGCAGGATTCCACATATCTGTTTATGCTTTGCTTCATTCCTGGCCAGAAGTATCTTCTTGATATGAGTTCCAGTGTTCTAGCCTGTCCTTGATGTCCTGCGATTTTTGAGTCGTGATGAACTCGCATGATGGCCAGTCTGGATTCCTTATCTTCTGGCACGTAGATCCTTCCCTTGAACCATAATAGTCCCTCCTTGAAATCATAATCTTTTGCGCTGTGTTGTAGGGTTTTTGGTAACGTTTCCCTTGATTTGCAGATTTCTCTGATTTGTGCCAATCCTTCATCTGTTTCCTGAGCCTCCTTGATAGTTTCTATGATGTTTGCGTCTACTTGTCCCATGAATCCTTTGAACCTTTCGACAGATATCATAACTTGTTCCGGCGTCGGGATATCTTCATGGTCTGACCGTCTTGACAACAGGTCCGGTTTTGATGACAGGATTCCAGGGCGATATATGATGTCAAAGTTATAGGAAGCAAGTAATTGGTGCCATCTTGCGTGTCGACGGTTGAACGTTCTTGCTTCCTTCCAGAATTGTAGGTTCCTATGATCGGTGTAGATAGTGATAGGGTCTCTTGTTCCTTCAAGGTAAAGCCTCCAATGTGTTAAAGATTCTATGATAGCCATAAGTTCTTTATCATGGACGTCGTAGTTGAGTTGAGCCTCATTGAAAGATTTTGAAAGATAAGCAATAGGATGCAAGTAGCCATCGTCTTGCCTTTGCGACAGGATTGCTCCCATTGCTACTCCACTTGCGTCTGTTTCCAGGAAGAAGGGCTTGTCAGGGTTTGGATGGCGTAGAGTGGGTTCTTTGCTGATTTCTGTTTTTAGGGCCACAAATGCTTCCTGCTGATCGTTACCCCATTCCCATTTGTTCTCTTTTCTTGTCAAGGTTGTCAGGGGTTTCGCTAATCGGCTGAAATTTGGTACAAATCTTCGGTAAAAATTTGCGAATCCTAGGAATGCCTGAACTTGCTTGACCGTTTTTGGTTCCTTCCATTCCTTTATTGCCTTGACCTTTTCTTCCTCCATAGAGATGCCTGAATCGCTGATTCCTAGTCCAGTATATGTCAATTTGGTGACAAAGAATTCGCATTTTGGAAGCTTTGCAAAAAGATTTTCCTCCAGTAAGATCTTTAGTACTTTTCTGACATCCACGGTATGTTGGCTTCTGTCCTTAGAGAAGACTAGGATGTCGTCAATGTATACTATGACGCATACGTCAATAAGATCATGGAAAATGTGATTCATATATCTTTGGAAAATGGCGGGCGCGTTTTTCAGTCCGAAAGGCATGACGACGTATTTGAACAGTCCTTCTTTTGTTCTGAAAGCTGTCTTCCATTCGTCGCCTTCTCTAATTCTGATATTGTTGAAACCCATGCGTAGATCGATTTTGGAGAAAATCTTTGCGTCCTTGATTTTATCCAGGAGGTCTTCCATTAGGGGCATTGGGAATCTGTCGTCCTTTGTAATGGCGTTAACTCCTCTGAGATCTTGAACAAGTCGTAGTTGGCGTACTGCCCCTGGGTTCTTGGGATCGATTGGTTTTTTGACAAAGAAGCAAGGTGAGGCAATGGGTGATTTGCTTGGTCGGATTTTTCCCGCTGCAATTTCTTCATCCAAGTACTCTCTTAGTGCAATTGACTCTGCTGGAGAGAGTGGGATAGGTCTGGCCGGTTTCGGAAGTTCAGCTCCTTCCTTGAAGTCGATGGCGCAGTCGTATGGACGATGATCCGGGATTCTCTTGAATTTTTCTTCGCTGAAGACGTCGGCAAATTCCTTGAATTCTTCGGGCAGGTCGTCTATTGAGGCCGTCCTTGCTTGAATGGGTTCTGTCCGCCATGATATGTGCCTCGTTTTCCAATCGATGACAGGGTTTGATTCTTCTAACCATTCCAATCCTAGGATGAGTTTAGTTTCTCCAGTAGGCATAGCGAAGAAGACTTGTTTGAAGGTTCTTCCCTCTACCTCTAGTTCCAGTTTAGCTTTGAAACGTATTTGGTGAGAGAGTTCCTTCCCCTGGATACCAATTACTTTTCTAGGAGTGGAGAGTTCTATGAGTGGAATGTTGTTGGATCGAGCCCACGAGATGTCCAAGAAATTTTTTGATGCTCCAGAGTCGATGAGGGCTGGGATAGGTTCTGTGATTCCGGCAACGTTTGCGTAAACAATGGTAGATTCATTTGTCGCTCTAAAGTACATTGTTTCCGTTGCCGGTTTTTTGGTCTCTCCACACACAGTTAGAGGGAGACCCCTTCTTTTCCCGAGTCTTCCATAATTGTTGCTTCCCTTCCTTTAACGCTGGGTTCCGTTGTTATCCATTCCTTGGACGGGCATTTGAATGAGCGGTGTCCTTCCTGTCCGCACTTCAGGCAGCGGTTGCTTGCTATCCTTGCTTTGTATACTTCGTCGGGTAGTCGCTTTGTAGAGGTTTGACCGCTAGCGGTTGGTTGGGCTGCTTTCTTTCCTGTAGAGGTCTTGATTTGTTGCAATTTCTGGTCAATAGAGATTGCGATTGAAATCCACCTGTCAAGGGAAAGTTCTCGCTCTGTCCCATCTTCATTGATCAGGGTAAGTTCGAATCGAGCTAGTTCGGTCTTTACTTCAGGCTTCAGTCCTTCCTTGAATTGGTTGATTAGAGCTTCTTGTCCCCAGTTGACGTCAACCAATAAGTAACGGAATTCAGAAGCATAGTTTGCTACCGAATTGTTCTGCTTGCACTTCCGGATATCGATTTCGGCTTTAGCTTTTTTGTTGGGGTCGCTGAATTGTTCCATGAAGTGTGCTTTGAAATTTTCCCATGAGGCGAGGTTTTGGTTATTTTCTCTTTGGTTAAGCGAACGTAAGAGTACTTGTGCCCAGTGAGTGGCCGCTTTGTTCTCGGATTTGAAGTTTGCTAGAGCTTCGCGGATCCTTTCTTCGTTGGAAGTGTATTGATCGCCTAGGCGCAAAAAGTAGCTTTCCATTTGTGTGATGAACATTTCGGCACCTTCCCCTTTCTTTCCGTCGAAGGCTTCTGGACGAGTTACTTTGGGACGACGTGGACCACTACCGGTGTTTGGATTTTCGGTCAGCCGCTGGATTCTCAATTCTAATTCGTCAATCCTGGTAGATTCCGCGTCTGGATGAGGTGGGGAATTTGATCGCCTAGAGGGGATCCCGTGCAGGGATGCTTCGTCCATTTCTTCTCGCATATTGTTGATGGTATCCTGAACTTCCGTGATTTTGGTAGTGAAGGAGGCTCCTTCCTGTCGTAAGGTTTCTAGTCCTTGTGTTACTGCCTCATTCCATTCGAGTTGTCCTTGTCTGGTAGCGTTGAGTTCTTTGCGTACGTTATTCACTAGTCCTTGGGTATTGGTAACTTCATTTCGAAGGCGGGTTACGTCTTGACCGACTAGAAAAGAATTATGTTCGCCATTTCTTGCTGAGTTCAGGATGTCTGTCAAGGTTCCTTGTAGGGTGTTGATGGAGTCGTTAAAGATTTGTTGGTTGTTTGCTAGAACCTGTGTGGCTTGTTCTAGGCCACTAAGCCTTCGATCTATAGTGACTCTCATTCCGTCTATAACCCTAAGGGTAGCGTTGTGTCTTCCTTCTAGAAGGTCGTCTAGGTCATCTAAATTGCTGATTATAGTCCTGCCGTTAGAGCTGGAACTTGAACTTGAGCTTCCTGGGTTACCGGCGCTTTGTTGTACCGGGGCTGATTGCCCGGAGTAACCCTGTGGGATATATGGTGGTGCTGGAATAACCGGTGTGACTGGTTGGGAAGCCACTGGAATTGGACCTGCATTGGTGATGGTTCCTCCAATTTGAGGAACTGTAGGGACATTGGGAACGTGTGGTGTAGGGGGAGGTCTAATGGGAACAAGCGATACGCCCCCATGGGCTTTGGGTTGGGGAGAAAAAAATTGTCTTCTAGTTCCTAACGGCCACAAGGGACGTGATGGCCCTGGAGTCGCAGTTGGAATACGAATTACAGCTGGAGTAGGGTCATTTGTGAGATCTCCTGGTTCTCTATTTGTGATAGTGGGTTCTTCCTCTTGTACCGTTGTCATGTCAGGGATGCCAAAAGCTCCCGGCATTGATGTTTGACTTTGGGGGCGTGATCGGGCAGGACCTCCCGCTTGAGTTTGTGCGATATCCTGCTCGTTTAGTGATCCTGTGGGCCTTGCTGCCCGACTGGGTCCTCTTCTTGTTGATATGACGGATGAGGGACGTGACCCTCCATTTTCTTGAATAGACATGTTTGTGTGTTGTTAAGCTTGTTTTGTAATGTCGTAAGCTTCTTATTGGAGACTATGAGACAAGCCGTGATGGAGAGTGGACGGCACTAAGACCTAAGTGACCTCTTGAACCGCAACGCACTTAAGCGTCTGTTGGCTCTTGAGGGTAGGGGTGGTTCTAAGTGTCACTCAAAGGGGATGTTTTGACGAGACAAAACAAGCTGGGGTTACCAGGCTTGTTGGTCCTCTATATATATCTGAGAAGTGGCCGAGTCATACACGGCGCAGCCACATGAGTCATGCAGTCTACCAGTCAGGAGTGTCCATGTGAGTCATGCTGTATGAACAGACATGACTCGTACAAAGCACAGCCGCGTTACACAATGTAACAGAAAAACCACAAGAAGGTGGCAACGCGGCAAAAGGAAACGGAACGTAACACAAAAAGAAAGGAACAGACGGGCGAGACAACAGTCGAGTCCGATGGAGTGAGCTGGCTCACGACATTGCTGACCTCCGTTTATTGACCATCCGTATTTTTATCCATTTGTATTTCTTGTGCGGCATTGATGGTTTGCTTCTTTCCGTATTTCTGTCTGTCGGTAGGCTTTCCGTACTTGTCGTAAATACGATTTCCAGTCATGTACGCACGTAAATAAGGAAATCTATGCGATAATTTGCTAAAGTTTAATGAAATATGGACATACAAGTGAGACTAGTCATGTTGGACAATGAAATCGAATGTACGAATGTCCCAAGTTCTTCAGAGGCAAGATTCGCTTGTACTGAGAGATATTAGCAAGAAGAAATCAAAAATTAATGTGTAACTTACCGTTTTTTGCTGCTTCCAGCCTGACCCTCCCTCGAGTGAATGTGTTGGGGGTCAGTCCATATGTTGCTGGATTAAATTCGTCAATTTCTTCTTCGACAGGCTGAGCATTGGCTGCCGAGTCGGGGATTGATATGATGTCGGATGGAATTGGGCCACTACTGGACAATTTGGTATCAAGTTCTCGATTCGGCTGGGCTCGCAGAACTTCAGCCCATAAACCAGTTAGGCCAACTTCTGGGATTGAGGGTTCAGCATTGATAGGCCAATGTAAAGGTGGGGGGATCCACTAACTGAACGACTGCCGGGATTATCAAAATTTGCTGGTGGAGGATCAGCAAGTGCAATGGCGCGTGATCAGTGAAGGCGAATTGTCTCTATGCTCGAGTGGTGACAAAGATTGGATCTATATGCGTGGTGGGAGCTCATTTAGCTAAGTTCAAACATCAGAAGATATAGGCTAATACTTACCTTAGCATTGTTATATTCAGCTTCGCATTTTCACTTGTAAGTGTCTCTTCTGGGTCTCAGTAACAACCATGTTTCCACACCCGCAGGCGCATGGTACCCGTCTTTTTGGGTTTGCAGGTTTGGGATTGGGAGGCATGGCAAGGGAGTGGGTATATAATTCAAGTGGTGTGTAGTGTGGGTGGCACAGCCTGCTATGCGTGGTGTGTGTCCGTGCGCGCTGTCAAAAAATTACAAGTTCAAGGCTGATGTAAGCATCGTGCTCCCAACTTATAAGTATCCCACCTCTCCGAGCACAACGATCCTCCCCCGCTTTGCCCCCCCCCCCACCGCTCTGTTAGTCTTATAATCAGGTATCAGTAAGTGCTCTAATAACATTTCATGCATGCTCTGCTTGCTGCGTTTGTTGCTAACCAAGTCTCCACCAGATCTCATTTGGTGGCGGGACATCCGTGTTTTCGACCGACGCCCACCTTTCTCTTGCCAAATCATCATGTAGATCCTTTGCGATGGCTCCCAGAGGTAGGTTACAAGTATATTACATTGTCTACAACCTAGCTAACACGCGTACTATACTAGGTACACATACCAAACCCAAACCCCCTGCAGGGAGCGCAAGCGCCACACTGGCAAACCAATCAAGCAATTTGCCGGCGGGATCAAAAAGTAAGTGATCGACGCTAGCCGACAATAACCTCGTTGATCAATGGCTGTGCAGTCAAGGTTGAATACTCACCGAATGGCCAAGGCCGACAACGCTGAAGATGGCGATGGTCAGAACCAGGGGAATGGCCAGGGCGGGACAGGAGGGCAAGACAGCCACCAAAGGAGCAGCCAAGACGACCAGGACAACCAAGGCGGTAGGAACGCTAATGAGAACAGTGACGGGGACGGCGGGATGATGACAGCGATGGCTGGAGCAAGGTTCAACAACTGACCCAGGACGCGTGCGACGACGAGGACAATGTGCCTGAAGGAATACGGGTAACGACTAATTTGGTGGCTTCAAAGGTGAGTAACAAGTGTCGATTTCAGCTTGAACTATACTGATCAGTCGAACAGAAGCGCAAGTGGATCGAGGACGATGACGACGACAAAAGCGACGATGAGCCCAAAGATGGCGGTGGCGACAACAACACCTGTGGCGACAACGACGCTGACAATGACGATGACCAGATTCTCACTTTTACGGACTTTTCTCCGGTTTCGTTCGTGGATACGTGTATTTATCTCGTGTTTCACGCCGTTTCTCCCTGTATTTTTTCGTATTACGTGCCTTTTATCCGTGTTCGTTCGTGGTGTTCTCCGTGTAATCCGTCGTTTCGCCCCGTGTTGTAAATGTCCGTAAAAATAATCGATTTTATGCTATTTACATTACACGGTGAGAACCCCAGCGGGCTGGCCCGCACACGTGGGTCCGTGATTTGCCAAAATCACGGACATATTTCCCATATAAAAAATCACGGGCATATTCCAGGTGCGACACGGAGGTCCTGCCCGTGTTCTTGCCTCCGTAAAACACGGAACTCCGTGGTCCACAGTGTTTATGGTCAATGATTTTCCCAGCTGTGAGTGATATCTAACATGGTTCCCCTGACAATCAATTGGATTGTCGAAATATTTGCTAGCAACACATTTGTCTACCTATATTCCGGGAGGGGGATTTCAGCGTTTTGGCAAGGAAGGGCGAGGCCTGCATGTTCGCTACGCCGACGACACATTCGACACGGTGTTTAACCAAGTGGTGAGTACGGAGCCGCACACTCTTTGGGACGGCAGCACTCAGCAACCGTGCTAGAAAGATGGACAAGTTAAATGCTCTTCTTACTCATCGAGCTTGCTGGGGAAGAAAAGAGGACCAACCGCTAGCCGAGAGGATATCGATCTTGTCAAACGGACCGCTGCTTCCCTCTTCACTGATGCGCACTTGTTACTGCTGGAATATAGCTAACAGTGTAATTATGTAAACATAATAGTGGGATCTACTACGGCGCGTATACATAGAACCCACAAGGGCTCTCCCAGCATTAATCGCTATTTCAGACCGCTGGCGTCGTAAATGCCTTTACTCCGATGTTGTCGCTTCACCCGGATATCGCCAGGAGAGCATAAGCAGAGATCGATTCTGTGGTTGGACGTGACCGCATACCCGCTTTGCATGACCGTGATTCAATAACGCACACTGAAGCTGGTCTTCAAGAGGTTATGCGGATGTGTCCGGCTGTACCATTAGGTATATATTTCCGGAGTCCAAACCATTTGAGAAAGAGTAAAGTTGATAAACCTATTTACGTCTAGTGCATCTTGCGACTGAGGACATCGAGTTCCACGGATACTGAATTCCCAAAGGCTCAACTATCCATCCGAATATTTGGTAGGTAAATTACTACCAGATTCACTATTAGTGCATTAATACCTGCACATGTATATCCCAAAGCAACCTTAGGGCAATACTTCATGGCCCCAACCACCATGCATCTCCGCACAAGTTCAATCCCTTTCGCTTCTTGAAAACCGCTCCAGACCCGGACCCTTGCAAATTCACCTTTGGTTTTGGCCGCCGCGTCTGTCCGGGCTCTCATATACCCAACAATAGCTCGTGGATTATGTGTGCCGGGCTGTTGTCCGTTTTTGACCTTCGTGCGAGTGCTGAGTTGGAAGCCAAGGTTCGTAACCTGGGAGGGTTTGACTCGGAGCGACCCTATGGACTATTCGCACCCTATCGGCTAGTGTAAGTGATTGCCAAACTTGTCGGAGCGCTCAAAATACTAAAAAGATAACCCAGCGGTGATGCACCGCCGTTTTCATGCACCATAACACCTCGCGATTTGGTTGCTATGAATTTGCTAAATAAGCCGTAGCTCAATATGGGTATCGCAGATATCTGATACGTAAAATGTAAAATGAAAGTGAAACGCGTAATCGTGAATATAATGACCTTGGGTAATTGGTTATTCCAGGCGAACTCAAAACACATCTCAGTGGAAGGCTAGTCAGCCTCAGAAACGTACCTATGAACACGATTTTCTACCAACCGCGCAAGCGATCCTCTACACAATGGCCACCGCTTGCACCCGCCGCACACTCAATATCAAAAACTGATTGATTCCCAAATCTAACCACATCAGAAATCCCATCCCTCGGGTTTGAACGTACGGCCGTAATTCAAATAACCTTGCATGACTGCCAACACTCCATCGGGTAAGCCCATACTCATGAGCGTGTACGATACTTTTGCGTGGCCGTGCGTCTGGCCGAGTTTAAAGAAGTGTTGCGCCACGGCGGTTGGGTACTACAGAACCGTCAAATTGGGTCTGAGCCAAGTATAGAGAAACTTACTGTACTCTCCATGTACCATCTCCACTGGTAACACGCAATCCTAAACGCCGCATTGAGCCCACGCTGTAGATCCCCTTCATCAGCGTATATCTCGAGTAGCCGCATCCAAGCTTTGGCGCTAAACTTGTGCTCCAAACACCGAGTATAGGCTTCCTTGGCGTCCTCCTTGTGGTGCAGCCGTGCGCCTAGGTCACCAAGGATTTCCCACTCGGTACCAGTCTTTTTATAGGCGATGCGTTGTGTTTTAAAGTGTGCGACTTCGGCGCGGAAGATGGTCCAGATTCGGAGGTCCTACTCGAGTCGTATTAATTTCGGTTGGTGCAAAGTAGGAAACCCCCACCTCGTAGAGCACCATGAATAAATTATCCAACCACCGCTCGCACAATCGTTTTGTGCTAAAGGACAGGGTCTCATCCACACCTTTGGCTTGACCAGTCGGACTCGCGGGCTCCTCGCCGTTTGCTTCCCTACTTTCCGACTCTTCGTTCGCCATGCCCACCGGACCAGGCTTCTCTAACCCCTCGGCCTCACGGGCGAACCCAGATTTTCCCTCGGCCTCGTCATCGTGCTCAGACACCTTGATCGTAGGCACGCCGTCGATTTGGCGCTGTTCGTCATCTTCGTGCGTTACTTTAATCGTCGGTACACCCAGCTCGACTTCGTCGGTGCTAAGGTTGCTCAGTGCACCGGGTGACGGGGATCTTCGCATCCCTCGAGTCGAGGCGTTATCGTCCCCAGGGCGACCATGCGTGACTGTACCATCCTCGTGAACGACTCGCTCTTCTTCTCCATTCGCCTATGGGAACTCCGATGAGAGACGTATTAGATTTAGGCGTGGTACGTACCTCTGCCCCTCGCATTTTCACGCTCCGGTACTCCTCCTCCATCACAAATACCGCACTTCGCTTTCGTAGTAGTTCGTCCCATCCGACTTCAGAGGCGAGGCGGGTCAAGAGAGCGTATGCTTTTGCGAATGTACCTCGGAGCGAAGGGGCGGGTAAACGTAACAGAGCGATATCGGCCTATGGATGGTAGGGTGAGATTGCTCGAAATACAACATATGGTTTCACGGACGGCATACCTCGTTGTCCCTGGCACTATCCTCGTCCAATACACCACTCTCCTTGATGAAATCTTTGACCGGAAGGTGTGTCCGCGCAGGAGTGGGCATCCGATGTAAATCCCGCTCATTGTAGGTAAACATCGGACACGAATTGAGAGTCAAGAGTGCCGATTCGTATTGTCCTAAATCATATTAGTACCTTATGACATTTAATCAGAGTCCTTAGACCAACCGTTTTCGATGTAGCACTCGGTCAACTTGGCCCAGGTCACAAACTCGCTGGGAGCGACATTCACAGCTTGCCTCGCCAATGCAACTGCCCAATCTTTTTTCCCCTTACTCCTGACGAGGTCGCATTGGACATGTAGTAGGGTGTAGGATGGCGGAGTGGAGGTGTCGGTGCGGTAGGGTGTGAGAGCGGCAGAAAGTGTTTGTAGCGCTTTAATTTCTTCGTCTGGAAATCCACGCCAGATTAATTTCGAATTTGTGCGGACAGGGAGAAGGGCACGTACTCATGCCGATGTAACTCGTCGCTAATAAACTCGCGACTTCGGGTTCACGGACGTACATTCGCTCGAAAAAATTGACGGCCGGGGCGAACCTGCCCGCTGCGCCAAAGTATTTTAGGATTCCGCTCGTAAGATGATTGGAGACGGGCGAAGCAACCTGAATTTCTGGGTCTGAGCCAAGTTGCCAGCCTACACAACAAAGCTGTCAAGTTCTCCCTTACTACCGGAACGCGAGGGTCGACTCGCCTTTATGGAATAATGCCTCGGCGGTCTGTAGGAACCTTGATTCGCCTTCTGGGGTCGTAATAGGATCCAGTTTGCGGTACCCTGCCAGACGGTAGTTTGGATCGTCGGCATAGTGGATTGCACGGAGAATAGCAGAGAGGTATGTTTCCTGCCAGATAGCAGGGGTGGCCTCGTGTCTATCTCCTCGAAGGTCAATGCAGTAGGCTTGGACTCCGCCAGGAATCTTGACATCGACCCGGACATCGAGACGAGAAAAGGCGTTGTAGCAGCTTCGAATGGTGTCAATTATATATCCAAGGAGCGTTGATAAAACGTACCAGTACGATCCAACACGAAGCTTCCAAGCCGTGCCCTTTGCAAACCACCCAGAATCCTGCTCCAAACTGTAGGTAAGCGAGTTGAGGTAAGCTGCCAATGAGGCCGAGGAGGAGGCATCTACGCCAGAAACATAGTGGTACGACCCTATCTGTCAAAATCAAGGTCAACGGAACGGAGAATACCACCGAGACCACACCACTTACATCTCTTGTGCCGGCCCGTCCCGCAGTTTTAACAACATGGCATAGGTCCGGAGGTCCCAACTCCCGGAATGAGGCTACAAATAGCAGTGAGTTTAATCGCAATTCGATACTGCCTACGACCGCACCAAGGGTTTCCGTCCGGGCATTGATACACTCTGCAATTTCGACCTAAAGTCGAATATTAGCTGAGACATACCGATTGGTTAGTCTCTTACCTCAAAGAACTCTGGGACGTCCCGGAACGCGTCCATGACCAGTGGTGGAGAGATTTCACTAGGCGTTGATCTGGGCGCTTACGTGCCGCAAGCGTGTCATGTTACGTTACGACTAACGTTTCCCATTGTGCTGCCCCTTGTGGTTCGGCGTCTCGACCCGGCCCGACAACACAGATAAATAAGAATTACTCGATCTGACCAACCACTGTATTCGACTCATCTCCCTCGTGCCTCTTCCTCACGGACTAGTACGGGCCGTATCACCTCAATGTATTCTGTAATACCTTGAGTTCTCGATTCTGTCGTGTACGGTGCTCGCTATGGCTGTTTCGAGGTAGCGCATTCACCGGAACGAGCAACCTCACATCTGTGCAATCTTTCCTCAGCCATCAAACCTGACCGCGATGGCTAGATGTCCCGTGGCTAAACCATTAATTACACAACCTCTGTGACCATGGCCGATCACCTATATATGGTCATACTGGCTCGTGGGTTCCAGACAACGAACGCGAGACTCAGTCGGGCGGTCTCCGACGCTCAAGCCGCCTGTACGCAAGCGCCGTGGTTTGATTTTGGTCTCAAGTAAACAGTCCAGAATGCGGCCTCTTGTTCGTACGCTTGGCACTTCTTGCACGATCGCCCTTACCCCTCAGACTCATTTCGGTTGGTATACCCTGCCGCACTCGCTTTCTTCTACCCTATAGAGTCTCCTCTTGCGGTCCTCACGGATTATACACGAACGTCGAGAATTATACTACGATAGGATAATCGGCTCGCACTCCTGAACTCGCAGAACGTACGCCCACCAATGAGCTCGCTAAATCCCCGGAGGAATCTAGAGGCCTCCTCGAGGCTAAGTAGCCCCCCGCCCGATTCGCCCGATACAAACCATGGGGCTCGTTTTCTAGCTCATCGTGGCCCATGGAATCATCGCTATTGGTATTACATTCACAATGTCACTTTGGGATGATCCAGGCGCTTACCACCTGTGGAAGGCTGTGTTACGTATCTGGTAACATCTGCTGTTACACAACTACTTTCCCACCCCTTAGCACCGCCCTCACACGCATCTTTGATCACAATACAATGCACCGGTTTGCTGTCAGCCGCACTTGGAACCCAGTGACTACATCGGCCGCCCTCGCAAGGTCTTCCTGACGCTAAGCAAATATGTCTGTGGTGGTCATACCGCTCCAGCTGCACAACTCTGAAAATGTCGCACCGGCCGCGGTTAGGCTCACATGATACATGAAGCCCAACGGAAGCCTTCTGCCCTCGGACCCTGCAGATCTAGAATGATGTCAGTCGCTTGACGTACTTGCTTCTTTCTCAAACTCAGACCCAACCCCATTTGTGGCTCGCACCCATCTACGCTCACATCTCCCACACCCAGTACGTTAAAACACCGGGCCATCCCCCTCTCCCATTTCATTTCTCTACCTCCACACACCCAGACTGCGCCAGCTTTGTCGGGTACAGGACATCTCACGTCCTTACTTTGTCTATCTCGCCGGACCCCCAGCAACGAGAAGGCACTGGTCCGATGGACCCCTCAAAGCTCACCGAAGAATATGAAGGCCTCTTGGCAATCAAACACTCCCCTCCTCGACCAAGCCGATACAAGACCTGGGGGGTTGTCTTTTGGCCCTTGATCGGCCATGGCGTGATCGCCGTCATTATCGCTCTGATGATGATTTGCTACGTCAATGGGAACAACTTCAATCTCAACTCGCGCAAGCCATCTGTGACACTTGCCGATGGAACCATCGTTCCGTGGGTTCGCTACACTCCCCTCCAGTCCGATATCACCACCCTCGTTTCGACCTCCCTCGCGTTCTTGCGTCTCATTACTGCTTGCTGGCTTGGCCCTCTCAGCTGGCGTTGCGCTTTTATCCTTCTCGAAACGACTGGGATGAGAGGCATACAGCTCTATGCCATCGTTGCGTATGGTATTCCGACGCCTCCTCGGCGTGAAAGCCGAAGAATCACCATTTCTATTTTCGTCATTCTGGGCATCGTTCTCCCCATCCATTTAGTAGCGCCTATCCTCACAGGATCAATCACATGGATACCGTCACAGCATCGCCCAGAGCGCCTATCAGGATCGATTATCTCTATCCCAGACACTAATACCGGAATAGGCGACCGAATGCGCACGTTCCCTGATGTCTACCGCCAGAGAATGATAGAGTCCGCCGTTGGGCTCGCTCTGGCGATCTGGGGACGCGATCCTCAAAGTAACGCTATGAGTCGTGCCCACAAGTCTATAGCGCCTCTATCCATCAATAGCACCTTAACCAGCATCGTACTACCCTACCTTTCGGTCACGTCTCTGGAGTGGGTGAGAAACCCCGAGAAAGAGCTCACGCTGGAACAACGGGAAGTGACTAAATACGCTTGCCCCAAATTAAACATGCAGAACGAGACCATATGTGCCTATTCCGGATTTTGGAATAGGGGAATGTTTGCGCTTATTCCAGATGCACCGTGGATTAATACCCCCTACATTAACTCCTCCCAAATCATTACGGAAAAACGGTTAATGGCACTTTACACCGGGGATAAAGCCGATATAGGTCGTAACATCTGTCATCAGACCATATTATTCTTACCTGGCGACCCGATTGCACATGAAGGAGTAGTCGGTGATCCATCCGACAATGCCTGTTGGGCGTTTGCGTGGATGAACTACACAGCCGGTGCAGGTATATGCAATAACTGTCGCGTCTCATCATATGCTACCGTACAAAGTGAGACTGGACTCAAACTGATACCGGATTATCTCGCCGACACGGCTTTGCACATGATACCAAACATAGTCGATTCAATAATGAAGGTGCAGAGCGATTATATGCGTCCATCTTGGGACAATATAGATGACCACGTAATTGGTCTTTTTAGTCGTGCCTACGCTGCTTCTTGGATTACTATCGCCGATCAACCTGCGCGCAGGCCTTACGTATCTGGTGTATTGAATACAACTTACTCCGTTTCGCCCCCCGCTTCCCAGGCGGTGGTTAATCTAGCGCGGGTGTACATTTGGCTAGGTCTACAGGCACTCATAACAGTTTCTGGGATACTTTTCATTTACGTTCAGGCAACTTCGGGTAGCCCAATGATTGGGGACACCACGCTTACGGCTTTCTTCCTGGATAGCGGTAACATATGCCGAGACGATCGATTCGGAGAGCTTAGAGGTGGTAATGTTCGGACGGTCGAGCCGCAGGGTGGGGTGCTGAAAGTGAAATCTGACTGACCACATCGAGGGTTAATAACTGGTTCTTGTGTTGTCATCGTTAATATGTAGTGGATGATTTTGTCTTGGTTAATATGCTAGTTACAATACTTGAATTTTGAAACATAGGTTTGCCTGGTGTAGCCAATCAGTGATATCGAAGCCTGGAGGGGCGTGGCAGTGGGAGGTGTACGGGCAAAGGCACTGCCCGCCGCGGAAGAAACAGAAAATATGAGTCCCAACTAGGAGATGCGTGTTGAAGCCTTTGAAGATGGGTAAATTTAGGTGAGTTATAGACTCAGGGTGCGCATTATGCGATCCGTGCCTTCGTCCCCGGCTATCCTCCCCCTGCAATAGTCTGATCACTTGCCAAGTCAAGCCTTCAAGAGATAGTCACAGTGAATTCCATATGAATTATCATTTCGATTGTACTACCCATTCCCCCATTGTGCTCGATTACCTCTTGCCGTCTGGTATGAGCGCTCATCTCCCTGAGTCTGGCTCACACCTCTGCATCTCGTTTCTCCATCCCTACATCTCTGTAGTATGGTAGTGAGTGAATCAAAATCCCCTCAGGCTCCAGGCCCGCATCCGTGTGCCCTAGGTCTCTTACCTGTTCTCCCTACGTAGTAGCGCTATAGAGTGATATGCATACACCCGCCGACCCCGACCCTTCATACGCCTCAATCTCGTCACGCTCTGTTACTGAGCTACTTACAAGGAAGGAACGTTGGCATAATCCGGAGCGCGACAATTTACGTGCAAGTATTTTTGAATTTGGTACATGGTTTTACGTCGCATATGCAGCGATACGCTTCAAATAAATGATCTAAGCCAGAAATCCGGCTGAGGGATTGTTTTGTGACGGTGTTACAATCTACAACCAGGGGTTACGCGCCTGTTTGGGTTGAGCTCCTGAAAGCAGCAGTGGTCAAATCTAGTGACTTTACACGACCGGGAAGCCCCGCATAGGTACCTTTCTACTTGCGCTTATAGCTATCGAGTGCGCGTCGTCACATGGCCTGTAGCCGGCCATGATTACGGCCAATGAAGGGTATCCCCTAACCTAACCTAACCTAACCTAACCTAACCTAACCTAACCTAACCTAACCTAACCTAACCTAACCTAACCTAACCTAACCTAACCTAAGGGCTCGCTTAGGCGGACACGTGTAGCCGAGGAGTGACGTGGCCGGCTGCCAAGGATTCGTTCCTTTGTACCGTGCCGAGTGGCGTGGTCTTGGCTGTTGACACGTGTCAACTTCGGCCGCCGAGATCCATGTTGTCATACTATCATTCGCTGATAGGTTATCTCGCTTAAATCGCCAAGCCGGCCGCCGTGCCGCTTAGCGTGGGAGTTCCTTGGCTCCCAGCAGATATATAAACAAGGGGATGAGCACTGATGAGGTGTCATACCGAAAGCGCTAGTATACGTTGTGTGCTAGCCCTTTGCTTTCATCCCCACTTCGCTCGTGCTCGCTGCGCTTCGCACTCGCTCCGTTCCATCCCGTTTCTAACCTAACCTAAGCTAACCTAACCTAAGCTAAGTTTTATAATATTTAGCGTCGCTTTCAATTACCCCAGATATCTTAGACGATATACTTTCATTTAAATTCATAGTCCAGCATAAGCCGACTGTACGTAGTTACAAAGCAATGCAAGATGCGTTCATCCACAAACGGTCCCATGGAAGTTTACGATCGCTTAAATTGGTGCGTGCACAGATGCTGTCCCTTTCTGCACTGTCACCCGTCAAATATCATTGCTGCAAGAACTCTTGCGTCTGTTATACCGGCTATCTAGGTGACTTACAGGAATGCCCTTACTGCGAAGCCCCTCGACTGAATCCCGCCGGCCAACCATACTCTATATTTTCCTATGTTCCCGCCATTCCCCAAGTTCTTGCACTATTTCGTAATCAATCGACCTGCGAGAAGCTCAATTACCGTGCAAACTATCAACGATCGGGCGATATAGACGAAATTTTTGCTGGCACACAATACGAAAAACTGAAACGTACCAAGGTGACAATAAACGATGAGAAACAGGCCTACTATCACTTTCAGGACCGCCGGGAGCTTGCATTTGGCCTTTTGATCGACGGCCTTTGTCCCTTCAAGCGTCGAAAAAATACTTGTTGGCCAATAATCCTGATAAACTACAATTTTCCGCCCGAAATACGAAATCTCCTTGAGAACATCATATGTGTCGGCGTGATACCTGGCCCACATTCCCCTAAGGACATCAATTCTTTCCTACAGCCCCTAATCAACAAACTAATCGAATTAGCCACAGGAGTCGAAGCTGTCGATATGCTCCATGAAGAGGTTTTTTTACTACATGCACATCTTCTGGCAGTCTTTGGCGACATACCAGCAATCACCAAGGTACTTGAATTCCTGGGTCATAACGCTAAGTTACCTTGCCGATTCTGTATGCACGAGGCGATTTCCGGTCAGACTGCCAAGGGAGGCACGCATATGTATTGTCCCTTGCATCGACCCGACGGAACGACAACAAACCCTTTGGACTTACCTCTCCGAACGCATACAGAGACCATGGAGCAAGGGTACGAGGTACTCCAAACACCAAATGAGCACGCATGCTCCAGACTGGCGACAACCTATGGTGTCAAAGGTGTCACCTTGCTTGCTAAACTCTCGTCGATCAGTATTCCGGCATCATTCCCCATCGAGGTAATGCATATGGTCTGGATTAACTTAATCCCTCAGCTTGTCGAATTATGGACCAACGACTTTAACAGCATTGACAATGGTAAAGAAACCTACCAGATTGACTCGGTGATGTGGGCCCTTGTTGGGGATCTATGCGAAGATTCGGGCTGCACGATCCCCTCTGTATTTGGATGTCGCGTTCCCAACCTTAATAAGCGCAGCCACTTTATTGCCGAATCCTGGATGCTTTTTGCGACTCAACTTGCCCCTTGTTTACTGCGACGTCGCTTTACTAAGCGAACATACTATACTCACTTTGTCCGCCTCGTCACCTTGGTTAAAATGTGCGTCAGCCATTTTATCTCTAGGGACGACATTCCTACAATACGCAACGGGTTTGCTAAATGGATTGAGGATTATGAGCGGTATGTGAACGCATACAAAGACTCGTCGCGCAGTAACTTATTATCAAATAGGATATACTACCAATACAGTGCTGATTGACTACAGACATGCCTGGTAAACGTCCATTACCTATTGCATATCGCCGACTCGATTGAGTTCTTAGGACCGGTCTGGGCGTATTGGGCCTTTCCAATGGAGCGATACTGCAGCTTCATTGGGGCGTCAGTCCGAAGCCGGCGGTACTACTCGGCAAACATCGCACGGCGAATCCTAGACTGTGCCCAGCTTCGAGTCATTCGCGAGGTGTACGACCTCCACGATACAATCGTGCTTCGCCACCCAAGAGATGCGAGGGATGCTGAAGATGAAGGTCAGGCGGTCGAGGGGGATCAGCTTCCAGACTGTAAGTAGTTCGACAATTAATTCCATTATTTCTTACACCCGGAAACAATTTAGACCCCGCTTGCGTGCTGTTGACTCCACGCTCCGAGCGATTGACGGTAACAGAGCCGCTGCGTCGAAAAATCGCCAAATACCTAGTAACGGCGTACGAAATCGCCTTTCCAGCAGCCAAGGCGTACGTTCCAGCGTCGGTTATGCAATGGGGACGAATGCGCATCATCAATGGAGGCGATTTGATCCACGCACGCGGGTACCATAAGCTACGAGAGGACGGGCGCGACGCATCTTTTGTTCGGGTAAGATTCTTATTTTCAACTTGAATAATCAGCCAATTCTAAAATAAAACAGTACGAGCTCGAGGTTGATCGACTTGCCCGTATTCCGAATGCACCCCCCGACTTTATTCTACAGTCCTTTTATGGACAACTTCAGCACCTCTTCGCACTTCCCATTCCACCCAACTCCGCCATCAACCCCAGCAACTACGTTCAGACTCTTTTGCTGGCGTTGATTCTGGAGGCCCGAACCGAAGTCAATACTTCGTACGAGTACACTGTAGTTTCTTACGAAGGTCAGCTTTCAAGTGGAGAAGTCGTCGACGCGGACAACATCAAATGTGCTATTGGGCGCATTCGCGACGGCAACAAGTGGTGGATTATCGATCGAAGCTCGGGCGCTGAGTAAATACAAGGTATGTGAATACTTGTCGCACTTATTCGAGCGTATCATGCGGTCCCAGTCAGCTAATACGACACCCCCTAGGACTAGAAAAGATGTAATTACATTTACAATCACTAATAGAACTAGTGTACACTCCACTCGATACACCCCCCTAAAACTTCCGAACAGTCCGAGGGTGGCCGACCGACCACCAGCAAACCCATCCGAGGGTAACCTGCACGTCCGGAAGAAAGGTCGGGGACCCGGTGGCGATTCGGGCCGTCCGAGGTTCCGGATATCGAATCCGGGGGTCCGTCGACAGACATCTGCGGACTTTTCCCCCGGATTTTTGGACGATCCGAGGGTCGCCCCTGGACGATCCGGAAGTCTGGGGTCCACAGTGTACACGGTCTCGGTACCAGCCCTGAAGTTGGACTTCGGAGCTGGCAATATAAACCCTTAGAAACACTCCAAGATCCAGAGAAGGGCCAAGGCTCGGGTATTGGCTCAGACAGCATCTCCCCCCAGTACTATGCTTCGGTGACGGAAAGGCAACGTATATATGGTGTGTATCAAAATCTCTATAGGCCGCGTTCAAGTATACTCCGCATGGTCTGGATCGTTTCCACGGCCAAACTTTCCGTAAGTGATATATTCATGTGTCAGCTTTGGTTTAGCTGCTATACATGTCGTAGCTAATTAGAATGCGGTTGTAGCTCGCCCTGCTTTCTACCGGCTTAATCACACTTGGAATGATCTTTTATTGGGGCTATGCTACACCACCTCAGGAAGTACTATGTGATGATGGTGTGAACTTGTGCACAGTGCGCCATTTTGGTAGGTTCCATGTCCACGCGCACTCACACGAAGCAACGCTTACATGGTTGTTGTTAGCTTGGGTTGAAGGATTGGCAGTCATAATTGGCTATGTACTTTCTGTCGCCACTAGCCTTTTTGATCTTTGGCAAACAGACCGTATGTTGGACAACGTTGACCGTTGGCGACGAAGCTCAAGTTTAACGGTTATTCGGGATGGTCAACGACAAATCGTGGATACAAAAGTAAGCCTGGTCGGCGAATAGCAGCAACAAAATTACATTAATTTTATCATCAGGAGATCTTGGTGGGTGATATCGCACAGTTGGAGCTCGGCGATATCATTCCATGCCACGGCATCCTTCTGAGCGGGCGGAATGTTAATTGTGTCGACGATGATGACGGTAGCATCTCCAGGAAGTATCCTTACAAGGACTGCGTCTCAATGCTACAAGACCCAGCTAAAAATCGCCAAAACTTAAATAGCTGCTTCGTGTTATCGGGTTCGAGGATTGTGGAAGGGGCTGGTCTGTATCTTATAGTTAATGTGGACCCTATATCCCTAGGTTTATCTACGGCATCCAGTGAGTCTTGAAGTACCAACGAGGTCCACTACTCCATACTTATGTTTGCCCAACTTACTAGCAGTACCTGACGGTGACGAAGCTTCAGGACCGCTTCGGACTGGGATCGAATTGCTCGCAAACAAGTTGACAAATTACGGCTTAGCGTGCGGAGTTGTAGTTTTCGTCTTCTTAGCTACCCAGTTTTTGGTTAGAATTACAACCGAACCCGATACGTAAGTATTAGGCACAATTTGAGAGCTTGGCTCGCTTCCTGCACTAAATACTGTTTCAGGCCTGTGCTAGATCGAGTCTTTGAAGGCATACAGATTATTACGCTTTCGATCACGAGCATTGTTGCAGTGACCCCTGATGGCCTTTTGGCAGCGGTTACGCTTTCCAAGACCCTCGCTCTCCGTCAAATGACCCGTGCAGGCATCTTTGTTCGCACCTGCGACTCTTCTGAAACGGTAGCCAACATGAGTGTCATTTGCGTCAACAAAACCGGCACTCTCACTCAAAACAACATGTCCGTTGTTGCTGGGTCCATAGGTACCACTCTCCAGTTTCACAGATATGCTAGCCGGGATCGAGTCGGTCAAGATGTTGACCTCAAAGAGTTCCATCCGGAAGTTAATTCGAGGCCGTGCACTACAGGCGATAGCTCTGTGGATGTAATCAAAATGAGCAACCTCAGCATGACCATTCAGGCTCCACTTCGTGAACTAATCGGCGAATGTCTTGCTATTAACTCTACGGCATACGAGGGCATATTTACCGAGAATGGAACCGTGGGATTTACTGGCTCCTCAACGGAGGTTGCGCTGCTTTGCTTTGCACGGGATCTGAAACTACCTCCATACCAACAGACTCGCTCGAATGCAGACATTGTCCAAGTCTTTCCTTTCTCTAGCAAACGCAAGACTATAGGAACTGTCATCCGTACCGTTCATGGAAAATACCGCTTATATATCTCAGGGGCAGCTGAAATCATGGCTGGTATGTACAGCTACCGGGTCGTTAATCAGAGGCCCGCCACGTCCGAGGGATCCAAGGAAACCCACCACGTAAGGACTGTCGCGGTCTCCGAGCTTGACAAGGAAACAATATTGTCAACTACCGAATCGTACTCCAAGCAGATTCTGCGTCCGCTAGCCATCGCCTACCGTGACTTTGAGTTTTGGCCTCCTCCCGGCCACCTCGAGTCTGCCGATGGCGTCCCATACGAGACAATCGCCAACAATTTGACGCTGGTTTCCATCCTTGGTATTCAAGATCCTCCTTGCCCTGATATTCAAGACTTTGTTGCCAAGTTTCGCGAGGCTGGCGTCGACATCAAGATATGCACGGGTGAAAGTATCCACACCATGACTTCGCTCGTTTCTCACTGCAGCCTAATGAAAGACGGAGACTGCATAATGGATGGAGCTAGCTTTTCCGGTCTTCCACCAGAGCAGCAGCTTGAGATCGCTCCTTCTGTTCGAGTTCTCGCTCGCTGCAGCCCTGAGGACAAAGTTGCGCTCCTATCCGTTCTAAAGCGCCTTGGGGAAACTGTTGGCATGATTGGCTGTAGCGCAAGGGACGGTACTCGACTTGAAACTGCCGATATTCGCTTTGCTCTAGGCGGTAGAAGCACCGAAATCACTAAGGCTACTTCGGATATCGTCCTATCAGGAAACACGCTAGATTCAATTCTTTCCTCAATCATGTGTGGTCGATCTATATATGATTCTGCACGCAGGCTTTTGCAGTTCTACATGTCGATCATGATCTCCCTGATCAGTATCAACATTCTGGGAAGTCTTCCAAGCGTTAACGAGGAATCCGCGTTGTCCACTATGCAGCTCATTTGGATTAATCTCATTTCGGATACCCTTGTATTCCTTGCACTTGTTTTTACTCCTATTACCCCTAAACTACTCAAGCGTTCGCCCGATCCGGATCAGTCCCTGTTTACGAAGGGGATGAGAACCATGATCGTTGGCGAGTCTGTCTACCAGGTCTCCGTAGTGGTGGTATTCTACTTTGCTGGACCGATCTTTCGAGAATACGAGAGTAAATCTGATTATCTCCAATTATCAGGAGTGGTGTTTGGGCTGTTTGTATTTTGCCAGATTTTCAACTCAGTCAACTGTCGTATTTTGGGGCCGAAAACCAACATATTTAGCGGTTTGTTCAAGGAGTGGGCGTTCCTAGGCATTACTGTGACTGGTGAGGGCTCCGCATCCCGCGCGTCTTATCGATCGATTGATTTTATTATTCACAATTATTATTAATTTGAAACCCAGAGGTTATAATTCAAATAATCGTCATGACTTTCGGTGGGAATGCCTTTCTGATTGTTCCAATCAACTTGCGTGACTGGGGTATGGTCATTGCGTTGGGATTTGTTCCGGTCCCCCTCGGCTACCTCCTGCGCTACGTCTCTGCGCACTGGGAAAGGTGCATTGCGGCTCACTTGCACACTATTTGGGCTGCCTTTCAGAAGATAAAGGAAAACCTGAAAGTTGGTGAGCCAGCAGACGAGAAAGCAAGAAAGGGAGGCCCCGAAGTAGTGCACACAAGTAACAAAGATCTCTCAGCCCCAAGTCGTAGCAATGGGTTTGTGAGTGGAGCTACGTCGGTACGCAAGAGATCCACGAGATGATCAGAGAGGCTACTGTTGATTTTGAGTCTTTTTGTTCTGCAAAGTTTCTGTTCTCCTCTCTCATGTAGATAATTATCAGTGTGCTGTAACGCCTGGCGCGGCCACAGGCATTAGTCATGTGACACATGTGTGACAGCCCCGTATATCGATATATCGATATATATCTGAGGCAGTCAATGGCGATGGAGCCGTCAGTAGTTAACAAGCCGTAACACTCTTGATTCGATAGTAATAGCAAGAACAGGGGCAAACAGAGGGACCCGGGTCATTTAAAGGAAACCGGGCCGATACAAGCGCATACGAGGAAACAAGTGTCACGCGCCACGCGTGCACCTCCACATCATCTCGTAAGTGTAAGCGTAACCGTTACACTCTCCCTCCAGGTGGCTGCCAGCCACCTCAATCTCCTCTGCCACCTCACCTAATCACTTCTTTTTTCCAGTTTCATCCCTTCGTTTTCCACCTTCGCTGCGGCATCAGCAAAAAAAAAGAATAAAAAATAAAGAAAATAAAAAATGCCTGGTTGACGAGAACCAGTTGACACAAGTCGGTTGCTTTTGACTATTTCATGTTAGGTGACTAGGAAACCCCCTTTGGGCACGGTTTTCGAGTCCCCCATATCGCAATAGCCATGCCGCGGTGCCTCTAGCGCTCACAATAAAAGTTGCTCTCAACTTCGTTTTCTACTACTTTCGTCAATGTTGCTTACTGAAAATCGTCAGGGTTGCTGATCTAGGAAACTGCGATTTCCCTATGTCCACCATTCACTACAGTTAGTGGAGGCACTTCGGGCAAGGTTTCAGGTCCCTCCCATTCAAGTGTGACACCCACTTGACAAAAGTGCAGATGAACCCCACCTTCCAGTCAACCTGGGACCCCGGATGCGCCCCTTTCTACATAGGGCTGACGAAGTGCCGATGTCCCAAAATGTCTCAGGAAGTGACTTTGATACTCCTGTGGAGTGCTTTGAGCGGTGGCAGTGGTGCAGGGAGCTCAACGGGGCCGAAACACGGCGACTCAATGGGATTTGAGTGGGTGTGGGTGCCTTCCCCGTGCGTGCCCCGCCTCTTGTGTGCTATCGGTGCGCTGTTGGGCGCAGGGTCAAATCAGTTCTCCCGGTGAGTATTTTCCAGTACTTAGAATGTCTGCTGGACAGGGGACACAAAAATAACAGTTGGTTCAAGACATCGGTTTATGTTTGAAATATAACACCTATTCTCAATACGGATTGACAGTTCACAGACACTTCACAATACATTTTGGGAGTTTCGCACTTGAACAAGTGCTTCGGCTTCCCACAGTGATTGCACCGGCTCCATGTGGTTATTTCATTTCTCGTTACGGCAAGCGTCACCATGCATGCCACCCATACATTTTTCATTTAGCATATAAGCACTCTTGAGGTTGTGTGTGGCGGTAATCTTGCATTTATTCTTTCCGGATACTTTTTTGGAGGCCAAGTACAGTACGTGATCACGTCGGCGGCGGTGTCATATGTTGTGTGTGTTTCGTTACCATTGGATCGCTCGGATGGCCGAGCGCGTGTATGCTTACGCGCATCGCTCTGGCAAACCTCGCTGACGACCAACACATTGACCGGAGCGAAATCCATATAGCCTCGGGGGTACTTTTCTTCGTCCGGAGCAGCTAGCAGATCGTGTAGCACGGTGACTGGGTGGGGGGAAATCGTTTCTGGCATGTCGGTATCAAGGTTTGTCGCCGGCAGGTTGTTGAGGACTTCTTCCAATTCAAGTGTATAACCTGATCCCATAGTGACAGCCCAGGAATCGGGGTGCCACAACGATTCCATTAGAGTCACCGTCCACCTATTACGGGCCTCACTCTCCAGTTGTGATCGAATTATATCTAATAAAACCCCTGCAGGATTAGGGCTGTCTGGATAGAACAGCGAGCATATACCAATCGCGAGATAGTCAACTGGGCTCTGCTCCCCCATCGGTAACAGCGACGCGCGCTTCAGATCATCGAGCAGTTCATCCACCGTAGTCGCCCACTGGTAACTAGCCATGAATCTCTCCCATTCTCCGATGCGACGAGTGAGTATAGCGATGATAGTATTGCATAGGAAGTAGCAGTTGTAGCGCTGAAGTGTATATACCGAGGCCCGTTCAAATTGATGCTGGATAGTGTAGCAGCTAGCGAGGACGTCGAGCAAGTCGAACGAATGTGGAAAGCCTATCTGAGTGATGAGCTTGTTGGATCCAGTTTGCCACTGTTTCGCACGGTTGTCTTCGGGAGAGAACCACTGGATAAGATCGTATACGGTGCAACCTATGCGTCTGATTGCGTTTGTTCGAGAACCCTCGCCCATTCGTTCGATTCGGCGAGCGGATCCATCGGAAAGCTGAACTATGAGGAACTCGTGCCAGAACTGAGTGTCAAGATTTTTCCAGTGCTGCATGGACGTGAACCGGGTGGTAGTTTGAAGCCTATACCACTTCATGACCTTGCAGTCGGGATGTTGCCATTTCTTGTGAAATTCATGACGCGCGGGCGCTCTTTAGGGTTTCCGCTGCTCGGGCTTCACCGTGGGGTCTCAGATTACCGAATAACCTCGCCAAATGCACTGAACCGAAAATGACCGCTTTCAGTGATGGATTACATCAGTTTTCAATCGCCTCGCGCATGGTTCGTGGACATTGGTACTAAAAAAGGAAAATTTGAATAGACTGTAGAGCTAATTTGTCCCCCAGTCACTCCCGACGATAATCTTCAGCGCATCGGTCACTGAAAGCGGACATGCACAGTGATCTAAGTCATGAGTTTTCGATGTTGGTGTGGCCAGGATTCAGCGCACTTAGCCTCCACAGTACTTGGGGGTGTGAGGGAGCTCGCGATATAGGAATCGCGCTTCTTGGAGGCGCGCGAATGGGGTTTGGAAGTGAGCTTAAATCGTGAGTGTGGAGTAAGACGGGGCATAGGAATTCCTTCAAGTGTTGATGTAGTAGTGTGGGATCGCTAACAGACCAGAGGTATATGCTTTTGATTAGTCAGACTTGCATGTATCCACATCTTCAAGTCCGTACATATCAGACCTCCGATTCAGACTCAACTCCGAGCTGTCGAATGATATGCTCGAAAAAATCCAGGGTTTGATTGTTCTAAAAAACCGCACGGCAACAATGCAAAGAGTGTTTCTTGATTTGCAGGATCTCGATATTCCTGACCACCGCTTTGTTCCGTCCCTGCGTGCAAGTGAGTCGAGGAGAAGGCGCGCTCTGAAGACACGGAGGATGCCTGAACTAGTAAAACATCCATCGCGATCTGATAGAGCAGTGGAAAATCGAGTGCATGAGCCTAAGAATAATCCAGTGAGAACCTAACTTGGTCGTGCACAGGCAAGCTAACTTACCTTCCAGAACTCTACCAGCCCAATCGTACCCATATCTTCTACAGAATATGTCGGAAAAGCTTCCCAAAAACGAAGATCTTCCTCGATTTCGGCCGTCAGCAACACATCGACCGGGATTTTACTAGATGATGGAGCATGAAGGGTGGAATGATGGTTCTCGGATGTTGCTTGGATTTGTTGTCGAGGTTTCCATGGGCCGCCTCTTCAAGTTGGCGGTTGGCTGAGCAGAGGAAGAACATCAACGAACTGCCTGTGGAGAGAAAATTGATGGAGTCAAACACACTGTGGGGCCAGTCGCAAATGATGCGGTCGATTCGAGAGGCGCTGGATGTGTTGGTTCCTTCAGGGGGTTAGCAGGTGGATTGAGCTGTAACACAAAGAACTGGCAAGATAGGATCGAATGAGTGGATGTAAAGCGCCCACCCTTGTGACCAATAGGTCTACTGGGGCGCTAAGCATGAGCCGCAGCAGAGATCTCATCCGAGCGTTCAACCGAGCTTTTAGCGAGTGCGTGAGCAAGGTGAGGCATATGAATTGGACACGCAAGGCGCAAATCACAGAGAGCGCACGGAGACGCTGACGGCATAATGGCCAAGTAAGCAATGTAAGAGCGATAAATGAGATAGGGTATAGCGACCGGAAGTAGGGTGCTTTTATAGCATATACTGACCAAGTTTTGGCCGAGTTTTACAAGCACCCTCTCAGTGGTTCTTGCTTGTGACATGTGCTTCATTCTTGCGTGATCTCTGTTGGAATTTCATTATCCCGCGTAGTTAGATGCATACAATTATGTGACCTGGACGTTTCCGCGATAGTTTGTTAAAGTGTCATGTTGAGGCATTTCAACCTCAGTTCTCTACTTCCACATTGCACGAGCTGAGGTATGTTTTTTTTTTTTCTATTTATGTTGCTCAGTACATACCCGTAGATACAATCTCTTTAGGTATATACAGTAGTTCTCTACTTCCACGTCGCACGAGCTGAGATACATTCTCTTTAGCTGGGCCCAAACACCCTAATCGCAACAATCTCGGGCCTTCACCAGTCGCACATCCTACCCGTTCATAAGTCAAGGTCAGTTGCTCTGGTCGTTCTGGGTCCTCACAAAAATTGCACAATAAATGCGCGTTGGGCCTTGCGCGATTTAATGCTAGCATCTGCTTCACTTTCAAGCCGGGCTCTCATTGGTCAATTAGTGATGCGCACGTGCATTAGCGGGTGATGCCTGGCATCACTTCAAGCTTCTCATATCTGTGGGCGCCCCGTCTTGCAACGTCTCGCACGTGCTGGTCTTGGCGAAACACGCGACTCGCGTCTCGCTCATCTCAAGATATCTCGTCTCGCCGGCAACCCTAACTCATTCTAACAATTCCAGTTGAGGGTAAATCCAGGTTCTTTTGTTTTCCTTTCTTTCCTCACAATTTTCTAGTTCGTTTTATCTTTTAGGTGTATAATTAAGAACTCATTCTGCCATTTCGAGTTCAGGTTCATTTTGTCTTTTAGGTTTCTCGCCCCTAGCGAGTCTCCCTCGTGTGGTCTCTCCCGTCTCGTTCTTAATCGTCGGTTCTCTCGAGCCGAGGATCCTGTCGCGTGTCCCTCGGTTAGTACGCATCGTGTTCGCTCGCCTCGCTCTCATCTTCGTTCTCCATCTCGTTGCATCTGCTCGAACGTCGCGCGCTTCGCGTCGCTTTGTCATCCGCTCGCCTCTCTCCCGCCCGATACACGCGCTGCGCGCGTCCGGCCCCTTTCCCTAGCATATAAACCCGGCCAACGATAATACAGGAATTGCTTTGAAAGTATTCCAATCAGTGTTTTGGGGTTGAATAGACCAAGCATGCGTCCGTGCCTCGGCCGTTTCATGCCAACCACGTTAGATGGTCAACAGTAAAGGCCAAATACAGGTGGATCGCATCGTATTTGGTTTTCGCTGCATACATCTCCCGCTGGTAGTTCACATTCACTTGGCACTCTTCTCGGTTTCGTTATGACAACTTCAAATGCCATTTATGGAACACCGGCTTGAACTTGTCCTATCGGCCGTATTCCGAGTATATCCCGGAATACATCCCAGCCCCATCGCATTTGAGTGTGTCGCGTCGACGTGGCGGGAAGAGGAAGGCGACTTCCTACCACGGCGATTTCTGAGTGGCGTTAGGGTATGTTAGACCTACACTCGGGACTCTTTACGGCGTAAAATGAATTTCTATAACCGGCTCGCTGTGCCGACCCGGTACCGAAATCGATATTTGCCTGGCATGCATTCCTGGCACGGTCAGCTCACCGACTCTGTGACCCAAATCAAGTTCCGCACCGGACGTAATCTATTCGTCGGGAGATAAACATGCATGTCAGACATGACCCACAGAGCAGGGTAAAATAACGGAAATGAACTCGCCATAATGCCTCAGATGGGATCCATCAACTACGACGACCCGATGTGACATCACCGGGTTCTGGGCATCGTCATGCAAGATCGAGGTCGGCTCCACAGCGGGGTTTGTTTACGTTTACCTAATCGGACGAGTTGCGTTATCAGCCACCAATAAAGGAAGAAGACACGTTGTTGATTGGATGCCAATTTTCCGTTGTTCGGTGCGCAGCCGAGGCAGACTGCACATGACTGGACGCGACGAGACTGAGAGGAGAGGTGTGGGCGGGGACTGGACTCCGGTGAGTCGAGGGGGAGGTGCCTTGCGCAGTAGGCGGTGCATCGGCCAGGAACGGAGCCGGGCCTGGACTAATTATCGTCGCTCAAAGCTGTGCTAAATGTCCATATTCGACATGTATTAGACACTGATCGGAATCGATCGAGGCACGCAGCGCAGTAGCCGAGGCGACGTCGCAGCTTGACTGTCCATTTGACCAGGAGAGGGATGCCCTAGCCGTTGCGGGAGGAACCGAGGGATCGACAGCGATGACATAATGTGGAGCGGATCGGAAGCAAAGTTATGACTTAAGGCCCAGTTGGCGGTCCCTTGTCCTCATCACCATGTCGTACGTCCCTCTTCAACATCCGTGGCTCAGCTGACTCTTTGCAGGGACGTCCAAGAGGCGCAGTCGGCGTCGACGTCGTCGTTTGTAACGGCGCTTGTGCTCAATGCTGCCATATTTGGGGCAGAAATCGTTGCGTTTACTGTTCTGCGTCGCTCGTTTCCTGCGATTTATGAGCCCAGGTCGAGGTTCCTTCCCGAGGGGTGAGTCCACAAATATATCATGTACACATCTAACTCCGTGTAGAAAACGACAGAAACCCCTGGGCGAGCATCTCCTGAGCTGGCCAGTGACGATATTCAAAGCCGACCACGAAGACATCAAACATCACAATGGAATGGACGCGTATTTCTTTGTGCGCTTTCTGCGCATGATGGTCCGCATCTTTCTGCCATTCTGGTGAGTCGCTCGCACTAGATCAGACCCGCGCTGACCTCAGCAGGCTCGTATCTTGGGCCGTTCTTCTCCCCGTCGACGCAGCAGGAATCAACAACAAGGACGGCCTCGACCAATTCACGTTTGGCAATATCCCCGGCGACGCCACTGTTCGCTATGCTGCCCACCTCATTCTCGCCTGGCTTGGTACATTCTGGGTCCTATTCAACATCAAAAAGGAAATGCGCAATTTTGTCGAAAAGCGCCAGCGTCACCTGGTCGACCCCATCCACTCCAAGTCGGCCCAGGCCAATACAGTTCTCATCACCGGCGTTCCCCGTAAATTCCTCGACGAAGAGGCCCTTGCCCAGCTGTTCCACCACGTTCCGGGAGGTGTCAAGAAAGTCTGGCTTAATCGGTACGTACCCGCTATTTCGTAATCATCTTTTGTTGACCCTTTGGCAGTGATTTGAAAGACCTTCCGGATGCGTATGAGCGCCGTTCCAAGGCGGCCAACAAGCTAGAATCCGCCGAGTTTAACCTCGTTGCGACGGCCAATAAGCTGCACCGCAAGCACACCTTGGCTATGGCCAAGGCGAGCAAAAAGGGTCAGGATATCACCACCGTCAAGCCCCCGGTTGCCGATGCGGATCTCGAGCCTGGCGCTTCTGCGGCTGACAAGCTCGTTCCCAAGGCCCAGCGCCCGTCGCACCGTCTTCCCCCGTTCAAGTTCCTGCCATTTGGTCTGCCGTTTATGGGCGAAAAGGTCGACACGATCGAGTGGGCTCGCAAGGAAGTGCTCGAATCCGAGGCTCAGCTCGCCGAAGGGCGCGAAAAGCTTGCTGCCGATCGCGCGAATGTTGGCGTGGACATGGACGAAAACTACCCACCCCTCAACTCGGCCTTTATCCTCTTCAATCAGCAGATTGGCGCTCACATGGCTGCCCAGATCCTCGTCCACAACCAGCCCTACCGCATGGCCGAAAAGTACACCGAGGTCGCCCCTGCTGAT
Source organism: Ceratobasidium sp. AG-K (assembly GCA_037039685.1). Taxonomy (NCBI): domain Eukaryota; kingdom Fungi; phylum Basidiomycota; class Agaricomycetes; order Cantharellales; family Ceratobasidiaceae; genus Ceratobasidium; species Ceratobasidium sp. AG-K. Next base: position 176,080 of record JAWNGF010000007.1, on the reverse strand, counting down.
GTTATCTGGGGCAACTTGGGTATCAATCCCTACGAGGCTAGGATCAGGCGTGCAATTAGCTATGCTGCGACCGCTGCATTGATTATCTTTTGGGCGATTCCAGGTGCGTCTGGCGTCCAGCGTACGGGACTTTACTAACGCGCCTATAGTCGCTTTTGTCGGTGTCGTGTCCAACGTGTCTCAGCTCTGCGTCAAGTACTCCTGGATGGCTTGGCTGTGCCGCCTTCCAGATGTCGTTGTTGGTATCATTTCGGGTATCCTCCCCCCCGTCGCCCTCGCCATTCTCATGATGCTCTTGCCGATCGTCTTGCGTCTCCTCGCCCGGTTCGAGGGTATCCCGAGGTTCACGGGATTGGAACTCAGCCTGATGACGCGCTACTTTATCTTCCAAGTCGTCGTAGGTCCATTCGTTTCGCCTATTGACCTTGATTAACGCTATTGTAGCACTCATTCCTCATTGTCACTATTTCGTCGGGTCTCATTGCTGCCCTTCCTCAACTCGCCAGCAATCCCACCTCGATCCCGACCATCTTGGCTGAGAAGCTTCCCGAAGCCTCGACGTTCTTCTTGACCTATGCGATCTTGCAAGGTCTGGCCGGAAGCGCGGGTGGATTGCTCCAAATTGTGCCATTGGTATTGTACTACGTCAAGCTCTACATTCTCGGCAGGTGCGTGCGCCCAATACGTCGTTTGAACTCGACTGACATCTTGATAGCACACCCCGCTCGATCTATACGATCAAGTACTCGCTCCGCAACGTCGCTTGGGGCACACTTTTCCCCGCGATGACGCTCATCACCGTCATTGGCCTCGCGTAAGTCCGAACCACTCCCGGGTCTGGGTTGATCCAACTCGATCAATCAACTGATGCCGTCACCGTCCTTCGGAGCGCTAACCGAATTCTATAGCTACTCGATCATTTCCCCGATCATCAATGGTCTTATTTGCGTTGCGTTCTTCTTGTTTTACCAAGTCTGGAAGTATTTGTTCCTCTGGCAGTTTGGTCAACCCGAGGCTGGCGATACTGGAGGTAGGTCTAGCGGCGATTGTCAAGAGCAGTGCTGACCATGCCGCAGGACTGTTCTTCCCCAAGGCTATGCAGCACATTTTCGTGGGCTTGTATATCGAGCAGATTTGCTTGTGCGCGCTGTTCTTCCTGTCCCGTGACGACCAGGGGAAGGCGTCTGCGATTCCGCAGGGTGCGCTGATGGTCGTCTTGATCGTCATTACCGTGAGTGTCCCATCTCTTCGCTCAACTAGAGACCAATTTTAGTGTAGGCCGGCTACCACTTTGTCAACAACGACTCGTATGGCGCCCTCATCCACCCTCTCCCCCTTACGCTGGCCCACAAGTCGTACGGCATGCCCCGCGAGAACCACCCGAGCCAAAATGAAGACGAGGTCCGTGACGAAGACGAACTCCGTGACCGCGACTTTGGCCGCCAATCCTCGGACAACTCGGGACGTCGTCTGCGCAACGGTGAACCCCTCACGGTCGAACAACAAGCCAAGCTCGATAAACTCGAGCGCGAACGCGCCGAGCACGAGATGCAGGCCAAGACGACCAAGACCAAGGAGCACTATGGTCAAAACGTGTCTGAAGAGGGAAAGAAGAACGACGGGCCTGAAGACTTTACCCATCCCGCTGCGATTGAGCCCCAGCGTGTGATTTGGCTCCCGCGTGACCCACTTGGGTTGGCCGAGGCCGAGGAGCGCGAACTCAAGTCGCAAGGCATCGAAGTCTCGACTGAGAATGCGGTCATGGACGAAAAGGGCCATGTCGAGCTCAAGGGGCCGCCACCCGGTGGAGACGACGACCAGTTGTTTGGCTAGGCGATACACGCAATTTCTACTTGATATCCAACATTTCTCCATTCTGGCCGTTCATTATCTCGACTGTTTTTTCTTAATCCAATGTACGATGCAACTACGAAGGTTACCCTTGTATTGGCTGGTCATTTTTATTAGTCATGAATGAATATACGTTTCACTCTATGGGTTGCGAGCTGTAAACTTACAGGAATCAACTCGAGCCGGTTGTCGTTTGGTTTCTCGTGATATCGATCTCGGGTCCATCCATGCAAACGTGGCTTCGGAGGCTCTGGCTGATCCGCAGCGACTCTCAACTCCAATCTCGAACTCTCTCAAGTTATTTGAAGCAAATCATGCAAGTGGCGATATTATCGTCGGTGATACTATCGACAAACTAATGAAGTTGACATACTGACACGCGCTAGTGAGCGAGCCGCGGTGCGTTTCTTCGCGTCCGAGGAGAACAATGGACGTATGTGGCACATACGTAGGACTTGCTTTGGAGAAGCTATGGCTCTGCACCGCGCCATCGCCAACGTGAATGCGTTCCGTTTCACTCTGGGACAGTTCATTAAAAGGCCTGCACCCCGCGTCCAAAGACAGCTATGCCGAAATTCAAGGTTCAGAATTATCAGATGCTACAGTTGGGAGGACGATAGGCACACAAGCTACTGAGCGTAGAGGTAATATAAACCGAAATCACGCTAGATACACAAGCCCGAGAAATACTACCATCGCTCATATTGTTCAGTACTACACAGTGTCGTTTGCCTGTTTTTAGTGCATATATGCGCTCCGCTGTATTGTATTCCCGGAATTTAGGTATCCGAGCCCAACTGCATGAGCACGTACTTCCTACATAGAGCAGCGCAAAATGAGCCCGTTCTGAAGCCACCTGCGCTTCGCCCACGGGGTCATTGTCAGTGTTTACTTTGGACCTGTATTCAACGTGGGCTTTGATGCACGAGTTTGTACTGTCGACCCTCGTCGACCCACCGATGCGGCATTGAACGGCACCCGCCATTGGTAGCCACAGACCCTGTGATAGATTGTTTCGATGCCAGATCCATGCTACGTCATAAGGGGCTTGATCTATAAATCATGGCATCACCATTGCAGGTGCCTTATGCGCAATACTCGCAGACCAATCGACATGTGCGACTGCTTCAAGATCAACCACTTTGAACGAGTCTTTTGTACATACCGAATCACATTACATACAGTCGTTCGTGCTTAGGCTCAAGGCGAAAACATTAAACCTGTTCGGACCCAGCGGAATTCCGCCGTTGTATGAAGCAGTAGTATGCCAGTTCATTCAGTTCCATTCTTGGCCGTTCCGCCCTCGAGTCTCCACGATCGCGATTATTGACGTCGACCGTGCGCTTAGAATTCCCCAAGGGGTTGCCCAACGAATGGAAGTGAATTGGTTGTTCGCTCTCGTTCGATTGATGGTGTTGAAACCACTATAGTCAGCTGGTTTGGATAGTTGACTGTGTCCCTGAGCAGGCGTTTTTGCTAGTGCTCGAGGAGATATCTCAATAACGAGCTGTCAATCATATGGACCTGGGATATATTTGAGGACCAGAATAATGCTAGTTTAAGCTAATTCGCTGACAAACGCTCATGGACTTACCTGTCCTATCGTGATCGGTACTTAAATTCCAATACAATGTTATATAAATATTCAAAATTGGGATTTCGTACCAAGAGCACTCGGCCTGAAACTGGACTTAGTCAATTGCAGCGTCCGCTCGACTTGACCACGTTCAATAAAGTACTAGGCCTGCCCTAAAGTGTGTGAACAGGGGCACGCGAATGAGCCGAAAACTCACCTGCCCAGCCATTATGACTCGCACTAGGAATACTGCAATTTCTGTTGTTAACCGAGGTCGAATTCTAGCATTATGGGAGGAGAAATACCTGCATCACAAAATTGCGGCTCGTCTGGGCATTTCCATGGGCACAGTGCACAAAATTGTGAAGTACGACAAGAAATACAATACCCTCTTCCCCGACCTCGCTCCGGCCGTCCATCCATAATTGATGCCCACACAGAACGTTGAATCATTCAGACGATACGAAAGCACCGTTTTGAGCCGTGTTCAGCATTAGCTGAGCGCGTGGGATTTGTCAGCGCCCACATGGTTCAGAAGGTTGCCAACGAAGCCGGCTACCAGCGACGTGTTGCCGTCACCAAGCCACACTTGAAGCCTGTAACAATGGACAAACGGCTTGCATGGGTGGAGAATAACGAGGGGCGTGACCGGATGGGAGTTATGTAGACCAATGAATTGCATATCAACACCGTTGTGCACCTCAAATCTATGCCCCGCCAGTGCAAACCCGAAAAAGAATTGCACAACCACTCTGATTGTATCTCGGTCCTACAATGTCGGAAAATGCTGGGAACATTCTGAAAATTTGTTCGCATAGACTACTCAGCGAAAACCGCATGTGCTAGTAAGGGCTCGTTTACGCAAACGAGCCCTTACGAGCCTCAATTAGCACTGCGGTTTGCGCTGAGTATTACCGACTATGTGCAAGTTACGGTAATGTAACCAAGCCACCCAAGCCCTCCATCGCTCGTCACTACCCATATGCACTGACTCAGGTCACGTGTGTATTTCTTTTTCGACTCAGTGTACATACAAATGTTGATCAACAGCATAAAACCCAGGAAAAGCGTACAACGGCTGAGATGCTAAATTAACCAGCCAAATCGTGTAATTACCGATCCCTACTCATGATACACCTTCGCATCTAATGCCACCGTAGCCACCCATACCCGTCGCATCGCGTCTTCAATCTCTCCTCTGTTGTCCGAATTGGCGAGAGGCGCAACCCGCTGGCAATGCTCTTCGATTCTGTGCTGAATCCATTCTTGGAGTTCGGCGTTTGAGCTTCCAGAAGTGAGAGTCTTGACTCTCGTGCGCATCGAAGACTGAACCTAAAATATTGTGTTAGAAGTGTGTAAAGGAACACTGACGGGACATACATTGGCGTCGATTGCCAACACCTCTGGCCACGAGTCTGGCAAATTATCCATCACGTACCGCGCCACGCCCGTCCCAATCTTAGGCACATATTTATCGTTTGCCTGGCAGGCACCGATCCAGGCTGCATGCCAGGCCTTCTTGGCCCGGGCGGAGATGCTATCTCTCGAAACTTCGCTGCCGGTCGATTGATTCTTGGAGGTGACGAGCGTGGCCCAGGATTCGGTCCAAACCTGGTCCCACGCGGATTCCCAGTTTGTGGTTGACGGCGGTACAGTGGTCGGGGTAGACTCGGTTTCAGTCTGAGAGGCAGACCTAATAGGGCTATTGGATGAAGCGGACAAACCAATCGGTATTCCAGGCCTGGGAGCCGCCGATTTGTGACTTGCGGCATCCGCAGCTGCTGCCGAGGCCTTCCAGACGCACTCCTCCGCGGCTCGACATCGATCCTCCCAGACCTGACCACCTTGCTCAGCGCCAATTAGCATCTGCCACATGTTCTCCATGACACTTTCCATCGCGGCGTCTAAGGCAGCCCGGCTGGCATGGACTCGGGCGGCATTATCTGCAGCCGCTTGAGCTGGCTGAAACGCAATATCGCGCAATGTATCATAGACCGTCGAGCGGAGAACAAGCTCGGCTAGAGAAGCTGCGATTTTGAGTCGAGTCAATACAAGCGCACGGTGGAGAGTCGATAGGAGGTAATCGGCGTCTTTGAACGAGCTGAGGCTGGCTGGTATAGGAGTAGGTTCGACGAGTGAATCAGACTGCGATTTTTTGCGACGGGAACGAAATCCTAAAATTGAGATTGCCTTGGCTCTTGCAGCGAGTTTTCCAGAGTGAAGCGGCCCGCTAGTCAGTCCTTCCATGGTAGACTTGACGAGTGATTCCCAGTGGGCGTCCTCCTTGCTCAGAACCGCCCAGTCGACGGTCCGGCGTGCAGCGACGGTAATAATGGTCCAGGACAGAAAATAACAATTGAAGCTGGTGAGCCTGTAAGACCTTGCATAATCATCCGTCTGGACCCCGTAGCATATGCCTAGTACGGTGAGAAGATCCTGACCCTGCGGGAAGTGTATGCGCAACAAGAGGTCGGATTTGTCGTTGATTTCGGCGTAATGCGCCTTGTCGCTAGTAGAAATCATACGCGCCGTGTCCTTAGCTTTGATACCCTCAGTAGTCAGCGCGTTGGCCCGAGTGTGGGAGTCGACTTGGCGATCGAATCGGCAGACAAGGTCCCCACCGGCCATTTCGAGAACGATGTACTCGTGCTGGAGCAGGGCATCTCGTACTTTACGGTACTGCATGTGCGTAAACTTTTTAATGTGTTGAGATTGGTACCATTCCTCGGTTGGTCCTTTGCGCCAGCCTTCGGGGTAGCTGATCACATGTGGGGCTCGTGTGCGCGATGATGAAGACCCGAGGAGCTTATTGGCCGAGCCGACGGATGAGACGGCGCTGCCGGTAAAGGAACCGCCGATGAGTGATAGGGGAGCAGCAAGAGACATGGTCGCGGGCAATCGTAGTGGGCCATGCTGGGATGAATTTATATGACAAGGGACGCCACCTGGCTGTGTAACACATGCCTGGACAGGGGTTTAGCGCCCGTCCGGGCAGGCTCGAGCATGGCAGTGTTGAACAAACGAAGGAATCCAAAGCGACGAAACGGCTAGGAGAGCCAAATGAAACCAGGGCTTTCGGTTCAGTGATTGTGTCTTGGCGATTAAAATATCCGTATTTACCCCAGCGATGGCAAACTTAGTTCGCTGGGTTAGGAAATTGCTAAGTTAGAATGGTTCGAGTAGATAGGAACGCGTAAACTTTGGCGCAGACTAGTTGCTATGAGCTATCATTGGGTTGTGACGCATGGGGTCCCATACCGGCCCTTTGTTGGGTATTTAGGCATGTTTGTCAATATGGCTAAATCGCTTTGCCAGGTACAATTATCATAAACCCAGTCATAGATCTAGAGTAGAAGGTGCTTAATCAGTTTGGGGTCTCGCCATTGAGAACACTGAGAATCTGGAATTGCGATGGTGGGTTTGGATGGTTTGGGATGTGGTCGGGGTCTTGCCTAGACCCAAGCTCCCAATTTGGAAAGCGCTGGTGCTTATGATAGCAAGCAATCGGCAACTGGCGCTTCCTATGGAGCTTGGCACAATTGTCCTAGCGCTGTCACCGTAACCTCCCAAACCTTGCCTTGTTGTATATATGGAGTCACATTGATCATTAAAGTTATTCTTATAAGTGATATGTGATGATCAGTCTAATTGAAATTTTGAAAATCGGCCGCGTTCCGGCTACACAGCGGGCGGTCGGACGGGCAAGATTTGCCTCGGGTGCATCAATTTGAAATACTCGCCTCGCGTCTCCGCCACGATTGCCATCCACCGCATTCACTCGCTAGACGGGCTACGAGTCTGAGACTTTGTAGGGTGATCCTGATACCCCAGGCTGGTTCCAGTTATATTATTGGGTGTCGGGGCCGACTATGGAGGCGGAAATTGCCATGGAGACGATCCCGACGCTCCCCCGCCCTCTTACTCGTGTGGATGCCGCCGTTCTCAAGTTCTATGCAGCAACTGGTATAATGCTGTGAAGATTCTATGTGGAATTTCCCTCGCTATCGACTCTGGCGGCGACGCGCTCTGTATCGCTGGAACTGGCTCTGGCAAGACACTCGCTTTTATATTTATCTGTTTCCTCCGACCCGACGTGATCGTATGGATAGTGTCACCGCTCAAACACGTCAAAAACTAGCAATGCGAACAATTTTGAAGTTGGGGCCTTTCTGCCATTAACGTGAATGCACTGCGCATACACTCACCCGTATACCAGCATTGTTATGCTCTTGCCTCTGATCAATCGGATAGAAACTATCTGCCCGTCAAGTCATATTGACAAGTAGATAGTTTCGTATAATTGCTTTTCTACAATAGAGTTCAGCAACTGCATCTAACTGAAAATGTGCCACTTACCTAACATCTGGAGTGTACTGGTATGTAACAAGTTGCAAAAACTCCCAGCCTTCCCGAGCGTAGTTCGATTTGCCAGAGCCTGCAAAACAGGTCATCAATTCTGGCAATAACTCTTCGATTCGGTCAATCCGTCCGTGTCTGTTGGCTGTACGGAACGCATAATAGAGCAATAAATCGCAATTTTGAATGATGTTTGTTGGTCGTGCTGCACCAGTGGAGTGGGGTCGTTCCAAGCGATACAAAGCGCCAGATGAGGCGTGCCTAGTATGTATGCTAGTCACAAGTTCAAGAATCCCCTCTGCCGAGTGATTCTCAACCCATTGTACCAGCTCCTCATCTGATTCAGCCTTGATCTCGCGAACTCTATCAGAGTCTTTTTAGCGGCCACAGGCAGATTCCCACCGCGTACGCGCGCTAGTAAATTCATTGCCGTCCAAATTCTAGGGTTAGTCGCTTTGCTTTCTGGATAAGTCCTTGCTGCATACGGCGGAGCAAAATGAGCTCGTCCCGACGCCGTCTGTGCTTCTTTCATGAGGAGATTGTCAGTTCTCGCTTTAGACTTGGAGTCCATCCGGAGCTTAACACTTAGGGTTCCCTTCTCAGCCTAATTTGACTCAACGACAAACTTTCTCGTGATTCATTGAATGTAGCTATAGGTTAAAGTCCGAGATCCTGCCTCGAACTCTCTCGATCGATCAATGGGCTACGTCATCAGGGAGCTTATACCCATTACCATCACATTGTAGGGACGTCCGCAAGTTCGCGGGTTTCATCAAGGGAATTGTTTGTTAGCTCAAGGTCCTTTACCTGAATCTATAACCAGTTGTAGAGAGCCTCATAAATATACTCGTCTCGTAGATACCAGAATTGTTCGCCCCAAACGCTTCGGTCTTATTAGACAACCGCACAGTTTTGTGGCAACGTGTTCGGGTCCGTTGTTGTTCCGAACGCACAGGGATTCGCTAGCTCAGTCATTATAGGCCCGTTTTAGTCTCTTCCGTTCTCTGTTCTCACCACATGACTCCATACTTGACATTAATTGCACGCATTGATTCGCTCCCGTTCGATTCACGGTGTCGAAGCCGCCGTAGGCCTAGGTTAGCTGGTCCGAGTAGATGATCACATCTCCTTGACATGCGATTTTGGGCATGATCGGGGTGATATCTGAATAGCGAGCTGTCAATCATATAGATCTGGGGTACAGTAGAGGACGGGGATAATACTAGTTCGAGCTAATCCGCTGATGAACGTTCATGAATCTACCTGTCGAATCTCCAGTTGACGTTACGCACAAGGTGTGACGCAAGGCTTACCCTGTCGACGGATTGAGGGCTGGGGACCATCGGCAAGGGTAAGTGCGTGGGTACTCCGGTATAAAACGGCCTCTAGGCCTGCTGACCATGGTAACCTCACAAGGCCATCCTACTCGAACACATTGCACGAAATGACCGCCATTGCCGACGGTACATACTGCATCGGGCTCCCTTCACACGGTGGTAATATCACCGACCCTGGTGAAGGCCGCTATCTTCATCTGCTCCCGCACGGTCAACTGGGTCCAGACGCTGACAAGGTGCGCATAACGGCCTGAGGTGGTCTCTTGTTTCTGTGATACTAACTCTCTGGTAAGATAAACGTAGTCTACAACAAAGAGAAGGGCGCCTACGCGCTCCAGTTTTCTCGCTCCAAAAAATACCTTACCTTTAACGGTGAACCGAGCATGAACAACAAGCTCGTACCTGGTGATAAGCCTCGCTATTTTAAGATTGTTCAACATGAGTATTATGAAGACATGCATGTGTAAGCACGAGTCGGCTGGAGAGTTGCTATTCATGCTGATGCTCGTCTCAGTATTATTTCAGCCGAAAATAAAGAGTTCCATGTCAACATGGCTCTGGAGCGAATCTATCCACCATGGGTGAGTGGGGTTTCCCGTCGATCAAGTGTACATCCTTGATAGCAAAGGTGCCAGGTTGCCTTGAACTCTTTCTCAGACAAGCAGCCATGGAAGTTCGAAAAGGCTTGACGCAGGAGCTGATTCAGTTACACGAGGGTTACCGCTACTACCACTGCCTTGAAAGAACCCCGTTTGTTATGATCGATCCATACTTAACTGCCAACACGATGTTACATGAATGGGGACAACTGAGATTTAATACTAAGAGCACTCGGCGTGAAAACTACGTCTGCCCTCTTTCAGCGTCCACTTGACTGAACCACATTCAACAGGCTATGTTCGTAAAACTGGCATCGACCAAATGAAGCTTTCGGAATCGGATCATTGAATTGGATGCGTTCACAGACGTTAGATAGACTTGTCAGTCTGGAATGAGCAAACAGTAGGGTCTAACCAAACCTTCTTGAGCACTGGCGCTTTTCGTAAACACGAACTATCGGAACAGGGTGGGGTCAACCAATACAGTTGGGCGAATATTTTCCCCTATTGTGCATACAATCGGGTCCAGTTGTTATAACCGAGGACATAAATGCTCAGTCTGGCTTTAAATCATGACTTCCGGAAAATCAAAAGCTCACTATGAGGAAGGAGCCTCGGAGACTATTTCCGTAAGAAAGACTCAGCGAGAGGAGAATACTTACGTTGTCTCATGGGCCACTTACTATCGAGTTGATAACCCTCCGCCTGACTTTCGTTGACAATCTGAGCAGTCACTCTGTTATCACGGTAACTATATAGGGCTGCGAAACCACCGATCAGATTTGGGGCCTAGGATGCCGCCATTGAAGTCAGGTACACGATATCGGCGTTTCCCGGAGCAGCGAATATTATTACAAAATGTTATTCAATAACATAAAACCCAGGAAACTGAACAGTGGTAGGGATATTAGATTAACCACTGAAACCGTGTGATTGCCGCTCTCTACCCATGATGCACCTCCGCATCCAGTGCCATCGTAGTCACCCACACCCGTCGCATCGCGTCCTCAATCTCACCCTTGTTCGGTGAATTCGGGAGAGCCGCCACACGTTGGCAATGCTCCTGGATTCTCTGCTGGATCCACTCTTGGAGCTCAGCATTCGAGCACCCGGACGTAAAAGCCTTGAATATCGTGCGTATCGAGGACTCGACCTAAAACACCGTGTCAGGGCTGTATGAGAAGAAAACAGTAACAAGACGTACGCTGGCGTCGATCGCTAACACCTCTGGCGATGAGTCGGGTAGATTGTCCATCACGTACCGCGCCATGCCCGCTCCAATCCTAGGAACATATTTTTCATTCGCCCGCCAGGCATCGATCCAGGCGGCGTGCCAGGCCTTCTTGGCACGGGCGGATATGCTATCCCTCGAAACTTCGCTGCCGGTCGATTGATTCTTGGCAGCGACGAGCGTGGCCCAGGATTCAGTCCAAACCTGGTCCCACGCAGATTCCCAGTTTGTGGTTGGCGGCGGTATGGGAGTTGGAGTGAGCTCGGTTTCAGCCATAGAGGCAGACCGGGTTGGCGGATTGGATGAAGCGGGCGAACCAAGCGGCGTGCCAGGTCTGAGGGGCGCGGATTTGTGACTTTCGGCATCTGCAGCTGCCGCCGAGGCCTTCCAGACGCACTCCTCGGTCGCTCGGCATCGGTCCTCCCAGAGCTGACCGCCCTGTTCGGCGCCAAGTATTATCTGCCACATGTTCTCCATCACACTTTCCATTGCAGCGTCTCGGGCTGCCCGGCTGGCATGGACTCGGGCGGCATTGTCAGCGGCTACTTGAGCTGGTTTATAAGCAATGTCACGCAAGGTATCCTGGACCGTCGAGCGGAGGATTAGCTCGGCCAGGGAGGTCCCGATTTCGAGTCTCGTCAATATGAGCGCGCGGCGGAGAGTTGATAGGAGGTAATCGGTGCCGTTGAATGAGCTGACGCTAACCGACATGGGGGCGGGTTGAATGGGTGAAGCAGACCGGGATTTTTTGTGTCGGAAACGAAATCCGAAAATTGAGATGGCCTTGGCTCTCGTGGCGAACTTTCCGGACTGAGCCGGCTCGTTGGTCAGTCCTTCCATGGTGTACTTGACGAGAGATTCCCAGAGGGCGTCGTCCTTGCTCAGAAGTGCCCAGTCGACGGTTTGGCGGGCAGCGACGGTAACAATGGTCCAGGAAAGGAAATAGCAGTTGAAACTGGTGAGTTTGTACGATCTTGTATGATCGTCCGCCTGCACGCCATAGCATATGCCTAGCACGGTGAGAAGGTCCTGGCCCCGAGGAAAGTGTATGCGCAGCAAGAGATCCGATTTGTCATTAATTTCGCTGTAGTGCTCCTTGTCGGTGGTAGAGATGACGTGTGCGCTGTCCACAGCTTTCATACCCTCTGTAGTAAATGTACTGGCTCGAGTGTGTATGTCGCCTCGGCGATCGAATCGACAGACATGGTCCCCGCCGGCCATTTCAAGGACGATGTACTCGTGGTGGAATGGGGCGTCTCGTTCTTTGCGGTATTGTAGATGCGTAAACTTTTTAATGTCTTGAGATTGGTACCATTCCTCGGTTGGTCCTTTGCGCCAGCCATCGGGGTAGCTGATCACATGTGGGGCTTGTGTGCGCGATGATAAAGACCCGAGGAGCTTATTGGCCGAGCCGAGGACTGAGATGCCGCCGCTGCTAAAGGACCCGCCGACGATGGATGGGGTAATAGAGAGGGACATGGTGACGGGAAGCGTAGAAGGCCGTGCTCAGGCGAATTTATAGTACAAAAGGTGCCACCCGGCAGTGCAAAACACGGGGGTTTGGCGCCTGTCAAGGACTGGCTCGGGCATGCAAGATTGGACAAACGAAGGAATCCTAAGCGACGAAATGACGGGGGGCCAAATGAAACCGGAGTTGTCGGGCCGATTCTCGTATGCTGGCAGTTAAGATATCCGTATTTACCCAGCGGTGGCAAACTTGGTTCGCCGGATTAGGAAAATGCCGAGTTTGAAAGGCCCGAGTATATAGGAACGCTTAAACTTGAGGTCAGGCGGGTTGCCGTGATCTACATTGGGTTGCGACGCATTGTAATTCTGTATCGGCCCTTTGTAAGTTATTTAGGGATGTTTGTCAACACAGTGAAATGACTTTACAAGTTACGATTGCTGTTAGAGGCAGTCGTAACCCCCAAAACAGAAGCGTTTACCAGTTCAGGATCTCTTCGAGGAGAACACTGAGAAACTAGGCTTGCGTTGTTGGATTTGGACGGTGGTGGGTGTGATCAAGGCCTGGGCCAAGAGACAATCAGCCACGTGACGAGACGCGACGCTTGTTGTTTGCCACAACCTTGATAGCTCATATCACTACCATGTCTGACGACGAGGGCACGAAAAAGCAAACTGGTTACAGACTTGAGTATGCCCCGAGTAATCGCGCTAAATGTTCAGGTATGTGTCAATATTGTTCAGCGCGCGTCGCTTATCTGACAAATAACACAGGCCCGAAGCCGTGCTCGGGTACTCAGATCAAGAAGGGTGAACTCCGTATGGGTACTCTTTTAGACTACCAGGGCAACAAGAGCTTGTATGCAAAAGTCGTCGACTAACAACTCATTCAAGCTGATTCACCATATCATTAGTAAATGGCGGCACTGGGGTTGTACGACTGCCAGAATTCTTTCGAACTTCAAGAATCAATTTGACGAAGCTGACGAACTGGATGGTTTCGACGACCTCAACGACGAAGACAAGCAGAAGGTTCGCACTGCTTGGGCTGTGAGTGTTTGTTCCCAGGTACCAAGGGCATTACATTGACCATAGGGCAGGAGGGCCATGTTGCCGATGAGGATATCCCAGACAGCGCCCGCAAGGATGAAGAAGACGATAGCAATGCTAAAAAGAAAACCACTGCCAAGAGGAAGAAGGTTCGCACTTTATTTGCGGGGGGGACCTGCCTCTGACGTTTTCATTCATTTCTCGATTTAAACTTTCATTGCTCCCTCAATCGATTGGATCTACCTCTGCCGACTTGACCTGGATCCATTTAGGGTGCAGACGATGCGGGCGAACCCGAGGAAAAACCGAAGAAAAAGAGGGCACCAGCCAAATCAAAGGCAAGTGTTTATCTATGACTTGTCCCCCACAATCGCTCTGGTCGAGCTGGTCTTGAGCTTCTTGGTTCCCATTGGTTGTCTGGGTTCCGTTCGGCTTATTATAGTCCCCGGCGGCTTGCCTCGCTCGGTGTCTTGTTGTGTGGGCTGGCCGAGCCCAGGCCGTACTGGGACCCGCTCGGGAACCTCACGTAGTAGTTGCGCTTCACTTGTCAGATTCCCGATCAAGTGAAACTCCATAGTTGATTTGGCCATTGGTCGAGTTGACACTAGAACGCTGATCCAGTCATCACTCGATCAATCACTTGTTTATTTTTGATTTCTTATCGATAGTTGCCCTGTTGCTGATCTTCGCAATTAGGCTGACGAAGCTGATGCCGACGCTGAGGAGAAGCCCAAGCGCAAACGGGGTCCTACCAAGAAGCAGGTGCGACTGGCTCCATCTTGTTCTTGAATGTGATTTAATCCTCCACGCCCTCCATTTTACTTTTGCTTACGCTAGGCCGATGCGGAAGAAGAAGAAGAAGCCAAGGAGGACGAGGTTGAGGAGAAACCCAAGAGAAAGCGTGCTCCAGCAAAGAAAGTGAGTTCACCTTCGTCTTCTTTCCCTGGCCCGTCGTTGTGTCGAGTATGCCGGAATAATGCGTGGGTAAACATCGCGTTGGAGCATAATAAAGCTCTCCTTTGGACTTCTCTGTGCGCTTGTCGTCATGAGCTTAAACAACTCAGGGGTTGACCTCATTAATGCTTTCGTGTTTGTTTCAGGCCCCTGCTGGCGAAGACCCGACTAATAAGGAGAAACCTGCGAAGAAAGCGGCGCCCAAGCGAGGCAAGGCAAAGGCAAAGGTTCGATTTCTCAATCATCCAGCTTGTCCTTTCGCGAGGGGCAAACAGCGTGAAAGCAGCTTCTGACTCGGCTACTCGTCGAGCGAGACTCTCAGGGACTCCCCTAGTTTTTGCCGCGTGGTGGATTCACATCCTGTGATAAAGAGGCAGACTCCTCGCCTTTTTCATGCCCCTCCCCCTTCCTCGACCACGAGAACTCGCCATGCACTCACTTCGATTCGCAATGCACATTCGCTAATACTCTGACATTCTTAGCCAGACGACGATCAATCTGGGGAGGAAATTCCCCTTCCTAACGACGAAGAGCTTTCGGGCACCGACGAGGAGCATGGAGCTGCGCCCGCGAAACCGGCCAAGGGCAAGAAAGCGAGCGGCTCCGAGGCCAAAAAGACTTTAGATGATGCCTCGGACGAGGAAGTGCCCAAATCGAAGCCGACCACCAAACCCAAGGCCAAGGCAGCGGACAAGTCTAAACCTGCCTCCAAAGGAAAAGGCAAGGGAAAAGGCAAGAAGGTGACGACAGACGACGAGTCCGGAGAGGCAATTGACTTGCCGAAAGACGAAGAGCTGAGTGGAACGGAGGGCGAGGACGAGGAGAAAGTACGTGTTCAATCTTCTATATCCTCTACCCCTCTCCCCCTCTCCCCTATGTGCCCTGTGCATCATCAACTTTCTGGATCCACGCCTTCCTCTCTATGTCCGCCTCTCCGTCTCACACCCGAGTTTCTTGGCCTCAACAATGCGATTGGCATACGCCTGCACCTGGGCACTGCATACCACGCTATCGCTGCCTATCTTGTGACGTTCAACACGACTCTCAAGCCTGAGTGAACTGTATTGAGGCGGCGCCGCCCTGGTTCGTTGTGGCTTCAACTAGCCCGCTTTTCGCAAGCGCTCAGCCCCCTATCAGCCTCGCGTCCCCCACGTTCCTTGGTGGCTACCTCGTGGTTTCATTTAGTTTGACTGGTCATCCTTCGGCTTAGCCACGCTTTCCTTTTCTTGCTGTGCAAGGGCACCCAGTCCTCGTGGTGTCTGCCCGCCAAACCACGCTATCATTCAGGTGCAACTGGGCTTGTGGGAGTATTCTCGTCCTGCACGAGACTTAGTGTTGCCCATCTTTGCTCGATATCGGGATGATCGTTGAGCTACTCCCCCCTCCCCCGTGTTCCTCTCGGCATTTTTATCATACCCTTCTCCTCATTAATACGACGCAATCAACACGCTGACCATTTCGTTCGGCGACAGGTGCCCGCCAAGCAGACAGCAAAGCCCAAAAAGCCTACATCGAAGAAACCGGCCACTGGCGAGGCGGGAGGCGAAGAAGCTGATGAAGCACCAGCCTCGAAAGCTAAATCAGGCACCTCCAAGCCCAAACCGGCGTCGAAGAAAGGAGGAAAGTCTAAAGCTGCTGAAGAGCCAGTCGGGGAGCTTGAGGAGCCTGAAGTCGTTCCGGCCTCCAAGGCAAAGAAGGCGCGGGAAGCGGCTAAGGCTGCGGCCACTGAGGGCCAGGCGGCACCAACTTCAAAGTCACCCAAGGCCAAGGCCAAGGAGACTGTCGATGCGCAGCCTGAACCAGAGGCGGAAACTGCCGAAATTGCTACCAAGAAAGGTGCACGCACGTCATCTCGGGCGAAGAAGGCCGCTCCAGAGGCGATGTCGGATACCGAGGAAGCCGCTCAGGCTGACGCTGAACCCAAGAGGACTCTGGCGAGCAAAACTCGTGGAAAGAAAGCCCCCTCATCCGAAGCTCCGGCTGACAACAAGATGGAAGTGGACGCCGAGGATACTGGGGTGGAGGCTCCAGCGAGTTCGAAGCGCAAGCCCACGAGCCGAGCCAAGCCAGCGAGCAAGGCCAAGGGGACATAGGCGGCGAACTCAAAAAGCGCTCCGTGAGTGGTTTGGTTGCCTTCCCGACACCCTAGTACAGAACAACCCAGCATTGAGGAAAAGGAAGAGAATGAGAAGCCGGGGGCGGATAAATGCGTGCAGTTTCGGATTCCCGTAGCTATGCTTAGTGCCTTACTAGGTTCATGTAATCGATTGTTCCATCTATACAACTACACAACGTGATTCGTTGCAGTCGAGAGGGCCGCGCCCTTCATTTCGCTGATTATCACAAAAAGCGCCACGTGCGCGGTCAAGAAGCCTCGACGTACTTGGCGAGAAACACAATGCCAGTGTGGGCATGTACTGTTTGGGGGCCGTTCCGTCGGTGCTGCCCATAAAATCGCAAGTCGGGGACGGGTCTCTCGCAATTTATTACCATGGCGCGAACTCAGCTCCTACCATCTCAACTGCTGGAACAACTGCCAAGCTCGACACAGCGATATAATGACACCGCGATGTACGTTCCCTACGCCCCACCCTCCGCCCTGCGATGTCTTGAATAGCCACCTTCCCATCCCTGTAGTTTCCCTCCCTCTGCTATCGTGATTCCAAGTGGGCCCTTGAATGAAACGATGTAAGCCTCCAAGGGGCTCGACAATGATCTCGATAACACATCCCACTAGCGTTATCCAAGATAGACTAACTGAAACTCCACTTGGTTGGACCAGTCATAGCAATCCTACAGAGGGGTCAGTGCAATTCATGGACTCCGCTTCAATTAAATACTTATACATTTCCAAGTCGACCTTATTTTCGAAACGCTGATTTACGTACAGTCACCGAGTCATACATCCCAGAAAACCACATCCTACGACGCGTCGAATACTGGGCTCGGCTCATTTCCTCTCATGTCCAAGACTTAGCGATCGACTCGGATTACGATATCGCTGTCAACGTTTCTGAAACGAAGGGAGAAGATATCGAATCTTGCAGCTACTATTTGGTGGATTATGCCGCTCAGTCAATATTCTGGCTGCGGGATATATCAACCACCAATCTCCAGCTACCGACAGTTCGCAACCAGACACACCTTAGTGAGTATTGCCGCAAAATAACCATACTTCAAGGGCTAAAGATATTCTTGTTATAGAACACCTTCTCTCCGAGCAGTTTTGGATTCATTGTGAGTACATGCCACCGCCACACCAAGACTTTCGACCTCGCGCAAAGGCACTGCTCGCAACACTAGGAGCTTTGGGAATAGGTATAGCCAATTTGAGTGATTTACCTCCCTGAGATGGTCTGAGCACTTGCTTTCAGACGCCTCGACTTCGTTTGGTTCCGTTTCCCCCTTTCACCAGGACGAATGTGAATCGTATTCTAAATCAATGGCTCGAACTTTGGACAATGGGACTAACGTTGAGATTAATTGGTGCTTAGGTAGGTCCCACTGATGCAATTCGGTCGTGTTGGCTCACCTATCTTGGTTTCTAGCCCGGATTATGAGTTTACTGGGTGAGAAACGTTGATGTTCATTCCTAGGGTATATTCTGACACTAAGCCTAAGTACAAAGTCGTATTGTCAATCTGTTCGGCGAACGCAACTCGCGCACAGATCGGTTCACAGTGGTGAATGGACAGTACCCACCCGCCTTGACGAGATCATTCCAGCGATGGTCCACGGTATTGTTCGGTATACCCGCACAATATCTGAGCCGTTGGAACGCCATATGGATAGATAGGGTAACTTATACTAGAGAATGGAGAAGATTGACGACGGAACTCTCAGAAGAATGGAGGAGTGGGTTAGCGACTGTTAGTTGCGATTTTCATTGATTCAGATGAGTGAGGCATAGTTAACATACAATCAACGCTCCAGTTCGGTGTGCTGCTTATGTGCGTCCAAAAACACTACCATCACGGATAGTAGCTAATGTTTAATCATGGCAGTGCTAGTAGTATTGTGGTGGTATTTGCAGACTCGAGAATCGCGCGGGGCTTCGCCGCTGTGACAAATTTATTAGCCATATGCGGGGGAACGTATACCGTATCATTACTATCCCACCATCGAGGATTGGGCAAATGCGCCGCTGACGCAGTGCGTTCCTTCTCCACACGATTTTCCCGCCAGTTGATTGAAATCCTTCCTTTAGGCTAGTTTCATTCAGCAACACGAAAATACCAAGTCAGGGTTGCAAGTTCTTGCCCTGCGTCATAGCATCTCTTGGGGTTTGGTTCTATGGTCTTCAGTATTTTTGTTTCTCTCCGTGGCATCGATAATTGTTCAAGACTTCGTTGTGGCCATTTACCAAATCGTGCAAGTACACGCACAAACCCTAATAATCCCTGTACTCCTGATTACGACCTACCTTTATGGACGTGGAAGCCTAACGGAGCCTAGATCTTACTCCGCTCGTAATTCCCACTGAATCCTTTGGGCCCAGCCAAGGGGCGCTTCCACTCAAATTTCAGCCCGTCGTATCCAACGTCAAACTGGAAAGACATGCTTGCCAATAATTCCCCCCCATGTAGTAAAGCAACTATGGCCGTCATGCGGATTTACTTCCCCGAATGGGCTCCTTTCATATAACAATGTCTCTTCTATGCCAATTTATGACCATATGCGAGTGCTGGTCGCACAACGTAGACATTGCAGTACTGGGCCTATTGGTTGATCTCTTATGGGTGGCTCGATATGGATCCGGAAGTACGGGTGGTTGGGATCTGGGAGCAGAATACCATCTTCGCATATGTACTAGCATGGGTAGGACGACATTTGCAGGCGGAGGGTTTGCCGGAATTCAAGCCCGAGAGGATACCCTTCATTGGCCGTAATCATGGCCGGCTACAGGCCATGTGACGACGCGCACTCGATAGCTATAAGCGCAAGTAGAAAGGTACCTATGCGGGGCTTCCCGGTCGTGTAAAGTCACTAGATTTGACCACTGCTGCTTTCAGGAGCTCAACCCAAACAGGCGCGTAACCCCTGGTTGTAGATTGTAACACCGTCACAAAACAATCCCTCAGCCGGATTTCTGGCCTAGATCATTTATTTGAAGCGTATCGCTGCATATGCGACGTAAAACCATGTACCAAATTCAAAAATACTTGCACGTAAATTGTCGCGCTCCGGATCATGCCAACGTTCCTTCCTTGTAAGTAGCTCAGTAACAGAGCGTGACGAGATTGAGGCGTATGAAGGGTCGGGGTCAGCGGGTGTATGCATATCACTCTATAGCGCTACTACGTAGGGAGAACAGGTAAGAGACCTAGGGCACACGGATGCGGGCCTGGAGCCTGAGGGGATTTTGATTCACTCACTACCATACTACAGAGATGTAGGGATGGAGAAACGAGATGCAGAGGTGTGAGCCAGACTCAGGGAGATGAGCGCTCATACCAGACGGCAAGAGGTAATCGAGCACAATGGGGGAATGGGTAGTACAATCGAAATGATAACTCATATGGAATTCACTGTGACTATCTCTTGAAGGCTTGACTTGGCAAGTGATCAGACTATTGCAGGGGGAGGATAGCCGGGGACGAAGGCACGGATCGCATAATGCGCACCCTGAGTCTATAACTCACCTAAATTTACCCATCTTCAAAGGCTTCAACACGCATCTCCTAGTTGGGACTCATATTTTCTGTTTCTTCCGCGGCGGGCAGTGCCTTTGCCCGTACACCTCCCACTGCCACGCCCCTCCAGGCTTCGATATCACTGATTGGCTACACCAGGCAAACCTATGTTTCAAAATTCAAGTATTGTAACTAGCATATTAACCAAGACAAAATCATCCACTACATATTAACGATGACAACACAAGAACCAGTTATTAACCCTCGATGTGGTCAGTCAGATTTCACTTTCAGCACCCCACCCTGCGGCTCGACCGTCCGAACATTACCACCTCTAAGCTCTCCGAATCGATCGTCTCGGCATATGTTACCGCTATCCAGGAAGAAAGCCGTAAGCGTGGTGTCCCCAATCATTGGGCTACCCGAAGTTGCCTGAACGTAAATGAAAAGTATCCCAGAAACTGTTATGAGTGCCTGTAGACCTAGCCAAATGTACACCCGCGCTAGATTAACCACCGCCTGGGAAGCGGGGGGCGAAACGGAGTAAGTTGTATTCAATACACCAGATACGTAAGGCCTGCGCGCAGGTTGATCGGCGATAGTAATCCAAGAAGCAGCGTAGGCACGACTAAAAAGACCAATTACGTGGTCATCTATATTGTCCCAAGATGGACGCATATAATCGCTCTGCACCTTCATTATTGAATCGACTATGTTTGGTATCATGTGCAAAGCCGTGTCGGCGAGATAATCCGGTATCAGTTCGAGTCCAGTCTCATTTTGTACGGTAGCATATGATGAGACGCGACAGTTATTGCATATACCTGCACCGGCTGTGTAGTTCATCCACGCAAACGCCCAGCAGGCATTGTCGGATGGATCACCGACTACCCCTTCATGCGCAATCGGGTCGCCAGGTAAGAACAATATGGTCTGATGACAGATGTTACGACCTATATCGGCTTTATCCCCGGTGTAAAGTGCCATTAAACGTTTTTCCGTAATGATTTGGGAGGAGTTAATGTAGGGGGTATTAATCCACGGTGCATCTGGAATAAGCGCAAACATTCCCCTATTCCAAAATCCGGAATAGGCACATATGGTCTCGTTCTGCATGTTTAATTTGGGGCAAGCGTATTTAGTCACTTCCCGTTGTTCCAGCGTGAGCTCTTTCTCGGGGTTTCTCACCCACTCCAGAGACGTGACCGAAAGGTAGGGTAGTACGATGCTGGTCAAGGTGCTATTGATGGATAGAGGCGCTATAGACTTGTGGGCACGACTCATAGCGTTACTTTGAGGATCGCGTCCCCAGATCGCCAGAGCGAGCCCAACGGCGGACTCTATCATTCTCTGGCGGTAGACATCAGGGAACGTGCGCATTCGGTCGCCTATTCCGGTATTAGTGTCTGGGATAGAGATAATCGATCCTGATAGGCGCTCTGGGCGATGCTGTGACGGTATCCATGTGATTGATCCTGTGAGGATAGGCGCTACTAAATGGATGGGGAGAACGATGCCCAGAATGACGAAAATAGAAATGGTGATTCTTCGGCTTTCACGCCGAGGAGGCGTCGGAATACCATACGCAACGATGGCATAGAGCTGTATGCCTCTCAGCCCAGTCGTTTCGAGAAGGATAAAAGCACAACGCCAGCTGAGAGGGCCAAGCCAGCAAGCAGTAATGAGACGCAAGAACGCGAGGGAGGTCGAAACGAGGGTGGTGATATCGGACTGGAGGGGAGTGTAGCGAACCCACGGAACGATGGTTCCATCGGCAAGTGTCACAGATGGCTTGCGCGAGTTGGATTGAAGTTGTTCCCATCGACGTAGCAAATCATCATCAGAGCGATAATGACGGCGATCACGCCATGGCCGATCAAGGGCCAAAAGACAACCCCCCAGGTCTTGTATCGGCTTGGTCGAGGAGGGGAGTGTTTGATTGCCAAGAGGCCTTCATATTCTTCGGTGAGCTTTGAGGGGTCCATCGGACCAGTGCCTTCTCGTTGCTGGGGGTCCGGCGAGATAGACAAAGTAAGGACGTGAGATGTCCTGTACCCGACAAAGCTGGCGCAGTCTGGGTGTGTGGAGGTAGAGAAATGAAATGGGAGAGGGGGATGGCCCGGTGTTTTAATGTACTGGGTGTGGGAGATGTGAGCGTAGATGGGTGCGAGCCACAAATGGGGTTGGGTCTGAGTTTGAGAAAGAAGCAAGTACGTCAAGCGACTGACATCATTCCAGATCTGCAGGGTCCGAGGGCAGAAGGCTTCCGTTGGGCTTCATGTATCATGTGAGCCTAACCGCGGCCGGTGCGACATTTTCAGAGTTGTGCAGCTGGAGCGGTATGACCACCACAGACATATTTGCTTAGCGTCAGGAAGACCTTGCGAGGGCGGCCGATGTAGTCACTGGGTTCCAAGTGCGGCTGACAGCAAACCGGTGCATTGTATTGTGATCAAAGATGCGTGTGAGGGCGGTGCTAAGGGGCGGGAAAGTAGTTGTGTAACAGCAGATGTTACTAGATACGTAACACAGCCTTCCACAGGTGGTAAGCGCCTGGATCATCCCAAAATGACATTGTGAATGTAATACCAATAGCGATGATTCCATGGGCCACGATGAGCTAGAAAACGAGCCCCATGGTTTGTATCGGGCGAATCGGGCGGGGGGCTACTTAGCCTCGAGGAGGCCTCTAGATTCCTCCGGGGATTTAACGAGCTCATTGGTGGGCGTACGTTCTGCGAGTTCGGGAGTGCGAGCCGATTATCCTATCCTCGTATAATTCTCGACGTTCGTGTATAATCCGTGAGGACCGCAAGAGGAGACTCTATAGGGTAGAAGAAAGCGAGTGCGGCAAGGTATACCAACCGAAATGAGTCTGAGGGGTAAGGGCGATCGTACCAGAAGTGCCAAGCGTACGAACAAGAGGCCGCATTCTGGACTGTTTACTTGAGACCAAAATCAAACCATGGCGCTTGCGTAAAGGCAGCTTGAGCGTCGGAGACCGCCCGACTGAGTCCCGCGTTCGTTGTCTGGAACCCACGAGCCAGTATGACCATATATCGGTGATCAGCCACGGTCACAGAGGTTGTGTAATTAATGGTTTAGCCACGGGACATCTAGCCATCGCGGTCAAGTTTGATGGCCGAGGAAAGATTGCACAGATGTGAGGTTGCTCGTTCCGGTGAATGCGCTACCTCGAAACAGCCATAGCGAGCACCGTACACGACAGAAGCGAGAACTCAAGGTATTACAGAATACATTGAGGTGATACGGCCCGTACTAGTCCGTGAGGAAGAGGCACGAGGGAGATGAGTCGAATACAGTGGTCGGTCAGATCGAGTAATTATTATTTATCTGTGTTGTCGGGCCGGGTCGAGGCGCCGAACCACAAGGGGCAGCACAATGGGAAACGTTAGTCGTAACGTAACATGACACGCTTGCGGCACGTAAGCGCCCAGATCAACGCCTAGTGAAATCTCTCCACCACTGGTCATGGACGCGTTCCGGGACGTCCCAGAGTTCTTTGAGGTAAGAGACTAACCAATCGGTATGTCTCAGCTAATATTCGACTTTAGGTCGAAATTGCAGAGTGTATCAATGCCCGGACGGAAACCCTTGGTGCGGTCGTAGGCAGTATCGAATTGCGATTAAACTCACTGCTATTTGTAGCCTCATTCCGGGAGTTGGGACCTCCGGACCTATGCCATGTTGTTAAAACTGCGGGAAGGGCCGGCACAAGAGATGTAAGTGGTGTGGTCTCGGTGGTATTCTCCGTTCCGTTGACCTTGATTTTGACAGATAGGGTCGTACCACTATGTTTCTGGCGTAGATGCCTCCTCCTCGGCCTCATTGGCAGCTTACCTCAACTCGCTTACCTACAGTTTGGAGCAGGATTCTGGGTGGTTTGCAAAGGGCACGGCTTGGAAGCTTCGTGTTGGATCGTACTGGTACGTTTTATCAACGCTCCTTGGATATATAATTGACACCATTCGAAGCTGCTACAACGCCTTTTCTCGTCTCGATGTCCGGGTCGATGTCAAGATTCCTGGCGGAGTCCAAGCCTACTGCATTGACCTTCGAGGAGATAGACATGAGGCCACCCCTGCTATCTGGCAGGAAACATACCTCTCTGCTATTCTCCGTGCAATCCACTATGCCGACGATCCAAACTACCGTCTGGCAGGGTACCGCAAACTGGATCCTATTACGACCCCAGAAGGCGAATCAAGGTTCCTACAGACCGCCGAGGCATTATTCCATAAAGGCGAGTCGACCCTCGCGTTCCGGTAGTAAGGGAGAACTTGACAGCTTTGTTGTGTAGGCTGGCAACTTGGCTCAGACCCAGAAATTCAGGTTGCTTCGCCCGTCTCCAATCATCTTACGAGCGGAATCCTAAAATACTTTGGCGCAGCGGGCAGGTTCGCCCCGGCCGTCAATTTTTTCGAGCGAATGTACGTCCGCGAACCCGAAGTCGCGAGTTTATTAGCGACGAGTTACATCGGCATGAGTACGTGCCCTTCTCCCTGTCCGCACAAATTCGAAATTAATCTGGCGTGGATTTCCAGACGAAGAAATTAAAGCGCTACAAACACTTTCTGCCGCTCTCACACCCTACCGCACCGACACCTCCACTCCGCCATCCTACACCCTACTACATGTCCAATGCGACCTCGTCAGGAGTAAGGGGAAAAAAGATTGGGCAGTTGCATTGGCGAGGCAAGCTGTGAATGTCGCTCCCAGCGAGTTTGTGACCTGGGCCAAGTTGACCGAGTGCTACATCGAAAATGGTCGGTCTAAGGACTCTCTGATTAAATGTCATAAGATACTAATATGATTTAGGACAATACGAATCGGCACTCTTGACTCTCAATTCGTGTCCGATGTTTACCTACAATGAGCGGGATTTACATCGGATGCCCACTCCTGCGCGGACACACCTTCCGGTCAAAGATTTCATCAAGGAGAGTGGTGTATTGGACGAGGATAGTGCCAGGGACAACGAGGTATGCCATCCGTGAAACCATATGTTGTATTCCGAGCAATCTCATCCTACCATCTACAGGCCGATATCGCTCTGTTACGTTTACCCGCCCCTTCGCTCCGAGGTACATTCGCAAAAGCATACGCTCTCTTGACCCGCCTCGCCTCTGAAGTCGGGTGGGACGAACTGCTACGAAAGCGAAGTGCGGTATTTGTGATGGAAGAAGAGTACCGGAGCGTGAAAATGCGAGGGACAGAGGTACGAACCGCCCCTAAACCTAACACGTCTCTCATCGGAGTTTCCATAGGCGAATGGAGAAGAAGAGAGAGTCGTTCACGAGGATGGGACAGTCACGCATGGCCGCCCTGGGGACGATAACGCCTCGACTCGAGGGATGCGAAGATCCCCGTCACCCGGTGCACTGAGCAACCTTAGCACCGACGAAGTCGAGCTGGGTGTACCGACGATTAAAGTAACGCACGAAGATGACGAACAGCGCCAAATCGACGGCGTGCCTACGATCAAGGTGTCTGAGCACGATGACGAGGCCGAGGGAAAATCTGGGTTCGCCCGTGAGGCCGAGGGGTTAGAGAAGCCTGGTCCGGTGGGCATGGCGAACGAAGAGTCGGAAAGTAGGGAAGCAAACGGCGAGGAGCCCGCGAGTCCGACTGGTCAAGCCAAAGGTGTGGATGAGACCCTGTCCTTTAGCACAAAACGATTGTGCGAGCGGTGGTTGGATAATTTATTCATGGTGCTCTACGAGGTGGGGGTTTCCTACTTTGCACCAACCGAAATTAATACGACTCGAGTAGGACCTCCGAATCTGGACCATCTTCCGCGCCGAAGTCGCACACTTTAAAACACAACGCATCGCCTATAAAAAGACTGGTACCGAGTGGGAAATCCTTGAGTGACCTAGGCGCACGGCTGCACCACAAGGAGGACGCCAAGGAAGCCTATACTCGGTGTTTGGAGCACAAGTTTAGCGCCAAAGCTTGGATGCGGCTACTCGAGATATACGCTGATGAAGGGGATCTACAGCGTGGGCTCAATGCGGCGTTTAGGATTGCGTGTTACCAGTGGAGATGGTACATGGAGAGTACAGTAAGTTTCTCTATACTTGGCTCAGACCCAATTTGACGGTCCTGTAGTACCCAACCGCCGTGGCGCAACACTTCTTTAAACTCGGCCAGACGCACGGCCACGCAAAAGTATCGTACACGCTCATGAGTATGGGCTTACCCGATGGAGTGTTGGCAGTCATGCAAGGTTATTTGAATTACGGCCGTACGTTCAAACCCGAGGGATGGGATTTCTGATGTGGTTAGATTTGGGAATCAATCAGTTTTTGATATTGAGTGTGCGGCGGGTGCAAGCGGTGGCCATTGTGTAGAGGATCGCTTGCGCGGTTGGTAGAAAATCGTGTTCATAGGTACGTTTCTGAGGCTGACTAGCCTTCCACTGAGATGTGTTTTGAGTTCGCCTGGAATAACCAATTACCCAAGGTCATTATATTCACGATTACGCGTTTCACTTTCATTTTACATTTTACGTATCAGATATCTGCGATACCCATATTGAGCTACGGCTTATTTAGCAAATTCACAGCAACCAAATCGCGAGGTGTTATGGTGCATGAAAACGGCGGTGCATCACCGCTGGGTTATCTTTTTAGTATTTTGAGCGCTCCGACAAGTTTGGCAATCACTTACACTAGCCGATAGGGTGCGAATAGTCCATAGGGTCGCTCCGAGTCAAGCCCTCCCAGGTTACGAACCTTGGCTTCCAACTCAGGACTCGCACGAAGGTCAAAAACGGACAACAGCCCGGCACACATAATCCACGAGCTATTGTTGGGTATATGAGAGCCCGGACAGACGCGGCGGCCAAAACCAAAGGTGAATTTGCAAGGGTCCGGGTCTGGAGCGGTTTTCAAGAAGCGAAAGGGATTGAACTTGTGCGGAGATGCATGGTGGTTGGGGCCATGAAGTATTGCCCTAAGGTTGCTTTGGGATATACATGTGCAGGTATTAATGCACTAATAGTGAATCTGGTAGTAATTTACCTACCAAATATTCGGATGGATAGTTGAGCCTTTGGGAATTCAGTATCCGTGGAACTCGATGTCCTCAGTCGCAAGATGCACTAGACGTAAATAGGTTTATCAACTTTACTCTTTCTCAAATGGTTTGGACTCCGGAAATACATACCTAATGGTACAGCCGGACACATCCGCATAACCTCTTGAAGACCAGCTTCAGTGTGCGTTATTGAATCACGGTCATGCAAAGCGGGTATGCGGTCACGTCCAACCACAGAATCGATCTCTGCTTATGCTCTCCTGGCGATATCCGGGTGAAGCGACAACATCGGAGTAAAGGCATTTACGACGCCAGCGGTCTGAAATAGCGTTAATGCTGGGAGAGCCCTTGTGGGTTCTATGTATACGCGCCGTAGTAGATCCCACTATTATGTTTACATAATTACACTGTTAGCTATATTCCAGCAGTAACAAGTGCGCACCAGTGAAGAGGGAAGCAGCGGTCCGTTTGACAAGATCGATATCCTCTCGGCTAGCGGTTGGTCCTCTTTTCTTCCCCAGCAAGCTCGATGAGTAAGAAGAGCATTTAACTTGTCCATCTTTCTAGCACGGTTGCTGAGTGCTGCCGTCCCAAAGAGTGTGCGGCTCCGTACTCACCACTTGATTAAACACCGTGTCGAATGTGTCGTCGGCGTAGCGAACACGCAGGCCTCGCCCTTCCTTGCCAAAACGCTGAAATCCCCCTCCCGGAATATAGGTAGACAAATGTGTTGCTAGCAAATATTTCGACAATCCAATTGATTGTCAGGGGAACCATGTTAGATATCACTCACAGCTGGGAAAATCATTGACCATAAAATCGGTAGAAGTCGCTTTCCCCAGATAGTGGAACCATCGATGGACCATAGGAAGCAACGGATCACTTCCAGTTTCCAATACGTATCCATAGACCAAACGGATAATAAAGGCTCCAGTGACCTCATTATTAATGTCCTTAAACGACGCGGGATTTTCTGCAAGTTTTCGTAGGAAATCTTCTGTTGTATTCAAATGCTGCGGTGCATGGGAGCGAGCTGCAGCAGGGTGTAGAGCTGACGCCAACACACGGCGCATCTTCCAGTGACAGTCGTCGTGCTTATGAAACGCTAGAGCAGTTCCCCACCCAAGACTAAAGGTACCTCAGCTGCCTACGACTTGGTGGTGTATGGAAACGCTTACATCCCGTGAACCATAAAATCGCGTGGACCATCAGATGTGTTCGCAGTTTGCTTCTCAAAAGGTTCCGTGGTCAGTTCTATAGTGGTAACATACATGGTGGCACGAAAGGGCGTTACTACGCTTATAATATCGCCTGATTCGGCGCCCCTTCCGTATGTCCATTCATCAGCACTGCATATAGCACCGCATATAGCCGGTGAAAACGCGTACCAAGTTCAATCTTGCATTCTTTCCCCAGAACCACATGGCGGTACGGTGGGTTAAGGAAGGATTGTTTACCCCAAACCGGTGTTGAGCGGGAGATGGTGGGGGTCTGGTGTGCTGTACCGAGCTATGATGCTGTTTCAAGCACACTACTAGAGCGAGGCAGAATTTGAAGATAGAGAGCAGAGGGTGTATCGTGGTGGAAGATAATGCACTTCCAATCAGCAAGATTTAAGTGCGTCTCAATGCATCTCATGGTTGAGCTGTGGCTGGATTGAAGGGGTGAGATCTGATCATATTTATACCACGGCCACCATGACAGCCCCAAGTTCTCATACCTGACAGGATCCGGTCGCTCCGTTCATTCAAGGAGCTATCGGCCGGGCTGAAATTCGTGGAAGCGAGAGCATCTACATTTCCGGGGATGAAACGTTGTGTCAGCTGGTCTTACTCACCAAGACTAGTTGTCAACTTGAGTGGAAGAGTAGCATGGCAAGCAATCGCAGAGATGGTTGACAAACTTCGACAGAAAAGGCGAGACATTGGTTTACGAGGCGGCTCAGCAGTAGGTTTCACATGTTGAACATAAACGAGTTGATGCTTTGGGTGCGTGCTATTCTCAGCCAAGGTGTAGGCTATTGGGTGAGCGTGTTCTAAACTTGTTACCAGTAAACAAGCGTTAAGCGGTGCCTAGAAGAGGTACTATACATATCTTATTCATAAAGCAAGTCAGTACCACTCACCACACTTCATGGTAAGAAGCGCATCGCATGCCAAATGCAATAAGTGAATTCCTAGCCAGAGCAGTAGTAGGGATCGAGTTCATGACGCAATCCTTGGAATGTGAGCCGCGGTCGATAGACGGCATGGAAAAAAGGTCGGAGCCTGGTGATATTTACACCACCGCAGCCAGAGAATGGCTCGTGCTTATGTTGTTGTGCATTCGCCTATCATATTCGGATGAGTGCATCGCAAGGGAAGCCGGGGTCACACGTAGGTGCGTATTCTTTCAAAAAATGAAATACGATTATCAGAGCTACTTATACGTATAGAATTCAATTAATATGATTGGCCACAAGGATAACTTCTGCAGGGTAAATGGGAGAAATGCGACCTCTGGAGGTTGTGACAGTGGAGGGAATGACAGGAGGACGGTCACGTAAATATGTAGGCGCTGGTGGAAATAAAGTTTGGAGGGCAGAATCGCCAGTAAAAGGCGATTTCCTCACCACTCGAGGCGAATTTCGGGAACTTTCGTTAGACAAAACGTTTGAAAATGCTTGTAAAACATGCCTATGTGGTTAGTTCCGGTTAAAGTATCCTTGACGAGTCTGCACACTCGAAATACCCACGGGCTAGAGATTTGCACGTGACTAAAAGTGGCTGCCGAAGTTGCGGCTAGGCAAGAAATCGCATTGCAATGCGTATATTAACTCATCAGTGGAGTCTGGGGTCCTTGTGGCTTCGAATATGGCAATTATATAGGAGGACAGTCATTATGTACAATTTACTGCCCATGCACATAGTTGGGTGTGGTATCATCATATGGGGCGTGGGCTGGGTTTTGACAGTGGCTCCGAAACTCTTTGGTTGCCCATTAAATTGCCTGCGAGCCGCTTTTCTTGCTCCAATAGGCGTCCACAAAGCGCTGCACTTGTGCCGCGGATATGATTATCCAAGTTAGCCTCGGTAATGTGTTTATCATCTAGCCTAAACTCACTTTCGTATGGATTCAATTGCACCTAGCGCGTACTTCGTCATTACTGATGGCTTGTTGGTGAGGGGTATCTCTCAATATTTCTTCTTCGCATACACCCAGTACTGTTTTGCTCAATCGGGTTCGTGAGTCTAGGCGAGATAATAAACACATTACCGAGGCTAACTTGGATAATCATATCCGCGGCACAAGTGCAGCGCTTTGTGGACGCCTATTGGAGCAAGAAAAGCGGCTCGCAGGCAATTTAATGGGCAACCAAAGAGTTTCGGAGCCACTGTCAAAACCCAGCCCACGCCCCATATGATGATACCACACCCAACTATGTGCATGGGCAGTAAATTGTACATAATGACTGTCCTCCTATATAATTGCCATATTCGAAGCCACAAGGACCCCAGACTCCACTGATGAGTTAATATACGCATTGCAATGCGATTTCTTGCCTAGCCGCAACTTCGGCAGCCACTTTTAGTCACGTGCAAATCTCTAGCCCGTGGGTATTTCGAGTGTGCAGACTCGTCAAGGATACTTTAACCGGAACTAACCACATAGGCATGTTTTACAAGCATTTTCAAACGTTTTGTCTAACGAAAGTTCCCGAAATTCGCCTCGAGTGGTGAGGAAATCGCCTTTTACTGGCGATTCTGCCCTCCAAACTTTATTTCCACCAGCTTCTGAAAGTTAGGTGGTGGCCGATCGCTGTCACCATCTTTAGCCGAGTCTGCGCGCTAACTTCAACCGTTACCCATAGTTGAAGCCGTATATGGCTGACGTACAAAGGGAAAGCGCTGGGAGAGCCAACCAGCCGTAGCTAATTTAGCTAGGAACTCCTGCTTCCGAGTACGAGACCCTCCACAATACTCTCCGAGGGAGGTGATCATCCTCCTCCGGGCGCCTAAATGCTCGATAACTACGCATCTCAAGTCTACTCATCCTCGGAGGTTCTATCGCATCGGGTTCCAGCGGGAACCACTGACAGCTCGCAGCGACGGACGTTGGCGACGCTTTGCCGGAGAATATAGTGGCAGCGGGAATAGACGCAATGGGCGGAGGAGTCGGCATGACGTTCCCGCTGTACACAGGAACGGAACTGCTACGCCCTGCTGGGAGTAAACTC
Source organism: Ceratobasidium sp. AG-K (assembly GCA_037039685.1). NCBI lineage: Eukaryota > Fungi > Basidiomycota > Agaricomycetes > Cantharellales > Ceratobasidiaceae > Ceratobasidium > Ceratobasidium sp. AG-K. The sequence continues at coordinate 144,751 of JAWNGF010000007.1, read as the reverse complement.
GTCGATCGAGATGACAATGTGAGATTCCCAGTGGTGATAGGCTTAATGCCTAGCCATTGATTCGTAAACTGGGGATGGTAATGGATATAACCCATGGTTGAATACTATATGACCCGATTTAGCAAGAGCATACAAGTGACACTTGTTTCTTACAATAATGTATGATCCTTGCCAAATTGGGGCGTCAAAAAACCACACCTAGAATATCGATCGGTCTTAGTAAATTGGTTCTAGTGATCGAACCCATACCTCTCGGGATTTGACACCGCCTGAGGTCCCACGGATGGTATCACACGTTACGTCATTACCGGGTGCATAATTGATAGAGACAAATCTTTTGACACTGAGGGGAAATCTATAATACTCTGGGTAAGCTCTCCAACAGCCTAATGTATGCGGTCAAGAATATATACCGCGAAAGAAATGTAATCAATGTCCGAGGCTTACCTGTCGAGAAGCTCATTGTGGTATGAGATGTAATCAGCCGTTTTGGAGTGATCTACCAATACGAAAGGTTATACAATAGAATCGCTGGGTCAATCGGAAAACGTACGAATGAGAGTAATATTACTGGATCCAGTTATGTTAGGCACATGACGACGAACGATTAAATACTCACTTTATCGGAACCTGTCGCTGCATAGGCGAAGTCGTATATAATTGCTCAATTGGGGGGCTTAATATGGATTTCTTGGTGATTGCGACTTGTGGAGGTTTAAATGCGCTGGCGCCCTCATCCTGGAGGAGAACCGTTAGCGAAAAGTTAGTTGATTGTCAAGGGACTGGTTGGCACACCAGACAGCATGTGAGGCGTAAAATAGTGTCCCTAGTGATGTTGCACTCCTCTAATCCGCGACCTACTCCAACGAGACTAAACCATCGCCGATCGTCAATCCAGTAATCACTGGGTATATATACTGATACCAAACTCACATGATTCGGTCCCCGTCTTTATATTGCTGTTCAAGGAACTGGTACGCGCCAGCCACCGCCGTTGGATCGGGTTCAAATTTTGCTCGGCTGGCTGTTACCTGGAGCTAAGCTAGACTTACTAGTAGGTGAATGGTAAATGGTACCTTCGGCTGGGCTCTCTACTTCGGACTGTTTATTTAAGAAACGGTCGATTCGCCTTGGAAGCGTTTTCTGGTGATCTCGAGGCCGAAGCTTGTACGACGCGGCGATCAATTGCATTTTCACAACCTGCGGGTCCGATCCAAAAGTAGATATGTGCATCTTCTTACGTATGAGGGACCTAGTCTTTATGAGTTATGATCTATATAGGGACAAAAGCAGCGTACCCAAACATGTCACCATCATTCACTGAGGATATGATGTTAACGCGAATGACGCCATCTGTAATTTTACCTACCAAACAAAATCACAATGTTCTTTGGCATGATGCTCCCGGTCGAAATACGAATTAGGGGGATTCAACGTTGCGGCTAGCAAGGAGTACGTGATTCCACCGCGCCTTTATCACCCTTCCCGTGGACGGTGTCACAAAGCAACCCCGATTTGAGTACATAATCACACAAGGGAGGGGGTTAGAAACACCCAGGTTACGGATCCTCCACGCTAAAAGGTTTCCAGAACCGCTTAGGTAACTTGATCACACAAGCGACCCACATCAACCCACATCAACCCACATCAATCCATAACAAACCTCGCGATTCGTCCAACGGGGTATGAGTGATATTTGAGCTGCGTTCATATCCTGAAATTGCGCTAAAGGAAACAAGAATAACAAAGGATACCGAATATCGCCGGGTTACCGTACGGCAAAGGCACATTCGGAAGCAATCGACTTGGTGTGGGCATCGAAACAGAAGCACCGCCTTGGAAACTCTCAACATCTAATGTACTGGATTGGTTCAATTCTAGTGCATAACTAGAATGGAGGATTTGCCGGATTTACAGTAAGTCCTACAACCGTGCACCTTCTGGGGCAGCGAACTACTACGCATACAATTCAGCCAGCAGCTCCAACTTGAGTTCCGATGACTATTAATCACGCTCACAGAGCTCACTAATACATTTACATAAGTTACTCCCAATCTCGCATTCCAATGTCTGACCTCAAAAAAGTCCTTTCCACGAACCACATTGACCCGAATCCAAACCCGAACCCAGACTCACAAACTCTTCCATATGACTCTAGCTGGTAAGAACCAATCTTCTCTTGGGTTGCCGAAGGCATTGTAAGCCAAGACTTCGTGCTTGCTCATCGCTACCGGTTTGGGCGAATTTTCAGGGGTGGGCTCGTCCAGCATGAACAGTGTGGATGTACGAGATGTAAATGCCGAGGACGTAGGAGTAGACGCCTGGGAAGTTGGGGGCGATGTCGTAAATTTAGACGAAGGAAATTCGAGTGAGGTGGAGAAGGGGGCGAATTGCCACACACTGGGTTTAGAGCAAGTGGTTTTTGCGTTTGAATGCTCCCAGACGGAGTTCAGAGATACAGAGCTCTGAGATGACCCGGATACCGAGCTGTGCGTTTCACTCGTGCCAGAATGGCTCGACGAAATAGAGTCTCGTCTACCCTCTGTCTCGCTGGTATCTATCGTGACACCACTTGAAATAGTTCCATTTTCCGGTCGCATCGAAGCTGGCAACATCGAGGTTGGAACGCTCATCTTCTTGACTGGAACCATGTTTGCCCAGTGGGATGTGGCTCCAGGTTCGTACCAAATATAACTCATCGTAGAAAACTAAGCTGCAATGAGCATCTATTGGATCAGATGATAGAGGAACATACGATGATCATGTTGCCGTGCCATCCTTGGTCCTTAAAATACGTCATCTATGCGGTTTGTAAGTTTTGGGCCATTAGAAAAGATAAGACCATACCTCACGCGCAATAATGCCCCCAGCACAGTCCCGGAGGGTATGACACGCCGACTCATACCCTGTTGCCCAATTGATAGAGACTAGACGCCCGACACTGTAGGAAAATCTGGCGGACATCTACTCAGTATGGAGAAACCAAAGCAATGTTAGTACTGACTGCTTAGAGATATTGGAGCTATATCCCGGAACATCGTTGTCCCCGGTTCTATCTGTAGGATATATGAGAAACTACGCTTTGAAGAAAGCTTAAAACCATACGTATTAATGTGACCGAGCTAAGGCTTTCGTATGAGTAAGCTGCTTTGGTGACAGACAAGCGTCGCCTACCTAGCTGCAATTGAATGACCGACTAGTAGGTTTGTTGGCGTCTCGAAGCGAAACCTCTCCTTGGCAGGAGGAGACATCGGCTGCGAGGGGGAGGCCGGCTCAGTCCCAGAATCCTAACCGTGCTGGGCATAAATATCTGAGCCCCCATGAGTAAAATAGAACTATACCAGATGGCTGATGAGTTCGGCGATGGTATCCTTGATCACAATCCCGTCCTCTCTCAGGCCAGATATGCCGACCAAACTGAAGTGGAGTGTAAGCAGGGTTGTTTTCGCAGCCACCAGACCTACATAATCTCGTCCCCTGGGGCGTATACTCGAGACAGATGTTTGTATGCGCGCGCAACGCCGTCTGTGGATGGATATCTCTGGACAGGGGATTCTGAAAGACCTTAGCAAAGCGCTCGGAGCTTAATCGGCAAAGCATACCATCCACGGATTTGATTTTGGAGTTTCGCTTGAAGACTTTCGCCACAAGCTTTGTGGTAGACTAGGCATGTGGGTTTGTTAAGCTGTCTGAGTAAATCGTATACTAATTACTCACCTTCGCAGGTTTTGGGGGCTTGGAGTGAAGTAGCCTCTCCATATTGGTAAGTGAGACTGGGATAATCAAGCGGGCAACAATTTGTTGGCGCGAGCCGGTCTTGGATTTTAACATTCGAGCCATAAAAGCCTCGCTATTGAGGGAGGAAAGGTCTGGAGTTGCACGAGACGCATGAAGCAAACAACGTACCCGAAGTGGTCGAAAATATCGGACACTGTATAATTGCACCTGTTTCAGAATTAATGTAGGGTTGAACTAGGATCGACTCACTCAGAACTACGACAAGACGCCTGGACATGTCGAGAAAATTAGAATGAAGTGTCCGAATGTGGCGGGAGCGGTACTGAATTGGCGAACTCACAGCGCGGATGATACTTATGAGCCCAGACCACGAGGCAACCCATGCTGTGCCCAGTGGTTACTCCTTGGTGGCAACCCACGATCCGGATCAGTAAGACAAAGGAAGGCGATGACGGGAGCCAAGAAAGGAGCTTTATTGTCCAAGAGTGTATTTCGCAACGTGGTTTCTATTTCACTCGCTTTGATGGGATTCTAAATGGTCCATACTGTCGATGCTTTTCAGATGCTCCGGCAGGGGCCGTGGTGTGGGTGTGGCCGCCAGGATCAGCGCAAATAATCCGAGCGGCTGGCGCTTATTTCCAGAGAAATTTGCCGATTCGGGCGATGCGCTTGATGTCGCTTTGGGCGGAGCCATATGGGCAGACGCAAATCCTTCAGAATCCCCATCGTACGACGTGCTCTCACAGCTTTTTTGAGCTCTCAGTCAAGGTTCGGCCAACTCGGGTGCTCGAAGCCAAGCTCGTGGCAGATCGCCAAGGAAGGACCACCAATGCGGCTTTTTCTGTGAACATAGTCCGTTCCTTGAGCGCCACTATGGCATCCTGTAGTCAGCTAGCAGCCGCACCACGCCGTGAAGAGGCCCAAACTCTGGTGCTTGGTGGTGGCGGGGTGCGCTCGGGCAACTCTGGCAGGCCGAGTCTAAATTTGGTGCTTACAAATGATGGGCAATATCATGGCTCAGCCAAATCCAACTGTTGAGCCTAACGTAAAGCGCAACCAACAATCTAGCTAGTTACTGCCATCAATTACCTACCTGATAAGGTAGCTAGATGTCATTGCTGATTGGCTAGGTGCTACAAATGATAACTAGACATCGATACGTGTGCCCCTTGCCTACCACCTTAGGCGCCTGTCTAATGACTATAATAGCACTCCCCGCGTTCGAATCCAAGAGGTCATCCCCGAGCTTTTTTTTACATCCAGGTGCGAAAGGATGTCTCAGTACGCGCTCGTCCCACTCGCATCCGCGAGTCAATCCTACGTCCACCACCCCGCCTCATCCACCGAACACTCCTTCAAAGCTATTAAACATGAAGGGTTGACGGAGGGCCAATCGAAACGACCCGCGAGAATCCGCCTCAAAAATCTACTCCCAACCCTCATTGTGTTCATTTCAACCTCGGGACTTGGGCTCGCAGTTCTTGCTTGGCTATTTGTTAAGCTCAAAACACCAGCTTCCGAAGCATTTCGAAGTGGATACTTGCTTGTTGATGAAGGGGTGAAACATTGGGAAGGCTCGATGGAAAGTGCTACGCTCCGCGCGCTGACTATCACGTCTTTTATTGTACGCCCAAGTATTCTTCACTAAGATTCGTACGTTTTAGCTAAATTTCCCTCAGAGTACAATGATCGCGGCCACAGCACCAGCGCTGATGGCTCTTATCGCATACCGAATCGCCTATATGTGGGTAGTCGAGGAAAGGAAGCCGGTATCTGACCAAGGAAAGGAACCTGGGCCAACGCCCCTCCAGTTAGTGATCATCGTTCTATGCTTGGCTCGCGCTGAATACCGATACACCCCTCAAAGATACGGATTATTGCTTCAGGTGCTTAGCGCATCCAGCGTCATGTCTCTTTTTGATTCCATTTCCTATCTCGCGAGGGGCAAATCTCGCGCTCGCACCCCATCCTATTTCGTGACTGCCGTACTTCTCGGTGTGGTTGTTTATGCTCTTACCCACCTTGTCGGACTTGCCGATCTATGGCTACACGCCACCACATCGGCCGTCATGTACAACTTGACGGTGTCAGGAGACCCACCCATTCTGAAGACGTCTCTCGCTTTCAACGAGTCTCGCTGCACCGAAACCTACTACATCACGGGTGGTGGGAGAGGTATTTGTCTGACAAGTCCGGACGGATGGGCATACGAGTCTGACCAAACGTCGTGGATCCCTATGGGTCAAGCCGTCATTGCGAACTACTCCTTGGACCGACAGGCCATCACACTTGCTGACGAAGACGACCTTGCCATTGTCGTGCCGAAGTCGATAGACAGACTCGCAACGTTCAGAGCCACGACTTTCGGTGCTCATTCGCAATGCAGGACTATCACTAGCGACTGCTCTGTCAACGTAGTCGAGAAGAACTGCAGCAATCTGGGTATCACTGCTATCCCAACCGCTGATACTCCTCTCACGAGTGTAGCCTTGGTGGCTCCATTCGACAGATGGAACGGCACCGTATTTAGTCCAGGGAACCACAAGTACGGTCCTTCGATCTGCTGTCTGACTAATCCTGTCCAGTCACTCCTCCAAATCCGCTGGGGAAGTCAGATCAACGGTCCAGTCGACGTGCCGAATACCGCCGTCTGGGGACAACACACTCCGCTCCTCGATATCTATGCGCTGTGCAACCTTACATTCTACAACATGACCGTCGCATATGATGGCCGAGCAGCAGACGGAAAGTACTGGAGCGTGGTCCCTGGCGGGAAAACGCTCTCCACGGAAGCGTTTGCGAGCACGCTAGCAGGGCCGTTCTCGTGGCAGCTGATCATGGATACGTTGACGTCAAACATCAAGAGCCGTGCGATGCTCTCTACTTCGAACGAGCAAGTGGAAGCAGCGATTAACCAGGAGCTTTCGCGTCTGGCATTGGGATTCGTTTCCGACGCTTTCTACTTTGACGCAGCGACCGATGTGACCGTATATCAGCCAACAATCCTCGGTCGTTATCCCATTACTCCCCTCCTCGTATTCGTCGCATTATTGTTTATCTACGGATTTATTGCGCTTGCCGTGTTCGCGATGTCCATTGATTTAACTTCGGATGTGATCGCTGTGCCGCCATCGCTGCGACGCGCATCGGGTGGCGACAAGAGCCAGGTCCCAGTTGTCGAGCTCGCCCGCCGTCGCCTACTCACTCCGCTCCCTCTCGTCGCACAAATGTTTGAAGGACCGGTTCGTTCCCTGGGCCGAGCGGATCAAAGCGATGTTGATGCAAGGTCTTTGGCAATGGCCGAATCGGAATTGTTTAGCGAAGGGGGGAAATCCACGGTGGAGACTAGGCTGCGGTTAGGTCTGGAGGATACTGAAATTAGACCGCGGTATGGGATTTGGAGCCGAACATGAACGAGGGAGTGCGGATATACACAATCTAATCATTTTGCATGGTTTTATTCTACTCCAACGCGGTCCCAATAGTCATTCTTCTCCGGGTTGTGCGATACAGTAGAGTTTGAATTAATGTACGACTATACTTTCCGCTTATGCAGCTCTCATCCGGTTCGGCTGCCCGACGCAGAAGTGCCAACCATGTCTCAGTGCCCTGGTGCCGTTTCTCATCGCTCGATTTTGGGGATTTTATCCCTTCGGTTCTCTGACGGAAGCCGGTCAACAAGTTCACCTCTGTTATCAAAGATCTCCCTGCCTTTCCCCTCGACTTTATTACTGGCTCTCTCTTTGCCACACATAAAATTGGACGCACATATAGACGCGCTGGTGGTTATTTTCCCAATATGAGCCCCAGTTTCAAAGCGTCACGGTGACGGGCACCAGAAGTTCCGCCAGAGCAACGCTCCAACAATGAGTGAGTCTAAATTGGGTGATGACAAATGATTAGCAACTTCACAGCCTCCTTACCTGCCCTCTTGTAGATCACTACGCCACACATATTCGAGTGCAACAGGTCAACCCAGGATTCTCGTGATCAGGTCTCATAGAATATGTCCCAATACGGGCCCCTCCCACTTGCGCCAGCCAGCCCTCGACCCTACCCACCCGACCACTACGCATCCACAGATCAATACTTCAAAGCCATGGGTCACGAATATGACAGACTATCGGAAAGCCAGTCGAGAAGATCATCTAGGATTCGCCTCAGAGGGTTTTTCCCCACCCTCTTGGTGTTTATTTCTACCACAGGGCTTGGACTTGCGGTCCTTGTTTGGCTATTTACCAAACTCAAGATACCTGCTTCCGAAGCGTTCCGAAGGGGTTACTTACTTGTCGATGAGGGCGTGAAACACTCGGAAGACTCAATGGAAAGTGCTACACTCAGAGCGTTGACCGCTACGTCTTTCCTTGTACGCCCAGTATCTCCCCGCTTACATCCGTGAAATTTTGCTAAGCTGCCCCTAGAGCACCATTATCACAGCCACGGCTCCAATTTTAATGGCCCTTATTGCATACCAAATCGCGTGTATATGGGTGGCCGAAGAACGCAAGCCCGTATCCGACCAAAGAAAGGAGCCGGGTCCAACTCCGCTCCAGTAGGTATTTCTTGCACCGTGATTGATTACCTAATAACTCACCAACACAATGATCCATTAAAGATATGGGTTGTTGGTTGAAGTGCTTAGTGCTTCCAGTGTCATGTCCCTTTACGAAGGCGTTCTCTATCTCTTTAGAGGTAGATCTCGTGCGCGGGCTCCTTCTTACTTCGTGACGGCCGTATTGCTTGGGGTGGCTGTATATACTCTCACTCATCTCGTTGGGCTTGCCGACCTGTGGCTTCACTCCACCACGTCTGCGGTCGTATACAACTTGACAGTGTCGGGGGACGCACCAATTCTGAAGACCTCTCTAGCTTTCAACGAGTCTCGGTGTACGCAACGCTACTACATTACGGGTGGTGGGCGAGGCATCTGCCTCACCAGTGATGATGGATGGGCGTACGAGCCCGACCAGAAATCGTGGATCCCTATGGGTCAAGCCGTCATTGCGAACTACTCCTTGGACCGACAGGCCATCACACTTGCTGACGAAGACGACCTTGCCATTGTCGTGCCGAAGTCGATAGACAGACTCGCAACGTTCAGAGCCTCAACCTTTGGCGCTTATTCGCAATGCAGGATAATTACTAGCGAGTGCGGTTTTAAAACTGGGAGCAACATTGAGAAAAACTGCAGTAACTTGGGGATCACCGCTATCCCGACCGCTGATACTCCTCTCACGAGTGTAGCCTTGGTGGCTCCATATGACAAATGGAACGGCACCGTATTTAGTCCAGGGAACCACAAGTACGGTCCTTCGATCTGCTGTCTGACTAATCCTGTCCAGTCACTCCTCCAAATCCGCTGGGGAAGTCAGATCAACGGTCCAGTCGACGTGCCGAATACCGCCGTCTGGGGACAACACACTCCGCTCCTCGATATCTATGCGCTGTGCAACCTTACATTCTACAACATGACCGTCGCATATGATGGCCGAGCAGCAGACGGAAAGTACTGGAGCGCGGTCCCTGGCGGGAAAACGCTCTCCACGGAAGCGTTTGCGAGCACGCTAGCCGGGCCGTTCTCGTGGCAGCTGATCATGGATACGTTGACGTCAAACATCAAGAGCCGTGCGATGCTCTCTACTTCGAACGAGCAAGTGGAAGCAGCGATTAACCAGGAGCTTTCGCGTCTGGCATTGGGATTCGTTTCCGACGCTTTCTACTTTGACGCAGCGACCGATGTGACCGTATATCAGCCAACAATCCTCGGTCGTTATCCCATTACTCCTCTCCTCATATTCGTCGCGCTGCTGGTCATCTACGGGCTAATTGCGCTTATAGTATTTGGAATGTCGGTCGATTCGCCACCGGATGTGATTTCGGTCCCGCCCTCGTTACAAGATCCCTCAAGTGGCGACCAGAGCGAGATCCCCGTCGTCGAGCTGGCACAAATGCGCTTGCTCAGCTCCCTCCCTCTCGTCGCGCAAATGTTCGAGCCACCCGCTCATCCTCAGAGCCCACCTAATCCAGGCGACACTGACGCAAAATCGGTAGCCCTGACAGAAACGGAACTCTTCAGCGAAGGCGGGTCTTCCAAGATGATGGAGACGAGACTGAGGCTTGGTCTGGAGGATGTGGGGATTCGACCTCGGTATGGAATTTGGAGGCGAAGCTGAGTCAAGAGCGCGCATATATGCAGCTTCTGTACCACCAATTTTAAAATTTAACCGAGATGTTCGTTGTCTTGCCGGATGGTAGAGATTTTGGTTATATTCTCCCCCCGGCAGCTTTATGGTTGGGCTTAAACCCTCAAGTGATCGCCAGCCCTAGGAGCGTCAAAGTCGATTTGACTTCCCAGCGCCTAGAATATAGCGCGATAGGGACTTGGCTACTTGTTCCGTTACCCAAATTTTCCATAACGCGCTCGGACTAACTGTAATATATTGAGCAGTCTCAACAATATTGGGCGCCTTCCCGTAAGGTTTAGGCGAATGAGCTAGGCCGTGCTTGCGGGCTTGTGGGTCTACCCAACCCACCGTCCGCCATTGGATTCAATCGCGCTAAGCCAGGCTAGTAACACTGGAGCTAGGATAGCAGTTCCCAATTTTGGACCCTTTCGGGATCTCGACGACTATTACCACCGACCCGATAACCAACGAGGCAGCATCTTTGCCCAGCAGATATTCGATCCTAATGTGAGGTCAGGAAGTCTAGGGCCATATTCACTCGGCGGATTCGGACCTCACAATCGTTTCGCGTATGTATTCTACGCGACCAAGAAGGGGTATCTCTGTAACGTTGTGGGTAACTGTCTTCTGCGAGGGATCTGCTTAATAACATTATCTCTTTCAAGCTAATTAATTTCGAGCGATTGTGTCGATACGAGGTTGCTGGAGAGTTTGCGTTGGTTCACCTCAAGGCTTGGGAGCGCAAGGTAAGTCATATCTCAGGGCTCGAAAAGCGCCATCAGACAAATACTCGACAAGGCGCGGGACAAATACAAGGCTAACCTTCATTTTATGGACGTATGGAGTACTCATCAAGGTGACCGTGAGTCTTCTTTTTGGAGAATTTCTCTGCCGACTCTCAAACTCTCTGCTTAGCCACGTGGAGTGACTCGCTCACAAAGCTCTATGTTTTCGGCTTGACGGATTATACTCGCATCATATATCTCGGCTCGGACGGCCTCGTGCTAAACAATTTGGATCATTTGTTTATTGCACCTCAGGCCCGCATTGCCTTGCGTGAGTCCAGATTTACAACCCCCCCGTTTCGTGCCCCGCTACCAATCTGAATGTGCAGCTCGGACATACTGGCTCGAGGAAGAAGGCAAGCTCGCCAGCCACATTATGGTCATCACTCCAGGCCAATCTCTAGTGGACCGATGGGTCAACACTGGTGGTTCAGCCGTCGGGTTTGACATGGAGGTCGGCTCTTCCCGTTCGTTACACGAACGTCGCGTTGCTAAATTGCCTCTTCACAGGTCGTCAATAAACCTTCTGCTTCGTCGCCGTTGATTCTACCCCACCGAGGATACGCTATGCTTACAGGCGAGTTCAGGAACACGAATCATTCGAGGTATCTCACCGAGGACGGACCTGATGCTGAGTGGAACCCCCACGCGGAAATGTCAGCCTTGCATTATATTCATTTCTCGGATTGGCCGTTGCCCAAGTAAGTCGCTCGCCAACTTTTGATCGAATTAGGAAATTGAACCTCGTTTAGGCCATGGTTCCAAGCCTCCAAAGATCAAATTGAAAAGGTCCAGCCGGCGTGCGACCCAAAGGAACAAGTGTCATGCTGGAATCGAGGTAAGTCATAAGCCGCGGACGAAGTTCTTGAATGATGGTTAATTTTTTACTCGACAGAGCACTGGCATAGCGTTTACGAGATGTATGAGTATGGGAGAAATAAAGTTTGTATCAATTAGTGATTATGTTTACCTAGCGTTCCACGTTAGCTTATTACGGTATATGAGCGATGCTCAACACATCCCATCTCGTGCGATATTATATGCTGAGTTTGTTAAGTCCCACCCGCAGTGCCCAGGCCTAGAAACGGCTCTCCCCTATCTACCGAATGCGAAACCACCCCTCGAAAGAGGATAGCCGACATTTTCTCTTGGAGCCCTTGGCAAGTGTGTGTTGCGCCAGAGCCGCATACTGCAAGGTCACTCCAAGATGGGTGCGATTTACCGGTTTGGGTAACTCATCATGTTGGCCGGGAATGCCGTTGCGTCGATGCATGAACGAGTTATGCAGAGTTTGGAAATCATGAATCACGGATGGAGGCGACCATAAATCCATGTTTGCAATGGCTCTCCCGGCGCTTGAGAGCCGTGCCCTGCCAGCCAACCACATCCCTTCATCATAAGGGTGACGCAATCGATTGATCGGGCCGTCGCCCGATCATCGAATCGTCAACGACCCCCTGGCTGTGCAACTGGGCATCTGCCGTTGGTCCGCGTTCCCCATAGCATGCTTATCAAGTGCTCAGCTGCGCTGGAAGTAGATAAGAAACTTTTGGAGAAAAGTAAGTAATAGCATGCTTCCCATCGATATCCTAGTAGACAAATTTCAATAATAGAAATATTTTGTTTCCGACAGAAAGAAAATGAGCATGCGAGTGCAGGCCGGAAGATATCTCTCCAGGTTGTATAAAGTGTGTTTGAACTGATGCGAGAGGAGTAGAACAATGAATGCCAGTGTGACGCAGCGCCACCTGCCGGAACGAAATAGCACGTTACCCATGCGTGGTGGATGATTTACAGCAGGAATCGGACACAGTACAATGACCGAAGCTCAGCTGACCACGACGCCTTTGGCACCCCCGAGAAGAACCCGAGATCCGCGGGCGTACCGCTTGGCGATTACCAGGCACCGCATCCAAAAAATGCCTTTTATCTCTCTTCATCTCAACCTTCCATTGAACCTTGAGCTACTACTTGGACGTACGCATGTCCTCTGACGACCTAATCCCACTCGTGCCCACGGGCATGCAATCTCGCTCGCTCGACCTCGACTCCGGTACTGGGACTGTCGAGCCGAGTACCCATGTAGGGCTGACAGAGCATCGAGCACGACGATCACTGATCCGCTACAGGAACCTAATTCCCACTCTCGCTACATTTATTCTGACCTCTGGACTCGGGATCGGCGTTCTTGTTTGGCTATTTTGCAAACTTAAGATTCCAGTGTCTGAAGCATTTCGGGATGGCCACTTTCTCGTCGATGAAGGCGTAAAAAAATGGGAAGGCTCAATGGAAAGCGCTACGCTAAGAGCACTGACTGCGACGTCGTTTATCGCGAGCCCACTCTTCAACTATTGTAAGATAAGCGAGGCTCACCAAATGGGGACGTAGAGCACCATAATTTCAGCGACATCCCCACTCCTAATGGCTCTCGTAGCTTATCGTATCGCGTATCTCTGGGTGAATGAAGTGCAAAATCTACCTCCCGATGAAAGAGGGGAGGTTGGTCCAACGCCACTTCAGTGAGTATCTTTTTTAAGACTGGACATGCATAGCGATTGACATATAATCCGAAAAACCTCTTCCCAGATATGGCCTCTTGCTTCAAGTATTAAACGCATCCAGTATCATGTCAATAGTGGACGCGGTTCGGTATACCGCGAAGAAAAAATCTCGTGCACCGGCCCCTCCTTTCTTCGTCACTGCCGTGATACTTGTGTCACTTATCTTCGTTCTCACGCACCTCGTTGGGCTCGCCGACATTTGGATGCATGCCACGACCTCCGCGGTCCTATACAATTTGACTCGGTCCGACAACATGGAACCTCTCAAGGCATCTGTCGCATTCAATGAGGCCTTATGTAGGCCATATAATGGTCCAGGCGACTCTCCAGTCCCTATTTGCCTCACTCTCTCTGACGGGTGGGGGAGTAGAGAGGGTGACGAGCACCTGATACCAATGGCACAATCCATAATCTCGAACTCCTCGTCCGAGCAGCAAATCATTTCACTTGCAAACGCGGAAGACCTCGCAATCGCCACTCCTGCGAGGATAGATCAACTTGCGGCATTCAAGGCAACTACCTTTGGAGCTCGTGCTAGATGCGAATCCCTCAATGTTCTATGCGCAGTTCCCGACACCCCAAGACCCAACTGCACCCATTTAGGCATCAATATCATTCCTACTCCTCGCTCAGTTTTTCGTAGTTTCGCATATACAGATCCTAACATGTGGAACCAAACAAATAGCATGGCAGACTCCTACCATACAGTATATGGCCCGGAGATGTGCTGCGGGACGAACCCAATCACTGCAGTCCTGCAACTGCGTTGGACAAGCCAGAGAAGTGGAGGATTTGACCAACCAAACCCAGCGGTATATACCACAGAGGTCCCGGTCATCGACATTTATGCTAGGTGCAATGTTACATTTTATAACATGACGGTGGAGTACGACGGTCGATTAGGAGAGGATAAGCGCTGGAGTGCGGTTCCTGGGGGGATGACCCTCTCCTCCGATGCATTTGCAAGCACTCTCGCCGGACCATTGAATTGGCAACTTTTCATGGATTCTCTTACCGTAAACGTCCGACGGTTCGCCCTAAATTTGAACTCGACCGAGCAAGTCATGGCCGCACTCAACCAAGAGTTGGGGCGTTTGTCTCTCGGTTATGTTGCTGGAGCTTTTATATTTGCACCGGTGATCGAAGGAACCATCTTCCAGCCTACCATTCTAGGTCGATATCCAATAGCCCCTACATTCACTTTTGTCGCTCTGTTGCTCGTCTATGGGTTTATCGCACTTGCAATTTTCGCGATTTCCCTCAACCTGACTTCCGAGGTCATCTCGGTCCCGCCCTCCCTTCAAAGTGGCCCGAGCAACAAGAAAAAGAATGAAATTCCAACACTGGAACTTGCACAGCTTCGTCTACTCGGTCCACTCCCTCTTGTCGCACAGATGTTCGAGCCGTCGATCCCCGATCCGCATACACTTCACTTGCAGGATGCAGATGTAAAGTCCGTGGCGATGAAAGAGATGAACCTCTTCACCGACGAGCACCCCTCAGGGGCTTCGATCCCTCGGCTATATCTTGGGTTGGAAGATACGAACACTCGACCTCGGTATGGGATTTGGAGACGTGCCTAAATAGACATGTGCATATGTCGATGGAAAAGCTTTCCTACGAAGATTTTGTCGCCGCAATGGGACTCTTCTAAGTTCGAAATGCACATACTGTATAGAGGGCTGCCACATGCTTGAAGATCTGCGCCACATATCATGATTGAATGTACCATGGTTTTGACGCTTCGCTTTCGGGGTACATTGTTATACTTAAGTAAATTCTGTGTATCCTATATAATTTAAGCCCAACATTCATACTATGGACTTATGGAGCCTTCATCAAGGCGATTGTGAGTCTTTCCTGTCGGAGAATGTTTCTGCAGATTTTCATACTTGCGACCCAGCTACTGGATGGAGCGACTCGCGTACAAATCTCTACGTTTTGGACCTGACTGATTGCACTCGTATCATATATCTCAATTCCGGCATTAGTGCTCTGAGCCATTCAAATAGACACAACACATTAATTAATTCGATGATACCCGGCGATTTGCACCATCTCAAGCGAAATATCATGTACTGATTGATTGAATCAGGGAAGCGAGGACTTTGACCCACCAAATCCAGCCGTATTCACAAGGGCCATACCGGTTATCGATATGTATGCCAGGTGCAATTTCGCGTTTTACAACACGACTGTGGCCTACGATGACCGGTTGGGAGAAGACAAGCGCTGGGGCGTGGTTCCGGAGGGCATGACACCCAGCTCCAGTGCGTTTGCATTGAGATATTACTGAGAACGTCTCGCACTCAAAGCTAACTTAGCAGATAGGCAAGCGGAAGCGATTGCACAACTGGATGATGTATATACCGAGTACGCAGTCTGGTTTATATACATGTCGTCGTAGAACAAAGTAGCAACGTTAGAGAACACTTAGTAACACGCATACGTGTACTCTCAGTCAGCACAGAGCAAATCAGTCAGCATATAGTCGATCTATGCGCCATATTCAGTAAGAGGCGACGTGTACATTCGATACCATTCCATTCGATTCTCAATAGTTTGCAAGCACTCTCGCTGGACCATTGACGTGGCAAATGTTCATGTTGAACATCACCTTGTGGAGGCTAAGCGCGCTGAATTCTACCACATCCGCACTGGGAACTCATGGCTTGCATCACTAGACGTGTCCGCTTTCGGTGACCAATGCGCCGAAGAATATCTTCAAGGGTGACTGGGGGGCAAATTATCCCCAGAACCTAATCAAATTTCTCCTTTATGGTACTAATGAGCGCAAACCATGCGCCAGGTGACTGAAAAATGATGTAATCCATCACTGAAAGCGGCTATTTTCGGTTCAGCGCATTTACTAATGTTACACAGTGCCAGGAACTTATCTGTTAGACCATGTGACAAAGTATAATTGCGTGGTTTAGGCAGGTTCAATGTTTCATACCTCCATGTCAGACGTCAATGCCGTCGGCCAGTATTTTGACATTAAAGTGACGAGTTGGATGATCGTGGCGAACGGTCAAGTCATCGAGTCCGATGTCAACCAACCCACTGGCACCGCGAGCTGGCTCACTCCAGTTGCTTCGTTCGAAGTTCCCAAGACGTGCCGGTGCCCAGTAGCAGTCTTCCCTATGGCGATATATGCGCGCATCCAACCCAGAGTGCACGCTGGGGGTGAGGATTTACAAGATGTATCGCGAAAGAAAGAATAGCGTTTGTCTCAACTGAGGATCCTGTTCGCCTCTTCAAATTACACGGCGCTCATTTATCATTTGAACGTGCCCTGCTACGCACTGCACCGTGATTATACGCTGATTTATTGAGCCTCACCAGTGCTTGGGTAGTGTCTTTGATTAAAATACCGAGGTTCCTAAACTGCTCCTCATGGAAGCGGCGCCTGAGTACTTCAGACATTTTCTACCGCTGATTTCGGTAAGTGTGCGTGGGAGCATCAAGCCACAGCATAGCCAAGTCTGTACGATCTCTCCAGGAACGCTTCGTATTACCCCTTTCCAGACAGTTGTAAATTCCAAAATCGTAGGTACCACATAAACCCTGAATCGCCTTGCTGCTTGCACGGTACGCTCCAGCCAACTACAGAGCCTCGAAGATTCATTCCACTGATCGGGTAGTTGCCCGACCACCGACCTGTCAACAATTAGTAATGCGATGCATGATTCCACCAGCCCCAACCGACATTCCTGTTCATTGGATACTCATAGTGTTCCCAAGTAGATAGAAAAGATGCGAAAGAAATCGATATATAATTGCTTTTTGGGTATGTTTAGTGAGCAGCATGATGGCAATACTTTACTGTGGGAACGAAGACTAATTATTCCATCATAGCAAGCGCAATCAGCATGAGTATTGCTGGGAGATATGGGTGTGAAGTTGATGTGATATGAGTGCGGCAAATTGGCGGTGAGACGCGAGAGTGTTCTCGTAGGTATAGATCGGGCAGGTTGATCCACGTGGATGGATGATTTGTAGCTGTGAGGTGAGAAGAAATGCGGTGACCGGAGTTGAGTTTATGACGGCACCGGTCAGAATGACTTGCGGTCAGCGTATGGTTGCCACTTGACCGTAATAGGCATTTTGGCCGGTACAGTATCTAGAACAATACACATATAACCTCTCCCCATGCATATCACCCATTCGAGCTTGAGCTAACACAGTGGGTGCACTCATGTCCTCCCACGAAACTATCCCTCTCGTGCCAGTGGCTCACCACCTCACACTCCTGATATTGACTCTAATGCCAAGGTTATCAAGCTAAATGCTCAGGAACATACAGGGTTATTCGAACATCGAGCACGAATGTCGCTGATCCGTTACAGAAATTTAATCCCGACCCTAGCTACTTTTATTCTTACCTCAGGACTTGGGATCGGTGTTCTTGTTTGGCTATTGTGCAAACTCAAGATTCCGCTCTCCGAAGCCTTTCGGGATGGGCACTTCCTCGTTGACGAAGGCGTGAAACGCTGGGAGGGCTCGATGGAAAGCGCTACGCTGAGAGCGCTGACTGCGACATCGTTTATTGTGAGCCCTGCTATGCGATCGTTGCAGCGATAGACGAGGTCTAATGGTGGGAACGCAGAGTACCATAATTTCAGCTACATCTCCGCTCTTAACGGCTCTTGTACACTGGATGATTGTTTGATCCACAATATTTAGTCGAGGATTTTAGGCGTATGGAGCGTATATTTCGTATGTTTTAGCTCGTTTGAGCAATACAAGTGCAAGTTGGGACCATTTTTAAGCGTCCAAAAAAAAAGTGTGCCACAGCGTGCACGCTTTTCGAAGGTAAGATTTTCACTCGCGTTACCTATTTCATTATTTATGAGCGTAGCATACAATTCATGGTTTATGGTCATTATGGGCAATTCGTGGAAGCGTGTTTTCTGGGGCTAAACTGTCCGGATGCGAGTGGCTTGATAAAATACGATCACGCGGTACGATTAGAATCGAATGGACATCGTATTTTGTAGCTAGGAAAGTCAGATGCAAATGGAAAGATATGTAGTAGCGCAGGAAAAGGTAGATCAAGAGGGCACAAAAATCGATCGGGAATCAGAAAAAGCGCGTACGGATTAGTTGGCCAAATCGGGCGTCGGGAAACAAAAAGGGGAGAGGTTGCATGTCCAGAGATTAGAAAAAGTGTTCGGGGAGAATATAGTCCAAGAAAAGGGGGAGGAGAAATGGAATGCGCGTTGAATCGTGTATACTGCGCGCACGGCGTATCGACTGCTTACCGCGCAATGGAGCGCACAAGCTCGGTCCTCGCGCGTCGAACTCTGCACCCCGGGCGTAAGTAGCGAATCAAACTTTCTTTCCCTTGCCGCCGCGACCGCCTTGACCACCGCGACCACCACCTCCGGCGCGACCACCGCGACCGCCGCGACCACCACCTCCGCCACTGCTTTCGCCTTGACCATCGTCTTGACTGTCGTCCTGATCGGAGCTGCGCAGCTGAGCAGTGCTCTTCTTTGCTTTGCGCGGAATCGATTCGCGGGCGGGAAGCCGAGGGTCTTTCAGCCCCTTCCCATTCTTTTTGCCCTTCCCCTTCGAACCAACCTGGTCGCCCTCATCGTCGTCGAATTGCTCGTCGTCGCCGCCTTCTCCTGGCTCCAACTCCTCTTGGTCGTCCCGGGGCTGTTCCTGCTCCTGTTCCTGTTCCTCCTGCTCCCCCTGCTCCTGCTCCTCCTCCGCGTGTTCTTGTTCGTCGTCATCGTCGCTTTGATCATGCGCCTTCCGCTTCCGCTTTGACTTCGACGACTTCGACGACTTTGGCTTCGGCTTCGACTTGGGCATTGGGGCAACGCCGTTATTCAACATTGCCAAGGCAGCAGCGTCAGTGGTAGAACGAACGGCGCCACCAGAGGGAACGGTGGCGGGTCCTGAGGTGCGACGAGGGGAACTGGTCCCCGACCGGGGTATCTTGACCGCAAAGCCTGATCCCGGGCAAGAATCAGCTCTGCGGGAAGGCTGTGGTCAAAAAGGAGCTAAATGTAGAATTAGGTTATGAATAAATGGTGTACAAGGGAACACTTACAGGTTCCAGGGCCGGACGTACTCGACTTTGACGGGGGCAGACGCTTGGAGCCGCCTTGATCAGCACCACCGTCATTGTTGCGGACGTGGTCCTTTTGCTTGGACGTTTTCACAGAGGTATTGGCCGACGCGCTTGGCTTGCTCTTCTTCTTGGGAGGCAATTCCTCCTTGTCCTTGTCCTTGTCCTCCTTGTCCTCTTCCTCCTCTTCCTTGTCCTCTTCCTCCTCTTCCTTGTCCTCTTCCTCCTCTTCCTCGTCCTCTTCGTCCTCCGTGCGGTTAGTCTCGGGTGCCTTGCCTCCAGTCGCCTTGGACTTCTTGGGCGGTGCCTTCTTTGGGGGCAAGACAGGATTGCAACGTGCGGCCTTCTTGGCGGTTTTACCAGGCTGAGGCATGGACTCAGGCTCATCCACCTTACATTTCTTTGGTGGACGCTCGGGAGGCACCATTTCTCTGTCCTTGCCCTCGTTGTCCTTGCCCTTGTTGCTTGACTGATGCCGATTCCGCAAAGGTGCGCCCGCGCTTGAGTTGGCCTTGCGTTTTTTCGACGACCTTGTGTCACAACCTGCTAAGTAGTAGAGTTGACGACTGCTAATTGCCTTGTTGGCCATGAGCAATAAGTCTAAGTAGACTAAATTGCTAAGGGAAATCGCTAGCTTCTAAGTAGAAGTCCTAGCTCCAAATCCCAAGTGGCTGCTGTAGTGGCTAAGTAGCCAAGTGCCTCTGATCACACATGTTGTGACCTGTCACACCCTCTGTTTCTCTTTCTGCGGACTCGTGGCTTGCATTGGCGCCTTATGCGCCTCTTCTGTACAGATGTGCCCTCTCCCTCGTTTAGTGAGGTGTATGGATGATGTGTCACCATGAGTCATATGACTCATGCTGTTTTCTATTGGCTGGCCTACGCAGCCCCCTTTATGACTCTGACTCTGACTCGGGCTTGTGACTCATGTACATAGTATGACTCACTCGCCCTTTGCCTATATATACTGGCTAGCAAGCATGGTTACCCCCAGCTTGCTTTGCCTTGTCAACTCTCCCTGCAGTGTGTGATCAGAGGCACTTGGCTACTTAGCCACTACAGCAGCCACTTGGGATTTGGAGCTAGGACTTCTACTTAGAAGCTAGCGATTTCCCTTAGCAATTTAGTCTACTTAGACTTATCGCTCACGGTCAACAAGGCGATTAGCAGTTGTCAACTCTACTACTTAGCAGGTTGCAACAACACACTGCAGGGAGAGTTGACAAGGCGAAGCAAGCTGGGGGTGACCATGCTTGCAAGCCAGTATATATAGGCAAGAGGCGAGTGAGTCATATAAGTACATGAGTCACAAGCCCGAGTCAGAGTCCAAGTCATAAAAGGGGGCTGCTCAGGCCAGCCAATAGAAAACAGCATGAGTCATATGACTCGTGGTGACATGTCATCCATACACCTCACTAAGCGAGGGAGAGGGCACAACTATAAAGAAGAGGCGCTTAAGGCGCCGATACAAGCCACGAGTCTGCAGAAAGAGAGACAGAGGGCGGGACAGGTCATGACATTGCCCCCCCACATAGGGCCAGGTAGTGGAACGCCTGGGCCTATCTGCGGGCAACCCATTCCTTCAATTCCAGCCAGCCAACCCGTTCCACAAGGTTGCGCATGTCCAATTCAAGGACCTCATTCATGCAGTCCCACTTCTCCTGGTAGAGCCGGTCAAGCTCTTCCTGGTGTTGATGCTGGAGGCGCTTGAGCTCTTGCTGCTCCCGGAGTTCCCACTGTTCTTGTCGGTGGTTGAGCCACTTGTTGAGTTGGTCGACTGTCCAGGATCTGCACTGGACGAGGCGGTAGGCCTCCAAGACATTTGCGTTGCAAGGCATGCGGTTGGCAGGCAGTGGGGCTCAAGGTTGGCAATTGCTTGCCCGATGTCGGCAATGAGGGCCTCAACGTTTTCCCGGGCCCTATCCCAGGTGGTGTTCCACTCTTGCTCGACTCGCTCGGTGTCTTTGTTGGTGATGGGGGGAGGGGGAGGGATGTCGACCGTCTCCTCCTTGATCTCGCCTGGCTCCAGGTGGTCGTAGGCGGCGGGCTGGGGCTCGGTTTCTTGAGCTGTCCAGTCAAGAACGTTGAAGGGGGAATCGGGGTAGGTGTTGTCAGCGACTGGTGGTTCAGGTTTCTTTTGCCACTCACAAGGGGCGGGCCATCCACTGGTGAAGTCATAGGAGCAGTCGCTCCACCAGATCCTGTTGCTATCAACGTGCCCTCTGTTGGCGAGGGCAAGGCAGGGGTCGGTTTCGCGCTTGAACCACTTGTCCCCTTCCCACTTGTGGCCGGTGTCCCTATTCCAGGCGTCCATGCTCTTGGTAACCACATTGTGGACGGTGAGTCCGATGCAGCCTCGGGAGTGGTATTACTTGCTGCGGCCAATGTCGGTGGGGTCAGAGGGCCGGGAGTCAGGGTGGCTGACCCAGAGGAGGGAGCCGAGTTGGGGGTGGATGAGGGACTTGCGTTCTTTGTCCCACTTGAGGTCGCCTCACTTGGCGAGGGGGATGTAGCCAAGGTGAACCCCGGGCTCAAGATCGTTGGCCAGTTTCCTAGCCTCTTTGAGGGACCAGGGTGCTGTGGCCCTGCAGTTGACGGCAAATTGGCCAGGTCCGCCGGCCATGATGGCCTTGCCATAGGCGGCACTGAGCCTGTAAAAGGCGAGGCGGGCGGCGGCGGCAGCATTGTTGGAGCGGATGGGGGCCATTGCAACAGTTAAGAAAAGTTTTTTGGTTGACTGTAGGGGGTGTTGGCTAAGAGCGGTCTGGAAATAGCAGGCTGAGTAGCTGGGATGAGGACTTCAGCTGCCTTTCCCCTCGTCCTTTTGTACTCTGGTGATGTGAAATTCGGGGGGAGAGCGCTGGTGGGAAAGTCCTTTTGGAACCTTCTCATCACTGGAGTCATGTCGGCAAATTTTTCCGCCTGTTCTTCTGTGTCTTCTAGAGGTCCATAGCCTTTCCATCTGATGCAATATTTCAGCCCATCAGGGTCTTGATGCCAATCAATGATCCTTTCTACTTTGTATTCCTCCTCCCCTTCTTCTGTAATGATCGGAGGAGGTCGGGGTTGGTTCCAATGGAAATCTACATCTTCCTTGTAGTGGGTCAGCAGATTTCCATGGAAGACGTCATGTATTTTCATGGATTTGGGGAGATCTAGCTGGTAGGTGTGTGAAGAAATTTGTTTTTTGACAACAAAGGGGCCAGTTTTCTTGTCGTCAAGCTTCTTGTTTGGGTGCCTGGTTTTGATGTTGGCAGTCAGGAGCCACACGTTGTCCCCTTCCTTGTATTGCTTTTTTGGAAATTCTTCCTTTGTTTGGTGGTATTCCATCATGGCTTTTGCTTCTTCCCACACAGCCTCCATATTGTTTGTCCATTTGTTGCCTTCTGGTGAGTGAGTCATGTAGTCCTCTATGGTCCATTTTGGAGTCATTCTGTAGACGATCTCAAAGGGTGACTTGCTTGTGACGCGATTTCTGTGATTGTTGTGGCAGAATTCCGCAATAGGTAGCCATTTGGCCCAGTCATCTTGTCGATGGTTGCAAAATATTCTCAGCCATCCTTCTAGCCACTGGTTTGTTTTCTCCGCAAGGCCATTGGTCTCTGGGTGGAAGGCGGTGCTGAAGGTTGGTTGGATATTGAGTCTCTTGTACACCGCCTCTAGGGAGTGGGATTTGAAAGTTGTTCCTCTATTGTAAACAGTGGTTTTTGGGAAGCCGTGGAGGCGCCATACTTCCTTGATGAAGATGTCGGCAAGTTGTTCCAAGTTGGTGGCCTCGTTGCAAGCAATGAAATGTGCCATTCTCGAGAAGCAGTCAACAACAACAAGGACACTGTCAAACCCTTTGGACTTCGGGAGTTTCACAATAAAATCGTAAGCAATGTTTTCCCAGGGTTTTTCCGGGATGGGTAAGGGTTTGAGCGGCAAGTGTCCTTTGCTTCCCTTCCCTCTTTGGCAGATTTCACAGCTTTCAACGAAGCGGTTGACTTGAGCTTTCATCCCAGGCCAATAATACCTTCTGGACAAAAGTTCTAGGGTTCTAGCTTGTCCCTGGTGACCTGCCATGGGCATGTCATGGTGTAGTTGTAGCAATTTCAGTTTGATATCTTTTTTGTCTGGAACGACGATTCTTCCTTGATACCATAGAAGGTTCTCTTCCCATTCATACTCCTTGAATTGCTTTTTCACCGATGGCAGAAGAGAATCCTTGTTCCTTGTGCTGGTAATCAAGGTTTGTAGGCTTTCATCATCTTCTTGAGCTTCCTTGAGGTCAGTCATGAGGTTGGATCCCATCAAGGCAGCAAAACCCTTGAACCTTTTGGCGGATATCATTGTCTGTTCCACCGATGCTATGTCCCCATGGTCGCTTCTTCTTGAGAGGATATCTGGTTTTTCCGACATCTTCCCAGGACGATAATGGATCTCGAAATTGTAACTTGCTAGCATCAGAAGTCATCTGTGGTGTCTTTGGTTGAAATTGACCGAGTCCTTCCAGTAGGTCAGGTTTCTGTGATCCGTGTAGATGATCACTGGTTCCTTTGTTCCTTCAAGGTGGATACGCCAGTGTCTCAGCGCCTCAATGATAGCAAAGAGCTCTTTGTCATGTGTATTGTAGTTCAATTCTGCATCCTTGAAGCTTTTGGAAAGGAAACCGATCAGGTGCAAGTATCCGTTGTCCTGTCGTTGACTAAGGATTGCTCCTAAAGCAACTCCTGAGGCATCTGTCTCTAGGGAGTATTGTTTTGATTTGTCAGGGTGTGCCAGTACTGGTTCTTCCAAGATCATTTTCTTCAGGTTTTCAAAAGCCTCCTGATGTGCCTCCTTCCATTCCCATTTTTGGTCCTTTCAAGTGAGCTGAGTCAAAGGTTTGACAGTGGAGGAGAAAGAGACCACGAATCTCCTGTAGAAGTTGCAGAAGCCAACAAAAGCTTGTAGCTGCTTGACAGTTTACGGGACAGGCCATTCTTGGATAGTCTTGATCTTGTCTTTGTTCATGGAGATGCCATTCTCGTCCACAACAAAGCCTACCCAATTGGCTTTTTTGCCGTAAAAGGTGCACTTTTTGAGGTTCCCATATAGATTGTTCTTTCATAGCCTTTTGAGGACTTCTCTGATGTCCAAAGTGTGTTGGTTTCTTCCTCTAGAGATAATCAAGATATTGTTGATGTAGACTACTATCTTTTTTCCAATCAGGTCTCTGAGGATATTGTCCATCATTTTTTGGAACGTTGAAGGTGCATTTTTCAGTCCAAAGGCCATCACAGTATATTTGAAAAGGCCTTCGGAAGTGCTGAATGCTGTTTTCCATTTGTCTCCTTCCCTGATTCTCACATTCCAGAAACCATTTTTCAGGTCCAGAGAGGTGATGAAAAGTTCTTCGCTTGATTTGTTGCTAGTCTTCTTGAAGATTTCCAGGAGTTGATCCATCAGAGGTATGGGGTAGTGGTCTGGGATAGTTTCCACATTTGCCCCTCTGTAGTCAACAACTGGTCTCAGGTCTGGTACGGTTTGTCCTGGTTTCAGTGCCTTTGTGACAAAGAATAGGCTAGCAGCAACGGGGGAATTGCTGGGTCTGATTCTTCCTGACTTGAGTTCCGACTTCACATACTCCTTTGTGGCCTCCCTTTCTCTTGGTGAGAGGGGATAAGCTTTCTTTGGTTTTGAGAGTTTGTTGTTGTCATGGAAGTCAATTTTGCAGTCCCATTCCCTGTGTTCCGGCAGTTTGTTGTATTGTTCTTTGTCAAAGACATCGGCAAAATCCTTGAGTTCTTCTGGGAGTTCTTGTAACATCCCTGCCTTTGCTTGGATGTTGAGCTCCTTTCTCCATTTGATAGAGAATGGGGCCCAGGAAATATCAGGGTTTGTTTCCTTCAACCATGTCATGCCAAGGATCATAGGTTGAGTTCCTGTTGGCATGACATAGAATCTTTGTTTGAAAGTTCTTCCTCCTATATTGAATTTCAATTTGCAATGGTGTCGGATGAGGTTCTTTTGGGTTTTTCTGTTGATCATTTCCACGTTTCTGGGAGTTTGTAGAGAGATCAAAGGAATATTGTTTTTCTTTGCAAAGTTCAGGTCAATGAAATTTCTGCTGGAGCCGGAGTCAATGAGAGTTGAGATGTTTTCCGTGATTCCCTCTACTTGTGCATATACCATGGGTGATTCATTTGTGGCTTTGCAGTAGTATACATTTCGCAGAGAGGGTATCGGTGTCCCGACTTGGGTCAATTAGGTGTATAAGGGTTAAGGGGTTCGACTTAGACAAGTCTTAGAACCCAAGGAGTAGTGATAGTAAGAGGATTTGATTGAGCAAGTCCTAGTGGAGAGGAGGTCAAGCCTTGTCATTAACCGGCTTGACCTCTGGGTTTATATACATGAGGGATCAAGGCCATGTCATCATCTATCAGTGTGGGAAAGCTGAGTACAACTGATGATAAGCGAGATAAGAGATATGACTCGACATTCTGGAAGTTCCGGAAGCATCACCAATATCAAAATGAAAAGACAAATACCTCACGTGATACAAGTTAAGCGCCAGAGGACATTTGTACCAAAAAAGGAAAGTGTTCGGAAAAAAAGATATAAAATCAGAATAAAATGTCTGAGCTTAGTCAGCTCATGACATTACCCCCTCCTAAGGGCCTGGCGCGGTGGGGTGGAGTTTGTGAAATTTATCAACCAGTTCAGGAGTGTTCTTGAGATCTTCCTTTGATTGCCAAGAGTTGTCTGCTTGAAAGTATCCTTTCCACTTGACGTAATAGTGGAGTTGACGGTGGATTTTCTTGGAATTAAGGATCTCTTTGACTTCCCACTCTTCTTCTCCTTCTTGTGTGACAATAGGGGGTGGTTGAGCGGGTTTGCGGCCGTGGGGATCAGAGTGGAATTTCTTGAGCAGCATGACGTGGAAGACAGGATGAATCTTCATTGATTTTGGTAATTCCAGTCTAAAGGCATGAGTCCCTACTTTTTCCATTACTTTGTAAGGGCCTAAAACTTTGTGGGAGAGTTTTACTGAGGGTCTGTCTGTGGAAATGTTCTGATGATTAAGCCAGACTTTATCTCCCGGGTTTATCTCTTCTGGTTCTTTGGCTCCTTTATCAAAGTAGTGTTTATAGGACTGATTTGCTAGAATGAGGGCGGCTTTGACTTCGTCGTATCCTTTCAACAGGAATTCCGCATGGGCATCAGCTTCAGGAACAGTATAGTCTGATTCTTCCCCGATGTTCATTCTAGGGTTGAAACCCTGGCAGATTTGGAAAGGGGTTTTGCCAGTGGATGCTTGGATTCCATTGTTGTAAGCAAATTCTGCCATAGGGAGCAGGGCCACCCAGTCGTTTTGCCTATGGTTGACAAAAGCCCTGATAAAGATTTCAACGACTTGGTTTGCCCGTTCTGACTGTCCGTCTGTCCTTGGATGGTAGGCTGTGCTGAAGTTAGGTTTTACGTCCAACTGTTTGTACAGATGTCTAATGAACTTTGAGTTGAAAGTGGATCCTCTATCCGAGACTGTTGCTTTTGGGGTGCCGTGAAGTTTCCAAATGTTTGCAACAAAGATATTGGCTATGTCTACTGCTGTGGCCATTGATTTGCAAGGGAGATAGTGTGCCATCTTGGAGAACCAATCTACCACTGTCAAGATTGCGTCATATCCTTCTGATTCTGGGAGCCCTACAATCATGTCATAGGAGATCTCTTCCCAAGGTCTCTCAGGAATATGTAAAGGACGCAGTAGTCCTGTGGGGAGTTGGTTCAATGGTTTAACTTGAATGCATGTTTTGCAGTGTGACACATAAGAGTTGACAAATTTCTTCATGGTTGGCCAGTAATAAGTTCTTGAGACCAATTCCAATGTTCTTGCTTGTCCAGGATGCCCAGCTGTAATATTGTCATGGCGCAATTCCAATATCAGGTTTCTGACGGTTTCATCCTTGGGGACAAAGATCTTTCCCTTGAACATTAGGAGTCCTTCTCTGTATTCCCAATCTTTGACTTTTTCTCCGTTTCTCAGCTTATTGTGGGCTTCTTCTAATCTGGGATCTTCGAGGATTGCTTCTCTGATTAGATCGTTAATCTCCTGGTCAGGGGTAATAGCCGAAATAAAAATGTCTGGTTTGAGGAGAACTTGGTTCTCTACCCCCCCCAAAGGTTCTAGGTCATATCGCCTTGAGAGAATGTCTGCTTTTTTGTTTTGGTTTCCTGGCCTGTACAAGATTTGGAAGTTGAAGTCCACCAAGAAATTCATCCAGCGGATTTGGCGTTGGTTCAATTGTTTGGATGATGAGAAGTATTCCAAATTTTTGTGATCTGTTATCACTTGAATGGCTTTTTCTGTGCCTTGAAGTAAGTGCCGCCATTCTTTGAAGGCTCTAATGATTGCCAATAGTTCTTTGTCGAAAATGTCGTAGTTTTGTTCAGCCGGATTTAGTGATTTAGAAAGAAAAGCTACAGGGTGTAATTTCCCTTCTTCATCCTTCTGAGATAAAACTGCTCCTGTGGCAAATCCCGACGCATCTGTCTCAAGGAAAAATTCCTTATTTTGATCGGGCTGCATCATTACAGGTGCCACCTTAAGAGCTTCTTTTAGTGCATTCATGGCCTCTTGTTCTTTGCTTGTCCACTGCCACTTTTGATCCTTCTTAAGTAGGTTATATAGAGGTCTGGCTTTGCCAGCAAAGTCTTGAATGAATCTTTGATAGAAATTGACGAATCCTAGGAACTCTTGAACTTGTTTGACATTCTTGGGTGCTTTCCAATTCATAGCCGCCGTGACCTTTTCCTGATCCATTTCGATTCCTTTATTGGAAATGACCAATCCTACCCAGTCCAGTTTGGTTTGGTGGAACTTGCATTTCCTCAATTTTGCAATCAACTTGTGTTCCCTTAGTCTTCTTAGCACCTCTTTCACATGTCCTGGATGATCTTCGACTCGTTTGGAAAAAACAAAGATATCATCAATGTATACGAGTACAAAAACCCCCATAATGTCCCTGAATATAGAGTTCATTAGGGACTGGAAGCTTGATGGAGCGTTTTTGAGACCAAAGGGCATGACTTTCCATTCATACATGCCGTATTGAGTTTTGAATGCTGTTTTCCATTCATGACCTGCTGCTATTTGGGTTTGATGGAATCCCTGTGCCAAGTCTAGAGTGGTGCCAATGACAAATCCTTCCAGGGCCCTTAACCATTGGTCCAGTAGAGGTATTCCACTTGCGTTGAATTTGCATAGCAAATTCACATATCTGTAGTCAACGCAAAAGCGTAACTCTGGGTTGTTTGGATCTTCTGGATGTGGTTTTTGACAAATAGAACCGGGGAAGCCAAAGGAGACTTAGAAATCTGAATGTGTCCCCTTTGGATAAGGGTTTCTAGTACTTTCTTCATTTCTTTGTCTTCAGCTGGGGATGTTTTGTAAATAGGGCCGTGCTTTAGTTTAGCTTCTGGCAGGAGGTCGAGCGTAATGTCAGTTGGCCTGTGAGGTGGGAGTTCTTCTAATCTGGACTCGTCGAATACATCTGCAAACTCTTTGTATTCCTCTGGTAATGTAGTTTCGGCAGCAATTTGGAGTGTAGATGGGATTTCTAGGCAGTTTTTTGAGCAGAGTTCGCTTGTGTATGCAATTGTCCTATTTTTCCAATTAATTTGTGGGTTATGTTTCTTGAGCCATGACATCCCGAGTACAATGGGGTGTCTTCCAATGTTTGTGACATGACATTCTATTTCGCTGGAATGTGTTCCCATGACAAGTTTAAATTTGGTATAGTGGGTCACTTTTCCAGACAAAACTTCTTGCCCGTCTATAACTCGCAGAGTCTTTGGTTTTTTGTGTTGGAAAAGGGGAAGGTTTGCCCCTTTTGCTAGGGAAGGGTTGATAAAACAGGAGGTTGCGCCGCAATCAAGGAGTGCTTGTCCAGAGAATTTTTTTGATCTGTTAACTGACTTAGAATCAGGAGCCGTAGCTAGTGGATGAGCGGTGAAATCAAGGTATAATTGGTTTTCATTTGATATTGACATGATTTCTAGTTCATCCATATTACTAGCTAATATATCACTGAGTACTTGGCTCCTTAATAAGCCTTGGTGACGTCTTTTCCCGATTTGATGTCTGAAGAGATTTCTTCAATCTGAGCTTCAAACCCTGAGGCTGTGTTCTTGGAAGGACAGACTCTTGCTGAGTGTCCCTTGCCGCCGCAGGTGAAGCAAATCATTGGTCCCTTTCCTTTTCCATCAAGATCCATTGCATTAGGGTCTTTAGCAGGAGTGGACAATTTGGGTGTTTGAATGATAGGAGCGTTGAAGGTACTGGTTCGGGTGTCTTTTTGAATTGCTCCAAAAGGGACATTTCCTTTTGTCCCATTGTCCCAGGAGATCTGTGGAACTGGACGGCCCTTGGCGTTTCTGGTAATGCTTGAGATTTTGCCGTATTGCACCCCCCCTGTAGGTTTTGACATAAAGACACAATCGTTTACATTGAATCTTTGACCCAGTGAGGTGTTTGGAGTGCTTGTGGTTGTCTTGGAAGTACTTTGTTTCAAAGTGCTGGTTTGTGGGCTTTGCAATTTCTTTGGTGCATTAATGGCATTCATTGTGGAGTCAATTTCCAGGGCTCTTTTGCGAACTTGGTTGAATGTCCTTGTTGCTTCATGGGGTTTAAAGTTCTGTGACACCATGGCCATCTTGATTTCATCCTTAAGACCGTCATAGAAATCATCACGAAGTACTCAATCAGTGTACCCGAGTACCAATGAATAAGTAACAAAGTCTTGCAGATAATCTTGGACAGAGTTCTTCTGGATCAATTTCTTGTATAGTTGTCTATATCGGTCGATCTTGTGAACATCGCCAAACCTAGCTTGCATTTTGTTCCAGAACTCATCCATGTCATGTAGCCAATTTGTTGCTCCCCTTCTTGCCGTGTCTACATCAATTCCAGGTTGCATCCATACATAGGCAGGCCCCTTGCAATAACCCATGATATAAGTGATTTTTTGTTCTGTGGTTGCTTGTGGGGATGTATGATTTATGTACAAAGTACATTGCGACTTAAACTCATCAAATTTATCTACATCTCCAGAAAATTCTTCTGGGGGATGCATGTCGAGTTTGTATCCTGGGGTGGTTGTTGACGCAGTGGTGGAGGATGGTGCACCCAGGTTTGCAAGTGACTGAGACACCGCATTCATTAATTGGTGAAGGGGTGCAATTTGTGCAGTTTGATTTTGAACTGCAAGGATATCTGCAACATTATTGTCGATTCCCTGTTCTAGGGTAGAGGTGATACCATTTAAGGCATTAATATGACCGTTAATTTTTTGCACTTCGTCTATTAAGGCATTGATTGCATGTGCAACTACATCGGGTCCGGATGTTGCTGAAATTTGGGTAAATCCCCCTTGACTAGGTGATGGGGCTCTCAACATATTGGAGCGGGGAACAAGGTAGATTTATTGGGATCCAAGGCCGTACAAAATATCACGGATTCTTCTTCGAACCCTTCTGTCTTTAATGATGCGCAAACTTTTCAAAAATACCAATTCAAGATTTTCGTCTTCCAAGAACAACGCGTTGATTACTCCTAGTTTGTTGTACTGTTCGTATATGTAGTTGCAATGAACGTCTTCAATAAAGAGTTTTAGGGACTCTAGTCTAAGCTGTTCCCTGTGTTGTTCCTGTGTGAGTTGAGGTCTTGGTCCCACTGAAAAGGGTTGGGTGCAATTGTCGTGAGCTAGCTCACTCCATCGGACTCGCCCGTTGTCTCGCCCGTCTGTCTCCCTCTTTCTGTTACGTTCCCCGTTTCCGTTTGCCGCGTTGCCACCTTCTTGTGGTTATTCTGTTACATTGTGTAACGCGGCTGTGCTTTGTACGAGTCATGTCTGTTCATACAGCATGACTCACATGGACACTCCTGACTGGTAGACTGTATGACTCATGTGGCTGCGCCTTGTATGACTCGGCCACTTCTTGAATATATATAGAGGACCAACAAGCCTGGTAACCCCAGCTTGTTTTGTCTCGTCAAAACATCCCCTCTGAGTGACACTTAGAACCACCCCTACCCTCAAGAGCCTACAGACGCTTAAGTGCGTTGCGGTCCAAGAGGTCACTTAGGTCTTAGTGCCGTCCACTCTCCATCGCGGCTTGTCTCATAGCCACCTAGAAGAAGCTTACGACATTACAAAACAAGCTTAACAACATACAATATGTCTATTCAAGAAGATGGAGGGTCACGCCCCTCATCCACTATATCAACAAGAAGAGGACCCAGTCGGGCAGCAAGGCCCACAGGATCGCTAAACGAACAAGATATCGCTCAAACTCAAGCGGGAGGACCTGTCCGATCACGCTCCCAAAGCCAAACATCTATGCCGGGAGCGTTTGGCATCACCGACATGACAACTGTACAAGAAGAAGAACCCACTATCACGAATAGGGAACCAGGGGATCTCACAAATGACCCCACTCCAGCAGCAATTCGTATTCCAACTGGAAGTCCAGGGCCATCACGACCCTTGTGGCCACTAGGGACTAGGAGACAATTCTTTTCTCCCCAACCTGAGGCTCATGGGGGCGTGTCACTTGTCCCCATTAGACCTCCCCCTACACCACACATTCCGAATGTCCCTACAGTCCCTCAAATTGGGGGAACTATCACCAACGCAGGACCGGTTCCAATGGCTTCCCAGCCAGTTACACCAGCAATTCCAGCACCACCATATGTCCCACAGGGTTACTCCCAGCAAATCTTTAATGACTCCATCAATACCCTACAAGGAACCTTGACGGACATTCTGAACTCGGCAAGAAATGGCAAACATAATTCCTTTCTAGTCGGTCAAGACATTACCCGCCTTCGAAATGAAGTTACCAATACCCAAGGACTAGTAAATAATGTACGCGAGGAACTCAACACTACCAGACAAGGACAACTTGAATGGAATGAGGCAGTAACGCAAGGACTAGAATCCGTACGACAGGAGGGGGCCTCTTTCACTGACAAAATCACGGAAGTTCAAGAAGCTATCAACAATATGCGAGAAGAAATGGACGAAGCATCCCTACACGGGATCCCCTCTAGGCGATCAAATTCTCCACCACATCCGGAAGCGGAATCTACCAGGATTGACGAATTAGAATTAAGAATCCAACGACTGACCGAGAACCCGAACATCAGCAGCGGATCACGTTGTCCCAAGGTGACTCGTCCAGAATCCTTTGACGGAAAGAAAGGAGAAGGCGCTGAGATGTTCATTACGCAAATGGAAAGCTACTTTGTACGTCTAGGCGATCAATACGTGTCCGACGAGGAAAGGATCCGCGAAGCTCTAGCAAACTTCAAATCCGAGAACAAAGCCG
Source organism: Ceratobasidium sp. AG-K (assembly GCA_037039685.1). Lineage (NCBI taxonomy): Eukaryota > Fungi > Basidiomycota > Agaricomycetes > Cantharellales > Ceratobasidiaceae > Ceratobasidium > Ceratobasidium sp. AG-K. Next base: position 112,047 of record JAWNGF010000007.1, on the reverse strand, counting down.
CCACTCACTGGGCACAAGTTCTCTTACGATCGCTTAACCAAGGAGAAATTAACCAAAGTCTCGCCTCATGGGAAGGTTTCAAAGCACACTTCATGGAACAATTTAGCGACCCCAACAAAAAGGCAAAAGCCGAAATCGATATCAGGAAATGCAAGCAGATCAATTCGGTGGCAAACTATGCTTCTGAATTCCGTTACTTATTGGTTGACGTCAACTGGGGACAGGAAGCACTGATCAACCAATTCAAGGAAGGACTGAAGCCTGAAGTAAAAACCGAACTAGCTCGATTTGAATTGACCCTGATTAACGAAGATGGAACGGAGCAAGAGCTGTCCCTTGACCGATGGATCTCAATCGCAATCTCTATTGACCAGAAATTGCAACAAATCAAAGGCTCTACAGGGAAGAAGGCAACCCAACCAACCACTAGCGGTCAATCCTCTACAAAGCGGCTACCTGACAAAGTATACAAGGCAAGGATGGCAACCAACCGCTGCCTAAAATGCGGACAAGAAGGACACCGCTCATTCAAGTGCCCGTCCAAGGAATGGATAACGACGGAACCTAGCGTTAAAGGAAGGGAGGCAACAATAGTAGAAGACTCGGGAAAAGAAGGGGTCTCCCTCTAACTGTGTGTGGAGAGACCAAAAAACCGGCAACGGAAACAATGTACTTTAGAGCAACAAATGAGTCAACCATTGTTTACGCAAACGTTGCCGGAATCACAGAACCTATCCCAACCTCATCGATTCTGGAGCATCAAAAAACTTCTTGGACATCTCTTGGGCACGGTCCAACAACATCCCACTCACGGAACTTTCCACTCCGAGAAAAGTAATCGGTATCCAGGGAAAAGAACTCTCTCACCAAATACGCTTCAAAGCTAAGCTGGTACTAGACGTAGAAGGAAGAACCTTCAAACAGATCTTCTTTGCTATGCCTACTGGAGAAACTAAACTCATCCTAGGACTGGAATGGTTAGAAGAAGCAAATCCGGTCATCGATTGGAAAACAAGGCACATATCATGGCAGCCAGAACCCATCCAAGCAAGATCAGCCTCAATAGACGACCTACCTGAGGAATTCAAGGAATTTGCCGATGTCTTCAGTGAAGAGAAATTCAAAAGAATCCCAGATCATCGACCTTATGACTGCGCCATAGATTTCAAGGAAGGAGCTGAACTTCCAAGGCCGGCCAGACCAATCCCACTCTCTCCAGCAGAATCAATTGCACTAAGAGAATACCTGGATGAAGAAATCGCAGCGGGAAAGATCCGACCAAGCAAATCACCCATTGCATCACCTTGTTTCTTTGTTAAAAAACCATCGATCCAAAAATCCAGAAGCAGTTCCGCCAGCTACGACTTGTTCAAGACCTCAGAGGAGTAAACGCCATTACAAAGGACGACAGATTCCCAATGCCCCTAATGAAGACCTCCTGATAAAATCAAGGACGCGAAAGATTTTCTCCAAGATTGATCTACGCATGGGTTTCAACAACATAAGAATTAGGGAAGGCGACGAATGGAAGACGGCTTTCAGAACAAAGAAGGACTCTTCGAATACGTCGTCAGCCTTTTGGACTAAAAAACGCGCCCGCCATCTTCCAAAGATATATGAATCATATTTTTCCATGATCTTTATCGACGTATGTGTCCTCGTATACATCGACGACATCCTGGTCTTCTCCAAGGACAGAAGCCAACATACCGTGGATGTCAGAAGTGTACTAAAGATCTTACTGGAGGAAAAATCTTTTCGCAAAGCTTCCTAAATGCGAATTCTTAGTCACCAAATTAACATATACTGGACTTGGAATCAGCGACAGGCATCTCAATGGATGAAGAAAAGGTCAAGGCAATAAAGGAGTGGAAGGAACCAAAAACGGTCAAGCAAGTCCAAGCATTCCTAGGATTCGCGAATTTCTACCGAAGATTCGTACCGAATTTCAGTCGATTAGCAAAACCCCTGACAACCTTAAACAAGAAAGGAGAACAAATGGGAATGGGAAATGATCACAGGAAGCATTTTGAAGCCCTTAAAAACGGAAATCAGCAAGGAACCCACTCTACGCCATCCAAACCCTGACAAACCCTTCTTCTTGGAAACAGACGCAAGTGCGAGTAGCAATGGGAGCAATCCTGTTGCAAAGGCAAAATGATGGCTACCTGCACCCTATTGCTTGTCTTTCAAAATCTTTCAACAAAGCTCAGCTCAACTACGACGTCCACGATAAGGAACTTATGGCAATTATAGAATCTCTAACACATTGGAGACTACACCTAGAAGGAACAAAGGACCCTATCACCATCTACACCGATCATAGAACCTACAGTTCTGGAAGAAGCAAGAACTTTCAACAGTCGACACGCAAGAATGGCACCAATTGCTTGCTTCCTTATAACTTCAACACATAAACCGCCCGGCAATCCTGTCAGACACATACACTCACATAACATATACACGATTAACAGAGCGTGTGGGGGTTGTGGGACCTGAGGTAAGGGTCCGGCAATGTAGGTAAGGGAGGGGGTGGGGGTTATTGGTGTGTTATAGAAGTGGGGGCGCGGGGGAAAGGGGTGGGGGGTGGTGGCGGGGGGAGAGGGGGGGGGGGGGGGGTGATTTGTAAAGGAGTACAGAGTTGGGACGTGAGCGAAAAATTATGTATGTATCATTCCAAGAGGGGGGGGAGGGGGGGATCAGGGTAACACTCTGATGGGGGTAGGAGGGTGAGAGACTCGTGTTCACAGAAGGGCAAAAGGAAGGTGGCGGGGGGGTCTCTACAATTTATATCTATAGCTGATTGGGTGGGTAGATCGTGTTATGCGATGCTAGTGTGTGTTGTGATATGTAGATACGTCAGGGAGGTTGTATATGAATATCTATTATATTTGGGGGTGTGTGTTGGTTGTTGGGTGTGTGTTTTTGGTGTTTGGGGGGGGGTGTGGGTGTGTGTGGGTGTGGTGTGGTGTTGGGTGGTTGGGGGTTTTGGTTGGTGTGTGGTTTTGTTTTGGGGTTGGGGGGGGGGGTTGTTTTGTTTGGGGGTGTTTGTTGTGTTGGTTTTTGTTTGTTTGGTTTGGGTTTGGGGTGTTTGGTTTTTGGTTGGTTTGTGTGGTTGTTGGTTTTTTGGTGTTTTGTTGTGTGGTTTTTTGTTGGTTTTGTGTTGTTGTTGTTGGTGGGTTTTTTTTTGGGGTTTTTGTGTTTTGTTGTGTTTTGGTGGTTTGGGGGGTGGGGGGGTTGGTTTTGGTTTTTTGTGGTTGGGTTTGTTTTTTGTGTTTTTTTTGTTTTTTTTGTTTTTTGTTTTGGGGTTTGTGTTGTTGTTTGTTTTGTGTTGTTTTTTTTGTTTTTTTTTGTTTGGTTTTTGGGTTTTGTTGTTGTTTTGTGTGGGTTTTTTGGTTTTTGGTTTGTGTGTTTGTTGTTTTTTGTGGTTGTTTTTGTTTTTTTGTTTGGTGTTTTTTGTTGTTTTTTTGGTTTGTAAGTGAGAGGGTTTTATGGTTTATTTTTGTAATGATTTGTTTAGGGTATAATTTTGGATAGTAAATGGGGGGGGGGGGGTTATATCTGTGGGGGATATAAGGTTTAGGTTGGAAATTATTGGTGGGGATAAAGGGGGAATATGGTGGATATGAAAGGTATTTGGTTATAGGGGTAGTATGAAGGTTAATAAAAGTATAATAAGGTATGTTATGTTTTGGGTGTTGTTTTTTATTTTGGTTGGTTTTGGGGGGTAGGGTTTGAGACTAAGGACGGTCCTTTTACTGGGTCAGAGGGGGAAGGGGTAATGGAATGAAGAAGACACAAGAACAAAGGCGGAAAGATTTTTGGTCCACTCTCTCAAGGATCATCAAGGATCTTCTACGCCGACATACCTGAGGCTCCTCACGCCATCTAACTACACTCCAGGGAAAGATAAAAGGAGAGGGGGCGAAACCAGTATAATCACATTGCAAAACTTGCTACTACTCCAAACCTCCCACTCCGCTCTCAACTCACTAAATATTTTCGTGCTCTCTCAAAATGCCTGCCGTCCCCGCTCCTACGATCGTCAACGAACCTCACCCGTGTCCTGGACTGACCAATTCGCAACGGCGCAATCCTCGACGCCGGAGCCCGTCTCTACGTCTTCAAGAAGGATCCCAGCAAAGCCTCGGAAGAATGCACTTTAGGGCCATCGACGACGTTCTCCACTCAACTTGGGTGAAGCCAGTGTGTCGAGGCACAAAAATGGACGACGAAAAAAGTGCAACTCACAAGATAAGACATTTGCGTCTGTCAAGATGCGCGGCCATTCCAAGTATCAGAGTGTCCTACTATCCACCCACAGCACGGATCGTCGAATTGGGGACAAGACGGGGCATACTTCAAGCGATGTACCAGGTACGACGGGAGGCAACCCAACCTTGCCGACCACGGTGAACACGCCTGGGACGCCAACTACGAAAGGACCTGAGCGACGGGAACTGGAGAGGGGACGGTACCAGAAGGAAAATTCGAATGGCGCCAAATTGGTTGGAGTGGGGAGGAAGTGGACGAGTCAGCATGGAAGGAGACAGAGCCGCGACGTGCGACAATGGAGACAAGGAGTTTCGTAGGAGGCTCAGGAAGGGTTTGGACTGGTCCATGTGCGGTACTGGAACGAAGAGGAGACTTGGGAAGAATGGGAACAGTTCTTCTCGGACCGAACCGGGAAATACCGCCTTCAACTCCGATCGTGACCTTACCTTGGAGAGGACAAGGAGGGTTGGAAGAAATAAATTCTGAGACAGAAGGCAAAGACTGTGCAGTGCAGTAGTCCGTTCAGTCCCCCAAACCGACTCTAAGGGGGGAGATAATGTCGTGGAGCCAGCTCACTCCATCGGACTCGCTCTGTTTCTCGCCGCCTGTCTCCTTTTTTTGTGTTACGTCCCGTTTCTGTTTGCCGCGTTGCCACCTTTATTTTTTTTTTTTTTTTTTTTTTTTTCTCTTTGGTATTCTGTTACATAGTGTAACGCGGCTGTGCTTGTACGAGTCATGTCTGTTCATACAGCATGACTCACATGGACACTCCAGACTGGTAGACTGTGTGACTCATGTGGCTGCCTCTGATGACTTGGCCTCTTTCTGAATATATATAGCGGACCAACAAGCCTGGCAACCCCAGCTTGTTTTGTCTCGTCAAAACATCCCCTCTGAGTGACACTTAAACCACTCCTACCCCGGGCTCAGAGCCTACAGACGCTTAAGTGTGTTGCTGTTCAAGAGGTCTCTTAGTCTTAGTGCCGTCCACTCTCCATCGCGGCTTTCCCATTAGCCACCAAGAAGAATCTTACGACAACCCAGTTCACAGTATTGCCACTCGTGCGTTGGCACCAATATTCCTGCATCTGGTCACTACGACGCGGAAAGTGAGAAGCAAGCATATTGGGATACATTCAGTGCGCTCGCATAATCCCCGACCACTGAGGGGCAATCACAACAAGGTCCTCTTGATTGCATACTCTCCTGACGACAACCCGCATTTCTCCTGGTTCAACAGATCAAACAATTACAAATCTGGATGCAATAAGGCGAACGCATCACTGGTCCGTTGTGCACCACTCTCAAATTGTGCGCTCTGTAGTATTTCCCGTTCAATGAGTTCACCTTGCTTCCGGCTCGGAAGATCGTGCGATTCGAACCTGGGATGCGCACTCAGGCGCTCCAATTGGTGAATCTCTTGAGGATATCAGGACGGGGTGTTGCCCGTCGCATTTTCGCCAACCGGAGGCATCTTGCTCCTGGCTCCGTGACTGCAACAATTTGGGTATGCGACTGGCAACCCGCATGGTCGATCAGGATCAATCCAGGACATCTGAGCAGGTGCCGCCATGCTTAGTCCTCCACACGGATTTGCGCCTCCCTTCTGGCGAGAGTACTGGATTGCTAGAGTGTAGGCATGCCCAGCGGCAGTTCTACAGTTAGTTACATTACTATATGCAGAAATCACGTGCAAAGAGGATTTGGCTATGGATCCAAGTAAAATCAACATACAGAAAATGTGTGTTAATAAATACAATAAGAATAGAAGCATGTCAGGGCTACATACGTATAAACGGTGTGTCCTGTAGCACCAAAATGACTGAGTTAAAAATTACTAAACATGAGGCGTGCCCATACTGTTTTGTAACACACACTTGAGCTTGAGCACCCCCCCATTGTGCTAATCAACTCAGGGCAGTATACTAACCCGTGTTAGAGTATTATACTAAAACTGGTGTATCACTATCCAGGGTAACTTTCTTAGATGATAAAGATCCCAGGTAGCTAAATAGATGTGAAACAAGGCACAGAGCAGGGGGCGTAAGCTCAATGGGTGTCATACCTTTTTAGAGGCCTTGGACAAGAATAGACGTTTTCATTTGGGTAGAATAGTTCATTAAATCAATCAGAAAGGGTTTTTTTGTGTACTTTACATTTGTTTTTCCCATTGGAAACATGTTTTGTTGCAAAATACATGTGGCCCAGGTTGTCACAGACCACAACCAAACCTTGGAGGCCAAGACTCCACAGGCAGTGAGGATGGGTTAGGGACAACAGCAAAGGTCAATGGGCGGCAACTAAGGGCCTAAGTGATCATGCAATATTGAAGGGAGAACAACAAGAGAACAAGTCTGTGGAGGCAAGACTTGTGTGCCTGTATATATACGCACTATTGTTGCTATGTACAATAGAGAGCAAGCGACAAGGAAACGCAGAAGGAACAAAGGAAACGGGATAAGTCCCATGGATCCTAGGAGACAAAGGAACAGCCAGGCAGGCAGTCCCCGCGAACATGGTCATAACAGAAAGGCAACTAAATGCGCCAAGCGAGCAAACGAGACCAAAACAGAGCAACAAACAGGCAAACAAAAGTCGTGACACCAGCAGCAGTATTAATTGCATTTTGGGCAACTTAAATGTTTGTTATTCTTGCTCAATGATAACTTATAGACATCCATAAATAACAAGAGCTGACTGTAGACTGAGTATTGCATTGCCTCCAAAGCCTATAGATGGCCAGCAGAGGCAAACTTACAAAGGGCAAACAACCTTGGCACCCTACCTTGGCAAACCTAAATTGTTTCTCAACTAATGAGCTCATAGACAAGGACACCCTCATTCAGGGAATAGCCATAGATCTTATCTCATTACTGCTGCCCTGTTTTTTGATATCTGTTCAAATGCTTGGGGTGACCAAGATTTGCTGGAGTAAGGCAACAGGTTGTTTTACTCCCATAATTTGCTCTTAACAACCCATTGGGCGGTGGCAGGAAGCAAGGCAAATTCTCATCACAGCAAAATTTCCTGTCCACTTATACATGTGGTTAGGCAGTACAAGCCAATTGACAGTGATAAGCATCCAAAATGCAGTAATATTGCTGTGTGGGCCTCATGTGTGCGCAATGAACTTGTTTTCAATGGAAAGCCAATTAAAATCACCCCCAGACTGTGCTAGTAACTCTAAACAGCAATCTGTTACCCAATAGCATCTAGGTGGCATTTAGAGTTGCCACAAACTAACACCACCCATTGAGCCTTAAATCCTTGCTCAGCGGCTTTTTTTGTGGATCTTTAGCAATTCTAGATCTAGTTCTCTCCCATTGATAAAGGCCATCCTACAGTAGTAGCCCAAATGTGTCATAATCGATTTAATAGCAGGTACCATAACCCTCTGGTTGACAAGTGCCAACAGAGAGTGTTCAAGCACAACCGGTGTGTTACAAAACGTATGACACAGCCTCGCGTTTAGTAATTTTTTAACTCAGTCATTTTTTGGTACTAAAGACACGCTCAGTTTTATATGGTATGTAGCCCTGACACATGCCAATCTATTGTATGTAACACACCATTTTCTGTAGGTCGATTTACTTGGACCCAAGCCCAAATCCTCTTTGCACGTGATTTCTGCAATATAGGTAATTTACACTAACTGTAGCCGCCCCGTTTGTGGGTCATACCTAGGATGTCACGCTGTGCTTTCGCTCCGCATCCCAGGCTCTGAGGTTGTATCAGCACAGGTGATAGACGATTCCGCATTTGGATTCAGTTATTGGCATACTGCTAGCTTGAACCATACAAGGGCACAGTGAACCCGTCAATTCGTACTTTTTACTGCAGACGCACGCGCAATCCTATCTGGTTCTGAGGAAGGCACGATCCGCGTATGGGCACACGCCAACGGGTGATGGCATACCGACGCTATTAGGGCATACGACCCTATCTACTCTCTCTCCCGTGTCACCCGATTGTACCCACACGTTGCCTTCGGCCACGGCGACTATACGAGCTGCGTCAGGGACTTCATAACGGCTCACATCGCGCCGTCCATCACAGGTCATGCCGATGAGTCACTCGGTTCATTCTCGCCAGACGGATCGTGCATTGTGTCTGGCTCTCGCGATATCACCCTGCGCAATGTGGGACCGCGTCAAGGGACATTACTTGCTGGCCCGTTTCGGGGAACACACAGGGTTCTGGTCGACTCGGTCGAATTTTCGCCAATGGAAGTCGGATTGCTCGGTCTCCACGTAATGGCACCATCCACATATGGGTCCTCACACACCGGTCCATCAGTCGCAGAGCAATTCAGAGTCTAACAGTAAAGCTTGCGTCGATCGGGTTCTCTCCCGATGACGCTCGTAGTATATCTGGTCCGAAGACAACCAGTACGAATCATGGCCCAATGCGCACCATATCACTCTGGACGTCTCATCAAGCACACAAACATGTCGAACTGCGTGCATTTCACACTCGATGAGACCAAGCACAATCCACGTCCTTCACATTCCTAGTCCCTAGTCTTGTCCGACACATTCTCTCCCCGACGGATTCGCTCGTCGCCCCAGCTCCGAGGATGGAAACAGTGCGCGTGTGGGACGCACATAGCGGCACGATGGTGGCCGGCCCGCGTGAGGCGCGCGCACGGCAGACATGATAACCTGCCCACATTCTCCTCCGATGGGTGCCACGCATCCTCTGTGGCTCATGAGGACAATACGCTCGATCTAGGACTTATTTGCCATCACATCAAGCAGGTGCCACAGCTCAGACACTGGGCGATCGACGATAACGTGGTTGATCGACTCGCACTCACGCGGCCGTTCTGGGTGCCGTCCGACCTGAGGACGGGTTCGTGCTCACTTCCCCTCCAACCCTATCATCATGAATGCTCGCTGTTACACCTGTATTGATGCCAGCACAGTCTGGGAGAACGGAGGCATGATTGTTTTGTTCCTTCAGGTGGGACAGTTTTTTGCGCTAATTGCATGTCTCTTTCGCTTTGGCGACGTGATTGTTATCTTGATGCTGGTTTTTTGTGTATCGTGAAGTTCTTCTCGCATCGTATACACAACAATGCGCTGATCTCAATGCGCTGCTTCATGCTGCGCTTTTAGCGGATAATCTCAAGGCTTCGGGCGACCGAATAGACGGGCGATTCATTGAGGGTTATACAAGAACGTCTCGATACTCAAAGCTACTTACGATGTAGAGAAGGAGGAAAGCAAATGTAAACGAATGATTTGATGTATATGCCCTGGATAAGACGCAGTAATTTCCTACTCGGAAAAGAAGCATCTATCTGGAAGCAATATTGTTGGTACAGATCCAACAGTACACACTTTACGATTCATATCGTGGTGCTCCGGCAACCATGACCACGCATACCGTTGCTGCCGGTGCCAGACGGTCCGGAAACCTCCCGTCGTAGCGGGCGGATGGGGTTCTAGTGTCACCGATGCGCGAGCGGGACTCGTCCTCCAGAGGGCAGACACCAAAGATCAGAAGGTAGCTCGCGACCGGTGGCCCAGTAAACCCGCCCATGGCGTCCGCAAGGGTCGGTTACACCCCCAAACGTCATTCACGGTTGCCCGTCCGAACGGCACACCCCCTGTCCCCGAGCCCAGAAGACACATAAGAGATACGCATATAGCTACGTTCAGATTCAGTAGATACAAACTGTTACTAGTCCTCAAACACGATTATTTCAAGGCACCAATGGCCTCATCGGTATTTTGAACCTTGGCAGCCATTGCTTCAACGCGATACATCGAACGTAACATATGACTCACCAACGCATCGCTGTCGGGGCAATCCTGATCAAGATGTATGTTTTCGCAGAGCGCATATATGTCCCTATTGAACCACTAATTCTGTTCATGCGCTAGGTGGTGAACGAGTAAAATACAAGAGGTCAAATTAACATAAGTAAGACGGAGCTAGGTCAAGATATTATTTGGTGACCTAACTACGTAGAATCTGTGTAACGCGTTTACATGTATTCTCAACGCGTTATCAATAATTGGTTACTCTCATCAAATCAGTCCATACGCCGTCTAACAACATGCTATCAGTGAAAGGGCTAATGTGGATTCAAAATATTTAAGCCAAGAAATATAAGCGTAAAGCATCATACATGTGGTACCGGATACCTTTCCCACTCAGCTCTCTTTCAAATTTGGTACCGTATGAAAGCCCAACTGTAGAATAGGGAACCAAGAACAGAAATGTCTCTCAGAAATATCATATTCGAAAACTATCATCATGGTTGATAACATTTGAGCCCAAGCCCCAAGGTAGAGGTTGTCAACTTGAGAACGCAAATCCCCTGTTCGACCAATAACCAGCGGACAGCAAAGCGTTTAGAAGAATGGGTATATGCTGAGCTCGGGTGGCATCCCAAAAGAGCAATCTAAATTGAAACGAGAAACCCTCCATCCTATCAAGTCGCCCGAGCTGGAAGATTACGCCTGTGGTTGAGGGAAGTTATTGTCAATCAACGTCCCTTGTCCTCGCCATACTCGGATGGTTAATCATCAGAGCAAGATGCCACTAGCCAGTGCCATCAGGTGTGTATAGAACCGAACCACCCAACCTGTTGCCCATCAAGTGGGCCACCAATGAGATGTAACCATTGCGTGCGTCCCATAGTCGAACTGGTGCTATCATATGACCCAGAGGCCCAGACGAGTTCCGTCAGCGAATATGCCACCGACATGAAGGGAGCAGGACCTCGAGCGGACCAATGACAAGCGTTCCGTCGTAGGCATTCCATACTCGGAAAGTCAGGTCACCAACAAGCGAAGCGATGCAAGTACCGTCTGGTGAATACGCAACTGATAAGACTATGTTATCATGACCCTCAAAGGGTCCGGCAGCGGTTTACGTCATGTGCATCCATACTCGGACGGTGTGATCGTAGGAGCCAAGACGATACGATCGCCGTCAGGTGATACGCAACGGACGTGATGGAGTTTGGTGTTGCCTCGAGTGGGCTATGCGAGCGTAACGTCTGTTGCTCCATACTCATAGTTTGATCAGCAAACCGGAGCAATTCGCTACCATCCGGTGAATAAACACAAACAGAAGATACCCTATCAACTTGGCCAGTCCATGACCAGCCATTATACGCCGGTATGTGCACTCCAGATAGAATGGAGTAATAGAGGAGCCGAAGCAACTTTGATTGCCATCAGGGATATCAACCGAATACGACCCATTCAGCTGGACCCCGTAGTGGCCAACGGTTAACGCCCATCGCGATGCGCTTCCTCACCTAGCAGTCCATTCATGGAGCCAGACACGATGCAGTACTGTCAGCAGCAAGCAAACCGCGCGGAATTGCTCATAAGGCCTCTGGATCTCCGCAATGAGTGCACCACAAGCAACATCCCAAACTCGAACAGTCTTATCGAAGGACCCAGAGATAATCGGGCGTCATTGGTGAATGTGCAACTCCCAGATGCAGTCTGTGGTCCCCTCAAGAGGCCCAAGGATAAACGCGCCGCTGTACGCATCCCATACCCTGATTGTTACACTCTGCAGATCCAAAATAATACAGCACCATCGGCGAGATAATGCAACCGAGCACACGGGCCAGTAAGGCCTTTGAGTGGATCAATCACAAGTGCCCGTTCTGCGCTTCCCCACTCGAATAGTGTGGTCGTTAGACCCGGAGGCAATACAGATACCGTCAGGCATATCAACCGACCTACCCCGCCATGTGGCCTCACATCGGGGCGGCAATGGAAATCCAACGTTGTACGTCCCATACATCGATGGTGCTATCAACGGATCCAGAGGCGATTCGAGTAACCGTCGGTGAATATGAAACCGAAACGATTGACCCAGAGTGGCCTCGAGATGGGCCAGCCAAATAAACGCACACTACCAAGGCAATCCCAGCTCGGATAACACAGTCGTCTCCTCCAGAAATAATCAAATGCGCCAATCGGGCTAATATGCTAGAGAAAGGACCTGGCCAACGTGCCCTGAAGCGGCCAATAATGACGCGCCGTCATATTCACTCCACTGCGGATGGTGCCAATCGTCACACACCCAGAGGCATGCGAGTGCAGTCAGGTGAATACTCAACTGCACAAACTAACTCCGCTAGTGGGTTCAATACATAGGAGTATGAAAACAGTGCGCCGTCGTTGCGTTACGTGTAACAACATAACCATCCCTTGCATCCTGGACAAGCGGCACCATCCAGAGAATAGGCGCCTAGAATATACTAAACACGGCGCTCCAGCTCTGCTAACGCTGCCGTTTCTCTTCTTTCCATCGCTGTTCCAGCTCACATACGATCAGTCCCATTCATCTCCAGTAGTACAGGTTGAAAACAAAGCTGATTTCGGACAAAATGCAACACGAGAATTGTAGAGGTCGGGAGCTCTGTGGAAACCGGATTGCTTGCAATAGTCGTGTACAAATTTCCGGCATCTTCAACATGCTTTCCTTCCCCCGCGGCGTACGTAACACCAATCTAAGGCAGTTAAGCACGATTGAGTTCCCCACTGTGAGATCCGCGAACGGGCCGACTCACTGGCAACCACGAGCCTATGATCTTCGTCAGGACTGTCACACCTTTTCTTTCTCATCTCCTAGGATCAAGTCTCAGCACTTCCACCCAGAAAAGTAGCCGATGGCAAGAAAATCCTCACACATATGTGAGTTGCAAGCTCGATTAATTGTTTCTCGTAAGTGATCACCCATACCAGACATTGCATAACAACAGTGTACCGAAATATGGTTTGATTTATCCGCTTCATCCAGTTTCCACTTCGCAACATGGCACATATGATACTCCCAGTGACAGATATTAAACCGCAGCTGGCGACTCCATTATTTTGAAGCAACGGTGAGCAAGTGGTACGCTTATGGGTGGCAAGCAGCATGAGTACGCCCCTGAACGAGTGGTGTCGAGTATAAAATCAGAAACGAGGTATGCTAGAGTGGACACCAAATGGAACTGTTCGCCACCGAGACATGGAGGACCGGCGGAGTGGCTGCAAAGCTGCCATACTTGCTGATTCATCATCCAGATCCGGACAGCCACAGTAAGAGTTGCGATTGAAATATGCACCTGTGCACAGACCACTGTTCTAATTACGAGGCGCATATATTCCACCTCGTCGTCATCTAGCCGTCCCCGAACTGCCTCATTTACACCGTCATGTAAAGCGCATTGATTGCCGTAATGTTGCATGCAAGGCGCTGAAGTCCTAGAAATCACAGACGGAGACGTCGAATGTGGGTTCGATAGAGGCCTGTGGGGTTGAATATACGTACGAGGGTGGCAGCGAATTGAACCTTTCCCGGACCGTTTCGCGACCTCCTTAAATCCTGTGAAAAAGAGGGCCGTCATAGGCTCCAGCCTCTGCCTCCAGATATAGCTCGATTGTCCTTTTCCTACAAATGACTTTTCGACCTCGTGCAAATGCAGCACAGTTCGGGCACCCTGAGACCTCCAGTCTGCATGCGATGTATATCTCTGTTCGGGTCGGTCTGTCACGAGAAGAACTTGATTGGTATATCATTCACGTTTTTGTAGAAGGATGATAAGCAACAGCTCGACTTCACGCATGTTATTGCACTCATCGAGTGCGTCGATCACCACTACCAGGTTGCTGTAGGAGTGCATCCCTTGACATTTTTCAGAAGGCTCCTGAGCAGTAGCTCGACAGACTGCGATACTCTTTGCGCCGGCGTCCAGGGTCCTGCGAAGCAGTTCGCAGAGGGTGACTTGGAATGGGATGGAATATAGCGTGCGATCTGTAAGCGATTGTTGGTATTATCCTGAACCCCCGACATTCGGCGAGGACCGTGTGCAAAAGAAGCTAGCAGCGAGCTGGCTTCCGCTGTTCCAGGGCTTCGAGAAGGTGCATGCAATATTGTTCTTGCCAGTGCCAGCCATGCCCGTTTCATCCAGTATATATCCACTAGCGAGGTGTCGTTCGATTCGACCAAAGGTTTAGCCCGAAAGTATATGTAGTACTGTGCCAGTATACAGGTTACGTCTGCTGATGCGGTGGATAGTCTAGAGTTTGTAATTTGCAAGTTTCACTGGTCAGTTCCCTCGAGTCGCGTGTTCTATCAGCAGAGATTCCCGTGAGCAGTGGAAATCCGGCAAGAATACACGCACCGCCATTTGATCGTTTTAGTTCACTAATGTTCCACATGCTCAGATTCGCGTCGGCCTGTAGACACTTAGGTTGGCAACCCAAAAACCCATGGCATCATACATACATGTACCGCTGAAACAATGACCCAATTCGGCATAGCAATTACTGACGATGTCCCCCTCGTCTGCGCTTGGCACCCAGGCAATCGCGGCCCGGCACCTCGAAGTCTCTTAGCCCGATCATCTTAGCTGTGTTTCAATCGCGCTGCGGGCGGCATTAGGTATAAAACCCTGTCAACTAAGTTCCTACTCAACCGGATCGACATCGCAACTGCCACACCTGACATCCGCGCAGAACGTCGATTTGCTACAAATGCCCTGTAAGTAGAGCGATCAAGCGGTCATTCCAAGGCCACGCTCTCTCTCTTTGGTAATTTGTGGGGGCATTCTATTTTAGAAACCTAACTTTTCTCTGATGGGCCAAGTATTTAACGAATGTACCTACCTGTACAAGGTCGAGACTATGATAAACGAGGCTAAGGGCGGATTGGATGAGGGAACAACTGAGCGCTTTCACGCAAAATGCACAGCGCAGATTTCAAGTCCTATCCACACGCACACCACGGACCATACTAGTAAATGGCTGTGCGTTGGCTGAGCTGCGAATGCCTCTGCCGTGCATCAATGATGGTTTTTGGCCTACTCCCGATCGGGTGTGTGCCGCGGGATGCAAGAAAGGATCCGGCCGCCAGACCAAGCCTCGAAACCGGAGGTTGCAAGAGTGCACTTGGCGACGCGGGTCGTGGACAACGGGTGTGGCTAGCCGTGTGTTAAACGCCCCGTCCAATTTATATTGCGTACGAACTGCGAAAGCCGACTTTGCTTTTGGAGAAGGGGAACTCATTTAACTATCGTGGCTGACTGAAGGCGCTGGCCGCAGAGTGGATGTTTCCCAGATGATCCAATCAAACTGCAACTGCTTCCCCCTGACAATGCTCTGTACAGCACCAGTTGTTGTCTTTGAAAACTATGGTAAAGAGCCCCACGCTAATAGTTGCATATATGATCATAATAATGAAGTGCCGTAGGAAGCTAAATTGATCCCTCAATGAAGCTTAAACATGATTCGTAAGCCAAGCAACAAAGACGGGTCGGCGTATATGCATCTAAAGCTGTCATGTCAGATTCTCTAATTGTTTCACGACCGGGGCAAGTTGAGGCTAACAAGTACGATTTTCTTCGTTTCTGGACCTATGCAATGCCTGGTCTGAATACAGTCGCTCCAATACAAGGCCTTCACGCAACAATATACATTTCATTGTCTTCGAGATGGGTGTTTCGGTGTCTACTGCTCTTCACCTCATGGTATCCAATTTCCTCTTGTCTGAAAAGCGCATTTCTTCACCGCGTCCCCAGGACTACACGATCGCCTTACA